>CM033429.1:10457198-13137198 GCA_019425775.1 Rafetus swinhoei | reverse complement strand
TGCAATTTAACAGGAAAGGTACACCTGCCTAAACTTTTCAGCATGATTCTGGAAACCCTTGGTTAACCGCTGCTTAGATTAAATTTTGACCACAGGTGTCTGTAGCAGTACTTGTGCTGCACTGAGGAATATGGGGAGTTGCAAACTATTAATTGAAGATGAGGCTGAGGCTGGAGGCTTCTGGTCCTGCTTGCAAGCAGTGCAAAATCAGTGTCAATTTGGAAAGCGCCAGTTTAAAGCAAGGTGGGGTGGGCTTTGTCTCTGTTGTAGGGAGTAGCTTGTTTTTTTCTCTCTGGCTACGTCTAGACTGGCATGATTTTCCGCAAATGCTTTTAACGGAAAAGTTTTTCCGTTAAAAGCATTTGTGGAAAAGAGCGTCTATATTGGCACGGACGCTTTTGCGCAAAAGCACTTTTTGCGGAAAAGCGTCCGTGCCAGTCTAGACGCGGTTTTGCGCAAGAAAGCCCCAATCGCCATTTTTGCCATTGGGGCTTTTTTGCGCAAAACAGTCCTGAGCTGTCTACACTGGCCCTCTTGCGCAAAAGCATTTGCGCAAGAGGGCTTTTGCCCGAACGGGAGCAGCATAGTATTTGCGCAAGAACACTGATGATCTTACATGAGATCATCAGTGTTCTTGTGCAAATTCAAGCAGCCAGTGTAGACAGCTGGCAAGTTTTTCCGCAAAAGCAGCTGCTTTTGCGGAAAAACTTGCCAGTCTAGATGCAGCCTCTGTGTTTTGGGGTTCTCATGCATTGTTCTGAATGATAAGAAATGAAGTGGTGTTATGATGCAACCTTTCAGGAAGGTCATTTATGTTGTTCTCTAATTCTCTTTGGACTGTGAACATAACAGCACTGACCATGGTTTGTTTGAGCTGGACTCTGCTAATTGTGCCACTGAACTGGTGACTGACATCCATTGTTAGCAGTGAGCAATTTTTGAGTGTAGACCAGATTCACAAATTTCCAGAACATAAGAATAGCCATACCAGGTGAGACCAATGGTCCATCTAGCCCAGTGACCTGTGTTCTGATAGTGACCAGCATCAGAATGAACAGAACAGGTCAATTTGGAGGGATCCGTCCACTGTGCTCATGGCCCAGCTTCTGGTAGTTACATCGTTTTCACTGGTGTTGTATAGTGCTGTAACTTGCTGCGCTTGGGATAGTGTTCCCAGTAAACTGAGTGCTTGGACGGCCACCAAGGAGAGATTCAGATGCCGCCCAGCTGATTGACACAGTGTCCACCACCAGCTGCCACCAACTCCAGGTGACCATTTTAAATCCTTTCAGGACTTATTCAGAAGAGTGGCAGAATTTCTGAACATCTCTTTAGCAGAGCTGCCAGAGAGATCCAGCACAAACTCACGGACATCTTGCAGGCATCCTCATCAATAAAGATAGCTCTGCCCTTTAACTCAGCCATAATGGACCCTGCAAAGACAATATGGCAGACACTGGTCACTGTCACACCGCCCCCGTACACAGACAATACAATGCACCAATGATTTCCTATTTACTCATCCGGCTCCTAATTCTCTGGCTGTAGAGGTGGTTTACTAAAAGGGAAAAGAAATCCAGTCAGAAATCACCTCTTCTGTGGAGGAGTCAGATGTTGGTGCTGTGTGGATGTTTCTGTAACTTGCATGAAGACTTCTAATGAGATGCAACTGACAAAAAAGGCACGGGAACGAGGCAAGCATGAACGGTGGACCCAGATTTATTTTTACATTCAAACCCTGTCACTGTAGGGACTGTTAGAACTCTCAAAAATTGAATTTTTTCCCTTTCCTTTTCAAAATTCCCCTCTCCTCTGTTTAATGGCCAAAATGGCCACACTCCAAACATCCTTAAACAGAACCATAGAGCAGCAACAGACATTAGTGGAGATGCCATGAATGGAAGCATTCTTCCAATATGGACCATTCACCTTTTCTAGAACTGGCGACCATGGAGTCACTCTGTGTGCTATGCTATCAGCCCTGCTTCCCCAGCAAGTTGGGATCTCCAGGATGGATAGGAATGGTGTCCCTAGCCTCTGTTTGTCTGGAAATGGGTGACAGGAGAGGAATCACATGATGATTACCTGCTGTGTTCCCTCCCTCTGGGGCATCTGGCATTGGCTCCCATTGAGCAGACAGGACACTGGCTAGATGGACCAGAATCCTCTTGTCTGGTGTTGGTGGAAGAGTGGAGCCTTTGGAGGAGATCAGCATGAGGTTTGCAGGGCATTCTATAAGCACCACTCTGTTTTCTCTCTTTTTAAGGTTATAGCATATTTATTTCTTGGCACATTATCATCTCTAAGTGGTCATAACAAATGCCTGCCTCCCTCACTTGCTGTTACAATTCAGATGAATTATATTAGCTTAGTTCATTTCCTGCCGCTCTGCAACATGGAAAAGCACCTGGCTTATCTGTCCTGGATTGCAGTGCGGGTGTCTGCGCTGTATTCAACACAGGAAGATTTAATGTACTGAATTTTCAGCTCCCTATGGCTTTGACAGACATTCTGGAAGCTTCATTCTGAACATTCGTTGCAAGCCCGAGTTGCAGATATCTAGACTGGTGGCTGTCAGTCTATAGCCTTTAGGACTAGGGGATTTAGTCATTTGCTATCTAATTTCTTGTTCATTCTTTGTAGTTCTAAAGGACTTTCTGACGAGCCCACAACAGGAGCCGATCACCTTCAGCAACCAGAAGGGTTTGCAATGCATCTCGCCACTAATGAAAAGTGTGGAAGAGACTCCTCAGCCCATCCTGACAAAAGTCAAAGGGCACATTCCCAAGTGGCTCAAAGGCAGCCTGCTAAGGAACGGGCCTGGGAAGTTTGAGTTTGGAGAGGAGAAGTAAGTCCAGATTTGATCATACTTTGTAATGGTTCTGGGTTGGGTGTGGGTCAAACCTAGAAACAGGGCTGGATTAAGACCTTTAGAGGCCCAAAGCACTGAAAAGATTATGGTGGCCCCCCCCCATATGTAATTCAAAATAAAAACAATACTATACTGTAAAATCTTTTTTTGTGTGTGTGTGTGCCCCTGCTTTGCTGGTGCCCTAAGCACGTGCTTAGTCTGCCTATTGGGTAATCCAGCCCTGCCTAGAAAGCTCCTTCACAAATCCATCCCAGCCATTGGGTCCTCTCTTAGCTCTGAAGGTTTGTGACCATGAGATCCCATTCTTCTAATACAAACCCTTGTCTCATCTAGAAGCTTTCAGTATCTTTACCAACTGGATTCATTAATTCTCATGACCTCCCTGGGAAGCAGGAAGGTGTTTTTCCGCAGGTGGGGATGCAGAGGCACACAGAGGCTGTGACCTGCTGAAGGCCACATAGTGAGCTAACAAAGATGAGGATGAAACTCCAGCATCCTAACTCCCACTGCCCTGTCTGTAACAACCACTTCCCAACTCCTGGGCATGACTTGCCACCCCGATTGCACTAAGCTGTCTGTGTGCCTTTAAACACAACCCCAGCTCTCACACTGGTCGGTGTTCTAATAAGTAAGAACCCAGGTCAATGGTTGACTGGGGGCCTGTCATTAAGCAAACCCACAAAGTTGGCGCATCTTCCTATTGACTTGATTGGAGCAAGAGTGACTGGTGGCAATCAGCATAACTGATGAGGGTGACCAGATGTCTTGTTTTTAAAGTGACAGTCCCGTACGCAATCCCTCCTGCTGGGGTTCCTACTTTTTTGGAGGGCAATTGCCCCTTGTTTTCTCTTTTCCCCACCATCAATACTGGTGGCTCCTGCTGCTGACTCGATCCTTGCGGGCCAGCCGCCCACACACCAGTGGCGAGTGGGAGGGGTCCAGTGGCTGATGATGGGGTGAGTGTGGTCAGCAAAGCTGCAATGTGCAGGGCTGGCTGCTCCTCCTGCTGGTCCATCAGTGCAGTCCTCACTGCGTGCCAGCTCTTGGCTCGCAGGGCCCCACTCCCCATCCTGTTTCCAGCCAGCACTGGCTGCCAGGAGTTTTTATAGTGGGAATCAAACTATAAATTCTATAGATAATGGGAACTGCTTCAAGCCAGGGGGTGCTACAGCACCCCCTGCACCTCTAGTTCCAGCACCTCTGCTGGCTGCCGTGGCTGATGAGAACAGACGGGCAGTGGCTGGTTGCATGTCACCTCTGCCCCCACTCATCAGCCCTGTATATGCTTCCCCTCTCACTGTCCACTCCCTGTTGTTCCTGTTCAATCCCCACAGCTCTGCTGCTCCTCCATATCCCCACGGGTGGGGTGCGTCCCGCTACCGACACTATGCGGGGAACCAGCCCCTGGTCGGATCATTCAATTCACCACCTGCCTGGCTGACAGGATTCTTCCTTCCCTCACTGCCTCTGGCTGGGCTGACACCCAGGGAAATCTCAAGACCCTCTAGCCTGGGGTGCCAAAGCCCTGCGCAGCACTGGCACAGGGAAGCTTTTCTGCCCCTCAGTAGGGTGACCATCCATCCCATTTTTACTAGGACAGTCCCACATTTAAGGGCTGTTCTCAGCCTTCCAACTTTTTAAAAAAAACGGGCACATTGTCCCACATTTCCCTGCAGCAGGGAGTGGGGAAGAGTCACTAGTGCTCAGGGCTTCAGCCGCTGAAGCCCCAAGCACGGGCGGCTCCCTTCCCCTCTCCCCTGCGGGGCTGGAGCCCCGAGTGCTGGTGACTCCCCTCCCCTCTCGCCCGCAGGGTGGGAACCCTGAGTGCTGTGTGCTCCCCCTCAGGACTAAAGCCCCAAGCATCAGCAATACCCCCATATTTGGCACGGGGGAATATGATTACCCTATCCCTCAGCTAAGCTCTGGAATGGTAGGGAGGAAGCTATTTCCAGCCTGTTTGCACCCTTAAATTCCTTTTTTTTCCATTTTAGTTTTTGTTACACTAGCATGAAGGAACAAACAATAACTAACTGTATGATGCTGAGGATTTCTGGAACAAAGTAACCCATTTTGCAGCAGTATAGAAAAAGAATGACATCTACTACCCACTGGTGCAAATTCACTGTATCAGTGGATTTACACCAGATAAATTATTATACCATCTCGCTTTCAAAGTACAATACTATATTATTCCATACCTGATACCCTTCGATACCTCACTGTATTCAATACAGTATAAATACTTCTGATACCCCCTGTACACACTATGCTATGCCACACCTCCGGTCTGTATACAACACACCTACATTCTAATACCCCACTCTGTGAACAGTATTTTCAGAGCTTGTAACTTACACACCTCTACGAGAGGTACCACACTGAAAGACTTGGAAGTCCTTACCCTTTGCCCCGATGCTGCCTTCCCCAGTCTCCCACTGAAATCCCCAACATGGGTTTATCTTCCCCCAAACAGTGACCTGATCTCCCGTTAATCTCTGGGCCCAGCTGCTCTCTCCATCCCAGAGGTGCCCAGGCCACATGGTACCTGTTTGTTTCCTAGTTGCTGCCTGTGGGCCTCCTACCCTCTCATGTTGTCTTGACCAATCTAGCTCCCCCCCAGCCCAGGGCCCCCTCTCACACTCTAACCTTCTGCCCCAGCCTTGAGCCCCCTTCCACATTCTGAACCCCTTGTTTTGGCCCCACCCCAGATACTAGGGGGCCCCACAAAAATCTAATAGCCCTAGCCTCTAGAAGAGATAATCCAGCCCTGCTTGCCCTCCTCCATGATTCACCTCCCCTGTTCCTTTCTTCCTCTCTTTGCTTCCTCCTGAGTCCTGGTCCCCATCCCCCATGGAACTCCCCCAAACCTGTGATCCCCATTCTAACCCTTGGCCTAGGCCCAGCTGTTCCTCTTTATCCCAGAGACTTGCCTGTTTGTTTGCTGCTGCCTTTGGCCTACCATGCTAAACGCAGCCCCCTTTGCCCCCAGTAGCTCCTCTTCCCAGCTGCGACCCCCATTTCCCACTCCCCTGAGCAGCTGCCGCCGCCCTCCTCCCCATCCCAATCCCATTACCTGACAGCAGGAGCAGAGGTGGGGGAACTATCACACAGCTCTCCTGTCTTTTTCAGGCAGCATGGGCGGAGACTGCTCAAGAGAGTGCAGCAGCTAGGCAGCCTGGCCTCTGGCTGCTGATCCTTGCTCCTCATCCTCCCTCTCCATGGCACGGGGAGTACACATGATACTCCATGCCTCCCCCATGAGTAGCCTATGCTTATCCCCAGCCTGACTCCCCTTCCACTGTCAGCAGGTCCCATCCTTTCCCTCTTGCACAGTGCCAAAAACCAGCTGCTTGCCACATCCTGGTGGGAACCCCGACAGAAATCTGGGGAGGGGACTGTGATCCTGTGTGCCCCCCACATGTTGCTTTGAGAAGATGCAACGCCAGGTACCAGGAGAGGTGGATTGATCCCAGGGGCCTAGCCAGGCATGGAGGGTGGAGAGCACTGGGTAGGAAGGACTGGATCAGGTTGAGCAGTTACCCCCTGTGAGAGAGGTGTACAGGAATGTGTGTGTGTGTGTCACCTCTCCCTGTGCAAACCTCAAAGATAAAAACTCCAGCTCTGCAGGATTTCTTTTAACAGGGGCTCAGTCAACTTGATCTTAATTTGAACATTTGTACTGCATAATTCTGATTGATTGCCATTGAACTAACTTGAATATGTGTCCCATATTCAGCATAGGAAATATGGTCACCCTATCACTGATGTTCTAGCTTGGAAACTCTGGTCTTCAGAAGGCCTGGTGGGTCATCTGTGGAGGGGAGGGAATTCTGCACAATGCTTCAGTTTGGCCCTTTGCTCCCAGATTATTTTTTGCTCATGTGAGGTTTAAATAACAAAGCAGGAGTAGATCAAAGTGTACAAGGGAATGGCAAGACATTCAGTGCACAGCAGTCTCATGGGGAAAGATTTACACCCAGCTAACCATTCATTAAGTGTTAATGAAGGCAAACCCTAATTTGTGTTCTATTTTTGTAGCACCATAAGCATGCAGGGGCTTTGTAGAACAACATTGTTTCAGTCCATGAGAGCTTGTGGGTAACATTCTCAAAAGCACAAAGGCCCATTTTCAAAAGACACTTAAGCACTTAGGAGCTTGAGTCATTGAAAATGAATGGAACTCAGGCTTGCAGGTGCCTAAAGTCACTTTTGGAAATGAGACTTAGACCCTTAAGCCACTTAGGGTCGACACAGCAATTAAACACCCATAACTGGCTCAAATCAGCTGACTCGGGTTCATTGGGCTCAGGCTGAAGGGCTGTAAAATGGCTGCATAGACATTCAAGCTCAAGATAGATCCTGAGATCTGAGACCCCACGAATGGGAAGGGCCACTGAATCTAGGTTCTAGCCAAAAACCAAATGTCTAGGCAGAAATTTTTAGCCTGCAGCCCAAATTCCGTGAGCCCAAGTTAGCTGACCCAGGCCAGTCATACCCATGCCACAGGTGTTTTATTCCAGTGTAGACTTACCCTGAGGGTACATCTGCACTGCAGGCGGCAGCCTATGGCAAGTCTCAGAGCTTGGGTCTACAGCCAGATTGAGGAGGTTGATATTGTATCACTAAAACCAGCTGCACAGACATTTGGGTTTGGGCTCTGAAGCCCCTTCCTTTCCCTAGGGTTTGGAATTTGAGCGCCAGCCTGAACCCAAATGTTATTTTTAGCACCTGCGATCTGAGACTCACTCTGGCCTGCTGCGTACATGAACCCCTAAATGCTTTTGGGAATTTTACCCTGTTTCTAAACTTGGACCCCAAACCTGCAGACATGTAGGCACATGAGTTGTTGCATGTCTGAGTTTTTCCATTGTTCTCATGCTTTCTTCCACATGTACACACAAGTAATTTCATGAAGAAAGTGTTTGTAGGATTTGGTTCTCAGATTATCAAATTGATAATAACACCAGAGATTAGGAGAAGGCGTAGGAGGATGTTGCTGAGCACAGAGCCTTCTTCTCTCTGTAATTTTGTTTTCTCTTTGCTGGAAGATTTAACCATTGGTTTGACGGCATGGCCCTGCTGCATCAGTTCCAACTAGAAAATGGCACCGTGACTTACAGAAGCAAGTTCCTGCAGAGTGATTCTTATGTGATGAACAGCCAGCACAATCGGATTGTGGTCTCAGAATTTGGAACCTTGGCTATGCCTGATCCATGCAAGAGCATCTTTGGGCGCTTCATATCGTGGTTTGAGATGCCACGTAAGTAGGTTCCTTAGTTGAAAGCAATGTTCTTGAAGGTGGTATGCCTCCTCTGTGGGTGATACTTGCCTGGAGGAACAGCTTTTAGATTTGAAGAAAGCTATGTGGAAGTTTGAGTGGCTCCACTTTGAGCGGTTATTATTTTTGTGGGTATCAACCCTATGATGAAAATGCCGAGTCAAACTCTGCTGAAATAGACACACTTCACTTAGGATTTTGGCTGCCTCCTCCTCTCCAGCATATTGTTTCCACCCAAAATGAGAAATGTAGCTCACTAAAATGTTTGTGCACCTTTGGCCTGGTCTTCTGAGGTGCTGGGCACCCACAGCTCCAGGAGAAGTTGATAGATCCCTGGTGTGCTCAGTATCTCTCACTGTTGGTCCCATGGATGCCCTTTGTGATAGGGTGCAGTCACAGAAGACCCCTGGAATTGTTCCCTGGTGTGCTGATTATGCCACTGACACATGCCTTCTTGCTCCCTGGGGCTCCCCACCACCCTGTCGTGGATGACCAGATTATCTGATCTCCCCAGATCAGGCACAGAGCTGGGGTTACTGCCCCCCTGAAGAGCAGTGCAGACACTGAACCAATTCTGCTGTGGAAGAATGCAGTTCTAGGGCACAGCACTAGGAAACCAGCCCTCCAAAGGGATCAAACCTCCAAATAAATCTGTCTTTCTCTGAGTAAAGTGTTACACAAAAAAAGCTCACAAGGATCTTTGCCCTCTTTATAAATGAACGAGAGAGATGCACACTGGTCAATTTCCCCCTTCCCCGTAACAGTTATTTACACTGGGCCTGATAGTAAACAAAAGTGTTTTTATTAAGTACAAACAGCACAATGACGTAGTAGTACCTGAACCAAAAGGAATCAGATTTCTTTGGTTTGAATTACAAACAAGTCTTTGTTCTTTGGCATGAACTCACCTGGATAGGCAGAGTCCTGGGTGCTGTTATACCTCTATGAGATGTTTTTAATTGGTCATAAAAGGGCTTTCTGTCATTAGCAAATTGGTTTATTTGTTTAAATATACCTAATTTTTGTAACAAGAAGTTAGTATAATGTATCTATATTATCCTGGGATTTTGTTTCAGGGCCAACGGATAACTCCAGTGTGAACTATGTGGTGTACAAGGGAGACTATTATGTCAGCACCGAGACCAACTATATGCGCAAAGTGGATCCAGAAACCCTGGAAACCAAGGAGAAGGTGAAGAGTGGATGGGATAATGGGTTTACCATGTGGCATGGGAGAATCACATCATACTGTTTCCAGGATGGCCTTGGCAGCTAGTGGGGATATTCCCAAATACCCTCTTAGTCTTTGTGTCCAACCTGCTGTGGCAAGAGTCCATGCTTGTTGTTGAGATCTTGTGTACTTCTCTCTCCTGGAGAAATGACTTCTCTGTGGCAGATACTGAAATTGCCAGGAAATCTACAGTCACTGCCAGTCACCCCCATGGAGTTAAAGCCGTGGTGCAGATGCTGGAGGGTGTTGCAGTATCGAGGTGATTAGTGAAGCTGCTGGCAGCAGGCTGGGTTAGATTTGGGAACTCCTCAAGCCAGTTCTATTTTAACCAAGAGTAAAGAAGGGTTTCTTACAACTGTACATGGATTGCAGGGATCCAGGGTATGGAAATGCAAAAATATTTACTCATGTAACATCAAGGTTATAGATGTTAATGCTCTTGTAGCACTCCACTCCTGCTTACGCTTTGCCCCTAAGTTCCCTGTAAGCTGTGCGGCCATGCGACTGCCTATTTAGCACCATGCAGGCATACAAGGAACCCGCTCTGGGACCTGCTGCAGCTGGGGGAAGAACTCTCCACCTCTGGCCCAAATCTAGCCCAGCTTGGCCCCAGACCTGCCAGGGCGGGCTAGCCCCAGGTTGGCTGGGGCAGCCCAGCTGCAGCCAGAACCCCACTGTGGCCAGTAAGGATGTTAAAATAGTTAACCATTTAAATGAGAGCACTTAACTGTTTAACCATTTTGACTTAAGTCCTGCTGCCCAGTCTGCCACCTGGCTCCACCATGACCGTAGCCGTGAGTTCCCGCTGTCCAGCCTAGTGCCCCTTCTGTGGCTGGGGCTGCTGTGGTCCACTGTGGCTGGCCACCACTGGAGTTCACTGGAAAGGGCTAGTAAGTTTAAGGGCACATCTACACTACATTTTACTTTCGAAAGAAAATATGCAAATTTGGTGGGAATTTGCATATCTTCTTCCGATTGCTTTTTTGAAAGAAGGGTTTTTTTTTTCCAAAAAGCAAGCAGTCTAGACGAGGTTCTTTAAAAAAACAACAACACTTTTTTCGAAAGACCCTGCAAACCTCAATTTTTGAGGAAGAAGGTTCTTTCAAAAAAAGGGGGTTTTTTTTCCCGAAAGAACCGCGTCTAGACTGCTTGCTTTTTCGAAAAAAAACCCCACTCTTTCGAAAAAGTGATCGGAAGAAGAAATGCAAATTCCTGCCAAATTTGCATATCTTCTTTCGAAAGTAAAACGTAGTCTAGACGTGCCCATATTGATTAACATCCTAAGAACATAAGAGCAGCCAGACTGGGCCAGACCAAAGGCACATCTCACCCAATGCCCTGTCTGCCCGCAGTGGCCAATGCCAGGTGCCCCAGAGGGAATGAACAGAACAGGGAATCCTCATGTGATCCCTCCCCTGTCACGCATATCCCGACAAAGTGGCTGGGGTGGCCCTCCCCCAGCTCCAATTCAGCTTGGGCTTGAACCTGCTCAGGCCGCAGAGGGGCGCCTATCTTGTCACCCAAGTCTCAGAACTGCCATGGCCGGAAGAGGTACGTTCTGCCCCTTCCAGCCCAGGCGCTGCTAGTGGGAGTCCTCTCTCCTTGCAGTAGCCCTGGAGCACCCTTCTTCACCCCAAGCCCCTCAATGGAGCCCCACCCTATAGCTTCACCCCCAGCCTGAGCCCTCACACCCCTGCACCCCAATCTTCTGCTCCAACCCTGAGCCCTCACATCCTTCCACCCCACCCTCTGTCTCAGCTCTGAGTCCCCTCCAACATTCAGAACGCTTGGGCCCAAGTTCCTTGTAAACCAAGCAGCTGCACAGCTTCCCATTAAGCCCCACACAGGGGCTCAGGGATGCCACAGGGAGAGATCTCTCTCTCCAAGCCCTGAAGCTGCTGGGGCTGGTGTAAAGCTCCCCACTGGCCCAGTATGCAGCTGCTGAAGCTGGCAGAGAGGAGCCCGTCTTCACTGACCCCAGCATGGAGCTGCCGTAGGAGTAAGGGAGAGCCTCCCCACACAGGCCCCAGCAGCACCAAGCTGTCATGACCGGGGTTAAAAGGCTCCTTCTCATTGTCCCCAAAAGGAGCTGCCCAGGCTAGCCCAAGCTGCAACCCTCTGCCCCACTTTGGGACCCCGCAGCCCTGACTAACCTCCTGCATCCCAAAGCCCTCATCCATGCCCCCAGCCCCAGCCCAGAGTCTGTACTAACCTTCAGTCCAGAGCCTGTATCCCTTCTTGCACACCAGTCCTGAGCTCCCGTCTGCACCCCAAACCTCTCATCCTCCACCCCACCCCAGAGCATGCCTCCTCAGGCATCCTGACCCTCTGTCCTAGCCTGAGCCCCTCAACCTGAGCCCCATCCCAGAGCCCACACCTCCCAGCCAGAGCCCTGTACCCCAACCCAAGCCACAGCCCTGAGCCCCCACCCACACTCAGAATCCCTTGACTCCACACCCTCCATATTCATTTTGTTATGTGCACCAATAAGGAGGTGCTGTGTTGCACATCATCTCCCCAATCGGCACACATAAGACAATTCATTCCATTCAGAGGTGGAAGAAATTGGAGGGAACACTGCCCAATGTGAAGGTGATGTGTCACAGCTCTGCTCTTAGGGCTGTGTCCTGGAGCAGGTTTGAAAGGATTTCCTTTTAAACCCCAATTTATATAATGAAACTTGAGTCCTGCTTAGCTTTACTTTACTTTAACCAATCATTTTACTAATGTATTACAAAATAATCTTTGATCAACCCTAACATATTGCAAAACATTTCTTTAACCAATCATGCAACACCATCTTAGTTGGCTTAAATCTTGCAAAACTACTGGTGCAACCAAGCCTGCCGACGGGGATTGAGGGTGGCAAAGGGAGCAGTTGCCCTGTATTAGGAGGTTCAAAGGAGTCCGGGGCTCCCGGTTTGCTGCTGCTGCTGCTGCTGTAACTGGCAACAGGACATCCAGGCCTCTTTAAATTGCCATGGGAGCCCCATGCTGCGTGTTCCGTGCAGCTCTGAGGGTGGGGAGTAGGGTCCAGAACCCGCCATAGTCCTGGTGGCACTGAAGGCTGGCTGACCCGGTTCCAGCCTTTCCGCTTGAGGCCCCACCCTATCCGGGGCGGCCCCCAGACATCTTGCCTGGGGGCCCGCAGAAGATGTGTGCAACAGACTGAAACAATCAAAAAACCTGGCGGAGATCATACAGATGAATATAGAGAAGTAGAGACCATAGAGGCAATCCAATAGAAATCTAGATTTCAGTCACAACTGTTGATACATGATTCCTTGCCAGAGAGAATGCCATCAAGCAAAGTTTTCTTTAAATACCTTAGGGTAAGTCTACACTGCATTCCTCTTTTGAGAGAGGAATGCAAATGCAGCTGAGCAAAATTGCAAATGAAGCACAGATTTGAATGTCCCGTGCTTCATTTGCAAAAATGGCATCCGGGCGCTTTTTCGAAATACCCTATTTCGGAAAAAAACCCACCGTCTATGAGGTTTAAGGGATATTTCAAAAGAAGGGTTTTCTTTTTTTCAAAATAGGGTATTTCGAAAAAGCGCCTGGACACTACTATGCAAATGAAACATGGGAAATTCAAATCCGTGCTTCATTTGCAATTTCGCTCCGGCTGCATTTGCATTCTTCTCTCAAAAGAGGAATGCAGTGTAGACATACCCTTAAAGAGATTCCTTGCTTATCTGGAGATGAGTACTATTAGGAGGAGTACCTTCTTAACAGCCTGATATTACATTGTTTTATATAATTTAGAAATAATGTGAGGATGTGACTTTCTGCTTCATGGTTTATGGCTGCTGCACTCCTAATATGGCTGCAGAAAAAGGCCTCAAATGTTCTAATAGACGTGATTCCTGCTCTGACTCTCAACATCTTTGAATTTGCAGGTGGATTGGAGCAAATTTGTTGCAGTGAATGGAGCAACAGCCCATCCACATTATGAGCCTGATGGGACAGCGTACAACATGGGCAACTCTTACGGGAAACATGGTAAGGCTAGGCAGGGTCACTGTTCTGGGGAGCACAGTGAGGTGAGGCAGGGCTGGTCCGGCAGGGAGGCTGGGCAGACTACATGCTGTTTCGGTAAGCAGGAGTTTTTTGATGGAGTCTAACAGGACACAATGACAGCAAAGCAGCCTCAGTCTTAAATTGTGGCTGCCATCAATCTCACCATGACATTTGTTCTCTTAATGCAGGGGTGGGCAATAATTTTTGCCTGGGGGCCACTTCAAAAATTTTTAAATTAGCCCTGGGCCACCCCGGAAGGGGCAGGACCTAAACGGGAAGGGGCAGGGCTACCCCATGATTGGTCTGGGGGTGGGGGAGCCCCTTTGCCCCCCCTTCCCACTAGGCACCCATGCCTGATTGCCCTGGGGGCCGGGAGCACGCGAAGCCTCCTCCACTCTCTCCCCTGCCCTGCGAGCAGCGCGCGGCGCTTCAAAGTGCTACGTGCTCTTGGCAGGGCGGGAGGAGGCTTTGGGTGCTCCCCCAACCCCAGGTCCTAATTGACCTGGGGGTGGGGGGGCAGCAGGGCTTCCATGGGCCGGATCCACCCACTTGGCAGGCCGGATCCGGCCCGCGGAGGCCTTTTTGCCCACTCCTGTCTTAATGATTAGGCTCTTCAGTTAATGTGCTTTGAGTGACTGACTTATCCCAATGGCCACAAACCTTGCTGTGAGTGTCAGGGAAGAAATGCAGGGCACTGCCCTGGGTAGGGATGAGCTGTGCCATGCGCAAGTGTGAATCATTTTGGTAAAGGAGGCTTTTTAAGGAAATTAACAAAGTGTTGGGGCTGAATCCAAAGCCTTTTGAAATCAATTAGAAGAGTTTCCATGAACTTAAGTGGAAATCCGCCCCCTCCCCCCAAATCTGCAGCACTGTAGCTATTCTCTGTAGTTCCCAGTTATGAAACAGTGACTGCTGCCAGAGGATGTCTGTGAAAACTTAGCAGGCTTCATAACAGGACATTTCTATGGGGGAAAAAAAAGATTTAGAATTTAGTGTGTCAAGGATTAAAATAACCAAGAGATGTGGATGGGAGGTAAACCCAGTCGTTCAGGGCATGAGCCAACCTCAGATTACTGCAGGACAGGAAGACACCACCCTAAGGAGAGTTTGTCCCTAAACTACAGGGGTTTTTTTAATCTTCTTTTGAAGCAGCCAGTAGTGGCCTGTAGAATAGTAGACAGACCATTGGTGTGATCCAATGTGGGAATTTCTAAAGATGAGAGACTGTGGTGAGAGAAAATTTAGTAGTCCATATTCCCTTGCACTTGAGGTGCCAAGTGTGTTCCTCATTCTTTGTCCTCCGCAGCCACGGGTTATAGTGGGATCAGTTTCTGTAGCCAGTTTTCCAATACTAGGAAGATATTGTCCACAAACCCTATTCGAGTGGCCCCTCAAAACCAACTTTAATTTTTTTTTGCATAAAGCCATTCCTCCCCAGTGTGCCTCAGCCCTGAGAAAGTAGCTAATGCCCTGTGTTGTTAGGGCTCAGGCTGCTGGCTTGCACCAATTCACCAAACAATTCCCTGGCTTTGCTGTTCTTTCATTGTGCTAATTCCTTTGTGCTCAGCAGCATGCAGCTTCAGATTTTCCCACAGGGTCATGCACAGAACTTACCAGGCCACCAATGGGCGGGTGGGAGGATCAGATTCAGTAGACAGGCGATCATTAAAACCAGGGCTCAGAATTCTGGTTTCTCCCTTTGACGTGGGAACGTTGACGCTGGTTTGCATTCTCATTCCATTGTGGATGCTCAGATGCTGCAACAATGAGCTTAACACAACTGCTTAGGTTTGATTCCAGTTCGTCTGACTGAGGCCCTGTTGTAAAGAAAGTGGCTCTTTATCTGCTCAGCTTAGCCGGTGCTGTGGCTCCAAATCTCTTAATGAGACAGAAAACAACAGAGCCCAACAATAGCTATGTGGAAATTGCCACTAGTGAGACTTGGAACAAGTCAGAAGAAATTGCTGTTATAAATGAAGGAATCTGATGGGGATTCTCTTCTGTGGCTGGAAGCAATGGGTAGATTTCAGCATAGGGCCAGGTGCATAGGGGAAGGGGGGGTTGGGTTCTGCTGTGAACTGAATCTGTATCTTTAGAATTTCAGCATGTGTCAGGGCATGGTCAAGTATTAGCCCTCCAGCTCCTGTTTATAAAATGTATTTGGCAGCATGGTGTCTTCCTGGGACAAATGAAAAATTGCCGCACTCTGCTGCTCTCAGACTGGAGTGCTCTGGCCAGCCTGTATACTGTGACAGAAGGAATGGGTTTAGGAGAACTTGAGTAGATGTGTAGGGTGGAGCTTTCCTTTCCTGTGCCTAATACATAAAAAAACCCAGGAAGATCTTCCTTTCAAGGACATGTGAGTGCGGGCCCCACGGGAGTATTGGATGAATCTGGTCAAAGTTTTAAAAGCTCGTTCACCTGATGGGATTCAGGAGTGGGTGGCTAAAATATTTAAAGCTCTTTGGAGGATTTATTTCAGTGGGAATTGTGTGGTTAAATCCCTTAGTGGGTATTGAAAATCTCATCTGGCATGTCTTGTAACTAAAAACTGATCCATTAGAACTCTGAACATGGACAGGGCTAACGAACACATCTGTGGTTGCCTGCCCTGAAGTGCTGACGTGGTCAATCCTGAGTCTCTGGGCTGATGGACTCGTTTTCTCCTTTCCAGGCTCCAGCTATAACATTATTCGGATTCCTCCGCAGAAATCAAACTGCAGCGACATGTTGCAGGGAGCCAAAGTCGTGTGCTCTATTGCTCCTCCTGAGAAGATGAAACCCTCCTACTATCACAGTTTCGGTGAGGTGCCTTCTATCCTCCACTATGCCTTGTGCTTGCAGATTCAGCACAGCCTTCAAGCTACAACTTGCTATACCGAGGTCAAATAGCAGAGGCAGGTTGTTCACTGATCTGTGCTTCCAGCTGTTCTCATTACCTCATTTGCCTTTTGGAGCAAAACATCTTGATTTTCCCCTTCTGTTCAGGAATGAGTGAGAACTATGTGATCTTCATCGAGCAGCCCATCAAGATTAATCTGCGTCGGATCATCACATCCAAGCTCCTTGGGAAGCCCATTGCTAATGGGATAAACTGGGAGCCGCAGTACAAAACCCGCTTCCATGTGGTGAATAAGCACACGGGGGAGGTAAATCTTCTGCCATTCCATCAGTCATGCAGGCCTAGATTTCTCCTGCCCAGTCGATCTAGGAAATGCCCCTGGCCTGTATGAGTCAGTCTAGGAACTACTGCAATATTAGCTTGAAAACCAGGTCAGGTCAGTCTTCCTAGATGAGGACCGATTAGGTGCTGGAGCAGAGGCAAATGCAAGAGAACTCTCTGCTGCTGGTTAAAAGAACATAAAGGCAGTTAGGGACTCTTGAGGTTTACAGGATCTTTCAAAAAAAGCCTTCCCTTTTTGAAAGAACTGCGTCTAGACTGCAGTTTTACTTTAGAAATAGCGCTGTTTCAAAAGAGCGCCATTAAGTGATTATGCAAATGAAGCATGGGAAATTCAAATCCCAGCTTCATTTGCAATTTCGAAGTGCCTAATTTACAGCCCTCTGTCGAAAGAGGGATGTAATCTAGACACAGCCTCACACTGCCACTCCAGGTGGGTGGTAGTGCCATTGGGAGACGGGCCCTTGCCATGGAGTGCTTTGGGCTCCTGATTGCCTGGATCTGGTTCAGCCCATAATTGGCTGTGAAGCTGTTGTTCTTCTGAGATCTAAGACAGGGCTACTCAACTTTGGAAACCCCGGGGGCCACAATGATACTCACAGCATATGCCGAGGGCTGCAACTGAAGTGTGGTTGCATATACATGCAAATACATATGCAAATAGCATCTTTCATGCTGATGGGTATGAATACAAAGATTAAGGCAAGACTACACAATACACAGGCCCCATTTAAGACAGTTCTGCTGATATTAATAAAATGCAATATTTACCCAATTTCCACCCACTTTTAAAGAGTAATGACAGTCTAGGAATTTAACTACTAAAACGCATATCAACAGAAGACCATTATATTGACTTCTTTTTTGTTTTGGCTCCCACCCGCAGGCCACATACTGAGCCCCGCATAAACCCAAACCGCACCGTGGGCTGCAAACAAATAGACCGTGGGCCACATGCGGCCCACAGGCCACATGTTGAGTAGCCCTGCTCTAAGACATGTGGTACAAAAAGAATGAGTGGGGAAATGGAAAGGGAAAACAGGACTTTCCGGGCCCAAGGAGAGGCTGAGATTGTTGGAGGTGGGAAACAAAGCTTCTCTCCCTGCAGCTGCTTCCCGGGCAGTTTTACAGCAAGCCGTTCGCTACGTTCCATCAAATCAACGCCTTTGAAGATCAGGGCTGTGTGGTCCTTGACCTCTGCTGCCAGGATGATGGAGGGAGCCTGCATACTTACCAGCTCCAAAACCTGCGCAAAGCTGGGGAGGGTCTGGATCAGGTAACGCTGCTGCCTCTGTGTCTGTCATATGGCTGGGAAATACAGAGGGAACTGTAAGCTCCTTGGAGTGAGAGAGTCTCACTGATTTGTGGGCAATGTGAGACTGTTTCATTGTTTTAGAAGCTGTAAACGTGTATCTCAGTAACAATGACATTAATCCAAGGAACGGTGTGGGAAGAAGGGTCAGAGGAATGGCTCAGGGAAGGAATAAGAAGTTCTGGGTGAGGAGGAGAGGCAGAGTGGATAGGACAGTGGACTAGGAGTCAGAAGAATATGGTTCTATTCCTGGCTCTGACATCGATCTGCTGGGTAAACTTGGGCATGTCACTTTTCCTCTCTGTGCCTGTTTCCCATCCCACTCTTTGTGGTTCTTATTAATTTAGGCCAGTGTTTCCCAATTTTATTTGGCCACGGAACCCTTTTAAACTCGAAAGAATTTTGTGGAACTCCTAATAACAGTCTAATATATGGAGCTGAAAAAGTAGACCACAAATAAGTAAGGATAATAATAAACAAATGCTAAACAAGGTCATGAGATCAACATTTAGTTTAATGGCACATATTTAAAAACAAAAATCACATAATATTAATTATTTTTTTTAAATCATAAAATGTTATTGTAATGGAATTTTCTCGTGGAATCCTTATTTTCACTTTGAGGAACCCCGGGGTTCCATGGAACTCCATTTGGGAAACACTGATTTAGGCTATGAGCGCCCTCAGGCAGGACTGTTTCTATGTCTGTACAGTGCCTGGCAGCATGGGGCCCTGATCTCACCTTGGGCCCTCTAGGTGCTGTGCTAATACAAATAATAAGAGAGCAGGGTGCTTTGGAAGGGGGGAAAGGGCTGGAGTTCATTGGGTGCTTGCTCCACTATGGGGACTGAGTCACCAGCCTGTTCAGCTCTCTCTATCCCTCTGTCTTCCTCATAGATCTATAACTCAACAGCCAGAACTTTCCCACGCCGCTTTGTTCTCCCACTGAATGTGGATTCAAGCGTGCCCATAGGGCAGAACCTCAGCCCTTTGTCCTACACATCAGCGAGTGCTGTGAAAGAGGCGGATGGGACGGTATGTTAAGGGCATAAGTAACTACATTGAAGGTGGCGATTGTATTGTGTGTGTGCACCTGGATTTCCTTGTGATGTTGACTTTTTAGATCTTGCAAGGTCAGGCTTGGTCTGTACTTGGGTGGAAGTCAGCACAAAGCCAAGTGTCCTGGCACTGTGTTGCTGGAGATGCCATCTTTTAAATGAGATGTAAAACCAAGAACCTGACCACACAAGGTCACTTAAGCCCCTGTGGCACTTTCGGCATGAGTTGGGGTGTTAGCCCTGGTGTAACTGGCCAATTTCTGTCTTGTGATTCCAACATTCATCCTGCACTTTCAGTTGGATACAAGATTGTTCTTCGCTTCCTTCCCTAAACCGCTGTGCAGTGGTGTCATGGCTCCTTCCCCACTCTGGCATGATAAATGCAGAAGTGGGGGCCAGCAAAAGTACCCCAAAACCTTATCTACCAGGCTTTGGTATAAAACTTCCCCCCAAAATCTTAATACCCTAGATTTTGGGAATAAAACTTCCGCTGCCACCACCCAAGTATTGATGTGAAAAATCAGGGGAGAGATCACTTGGGAAATCTCATCCCTAAAGTACAAAGCAGGACAAAACCATTAACCAATACCAGGTTAATAAAATAAAAGAGAAAGCTTTTATTATCACCACAATCTTCCTGTTGCAAGCACAATGACTAGACTGAAAGGTAACAACATATACACTCATGGAGAGACTCCATGGGCCTAGAACTTAGTTACAAAGAAAAGCCAAAACATTGTTTAAAAATGCACAGACATCAGATCCCGTACCTAACCCATAAAATAATAAAACCTAACGGATTTATCTAAATTTTATCCTACTTACAGAAAGTGAAGAATGGTTTCTTGGAGAGAGAGAGAGAGAGAGAGAGAGAGAGAGAGAGAGACATGTCTGTCTCCCTCAGAAACTGGAGGGGACTCTCCGAGACAAAGGAGGGAAAAACCAAAAATCCTTTGTCCCAGTTTGAAAGTCCTACCTACATTCCTATTGGCCACTCCACCTGGCTAGGTGTAGTTAACCCCTTAGTCCCCAGGCTGCTGGCTAACCCTCATAATCATGAAAAGTGGTTAATCAGTTACTGTAGTCCACCCAGAAGCAGAAGGGCTGGCTCAGGTCTGCATAAAGCTGTATGGACTCGTTAGCTCAGTTGGGAGGCTCAGATTGGCAGGGCAGTGGGATGCTCAAGCACAGACTTTGACACAAAGTCTGCAAGCCCAGGTCCCACAGATCTGGTCTTACGGTGCAGTATGCACATAGCCCCAGAGGGGGAGCCACGTCAATGGTGGAGGAGCAATCCCTGGATCAGCTTGTCAAGCTGAAAGATGCTGTACAAAACATTGGAGTTCTGCTACTGTTATGGAGGCTCAGGCCTTCCAGGTCCTTTTGAACCCCCAGATTGCTGTGAGTGAAAGTTTCTTCCATGAGTGAAATGAATAAGGGAGCCAGCATGGTTCTGACAGAGGCTGGCTAGAGGTATCCAGGGAGCAAAGCCAGACATTCCATCTCCCCTGTAATAGCTGGATAGCAAGATGATGTGACCAGTTTGGCATCAAAGCTTCTGTCCCAAGTCAGGGCTAAGTTACACCCCCGTGCTCTGTTCTTGTCCTAGGTCTGGTGCATGCATGAAAATCTCCACTCTGAGGACCTGAAGGAGTTTGGGGGCTTGGAATTCCCCCAGATTAACTACTCACGTTGCAATGGCAAAAAGTACCGCTTCTTCTATGGCTGCGGCTTTGGGCACCTGGTGGGGGATTCACTGATCAAGATCGATACAGAAACCAAACAAATGAAGGTGAGACGAAAGGAAGATTTTCTTCTTTAAGACCCTGGAGCTCTCCCCATTCAATGACTCAGCCTGTGAACTGGCTGTTGTGGGGTTTCAGTTATCCTGAAGCCTAGGCAGCTCTCTTACCCCTCCGCACTAGGATCTGTTTAACAGAAGGGCTGGGATTGGACCCTCATTTCCATTCTCTGCCCTGCTCTGCATGATTGTGACACCCTAACACAAGGAGCAGACATCTTTTGGGTCTCTGGACAGACAAGGGCAGGGGAAGGGGGCATGGATATGGAAAGAGGATCAGGATCTGAAAGGATGGGAAATGTGTGCACTAAAAGGTTGTTATTGGGTTCAGTGTGCAGATGCTGAATGGTGCTTGTGGCCTGTGATACCCAGGAGGTCAGACCAGCTGAGCTGGTGGCCCTTTCTGGCCTTAAACTCTATAACTCTAAAAATACAGGCAAACCCACAATGTGGCGGTTACACTTCCAGGGCACCTGGAATTTGGGCTTTTGGGGTCTGAGCTGACAAACATAGAATTCAACTATTGTGTCCCACCAACATGCAGTATGTGACTAGGCAGAGTTTATACCATCCCTCACTGGGACAGGTTTTAATCTTTGGGCCTGTGATGTGGAACCTTCAGTGGCATAATGGGGCTTGGGCAGCCATGAGAATTTCCCTGCTTTGGTGGGTTTAAACCCCAGATCTGAATTTCTTTTTCAACACTAATAGGCTAAGGGCCTCAAAGGGGCCAAAGGGAGTTGGTATTTGTCTGAAACAAGTCCTCAATTAGTTTTAATTCAGTGAAAATCTGTGTGTGGACACTTATTGTAGAATAAACTCATCCTATTTTGTTTTAGTTTTAATTGAAATTAATTACTTTTAAGCTAAATCACATCAGGAGGTGTGTTTATTGTGAAATAAGAATGTTCTCCCATGGAGACTGGCACTGAAATGATGAAAGATGTGAATTAAATCCAATGTAGTTATTCTGGTGCAAGTCTCTATAGATGTGTATGCTGATGTGGATGAGCTCTTCTGCTGTAAGAACAAATGTCTCCAAACAACGCTAGTTGTGTTAGTTATGGCCAGAGAGGGACATTGAGGACTGCTGTATTGATAGGCAGTCATTTAAAAACGAAGCGAAATTTCAAATTGTGAATGAAGCATCTCTCTGTGCCCAGAGTTGGTCTATGCCACCTTGTGTTCCCTTCCGCATTCCCTCCATCAGTTTGCTATCCTCACTTTGTTGCATCTTGTCTTAATTTAGACTCTAGTCCTGCAGGGAGCTCTGTGCAGGCAGCTCCAGTAAGTCAGTGGGGTTTGTTATAGGTACAGGGATTTGCTAGGTCCAGCTGTATGGATCTAGTTGCAGGATCAGGGCCTTAGATTGTAACTTCCTCAGGGCACAGGGTATCTCTGCCTTTCTGGACAATATAAATGGATCCTCGGCCCTGATCCTGCCTAAGGTCTCTGGATAACGGTTGTATCTAAATCATAATAAAGTACATCTATTATGTCATTGCCCGCTAGATTTGGCAAGAGGATGGATTCTACCCTTCAGAGCCTGTGTTTGTGCCAGTGCCTAAAGCCACTGCAGAAGATAGTGGAGTCATTCTGTCAGTAGTGGTCACACCCTTGCAGGTAACTCATTCTCATTTCTCACAAGTAGCAAGAAATTATTGTGCATATGGTTTTAAAATCACAGCATTGGATTTGATGCCCTCTAGAGGGCAGTCTCAACACTTCTTCCCTCATGCTCATCTGCTTTCCAGTCTGTACTGCTGAGTTTTATTTGCAGCCACTACATCCTTTGCAATTGTCAATCGCAGCAGCGCAGCAGATTCCTAATAGCAGCCTAGTTTCTGAGGCCAAAGCTGCTTTGACAGCATGTCCAAGTAGCACTGGTTCTGGCTTTGTCTTGAGTACTGGTTTGAGCAGTCTTAGGGTATGTCTACACCGCAGCGTTATTTCAGAATAACTGACGTTATTCCGAAACAACAAAGAGCGTGTCTACACTGCAAGCCATTATTTTGAAATAATGTTGAGCTGGAGGACTTCTTAGTCCGACTCCTCTAACCCTCATTTCACAAGGATTAGCGGGAGTCGAAGGAAGAGTGTTCTTCCTTTGATTTCCAGCTGTGTAGACAGCGCCAAAAGCCGAATTAAGCTATTTTGACTTCAGCTACGCAACTGACGTAGCTCAAGTTGTGTAGCTTAATTCAACTTTAGCCCTGCTGTGTAGACATGCCCTTACTGTGCAGACAGACTCTTCCTTGTGGAATAGGAGATGAGATGGGTGGGAAGGCAGAGTGTAATCTAGCCCTGCCATGTCTGTCTTTCATTCTGTAGAATCAAAACACTTTCCTGCTTATCCTGGATGCAGAGACCTTCAGCGAACTGGGCCGCGCAGAAGTCCCAATACAAATGCCTTATGGATTCCATGGAGTATTTGTCCCACGTTAATGGAGAAGCCAGCTACCTCTTACTAGAAGCTCCTCGCCACTTGAAGCACAGGACTAGGTCGATCCTAATGTGAATCTCTATTTTCCTTGCCTTTGGATCTTGCATTGTGCCTTTGATGAAGGAGCTAGCTCTGTAGCCCCAAAGCTGTTCTCTGTGCTGCTATAATATTATTAATATGTAGTGAATGGGTCTGATCCTAACACTGTGCAAGGCAATAGCCTCTTCTCCAGAATAGCCCATTGCCTTGGCTCACTTCACTGGCCTACTCTGCCAGTCTGCTACAGCCCACATGCTGCCAAGAGCTTGGTAGGCAATAGACGCAGCAATGTGCTCTGAGTGGGAGAGGCCAGGAAGCAGCTCTGCTCCAAGCGGCGGCTTTGGCTTTAGTGCACAAAGCTAAAGACCAGAAGGGACCAAGTGAAAGAGGGAAAATTGCCTCTCCCAAGTCCCAGGTGTGCCACTGCTTTTTGCTCAGCCAGGAAGAGCAGAGAGGGTTTTGCCCCACCTGGCAGCTGGAAAAGGTCAGTTCCAGAGTTTGTCTGTGCACTAACAGCTGGTGCAAATGTCACTCCTTAAAGAAAAAGGCTGACTCCTTTTCCCCATGCTGTCATTGGAAACCCTGCATATGTCAAACCACACCCCTGCCACAACACACTAGTGAAACCCATGTGGGTCGAAGACCCCGCCCCCATCATACACCCATGGTAAAACCAGTGTGGGTCAAACATGCCCCAACACACCCCTACTTTACCTTCCCAGTGAACCCTACATGAGTCAAATGTCCCTGCCATGCCTCAACCCCAGTGAAACCAGAAATAATCAAATATGCCTCCAACTATATCCTGTCATCAAGTCCGCATGAGTCAGACACATCCCTGTCATGCCCCGGACAATCCACAGTGAAACCAGCAGGGATCAAATTCAACTCTCTTTTTAATTTTTCTGCTTGTGCACACCTAGGGCACATCTACACAGCAGGACTAAAGCCGAAATAAGCTTCGCAACTTCAGCTACGTCAATTGCGTAACCTAAGTTGAAACAGCTTATTTCGGCTTTTGGCGCTGTCTATGCAGCAGGAAGTCCAAGAGAGCACTCTTCCTCCAACTTCCCTTACTCCTTGTAAAATGAGGTTATGGGAGTCAGAGTAAGAAGTCCTCCAACTCACCATTATTTTAACATTCTGTAGAAATAACTGCTTGTAGTATAGACACAGACTATATTATTTCAGAATAATTACACTGCTGTGTAGACGTACCCTTAGGGGGCAATACGTTAACTGATCTTCCTTCAGTAGAATATAACTCCTGTTCATTCATCTTTCAGGTAGAAGGGCAGGTCCCTTGGTTCTCAGATGCTTTAGTTGTGGTGGAATGGGTGAAGAGAGAATTGGTCGGTTGGTTTTCGAGGCCACATACAGTTGCTTATTGTCTCTCTCTACTAATAAAATACTACTCATGGTGAATGGTACCTGGTGAGTGGGCTCCACTTCTTCCATAGGGCTTCTCAAGCAGTGCTTCCTGTATGCTGTGCATTTGGGTGGTCACCCAAAAGAGATTCAAATGCTGCCCAGCTGATTCGTAGAGCGCCCATAGCTGGCAGCAGCATGTGTTGCTACTAGGGATGTAAAATCCTGTTTAATTGGTTAACCAGTAAAATGTAATCTTTAACCAGTTAACCGATTAAAGGGCAGGTGGGGAGGCCAGCCCAGCCCAGCCCAGCCCAGCCAGAGTAGCCCCTGTCTGTGGGATGCCTGGGCCCGCTGTGGACAGGGGCTGCTCTGACCTGGCTGGAGCGTCCATGTCTGTGGTGGACCCTGCGGGCTGGAGCAGCCCCCTGCCCATGGCAGGCGAGGAGTTGCTCCAACCCCCACCGGTTAACCAGAACCGGTAAGCATCATCCATTAAAGGAGTTGGTTAACCATTCACATCCCCAGTTGCTACTGGTGGTGCACATCCACACGTCTTCAGGCACGTAACAAAATTTACTCTGCACATAGGTGGAAAAAGTTAGAGGGAACATTGTTCTCAAGTCATACATTTTAAAGGCCAGAAGGGACCATTATCATCATCTCTCCTGAGCGGCTGCAGAACATAACCCCAGGGGCTAACCTTGGCAGGCCGGATCTGGCCCATGGGCTGGCGTTTGCCCACCCCTTCTATAAGGAATGAGCTCCATTAAATAGAACAGTACTAACTCCAGAGGGACAGAGCATTCTCTGCTCCTAGAAGGAAGTGAGGGTGAGGAATTAGATCAGCCCGTAGATATATGGGGGGATAACTAGGAGGAACAGATGAAATAAAACAAAGGAAAACTGAGTCCTGCTGCCATTTCCCTTGGAAGCGTTTCCTGATGCAAAGGCCTATTGGCTGGGACTTGTGAAATGAGACTGGACACAACACTAGCAAATAGCTGCTATGGGATAGCTGGCTGAGAATTTTCCCATCTTATCTTCCTTTGTTCAGATGTTATGTGCACGTGTTAAAGGCACGTAAGCTGTTAGAAGCTTGACTCCCCTGTATGACCTCACAGGGATAAAGCCTTTCCCCTAGAGAAGAAGGCAGGTGATAATGACCCTTCCCATTAGCCAGTCTTGTTGGCTGCCTGTGTTACAGGCCAGATTAACATACACAATCTTGAAAAACGAATAGTCTTGTGGCACCTTAGAGACTAACAAAAATATGTAGGATCATGAGCTTTCATGGGTAAAAATCCACTTCACAGTCTTGCTTACTAGCCCCTCATGGAGACATTATTCTCAGCTCATTCTCCAGCATTGCAGATGGTTGGACAGCAGGTGGGGCACTACACCATGTCAGGCACAAGCTCCGTGCTGTTGCCTCCTTCTAACAATCCAGCTCTCTCCCCAGCAGTAGTGCAAGTTCACGCTGCCATTGGACTGCAGCTTCACCTGGCTGTGCCCTGTACACACGGTACAGTAAAACTCCGATTGTCCAGCATCCAGTGGTCCGGCACTCCTGATAATCCGGCACCAAGTGGAACCTGGAAGTGCTCCGGCCAGCTGGACAATTGGAGCTGCTCTGCCCCCGGCTTCCCCAAGTCCGCCGCTGGTCAGTTTCAGCAGCAGCAGACTTGGGGAAGCTGGGGGCAGAGCAGCTGGGGTGCGGCCGGGTTGGTCCCGCAGCACCGCCCTCTCCCACGCTGCGCAGTTCCCTGCCGACCCCCCTTCCCCCACCCCAGACCTCTCATAGCCCCCCTTCTGGTACTCCGGCATATCTGATAATCCTGCACCCCAGGGGTCCTAAAGGTGCCGGATTATCGGAAGTTTACTGTATCTTCAGTTGTCACCTCCCCGAGGGAGTACACCAGCTGCAGCCCTGCTCTGATTCAGCAACTAAATGCACTCTGATCCATAGAGTCAGTAGCTGAAGGAGACACCATGAGGGTGATCTGCAAAGCCTGTTTATTCACACAGTGTTGTCATTAATATTCCTCCCCGAACGGTGTACCTGGTCATTCCTGGCCCTCTGTAGGAGACCGCAAGGACCTACTACACCTGCCCCAGGAAAGCAGTAGAGAAGGTATGTCCTTTGGGCCTGTCTAGAGAAGCCTCATGCAGCCAGCCCATCTAAGCCCCACTGGCTCAGATCAAAGGAGCTGTTGGGCATAGGCAAGTCAGTCTCTGGCTGGGGGGAGAGAGACCAGAGGGATGGGTTTGGGAGCTGCCCTCTGGCCACAGGTGCTCAAAGAGTGGACAGATTTTGGTTCCAGCTGCATTGACTTAAGCTGGGGGGCAGTCAGGGCCACTGATGCGGGGGGGGGGGGGGAGAGAAGCAAAAAGGACAGCTGCTCCGGGATTTGGTGATTTAAAAAGGGGGTGCCTGGCCACCACTACCGCAACCAGACCCTTGGGCCTTATAAATCACTGCTGGAGCCATGCACAATGCAGGCTGCGCAGCACTGATGGGCTGGCTGGGGAAGGCTAGCTCCCAGTCCTACCCTTCCACCTGAGGCCCTACCTCTTCTAGGGGCCCAGAGCTGCCCCCTCCCCTCCTACCATGCCTAGGGGCCCAGCAATTCTGTCAGTAGCCCCAGGGGCAGGCCCTGAAAACTGAAGTGAGCAGTGACGATAAAGGGGCCAGGTGGGAAAAGGTCCAAGGAAGTAGCAGCCATAAATGGAAATGAGCGGTGCACGTGGCTGATGTTCTTAGAGTCCCTGGTTTGGAACCTGGCAAAGGGGATGGGCCTGGTTCCCCCACTGGCCACTGAGGAAGTGGGGTAAGCCCCAGCAATGAGATAAGGCTTGCTGGGATGCTCTGCCAAGGGCTGGATTTAAAGAGTAAAGAGCAGGAGCTGAAGACCCTGGTGAGAGCAGAGAAGCAGTTTTGTTTGATTCTTTCCTGAGCTGAAAGAGGTTCATTTTGCCTGTCACCTGGTCACCCAAATTGTGTAACTCGGTTTGAGGGCCAAGCCAGTGAAGACCTGCCAAGTGAGCTCGACAACCTTACAGGGACACCAGGCGTGAGAAAAGGACTGCAATACCAGACAGCAGCAGCAGGAGGCGTTCAAACGGTGAGTATCCTGCTGTTACACTACTCTGGTCCTTTGCCTCCCCAGTAATGGGCAAAGGACATTTCAGTGTCTGTAATAAGCTTGGTTGTTTATGTTGGCTGGGAAAATTAGCCTTAAAATGTTCACTCACAACATGTCAGCAGCAGTCAGGAGTGAGACCAGGGCTGGACACGGTTAGTGAGGCAGGAACAGGAACTACCTGCAGTGCGGGAGATTGTATCTTGATTGCAAAGCTTCATTTCTTCTGTGAGCAATGCTAATCCCTGATTATGCCGTGTGTGCTCTTCTCCCTTGTATACAATGACGGCTTGTTCAGTTTCATACACCTTGACCTTATAAAGAGCCCCTGTGGGCAGGCGCTTCTGGAGGTTTTCCCAGATGTACACTGCCACATTCTCAGTTGTGCTGCAGGGAAAACAGGGCCCAAGTTAGAGATGGAGCAGCAAGTGCACGTTAGATCCAGACTCCAGCTGCAAGGCAGTAAGAAAGAGAGCAACAAGAGGTATCTATCTGATCAGTTTCTCCGAACTGAGGGTGTGGTGACATACGTAAATAGTGTCCATTTTTATAGAAATTATACAGGGGCAGTCCTGGCACCAAATCCACTTTTACCATGAGACCCCACTGCTTACCTTACAACATCAACAAAATAGGCCACATCCTGATCCAGGTTCTTGTGGTCAAGCAGCTCTGTGATCGCCTCCTATGGGAAGAGAGGGGAAATGGTGGCCCCATGGATGGGGTATAACCCAGAAGGTCCAGCATGTGACAGACCCTAACCAACATAGGAACCTTCCCTGAGACCCTGGACTCTTGAGTTAAATTCCCAGGGAAGGCTCTGTCATGCTGCAAGGGAATCCCAGATGTTCTAATCCTGAGAAGTTGTAGAGATTTGGTGTCAGTAGGAACATAAGATGAGACTTTTAGAGCAAGACACAGCTGGTGAGAGGAAGCCAAAGGCCACAGCTTGCATGTCATAGGCCAGCCTGGAGTCATTGCAGCAGAACACAGGCCTTGCACTCGTACTTAGGCCTGGTCTACACTGAACAGTTCCATCGGCATAGGTTCATCTCTGAGGGGGGTGAAAAGTCTATACCCGGGAAACACAGTTAAGTCGACCGAATCCAGGATGTAGCCAGCACTATGTTGAAAGAAGAATTCTTCACTCACCTATCTGCTGCTTTTTGGGAACCTCTCCCATTGCAATAGTAAATGCCTCCCCTAGAGCACTACAGTGGTGTAGCTGCAGCACGGACGCCGTAATGTTTTAAGTGTAGACATGACCTCAGACACTTTGATGTCTTTCTACAGTTTACAGGATTCTCTGTTAGGATGGGTAATAGTGCTGCCCATCCAGGAGGTCACGTCAGCTTAACTCTCTTTCTAGGTGTGGATTTTTCACACCCCTGAGGCTATGTCTAGACTGCAAGCTTTTCTGGAAAAGATCTTTTGGAAAAACTTCTTTCAAAAGAGAGCGTCCACACAGCAAAAGCACATCGAAAAAGCGATGTGCTTTTTCAAAAGATAGCATCCATACTGATTGGACACTATCTTGCATTTAAGTTGTGATTACTATGGACGGAGTGGCCACTGGGGCACCTGTGCTTTTTCTTGGAGGCCTCTTCTTTCAGAAAAAAACCCTCTTCCTCGTCCACACGCGCCTTTTTCCAAAAGAGCTCTTTCGGAAAAAGGTTTCTTCCTCGTTGAAAGAGGTTTACCGCTATCAGAAAAACTCCTGAGTTCTTTTGACTTTCTCTCGAAGAATGCAATTGCAGTGTGGACATAAGTGTAGGTTTTCCGGAAAAACAGCTGTTTTTCTGGAAAAGCTCTGCAGTGTAGACATACGCTGAGAGATGTACGCCAATGTACATTTTCAGTGTAGACCAGCCCTTAGGCTCTGTCTATGCTACAGGTGCTACACTGAACCATGCTAAAGTTCCTGCAGCAACAGAAAGGGTTTTCCTGTCACTGTACTTTCATCCACCTCTCTGAAAAGTCTTTCATCAACCTGGTGGCTTCTACACTCGGGGTTAGGTTGGCTTTAACTATGCTGCTTGGAGGTGTGAATTTTGCAGACATACATTTTAACTGCAGGACTAGCTTATGATCAAAGGTCTTTGTATCTCACTTACTCTGACACCTGACACATTATTTTTGCTGATCACGCAGGGAGAGTCCTGCCCTCTCACTGGAATTGGCCTGCTCTAAGCGGGTGGTAGCCATGTTGCATGGGAGGAGTAAAAAAAACCAATATCCGCAGGGGCTGGGAGATCCTATAACGGGATTGTATTGACTCAGTGCTCTACATTTCCCCTTCTACACCCTGACAGCTACTATCCTCCATCTCCCAAAATACTGTCCTCCTGCCCCACTTCCAAAGCTGCCTGTCATCAAACAGTTGTAATAGATTCCCATGTCTGAGCACCATAAGTACTTTGTGGTTACCTGCATGTACTCTTTCAGGTCTCTCAGATTTATAACCATCCCTGTGGTAGGTTCAATCTGCAGGGCAAATCACAGGAAAGGAAATCACACACACAGCTGACATCTCTAGATAAGTGGATGCAATGATCAGCCACTGTGGATAGTGACGGCATCTAAACTGTTTCATTCAAGCACCCAAGCAGGCTGCAGAGCATTTCCTGGGGTTTAATGATCAGGTGGGAGAAGAGGCTGGTCTGGCACAAAGGCCACATGGCCCCACAACTACATGGAATGGGCAGGAATTATGTCAAGGAGGCTTTATCAGTCATTTAGGTGACTGGTGTTCCGCAGTCTGACGGGGCCATTTGTCTTTGTGCTGCTCCACAATGATCTTTTCAGTACGGTCCCCAGGACTCATGTCAGCTGTACCAGTGCAGCCAGATGCCCTGGCCTGACCCAAACCCACGCTTTGCTGCACTTACTTCTCCACGCACGGTCACCACCACTGGAAAAACAAAACAAAACCCAAGTCAAATTATTGGCCCCACGGGCAAGATCCACACAAATCAACTCTAGCTTTACTGACGTGGGATGAATGAAAAGGTGACAGAAAGGAGGGAGGCAACAGAAAACAACTTTAAGCCAGGAATAAAGCCTGATGCTCCCTTCCCTAAAGTTTTGGGGAAATAAACTTCCCTAAAGTTTTGGGGAAATAAAATTTGGCTGCTGAAAACATTCCAGCTAAAAAAGTCACTAGCTAGATAATCCTGTTGATCAAAGCAGGCTTCTATTCTTGGCTTTCTTGGGGCCCCAGACCACTGGTCAGAAGGCAATTCAGATGTGATCCAGACTCATTGTCCCTTCTGCCCTACAGCTGAGTTTGCAGCCGGGTGTGTAGTCTGAGTGATGCTGTGGGCTCTTCATCAGTTAACTCAACACCATGTGCATGACACAACTGAGAGCATAAAGGCAGCTCTGGATAAGGGGCGCCCGGGTTTATGCTCAGACTCCCATTTCACTTTGATCTGCGGTATGAGTGGATCCTGAGCTAAGCTGAGGGAATATGCAGAACGTGCCGGCCAGGCGGCCTTTCACCTGTATAGTTGTGCCCATGACACTGGTTGCAGATCCCAAAGAGTTTCTTATTTTCTGCATCACTCAGTGATTTGCTGAAAAGAAACGAACACTGAATGTGTGAGGCAATAACCAACAGACGTAGGAAACCAAGGATTTCCTGCAGCAGATCAAACCAATGGACCATCTGAACCATTGTCCTGTGTTTGCAGCTGACAGAATGGCCTGCAATGGCCTTTAAATCCCCCTCTCTGTATCCTGTACAGGAGACAAACACTAGCCACAGGCAAAGACCAGCAGTTAAGTGATAGCTCCGCATTACATGGAGCAGGGACTTTGTATGATCAAGAGTCACACAGGGGGATGGTGCTTAGTCTGAAAGATAAGCCCCACAGACAAGGGAAATTTGTTAGCCATTAAAAGTGTCCTTCTGCTGAAACAGACTAACATGGCTACCCCTCTGAAACCAGGTATAACATACAAACTGAAAACTACCATCACACTAGAGTCTCCTTTCCCCACAATTCATCCCCCTGGTTTTCCTTCCATGCCAGTCTCCAGTTTCATTTGAAATGTCCTTATGCCATGTCCCTTCCCTGCCAACAGTAGATGCTGTCATCAGCTTAGATGAGCAGAGGCCATGAGAGATGTAATAAAGAAGCAGATGACGTAGCTAGTTCCTGATAAAGTCACTCCTGCAGAGGGACGTGACAGCAGAGAGGGCAGTGGCCTCATTCATCAGTACAGATAAGGAGTTTCATGCACAAGTGGCATCATAGAAGGCTCGAGGGAGAAGCAGAGAGATGACACCAGAGGCTGGCACAGGACTGTATGGTACCATAAGGGAGACATTAGTAGATGGGAGCAGTCACAAAAGAGCCTGAAGGGGATGAGCCAGAAGACTGAATAGCCAGAGATGAAGCCGGGCTGGTGGAGGAGGGGTGTTAGAGAGGAAACTGGCACCACAGAATGGAGAGAGACTGAGAAGCAGAGAGTGCAGGAAGAGGAGCCAGGAAGTCTGGACGAGACTAGCAGCAGCACTGCTGCCACAGTGACTAATGCCTGTGGCAGGACCCAAAGGGGCCCCTTTAAATGTTCCCAGTGGCTTTTCAGTGCGTCTGGTCAGTTGCTCTGAAAGAGGCGTTAGACAGGGACCCCAGCAGGGGAGTGGAGTAAGGGGCTCTCTGAGCTGTGTGCCGGAGGCGTCACACTGCTGGGATGTGAGGGAGCTGTACACAGTCCAGCATCACGGCCTGGGGACGTCAAAGTCAAGAGAATGCAGTTTTGTCTCCGACTACATTAGCGGCAGTGTAATGGGCCCACAAACATTTTCTATCCTTTAACTAACAAAGGGTGAACACAGAAGCATCCAGATCCCTCACTAGCAAAGCTGTGTGCCCAGGCCCACCGAGAGGGAGGGCAAAGGGGGCAACTGCGATTCAAAGGGGCCCAGGGCTCCAAGCTGCAGCTATTGTGGCAGTGGTGGCAGTCGGAGTCCCGGGTCCCTTTCAATCACCACTGGAGCCCTATGCCGCACACTCCTGGAAGCTCTAAGCCTTCTAAGGGTTGGGCAAGGGGAAGTGCTGCACCGTGGACGGCATGGAAGGCTGGCTACCTCTGGCCCCTCCCCATCTACGTGAGGCCCCACCCCTTCCAGGAGTTCCACCCCCATTGCCCAGGCCCCTCAGGCTGTCAGCTCTCCTGTGTGTGCTGCTCACTGCCCTCTCCCAACAAAATATCTTAGCTAATGCCGGGTCAAGCCGGCACGACATTCTGCCTCCCAGTTGTCTGGGACTGATCACCAGTCAAGGGCTGAGAACACAGATCGCTCCAGCAGTTTGCACCAACTGTCTAAGTCATACAATATAGAGAGCTAGTTACCAGGCCAGTCTGTGGGAAGCACTAAACATATCAGTCCTGGAGAAAGCAGCAATTCTCACAGGGGAGGTCGGCTTCAGAGCTGGAGCTGAGGTCTGCATTACTGAAGTCAGGCAGTCTGTGGGAAAAGGAAAAGCAGCACTGAACAGAAAGGTTTTGGGACCACTCGTCAAATAAATACCAGCAGGCTGTCATGTGGATGACCCACAGCACAATGTGTTTGTAGGAGCAACAGAGCTAAGGCAGAGAGAGGAACCAATCAATTACATTGCTGGGCCAGCGGCTGGATTGACTGTAATGAAGCATAGTTCCACTTGGGTCTAACCCAGCATTGAGCTGTGGCTTGTGTAAACGCACTGACAGGACGTTTGCCATGACAGATGGATGCTTTAGGACCATCTAGAGCTTCAGGAAGTCGGCAAATAGAAAGGTCTGGTTCCTGATGTGAACTCAAAGGAGGCTGTGCAGCTATTGCTGACGAGACATTCACCGTGTGAACAGCCACCATTCCATTACCATGAGCTGCGTCAAGCACATGGCTTGGAGGAGATCTTTGGGGGCTGGCTTGGAGGTGTAACCCTTTTCCCTGACAGCTCAACTCCAGAATAGATATCATCCCCAACATGCTGTAATAGCTAATAGGAAAAATGCATTAAATACACTCCTGGCCAAAGTATTTCTCCACGTAAAAGGGGTTTTAATGGGGCACTCTGGGATGAGAACCATAACAAAGTCCATGGAGTGGGAGGAATGAAAATTAAGAACAGTTCACTGTTATGAATAACCTCCATAACTGAGGGGTTCGTAACTCTGAGGTTCTACTATAGTAGCTTTAGGTATGGGTGAAAGGGTGCACCCTGGCTGACAGCCCTGCTAGAAAACATAAAGGACACCGTCAACCTGAAATCATGCTTTGTTTGAACGTTTTGACTTGGATGTTGTTACAAGTCCCACCTGGGGCTCCTGTAACTCAAGAGAGATCAGAGGAAAAACATGTTCCCCTCTGTTTTCAGTGTGTTACTTATACTTTGTACAGGTGCTGTGGTTAGCATCAGTTTCCCCTGTTGTGTGGCTCTTTCACACAGCACCAAGGGGGAGAGAAACCTTTATAAATAGGACAGCCCTCCCACCCCAGACAATGGCAGGGGGGACATAAGCGCTCCTTTTAATACCAGTTTGAAGATGTCGGATCTCTGAAGGCCTGGTGTGTGGCAGGAACAACTGCCCGAGCGGCACTGGGAAGGGAGTTGGGGAGCACTGAGGCTTAGGTAATGGGGTGAGGACAGGGGTCTCAAGGAGGCAGGAAATGGAGTGCGGAGTCCCTGGGGCCAGGACCAGGGTCACTTAGGTGCAGGAGAGGGAGGTGAAGGGCGTGTCTGATGGGATGGGGATGGGGCTAGGAAGGCGGCAGGGCAGGAGTGGGTTGTCCCCAGGGTGCAGAAGGTAGGGCAAGGGGGGTCACTGAGCACAAGAGTGGGGCCAGAGGCCCCCAATTGCAGGGGGCAGAGCTGGGGGGGCAGTCCCTCATGCAGAGGGGGTGGGGCCAGAGGCCCCCAATTGCAGGGGGCAGAGCCGGGGGGAGCAGTCCCTCATGCAGAGGGGGTGGGGCCAGAGGCTCCCAATTGCAGGGGGCAGAGCCGGGGGGGGCAGTCCCCCAGGCACAGGGGGTGGGGCCAGAGGCCCCCAATTGCAGGGGGCAGAGCCGGGGGCAGTCCCTCAGGCACAGGGGGTGGGGCCAGAGGCCCCCACTTGCAGGGGGCAGAGCCGGGGGGGCAGTCCCTCATGCACAGGGGGTGGGGCCAGAGGTGCAGTGGGCGGGTCCAAAAGAAGACGCGGGGGTCCCCGCATGCAGGGAGGGGGCGGGGCCGCGGAGTGGGCGGGCCCCGAGTGCAGGGGGCGGGAGCCGGGACGCCCGGATGTGCGGGCCCCGCCCCTCCTCCTCCCTGCGCAGGCGCCGAGCGGGGCCCGGGATCCCCGCCGCGACCCCACCCCCCGGCCGTGCGATGCCGCCTCCCCCCGCCAGGCCCCCGGCCCGCACCGCGCGCGTCTCGCGCTGCCTCAGCTTCAGCGCCTGCCACCGGCTGCACAGGTGAGGGGCCGGCTCGCTGCCCCGCGCCCCCCCGCACCCTGCTGGGCCGCGGGGACCCCCCCCCGCCTGCACTGAGCTGGGCCACGGGGACCCCTGCACTGAGCTGGGCCGCAGGGACCCCCCCCCTGCATTGAGCTGGGCCACGGGGAACCCCACCTGCATTGAGCTGGGCCACGGGGAACCCCACCTGCATTGAGCTGGGCCACGGGGAACCCCACCTGCATTGAGCTGGGCCACGGGGAACCCCTGCACTGAGCTGGGCCACGGGGAACCCCCTGCACTGAGCTGGGCCACGGGGAACCCCACCTGCATTGAGCTGGGCCACAGGGGAAACCCCCCCACCTGCATTGAGCTGGGCCACGGGGAACCCCCCCTGCATTGAGCTGGGCCATGGGGAACCCCCGCCACCTGCTTTGAGCTGACTCCTGGGGAGACTTCCCGGGGTGGCCCCCCATCCCCTTCGTGTTGGCTCTTGAGGGACCCCCACCCACCTGCATTGAGCTGGCTCATGGGAGGACCCCCCCCTGCATTGAACTGGCTCATGGGGGGACCCCCAACCCCTTTGTGTTGGCTCACGAGGGACTCCCCCCCACCTGCATTGAGGTTGGTCACAGGGGGACCCAGGAGACCCCCCTGCCCTTCATCATGCTAGGTCATGGTGGGACCCTGGGTGCCTCCCCATCATGCTTGGTTGGGGGGTGGGTTCAGTCATTGCCATGCTACCAGCAGCTGCCAGCAGCAGGATGAGAGGCCTGGGGAAGAGACCCTGCTAGCCCCATGGATTTGGGTTAGAAATCTCCTGTGTGTTGGGCTGGGAGGGATTAGTTGTCCTGAGGGAGCTGTCCCTGGTTCTTACCTGAGTTCCTATCCCATTGGGCCAGGAGAGCTATTTGCTCCATCCTGGCAATGTGCTCAGTGACATCCAAAATCCAGACTGTCCCAGTGTCTAAGAGCTCACACCATACAAAAGGGAGACAGAGAAGATGGATCCCAGGATGCAGTTTGTGGCACTTTTATTGCTGTGCCTCGCTCTCCCAGATGTTGCTCCATTTTCAACAGCCCATGTGTTAGCAGCCAAGGTGATGCAGTAGCACTTAGAGGCCTCAAAGCCTGTGAGTCTGTGGTGGTACATACACATAGGAAAACAGTCCAGTCCCTGCCCCAAAGAGCTTACAGTTCTGCTCATTGTTATTATTGTAGTCTTGTTAAAGTCTATAACAGGGTTCAAAAAAGAGCTAGATAAATTCATTGGGGGGTAGATCCTAGGGATGTTAGAGATTAACTGTTTACCTGATAAGTGGATGCTTACCGGGTAAACGGTTAATTGGTTAAACTCTAATATCCCTAAGACCGATCCTCCATGAATAAATGGATGCTTATCACTTAATGGTATTGGTTAAATGTAGCTGGCTCCCAGAGAGGCGGTTTCGCTGCGGCAGGACAGTGAAGTCCCCAAGAGTCAAACAGTCAAGGTCTGCCAACACTTCTCCTGGGGAGGTTTCACTGTGAGCTCTGCAGTATAAAGCTTTATACTGTAGAGCCCACAGTGCATGGAACTGTATAACTGAAAAGAATTTTTAGCAGTTACACGGTTATTGTATTAAATGATTTGTATGTAATGATCCCTAATAGGTCTATCAATGGCTGTTAGCCAGGATGGGCAGGGATGGTGTCTCTAGCCTCTGTTTGTGAGAAGCTGGGAATGGGTGACAGGGGAAGGATCACTTGATGGTCACCTGTTCTATTCTTTCCCTCTCGGGCACCTGGCATAGGCCACTGTCAGAAGACAGGTTACTGGGCTAGATGGACCATTGGTCCGACCCAGTATGGCTGTTCTTATGTTCTTATTGTTAGAAGTGACAAAGATTAGGTGAAGGGAAGGAAAATAATGTAATCCCTGTGTTTTCTTCATCCCCTTGCTCAAACCTCATTTTGCTCATTTCCTTTTGCCCACTTTTGGGGGCTTCTTCCTGCCTCTCTTCCCCCCTTGCTGTTGTGAGTGCAGCATTCTCACCTCATTTCTTTGGTTCTCTTCTCCCCCTGTACCACATGCCCAAATAATGCTTAGCGTGGATTTGTGTTCACTACCCCTCGCTCCGCCCATCAAAAATGAAGTTGATGCAAGTCAGTTCAGATTCAATACCACCGATACCTGGGGAACAGCAGCAGAGAAGCTGATCAGAGCACAGAAAATTCTGTTAATGGAGGCTGTGTGAGTGGAGAGAGGGGCAGAAAAAAAGGACTAACTCACCTTTCTTTCCCCAGCCTGCCCTCCTAAACAGGAGCATTTTTAAACAACAGCAGAGTGAAATTAGGACAAGACTCTGGTTAGTTTCAAGACTATGCTGCAGGCATATCTGATCTGACCAGAATCTTGTCTAATTCCCTGTTTGCCTGAAGCAAAGGGAACTTGTTGGTAAGTGGTGCTTTCTGGTTTTCACATAAAATGTGAGTCACATGTTGCTAATGTGTCCTGCCTGCTGATCACCACCTATTTGCATCCTCTGGTAGGGTTGTTGGTGCAACATGGAAGTCTGAAGGGGTGGCAATAAACTTAGTCATGGCCCCAATGTTTTCTTCTTAAATATCTCAACACTCCTAAATACTTCAGCCTGCAAATGTTTATGTTCAGAAACTAAGTGATTCTGCCAGACATTGGGTCCCTTTTGTAAACAGCTGGAATTCTTGTGGTGTTTCAAACTCTGATATCTTTTCACAGTAGGAGCGGACTCTTGGCAGCAGTACACAGTAATAAGAGGTCAGGATGCAACAACAAAACAATCAGCAACATCCAAAGTAACAGACCCCAATCTCTTTAACTGGGCTCTTTCAACTCTCCGATGACATTTCCTTAGCCAGTCATGCTTTGTAGAGTCAGTAGAGAAAGCCAAAATATTTATGAATGTTCATTATAACAGAGTTACAAAACATTAATAGTACTTTCCCAGTTTATTCCATCTGTTTACAAAAGGAGAAAGTGACTACAATTGATTTTTCTGTTGGATCATTAGTACAAACAGTAATTTACGAGCTTTTTAAAAAAAAAATTACATGGAATTTTAAAGAATTCACCACCTCCTTTTCAGGGCATCCTATATAGACAAGAGTAATGTCTTGGTCCATTGAAAAATGAGACCACACATTTAGGGAAGTGGAGAGCAAATTTTGCATACCCAGGGCCTAGACTGACTCAGGCCGTGTGTAGGGAGTAGGGAGAATCTCTGACTGAAATGTTTCTTTTGGCTTATCTACAAAGGAGATCAGCTAAAAAACCAATTCCAGTTTAAATAAAAACACAAATGTTTGTAATTGGCCCTCAAATACAATTTTTCATTTTTTACAGTAAGTCCCTGAGTGATGAAGAAAACCTGAAACTCTTTGGGAAATGCAACAATCCAAATGGACATGGACACAACTATAAAGGTGAGGGCCTGACTGGCCTTTATTCATGCAGCCCCAGAGAGAATTAGTTCTCATGTTTGTAAGATCAGGTCCACTGACGGGGGAAGGAAAGGGGGCAATTTCCCAGTGCTTGGGCAATTTAAAGCGCTTCCTGCCCACCCTCACTCTGTTCCGCTGCTGGAAGTGGGCAGTACTGTCCTTGTGGTCTCTGGGGGGAGGTGACTCCGCACACACTACCCCCGGAGCGCCGACTCCGCAGCTCCCATTGTCAGGCTGGAAGTTGGGTTGGGTGTGGGGCTGTTCTCCTCTGGCTGGCAGGTCCCCACTTTGGGCAGGTTTGAGCACCGGAACAGAGCTAATTAGGCTGCACAGCCATGCAGCTTACAGGGAACTTAGGTCCAAGGTTCTCCTCAAATCTTCCCTTCCAGGAATGTTATATACAAGCCTGGCCCACAAGAACACAGAACATTTGCATTTAATACACTGGACTCCAAAGATATTTAAACTTAATTCAATACCGTTTTTCAAGGATACTGCAGGCACTTACTGTATCTATCCCAAGCCTTATGGATGTTTCCTCCTCAAGAGTCCCCTCCCTCTTGGAACAACAGTATTAGAGAATTAGCAGCGCTGATAGGCCCCTCCGGTAGTGTTCTCTGTACCAGCTCTGTCTTTCTGATGGCTACGGCAACAGTTTGTAGGGTGAGAGAGATTGTGGCCCTCATGACAGGTCCTCCTTGTATAGTGATTCATAAGGACAATGTCACTCTTTAAGTTTCTGCCTGAGGCTGTCTTGTAGTAAAGCCTAATCCATTCATCTGCCTATTTTCTTCCCCAAGCCTCACTCAACCCTGGAAGTAGCTAGACTTCATGTACCTGATATAGTAAGGGCCCTGTCTTTGTAAACAGAACAGAATCACTCGGGAACATGCCTATGTGTTTGCGGCCAGATATAAAGAGCAACATGTATCCTCGCAGATTATCCAAGTCAGGGTCCAACACACAGTTCATCAAGGTTAGCCACCATTGCATTGCCAGATGGTTTGTTTACATGAGCGTCCATGGGCCGGGCTGCTTGCAGCTCCCAGTGGCTGTAGTTCTCCATTCTTAGCCAATGGGAGCTGCAGGAAGTGGTGCAGAACCGGGCCCACTGGGAGCTGCAAGCATACGCTCAGGTAAACAAACCATCTGGTAACTAGTGGTGTCCCCCAAGGGTCAGTCCTGGGACCAATCCTGTTCATCTTATTCATAAATGATCTGGAGAAAGGGGTAAGCAGTGAGGTAGTAAAGTTTGCGGATGATACTAAATTGTTTAAGATAGTCGAGACAGAAGCAGACTGTGAAGAACTTCAAAAAGATCTCACCAAACTGAGTGAATGGGCAACAAAATGGCAAATGAAATGTAATGTGGATAAGTGTAAAGTAATGCACGTTGGAAAAAATAACCCCAACTGTACGTACAGTATGATGGGGGCTAATTTGGCTATGACAAATCAGGAAAGAGATCTTGGAGTTATCGTGGATAGTTCTCTGAAAACTTCCACACGGTGTGCAGCGGCAGTCAAAAAGGCAAATAGGATGTTAGGAATTATTAAGAAAGGGATAGAAAATAAGACACAGAATATCTTACTGCCCCTGTATAAAACTATGGTACGCCCACATCTTGAATACTGTGTACAGATGTGGTCTCCTCACCTCAAACAAGATATTTTGGCCTTAGAAAGGGTTCAGAAAAGGGCAACTAAAATGATTAGGGGTTTGGAACGGGTCCCATATGAAGAGAGGTTAAAGCGATTGTGACTTTTCAGTTTAGAAAAGAGGAGACTAAGGGGGATATGATAGAGGTATATAAAATCATGAGTGGTGTGGAGAGGGTGAATAAAGAAAAGTTATTTATTAGTTCCCATAATAGAAGAACTAGAGGACACCAAATGAAGTTAATGGGTAGCAGGTTTAAAACTAATAAAAGAAAGTTCTTCTTCACACAGCGTGTAGACAACCTGTGGAACTCCTTGCCAGAGGAGGCTGTGAAGGCTAGGACTATAACAGAGTTTAAAGAGAAGCTAGATAATTTCATGGAGGTTAGGTCCATAAAAGGCTATTATCCAGGGGATAGAAATGGTGTCCCTGGCCTCTGTTTGTCGGAGGCTGGAGAAGGATGGCAGGAGACAAATCGCTTGATCATTGTCTTCGGTCCACCCTCTCTGGGGCACCTGGTGCTGGCCACTGTTGGCAGACAGGCTACTGGGCTAGATGGACCTTTGGTCTGATCCAGTACGGCCATTCTTATGTTCTTATCTGGTGGCCCGCCAGCAGCTAACCCTGACAAACCGTGTGTGGCCTGCGGACTGCAGGCCTTGATCTAAGTCGATCGCCAAGTGTATCAAGACATGTTATGGGTTAGCCAAGTCAGACCACCTAGCCACTTTAGAGCTTATTCCATTAGAACTCAGGCACCCCCTGTGGCTGGTTTGAGGAGTGTCCTTGTATCTGACATTTGTTGGGCTGCTATAGTCCTTGCATATACAAGATACCATTCCTAGGTAGAAGCTTCCAGATCAGAGGCCAGTTTTGGTAGGACTCCGCTTTGAAATCTTTATACTTGCAGCTGCAGGCACAGTCCCAGTAGACACTGTTGACCTAAAGAATCCAATTTCATGTCCAGCTTGAAGAATCACAGTGACTGTAGAATGAGTTACCATTTTTATTGGGGATGTTGCTTTAAACAGTAACACTTCTGCTGTCATTAACACACCGACCCTCCTCCTGGGACTGATTAATGCTGTGCCGCTCATGTGATTTGTTTTTGTGTATATTGGATCCCACTGATGACTTGGTGTTTTTCTTCCTCTAGTTGTAGTGACTGTGCGTGGAGAGGTAAGTGCAATCATTATTTCTTTCCTTCCTTCTTTGGAAGTATCAGACTGTGGTTTCCATGTGCGGATTCTTCAGATCTTTCAATAAAACCACCTGTGACAGGTTGAGTCACAGAGATCCCCTTGAGGTTGTCACCTGATGGGCTGATCATACCACTGAGCCTGCCCGCCCGCCCTGCTCTCTGGGGGGCCCTTTCCTGCTGAGCCAGAAGCTCTGCTCTCTCCCAGCAAAGGCACAGAATTGGGGTCACAGCCCACAGCAAGGCAACACAGACACCGAGAACAGCTCCACTCTGGGAAGGCTCAGTCAGAGGGAATTGATGCAGCACCCAGGTGCCCAACCCCAATGGGACCAGAACCTCCAATAAATCTGTCTTAATCTGCATAGTTTTATACAGAGCAAGTGTAACCGCCACTGGGCGGATTTGAACCTGGGCTCTCTGAAGCAGAGTATAGGAACCTCTACCCTCTGAGCTAAAAGCCAGCTGGCTCCTAGCCCCTGCTGTAGAGGTCTCTTGATCTTAACTGTTGCTGTGGTCTAGGTACCACTTGCATTGCTCAGTAACCACATTAGGTGCGTGGGTTACGTAAGCTCATAAGTTGTTCTCTCCCTTTGTCAATGAAAGAGAGAAATGAACAGCTGTTGTCCCACAGGTAACAATTATTTACACTGGGTTACTTATTTACACTGGGTTTAATAATGAACAAAGCTGATTTTATTAAATACAAAAAGTAGGATTTAAATAGTTGTGAGTGATAACAGACAGATCTAACTAAGTTACTAAGCTAAATAAAACAAAACATGCCAGCTATGTTTAATGCTCTTAAGAAACTTGTTACATGCAATTCTTACCCTAACAGTAGTTCTAATCAATGTTCTCTCTCAATTTTTTTCATCCATGTGTGGAATAAATTTTATTATGTGCAGTGACACATGTGTAGATGTGTACCATTAGGAGAAATATATGCTGCTGTCCATGGGTGGCTGTGGGCATTCTGCTAATGAATTGAGTGGGTGGCCACCCAAGTTCACAGCTTACAAGGGAACACTGGTTCTAATAATCTTTTCTCACAAGTTAGATTGGGCACAGTCCTTCCCCTGTTCAGTCTTAGATTTTTCCACGAGTCATCTGGGTGGTAAGTAGGGGTATCTTGGCTAACTTCCTCTTGTTTGGTTCCTTGCCCATAAATAGATTTTGCCCAAGGCAGGAATCCTTCAACCCTTTCACACCCCCAGGGAAAAATACCACATCCAAAATGAGTTGGTGACCTGATCACATGTCTTGGTAGGACCAATCATAGTCCAGGCTTACAGGAAGAACAAGACTATTCACAGATCATTGTTTTGAGTACTGGGCCGTTATGTACGAGGAGGGACAGAGGGGGAACACAGCAGGCTTTGCACTTTCCCCTTGCTCCCTAGTCACAGCAAGAAGGGAATAAAACCACAGTGACTGGGTAAGTGTGTCTGGAAGCCTCCCCAGCCTCCCATAATGGTGCCCTCCCCCCCCCGTACTCACCACTATACCCCCTTGCCCTGAGCCCCCTGCCTTGAATCCTGCACCTCCCACATCCCTCTGGTCTGAGTCCCCCTAGCCCCTGTCCTGACCCTCTCCTGATACCCCCCCTGCCAGAGACCTTCCTCATACTCCCAACCTTCTGCCCTGAGCCCCCCGGGCTCCACCTGACACTTAAATTTCTTACAGGTACTGTCCTATCACAACCCATCCCCCTTGGGGGAGGCTTTAAGATGGGGATGGAGGGTGGCGATACAATAGTACCTGTAAGAAATTTATCGCCACCCTCCATCCCCATCTTAAAGCCTCCCCCAAGGGGGGTGGGTTGTGATAGGACAGTACCTGTAAGAAATTTAAGTTACTTTCACCCCTGCCTGACACCCTTTACTTTTATTTTGTTTTACTGTGTTATTCCAATGCATTAAAAAAACTCGCTTTCAAGGTGGAATTTTTACCACTACACAACTTCAGTGCTCCATATAGTACAGTGTTTCTCAACCTTTTTTTATAAAGTACCCCCTTTTTAAAAAAATTATAAGTACCCCCAGTACCTACAGTTTTCAGACACACAAACATTTTTTCTACCATTGCAACATATTTGTTTAAACAACTTAATCGTAGCCGGGCGGGTGATGAAATTTTTGGGTGTAAAAAGTACAAAAATAATAAAGTGCTGTAAAACTTAAAACAAAAATTCAGTTTTCTCTAAATTTCGATTGTGTTGACATACCCCCCAGATTTCTCTCAAGTACCCCTGAGGGTACTCGTACTACTGGTTGAGAAACACTGATATAGTACAACCATTTATGGAGCATATTCAAAAGTTTGTCAACACTGAACTGCCCATTAACTACCCCGATAATTCCCTAGATCCAAGCCTACTGTAATTAATCCATCAGCCCCAAGATGTCTGAAAACAATTAGAGGGTTTTTCATAATTCTCACACACTGTGTTGTGAAACAGAGAATCACATGATACTATCAGAGACATTGTGTACCACAGAGCTTGATGGTCTTTAGAGATACAGATGACTGTTATAGAACAATCCCCGTGCAGTCTGATTCAGGACTGTATATCCTGTTGAGACGTTCCCTGTTTTGGAGGGATACACATTCTGTAGGAACTGAGAAAATATTTTTCTCACTCAGACTTTAATACCCTGTCCTGTTTAAACCAGTCATAAATATTAACCCCTGCACACACATACACACTTTCCCAGTCCTCCTTGGAAACCCATCAGCCAGATTCCCCGTGCTCCTTATGCTGGTACAAGTGTAAGCTGCTGAGTGCAAGTTTTTCTGACCACATGGAAATAGAAAAGCCAGTTGTGCATCAGAGCTGTAAAATTCTCATCACAGGGCTTGTTACCTTAGTTCATAGGACTCTGTGCTTCTGCAGAATGGTGGGAGGCCACAGTTCTGGGCTTAGGTCTCAATTAAATTGTTCCCAGGAGATCTAGGCCACAGAACAGTTGCTCTTAATTCTGTGGTGGCTGATTGTGGGAATGAACATAAGAACGGCTATCCTGGGTCAGACAAATGATCCATCTCATGCAGTTTCTTTGCCTCTGACAGAGCCAAAGCCAGATGCTTCTGAGGGAATGAATGGAACAGGGCAATTTCGAGTGGTCCATCCCCATCTTCTTGCAGATTGAGGTTCCTGCTAGACAGTCCCAGCTTGGTGGACTATGGCCATCAACCTGCGGAACAGCAGTTCATTTGGGCGAAAAGCATATTGCCTGTGCATTGTGGCTAGGTCACACCCTTACTCATGGTTTGTGCCTGACCCATGCTAGCTATCAGTCATGTCTCAGGTTGGTGAAACAACTGATCACATTCTTGTTCCTGCCTACTGTGCTGCTTCTCTGTATGGCTGATGGTCACTGCCCAAGCACTTCTTAATGATCACGTTGGGGGAGCTTTCTTCCTGCTGTAGACATTATGAACTTCACTGGTCTCTTGAGAGTTGTTGATGCTCCATCTTTAGCCATTAGGGTGTGTTCTTCATGACCTTACGTAAGTGGCACTGCAGCTCAGACAGCATCTGATGGCAGAGAGAAATTTTTCAACTTGGTCAGGATTCCTGAATGCCCTTTTTGGGAGCTATAGACACCAGGTGGTCTGGGTTTGTGCCGGCTGAAGCTTTTGGTGGGATTGGTAACTTAGTTGGGTAGTGAGGGTTAGTAGATTGCATCTAATCTTCCTTTGCTCTTTGCCTTGTAGATTGATCCCACCTCAGGAATGGTTATAAACCTGACAGACCTGAAAGCGTACATGCAGGTAATAAGGCCGTGCTCACGGAGCTCTCCCATGGGATTCAGCGATGACACAATGGTCCAGGGAAGGCATGGGGAAGCAGGGAGTAGATATTGGTCAGAGTGTGGAATTAGGGAATGGTTCAGGAGATAAAAACACTTCAGGACAGTGCCCCTGCTGGTTCCCACACTGGCCTGTGATGTACAAGGTCTTTGACATCCCTTCACCCATTGCACAGCCTGTTGTTGTCTCCCTCTGATGGTGCTGCCATGGTATCTTCCTCCAAACTCTGGGTAGCTAGGACCTCTCAGGAGAAGGCCAGCATGGGCCCCAGGGACATCTCCGTTCCAGCGTGAGTGTCCGGAGTTGCTCCGCAGACACAGCAGGGCCCTTCCTAAATCCCTGCAGCACGATTAGAACCTGCCATTCATTGTGTCCCCTTGACCTGCCCTGTGGATGCAGCTGCCAGTGTCTTTCCTCTTTGCCCTCAGGAAGCTATCATGGAGCCTCTTGACCACAAGAACCTGGATAAAGACGTGCCTTACTTTGCTGATGTTGTCAGGTGGGTAGAGTTAGAATTGGTGCCAGAGTCCAGCCTTTGATGTTTTATGGGTAGTAATGGGTGCCTTGTATATTGTCTGGCACCAGTTTCAACTCCATTAATTCTCCAGAAGTTGATCGACTACCTGCCCAGCATCTCTCCCTTCCATCCATCATTATCCATGTGTAATGTCGCATGTACAAGAAATTGGTCTGCCGTGACTGCGCCGTGTCTAACTTCAGCCCTGGTTTCCCTGCAGCACAACCGAGAACGTGGCAGTGTACATCTGGGAAAACCTCCAGAAGCGCCTGCCCGCAGGGGCTCTTTATAAAGTCAAAGTGTATGAAACGGACCAGAACATCGTTGTGTACAAAGGGGAAGAGACGACATCTGAGAAATGAAACTCAACTCAGCTGATCACAAACTTCTGAGGAATTAATTGAATCGGTGTATCAATGGATTATTGAACCCCCTCCCAGTGTTATCTGTGTCACATAGTGATTTTGGAGAATGTTTATTTTTTATCTAAGGTCATTTTTAGATAATTAAAGACAGTTTTCCTCTGGTAAGCTAATGAAGTGTTTTATTTATTTGGGGGTTCTTAGAATTTGCTAACCTCTTCTCTACCTTTTATCACAATAGTCAGTTTCGCAAATCAAAACCACCACAGTGATGTGAAACCCTTTGAGCCTTCTGCCTGTTTAGAGTAAGGCATTGCAGCTTTTTTTCTCTCTTTCAAGGAAATGTACAAGCTAAACATGCACCCGTTGCGCTAGGATTTGATTGTGGATTTTTAATGGCCATGGGGTATTTTTTTGTTGAGGAAGGGGAGACTGAGAAATGACTTTTCTTCTTTTTATTGCTGCAAGTCTGCTCCTTCCTACAGATCTGTAAGATAGAGCTTGGTGGTACTGGCGATCATAACTGCTTTTTGCTTTGTTTCTCTTATGCCAAGGCTGGCTCTCAGTAACACTTTGATCTAAGACGACTTAGGATTTCATGAAAACTGACTGCTATAAACCACAAGGTCAGAGAATCAGTTTGTTTGCTTTATTGTGCTGATGATAAAGTTTTGCTAGTGAATGCCAGCCTGCTGCATGCCAGACTATAGTGAAGGGAGGAAGCAGGGCTGAAGATGAAAGGAAAAAAACTGTTACTCATTTTGGCTTGAGTAGTTAGCCAGAATTCAGGGTCTAGTCGGTTGTTTCTGTTGATGGTAGAGTCACGTGTTTCTTTATTGCACTGCTGATTATTTACAACTAGCACATTTACCCAACTTTGCTTAGGGCAGGGAGCAGGAGGCATGGGAGTTGGAAGTCAGGGATGAGGGGGTGAGAAGGGGCTCTGGGCAGGGTGTGTGTGTGTGTGTGTGTGTGTGTGTGTGTAAGGTGGTATATGGGGGGCCCAAAGTCTCCCACCCAAGATTTGTATCACAACTGCTTGTTCTTCCCTTTCCTGTCCCTGTCTGGGAGTGAGAACAAAGTGCACAGCTCATCTGCCCCCTACATTCTCCAGCCAGGGTGAGGAATGCAGCAAACTGTGCATTTCCCCCTCACTCCCTGACAAAAGGGAACAGCCAGCAATGTCCCAATATGAATCTGGGGGAGACTGAAGGGTGGAGGGACAGGGGCAGTCCCTAATGCAGGGTGGGGGGGGGAGATGCCCCAGCCAGCCCCTTTCACCTGCCTGGTGATTCTGTCTCTTCTGTATGGTTTTCTGAGAAGCAATCCCATTCCAGGCACATCCCATTTTCTTGGCACAACCAAATCCTTACCTTGGTTTAAGTTATGAAAAGAGGAAGCTGCATACCAAATTTGGTGGTCCTAGCTCTTACCATGTAGAAGTTCTTGAACAAACAGACAGACACACTCATGTACAGTCAAACTCATATAGTAGATATCAAATATAATTTTAGGCTGTCTGCTCCTTTTCTGTGTGCCCTAGTCTTTTGGTAGTGCAGAGCTGCCTAGGAGAAGGTGGAATCATAGAACTGGAAGGGACCTCGAGAGATCATCAAGTACAGTCCCCTGCCTTCCTCCCTGAGGGTACGTCTACACTAGCCCTCTAGATTGATCTAGGGAGGCTAATGAGGGCGACTGGAATTGCAAATCAAGCCTGGGATTTAAATATCCCGTGCTTGATTTGCATGTTCCCGGCCGGTCGCCATTTTAGAAATTGACTAGCCCGAAGTAACTGCCCGCGTCTACATGCAGCAGTGAAACGGGATTCGAATTAAATCCCTAAATCGAATTAGCTGGTAAACCTCATTGCAGGAGGACTGGCTTTAAATCGTTGCTTTCACTGCCGCGCGTAGACGCGGCAGTTACTTCGGCTAGTCAATTTCTAAAATGGCGACGGTTGAACATGCAAATCAAGCGGCGATATTTAAATCCCGGGCTTGATTTGCAATTCGTCGCCTCATTAGCCTCCCTAGATCGATCTAGGGGGCTAGTGTAGACATACCCTGACAGATGTTTATTTAACCTGCTCTTAAAAATCTCTAGTGATGGACATTCCACAACCTCCCTAGGCAATTTATTCCAGTGTTTAACCACCCTGGCAATTAGGAAGTTTTTCTTAATGTCCAACTTAAACCTCCCTCCCTTGCTGCAATTTAATCCCTTTGCTTCTTGTCCTATCATCAGAGGCTAAGAAGAAGATTTTTTCACACTCCTTCTTCTTTTAGATATGTGAAAGTTGTTATGTCTCCTGTCAATCTTCTTTTTTCCTGACTAAACAAGCCTGGTTCTTTCAGTCTTCCCTCACAGGTCATGTTCTTTAGCCCTTTAATCATTTTTGTTGCTCTTCTCTGGATTTTTTCCACCTTGTCCACATCTTTCCTGAAGTGTAGCGTCCAGAACTGGACACAGTACTCCAGTTGTGGCCTAATCAGCACAGAGCAGAGCAGAAGAATGCCTTCTCGTGTCCTGCTCACAACACTCCTGCTAATACATCCCAGAATTATGTTTGTATTTTTTGCAACACTGTCACACTGCTGGTGCATTTTTATCTTGTGGTTCACTATGACCCCCCCAGATTCCTTTCTGCAGCACTCCTTCCTAGGCAGTCACTTCCCACCAATCGTTTAATTTTGCAAGGTGGCTGAATACCACAGGGATGGGCAGAGCCATGTAAACATAAGACTAGATGTTTCAGCTGAACATGGGGACAGCTTCCTGGTCTCCATTGTAAAGAATGATCTGCTGGCTTTAGGAGCAGGATGTGTGGTCAGGTCATGTGTTAGGATTAAATTATATACAGAGGAGGCAGCTGATTCTTGTGTATGCTATTGCAAGGGACTTAAAATAGCAGAGGCCTGACCATGCAGTTCCACGTCACCTCCCCCCACCCACTCTAGTGCACTCTAGCCTGATGGATCTGCAATGAGTTGGTATCCTTACACTCAGGTTTCAGTCAATGTGGCCTGGGAGAAGACAGAGGAGCATTTGGGCATGTCGTTATGTGACCATAGAGTTTTTTTCTAAAGTGGCCTTTTCGACAAAACTATACTCCAGCCCAGACTCTGCTGTGCTGTTGACAGTAAATCGACAGAACACGTAGTTTTGTCGACGGGCGTAAACCATTCTACGAGGGAATAACGCTTTTTAAGTAAAGTCATCTTCAAAAAGGCGCTTATTGCATGAAAAACGTTGTTTTGAAAGAGAGCGTTTATTCTTTCTCAAAAAGCGTAGACGCTTTTTGAAAAATCTCTTGTTGTCTAGACGCTGGATAGAGACTTTTTCAAAGATATCACAGTCGTAAAAAGCCTCTGCTGGTGGGCGCGCGCAGTTCAACGTAGCCTTAGGGCTGCTGTTTATTAGTTCTGTTGCAGGCTTTCAAAGCCAGCGCTGCATTTCATACTGTGGCTTGCTGTCGCTTTCTTTAATGTGGCTAGAGTTTTGCTTTGCAGCATTGCAGAACTTGCAGGATGAGTCAAGAAATCAAGTGCACGCTGTGAAGACTAAGCAGTAATACATGTGGCATTAGCCAGTGGGGACAGTTACCACATAGCAGTGGTTTTCAACCTGTGGTCTGCAGACTATGCCTAAGGGATCTCCAAAAGATGTAGACTGAACACTTACTGAGTGGAACTCAACTCAACAAAGACATTGATTTCAAAGGGCCCCAGACCTCCATTTGGCATTGTTAGGTTTTTATTAGGAACTTCTAACAAATACAAATAAATTAGCTCTTCATTTAATTTATTGAGTTATTCCACTCAGGTGTTCAGTTCATATTTCTGTAGATCACACGAAAACCGTTATGTGTAGACTGGTCCACCAGTTGACGCCACATCAAGCTTGTCGCCATAGCGTGTGCACTTCGATTTTCGATTTTGAAAGCCTATCGTTGTAGTTATTTCAGTCAATATTAAAGAGGCAACAGTTGGCCGCGACGAATGTAGCGGCTGGCTTTGCTCAGTAACACAGTTTCGCCATGTTGTTGTTTCCAGATCAGACGCCTTTTTTCCAGACTTCTTTCAGAAAGATACCGTCGAAAAAGCCCCGCTGAAAAGGCGTGCAGTCTAGACGTAGCCTTAGGGCTGCTGCTTCAGGCTGTCTCTGTTGCAGGCTTAAAGCCAGCGCTGCATTTCGTCACTGTGGCTTGTTGCCGCTTTTAATGTGGCTAGAGTGGATTTTGCAGCATTGCAGAACTTGCAGGATGAGTCAAGAAATCAAGTGCACGCTGTGAAGACTAAGCAGTAATACATGTGGCATTAGCCAGTGACAGCTACCACATAGTGGAGCTAAACCAGATCTGCAGACTATGCCTAAGGGATCTCCAAAAGATGTAGACTGAACACTTACTGAGTGGAACTCAACTCAACAAAGACATTGATTTCAAAGGGCCCCAGACCTCCATTTGGCATTTGTTAGGGGTTTGCAAATAAAAAGAAAACCACTGCCAGATTAGCTCTTGTGTGTTCTGTGGTCTTCAACTATATCTGTTACCACTCACAAAAGGAGGCAGGCTGTGTCATTGCATTGCTCTATAGCAGGAGTGGGGAACTTCAGGCCCGGGGGCCAGATGCAGCCCCTGGCTTGCCTGGATCTGGACCCCAAGGCTCAGGGCTGCCACCTAGCATTGGGGAGTCCATGCTGTGCTCCAACCCCCACCAGCCACCCCAACATGGGGCTGGAGTACACAAAATCTTTTAGCCTGGGCCCTGCTAGGTTCTGGTATCTGAGTGTGGGGAGTGTCTTTCTCCTTCTCCACATCAGTGAGAGGGTTCCTCTCCCTTCTCACATATGTGCGGCCCCCAACTGATTTTTCTGTGGGTCAGCAGCCCCTTCCCCACCCCCAAAAAAAAAGATTCCTCACCCTGGCTCTATCGTGAAGTAATATCTTTTATCAAACTAGCTTCTGTCCGTGAGAGAGGCAAGCTTTTAGGTCTGCACAGAACTTTTCTTCAGGTCTGGGATATGTACACAGCGCACGACAGCCAAATACAAGGTGGGACCGGCTGTTCAGCATAAATAGCTAACAACAATTTGAAGGGACCTTTCAACCGGTGAGCACCTCTGCAGTCACAGAAAGAAAAACAAAAATGGGCCAGTGGTTAGTGGGTTGTAGAGTGTCATGTTAAACCACAAATCTAGTGTCTGCTAAATCCATGCTGAAACAAAAAACAGGACTATGCAGCACTTTAAAGACTAACAAGATGGTTTATTAGGTGATGAGCTTTCACCTAATAAACCATCTTGTTAGTCTTTAAAGTGCTGCATAGTCCTATCTTTTGTTTCAGCAAGACCAGAGTAACATAGCTACATCTCTATTACTATGCTAAATCCATGGTTTTTAGGCCTGGTCTACACTCGGAAATTAAGTAGGTAGAATACATCACTCAGGAGTGTCAAAGAGCCACAGCGCTGCATGAAGCAGTTAAACTGACCTACCCTTGGGTGCAGACAGCAAATCTAGCCACCACCTCTAGAGAGGGTGGTGTACCTATGGTGCTGGGAGAAGCCCTCCCATTGGTGTAGGTCTTCTCTGAGGCACTATAGCAGCTCTGCCACTGCATTCTTTTAGGTGTGGACAACCTCTTTGTGTCTAGCACAGTTAGCAATTTAAGTTCCCAGGCTCACCTCTTGCAGGTGCTGTGCAGGCTTCCTTTGAGGAAGAGGACAGAGAGGGGAGTGATTGTTCTGTGAGAAGTGTTTGCTCGTAAGGCAGTGATGGGCAACCATGATTAGTAAGTAGGCCGCATGAATGGCTCTCCTTCAGCTTAGTGCGCCTGCATGTGGCCCACATACCTCCTCTCTACCTCCCTTCTGCACTGGGCCACTGGAGCCCTGCACTTACCTGTTCCTCCCCCACCCTCTCAGCACTGCCAGGATGCCACGAATCTGCGGATTCACTCTCCATCCTTGCTTCTCCCCTCCTTCCTCGAGAGAGAATGCTGCAAACAGCTGATTCACGGCTGCTCAAGCTCTGTGTGGGAAGGGGAGGAGTAAGACGTGTGGGGCTTCAGTGCGCCAGAAGTGCACGGGAGAGAGGGGCAGACGGGGTCCACGGGCCGCGCAGGTTGCCCACCTCTGCCATAAGATGTTTAGTTTCACCGACATAGTGATTGCCGGGGCATCTGTTGCACTAGATGAGGTGCACCACACGTGCTGAATAGGTGGATCTTGAAAGGCGCGTGGTGGGGAGTGTCGCTCATCAGAGCAGTCAAGATAAGTCTACAGGTTTGGCTTTTATAAGGGCAGGGGCTGGTGCCGCTCTGAGTTGGTGTTTTCTGTTGAAAGCTTGAATCTGATGATGATCTTGGAGAGACCGGCGGGGGTTGTTGTTTGAAGGTTAAATGGGGCGGGGGGCAGGTCAGGAAAGGTGGTTCCTATCAAATATGGATTGTAAATTAATAGTTGAATTATACCTAGTATTCATAGGTGACTGTATCTGTGAGGGGAGGGGGTGCAGGGAGGGCCATCCAGAGGAAGTGGGAGAACATCAGAATGACCATACTGAGTCAGATCAAAGGCCCATTTAGGCCAGTATCTTGTCTTCCGACAGTGGCCAATGCTAGGTGCCCAAGGGGGCATGAGAGAGCACCCCATTTAGCAAGCAAAATTTTGGCAGAGAGGGGGAGGGCTGGTGGTGGGGGGGCGGGACGGACAGCGCACCTCCTGGGTGCTCCCATGAGTCGCATCGGCCTGTATGGATTCCAGCGTGGGATAGTAGGGGATAGTGAGGGGCATGTCCTCAGAGAGGTTTCGTTTCTGTATTGAAGCAGGTGTCCTCTTGGTATTTGCGTGGCATGTTCTGTGATATATGATCTGGTTCTCTGATGGAATGTCCTTGTGTGAGGAAGGTGGTTTTGAAGTGTGTGAAGGTGCATTGCTGTGTGACATTCCCTTTGTCACATGGAAATTACTCTAAATGGCAGCATGAGTGATCAGCGTGTATGACCAGGAACCAGGAAGAGATTAAGGCTAATTTACAAGGACAGTTTCAAAATAAGGTGAGGCGGGGGCAATCTTTTTACATAGTCAAACACGGAACTACGTATGTACCAAGAAGGTTTAATAGATCCAAATGAGTTAGAAATATTTAATGAAGCTTATCTAATCTTCAACCTTGACTTCTGTTTAACACTGGTGGAAGGAGAGGAGCCCGTCTGTCTCCATCACCTGTGCTAAACATAGTCATACCTACACTGCTGCCTGTAAGCTGCAGCTTCGGAGTGAGAACACAGCAGGGGCCTGAGCTGTCTTTACCCACGTTTCCTGCTGGGCTCTGTCCGCTACAAGGGAGCAGGGGCTAGAAGAGGAGGAGAAGGTATTTTCCTCCTCCGTTGTTCAATGTCGGCAGAGAAGGCTCCCCTGATCAGTGCTCCCTTGCTTTTTTCCTCCACAAGTTGCCACAAGAGGGTGTCTCTGGTGATAAATTCATGCCCACACCTTGCAGAGGTGGAGCTTCCTGGGCGCATTGGCTTTATGAAATGAATTGACTTTTTCTCAAATGTTGTTTCCTTGGAAGCTGCACTTCAGCCTCTGTGGGCTGTGGGCTAGGAAGGGGGGTTTGCAATGCAGCGGCTGTGCCTGCCAGTCGGTGATGCGGTAGGGGAATGGATTGTCTCACTTGCTACCATGGAGGTCACTGTGACATAGCTGGGCGGGATCAGAGCAGTCATTAAAGCCTTTGATAATGCACAAAGCGTTTCTGTTTCTCAGAACGCTCCAGAGACTAATGCAAAGCATGTGATGCCTTTTTCAGACCGTAAATGAAGTTGTTGATAGGTCCCCAGGGGATATTTTAAAGCTTGCCTCGATCCGGCCCATGAGGCTCGGGGCTTGCATCCTCCCCAGCTCCTGCTGCAGGGGTGCCAGCCAGTGCTGGCTCTCCAGCCACATGGCCGGCTCCCTGCTCCATAGGGCCGGGGATAGGGTGGGGAGCCCTGAGCCTTGCAGGCCCAACCAAGGCAACCCTGTGCAGTGGAGCTTGAGGGTAGTGAGGTGATTTTTCTATAGGTCAGTGGCCCCCGACACAAAAAAGGTTCCCCACCCCTGCTTTAAAGGAGATTGTAAAGACTCTGGGCCTCTAACAATCCACGCATGACAAAACGGAGGTTCCTAGACCCTTGCTATTAAAAGAGATCCAGGAAGGGCATAGCCTTTTACCTCAGGGTCCAGTGATTAAAGAGACTGAAATAAAAGGCTGATGATTGGGTTGAGGGTGGCTTACGTGAAATGAATTGAAGGTCTCCGGGGTGTGGTGCCAATTACTATTGGCACCACACCCGGGAGACCTTGAACTCATTTCTCTGCCTGCATTAAAGGGACACGTTTTGCAAAGTCAAACACCCAGAAGCTAGAAAATACTTGAATTCGGGTGTCCCATGTAACCTTCATTTGGCCTCCTTGTGTATCTGCATTATGACACTGTCATTCATTTCATGATCGCGTCCTATTTTTCCCTCAGGACCCTTGCACAAGTAGGTCTGTGCTCCATGGATGAATCCAGGGCATGTGGTAAAGGAGTCTCTTGCCTTTAGGATCCTGTTTGATTTGTCATAGACATGGGAACGTGTGTAGTGAATGAGGCAGGGGATTGCAGGAGGAAAAGAGATTGTCTTGTGATAAAGGCAGCTAAATCCCAGTCTGGTAAGATGGATTTTCCTTTTGCCTTTGCCACAGCATTCCTGTGTGACGCTGGCCAAATCACCTACACTGAAATGTTCTCAAGAGGCCTCTGACTGGGACAGCTACGGTGAAAAACGAATATTGAATAACAACCCATAGAGCAAACACACTCAGTCCCATTCCTGAATGAGGAAGGGCTTCTGAGGGAAAAAACAGTATGGCTGCGTCTAGACTGGCATGATTTTGCGGAAATACTTTTAACGGAAAAGTTTTTCCGTTAAAAGTATTTCTGCAAAAGAGCATCTAGATTGGCATGAATGCGTTTGCGCAAAAAGTGCTTTTGCAAAAGCATCTGTGGCCAATATAGAGCGATTTTCTTAAGAAAGCTCCGGCGGCCATTTTCGCCATCGGGGCTTTCTTACGCAAAAAATTCCTTCCCTGTCTACACTGGCCCTCTTGCGCAAGAACACTTGCGCAAGAGGGCTTTTTCCCGAGCGGGAGCGTCAAAGTATTTGCGCAAGAAGCACTGATTTTTGTACATTACAAAGTCAGTGCTCTTGCGCAAATTCAAGCGGCCAGTGTAGACAGCTGGCAAGTTTTTGCGCAAAAGCGGGCGCTTTTGCTCAAAATCTTGCCAGTCTAGATGCACCCTTATGTGATTGTGTAACTGAAGACTATCATAAAGAGTACTCACCAGAGTTCTGCTTAGTATTGCCCGGGAAGCCTTCATTCAGGAATTTCCTATCTTTTGAATCCTTGACCTTGCAACCTTTAATGTTCCCTTCATGTTGTGTGGTTTTGTGTTCTTCTTTTTTAATGCAGCAGGTTAGCTTAATTTGCAAGTTCAAGCTTACACTGCATCCATCACCAATATCAGTTTCTGGTTCGTTCTCTACTTGGTGAAATAGCTGGTATGAAAATCACATTAGCATTATGAATCAAAAGACAGGACTATACAGCACTTTAAAGACTAACAGGATGGTTTATTAGGTGATGAGCTGTTGTGGGCCAGACCCACTTCCTCAGATCAAATTGTGGAAGAAAATTGGCATGACCATATATACCAAAGGGATACAATCAAAAAAAGGAAACACATATAAAACTGTCAATTTGTCAATGTTTTATGTGTTTACTTTTTTTGATTGTATCCCTTTGGTATATATGGTCATGCCAATTTTCTTCCACAATTTGATCTGAGGAAGTGGGTCTGGCCCACAACAGCTCATCACCTAATAAACCATCCTGTTAGTCTTTAAAGTGCTGCATAGTCCTGTCTTTTGATTCAGCAAGACCAGACTAACACGGCTACATCTCTATTAGCATTATGAATGTGAGAGTTTGTGTGTGTGTTTATGATTGTGGTGGGAGACTAATAGTAGTGGCCAAGTCAAGCAAAGTGAAGTTGTGTGTTGGACAAAGCTTCCCCAATTTAGCTCTGAATAATCTGCAGCCCCCCTGTGCTGTTCCAGTCCTGCCTCATTTCTCTGGCAAGCTCTTCCTGTTGCCTACCAGCCTGATTTAAAAGAAGGTCTCATTTAGTGTAGCCCATCAGCTAGACAAAATGTCATTGCTACCACATGTTAGAGACAGAGCTGGCAGTCACTACTGAGGTGAAGATAGATGTTGGAAGTTGTGCTGTTTTTTTGAGAGCATGTAATGTTTGAGTCGTCATGGCCCTTTTTGTGATTTTATGGTTCCTTTTTTAGATTAGATGCCCCAGAATAAAGAAACATAATCTAATTTTCACCAAAAATGGCAAATAGTTTCTAAATGCAATGATAATGCACCTATATACTCAAAATCATAGTTTTGGAAAGTATGTGAAATATTTAGCCCCAGAGGATATATTTTTATGAATTTTCCTGTATTTTTTTGCTCTTGGTGAAAGCAAAAAGTCTGTGGTCACATGACACTAGAAGATTTTTCATACCACATGATACATCAGATTATCTGTCAGTATATAATGGAATGATCTGAGGGGAAAAAATTCTGTCTGCTATTTTACATGTTATGAATAGTAGATAGTGTGCAATGATTCCTGCTCTAGCAATTGATGTTAATGCAGCATTTGCCACGGTGAAATATTTTCAGGAGGCATTCCCATCTCGGGGCGAAGGCTGCATCATCATTCAATTCTATTGCAAAGCACAGTTGATCAAATCAAATGCAGGTATCGAAGCAACACTCTATTCCCTCTCCACTGCTTAGGTTACAGCTTGCTCTGTGAAGGAGATGGGTCCAAATCCCCTTTCTGTATTTGCTAAAAATGACTTTGGAGAGTCAGCTTGGGGTGGGGATGTAGTGAGGGTGAGGTGCCCTCCTTGCTAACTGACACTGTCCTACTTTAATGAATGTAGTTTGGGCCAGACGTTTCCTGTGACTTTCTCTATAGGTCAGAGGTTTGGCTCTGTGCCCGAGATGTGGGTTTAAATCTCCTGTGGTGTGTGGGACCCCACATTTCTGGTGTAGGGCTGGGGTACCTGCTTTCTTACCTATGGAAGCTGTTCCTCTTGAGTTGACTGTGCTGTGAGTCAGACGCCTAGCTACCTCCACGCCCTAGTCCAGTAGTCCATTTATTGTGAGGCTGTTAGGGAGTTGCCTGACATCCCGAGGCTGTTAGGGACTTGCCCGAAGTCCCAGGAAACAGCTAGGAGGAAAGAGGCATCCTGTGTAGCTTTTAACCCAGTGATGAGGGTTCTCCCCTGTGACACGAGGTGGAGGAGAGTGGGGCTGCTTGAGTTTTACCTTGGAAAAGAGACCACTCAGGCGGGAGAGGATACAAGTCTGTACAATAATAATGGAGGTGACGTGTTGGTCCTTCACCCAACAGAGACCCCGGGTCACCCGCTGAAATCAGTAGGATTAACACACCCCAAAGGCCACACTTCAGGCACAGCTCACTCAGCCTGGGGAAGAGTTGGCCAGGGGATGGGCTGAAGGCCGAAACGATAAGTGGGGGGTATCAAAAAAAGGAGTAAGTTGGCGGTGAATGGGTCCATCAATGGCTATTTAGCCAAGACAGGAACGCAACCCTGTGCTTTGGGTGTCAGTAAGCCTCTGAGGGCCAGATGCTGGGAGGGATCACTTGGTAATTGTTCTTTGCTGTTCATTGCCTGTGAAGGGAGGCTAACACCTGCATGTATCATCCAGTGGCCGGGCTGTGGGTCTGCCTTGTGGCACCTGTGGGTGCAAATCTGCTTTCACAAAGGCTGTGCAGAGACAGCACCAGGAGCTGGGGGGGTGCTGTGCAGCGGAGCCATGTGCAAGCTCTTCCTTGTTAAATTATGGCTGTTTGGACATTGCTCCTTCTGAGGTGCAGGGGTTTGGCCCCCTGGCTGGGTTGTGGGTGTTGTGGGTTCAATTCTTGCCTTTTCTGATGTCAAGGCAGGTTTGAGACAGGTGTCTGACACGGCTGCAATGGGTGTGCACTGGTCTTTGAAGTGGGTACATGGTGCTGGCCTCCCTCTTGCCTATAGAAGCTGTTCCACTTTAATTGAATGGTATTTGGGCATGAGGCTGGTGGTGAGTCTCTGCACTGGAGAGTTGGTTCAGTTCTCCTCAGGTATGTGTTCACTGGTCTGTTAGGATGCGTCCACACTGCAGGGCTTAACTCGAAATAAGCTAGGCAAATTGAGCTACGTCAATTGCGGAGCTTATTTTGAAATTGAAATTGTGAGTGTCTACACAGCACTTATTTCGAAATAGAGACTCTTCCTCCGACTTCCCTTACCTTATTCCTCGTACAGTGAGGGTTACAGGAGTCCTCCAGCTTGACAGTATTTTGACATTATTTTGAAATAACTGCCTGCTGTGCGGACGCGGACTAAGTTATTTCAAAATAACGCTAGTTATTTTGAAATAATGTTGCTGTGTACATGTACCCTTAGGGTTGAGGGTGGCTTCCTTCTTGTGGCTCCAAGCAGTTCCACTTTAATTCAATATGATTTGCGGCAGGCTTCTAAGCTGTCTTCCTCCATTTCCCAAGTGGCTAGCCTGTGTGTCTGCGCTAAAATAGCTGTGGCTTTGAATTTCCCTGGTCCATGTACTGTGACCTTTCTAGTATGCTAGGATGCCTTCTTTCTTCTTGCATGTGGAAGCCGTTCCACTTGAGTTAAATATGCTGCGGGCCAGGCTCTCAGCTACCTCCACTTTCTAGTCCAGCAGTTAGGATACTTGCCCGGGGTTGTAAGAGACCCTGCTTTTGAAAGGCAAAGGCACAAAACGAACTCAAATTAGCTACAGACATAAAGGGTAACAAGAAGATTTTCTGTAAATATATTAGAAGTAAGAGGAAGACCCAGGACAGGGTAGGCCCATTGCTCAGTGAGGAGGGAGAAACAGTAACCAGAAATTTGGAAATGGCACAGGTGCTTAATGACTTCTTTGTTTCGGTCTTCACCAAGAAGATGATGAAGGAATGCCTAACATAGTGAATACTAGTGGGAAGGGGGCAGGTTTAGAAGATAAAATAAAAAAAGAACAAGTTAAAAATCACTTAGATGAACAAGATAGATGTCTGCAAGTCACCAGGGCCTGATGAAATGCATCCTAGAATACTCAAGGAGCTGATAGAAGAGGTATCTCAGCCTTTAGCTATCATCATTGAAAAATCATGGAAGACAGGAGAGATTCCAGAATACTGGAAAAGGGCAAACATAGTGCCCATCTATAAAAAGAGAAATAAGAACAACTCAGGAAATTACAGCCCGATAGTTTAACTTCTGTGCCAGGAAAGATAATGGAGCAAGTAATTAAGGAGTTTATCTGCAAACACCTGGAAGATAATAAGATGATAGGTAACAGCCAGCATGGGTTTGTAAAGAACAGATCAAGTCAAACCAATCTGATAGCTTTCTTTGATAGGATAATGAGTCTTGTGGATAAGGGAGAAGCAATGGATGTGGTATACCTAGACTTTAGTAAGTCATTTGATACGGTCTCGCATGATATTCTTATCAATAAACTAGGCAAATACAACTTAGATAGGGCTACTATAAGGTGGGTGCATAACTGGCTGGATAACCATTCCTAGAGAGTAGTTATTAACGGTTCACAATCCTGCTGGAAGGGCATAACAAGTGGGGTTCCGCAGGGGTCTGTTTTGGGACTGGTTCTGTTCAATATCTTCATCAACTATTTAGATATTGGCATAGAGAGTACGCTTATTAAGTTTGCAGATGATACCAAGCTGGAAGGGGTTGCAAGTGTTTTGGAGGATAGGGTCATAATTCAAAATGATCTGGACAAACTGGAGAAATGGTCTGAGGTAAATAGGATGACGTTTAATAAGGACAAATGCAAAGTACTCCATTTAGGAAGGAACAATCCATTTCACACATACAGAATGGGAAGCGACTGTCTAAGAAGGAGTACTGCAGAAAGGGATCTAGGGGTCATAGTGGACCACAAGCTAAATATGAGTCAACAGTGTGATGCTGTTGCAAAAAAAGCAAACATGATTCTGGGATGCATTAACAAGAGTGTTGTGGTAAGTCATTCTTCCGCTCTACTCTACGCTGATCAGGCCTCAGTTGGAGTATTGTGTCCAGTTCTTGGCACCGCATTTCAAGAAGGATATGGTAAAATTGTAGACGGTCCAGAGAAGAGCAACAAGAATGATTAAAGGTCTAGAGAACATGAGCTATGAGGGAAGACTGAAAGACTTGGGCTTGTTTAGTTTGGAAAGAAGAAGACTGAGGCTGGACATGATAGCAGTTTTCAGGTATCTAAAAGGGTGTCACAGGGAGGCGGAAGAAAAATTGTTCTCCTTGATAGGACAAGAAGCAATGGGCTTAAACTGCAGCAAGGAATTTAAGGTTGGACATTAGGAAAAACTTCCTACCTGTCAGGGTGGTGAACCACTGGAACAAATTGCCTAGGGAGATTGTGGAATCGCCATCTCCGGAGATATTTAGACAGACATCTATCAGGGATGGTCTAGATGGTGCTGGGTCCTGCCATGAGGGCAGGCGCCTGGACTTGATGACCTCTCGAGGTCCCTTCCAGTTCTAGTGTTCTAGGATTCTATGATCAAGGGACCTAACGGGCACTGCCTTGCCCATTTCTATTTGTTCTGCTGACGGTGGCTACTTTAAGTAAAGATGGAAGGAGCCCCCACATGTGACCACCTGCTCACCCAGCACTTAGCCCATTCAGTTGAGAGAGAAGCCATCAAGGTGCTAATCACTTGTCTTCAAGCCATAGGGGTGCTAGGCCGTTCTACAAGCTACTTGACTACTACTGGCTGCCTGCCAGCTCTTTAGCCCAATCAATATGTAAGGGAGAGGCTGACTGACTGTAGCAGCTTTCTGACACTTGCTAACCAGTCATAGAGATGCAGCCGTGTTAGTCTGAGTCAAGAAAATAACCTGGAACTCAGTTACAGAGCCTGCCCCATGGCCTGAGTTTTGTTTTCCTTTGGAAAGCAGTGGCCTCTGTGTTAAGGGAATTATGCTCAGTCCACTCCATGGAATGCAAAAAAAGGAGAATCCCAATAGGAGGAGAGAGGTTATTTTACCTCTGTATTTGGGCACAGTTGGAATATATGTCCGGTTGTGGTGTCCACATTTCAAGAAGGATGTGTCGAGTCACTGGAGAGTGTTCAGAGAAAAGCCACGATTAGAAAATGTACCTTATTACTCAAGGTGCTTAACCTTCTCTTTGTTAAGATCACCAGATTAAGGAATGACTTGATGACGGTCTATAAGTAGCTACATGGGGACAATTATTGAATAATGGACTCTTGATCGTGGTCCAGTGGCTGGGAGTTCAAGCTAGACAAATTCAGACTGGAAATAAGGAGTACATTTTCACAGTAAGGCTAATTAATGCTGAAAACAATTTGCCAGGGGTTTTGGTGGATTCTCCCTTGCTGGCAATTTTTAAAGGATTTTTTTCCCCAAAAGACTTGCTCTAGGAATTAGTTTGGGGGAAGGTTTATGGCCTGTGCTATACAGTAAGTCAAACTAGAGGATCCCATTGGTCTCTTCCAGACATGGAGTCTATGAATGCCATAAAAAGAGCTAAGACAACAAGGAGTCCAGTTGCACCTTAAAGACTAACACATTTATTAGGACATACACTTTCCTGATCATAAGTTTATGCTCTAATAAACTTGTTAGTCTTTGAGGTACCACCAGACTCCTTGTTGTTTTTGCTGAAACAGACTTACACGGCAACCCCTCTGAAACCTGTCATCACAAAAGGAGCGGTCTGCCTTGGGTTCACAGCCAGGAATCTTGGCTAGCCTATTCCATACCATTGAAAAGTCAACACCTGCCTCCAACTGGCCTGTCATCATCCACTTGCTAGTATGTCAAACAAACTCCTCTCTGCTGTTTCCTGTGCTGCCCCTGATGGGGGGGCCGGGGAAGAGCTGCCATCGACATCTGCAAAGCTGTCATTCAAATCCTTCCTTAAGCCTCCTGTGACACCTGCCCAAAACATGACAACAGTTAGACCACTGGCAAGCAAAGACCACAGCCTGCCATACCAGCTAGGAGAGACTCATTGTGTCCTTGTGCTTCCCTATTGGCCGCTGTAGCCATGCGTTGTCTCGTGTCTCATACCTAGGTTGTCAGCTCTCCAGAGCGGCGGCCATCTTTTCATTCTCTCCTCCTAGCACAACGGGGTCCTAGTCTGGGACACGGGGCTCCTGGGTGCTTTGACGACACAAATGACCAAGCATCACACCATGCGTGTGGGGTGATCTCGCTGCCGCCTGGGGAAATAAAGCGGGAGCATCTCGCCTGAATCTATAACTTGGGCACGGGTCTCTCAGCAGAGCCAGAAAAACAGGCGTGAGCCAAGACCGCGGTTGTCGCCTTGGCCTCTGGCTTGGTTCCTTTCCCAAGGGATTTTCCAACCATGCGATCGAATGGGTGCGCTATCCTGAAAAACCAAAGAACCTGTCGGCAAGGCACCCAGGCCTCTGAGGCCAGCTCAACAGGCTGTTCCCTGCTTTGCTGAACGCGCCTCTTCCTGAAGCAATAACTGGGGAACGATGGCACAGAGAAGCCCACCTGGCTTCCATGTGCCAGATGGGCCTAAACCCGTCTGAAGACACGGAAGAGCTGTGAGAAAGGGCACAGGGTCTCCAATGTGGAGTTTAAGAAAGAAACTGAAGTGGAGCCTACGAAGCGCAGTGGCGGGTGCCGGAGGCGAGAGGTGGGCAGCTGGGACCCTGGTGTGGGGTGACTGTAGGCCTGCTCCATGAATTTCCCCCTCAGGCAGAGTGCAGATTTGGCTCCTGTGTGGGCTGGGCTAGGACAGGGGTTGAGCAAGGAGTGGCCTCTCAGATCCGCGCCCCTAGATGCTGTGGAGCCTGGGGGGTGCAGAAGCGAAGCCGTCCCCACCCTGAAGTTGTTCAAGGGGAGCCTTGGGTGTGAGGACCAGCAAGCAGGCTGTTTTCACGTACAGAACAGCGAGCTCAGAGCAAGCATAAAGCAGTCAGCTGCCCCCTCCTCCCCCCGAAAAGTGTGGGTGTGGGGGGATCAGGAAATCAATTTGCACACCGCATGGAACCTGTGACAAGCAGCTGCCAAGGGAAAGAGCGCCGCTAAAATCGATTGGCAGAGGGTGACCATGGCTGCAGCAGTGGTCTTCACACCCAGCTGTCCTCAGGAGAAGGGCACAAGACCAGAGACCTCCCATCTCAGCCTAGGCCAGAGAACGGGCCCTTTGACACTGACTGAATCTCATGACACATCCCTGGGCCTGGCATTTCATGGGGGTGTCAGACACACCCACCCTCTGGTCTCCCCTTACTGCCTACAGAGCCCTCGTCTCAGGAAATCCGCTCCCAGACAGTCCCCTTGCCACTAATGGAGCGGGGGACCAACCCGCCTCGGAGGAGGCAAAAGGGGAGGCAGCCTGGGCCAGTGCCAGGTCTCCTGTCATGCTGGGGGTTGGTCTCACTTCCCCCGGTCACCTCAAAATGGGAAGCAGCTGAGGCAAAAGCACAGATACGGTGCAGCAACTCAGCCCCCCGAGGCTGGGTTCCTAGGGGAAGGGATGGGGTGGAAGGGGCTGCGATGGTCCCTGGTCCATGAGGACAGGATCTGGAGGATTTATGTGGGCAAGGGATCCTATGGGATGGGATATCTGTCAGCCGCCCTGTGGTTAGCGTGCCTCGCTATCACCCAAGTTAAACAGCCGTGTCAGCTGCTCTTTAGCTTCCTGGAAAAAAAAAAATCGGTGGCTTGTGCGTGCCCAGAAGCCAGCTGTCTATCAGTGAATCTTGTTTAACCTGCTCCTCTGCAGCTCTGCCTTTTCTCTGGGTATCTGGCCTCCACTGAGTTCTCGCGCGTTTTCCCTATCCGCACCCCACTTCAGGGATCACTCCAACTAAGTCTCTCCAACACCCCAGGGGACTCTGATGGGTGGCAACTGGCGTTCCTGGAACCCTGCCAGAGGCCCCACAGTCCTACTACACCCTGCTCCAGGAAATGCTGCATGTCCTTTGGACCTGCCTAGAGAAACCGCCTGCAGGCAGCCAGTCAGAGCCCTGCAGGCCCAGATAAAAGGCGCTGCAGGACCCAGTCCGGGGGAACCAGAGGGGTGGGGCAGAGAGCTGCTCTCTGGCCACAGGCCCTGGAGGACTGGACAGAGTTTGGCTCCGGCTGCGTTGGCTTTGGGGTGGGGGCAGGCCTTAAGAACTGAAGCGGGTGGTGATAAAGGGGCCCCAGGAGGTAGCCACAATGAATCGAAATGAGCAGAGCATGGCTGCTATTTGTATGGTCCTTGGGTTGGAATCCACAGCTGGGGATGGGCCTGGCTTTTCCAGCCAGCTGTGGGATATGGCTGTCTTGGAAGCTCAAGCAGAGGGGTGAATTTGAAGGTGGAAGACCCTGGTGCGGGCAGACAGTCAAAGGGTATGTCTACACAGCAACATTATTGTGGTATACCAAAGATCGCCTGAAATAGCTACCCTGCATCTTTTGAGTGCGTCCGCTCTTTTGAATTATAGCGGACGTGCTATTTCGCCATCCCTGAGAACCTCATTCTACAAGGAGTAAGAGATGGCTCGAAATAGCAATTTATTTCGAAATTTGGCACTATTTTGAAATAGACTCAAAATAAGCTACACAATTTGTGTAGCGCAAATTGTGTAGCTTATTTCGAGTTTTGGGTGCTGGGTTGACTGAACTCTTTTTGGTGTACCAAAGAGCCCACCTATACTGCCTGGCTACATCTACTCTGCACATTATTGTGCAAGAAGATATGCAAATGTGGCACGGCAATGTCTCAGTTGCATACCTAATGAGCCGCCATTTTGCGGAAGGGGTTTTTTGCGCCAAAAGGAGTTGCCTACACTGTTCCTTCTTATGCAAAACCCCTCTTGCGTAGGAGCCGTTCTGCCGCTTATTTTCAGGAAGAACGGCTCCTGTGCAAGAGGGATTTTTTGCGCAAGAAGGAGCAGTGTAGACAGCGCCTTCTGGCTCAAGAGCTCCTTCTGCAAAAATGGTGGCTCATTAGGTATGCAAATGAGGCGCAGCGATATTCATCACCGTGCCTCATTTGCATATCTTCTTGCTCAACAATGCGCAGTGTAGACATAGCCCCGTGTGACATGGCTTGAGAGCTGAGCCGAGCCAAGCGAGGTCAACAATCTACAGAGGGCAGCGGGAGTGGGGAAAGGACTGCAGTACCCCAGCAGCAGGAGCGAGTGCCCCGCCTTTACAGAGATTTTCTATGTGCACAGCCCGCCTCGAAGCTGCAGACCAGTATTGCAGGGAGAAATGTTACGAGCCATCTTGGACTAAATCCCATGGGGGACCCAGGCCGGTTCGGCATTAGCCCCTTTTTCACAGAGCTGAAGCCAGGGCAGTTCCAGAAATCACAGACACTAGAAACAGAAAATCTCTGTTGATGCCATCTCCCATTGCCCGGTGCAGGAATGGTCCCTACTGTATATCCTCTTTAGTTTTGTTATGTCTAGTTTAAAATGTGCTTAGCAGGTTTCCCTGGGAAGAAGCAACCTACACAGGAAATAGATAATGATTGGCAATAGGAATAAGTATCAATAAGTACCTAGCAGGCTCTGGGTGCTACATAGTCACACTTCAAAACCTCTTATGCTTTCTTCTGAAGGCCCCAAAGTGCTTTACAACATCCTCCACGCTTCACACAGCCCACCCAGGACAGCAGCTAAATATAACCCGAAGCTACGTCTACACTGCAGGCTTTTTGTGCAAGACCAGCTGTTCTTGCGGAAAAACTTGCCGGGTGTCTACACTGCACGCGCGTTCTTGCGCAAGTACATTTACAGTACAGCATCGGAAAACAGGGCTTCTTCCGGAAGAGTTATTCCTCTCCCCACGAGGAGGAATAAGCCCTTTTGCGCATGAGCTCTGCCACAAGAAGACAGTGTAGACAGGCAACATGAATTTCTTGTGCAAGAACCCCCTATGGCTAAAATGGCCATCAGAGCTTTCTTGTGCAAGAGAGTGTCTACACTGCCACGGACGCTCTTGCGCAAAAGCACATCTCTTGCGCAGGAGCAGCCCTAGATGAGCTGCTGGCAACTGGCACCTAGGCAAAACACGCGATCGGCGCCCCCGCCTCCAAACCCCTCAACGGCCATTTAATTTGGCGCCCTAGGCGACCGCCTAGTTTGCACCCATGGACGGGCCACCACTGCTCTTGCGCAAAAACACGTGGATGTGCTCTCATGGAAGACCTTTCTCACAAGAACTCTTGTGCAAAACAGCTCTTGTGCAAGAAGTCTGCAGTGTAGACGTAGCCCAAGAGTCTTAGCTGCTCCTGCCTCCCTGCACTAAGAACAAATGACCCAATAGGCCCTTCCTGTAACTTATTTTTTATTCCCTGTATTCAAAGCAGTGCCTAGAACCTTTCACCGAGATTCCTATTAATAGGTTTGAAGACCAGAAGGGTCTATTTTGATAATTTAGTCCGATCTCCCTGCATACCACAAACCAGAGACTCTCATCCACAAGCCAGGTGCTGTTGGTACACAGATGAAGCCCTGATCTACACTAAGGAGTTATCTTGAAATTTACTCCCCTTCTTTGGAAATAACAAGTGAGCGTCCACATGGCCACGCCCATTATTTCGAAATCTGTATTCCTGCTTGCTATTTTTAAATTGTTATTTTGAAAGAACTTATTTCAAAATAATTTCCCAGTGAAGACATGCCCAAAGAGAGAGGCCCTGAAGAGCTTACAGCTAAAGAGACAAGGTAAGCAAAGAGAGGAAGAATTAGTATCCCCATTTTAGTGATGGGGAACTGCAGCTCAGAGAGACTGCCTGGTTTATCCCTCTGCTCCCTGTGTGATCTTGCCAGAGGGGCAAAGTTACCTCTCCGGGGGTATAACCACTTTGTCTTACATGCCCTCATTTCTCTTCTGCTTGTGTGCTTCTGCTTTCCCCAGCTGTCCTCCCGTAGCCCCATGACACAGTAGCATAATGTTCACATCACAAGTTGAACTGTATGAGTCCGCCCCCCCTCTCCCCCCCCCGCCGGCACTGCTCACCCTTCAGAACTCTCTGCCTTCCCTGAGGGACCTGTGAATGAACCTTGTCGAACCAGAGCTCGACTTTCTTGTGGTCTCCATTCACAATTTAGTAAGCTAAATTAACTGGGGGAAGGGGGATCACACAAGATGTAGTCATGCAGTTCAAGGAGAAATTGCTTTAATGCTTCCATCTGCCTGGTTGCGCTACTGAGAGTCACATGATGGCTTGCGGCTATATTTATGGAGGTTCTGCCATCCAACGTGGAACAGTTTCCACTTCGACGGCAACTGTGCTCCTTGGCTCTAGCGATGCAGAGCAGAACTAGAAATGGGAACCTGAACCCTGCTGGCAAAGTGACTTTCCTCTCCAGGACAGAAACCTTTGCTGCTGCTCACAGGCTGAGCAGGTAACAGGGCACAATCAGTCTTTTCGGGGGGGAATTTCTGCACATGCCTCTCCCCGCCACCTGCATGGTTGTTGTCTGGCAAAGATGGTCAAGCCTGTTTATTACCCATGAGTTTCTACTTCACCAGGGCAGCATCTTAAGCTATCAGCAAGGGGGCAAATGACTTTTACAGGCAACTTCTTTCCTGATAGGGCCAGGCAAAGGGCAATATATTGCCAAAGAAGTGGGGCTTTTCTCAGGTTTTTTTGGTCTGGAAAAATGTTGCGCTTTGGGGGATTGTATGTAGCCAGACTATATGTAGCCATTTATATTTAACATGACAAAGTTTTGTGCTATATTTAAATACGAGTCATGGTGGCATAATGTATATTCTGAGATCAAGATCTCAAGTGCATTGTACCAGGGTGCGAAATTAACCTGTGGATCTACCTGCCACAAGATATGATGGAGCCAGAATTTTGGATGGGAACTAAGTGACGGGATTGTATCAGTGGGGAAGAGATACGTCAGGGCAGGTTATCCTAGAACTGCAGGGTTTTTTGCATCTTCCCCTGAAGCAGCTGAGACTGACCATTGCGGTGTGACCAGATATTGACTGAGCAGGAAAATAAAAGCAGGGTGGGTCTGAGCCAGGAAGCAGAGCTCAGGGAGGAGCTTCAGGGCAGGATTAAGCTGAGGAGCAGAGAACAGGAGAATTAGGAAAGCAGAGAAGCTCTGGTTAGAAAAGATGGGACAGAAGAAGAGCATCTTCTATGCTGGTTTTCCTGGCTTAGCCTTCCATTTTTAGATATATAAGTTCAGGGGAGTTTCTCTGTCTTCTCTCACTAGTTTTTCTACTCTCTAATGGCAAACACATCTAGGACCTGAAAAATGGTTCTGGAAAGTTCTGCTCCGATCCCTCAGAAAGGTGACCAGGGCACAGAGTGTTTGGTGGAAGTTGTCTTGCCATTGGTTCCCTAAGGCTGGCTTTTTTCCCCTCCAGCAAATCACTGAATGACGCTGAAAACAAGGAACTCTTTGGGAAATGCAACCACAGTCACGGACACAACTATCAAGGTGAGGGGCAGCGCTGCATGTTCCTCTAGTCTGAGGGAGAATCAATGAAAGGGAAACACGGGTCGGTGGCTAAAAACACGCTTTCCCATCCCCCATCCAAGCTAGTCGCGTGTCTCATATTCAAAGCAAAGAATCCAAAACTGGAGTTTTTTCTCCATGGAAAATTGTAAACAAAATCTAAAGCCGAGGGTGGGGGGGAGGTAGCTGAGCAACAGGGCACCAGGCTCTGAGTGAGGATATTACAGTTCTTTTCTTCCTTTGTTAAGTGCTTGGAGACCTGTGAATGGAAAATGTTGCAGAAGGGCTGAATTCTATTATTGAAAAGCCCCATCCAGGGAATAACCGCTACTCCCTGACAGCAGCCACTTTCCTCCCCTTCCCATTGCTAACTTAAAATGAATGGGCGCCGATTTCGAGATATTATTGAGAGTCTAACCTGCCAGGTTCAGGGCTTGATTTTCAGGGAGATCGGGCATTTGCAATTCCCACCCCGACTTCACCTCGTGTTGTAACAAATCCGTGTTTCTGTGGATTGGGCCTTTTAGCAGATGGGACCATTTCTTTCCATAGAGCAGCAATGATTTGGAGGTAGCGTTGCTGCTGCGTTTCTCCACAGCAGTGTCTGTCTCTCTTTTATGGAGCACCAGGAGAGACAAAACACACTTTCCTCTATCTATCCCCCCGCCCTCTGGAAGCCTCCAGATACTGGTGAGGGAGATGTTGGCTAAGCTGTCAAAGAAGGTGCCTCTCATCATCAGGATCATCAGGCACCAAAATGCTGGCTGCAATTTAAAGATCCCCGTTGCATCCATATTCTTTCCCCCCTTCCCTGCACTTTTGTGGCAGAAGCACAAGCAGGACGATTCACAACGCTTGCCTTCTGTTTGCTTTTCAGTGACGGTGACTGTGCGTGGAGAGGTAGGTGTCTCGCCTTATTTCCCCTTTGTCTATGCTGCCTTTGCTTCCCTTCGGAATCCTTCTTCGCTCAGGCCTTGTCTACACTCAGGACTGGCCCTGAGCCGGCAGTCGGGGACCAGCATCCAATGGAGCTGTACTGGGCTAGGCTTCCAGTGTGGACAAGGAACGCACCACGTTTATACCAGTGATGTTTTCCTTGGTTTCAAGGAGGGAACAGCAGAGCCAGGGCATTTGTCTGCACTTGGAGTTTGCACCCCTGCTGTTGGCCACTGATTGCTGAATCCCAAGTGCAGACAAAGCCTTAGCGTTGGAGCATGTTCCCACACTGGTGGCCTCCCTCCTGCTTCCTAAGGAAGCCCTAGTTCCTTGCTAGCAGTAACAAAATGTTTAACACATTGCTAGTTTGCCCAGAGTTTACCCAGCTACCGTCTGCATCGAGCCACAGGAAAACGCATAACTCCCACTGCCCTAAATAACAATCTGAACCCCAGTTTCTTTTCCTGTCCCTGTGTTATGCAAATACATCACTTTGCATCAGACAAGAACTTCCCCCAATGCACAGTTTCTTTGATTAAGTTGAACTACCTACTAGGTATCTGTGGAGAAACTCACTGATGTGCTTCCCTTGAGCACCTGGGAGAAAAAGATTTCATTACTCTGCAACTTGGAAACAGCCCCGGTTTGCAGGCAAGCTAATTGCTCAGTAGCATACGAAATACCGAGGTGGACACAAAATAAGGAGCTAATTAGAATAGAATTATAAAGTATAATGTTAAACTCCTTGTTGATTTGCATATCAGGTCTGAGTGCTAGGAGACAGGCAAGGTACCAGTCCATATTGCACACACAAACTTGCTTTTTGCTTAGGATTCCAGTGTAAACGCCAGTTGCCCATGTTTGTGCATTTTAATGATCACTGCAGAGGAATTTTACAGCATTGGTCTGAGTATCTGCTGTCTATTTGTCCTGTAGATAAACCCCATCAGTGGCATGTTTATGAACATTTTCACACTTCAGGAATACATGAAGGTAACCATGTTATGGACACTTCCTTTCATGCTGTTTACAATCCTCTCTGCTCATTGGTGTGATTTCACAGGTATCAGCAGTAAGTTTGGAGGGCTGGAAGGAAGAGGGTGCGTTGTTCTGTGTCTGCAATTTCAGTTCCCTCTCTGACATTTCCCAGTGCTCTGCAGTGTAGGGAACCTCCCTGAGGATCAGAGATAACAAACATCACTGCCTTCTGGGGAGCAGGCTTACTCTGGAGTAGAGTATAAAAGCTCTGGACTAAGTGGTTATGGCTTGACAAATCCCAAACTGTGACGATTTAGTTGGGTTGTTTTAGCTGGTCCTGCTTTGGGCAGGGGGTTGGACTTGATGACTCCTGGGGTCTCTTCCAGCCCTAGTATTTATGGCTACGTCTAGACTGCTTTCTTCTGTGGAAAGAAGGTATGCAAATCCAGATCTAATTTGCATATCTTCTTCCGATCTCGTTATCAGAAGAGGTTTTGTCGAAAAAGAAAGCTGTTTAGATGCGGTTCTTTTGAAAAAAAACCCACCCTTTTTCGAAAAGAACCCGTCTTCCTAAAAAAAATGAGGCATGTAGGGTTTTTTTTCCAAAAGAACCACCTCTAAACGGCTTTCTTTTTCGACAAAACCTCTTCCAATAATGCGATAGGAAGAAGAAATGCAAATTAGCTACAAATTTGCATAGCTTCTTTCTGCAGAAGAAAGCACTCTAGACGTAGCCTTATGAGTGCAAAGCCTGTGACGTTTGTGCTCTGGATAAAGGCCTAAGAACAGTTAGAGGCTGAATTATGAGATGCAGACGTGGGAACCCAAGGCCCATGTTCTGCTGGTGGGAAATCTTGAGGTCCTCTCGCCAGCTGCACAACATGTTGCAGTCCCCCGTTAGCAGTTTCACTCTGGCATTTTCCTTCCAACACCAAATCTCCCTCTAGGGCCTGGGTTCCCAAACTGGGGGGCGTGCCCCCCTGGGGGGCATGAAGAAATTCCAGGGGGGGCGCGAGGCAACCCAGCCCCCCCATCAAATCCCCCTCCCAGTTTTGCTGCTATTTTTTCAAAAGTCAAAAAGTGGGCGTAATGCCGAAAAGTTTGGGAACCACTGAACTAGGGCTTCGTGGGCAAAGCCTGAGCCCAGGGCTTAGCATTATTAAAGCTCCCCCACATTAAAGGATGAGGTATTCCTTGCACGTGCTAGCTGGGCACTCAGCTAGCTGGGCACTCAGCTCTGAGTCCAGGGCTCCAGAAAAGAGCCAGTAGCACAGGGGTGGGAACCTTTTTTGGGTCGGAGGCCACTGACCCACAGAAAAATCAGTCAGGGGCCGCATGCAAGTGAGAAGCAGAAAAACCCTCACCATGGCGTCTGATTGAGGAGAAAGACCTGCCCACATTCCCCTCACACACCAGAGCCTCAGGGGGCCCAGCCTAGTAGATTTTGTGCGCTACAGCCCCCAGGGCGACAGCAGGGGGGCTGGAGCACCAGCATAGGATCTCCCCAGTCGTGGGGCCCTGAGTCTCGGGGGCCGGATACAGGCAAGTTGAGGGCTGCCCCCGGGCCTGAGGTCCCCCACTCCTGCAGTCGAGGTTAAAATGTGCCACACTGATGCCCCTTCCTCTCTGCTGCAGGAGAGCATCATGGAGCCACTTGACCACAAGAACCTGGATGAGGACGTGGCCTATTTTGCTGATGTTGTGAGGTGGGTCAGTGGTGGGATTTCTCGGCAGAACTAGATTCAGTGCCAGGGAATGTGAGGGACAAATGGCTCTGCTCTGTGTAGGACCGATCTTTCTCTCAGAAGCCATCGTGCGCAGCTGCAGCTCTCTATCCTGTCATGGAAAAGGCCCTGTTTGGGAGCATGGTTTTGTGCAAATTCTTACCACTCTTACAGAGACACCAAATTCTATGCAACGTCCGGGGGAACGGGCCCATCTCTCCCGCTGGAATTTCTCACATGCTTGCCAGGGAGCTTCCGGGCTCAGTCAGCTGTTCAGAATTCTTCAACCCTAACGCGCAATTTATTGTTGGGAGTGTAAGGAGCCAGATCAAGCATCAGGGCCCCACTGAGCTTGGCACTGCAAAAACCTGCCAGGGTCTCTGGGTCCGTAAATCTACGTGGATTTACTGACTCTTTCCAGACAGGCTGGTACAAGCGGAAGAGGCCTCTTTATTGGAACACTTCTACCGTCCAAGGGCTGAAGCCCATAGGGTTCAGTTTTGCCACTGCAGAATTGTTATTCTGTAGCAGGAGGGAAAAACACAGCTGAATTTTTCAGATCCTAGCTGTAAGGGCATAGCTCTGGGGGTTAGAAAAAACAGAACTGCACAGGGGGAGGGATCCTAAGAGGTCATCAAGTCCAGCTCCCTGCACTGAGGCAGGACTGAGAAAACAGGCGTTTGTCCAATGATGCGGATTCCACAACCTCCCTTGGAAGCCAGTTCCACAGCTTAACTACCCTTAAGAGTTAGAAATCTCCATTGTCCCAGATTTAACCCTATCGTCCTACTTTCAACTGCCCCGGAGAGCAATTGATCATTGTTCTCTTTATAGCAGCCCTTAACACCCATTCCACTGATTAGGTTGAATGGGGGAGTTAATTTTATATAGCCTGTCGGTGTGTGGGTTAGTGGGAGAGCAGGCCTACAGAGATAGGGTGAAATGAATGAATCAACAGGAATCTCAGTGGCCAGCCAATTGTTGGGATTCCCCCAGTTGTGCAATCAGCTCCTTGTGCCTCAATCTGTCATCACCACACCTGGAGAAAAGTCCTTGGGGAAGAGACCTTGAGCTGACAGGCCCGGTTTATACCCGGGGAAACGAGCAGATAAAATCCATTGAAATTGCAGGAGTCACAGTGTGTAAGCAAGAGGAGGAACCAAGCCCCTCATTTTCACAGACGTTTGCAAAGTGCTAGAGAAATGCACAAGGAGATTGTGACCAGGGCCACAGAAGCGCGGGAGGAAGGGAGGCAGCTGTCCCAGACCCTGGTGATTTACAAGGGCACAGAGCCCTGTGCCTTTATATTGCCACTGGAGCCCCACATGAGCTCCGGTTGGCACTGAGGACTGACTGGCTGCTCCTAGCACCATCCCTTCTGAGAGCCTGGAGCTGAGTCCCCCCTCACTACCCACATTGCCCAGGGCCCAGTAAAATTTGTCGCCAGCCCTGATTGTGATAAAACGTCATTCTGTCTCAGCGTTACTGTGCACCTAGGTCATCACAATCTCCCATCAAAGTGCAAGGCAAATGACCAGTTACAGGACACTGAACATACTGGTTTAGTTTATTGTCCTTGCATTACTGCATAACCATCTACTGCAGCGGTTCCCAAACTTTCTGGCATCACGCCCCCTTTTTGATTTTTGAGAAACCCTCATGCCTCCCCACCTCTTCTTTACCATCATCCAACCCCCTCCCTTTTAACAAAACATTCAATTTGTAATTTTTTACGCTGATAATTTTTTTTTTCGTTATGAAAATTTCTAAGCCTCACACCCCCCCTTGGAATTTCTTCATGCCACCCCAGGGGGGCATGCCCCCCAGTTTGGGAACTGATCTACTGCAATCAATCATTCCTAGACAGCGCAGTGCACTCACTTCTCCATGTTAGAACTTCTGTGCACCCGCTCCAGTGGAGCTGGGCTCTCCTGTCTTAGCCAGCACACTTCTTCCCTTGACTTTCTCCTCTTTTTGTCACCAAGCCTCTGTTTCCTTCACAGCACCACAGAGAACCTAGCTGTATATATCTGGGACAGTCTCCAGAAACGCCTTCCAGAGGGATGTCTATACAAAGTCAAAGTCTATGAATCGGACAAAAACTTTATTGTCTATAAGGGTGAATAGAAGCAGCTGAGTATATGAAGCGGCATCCTAAAGCTGAAACACCCGCGGGCAGCTATTTCCCCATATGTTATGTAATCAGTAAGCATGAATTTGATATTGCAAACTTTCAGTCAAAAGAACATATATTAACAATTAACAGAAATGATTGTTGCAAAGTCTGTAACCTAAGTCATAAAACTGCATTAAAGAGTTTTCCATCAGATTAATTCATAAACTTTAATGGCTATTGAAATGTCCGATCATTTTGCTAATGAAACATTTGTTCCACAAATCTTAACCACCACCCTCGTATAATTGGCTCCAAACTTAACTTTCCAGCTGATATTTCTTAAGCAACACACAGGAGGTAATGGAGGAGGGTTGTAAAAGTCACCTGGGGGGGAAAAAAAACTTTTGCAAGGTGAAAGTTTGAATCAATCAGTGCCAAAGGCTACTTGCTTTATTTCCCTTATTATTTATGTGACTTGGACATACCACTGCAGAATTTAGAAGTATCATTTGCCCTAGATCTGATACTTTTCCCTTTCCAAGAGCAAGAATTACTCTGCCTTATGACCATTGCAGTAGCCCTGCGTGAATGCTAGTCTACCCGTCCAGATCCACTTTGGCCATTAATGGATAACTCATCAGCTAGAAAAATGTCATTGCAACTAATTTAAACACATAGCTGGTAGTCATCCCTACGGTAGAAGTAGATGCTGATAGCAATGCAGTATTTCTGCTTCAATTACTGTTTACATGTCACATGGCAGCCAATCTGGAAAAAAATTGTAAAATCACAAACATAAAGTGAAGAAATGGAGTTTCACTTTTGACTAAAAGTAGCAGAAAGCTTCTAAATACAATTGCTAAGGCAACCTTGTACTCAAAATAGAATTGTTTTGGAAAGTTTCAGACATATTTAGCCTCAGGTGATACATTTGTATGCATCTTTCTGTACTGTTCTCCTTTGATTAAAGTCAAAAGTCTGTGAGATTGTCTGTATCATGTAATGTATCAAAATATTTGTAGAATGGATGGATTTCAGATAAGATGCCTGGCTCCTAAATATAAAACATTCCTTTTTGATGTTGTCTGCTCAACTGGAGACATAAGTTTAAAGCACACAGGTACAACTGTAATTATCAATTATCTTACCATCACCAAATACAATGGTAAACCATGTAAACTCCATGTAGAACAGTACTGACTCTCTATAGAAGGCTGTGGAAGGTCTTGTGTGAATAGCAAGGCCTAGGAGCTATTGAATGTCTAATACAGCTCCCCATCTGAGCTATATTAAATAGTCTCAGTAATTTGCAGAGAGTTGAAGGCTGCGTCTAGACTGGCATGATTTTGCGGAAATACTTTTAACGGAAAAGTTTTTCCGTTAAAAGTATTTCCACAAAAGAGCATCTAGATTGGCAAGTGCCTTTGCGCAAAAGATTTGCTTTTGCGCCAAAGCATCTGTGCCCAGTATAGACGCGGTTTTGCGCAAGAAAGCTCCGCGGCCATTTTCGCCATCGGGGCTTTCTTACGCAAAAAATTCCTGTCCCTGTCTACACTGGCCCTCTTGAGCAAGAACACTTGCGCAAGAGGCTTTTTCCCCAAGTGGGAGCATCAGAGTTCTTGTGCAAGAACACTGACAATCTTACATTAGATCGTCAGTGTTCTTGCGCAAATTCTTGCAGCCAGTGTAGACAGCGGCCGCTTTTGCGCAAAATCTTGCCAGTCTAGACGCACCCCATATGTTTCTGCTCCCCTGAGTCTCTGCTGTGGGCAGTGCTCTGCTGCTACACTTGCTCCGACACGGTTGGGGGCCTGGAGGCAGCTGCATCTCCTCCTTGTACTCCACGTTGCAGAGACACTGTATTCCACAGAGGTCAAATAACCTCTCTCCTATTGGAGAGTCTCCTGTTTATGCATCCCATGGAGTGAACTGAGAGTAATTCCCTTAATACACAGGACTCTGCTTTCCAAAAGAAAACAACACTGAGGCACTGGGACAGGGTAAGGAGCCTCAGAAATTGAGGTCCAGGCTGTTTGGTTAGCAGGTGTCAGAAACCTGCCAGGAGCACTGACTGCAGCAGGTGTACCCTGGATATAGGAAATGTGTGTGGCTCCCAGGTGTGATGGATTTGGGGCTGCCTGTAAGACTTTGTGAATACTGTATGTAGGGTTGGTTATGGGGGTTCTCCCAGGCTGACTACATTAGATAGAGCAAAGATGTGGGCAGGGCCAGTCCTAACCAATTGGTGGCCTTGGGTGACCGCCAGGCTCGCCCATAGGGTTGCCAATGGTTAAAAAAAAAAAAAAAAAACCAGACAAAAATTTGTCAAAACCAAACCAAACCAAACCAAACCAAAAAACAACAGGGAGTAACCAGGGAAACCTGGGGGAGGATTCGGGAGATCGGGCTGCAAAATGCAGTCACGGCCTGCCCCTAAGACCGGCTCTGTCGGTGGCCCCTTGAAAATGGTGGCCCCGGGTGACCACCCGGCTCGCCTGCCCCTAAGACTGGCTCTGGGAAACAAACAGGAAGGAAAGACACTCACTTGAGCTAAGTCATCCCTTGGGAGACTCTCCTGTGCACTTATTAAACTAGTGTTGGGCACAGTGGCTGCTATAAAATGTCCAGTAGAAGCCTGCGGCCTTTTTCATGCTGCAGCAATGACAATGATCAGGGCATTGCTGCTGGCACTTTGTCCAAGACACAGGGACTGGTATAGACCAGAGTCAAACCACCTCCATGCTCTGTGAGGTGCTGTAATTGTGAGCCTCCACCAGCATCTCAGGGCTTGTCTCCACTTACCGGGAGACCAGTGCTGTGGAGATTGAGCTCTCGGGGTTCGATTTAGTGGGTCTAGTAAGGACCCATTAATCAACTGCTGATCGCCTGTCGATTCCGGTACTCCATCAGCTCGAGAAAAGTAAGGGAAGTTGATAGCTCTCATCAACCTCCTTCAGTGGAAATCAGACCTACAGTATGTTGACTCCAGCTATGCTATCATATAGCTCATGGGTTCCCAAACTGGGGGGTGTGCCCCCCTGGGGGTGTGTGAAGAAATTCCAGGGGGGGCACGAGGTGACCCAGCCCCACACACCCCCATCAATCCCACTCCAAGTTTTGCTGTTATTTTTTGGGGGTGGGGGGCGTGAGGGTTTCTCAAAAATCAAAAAGGGGTCGTGATGCCGAAAAGTTTGGGAACCACTGATATAGCTGGAGTTGCATCTCTTAGATTGACTTTCTCCCCTAGTGTAGATCTGGCCTACACCTTGCTGTCCTGGAGCAAGTTTGATTTCCCACTTGCTAAGCAGTAGGCGTTTTCCTTGGAAGTGATTCTCCTTTCTGTAACTTAAACCGGTCTTCTGAAAACACACACTTTTGGTAAGGTGAAGTAACATCCCAACTTTCCTAAACCTGGCCCCCAGGCTCACAGCTATCTTGTCAGAGCTAAATTTGAGCTCCGGAGGTGTCATCACCTCAAAGTTGCAGGAGGGAGGAGTGATGCTAACAAAGCTATTTATTGCTCAGTGGGGCTGGAGCACATGATCTATGAGGAGAGGCTGAGGGATTTGGGCTTATGTAGTCTGCAGAGGAGAAGAGTGAGGGGGGATTTGATAGCAGCCTTCAATGTCCTGAAGGGAGGTTCCAGAGAGGATGGAGAGAGGCTGTTCTCAGTAGTGAGGGATGGCAGAACAAGGAGCAATGGTCTCAAGTTACAGTGGGGGAGCTTGGATATTAGGAAAAACTATTTCACTAGGAGGGTGGGGAAGCACTGGGATGGGTTCCCTAGGGAGGGGGTGGAATCTGGGTTGATTTAGTTGGGATTGGTCCTGCTTTGGGCAGGGGGCTGGATTCGATGACCTCCTGAGGTCTCTTCCTGGGAGTCTATGATTCTATGATTAATGATGGGGATTTGTATTGATTTGTTTCTGCCAACATCCTTGTTTCTGAGCCATTGCTTAATGGGAGAACAATGGGAAGACAAAATATATGGCTCTCAGTGTTCCAAAAGCAGCCATCAGAGTAGAGGGAAACAAAGCAATAAGACGTTTTACCTGTTTAGGGAGCGAGATGTACAATGGTGGTGGCACGAATCGAGATGTCAAGCAACAAACATCAAAAGCAACTTTCATAAACTTAAAAAGCCTGGGGAAAGTAGCATGACTCGTACGGACGCTAGCATCATCTCCCTCCTCCTCTATGGAGCAGAGCCATGGAAATCCACAAGATGATCAGTTTGTAAATGCCTGAGAAAGATCGTCAGTCCATTTGAAGGAGTTTCTGGCAATATCAGAGATTCTAAGGGGAGCCAACCAACTTAAGCAACGAACAGGGTAGGGAGAAGATGATGGATATATTTAAGGCACACTCGATGTGGAAGTTATGCAAGTGGCATCCTTAAAGTGATATATGGACACCAACCGGGAAGAGAAAAAAAGAGGCTGATTTAGAGAAACATTACTCAGAACAATAGAGATAGAAAACAAATCTATCAACCTGTTGGCCACTCTATGTACTTAAGGGCACATGAGGAGAAAGAAAAACTAAGAAAGTAGTCAACACACTAATCCTTAACCCTCTAGCACCTTCCTTTACAGTCCTCAAAAGACTTTCCTGGCATTAATACACAACATCCCGTTGTGAGACTGCTGCGGGGGGCTCTCCTTTATACACAGGGGGAAACTGAGGCCCAGGGAGACGAGATTTGCCCAAGGTTGTATAAAGAAGCAATTAGATGGGGGAAAGAACCCAGCCATGCCTCTCCTCCAACCACTAGGTCACAATTGCCTCTGTCACTAGAATATTCTCTGACAACATCCTGTTTCCTGCTCTTTGTGTGTTTAAACCAGGGACAGAACCCTGCTTTCTGGCCACGTAGCCTATGGGCAGTATGTCAGCAAACATCTCACCAAATTCAAATTCCATGAGATCTGGCCTTTTGCGTGCTTTTACCCTACACTACACACATTGCACAGGGAAGGGGCGGAGGGCACAGGAGGAGGAAGGTCCCCAGAATGAGTATCCAAGGCTGTATCACTAGAACCACTCAGGGTGGGTGAGGGCAATTGATAAGAGTAGATAATTAAGGGGAGTGAAGCTGGCAAGCAACACCCCCCCACCCATATCAGGTGACAGATACTAGCCAAGCTACTTCTTCCCTTTGAAAGCGCCCATGAGTCAGCTATTTACACTTTGCTGGAGGCATATCTAAAGAGAAGAGCAGCTGCTTATTTTTGCAGCTGCACCCTCAGAATAAGCCTTCCCAGTAGGGATGCAAAATAGGGCCAAAGCCCTTCTTCACCTTTGCCTTTTGCAGACACACCCTGGGGCTTATCAGCCCTCACTGAAGAGCAAATAGTTTTCAGTGGATGGAAGATTCCAAAGTCAGAGCTGATTGATGTCAGATCTTCCCCGTTGGCCTTCACGAGGGGACGCCCTCACCTCTAATTTGGCCATCATTTGACAATCCCTGCCCTTGGCTTCCTGATTCTCTGGCTTTCAAGCCCAGTATTTCAGACCCAGGGCTCACAAGCCGGGCTGGGGTTTGTCACTGTGGTTCAGAGGGCTGGAAATAGCTAGGTGGCCCTATACTGCTCAGGTACCATTCTCTAGCAGCCAGCTAGCACCAGTTGGGGAAGCATTTAATGCTGCAGCTTAGCCTAGGTGAGGCTCTGAATGGCAACGTGGACCCCATTCTTCCCCACCCCCATGAATATTAAGTCAGAAGTTAATCCTGCCTCCCATGTCCCTTTAGAACAGCTGGCCCATTCACACAGGCCTGGAGAGGCGATATTCTTTGATCCCATCCCTATTATTTCAGAGGAAGTGCAAAAGCAAAGAAGAGCATAAAAAAACCCCCCAAGCAGCTGGGATCACAAACAACCCTTCCGTGGGAGCTGGCCAAAAGACAGTGGCACGTATTTAACAAACAAATACATTTCATAAGCAGTGCACCTTGCTCCAGCTGTGTGGTAACAAATCACGGTGCATTTGAACCATGCTCATTCCATTTTAGGCAAGAAATATTACGTAAGTGTCTTAAGCAAGGACATCTCACCTTTCATAAGAGCATCTGATGACTGAGGAACCTGAATGTCCAGGATCAGCTGATTTTTGTGGTGCCTGCCTTTTGCGTATTATTTGCTTGGAAACTTGACATGGCCCCAGCTCCACTCCCTACCTCTCCCCTCCCAGTGCTCTGGGGCACTCTGGCTGGAACCATTTAGTTCACTTCAAATTAACTAATTAGCACTAATTCCACAGAAATTGAGTGGGTTTCTGAGAGGGAGGAGGTTAACTACATGGACAGTAAGGGCAGTTTGCATCCTGGTCCCTCTGGGGGCATTAAAAAGGGTGAGGTTAAAGTTAAATTTGACCCAGGAAATTTATATTGTGGTTTGGAGCCCAACAGCCCAGGGTAGGAATGTAATGGCTGGTGGATTATTGGGAGTCATGTTGACTTTGTGTTACCACCTCTTGGCCTATCCTGGCACACTATTGTAGTATGCCCTCTTGGCCCTGGTCCCCACTAAGGAGTTATTTCAAAGTCACCCCCCTTATTTCAACATAAGCAGAGTGTCCACACTATCAAGCCAGTTATTTTGAAATCTGTACTCCTGCTTCATTGGGGAATAACGCTTATTTCAAAATAGCGTTAGCGTAGGTGCTCTGCCACTGTTATTTTGAAATAACTACTTCCCAGAGTAATTTGAAATAATTATCAACTCAAGGTAGCATGTCTGCAGTAACGGAGCCCGCCTCGGACTAATTTCAAGGCTCTCTTGTAGTGAGGACACGCTATTTCAGGAGTTACATCAAAATAAATTTCCTAGTGGAGATATGCCCTAGGTGCCCCACAATAACTTACTTGGACTACACCTGTCCATTCCCCACAATGCATGTTCGGGAGAGAAAGAGACGAGAAGAGCTGGATGTAGCCAGCAAGCAGCTAGATGTTTTGTAGTTGAGATGGGACGTTCTTTCAGGGAAAAACAATTCACCCAGTTATACCCTATGAACTTGGACAAAATTACCAGGAAGCAGCAAAAGGAGATTTTGACCTTGGTCTTTCACCATATCATTTAAGTGCTCATCTAGAGGCAGAAATAACTTGAAATCCTTGATGTCTGCCACCCCACTCATCCAAGAAGGAAAGGGGAGGGGGGGGGGGAAAAAACAAAGAGCTTTAGACACAACATGAAGAATTTTATTCATTAATTTTAGGTTTGTGTAAGAAAAATCTACATCTCTCCATCCATTTCAAACCAGGCCATACAAAACCCTCCCCAGAACCTAAACAAGAAAATGGATCAACAAATTCAATGGCACATCCCAGCCAATGTGGCAGTAAAAAAATCATCTGCTATTAAAAATATTCCTACTCATCTCAGAGACCTAACCCTTCAGCTCAGGCTCTGCCCCCAAACCCCAGAGCAGGTCAGGAGGAAGAAATATTGCAGTTAGATTCAGGTGATCTTGGGCAAAGGATTGAACCTGGCAGTGAATTCCACTCAGGGGGGCCTTCATGGAGAATGTCCTGCCAGCAAGGGGCACTCGTGTCAGCTAGGAAAGGCACTTGCCTCCACATGGCAGGCTAGGGTAGGCAGAGGAATGAACAGGGTACCTTTACTTCCTTCTGTATCCCACTCAGGCTTATGCAGTCTGAATGGTGTGCAAGTCTGCCCTGTCCCTCAAGTCTCTGATCACAATGCCTCTCCCCAGTCAGGAAGGGCTGGGTAAGTTACAAAGAGGTGACAGACTTGCACAGAAGCTACTGGCTCAGAAACACATTAGCACTATTCCCAGTTTGCACAGCAAACGGGATGCAGCAGCAGCCAGAGACTCTTCCCCATGCCGGAAGGAGACCCTTTGCTTCATAGAACTATAGGAGCTCAGGATGGAAGGGACCCCCACCCCATGTTCCCTTGTGTCAGGCAGGAAGGACTCTGGAGACGCTATTCTAGACTTTATGGAGGTATCCACTCCTGACTTGCTACAGAACATTTCAGCACCTCCAAACAACTATGTGCCAGAGGTGTTTGGTTCCCTCCCCTCCCCCCCATGTGTTCTCTCCTCCTGACAATGGGGTTGGTGTCAGCTCTCTGGTCAAGTAGGGTATAAAAGAAAGTGCAGTCATTCTTAAATACATAAGCAGCAGAAGAGACTTCCTGAGTAGATTGGCTGTCCACCCTTGCATCTAGACAGATAGCAAAGATGGAAGGGTATGGCTCGACTGGGGAGTGTTTGCCACTAGGAGAACAGTTTGCCAGTAACCAAGACGGACAGCAGGTGGACCATGGCCACCAGGAAGGAGCTGGCCTGCGTGGTGGAGACAGAACCACGGGAGGTGGTGGAAGTGGTTGCTATCTTTGTCGTCGTAGGTGGGGTTGTAGACTCTGAAATGCAGAAGCAAAACCAGGATTAGAAGCCAGGAGAGCAGGCAGGCTGTGGGCTCCCTGCCAGGTGGTGTCTCAATTCCTGTTGCTGCGTGGATGCCTCAAATAGAGGTCAGCGCTGCCCCTGGGGTAAGTTGGCATAGCTCCATCAAATTCAGTGGAGCATTGCAGATGAACAGGACTTCAAGATCCTGTTTTAGGAGGGGCTGGGATGAGGGAAGAGAATTTCTCCCTGCTGCGGAAGTGTACACTGGGAACAAGGACAGCACAGGTCAGTTTGGTGTGTGGAGCCCCAATCAGGTAAGCAGGACACAGCCCATGCCTTGTGCCAACATCTCAGGGCATGCGATTTCCTGGTCACTTGGGACTGAGTGCCAACCCGGTGGGCCTATGCTATCTGTATTCAAAGGCCCTATCAGAGCAGGCTGGGAGGTGCTGTTCTGATCAGAACTCTCCTTTAAAGGTATTCCCTAAGCAACAGCTGTTAGGGACAGTAGGTGCTGCTACAGCCACCCTGCCTTGAAGGGGTAAATCCTGTGTATACTGAAAACCATTTGGCTCAACGGTTTCTAGCACCCCTACTATACAAACTGTTCCAGCACCCTTGTCAGCGACCATTCACAAGGAAGTGACCTCAAGGTACCAAATATTCCTCTGCACAAGACAACGTGAGCAAGAACTGAATTAGCTTTGCTCTACAGGGAGGCAGTGGCTTAAAAAAAGTCTCTGGAGAGACTTACTGGGAATTAGCCTGTAGTGCACACTTCATTCCTGCAATCACTGCATGGTGGTACTCAGCATTACTGGTATAGGCAGTAGCAGGCAAATGAAGTTGAGGGAGTTATGCCCTTTATCCCATGGGCAAGGGGAGAAGAAATCAAGCCTGTTTCTTAAGTCAAGTGAGTGTGGTTGATTTACACCAGGTGAGGATCACCTATTTATAGCTACTCTGTTGCAACTTATAGCCAGTGGAAATTAAGTGTCAATCAGATGTGAAGTATCAGAGCCAGATCAGATACTAGAAGTGGGCCTCATCCTCCCTGATTGGATCCACCTTGTCATCTCCAGCCGGATTCTGGCCTGCATATTTATACCTGCCTCTGGAAATTTCCACTACGTGCATCTGATGAAGTGCGTCTTTGCCCACGAAAGCTTATGCTCCAATACATCTGTTAGTCTATAAGGTGCCACAGGACTCCAATCAGATGTGAGGCTTCCATTTGTGGGTGCATGCTAATAAATGTTCAACTAGTGCCAATGTCTGGACCTTATTTAATTGCAGGAGAGAACAGGGGTTTGCTTTAAGAATCAATGTAATCTTTTCCTAACTCAGATAAGCCACAATAATAATAATAATAATAAATAAATGAAGCTGATTAGCTTCTGTCTCAGCCAGCTCTGCAGAACATTTGCACGTTAGGTGGATTTACCTGCATTCAGCATTTTCTTCTGGAGCTGGGTGGTGCCATTGGAAAAGGTCACAAACACCCTGTGGGGAGGAAAAAAGAGAGAGGAAAAAACAAACCACAACACATGTTAAGGGCTTGGTCTCAGTAATACCTCCTATTCCCTAGGATAATTTAGGCCACATTAAGGGTAAATAAAGGGAGGAGCAATAAAGTCATAAAGATGATTTTACTGAGCTATGATAAATTTCCCCATTACATTTTGTTTCCAAAGCACCTTTTGTTAGTCACCATTTGCCATCAATACGCCGATCACTTATTGCTTTACAGCACTTTCCAATGACGTGGTGGACAAATCTGCAGCGAGATGCAATTCTATTGATGCCAACCATTAGTTAAATATAGAACTCTAATTGCTGTAAAATAACCACTGCACTGTCTCTTAGCCTGATAAGGCCTTATCTGTGGTTTCTTTGGCAACTAGTTCTCACTGAGGCAGCTCCATTGATGCAAGTATTGGTGTAGTGTATTTGTTTTGGCAGAGTCACTCTGGATTTGAGACAGTGCAACCAAGATCAGAATTAATTAGGATTGAACTCCACTACAAGAAGTTCCCCCATTACAGAAGGGCTTCTGGAATCCAGTTGTTTGATTCCTTCCAGATATTTTGCATGATTTACTCTGGGGCAGGGGGCAAGGAGGAGGTAAACACAGCCAAATGGGAATTCACAGCATACAGTGGTGTTGTTCCAAATTCAGCAATGATTAATACAAATATGTAATAAATTGGAGTGATGATGGGACCTGCTGGATTGCCATTTTGGCTTCATTTTGAATTTCCTGTTTGTTTTGTGGTTCTTCTGCACCCCCTCTCCCCCACCTTCTCATTAAATCTTGTATGAAATCAGGCCCAGCTCTGCTGCTATTTCATGCACCCCCCACCCTCTCTGCACCCCATACTTTATCACCTCTCCCACCTAAAAAGAGCAGCATTACCTTATGTTGACCGGTCCGGTCCCATTGTCTGGGGATGTCCATCGCACTGTGGCATTGTACGTCATATTTTGCTTATTTATCTCTTGTCCATTGCTGCAGTTCACAGCCAGGGCATCCCACTTGCCCACGGAGACGTTCTGGGAATTGAGGGCCTGCAGGATAACTGAGCTGCTGTTTGTGGCTCCGCTGATGGTTACTGGAGAGAAAACAAGGGGAGGGGGGAAGTTTTCGGTGCTGAGCAGGTGCACCCACAACCCCCAGGCTCCTAAGGGTTTCCCAGAACAGCAGAAAATGCTACTTCTACAGTTTAGGGTGGGTCTCTGGGCTTTCTTGGGATGAGGGCTTTGGTGCACCACGACTTCCCCCACCCCTCAAGGGAAAAGTAATGCTCCAAAGAGGAACAGCCCTTCATTCCCCTAAGACACACACACACACACACACACACACACACACACGGGGAGCCTGAAGTCCTCCCATTCTCCCCTGAGCCCCTCAGTCCTCGGGCAGTTTTACTGCTCCTCATGGCACAGGCTGGGGCTCTGGCCAGGCTGAGCAGCGCTCCTAGCCACGTGTGTCTTACGGAGACAGTGGGCTGACCACTGGACAAGGGAAGCAACTCAGCAAGCAGGCTCCAGGGCGACTCACTGCAACCTCTGTTGGCGGCAATGCACATCCTCAGCCCAGCCGGAGGCAGAGTTTAATGAGCCCCCTTTGCAAGAAACCAGGCTGCCAGGTACCGACGAAACAGGTCTACTAGCAGCGGGGTGCGTCTGCGGGGAGCCTGTTGTGCGAGTTAGAGTGGTAGGAGTACCCCCTCGAGAGAAGTCTAGGGGTACGTCAACACAACTGACATTTGGAGAAAACGGAATTTTTCAGTTTTACAGCGCTTTGTTCTTGTACTTTAATTGCCTGCCCAGCTACGATTAAGTTGTTTAAACAAATGTGTTGCAAGGGAGGGGATGGGGGTACTTCATTTAAAAAAAAAAAAGTTGAGACACACTGAGTTAGAGTCTAGTTTTTGCAAGTGGAATGAAATTCACCTGCGCTTTCTTTCAGTCCCGTTTGCTCTAGAAGCTGGGGGGGGGGGGAACCCCACAACCCCAAGGGGCTTAGGTCCGAACCGCTGCCACTGACTCCGATGGAGCCAGGCGGCTGTACGCCAGTGGGGGCAAACCCACGCGTGGGTAGGAACACAAAGGTCTGCGGATCCGGGCGTGTGTTCAGCCGGGGAGGGCTCGAGCCGAGTCGCTCGTGGAGGATCAAGCCCCGGAGGCGGCGACCAATGAATCCCGGCAGCAGAGAAAGCTCCGGAGCTGGGGGCAGCGCTCAGTGGGGAAGGCGCAGGCAGCCCCCCGGCAGCGCTTGCATAACGTGAAGCGGGGGTGGGGGAGAAGCCTGGGTCAAACAATGCAGCCCGGCTCGCTTTACAACGCGTTGATTTTTGGTGGGGCGGTGGCCGCTGGGGATCCTTTCCCTCGCCCCCTTCAGCGTGGGCCTCCCCACATTTATCCCTTTGTCTGTTTCCATAGGGAAGGCTGAATTCTCCCAGTAAGTGGGGGAGGGGGCGAAAAAAGGGGAACACCCTACAATCATCTCTTAAGTAGGCTGTGCCCCCGCAGCTCATGATGCTGTACATATATTTGTGTTCGCTTTTCACGTGCCACTGGGCTTCTCTCTCTCTCCACGTTGTTCCTAAATTTAAGGTCTTTTCAAACATCAACCTGCTTCCAAGTGGCGCTGCGCAGTTTTGGGGGGGGCAGACACAAACCAGAATCTCGGCTGCAGGCAAGGAGACGCCTCCGCCACCCGCATCAACACACAAACCGAGCGCTCCGTGGCTGTAGGGGTTTCCCACCGGGCTTAAAAAGCAACCCACATGCAAGCTCAGTCTCGCCCAGCGCAAACTCAAGAGGCAAAGCCAAATCTCCGCCGGAGGAAAGTTCTCAGAGCCAGAGAGAGTCAACTTACCACTGTAGTTGGTGTTTGTCTTGTAGACAGCAGGGCTCACAGAGACGCTGTAAGAGCCAAGTTCAGTGGTGTTCTTGACTAGTTCACAAGCATCCTGCAAATACACCGGGGAAACCAGAGCCCCGAGGACCAGCAGCTGGAGTGTGGTGGTAAGGGCTGCCATGGCCAGGTTTGCTGCGTCTGCTTCACACACCTGTTGGGAGGAGCAGAGAGGCAAGGCTATTTATACTCCCTCAGATGCAATAGCCCTCCCTCTCCTCTAGCTTATTCATCCTGAATGGGAGGTTCCGGGTCACATACCTGCAGTTTACACCCTTCTCTCTGCTGAGGGCTTGTCTACACTGCTGAGTTATTGCGTTGTAACTTTCTCGCTCAAGGATGTGAAACCCCCCATCCCTTCCACCCCCAATGAGTTACAGCACAGCAAAGTGCCAGTGTAAACAGGCTCCCAGCGCTCCTCGGGTCCTTGTTTGTCTACACCTGTGGGGGAGCTGTCTTCTTAGCACTCTTGCCTTGATCACACTGCTGCCTGAAGGCTGCGCTTTAGCGTAGACCGCGCCGAAGTTTCTGGAGCCCTGAGCCTTTTACATCTCACTGAAGCATCTGTGGGCTTGAAGGGCTAGTCTCCCCTGCCACTTCGAATCCCTTTAAACCAGCCCTTTGCACAGCTGAGTGTTGTGTGGTGTTGATGCTTCCCCCCACCAGCAGCAGAAGGGCCAGACTGAGGGAGGGCATGGCATGGAACAGGCATATGACTCCGTGTCCAGGCTGACATGGCCTTCAGCTCTCCATGGGGATGGATAGTCCTTCCCAGAGCAGAGATATGGGTTAATACAATAACCAACTCTATTTGGGGTATGAGGGAGTGAAGGGTGTTCCCTCACTGGGCCCCTGTTGGGAGCAGTTTGAGGAGACTGTGGCTGTGTCTACGCTGGCATGATTTTGCGCAAAAGCAACTGCTTTTGCGCAAAAACATGCTGCCGGTCTACACTGGCAGGGAGTTTTTGCGCAAGAACACTGACGTTCTAATATGTGAAATCAGTGCTTCTTGCGCATGAACTATGATGCTCCAGCTCAGGGATAAGTCCTCTTGCGCAACTGTTCTTGCGCAAGAGGCCCGTGTAGACAGACAACATGAATTTCTTGTGCAAGAAAGCCCGATGGCTAAAATGGCCATCCGAGCTTTCTTGCGCAAGAGAGCGTCTACACTGGCATGGATGCTCTCTGTACTGATATTCATGGTAATGATCAAACCATTTATATGTCCAGTATTTTCTCAATTTGTTTCCCGGACAGAAAGCTCAAATACCGGACTGTCCAGTTCAAAACTGGACACTTAGCAACCCTACAAATGTCATGCAAGAGCTGTTTCTTATGGGGCCTTTATGATGCCACAAAGCTAATCTAGACATGGAGAACAAGGTGGTAATGTGTATTAACCCTATAATTTACATTAATGGTGTAAATAGTCAGGTAGCACTTTAAAGACTAACAAAACATGAAGATGGTATCATGAGCTTTCGTGGGCACAGCCTACTTCTTCAGATGACTAGATTAATGGTGTAATCAGTCTTAGGTAGAGATGGAAGCTCAGATATCAGAAAGCACTGCAGCTCACATGCAGCCTAGCATTTGATACACTCCCATCTGTTATTCTCAAAAGAGTTTGAGGAATAACCGAAATGTGTCAAGAGTTGGTTTGCCGATATTACTATAAGTTTTACAGGTTTTTTTGGGGAGTGGGGTGATTCTTTTGGAGACTAAAATTTCTTTTTTCAGAATTTAGTGGCCTACAATTAAACACCCAAGTTCCAGCATAATGGACTCAGGCAGTTTTGATTTCAGTGCCTAATTATGAATTTTGGTATCTAACCTGAGGCTGTCCAGTTTGACTTCGGGGACCTACTTTGTTTGCCACAGTCCCTGGCTTCGAAGCCAGCTATGAAATCATGGATTCCAGAGACATGGGCATGAGCTCAATATTCCAGCTACACGGGTGCTTGTAGGTCAGTGCTGCCCTTTCATGGACTCCGGTTGGGAGGGAACGGAGGTTTGCACCACTTGTCATGAAGGGACAGGGTAGCAGGAAAGTGTTCTACATGGATGTGATTTCTGTCATAAACCCCACAAGAAAAATCCACAACAGGAGAGGGGACACAAATAATTCTCGCAGGAAATCATCAAATGTTGTGGAATTGGTTCTGTTAGCACGGGAGTGGGCAAAAAGTTGGATGTGGTTTGCTTGGGTTATCCCCCGCTTTATTTACCAGCTACTTGTAGCTCCCATTGGCTGCGGATTGCCGTTTTCAACCAGTGGGACCTGCAGAAAGCGGCACAGACCAGGACACTGCTTCCCGTGGCTCTCATTGGCTATGAATGGTGATCCACAACCAATAGAATCATAGAACACTAGAAATGGAAGGGACCTCGAGAGGTCATCGAGTCCAGTCCCCTGCCCTCACGGCAGGACCCAGTACTGTTTAGATCATCCCTGATAGACATGCTGACATCCCTGATAGCCTGCTCTTAAATATCTCCAGGATGGAGATTCCACAACCTCCCTAGGCAACCTATTCCAGTGTTTCACCACCCTGACAGTTAGGAAGTTTTTCCCAATGTCCAGCCTAAATCTCCCTTGCTGCAGTTTAAGCCCATTGCTTTTGTCCTATCCTCAGAGGCCATGGAGAGCAATTTTTCTCCCTCCTCCTTGTGACACCGTTTTAAATTCCTGAAAACTGTTATCATGTCCCCTCTCAGTCTTCTCCTTTCCAAATTAAACAAGCCCAAGTCTTTCAGTCTTCCCTCATAGCTCATGTTCTGTAGACCTTTAATCACTCTTGTTGCTCTTCCGTGGACCTTCTACAATTTCTCCACATCTTTCTTGAAATGTGGTGCCCAGAACTGGACACATGACTCCAACTGAGGCCTATTCAGCGCAGAGTAGAGCAGAAGAATGACTTCTTGTGTCTTGCTCACAACACACCTGTTAATGCCTCCCAGAATCATGTTTGCTTTTTTTGCAACAGCATCACACTGCTGACTCATGTTTAGCTTGTGGTCCACTATAACCCCTAGATCCCTTTCTGCAGTACTCCTCCCTAGACAGTCGCTTCCCATTCTGTGTGAGACTGATTGTTCCCTCCTAAGTGGAGTACTTTGCAGTTGTCCTTATTAAACTTCATCCTATTTACCTCAGACCATTTCGCCAGTTTGTCCAGATCATTTTGAATTATGATCCTATCCTCCAAAGCAGTTGCAACCCCTCCCAGCTTTGTATCATTTGCAAACTTAATAAGTGTACTCTTTATGCCAATATCTAAATCGTTGAAGATATGGAACAGAGCCGGTCCCAAAACAGACCCCTGCTGAACCCCACTTATTATGCCTTTCCAGCAGGATTGTGAACCATTAATAACTACTCTCTGAGTACGGTTATCCAGCCAGTTATGCACCCACCTTGTATTTGCCTAGTTTATTGATAAGAATATCATGCGAGACCATATCAAATGCCTTACTAAAGTCTAGGCCTACCATGTTCACTGCTTCTCCCTTATCCACAAGACTCATTATCCTATCAAAGAAAGCTATCAGATTGGTTTGACATGATTTACTCTTTACAAATCCATGCTGGCTGTTACCTATCATCTTATTATCTTCCACGTGTTTGCAGATGAATTCCTTAATTACTTGCTCCATTATCTTTCCTGGCACAGAAGTTAAATTGACTTGTCTGTCGTTCCCTTGGTTCTTATTTCCCAATGGGAGCTGTGCAGGCCATACCTGTGGCTGTGCAGGTAAATAAAGTGTTCTGCAGCCTGCCAGGATTAACTCCCGTGAACCACAACTGACCCACTTATTGCCCACCCCTGCTTTAGCATCAAAGACATTTTTGAAACCTGTCTCATCAGCCTACTTTTCTGACACCAAGTCTACACTCCACAGGAAGGTTGAATTAAGATAGGCAACTCCAGCTACATTCATTACGTAGCTGGAGTCGATGTACCTTAATTCGAGTTTCTGCACCCTCTCCGCAGTGGGAGGCTGACGGGAGCTAAAACTTATGAGGAGCAGGAGTACTGGTGCCCTGCCCTCTGAGTTTGATTTAGTGGGTCTTAACTAGATCTGCTAAATTGAACTCTGGAATATCAACTGTGGCCTCATGGATCTTCCACATAGTGAAGACAAGCCCCAATAGAAATAATTCTCAGCCATGAAAGCAACCCTGTTCAAAACACAAGGACTACACTCAAAACAGAAGGGACAGTGGAAGGTTTCTTCCCTTCTTCTCCCCCCACCCCTCCCCAGGGATATCCCTTAGTGCCTCTCAGGAGAAATAGGCATTTTTCCATGACCTCATTTTGGGCCTTGTTACTCCTGACATCCTCTGCTATCTGGGCTCTAACAATCATTAACTTTGTCATTTCTATTTATTTACTTAGTGACTTTCCAAACGATTGGGCTGATTAACTGGGGCACAGGGAAGGTGACTGAATGGCAGATGCACTGACTCTGGGCCTGTTCAGCGAAGCCACAGTGGGGACCAATGAGGAAGTTCAAACTCCCGATTTCACAGTTTCGGGCCCAAAGGTTCCATGAGTTGCCTTAGTCTGACAGGCCTCCTGTGCCGCACAGGCTGCTGTTTTTCATCCAGACCCACTGATATTAAACCGAAAGACTTTTGACATAAGCATTTCAGCCCCGCAGGGGACTAACCTGCATGCCACACTGCGAGAATGGGAGAGCCCCAGGCCCTGCAGGGAACTGATTAGGTGAGATATAACCAGACAGTCACAGCAAGCTCAGTCATGCATGCGTGACCCTCCTGCCTCAGGGAAGCTGAAGCCTCCCCACCCACATCAGGTCCCAGCCTCTATATTCTGGAGAGTCTGGTTTGCCAACTTTCCGACAGAACAAAATGGAACACCCTTGCCCCGCCTCTTTTTTGAGGCCCCGCCCCTCACTCCATCCCCCCTTCCTCTGTGTCTTGCTCTTCCCCACCCTCCCTCACTGGCTCATTTTCACCAGGCTGTGTTGGAAAAAAAACCTCGCTTTTCATGACGGGAGGGGTCACTTGCTGTTTCATTTCCCCTGGGGCACCTGGCACTGGCCAGTGTCTGCAGACAGGTTACTGGGCTAGATGGACCTTTGATCTGACCCCGTACAACCATTCTTATGTTCCTAGGTGCTGAAAACTCGATTTCTGGCAACCCTACCAGGGAAAATCCCTTCCTGACCCTCGTCTGACAACGGGTGTGACTCTGAGCACTTGAGCAAAATCCACCAACCGGACAGCTAGAGACAATATTCTCTGGGTCATTCCCTGATGTTTCAGGCAGGCAAATGGGGGCAGTCCCTCACTACACCCAGCCAGAGCCCTGAAGTGTGGCTTGATTATCAACCATTATCTTAATGCCCAGCTGGCATATAATCAGGGCAATGCACGTGATCTGGTGTAAGCCTTCCCAGGCCAGACAGTGCAATTATAGCACCACAGCCTGCCCCAGCCAGCTGAATTATGCAGCAGCTTGTTTGCAAAACAAGTAAATGATTCAGAGAAAAGAAGGTGGAACACCTCCCCGGCCCCCACAAAAGGACAAATGCCAAGGACAATGTGCAGGCAAAGCTGCAAGCAAAGCGCAACCTGATTAAGAGAACAGAAAGGGGATAAGGAAGTCCTTGTGAAAGAATGAGAGGGTGGGGAGTTTTTGGCTAGTGAACACTGCTGACCCATCCCAGCTTGGAACAGGCACTAATTTCTCGCTGGAGGCAGAGGGGGACTGAGCAGCCAAAGGGATTCTCACTCATCATACCTACGGTTCCAGGGCTGACATTGAAAAGGATGTTGGCAGCTTTTTTAAGCATTTGAAATGGAGTGAGGCAGCTGCTAGGGGCCAGACTGAGAGCAGGAGATCAGGGTGTGCTGTCAAGACATGGACTAGCTCTTTCGGGATACCGGAAGTATCCCGAAATAGCGCCGCAGTGCAGACATACCCTTTTTGGGTCTACATACCATGCCCAATGCAATGAGGCTGCCATCTCAGTCCTGGCATTTAGGTGCTATCGTAATACCAACAATAGTTATGGTTAAACTTAAAAAACAAGAAATAGTCTGGTAGCACTTTCTAGAAAAACATGTAGATGGTATCGTGAGCTTTCGTGGGCACAGCCCACTTCTTCAGATATGATTGGCATGAAGGAGATGGGCATGAAGGAGTCTCTGGGCTTGGAAAATCTACTTGGAAATACCAACACAGGCAGTGGTCTCCTTGCAGACCAGGCTGTGTAAATTGAGGGCTTATCCTATCTGAGGTCCCTTCCTTTCCCAGTACCTTGAGGCACAAGAGCGGGTGCGAGTCCCAACAAGGACACAGTTTGAGGTGACTAGGAAACAACAATAAACGCAAATGCCTTGGCAACAGAACAGAATGGAAAAGAACAGTTGTACCAAGGTGCTTGTCCGGATTTTGCAAGAGCCACTCCACCTTGGACCTGGTTCCCCCAGGTTGGTTTCGTCTGATACAGCTGCGTCAGAGCCCCGCCCTGTCCTCTGATCACTAGCAGTGACTATGAGGTTGGAGGAGCAGGTGGAGTGGGAAATAGAAACCAAACCTGAGTCCCCCGCCCCAGGGTAGGAGATTAGTTCCTAAAAGGGAGATACCCCTTTGGCTCACATCAGAAACCTCAGTGATGAGCACATGACGTGGAATGTAAGTAGTTGGAGTCTCCTTGGCTTTGGTACATAGGAATTTACACTTGGTTTCCCCCGAACTCTGAAAGTCTGGAGTTTGGCAGGGCAGAGTGAGAAGATACCAGGTGTCTTTTCCAAGAGACCCACAGCACTGCTGACGTACAAGAGCGTTTATATAGGACGTAGCTCAGTGGTCCCCAACGCGGTGCCCGTGGGCACCAGAGCGCCCGCCGGGGCATTTATGTGCGCCCATGGAATGATCTGGGCCGGCTCCGGCCCCGGGCACATGGCACATAGGCGGTGCTGGCCCCGGGCGCGCGGCGTATGGGTGGCCCCTGACCCGGGCGTGAGGCGCGTGGGTGGTGCCGGTCCCGGGAGTGTGGTGCATGGACGGCCCCTGCCCCAGGCACGCGGCACATGCGCGGTGCCGGTCCTGGGTGCCCGGCAGCCCCGGAAGGTTGAGGACCACTGACATAGCTGGAAATCCTGCAAGGAGAAGGTGTGGAGGGTGTTTAGCCTGGAGAGATGCACTCGGGATGTGGCTGAACAGTAATAAATCCATCCAGGGTGACTCAGGAAAGGGCCGCACCAGCATCTGGGAATAAACTTGTTCACCTAAAGTGAAACTAACGGCCATGAAGTAGAGCTGAGGCGGAAGAGGATCAGGTTGGATAGTAGTGGAGTATTGGGACTTAGGTGGTTGCTGCGAAGAGAAATCTGTCCCGAAAGGCAGGACTTTAGACCAGAAGCACCAGGGTAAAAGGCTGGAGTTGCCAGATTCTTTGAGATAGGTCATATTACGGAACACAGCTCCTGGGAGGCTGTCTGGGGAGCACATGAAGAATAGAGGCACCAAGAGTTTTTTCCTCCCTTTCAGTTTGCTCTGTTGAACTCAGTGTTGTGTCTACACCAGGCTAATGGCCTTTCTTTGGGTTTCAGTTTAATCCTGAGGGGACTGGAGGGATACTTTTGACTAATGCTGGGCTGCCAGCTCCCATGATTGTATTTCAAGTTTCGAGAGAGCTGTTGTTTTCTTAAAGCCACAGCACCTGCAGTCATGGGATTATGGGAGTCACTCCGCTTTGACTTTTTCAAAAGTAAGTTTCTATCCCTTCATTTTGGGCAGAGAAAAGCCTGAAAACCCAGAACCCTACAGGTTCAAAACTCCAAAGGCCAATAAAAAGCCACCCAAGATTCATTTACTTTTAAAATCTCTCGATTGGGTGGGGGTGGTGGGGGGACTTGCCTCATGCTCTTTGTGCACTTGGGGTGGGTGGCACTGCTGAGGATGGGTCTTTGATTAGTCCCCAGCTATTTCCACAGACCAGCTGGCAATAGCACATCTGATATCATCCAAAAGGGACCTCATGGGTTGATTACCTGGGCTGCTACTTAATGAAGAGCAACAATGGGAAATGAAATAAGACCCTCTGATCCCACCGCCTCTACCTGGTGAGTTCCTGGCAGAACCTGGTATCTTGGGAAGCATGATGCAATAAGTCACCCTTTTCCCCCAGCAGCGGGATGTTCTTGTGACCAGTTCTCATCTCTGCCACAAACACCCTGTGCAACCTTGGACATGTCACTTACACATATTCTCCCTCTTCCCTTCTACACAACAAGAATCGTTATCCTTGTCTTATGTTCCTTATTTTATCAAAGGGGTAGCCATATTAGTCTTTTCATCTTTAAGGTGCCACAGGACTCCTTGTTTTTGCAGCTACAGATTTCTCGGAGCATAAGCTTTCGTGGTGTAAGCTTTCGTGGGCAAAAACCTGTCTTGCAAGGTGCTTCACAAAATACAGGCAGCATGGCAGCATAGTCTAAAAACAGACAAGGGAGACAAAAGAAGGATTCTGTGGCACCTTAAAGGTTAACAGATCTATCGTGGTGTGAGCTTTCATGGGCAACCCCCCCCTTTGTCAGATGAAATATCTGTTTTTGCCCACGAAAGCTTACACCACAATAGATCTGTTAACCTTTAAGGTGCCACAGAATCCTTCTTTTGTCTCCCTTGTCTGTTTTTAGACTCTATGCTGTCATACTGCCTGTATGTGAAGCACCTTGCAAGACAGCTTGGGATATAAAATAATAACTTCAGTGGGACAGTCTGGAAGGGTCACACTGATGGACACAGGGATGAGAGACCAGAGCCACTGGCCACCTTCAAAAGTGTGGGAAGAGTTTCTCGGAGAAGGGTGTCACGCAGAGCTGGCGGATTGCTCAAGCACAGGCAGGGTCTGTGGATTTTTTGGTCCCGTGAGTGCTGCAAGTAATACAAGTTTCCCAAAAGTATTATTCAGCCGGATTGTGCAACTGAATCAGAGCGAATCTGTAGGTGAATCTGAATGAGGCACCCCACCTCTTTGGAACAATCCGGGGTCTGAGTCAGTATAAGTTACTCAACTCTCCCAACCACAGGCCCCAACTCAGTCAGTGCCTCGGGGCTCAATCACCCACAGAAAAAAAATATAGGAAAAGTCAGCAGCTGGGTGTCAGAAAAAAAAACCTGCCCCCCCAGTAAAAAGTTTGGCCAGGCCGCTTTTGCTATAGTGGGCTGCAGTACTCCTTGGGAGAAACCGGCCGCGCCCTTCCTGCATACCATTGCCTTTAGAAAAAGGGAAGGTGTGAAAAGGGGAAAATAGCCTCAGACTCTCCCACCAGTCACCTTGGCGTGAGAACTGCGGGGCTTACCTGGTCGCTTGAAACCTGCACAGTTTCAGTCCTACCCCTGGGACACAGACCCCCCACTTGGTGACTGTTGGGCCGTATATGGTAATATGCAAGCGCGGGAAAACGATGTGCAGATTTGGGGATAAATACCCATCGCACAGTTCGCTCGAGGAGGTCTTCGCAACACACGTACCACCGTGCGTGTGCCTTCCCGTATACTCCAAAGCGCTGCCGGCCTGATCAACCGACCAGCCACCTCCCCCAACTCTCGGGCGTAACCAAGGCCTTCGCAACCGAACCGATATCTTTGAAATGTTCTGTGTGCTGTGTAAGTTGATATGTATGATTTGATTTTTTCTTGTTGTATAGCTTAGTGTTGTAGTTGGTTTTGGTAGTACATAGAGTTTGTAGTTATCACTGTTATTTAATTAGTGTAGCTGGATATCTTTAGAATAGAGACTATTTCCCCTTGCTGTTCCCATCCTTATATTCCTGACACGTTTAACTAGAAATCGTAGAATAAATATAATAAATACTGTAAATTCATTATTAACACGGTCTATTAAAAATCTTAGAATAAATACTATAAATCCATCACTATCATAAATAAATATCTTTTATTTACTAAAACGGTCCACCTGGTTCTGTCCTTCCCCCCTTGGGTATGCATCACCGGACCTGTGGTTCTCGCGACACTGGGCTCCCAACTTCTGCCACTTCCACAGCTCTCTGGGGCACTGGTAGCAATCTGTGACTTGCTGTGTAAGGGGAGGGAGGGGGGAATTTCCACAGTTCCTTAAGTGAGGTAGAAGAAATGCAGGGAGAGAGATCAAGTGATGTGCCCAAGGTCAGGACAGGAATGCAGGTGGTGATTGCCTCCTAATCCCATGCTCTGACCATACCTCCCACCCTGTTCCCCCGGGATGGTCAATTTCCTCCAGGCTACATTTTCCCTTTGGGATGACTCTGGGACTGTCACCTAGCTGGCTAAGTCAATTGCTGAACTAGTGTTAGCACTTCCAGGCCTCTCCCCTTCGCTGTGGTTTCCAGAGCGAGCACCGATTGCCTGGACTGGAGAATCCTGTGAAGACTTAGGGGTGATCTGAGATCATAGAACCATAGAGCTTGAAGAAGGTCATCAAGTCCAGCCCCCTGCTCTAGGCAGGACCAATCCCAACTAATTTAATGGAGATGTAATGGAGCCACCTGAAAAGAGGCTTTGCAGAGCAGGATTGGGTATACATTCAGGGACATAAATGCTAAGGGGGAGTAAAGGTTGCTGCTGGCGGGACCAGGCTCAAAAACACTGGGAGGGGGTCCCGGTGAATTTCAGCAACTCTCAGCAGCGGTCCCTCCAAACACCATCAGCCAAAGAATACCAGCTCCCCTTCCTTTACGGGATCACACGGCTGGTGCTCCCCTCTGCACCACGGGGAGGTTTTTGGAGAATACTAATGGCTTGTCTGGACTTTTCAGGAATTCAATGAAAACAGCAGCTCTGGGATGGAAGCTGCAGGAACCTTTCCTCAGGGCAGACAGCAGGAGAGTGAATCTTCCAAACTCCACCACAAACAGCCTCCCTGTCCAACAGCCCCAGGGCTCCTGGCCCCACACATCCCATAAGTGTTTTCAAAATAAACTTAACAGCAGTTTATCTCTGAAGAAGGGATTTGGGGAGGTTGCCCCCTCCCCTTCCTGGCTTCCCTCTGAACTGCAGCACACTATGCCACATTCCAGGAGCTTTTACAACTTGGCTGCAGGCCCGTTTACAGCAGCATCCTTAGCCATTTTGGATAAAGACTCTTTTTCATCTCTTACACGCCCTCTCTTGCTCTTTAATTTTTGGTTTCTCCTGCCTTTCCCCTCCTAAAACAAAAGGCTGGAGTTACATTTTTGCAAAACGCTTGGAGCATTTGAACAGCGGCAAAGGTTGCCCCTTTTCAAACACACCTGTGTATCCCGCAACCGCCGTCCTATGAAGAGGCAGAAACTGCTGAGGAAGCCGGGGTGAACCTGCATGACTCTGATGCCACTGCAATTTTTGTATGAGGGGAGTTACACAAGAAAGTTTCCTGAGCCGCAGCTCCTGTTGGGTGCTCATGAGAGCCGGGCTAATCCCCATGTGGTTTGCTGGAGGCACAGAGAAAGGGAGGGTCAATGAGAAAGCTTAGCAATGCTACTGCCAGCCCTCAGATGGATACAGCTATAATGTAGGAGCCCTGGAAAGTGTCTGGCACTTTCTGGGTAGCTGCCCTCCTCAAGTATGATCTGCCCCCTACCCCAGGCAGCATTGCTCAAGATATCCTGCCTGTATATTGCCCAGATCGTCTGTTTGCACCCTCTCGGGTCTGGCTGGTTGGTCCCTTTTCTCATTTCTCTGGGAGGAGCCACGATTGAATGGTGCAACCAGGATCAGAAGCATGTTCCCACCTGCCACTGGGCTGTGGGTGTGTGAGTGCAGAACTGCTCTGGATGGCCCCATGCCTCTTCCCCCAAACAAGCGCAGCATCTGTGGGGCGAGTAAGTTGCTCCCAAGTAGTTAATGCCCCACGAATTCACCGCTTGCAGAGTTATCTCCTCCTCTGGATTTCCCCGGACACCCAGAGCCACTTGCAACAGACACAGTCTGGATTTAAACAGGGAGCACCTTGTGGGTGCTAAAATATCACGACCATACATCTGGGCACGACAGTGCCGTGTCTGGGCCCTCTTAGATGCTACACAGATCAGACCTTCCCTTCTCCCACCAGTTCTTGGGTTTCCCCCCATCCTGAGCAGGTTCAGATACTACTGGGGCTCTTCTGCGTGGCGCTGAAAATGAGGGACAAGAACAGCTCCAGCGTTTTAAAATTGAAAGCACAGGAGTCGTGCTTAACGCATGCCACTGAGAATGATGGATTAGTAACATCAGCTCATGCACAGGCCGGGACAGAGGTGAGACGCCGTCCCCTGCGCTGTGCTCCCCTTGTGCCACAAGGGTTCTGAGCAGACTGTACAGAGCAGCTCTTGGCCTTTGCCTGTTGTGGTTTTTTGTTTAACACCATCAGGAGTGTCAGCAGTCCGCGCCTGTGGGCAAGGCCAGATGTGGGGGATTCTGGAAGGAGGGGGTGCCTGGAGAGAGACCGCAGCCTTAAGCAGTGCAGTGGCAGAGGTTTTGGGGAAAGGCGGGGTGACAGACAGTGGGTGTAGGGATGCTGTCCCATCTCTAGCCAAAAGAAGGTCCTGGATCCCGCCGCTCTCAGCCATGGTGGGGAGGAATCTGGCTTTCAGTCTTGGTGCGAAATGCCCTCAGGCCTTAGGGTGTTTCACATGGGAAGCAACTATGTGTTGGCTGAGATCCAGTCCCGACGTTGGCACCGGCTGCCAAGTGCCATTGGAGCAGGGACTTGGCCTCCAGCCTGGCCCAGGCGGTCCCCTCCGTGGCATGGCTCCCCAGGGGCTGGGCTCACTGCTTTGCCTCCAGCGTGTGAGGAGTTGCAGCCCTGCTTGTGCATGAGAGGTGTGTGTGTGGGGGGGAGGGACAGACTTCCTCCTCCACCGAAGGAGGGGTCCAGGGCCATGCCTGCCTTGCTTTGTTTGCTAGGAGGGAAGTAACTGCTGGCTCCGGGTCGTGTTTGCTAAACACTGGGCACTGCATTAGCTGCTATTTACCCACCAGAACATTGTGTGCCTAGAGCTGCGATCCTGCCAGTCATATGCCTCTTGAGCAGAGATTATTTATGGGGCTTCTCTTGACCCGAGGGCTTCTGGTGGAGTTCGCAGTGATCAATACGGAACACCGAAGCCTGGCCACCCATGCTTGCCTGACCTCTCAGATCATCTGCTGAAGGGTGCATTTCCCCCACAGGGCCTATCTCCTGCCACTCATGGCCCCCGTGTACTCCCTGCCCACCATGTTCCCTGCTGGGTCTCCTTCCTTGGAGCAGCCACACCCCAGGAGCCTGGCATGGGCTCTGTAGGCCTCACTATTTCTCCTTTTCCTCATTGCCTCCTCTTTGTTTCTCTGTTGGCTCAAACTGCCCTTGCCCAGTTCGGTTTCCCAGGTTAATCCTGCAGGTATTTGGGCTTTCCGAGAGCTGATGTCTTACAGGCAGGTTCCTCTTCGGGGACTGGGTGTGTGTTATCAGCCAGCTCCTTCTCCCTAAAGGACAGCTGCCTTACTTCCTCCTCTGCTGGCCGGTCACTGCGTTAGGCTCGGTGGCCTTTGCAGCAGTTCCTTCAGCTGTCTTATCTCTGGGTTTCTTCATGCACATTTGGTAAGAGTCACCTTTGTGCTTAGGCTGGGGGCAGGCCATGTCCACGCAGCATCTACACTGGGGGTTGTGATGCAGGGCATGCGCAATGGAACTGCCCGCCAGCTCGATGCCCACCTGAACTAGCTCGTCCTGGAGCGGGGGCGTGTCAGGTAGCATCTCCGAGGGGACCAGTCTGAAGCCAACATGAGGTAGCCACAATAGCAGCTGTGTTACTAGAGCTAAGGTTGCCAAATGGTTGAAACAAAAATACTGACCCCCCTACCCTCCCCCAAAAAACGGGAAAAAATTCTGTTGAAGGGGAAAGAAAAAAGGAGGGAGACCAAAGTTGTTGAGTAAAATAAAAAAAAAAAGCATTGCTTCCCCTAAGTCTTTTGGCCGGCAGCCATTTTGTGACAGCAGCCTTGGGGAACCAGGTAAGCATGGCGGCTGGGGTCAGGGGGCTGGGAGTGTTGGGAGCCAGGGGTCAGTTTGGGAGGGTGGGGAGGTCGGGCGCTGAGTGTTTGTAGGGTTGCCATGTGCCCGGTATTTTCGCCTCCTGGCTGGGGTAAAATTCAGAAAATACTGGACATCTCAGGTGTCCGGTATTCTCTGAATCTTTTTTAACGGACAGGAGGAGAAAATACAGGACTGTCCAGGTGAATACCGGACACCTGGCAACCCTAACTAGAGCTCACAATCTCTTAGCAGCCCAGCTATCCCTTTGCTCCTCCAGCCACTGCCTGAGCTGGTGAGCCATTCCCCCACGACATCCTGGGGGCACACTATGATAACTTCATCCTCTGGACCTCAATTCCCTCATAGATACCCCTACAACTTCAGCAACCACTGCCCAGCCACCAGACTCTCTCCAGAACACTCCCACATCGGCCTCAACTTCCTGGACACCAGGATCAGCTTCTGCAATGGAAACCTGGGGGCAACTGTCTACCAGCAACTCACGATCACCACACCGATTTCCACAGATCCAGTCATCACCAGAAAAATAAAAAAATCTGTTCTCTACAGCCAGGCCCTCAGATGCCCCAGAATATGCTGTGAGGAGAAAGTTACCCTTCACACACTTAAAACTGCCTTCACCAAGCTGGGACAGTCCACCAGAGAAATAGATCATGTCACGGAACGGGCCACCCACAAACCCTGAGAGAACTGCTTCAATACAGAAATAAACCTGCCCTTCAGTGCATAGCCCTTGTTCTCACCTACTTCCTCACACTGGTACTCATTGCAGTCATATTAAACAGTTACAGCCCGTCCTGAAAGAAAACTTTCTGAACCCCTCTGCTGGGCTTCAAACTACCTTCCGACCTCACCACTCTCATCATCATAACTGTCCACAGGCCGGGACCTTCGACTAACTCAAAGTGGCCAGACTAACAGATGCAAAAGCTGCAGACATATCTCCACTGCTACAGTGGCCAATGCGGCTACCACCCACCACACACAGTTCAAGATACATGATTCCTACAGATGCCTGTCACAACATGTGGTGCACCTCACCCCGTGCATTAAATGGCCCAGTAACAACTCTGTGGATGAAACCAGCCATCACTATGGTCTTGAATGAACTCATACAGAAAAACGATACCCCCCCCCCCACCACAAAGCCACCTTATCACCCATGAGTGAATACTTCTCACAGAACCATCCCTCCATACCTGACCTCTCAGGCCCTGTCCTCAATGGAAACTTATACAACATCTTCAAAAGGAGACCCCAGGATGTTAAATTTCATAATAATTTTACTAGACATAAACAAACATGGTCTCAAAAGAGACCCTGGATTTATGGTTCATTTTACTACAATCTGTAACCCACTAATCCCCGGTTTTGTTGTAGACCTGCAGAGGTGTAAATGGGCCACTTCACCTTAAATGGAGCCTTAGAATATGTGCTAACTATCTGCTAAACAATCTGTTGCAATTCCACCCAGTGACACTGCATTCCTTTCTCAGACCTGAAGACTTTGTGTGGGAGCTTGAGTCCTTTGTCTCTCTCAGGAAGAAGTGGGTTGCGCCCATGAAAGCTCTTGATACCATCTACATGTTTTGTTAGTCTTTAAGGTGCTACTAGTCTATTTATTGTTTACATTTTTCCTGTTATAGATGAACACAGTTAACCCTCTGAAGCTTACCAAGAAAAGTTGGGCCAACAGAAGATATTACCTCACTCCCTCTTGTCTCTCTAGGGCAGTGGTTCCCAAACTTTTCGGCATCACGCCCCCTTTTTGATTTTTGAGAAACCCTCATGCCTCAGCAAAACTTGTTGAGAGAAAAAATTAAAAAGGAACTGACTGGGTTCGAAAAACAAAAATAGCAGCAAGACTTGGGGTGGGATTGATGCGGGGGGAAGGCGCCTGGGTGACCTCACCCCCCGCCCCCCTGGAATTTGTTCACGCCCCCCAGTTTGGAAACCCATGCTCTAGGAATGTCTACACTGCATAGCTATTTCAGGACACTGAAGGTATCCCGAAATAGCTACCCCGCATCTACACAAGCTGCCCGTTATTTTGAAATATTTTTCGAAATAACGGGCCCACTATTTCTCATCATCCGGTAAACCTCGTTGCATGAGGGAGAAGGGAAGGCTCGAAATTAATAAAACTAATAAAAGAAAGTTCTTCTTCACACCGCGTGTAGTCAACCTGTGGAACTCCTTGCCAGAGGAGGCTGTGAAGGCTAGGACTATAACAGAGTTTAAAGAGAAGCTAGATAATTTCATGGAGGTTAGGATCATAAAAGGCTATTAGCCAGGGGATAGAAATGGTGTCCCTGGCCTCTGTTTGTCAGAGGCTGGAGAAGGATGGCAGGAGACAAATCGCTTGATCATTGTCTTTGGTCCACCCTCTCTGGGGCACCTGGTGCTGGCCACTGTCGGCAGACAGGCTACTGGGCTAGCTGGACCTTTGGTCTGACCCAGTACGGCTGTTCTTATGTTCTTATGAAATAGCATGTTATTTCAAAATTTGGCGCTGTGTAGACACGCCACATTCAAAATAAGCTATTTCGAAATCGATTCGAAATAAGATATGCAATTTGCGTAGCAATTGCTGTGTAGATGCACCCTAATATCCTGGGACCACATGGGTACAGGAACACTGCAAACCGCCATTCCTACTGGCTGTTTAGCCAGCAAGCACCTTGTTCTCTTTCAGAAAGGCTTCTCCGGTTTAGCACTGAGGGAACTAATCCCAGGCCAATCTTCTCTCTGGGTTACAGCCTTCTCTCCCTTGCTGCCATGACAACTTGGACATTCCAGGAACTGCAGCCATTTTTTTGCTCTTCAGGCTTGCAAAGCAGTTGCCTAGAGAGGCTGACAGAAGCCTGCTACACCCAAGGGAATGCTCCCGCTGGGGCAGCTTTGCCATTGTGCCCAACGGCCTGCCACACGCACGATGGGCGAAGCCAACCAGGCTGCAGAAGTGCCACCCCCAAGCCCAGATGCATGGACCCATAGCATGGTCAGGGGCTGTCTAGCCATCAGTGATATGAGAGGTCCCTGTTCAGGGCCTGCTGCCAGGGAAGGGGGTGATGGTGTCATGGATGCAGGCAGGGCAGATGAAGGGTTTGTAAGCACCCCAGGGTAAGGGGAGAGGAAGTGCAGGAGTTGCTGGGAGGGCTGACAGGACAGGGGCAGGACCTGGACGTATTGGAAAGTTTGCCTCATGAGTCTCATTCAACTCAGCGACCCCAATTCTCAACCCAATTCCTCCTCCCTTTTTGCAAAATGGAGGTGTTGCAAGGCCCCATCACCTGTTTGTGCCTGGAGGTGGAAAAGCCCTGCTCACCTGCTCTTGCTTTCCCATCCCAATGCATGCCTGGGGGCTAGGATTTCCTAGGCACTGAGGGGAGAGGATTTGGGGTTAATCTTTTTCAACAATGCCAGCTGCAGCTTCTGCCATGGCCTCCCTGTGTTTTCACAATAAAGGTGCTTTGTTATTTGTCACACAGGCACACCCAGGGGTAAATTCCTCACTGCTCATCTGCACTAGAAAGGCATCTTCCTGCAGTACCCGTGTGTGTATGTGTGTGTGTGTGTGTGTGTGTGGTGGTGGGGATGAGTGGGGGGCGAGGTTCTAAGGAGTGTCTCCTTCCAAAGGAAAGCCATGGGAGGGTCACCTCATCCCCTTGCCGAATTCCTCCCTTGGTGCCCCCTGCCAGGAGCACGCTGCACAACGGGGCACTGCAGTAACAGCAATATTAACGACTTGCACGATGTGCATTGCTTGCTCCCAGTCGGAGAGAGCAAGGCTACCAGAGAACGATGTTCAAAAGTTTCAGGGGGTAGCCGAGTTAGTCTGTACAGGATAAACTTAAAAAACAACAAACGATCTGGTAGTACTTTATAGACTAACAAAATATGTAGCTGGGATCATGAGCTTTCATGGGCACAGCCCACTTCTTATCTTTTAAAAAAGAAATCTCTGAGGGTATGTCTACACGACAGCGTTATTTCAAAATATCTAATTTTGAAATAGTTATTTCAAAATAGCTTATTTCAAAATAACGCGTCTACACACAAAATGCATTTTGAAATAGCTTTTTGCTATTTCGAAATAGCCTGTCCACACTGATTGGACGCTGAATCGCCTTTAAGGCCAGCCAGAACTGGTTCCGGCAGGGCATCAGGTCAGAAGTTACCTTGTGGCCAGGGCGGCCAGCAGGGCACCCTGGGAAGGGCTGGAGGCCCCCTATTTCGAAATAAGCGTCTACACAGCGCTTATTTTGAAATAGCAATTTCGAAATTGGTGCTATTCCTCGTGGAATGAGGTTTACCAATTTCGAAATAAGCCCTCCACTATTTCGAATTAATTTTGAAATAGCAGTTGGCTTGTGTAGACACTAAGAAAGTTATTTTGAAATAACTTTGCTGTGTAGACATACCCTGAAATAGCAGTGCAGACAGATTGCATCTGCATTCTTTGCTATGGCAGCACCCAGCCGGCCACTCCCACAGGGACGCAGATACTACTCTTGGTCACCGGAGCTAGTCTGGGTAATGCACGGCCTTCTGCTGCAATGCCCTGCCTGTCAGGAAGGGGGTTGGCATGGGTGAGGCACTGCCCTGAGGGTGGAGGGGAAGCAAGCCAGATCTCCTCAATCTGCATCCGAGCAGTGGGCACTTTGCAGCTGCTCCTGTTATAGGAGTGAATCAGCATTTCCCTTTTATTAGCTTTTACCTAAAGGCATTTTTATACAGGGCTGCAACCCGAGACTGAGAGAGAGCCCGCGTCACTGTATTTGCACAGGGCTGGGCATCACAGCATGGCATCCAAGGCCAGCAGCTGCAATGGGTTCAAAGTCATGAGTTCTAAAGAAGTGGGCTGTGCCCACGAAAGCTCACGACACCATCAACATATTCTGTGAGCCTCTAAGGTGCTGCAAGACTATTTGCTCTTTAAATAGCTCCCTGCTGGCTTTTGCCGCAGCTCAGCCAGTTCTTGCCGGAGCCGTGTGTCAGGGCGCACCCCTTTATTTATACCTCTATTGGTGACCATGCAGAGTCCAGGGCAGAGTCCAGCATGCACAGCCAGGAGCACTGGGCAATCACCCGCCTTTGCACAACGCCAGTTATTCTGGTGGTGCAAGAGCTTCATGGGAGCAGAGGGAATGAACTGGGGACAGGCGACAGGAGACAGACAGGCCCAGCCCAGGAGATGGCAGCAGACACCCACCAGCCAGCACCTGGGCTCCTTGCCATAATCCTTCCAGCTGATTTCTGCCGCAACAGACACTGGGGTGGGAGGAGCTGACTGGGGACAGACAGGAGCCTTCCCTGAGAGGGATGTACCCTACTAGTCAAGTCACTACTCAACTGCTCACTTCCCCCAACCTTTGCTGCCTTTGTATCTGCTCAGTCCCAGCTTGCGCCACCTCCGGGAGCTAATCCCCTTATCGGCTAATCTAGTAGTCGATGGAAATTCCATCGACTACTCGATCAGCTTATTAATCGCTACTTAACATCTCTCTTTCCCGCCCAGGCGTCACTCAGTGCTCCAGTGGGGCCCACGCTGAAGGCAAGTGATCCTAAAGTGGATGAGGATGGAGCCAAGGCTGTGCAGGGAGGGAGAGAACACGGCCACAGGCAGTGACAGCTCCCCAAGCTGGAAAGGGTGTAGATTGTAACAACCCCCCACTCCCGGTCCTGCTGGGGAGGCAGAACCCAGCCACGAAGCAAAGGGCGGTCCCAGCCACACGACGCCCCTGCCCAATGCTCATTGTCAGAGGCTGGAGAAGGATGGCAGGAGACAAATCGCTTGATCATTGTCTTCGGTCCACCCCCTCTGGGGCACCTGGTGCTGGCCACTGTCGGCAGACAGGCTACTGGGCTAGATGGACCTTCGGTCTGACCCAGTACGGCCGTTCTTATGTTCTCTCTTTTGGGGAGGGGTTCTGGGCTCCGCTCCAGGTCTGTGGGCTCTTAGCCCTCCCTTCTCCACACCAGGAGCTGCAGAGCCACCTTGCAAATGGAAGCCTGACACCCTGCTTCCCATCACCAGCTGCAATGCATCCCTGCCGCCAGGACCGGAACAGCTCCGCAGGCATGTGAGAACTAGGGATGTAATAGTCTAGTCAATTAACCGATAAGCAAAAGTTTATAGGTTAATGCTATAGACCAGGGGCGCACAACCTTTTTGCATTTGCAACCCCCGGACCCAATAAAAGGGGCCTGGAAAAATTTTCGTTGAAAAAAAAAAAATGCGGCTCCTTTAATTGTCGCTCCACTCCTGCCACTCCCCCCACCCCCACCGCGTGTACGGGCACGGAGCTGGAAAAAGAAAATACCAGCCAGCCTGGATCAAAGTGCTGCGACCCCTCCCCGGAGGACAGCTGCAACCCCCAAGGGGGTCGTGACCCACGGGTTGCGCACCAGTGCTATAGACTACACGCATTTCTCTCCTCCCCCTTGCCAGTACGTTTTTTAGTAGGCTGGCCAGCAGCCCGGCTCAGTCCTGGCTTGCACCAGGTCTGGAATCTACCCCTGGTGCACCTCTGCATTTAAAATGTATTAGGAACCAGGCGGGCAGGCAGCCCAGCTCAGTTCCAGCTCGCGTTGGGTCTGAGAGCTCAGATCCCCCTGGACAGGCAGCTGGTCTGCAAGGGGAGTTGGTTTTTAAAATGGCTCCCCTCATGGACCAGCTCCTGCTTGGCATCCCACGCTGCTGCCTTTGATAGAGAGACAGCAGCACGACAGGCAGGGGCTCCTTGGGAGTGGGGCCAGAGTGCACTGGCTGCTGGCCCCACCCCCAGGGCCTATAGAATAGTTGAGTTACCGATAAGAATTCATGAGGTTACTTGACTATTCAATTAACTGATATTTAACATCCCTAGTGAGAACACCCCATCCTGGCAGGCTGCAGACACGTCATCCCCGCCCTCTCATCTGCTGCAGCGCTCAGTAACCTTCTGGCATTACCTTGGGGTTCCCCAGTGGCCGCGGGGGGTGATCGGGGCGTGAGTGCTGGAGAACACTATGGAGTTGTTATGAAATTGGTGTATCATGGAAAGTCCCTGTGTGTGTGTGTGTGTGTGTGTGTGTGTCCAGCCTAGGGTTGCCAGATGGTGAAACAAAAATACCGAACACTGCCCGCCCCCCCAGAAAAAGACCGGGAAAAAATTCTGTTGAAGGAAAAAAAAAGGGGGGGGAGACAAAGTTGTTGAACAAAAACAAACAAACAAACAAAAGACTCCAAGACTTATTAAGCAAACTAACTAACTAACTAAAACAGCATTAAAACAGCATGTCCCCTTTAAGAGTGAGTGCAGGGGAGCGGTTCAGTACTAAGACCCAGAATGGCTTCCCCTTGGTTTTTTGCCGGCAGCCATTTTGTGCCGGTAGCCTTGTGGAACCAGGTAAGCATGGGGGCTGGGGTCGGGGGGCTGGGAGTGTTGGGGGCGGGGGAAGGGAGGCTGGGCACTGAGTGTTTGTAGCGTTGCCAGGTGCCTGGCATTTTTGCCTCCTGGCCAGGGAAAAAATCAGAAAATACTGGACATCTCAGGTGTCCGGTATTCTCTGAATTTTTTTACTGGACAGGAGGTGAGAATACCAGACACCTGGCAACCCTAGCACTGCAGGCGGGGGAACAAAGCCCTTTGTTGAGTGTGCAGCCCAGGACCCCACTGGGGGTGGGGAGGGTGGAGGTGGCAACTCAGAGACCTCTAGGGGAGACACATGCTGCTGGGTGGCTCCCAAGGGCTTTTCATGGAAAGCACGGCCGGGGTGGGTGAGCCAAAGAGGAAAATTAGGGGGGGAAGGGGCTGGGCAGACGGCAGAGAGGAAATGAGGGGGATGCCATGGCACAGAATGACTCCAGCCCCCGGCACCTACTGCACACCCTGGCCCAGGCTCTGCTCTACAGCGCCCTTCCCTTGCACTGCTTCGCCGCTGAACACTGAGCATCAGTGGCCCTAGTGCCTGCTCCCAAACCCTGCCTGGGGACCAACCGCACGCAGACCGGCCCTGCAGAGATTGGACGCAGAGTTGCCTCAGAACAGGGCCCTCCCTGAGGCACAGAAGGGATTTCTGTCCCCACGCCTTCAGCATGAACGGGGTGCAGCTGGAAGCCCCCGGTGGAGGCCCCGGAAGCCATTGGGAGTTAGGCATTTTGCTCTCTGCAGCTGTGAAATGAGCCGTGTCCTGGGCAGTGCTTAGCACTGACCTGTAGCCAGCTCTGCTGTGCCCAGTGTACTGGGGCTGGCCAGGGAACAGAGGCTGCGCCAGGAGATTTGTTTCCTGGCAGAGGTTTTGGAGAGGGATCATCATCCGACCCCCTGGTGCTCCCTGCGCTCAGATGGCCCAAGGAGCGCCTCTTTCCCCTTTCAGGCTGCGTGTCCCATGGGCAAACCTCCAAGGAAGGTGAGAAACAGTTTCCTTCCCAGGCTAAGCCCTTGCACTAGCCCTGACTGGTGTGAAATCCCCTTAATCCTTCCCCTACCTCCTCCTTGGAGCTAGTCCCTCATCTCACAGATCTTGGTATCAGAAACATTTCAGACTCCCATTTTCCTCCCCTTTCCTTAGATCCCAGCAGCCAGCACTGCCTCCCCCTGCTCTCTCTGCTGCCTGTTTATGCTCACCTGCTGCCCAATTAACACACCTGCCGGGGCTCTGAGCTCAGCAACAGTTAACCCTTGCAGTGCCTCAGCCAGGCTTGGCTTTGTTAACCATTTCAACGCCATACAATCTTCCCAGTGCCTTTCCCTTCCCCTACTCAGGGCACCCCCTATGTGCCTGGCCTTGAATTCTACCCCTTGGAACCTTCTGCAGGGATCTTCTAGGGCAGTGTTTCTCAACCTTTTGTTTATAAAGTACCGCTTTAAAAAAAAAAAAGTACCCCTTTAAAAAATATAAGTACCCCCAGTACCTTCAGTTTTCAGACACACAAATTTTTTTCTACCATTGCAACACATTTATTTAAACAACTTCATCATAGCTGGGCAGGTGATGACATTTTGGGGTGTAAAAAGTACAAAAAGAATAAAGCGCTGTAAAACTTACAACAAAAATGCAGTTTTCTCCAAATTTCAATTGTGTTGACATACTCCTCAGACTTCTTTTGAGTACCCCTAAGGGGCCTTGTACCACAGATTGAGAAACACTGCTCTAGGGGATCCTCCTAGCATTCAGCCAGGGCCAGCCCCTGGATTGGACACCACTGGGCATTGTGTGCTGGGCTTGTTCCAGATCCCTCATTAACTCTGTTGTGACACAGTAGAAGGGTGGCTGCCTGCCTCTCTCAGCTTTGGTAAGGATTGCTCTAGCTAGCACCACATGTCCCCTCCTCCGGCTGCCCAGGAGGCTCCGGGGGCAGTGGGAAGTGTGGGGGTGGAGTGTTTAGAGGAGCCAGGTTGCTCTCCTCTGGAATTTGCAAACACTGACATATCTTTGAGGCCTAGTAAGGCTGGGAGACTCCGTCTTTCTCTTTTGCAGAATCTGGCGCCCATTGGAAACAGCAGCGGGAGGCAGACCAGGCTGCCCCATACAAGAGGCAAACCTGTGCCGGGGAATGGAGAATCCAGCACAAGGAAGGCTCCCACCCCCGCAAGCTGCTCATAAATCATCCTTTCCTGGTGCTCCCAGATCAGCCCAATTCCAGTCTCCCCAAATCACATGCTCCCGGCTTCTACCCCTGCATAAAGCAGTTGTTGTGATATGTAAAAAAGGCTTCTTGTTAGTAGGAAGTAAGTGTTGGGAGATGCAGATCTAAGCCTATCTGGGCCCACTCTGCTCTCTTGCTCTCTGTTCAGGGCTCAGCCCCTCTCCCAGGGCTGGCAAAGAGGAACTGGTGCATGGAAGGGAGCTAGAGCTGTCTGTGTGCCCAAGGAGTCTGCCTCGGTGTGGGTTTGAGTCACACTTCTCTGGCTGTAGTGTTTCACTTGCAACTGCAGTGTTTCAAGTGCTTTGGAGGAGAGGGTCATAATTCAAAATGATCTGGACAAACTGACGAAATGGTCTGAGGTAAATAGGATGACGTTTAATAAGGACAAATGCAAAGTGCTCCACTTAGGAAGGAACAATCCGTTTCACACATACAGAATGGGAAGCGACTGTCTAGGGAGGAGTACTGCAGAAAGGGATCGAGGGGTCATAGTGGACCACAAGCTAAATATAAGTCAACAGTGTGATGGTGTTGCAAAAAAAGCAAACGTGATTCTGGGATGCATTAACAGGAGTGTTCTGAGCAAGAAACGAGAAAGTCATTCTTCTGCTCTACGCTGTGCTGATTAGGCCTCAGTTGGGAGTATCGTGTCCAATTCTGGGCACCACATTTCAAGAAAATTTGGAGAAATTGGAGAAGGTCCAGAGAAAAGCAACAAAAACGATTAAAGGTTTGGAAAACATAAGCTATGAGGCAAGGCTGAAGGAATTGGGCTTGTTTAGTTTGGAAAGGAGAAGACTGAGAGGGGACATGATAGCAGTTTTCAGGTATCTAAAAGGGTGTCACGGGGGGGGGGGAGGGGGGAAGTGTTCTCCTTGGCCTCTGATGATAGGACAAGAAACAATGGACTTAAAATGCAGCAAGGGAGGTTTAGGTTGGGCATTAGTAAAAGTTTCCTAACTGTCAGGGTGTTTGAGCACTGGAATAAATTGCCTAGGGAGGTTGTGGAATCTCCATCACTGGAGATTTTTTAAGAGCAGTTTGGATAGACATCTATCAGGAATGGTCTAGATGTTCTAGACCTTTGTAGAATTTTGTGGTTTCTGCCAGACTTTCTGAGAATTACATTTTCCTCAAACCTCCTGGAAGGTTGTCAGCCATGCCCTTGCGAAAGTGTAAGGGGTGAGATGTTGCCGACTCGCCAGTCGGTCAGTGAGATATAAGAGCAAAGTGTCCAACTGCCATATTGTGCATGTTGTTTGCTTGTGTAATTGTGAAAGTGTACTTGAGTGTTAAAACTTGAAGAGTGTAAGCAGTGATTGATAAAGGACATATTGAATGAGACTCCAAACCCTCTATCTATGCAACAATGTAAAAGAAATACTGTTACTTCTTTTGCCACACTTTAAAGGTAATGTTGGATGACTTTCTAAGACTGCAGAACGTAGACTTTTGCTCTCCCCAATTCTACCTGTTTTCCCCTGTAAGAAAAGATGCCCCCAAAGAGGCTTTGAGGAGCGCAGTATAAGATACAAAAAGCTCAGCTGCAATCTAGTTTGCAGGAAGGGGCAAATTGGGTGGGAACAATTTTTTTTTAATTGGCTGATATAAGGCACCAAAATACAGATTTTCAGAGTCTAACATGCTTATATGACAGATAAATCAAAAGCTTCAGGGGGTAGCCGAGTTAGTCTGTACAGGATAAACTTAAAAAACAACGAATAGTCTGGTGGCACTTTAAAGACTAACAAAACATGTAGATAGGATCATGAGCTTTCGTGGGCAAATTGTGCAAAGTTGTGCAATGGGCTACAAATGCAATAACAAATAAGATAGTCCAAAGATTAACAAATGGGGGAGGAAGGACTGAAGATGCTCCATGACTGGGGCAGCAATTGGCGTAGGGCCAGCCTTGGGTCCCCAGGCAAATACCCTGCATCACTTCAGGGCACAGTCTGTGCTGGGAGATTTCCAGCTATGCAACTAGCCTGTTTGGTGAAGCAGCCCTGACCTCCAGTGGTAGCTGTGGAGAAGTGCTAGGTCCGGCCATCTTTAATTCCTGCTCTCAATTCCATCGCTGGGGCATTCAGGGGTACGTCTACACTACAGAGGAAGATTGAAGCTGCCACTGTCAATCTTCCAGTGTTCGAATTAGTGGACAGGTAATTCGAAGCGAGAGGGGCACTCCAGTCGATGCCGGTAACCCTGCTTCCACGAGAAATAAGGGAAGTCGAAGGAAGAGTGTTCTCCCTTCGACTTCCTGCTGTGTAGACAGCACCAAAAGCCGAATTAAGCCACTTTGACTTCAGCTACTCAATCAACATAGCTGAAGTTGTGTATGTTAATTCGACTTTGTTCCATAGTGTAGACGTACCCTAGGACCCTGGATGTTAGGTGTGTCTACCCCACAGCTGCTGGGATTCCAGACAGGCAGACGCCCACTACCTCTGCTCAAGCTGGTGGGCTAGAAATAGCAGGATGAAGGTTGTGGCACTGGGGAGGGCCTGGGTTAGCTGCCTGAGTCCAAACCCTTCTCCCTGCCGCTGGTCCAAGCCACAGTCTGTGCTGCAATGCTGCTATGTGCAGTGCGCTAGCTGAAGCTGTTCCCCTGGACACACACAACAAGGAGCAGCGTGGTGTAGTGGCTGGGGTTCAGGAGGTCTGTGTGCTACTCCTAGTTCTGCCTTTGATCTTCGACAAGTCACTTCCCCTGCCAGCCTGCATCTGTCTTGCCTAGTGAGACCATAGCTGTTTGGGGCAGGAGAGTGGAGTCTCACAGTGTGTATGTATAGCACCTAGCGCAACGCAGTCAGGATTTCAAACAAGAAAAGGGAGGAATGCTGTGGTCTCCTACTGGCTCGTACTCAGTGCTGCTGGCCAAGTACCCGCCTTTGCCACTTCCAGGATGGAGTTTGCTGTCCCTGGTGTGACTGAGGTGGCCTTGTGCAGGGGTGGCAGCTTGCCTCTCTGGCAGGACAGATAGGTGGCTCCCTCTTCATTTCTGTATCCAATTCGAGGCCCCGCTATTGAAGCCCAAGACCTTATGGTGGCTGCGGCTGAGCTCTCTGACCCACCGAGAGAGCCATGCAGGTCAGGGATGTTGCAGCCATCAAGATCCAGAGTGTAGGGATGTCCTTAGGACTTATGGGGCCCTATGCAGTACTGTTACACTGGTGCCCCTATGCCCAACGGGGGGGGGGGGCAGAATGACATTTTTTGAGAGGTGATTTTATAATCTTCAGCAACATGCTAATGAAATATTTTTAAAGTAAATGACTGTCGACGAGCACAGTGAATTTAGAAATGGAGAGGATAGACCTGGGGTTGGCAGATGCCTGTTAAATGGCTTCATTACCACGTGACTGGCTCTTTCACAGGCTCCACATTCTGCTAATTGCTCTGGCAGGTTTTGTCACTTTTATATGAACTAGATCCTGTCTGGAGAAAGCAGAGCCACAGAACAGAGATAGGAAGAGGTGGGTGAACATTAAGTCCCAGTGGTACCCCCAAATTTTTGGTGCACTACGCATCTGCAGATGGGTAAGGAGGGCCCTGGCTTACGCCAGGGTGAACGTGTCAAAAGCCGTGTCCAGAGCCCAGTGCTTTCTGAGCAGACAGCCCTTTCAGATGGAGTCAGGCCAACATCCAAGGCACAGCTTTTTGCATAAGCCTGCCCACAGCGGTGGGATAACTACCCTCGGGGAGAGATTTATGTGCACACATGCATACATATATGGAGGCACGCTCATGGGTGATGGCTAAAGACCCAGCTGGGGAAGGCAAGGCCCAGCCCCACCCCTCCCACAACTGCCCTCCCGCTGGAGCCAAGCCCCACCCACCCCAGCTCTGAAGCCCAGTCCTTCCTGGCCAGCTGGAGGGCTGGGCTGCCATGCTGCAACCCCACCCCTCTTGGGTGGCTGGGCAGCGTAGGCAGTTTGGGAAGGCAATGTCTTCCCTTGCCTACATTACCTGCCTCCCATGGGCATGCACACGCACTCAGGTATACAACACACACACAAAATTCCACAGCCTTACCTAAATAAGGGCACTCTGGGAGTCCCCATTTTGGTCTGCATCTGTAACCCGTCCTCTCCTTCCCTGCCCTGCCTTGGCAGCAGCGTGGCACAGATCCATCCTCCCCCCCGCCACTTCCTACGCTAACCTTGAGATGAGTTTAATTGCCTTTGGCTGAGCAAGACAGAACTTTAGTTCTGATCGATCTCTTTGCCACTCCCAGCATCCTGCACCTGCTGACTGGGTGGTGCGGATTAATAAACAGTGATTTCATTACCCTGCAGGGGAGCGTCCCACGCACTGGCTTGCCAATGGAATATGATGTAATAATGGAGTGTAATCAGGGTTGAGTCAGAGAGGCAGAAGGCCCAGGAGTTCAGGCTCCATTTACTCTCTTTGACATCTGTCATAAATAGGAGCTGCTAAGGAGAGTCTGATTTACCTGAAGAGTGAGGAAAAGGTTAAGCAACTGGAGATGCACCTAGGGAGGGGGTTTGGGCAGTCAGCCAATAAAAATGCAGACAGGAATTTCAAACCAGGAGAGAGGGGGTTTTCTCTCTCTCTTCTTTGTTTGAGATCAGAGCAATTTCTCCCAGGTAGTGAGGGAGATGCTTTCTCTCTCAAGAACAGACTTCTTGAAATGTGTAAGTAGAGAAAAGTTTAGATAGTCCATCAGGGTTTATTGTTTTCCTTGATTGGGGATTTGGAAATCATGTCTGAGTGGCTAATTGTTTTTCTCTTTCATAACTAAGGATTACAGCCCAGGGACTTTCCCTGAGTCTACGTCACTTCATGGCTATTTACCATCTAGTCAATTTACTATGCTTGAACAGTAGTTTTGTTTTGATAATGAAAGAGTTTTCCTTTTGTTTTGGTTAACTGGTATTGGTTGATTATTGTGTCTTGAAGTTTACATGACTAGTTACCCGGGCAGAGTCCATTGTTCTCTGTGGATTCCCTCTGTTTGTTTTCCCAACTCCAAACAAAACAGAGGTTGGGGGGTGGGGAGGCTTTACCTTAGGGAGGGGTTTACCAAGTGATCTCTCCCTGGAAAAGGGTTTATTTTATTTTATTTTTTTACTCGCCTGGGTGGTGGCAGTGGTTTCTTTTGGGTCTCAGGGAAACCGAGTCTGGACAAGTTTGTCTCTGGGAAGTTAGAGAGGCAGGTTCTTACGGAATTTATTCTGATAGCTGGCCCCCATCTCTACACTCGATGTGTCAGGTTGGGGAATTGAGCCGTGACAGCATCTCACGGGGACGTGTTCTGCACTGGGGCTTCCAGCCCCCAGTAGCCAGGCCAGCCACATGTCTGCACCATGGGAGCAAGGCGGACGCAGCAAGCTGCGATTTGCACTGGTGCAGTTCCCCCACTGCTGGAAACTCAGGCAAGTGGTGCAGTGCAATTCACGGTTTACATTGGCTTATCACCCTTCCGTGGGGTGGCAGGTCTAGTGGGCAGGGCAGAAGGCTAAGCCTTGACCTTCGGCAAGTCTCCGTCCCTCTCTTTCCCCAGGTCTGTTTAGATTGCTAGCTCTTCAGGGCAGGGACTGTGCATGGGCACAGCTGGGGTCTCTAGGGCTACGTCTACACTTAAAGGTTTTTGCGCAAAAACTCGGGGAGCGTCCACACCTCAAGTGCGTTCTTGCGCAAGTAAATTGGCATAAGAGAAGGCTTTTGCCGGTAGAGTTATTCTTTTCCCCACAAGGAATAACTCCTTTTTGTGCAAGAGTTCTTGTGCAAATAGGCAAGTGTGGATGCTCCAAAGGGGTTTCTTGTGCAAGAAACCCCTATTGCGAAACGCACAGGTGCTCTGATGGCCATCAGAGCTTTCTTGTGCAAGAGCATCCATGCAGTGTGGACGCTCTCTTGTGCAAGAGCACATCGCTTTTGCGATGCACTTTGAGGTATGGACTCGTTTTTGCAGAAGGAGTTTTTGCACAAAAACTTTTGCGCAAAAGGCTTCTTTCGCAAAAACCCTGCAGTGTAGACTAAGCCTAGATGCTACTGCAATACAGACAGTAATAATGAATGGGATAGGTGCTAACCCGCATAAGGTCTCAGCATTCACCACAAGTGGGATCTATTGTCTGACTGTAGTGGTGATTCAGAGGGGAAGGCAAGTCCCGAAGGTCTTTCATGGCCATATGAAATCATTTCAATCCACTATTAGTATGTGGTCCTGTAGCACCTTAGAGACTAACAAAAAATATATAGGTAGTATCATGAGCTTTTGTGGGCAAAATCTACTTCTTCAGATGAGAAATGAGTTTTGCCCACACAAGCTTATGATTCAATCTATAGATTTTTGTTAGTCTCTTAGGGTATGTCTATACAGCAAAGTTATTTCGAAAGAACAGCTGTTATTTCGAAATAACTTTACTAGCATCTACACAAGCCAACCACTATTTCAAATTAATTAATTAAGGGCTTATTTCGAAATTGGTAAACCTTATTCCACGAGGAATAATGCCAATTTTTATATTGCTATTTCGAAATAAGCGCTGTATAGATGCTTATTTCAAAATAGGGGGCCTTCAGCCCTTCCCAGGGTGCCCTGCTGGCTGCCCTGGCCACAAGGTAACTGCTGACCTGATGCCCTGCTGGAACCAGTTCCAGCTGGCCTTAAATGCGATTCAGTGTCCAATCAGTGTGGACGCGCTATTTCGAAATGCATTTTGTGTGGAGACGCGTTATTTCGAAATAAGCTATTTCGAAATAACTATTTCAAAATTAGATATTTCGAAATAATGCTGTAGTGTAGACATACCCTAAGGTGCAACAGGACTACTCGTTTTTTTTTAAGTTACAGACTAACACGGCCACCTCTCGGAGACTTTCAGTATGTGCAGCCCACTTACCACCGCATGGAGGGAATTAAGCTCTGTGCTCTGCTGGTAGGGACTTGCGGTGAACTGGGCACATGAAGGTGGGTCTCACAGGCACTGACCTACTCGCTCCCTGGTCTCTGACAGTGCTGTCTCTATCTGATTTGCTTTCCAGCAGACTCCACCGTGCCAGGAGCCAAGCAGGAATATCTCACGTCTTTGCTTCCCACAAAGGGAAGAGAAACCAGCCCGTGGAAGGGTTTACGAGTTGCATCATCTGCTGCAGTCCTGATTGTCTTGCACACTGGCTCATAGCTCTGGTGGCTTCTGGTGGGGTCCAAAAGGCCATCGGACCAGTGGGGCCTTCAGAAGGGAAATATACTTACTATGGCAGTGGCGGGAAGGAAGTAAAATTCATCTGCACCATATGCACACTTCTGAGAGAATTTGGGCACATGGGAGATGATTTAAACTAGGCCCCAGAGGTGCCAGATCTTCAGAGGAAGGTACAAGAAATGCTGCAGTAGGCAGTTGTAGGGTAATTGCCTACAGGAAAGTCTTGTCCTAGCTCCTAACAGAGAGAGAGGCGCTTGAGGCTTGGAGCACGAGGGTTTATATCCCTTCCAAAAGTTATTTCTAACTCTAGCTATTCATGTTTTCAATACAAATGTCCAAGCCCTCTGAGTTTTGCCGCGGTCTTTGCTTTAATTAATGACATCATGTGGCAACGAACGCTGCCGTGGAATTACGTCTTGTGGGATGCATTTCCTTTTATCTGTGGTCACTTTGCTACTTCTCACCATGTGCCCTTGTTCTCGTGGGATGCAACAGGAAGAACAGAAGCTCCCAGTCTGGCTTTTTCTAAACCATTCATTAGTTTCTATTCTTTTATCATGATCCCTCTGACGTGTCTCCTTTCTAGGGCTCCGCCTACACTGTTTGTTTTTTGCGGAAGAGGAAATGCAAATGAAGCGCTCATTAGCAAATCTCGTGTTCTCATTTGCAGATTCTCTTCCGATCCTTTTTGCGGAAGAGGTTTTCACAAAAAAACCCTGAAGTGTAGACGGGGCCATTTTTCGGAAAAAAACCCTTTTGCACAAGATCCCTTATTCCTCAAAAAATGAGGTTTACAGGATCTTGCGCAAAAGGAGTTTTTTTCCGAAAAATGGCCCTGTCTGCACTGGAGGTTTTTTTTGCAAAAACCTCTTCCGCAAAAAGGCTCAGAAGAGAATATGCAAATGAGAGCTTCATTTGCATTCCCTCTTCCGCAAAAAACAAACAGTATAGATGGAGCCTAAGGTAACAATTCCATGTCCACTGGGGAGTTCTTCCTGGCCCCTAACCATTCTCCTTGCCCTTCTCTGAAGCCTCTCTAGTTCTCCAGCATTCCCCTGGAGATGGGGTGAGCTGTATCATTACATTGCCATATTCTCCATCCCATTCCCATCCCAACAACTTGTTTGCATTTCTGGCTGCAGACTCAGAGATTGCTCCCTGCAGGAATGTGCCCATCTGTGGGGTGCCTGATCTGGACAGTTGGTAAGAACTCCCATTAAAGAGTAGTCACTTGACTGCTGAACCCCAGACAAGGGAAGAGACAAACCTAGATGTGGCAGTTCTGGAGAAAGATTCCCACTCGGTCAATGTGCCACCCAGCCTCCTACGAGGGCACATGGCTTTCCTACAAGGCCTTTTCTCTTTACACTCGTGGGATTTGCTCCAGACAGGCAGCTTTCAGACTGCTTCATGGGCCATGTTTATTTATGTTGCCATCTCCTTGTGCTAGATGTGTCCCTCTGCAATTTACCAAACAGGAAGGTGACCTATCGCGTAAGAGAAAGAGGAGAGAGGGTGCATCCAATCAGAGCGGTGCACGTTTAATCATCGTGTTCTAATGGCATGTGAGGATTTTCTATTTAATCAGTAATGAAAGTACCTAGCTATTAATTCTGCAAGCACCTCAGGTTCTCTGAGCCCTGCAGTGCCGACTCTGAACTTCACATTGTACATCTTTCCAGGGCTAATAAAGTTGCTCTAATGAATTGCACCAAGTATCCATTCCCCCTTCCTCACCCCCGCCTCATATCAAAAATACCTCACGGCTGTTGTTTTAAAAGCAAGACATGTTCTGTGTGACTTTGCGGTAGACAGGTTGCAGAGGGCCAGCTATTGCAGAGAGCAACTCCTGCAGGGAGCAGCTGGTGCAGAGAGAGTGCCCTGTGGGTAGTGCCTATGCTAGGTGTCTTTCATCCCTCTTGTGTGAGCTCCCCTCCTATTGCCATGGCAACAACTCGTGCCTGGTCCTGTGGGGCCGGGTGGCCAGAGAATTTGGTGGCGCGACTGGGTGAAACGAGCCCTTCTTTCTATCCCACTACGGAAATGGGCCTTGCTCAGTTAGAAAAGGCCTTTGCAAGCGAGCACGCAGGGGCCATAAGACTGTACTAGAGGCTGGCTCAGCTTGGCTGGCAGGCGGCCCTTGACAATGGATTTTAGTCACACCATTTTCTTAGCTTGCTGACAACTAGGGCTAGTGCTGCTTGCCCGTATATGAGTCTGATCCAGACCCCTCTGAAGCCAATAGCAAAGCTCTCATTGACTTTGGATCTGGCCGTAAATCTCCCAAAACACAGGCTAACCTTGGAGGGTGGGGGCGTCTGTGGGATGGAGGGTGGCCTCCTAGCTCAACAAGCTCTGGTCTACACTAGGGCTTTATTTCAAAATAACCACCCCCCTTAGGTTAAATTAATAAGCGGAGTAGCCACACTAAAAGCTTGTTATTTTGAAATAATGGGCCGTTTATTTCGAAATCTGTATTCCTGCTTTTCTCAGGGAATAACGCTAATTTCAAAATAGTTATTTCAAAATAGTGTGAGTGTGTATGCTCCCGGTGCTGCTATTTCGACCTACTTACTCCCCAGAATAATTCAAACTAATTAGTCCCCAGTGCTTCCTGGGGCTCTAAGTTGAGATGGTGCATTCAGGGCCGGTCCTAACCAATTGGCGGCCCTGGGCGACTGCCCGGCTTGCCTAGGGTTGCCAAATAGTTAAAAAAAAAAAAAATACTGGACAAAAATTTGTCAAAGGGGGGAAAAAAAAGGGTCAGGGATTAACCAGGGAAACCAGGGGGGAGGATTCGGGAGGTCAGATCGAAATGTGGTCATGGCCTGCCCCCTAAGGCTGGCACTGTCGGTGGCCCCTTGAAAATGGCGGCCCCGGGCAACCACCTGGCTCGCCCACCCCTAAGACTGGCTCTGGGTGCGTCCACATTAATGGAGCCTGCCTTGCACTAATTTCAAGGCTTCCCCGTAGTGTGGACATGCTATTTCGATTTTGTTATTTCGGGAGTTATTAAATTGATGTTAGTTATTTCGAAATAGTTTCCTAGTGTGGACATGCCCCAAGTGTCCGAGCTGAACATGGATTTGATCCTTTAATGGGCCCTATGAATTCACACAGGCCTCCAAGAAATAGCCGCTGGAAGGATTGCGCCTGGTAACATTCATACACTGGTCGAGAGGACTTCTGCTTCACGACATCATTGCTTTTCATAGCAGCTCGTGCTCCCACCCCTAAACTCTCAGGCCTGGCTCAGCTCCTGCCAGTCAGCTGGATACCCTCTGATGGAAAGTGAAAAGGGAAATAGAGGGGGACTGATGGGAATGTGTGCATATGTGGCGGGTTTGCTCAAATTTGACCCTAACAGGATTCCTTTGCTTATTGGCAAAATTGAGAGCAGGTGAACCCCCGCAGAGGTTCTTACTCTTAGAGTGTCAGGCAGACTGGGACCTAGGGGTTGCTGCTGGAGGGATCCCTGTGGGTCTAACACCTGCCACACAATCTGGGCCTGGTGAAAACCCAAATGCGGGAGGGAGAGACTAAGTGTCACCCGGGTTGGAAAATTAGCACAGCCCTGACTCTATGCCAGCTTCACATGCAGCAGCAGAAACTCTTGTGTGAAGCCCCAAAGACTCTCTAATTAGCAGAAGACTGGCAAAGCCTTTGAACGGGTTTGGAAAATGCTTTTGTGCGGGGGCCCCTAGAGGTTCATTAAACAAATGAACTCAAAGCATTCAAACAGCCAGGATCTTCAAAGTTCTACGCCGTGCGCTCCCCACAAAGGCAGAACCATCATGAAAGGGAAGATGACTTAGTAGATGCAAGCAAATGGGTCTTAAAATGGGTGAAATACCAGGCTCCTAGATCACAGCAGAGCATCAGAGACTCCCAGACTCACCTCGTTAGTCAAATATCAAAATACTCATCAAAAACCCCACTTAAAAGCTTCCTCTTCTATTTTATTCTCCCCCACCCACCGAGCTAGTTGTGCGTGGACATAAACTTCCTGCCAGCAACTGAGTTGATCCAGAGGGTGGGGTGTGCATTTTGCACACACGTGGCATGTGTACAGCAGCTTGGCTCCTACTGATGAGGTGGAGAAAGGTGCAGTGTGGAGTAAAGATAGTGGTGAGGCTGCACCTGGTGACACGTGAGCCAGGTGTGTGTGGGACAGTGCCCCTCATGAAAACCAGGCCTCGATACTTCCTGCAGCATGAGGTAGCAGGGATGGAGAGGAATGGGACGCTTATGGCAAAGAAGGAATGTTTTCAGCTGGACTGGCTATGAGCAGCAGAGCTGATGAAGGGAAGAGATGCCGGAAAGCTGCTCCAGCCACAGAGGAGGTGGTCCCTGTTAGAAATGGGGCACTGGTGTAGTTAAGTCAATTTACAACTGATCTAGTTACATTGGTGCCACCCCCCTCCTGTAAATATACTTAAACAGGGTTAACCCACACTTAAATCTGTTTAATTTGCATTAACCAGTTTAATAAGAAGAACATAAGATCGGCCGTGCTGGGCCAGACCAAAGGTCCATCTAGCCCAGTAGCCTCTCTTCCGACAGTGGCCAATGCCAGGTGCTTCAAATTTAATGAACAGAGCAATTATCAAGTGATCCATCCTCTGTCATCCTGTCCCAGCCTGTCCATCAGAGGCTTTAGGGACAGCCAGAGCATGGGGTTGCATCCCTGACCATCTTGGCTGGTCCACTGATGAACCAATTTTTCCTAACATATGCCTCTTATATAATAAGAATAGCTGGGTCACTTTTCATTGGTAGTGCTCAAAGCACTTTACCAAGCATAGAACATCATTATTCCCATGTTACAGATGGGAAACTGAGATGAAAGAAGGAACGTGATTTCTCCAAGGTCACCCAGCAGCCCAGTAACAGAACTGGGAATAGAATCCAGACCACACAAGCCCCACTGTCCCATAGTTTAAGTGAATCTACAGTTGGGCGTTACATCAGCGCAGTATTTAAATCAACTCCGTCATTCAGGTGCCAGTTTTATAACACAGGCCAAGCTTCCTGCCAATGTAAATATTGAAAGTAATCACAGAAGACAAGTCACGGGGAGGAAACACAAAAAATAAACTTTCTGCCCTGGGAGTAGTCCAGGTTCAAGCGCTCTCCAGGAGCCAAGGCAGAGAGATGCTAGTTTTGTGTCAGGGTCATAGAGACACAGCCTGAAAACAGTCAGGAACAAAGAGAAACTCAAGTTGGTACGGTCCTGGAACTCGTGAAACCTGTGAAAATGTCACCCAAGCTCACGTCAAAAGGGATGACAAATTGCACAGGTCGGCAAGTGAATGGGAAATAGCTGCAAGGGAGACAAAGACAAACCGGCTGATCACAGGCTTGTTAACTTGTATGTGCACCCATCTGACCCCTCCTCCGGATGGTTGGAGCAGCAGACAGCTCCTCCAGACCAGGCAGGAGTGAGTCAGCGCAGTGGGGAGTGGAGAAGCTGAGCAGGGCATGTGGCCGGCTGCAGAGAGGAGCATGAGTGGAGAATTCACCTGCCTCCCATCTTCCAAACTATGAGCAAGCAGGACAGATAGGGGCACCAGGCAGAACAGGTGTGAGCTGAATCAGAACAGCAGGGTAGATGCATGTGATAGTCTTGAAAGAGGAGGATGGAGTCCTGAGACCAGCATAGCGTTTTGATCATGACCTTGCATCCGGGGGTTTAACAGATGAAACAGCAGGGGGTGCCCATGGAGGAGAGAAAGCTACAGGGGGGGGGGAGGGCAGCCCAGCCAGGGGGAGGTTGGGAGATGGCTCAGCTGCACTTTAACCCCTGCTTACTGCACGCATGGTAAATAACCATCTCATTTAGTTAGACCATGGGTTCCCAAACTGGGGGGCGTGAAGAACTTCCGGGGGGGTGTGAGGCGACCCAGCCACACACACCTCTGTCAATCCCACCCCACGTTTTGCTGCTATTTTTTTGGGGGGGGGGGGCGTGAGGGTTTCTCAAAAATCAAAAAGGGGGCGTGATGCCGAAAAGTTTGGGAACCACTGAGTTAGACAGTTACATCTGAACCTGGATTTTGACACCCCATATATATGAAAGGCCTGCGTTTCACACCCTAACCTCCAATTCTGTGATAGCTTTGGGTGTCCTCCTAGACCCTAAAAAATACACAGCCACACTTTGTGCCTGTGGCAGGTGCTGGAGGGATCATCACACGGGCAACACAATTGTTAAGGAGCCAGAACGGTTCTCTCTTTGCCCTGTATCATCACACGATCCATCCACTAAATGGCCCAAGGTAGACTCGACTTCAACAGCCCGCAGCAGTGACATGAGTCAGGTGAGGCAGCGACACGGTGTTTGTGCCGTGTAACGGGAGGCATTACTCAAATACCAGCCGTGCCTGGAAGGCACCATTATGCACTTGCAATCCCTAGTCCCGACACGCACTAGAATACTTGTCAGTTGTGATTAAATGTCATTAGAATGGAGTTTAAGATGAGTTGGGGGGGAAATAAAGAGAACAAGGAAACTGTTCTTACAATTAGTGGTTCATGCTTAATGAGTCAAGCGCGCACCAGTCATTGTAATTGCCTTGTGCCGGCACAGAACGCAGACCTCTCATCATCTGCACTAGCCAGAATATGAAAGAGCAGCAACAGCCGGGCTGCTGTGGACAAGTAATAACAGTGGCCCTGGAGCCTGGGCTAAATCCAGCTGCAATCAATAAGCGGTTGGCTGCAAAGCTGTGCTGAGCTATTCTTCTGGCTAATCTCTGCCTGGGAGGGGGAGGGCCCCCCAGTGTGCTGAGATCGAAGGCGCCGCAGTAATGAATACTCCAGAAAGGAGCCTTTCACAAAGGCCTTCTGTTTTGCACTTTTAAGGTAGTGTTCCAGTCTCTGTATTAGTGCATCTTCCTCGTGCCTGTTCTTCCCCACGGCTGGGGGCATGGGCAATCCCCCCCCCTTCGCCCTGGGATTGCATGTGGGATATGTGTTGGCCCACCCGCTGCTTTGCATTCTCATGGGATGCGCCCCAGAGAGCCAGCACGGCTGAGCTTTGCTGTGGCAGCGAGGAAGCCTCCCCGTGACAGAGGAAGGTGCTGCAGGCACCTGTGGAAAGGGCTCAGTAGTAATCATGGCAGCACGTGCCTGTCCCTAGACCAGCTGGCCCCAAGGCATCCCCTGAGCTCTAGGGCCAGAGGCTGAGTTCTCGGTGGTGACCAACATACCAGTGAGGTATAAAGTGCGAGCCATAACAAGGTTTGGCCAATGTGTGGGGGGGTCAAAACCTCAGACAGGGCAGCTGCAGTGACTCCAATAGGGCCATGCTGACCTGCACTAGCTGAGAACCTGCGTCCAGGCTGCTCAGTACTGGAAGTCTCCCACCCCCAGATGCTTGTCAGTGCCAGCCTCACAAACCACCAGAACCCTCAGGTAAAGGGGGCAGAGGCTCACCCTCGCCAAAGAAAGCTCAGCAGGCTCTTTCCCTGCCTCTTTCGGCTGCGGCTCGCTGATACAGGAGTCTCCATTACACCAAGGCTATGCAAAACACGAGAAAGCAATTTCCCACCCACCTGGGAGGGAGCAAAGCGCCGATCACGCTACCGGACGGTGTTCTGGAGGAAAGCGACAGGCCCCTCTTCCTGTGCGACGAGGTCAGTACCAATGGCTGCCAAGGACAAGTAATGCAGAAGGGAAGGGAAAATCCACTGTCGAGTGTGTGTGTGTGTGTGGGAGGCGGGGGTTGGGGGCGGTGGAGGGGAAAGGTTCAGGGGTTTCTGAGTCTTTCAGTGTCACAGCTTGAGTTCGGGCCACCTCTGGCCACATACAGGGAGTGGCTGGGCTGCTTCTGCTAGGTAGGAGGGGAAACACGGCCTCTCATCTAAAAGGTCCATGCCCCAAAGCCCCAGCTACCTAGAGGGACCATAGCAATCAGGGATGGGACTGCTCTGCAAAGTCCAACCCTCATCCCACAGCCAGCAGAAAGTGGGAGAGACTAAAGCTACAGAGGAACGCCCCAGCGGAGGAAATGGGCATCGAGAAAGAGTCAAACATGCACAACTCTCGGTGAAGTGTAACAAGGAACGGCCCACCCCTCCCTTTCACTCATCTCTGTGTTGACCTCTGCTGGGATGGAAGAATTCACCAAGCAGCCATTTAACAAAAATTCGCAGTGATCTCTAAGCACTGAAACGGGCTCCCAAGGAGCCAGAGGCAAACCAGCCAGTCTGAACAGCTCCCTGGGAGCCACCCTGCTCAGAAATAGCTCCTGAGCTTTTCTTCTTCCCCGTCTGCCTCCAGACTAAAGACAGGTGCCAGCTGGAATAATGGTTGCAACAGCATGTCACCTTTTCCTATTCCTTAGATCAGTGGTTCCCAAACTTTTCGGCATCACTCCCCCTTTTTGATTTTTGAGAAACCCTCCTGCCCCCCCCCCAAAATAGCAGCAAAACTTGTTGAGCAAAAAAAATTAAAAAAATGAAATAAAATAAAGAAACTGACCAGGGCCAAAACCCAAAAATAGCAGCAAAACTTGGGGGGAGGGATTGACGGTGGGGGGGCTGGGTTGCCTCGTGCCCCACCTGGAATTTCTTCACGCCCCCCCAGTTTGGGAACCCATGCCTTAGACACTTCCCACTGCTAGGAGCACAGCCACTCACTTAAATCTCAGTGCAACCACGTACAACCGTGAGATTTATTTATTCACAGTTATTGGTCTATACTGTAATGTCATGGAAAGCACCTAACAGTGATGGACGACCTAGGCTAGTGAGCGGGCTGCATGAGCGGTCCTCCATCTCAGTGGACTACAAGATTGTCGTAACCAAGACGGGACAGGGTAGTTTTGCTCACTGCACTTTCGTACCTAGAATTTGCAGGTGTGCTGACTGAACTGTAGCAGCGCTTTCATTGGATGCAGTGGGAGCGCACAGCTCCCACAATCAGTGCTGTGTGCAACCAACAGCCACCTCACTTCATGTGTCCTTGCTTTGTGTGCATTTCACTTTAGTAATATTGGGAAAAAACTACATGGATTGAAACCAGCCGAATCTAGCAATCCTGCACATGGGCAACAGTAAACAAAAGCCATTCTGATTTAATGAGCGCTGATGTTTACAGTTCTTTCTTTCTTTCTTTCTTTAAGTGAGTTGTAGTTTCCCAAAGCTTATGCTCTAATACCAGGAACAGCGAACTGCAGCAAAGAGGAGCTGAGAGTGGCATGTACCTGAGGATGTGCAGGTAAATAAAGCGTCCATCTGCCCGTCATGTCTGGCTCGTGGGCTGCTTATTGCTCACCCCCGTGCTAAGTTATAGCAGGGTTAAGTCCTGAGTTTGGTTTCTGTAGCCTTAGACCCGCTAAAGTACTAGCTGCCCTGAGTTAGGCCTCCCTCAGGATTGGAGAGGTTTTCTGTGGCACCTTTCCTGCCCTGACTATGTCCCAGGTGATAGATGCTCTCACTTCCTTCATGGCAGGGAAGAAACTCACTTGCAACAAATATCCAGGGGATTCTTTATGGAGTCTGCTGGACACAGCCAGCATCCTGTGTTTCTCTTGGGCTCAGTGTGCATGGACCACCAGAAAGGGAGAAGACAGGGATGAAAAAGGAGGAGCGGCCGTGATGTCCCTGTTGCCATAACAACCTTTCAGTCTGTTTCCAGCACCTTCAGAAAGCAGCTCTCTCTGAGCCTGACTTTGAAACAGTTTGGTGCCTGCTGGGCTGCAGCAGCTTTGAGGGAGAGGAAGCCTTCCTGGCGCATTCAGAATAAGACGCTTGCAAAGTTCTATCTATTTTCCTGATCGATCGGATTATTACGCTTAGGAACGGATCATAGATTTTTATTGAGAGCAGAGCGCCTGGAAATTTTTGCCTTGCTCTGTAGCCATCTGTCATAGAGCATGAAAATACACCTTGGTAACTGGGGCACTCTTAAGATGCTTTATGGTAATATACATTATCTCATAAGGGCCTAGAGAGCCATTTAGGTTTAACTCCCAAATTTAACGTTCCTGAAAATGGTTTTACTCTGATAAGAAGGCTCTGTGGAGTCTATGAACATCTGTTTTTTAAATAGCCACGATTCTGTCAGAGACTTATTTGAAGTTGGTATTTATGTGGAACCCACGAAAATCCATGTATTTTGCTCCTGCTGCGGGCTCAGCTAATTCTCAAAGTTGTGCTGAAGCTAGAGTACAGTGTGGGAAATAATCCAAACACACTGCTCTGTGCAGAAAAAATTAATCCTCTTAGTTTTCCACTTTACTATTATCTACTAGCAGAGGTACCTGGCATTGCTCGGGTCCTTAACTGTAGTAATGCTTGGGGGGTTGTTTTTGTAAATGAATAGGGAAAATGTACATATTTTATTTACAGGATTGTATAGGGCAGGGGGATGGCAGAGGAGGGCTCAGAGCAGGGGGTTGGGTGTGTAAGGGGGGCTCAGGAATGTGGGAGGTGTAGGACTCAGGGCAGGGGGCGGGGTGGGGGGAGCTTACTGGGGCCACTCAGGGTGCTGAGGGTGATGCCTCAGCTCACCCCGGAGGCCCATGATGGTGCTTTCTGGCCAGCAGCATCTTCTGTGGGCCAGGGCTGCAATCTCTGGTTGGTCGCCCCCCTCCCAGAAGGACGGGGCTGCATATGCTGGACCTGCCTGCAGCTTACGTGGGGTGGGAGACTTGGAGGGATGGTCCCAGCCTGCAGCAGCCCCCACAATGGCCTGCGGAGGGGGCAAAGGGCTGCGGCCAAGTAACGGGATTGGAGCAAAAGGTTTGGGATATGGGTGCTACTTACTGGTGTGCTCACAGGCAAGACGGTGGAGCCCCAGCCCTGCTGGCTGCTCTCTTGGCAGTGCACCTGCTCTCAGTGGGCACTCTGCAGGGTAGCTCTCCCCTGCGTGCTCGCTGCCCCCACTGCCACTCCCATATCGTGTCCCTCCCAACAGCAGCCCCTCCCTTTGCATGTTATGGAAAACTGTCCTTTTCTCGGGGCTTCTGGTTCTCCTAGCACAACCAAACCCCGACCTTGCTCTAAGTTAGGAGAAGAGGACGTTGCATGCCAAATTTGGTGGCCCCAGCTCTTGCTGTTAAGGAGGAGTTCCTGGACAAATAGACTCGCAGACAGACAGACGCACTCTAAAATATATTTAAAAAACCAACAAATAGTCTAGCTCATGATCCCATCTACATATTTTGTGAGTCTTTAAGGTGCTACTTGACTATTTGTTGTTTTTTAAGTTTTTCCTGTTTCAGACTAACTCGGCTCCCCCTCTGTAGCTTCTAAAATATATGGTATATACAGATTTGCAGTATGGTAGCAATTAGAGACCCCGTTGTGCAAGGTGGTGTACAGACACATAGTGAGAGACAGTTCTGTGTCCCAGAGAGCTTTCCAGCTGAATAGACACAGGGTGGGAGAAAGGAAATATCATCCTGTAGCAGATGTCACTCGGTGATCAGCAGGCCTAGTGGGTAGGTAGTGGCCCATTAATCCCCTGGTGCCCAGGAATCCCCCTGGATGGATGCTAGGGAATGGGGGTAGGTGAGGGAAAGTTGGGGATCTGGGTCCTCCTGCTTCCCTGTGTGTAAAGGGGACAGGCATTCAATGTCTCATTTTGTCTCTTCCTGGTTCAGCTCTCTTTGGTTTGGTGGCTGCCAACGTCTTTCTCCCCAGCTGGAGTTCCTAGTCAGTCCCAGCAGCTCAGCCAGTCTGCTGGGCATGACCCAGCTGTCTCCTTTGTGTCCAGTTATTCTCATTCAGCTGGGTGTTGGGGAGGGAAAAGGCCCAGGCAGGCTCCATCTCTCCCAGGTGGGCTGCAAACTGGCTTCCTCCCTTTGAAGAACCTCCCCTTCACTCTGCCTCCCAGCTTGACTGTCAGCGTCTCCCTTTGAGCAGAGCCTCCATTTGGCGCATGCTCCGCGGGTGGGTGATGAGCGATGGGGCCCACTTAGCCCGGTCCTGCTCCTTCACACTCTGATCCTCTGCCGACCTCCTCTGCCTATTTTACAGAGAAGCGCAGCAAAGGGAGATGAAGCGACTTGCTAAAGTCACACAGTCTGTCTGTGTCAGAGTCAGGCATTCAATCTAGATCTCCTGAGTCCAGTGCCCCTGTCCCTAGGCCAACATCCAGCTATGCTCTGTACGGCATGACATGCGCCGTAGGTGCTCAGCAGTGAATAAGAGCAGCCCCGTAGGCAGAACAGACCTGGCGGAGGGAGGCAGCAGAGGATAGGAACACAAGTAAACAAATGCCTTGATACTTCCATGAGAGGAGGGCTCTGAGCTGACCTGGCAAGCATAAAGCACCTGACAAGAGCACTCCTTCTGCATTTTAAACCTGGTGTGAAATTAGAAAGAAACACCTAGTTTGAGGTGACCTGTGGGTATCCTGGAATTTTTGTGGCTTAATGGATCACCCTAGTCCCCAGCTGTGGCCCGAGGTGGATCGGTTTATTACCAATCTGTCTCGGCAGCAGGTTATGGCTGATTCCTACCGGCCTGTGCTTAAGAACTCAGCATCTTCATGAAGAGAAGCCAGTCATGACAAGAGCCAATGCATGCATAGCGCTATTCAATGAGCTCACACCGGCACCGAATTAATCAAAGCTGAAAAAGGGCCAGAATTAATTACACATCAAGCCACATTAAAACAACCTGATGAAGTGAGGGAGGAATTCAGGGGTGAGGTGCCATCCCTTGTTCATGCTGAGGGACGGCAGGGCCTTATGCTATGCAATCTGTGTCAGAAGGCAGCCGAGACCTGTCATTGGCTTGCACTTTTCCAGTCTTTCCACTCCTAGTTCCTCTGATCCAGTGGCTTGTGGGCAAATCCATCCTTTCCTCACAGCCATATTTCTTTAGGCTGCAGCTTCTGCCGTTTCTGTCCGTTGTGGTGTCCATTGCCAAGACGGAGTCGCTTGCAGACACGCAGCAGGCTGGAGAGCTTGAGGGCACCTGCCCCTCCTCGGGGGTGTTCCCAAGGGTGGCAGGCATTGTGTCATTCCAGTGGCAGGCTGGAGGGGGGAAAGTTGGGCCAGCCAGGCCTCCTTGAGCTGGTGGCTACCGGTGAGATTCACCTCTGTGTAGAAGGCCAGCACAAGAGTTCTGGAGTCCCACTGAGTGTGACTGTGGGTTACTGATCTCCTCTGTGACGGATCTGTTATAGCCCCCGCCAATATTCCCGCTCATCTTTACCATCCATACGCAGATTTTTTTCGTCCATGTGCGAAATTTTTTATGTGCACCGAGGCACATGTGACTGTGCACCACCCTGCTAGTCAGCTGGGAGGCATTAGAATCTCTCCTGAGTGGCCACACAAGCACCCAGCATACAGGGAACACTGAGCCCCACCTGGGGAGCCTTAGCTCATGCTTTTAGCCCACTTTGAATCCCCAGTACGTCGGCCAAAATTGCCACACACCTGCCAATGTTCCTTCTAATCTTTTCCATCCAGGTGTGGACTTTTTTCCTTCCATGCGTGGGATAAATTCTATGTGCACCAAGGCATGTGCCAATGGGCACCACCAGCAGAAACAAAGAACCTTTCTGTGGGCACTCTGCTAATTAGCTGGGCTGCATTGACATCTCTCCCGAGTGACCGCACAAGTGCCCAGCTTACAGGGAACGCTGATACCCGCCACTTACACCCTCAGGGGAGTGTTGAAATGGTACCCACCCCTACGATTCAGGCTGCCTTTTCTCCTTCTTTGGGAGCACAAATCTGTCCCTCCCATGATTTCCTCTACCCTTCGTGACTCCTTTCCCCCCCTCAGCACAGCTCATCACAAGCTTCCAGGCCTTTCTATGGTGGGATCACAACGACGCTTTTCTGAGGAGAGTGCAGCCTTTGAAATCCCAGCTCAGGGAGAGATTGGCACCTGGAGCTCACACAGACGCTTGCTCTGGATGAGCCAGCCAGCAGCTCTTTGGTGCCACAGAACCGTCATTCATTGCTTCTTGCCCTTTCCCTACAGCTTTCAGGGCAAACTAAGCTCCCTGCTTGGGATCTAATTCCTTTTAAGAAGTCAGTAAACAGCTTGCTCGCTACGCTGACAGGGACCGAGCTGCTTTTTTCCAAAATGACAAAACCCTTTGCACCCCTACAATTCATATAGTTCATTTCCCTGCATTCCTGATGGGACCCGGACAGAAAGCACTGGCATTCAGCAGAGCGTGGGAGAGAGTTTCTGACCTTGCTCGCTCAAGGCAGCTTTTGTCAAAGGCTGATTGGAAAACGCTGGGAGCTTTCAACCCTTTGCCCCCCTCAATTCTAACTGAGGACTGTAGGGGGTGAAGCTGTAGCATGGGGAAAACTTTTCACTTCCGTAATCTGGGAGCTGAGACTGATGTGAACCAGTCCAGGAACTAAAGAATCAGAGAGACATAAGGTCTGCCGGCACCCTGCAGCCACGATGAAGAATCGCTTTTCTGCTTACCGCAAAACGTTCAGTGATCTTTTGTGCATGGTCAGGATCCGAAAGGGCGAAACTACCCACGCTCAGGGTCAAGATGGGTGAAACTACCCACGCTCACAGCAAGAAACCAGACACCAGCCATGGGAGAACCTTTCTGCCGAGCCCAGACAACAGAGCTGCTGTGAAACAGCTGAGGTCAGACAAATTTCATGCTCCAGATTCTTTCCCATGAGCACTACACACTGGGTTTGCGGGCACCTTGTCTTCCTTCTCCTCTGCCGCAGGGAAAATAATTTTCTCAAGTGCAGGTGACATTCTGTGTGTACAGCATGAGGTCAGATTAGCTTGTTTTTATTTTGTTTTGTTTTGTTCTTACAGCGCCCTCTCCTGCTTCCTTGGCTGACTTCCCACAGAATGGGAAATCCCCTCTCATGTTACCTCTTGTCTCTCTCCCCGTCATGTTACCCCCTCAAAGCTTTACAAAGGAAGAAGGCCATTGCCACATCAACTGCATAATTCCACCCTTTGTTTTCAGCCTTGGAGGCTGTTTTTCCAGATCTTGAATTGTACATGTCTCCTTTTGTAGCATCTCCATTCCTGGAGATTTACAAACATGGTTCCTGAAAGGTCGTCTGCTAATCTCTCTGTGGATGATGACTTGTCCTTTCATCCACCCATGGGACCACTTGGGCCATCCAAAGATGTTTTCCTGCCCTGTGCTCTTCTGCCATTCCCTTTTCCTTCCAGTGCCCATAAATATGCTTTGCCCGCAGAACCGCTTAAAATGCGCCTGCAGATTGAATCTGTCTCTCCGTAAAATCTCTGACTGATGCTTGCCGAGTTCCAGTCATCTCCAATACTTCTTCTTTATTGCCCAGGCTTTCCACAGATCATAAAATCCTAAAAAAATAAAAATAAAAAAAAATACCAAGCCCGCTCCATTGCAAACCACACACTGTTTACACAGAAGAAAAAGCCATGACCCCAACCCTTCCTGTGTCATAAAGGAATGATGGGCAACTGCCAGCCTGCTGGCCTCATGTGGTCCATCGAGGTTCTATGTGTGGCCCACAATACGTTGTGCTCACCATTGCCCACATGCAGGGCTGCTGGTTTCCTCTGGTTTCTGTCCACATAGGGGTTTTTTCCTACTTGCACTACTAAAGCGACACGCATGTAAAACAAGGGCACATAAGGTGAGGTGGGTGCTGATCGATTGGATGCAGGGGGCGCATACGGCTCTCATGGTCCATGTGGTGTGCAAAGCACTGCTATGGTTCAATCAGCGCCCCCTGCAAATTCTAGGCAAACAAGCACAGCGAGCAAAACTGCCCTGTCCCAGGAGACTGTCACGTGGCCCGCTCAACAGCCTCGGTTGCCCATTGCTGTCAAAAATCCACTTCTGCATCCTCATCTTTAAAGTGCCGGAAGATGGGAAATACAAATACAGTAAAACCTTTGTTATCCGGCATGCTCAGGGATTAGGGCGTTCCGGTTATCTAAAAATTCGGGTTATCTGAGGGTCCCATCAACCTAGGAAAAACCAGTGGACAATAATAGTAAAACACAAGTTTTTAATATTGGTAGTTTTGTAGTGTGAGGCAGTTGGTCTCACATTTCTATTTTAAGTTAAAGATGATTAGTACTTCTTAAATAAAAAATTGTTAAGCCAATCATGGTAAACCAAGCCAGGCCTGTGTGCCTGAAGATGTGACAGTGTTGTGGCTGAGGGCAATGCCGCATAACAAAGTTTAACAGAGTGCCAGATAACAAAGGTTTCACTGTACTTGGATGACTTGGGGTGGAAGATCTTTAAAACTGGTTTCATTTCCTCTTCAATGTGACCTTATTATTCCTTCCTGGCAGCTCTGCCAAGAAGCCCTGTGAGCAACCTTGATCTTTTTCGGCAGATCCTGTCCTCCTCATTTTTTGTACTCCTCATTTTTTGAGGAGGACAGGATCTGCCGAAAAAGCTCCCTGCTGTCGGCAAAGCCGCAGCTAGACTTTACTTTCAGTTTCGAAAGGGCGCGTGATCGGCACAGCGCCCGAGTGTGAGTATGCAAATGAAGCCTGGGATATTTAAATCCTGGGCTCATTTGCACTTCTGAAGTGCTTGATTTGCATCCCTCTGCCGGCAGCTGTCTTTCAGTAGAAAGTGTTTTGCCCTAAACACACCCAGTCCTAAAATACTGCAGATGCCCAGAAACCCTGCACTTGTATAGACTCTGCAGATTGTTTATCCAGTGAAGTCCTCCCAGCACATCATTCAGATTCATTTATATACATTCCTGTGGTGCGTTTCGTGACCTACTTTGAGAGCTATCTATTCCGCCATGGCATCCTTACAATGTATTATTTAAACGCCGTATAAATCATGCATGGAAGGAGGGGAAAAGTGTGCAGCGGGGACCGCTGGTGTGTTGCCTGACCAGGAGGAAAAAAAGGCATGGACCCAAGGGACCCATGCATGGAAATGTGCTCCACACTGCCGAGTTGACCCCACATCAACATGACTGGATGTGCATGCTCCATCAGCTGTTCTGGGAGAAACATGGGTGGAGCTCACCCTGTGGAAACATTGTCCAATCAGCAACATGCATGAGCTGGCTCTTTTCTTCTTCTCTATGCTTTCCTACTGCCTGTCTGCTGGGGCGGTTGCTCCGTGAGATGGGAAGACTAATTTTCAGGTAACTCAAAAATGTGTTGATTCTAAACTGGAACCACGAGCTATAGATGTTGGCTCCCGGTTCCACTGATATCGCTCAACAGAATTTTATGTTAGTGGCGAGGCTCCTATTTAAATAAGCTACTGTTGCTGCTGCCTGGGATTTATTAAAGCTCTGAATTCGTACGAACATAAGAACGGCCAGACTGGGTCAGACCAAAGGTCCATCTAGCCCAGTGTCCTGTCTGCTGACAGTGGCCAATGCCAGATGCCCCAGAGGGAGAGAACAGAAACAGGTAATCATCAAGTGATCCCTCCCCTGTCATCCATTTCTTGGCAAACAGGGGCTAGGGACACCATTCCTATCCATTTTGGCTAACTGTGGAAGGGTTGAGCTGCCAGTCCCACAGGTAAAGGGAATGTCCATCCATGACCCTAAGCATCCCTCCCCGCCCCTCCATGTTCCATCTGTCATTACACTGTGCCCACCAGTAAGGTATCTGAACACCTGACATGACCTATCCCTTCATAGTGGGCTCTAGGATTCTCATGCTCCCTTCAGAAAGTTGCGTTAAAAGAGTGCATGGAAGTTTAGTTGCTTTGATCGTGTCCTTTAAAGCAGGCTCAGCTGCCACTTATCCCAGCGCAAATCCAGAGTGACTCCAGCGGATTTACAGCCCGACATACGGAGAACAGGGCTGTAAATCCACCTGCTGCCTGTCCCAGTAGCTGCAGACTCACTACAACTCCTGTCTCACTCACTAGAGGGTGCGTCTACACTGCGCCTTTAGCTCGAAATAAGCGACGCAATTTTGAGCTATGCAAATTGCGCAGGTTATTTTGACTTAATTTCGAAATAGAGCGCTATTCCGAAACATCTCTTAATCCTTGTGGAACAAGGTTTGCAGGGACATTGGAATAGCACACCCGTTATTTCGAAAGCTATTTTGAATAATGGGCATGCTGTCAAGACGCTATTTCAGGATACCGGAAGTATCCCGAAATAGTGACTCTGTCTAGACCAGGGTTTCCCAACCTATGGGTCGGGACCCAAATATGGGTCGCCATTACATTTCAAAAGGGTTGTCAAGTGTCTCCCCAGGTGGCTCTGTCCTCCCTCCTCCCCCCGTTTTTGAATTGCCTTGGGTCACCAAGTCTTCCTGAATTGTCAAAATGGGTCCCCATCTGGAAAAGGTTGGGAACCACTGGTCTAGACGCATCCTCGGACACTGGGAACATGGAGTAGCTGATGCCAAAGAAACGGGAGGCATGGACAGCTGATTCAGTCAGTGGGACCCAGACCTTGCCAGTGCATTGCTGATGCAGCAGCTCTTGCAGCCACTAGGAAACCCAAGAAAACAGGATGGCCCCAGTTATTTCTGGTTCAGAGATGGTTTCACTCACAGAGTCTTAGGAGCCAGAGACATAGGAGAGTATCCAGTCCACACACCTCCCCTTCCTGCCACTTTCTCTCCTGAAGTGTGCTTTCACTGGCCTCCAGAAGCTGCTCAAGACCCTGATTTCAAGCTATGAGAGCACTGAGAGAGTTGGAACTTGGAAGAAAAAAAAAGCAGCCATATAAACCATGTCCCCTTAAGTACCTTATATACCAAGACAGTGTTAATTTGTATTCAAGGAGCACTAAGAGGCCCCAGGTGAGTTCAATATCTTTTGTGCTGGATGCTGTATACACAGAGTATGAGAAACTCCTTATTCCACTCAGCTAACAATCTAAATAGACAAGAAAGGCTCCAGGTGGGGAAGGGAAACTGAGGCACAAAGCAGGGTAATGACTTACCCCATGGCATCCAGGGGCACAATCAACAGTAGAACCCACCTCTCCTGAGTCACACCCAGGGCAGCATTTTCTGAATCAATACACTTCACTTATGTTGGTGGAACTGCTTCCATCCCAGACACATTTCTCAATGTACTGCATATAGCCAAGCCCTAAGATACAACCGGATTTGCTCCAATCCCACAGACAGAGACAAACACCTACAGGATCTATATGTAAACTAGATGGAGCCATGTAGTCTAGACATACTCCTACAGTCCACAACTGAAACCCCTCCAACGCATTATCAACAATCTACAACCTATCCTGGAAAATGACCCCTCACTCTCAGAGGCCTTGGGGGAAAGGCCAATTCTTGTCTACAAACAACCCCCTAACCTCAGACAAATTCTTGCCAGTTACCACGCAACACACTTCCATCATAATCATCCAGGAACTCACCCCTGCAATCAGTCCCGGTGCCAACTCTGCCCACACAACTTCACCAGCAATTTCATCACTGAACCCAACCACATCAGCCACCAAATCAGAGGCTCATTTAACTGCACATCCACTAATGTGATCTATGCCATCAAATGCCAGCAATGTCCCACTGGCCAAACTGGACAGTCTCTGAGGGAAAGAATTAATGGACACAAATCAGATATTCGAAAGGGCAATACACAAAAACCTTTTGGAGAACACTTTAATCATCCTGGACACTCATTAATGGATCTCCAAGTCTCCATTTTGTTTTAGATCAATTCCACAAGCCAAATACACAGAGAAGGGTTGGAATGTAACCTCATTCACAATAAACAATGAGAAATCCTGTGGCACCTTAGGGTACATCTAGACTACAGGCTTTTGTCGACAGAAGTTTTGTCGACAGATACTGTCGACAAAGCTTCTGTCGACAAAGAGCATCTAGACTACATCCAGTTCTGTCGACAAAGCAAGCCGCTTTGTCGACATGAAAGTGTAGCGCAAAGGACAGTGTAGATGCAATAACACCTTCTGTCGACAGAACTCTGTCGACAAAAGACGTTATTCCTTGTAGAATGAGGTTTACAGCCGTCGACAAAACTGCTGAGTTCTGTCGACGTTATGTCGACAAAACTCAGCGGCAGTGTAGACGCAGGTATAGTTTTGTCGACAAAAGTCCACTTTTGTTGACAAAACCCTGTAGTCTAGACACACCCTTATAGACTAACATGCATCTGACGACGTGGGTCTTTGACCACGAAAGCTTATGCTCCAATAAATCTGTTAGTCTATAAGGTGCTACAGGACTTCTCGTTGTTTATGCAGATTCAGACTAACATGGCTGCACCTCTGATACTTGTCTTCATTCACAAGTTTAATTGTTATGCAAATAGCATGAACTGGGTTATCGGATGGCTCAGACATTATCTTCCACATGTTAATGACTTAACCAACCAACCAAACAATGAAGGTGCTAACAGTTCTTATCAGCCTCTTGTAACTATTTAGTTTTTTAAAGTGCTACTAGACTATTTGTTGTTTTTTAGTTTTTCCTGTTAGGGTACGTCTAGACTACAGGCTTTTGTTGACAGAGGCTTTGTCGACAGATACTGTCGACAAAGGTTCTATCGACAAAGAGCGTCAAGACTACATCCAGTTCTGTCGACAAAGCAAGCTGCTTTGTCGACATGAGAGTGCAGACGCAAAGGACAGTGTAGATGCAATAATGCCTTCTGTCGACAGAACTCTGTCGACAAAAGGCGTTATTCCTCGGAGAATGAGGTTTATCGCCATCAACAAAACTGCCGAGTTCTGTCGACGTTATGTCCACTTTTGTCGAAAAAACCCTGTAGTCTAGACACACCCTTACAGACTAACGCGGCTACCCCTCTGAAGCTTATCTACTCACTGTCTCTCTTTTTTTCTTCCTTCCCCCCTTTTTTCTCCTTTTTTTCCTTCTCCTCCCTCCTTCCCTCATTTATTTTTGGATCTGGACTTCTACACTCCTGTCATCTGAAGAAGTGGGTTGTGCCTATGAAAGCTCATGATCCCATCTACATGTTTTGTTAGTCTTTAAGGTGCTACTAGACTTTTGTTGTTTTTAAAGTTTTTCCTGTTATAGACTAACCCGGCTACCCCTCTGAAGCTTTGGAAATAACAATGTTTCATTTTGAGCCAGTTACACACTGAACTGCACCTAAGGTGCCAGGGTCCTTCATTCCTCCCTATTGGCCTGGCTAGAGTACATCTCCCATATTGGACTGAAATCACCATGAGTATTCCATGATGCATCACACAGCTTTGCTGCTCCTGACCCATGCTGTGTAATAGCAGTGCATGCACACCCTAATTCTAGTCTGTTGTGCATGCAACATCTCCTCATGCCATTAGACTGTTAACTTATCAAAGTAGGGACTTCCTTTCATGCTGTATTTTGTTTGTTTGTTGTTTGTTTTGACCAGCTTGAAAGCACTCTGCGCAGCCCTGCATCGAAAATCAATAATAAGCGAATTAAATAACAAATACATTGCTACTAGCAACTGTGCAGACCTGCTTGTCTGCCCTGCTGTGACGTTGCTGTGTGTGAGAGAGAGACACAGGGAAAAAGGATATTGGCAAAGGACCATTTCATTTGGTCACACGTGCACAAGCTTTTGCATTTTCCCATTGGCACAAATTTCTTTTCAATTAACTTTCAAAGGACTAAACAGCAAGGGAAACAATTTTCAGCTGCTCTGACTAATTATGTGTACTGTAATTCTGCCAAGCGCAAGGTAAATTCCCTCTATTCGTTGGCACTTTATTTTAACAGGCAAGCACTTTTTCCCGGTTCTCAAAAAGGCAGGCTGATAAACCTTCTGATCACAGGTATTCACCTGTGGAATTTATTTTTGTTTTGTCTTCAGCAATCACCTACATTTTAAAGATTCATCAGGAGCATATAGACTAGAGGAAGGATGCATTAAGATGCTGGATGGGTGACTCAGGAGATCTGTATCACCCTGGGCAAGTCATTTTGGGCCAGACTTTGAAAAGAGTTTAGCACCCAGAACTGGGGTCAGATTTTCAGAAGAGCAAAGTGTATTCAGAAGAGCAAAGTGCATTGAATGCCCTTAGTCTCCCTCTGGGTATGTCTACACTGGAGTTAGCCCGGGAGCTCTTGGGTAAACCTTGCCCATCCACACACAACACCCTCATACCTGAGCTCAGAGGTGCTTTGAAGCTCTGGCCACTTCCTTTCATACTGGTAACCCACCCACTTTGCAGTGAGGACACAGGCTAAATGACTCTACAGCTGAGGGTCCTCCAGTGCCCTCCCACAATTCCTTCCGTGGCTCCAGAAGGACACACAAAGTTCTCCCCTAAAGTCACTGGAAAAGAGTCACAGAGTGTCTCCAGCTCCCTGCAGCACACACAGCCCATGGGATGTGCCCCCAGGGGTCCCAGTGCCACACATGGGCAAGTGGAACGTAAGGGCCACCGGAAGTCCAGCAGGACTTTGTGGTGTGACTGCTCATGTCCAGGCGGGGCTAAGCGCTGCACTGAAGATGTGCTCTGAGGCTTCGTCTACACAGCTTCCCTCTTCCGCAAAAGCCTATGCAAATGAAGCATGGATTAGCATGTTGCCGCACTTCATTTGCATAATTAATTAGGAGCTGTTTTTGCGCAAAACCCCCCTCTTGCGCAAGAGCCATTCTTTCTGAAAAAATGAAGAAGAACGGCTCTTGCGCAAGAGGGGTTTTTTGTACAAAAACCTTGTGCGAAAAAAAGGCTCCTAATTAATTATGCAAATGAAGTGCAGCAAAATGCTAATCTGCGCTTCATTTGAGTAGGCTTTTGCGGAAGAGGGAAGCTGTGTAGACGTAGCCTTAGTGTCTCAGGTTTCCATCTGTCTCCTGGGGATAACCGCACTTCCTTCGCTTGCCCTGTCTCTGTTTCAACTGTCACCTCTTTGGGGAAGGGACCGTCTCTCTCCATTGATTTGCATGGTGCCTAGCATACTGTGGCTTCATTCTCAGGCCTCTAGGCATTTCTGGAATAGAAATGAATGGCAGCAAAGAGCAGAATAGATGTGCCACCAGCTGTCACGCACATCCTCACAACTCGCTTCACAGTTATCAGATTTGATCAAGGGAAAAGTAATTAGAACATCTAGGACAGGGGTGGGCAATAATTTTTGCCTGGGGGCCACTTAAAAAATGTCCCGGAAGGGGGCGGGACCTAAACAGGAAGGGGCAGGGCTACCCCACCCCCCAGACCATGATTGGTTTGGGGGTGGAAAAGCCCTTTTGTCACCCTTCCCACTAGGCACCCATGCCCTGGAAGAGGCTTGGTACGCTCCCCACCCATAGGCTAATCAGGACCTGGGGGCAGGGGAGCAGCAGGGCCTCCGCAGGCCAGATCCACCTGTTTGGTGGGCCGGATCTGGCCCATGGAGGTGCTTTTGCCCACCCCTGCTCTAGGACGATAGTCACCTGCTAACCTGGGCATGCTCTGTTTGCATCCAGAGCCAATACTTTGGTTTGCGCTCTATTCCACGTGCTGAATTAATAACAGCCTTCTCCCCTGCTCCGGCTGAGTGATGGAACGACTGCTCCTCCACTTCGGGAATGTTTGCTGTTCAATGATAGGGGAATCACACCTGCCACCCACTCTGGGACTCCGACACGCGGGAATACAGCCATGCGAAGATGAGATACTGCTCCTTCCCGGGGGGACTCTATGGATTGCAAAAAGGAGGCCCTGCCCAACCAAAGCCTGGAAGTTAATTGCGAACGAGGAGCCAGTGGGCATGAGAGAGCCCCAGCAGGGCCGGATTAACTCCCAGCGTCCTGACAAATGGCCAATGGCCCTGTCTCCTTCAAGCTCCACTTGGGAGAAACGGGTGATTGATTCTGCTTGGTCTTTAAAAGTGAAGCTGAAGACAAATCCCAACTCGTAAAGCTGAGACCAGTAGCCTCAGTGCATTTATCAGAAGTGAGCCAGAAGGAGCTCTGGGTTCTCTGTAGCAGAGGCCTGGCCGAAAGGCAGAGTCACTGATGTCCCAACCTCCGCATGATGAGGCTGACCCCCCCCCCCCCCAGCTGATGTTCTCCTTGGGCTACGCTAGGAAAAGCGTTGGCCTCTGTCCTCCCCCGAGTGCAGAGCCAACTCCCAGGAACTGCTGTGCAAAATGGGCAGATCCAAATAATTTCACAGTTGGACAGCCTGGCTCCAGAGGCTCCTACACCTCCCCTGTCAGTCTCATGACAACCTCCCATTCACAGGAGGAAGGGGGAGGCCTCCATGTTCTTTTTTAAACAGTTTACATCACCTGCCCTTTCCCTTTCTAATAAGAGCTGCCATGCTAAACTGGGATCACATTATTTTCTATCAGTCTCTTCCCTGATGCCGCTGGAGAATTTCAATTTGTGTTGCACTCTCTCTCTCTCTCTCTCTCTCACACACACACACATTCCCAGACTGAGGATACACGCACACACACACACACAGGCCCGTGATCCTGACGTGAAGGAGATTCAAGTGTCTCTCTGGGTGCCGTTCGATGGAATGGCAGCCTCATGTGTTCATTCCCCCAAATTTATGAGCAGAATGACTGTGCTGGCTCTTCTAGGGTTTATCCTAACTTCACAAGAGATCGGATGCTAAACTTGGTGTGGTGGTCCCATTGCAACTTGGCTAATTCATGTTGCTTCCCGCCATTACAGTCTAGAAGTGGTTTCCATTATATTCAGTGACTAAACCAGTGGCAGGGAACCTTTTTTGGGTCGGGGGCCGCTGACCCACAGAAAAATCAGTCGGGGGCTGCACACAAGTGAGAAACAAAACCAAAACCCCTCCCTGATGTGGGAGAAGGAGAAAGACGCTCCCCACATTCCCCTTGCACACCAGAGGACCTAGGCTAGTAGATTTTGTGTGCTCCAGCCCCGCGGGGGAGACAGCGGAGGCGGGGAGGTTGGAGTGCCAACGTGGGCTCCCCAATGTTAGGAGGGAGCCCTGAGCTTCGGAGGCTGGATCCAGGCAAGCCAGGGGCTGCATCTGGGCCTGAGGTTCCCCACCTCTGGTTTACAGTGTGATTCAATGACCGACAGCATCCCCACTATATACACTGGAGCAGCGTCCCTGCTTGAACGGCGTTGCTTAGTGCTTGTTACGCATTCCTGAGCTGGCTGCAAATTAACGGTGGGCAAAGTGGACGTTGTATATACAGGATAAACTTAAAAAACAACAAATGGTCTGGTAGCACTTTATAGACTAACAAAACATGTAGATGGTATGGTGGGCACTGCCCACTTCTTCAAACTCCGGTCATCTGTTTTGTTATTCTGTAAAATGCTACCAGACTATTTGTTGTTTTTTAAGCTTATCCTGTACAGACTAACTCAACTACCCCTGAAGCGGTTGTATATACAGTCTGTGGAGCATTTCCACACAGAGCAATGGACAATCTCGCCTCTCTTGTTTATGGGTCTGGCATTCTCACCACCCCGTGCCCAAGGGCCAGCGTCACTGCAGTGAGTACACACCGGAGAGGCCAGCCTAGCTCCTTGTTTATTACCCAAGCGCCTTGGGTCATTGTGTCTGTTCAGCGACTAAACAATGCAGAGACAAAGATGGTTGCTTATGGCAGCAATTGCTGACAGTCTCTGAACTCTGCCAGCAGAACCCCGGCAGAACCTCTGCCGGCCGATATAGAACGAAATCAAATCTCTGTTGCTGAAACGGTCAGGAAAGGCAAAATTCAGGGCACAGCCCTTCTCATGGTGGGGCCCCTGCAAAACTCAGCCTGGGGTTACTGCCTGTGCCTAATAACCTGCCAGCTGCCCTCCTTCCCTTAGCCGCTGTTCAACAAAAGGACACAAAGCCAAACTTTCCCCTCCTGCATTACAGTGGAGGGCACCATGCGGGTTTTGGGCCAGCCTCCCAGTTCTCTGTATCTTTGTATTCTGGGTCCACTAGGAAGTAGCAATCAGCATTAGCCACTCTTCCCGTGTGCCACGCTTAACGCTGCCTGATGAAACATACAACTCAGGTGGTCACTGAAGATCGGCCACCCCTCCATGCAAAAGCAGGGGAGTTACCCCAGTCTCCTGGCCAAAGTCAGACTGCGTGATGTCTCACTGAACTGTCCTCTGTCATATCAGATGGATAAAGGATCCCTCATGTTTCCTTACAAAGCTATTGCAGTGATGCTGGTCCATAATGATTTGTCTCCATAAGCCCACCACTCACAGCATCTGAGCACCTCATAAACATTTACAAGTTTGTCTTTACAGCTTCCTCAGAGACAGGGAAGCATCAGCCTTATTTTACATGCGGGGTACCTGAGCTGCAGGGAGATTAAAGGATTTGCCCGAGGTTACTCTGGGAGTCTGTGGCAGAACCAAGAGCTGAACGCAGATATCCTGAATCCCTGTCCAGTGCCTTTACCCCAAGACAATTTTACTGATAACTTGCCACTCCCCAGAAGTGGCTGCACTTCAGTGGCCTGAGACCTGATCCCATCCCAGCACATTTCATAATTTACTTGGGGAGGAGAGGAATGTTTTAGGAGTGTCAGAGCTTGTCTCTGCCCTGTATGGCTACTGCTGTGTGAATCTGCACACTAACTTCAGTGCCAGGCTGTTTGCAAACAGGGATGTATGGTCCCCTGACAGCCGGCTGGGGGTTCTATAGACCTGCCAGGCAGGATAGGAAATAATTCCTCTCTTTGTGCCAGAGCCCAGTTTTTCAGGATCTCGGAGGGCTAACATTGTTTTTTCGGAGTTACGCTGGCTGATTGTGTAGGGCACCATAGCATCCTGAAGCCCTTGTAACTGCAGCAGCACAGTTTGTACTCTTCCCAGGCTGGGTAGCCAGTGTTTGAGCCTTTTGTTTGCTTTTCAGCCAACCGTATTGCTTGCCCAGGACAGGCTGCACTCCCTCTCTGGATATATATTTGTACAGCTTGATGTGAGGCGGGGTGGGGTGGGGAATCTTATTAAAAGCCAATTTGTGCTTTTTTCGCCTCCTTTTAAGCTACATATTTAAACCCTGTGCTATTTACCAGGCATTGTGAGAGACTCATCAGAGCCTATTCGGAGAAGCAAGAGGCTCTCATTTTCTTTTTGTGAGGGGAGATTAGCTGCCCGGGGGCTGTGTCCTGATTTAGAAGAGCAATTTAAAAAAAAATGTTTGAATTGCTCTTTGCAAGATCAAGAGTTTTCAGGAGGTTCAACACATGAGGGAAATGCCGCAGTACAGAACCGGAAAATAACAGGGAACATGCCACAAGTGCAGGCATGGGGAAAGTTCACTACTGGCAGTGTAGGGAATAATTCTTGGACACACTGGGTGCAGGTGAAAACAAGCAGAGGATTTATTGGTTCACACAGCTGGTGGAGTACTCATCAGGGGTTAACCTGGTGAGCACTAACTTAACCAAAACATACATTAGATTATATAGGTAGCAGAAGGACGGAGGAGAAGTGATTTGATAGGTCTAGCAGCGGAAGTGAGATATGCACATAAGCCAATAAGCTACAAAGTTACACAGTATCTCCGCCCATTGCCAATTAAACAAATTATCACTAATACAAGAAGTTATTCCTAACAAGCTAAATGAGCCAACATAAACAAAGGCATGTTGATGGTCATTTTGTCGGCTGGAAATATAATGCATCTCCTGTGGGGGTTATATTGCCTTGGCGCGATCTTTGGGATCCAATCTTATTTTCTAGGAACAAAGCAGACAATGAAAAACAATCCTGCGCGATTGTTTGGTACCGGCCTTATCAAAGTGAGGCCCTTTTGGACTGTGTTGCCAGGACGACCAGGGTCAAGTTAACTGTTGTCTGTGTGCTTCCCAGGCCTGGCCTAATGATTTGAGTTGTCAGTTCTCAGCAAGATGCCATGGACTGCCTCAGTTTACCCTACAATTAGTGCCCCCAGATCTAGCGATTTCATCACCAGTCTAGTGATATTTTCTTAAAACCCCAGCTCCTGAGTCAGAGGATTACCTGACCCTCTCCGCTTTCATTTCAAAGAAGGAGAGGGAGTTTGAAACCCTTGTGTGGGACAAGACAAAAAATGTGCCGAGACCTAGAAAGCAGAAGGCAAATTTACCAGAGCCCCACACTGGTTGTTTTTAAGCATCTCCGCAATGAGGAAGCCACTGATGCTGAGGTGCAGGAGCAGTTTGGAAGCTGGAGGGAACAGGGGAACCTGCATCCCGCTGGGGCAGAAGGAGGGTGAAGGCCTTTCCCATCTGTGGGTCTGAGATGTGTAATGATGAGTTGGGACCACCCAGCGGTGAAAGCAAGTGGGGGCGCCTGATGCGCAGCTCTGGCAAGAGCTGGCTGAGCTGCGGCAAAAGCCAGCAGAGAGCTCTGTAAAGAGCTGGCAGGGGAACTGGGTTGCGATAGGACACTGCCATAATTCCCGCTAAGGTGCACGCCTGCGCAGCCACACACACAACATTTTCCCACGGCCCACCTCCTTGGGAGAGCCACGGAGCAACACTCGCACAGTAGGCAGCTGCTCCGGCGGTCGGGGCCGGCTGAGACTGTGTGGTGAGGGAGCTGCTGGGACAGGGGCCAGGACCTGCCACAGCCACATGGCGGGGAGGGGAGGCCTGCTCCGGTGGCCAGGGCTGCCACGTGGCAGGGGGTCCAGGGCCTGTTCTGGCGGCTGGGGCCGGGAACGGGACCTGCTGTGTGGCAGGGGGTGTCTGCTCCGGCGACCGGGAACTGGCCATGCTTCTTGATGTGTGTGGGGAGGGTTCTTCTCCGGCGGCCGGGAACGTGTGTGTATGAATAAATTGGTTGCCATGGCAGCACACACACAAACCAGCGTGCATGACCTCAATATTGGTGCACAAGCCAAAACTCACTCCGCTCCTGGTTGGAAAATCTTAGAGGGAACCCTGGACAGTACCTGTAAGAAAGGTAAGTTCCTTTCTCCCCTGGGACCACTCCACACTGCACCCACTCTCTCCTGAGAGCCAGTGCTGTTTCCTTTACCCCCAACTTTCAGCAAAGCCTCATCTCCCCCTTTCATCCAAGGCTTCCCCTCCTGGACCGTATCTTTGAGCTCCTTCCCTTTGCTCTTTCCCTTTCCTTCTGAAGTCACTTTGCAGCTATGGCACAACCCCCTTGCATTAGGCTAACCCACCACTTCCCATGAGACATCTATCTGCACAATGCTAACGCCAGGGACCGGGCGTGGCTCCGTGCAGGCATTACAACCTCCTTCTGGCTGGAGTTCTGCTCTGCTCAGATTTTATCCAGGGTGATTAGGTGGGTTATAATTCAACTCGGAGAAATTCAAACGTGCGTCTGAGTGTCTGTTTGCCGTGCACAGCTTGCTCTGGAAATGAAAATATCCAGGAAACGGGTTTGGCCTGATTTTTATCTCCTTCATTGTAGTAGATAAATTAGCACTCGGAAATTAAATAGCAAAAACCAATTATGTAAATGGAAATCTCCAGCCATCTCATCACTGAACTGCCCACAAATATGTTCAACTGAAGCTAAGGGTCTAATTACATGCCTTAGAGCCAGGAAACCTACATCTGCTCCCCCCCCCCTTGCCCTAGGGACTGCAGTCCTCAGAGTATTAGAGCTGCTCTCCTCCAGTGGACCCTTGCAATCAAGGTCTCTTTTTGGACCTGATAGTCCATTCCAGTCCCACAATGCACCAAGGATGGCAGGGGTGCTCGTGTGGGGGTCAGTAATCTTCCTCTTCATTTATATGGCTTTAAAAGAGCCAGGTTAGACATGCAAGTCTAGGCAAGTGATCCAATTGATTGCCCGGGTATAGTGGAATGGATGGCAGAGTGCCACCAGGATACGATGGTTTGGGTCTTTTGGTCCACTGATCGTTCAATGCTTAAGGGGCTTGCAAGAGCTCTGCTTTATTTCCTCTGGTTCCAATTGGCTGTCCCTAACATCAGCTTCAAGCACCCAGTCCGGATGCTCACTCTGGGATGCTCGGCCCTTTAATTCCCCAGCTAGGGAATGCACTGCACTGGGAACTGCATCTCCTTGTCCAAGCCAATAGGAGTTCTATGAAGACCTCTTCTGTACTCAGGGATAGCGACGATTCAGCAATCAGCGTAGCTGCTCTGGAATTCAGACACGGGCAAGCTGAAGTTTGTACTGCCTGAGTTAATCAGGATTAAATTGGTTGGTGTAAACCCTTAGCTTACCCTATGCTCTGTTGGATCCTGACCTGAGTTCCCTGCTTGCCCACCCCTGCACCCACATACAGTGGGAAAACAGTGGGGTCTAGCTCAGTGCAGGAATGGCTTGAGGGGACTTTTCAGTTTAGAAAAGAGGAGACTAAGGGGGGATATGATAGAGGTATATAAAATCATGAGTGGTGTGGAGAGGGTGAATAAAGAAAAGTTATTTATTAGTTCCCATAATAGAAGAACTAGAGGGCACCAAATGAAGTTAATGGGTAGCAGGTTTAAAACTAATAAAAGAAAGTTCTTCTTCACACAGCGTGTAGTCAACCTGTGGAACTCCTTGCCAGAGGAGGCTGTGAAGGCTAGGACTATAACAGAGTTTAAAGAGAAGCTAGATAATTTCATGGAGGTTAAGTCCATAAAAGGCTATTAGCCAGGATAGAAATGGTGTCCCTGGCCTCTGTTTGTCAGAGGCTGGAGAAGGATGGCAGGAGACAAATCGCTTGATCATTGACTTCAGTCCACCCCCTCTGGGGCACCTGGTGCTGGCCACTGTCGGCAGACAGGCTACTGGGCTAGATGGACCTTTGGTCTGACCCAGTACGGCCATTCTTATGTTCTTATGTTCATCACCAGTGCAGCTTTGGTAGTGTGACTATGCTCCTAGTGTAGACAAGACCTCTGGTGGGGGGAGGGTGTCTACACAGCAACTAGACCCCAGTGGCTGGCCTGCAGGATGCAGGCCTCTTTCATTGGAGTATAGAAGTCTGGGCTTGGACTGGTTCCTGGATTCTAGGGCCCTGTGAGGCGGGAGGGTCTGAGGGTTCGGTCTCCAGCCTAAGCCCTGTAAGCCCAAGTCAGCTAGCACAGGCCAGCCATGGCTTTTCCTTTGCTGTGTCACCGTACCCTGATTGTCTCATACGGAAGCTGCCACTTGAATTGTGTTCGCTGCAGCTTGCCTCCTCGTGTCTGATGCTAATGGCACAGATACAAATATTTAACTGAATTGTGAAACTCAGAGAGTCTTTTTTATTAAAAAAAGAAAAGAAAAGCAAGAATGGAATTTGTTTCTGGATTCTGCTGCTTTCCCCGTCAATCTCCACATACAAACCAGCTTCAATTATACAAACAGAATTGCTGGTGCTTTCTTGTTTGGTAGAGTCCCAGAGGGCTTTTGCCTGCTGCAGGCGCCAAGATTGGAAAGAGCTAAATGGCAGTCTACAAGCAGCTCCTGAAGCTGTCAGCCTGTAAAAGGCTGGGAAATGCCAACAGCATTGCTACAAAGCCAGAGTGCAGTATCAACACCCGGAGTGCAGCATTCCAGACTCCGCTAAATTGAAATGGAGTGAGAAAAAATTGGTTGTTTTAATTTGTGAGAGAAACTCTCCAGGGAAACAAGCTTGCGGAATTGGATCTCAGACAGGCTGTGTGGGAAGAATGGCTGGTCTGAATCGCACACAACGAGTGGGTATGTGGATCCTAGCAATTTCTGGGCAGACAGTGTATGTTTCCTTGTGAGCATGCATATATGCGCATAGAGTGTGGGTCTGTGTGTGCGCACAGGCACATGGGTGTGAATTTGGGTAGGAAATCTGTGTGTTTCCCATAATGAAAAAAAAATTATTAGAAAAGCATGATTTATTCAGACCACCTGTTCTTCTGTTCCTAAAACCACAGAATCCCCTACTGAGGATGGCTTCATTGAGGGCATGTCTACACTGGGGAGTTATTTCGAAATAACTCCCCTTATTTTGAAATAACAAGGAGAGCGTCCACACTACCAAGACAGTTATTTCGGAATAATGGGCTTGTTATTTTGAAATAACTACTCCTGCTTGTGCAGAGGAATACGCTTATTTCAAAATAGTTATTTTGGGAGTTATTGTTTCAAAATAACTTATTTCGAAATAACCTGGTAGTGTAGACATAGTCTGCAATGGCTCTGTTCAATCACAGTTTATTTCTTCATGGAGGAAAGAGGGGAGTGAGGTCCTAGCAGGCAGGCGAGATGGTATTATCAGTTCTCAGAAGGTTAATTGTATAGGGCCAGAGCCTCAGTGGGTGTATCAGCATGGCTACCAGTAGAGCTAGCCCATGGCATCATCATTACTGTGAGTTTCATAAACCCCTTTGACTTTTAAGGTGGGATTTAGGAAAAAAATGTTTGAAAACCCACTGTTGATGATTACGCCTTTTGGATTGTCCTTTTATTACATGATGATGGTTTTTCAAACCATCATCATATTACTTTTCAAACAGCACAAACATTGGTTCATCAATTCGAAGGACCATCTGGTCTGATTTCCAACACCGCCCAGGCCAGAGAATTTCTCCCTAGCGATTCGCCCATTGACTTGCCTATCTAGGTCTCGTTGAGTGGAATTTTGCAACCTTTAATATCAGCCCAATTTAACAGTCACAGCTTTGCTTGTTCCTAATTCTGGCACATGCCATGTTACAGCTGGCTTGGCAGTGTTTAATCACCATGCACCTAATAGCTTGGCTTGTTGTGCAAAGAGAAAGACAACACAGGGCGAGTACAAGACAGCAAGTGTCCAATTGGTCTACAATTTTTTAGAAGTCATCTGCTTCAGAGATAAAATGTGCTATTCATTATGTATTTTGATGTGCTGAATTCAAATATGACAATTAAAACAACTGATTGGCTACTGTTTCCAAGATATTTAAGTTTTTACATTTTACGTCTATGTATATTGTGTAGATAGTAGAGTTTTAATCATAAATTGTAAACCTAGGTCTTTTCATGTGTTTATGGTTGCTTTACATGATAATATTTCACCTGTCCTGTTTATGTAACACTTTAAAAATCAGCAAAAGGGTTATATAAATAAAATTTATTATGAAACAAAAGGCAAAAACTATTATGTACATAGTTTAGTCCTATTCAGTGTCTACTCGGCGCTTCTTGGCTTGTCTCTTGTATTCATTAAATGGAGCATCTCTTGTCACTGTCCAGCAATAGTCTACAAGCATTGATGGGCTCCATTTGCCCTGATTGCGTTTCTCCATTGTTGCAATGTCCTGGTGAAATCGCTCACCGTTCTCTTCGCTCACTGCTCTGCAGTTCGGTGGAAAAAAATCTAGATGAGAGTGCAAAAAATTTATCTTTAGTGACATGTTGCAACCAAGGCTTTTGTATGCCTTGAGGAGGTTTTCCACCAACAACCTGTAGTTGTCTGCCTTGTTGTTTCCGAGAAAATTTATTGCCACTAACTGGAAGGCTTTCCATGCCGTCTTTTCCTTGCCACGCAGTACATGGTCAAATGCATCATCTCAAAGAAGTTCACGAATCTGAGGACCAACAAAGACACCTTCCTTTATCTTAGCTTCACTTAACCTTGGAAATTTTTCGCGGAGGTACTTGAAAGCTGCTTGTGTTTTGTCCATGGCCTTGATAAAGTTCTTCATCAGACCCAGCTTGATGTGTAAGGGTGGTAACAAAATCTTCCTTGATTCAACAAGTGGTGGATGCTGAACACTTTTCCTCCCAGGCTCCAATGACTGTCGGAGTGGCCAATCTATCTTGATGTAGTGGGAATCTCTTGCACGACTATCCCATTCGCAGAGAAAACAGCAGTACTTTGTGTATCCAGTCTGCAGACCAAGCAAGAGAGCAACAACCTTCAAATCGCCACAAAGCTGCCACTGATGTTGGTCATAGTTTATGCACCTCAAAAGTTGTTTCATGTTGTCATAGGTTTCCTTCATATGGACTGCATGACCAACTGGAATTAATGGCACAACATTGCCATTATGTAGCAAAACAGCTTTAAGACTCTCTCGATGAATCAATGAACAGTCTCCACTCATCTGGATCGTGAACGATGTTGAGGGCTGCCATCACACCATCGATGTTGTTGCAGGCTACAAGATCACCTTCCATGAAGAAGAATGGACAAGATCCTTTTGACGGTCACGGAACATGGAAACCCTAACATCACCTGCCAGGAGATTCCACTGCTGTAGTCTGGAGCCCAACAGCTCTGCCTTACTCTTGGGTAATTCCAAATCCTGACAAGGTCATTCAGTTCACCTTGTGTTATGAGGTGTGGTTCAGAGGAGGAGGATGGGAGAAAATGTGGGTCCTGTGACATTGATGGTTCAGGACCAGAAGTTTCATCCTCTTCCTCTTCCTCGTCTGACTCAAGTGAGAATGATTCTGGTGCATCAGGAACCGCAGTCCTTCTCCGTGGTACTGGGCGTATAGCTGATGGAATGTTTGGATAATGCACAGTCCACTTTTTCTTCTTTGACACACCTTTCCCAACTGGAGGCACCATGCAGAAGTAACAATTGCTGGTATGATCTGTTGGCTCTCTCCAAATCATTGGCACTGCAAAAGGCATAGATTTCTTTTCCTGTTCAACCACTGGCGAAGATTTGTTGCACAAGTGTTGCAGCATATGTGGGGCCCACCTCTTGTCCTGATCTCCAATTTTGCAGCCAAAATAAAGGTGATAGGCTTTCTTAACCATAGTGGTTATACTGCGCTTTTGTGATGCAAAAGTCACTTCACCGCAAACATAGCAGAAGTTATCTGCACTGTTCACACAAGTACGAGGCATCTCTGCTCACTTTGGCTAAACAGAAATGTGTCCCTTTGCAAAATCAAACACTGACAAATAAGAGAGCACAACACTGTATGATTTCTAGAGCTGATATAGGGCAATTTGTTCAGCAGAGTGATGTAAGCTTTGTTATTATTGCATCATCCATGACTTCTAGGAATAACATGATGCAATTCATATCATGTATGACGAATACCAGCTTCAGATTGCATCATTCATTGTTTTGCCTAAAAGCAAGTACTGTCCAAACCCAGTCATAGATTTATTCATAGATCCAGTCAAAGATGTATTTTAGTCATTTCTGGTTTAAATTGAGATCCCTTCCTTTATAACTCACTTATCCTCCGCCATTCCCAAGTCAAGGGTCGTATATATTGACCCAATAGCATATCTTGAAAACTAGAGCCAATCAACAATATTAAGCATCATTTTCGTTCTCAGTGACCCAGAATTAGTAAAATTTGACTACATTTATTTCAGAAGCATTTTGGCTGTAGAGCAGTGTTACAGCACAGAAAGCATGGAAGCTAAGGGGCATCGTTTTTCTGACTCTATGTAACTTCCACTGTGTAACACCCACCGGCCATTGCTGTGCCCATTGCAATGTCCAAATGATGCCTGGAGCACTACAGAAGGGGCTGGGTGTTACCCAGATGATGGCATTCTTGGTTTTGGAGTTGGATGGTCCTGGGTTCAGAAAGCCCACCTGGGTGTGGACTAAGCTCAACCGCAGCATTGCAAGGCATTGCCCCAAGGTTGCAACCCTGTCCAAGGTCCTTCCCTTGAGGAAAGAGGAAATTCAGACCCTCCTGCCTGACTCCGGTGGCTGGCAAAGAGCAGAGAGTCTTAGAAGCAAAACAACCTATGAAGTTCCATGGGAGAATGGCCTTGTAATTAAGGTAGTGCACTGGAATTTAGGAGACCTGGGGGGGGGCGCGTTCCCAGCTCTTCCACACACTCTCTGTGTAATCTTGGGCAGGCAAATCACTACATCTCTTTGTGTCTCATTTCTCCACCTGTACAATGGGTGTGTGTGCAATAATACTTCCATTGTCTGCTTTGGCTAATGAGATTATGAACTCTGTGGGGGGGCAGGGATGGTCTCTTATTCTGTGCGTTGTTGGCCTGTTTGATCTGAGCAGTTAGCCAAAGTTCAGGGCAGGTTGTTATCAGTGAGGAGGAGAACTTGGCAATGGGGTATCTTTGATGCAAGCCTGTTTAGTTGCAAAGAACAGACAAAGTCCTGTTTCCCTGAACACAGCAGGGATCAAACAGCAGGAAAAAGTTTCTTTGCTCATTGCTCCAAGCTCTGTCAGTTAGCACTGCACCAAAGCGCTCTCTCTAGGCCTTCATCTGAGCTCGTTCAGGCTGCATCTGTCTCTCTTCTCCTTCCCTGGGCCTGTTTCTGTGGCATTTCTCCTGCGTCTCTCTCTCGCTCTCTCACATACACACGCACACCTCTGCTGTAAATTATAGACAGCCAAGCCCCTCTGCCTACAAGTGCTTGTGTTTTGGCTAGAGGCAGCAACTGTCAGATTTCTGGTTCCATTAAGTGATTTCTTATAGACCTCTTAAACAAAGAGCAGTGGTTATGCCCACCCAGGCCCACTGATGGGTGGGGGTGTCTGGAGACAATTGCCCCAGAGTCTGGAGATTCAAGTGGACCTGAAGCTCCCAGCTGCCACCCCGGGCTCCTTTGACTTGCTGCTGGAGGGCTCTGTGCGGCACTGAGTGCTGAGGGGGATGTGTGCTGTGGTCTAAGGGCTGACTGCCTTCTGCACCACCCCTTCCAGGGGCATGGATCCACCTCCCCACCTTGCCCCAGGGCCCGAGGTAGCTGTCGGCCCTGTTGTGCCCTGTTGTGAAACTGAGACCAGACAAGTTTGTCTCTGGGAGTTAGAGACAGGTTCTTACAGAGTTTGTTCTAGTCCTTCACACCTATCACGGCTCAGTTCCCCAACCTGGCACTTCGACTGTAGCTATGGGGGCCGGCTAGCAGAATAGTGTCAGTTCTGTCCCTCTGTGTGTTTGCACTGGTGATCTGCCTTAGGAGAGTCTGACCCACCTGTTCTCAAGCAAAGGAACCTATGTGTAACACACGCGCTAGCCATTTTCAAAGCACCCAAGTTCCAGATAAACCTTTGAAAAGCCTTATGGCACAATGAGGTTATTTACAAGGGAAAACATCATCAGCTATTGCCACTTGGGTTTCAGCAGCAAAGCTAGGCCTGACTTTATCACCAGTTGATTATAATATAGCCTCCTCCTCGGCCTTAACATTGCTATTTCATCACAAAAAGCCACTCCACCCTGAAACCAGGGCCTCATTAAGCGAAGTGCACGGCACACTCTTCAATAAGACAGTCCCTGAGAGAGATCTTATGAGCTAAATAGAAAAGACGGACAAAGGGTGGGAGCAAGGAAGTAGTGGTAGCCCCATTTATGAGAAGGGGGCTGGAGCACTTGACCTATGAGGAGAAGCTGAGGGATTTGGGCTTAGTTAGTCTGCAGAAGAGAAGAGTGAAGGGGAATTTGATAGCAGCCTTCAACTTCCTGAAGGGAGGTTCCAAAAAGGATGAAGAGAGGCTGTTCACAGTAGTGAGAGCTGGCAGAACAAGGAGCAATGGTCTCAAGTTACAGTGGGGGAGGTCTAGGTTGGCTATGAGGAAAAACTATTTCACTAGGCGTGTGTCTAGACTACAGGGATTTTTCGAAAAAAGTAGCCTGAACTATTATCTGTGGTTTGTAACCTATCCCTTAAATCGGCTTCCGTACCTAATGACTGGAAGGTAGCCAACGTGACACCAATATTTAAAAAGGGCTCTAGAGGCGATCCAATTACAGACCGGTAAGTCTAACTTCAGTACCGGGCAAATTAGTCAAACAATAGTGAAGAATAAAATTGTGAAGCATGTAGAAGAACATAATTTGTTGGACAAAAGTCAACATGGGTTCTGTAAAGGGAAATCCTGTCTTACTAATCTATTAGAGTTCTTTGAAGGTTAACAAACATGCGGACAAGGGGGATCCAGTAGATATAGTATACTTAGATTTCCAGAAAGCCTTTGACAAGGTCCTCACCAAAGGCTCTTGTGTAAATTACATGGCCATGGGATAAGAGGGAAGGTCCTTTCTTGGATTGAGAACTGGTTAAAAGACAGGAAACAAAGGGTAGGAATAAATGGTAAATTTTCAGAGTGGAGAGGGGTAACTAGTGGTGTCCCCAAGGGTCAGTCCTAGGACCAATCCTGTTCAACTTATTCATAAAAGATCTGGAGAAAGGGGTAAGCAGTGAGGTGGTAAAGTTTATGGGATGATACCAAACTGTTTAGGATAGTCAAGACAGAAGCAGACTGTAAGGGACTCCAAGAAGATCTCACCAAACTGAGTGATTGGGCAACAAAATGGCAAATGAAATTTAATGTGGATAAGTGTAAAGTAATGCACATTGGGAAAAATAACCCCAACTATACATACAGTATGACGGGGCTAATTTGGCTACGATAAATCAGGAAAGAGATCTTGGAGTTATCGTGGACAGTTCTCTGAAAACTTCCACACATGTGCAGCGCGGTCAAAAAGGCGAATAGGATGCTAGGTATTATTAAGAAAGGGATAGAAAATAAGACCCGAATATCTTACTGCCCCTGTATAAAACTATGGTACGCCCACATCTTGAATACTGTGTACAGATGTGGTCTCTCACCTCAAAAAGATATTTTGGCCTTGGAAAGGGTTCAGAAAAGGGCAACTAAAATGATTAGGGGTTTGGAACGGATCCCATATGAGGAGAGGTTAAAGCGACTGGGACTTTTCAGTTTAGAGAAGAGGAGACTGAGGGGGGATATGATAGAGGTGTATAAAATCATGAGTGGTGTGGAGAGGGCCGATAAAGAAAAGTTATTTATTAGTTCCTAAATAGAAGAACTAGAGGACACCAAATGAAATTAATGGGTAGCAGGTTTAAAACTAATAAAAGAAAGTTCTTCTTCACACAGCGTGTAGTCAGCATGTGGAACTCCTTGCCAGAGGAGGCTGTGAAGGCTAGGACTATAACAGAGTTTAAAGAGAAGCTAGATAATTTCATGGAGGTTAGGTCCATAAAAGGCTATTAGCTAGGGGATAAAATGGTGTCCTTGGCCTCTGTTTGACAGAGGCTGGAGAGGGATGGCAGGAGACAAAGCGCTTGATCATTGTCTTCGGTCCACCCCCTCTGGGGCACCTGGTGCTGGCCACTGTCGGCAGACAGGATACTGGGCTAGATGGACCTTTGGTCTGACCCGGTACGGCCGTTCTTATGTTCTTATGTTCTTATGTTTTGAGAAATCTTTACCTGTGTCTAGACTGCCATCGCATTCTGTTGACAGTAAATCGAAAGAACGTGGCAGTTTTGTCGACGGCGGTAAACCTCGTTTTACGAGGAATAACGCTACTTTCAACAGAGATCTGTCGAAAAAAGGGGGGTGTGGACGCGGGGAAGGTTTTTTTTCGAAAATAAAGGCCTCCAGGAAGAAGCCCCGGTGGACACTCCTGCCAGACCTTTCAACTCTATTGTTCCTGCCCGTAGCCAGCTTTTAAAGGCACAGGCACCCAGGAGTAGCATTGTGGCAGCAAGCCAGCTGCAACTAGGACCCTGACTGCTTGGCTCTTGCTGGAAGGCCTACTCAGAGCCATGTCCCAGGGACAAGCCCCCAAAGACCCCCTGGCCCTTCCAGGGACACATCCCCTCACCAGGCTAGGGGCACCAAACACCAGGCACCCTCCTGGTCTGCGCCTGAGATCAAAGCCCTCTTGGAGCTCTGGTCTGAGGAGGAGTCTCTTCCGGCCCCGTAGTGCAGGAGGTGGAATGTGGACATCTATGGCAGAATGGCTTTGTCAAAAAAGGCCACCATCCCCGCACAGTAGGCCAGGTCAGAGCCAAGGTGAAGGAGCTGCGGTAGGAGTATGTTAAGGCCCGTGAGCACAGCTCCCGCTCTGGGGAAGCAGCACACTATTGTGTATACTATGAGGACCTGGACCGGATCCTGGGGGCAGGAGAACCCCTGTCTCCAGAGAAGGTAGTGGAGTCTGTGATGGAGCCCCTGTGCAGCAGCGGCCGCAGCTCCAGAATGACACCCCAGAGGACCAGCAGCTCCAAGATGATGATGATGAGGACACCAGGAGCACAGTGACCTTCACCCTGGAGCTGGACACCCAGATGCAGGAGGCCTCCCAGACAACTTTGGACACCAGGGAGGGAACATCAGATAAGTGCTGTGAGGGTCCAACATGCACAGGGCAGGGGAGGTGGGAGCAAAATGGATGGTACAGTACTGTGTCTTGTCATGCTGATCACAGCCTGGGGGGGGCCCCACAAATGGCTGACCACAGGGAGGACCGTCCTACTCCTGCACCTGCATGGATGCGAGGCACCACTTGCTCCTGCAGACAGTGATGCCAGGTGCAGGCATGGGTTGGGGACCCTGGGATTGCCACACAGCTTCAGGCCTCTTAGCAACCTGTGGGAACCCCAACTGTGGCCTGACACTTGTCTGTGCTGCTTGGCCATGGTGTGTGTGTGTGTTGGGGAGCGGGGGCAGGATGGTGGCCTGTACACCTTCTGGGCTCCAAGGAGGCCATGGCTGCTGGCCAGGCCACACTGTGCCTTGCTGAGACCACATGAGCATCCCCTGACCCTAGAGGACAGGCACTGACTGCTGAGAAGGAGGGCATGCCCTCTCAGGGAAAGTGTGAGCATGCATGACTGATGACTTTTCCCTCTTGTCCTCCACAGCTGGACCAGCTGTCCAGGAGGGGAGCGCCACACCTGTCCCACCACCCAGACGGCTGCATGGAACCCGTCGGCACTGGCGCACATACTTGGACCTGACGCGCCAGCACATCTCAGTCCTGCAAGGGATGCAGGAGAGAATCACTCAGAGGATGCAGGCAGAGGCAGAGTGGCACAGTCGCTTGCTGGATGAGTTTGTCCATCAGTGCACTGTAATTTGCGCTGCTATCTGGGAGGCGATGGCCTTCCCCGGTCCTGTGCCTATTCCTGCTCCTCCTACTCAGCCTGTCCCCCCTCACCCCCTGCCATCCCAGACCCAGGTGTGGCCCCACCTCCTGCCCAGCCCCCTACTGTCCCAGTCTGCATGCACGGCCGTCTCCGAGCAGGTTCCCGCACCCAAGGTGGCAGGAGCTCTTCATCCAGGTGGCACCCTCAGCCCTGAGCCTCCCTTCCCTCTTCCAGGTTTACATCCCCCTTCCCACCTGTGAGAATCAGTAAGGGAAGCACTTTACTTTGTTAACAAAAAGTGTATTTTTCTTTACAAAACAGTGATATAGGCTCTGTAACATACAGCAGTGCAATAAACTGTAAGCATTTTGTCAAGCACACCTGTCTCTGTTCTCTGTGTGAATGTGTACAGTGTGGGGCAGGTATGGGTTTTGGGGGGGAGGCACTGGGGGCACGGGGCACACCCACATTTGGAAGGCCCTGGGGAAACTCATCAGGCTTCTTGGGAGAATCTCTCCCTCAGGGCTTCCCGAATGCTCAACCCCAACTGGTGGGCTTGGTGGATGGCAGCTGTCCGGGGCTGCTCAAACTGCCTCCTCTCCACATCAGCCCGTGTCCCCCACCCTGGGAGGAAGGCCTCCCTTTTCCTCTCCATCAGGTTGTGCAGCACACAACAGGCAGCAGCCACTTCGGGATGTTGCGTTCCCCCGTGTCCAGCCGAGTGAGCAGGCATCTAAACCTGCCCTTCAGATGGCCAAAGGCGCACTCTACCTGGAAGCGAGCCCAATTCAGGTGGGAGTTAAAGAATTCCCTGCTCTCATCCAGGTGTCCAGTGAACGGCTTCATGAGCCAGGGCATAAAGGGGTACGCCGCGTCGGCCACGATGCACGTGGGCATCTGCACATCCCCGACTGCAAAGTTTCACTCCAGAAACAATGTCCCAGCCTGCAGCCTGTGGTACAGGAATGAGTTCTGGAAGATGCGGGCATTATGTCCCCGGCCTGACCACCCGACACAAATGTCTGTGAATTGTCTCCGGTGGTCGACCAGGGCCTGCAGCACCATGGAAAATTAGCCCTTTCTGTTAATATACTGGGCTGCTCAATGGGGGCGGTGCGCGGATTGGGGTGTGAGTCCCACTGAGTGCTCCACCGCAGTTCGGAAATCCTAGCCCCGCAAATCCAGCCACAATGGTATCCAGGTCTCCGAGGCGGACAGTCCTGTGAAGCAGCTCCAAATTGATGGCAGTCACCACCTGCAGAAAGGGACAAATAGAAAAACACATAACAGAAAATTAGAGGAGATGCATGAGCTGATGAGAGGTGCTCCCCCACCCCTCCCCTCCCAGACCCCAAGAGCCCCCCCCTCAGGCAACTCTCCCCCTGCACCACGGCAGGGTGAGGCCAGGAGGGCTTCTACCACTCCCACCCCATCCCCTATTCTCTCTGCCCGGTCCTGACCTTCCCCCTTATCCAACCCCCTCCATGGACTGTCCCCAGAGAGTGACTTACCTCCATCAAGACGGCCCCAACAGTAGACCTCCCCACAGCAAACTGGTGTCCCACTGAGTGGTAGCTGTCGGGGTGGCCAGCTTCCAGAGGGCAATAGCAACCCGCTTCTCCAGGGGGATGATGGGCCGCAAGTGGGTGTCCTGGCATTGTAGGGCAGGGGCGAGTCAGGCACACAGTTCCTGGAACGTGGACTTCCGCATACGGAAGTTTCGGAGCCAAGCCTCGTCTTCCCACTGCTCCCTAACAAGACGATCCCACCAGTCTGAACTGGTGTCCAGCCTCCAAACTTGCCTCTCCAGGAATAAGTTAGGTGGCAAAGGCAGTGGGGCTGCAGCTCGAGTGAGGGGCTCAAAGCTGGGCTCTGAATTCAGCTCTGCCATGAACATGATGATGGTCTCATGAAGATGCAGCAGAACTTCCAGCATCACAGTGCGGGGCCATCGCCTGCCCAGGGGCAGCTCCGACTCCATGGCAAAAAAACAATTGAAAGCACAAAAACCAACCAGGAAACAAAATGCTGTGGTGTCCCACAAAGCAGGGCACTCCAAGCAAGCACTGCAGAAGCTTTGCTGTGCCTCTAGGAGGTAGGCAAGCCAGCTGCAGGAGCAGAGCAACGGCTGGATCCCTTAAAGCACGCGTCTCTGCAAAGAGCATGCTGCAGGACCCGGAAGTAAAGGCTTCCCCCCATGCCCTGGCAGAAGTGCTTCCAGGTGCTCTTTTTTCGACAGAGCATCCAGGCAGTCTGGACGCTCTTTTTCGAAAAAGCGGATCGCTTTTTCGATCCACTTAGTGCAATCTAGATGCTTTTTTTCGAAAGAGGCTTTTTCGAAAAAGCCTCCGTCGAAAAAGGCGTGTAGTCTAGATGTACCTTCGGGGGGGGTGGGGAAGTACTGGAATGGGTTATCTAGGGAGGTGGTGGAATCTCCATCCCTAGAGGTTTTTAAGTCTCGGCTTGACAAAGCCCTGGCTGGGTTGATTTAGTTGGGTTGGTCCTGCCTTGGGCGGGGGGCTGGATTCGATGACCGTCTGAGGTCTCTTCCAGCTCTATGATTCTATGATTTATGGAGGGGTCACAGGGTCACAGAGAAGTTAAGGCTAGAATTTCCAGAATTCAGCCATCCCAACTGGGATGGTTTCCCAGGGAGCTCTGCTCCTAGTTAGGCATGGGTGGTTGAACCAAAAATACTCCCGCCCCTACCCCCCCCCCAAAAAAAAACCACCGGGGAAAAAATTCTGTTGAGGAAAAAAAAAAGGAGGGGGGAGACCAAAATTGTTGAACAACAACAACAAAAGGACTTTGAGACTTATTAGGCAAAAAAACAAAAAACCAAAAACCACAGCATTAAAACAGCATGGCCCCTTTCAGAGTGAGTGCAGAGTTAGAATAGGGACAGGAACAGGGGAGAGGTTGAGCACTAAGGCCCAGGGAAGGCATTGCTTCCCCTTGGTCTTTAGGCTTTTTGCCGGAGGCCATTTTGTGTTCTTGTTCAAGCCAGAACTTAGCTTCCTGCGGAACCAGGTAAACATGGGGTCGGGGGGCTGGCGGTGTCAGGGCCCGGGGCAGGCCGGGGACTGGGCTCGGGCCCGGTTGCTAGGGTTGCCAGGTGTCTGGTATTTTTGCCTCCTGGCCGGGAAAAAAAATCAGAAAATACTGGACATTTTAGGTGTCCGGTATTTTCTGAATTTTTTTTTACCGGATAGGAGGCGAAAATACTGGACTGTCCAGGTCAATACCGGATACCTGGCAACCCTAGTTAGGCACCAAAATCCATGGCTAAGTTTTGAAAGGCATGCTTGTAAAAATCCAGCCCCGTGTGTCGCAAAGGGAGCTATGGAGTGTTTTAGGAACCCAGCTCCAATTGCTGTGCAGAGGGGCTTCTGAAAATGAATTGTGGCAGGATGTGTGTGTCAGGGCTGAGAACTGAACCTTCCTCTCCTGAGCCCCAGACCACAGCTTGTCCTCAGGAGCAACCTTCCTTTCCACAGGCGGCATGACGAGGAGTATGAAACATCTGACACCACAGACCCACCCCTGACATTTATCCTCTCCAGCGCTGGATTCGCTCGCCGAGGACGTGCTCCTTAATGCATTTCTGCCAGGCAGCCCTGATTCGACTACAACCGCCCCGTGCTGAGGTTTGTTCTGTTCATGCATTCAGCTGGAGAAACATCCGTGACTCTGTGTAGCACCGAGAATGCAGAGTCTAATTTGTTGCCTCAAGGATGCAGATTTCCTTGGTGCCTTCGGAGCTTTGTTCCCTCCATTCTCAACTAGCATCACTTATGTCCGTTGGCCCCTGAAGAAATCATTGCCTCACTCTTAGGCTAATGCTGCAGGGCATCAGAGACAGGAGTCCTGGTAAATTAATGGGCTGGTGCTGCTTTTAAACACTCCAAGGGGAAGATTAAACACAGTAAGATTTGCTTAGTGTGCAGAGACACTTCAGACCAGTCTAATAGCTTCTTATCCCACGCAGCCTTCCGGCGCTGCCTCTTGGTGAGTCTTGTCAATGGAGTTAAAAATGATTCGGGGCCAGAGGAAGCACTTTTGAGGTGCCTGATGAAAATCAATGAAGTTAACCCACAGTGCTGATTAAATTCATTGCCATTTTCCTGCAGGCTTCCTGGCTTGTGAATTATGATCAAGGATGGGCCTTAAATCTCCAACTCTGATTGCTTTTTACTTGGGCCAGTTTGTTGCTTTGGTGTTTTCCTCCCTTCCCAGTCAGAGAATCAGAGCTGGAAGAGACCTCAGGAAGTCATCAAGTCCAGCCCCCTGCCAAAAGCAGGACCAATCCCAACTAAATCAACCCGGCCAGGGCTTTGTCAAGCTGAGACTTAAAAACCTCTAGGGATGGAGATTTCCCCAATTCCCTAGGGAACCCATTCCAGTGCTTCATCACCCTCCTAGTGAAATAGTTTTTCCTCATAGCCAACCTAGACCTCCCCCACTGTAACTTGACACTATTGCTCCTTGTTCTGCCATCTGTCACTACTGAGAGCACCTTCTCTCCATCCTCTTTGGAACCTCCCTTCAAGAAGTTGAAGGCTGATATCAAATTCCCCCTCACTCTTCTCTTCAGCAGACTAAACAAACCCAAATCCCTCAGTCTCTTCTCATAGGTCACGTACTCCAACCCCCCTAATCATTTTGGTTGCCCTCCGCTGAACTCTCTCCAATGCATCCACATCCTTTCTATAGTGGGGGGCCCAGAACTGGGCGCAGTACTCCAGATGTGGCCTCACCAGAGCAGAATAAAGGGGAATAATCATTCCTCTAGACCCGAATTTCCTCCAAAGCATGTCACAGCTTCGGACATTTCCTCCCCTTCAGTAGAACCCTAGCTGGTCTCCTGTCACTTGCCTGGGGACAGACTATGTTTCACCTTGCTCTGATGCAAAACCCCATATGGCCACGTCGGAGATATGACCTTGAAGATGTAGATGGGGTAAATTTGTCTATTAATATTTGTAAGAGGACTCAACTGAGATCCAGGCCCCATTATGTTAGGTGCTGTACAGATACATAGTAAGAGATAATTCTTGCTCCCTAAGAACTTACATTCCAAATAGACAAGATAGGAAAGATTATTATCCCCATTTTGCCAATGTGAAATTGAGTCACAGAGAGATTAAATAACTTACTCAAGGTCACACATGGGGTCTGTGGCAGAACTGGGTACTGAACCGTAAAATGCCCATACCATCAGACCACCCATTTCTGGCTTCATCTCTCTTTTCTTTGGAGTTTTTAATTGACTATTGGTGCTTATGAAAGTTGTTAATTAGCTCCTTTCTGAGCCTCTCTCGACACTCATGGACTTTCCTATTTCAGCTTGAGCAGGGGAGAGCGGATGTAATTTCCATACAGGTTAAGTATTGTGACGTTGACCGATTTTGTAATGACAGAATATCAGCGAGAGAAGTGGGCGTAAATAGCCAAAGTGGGAAAAGACTTAGACGTAATGAATTGCTTCAGTGGCAGCCAGGGCCATCCGTAAGATTTATGGGGCCCTACGCAGGACTATTAAACTGGTGTCCCTATGCCTGGCGGCAGCCGGGGAGGGGAGATGATGTTTTAGAGAGGGGATTTCATAGTTTTCAGCAACACACTAATGAAATATTTGCAAAGCAAATGGTAAACTAAGGTCCTGTCGGCTCACACAGTAAATTCAGACACTGATAGTACTGATAGACCGAGGGTTGGCAAATGGCTTCATTACCGCTTGAATGGCTCTTTCACAAGTACAGTGCTCTGCCAATAGGCCTGGTAGACTTTTTCTCTTTTAAGTTAACTTGATCCTCTCTGGAGGAAGCAAAGCCACAGAACAGGCAGGCCCACCCACGGCAGAGGGGGTGGAATTGTCCCGGGGCCCGGTGATTTTAAAAAGCCTGGGGTATCAGCTGCCATCATTTCACGGACAGATCTCTGGGCCTTTTAAATCACTGTTGAGGCTATGTCTACACTGGCGGGTTGTTGCGCCAGAAGTATGCAAATGAGGCTAAGCGTGGAATATCGCTGAGCCTCATTTGCATACCTAATGAGCTGCCATTTTTGCGGAAGAGGCTCTTGCACTAGAAGGAGCTGACTACACTGCCCCTTCTTGCGCAAGAAAAACCCTCTTGCACAATGCCGCTACGCTGATTATTTTCAGGAATAACGGCATTGCGCAAGAGGGTTTTTCTTGCGCAAGAAGGGGCAGTGTAGACAGCTCCTTCTGGCCCAAGAGCCTCTTCCGTAAAAATGGCGGCTCATTAGGTATGCAAATGAGGCTTGGCGATATTCCACGCTTAGCCTCATTTGCATACTTCTGGCGCAACAACCCGCCAATGTAGACATAGCCTTGGAGAGTTGTGTGACCACTCTGGGCAGCTCTAAGGGCTGTGGGGAGCGCCCCACACTCTGGGGGCACTGACGGTTATGGGGGGAGGGTACGCTTGCTGGCCTGGCACTGCCCATTCTGACCAAGGCCCCACCCTGTCTGGGAGCATGGAGTCGGCTCCCCTCATCTTGCTCAGGGGCTCGGCGTGGCTTTCGGCACCCCTGGGAACAAGGATAGGAAGAGATGGTTGGGTGAGTGGACATTAAGACCTAGTGGTGCCCCAAATTTTCAGGTGCCCAGGTTGTTATTGCTGGAGTAGCACCAATAAAAAAATGATCAGGTCCCATTGTGCCAGGTTATCCATGTAAATATTCACTGGGGTAAGAGACGATAGCTAGTAGCTCCATGCCAGTTGGACACGGACATTTTGCAGCTGTTTGCTAGTGAGATCCAGGCCCACCATTCAACCACACACACAACCTCTCTGTCTTCTCACCACAACTCTCCACAAAGCCTGCACTTAAGCTCTTTTTACCTCACTCCCTTCTCCCTTGTTAAAATTCCCCTCAGATCTTTCCTTTTCCTCTTCCTCTTCCCTCCATCGTTCACTCTCTTTGGAGCATTTCATGATGCTGTGCATGGAGGATACCTTAGAAGAACTCCTTTGAGTCTAACCTGATCCATTTGTCTGTCCCTCAGGCATCTCTCTGGCTGTCTTTAGGGCTTCCCACCACCGTAGCCTCTGAGCATCTAAACAGGAGTTTATCTGTGGGGCTCTTCTGGCAAAAGGGGACAGGTGAGCTGCCTTTTCTGAGCATCAGAGAAATTGCAGGAGAAGGATTGGTCCCTAGGCAGAAAGTCTGTCAAAAGCTGTGTCAGTGGACCTATGCACCACTGGGGCTACGTCTACACTACAGCCTTTTGTCAGCAGAGACAATGCAAATGAAGTGCTCATTAGCATTTGTCACGCTGTCATTTGCATATTCTCTGCCGATGCTTTTTGCGTAAGAGGTTTTTGCGCAAAAACAAGCAGTGTAGACAGGGCCGTTTTGCGCAAAACCCTCCTTTTGCGCAAGATCCTGTATACCTCCTTTTTTGAGGCATAAGGGATCTTGTGCAAAAGGGTTTTTTTGTGCAAAACAGCCCCATCTACACTGCCTGTTTTTGTGCAAATAACAGTGCGACAAACGCTAATGAGCGCTTCATTTGCATTGTTTCTTCCGACAAAAGGCTGCAGTGTAGGCGTAGCCTGGGTCACATGCTACAGAATACTCCACTGAGATAGCTCATATAGTCACCCCTAGCGATGCCTGGTGTGTTGGCCAAGATGGCAGCCACCATATTTGCACACGTGTAGTTGGTTGACACTGGGGACTAGCCACGAGCATCCTTTCCCCGTTGAAATCCTGCCCATCGACAGCCTTTTCATCACAAGGCCAGAGGCACTTGGCTGAACTGCTTTCTGCTCAGGTTACAGAAAGTTTTTCACGTGGTCAGAGTTTCCCGTAGCTGCATTGGCAAGAACGTGCTCACAGCCTTATCGACATTCACACCTCAGGAGTTGGGCCCTGGCTTGCCACTGTGAATTTTCAGATAATTTCGACATTTCAGGAGTTGACGCTTCATCCTGGAAATGCAAAAACGTCCTCTAACTCTGGGGCATCTACTGACTGCAATTCTAATTAGACTGGTACAAGACAAACAGCCGGACATAGCCCTGAGATGCACACGTCACCGCAGGGCCTGGGTCTCAGAATCTTTCTGTTTGGAGTCTGAGGAAATCTTTGGGAATGGCCACAGCTCTCTCCTTCTCAAGGTGCATCTCACGCACAACACACATTAAGATTCAGACTTTGGGTCTAATAACTGATCCAGCAGTTTTGGAAGCTAAACTGTCAGACTGTATCTATATCTAAAGCAGGGCCTAGTGCTCTGAAGTCTGGATTCACTATACCCAATAGACGGGCTTAACTTAAAGCAATCATTTCAATGCTGAGATTAGATGCTGCCCAGAATCAGCATTCTGTGCGTAGCGAGGTATTACCTTGCTCAGAGACACTGTAACAAAGAGAAACTCACTGTGTCTGCAGGCACGGCCCATGGTCTGATTTATAGGATTATAAATTGTCTTGTCAACTACCACAGGAACAAAGCACCTTATAAACTGCACGTAAGGGCTGCCTGCAAACCGAGCCTCAGATGAAGCAGTGTTAATAAGCGGAGGTTATTTCTGGTTTGCTTTTGAAATAGAACCAGACTTTTCTGCAGGTTTATTCTCTGCTCTGCTGACCGTCTGGTAGGTCACCTCAGCCTCGCACATACCTGACTGTCTCACTAGGGTGGGAGTTGGGCGCCTAAACTCTTTAGTTACCTTTTTGTGAAGCTCAGCTCTATTATCCATGTGACAATAGGGCCTAGAGAAGTGGTTCTCAACCAAGGGTGCAAAGCCGTCTGGGGGACCATGAGCAGATTCCAGGTGGTCTGTTAAGCAGGACCAGTGTTAGATTTGCAGGGGACCAGGGCAGTCCTGCCGCATGGGGTTGAAGGTGAAGCCTGAGCCATGTAGCTTTGTGGGGGGCCCCCTGCGGCATAAGGCTGGGCAATTGCTCTACTTGCTACCCCCTAATTCTGGCCCTGGCTTTTATATGCAGAAAATCAGTTACTGCGGCACAGTTGGGCTGTGGAGTTTTTATAGCATGTTGGGGGGAGACCCCTGGCTTAGAAGCCCCAACCCAGATAAGGGGCCCTTTGCACTAGGTGCATAAAAAACACACCGCGAGAGACATCTATTTGGATGGTAAGTGCTTGGGGCTAAGACCGGCAAAGGGTGGGAAAGGAAATGACTTGTCCAAGGTCACCTGGGAGATCAGTGGCACAAGTAGAAACAGAATCAGGTCCCCCCGAGGATTCTCCGGAGCCTTCTCCACTGGGCCACACTGCCTGAAATCTGCTTGCTTCACACAGCCTCTGAACAACTACCACATACAAAGGACATTTTTATCATTCCCCCAAAGTCAGCCAGAATCAGAAGTGGTTGCCCTAGAGACGAACGGCTCTGTCTTCTATCCCCTACTCGCCAGAGCCAGCCAGTTCCCCAGACCAAGTCTTTTGACTGAGCTCCATGCCCATTCCCTCTAGCAGAGCATGAGGCGGGGCAGTTTCGTGCATCCACAGGGTTGATTTCTCTGTGAATCATGTTGTGAAAATGTGCTTTGTAGCCGTAACAAGAGATAGCAGGAATACTGGGGAACCAGCAATTTGGTGACAGCAATTGGAAAGGCAACGTGGATGCTGCGCATGTTGGTCCTGGCCAGCTCTATGGTCTGAAAATGGTGGGTCTTATGGAGATGAGAGAAAGAATGATACAGGTAGCAGAAAATACTATGCTGAGGAGAACAGCAGGCAAGCGGAGGGGAGACAGAAGGAGATGCAGTTATGCAGAATGAGTAGAAGAAATGAGGGACAATGAACTTGGGACTCTTAGCCATAGATTAGCTGGTGAGCACGTTCAAGGTGGGCCAGATAGGTGACAAAAATGGGAAAAGAAAGATCAGCAGAGATACAGCAGATACCCACAAAGGGCAGGAGGGGAAGTGACTAGCCAAAGATCACACAGAGCCAAGAGGAAATCCTAGATCTCTGTTGCCCCAGGCCAGAGATCTGTCCACTGTCTATGGATAGGCAAACCTGTGTGGATCCTGTAGGCATATAATAGTAATATGCTATGCAACACTCCGGGATGAATTCAGCTTCACAACCCACCTGCTGGGATTATTCCCATTATTTTATGGATTGGGAAGCTGACACACAGAAAGGGAAAGTGACTTGGTGAAGGTCAGGAGTGAGTCAGTGTCGGAGCCTGAAATAACATCCCTAGTCTACTCTTCATTCCACTAGACCAGCGTTTCTTAAACTGTGTTCCACGGCACACCGGTATGCCGCGAGGCAGTCAGAGGTGTGCCGTGGAGAACAACAGAATTCAAAATGGCCACTCTTAAAGGGGCAGGCGACCTTTTTTTTTTTTTTTTTAAATACTCATTGACTTTCCCGGACCTTCCCCCAACCCCCAACTCTTCTTTCTCCCCCCCCCCGACCTTTTTTTTCCTCAACAAAAAATCCTTGGTGTTCCCCATAAAAAAAATTATTGTTTGGTGTTCCTCGGTCTTAAAAAGTTTAAGAAACACTGCACTAGACCATGGACATGAACTGTAGCCTCTTCTGCAAATCGAATCAGGAAACTTCTTTAAGATGCTCAAAGGTTTAATATAAATTCCCAACCACACGTAAAAGAACAATTTTCATGCACTTCTGTATTCACATGCAGACTTAGAGTATGAACAGCAAAATTAAATGACAATCTGATCTCAGTAGAGTCCAAGCACATATCCAAGCAAAAAAGTGCCAATAGGTGGCTGGGCTGTTCACTCAGTCCCATAAGAACATAAGAACGGCCAGACTAGGGCAGACCAAGGTTCATCTAGCCCAGTATCCTGTCTGCCGACAGTGGCCAATGCCAGGTGCCCTAGAGGGAATGAACTGTCACTTGGTAAACTGGGAGGAAAAGGTGGCTCTTGTTGGTATTTTGAAACTCACCCATTGTTAGCTACAACCACTGCTACCTCTAATTACCCCTAGACCAAGGAGACAAGGAACCACACGTTGGCAATAATGTCCAGCCACTGGGCCAGCCAATGGAGCTCAGAGCTCACCCAGACGCTGGTGGAGTTTCAATTTCTATTGGGTTGCTCACGGCTGCTGAAGAATTAAGAACTACAGGTCACCAGCCTCTGAGAGTTTGCTGTGTTCAATGGAGAAACAGCTGACCCCAGTTAGCAGGGAGAGCTGGCCTCAAGGACAGACAGAGAAAGACTTTGCTAGAGTGTAGAAAAGGTTACATTAATTACCTCGAATGCTGGCAATAATTTAACACTGGCACACAGGATTGTTCTAACAACCTTTAATACGCTGTCTAGGCAGAGAGCTGTAGGAGGCAGGAATTAAGTGATTACTAATGCAATGCTGCAGTCTTCCTTCTCCCAGGTTACATAATCACAGCCCAAAGTACACCTAACATTCTTCCCACAGATGCTTCCCTCTCTCATGGCTTTCTGTTCTGCTTGAACGCTACGTTTCACTTGGTTTCTGAGCACACGGTAGCAGCTGGAGAAACCAATCCAGTTCAGAGCAGGGCTGTGCAAGGCACCGTACAAACACATAGGAAGCGGTTGGGACAAAGACTTTAGGGATGTTTGGACAAAGATCTAGGAGGGCTGTCATCATAACACTGTCATCTAAAGAGCTGAGCCTGCTTCAGAGCGTCCTGAGTTGATTCTGACTCTAGAGGAAGCAAACATAGCCAGGGCCAGATTCTGATTTAGGAATTATTTAGTGGAAAGTCTCTGGTCTGTGTGTTATGCAGGAGGTGTAGGCTAGAAGACCACAGTGGTCTCTGCTGGCCTGGGACTCTAGGAATCCCTTACATTGAATAGATCCTTCCTCCAAAAGACGGTCCACGGAGTTCTGTGGTGTGGAACCACTTGCAAAGCGAGCGGCAGTAGACATCACATTGTAAGGGTATCAGAATCTGGGTTGGAATTCTGACCTCTTGGAGTCAATGAAAGTTTTGCCACTGACTTCATTGGAGACAGGATTTCACCTCTGGCCCCTAGTTAGTAGTTTTTAGGAGCGAAACCAATGACATGGATGATCAGGGAAAGAAACAGCAGATAAGGCAGTATACTCATTAAAAACAACAAGGAGTCCAGTGGCACCTTTGGGTACGTCTACACTGCACGGCTATTTCGAAATAAGCTATTCCAGAATAGTTATTCTGAAATAGCTTATTTCAAAATAGCACATCTACACTGCAGGGAAGCCTCAGAATGAGTCCGAGGCAGGCTTCCCTAATGTAGACGTGCTATCTTGATTTAGAACCCCAGGAGGCACTGGGGAGGAATAACTTAGAATGGCCCTGGTGGGGGCTATTTTGAAATAGCAGCAGTGTGGAGCATCTTCACATGCCTTATTTCGAAATAGCTATTTTGGAATAGACGTTATTCCTCGTAGAATGAGGTTTATAGGTTTTGGAATAAGCCGTCCGTTATTTCAAAATTATTTCGAAATAACGGAATGGCTGTGGAGACACTCACATTGTTATTTCAAAATAACGCTAGTTATCTTGAAATAACGGTGCAGTGTAGACGCACCCTTAGAGACTAACAATGTTATTATGGCATAAGATTTTGTGAGTTGCAACTCACTTCATCCGATGCATGAAGCGGAAAAAAGAAGGAAACAGACAGCAGGGGTACAGAGATGGGAGTGTTACATCAGACCTAATTCAATCAGGGTGGATGTGGATAAGAAAGTGAGACTGCCTCAAGTGGAACATTACTTATGATAATGAGTGACCCATTCCCAATCTCTAGTCAGATCCATTCTGATGGTGTCAAATTTGCCTATGAATTCCAGCTTAGCAGTTTCATGTTGCAGCCTGGTTTTGAAGTTTTTTGCTTAAGGATGGCAACTTTCAAGTCTGTAACTGTGTGTCCAGGAAGGTTAAAATATTCCCCCACTGGTTTTTGCATGTTACCATTCTATTGTGTTGGTTTATTCTGTTGCACAGAGACAGTTTAGTTTGTCCAATGTAGGGCAGAGGGGCATTGCTGGCATGATGGCATATATCCCATTCGTAGATATGCAAGTGAATGAGCCTTTGATGGAATGGCTGATGTGGTTAGGTCTTAGGATGGAGTCACTAAGGTAGATGAGTGGACAGAGCTGGCAATGGGTTTGTTCCAGGAATTGGTTCCTGGGTGAGTGTGTCTATTGTGTGGTCGGTGGTGAGTATGTGTTGCAGGTTGGGGGTCTGTCTGTAAGCAAGGAAGATTCACTGCTCACTGGCTCCCGCTGTAGGCTGGCGTAATTCTGATGAAATCGAGGTTGTTTCAGTGCCATGAAGCTGGAGAAGTGGGCCAGCTATTTCTACCCTGAGAGAAGAAAGGTCAGTTGCTTTGCTCATGAAGTGCTTCTTGGCCTTGGGTTTTTGTTTGATTCTCAGCTACATCCAGCTCTGGCAAAGCCTCTTTCTGTGCCTGGCGGCGGAGCCTGAGAGCAGTTGCGTATGCGTTAAGCACGTCTGACATCCTTCGCTGGGAAATCAGAACATATTAACTACAAATCTCTGCTGCCAAATGTTTGTTCGCTTTAATAAATTATGCCAGCAAATAAATAGATGCTAAATTACATCCTGGTCTGGCTAGAACTTTTATCTTGCCTGTCAGGACTGCGTAATATTTATGATCGCCTGCTTCAGATCCTCTAAGGGAAAGCAAGCACATGGCTGCCGCAGTCAGTGGTGATGCTCCCAGCTCTTGTTTGATTTTGCATTTGATCAATGCCCAATAAATCTGTAATCTCGTGCGCCTATACGTCTTGGTGTAATGTACCCTGGGAATGCTCTAATTGGAGGCAGAGCTAGTCAATCACATGGCAGCAGAAGGGGGAGCCTGCCTTTCCAATGCCACGTTGATGGCAATTAGCATTTCTGTTTTGACAGCTTCTCAGTGCCACTTGCAGATCACAAACAAAGGCCCCGATTCAGGAAAGTGCTTAAACCCCAGTGACTGCAATGGGCCCTAGGCAGGTGCTGCCTTTAATGGGGGATGCTTTCCTGAAACAGGGCCTGTAGACAAAATGTAGTGTGTTGGTATTGTATAAGAATATGAATTGGATGTTTCATGACTTGCTTATACGTTCTGTATGCTTTATTTCTCCCCATTTCTCATGATTAGACACTGTCTGCATTGCAAACTAAGTTGTGTCGTCTAGTAACTATGCAATTCTTTGTCTGAAATGCTGCAAAATTATTTGGGGTGAGTGGGGTGAATGTGTGTAAGTGTGAAGACATTACAAATGCCTAGATGGTCAAGAAGAAGTGGGAACCTTCAAGATTACCAGGAAACGTCCATTGTGCCTGAGGCCAAATTAAATTAGCGGAATTAACAGAACCATGAAGACTGGCGGATCCCCAAAGAATGAGACTCAACAAGAGATAACAATGGGAAACCTGACAATAGCCATCTGAGAATATCTGTGGAAAACCCTGAGACTGACACCTTTTAAGGATGAATGATTGCAGCATGACACTGCAGAACCCATAGACTCAAAGAGGAACTTACATGTATAAAGTGGGGGGCTTTTGACATTAGACTCTGGATTTTGTCCTGCAAGCCAAACCTCAGAGGAGCCCCAATTGCGATCAATAGACCCCGACTCCTCACTCAGTCTTGCCTGGTCGGTAAGACTGACTTGAGCCACGACAGACCCATAACTATAAATCATCTGCAGGATGTGTGTGTGTGTGTGTGTGTGTGTGTATTTGTGAGAATGCATATGCTGTTTTCATGTACTTTTAATAAACGTGACACATTGCCTTTTCCCCCGGAAAAGATCCTGCATGCTTCTTAGAAGCATAACAGGCCAACATCCCAAAGGTGCAGCAGGTGGGACTGCCATAAAGCCAGGCTGGTGTACACTGTACACTGTCATTGTCAGGGGAGTATTTATTGCTTTGACAGTGCTGGACCTATACCTGGTGCTGCCCCACATTGAACTGTGAGCTAATCCCCTTCCTGACCAAGCCCCACTGGAGTGAAGTGTCTTGCGGCAGCCTGATACTAAACAGGAGAAGACACACAAAGCTGTGTGGCTGTGCTTGGTTTCAGTTTCCTGTTCATTACTGTTCTACAGGAAAGGAACATCCTCAAGGTACAACCTGGCAAGGACTACAGGGCTATGTCAACACTCGCGGCTTCTTGCGTGAGAAATATGCAAATGAGGCTAAGCGTGGAATATCGCCGAGCCTCATTTGCATACCTAATGAGCCGCCATTTTTGCAGAAGAGGCTCTTGTGCCAGAAGGAGCTGTCTACACTGCCCCTTCTTGCACAAGAAAAACCCTCTTGCGCAATGCCGCTACGCTGATTATTTTCAGGAATAACAGCATTGTGCAAGAGGGGGTTTTCTTGCGTAAGAAGGGGCAGTGTAAACAGCTCCTTCTGGTGCAAGAGCCTCTTCTGTAAAAATAGTGGCTCATTAGGTATGCAAATGAGGCTCGGCGATATTCCACGCTTAGCCTTATTTGCATATTTCTAGCGCAAGAAGTCACGAGTGTAGACATAGCCCAGATGTCCTGGAAAGGGGAGCTGTAGAATAAAATGGGGGAGCCATTTAAAGGGGGTACATAAGGGGATTTCACTCCTGCAGCACACTCCCAAAAAATCCACCACCCTTTAAAAGCAAAGTGCGACAAAGAATTTAAATAATCCACTCAACAGAGCATGTCCCATCTCACTGCTGGTTATGGGTGATACCTACGAGGTTTAATGTAGCTTGAGGATGAATGGCAAGGCCATCTCCATTTCAAGGCTTTTTCCCTATGTCAGCTTAGTTGCTTATGAAACAGCCCCCCCCCCATAGATCATCAGCAGGGTTTGAAGCCTGGCCCTTTAACGTCGCTGCTCAGCTCTGTACCACATGTGGAGGAGCAATCACATGAGTGGGTGGTGGCGGTAGGCTTTTAACCACTTAGTGGACCAGCCCCTAGCAAGGAGCATGGGATAAATGTTGCTAATGTGGGTAACACAAGGAAAATGGGCTGGTTAGCACAGTGTGAAGGAAGGAAGGAGATAGATCGACTGATTTGATCGATCTGCTTTCCTTGGTTAATGCTCCATCAATCTTGACCAAAATGATCTCAACCTTAGATGATGGATGAATCAAACCATTTTATCAGCACCTAATTTACTTCCTTCCATCTCTTTAATCTGAAACAATACTTGTCTTGGATAAAATGGATTAACTGGCCATAGTTTCAGATGAACAGGAGATAACCTGTTGCTCCAAGCAGTGAGATTTACCGTTTGGGTACAGTTAATAGAATTTACTTTCCTGGTGGACGGTTCTCTGAACTGGGACATTGCCTACATTGAGAAGAATAGATTTTATTTTTTTACAGATTTCAAAGGTGATTTATGTGTTTGTTTTGTTACAATAAACTTGGTTCAATAAAATGATAATTGTTCTTAATGCCTTAAATTAATTATAGTCATTTTTGTTGCCCCTCTGCATCTCTGCTGCATCTCCGTGGGTCTCCATGGCAACCCATCTTACCAAAGTGAACATGTACAATCAGCATTTCCTTGGGTCTGTTGAAACATTTACATCCGTCAAGTCATCTGTTGCCCTCTTCTCCGACCAAAGGTGCTCTCAATGGCAAAAGTGGCCCAGAACAAACTGGGATGAAGGGGGGAAACGCCACTGGAATCTGGAGACAGAGTGAACAGGAGGAAGGATGGTCTTGAGGTTCAGACAGAGAGTGGGGAAGGCCTGATTTCTAATCTAGACCTGCCACATGAACTGGAGTGAGTCACTTCCCTCTCTGTGCCTCAGTTTCCCCATCTGTAGAATGGGGTGGGGAGAACACAAATATTGTTCTACCTTACAAAGGTGCGGTTGGGAGGCTCAGTTCATTCATGTTTTCAAAGTGTTTTGAGATCCTCCAATGAAAGGGGAAAATCAATTCAGTTCCACTGTTTATAAGGGCTTGATTCTTTATGGTACAGAGTGCCCTCAATCTCCCACACTAAAGGCAATGGAGTGCAGGGTTCTCAGCACTTTGGCAGCCCGAACCCTACAAAGAGGAAAGGTCACAGGGGACCATTGGACTGGAGATGCTGTGAGAAGAGCCCTGGCTAGATGGCAGCATTTCCATGCCTGCTCCTGACTGGAGCGGAGAAGTGCAGACACAGCTGGCAAAACGGAGTGGGGGGCATATGGTTCCCGAACTTCTCCACACCTAGCTGGAAAGGCTGGGTTTAGGGGTCCAATGAGGGTCCGCTCTTATTTGAGTGGGGCTGGGCCGCCCAGCCTTAAATCAAATAAGGATCCCACCTCTCCATGAGGATGAGATGAACTGCTGCACCAGTTACATGTCTTCAGCATTCTACACTCAGGAAACCAATGGGAACTGGAGGTGAGCTTGGACTGAGAGACTCTGCCAGGTGCATTTGCTCCTTAAATTACAATCTGCTCCATTACAATCTTCCTTGGCCAAATCTTTGAACTTTCCTGTCAGGAGTGTGTAATATTCATTGCTGCCTGCATCAATTCCCTTCAGGGAGAATGGGGAGCACTGCAAACAATAACAGGCTAGACTCACAGCGGGTGTGAAACATAGTAACACCCATGCCTTGACTAGAGCTCTGCCCATTGATACCAGCTAATATACTATTAATACTATACTGCTGCGGTTGACTGTGACTCATGTCTCTTATTTGATCAACACCCAAGAAACCTGTTATCTCATGAATCCATACATTTGTGTTTAGTGCACTGAAGGAGAGATTTAATTAGACTGGAAACTAGGTGTTCCGTCTACACGTGACTTTGAATCGTGTATTTTCTCCAGCGAGTGGTGAGGTGTTGCATTGCAGGAGGTGGATTCCAGCTCATTCAGGGGCACACTGAACATTTAATTGTGTCTCCCTCATACCTCGCTTGAGAGGCAATTTGCCTTACACTAAGACGATGGGCAAAGGCAATAGGCCAGACACGGAGTGCAGGTACAAATTTGGGGCAATGCTGTACGGGAATGAGACATAGGCAGCAGTCACTTAGTACAGCTCCTGGCATAGGCCCTGGCAGTGTTGTGGGCCATGGGAAAACTTCTGGCTCATGAGTAGAGCCCTGCAAGTCCATGGATATCTGCGGAGGTGAACGTGGATATCCGCCGCACATATTTTTGTGGCTGCAGATGTGGGTGTGGATACAAAATTCTGAATCTGTGCAGGGCGCTGCTCATGAGAACCCTAGCGAGGAATCACACTGTAACTCAGCAGCGTCTGTGATTCCATTCCCGAGGCAGCCTGGAGTTTTATTCTAGTGGCTCCCAGACCTGCTGTTTTAGTTGTGGCTTCCAGCGGAAAGTCAGGCTGACCCTGAGCATGCAGGCGAGAGAGAATTTCCTGCTGCGCTCCTCTGCTCGCACAGTGCTGGGAAACAGGGACAGACGACAGACCTAGCAGGAGCTGAGATGTAGATTGCTGTGCTGTTGGGAAAGGCATGCCACGCAGGGCTCCCTGTGGCTGACATAGTGGCACACTGGAGTGACAAGTAGTGCCATGTATGCAGCATTATCCTATGGCTGAGAGACACATTGCAATCAGCCAGGGAGCAGCAGCCATAGAAGCAGGAAAAAGGAGTGTGGAGGGTACTGAAGCAGCTCCAGGCTTCTCACCCACTGGGCCCTGCCTGGGTCTTGGCTGCCAGGCCATGCTCAGGAGCCCTGCTGCTAGCCAGGGTCCTGGATATTAGGTCCAAAGTCTTGGCTGCTCGCCTCACTGCCACTGCCTGGGATCCCAAACACTGGCCCCAGGATCTAAACCACCTGCCCCTCTGCTTCTGCTCACCAGCTACCAGGCTCCACTCCTGGCCATGGTCCGGGGCTTGCCAGCCGCCCCCCAGAATGGGGCAGTGAGGGGCGTGGTCAGAGGTAAGGGGGCTGCAGCTGAGCACCCCACCCTAGAAATTGTTCCAGTGTCACTGGCCGCAGCTGGCGTGCCACACTCAGAGATGCAGAACCTGCGCAGGCACACCTTGCCTCATACATCACCTGGCCAAAGAGCACCTGCAAACCAGGCTTGCAAACGCTTTCAGCCCCCAAGAAGCCCTAGGGACCGTGTTGTACAGGTCAGACTAGATGATCACAGTGGTCCCTTCCAGCCTCGGATAACAGGTTCATTCTTCCCCTCCTGTACAGGGAGACCAGTTCCCCCACCGCCCTTCCAGGGGAGTGCGAAACGCAGTCTGGCAATGCTAACTGAAGGGCCTTCCTTCAGGTGTCAGCAGATGGCACTGTTTGACCAATCTGTGCGCACGGCCCCAGCAGTTAATCCCTTAGTGGGGGGAAATTTGCCTTTATCAAATTAGTGGGCACCCAGACCTTAACAGAGAACAGAGAGATGACGGTTGCTCTGGTCGATTATAGGGCCTGGGATGCTAAGAAAAGAGAGAGATGATAACAAGCAGGGGATGGTGTGGTCTGGCGAGCCCCAGAGAGCAAAGTCCTGTGGTGACAATGGAACCAGCTAAGGACCGCTGATGAAACCAAGGACATACAAAGCATGTTTGCAGATGCTGAGTCAGGAAACTCAGTGTCCAGACAAGGATGACAAGCCTGCCCCCTCCCTCTGAGCTCCCCAGGAGAACTTCGTTCAGTTCCTAGCTCTTCCACACACTTCCTGGGTGACCTTGGGACAATTCCTCCAGGTCAGGTTTTTCAAAAGTGCCCGGAACTGCTGGGTGCAGGAAAAGCTGGTCTCTATTATTCTGGGCGATGAGCACTTGAAAATCTGGCTCCTAATCTCTCTGTGCCTCAGCTCCCCATCTGTAAAAAGGAGAAAGGTTTTTTTCCCCCACTCTGTCTGCCTCGGCTGTGTTGAATGTAAACTCTTCAAGGACGGGAATTGTTTCTTACTGTGTGTTTGTCCAGCATCACACCATGGAGCCCACACCTTGGCTGGAGCGTTTAGATGCACTGGTAAAACAATCAAGGAGAAGAATTTGGTGGATATCTCAGGGAGAGGGAGACTGGGGAAAGGGCAGTAGGAGTCTCACAGGCATGACAAGATTTCCACTCACAAACATGACAGTGAGCCAAGACCTCCTTGCCTCCATCTGCTACTTGAGTCGAGTGGGCTGAGAGGTTTGTCATGCATAATTTACAGACTGACTGCAGCAATGCCACCAACTCAGCTTTGGAAAGTTAATAAGGAGGAAGGAAATGTTGTTATTTTGGACTCTTCTCTAAGGCTTTGGTCAGGAGCCTTAAAAGAAATGGACCTTAAATTAATAAGCTGGAAAGAAATGAACACAATACAATACTTTATGCATCTACCTTAGCAAACTTCTCTGCTATAATTCAGCCCTGATGAGAGCAGCCAAGGAAGCGGTGGCGTAAGCTATAGTGTAGGAGAGGAAGGTTGTGCTAGAGATTAGGGTGTTAGTCTGGAACTTACTTCGGAGACATGAATTCATTTCCCTGATCTGCCACAGACTTCTTGGGTCACCTTGGGCAAATCACATAGGGTATGTCTACACAGTATGCTTATTTCAAAATAAGCTATTCTGGAAGAAATACTCCGAAATAGCTTATTTTGAAGTAGCACGTCTACACTACAGGGAAGCCTCAAAATTAGTCTGAGGCAGGCTTCCCGAATGTAGATGTTCTACCTTGATTTAGAGCCCCAGAAGGCACTGGGGAGGAATTACTTTGACTAGCCCTGGGGAGGAGCGATTTCAAAATAGCAGCAGTGGAGCATCCACACTACTGCTATTCCAAAATAGCTATTTTGGAATAGGTGTTATTCCTCGTGGAATGAGATTTACAGAAGTCGGAATAAGCCGTCCGTTATTTCAAATTTATTTTGAAATAACGGAATTAATGTGTAAACGCTTGCACTGTTATTTTGGAATAACAGCCGTTATTACAAAATAATTCTCCGGTGTAGATGCACCCTTAATGTCTCTGTGCCTCAGTTCCCCATCTCTATAATGGGGAGAACAGCATTGCTCTCACTCAGTGGGGTGTGGAGAGGCTAAATACGTTAAAGGGGGTGAGAAGCTCAGCTTTACATTTATTTGGCCAGATAAGGAACTGAGATAGACAGGGCTCAAGACATTGGTGTGCCATCTGTCCCAACTCATCTGAGCTTCCACCTCAGTGTGATTTTGATTCCTTTTAAGCTCATGGCACATGTGGTTTGCAAGGTGGGTGGGTATGAATTGTGACGTTAGGACCAAATGGTATTCTGGAGTGTCAACTTGCTAGCATAAACTTTGTGACCAGACCTGATTTGTTTCGAAACTGTCACTTATTCACCCTAAATACACCAGGTTTCTCAGATCATAGAATCATAGAACACTGGAACTGGAAGGGACTTCAAGAGGTCATCAAGTCCAGTCCCCTGCACTCACAGCAGGACCAAGAACCAGTCTAGACCATCCCGGATAGGTGTTTGTCTAACCTGCTCTTAAATATCTCCAGTGATGGAGATTCCACAACCTCCCTAGGCAATTTATTCCAGCGTTTAACCACCCCGAAAGGAAGTTTTTCCTAATGTCCAACCTAAACCTCCCTTGTTGCAATTTAAGCCCATTGCTTCTTGTCCTATCCTCAGAGGTAAAGGAGAATAATTTTTCTCACTTCTCCTTTTAACAGCATTTTAGAGACTTGAAAGTTGATATGTCTCCTCTCAGTCTTCTCTTTTCCAGACTAAACAAATCCAGTTCTTTCAGTCTCCGCTCATAGGTCATATTTTCTAGACCTTTTATCATTTTCTTTGCTCTTCTTCTTCTTGACCTTCTCCAATTTCTCCACACCTTTCCTGAAATGTGTCACCTGGAAGTGGACACAGTACTCCAGCTGAGGCCTAATCAGCACAGAGCAGAGCAGAAGAATGACTGCCCGTGTCTTGCTTACAACACTTCTGTTAATGTATCCCAGAATGATGCTTGCTTTTTTTGTAACAGTGTCACACTGTTGACTCATAGTTAGCTTGTGGTCCACAATGACCGCTAGATCCTTTGGAGAAAGGCACAATATAAAATGGAAGAAATCAAGAAAATGAATGAGATAAATAAACAAAAATCCCAGCGTGGTCATGCTCTCATCTGATCTGCCAAAGGACTAGAGCTTGACTGCTTTATGTAAAGTTTTTGGAAAGCTCTTGCTGTAAGTGTGGCTGCTGCAAATGAAAGGCTTTGGGGCAGAAGATCACACAGGCAGAAGGTGGTTTTTTTTGTGTCACTTGGAAGCAGGGTTGCAGAGTCAGTTGCTTTGTGCATGTGTCGCTGGGGCAGCAGGGCCTAGAGATCAGAGTGCCATTTTCAGGCCTCCCTGGGTGGGGAAGATGGAACCAACTAAAAGACTTTTTTTTTTATCCCTTTGGTGGTGGGCCAAGGATTCCTTCTTGGAGGGAAGGTACCTTGGCTCAGTTCTGACCCTAACAATGCACACTAACAAATTGGCACATGCTTGGTTTGTCTTTTGACGCTGTTTGTCTCTGAAAATATTCATTGTTGCCATGGAAACTGACTTATGAAAGAACCCTGATGCTCTTCCAGGGACATATAATAAAAAAAGAACATGGTTTCTTATAAGGAATTTCATCCTAGTGGAAGGTGCAGAGTGACAGCACTGGAGCCAGGATTCCTTAGACATGACAAGTTGGGCCACAGGTCTGATGTAAGTTGGCAATTCCTGTGTTCCTAGTTGAGTAAGGGTATGTCTACACTTGCACCCTAGTTCGAACTAGGGATGCAAATGCAGGCATTTGAAATAGTCAATGAAGCGGGGATTTAAATATCCCATGCTTCATTAGCATGATCTCGCCGGCGCGCGTTACTCCAAATGCCAGCTGTTTCGAAAGTGAAAGTGCACGCCGGGACGCGTTAGTTCGAAGCAAACCCCTTGGTTCGAACTAACGTTACTCCTCATTTTTTTGAATTTTTAAAATATTTAAATCCCTGCTCCATTGACTATTTCGAATGCCTGCATTTGCATCCCTAGTTCGAATTAGGGTGCAAGTGTAGACATACCCTAAAAGAAGATGCACTCCACTCTTTGTAATATGAATGTCTAATTCTGGAATATCAAGGCTTCTCTAGTTATTAAAAAAAATAAAATAAGAGTCACTCACTGGAGACTGAATCCACTTTGCAAAGCCCCGCCTGGAAAGATTTCTTTTTCCTGCAAAAGCAGGTTATTTTTAAAGCAACTGAAGTGCCGTAGGATTTCAGCCTCAGTGCTCTGCAACTTGTGCCTTGGTAATATTCACAAGGCATAAATCATTTACACTAGCATCCCGATAGGCTGCTTGCCTCACTACATTTAGAAAAAGAAAAAGGAACAAAAAAAACCTTTCCAGAGAATGGGAAGACAGCAGATTCTCTGTGAAGAAGTCAACTGTTTCTGGCACCGTTATAATTTAAAAACAAATGGATACAGCATAATTGCAAATGTCTGGATTATTTCCCCCTGACAAGAATCATCTCAAAAGCTTGCATGGTTGGGCGTGGCATAATAGGATGGACTGTTTCTTTTGCCAAGTTGCTCCTGCAATTATTTTGAGTGTTATTTTGCATCGTAAGTCTTCTGTTTTTTATTGATGGATACAAATCTCACAGGAGGCTTTTATGATTCTGTCTCCAGACTTTTTAAAGTCTAGATTTTATCATAGTTGGAGAGGGGTTGGAGGCAGCCCAAGAGTTTGGCACTGGCTGAGATATAGGCAGCACAAACTGCTGTCACCCCATCTTCCCTAGGGAGTTTCAGGGGCCTTTGGAATAGATGCTCCATTGGAGAAAAAATGGTTCTTTGCCCATAGAATTCGAAAGGGCAAAGAATAGTTGCCAATGCTCATTTTCTGTTGGGAATGTTGATGCCTCTGGCTATGTCTACACTGCAGGCTTTTTGCGGAAGAAGCTTTTTGCGGAAGAGATCTTCCGCAAAAACTTCTTGCGCAAAAGCGCGTCCACACTACAAAAGCACATCGCAAAAGCGATGTGCTTTTGCACAAGAGAGCTCCCACACTGCATGGACGCTCTTGCGAAAGAAAGCTCTGATTGCCATTAACGGAATGGCCATCAGAACACCTGTGCTTTTTCTGATAGGCTCTTTTTGCACAAGAAACCCCTGTTGAGCGTCCACACGCACCTTTTTGTGCAAGAACTCTTGCGCAAAAAGGAGTTATTCCTCACGGAAAGAGGTATACCTACACCACAAAAAGCCCTCTGTTCTGTCATTCTACTGTAAATTTTCTTGCGCAAAAACATGCTTGAGGTGTGGACGCTCCGTGGGTTTTTGCGCAAAAACCCTATAGTGTAGACATAGCCTCTTCCTCTTCTTGCCTTCATGATACTCGGATTCAGTTTGCAAGCTATACTGGTGCCATTTTCCAAGATGGATATTTTTAAAATGAGCCTCTCTACACATTCAGCTGGGCTAAGCTAGATGTAAAATCCATTTTGGAAGGATGAGAGGTGACTAGATCATGGTCTGTAAGGAAGAACCTATCTGATACTGGGAGGAGATCTTTGATTGATCTGTGAGAGGCAGAACAAGATGCAAGATGAAGCTAAGAACATTCTGCTGGGAAATAAGATGCGTATTATTGACACAGAGTAATGAACCATGGGAATGGCTTACTTGGGGATGGGGCAAATTCTTTAGTACGTGGCATCTTTCAATCACACCTAGGTGTTTTTAGGCTTTCTTGCTCACCCACAACATGTTGAACAACGTAATGGGTCTGGCCCACATAATGGGTGGGCAATAAGCGGCCTGACAGGCCACCAGATGCGTTATTTACCTGTGTGTCTGCAGCCACAGTTGCTCGCAGCTCCTATTGGCCACAGTTTGCCATTCCTGGCCAATGGGAGCTGCAGGAAGTGGTGCTGGCCAGGCTACCACTTGCTGCAGGTCCCATTGGCTGGGAATGGCGAACTGCAGCCAATGGGGGCAGCAAGCTGCTGTACACCTGCAGATGTGCAGGGAAATGAAGAATCTGGTGACTTGCCAGGGGCTAACCCTGGCGAACTGCTTCCAGCCCATGGGCCACTAATTGCCCATCCCTGTCTTCAATGGTCATTATGGACCCTGAATTCTATGAAGACCCAAAGTATAGGCAGCTTAAGGTGACTTGACTTCTTGTTACTCAGCTAGTTTCAAGACAAGCCCATCTCCCCAGTATAGAGGGGCCCTGTAATTTAAAATGTGGAGATAGTTGATGTCCAGAGGTAAGATTTGGGACCTCTTCGGGGGATGGCAGAATGGTGACAAACGCAGCAAAGGCATCATCCAAACTATGTGGAAGAGGAACTACCAGCTAATTAGATGGCTGATAGCACGGACACAAGGGCGTTCTTGCTCAGTATCCACACGAGGTCCCTCCTTTTTGACCCTTTGCCCTATACTCCCTTTCTTACTTTTCTCTCTTTATATTTTGGTCCTAAGTAATCAGTTGCTTCCCAGTCCTGCGGCCCTTTTCTCAGTTCAGAGAGTCTTTAATTCTTTGTATGCACCGGTCACCATTCCAGTATAGGTTAACTAGGCTGGTGATTTTCATTCCTTGACTCTTTCCCACAGAGGCAGGTGCTGCCAGAGATGCTCTGCTCAGTGTCATCCTTGTTTTGGCCCTTTTGCCTGCAACCCCATCTCTTGTTTTTTCATTCTTTCCAACTGCACTGATGTTCAACATCCGGTGGCTAAGGCGGGGGGAAGGCGTTGCCTTCCCAAACTGCCAGCCTGGCTCCATCCACACTGCGTCCCAGAACACCTGCCGTAGGCATACTGGGGGCAGAGTGTTGCTGTCCCGGAGCATGGGGAGGTGCTCAAGGGTGGTTCAGGCCACGCTGCTGCCAGCTGGAGCCACGTGGCCTCCTCCCTCCCTGCTGCTCCCGGGGCTGGGGAGACTTGGGCTGTGCAGCCTCTTCCCTCCCCACTGCTCTGGGGATGCTGGGGTGCGTGTGCTCTTCCCTTCCCCACGGTGGGGGTGGGACCTCAGCGGAGAGGACAGGGCTGCCTTCCCCCAGCCCTAGCTGCACCAATCACCCATGCTGATTTTGCAATCTAGGCTCATTTGGCCTCTCAGCTGAGGTTGACGGGCCTTTCATTCAACCCACAGTTCAGGCTGGTGCCTTTCATCAGCACAAAGTTCTATTTAAAGAGCAAGGAGGGAAAAAAAAATCAGAAAACCAAGATGGAAACACCTTGAAATCAGTGCAGCTAAGATATAAACTAAGAGGAAGCAGTTGACAGGATCCATTCAATGATGCATGTATCTTGTTGCTTGACACTCATCTTAAAGGGATCTTCAGAGCTACTCACTTCCTTTAAAACAGCCTACAGTGAAACTGATGACATGCCTGCTCTAACACTACCCTTTGGGGAGATTCCATGTTCAATCCCACAGTCCATCTCTCTCATTCTCACTTCCTTTTTCCTCTCTGTCAGCATTTCAGCTGTCGGGCCCTCTCCGCTAATGCACACTTAGATGCTTTCTGGTGATGTCATTCATCATTCATAACAACTTGCCCACAGTAACAGGCTTGTTAATTTGATTATGCAAATTTCCTGTGAGTTACCAGAGCTATTGAAACAGCAAAATGCATTGGAATTTAATTCAAAAATATTCTCATCTTAAGAGTCATTTGCTTGCAACTTTCTCCTTGATCTGAAAAACTTTGGAAGCTGTTTAATTTTCTCAACTTGACCAGGCTAAGTTTTCTTCTGCTGCCACTGGAGAATGACCAGGAGAAGGAAACCTTTATGTTTAAGAGCCTTATTGTTTATTAATGGATATAATTAAATGGATCTCACTGAAAAGAAAGCGGCATGAAGTCTGAGAGTATGTTCATGTGGCCCATTTACTTGTCTAAATACTGCACTCAAATTAATAAAGGAATTGATATAGACAATGGTTAATGTCTGGAAATTGCACTTGAGATGGTAATGAAGATACAACAGTGGTTGTTAATAACTGTAAATTTTAATCATGTTTTTTTAGTAATGTAGATGAAAATAACCAGCTCAGACATTTCTGATAGGCAGCCTCTGTGCAGACGTGCTAGGAAGTCATATCGAGTACCCTGTGCTAGAACTATGGAGATAGGCACCTTGGAAATATCTAAGATATGCAGACAGATAGGACAGGATTGTGTTCCCCAGGGAAAAGCTGAGGCAGACATAGGAACCAGCTGAACTCCTGACCTCCCAGATTAAAATAACAGCTCAGTGCATGAATGTGTAATGAGTACAGGCAGCATTACGTGGCTTTATAAGATTCGGAAATTAGGAGCAGAGGACACTTGTTTAGGTCCCATCTAGTTTATCCTTTGATAGTATTGGGCTGTGGCCTAATTGATATTCTCTAAGACTTTGCCCTGTCGGGTTTGAGAAGTCCGAAGGGATATGACTACAGCTTCCTCTTGGGAAGCTGTTCCACATTGTGATAGATCCTACTTTCAGGAAGTATATCCACTCTAAACTTCCTCTCTCTCACTTTCACCTCACTATTCCCACTTATACACAGGAACACAGGAAAGATCAGACCATTCTTGACTTAGATGGTGGTGTAAGAAACCCTGCAGGGGGAAATTTTACTTTAGCCCCATCCATTAGAAGTTGTTTAATGCACTATGGCCTAATGGACAGAGTCCTGGACTGGGACTCAGAAGACTTGGATTCCATTGCTGGCTGGCTCAGCATTGGTCTGCTGAGTATCCTTGGGCAAGTCACTTCCCCTTTCTGTGCCTCAGTTTCCCCACCTGTAAAAATGGGGAAATGATGCCACTCCCTCCTTTTTAAAGCATTGTGAGATGTGCTGATGCAAATGCTGCAGGAGAATACAGTAGTATTATTAATACTGTGTCCTGAAGCATGTGAGTTTATGTCCATTATAATGTTTTCCTGTCCTGTCTAATGGAACTGTGGATGTTCTCACATTAGCCATAAAAATCTCTCCTTTTATGAATCCTACCACATCTGTCTCAATGGCATCTTGCTCAAGCATGTCCCACCGGCTAGCTTAGCTCTGTGCCATCAAACACTTCTTTGAAGCAATTTTTAATTGCCTTCTGGCTCCTGCATTAGGAGAAAAGGCAGAGGGAAACTCCTGGCCCTTCATTATAGCTCTCCCATGTCTCCTTTACTTCTCCACTGTCAATGTTTCATGTGTAACACACTCATTCCCATGAACCCCTTTTGGCTAGCTCACCTTTGACTTTCAAGATCCTATTGTGTGACCCAGCTAGTCTGGCTGCCCATTTGCTGTGTAGGCCAGACTATGTGACTATTTGAATTGCTCTGTTGCATTCTGCTGCATGCTACAGATGATCAGATGATCATAATGGTCCCTTCTAGTCTTACAACCTATGCATCTATTGACTGGCCACCACAACGGTAAGCAAATGGTGAAACTGAAACTAAGGGATGAACACAGTAAAGGTGGGAGCAAAGGATTAACATGTTTTGTTAGTCTATAAAGTGCTACCAGACCATTTGTTGTTTTTTAAGTTTATCCTGTACAGATTAACTCGGCTATGCCCCGAATGAGGAGTTAAGGCTGCAAGTCACCTTCTAAGTAGGTGGGTGAAGAGCTGTTCCATGGGGTGTAATTGTTAGGAGCACTGGGCGTGGTTCCAGGAATTTGCTTAGCTCAGAAATGCTATGCCATTCACATAGCCTTTCTTTTCTGCACCATCTCCTCAGAAGGCAATTTCTTGCATCAAGCCTGAAAGACAATCACGGCATCTCTCTCGCTGTGATTCTGAGCATAGGAGAGGGAATTAAGCTTTAGAAATGGATGAGCCTTCTGAGCAGAGGCACCCAAGGGCTCAGGAAAAGAGGGGAAAAAATCCTGCGGCAAACGATAAGCTAAGGTGGCAACCGCAGAGCAGACTGAGGTGCAGGGGGGCAGGCCGCAGCACTCAGAGTCTTGTGGAGGTGCCTTGGGGGGCAATGAAAGGTCCCTGAGCTCCTCTAGGCATTCAGAGCTCTGCCAATGCCTCATTCTGCCGTGCCCCCCAGGTTGCGAGCCATTCGTGGGCATGGGCTGGGAGGCAGCGCTAAGGGCTGGAGACTAAATCTGTCCATCCCTCCCTAGGGATAGAAATTCTGCAGAGACTTGGCCCCCTGGGAGTGAGGCCTAGGTATTTATTTGGCTTGCACTGATCCTAGACAGGCCAGAGACATGCTGTGTTGTCTCCATGGCAACTGCAGCTCAGCAGCAAGTAGGGACCGTCTTTCTCAGAGTAACTCAGAGTGGCTGCGTTAGTGTAACTGCCCCAGTGTAGACAGGCCTGCCCACTGTTTGTGCTGGTTTTCAAAGCCCTAGTGCTGACAGTAGCTGTGCATGTCTACACAGGCTAGAAAAATAAAGACATCACATGCATGAAAGCATAGCCAAACAGATTCAGGAAAGGCAAAGCTAGACCTTCGCTGACAGGGATTTCCTCAACAAGTCAACCTTCCTTGGAGGAAAAGTTTTTCCGTTAAAAGTATTTGCACAAAAGCACGTCTAGATTGGCACGGATGCTTTTGCACAAAAGCATCCATGGCCAATCTAGATGCGCTTTTGTGCAAAAAAGCCCCAATCGCCATTTTTGCGATTGGGGCTTTTTTGCGCAAAACAAATCTGAGCTGTCTACACTGGCCCTTTTGCCAAAAGCTTTTGCGCAAAAGGACTTTTGCCCAAACGGGAGCGTCAAAGTATTTGCGCAAGAAGCACTGATTTCTTACATTAGAACGTCAGTGCTTTTGCGCAAATTCAAGCGGCCAGTGTAGACAGCTGTCAAGTTTTTGCGCAAAAGCAGCTGCTTTTGCGCAAAAACTTGCCAGTCTAGACACAGCCTTAGAGTTAGAATTTGTCCTCCCATTGAACCTACATCCTTCTTCCTGTACATTAAACCCATTACTACTTGACCTACTTTCAGCACACACGGAGAACAATTGATCCCCAACCTTTCTAACAGCCCTTAACATATCTGAAGACTACCATCAGGTCTTTTTTCCCCTCAAGGCTAACCATGACCCGTTTTTAAACTTTTTCCTCATTGGTCAGGTTTGCTGAAGTTTGGTCATTTTTGTTGCTCTCCTCTGGACTCCGTCCAAGTTGTTCACATCTTTCTTTAAATGCGGCCCCTTAAACTCAACATGGTACTTCATCTGAGGCCTCACCAATGCCAAATGGAGCAGGACAATGACATCCCATGTCTTACACATGACCTTCCTTTTAATATGCCCCAGAACAACATTAGCCTTTTCTGCAACTTTTGATTCATGTTCAATTTGTGATGCTTTATAACAGCTGAATCCTTTTCTACAGTACTACCACCTAGTCATCTACTCCTCATTTTGTAGTTGTGCACTTGATTTTTTTCCTCCCACTTTGCTCTTGTCTTTACTGAATTTAATCTTGTTGAATTTAGATCAATTCTTCACCCTGTCAAGATCATTTTGAATTCTAATCCTGTCCTCCAAAACACTTGCAACCCCTCTAATTTTATGTCATGTGCAAATTTTATAAGCATAGTCTCCACTCCATTATCCAAATCATTAATGAAAATATTGAATTGTACTAGAACCAGGATATTTGCCTGTGGAATACCACTAGATACATCCTCCCAGTTGGACAGCAAATCTTTGATAGATTCATACTCTTTGAATATGGGTCAGGTGTGCACCCAGCTTCTAGTAATTTCATCAAGGCCACATTTTCCTTGTGTACTTATGAGAATGTCATGTGGAAGTGGGAACTGTGTCAAAAGCCTTATTAAAATCAATATATATCATGTACACTGCTTTCCCGCGATCCACTAGGCTAGTAACCTTGTCAAAGAAGGAAATTAGGTTGGTCTGGCATGATTTGTTCTTGACAAATTCAGGCTGTCTATAGCTTATCACCGTAGTATCCTCTGGGTGCTTAAAATTATTGTTTAATATTCTACTATATTTCCAAGTACCAATGTTAATCTGACTGGTCTATAATTCCCTGGGTCCTCTTTGTTTCCTTTTTTAAAAGCTAGTGTGGCAGGGTCAGTCCCACTCCTGGGTCCCAGACCCCCGGTCAGTCCACCATTCCAGAGTTTAGATATTGTGGACTGGGCCCCCCTCCACTTTCTAGGGTTGGGCTTTGGTTTTTCCGCTAAAGGGTGTGGGGCAGATGCCCTGTGGTCAACCTGGACTAGGCGACCAGTCCTCCCCAGCTACCAGATGGAGTTTCAGGCTACTGGGGGGAAAGGGAACCCAAACACTCCGGCTATGTCTACACTCGCGGCTTCTTGCGCAAGTAATATGCAAATGAGGCTAAGCGTGGAATATCGCCGAGCCTCATTTGCATACCTAATGAGCCACCATTTTTTTCAGAAGAGGCTCTTGCGCAAGAAGGAGCGTCTACACTGCCCCTTCTTGCGCAAGAAAAACCCTCTGGCGCAATGCCATTACACCTATTACTTTTCAGGAAGAACGGCATTGCGCCAGAGGGTTTTTCTTGCACAAGAAGGGGCAGTGTAGACGCTCCTTCTTGCGCAAGAGCCTCTTCCGAAAAAAATGGTAGTTCATTAGGTATGCAAATGAGGCTCGGTGATATTCCACACTTAGCCTCATTTGCATATTACTTGCGCAAGAAGCCGCGAGTGTAGACATAGCCTCCCTGTCAGAGCTGAGCCCCTCTCCTTCCCCTGTGGTCTCTGGCAAGGCTGATGTTGACTTCTTCAAATTCTCTGCCTTTCCTTATCAGTTACAAGTTCCTCTCTAAACTCCTCTTCCACTCTCTTCCCAGCCCCTCAGCAGGGAAGGCATTTTAAAAAGGCCCAGTGGCTGCCTGAAGTCAAATCACCTGGCCCCTTAATTGATTTATAGCAGGCCTGCCCCAGCTGCTTGCATTCTGCCCTTAAGAGCCTCAGGTTAGCTGCTCCTGGCTGCCCCAAAGTAACCCTCTCTTTCATCTAGCCCTGCAACCTGCCCCGACACAATAGGTACAGGTACCAGTGTTCCCTGTAAGCTGAGTTTTTGGGCAGCCACCCAGAAGAGATTCAAATACTGCCCAGTTGATAACCAGAATGCCCACAGTTGGCAGCATGTGTTTCTACTGGTGGTGCATAATTTATTCTGCACATGGATGGACAAAATGAGAGGGAACATTGATAGGTACTATATTTTCTCCTCTCCAGTCCTTTGGACTTCACTTGAAGATAATCGCCAATGGTTCTGACATTCCTTGAGCCAGTTCCTTTAGTTACTGTAGGGTGAATTACATCAAGGTCTGCTGTCTTGAAAATATATGGCTTATTCTTAAACTGTTCTTCCCTATTCTGGGTTGTGTTTCTTCCCTGTCAGTCTTCTTGGTGTCATTCGTTAATAGTTTTCCTTCCCTGCTGACTGGTCAACGTGTGAACGGAGCTACCTTGGAGATGCAATGAAGGCCCAAGACTAGAACACTGACCTTTCATGGCAGCCAGACAAGTGTAATTTTGGGTGGGACTGGACACTTATCTGTCAGCCAGAACCCCCTCTCCTATTTTTTTCTGTTTTGGATAGAATGTTGGAGGAAGAGAAGAGAAGGGCTTTGCCCTGACATCTGTCCATCCACCGGTGTTCATCGCGGAGGACATAATCAGCAAAGACAAGAGGAACAAGAGGGTAAAAGGGGAAGGACAATAGTGACACCTAATAAAGATAAGCTCATCTGAAGAAGTAGGTTTTGCTCACAAAAGCTTATGATAATATATATATATATACATATATATATATATTTTGTTAGTCTCTAAGGTGCCACAGGACTACTCATTGTTTTTAAAGTTACAGACTAACACAGTTACCCCTCTGAGACTAATAAAGATAATGTGATTCATTTTACTCTGCTATTTATTTAAGAGCATTTCCACAAGGGCAAACCCAAAAGAGCCTAGGAAAGGAAAGGAAGGTCTGGCTGACAGAAGGAAGGGTACACAAGCACTCCAGGTTATGGAGGCAATTTCTAGCAAAAGGCTCAAGTAACATTAACTTGTTTTACACTGACAACCTGATTAATCAGTTTTATAGTGACAGCGTGCTGTGTGCTGCAATGCTGCCTAATGGGGGAAGTTGTCACCAAAAATACTTTATAGTTTTCCTATTTTCCATCACAAATCAACAGCAGAAAAAAAAATCCCAAGGACAGCTCAGCAACATGAGAAGCGGTGATAATTAAAACGCATTCCAACAAAATTAGACAGCATTCAGTGCTGTCACGCTATTAGGAGGTATTGCACTCAGAGAAAGAAACAATCAGGCTGTTCTCTTTGTCAGTAATTATGCATCTTAGCTTCTTCAAGAAACCCAGCTTTGCACCTGCATAAAGTTCACTGTAAGATCTAATAGTTATTGGATCAGGCACTCTTTGGGCTTTCTGCTTTTCTTCCCTGCTGGCTTGCAATGAATGGCACCTCTGCTATTACCTGATCATTGCTGGATTTGTCTCAGTTGCCTGCAGATAACAGAGGGAAGTAAAAATTCCTGTTTTATAATGTTGGACCCAGCAGAAGCTGAGCACATTTGGGTTCAGAGCCATATTCTGCTCCAATGAAATCAATGGGAGGCTTTCAAATGATTTACCATGTGCATGGAGCCCATCTGATATTTGAGGGATGGGAATTATCAGGGGTTGTTTAATAGAATAATAGAAATATAGGGCTGAAAAGCACCTCCTGAGGATTAAGCATACTTAGGCCATGGAGAAGTTTGTTTTCCTTTTCATTGGAATAATACATAGAACTTTACAAATAATATTTTGGTTTCCCAAATAGAATATAATATCCATTCAAATCCATTCCCCAAAATCATTGACACCTGTCCACGTGCATGTATGTGACAAAACCTTGAACCTGGCATCGACTTGCTCATTGGGGATCCGTGGGACGGGGAGGAAATAGCCAGAATGATATTATTACTGGAACTGGTTATAACGAGCTATAAAGTGATCTTGGCAGTGTCAGCACCAAGGCTGCTGAGGGAAGGGGAGTCAAGTGGTATGGGAGAAAGTGAAAAATGATGGTAACAGGCATTTCCCTGTAGCACGTTTGTATCTAATAGCAGCTATGTGCCTTTTTCTTGCCCAGATTTGGAGTTGCTCTGTAATCAGTGATGAATACTGTATGTTTCCTGTCTGTCTGACTGCTGTACAGATGCATCCACCCCAGTAGGGAAAAGGAACTTTATCTGGGGATATGTTTCAGAATAAACATTTCAAAGGTTTACTAGTCTACCAGGGAAGGAGTGCAAACCTCTGTGTTAGACTTCACCTGAGGAGACAAGGAAAACCAGTGCCTTGGGTTCTGAGGATCCTGATTAAAAGCATTGCTGGAAACGGAAGACTGGTGAGGAAATTACCCTGTACAAAGGCTGTAGTTTGTTAAATTAGGTGCCAGTTATTAGAAAACCTGTGTTTACTTTTGTTTGTTACTTTCTACCTTTATTCCTTTGCCTTGGTATTACTTAACCTATGCCCCTTTGTCAGGTCTGCCAATAGGGGAGGGGGAGCAAAGGGGCAATTCCCGCAGGGCCTGGCAATTCCAAGGTGCCTGGGACTCCTTGGCCGCGCTTTTGCTACTGCAACAGTGGCAGCGACTGGATCCCCAGGCCCTTTAAATTGCTGCAGGAGCGCAGTGCTGCAGGCTCCATGTGGCTCTGAGGGTGGTGGGGGCCACCATGCTCTGAGTGGCGTAGAGGGCTGGCTGCCCTGCCCCTCACCACCAGAGGCCTCTTCCAGGAGGGTGTAGCCAGGGCCCTCTTTCACCTTGCCCCCTTTGTTAATAAACTTGTTCTGTTTTTACTGTAAGACAACTCGGTGCTGTGCTTGAAGGGCTAGATATGTTTACCACAGTTGAATTAATAAACTACAATGTACTGATTCTCTTTAAAAGAACAGCTTAGTTACTCCCTGCTGTGAATGCGCAGAGGTAGGGGCTCTACATCGCAGAGAAATGTAGAGCTTGGAAGGTTAGAGTTCACTGATTGTTACTTGCGAGGCAATAACTGGGCTGAGAGCCCTGAGGAATTTGTCATGGAGGAGGACAGAGACTATGTCTTCACTATGAAGAAGATCGATGCTGCTGTGATTGATGTTCCGGAGTTCAATTTAGCAGGTCTAGTAAAGACCTGCTAAATCAAACTCAGAGTGTACCCCTGTCAGAGCCAGTATTCCTGCTCCTCGTGATGAGTAAGGAAAGCTGACAGGAGCGTTTGCTCCCCATTGACCTCCCACTGTGGAGACCACGCAGAAACTTGAATTAATGTACGTCGACTCCAGCTATGCAATTAACAGAAAGGACTGATTTGCTCTGGATCTGATGGGGTGCCAGGATGGAGTCAGTCAATCTGGATTCAGTTCCTGACTCTTTGCAAATGTTGTATGTAACCTTGGATAAGTCACCTGGTCTCTCTGTGCCTCAGTTTCTCTTTTGTAAAACAGGGATACCAATCCCTATGTCTGTTTTGTCTATTTAGATTGTAATCTTTCGAGGGCTGGGATTGTCCCTTGCCATATGTATGTATAGCATCTAGCACAATGGAGCCCTGATCTTGGTGGGGGCATCTAGACATTACTACAACGCAAACAAGGACAAGAAAGAGAGTGATTTCTTAAGAAGTGGTTCTTTCTGGCCCATAGCGTTCTAGCTATGGGGCTTGATGATGATAAACCTAAGTGGGTGTTTATGAAAGCTGTGAAGTTTTGAGCTTGAGAATGAACACACAAGCCTCTAAGGCAGAAGGAACCAGTTATAGATGGGAGAAAATGAAAAATGATTGTAATTGTCATTTTCCTGTATCACTTTTATCTCTCATCGCATCTGTGTTGTTTCCTTCTGCACAGCGCGAATATTTGTGCCAGAGCCGACTGTGATCTCCGACAGGCTGAGAAGCGCCGTGCTTAATTTACAGACTAGATAAAAAAGAACGAAAAGAAAACAAACAGAACAATTGAGGGGGATTCCAGAGTGCGAACGCATGTGTTGGCGTCTGGTCTATTAGTTCATTTCCCTACAGCACTGGAGCGTATTTCATTATCTATCATCAAGCGGTGACAAGTCTCCTTCACTCCTCAGGGACTGGATCACATGTCCAACCCAGGAGAGCTTTCCCTGGATTCGTTCTGCCTGAGCTTTGTTATTAGACGCGACAATTGCACAGAAGAAGAAAACCAGGAAGGGAAGCTGCTGTTACTTGGACACACAATTATGTTGATCAAATACACCGGTGCTGAATAGCCTTTACTATAGTAAACATATTGATCTCTCCTGTCTCAAGGGAGGGAAACACCAACAGCGGTGGCACTAATCTGTAATGCTGAGGACAGGGGAATGCTTTAAGGCCTGTTTTTTCAGTTCTCCTTTGCTCAGCTCAAAAGGGATGTTGCTTGGATTAAGACCATCAGATGGGTCCCAGCTCTACACGCATGTAGGTGGCAAGAGTGTGATGAATATCTGGGCTTCCAGTGGACATTTCTGTTGGTTTTACTGTTTGATCTAGAGACAAAGGCTCCGTCTACACTTGGGGCCTGATTCCCAGACAAACCTGGGCTAGCTTGAAGAGAGCTAGTATATTACAAATATGAGTGTAGCCCTGATAGTCTGAATCTCATGGGTATATACTCAGCCAGGGCTGGCCTTAGGCCGATTTGTCCGATTCCCCCGAATCGGGCCCCGTGCCTAAAGGGTCCCTGTGTCCTGAACCCGGAAGTGTGCCAGGCGCATTGTAGGAGGGGGCGTCAGCCCCGGAGGAGAAGTGTGGTGGCTGTGAGTTGAGTGCAGGGTTTCCCCTGAGCGGGGGAGGTAGCTGGGGATTTTGTGTGTGCTTTTTTTTTGCTCAACCAAAAAAATTTCTGGGCCCCTTGTTGAAACTTTTGTGTGCGGTTTTTTTTTTGCTCAACCAAAATTGCTGTGAGGCCCCGTCAAAATTGTTTGAATTGGGCCCCGCACTTCCTAAAGCCGGCCCTGTACTCAGCATGGCTGGCCTGGGGTACAGTTTGCCCTGCCCAGATGTAGATCACACTCCCCACCCAGGGGTGAGGGCTGGTCAGAACAGACTGGTGGGTGGAAGAAGGGAAGTTAAAAGTAGAGTATATGGAAGGAGATGGAGAAGAGAATGCAGAAGGATGGAAAGAATAGCCTATATGTATGTTAGATGCAGGCATGGGGCAAAACGCTGTGAGAATGGAGAATAAGGGTTTTTCTAACCCTGCAATCAACCCCCCACAGCAGGCCCATGTCCACGGGCTGGGCTGTGGGACTGTAAAATTGTGATGTAGGTGTTCAGGCTGGAGCCCTGTTCAGGGCGGAAGGTATATCCCACATCCCTGGCTGCAGCTTGAGCCTGAGCCAGCTGACACAGGCCAGCTGATGGCAGCTAATGGTAGACAGACTTTCAGAGACACAGAGGCTACGTCTAAACTGCAAGCCTCTTTCGAAAGAGGCTTTTTCAAAAGAAACTTTTGAAAAAGCCTCTTTTGAAAAAGAGCGTCTAGACTACAACCAGTACTTTTGAAAAGGCAAGCCGCTTTTTCGAAAGAGAGCACCCAGGCAGTCTGGATGCACTCTTTCGAAAAAGCACAGTTTGCATTACACAGCGCCTTTTTTCAAAAGAGCACTTTCGAAAAAAGGCGTTATTCCTCGTAAAACGAGGTTTACCGCAGTCGAAAAAACTGCCACATTCTTTTGATTTACTTTCGAAAGAACGTGGGAGCAGTCTAGATGCAGGGGAAGTTTTTTTTTGGAAAAAGCCTGTAGTCTAGACACATCCATAGAGAGGGACAACTGGAATAGGAGAAACTTGGCTAAACCGAGACACTGGAGATGACAGGAAATTTAGCTCTCGATCCTGCAAGGCCTCCCAAGTCCGGGTCTATCTTTGAGGTCCCGATCCAGCAAAGCACTAGCCTGCGTTCATTCCATTCTCCCACATTCCATATTTGCCTTGCTTCCCCAGTGCCAGCCGCCCACACCAGACAGAGGGACAGACTCACAGACCAGACCCACAGCTGGTGTACATTGGTGCTGATTTATGCCAGCTGAGGTTCTGGGCCCTGGTGGCATATTTATTTCAGAGATGAAAGAGTGTGAATATTACTCAAATAAAAACAAATTAGGCAAAACATGTCAGCTTCAGAGGCAGAGCTAAACCGATTCTGCAGCCACAGAGAATATATTTACTCTTGCATATGGGAAGCTGATTCTTCTGACAGCCTAAAGAGAATGTGTTTCTCTTTTCATGTTAGCTGCCTGTGTCTTTTGCTGATTATTTCCAGGTATCCTGGTTGTGCAATCATAACAGCCTCCATCCCCGAAGTCACACTCGGCTTCAGTTTTGCATTAGGTGTCATTCGGGGACGATGAGACATTTCCATACACTCCCTTCTTGGCATGAAAGCGTCATGGCTTCAAGCTTCACCACAGGCTATCAGGGATGTGTCCATCTGGGGCCGCAATGCAACGAGAGGATGGACATGTGGGGTTGGGAATGTCCTTAAGCAGGCCCACTGATGGGGGAGAGGAGACAAAAGGGGCAATTAACCCAGGCTACGTCTAAACTGCAGGCTTTTGCCAGTATAGAGTATGCTAATGAAGCACTTATTAGCATTTGTCGCGCTGTATTTTGCATATTTCTGCCGATGCTGTTTGCGCAAGAGGTTTTTGCACAAAAACAAGCAGTGTAGACAGGTTCGTTTTGCGCAAAACCCCCCTTTTGCGCAAGATCCCTTATGCCTCAAAAAAGGAGGTATACAGGATCTTGCGCAAAAGGGTTTTTTGCCCAAAATGGACCTATCTACACTGCTTGTTTTTGCGCAAAACCCTCTTGTGCAAAAAGCATCGGCAGAGAATATGCAAATGACAGTGGGACAAATGATAATGAGCACTTCATTAGCATACTCTATGCCCGCAAAAGCCTGCAGTGTAGACGTAGCCCCAGGCTCCTGGCTGCTGCCGCTGCTACAGAGGCAGCAGTGGTGGCCGGAGCCCTGAGACCTTTAAATCACCACTGGAGGGCTGTGGTGCGCTCCAGGCATCTCTGAGGGCTGCCAGGGTGGATGGAAGGGCCTCAGCACAGCATACTCCAAGTGGCGCTGAGGGCTGGCTACCCGCACCCTGCCCTTCCCACCTTGCCCCTTTCAGGAATGCAGAGCCAACCCCCTTTCCCCTCACCTTTAAGCTCCCCACCAGGAGCTCGGCAAACCTCTTGGCCCCCCTGTCTTTAAGGGGTTGTGGGCATCCTCATGAGGGGAATGAAAGGATGGATTTCCTTTTATTCATCACCCTCCCATAAGGGCTGAAACTGGTGAGGTGGGAGGTGCACCCTGGCTTTAGTGGACTCCATTATAGTCAGGGTCTATAATTTGGTTCCATGGTTCTCAGCACCCCCACTACAAAAATGGTTCCAGGGTCTCTGTCATCTCCCCCCTCTTCCTCCCCAGCTAGTGGCTTTCCCAAGTATCACAAACATGCCACGCTCAGAAAAAAAATCTAGGGATGTGGGTGAGGTGAAAAAGGCGTGCTGTGCCATTAAGCTGTCTGAGGCCCCTGAAGCATGGGAGAGGGTGTGCAGCGGGGGCAGGAGAGGATCTGGGAAAAATTAAAGAGAAGCAGTATGGCTCGGTGGATAAGACGCTGAAGTGGGAATCAGTGGTTCTGGTTCTGTCCCCCTGTTTCTGCCACTAAATTACTGTATGACCTTGGACAATTACTTGGGACTTTTCAGCTTGGAAAAATGATGACTAAGGGGGGATATGATAGAGGTCTATAAAATCATGACTGCTGCAGAGAAAATAAATAAGGAAATGTTATTTACTTGTTCCCATAACACAAGAACTAGGGGTCACCAAATGCAATTAATAGGTAGCAGGTTTAAAACAAACAAAAGGAAGTTTTTCTTCACACAATGCACAGTCAACCTGTGGAACTCCTTGCCAGAGGATGTTGAAGACCAGGATTTTAGCAGTGTTAAAAAAGAACTAGATAGATTCATGGAGGTTAGGTCCATCAATGTCTATTAGCCAGGATGGGTAGGAATGATGTTCCTAAACTCTGTTTGTTAGCGGCTGGGAATGGGCAACAAGAGATGAATCACTTGCTAATTCTCTGTTTGGTTCATTGTCTGTGGGGGCATGTGGCATTGGCCACTGTTGGAAGACAGGATACTGGATTAGATGGACCTTTGGTGTTACCCAATACGGCCGTTCTTATGTTCTTAAGTCTCTTGACCTGTTTAGACCTTTTTTTCCACATCCACAATGTGTTTGTCTTGACTATTTAGAGTGTAAGCTGTTTTGTGCAGGGACTCGCTTTCACTATATGCATGTACAGCACCTAGCACAACGTGGCCCTGATTTCAGATGCGACCCCTAGGTCTAGGTGCTATTCATATAACTAAATAAATGAATAAGCCCCAAAATAAAACATGTATATTTGACAATTCACCTACATGTTGTGTGTCTCAGATACTTAGACTGTGAGTTCTTTGGGGCAGAGGCTTCATATGGTGCTTGGAACACGAGAGTTCTGGCCATGATGGGGAACGTTGCAAGATACTGTAATACAAATAAACAGTGCACCCTAGGTTTACAATTATTTCCAGGTGGACCCTCCCTCAGTGATCCCCCCAGCACCATTTAACTGTTTCCATTGGGTCGGTCAGTGATTGATATAGTAATAAAAAATTCAAAAAAGTACCGGTGTCGGTATGCGTTGAGTTAAACTTTGTTGGGATGGGTTGGCCATAACCGTAGCCTTTCATTTCGTGAAATAATAGCCCACAGTAGCCATCGGCCTCCATTAAAGATAAAGGCAAATGCGAGGCTGCCCAGAAAAGTGAATGGCCTGAGTGAAGGGGTTTGTTGGGCATTGCTGGACCAAAGGTGTGTGCGGGGGTGGTAAAAAGAGGTGTGAGAGAGCAAAGAAAAACACACAGCCTGGACAAACACTATGTATGACGCTCAGAGAAGTCTAGAAAGGGGATTTCTGTATCTGGCGCTGGCTAAAGAGATGTGAGCCAACGTTCCCTCTAATTTTTTCCATCTATGTGCAGAATAAATTTTGTTATGTACATCAAGGCAAATAAGGATGTGCACCGCCAATCAAAACACATGCTGATGGCTATGGAGGCTCTGCTAATCAGCTGGGCAGCATTTGAATCAATCCTGGGAGGCTGACCAAGCACTCAGCTTACAGGGAACACTGCTGTGATCAAGAATTGGTCTCCTCTTGTTTGGCTCACCCTGTGTTCAGGGAAACAGGACTTAGTTCATTCTTTGTCGATAAACAAGATTGCATGAAAGAAAATACCTGACTCGGTCATCACATTTCTTCTCTTAACTGGATCAACCTACAACTCAGATTTGACTGGCTTCTCGGTTCAGAAGGGGCAACAGTGCATATAAGCTGCCATAAAGAAGGGGGCTGTCTTCTAGACCCTACTCTCCAGATTCTTCTGACTTTTGGAGAATACCACAGAGTGCCTGACTCATTTTCTCTTCTGAGCACTCAGGAAATTCAAGTAGCAGTTAATCAAAAAGGATTTTTATTAAAAGAAAAAAAATGGCCTCTCTGGAAATTTTTTTTTATCCTGATTGAGGTAAATACCTAGGCAGGATGTGGAGAATGGAAGATGACTCCTTCTTACTCTAAGCTGTGTCTGATTTAACTGGAAATGAAACTTCAGCTTTTTTTTCTCTCCAAACCACTAATGCTTCTAAAGCTGTGAGGTGGGGATGGAGTATGTGTTAAATCAATTCCTCCGGAGCTGTATACATGCCAAAAATCAGGAAGAAGATAAAACAACTCACACATTCCGGAGTCGTTTCCTAATCAGGTTACTTAGCACTTTTGCTTTGAGGGAAAGCCAGGAAAATACCAGATTATCCCCAAGTTTGGGGGAAGGGAGAGCACTGGCAATGGAAACAGACACCCCCAAGGACAGGAAGGATCCTCTGATCAGTTCCCCATTTTCCAGTGCTTAGCCCCCCCAAGATGCAGCGGTCAGAAAAGCATAAGAACAGTTTCTAGTGGTTTCATCTGCCTCTTGCCTCAACAATGAACAAAAAAGTTCCTGTCAAGTGGGATTTCTCAGTTCTCCAGATTTCTGTGTAATGCAAGCGCTTACCAGAGAGACAAAACTATGAACTGGAGAGGTGGGAGGGGGGTGGGAGTAGAGAAGCAAGTGCAACGAACAAGCAAAGTGAGGACTATCATCAATGTCGGACTATCTGGCTTAGGCCAAGCAAGCCACATTAATTTGTGTATTAATGTACACTCCATGGGTATGTCTAGACTACATGCCTCTGCCGACAGAGGCATGTAAAATAGGCTACCTGACATAGTCAATGAAGTGGATTTAAATATCCCCGGCTTCATTAAAATAAAAATGGCCACCGTGCTGTGCTGGCTCAGCTGATTGTCGGCACAGCGTCCGAGTCAAGACGCAGATCCGTCGATGGGGAAGCCTTTGTCGACCACTCCTGTAAATCTCGTTCCACGAGGCATAAGGGAGCGGTCGACAAATGCTTCCCCTCTTGACTGACCCACGTCTTGACTGCCGCTCTGTGCCGACCATCAGCTGAGCCGGCACAGCGCGGTGGCCATTTTTATTTTAACGAAGCCGGGGATATTTAAATCCCCGCTTCATTGACTATGTCGCGTAGTCTATTTTACATGCCTCTGTTGGCAGAGGCATGTAGTCTAGACATACTCCATGACTGAGAGCAGGACCCTATTGTGCTAGGCGCTGTACACACACACATAGTATGAGACAGCTTTTGCCGTAAGGACCTTGAAGTCCAAATAGACTAAAGCCAGGAGAGGAAATAGGCAGACAGAGGCTCAGTCACACGACAAATCTGTGATGGAACTAGGACTAGGGCCCCTGTCTCCTGAGTCCCAGTCCGGTGCCCTGGTTGTGGGCCACCATAGCCTGAATTCCTGGTTGTAAGCACAGTATGTCATTACAGCCCCCATCCCACAGGGCAGGGAAGGCCTGGAAGGATAAGGAGTTCAGTTTCAGGGGGTAGGAGGCAGCAACAGGCCAAGATGCAGGAGTGGATTGAAGGAAACGGAGTGGGAGGGACCTGGGAGTAGAGATGGAGTGGGTGAGAACACCCAGGATAGGCACACGGAGGGACATGTGTGGGCCCGGGGCCAAGAATGCAAAAAAGGGGCTGCAGCTGCAACAGAGCAACGTAAGTCCTGAGAGCAGGAGTGAGATATTTGGGGAGTATTTGCTAATGGTTCATTCTCATGTATCACTTATTGTTAGTTTGCTTTAATGTGTTAATTAGACACATACCCTGCACTGCACACATAGTGCATCATTAAGGAGCCGGAGTTCTCTCAGTGCATAAATTTGCAAGACAACACTGCCGTGTTTTTTTTGTTTTGTTTTTTTGCATCCCCCTCTCCTGTTTGGCGCCTGCCTGGCTCTAATGCCAAAAGTCAATACAGTGTCATGGGAGCAGCCCCTGTGCCAGCCTTTGCATATTCAGATCCATTTGACTGAGTTAGACTTGCAGGGAGAGTTATCAAAGAGAAAGCTGCCATCATATGCCTTTGCAAAACTTTTGCAGAGAGCAGCCCTCTTTCCCCTCTCTTCTAAAGTAAATTGTTCAAAAACACAAGTATGAAAAAGTAATTACATTCTTTCTTGTCTCCCTGCTTTAAGCACATCTGGACAAGCTGGAGACTAGCCAGAGCTGAGACACTGGAATGATTAAAAAAAAATGAAGTGATGGTCATTGCCTCTTTAAGAGCTAACTGTTTTGATTGCCCCTTACAAACAGCCCCCACTAAACCCCTCTTGATCTGTAGACAAGAGACCAATGTTTTTAAACAGAGGCCTCTCACCATTTCCAAGCAGAACCACCATTCATTCAATGGGTGGGTGCAGAGATCAAGTGTTCTAGGGGGAAAAAATACACATACCCAAGAAACAGGGCTCTGAGTTTTTTCTGTATAACAGTTTTGCTCTGTGTTTTATATTCCAGCTCTCCCTGCTTTCCTCTTAACCCCTAGCCTCCCTCCCTGCTGTTCCCAGCCTGCTAGAACTGCCTCAGACCATCCCCTTCCTAACAGCTTTTAGGCATTAGAGGAAGATTGAGATCTACATAAAAAGCAAGGCTTCTGCACTCTCTGAAACAAAAGACAGAACTATGTAGCACTTTTTGTTTCAGCTACACCAGACTAACACAGCTGCATCTCTATCACTATTCTGCACTCTCTGGCTGTGTCTACATTGCATGCTTTGTTCTTGCGAAAAAACTTGCCAGCTGTCTACACTGCAGGCGTGTTCTTGCGCAAGTAAATTTACAGTATAGCGTTGGAAAACAGGGCTTCTTCCAGAAGAGGTATTCCTCTCCCCACGAGGAGGAATAAGCCCTCTTGCGCAAGAGCTCTTCCACAAGAGGGCAGTGTAGACAGGCAACATGAATTTCTTGCGCAAGAAGCCCCTATGGTTAAAATGGCCATCAGAGCTTTCTTGCAGAAGAGAGCATCCACTCTGCCATGGATGCTCTTGCACAAAAGCACATCTCTTGCGCAAAAGCACATGGCAGTGTGGACGTGCTCTTGTGGAAGATTTTTTGCACAAGAACTCTTCCGTAAAACAGTTCTTGCGCAAAAAGCCTGCAGTGTAGACGTAGCCTCTCAGTTCTCATTTTGCAAGCTATTTCCTTTCCAGGAGCCTTCCTTGATACAGGTGGAATAGGCGATGAGTTTATATGCTCCAGGTGCTGAGTTAGGTAGAGTTGGAGTCATTATTTCCCTCTAGGCAAAAGAGACAAATGACACTTTCCCCCAAGGCTAGAGAGAGACATTTATTTGGCTTTAAGGAAAGTATGTGGGGAAGATACTTTATCCCCCCCCCCAGCTGATGTAAATTGGGGTAGCTCCACTAACTTCCACAGGCCACCCTGCTATGCACCAGCTGAGAATCTGTCCTTTGTGTTCTATTTTTCTCTTTGAAAGGTACATTCCCTAGGCAGCAGGTTTTTCTTTCAGCATTAATGCCTGGTGAGTTGCTACCTTGACGATGCCTTGTCTCTGGAAAGGCTTTCAGTTTAAATATTTAATTAGAGAATAATGTGAAGGAAAGAGGAAGAGAAAACAGATGGAGTGCGCGGCACAGAAGTAGGGCATGAAATCAAGTGATCTCTTGATGCAACCGCTCGGCAGGATTTGCAGCAGTGTCAGGAATCTCAAAGGAAACTTATCTGCCATTGCGAGATGACAGAAATGATTTGAGCCTCTCCATGTGATAACTGAATAGCAGCCATACATGGCAATAATTAGGTGTCTTAGTTCTGTCAAGTTTACACATGGTGGGTCAGGTCCGTCAAAAGCAGGAAGGGAAAGAGGGGTGGTGATTCAAGAGGGCCTGGGAATTCCAGCTGCAGTACTAGCAGCAGCAGCACCTGGAGCCCTTTAAATTGCTGCTGGAGCACTGCTCCTGGTGACTTTGAGGGCTGCCTGGGGGACAAGAAAGGTGCACTGCGGCCTGGGTGGCTGAGGATTGGCTATTCCGAGCCCTACCCTTTACTCCCAAAGCCCCACCAGTTCTGGAAGTGTGGAGCTGCCGCCACACCTTGTCCAAGGGTCCAGCGAGGCTGTCAGCTCCCCTCAGGTGGGTACCTGTGCAGAGAGCAAGTGCAAAGTCCAAGTACCACTTAAACCTCATGTAGGCTCTCAAAATAGGACTTTCCTGAGGCATAGACCCACTCTACCCGGTGTGTATCAACAAGGCAGCATGTACCCAGGCACACAGAGTGCCATGTACCTTATACATCATTCTACTTAGGGCTATGCCTATACTACAAGGTTTTTGCAAAAACCGGCGGAACGTCCACACTTCAAGTGTGTTTTTGCGCAAGAAATCGACAGACAGAGGGCTTTTGCCGGTAGAGTTATTCACCTCCCCATGAGTAATAGCTCCTTTTTGTGCTACAGCTCTTGCACAAAAAGGCAGGTGTGGACGCTCCGGAGGGGTTTTTGCGCAAGAAACCCCTATTGGCAAAGAACAGGTGCTCTGATGGCCATTCTGTTAATGGCCATCAGAGCTTTCTTGCACAAGAGTGTCCATGCAGTGTGGACACTCTCTTGTGCAAAAGCACATCACTTTTTGTGATGCGCTTTGAGGTCTGGACGCGCTTTTGCGCAAGAAGTTTTTGCGCAAGAACTCTTCCGCAAAAGGCTTCTTGCGCAAAAACCCTGCAGTGTATACAAAGCCTAGCGGAATGAGCTCATAGCAGGGGCAGCAGCTTTGTAGAATTTTTGGTCCTGTCCCCTCCCTGTGACTCCTTTTCCCCAAATGTAAAATGGGATATTGCCACTCACTTTCCTTTGTAAAGTGCCTTCAGGTAGATAGGTAAAAAGGCTGAAGGAGCATTGTTTACTTCAGGGGTGGCCAGCTTTTGGCTCTGGAGCCACCTGTGGCTCTTCTGAAGTCAATATGTGGCTCCTTGCTCAGGCAATGACTCCAGGGCTGCAGCTATAGGTGACAAATTTCCAGCGCTCAACTCCTGGCTCCACCTTGTTCTCCAAGCATATTGCACCCTTGCTCCTTCCCTCCCCCACAGAGCCATGAAACAGCTGATTGCAGTGGGCAGGAGGCGCGGGGAAGGAAGAGGAGGTGCTGATCGGTGGGGCTGCTGGTGGGCAAAAGATGCTGGAGATGGGAGAGGAGGCATCTAACGGGGACTGCTCACAAATTCCTGTAGCTCTTTGGCAACGGACATTGGTAAACTGTGGCGCCTTCTCAGGCTCAGGTTGGCCACACCTGGTTTACTGCCTGGAACTGGACAGAGAACACCAACACAGCAGTCCTATTGTTTCCTTGCATTTCCCCATCTACGCATATCTACCTGCTGTCTCCTGTCTGTCTGTGTCAGCTCTTTGAAGCAGGGCCCATCTTTGTGTTCTGTTTTTGCACAGCACATGCACCATGGGTTGTGGGGAATCCAGGCATTGCCAAATTACGCATAATAATACCACACAGATAGAAGCAACTTTTTGTTAATTACTGAGCTGAATTTGAACCAGTGACCTAGAAGGGAAAAATTCTATTGCCCATTCTTGATACCTGGAGTCAGTTCAGACGCAACTAAAGGCTTGTTACAAGCAAAGCCATGAAAGCCTTCCCAAATGCCTTTTAGAAAATCACAGTTCATTACCGCCATTAGTGTGCAGAATGGAGACGGGCAAACAGCTTCTATTGAGATTGAGAGTTGTGCCTCTTCCCCCCCATAACTTTGTGCGGTAATCCAGGGATGTTTTTCAAGCCTCTCCAAGTGTCAGAGTCCCGGTGCATTGACTGATGAGACATCTGCTCTATGATGTGCCATAACAAACAATTCATTATTGCAAAATGGACTTACGATCATTAGCCCAGGAGCTCTGAGTTTAATGTTGCATTCTGCAGTCTCACAAATCCAGCTTGGTGCCCGGGATTATCCATCACATTTTATATCAGTGGTGAAACCTGAAGTTAAAAGACAATGGATATTTAACGTGTTTAGCAATTTAGCTGACATATTTACTCTTTATGAATAAGGCCGCTTAGGAGACAAACACTCAGACTGGTTATTAGAGATTAGTGCACAGAGCTGCATTGCCCAAGGAAACCATTCTCCTCTGCAATGAATCTGCCCTTGTGCTTGCATCTGAAATTTTGAACATCACTAAGTAGGTGCAGGGGTTGCTTTCTGCAGGCATGGAGATGAGGGTCCCTCTGGTAGGGCCACTATCCGTAGTCTTCAGCCTTTATCAGCAGCTTGACCTCTGTAATAAGGAGATAAATATGGCTGTCCCAAGACTTGCCAGGTGGCATAGGGATTTTGGATGTGATCCAATAAGCAATGTATGTTCCTAAATTCCCAATTTAGGTGCCTAATTCCCTGCATGTGGCACTGTTGCAATCAGTTTTGTTTTTAACATTTTCTCTGACTTTTGTTTTTTTGGTTGTCAAAACTAAAACTGACTTTTTTTCTTCCAGTTTTTGTCTGAAATGTTTCAGTTTTGGTCACTGAAAATAGAAGAATATTTAAAAAACAACAAAAACCCAAACAATCCTCCCCAAACCTTGAACAGTGTAGATTTTCTGTGAAAATTTCTATTTTGCAATCCCTGCCCCCATACACACACTAATTTTCCATTTGAAAAAAGCCAAACACCACAATGGAAAATTTTCAATTGGCTCTATTCATGAAAACTTTTCTCAACGAAACAAGGATTGCTAAGAACTGATTTGAGGTAGTTTGTGTTAATGAGAAGGAAAAACTTTTTTTTTTTTTTAAATCAGGGTACTACCTAGTAGTCCAGTTTTTGCAAAACTACAGTAGAATTTTGAAGCAGCAGGTGGCTTTATTTAAAGGCCCTCTTTGATTTGTAGGATGACTGTCAAAAAATTGTCTGACTTGCAGAACATTGAGAAAAAGTAATAATTATTTGCAGTAAGAAAGTCCATTGTTACTTTTCTGCAATTTTCTACTGTCAGTTGCAAGGGCTGAGGTTGGGGATCTGGGGTTTCTATTGTTAAAATTGTAGTGGAAACTTAATATTGCAAGTTTTCCCATGCAAATTTTCAAGATAGAGACAATAAAAAAATTTTCAATAAGTGGGATAAAAAAAAATTACAAACCAAAATCTGCAACCAAAAAAAAAAAAAAAAATAAAAATCAGTTTAGGCTGTTTTGGTTTTGAAAATTTCAAAAAGTTGTGTTTTGATTTTGACCTTTTTTCATGTTGACAATTTTTTACCATAACGAGTTTAAATTTCAGAATGAAAAGTCATATGGAATAAAAAAATTGATATTTTTCATTTTGAAAATTTTGAAACAAGAATGTTTTGACCACTTCAGAAATGTTTTTGTTCTCAAGTCTAGAAATTTGTGGATAGTGACCCTATCCTAGGGAATGTTTCAGTTTTGAGGAATCTTTATTTTCTGATTTATACATCTGGTTGAAAAATTCCCAACCAGCCTGAGTTCTGTTTCCGAGAAGTCACTATTACTGGCAAGCGACACCTGCCACCTACTCCCTAGGGTAACATGCAGAATGTCACATTTAGACTCCTGCTTCACTCTACATGAGCAAAACTGCCACTATCCACATTAACAGGCAGCTCAGTGCTGCAGAGCAGCTGTTTCTTATGGTTTCCAGTTTGCGCATCCTGCTCTGAATCAGTTGAAAAGCCTCAGTTTGCTTGTGCCACTCCAGTGGCTCTGCTTGGAAGGAGCCTCATGATATTTTCTGAATCCAAGCACATCGGAATGCTCTAATATAATCACAGTCTTTGTGTGTTACTCAAGATCTGAACTAATCTGTGTCAGCGTGAGATACAGTCACTGTTGAGTTTTAGAGGCTGTGATTTAATGTTAAGATGGGAACTAAACAACAGGCTGTAACTTGGCTTTAATGCGGCACATTCCTTGTAAGTACAGAAAATTACAGTTAAACTTCCCTTGTTAGGCAAAATAATATAATCCAGAGGGATTTACTGACCACAAGCTGTTCATGCCACCTCTTTCTATGCTTGTAAATTCCTAGTATTTAAAAAAAAAAAAATTCAGGTGACAAAGAAGTAGAATGATCATATTCTAGGGCTTTGCCTCTCTAAGGTATCAAACTGTGTTCTCCAAAGCCACATTGATGGCCCTCTAAATAATGAGCAAGAGGTTAATTAACCATTGGAACAATGTACCAAGGTTTGTGGTGGATCCTTCATTAATAGTTCGCTTCTGAATAGAATGAGACCTTACAATGGTGCCAGTGAAGTTCTAGGCAGTGGAGTAGAATTCAGGAGCTCTAGTGCCAATGCCTCTGCCACATACTTGCTGTGTGACCTTGGGGGAAGTCACTTAATGCCTCAGGGCCTTAGTTTCTCCATCTGTAAAATGATGATTTGATTTCCCCGCCTTACAGAGCGTGGGAATGTTCCGATGCTAAATTCACAAATGTTTGTGAGCGGCTCTGTGCTAGAGGCGGTATGAACAGGCACTCTGGCATTGGACGTCATAGATCAGCACATCTGAAGAGTGAAATATGTTCTTACAGTTGTTCTGTGGCTTCACTCGTGGGATGGTCTGTACATATTCTGGAGAGAACTGCTCTGAATGACTTAGGCCAGGGGGTCAGCAACGTACGTGACGCGTGCCATAAGTGGCATGCAAGATGATTTTGAGTGGCACACGCATGGTCTGCGGCGGGAGCTCAGCTCCCCACCCCCACCCAGTGGGGAGCCTGCACTGCCGCTGCAGCCTTGTGGACTGTGTGCAGCTGCAAGGCTGAAGCACCAGCTCCAGGGGGGGGCGGCTGCAATTGGGCTGCGTGGGGCTTTCGTGGTGCATGAGCGGCCGGTGCCCTCCCCCTTCCCTTAGGCTGTGTGCACAGCAGCTGGGCACTCAGAGGTAGCCCCCAGCTGGCTCCTGGGGGCAGGCTGGAGCTGGGCTGGGGTGCAGCGGCCACAGGGAGGAGAGGGGCTCGTTCTGGGGTGCTGTTTTCCTGCTTCAGAGGAGGGCAGGGGGTGCAGAACCACGTTCCACCTCCTTTGCCTGGGAGTCCCATCCCTGCCTCTTCCAGCCCACCGCTCTCTGCCCTGGTTGTGCAGCCCCAGCCCTGCAGCCTCAGCACTCCCCGCGCTGCTTGCCTCCATTTCTGCCTTGTGGTGCCCCCAGCAGGCGGACTAAAGACAGTGCTGAAGTAATGCCCAGCCGCCAGCACCGGGCCCCGGGTGCGGCTCGGGGGGGCGGCGGTGGGGACTGGTGAGGAGAAGAAAGTGAGTGTGGGGGGGTCCTCCTGTCCCAAAGCCGAATTGGCCCCTTGGCGCGTGGGTCCCTGCCAGGAGGGTGTGAACGTTCGCCTCAGCTGGGGGTGGTGTGGAAGCCCGTGTCTCCCCACGGCCTCCACCTCTTATTAACTTACTCCTCGGCTGCTACTTGCCAGGCCAGCTGCTGCACCGTCCTTGACAAAGTGCAGGGAGCTTCGTTCCTCTGAGCTCCCCATCGACAGACAGAGGTGGTTGATTAATACAGCATTCCACAGGTTGTGTACGTATCCCACCCAATGTAAGTAGGACTATTAAGGGTACGTCTAGACCACATGCTTCTTTCGAAAGAAGTTTTTTCTTTCGAAAAAGCTTGTTTCGAAAGAGTTCGTCTAGACAGCCACAACTTTTTCGAAAAAGCGATCTGCTTTTTCGAAAGAGAGCACCCACACAAGCTGGATGCTGTCTTTCGAAAGAGTGCTGTTTGTGGTCAATAATGCCTTTTTTTGAAAGAGCTCTTTCGAAAAAAGGCATTCTTCCTCGTAAAATGAGGGTTACTACTGTTGAAAAAACCGCCATGTTCTTTCAATTTAATTCCAAAAGAACACGGTAGCCGTCTATACGCAGGTGAAGTTTTTTTCGAAAAAAGGCTACTTTTTTCACAAAAACCCTGTAGCCTAGGCCAGCGGTTCTCAAATGTTTTTGGGCTCCAGAGCCCTTTACATGCATAAAAATTTATGTGGAGCCCCAGCAGTCCACTGATTGTATGTGTTGTACCTATCGATGTTTCCAGTTTGTCAACCTCGTGGAGCCCCTGGGGATGTCTTGCGGAGCCCTGGGGCTCTGCGGAGCAGTTTGAGAAACACTGGTCTAGACATAGCCTTATTGACTTTTAAAAGTATCAGTGGCACACAGAGCCATAAATAGAAGTGAGTAAGTTAAATCTCAGCATGCCACTTCTGAAAGGTTGCCGACCCCTGACTGAGTCTGAGGCAAAAGTTCTTGCTGTTGAATTTGTTAAGGTTTTAATATATAGCTCCAGTCACTGTTAATAAGAGTGTCAGGTACAAGGAATTAACTTGGCATTAAACTAGTTACATTGTGAATTACCAATGTTGGTAAATGTTTGCCATTAATCATTGCTGGTTTTCTAATGAGTCACGCTGTAAGTACTTAGCCTGTTGCAGCAATGTGTGGGGAGCTGCCAGGACTTGGGAGCCCAAATCTCTTCTCAGCATGGGAAAAATCCCACCTGAAGTGAAAGGAAAATGCTGCTCTGGCTTGGGAGAATAATATCCCTGGGATAGAGTATTTATGATGCTGTCACACAGCAGCATGGCACTCGTAAGGAAGAATGGGCTTGTGGTTCAGAGAGTGGATGGTAGATGGTGCACATGGGATTAATTCCCAGCTTGCGATGTGCACACCCCGTACAACTCTTGGCCTGGCGGATGCCAAGAACTTTTGGAAAATCTGGCCAGAAGTGTCACAATGGGAGCTACTGGGTACTGAGCAATTTTGAAAACCTGGTCCCTTGTAGGGGTGAAAATCAATATATGACAATCTGGCCCTTCATCTTGGTGTGTCTTGGCTCCCTCTGTGAAGCAAGGAGAACACTTCCCTTCTCCCACCCTTGTCTATTATGACTATAAGGCCTTAAAGTTAGGGACCACCTGTAAAGACACATTGGTGAAGCACTGGGATGGGTTACCTAGGGAGGTGGTGGAATTTCCATCCCTAGAGGTTTTGAAGTCCCGGCTTGATAAAGCCCTGGCTGGGATGATTTAGTTAGGGTTGGTCCTGCTTTGGGTAGGGGGGGCTGGACTCATTGACCTCTTGAGGTCTCTATGATTCTATAGAAGCCATATTGGAACCCTAAGGCCTTCATCTGCAGCTAGATTGGAAGCAGCAGCCATTAGCTGTAAAGCAGGGAATCACATCCTCACATTCCATCTAAACTGCATTAAAATAGTGTCATACCAGGCTGTTAAGAGGAAAACCCTGTCCAGATAAAGGAACAGATTTCAAGATGGGTAAAACACTTAGGCTACATCTAAACTACACCCCCTCTGTCGGCAGAGGGATGTAAATTAGACATATTGAAAGTGCAAATGAAGCTAGGATTTAAATAAAAAAAATGAGGAGTACAGGATCTTTCGAAATGGGGCATTTCTGTTGAAAATGCCCCGTCTAAACTGCCGTTTTTTTCAAAAAGCCCCATTTCGGAAAAAAAAAGCGGCGGCTGCCATTATGCCAATGAAGCGCGGGATATTTAAATCCCGGCTTCATTTGAACTTTCGATATGACTAATTTACATCCCTCTGCTGACAGAGGCATGTAGTTTAGATGTAGCCTTAGTCTGATAGCATTTCATCTGGCTAGAAACTCCTTATCAATAGTTGGGGTTGTGAAATCCTCATTCTGTGATTATGGTCCTCATTTTCCTATTGTTTGTCTGTATGATCTCTGTCTGGTTTTTTATGGTCTGCTGTATGATTAATCTTGCTAGGTGTAAATCAACTAAGGCAGTGAAATACAATTGGTTAGTGTGAAGAGGTCTCACTCACCACCACAGTGCCACCAGCCCTCTGTCCTGGGAATTAGCTCCTTCTGGCCGGCTGGGTGCCTTCCCTCAGGTGGTGTCTTCCCTCTTCTCCTCCTAGTCCACGGCATCCTCTTCAGGACACTGCCCTCCGGCAGTGCCCACATCAGTCTCTGAGCTCCTTCCGGGGGGGGGGCGGCCTCTTGTTTCTTCAGTGGGCCATGCTTCAGGCCCGGCAGTCTGGGAGCTTGCTTGGCCAGAGCTCCCAGACCTGCCTTGCCTCGCCAGCACTGCCCTAGCTCCAGGGAGCCTCCTACTCCCCCAGCTGCCAGGCTCTCACTGCTCTCCCCTCTGAGCAGCAGCCCATCCTCTAATATAGCTCCTAGCTGGGCCCTAATCAGCTAACTCGGCCTCAGCTGGGGCTAAACTCCCAGGCCCAGCTCCAGGCTAGGGTTTGCCTTTAAAGGACTGGTGCAGGGCAGGCACCCTGTCACACACCCTCCCTGTTAGGGTACTCCCCTGCCCTCAGCGGGAGATACTTAATGCCCCAATGGCTCTCTTAGCTAGGCCCGCAGGGTATCTCTCTCCTCCTGCAGGCTCTCCACTCTCTGGAGCAGCCTACCCCCTCTTCAAGGGTTTGGACTCCTGTGGTCCTCTCCACCCTAGCGAGGGTCTGGGTCCCCACCAAAGCCCCGCCTGCTCTATGGTGGGTCCCTCAAATGGTCCTAGGACCCTTGGCCTCAGCCATTCTCTGCCTGGAGGCTCTGTTCCTCACCACTCCCCCCTTTGGAGTGGGCTGGCCCTCTTTCTCGGCCACCTGGCCCCCTCCCTGGGGGCAGTGCCTTTTAATATGTCTCGCCGCATGGCAATACTCTCGTTCTCCGTCAGGGGTGAGAGAGGGAGGCCCGGGCCCACCCTCACTCACGGGCCCCAGCCCAGGGCCCCAAGGACTCGGACCGTTCACGGTCCCGTCCGGCTGACGGGGCTTTTCACCGAAACTTGTCAGCCCACCAACCAGATCCTGGGTCTCCCCTGGGCTGCTTCCTCTCCCCCTCTCCTCCTAGTACCCCCGTGGCCGTTCGCCCTGGGACCTGTCCGGCGGTCGGGGGCTCGGCCGTGCCTGCCCTCGTGTGTGAAGAGGGAGGGGGTCCCTTCTCCTGTCCCGCACGCCCCTCCGTCTGGCGCCCAGGCTCACCTGTCCCCCCGTACCCATCGGGCGTAGCCCAAAGAAGGAGGGATTACAGGATCCCTCTGCCTGGTGTCCGTCTCCTTCCCCTCCCTGTGTCCAGTTTGGAGCGGCGTTTAAATTCTCTGCTGCACCCGGCGCCGGATGCACTGACGTCTTGACGCCACCGGGAGGAGGGGAGGGAGAGGAAGTCTCCACCCCCCCCGCCGAAGGGGTCCGAGCGTGGCGCCGCCACCACGTCCGGGGCCACCCAACGCGCCACGGCTCTGGAGCAGCCAACACAGAGTCGGTGCCCTGTTCTGGGCTCCCTGAACAGGATCGGCACCGTGGGGGTTTCAGTGCGGGACCACGTTGTCCTGTCACAGTTAGGTAATTCTGTTACAGTTGGTTAGGATTGGTTAGTGACATTTTAGTAAAATAATTGGTCATGGTATAGCTAAGCAGGACTCAAGTTTCACTATATAAACTAGGGTCCAAGAAGAAGACCAGCAGGAAAGGAAAAGAAGGAACAGGGAGTAGAAGAAGGAAAGACCTGGAAGAAAAACTCATTTCCAAGACACAGCCTAAGATCAGAGCTGCCAAGAATCCTCTGCAAGACCATGAGGTGCAGTAATCAGCTTCCAACAGGGGAAATTTGCCTGCCTTGATCAGGATTGGTGAGCATGGCACTGTATGTGAATTCTGCTTGCTTGGTAATTGTTACATAGAGAGTAAGGATATTACTGTGTAAGGCTCTTTCACTGTAAGAGAAACCCACAGGAAGTTATGTCTTGAGTCCTAGGAATTAGGTGAGGGTGGGTATTTAAACTGATAGGACAAGCACCCCTACAGTGTGGGAGTGACTGAGAAATTTGTGTGGGTAATACATCTTACCACATGTATGTACAGTGCCTAGCACAATTGAGTTCCAATTTTTGTTGGGCCATGAGGCGCTAATGCAGTGAAAACAAATGCCATCTGCTGATTGATGGCCCCCATCACAATAGTACCCCAGTATCTCACCATCTGATGGTGCATTTACCCTTCTGGGAGGTAGGGACGTGCTATTAACCCGACTGCATAAATGAGGGAATTGAAGGACAGACAGACAGACTTGCTAAAGATCTTACTGGGAGTCTACAGTGGAATGCAGGCCTCCTAAATCCAGATTAGAGCCCTAACCACTGGACTGTCCCTAATGCCCAACACAAAGTTGTCTGGAGTGCAATGAGTTTGGTGCTTTGGACTATCTTAGCAGTGGAGTCTTGGGCTGTAAAGGTTTGATAAACTCTCTTGCTAAGCGAGTTGTTTCTGGTTGTTTAACCAATGTCAGAACTGTTAACACTGGAAACTCCTTGCTGTTTTAAAAATGAACTGTACCTATGTCACCGGCAATTGAAAAGCAGCAAGATTGCTTCCAGCACTGTGTAGTTCCTTCTGTACTCAAGAGTCCCTTGCATCCTATCCCTGCCCAAACACACAGTCCATTGCTCTGGATGCTGACTAACTTGAACATCGGGGAGGAGGCAAGAGCACTGCACATGGCTTGTCTGCAGATCAAGGTTTTGTTTATGAAAGTCGTCCAGCACCTCGGCCTGGGTGGATTAGTTTGGATTGTCCCTGCACTTTATCAGGCGTGTTGCAGGTAGACAGGAGATTATACAAATGAGTCTGTTACTTACAGATACGCTTCCCTGTCAACCAGCAAGATTTCTGATCCAGCCTACTCCAGGCAAGTGTGGGCCACACTGATGTGTTTCATCAGCAGCCCAAGCGAACTGTGTTCTGAGCTCCCCAGCTGCTGAGTTAGGAATGAGTCCCCTTATCAGATCCTGGAACCCTACTGTGCCTTGGATCTCTTGTTGGGCGGTATAAGTCTGTGGCAGTAATTGCTAAGGAGAGCCAAGGGGCTGTGGCAACCCTCCCCCCCTCCGATCTCCCTCCAGTGCACTGTACCTTTTCTCAGTCCCTTTCCTCTCAAGCGTGAGCTTCATTGATGCCCGGCTTTCTTTCGCCTCAACCCACAGCATGGGCAGGGCATGAAATCTGCTCGGAAGGGGCTTAATTAGGAGGTGTTGCTGAGATAATTAAAGGCTACAGGGTTCCCGCCTCTTCGATGTTACGTTGCTGGCGAGTGACGGAGTCATTACAGACACTTCTCAGGAGAGGCTATTGGGCCGGCTCCTCAGCTGGCAGGAATAGACAGAGCTGTATCGACTTTGGGGGAGTATTGCTGATTTACCCCAGTTAAGGATTTGGCCCACTGTTCTGCACTATGGGAAATCCTGGTGGAGCAGGCAAGGGTGGAGCAGGTTTCTAGGTTTCCAGGCTCCTAGACCCCTTGCAAGAGCATTGGCTGTGCCAGGCAGCGGGCGCTGCCTTCCCTGCAGCAGTGTTCCCTGTAAGCTGTGTGCTTGGGTGGCCATGCAGGAGAGATTCAAATGCCACTCAGCTGATTAGCAGAGGGCCCACAGCTAGGTTTGTGTTTATACTGGTGGTGCACATTTGCACATGCCTTTGTGCACATAAAAATTTATTCTGCACATGGATGGAATAGATTAGAAGATACATTGCCATGCAGCTATGCACTGAGGCTGTGCCCACCATCCCCCTTCCAGGCTCTGCAATGGGTTACACCAAGCACAAATGAATGGCAGGTGGGTAGCGGCTGTGCAGCACCCGGCACTTTGGGCCAGTCCCACCATTGGGAAGCAAGCCCAGCTCTCGCTGTGAGACTCTCCTTGGTGAAGGAGTCAGAGAGGTTCCATTGCACAGGGCTGGGCGTCGAGCCTGGGGGGGATTCTGTGGGGGTGTGATGACGCGTTGGGGTCCCCTGACTCCTGCACCCCCGTAATGGCACGAACAGACTCCACCGGCCCGTAGAATGGAGGGAGTTTATTGTTTCTCCAGGATACAGCACAGCACAGCACAGATGTCATCTGGTTACAGGGCAGGCCTAGGATGCCTCAGCCCCCCTGGAGATGGGGGAGACTGGGCCCTAAATCCCAGCCCCTGGCTTATGTTGGTTCCTCCATGATCCCAGACAGAAACTAACTCCCTCTCTTCCAGCCCTGCCCCCCAGCCCAGGCAGCATTCCACCTTCCTTTGTTTCTCTCCCTGTGGGGGTAGCTGGTCAGACAGGTTGAGAGACCCTCTTTGCATAATGGGCCGCTGGGCCGTGGTTAGGGTCAGCCAGTGGGGGTTACCACAGAGCCAGCATAGGAACTAGCCAGATACCCCCACTACGTCACAGGGGGGTGTGGGCCGCAGACCTGGGGCAGAGCTCAGCTCTGGGGAAGATGGCGGGGTGAGGTGCATGGATGATTAGTGGGGTGTGGTGGGCAGGGCAGGCAGAGCATCAGCTGCTATTCAAATCAGGCTTTAAATCAGCCCAGAAGTTGTGTTCTCGGAGCGCAAGTGGTGTTCTCGTCCATCCTCCCTGTTGAAGGGAAAGGACTGGGCAGGGATCGTTGAATTGAGGACGTAAATGCGTGGTTGCGCAGGTGGTGTCGCAGAGAGGGCTTTGGTTTCTTCGACCATGGGACTCTGTTCCGGGCATGAGGATTGTTAGGAAGAGATGGGATCCACCTAACCAAGAGAGGAAGGAGCATCTTTACGGGCAGGCTTGCAAACCTAGTGAGGAGGGCTTTAAACTAGGTTCGTCGGGGGACGGTGACCAAAACCCTGAGGGAGTGGGAAAGTCGGATACCGGGAAGAAATGCAGAGAGGAACGAGCAAGAAAGGAGGACCCTGTTTGAATGGAGAAGATAGGGCGATCAACTGGTTACCTAAGGTGTTTGTACACTAATGTGAGAAGCCTGGGCAACAAACAGGAAGAACTGGAGGCCCTGGCCCAGTCCGAGAAATATGATTTAATTGGGATAACAGAGACTTGGTGGGATGACTCGCATGACTGGAGTGCTGTCATGGAAGGGTATAGACTGTTCAGGAAGAACAGGAGAGAAAAGGAGGAGGAGTTGCACTATATGTAAGAGAGCACTATGATTGCGCTGAACTCCAGTATAAAGAGGGAGAAAAACCTGTTGAGAGTCTATGGGTTAAGTTTAAAGGAGCAAACAACAGCAGTGATGTTGTGGTTGGTGTCTGCTACAGGCCTCCGAATCAGGTGGATGAGGTAGATGAGGCTTTCTTCGGACAACTGAGAGAAGCTTCTGGATCGCAGGGCCTGGTTCTCGTGGGGGACTTTAATCACCCTGACATCTGTTGGGAAACCAATACGGCAGTACACAGGCAATCCATGAAGTTTTTGGAGAATGTTGGGGATAACTTCTTGACACAAGTGCTGAAGGATCCAACCAGGGGCCGTGCGCAGCTTGACCTTCTGCTCACTAACAGGGAGGAACTAATAGGGGAAGTGGAGGTAGGTGACAACCTGGGAAGTAGTGATCATGAGATGGTAGATTTCAGGATCCTGACCAAAGGAAGAAAAGAGAGTAGTAAAATACACACCTTGGACTTCAAAAAAGCAGATTTTGACTCCTCAGAGATCTGATGGGCAGAATCCCTGGGATGTTAACATGAGGGGAAAGGAGTCCAGGACAGCTGGCAGTATTTTAAAGAAGCCTTATTGAAGGCACAGAAAGAAACCATCCCGACGCAAGCAAGAGAGGCAAACAGGGTAGGAGACCGGATTGGCTTACGGGGAAATCCTTGGTGAACTTAAGCACAAAAAGGAAGCTTACAAAAGTGGAAACTTGGACAAATGACCAGGAGGGGTTTAAATGTATAGCTCAAGAATGTCGGGGGTTATCAGGAAGGCGAAAGCGCAAATGGAATTGCGACTGGCTAAGGATGTGAAGGATAACAAGAAAGGTTTCTACAGGCATGTTAACAAGAAGAAGGTGATCAGAGAGGGTGTGCGGCCCCTACTGGATGAAGGAGGTAACCTAGTGACAGATGATGTGGGAAAGCTGAAGTACTCAATGCTTTCTTTGCCTCTGTATTCACGGACAAGGTCGGCTCCTGGACTTCTGCGCTAAGTGACGCAAGATGGGATGAAGATGGACAGCCCATGGTGGGTAAAGAACAGGTTAGGAACTATTTAGAAAAGCTAAACGCATACACAATCCATGGGTCCGGACTTAATGCATCCGAGGGTACTGAGGAGTTGGCAAATGTCATTGAGGAGCCTTTGGCCATTATCTTTGAAAAGTCGTGGAGATCGGGAGAAATCCCGGATGATTGGAAAAGGCAAATGTAGTGCCCATCTTCAAAAAGGGAAGAAGGACGATCCAGGGAACTATAGGCCGTCAGTCTTACCTCGGTTCCTGGAAAAATCATGGAAGGGATCCTTAAGGAATCCATTTTGAGGCACTTGGAAGAGAGGAAAGTGATTAGGAATAGTCAGCATGGATTCACAAAGGGCAAGTCGTGCCTGACCAATCTGATCAGCTTCTATGATAAGGTAACTGGCTCTGTGGACGTGGAAAGTCAGTGGATGTGATATACCTTGACTTTAGCAAGGCTTTTGATACGGTCTCCCACAATATTCTTGCCAGCAAGTTAAGGGAATGCGGATTGGATAAATGGACAGTAAGATGGATAGAAAATGGCTAGAAGGCCGGGCCCAGCGGTAGTGATCAACGGCTCGATTTCAGGTTGGCGGTCGGTTTCTAGCGGAGTGCCCCAAGGTTTGGTTCTAGGACCGGTTTTGTTCAATATCTTTATTAATGACCTGGATGAGGGGATGGATTGCACCTCAGCAAGTTTCGGATGACACTAAGCTAGGGGAGAGGTAGATACGCTTGAGGGCAGAGATAGGGTCCAGAGTGACTTAGACAAATTGGAGGATTGGGCCAAAAGAAATCTGATGAAGTTCAACAAGGACAAGTGCAGAGTCCTGCACTTGGGACGGAAGAATCCCAAGCACAGTTACAAGCTGGGGACCAACCAGTTAAGTAGTAGTTCTGCAGAAAAGGACCTGGGGTTACAGTGGATGAGAAGCTGGATATGAGTCAACAGTGTGCCCTTGTAGCCAAGAAGGCTAATGGCATATTAGGTTGCATTAAGAGGAGCATTGCCAGCAGATCCAGAGATGTCATTATTCCCCTTTATTCGGCTCTGGTGAGGCCACATCTGGAGTATTGTGTCCAGTTCTGGGCCCCCCACTACAAAAAGGATGTGAACGCATTGGAGAGGGCCCAGCGGAGGGCAACCAAAATGATTAGGGGGCTGGAGCATATGACTTATGAGGAGAGGCTGTGGGAGTTGGGTCCGTTTAGTCTGCAGAAGCGAAGAGTGAGGGGGGATTTGATAGCAGCCTTCAACTTCCTGAAGGGAGGTTCCAAAGAGGATGGAGAGAGGTTGTTCTCAGTAGTGACGGATGGCAGAACAAGGAGCAATGGTCTCAAGTTGTGGTGGGAGAGGTCCAGGTTGGATATTAGGAAAAACTATTTCACTAGGAGGGTAGTGAAGCACTGGAATGGGTTACCTAGGGAAGTAGTGGATCTCCATCCCTGGAGGTGTTTAAGTCTCAGCTTTACAAAGCCCTGGCTGGGTTGACTTAGTTGGGATTGGTCCTGCCTAGAGCAGGGGGCTGGACTTGATGACCTTCTGAGGTCTCTTCCAGCCCTATGGTTCTATGATTCTATGAGAAGTTGCTGCCTTGGAGCGGCTTACAGAGGGGCATTCTGAGAACTCCTCTGCCCCTCTCCAGCATCTGCCCAGCACACGGCCCTGCTCCTTGGGATGGACGCTGGGCTCTATGAAAGGGGCATCGTGGCAGCAGCAGTCTCAAAATTCAGTGCACACGCCTCTCGGAACGCACTGTCAAGGCTGCAGGACCAGAATGGCGCGGGGCCTGTTGAAGAATCCTCCCCAGTCTTCCTCTCGAAGATCCCGTCCCTCTTTCCAAACCCAAACACCAGATGCAGTCTCGGGTTCTCTCTCCCACTTGGGCACCAACTCCCTTCCCATCCCAACTGATTAAATCCGGGCCGATGCTTCCAGGCAGCATTCGTCCAATGCTGCTGGTGACACAGTGAAGTGAAGCAACAGGCCAGTGGGCACTACCATACAATGCACGGGGACACAGCCCTCCTGTAGCCCATGTAGATCTGGCACGTCTCACCCATCCCATAATCTAATAGCCAATTCCTGTGACAGCCTTGTAGCTTTCTGAATCACATGGGAAAACCAGTGAGCTACAACACCCACAGGACAGACCGTCAGTTGCCGACACTGTTATAACCAAATCCAGATGCCAACAGAATGATTGCCCAGTATCTGACAGTGGAGCATCGCGAGTGACAGCTGCCGGGGTGGCAAACAGATTGCACATATGCAGCTGATATCAACAGAATCCTCTTGTATTCAACTCCCTTCGCATCAGGTCTTGGACCAAAGAGAGAAGTTAGAAATCCTGGCGATTCTGCACTAAAAGAGAGGGGCATTTGTTCACCAGCTAACCAAGTATTAGCTGGCCATTTGTATTCATCAAACTCTTTCTCCAGCAGACTTCTAGTGCGAGGTGATTCCTCTCTCACTTGTCAGGAGCTGTCACTCAGCAAGTGGAAGGATGCAGAATACATATTAAAAACAGCAACACGGAGCTGGACTGTGGATCAAAGATAATCATTTCCTGCTACGCCTCGCATTGTAATAATCATATTTTACATGTAGTGCGTTATGCCACCAAGGAGCCCAGAGAGCTTGGCAAAGAACATTTCCAAGGTGCGCATACACACCTGTTGTGAATGCGGGCTGTGCTGGTGGGAACGCAGAGGCAGCTGATGTGCTGTAATCCCTGCTAATTGTATGGCTCATGACTGTCTCGCTGTGACCTTGCATTCTCTCTATTTGTTGTAGCCACCTATTGTCTTTTGTCTTAAAGTGAGATTGGAAGCTGTGGGGGGCAGGGCCCATCTCTTTGTTGTGTGTTTGTGCATTTAGCACAAAAGGGGCCCTGGCCTCGAAGCACCACTGCAATGCAAGCACACAGAACAACACACCTCTCTAGTCTAGCACTCTCTAGTTAGCCGGATGTCCACTTATCAGGAGTGTGGCCAAGTATCCCACAGTCTCATAAAGTTTGTTTGCAGCCACCCGGTCTGGTTCTCCATGTTCTGTGCTGTTATTTAGCTCTAATTGACCCCTCAAATGCAGCAAGCTGTGGAAATGCGGGTAATGCTGCTAAGTGTAAGCATGTTTTTAATGCTTTATCTCTTTATTTCCTTGAGCCAGTACAGTAACAACGCTTACACTTTGTTCTGAAGAGAGCCGATAAGCTTTGGCTAGGCATAGGCTTATATAGGGTGTATCAGTACAGTCAGACATTACTAAGCAGCATTGCAAGCGTTGTTCCATTTTTTCACCTTAGCAAAATAAAAAGAGAGAGAGACCCACTCACTACAATATTGACGTCCAGTGGTTTGGCAAATACTCTGGTTCTGCACCTGTCAGGTCCTAGGGGTACTGGACTAGAGAGGTTCAACCTGTAACAAACTGGTTTAGGTGCATGAAATCCCATGGGCATGTGTGATGGTCGTTATCTTGGCCAGCACGCCAGGGGCTGAATTGGGAACCTCCAGAGTGACTACAGCTTGAGCTAAACCTCTTTGCTGAGGAGCTCCAACAGTCCCAGGCCTCCGGGGATCAGCATAGAGGGGAGGACTCTACAACCCTCACTGGAGAGTTACACAAGCAGGAGTCAGAGACCGTGCGCACGTACCGGTGTTTGCGAGTGTGCAAGCTGAGCACAGGAGCTAAGCAACAGTGCATGCAGAATTTTCCGGGAGTATTTATAAACATTTGCCCAATATACATACAAGACTTTTGAAATGCAGCTAGCTCTGGGGTGGAGGGCAGCAGTCAGGTGAGTAATCAGCAACAGTTTGGTGCAAGCTTTGGCCAAGGTAGGGCCTGTTTGAGGGGTGAGGCCTCATGGGGTTTGTATTATTCTTATAAGCACCTAAACTTGTGGATGTTTATCAAGATCTAACCCCGATTCCAAACTTCTGATCTTCTCTCCTTTCTAGTTGGGATCCCTCTGCCTTCACACTTTGGCATATTTTATTTCACTCCTGTGAAGCCGGGTCTTCCCACACCCCATTGTCATCTCCCATCAATTCAACCAGGGACACGTCTAGACTACGTTTTACTTTCGAAAGATGTAAAGATGTGCATATCTGCTTCCGATCGCTTTTTCAAAAGAGTTTTTTTTGGAAAAGCAAGCAGTCTAGACTCAGTTCTTTCGAAAAAACCACCTTTTTTTCAAAAGAACCTTCTTCCTCAAAAATTGAGGTTTACATGTTCTTTTGAAAAAAGGGTTTTTTTTTTGAAAGAACCACATCTAGACGGCTTGCTTTTTCAAAAAAAACTCTTTCGAAAAAGCGATCGAAAGAAGATATGCAAATTCCTGCCGAATTTGCATATCTTCTTTCAAAAGTAAAACGTAGTCTAGATGTGCCCTCAGTTCCCCAAGACAGCAACCTCTCTGGTGCTGGCGCATGCAGCAAATGCTGGAAACTCAGCCCAGTTGGAGAGTTTTATATGAGCCCCGGGATTGCAAGCCTCTGTGTATTAGAGTACTTCATAGCTTGAGCAAGGAATCTAAGCCATCAGAAGTTCAAATGGTCCCCTTTGGGGACTTCGGCGCAGACTCTTTGGTGCATATGTTCTAGATATTATTTGAAAAGTAAAAAGAAAAAAATTATTCCTTTCTGAAGAAAAAAAAAAGTGTGCAACGAGGCGTCTTTAAAAGTGATATTTTTCATGCTTGAATATTCAGAGCTTTTCAGAGGTCAGGTGGTTTTGGCTCACAGACTCTCAGGATCAGAAGCTGCCAACACTTTTGTGCACAAAGACATGCATCAGCGGCTCCTCCACCAGCAGGATGACTAGCTGTCCCGATTTTATTCGGACAGCCCCAATATTTGAGGCTATTCACCCCACCCCCATCCCGATTTTTCACCCTTGCTCTCTGGCCAACCTATTCACCAGACCCAGAGGGGAATTCTCCTTCCAGCTGGGGATAATGTATGGGAAGCTCAGACCTTCAGCCCCCAAGTGGCCTCTCATGTTGGCAGCATGCAAAAGAGGAAGGAACAGAAGAAATTGTTCAAGCAAAGAAAGGCCAGGCCGTTGGAAGAAGAAAGGCTCTTCCCTTTTTTTGTAGATCAGACAGAAAGCAGCTGGCAGTAGGGAATGAGGAGCTTTAAAAATGTAAGGAAGGCGGAAAGAGGAGGGCTGGAGATTTTATTTGCAGGAGAATTGATTTCTAGGCTGTTTATTGCAGGACACACGTTTCTCTCCTTTGCATACTCTGTGATGTGCTTCAGAGCATGCGTTGTTCAAGCAAAGCTATAGCATAAGAGGCATGGAGCCAGCTGAGCACCATAGGCCTGAGGCTTGGTGTACTTGGGAACTTTGCACAGGTTTGATAGAAGGTGTGATTTTAAACCAAGATGGGCGCGATCACTACAAGAAGGCTGTGGGAAAGCTCTTCTCTGTAGGAGCCTCCAGGAGGTGACAGCCATTTGCCATGGCAGAACGTGTCTGTGTAATGAGACCCCATGTGCTTCAGGTGAAAGCATGTCCCCCGGTAGCGGCAGGAGAGTTGCAGAGAGTAGCAGCAGTTGGTGTGTGCCTGGCCCCTTGCCACCTCTGTGCTCTGGTGGCTTTATGCTCAACCTCAGTGCTAATGAAATGCAGGTTTGGGTTTGAATGATTTAAGATGGGAAAACAGCAAAGTCTGAAGATACAAGTGTCAGCAAGACAGTAGCTTGCTGGGCAGGGGAAGTGTGGCATAGCAGCACTAGAAACCCAGCTGTGGGGAGCAGGGGAGGATATATTAAAGGTACATCCTGCTCCTTCCCACAGCACAACGAAGGTCCTCACTCGTCTCCGGGTCTACAGTCTGGCCCTCTCCCGCCAGGTTCTTGGCTGCTGAACACAAATTAAAGCTCCCATTTGCCTCTCATGCGTTTTTCAATAACTTTCCCTCACAAAGTGTTATCAGCAAGACTGACACTTCGTAGAGACAGACCCATAGGAGAAGGGTAAGATCTGTGCTGTGTGTGGAGGGTTAGGAGTGAGTGCCTTACAGGTGGACAAGAGGAATGAGGGATGGAACAATGCTCCAAGAGAAGACTTGTGCCCTGCAGAAGCCCCATGATGGAGGGTGCCTTAGAAACAGCCTAGCCAGATTTAAGATGAAGCTTAATATCTTCATGGATGGGGTGATACGACAGGGTGTCTGCAACTCTGGGATCCAGGAACTGCCTTCCAATCCTGTGTCTCCATCAAACAGCCATGCATATGGTTGCCTCCTGGGCCATAAGGAACAGAGATGGCTTATTTGCCAGAAATGATGCACAGAAAAATCCCCCAACCCTTAAATATGAAGCACTTTATTTCTGTGTCTAATCGGAAGGAGCAATTTGATAGCATCGAATGCCTCTTTCTGCATGAGTCATTAGTGTTTCAGAGGCTGCAGCTCTGGCTGACTGGGGATGGGGAGACAATGAGTGGGGACTTTCTGCTGCTAGGCCCCACGGCCTTCCCTCACGTTCCCCATACGCGATCAGGTAACAATGGCTGCACAGAATAAGCAGAGCTGTGAACTCAGCAGGAAGCGGTTTCCAACAGTTGTCTGTAGACATACATGTCATGTGTTGGCAGTTCGTCAGCTAGCTCCTGGATTCCATTACCAACCTGGGATCTTGAACAGAGTTTCAACTATGAACTTGCAAGAGCATGGGTCTGTTTTCTCCATTTGTTGTTCCTTTCTGCATGGGGCACTGGCATCTGACAGTCCTGCTGCCCTTCCACACCCCAATTAGCCATGCTACTCTCCTGCTTCCTTGAAGCACCTCATTCTGCTGTGCTGCTTGCAGAGATCTTGCCCCAAATCAATAGGGAGATTTCCCCTGCAGTATGTTTATCCTGGGAATAAAGAGAAATCAAATCCATTGGAGTGAAAAGATGGCGAAAAAACTTGCCTTGGCAACTCTCCGCTGCTGAAGCCTGTTGCTAAGTGATGTCATGCCGCAACCATGGCAACTCCAGCAGGAGCACCTCACATCAGACCTTTTCTTCTGATACAGTCTGGAATATACACGGGATGGAAATGCCAGCTACTTCTCCACACGGGGGTAAGTGCAGGGCTCTGCGCATTGGCAGCCCAAGGTCCTTAGCAGCAGGAGAAGGAGCAGCAGCTGTAGCTCCCTGTCCAGCCCTTGTCTTCCCCTCAGGGGAAGCGCCAATTGTTGACGTTAGTTATTTTTGGCTACTCTATTGTTTCTCATAGACAGAAGCGGCGAGGAGAAAAGCCTGCTACCTTTCAAAACGCCAGTAATCCCGGGGCTAACAATGCACCGTACCAGCAGAGGAACCCTGCGCTGACAGGATCCACACAGAGCTGCAGCCAGTACAGGGCCGGCCCACAACATTTTGGCACCTGAGGCAGGGAGCTCAAATGATGCCCCCATATGCACATATGCACCAGTAACAGACACAATTTTCTACACTCTAGATCCTAGTGGCGCCCCCTCTCCCCCACAGTCTGGCATCTGAGGCGGCTGCCTCAGTTCGCCTCATGGTAAGGCCAGCCCTGCGCCAGTACAAGATCACCTCCAAAGAAAGTCAAACTACTCAGCTTGTGCACTAAGTGATCCAGAGGGCCCAGAGCTTCAAATAACTTTTGTCCAGTGTTGACTGATGCCCACACGCGACTGACAGAACTGTCATCTGTGATGAACTGACCAATATCACTGGGGAATTCAGCTGCATAGACACTAAGCGTAGGTGTAAATATTAGGATGTAATTTCCAGATGAAGCAAAAACTGAAACTGATGGACCAGAAAAAGTGATGATTTCAGGATGTTCACCTCTGGGATGGAGTTTAAAATAAATAAATATATGATTTTGCTTTGGGGCATGAAAGAGACATCAGAGAAGATACTCTACAAGATGTAATTTGTTTGGTGTTTCTAGCTCTCAAAGGATCAATAGGATAAGTTACCTAGGTCCAGTGAATGTAAACTGAGCTAATGTCTTATAAATACCATGGTGAAGAATTGACTGTACCTCCCTGTCAGGGTCAGAGGAACAGCCTCTGAGTGGACAATCATGGGGTGTTAGGCCATGTTTGGTTCTACTCTGGGTCTTTCCCTGCAGAGTTCTCTGTCTGTTCTCCAGAGTTTCCAAAGAAGCAATGAGAATTCTGGATACAGCTCTTGCTGGCAGTCCATAAATATAGTCATGTGGCTTTCAGCATGGCAGCGGATAAAGTGCTAGGAAACAGACTCTAGCAAATAGTGGTTGTGATGGCCCAGTGTGCTGCCAGGGATGGGGCAAGAAGGACTCAGTCTTAGGCCACATCTGGACTAGGAAACTATTTTGAAACTAGCCAATTAGCCCATCATAAGATGGGATTTTCAGGTCTCTCCTCCACGTCGGTCTTCTCTCCCGAGCCTCCGGTCCCTCTCTCCGTCTCTCTCTCTCTCCTCTCTTCCTACTGCCTCCCCCCCCAGCTCTCCTCCGCCTCCTGCCTCTCTCTCTGTCTCTCTTTCTCTTCTCCCCCTCCTGCCTCTCACTTGGGGGACTTTGGAGCCCAAATGGCCTTTTGGGCTCCCCACTTCCCGTGCTGCATGGGGAGCACGGAGCCCAAATGGTCGCTTGCGCTGCTTGCTCCCCTGCGGTGGCCTGGCTGAGCAGCGCAGAAGTCAGCCGAGCGCCACGGCCGGAGGCGAGGGGGGGCGGGGCGGTGACGTTCACGGCTAGGTGGCGGGGCCTGGAGCCGCTGTCACGCCGCACGTCACCGTCCCACCCCCCTTCGCCTCCCACCGTGGCACTCAGCTGACTTCTGCGCCGCTCAGCGGGCCACCGCGGGGGAGCAAGCGGCGCAAGCGGCCGTTTGGGCCCCGCACGCCCCATGCAGCACGGGCCACCCAGAGGGAACAGCCAGCATTTCAGCAACAGCGCCGCCCAGAGGGAACAGCCAGCATTTCAGGCAACAGCAGCGCCCAGAGGGAACAGCCAGCATTTCAGGCAACAGCGCCCCCCAGAGGGAACAGCCAGCATTTCGGCGTTACAGACTCACAGACACTGGGCTACTATGTATATGATTACTTAAATTGACTTAACTCCCGGTTTAATAAAATCAAAATAGCATGTCCTCAGTATGGGGAAGCCTCAAAATGAGTCTGAGGCAGGCTCTGTTAATGTGGACATGCTACCTCGCCTTAGAACCCCAGGAAGCACTGGGGAGTAATTAGTTCGAATTACTCTGGGGAGGAGTTGTTTCGAAATAGTGGCACTGGAGCGTCCACACTACCGCTATTCCGAAATAACTATTTTGAAATTAGCAATATTCCCCAAGGAAATCAGGAGTGCAGATTTCGAAATAAGCGGCCTGTTATTTCGAAATAATGGGCTTGATAGTGTGGACACTTCGCTTATTAATTTGAACTAAGGGAGTGGTTATTTCAAAATAAAGCCCTCGTGTAGACCAGGTCTTAGTGCGCTTGTGTTACAGATGGGAGGGGTCTTATTCCCAGCCTTTCACTTAGCCTCCTCCCTTAAAAGTCCAGGTCTGAAGGTTGCTAAACCCTTCCAGCTGTCTAGCATGCTGAGGGTGGAACATGCAAATAGACTTGCCTGAGACATTAATGACTCTGCTTACAGCATCAGAGCAATTTAAAGTGCTTAAGAAATAAACACAGGTGCATGGTCTTATTGCCAGAGTGGATTGTTTGGTGACTAAACCCATGTGTCACCAGCAGGCCTTGTGTAACCACATCCAATTTGCATACCATGAGGCACCCCCATTAGGCAAGCCAGCTGAGGATGAAAGAGATGCATGCTGGTATCCTTAGCACAGAGGACATGGAATGTAGCAGGATCCTTGCAGAACAGCTTTTGCACCATTTAGGCAAATGGGGGACAGGCAGTGTTAGCCAGTTCAGGCTATGTGTGCAATGGAGGTGACCAGAGGCTGCTGTAATGCATGGCACTGAAGTTAAAGCCAGAGAAGATGGCCAATGTATATAATTAGGGAGCACAGGGTATGTGGTTAAGGGTTAGTGTGAATGACTTCTAGCTGAGATCAGCTCCTGCTTGACTGGGGTCAAGGCTGTTCCCCCACTCTGGCACTTTGAGTGCAGAAGTTGGTGGCCCACAAGACATTGTGTTGAAACTCCCCAAGGTCACAGACCCCAAGGTCAAAGAAGCAGTGAGGGACAAAAAAGGCATCTTTTAAGAAGTGGAAGTCCAATCCTAGTGAGATAAATAGAAAGGAACATAAACACTGTCAAATCAAGTGTAAAAATGTAATAAGAAAAGCAAAAAAAGATTTTGAGGAACAGCTAGCCAAAAACTCAAAAAGAAATAACAAAATGTTTTTTAAGTACATTAGAATCATGAAGCCTGCTAAAAAAACCTGTGGGTCCCCTAGACGATCGAGATATAAAAGGAGCATTCAAGGACGATAAAGCCATTGCGGAGAAACTAAATGATTTCTTTGCTTCAGTCTTCACGGCTGAGGAAGTTAGGGAGATTCCCAAATCTGCACTGTCCTTTGTGGGTGATGAATCTGAAGAACTGTCCCGGATTGAAGTGTCATTAGAGGAGGTTTTGGAACAAATAGAAAAACTTAATGTTAACAAATCTCCGGGACCGGATGGCATTAATCCAAGGGTTCTAAAAGAACTCAAATGGGAAATTGCTGATCTATTATCTGTGGTTTGTAACCTAGCCTTTAAATCGGCTTCCGTACCTGATGACCGGAAGGTAGCTAACGTGACACCAATATTTAAAAAGGGCTCTAGAGGCGATCCTGGCAATTACAGACCGGTAAGTCTAACTTCAGTACCGGGCAAATTAGTTGAAACAATAGTAAAGAATAAAATTGTGAGGCACGTAGAAGAACATAATTTGTTGGACAAAAGTCAGCATGGTTTCTGTAAAGGGAAATCATGTCTTACTCATCTATTAGAGCTCTCTGGAGGGGTTAACAAACATGCAGACAAGGGGGATCCAGTACATATAGTATACTTAGATTTTCAGAAAGCCTTTGACAAGGTCCCTCACCAAAGGCTCTTGTGTAAATTACATTGCCATGGGATAAGAGGGAAGGTCCTTTCATGGATTGAGAACTGTTAAAAGACAGGAAACAAAGGGTAGGAATAAATGGTAAATTTTCAGAATGGAGAGGGGTAACTAGTGGTGTCCCCAAGGGTCAGTCCTGGGACCAATCCTGTTCAACTTATTCATAAATGATCGGGAGAAAGGGGTAAGCAGCGAGATGGTAAAGTTTGCGGATGATACCAAACTGTTTAGGATAGTCAAGACAGAAGCAGACTGTGAGGGACTCCAAAAAGATCTCACCAAACTGAGTGATTGGGCAACAAAATGGCAAATGAAATTTAATGTGGATAAGTGTAAAGTAATGCACATCGGGAAAAATAACCCCAACTATACGTACAGTATGATGGGGGCTAATTTGGCTAAGACAAATCAGGAAAGAGATCTTGGAGTTATCGCGGATAGTTCTCTGAAAACTTCCACACAGTGTGCAGCGGTGGTCAAAAAGGCAAATAGGATGCTAGGAATTATTAAGAAAGGGATAGAAAATAAGACACAGAATATCTTACTGCCCCTGTATAAAACTATGGTACGCCCACATCTTGAATACTGTGTACAGATGTGGTCTCCTCACCTCAAAAAAGATATTTTGACCTTGGAAAGGGTTCAGAAAAGGGTAGCTAAAATGATTAGGGTTTTGGAACGGGTCCCATATGAAGAGAGGTTAAAACGACTGGGACTTTTCAGTTTAGAAAAGAGGAGACTGAGGGGGGATATGATAGAGGTATATAAAATCATGAGTGGTGTGGAGAGGGTGAATAAAGAAAAGTTATTTATTAGTTCCCATAATAGAAGAACTAGAGGACACCAAATGAAGTTAATGGGTAGCAGGTTTAAAACTAATAAAAGAAAGTTCTTCTTCACACAGCATGTAGTCAACCTGTGGAACTCCTTGCCAGAGGAGGCTGTGAAGGCTAGGACTATAACAGAGTTTAAAGAGAAGCTAGATAATTTCATGGAGGTTAGGTCCATAAAAGGCTATTAGCCAGGGGATAGAAATGGTGTCCCTGGCCTCTGTTTGTCAGAGGCTGGAGAAGGATGGCAGGAGACAAATCGCTTGATCATTGTCTTTGGTCCACCCTCTCTGGGGCACCTGGTGCTGGCCACTGTCGGCAGACAGGCTACTGGGCTAGATGGACCTTTGGTCTGACCCAGTATGGCCATTCTTATGTTCTCATGTTTTGTCTTGATATTACTGCCACCACCCAAATGGAACCCTGCCTTGAGAACTCAAGAAGGTGCACTTGGGAATTCCATCCCTCAAGCTCTTTAACCTGCCCTCTGGAGAGAGCTCGAAAAATTGTAATTCCTCTTAATAGTTTGGCTTTGCAGCCTTAGGCACATGCACCCAGAATCTCCTAGCTTCTAGGATACAGGAATCAGATCATGGTCTTAATAGGGTGATTTGTATTAACAAAACAAAGAAAAAACACCTGGTGAAACATCACTTGGCTGCTAGGTGATACAGAACAACAACAAAGGATTAAAACACAGGGAATTGCTACCCTGGGATTCAGTTTGGAAAGTTACAGTATGAAGGGTTAGTTACATGTACTCAACACAAAGAAGTTCAACAAACCCCAAAATAAAAGAAAATAATCTCATTGCGACTGACAAAACATTCCCTGTTCTACTCACATCTCTGTTGTTTCAAGGTTTACTCCTTCCCTAGGCATGAATGTTGCTGGATTCTCCATCTCTGGCTCCCTGCCTTAATTCGTGTCCCTCTGCTCTTGTTACACAATAGCCAGAACAGGAAGGCCACTGATTTCAGTTCAAAAGCCCTCACTCTGTTTCCATTGGCTCTCCTGGCCTCCTACCAACTCACATCCTGCTTCCCTGGGGACTCTTTAGGACCCACTGTCTATGTTTTTAACCCTTACAGGCAAGACAGTTATGGTTAGGTCCTTAGAGTTAACAACTGAGAAAGACTTTAGTTAATTGAATGGCTGGAATGTCTAGAAAAGGATATTAATTCCCCCATTCATCACAGCTGGATAAGGACTGTCTTGGAGATTACCTCATAGAACTATTGCCTAAAGATATATAATCTTCAGGACAGCTGATCAAGAGAACGTACCAGATGGAGACATCACTGGGGAAGGGATCAATGCAGCAAAGGTTCAGAGAAGCAGCAGATTTTTAAAGCAGGATGCCCAGCAAGAGGAATGGGTGGGGGGCAGGGTTTGCAAGCAGGATGCACAGCAAGAGGAAGGATGGGAGAAATGCAATAATTGGCCGGAATTAAAAACTAAACCCAGAAGGAGATAGTAATCTGGGTTACCACGAGTGACTGTTTATCCATCCAGACCTGTTCTTGTAGAACGAGTTTTGGTCCAAACAATGGATGTTCTTATAAGATGTTGCCATAAAAGTCACATCATGAAATCATGACCTGTAAAGGGATCTCAGAATCCTATTGAAGTTTATTGGCCAAAAGTAGAATACTGGCAGACGAAGTTAGTTTAACTTCCCTGGCTGAGTTTACAGTGGCTCTTAGAATTTATTCTCCGTGTTGTAAAAACCCACATGGGATATCGGAGGCTGCTTTTAGCTTGGTAGCTGAGCACAGGGATTGCCCTCTAGGGGAAAAATGGAGACATGAGAAGTACTCCAGATGTCCAGCCAAATGGGAAGCAGAGATTTATGGCCTGCTTGGAGCCCTGTGCCCAGGCTGTGCTGCAGAGGCAAAGCACCCTGATTCCACCAGGACTTTGACGTCTGGCATCACTGCCTCAAACTGCTCACTGCCTAGCTTCACTTCCGTGCTCTCCAATATTCTCAGAGCCTGGAGCTGCAAGGAAAGAGCTAATACGTGAGTACCCTGAATTCTAGCCAGCCACTTCTTCTCCCCAGCAGGTTCCAGCTCGTGTGTGTTCAAGCTGATCAGATGCTCAAAGACATCCTAATTAAACTGGTTTGCAGGTGTTCTGGTTGCTAAGCAACCTACATTATTATGCAGCTGCAATCCAATAGCTCTAACTTTTTTTTTTCACATTAGCATTTCCATCTTATCCATCCCTTCCAGTCTGCCCTGGGAAGTGTGTGGGTACCAAGCTTGAAGCCAAGATGCTTGTTGTTATGGCGTAAGCAGAGCTGTCTCATGAAGTCATCTCCTTATGAAGTCCTGAATTAGGTCTACTTGCGCCCTGGGCCAGGGAAGCTGGCTGCAGCCATTTCACCTCAAGGGATGGACTTGCCATCTGTTAAGAGCTAAGCAGAGTGGACTTGTACAGCCTTTCAAAACACAGGAGGTGGTGGGGCTACCTAGACGGTGCCCTGTTCTCTGAGTCAGTCCCAGACGGCGTGGTGGTGGTGGTGGTGTGCTGCTAGGCGGCCATTTTGATGACAAGGTGGATGAGGTAACACTTTTTATATTACCAACTTTTGCTGTTGAGAGACACACACTTTCCAGCGCCACAAAGCTCTTCTCCTTTTTCATCTTAATTCTGATGGTGAGATGAACAATTGAGGTCCTGATCATTTGTGAACAGAACCTGGGGATCACCAGTGACCACCAGTGACTCACCATGGCCCCACTACAACTTCTTTCCTTTACATTCTGCTTCTCAGTTACCTTCTATTGCTTTCAGTGGGGGCACAACATTTCTCTGGCCCTTCTGTCTGAACTTCCTTGTAATGATGGTGTTATAGATTTTGCAGAAGGGATCTACTGTGCCTATCCCATCTGACCTCCTGGATTATACAGGCCACAGAACTTTCTGAATTACTTCCTGCATGAGCTAGACTAGATCTCTTAGAAATATGTCCAGTCAGGATTTAAACCTTACTCTGATACACAGTTGTTGCACTTCGCTCATAGCCAAGGTGACAGGCGTGTGCGTGTCCACCTGCCGGATGTAATAAAGTTCGATTGGCAGCAAACATTATAATTGCTACTGAGCAAACTTTATTACAAAGATGCAAAATTGTTTTGTTTCTAATCTCCTTTGCTCCATGGCTGAAAATTTTCCTTTTCTGAAAGTTTTTGTCTTGCTCAGTCTCAGTCAGAAGCAGAGTGAATTTAGTAGAGTTTGAGCTAAAGTCATTCAGACATTTGTGAGTTAGATTAAAAACAAATGCTTTTCCCTTGATGGTTAGCCAAACAAGAACCAACAACAACATGTTGATCTTGGCTGCAAGAACGTTAATTTTTGCATTATCTGATTTCTAAGATGTTAATAGTGTGAACTTAACATTGTGTTAAGACAGCTTTTTGTTGTTATCATTATATGGTGCATGGCAGAATCAAGGAAAATGGCCCCATTGTGCTAAGCTCTGCAAAAAGCAAATAGATTACAGCCCGTACCCAAGACAATGCACAGTCTAGGTTTATGACAAGATGTGACAAGTGAATGAAATAGACAAATGGGGAGAAAGTGACAGTAATATGAGCACCTTTTTCAAAGTACAGCCAGTTTGCTGCCTGCCTAACAGTTATCATAAATCCACATCTGTCCATCCATCTGAATTGGTAGTATCGACCGTAAGGTACTTTGGAAATCACTCAAATGAAAGTTGCAAGGCACATATCAGACTGGGATTTCTGGGCTGAACTAAGGGTGTGTCTCCTTTTCTCCTCAATGACCACAGAAGGCTAAAGAAAGTTCTGGAAGCATCTAGAAAGCGATTCCCTTTGTTTTTCTCAGTGAACTCCACTACAGTTCATTCAATGCTATTTGATCCATAAAATCCTTTCATAGGGCATTTGTAATTTACCAGTAGAAATTACAATGGAACCCTTGCAGAGAAGCTGTCTCTCTTTGGTGTCTTTCAAAAGTTTCAGAGGGGGAGCCATGTTAATATGTATTTGCAAAAATAACAAGGAGTCCTAGCCAGATAGTCTGTTTGCCAAAGGAAAATGGACACAAATCAGACATCAGGAGAGGTAACACACACAAACCTGTAGGTGAACACTTTAACCTCCCTGGACATTCAGTAATGGATTTGAGAGTATCCATCCTCTACAAATGAATTTTAAAACCCGATTATAAAGGGAGACAGCTGAACTGTAGTTCATTTGGAACTTCAGAACTATCAACTTAGGATTGAATAAGGATCTTCACTGGTTAACACATTACAAAGGCACAACTTCCCCTCTCTGGATATTCACATCTCCACATCAAATGCGGTGAATGCCCCAGTTCCTTGATTAGCTTCATTAACACAAGCAACTTCTTCCTTATATGTAACTTCCATTCCAATTCATGTGATGAAGTGGGTTTTACCCACGAAAGCTTATGCCCTAATACAGCTCTATGGTTCTTCATTGTTTTAGGAATCTTTGTTACCCCTCCAATGAATGGGGAAGTAGAAGGCAAATTAATTCTCCTCACCTGATTTCTCCTCATGAGAGTCACTGGAGTGACAGGCCAGGAAAGTGTACAGACTGAGCAACTGTCATGCAAGTGTACATCCGCTACAGACTGCCCCCCACCAGCTGTACCCTGGATGGACTGCATGCAAGGCAAAGCACATCCAAGGCCCATCTAGGCCAATTTGGATTTCAAAATCACAGCTGTCAGTTGTTGTGCTCTAGAAAAGGAGTTGAAGAAGCAGCAGTTAAAAGAGGCAGTGTGTTTTATGGGGCATTGTGCTGGACCTGGAGCCTAGAGATCTAGATTGAGTCCCCCGGCTCTGATCTTGAGGAAGTCTCTTCTCCTTCCTTGTTACTGTCTTGTGCAAGTCATGGGCCAGCCCGAAACTAGTAGGCATTTGCTAGGTGATCTCGGGCATGTCACTTTGCCTCTCTGTATCTGTGAAATGGGGATAACAAGACAATTTGAGATCTCCCACCAAAACACTATATATATGCTGGGAATCAGATCCATTGCTGAGACAGGAGAATCCATGGTACTGGCTGACAATTGGAATCACTATTCCCTGGTGTGACTGACACAGGCAAATGAGTGTGAAATCTTCTTCCCCAAAACAGAGTCTCTGTTTTCCCAGCTGTTTTTTTACTGCAGATGATATTTAGCCATTAACTTTTATTACAATCATAATTTTTTTTATTAACTTTGAGGAAAAATTGTTTCCTGCATTATCATTCTTCCACAGAGTTCCAGATCAGCAACCCAGAGCCACCCTAGCTAAATTGAACTTCCCCCTTCCAATATTTCACTGGCAGTAAATCCAGCCGGGCTCCCTCGTCCTGCTTAAAAAGCCATGAAATTCCCTTGCATTATCAGCGAAATAAACACAGCAGAGAAATGCATTAAATGGAGATTGAAACGCTGGCTCTGACACATTTGTGTTGCCTGAATCAAGACAATCAGCGATTGACACCAAAGGAATTAGGAAATTGTAACACTCAGTGAAACATCCATTAACTTTACTCTTATGGAAAGTGAGCTAGACACAAATAGGCTATTTTTTCTTGCTGTTTGTCCACTTATATTTAATATCTGCTCAGTCTCTTGGAAGCACTAGGGGTTTATTAGCCACAGTAAAAAACTCTGCTTTCTTTGCCAGCTCTGCAGACTTCAATGGAAAAGAAAAGCCCCCAACAGAATCCATGCCATTTTGTGCTGCAGTCCTGTCAATTGTTACAAACTGCTGTTGCATCACAAGGCCAGTTTTGCTATGCTCAGGTTCTTATCCAAGGCCCCTCACCGTGGTATCAGAGCACCTTCCAGCAACATTTGTATCAGAGCACTATGACTAGCATTTGTTCATTCTTTCAGCCTAACCCACTGGGGTGGGGTAAAGAATAGAATGGTGCTTTGTGGTATGCATTCAAGTCTGCTGCCTTTTTTGCTTTATTGCTAAAGGCAAGGTGAAAAGAATGCTCTTGTGACTATGCAGTGGATGGGCAGGTGCTGGGGTGGTGGCATCTCTTTGATCTAACTGGTCATAGCTGGCATGAAAATGGGACTTTTTTTCCACAGAAAATTTCAACTTTTTGACTGGAAGTTTCCAGTTTTTTGAGTTTTTGGTTTGTTTATGAAGTCTCCGTGGAAAGCCGACACTTTTTTAAAGTCAACCCCCTTCAATTTTCCATCCCAAAATAGTTTTGGTGGAAGTTTTCTGACTCATGCTCCTATTTGCATTATAGAGGTGCCTAGAAACCCCAGCTGAGCTCAGGGCCCCATTGTGCTGGGTGCTGTCCGCAAAGACAATAAGACGTGCAGACAAAGACTTTACAGTCCAGCCAGACACGGGGTGTGAGGAGAAAACAGTCGGGCAGTTGTTTGCACAAAGACACTCAAGAAATCAGGGGCCAAGCTGAAAAGGGAACCCAAATTTCCGGCATCCCAAGTCAGCACCTTAGCCAAACCCATCCTTTGTTTCTCTGCACATCTGTCCTCTTTTAACCTCTTCTCTTCTACGCTGCCACTCTGTTTTCCCTTACTTTCTCCAATCTCTCTATTGAGCTGATCTCTTCCTAACTAAACTCACCCAAAACAACAACAAAAATGGTGGCAGTAACAAACCACTTGCTGCTTTTACATTATTCACTCTGCTTGTGCATGCTACCCTCTCTGTGTCTGTCTAGTCTATTTAGATTGTAGACTCATTGGGGCAGGGATCCTGGGGGTGTGTCTAGACTACAGGGTTTTGTCGACAAAAGTGGACTTTTATCGACAAAACTATACCTGTGTCTACACTGCCGCTGAGTTCTGTCGCCATAATGTCGACAGAACTCAGCAGTTTTGTCGATGGCTGTAAACCTCATTCTACGAGGAATAACGCCTTTTGTCGGCAGAGTTCTGTTGACAGAAGGCGTTATTGCATCTACACTGTCCTTTGCGTCTACACTGTCTGGATGTAGTCTAGACTGGATGTAGTCTAGACGCTCTTTGTCGACAGAAGCTTTGTCGACAGTATCTGTTGACAAAACTTCTGTCGACAAAAGCCTGTAGTCTAGACGTACCCTCAGTGTTTGTTTAGTGCTTAGTACAATAGGCCCTGTTCTTGGCTGATGCTAAGGCATTACCCCGATAAACATGCTTAATAATATTACCAATACTTTGTTTCCAGTAGAAAAATTATGTGGTGGGTGGCTGCTTCTTCATCACCAATTTTCAGAGGAGCCGTTCAATGTGCCTCTGTGCATTACTGGGATGTCTTCATTTTCTGCTGTTTGTGCTGCATAAATAATCTCCGGATATTTGCATCTCTTTCTGTCTTTTTTTAAACACATTTATGATGACATTAAATTAAATTGCATTGTAATGTCTGATAAATGTGTTTTGGGTATTTTTTCCCCACAGAGCCTGGAAGGAAAAAAAAAAACCAGCCATCAACTACAGAACGCAAGAAACTACTCGACAAAGTGCATTTTATCAACAGAATGAAATTAGATACCTGTCAAAATACATTGGTCCTCAAAATAACTATTCATACATTTCCTATTTCTGCATAAATAGATATTCATCTGCTCTCTTCTGCCTGTCATTTGCCACTCACGTTTCAGCACCAACTGTGGGAGGGGAATAGCTAAAGACTCTTCCAAAGCAATAAGCAGGCAGGGTGCATATCATTTCCTCTGGTTTCCTTAGCAGCACTCACTTCATTACCAAAGAGAAGGGCAACATCTATTTAAAATCGGTCCAATAATATTGTGTTCCAAAACATTAATTCTTGGCTGCACAGCCCTGTTTGGTTTCAAGCAAGCTCTCCGTCAAATCAACGGCTTCTGTGAGTTCACGTTTCCAGGCGCTGCAGAACTGCGGCTTACAACCTCCCGTGTGTGGGAGTGGGGCGGGGAGCCAAAGATGCAGTCCCAGGAAGGAAGGACCATTCAGGGGAGTGGGGAAGCATTAGAGGGTCATTAGATAAGGGCCAGGTGGAAGGTCAGTTGCATTCAATTTAGTCCAAGAGGTGACCACATCCTAGCAAAGGAAAAGGAGGAAGTGGACGATGATCCCTCTTAATGCACCAGAGTGTGCCTCTGCTGGAACAAAGCTGCAATGTGGGCATGGTGGGGGACAAGTGCTTTATAAGTGGGGATCCGCAAGGAACGTGCCAGGCTGTCACTGACACTAAAGCCCTTTGTGCAGCAATAAGAAAATGCCCCACTGTAAGGGGGCTCCCCTGGCAGGCATTAACCTAGCTTAAGGGCCTGGGCCAGCCCTGTTCTCAGCCCAGGGGAAGGAAGGGTGTGGGGGGAAGAAGGAGGTGAGCCAAAGGCAAAGAGGGGGGGTTAGCCACAGCATGGTACCCCTACCGCAAAAGTGTAAGTTAGAGCGCACAAGGCTGCTCTAATTTACATTGGAGGCTGGGCAGTTCCCAGTTTGCCCCAGGGCACCCAGCTAGTTTAAAGTCACTTTTACCTCTCTGCTCCTGCACCAAGTGCTGAGCTGAGTAGCTGGAATCTGAGTTCAGTGTTCACAGCAAGACAGCAGCACAGCTGGGACTAGAACTCAGGAGTCCTGGCTCTCAGTGCCCATGCCCGCATCCTGAGATGCCCTGTACGGCCTTATTGCTCTTAAAACACATGTGCAGTTTACAGATCACACCAAATACTCCACCCAGAAACCAGCCAGCAGATAGTGCGCCCCAGTGTGCTCAGAGGAGACAGAAGGGGCAAAGCTGCTGTTTACAGGATGAATTTTTAGCTTGACCAAACCCAGGGAAACATGAGGATCTCATAAGAAAAACACTTCCTAGCAAGGGTTTAGAACCACGGGGGGTTAGACTTCGATGGATTTAAGATCCAGCCCAATGGATCACTCATTTGGAGACAAGCTGGTCTCCATTCCCAGCCTCTCTGGGTTCTGAAGCGTTCCCTTTCACGACAGCTAGTATCAGGTGTGCCTCGGAAGGAAAGGAACAGATCACTTGCACGTGGCCCTGAGCAGTATTGATTGCATTTTAATTTGCTGATTACTACGCAGCGCGAGTTATTGCTAATACAGTATCATATCTTGTCAAATCTGCCTGCCTGTCATGAATGTTAATTGGAAAATTTCTCAGACAAAAGTACATTTTGACCAACCAGAGGCCCATGCATTTCAGTTAGCGTGGATGTGAATTTTCCAAATCCATTGCTTGAAAAATGAGGCTGATGGGTGCAAAGAAATAAATACCAAAGCCATTTTTCACTGAGTGAAGGAAAATGTCACTCTTGTTCTCAAAATCATGGTGGCAAAAATATCTTCTCTGTACAGATGTGTGTGTGAGAGATTGTGTGTGTGAGAAAAAGTTTCCTGGACTGGTACTGCCAATCTTCAGGCCTCGTTTTCCTGCTTGCTGCTGGATCTGACAAAGACTGAGGCAGAAAGCCACTCAATGGAGCTCAAGTCCTGTCCTTTGGCTTTCCTACTAGGAAAGTGTGAAGGGCTGAGTATTTGCTTCTCCAATGCTTTGCACTTTGGGTAATTTGCAACACCAGTGCAAAGGAGATGTAAAATTAACAAATGTGAATGGATACCTGTACCCACTGGGACTCGGGATGGGGCAGGAGAGTTTCAACCTAGTGTGACACAAGACGCTGGCGACATGCTGTTCTGAGATCTATTATAAAATATACATGGAGATATAGCTATCCTGTAGAACTGGAAGGGACCTTGAGAGGTAATTGAGTCCAGTCCCTGACCCTCATGGCAGGACTAAGTACCATCCCTGACAGATTTGCCCCAGATCCCTAAATGGGCCCCCTCAAGGATTGAGCTCACAACCCCAGGTTTAGCAGGGCAATACTCAGGCCACTGAGCCATCCTTCCCCTCCATTAATGGGTAAAGGCTCCAAACTCCATCCAGTGAGCCTTTGGCCTGAGTGAAAAAGGTTTTATGCCCGGGGCTTTATGCCACTCAAGAGCAAATAGCCAGCCATCCCCCACCACGACATCTCTCCTTACTGCAGTCTCATCCAGGACCTCTTCAGAGTCAACAAATTTGTTAACAAGTCTCACAGGGGTACCTGGGTTAGTCTGTAACTTTAAAAATAGACTCCAGTTCATCATCTGATGAAGTGGGTTTTGCCCACGAAAGCTCATCATTCTACAGCTTGCACCTCCCCAAACCAGCAATCTCTGCTCTGGCAACATCCATGGTCCGGCACGAGCACAGATGTTCCTGGATCAGAGAGCCCAGTAGCCTCGTGGCAGGAGGACTATCCAAAAGTGGGGCTGGGCTGAAGCAGCAGGGCGGGACAGGGGTTGGGGCTGGCGGCAGCCCCAGCAGTTTGTGGTAGTGCAGGGCCAGGGCCAGAGCCTCGGGCAGCCTGCGGGAGTGTGGGCCCAGAGCCCGTGGGCTGCTGCGGAGCTGGCGCCGAAGCCCTGCACAGCCCCTGGGAGGCCGTGGCAGCGGGACCAGGGCCAGAGCTGCAGCAGCCCCTGGCAGCCCACAGCAGTGGGGCCAGGGTCGGACCCGCAGCAGCGCAGTGCAGGGCTGGAGCTTATGGCAGCCCATGACAGTACAGGCTGTTGGAGCCCGTGGCAGCCTCCAGCCAGGGCAGCAGCAGTAGGGAGCTGGTAGCGCTGAGAGCTGAGGGACGGTGGCAGGAAACCTTCCCTCATCTGGCAAATTCCCTGATTCAGGACTGGTCAGGTCCTGAGGGTGCTGGACTGGGGAGGTCCAACCTGCATATATTTTGGTTCATCTCTAAGGTGCCATAGGACTACTCGTAATTTGTTAACCTTCCTAGGAGTCCCAGTGAGCTAATGAGATTGTGAATGGCTGGATTAATGAACTAATTTCGGTAATGACGATTGTCCATTAAAATCCTTTTACAATCCATTTCACATCCAAATTTAGGAACACACCAGGCTGCCGTAGTTTAGCCCAGCTCCTTTGCATCCACAGCACTGGGTCCATTTGCCTGCTTTAGCTCAACGTAATTGGATCTCCAGGGTTAAAGGTCCCGACAGTTAGTGGTAAGACAGGCTGGCATGTGGCTGCTTTTTCCTGGACCGAACACTGTTCATATGAAAACAGGGGCACATCCAAAGGTGACAGGCAGGGGCTGCTGCTTTGTTTTTACCCGCTGGCTGCTCTCTGTTCCTAGGCAGCTCCGTCTGGTTAAAAAAAGCTGTCTCCAATAGCTGCAGCGTGGCTCAAGATTGAAACCCCCCTGGAACAGATCCTGAGTGTAAAGGAATCAGTATCATGGCACTTGGGAGCGGAGAAGATGAAAAGCACTGGATTGATTTATTCATAGGCATCCCTATGGCGCTCGCTGCTCTCGTATGAGTATAGAGCTAATGACTATTACTGTTATTTTATTGTTATCTATTTATTATCATCACAGGGAACAGACGGCACCAGCAGAAGCGAGCCGCGTTTGATTGCAATGTGCGGCTGCAGCACGGGAATGCAGAGCAGCCAAGCAATGGCGATGGGCAAAGAGCAAACCTTACTCTGACTGGAAACACATTTAGTCAGGGCCAGCTTTTCAAAGAGGTTCCGACCTGGAGGATAATGGGATCCTGCTGGGCATGGCGCGCGTGGGGAAAACTAACAAGGTTGCTTCGATGCTGGACTAGGAGCGGAGCTCATTGGAAAATCTGTGCGGGGGCTGAGCCTGTCTGAAAATCTGGCTGTTGGTCACCACAGCAGGTCCTGGTCTGATAACGAATTTAAGGCTTTTTCTGCATGCAAAAAACCCCAAACTGGTATAGCGACAGCAGTACAACCCCCCCAGCATGGATGCTTTATACCAGCATCAACGTGTTTAAACTGGTACCATTCCTCTATATAGCAAGCAGAATAAACTGTTCTGGTGTAAGTCACCTTTATACCTATATATCCGTGTTAGGTCCAGCAATAAAAAGTCACCCCCACTCTCCAACACAGTTATATGGTTCCAAATCTGTGTGTTGGTCAGAACTCACACTCCCTTCTCTCCTTCCCAGAAAGGCAGGATGTGAGAAAGAATGTAAAGATCTCAAGTTTACATTAGGCCCTTCTCAGCCTCATTGTAATCATGCAAGTTTTCCACACACACAGTTGCATTTACTTCTCTGCCTGGCTGCGGAGGCAGCAGCGGCCACAGGGGAGATGCTGGATCTAGCGCGCGGCAAAGCAACGTCTGGCCGAAACGGTAGCCAGTGGCTTTGCATCACAGACAGCTGACTCGGAATCATCAAATGGCGAGTGGGAGGGAGGGTGGTTTGAGGAGATGGAGCATCTCGATGCACCGAGCGCACCGGCTTCCCTCGCGGGCCCCCCAGGTGCTGCTGCTGCTGTAATTATTTTCTCAATAATTCAAAGAGCAACGAAGGAGGCCATCAATCACTTTTACATTAACACATTTCGGAGGGCCACTAGGGGGAGAATAAAATGGATCGGGGGGGCCTCCTCGGCCTTGCTCACATCCATGCAAATGGGCTTGGAGGAACCGCAGCCAGGCATTGGAAGGAGGCAACGTACGCTGAGCCAGCTGGGGTGGGGAAGGAAAGGCACCGGCAAGCTCAGGGCCCAGAGAGACCTGGTCTAAGGCAAACAAAGAGCTTGGCGCACCTGAGACAGCTGTAACTGGAAAATATTAGAGAGAGAAAACTAGAGCTGGGGGAATTCTCCAAGTTCAGTTCAGTCTGGAGAAGCAGCCGCTGTTATTATTTATTATCTATATTTAACCCCCAGCTAAGCTCTGGGACCCATTGTGCTGAACAGTGAGCACTCAGCAGAAACACAGTGGAAGACAAAGCCTGCACCAAAGAGCTGACTAGCTAACCAGACAAAGGGGGACATCTCAGAGATTAAGTGACAAGTCCAAGGTCACAAAGGAGCCTGTGGCAGAGCCAAGAGTTGAACCTGGGTCACTTACATGGGTGCCTGGACCACAGGACCAAAAGTTCAGCTGCTGGTCAGTCACCCTAAACCTCATGTGTCTAGAGTGGTGTGTGCAGAATTTCTCAGGAGATTTCTATGGTTTCTCTTTTGGCTGAAAACAATGCACCTTTTTGTTCAGTGTTATTTCCAGCTCCTTGGGGAGCCTGGATGTGAAAAGTGTGGTACAAATGAAAAATGAAATATCAAAGGCATCCTAATAACCTAGCATCTCTCTCTCTCTGTGTGTGTGTGTGTGAGTGTGAGAGAGAGATAGAGAGCATTATTTTCCCCTGAACTGGGGCACAGTCCCATAAGAGGGAAGAACTGACCTCCAAAACTGAAGATCAATGGTGATCAAGGAGCTGTGATCTATCTCATCTTGCACGGGGGCTGGCAGAGCGTCACATGAATAATTAAATATCGCTGCTTATTTGTCAGCCAGTTCCAGAGCAGTGACTGACTGACAGGCGCCGCTAAGCAGCAGGATAAACTCGATGTAAGGGCTTGATTCTCCCTTCCCTTTACACCAGTGCACATTCATTGACTTCCCTGGCACCTCCTCCAGTGTGGTGCTCCTGTGGGACATTACAGAGGGCCACGCTCAGACCGTGCCGAGGACTAACTCCACTGGCTGTGAAAGAAGCAGGCTGTCATTCAGTTGGTGGGTTGGGGACGAGAGGGAGACATAATACACAATGTTAGACATACATCTCACTCTGGGCTCTTAGGTCATCCCCCTCTCTTCAGCAATGGAAGGTGCAAGTGACTTTAATTGTGTTTAGTGACTTCCTCACTAGTAATAATTTCTTACAATACCTTCTGGCCAATGTTCCTTCTAATCCTTTTCCATCCATGTGCAGATTTTTTCCATGTGTGGAATCATTTTTATGTGCACTGAGGCATGTGCGAAAGTGCACCATCAATAGAAACAAAAAATACCTAGCTGCAGACACTCTCCAAATCAGCTGGGCAGCATGTAAATCTTTCCTGAGCAGCTGCACAAGCACCCAGCTTACAGAGAATGCTGCATCTGTCCCTTTCTTTCTAAGGAGTCTACTGAGCATCAGTATCTGAGCTGCCTTCTCGGGGAATGAGAAATGTCTCTTCTATTCATTAGCATTGGGGGTGGGGGGAGAGAGAAAGGGGTGCTGCTTTCCCTAGAGAACCATGCATATTTTAATTCCATGTGCAGACGGTTCAGAAATTGACCGTGTGCGCGGGACGCCTGGCTAGAAAGATAGAGTTACGCTTTTAAAATGAAAAGCAAGAATGGGCCTGACAGTAAATTTTGTTTACTTTGGCTATATAAAGCAAAAGAAATCTACCCAGCGAGAGCTCAGCGAAGGCTCACTGATGCAAAACAGCTGTGAGATCATTCCAGCGGCACTATTGCTCGTGTCAGTGTGGATCAGTGCAACGGGCGGCCCCGTCTGCGTGCATTTGTGACACCACGTGGGCTGCTCTGAATTTGCTGGACAGACCGTAGGAAGAGGGCTCAAGCTCAGAAGCTCCTGGCCACTGGAAACAAGCAGCACGGCTGAGATCACAGGAGCCCCCAGGAAATGGGGCTGATTCTAGCGAGCTCCCAATAATTAATTTCACAGGACTGAGTTCTGTGTGCAAAGGCCTTCTATGTAAGACCACCGCAAGGATGCAGATGGGCAGGAACTGTCCGTAGGAATCAGGATGAAACACCAGGCTCTACATCATATCTAAATACGGATCTCAGACGCGCAATGTTCAGGGTTTTTCCTAGAGTCACAGAAAGATAGCTCTCCCCTGAGAAGTTCTGCCAGAGCCTGCAGCTGGGTCTTGGAGGGTATCTCTAAACAGCGGGTGCGTTTCCATTTCACGCTGCACATTGGCAAACAGCTACCACCTTAACAAGAAGCAGCCTGCTCTGGGCAGTGGCTAGAAATCTCAGGCAAAGCTGAGGAGAGGCAATTTGGCATGTGGCCATTTGAACTTTATCTTTAGTTACCAGGTCTGGGAAATGCCACTTCCACCTCCCTCCCCTCAGCCTATGGCCCAGCGGTCAGCCCTCCTGAGTCCTCCCTGCTGCCCGGGATTGTCACAATGGCTTCCATCACAGATGGAGGGAGCGTGGAGTGGGGGAGATAAGTCAATAGGCAGCAGTTGAAGCCCAGGGAAGCCTAAGGACCGATTTCAGCAGAGACTGGAGACCTGAGAGAGAGGGATTCACCAGGAGAAAGCTGTTTTGTTGCTGGCCCTGCAAAGAATCCTTTCTCTTCCCCAGCAGCTCTGACTTCGCTCTGAGAAGGACACAGCTCTCCATCACAGACAGAAAAGCTGGGTGTTTCCAGCGTGGTTCAGAGACATCTAAAGAATTCAAGTGTCTATTCCTGGCTGCATCACTGCCCTAAGAAATCTCCCCTTGCAAATCGGCCTTAAGTAGTCCACGTTCAGGGCCAAGCTGGTGTCACTGGGCCACTGCACAATCGTCTTCAATGGGGCGAGGCCAGTTGTTTGGTCTCTATGTAAACAACAGCTCACAGCAGTTAATCAAATGCCACTACTTGGAGGAGCTGGGGGTAGACAGCTCTGCCAGCAGCCCAGCTCTGTACTGCAGTGATTTTGCTGATCTTCATTTAGCACCACTGGAGCATTCTGCGGAAAACATCTCAAATTCAGTCCTGCTTCCAAGAAGCGGCATCGGTCTGCACGATCTAGTTGGCAGGCCCAGTCTGGATTCTGTAGCCGCACATTCCTCTGATGAGTACAGGTGGAGGTTATCAACGGGTCCCCTGCCAGACGCCAGTGTGTCCAGGGGGGTTGGCTGCCACAGATCAGCTCTGTTCCCCGCACCAAATGTCAAGAAGAGCTGCGCTGGGAAGGCCGCAGTCACTTAGCAACTGGGCCCTGTAGGGTCAGTGAGCAGGGTGCATCTAGGCCTCCCGCTCATGAGTGAGGGAGTAGCAGGGGAAGCCACTCAAACACGGCCCACATAAAACTGATCAGCTCTGAATGGTGCTGGGGGAAGAGGTTACCGCATTATCTTTATTATTTGTATTATGGTAGCACTTAGAGCCCCAGTCATGGACACTGTGCTAGGTTCTGTACACACAAATACACACACACCCCTGCAACAAAAGGGTGGTCCCTAAGATAGTTTTTAACCTGTGGAGAATTACAACATCTGGGACCACAGGCACACACTTCAGCAGCTTGAGCAGAAGGGGTAACTCCCTTAACTGGCAGCAGTAGCAGGCTATTGTCCCCCATGTGCCAAACCACTGGAAGAACCCACAATTACACACAACTGGCCGGAGAAACTTGCCCTAAGTGCCTGAGATCCAGAGAAATTGAAAAACCCCCTCACAGGCCACCATTCTGAAATGAGCCGGTTGTCCATAGGAAAACAAGCCACCTGGGCCCTGATTGCGTGCGCTCCGGTTCTCTTCCTGTCCTTGCCCCACACCCTGTCTTTTTGTCCTGTGCTGTAACCTTGTTGTGTCTCATGAGCTAAGCAAGGTTGGGCCTAGTTAGCACTTGGGTGGGAGCCCACCAACACCCCCCCGAGCCCTGGTCTACACTAGGGAGTTAGTTCGAAATAACCCCCCTTAGGTTGAATTAATAAGCGGAGCGTCCACACTACCAAGCCCATTATTTAGAAATAAGGGGCTGCTTATTTTGAAATCTGTACTCCTGCTTTTCTTGAGGAATAACGCTAATTCCAAAATAGTTATTTCAGAATAGTGGTCGTGTGGATGCTCCGATGCTGCTATTTTGAAATCACTCCTCTCCAGAGTAATTCTAACGAATTACTCCCTAGTGCTTCCTGGGGCTCCAAGGCAAGGTAGAGCAGCCACATTAACGGAGCCTGTTTCGGACTCATTTCGAAGCTTCCCCATAGTGTGGACATGCTGTTTTGATTTTGTTATCTCAGGAGTTATTAAATCAATTTTAGTTACTTCAAAATAGTTTCCTAGTTTAGACATGCCCTGTGGGCGCAAGAAGGGAAGCTTGCCAGTCTGTAGCTGGTGCTCTTCTCTCTGAGTCTGCGTTGGTACAAGGGGCCAGGGAATTGTATTCCCTTTTATTTGTGTGGATGGGGTGTAAAACTGACCAAAACTTGTCTGTTAAGTTCCCTTGACTCTCTGTATACAAGTTGCAGTACTGACCATGGGGTTCTGGCTAAATTCTAGCTGATTTAAGCTCAGCCTCCAGTGTTGGACCCCAAGAACACCCAGGATTACCTTACTGGGAGAAGGGGGAAGTCAGCCTGAAACTTGACCTGCAATTGGGCAGAGAATCCCTCTTCACTTCCGGTCCCAAAGTTCTGGGGAAAGTCAGGCTGTGCTATTACCATAGACAGTCTTGCTCCTGGATGGAGTGATTCCTGCCTATCTGTTTAGCCGGGCACATGTGGGGGTGACAGGCATTCTGTAAATGTACAGTGTGAGACTTCTGGGCATTGGCAGGGCAGCTGTGGTGTGAAAGGGCCTGCTTGTTTAGATGACAGTGGGTGGGAGTGCCAAAGGACGCAGACAAGACACTGACTGTTCTTGGGGGTGTTAAAGAAGGCGTTCATTTTGGGCAGAGTCCAGATCCTGCTGGACGGTGATGGAGGTCCAGCCAGATGTTCCCAGAGGTGTTTTTGGCCCCTCACCTAGGGTTGGGTGAAGCCATGGGGCTGCCTCAGAGAAGAGCTGGTGGAATGTTAATAATCACCGTTTGTGAGGGGAACAACAAAGAGAGCGGAGGCCGCAGGCAAGGCCCTTTGAAGAGCAAAACAATCTTGCTGGCACCAGCTGCAACTGAGGATTTGTCTCTCAGACAGCTGTGGTTGGAGGGAGTCCGTGCCGCCGCTGACTGAGGGGAGAGGAAAATTGATTTGTTCAGGAAAAACAGTGTATTCTGAGCTGAAGCGTCTCCTCAACTGGACCCCTGCCCCGTCAAACTGTATTCCCCCCTTTCCTCTCTCCCCCCACAAGGCTGTGCTGACTGAAACACACAAAGGGATGCTTTTGTGCCATCCTCCTCCCTATACACCGTGTCAGTGACACACAAGGGACAAGGGCTGGGGCTGTGGGACCAAGGGCAGAGTTCCCTCAGTGCTGGCACAGTGTAGGGCTGCCCAAAGAGCCTCTCCACAAGCGACAGCCTTTTCCAAGGATGAGAGGGGATGGGGAGAGCAAGTCCTCATAGCGCCTCTGCTACAGGGATTTTACCCTGGTCTGTCAGGACTGGAAAGCACGGCTGAGGCAGCCCCATGGAAGGCTGCTATAAATCACAGCATCCCTGAGGTTGCTCTGATTTATGCAGGAGACTATTTCAGTCCCTGGAAGCAGCCCCGAATCCTGAAAACATGAGGGGGTTCCCCCTGCCTTTTTGCCTCAGCCCTCCTAGGCTGCACCTCCTGGAAGAGCAGCGTGGATTTCCCTCCAAAGCATTCCCAGCACCACACCTGTTCATTTCCCTCCCGCTGTTGTTTTTAAGTGAATTAGCAACGAGAGCAACCACACCGTGTCACTGCAAATTCCCCGTGTTTCACCTCAGTCTCTGTTCCAGCCCTGCTGGCTCTACTGCATTTATTAAGGGACATAGATAAAGAAGAAAGATTGATGAGGGACAGGCGTGGTGGGCAGGCGTCTATCAATCATCCAGGCTGCTTTCCATCCCTGGCTATTAGTCTCCTGTAAACTCTTCCTTTGCACTCTCCTAATCAAAGGGCCCTATTGTTTATTCTGCCCTCCTTGTGTTCACACTTGTCTGCTGCAGGCTCCACCGAGGAGTTTCTCTTTCCTTGCGCTGCTTGAGTTAGCAGAATCTGAATAAGTGAAGGGAGTAAATCTGGCAGCTGTAATTACAGTCAGTGCAACAACGACCCATGCAACAAAAGAGAGACTAGGCACTGGGAGCGCTGGAGCAGAGCACGTGCATGGGGGGGAACTGCTGTGTTGACGGTCTGGATTTCTCCTGGGCTTATTTTCACGCTTCTTTCCCAAGTGCTCTCAGCGCTGTCACTTGTGTTATCTCAGCCCGGATCAGGGCCCCACTGTGCTAGCATAAGAGACAGTCTGGGCTCCACTGAGCATGTGGTCTGAATGGAGATGGCAGGCTAAGGACACATTGTTCTCCCATGATACAAACGAGGAACCAATTAAGCAACTTGACACACAGAGGACATGTGAAGTGGATGCTAATTTTTGCTGATGGTGCAAATACGCAGTCATTTTCATCTACATTGACACTGCTCTGGTAGAGCCTTGGACCTCGGCACAGTAGACACTGACATGGTGGTTAACCTTGCTCTAAGCGGTAGTTGAAACACCTGGGCACCAATGGGAGCACTTGTATGTGTGGAAGATTGCTGCTGCTGCAATTGATCTTCTGGGGTTTGATTTAGCAGGTCTAGTGAAGACCTGCTAAATCGAACTCAGAGGGCACCTGCATCAGCGCCGGTACTCCTGCTCTTCCTGAGGAGTAAGGGAAGCTGACAGGAGCATTCATCCTGGCTAGATGGACCACAATTTAAGATACATTGACTCCAGCTACATAATTAAGATCTGCAACTCCAGCTACATTAAGTCAACCTTCCACTCTAGTGTAGACCAGGTGACAGTGAGTTACAGGCATGGGCTACATGGTGGGTTGGCATGCCAAGTGACCATGGTATAGACAAGGCTATGGAGATAACATCAGGAAATAGAAACTGAGCGGGTGTAAATTGATGTAGCTCTGCAGAAGGCAAAGGTGCCACAGCAGTTGGCACCAGCGGACGATTTGGTCATTGGCATTTGCTCGGGTAATTGCAGTGAATCGTTAAATATGCAGCATGGAACTGAACTCTCCCTGATAAGAAACGGAATAACCCATTGTACATGAATTCACTCCGGGCTGAGCGCGGGTCTCCTGCCTGCTCCCAGAGAGATCACTCCCCAACGTTGATTTACAGGGCTGGACAGTTTTTATGCTAGGATTGTAAAGAAGAGTTTGTGCCAATAAAATACTTTCTCTGCTCATAAAACCTGAACGTGTTTTACTGGTGACACTGGAGTTGTGCCAGCCTATTAACTTTGGAGGGGAACTGGCGTTGCTGGATGAGGAGGGACGGCAGCTACGGTGGAGCCATCATAAATAAAGACCGATGAGCAGACTGCATGGCTTGAGGCAAACATAACTGTGCTGCTCTACCACTTCCCCAAAGTCCTACACACCCACAGATGTTTCGATGTCCTGCTGAGAGTGCTGTAGAGATCTTATGCAGCCTCAGCAGCCAAGTTTCTGAGCACCTTGTGTTTGTTAATGGGTTTAGCACCACAATGCCAATGGAAAGCAAGAATAGGCCTTAATCCTCATTTTACAGATGGGGAAACTGAGGCACAGAGAGACTAAAATGAGTGCCCAAGGGCATACCAGACACGTGGAACAGAGCAAGGAACTGGACCCAGGTCTGTGGCAAATATCCTAACCACTGGACCTTCCTTCCTCTTTCTAGGAGCTCTATTAACCAAGAGGGCCATCACACAGGCCTTTTTGGGGTAGAAAATCGCACCAGTTTAACCACACCTACATTGCGGATCTAGTTAAACTGGCACAAACCCCTCATGTAGAAAGGCTTAAATCCGTTTATTCCCTGCTTAGTTGTAGTCTCTGTTGGCAGACTGCCAGCTCCCAGCCTTCAAATGTAACGAGGCAGGTTTCCCCAACCACGCAAAACATGAGCTATTTTTTAAAAAAGTGTTGGGTTGTTTTTATTTCCCTTCTGGTTTTTGAGCTCTTCTAGTGTTCAGATCTTTAAGCTTTTCTCTGCAGCCATGGGAGGTACAAATTAAAAAAAAAAAAAAAAAAAAGAAGCTAAAATTGTCCCATAATCACATGATTCCAGGGGCTGGAGCTTTAGGAAATAACATTGTAAGACTCACAATATCAGCTGGTTAGTTGGCATCTCCATATTGCCCAGGTGCACAATGCAGAGTGAAAGCCTTTTTTGACAGATACCTTATGCCTCCTGCAAGGAGGTTTACAGGTTTTATTGCAGCCAGCTGGAATGGGAAGGAAATCCTGGGTGTGGTTATATAAATACAGTTCACTCAGTTTTCTTAGGCCTGCTAGATATGCAACTGTTAGAAGGTGTTTTGCCCCTTGTACCCAGTTTGGCTGCTGGGGTCACAAATTTTGCTAACACTAAATGCAGGAAATGTAAGATATGACCACCCACGCTTGCAGTTATTGGGGGAATGCAGAAAAGTCAGACTATGTTTAACTCAGTTCAAAGGAGAGACCCTGTCAGTGTAAATACACTTGGATGGACAGAGGCTGGTCTTTCCGAGCCCTATAGATTAAGCTGGGGCGGAGGTGAGTCAACAGGTTGCATGCCCTCCAGGTGTGAGCTGTAAGACTGGTTCAATCTGTTTCTCCCCACTGTTTCAATGATAGAGTTAAGGAAAGGCTCCAGAAGGAGTCTCTTTTGTATGTAAATTTACTCCAGTGGATGCTGGAATCTCTTGTGCTTTGGACTGTGCTTTGGGCTAAGAGATGAAATCACTAGGTTTGGACAAAGGGTACATCTAGACTACATGCCTCCGTCGACGGAGGCATGTAGAGTAGACAGATCGGCATAGGGAAATGAAGCTGCGATTTAAATAATCACGGCTTCATTTAAATTTAAATAGCTGCCCGCTCTGCCGATCATCTGTTTGTCGGCAGATCGGGGGCAGTCTGGGCGCGCGCGATGACAAGGAAGCCTTTGTCGATCGGCGCAGGTATGCCTTGTGAAATCAGGTTTACCTGCGCCCGATCATCAAAGCTTCCTTGTCGACGCGCGCATCCAGACTGCCCGATCTGCCGACAAACAGCTGATCGGCAGAGCGGGCAGCTATTTAAATTTAAATGAAACCGCGATTATTTAAATCGCGGCTTCATTTCCTTATGCCGATCTGTCTAATCTACATGCCTCCGTCGACGGAGGCATGTAGTCTAGACGTACCCAAAGAGCCAAATCCACACAAGCCAGCGGAAGATGTGATGAGCAGCCAGCAGGGCGGCATTGGAGAGGCGTGAGGAGCAGCCAGCAGAGCGGCCGCAGCGAGGGGCAACAAATGGCCAGCAGGGTGGCGCTAGAGGGCAGCAATCAGGTGCATAGTGAGTGACCAGCGGAGTGGGTGAGATGCCTCCTATCCCCCCTCAGGATGGGAGGTGAACTCTGCAGATCACCTCTGAACTCTAGTCTGCCCTGCCCAAGGGCAGCAACCGTGAGGGGGGTGCAGAGCAGCGTTGGGCATGTGAAGGGAACATTTACATTGCTGGGCTTGAGAGGAAAAGGACATTGCCCAGCCTACTTGAGCTGGGGCATTTAGTCATGGTTTTGGTTATGAACTTTGTGGTGTTTTCCCAAATTAACGCCACGTTACTTCTTTCCCCTTTTATTAAAAGTTTCTTTTCCACACACAGACTCTGTGCTTGCGAGTGGGGAAGCATTGCCTCCCAGAGGCACCCAGGGGTGTTGTGTGAATTTCCCAGGTTACTGGGTGGGGGCTCAAGCCAGTTCTGTGACAGATGGATGGAGTGGAACCCCTAGATATTGAACCCGGCCCTGGCTGCTGCTGGTGCTACCTGGCAGAAGGGTTGCAAATCTCCTTTGCAAAAATGTTATTGTTACAGGAATTGCTAAGGTTGGATTATTGCCGGGGAAATGCTGAATAACAACTCAGAAGGGAAACAGCAGGACAGGAGAGGGAGAGAGAGCTGCCTGCTGCCCCAGAGGCTACTGCACAAATGCACAGAATCGCAGGCTCAGAGGAATGTCAGGAAGGAAGGGATCTGGAGCAGTTGTCAAGTTCAGCTGCTTCCGCTGAGGCAGGAGCAAGCAAACTTACAACGACACTGCAGAGAAAGTGTGATAAAGGGGGGCTCCAGGGAAGCCAGCTAAGGGCACTCAGGATGCACTGAAAGAACTGGGATGGGCAATCCCCAAAGCTGGTGGTTATTCCAATATTTACAGTCACCAAGCCAGCACAAAACAGCTTCTGTATCACCTTATTGGTCATGCAGCAGTCCAAACCACACAGTCCCCTTAAAGTACCCAGACTCAGGCCACCACCCAAATGTCCCAGTCAAATAAAGTTCTACCAATCCCAAAGGATCAGACACATTACCTTCCAGGCCAATGAATATTTCAGACCTAATCCCAAACACACGCTGGTAGCCAATTCTTATGAACTAAACTAAGATTTATTTAAAAAAGAAAGAAGAGGGAGTATTGGTTAAAAGGTACATGTAGGCATGAGTTCAATTCCTGAAGTTCAGTTACATAAGAAAGATGGAGCTCTTGTAATTGCAAAAAGTTCATTTTGAATTTTATCCATGGTTACAGTCCAAAATCTATATCCGGAGTGTTTCCAATCAATGATTTGGACCTCAATCTCATGGCTTAAAATGAAACCTCAAGCAGATCTGAGAACTTAAGTCAATGTCCATGAAAGGGGCACCAGGATATCCTGGGATCTCATTTCTTATCGCTGGCAGCTTTCCCCAGGAGCATCCAAGCAGATATGAAACAAAACAGGATCCTGTTCCTGTCCAAGGGGACTTTATACTTTTATAGCAGCCTCTTGGCATGGGAGAGTCAATTGGCTTTTGACATCATCTTGTCTCCCAAACATCATGGTCATTTGCACAAGGTAACTTATTCATTAAAAAGTTCCCATACAGTTTGCCACAACCTTCAAAGAGACATATGAATAATACTACTACGTCAATCAAGTTGCATCATAAATGTTCAGATTCCCTTCTGTTTGTTCACATCATAAGAACTGAGCAAACTCCTACCATTCTACTGCTCTAACAATGCAAGTTTGCATTTCAAAGTTCTAGTCTAGCCTAGTGTAACAGCCCACCAATCACCCAGCATCTTCCCAACAAGTCTTTAAAGGTCTCCCATGGGCCATTCAGCCCAGGAGCTGGTTAGCCCTTACTAGACCCACTAAATCGAACCCCGGAAGACTGATCGCCAGAGAGTCTATCCTCCAGTAAGTGGAGACATGGCCCAAGACTAGCTTGGAGAGATGTCTAATCATCCCTCGGGGCAGGTGTAAAAGACACAGTGATCAGCTTTAGTCAGTTGCTGATGCAGGAACGTAGCAATTGACAAAGTAGATGAGATCAATGGTGTCCAGTCTCCTGCAAAGGGAAGCACTGGCTGCACCAAAGGAAGATGCAGGGAATCCTGCATTTATGGAGAAGTTCCCTCCTGACCCCATTCATCAAAGGTTGGCATAAGCCCCGAAGCAGGAGGGTTTAGATCCCATCCAGAAGTTATGGCAACTTGTTCAGTCATTGCCATTATCACCATGAATGGCTAATCCTTCTCGGAGCCTTGCTACTATTGCTAATTCCCTACGCTGAAAAAGAAAGTGATACTATCATGGATGTTACTAAGCAAAGGGGTCAATTTAAAACACAGGATCCCCTATTCTAAGAGCCTAAATGGGTGATGTTTACTGGTTCTGGCTAACCGGTAGCTGGTGTGGGCTCCAGCCCTGAAGGGGGCCTGTCGCAGACAGGGGCTGCTCCAGCGGGAGGTAGGAACTGGTGGGGGCTGGGAGCCGACAGCCAGCCCCAGCCCATGGCTGGGGGTGGGAGTCCCCAGCCAGGATCCTACTTTAGTTGGTTAACCAGTTGAACATTAGGTTAACCTAATGTTTAACTGATTAACTGGGATTTTACATGCCTACTGTGCAGTGCGATAGAATCATAGAACACTAGAACTGGAAGGGACCTCGAGAGGTCACTGAATCCAGGCCCCTGCCCTCATGGCAGGACCCAGTACCGTCTAGAGTAGACCATCCCTGACAGATGTCTAACTAACCTCTTCTTAAATATCTCCAGAGATGGAGATTCCACAACCTCCCTAGGCAATTTATTCCAGTGTTTAAACACCCTGACAGTTAGGAAGTTTTTCCTAATGTCCTACCTAAACCTCCCTTGCTACAGTTTAAGCCTGTTGCATCTTGTCCGAGCAATAGATGAGCTACATGCATTTGATGCCCTGCAAAAGGCCCGACAATAAGCTTGTGAACCTTAGCGAAAAGTTGCCATGCAGCCCAATCCAAGGGAGCTACGTCTACTTGTGAACAGACTTTCTCCCATGGTGCATGGCTTTAGTCGATATTTACACATTTTGGTGCAAAGCCTTCCACTTTGGTGAACAATTGACCACCAGCCTTATGCTCCACCATATTACATATGATGGGCTCATGACCTCATGTGGGGCTCATGTTGGGGGGCAGAGGTGGCTATTAACCTGATAGGGATTCTTGGCATCCTGGGTAGCAGCTAGGACAAGATTGTGAGCCACCAATCTGTACTTCTCACTGCTCACGGTAAAGTCAACTGGAGACAGGATTTCACCCAAGAAGACTAAATGGTCTTAAGTGCTTAGCAGCGTCTTCTAAGTTTTCATCTCCCTCTTTCCAGCCAATTTGTACCCACTACGTAAGAGGCCTCAGGGGCTTAGCATCAAAATCATTTTCCGCAGATAAAGGAAATAGGTATGTTAACACTGTAAGAATCCAGGAGAATAGGTTATGGGGAATTTGTAATTCGACATGCTGTTATGTAAAGGGATTTTTATTCATGCTGAAGCCAGATACATCACTGCGAAAAGACAGATAAAGGGAGGAATTTATCATTTATATGGAGAAAAAGAAGGTGATCAAATCAGAAAGAATCCTCCCCTACCTTCCAAATAGGAGAGAAATTACAGGACAATGCGGTCTGTGGAGAAGTGAGATGGGGCTATTTTATCTGCATAATAAAGAGCAGGAAAGAAATTGCTGCTAAAAGCAAAACAGAAGGAATTATATTATCTACGACAAGGACACAATATAAACTCACAATATCAAAGGCACAAGAGAGGCTTCACCGAGAGGGAGTTTAAGATGCAGCGCCTGCTGATAAGAGAGAGCCGTGTGCTCCAGAGAACACAGATGCCAGCCCAGCGCGCCGCCCCATCCTTACTGAGACTGAACCAGAGGGCTCCAGAAAACAATTAACACAGGAAAAGAATCCAAAGTGCTCAGCTAAGACACTTGAAAAGGGGACAGTGGAGGGGGCACGCTGGGCTTCAGCACAGAGGAAGGAGCTGGGTGGGTTCTGGATCCCAGCAACATCAGCCTTCCCGTGCTCTGGAGATTGCTTGCCTAGGACGGAATTCATTCATTGGGGGGTGAAATTCCTTGTTTTGAAAGCCCACCACGGGGTCTGTGCAGCGGTGACAACTTGTTCGGCTCATGCTTAACTGGGCCTTACACAGACGGGATACATATGTGGTGTGTCCAGGGCACAGCCTTAAGGTGTGGACACAGCATGAATCCACAGGGAGCCCAATTAGCCTGAGAAAGCATGTGTGTTTCTCTGCCCAACTACTGGATGTGGTTTGGCTATGCAAGTGGCATGGCCCGGCCTTACTCCAGTGTTGGGTGCTCCTGTTGGACGATCAAGCCATTACACAACCTTTTGCCTGGGACTCGCTTTGGAATAAGAGGGAAGCATCTCTTACCCTGACCTGCGGGGTGGAGGAGAGCACCTTCATGTTGACTCGGCCAGCTTTTCCTTCTTATCCATGCTATACATGGGTAAAAATTAACATTCAGATTGCAACCAAGGGCATGAAGTAGAAAAATCCCTTGACTTGCTTGGATCTTGAAAAAAAAAAAAAAAAGCCAGACTTAGTGTAAATCACAGTCATTCCATTGCATTTAATGGATCTGATTTATACCAGTGTAGTTTCTGGCCTGTCATTCTTTGCCTGTGTGGTTTTACGTCATAAACAAAAGCCTGTCTTCACCGTCCAAAATCAAGTATTAGTTTGGCACAACTGAGAAAACTCCTGGCACTGAATCATGCAGGAAACGTGCATCTTATTGCAAATAAGCAGAACTGAAGGGAAGTTTAGCCCATCAAAATGTGAGAGAAATTCAGCGATAATCCCATTTCTTTTCCCTTGCCCCATTTTCTTGCAAACCTGCGTTGTTTACCCTAATCTGTTGAATGCAGGAAAACTGCAAGGGAAATTGATCTATTATCCTAGTAGGATTAGGGGCTGGAATGTAATGTGCTGTATCATTGCATATTGCTTTGGAATCCATCTATCTCCCACCCTCTGCAGACATAATTGGGAAAGTTAAGGAAGTAGGATTGGTTTGGTGAACCTCAGTGGGGGACTGCAGAAACCATCAAGCACAATGGAAAACAAAACCACATTCTTTATTCTTGCTACCCCAGTTAGAGACTGAAATCTGAGTTATGAGCTCAAAGCTCCACACCTGTGGCCAATGGGGAACCGCTAGCACCATAATAATTCGTGCTAACAATACTCCCTGATTGCATTCAGAGCGACCTGTTGATACACCCTACTGATATTTAGAGAGAGCAGTGCAGGATTTGGTGTATCACTAAGAGATATACTGCTGGGCTGAATTAATCTTCTCTGGTCTGGTAATGTGCCTTGGGAGACTAGCAAAGGAGTGAGCCCAGGATGATGTGCTGTGTTCCCAGGTGAACGCCGCTTGTTTTTCATCCCCCACGTAACAGCACCGAGTAATAAGGACACTGGAGAGAGCTCTGCTCCTTTGCTAACCCAGGGGAGAGAGGACAAGAAGGGAAGAGAGTGGGGAAGACAGGGGAGACATTTGCAGCTAGAGCAGTTTTCCAAAAATGCCTCTTACAAGATGCCAGTAAAAACCCCTAGTATCAGATAGATAGATAGATAGATGGATAGAGGGTGTGTGTGGGGATAGATAGATAGATAGAGGGTGTGTGTGGGGATAGATAGATAAATAGATAGATAGATAGATAGATAGACAGAGGGTGTGTGTGGGGATAGATAGATAAATAGATAGATAGATAGATAGAGGGTGTGTGTGGGGATAGATAGATAGATAGATAGATAGACAGAGGGTGTGTGTGGGGATAGATAGATAGATAGATAGATAGGAGCTCAGAGAATTGCTGGGCAATGTGTGTGTGTGTGTGGGGAGCTGGCTCTGTGCTCTTGGTAGGAGCGGAGACTCATGTCTGCAGTGCTGCCTGAACAGAGCAGTGCCCCTCCCCACCAGCTCTCAGAACTGTCCGGAGAGCACAGCACAGGGCTCTGCAGTAGCGGTAGTGGTAGGCAGAAGCACTTTAGAATCACTGTGTCCCAGGGCAATCGCCCCCTTCCCCCACCACTCCACGATGGACCTGGATAGACAGATAATAGCTCTGGATCAGGGTCAAGGTCAGCTGATCGCCACCGCCTAGGGTTGGGCTAGGAACTAGTTGGGGGCCCTAGGCTAGCTGAGGCCAGGTGATCTCTCCAGGGTAGGGCTAGGGAAGAGGCTTGTCTCTGGCCCAGGTCTATAGTCAGGGTGGGTACTAGTTGATGGTTCTCGACTGGGCTTATGGTTAGGGCCCATTGGTTGCTCTGAGCTATAGCTGGTCCGAGGTTGGTTATTTGCTTCGGACAAGGGTTAGTTTTAGTGCTGGGTGGGAGCTCCTGGGTTGAATCCAGCTGGTCCTACGCTACAGCTTGGGGTGGGACTGATGCATGGCCCTGGCTCTCGTTAGGGCTGGCCTTCACTTTCCTCCACGGTCCTTCCCCCATGCCAGTCTTTTCCCTGTTTGTCCCTCCCTCCTTCCTGCCCCATTCTTCCTTTCCCTCCTTTAAGCTTCAACTCCCTGCCTTAGGGCTGCCCCCGCAATTTCCACCTGCCCCTGCAGGGTCGGCACTGAGAGCCCCAGCCCGTCTTGGAGGAGCTGCCGACCGCCCTTAGGGGGAAGTTAGCTGCCATGGAATCCAGGGTCCCAAACGGGAAAGGCAGGTGGGGTGTAGGAGACAAGAAGGCTGCTAATGCTGCTGACAAATCTATGTCAGTGCCGTGGGCTAGGATGAGACAGCCGGCTTGCTTCTAAAGTGGGGCCCGTGCACGGAATTGCGAGATGTTCCCCTTGGAAACGGAAGACTCATTTGCACGCGCAGGGAGGCTGGCAAACCCTGCAAACTTCTAGCTATATCTGGGGGCTGGGGACTGTGGAGCGATGAGGGGAAGAGAAGACGCAGCATCTTCTCGCTGGTACTTAAACACTGCCGGTCCCAATCAGGCCTTCGCTTAATTCTGCCTCCTGGCCTCTTCTCTCTAGATGGTGAAGAATTAGCAGTCACCGGAGCATGAAGGGACTAGACAGCTCCCTCTGCTTTTCAGTGAAGTTAAAAATGATCCCGGAGGAGCCAATCCTGGGTCTCTTTGCAGTGGAGCTCACTTAGCTCCAGTTCTTTCTATGCACTCCCACAAGCAGAAACTCAGTCCTGCTGCATTCGGGCTGGCCCAAGAGCACTGGCTGTGCTGTGTAATGCTCCAGGTCCCGGAAGGGAACATGCCCAGGCTGGGTGCCGAGAGCCTGGCTTGCCCTAGGGCAGTGGTTCTCAACTCGTTTCAGTCCACGGACCCCCAGGCCAATCAAAAAATTTTCGTGGACTTTGGACAATGTTCCTGTGGACCACCGAAAAAGTCACCATGGACCACCAGGTGAGAACCACAGCCCTAGGGAGTGGCTGCTTGCTGCGCTGGGCAGTATCCCAGGCATGGTAATGGGGACTGTGCCTTTAAGGCAGGGGTAGGGAACCTTTTTAGGGTCAGGGGCCGCTGACCCACGGAAAAATCGGTCGGGGGCCGCACACAAGTGAGAAGCCAAACCCCCAAACCCTCACTGACGTGGCCCCTGACTGAGCAGAAAGACCCCCCCACATTTCCCTCACACACCAGGGCCTAGTGGGGCCCAGGCTAGTAGACTTTGTGTGCTCCAGTCCCTCAGTAGGCGCAGGCTCCCCAATGCTAGGAGGGGAGCCCTGAGCTTTGGGGGCCAGATCCAGGCAAGCTAGGGGCAGCATCCAGCCCCTGGGTCTGAGGTTCTCCACCCTGCTCTAAGGGCTCAGCTTCCAGCAGGGCCAGATTAAGGGGGGGGCTAGCCGGGCAGCTGCCCAGGGCGCCAACCTATGGGGGGGACACCTGATTGAAGTGGTAAGGGGCACTGCACGCCCGGGGGCGGGCCCAGGCACGTGGCACCCCTTACCACTTCAATTAGGCACCACCCGTAGGTTGGCGCCCGGGGGCGCAGCGCCCTTTACGATGTCAATCAGGCGCCGCATGCCCGCTGCCCAGGGCACAAGTATGGCTTGGTCCGGCACTGTTTCCCAGTCAGAGAATCTGTGACGCACTTGTGGTTAGGCACACCCAGGGAGCATTACACAGAATCACAGAACAGGAAGGGATCTCAAGAGGTCATCAAGTGCAGTCCCCTGCCCTCATGGCAGGGCCAAGCACCATCTTGACCATCCTTGATAGATGTCTGTCTAACCTGCTCTTAAATATCTCCAGTGATGGAGATTCCACAACCTCCCTCAGCAATTTTCCACCCTGACAGGAAGGTTTTTTCCTAAAGTCCAACCTAAACCTCCCTTGCTGTGAGTTAAGCCCATTGCTTCTTGTCCTATCCTCAGATACCGGCTATGTACCTCCTTACATTAAGGATCCTACAACCCCTGCTTTGCTGAGCCCCCACATAGGTAGGTGGGTGGATAAGCCCCCTCCACAGAGTGGTGAGGGGAGCTCCGAGCTCACATGCAGCAACTTCCAAGGAGCAGTGCCGCCTACCCTGGACCTGAGCTTGAATAGCACCAGGGAAGCGTCCACAACTCCCTGTCCCCGCTCCCTCCCCGGGGCTCCCCTCCTCCACTACAGGAAAACAACCTTCTCATTTTTGGCTAGCAATATGAATCATGTTACTCTGCTTCCTCCCCGGAAAAAATTCTATTACCAGCCCGCGATGGCGCTTAGTAATGAGCATTTTTAATACATTGCCACGCTGCGTGTACGTTATAATGAACCTCCTGGAAAATATGTTTTTCTAATTATCCCCTTATTAGAATGGTATATTGATTCATGCAACATAATCATATTATAATATACTCCTCTCACGAGAGCAAGGGGGACAGTGCTGTTCCTGGGGCTGGTTGCTCAGTTGATGCTTTGCTGGATGGTGTGGAGGCCAGCACATATGGCTCCGATTCAGCTTCTTTTCTGGGATACTCCAGACCTCGGCATTTGTTCTGGACATCTTGCAGTGGAACATCTTACTTTGCTATTCATGGTATTCAAGGCACAGAACTAGCTGTGGCGGATGTGTGGATATTCGGAGAACAATAGAGCTTAGCTGAGATCAGGGATCCATTGTGCTCGGTGCTGTGCAAACGCATAGCTAAAGACATTCATTGCCCTGGAGAGTTTACACAACCTATACAGACAGAGAAAGAATGGATCATTATCCCCTGTTGGTAGCTAGAGGAACCAATTTCCAGTGTGCTGGCTCAAAGCTACAGAGGGAGTCTATGGCTGAGCTGAATTTTTTCCCCAGATCTCCTGCGTCCACACCAATCTCTTAATCACAGGACCATCCTTTCCTCCATAACTGGTGTCACAGCAGCATTTAGAGATTCCCTACCAGGTATCCTGGGGCCTAGGGGTTGTATGGACCTGAAACAAGACTGTACAAATTCCACAAGGGTTGAACATGTCCTAGTTTTGCCTACTCTTTGCAGGCAAATAAATAATATTATGGTATCCTAAGTCACAGGGCTAAAAGGCCCTGCAGTAATGGTCAGCTGGAGCAATGCTGCCAAGCACTCCGTAGAAGTTGCATAAGAGCCAAGTGCGGCATTAAGAAAGCTACTGCCACTCAAAGAGCCATGTCGAGGGTAGCTGTGGAGTGGCAGTGCTTGGGAGGAAGGGGGAATGAATTGGGATGGGGAGAGAGGAAGCCACGTTTGTCCTGGTGTCTTGGGTAAACAGGACAATCGCAGCTCGCGTTAGCCCTAAATCTAACCATGTTGTTTTCTGTGCACGCGGGAAGCCAATCAATGTAGGACAGGCGCACGGAGACGCTTTCTCTGGGAGACCTCCGCATACAGCATCGTTATTAATAGATGTTATTATTCAGCCTCTTCCCATTATCCTGCTCAATTACAGAGGCTCCCCCTCGGCTTTTATGTCCTTTGCATTTGTTTACTGCCATGTGTTCAGTAGTTTCAGGTGTGAAAAATACAGAGAGCCCCAGAAGGGTAGGATATTTTGTCTCCTAATTGAAGCCACGTGTAACTTCATTATTTTTTCAGAACAAATTTGCAAGCAGGTCTGGAGAACATTGATTATAAGAGAGGTGTTACAAGAGCCAATTAAAAGGCTTGGAAAACAATTTTTATGAATGCTTCATGATCCTAGAAACTCTACTCAGTGCAAAGGGGGCTCTGGCAGGGATTCCCATTGCAGGTTTTTAAACCGTGAGAACGTGAAGAGGATCTCCTTTTAAATAAGGAAGAAAGAATTGGCTCCTTTACCCTTTCTCACCCAAAACCACCACCCGGGACGGATACAGCTCCCCCCATTGTCACCAGAACACTCATTGATGATTATTTGTATTACAACAACCCAAATAAGGGCCACCGTTGTGCAAGATGCTGTATAGACACTGAGTCCACAGGAGTCCCTCCCCCTTGGAGCTCGCAATCTAATAGACGAGACAGCCACAGGAAGGATTATTAGAATCCTAGAATCCTAGGGCTGGAAGAGACCTCAGGAATCATCGACTCCAGCCCCCTGCCCAAAGCAGGACCAATCCCAACTAAATCATCCCATTATTATCTCCCTTTGATTGCTCTGTGCCTCAATTTCCCCATTTGCAAAGGGTGTGCCCAAGGTTCTAGGGAATCTGTGACCCAGCTCGGAATTGGCATCAGATCTCCTGAGTCCCTGAACTGCCAGGCCACCCCTTCCTTTCTCAGTTCGGTGAGTGCAGAATCAGGCTATGGTTGGCAGCTATTCAGGGAAAGCATCATGGTGAAAGCCAACGGAGAAGACACACCACAGACCCGTTGTCTCCCACGTCACCTTCCTTCTGATACTGCAGCATATCTGGAAATGTCCCATTGGGTGGGGAAGCCATGGATAAACTAACCAGCTGGAAAATGTGGCACCTTCATAAGAATGGCCATACTGGGTCAGACCAACAGTCCATCCAGGCCAGTATCCTGTTCTCTGACAGTGGCCAATACCAGATGCCCCAGAGGAAGGGAACACAACAGGTAATCCTCATGTGGTCACTCTCCTGTCATCCATTTCCAGACAAACAGGCTAGGGACACCATTTCTACCCATCCTGGCTAATAGCCATTGATGGGCCTAACCTCCATGAATCTATCTAGCTCTTTTTTGAACCCTGTTAAAGTCCTAGCCTTCACCACATCCTCTGGCAAGGAGTTCCACAGGTTGACTGTGCGCTGAGTGAAGAAAAACTTCCTTTTGTTTGTTTTAAACCTGCTGCCTATTAATTTCATTTGGTGACCCCTAGTTCTTGTATTGTGGGAATAAGTAAATAACTTTTCCTATTCACTTTTTCCACACCAGTCATGATTTTATAGACCTCTATCATACCCCCCCTTAGTCTCCTCTTTTCTAAACTGAAAATCCAAGTCTTTTTAATCTCTCTTTATATGGGACCAAAACCCTAATCATTTTTGTTGCCTTTTTCTGAACCTTTTCCAATGCCAATAGATCTTAACCAAATTCTCTGTGACTGAACGGTTTCCCAATGAATGCCCAACCCATTGTGTACTAACAGCGAGGAGGGACACATGGTCAGTCAATATGCAGCTCATTGTTATACAATTGTTTTTTATAGCCGTTAAAGTAATAGCTAGAATCAATCTCCCCATTGCTGAAGCACCAGAATCCCCGTAAAGCCAATTCATAGCAACTGTATGTGAAATAACTTATGTCAATAGGATAAATAAAGCATTAAATCGCATTGAATGGCAGCGACGTCATTCATACATATCAATAGGGTGTTTATATTTACATCTGTGTTGTGAGACAAGGGTGCAAAGTTTAGGGCCATCAACAAACCAGACAGATGAGCTTCAACTTCTCCTGTCCAATTTGAGAGGTTAACGACCCCTGGTCACATGGGTACTTTGGCTGACTTGATTGCCGCACGAGCAAAATGACTCACCATCATCAGATCGAAAGCCACAGATTTCTACTCTGGGCTGATGGGAGCTTAGCTCACAATCCTCAGGAGAAAGGAAGCTTGTCTGTGTGTCACCTATCCAGGCCACGCTTCAGACAAAACATCGGCAAGAAGAAATCCTTGCGCACATTTTGTAGGTTATCCTTGAAAGCAGAGGTGCATGTGCCTTCATGTACATGTGCATGTTCACATACGCACCCCCTCATACCTTCAACTGAGTATCGGGGCGTATCTACACAGACATATCCCCACCCATGCACATAATAGTGTGATGTGTCCCCTCCAGCGAAGAGCACAGAGTCATCACAACATGGGTTGTTTACGTGGCTCCAGCTGGGAAGAGAAGAGGTGTATCTCCAGCTCAGAAAACATAGCCTTGTAGTCTTTAGAAAGTGAAAGCTGTACCCTGGCAATTTCACAAGAGATGGCTCTTATGTGTTCAAGGGCCGGACTTGGCCTTCTGCTGGGGAACAGGGAGACGGAATATTGGTATAAAGACGAAGGAATGCTCATCTAAGAATGTCAACGGACAGCTCTGTCAGGGATTGGCAAAGGAGTCTATGCAAGGTGTCCAGATCTTACCCCTAGCTTTTAGACCCAAACAAAAATAGCTTAATTTCCAGAAAGGTTGGCTTATTTTAACAAATAAAAACAGTCTGTTTTAAAAAAAACAATCAGTTTTTCAGGGAGAGCACATCCATTTTCCAGATGACTTGTCCTTCTTTATAAGGCAAAAACATTCCCCCTCGTGGTCATTCTTTGTGCAGACGAAAGCTTCCACTGAAATAGACAATTGCCACTTTGAGTTTGGCTGGTCCCTGCTGCTACCTTTCTAGCCATCTTCACGACACTCTCACACTGGCAAATATTTAATTGCCTCCTCAGTTCCTTCAGTTGCACCAGCTTGCCAAAGACATATTGTTAGTGTAACTGAACTATGACTCTTGTAGCCTTCATAGGTACCCCGCCCTTATTATAATAATCCAGAGAGCTTCTTATTTAGCCAGGAAGGCCAAGTTACAATATTGAATGGCTTTGTTAATGAGAGAGAGTTCTTGCAACAATGCCAGATTTAACCCCTGGAGAGCATAAATTATTAGAGTTGAGAGGAGTTTCTTGCAAACACTGCATGATTCTGTGGTTAGCACGGGGGGGGGGGGGGAGGGTTTGGAGAAGTGGGGGGTCTGTTTCTGGCTCTGCCACTGATCAAGTGCATGAGGTTGGGCACATTTTTCACCCCTCTGGGCCTGCGCTTTCCCCTCCAATCCATTGCAGAGGTGGGCCGACAGATTTCGCTGGGCCTTGGGCAAGGTGTGGGACCCTGAGTAATCATAAGGGGCCGAGCCTCACGTGGAAGCATCATTATCATCCAAAAGACTTGGGCCATTTTTAAATCACCAAACCTCGGGACAATTTCCTCTTGAAACACTCCAATTCCCCCCCCTTCCCCCCAGCTCCCAACCAGCCTGCCATTGCATTTGCATGACTTGTCGATTTAGCTTGCAAATTCTTTATGTTACGTGTTTGCATAGTGCCTAGCGCAATGGGACCTTATTTTAACTTCTAGATGCTACTGGAGTACAAACATTGAGGATGGGCCCAGCTCTGCCTCCTGTGTGACTATGGGCAAATCTTTTAACCTCTCTGCTTCACTTTCTCCCTTCATGGGGTAACAATCGCTGTCTTGCTACCTCATCGGGGATTAATTAGCTAATGTTTGTAAAGTGCACTGAACAAATAAAGGACTAACTCTGCTTGCTTGGGTTTTTATGCTAGTTCGTCATATTGGCTTCTTTCATCTTCATCATTAGCTCTCCTTCTATGGCTAGTGTTATCTTCTCTGGATGCACTTGCAGGGCATGTCAGTCCAAGATCTTATACATGGGATGGGCCGTGAGCTTTCACTTATTTCCTTGCACCTATTTTGCAAATGATTTGATCTCAGGGGAGCAGATTAGACCGAGTTGCACCTTCCAAAATGGGTTAAGGAGAAGATGGGGGAAAAAAATCTGACAATTTTCTATCTCTTGCATTAAATTAAATGAGCAAACCTCTCCTTGACTCCAGTATCTCATAGCACCTGCATTGCTAGATTTCCAGTACCTAATCAGTTTAAACTTTGCTCTTAGCCACATGATGTAATACATGGACTCCTGAGAGCAAAGCAGAACAGAAGAGCATCTCCACCCTCCCCCGAGGAAAGCAATGCATTTTTTCCAGCTAGATTTACACCCATTCCAATTTCCACTTGGCAAAAACAAAACCTACTTGGCTTCTAAATAGAGCTTTCCACTTAGGACTGCCCCACATAGATCTTCCACTCAATGTGACAGCACAGGCAGTTCCTTGGCCTTCCTCTACACTCGCCTCTTCGTAACACATTAATTTGTCACCAGAATGTTCCATGCAGAGTTCAGTGTACTGAGGCTCAGACAAAGAACACAAGAGCTATTTCTGTATTGTTGGCATGGATTCCTCGGGGTTTTGTATTTATCTCCTTTGCTGCCCTCCTTGAGCCTGGAAATGTTCACATACATGCACAGAGGGAAGAGGGTGCCAAAACCTGCCTCAGAACAAGTGTTCGGAGATTTTCATTTTCCATGGATTGGACACTCTGGATACCGAATTGAGCTGTAAGAATAAAATCTACCCCTCCCTTTTCCAGGAAAGGAAGCATGCCCTGCCTAAATGAGAGAGGCAAAATTAATGTGCATGGACAAACAGAGAGATGGAAGGAAAAGGGCCACGGGGACAGATTTTGAGATTGCCAGAGTGGATGTTCCAGCCACAAAGACAATCTGATGAACCTCTTTGTAGCGCCTTTTGCACTTCATTTATTCAGCAATGAAACCCCGTCATATCTGAATGTGGGCGAAGGTGTTCGGACAATGGTGATTTGATTCCAACAGGCCTTTTGCCCCACGACATCTGTGAAGGTTTAAATAAACTCTCTTTGAAGAGCCATTTTCTCCCCGTGAACTTGCTCTAGGATGACTTACCATTATACATTTTCCTTAATATTTGCTGACAGGGAGAAGTTAAACCCTGAAACTACTTGACTACCTCGGATGGAGACAGTGGTAGCGTAGGTATTACCCGTCATAGTGGCTGAACCCCGCCTGATCCTCAACTAGGCTGTTTTAAAACAGCTGAGGAGCAGGGAGACACCGAATTCAATGGGCAGATGACAATTTACCCAGCTGAGCTCTGGCCTGGGTCATCGGTACGGACTTTCAGAACTGGAGCTGAATGCATATTCGTTCAGATTCCTAAACGGCCTCCCTGCAGCTGCACTTGTGTCTGCTTCGCTTTGCTTTCAGGGAATAGTCGACCGATGGAGCATCACTGGCCTGGCTGCCGCATGAGTGAGGGGATGGAAAGAACCGCTGTCCATGTTGGGAATGTGAAGGTGCTCACTCAGCCAGAGAACAAAAAAGATTCCCACCTGGCTTACGTGGCCAATTGCAATGAGCCAACGCAGGCAGCGAGAGAAAGAGAGAGAAAGAAAGAGTTTATTCTTGGTAGTAAGTTGATGCTTCAGCCAATTGGGATGCTTCGTAGGGCGATGATTTCCCACCGAGATTCGGTCCCTGCCTGAACTAATGGCACAGCCGTTGACTTGTGTTATTGCTGGTGGGTGCTTTTGAACAGGTGTGTGTGTTTGGGGAGGAGGCTGTGCCAATTTTGGGGGGGGGTGGCTATTTTCAGCATATTTATATATTTCTTGCATATTCTAGTGATTGGATATGTCTCTCATTGGTCTCTTAGCAGCAGGAGAGTCCCTTGGGGGATGGAGCGGAGAGGCATGAACTGCAGGTGGGGGGGACTTGAGAGGGTGGGGCAGCTTGGGGGGAGGTGGCCCGGGGGAAAATTTGCGGCAGGACTGGGGCAGAGCAGGGATGGAGTGTGGGCCGGGCTTTGGGGAGGATGAGGCTAAGTGGGGACGGGGCCAAAAGGAGGGGCGGGGAAGAGCCACAGTCTGGGTGTCAGTGCCCTCCAAATGCAACAGTCACATGCCACCTATGCCTGTGGCTGATGAGTGCAGAGCATCTGTTTTTTTTTTTCCGGGGTGTTACCATCTCAGCGCATGTGCTGAGTCAGCACCGATGACCGATGGCAGGTGCAGAGACAGGCTCAGTGCTTTGGAAACAGCCCATCTGCTTTCCACACAGGCCACGCAAGGCTAGAAGAGATTTCTTCCCTCCCCCTTTCCAGTTTGGACTTGGGAGAGAGCAGCATGGCCCCAGGGGTATTTGCACGCTCCTAAGGAGAGGACCTACTCCTGTGAGTGCTGGGAGAACGAGAAGGGACCGTCTTCCCCTTCCATTGCTCACAGGAGAGCGTTTCCGTTTTGCAGGCCTGCAATCTGCAGGTTCACGCGGCGAGAGGCTGCGCGCATCTCTCCAGGAACAAGAACTCGACTGTTTTTCAAAATAAATGTTATAATTATATTTGGCATTTCTGAGCCTCCTGCTGGCGGCAGCTGGCCATCTCGCTGACAAAGTGCTGTTATTTGCGACGCTGGCTGTGTGGGAGATCAGAGGAAGAGATTCACAACCAGATGCACCCGTTTATACAACATTAAACCAACTGTTAGCAACTCTCCCTGTTCTCATTTCCTTGCCCTTCCAACACAACGAGGATTGTTTCACGATGCTAATTTTGTCTGAAAAGGAGTAAACTGCCAGTTGCCTGTGATTTGGTGAGATTAGACAAAGGGAGGGCGCATCGTAGGACCTTTGGTTTTCCAAAGGTCTGTAACTCTCCAGCACTTTCTTAAAGAGGACGAATGCCTGTGGTTTAGAAATTCCTTTGCTCCCCTGTCTTTCAAGGGATTAGGCAGGAAGGTGAGATGGAACTCTGAGGGAATGGGGGTGGGGGGAAAATACGGGGGGGAGATCAAGTATCGAAAAGCTAGTTACAAGGAGGAGGGAGAAAAATTGTTCTCCTTGGCCTCTGAGGATAGGACAAAAAGCAATGGGCTTAACTTGCAGCAAGGGAGGCTTAGGTTGGACATTAGGAAAAACTTCCTAACTGTCAGCGTAGTTAAACCCTGGAATAAATTGCCTAGGGAGGTTGTGGAATCTCCATCACTGGAGATATTTAAGAGCAGGTTGGATAGACATCTATCAGGGATGGTCTAGAACAGGGGTGGTGGCCAACCCATTTAACAAAGAGAGCCGAAGCAGTGGTGGAAAAAATGCGAAAAGCCACACCAGAATCGTTGAGCAAAAAGAAAAAAAAAAAAAAAGGAGGTTGCCCCTTTAAGAAACAAGCTTAGGCTTTTTTTGGCTTTTTGGCCATATCAGGCTCCTGTCAATGGCTGCCAGCTTGGGCGCCATTTTGAATCGCTGCCCCGGTGAGCACAGGGGGGCCAGGGTGGGGCGGGGCGTGGGGGCCGTTTGGGGCGGGGGGCGCAGGAGCGGCTTTGTGAGCTGCACTTTTGGGGGAGAAGAGCCCGCATGCGGCTCACGAGCCGCAGGTTGACACCCCTAGTCTTGAAGGTGCTTGGTCCTGCCAGGAGGGCAGGAGACTGGACTTGATGACCTCTCAAGGTCTCTTCCAGTTCTAGTGTTCTATGATTCTATAATTAGGAAGGCTGAGGTGTTGGTTTTGGGGTCTATGGTGGCTGGGCTACAGAGCTTCACATTCCAAGGAAAGGGAGCAGACACAAGGCCTGCAGCTAGAGAACAGCCTAAGGAACAGTGACCCGGCTCTATACAGTGTGTGTGGGATTCAGCAGTTGGTTCTACTCACAACAGAGTCGTGTTCTTCCAGAGGGCCTGGGCCAGGGTGATACTTTCTATGTCTTGCAACAGTATAGATCCAAGCCTTGACCAAGAGCCAGTGCAATGCACTGACCAGGGGTACAAGAAACCGAACTCCTCCCTGGGAGAGGGCTATCCTCCCACTGCACTGACGGGATGGAGAATTCGGGGAGCAACATCGCCACCAGGATGAGAACAAGCGGCAAGCCTCAAGGAATCAGTAGGGCTGCTTTGATGGTTTTACCTGTATTCAGTCCCCAGCCAAATAGTATTTGTAGAACATGGTATTTGATGAATTTTACCATATTTTTCCAATAAATAATTCAACAAAACCATTTTGACTATTCATCCAGATTACAGAGCTGGTGGAATGAATCATAAAGATATTTGTTGAATAATTTATAAGATGGCTCGCACGGCATTCAATGAATATTTTTTTCCATCTTTCTTTCCGCTGCCATGGCAAGCAAACGTGTGAAATCAAATGCCTAGGCTCTATGGTGAGTGGGCACAGAAAACAGGAAGGGCAAATTATCCATGGAACAGCTGCTCCAAGAGAAGTGGTGGCCGTCTCTGTCAGACATTTAGCAAATACATCAGACAAATCCCCAAAGAGCAGACTGCAGGGAACAACTCTGAATTGGCCCCATCCAAGTATGGCTCTGATAGGTCCACCCCATTTCTTCTGATCCTGCTTCAGACTTAAAAGTACCTGTCTACATCCTCTTACTAGGATTTCCCTGCATGGCAGATGAGGGAGAGTCCCTAGAAGGACAGAGTAGGCACAGGAAGAGTTAATACGGGCAGCTTTTTCTCATTCTCCAATCCCAGGGAGGTTAACTGGCCACTAGAATACTTTTGGATAATGCACTGTCAGTTCTAGATGTTCCTGGTGCAACCAGTCTCGGGTAGGAGGCCCCAAAGGGAAAGGGACAGTAAGTGGGGGATACCCCATTGCACACATCATACTTCCTATGGAGGTTCCTCCCCAGCTCCATGGCAGGCAGTGCCACACACCCAAAGCAATAGGGTGAGGGCCACACAGCATGCATTTGCATTGGCTGGAGGAAAGCAGGGTGCGTCTAGACTACATTCTTCTTTTGAAAGAGGAATGCAAATGAGGGAAATCAAAAATGCAAATGGAGTGTTGATTTACAAATCTCACACTTCATTTGCATAATCTCGTCCGATTGATTTTTCGAAAAAAAATTTTTAAAGCAGTCTAAATCTCATTTTTTCAGGAATAAGGGTTCTTTCAAAAAAGGTTTTTTCCGAAAGATCCGTGTCTAGACTTCCTTTTTTTTTTTTGAAAAAACCTTTTTCGAAAAAGCAATTGGATGAGATTATGCAAACGAAGCATGAGATTTGTAAAACAGCACTTCATTTGCATTTTCGATTTCCCTCATTTGCAGAGGAACGTAGTCTAGACCCTGAGCGCAGAGCGACCCAATTCCAGAAAGCTGTGTCCATGCAACGGCTCTCAAGCGGAGACAACAGGATGCGTCCGACTTGCCAGCTTGCTTACATCTAAAACCAGAAGTGAAGTGATAAGCCGCAATGCTTACGGTCCATGGACAATTACGTTTAAACGCAACCGAATTCCGCAGGCTGCTCAGAAAAGCACCATTCCACAAGCCAGACCGCCCTCAGGCCTGTCGAAGGGAAGGCAGTCTGTGGGATCAAGCAGCAGCCTCGGGGATTAATGACCCCATGTGCAGCTCTGAAAGCAACATTGGATGGAGAGAAGAAAAAAAACCCACAGTGGGCTTTTTTTTTTATTAGGTGTTAAATAATTAACGGGTGAATCCTGCTCCGTCACTGTGGCTTAACATTGTTATGTAGTTGAAATGTGCAGGCCCTGAAGCAAATGAGATCCATGACATGTCAGGCGCCGTTCCCTAGCAACAAGCTGAAGCATGGAAATGCGCTTGGCCTTATCACAACAAGATGTTAAGGCAATTAATATTTATAACCACTGTCATGGGCAGGAAAGAAAACAGCTTTAATCTAACCTAAGTTACTGGGCTCAGAACAGGGGGGACTGGGTGAAATCTGATGGCTTATGATATCCGGGAGCTCAGAACATCTAATGGTCTCTTGTAACCATGAACTCTAATGGAATCTAAAAACCTGCGGCTTCAGTATGTGGGGCAGAGTTTTCCCGGGTGCCGTCTGGTTTGAAGGGCTGGGAACGAGTGTGTGACAGCGAGGTAGGCACATCTGTGTGCGTGCACGCACACTTTGGTAAAGGTGCAGGTATGTGCACACATGTGGGATTGCGTGTGTGCCCGTGAGACAGTGTGTGCTGTGTTTGCATATGTCAGTGATTGTGTGTGATTCTGCATGTGTGTTAGGGCACGCGTGACAACACATGAGAGTGAGCTGAAGAAGGCATGCATGTGAATGTGCAAATACACGTGCAAATGCACCCATGTATGTGGGCATGTCAAATAGAGGCGTGGAGGCAACTTCAAGCCATGTAAGTGAGTATATACATGGCATTTTAATATATGCATCTGCACCTTACAGGACTCTATGTCCCACAAGAAGAGCAGCAGCACATAGTGGCAATATTAATTGTTTCCACCACACACTGTGGAACTTGCTAGATCAAGCAAAGCTTTGTTCCTGTCGCAGTGATGTTGGCAACAGCAACATCAGACTTAGGCAGCCATAAAAAAAAACCCCAACTAGTCCTCAACTGGAACGGCCAAATAAATTTTATTTTAAAACACTGGTGGGCACTGGGGGGGGCTTGCTGACAAAGATTTCCACACAGACTTGCTGGCAAACAAGAGGAACCAGAGCATACAATTTTAAGAATAAAAAGTACCACAAATTCCTGGGTCTGCCACTGTGAACAAGCTGACAGGACAAAGTTCTCCTCGGTAGGAAAGAAAATGGCTCTTGACAGGTCCGAAAGAGGCAAAGATCTTGGAGATGCAACAGGCTAGCCCCAGGGGAATATTCCGACTAACCTAACCCCCAGATCCCATGCTGCTCCTTGGTAAAGCTGGCGGAATCGATAGCGTATGTCCCTGTAACACCACACATCTGCTCCACTTGCTTCTCACCCTTTAACCTCTTTTCTAGACCAGTAACCTGAGAGAAAAAAAACCACATAGGCCAGGTCTATATTAGACCTGGAAGGTCATCTTAAGTTACACAACTCCAGCTATATAAATAGTGTAGCTGGAGTTGATGTACCTTAAGCCAAGGTCGGCACGTCTCCACAGCGGGAAGTCGATGGGAGCAAACTTCCCTTACTCCTCATGAATCAAGGAGTACCAGGGCCGAGCGGGGATGCCCTCAGGTTTCGATTTAGCAGGTCCTTACTAGACTTACCGTGTGCAGTATGGAATGATTTGTTCAAGTAGGCGCTGTGACTTTTCCTCTTTAAACCAGGCCCAGGAATTAGATTTCATGAGCTTGTTTTAAATTAGAACATAAGAATGGCCATACTGGGTCAGACCAAAAGTCCATCTAGCTCAGTATCCTGTCTTCTTACAGTGGCCAATGCCAGAAGCCCCAGAGGGAGTGAATAGAACAGGTAATCATCACGTAAACCCTCTCCTGTCATCTATTTCCAGCCTCTGACAAACAGAAGTTAGGGACATCATTTCTACCCATCCTGGCTAATAGCCATTGATGGACCTAACCTCCATGAATTTATCTAGTTCTTTTATGAACCCGGTTCAATTCCTGGTCTTCACAAAATCCTCTGGCAAGGAGTTCCACAGGTTGACTGTACCATTTTCCTTAAAGTGCAGAGGTTAGTGGAGACCTGGCCCAGTAACTGAGTTGTTCTCTGTCAGCCAACAGGAGATGCTGGTGGTGAAGAAACAGAACAGCCTGGATGCTATGTGGAATGAAATCCGCCCTCACCAGCTCATCCCCGCTCTTGGGAAAAACACCCTTGGAAACAAAAAGCATGAAAATAGAATAAAACTGCTTGTTCGAGCTGGACTCGCCATGTGAGTCATGCACTAATGTGACAGCTCCCGAATGACAGCTCTGATTCCGCAGAGAAATCAGGAGTCCAGCATGCGGCGCCAGCACGTGGGCTGACAGAGGAGAGCAGGTCAGAGGAAATAGCTCACAGCAGCAGGCAGTGCCCTCCCCAGAGCTGAGCTAGCCTCAGCCTCTCCGGTCCATGGCAATCCACGAGCTGCTACAGAGTCTCACGTGGTGTGGAATTCAGCTGCGGGAGTGTGGGGTAATTCCCGGTCCTGCACACATACACTTGCAGCGTGAGAGAGACAGACAGAAAGGCAGCCGGATGGAGAAGCTGGTAAAAATGTATTTTATTTTCCACACGAAAAATCCCAAGAAAACAATGACCGTTTGTTTTAGCTGAAAAATTAAACAGGAATTTTGGGTGGTTTGGGTTTTATTTCATCAAAAAACTGAAACATCCTCCAATCCAAACCCACAGTTTTCAAATAGCCAAAAAATGTTTAAAAAAAAATCTTTCAACAGCCAGAAAATTTTGGTTTTTCAAAATCTCCCACTTATATTTCATAAAAATGGAAAATCTTCATTTAATCAAAACCTCCTTTTCCTTTGAAAAACATGATGCACACTTTTGCACCGACTCTAACAGACAGAGACTGCCGATGTGAGGGTAACTAGGTAGATCTAGATTAATCAGAAATACTGGATTTCTTGAAATGCAGCTTCATGAAGTTCAACTATGGCTAATTCTCGATGGAATAAGGTCAAAATCAAGTGAGAGGAGGTGAAAATTTCCCCTGGGATTATCTATAGTCTGACTATACACAGACTGTCCTTATGAGTTTGTTTAGCTAATTTTAGCTGCAATGCGTCCAGTCCAAGAAACGCTGAAAAAGAACAAATTCCCTGCCAAATGGCTTTAACATCACAGCCCAGGAAATGTTTGTCTGTTTGTAGACCGATAACATGTCTCCCAGGCCAGTCTAGTCTGCTGTAAACCCCTGGAACACAGCAACAACGCTGCAGCCGGCCAGCCATCAGAGGGGAGGGGAGCGCTGGGCTGGGCTGAAGGACAGGATGCTAATAGAAGGAGTTACTGGGAGGCGAGTTACAAGGGAATGTAGCTTCCCTTCGAGCATCAGAACCACCTCTTTGCGTCTTGCCTTCATGTCTCTATTTGCCTCAGTTCAGATAAATATCTTCCCTCTGCCAATGCATCTTACATCCCCCTGGCTCTTATGTGGTTCGAGGGGGCAGGTGGAATTAATAAATTGCCAGTGGGCTAAGAATTAGCAAGTGTCCTGAGTTGAGAAATATTGTTCAAGTTAAAAGTTGACCCGAAAAGAGCCCAGCATTAAAATTAGACGGCTCACGCTCCCTGGACTTAATCAAAAGGTGTTGGCCTATGATAGGCAATAGAGAATCAAATCTAAATTGCCACGTCTGGTTTGTGAGGTTTCAGCTATGAAATCTAACTGGCAACCTGGCTGATGCGTAAACTAACCCCTTTCAGTGCTTAGGTAGCACCGACGGGAGGAACCGAATCTGGGACCTCTGGAGCTTAGTGCATGAGATAAAAGCCAGCTGGCGCTCAGCTAAGGCTGTAGAGCAGACTCAGTCTCTCTGTAAGCAGTCTCAGTGCCACTAGAGGGGACACTATACCACCCCCGACAGGTGTGTGGGTTACACTTACATCTGGAACCCACCTTCTTTGCAGAGAGGAGGCATGTGACAGCCCCCGAGTGCCTTCTCACAATCCCCCCCCCCCCCCCCCCGGTGCCTAGAAGGACAGAAAAGTTCTCCCACAATCCACTGGGAAAGAGTCACAGAGCAGCTCAGCTTTATTGCATGGGACCCTTGGCTGACCCTCAGTGCCAACTGGCAGATGGCACATAACTCATATCAGGCCTGAAACTGACCCAACACACTGTTGTCATAATCTGTATCTAAAAATTGCCACGTAAGCTCTCTCACAGTAACACTCTGGCCATTAATATTATTGCATGATCTAAGTACAGATGGTCTATAAAGCATTATAGATGCATGCTGGAAATACGGTCTTAAAAGATGTTTTGCAAGGAGGCAAAAGAATGCTGTTTCACCTGTTTTCCTGTGCCCCAGTGCAAATTGAACCAGGTAACACCTCAGAGAAGAGTGAAAAGCACATCTACCTAGAAGGTAAATGAAGTATCACATCAGTGTTGTCAAACAGAAATTACACACAGTGTGCTACAAGACTGAGGTTCACACGCCACGCACTGGGGGTGTGTCTAGACTACAGGGTTTTTTCGGAAAAAGTAGCCTTTTTCGAAAAAACGTCACCTGCATCTAGACTGCAGCCACGTTCTTTTGAAAGTAAATCGAAAGAAAGCAGCAGTTTTTTCGATTGTGGTAAACCTCATTTTATGAGGAATAACGCCTTTTTTTGAAAGTGCTCTTTTGAAAAAAGGCGCTATGTAATGCAAACTGTACTTTTTCGAAAGAGAGCATCCAGACTGCTTGGGTGCTCTCTTTTGAAAAAGCGGCTTGCTTTTTCCAAAGTACTGGTTGTAGTCTAGATGTTCTTTTTCGAAAGAGGCTTTTTCGAAAGTATCTGTCGAAAAAGCCTCTTTCAAAAGAGGCTTGCAGTCTAGACGTAGCCTGGTCTACTACATTTTTAAGTCCTAGAGGGGTAACCATGTTACTCTGTTTCAGCAAAAACAGAGAGGAATCTCATGGCACCTTAAAGACCAACATTTATTTGGGCATGAGCCATCTGATAAAGTGGGTTCCAACCCATGAAAGCTTATGTTGCTATAACAATAATAATACAAACAAGACGCAATTGTTTTAACCATCTCGTCTTGCAGACCTGCTCTCAGTCAGATTGGACAGTGGTTTAAATTGCAAGTGGTCAGATATTGATAGCAACAGAGAGATATTTTAGGGAAAAAAATACTGTGACACGAGGCCTTAAACCTCAGTGAGAGGTGCCTTAGAAATCCCTTGGGTGGTAGGAGAGTGCATGGTTGGACAGATTGACTCACCAATGCACTAGAAGCTATTCCTGTCCCTCCGCTCCTGCTGTTGCCTTCCAGTTTTCAGTCCCTTTCTGAAATGGTTAAAGCACTTGACACAATTAGCTCTTAATTGTTAGCAGCTGTAACCATTATCAGTTTAATGCCTAATTAATTGTTACAATTAATGCTGCCTTGCCTACCCTGTCTTAAGGAGTGTTTGCTAGGGAGGGTGATGTTGTTTAAGTTACATGTTAATTAATTTGCTACCAAATTTTAGTATTTAATTAATTATCCAAAATCTGCTTTTTCCCCTCTATAAGCAATTAACAAGCCAGGGGTCAATTAAACTTGTGTTGACCCTCATCTCATTCCGTCGGCAGGCCAGGCCAAGGTACAAACTTGTTAGCAGTTCAGGAAATACTCTGAAGGTCCCATTACATCGACATGACACAGAGAGAGCTCAACTGTTATCAACATGGACCAATAACTGCTGAGCCTCGCTCACTGCAGAATGGACTTTGAATCCATCTGGAGTGATTCTAGTAGGGCACGTCTGCTCTTGGGAATAGTCCTGCTCTGACCACAGAGTGCAGGTAAGGGCCAGCCATGCTTGCACTGATGGAGCTAATTAGAGTCGATGCCAGCGCGTACTTGTCTATACCTCATGGTCAGTTCTGGTGCAGGCTGTAGGGGATCATTTCTGAGTGTAGGCAAGGCCAAAGAAGGTAGCCGAACCTAATGGTTAGAGCAGTGTGAAGTATTTGCAATGAAATTCCACACTACAGGGGGCCCATCTGGTCCATGACCAGCTCCATTCCCCAGCTAGATGCATGGAAAGGATTGTGACCCCAAGTTGGTTTTTGGTTTTACATCTAAATCCCTCTAGAGAGTCACTGTCTGGATGCAGAGCGGGGGTTTTTCGTTGAGTGCCTCTTCGTAACAAAGAATTTCAGGGCACTTCCAATGTTCCCTTTTTCCATCCATGTGCAGAATACATTTTGTCATGCCCTGAGGCATGCGTGGATGTGTACCACCATGCTGCTGGCTGTGGGTGCTCTGCTAATCCTGAATCTCACCTGGGTGGCCATCCAAGTGCACAGCTAAAGGAAACACTGGGCTCATGCCCTTACCCTCCGAATCGCCACTGTGTATCAGAATGGACTGTCCCTTGTCCCTGCTCGGATGTATACAACTTTGCTAATAAGGGTGCCCAGTATTACTGAGCAACCTGAGCCACTGGAAATGTCACCTACAGTAATTTGTATGGTGCAGGGGCAGCTACTAGGGAAAGAGACTCTGGAATCTGAATGAAACAGGTTTTCACAGATTATAAAGACAGAGATGACCTAATCATGTAGTCTGACCTCCTGTATAACACAGGCCATTGGATGTCTCTGAATTTATTCCTGTTTGAACTAGAGCAGATTTAAAATAAAATTCAATTTTGATTTAAAAATTGCCAATGACAGATAATCCACTACAACCCTTGGTAAATTGTTGCAATGGTTAATTACCCTGAGTGTTAAAAATGTGCATCTCTTTTCTCTAGCTTTGACTTGCGGCTGTTAAATCTTGTTACATCTTGGTCCGCTACATGGAAGAACCCTCTGTTCTCAAATTATTTATACCCTGTGATCAAATAGTTCCTGAATCTTGTGGGTGAATCAAGATAAGGGGAGGTGTAAAGTCAAGACAACAGAGGAGTTTTTCAGGGAATTCAAATGCACAAGTTTCCACTTGCTCTGCCATAATGAACCGCATCCTCAACACTACTGCTGATTCTTTGGGCCCACTGCTTCCTACGTCAGTATTTAAACTTGACAACTTGCAAGATGAGCGCCCAAGGACCCATCATGCCAAGTTCATTTGCTCTGGAAGGCTGGAGAGTCTGTATTTCACTTTCGCTTCTTTCAGGATTAGCGGCTCCTGCTAGGAGTTACACAGAATTCACGTCAAATGTTGTACTGAATCACAGCAAGAGCCCTAGGCCAGAGGGGGCGTGAACTGGATCTACCTTGGATTTGTCCCCCGGGATGAGATAAGCCCCTAGCTAACTCCCTCGGAAGGGCTATTTTCCAAGTCTAGAGCTGTTGCCGTTTCTAAATCTGTTTCACGGAGGTTGGAATCTGGACACACAAGGCGGGGTGGGGGAATCCTACTAGAACACATTGTAGGGGTTTGCATCACACTGACAGGAGCCAGAGCCTGCAGGAAACAGGCTCCTTATGGAATATTCTTCCATATGTTTTGTGTGAAAAAAAAAATACAAATCTGCACATAAACTGTTCCGAACAGCCTGCAGCCCCCCCAGCTCCATGGAGCAGGGACTAATATCATGTCTTCCCACACTCGGAGCAAGCGAGAAGTCCAACATCTAGGCCCAACTCTTTTTGCCATTTCATTCTGTTTAAATCAATGGATTTGCTCTATCACTTCATACCCAGAGACATTAGGGTTCGGAGCGATAAAAGTAACCAGAGCTCTGAAATTACAGGGACAGAATTGGCCAGGGAGCTACCTGAGTGCTTGTTTGAGGTCTGTGTTCAATTCCCACTCCACCACGGACTTCATGGGTGACCTTGGGCACCTCACTTAGCCTGTCTGTGCCACAACTCCCCATCTGTAAAGTGGGGAGGCTAGCACCTCCCTGCCTCCCAAGAGTTTATGAGAATAAAAACCATGTGGTGCTTAGATGATGCAGGAGCGGGGCCCAGTTATCATACCCAAGAGAGATAAAAAACGATTAAGAGGTAAATTGCAATAGCTTAGCATGGTGAGTAGTAAATTGCCATTGAGATTAAGCCCTCTGGCATCAACAGAAGTGAACATGAGGAGCTGAATATGGTGCTCCCTTGATCTCTGCCTTCTCTGTCAGTTTGGCACATAAGTATCATTCGCTGTTCTAGAGACTCACCAGCAGAAGTCTCAGGCTAGGTCTAGACTGCAGGCTTCTTTCGGGAAGAAGCTTTTCTGAAAGAGATCTTCCAAAAAAACTTCTTTCATAAGAGTGTCCACACTGCCAAAGCACATCAAAAAACTGATCTGCTTTTTCAAAAGATAGCGTCCATTTCAGCGGTGATTACTATGGATGGAGTGGCCACCAGGGCACCTGTGCTTTTTCCTCTTTCCTCTTCTTTCGAAAGAACTCCCTCTTCCCCATCCACACACGCCTTTTTCCAAAAGAGCTCTTTCAGAAAAAGGCTTCTTCCTCGTAGAATGAGGATTACCAATGTCGGAAAAACCCTTCCGATCTTTTCTTTCAGAAGAATGCGATTGAAGTGTGGACGCAATTGAAGTTTTTTCGGAAAAACTCTGTAGTGTAGACCAGTGTTTCTCAACCAATGGTACGAGTGCCCTTAGGGGTACTCGAGAGAAGTCAGGGGTACCTCAACACAAAACAAAAATTCAGTTTTCTCCAAATTTCAGTTAAGTTTTACACTGCTTTATTATTTTTGTACTTTTTACACCCAAAACTTTCATCGCCAGCCCGGCTACGATTAAGTTGTTTTAACAAATGTGTTGCAATGGTAGAAAAAAAATTTGTGTGTCTGAAAACTGTAGGTACTGGGGGTACTTATTTTTTTTTTGAAAAAGGGGTACTTTATAAAAAAAGGTTGAGAAACACTGGTGTAGACATACCCTCAGAGGGGTAGCCGTGTTAGTCTGCAGCTTTAAAGAAACAACTTAAAATATTTCTGCAGCACCTTAGAGACTAACAAATATATATATATAGTATCATGAGCTTTTGAGGAAGTGGGTTTTGTCCACGAAAGTTTATGATCCTCTCTCTATGTATTTTTGTTAGTCTCGAAGGCACTGCAGGACTATTAGTTGTTTCTCACCAGTAGACGGTGCGAGCAGCCGCCTACTTCCTTACAACATATTTAGCAAATTGAAACTTCCCACTCCGCCTGCATGGCTGCGCCGAGACAAAGATCTCTCTCCATGCAGGATCCACCCACTGCATGGCTCTGTTCTCAGCAGGCGGCTGGAGCCCAAAGTTGGGGGGCGGTGGCGAGCTTTCAAAGAATTCAAAAAATAAAACGGGAAGCAAAAGCTTGTATTTGTCGTTACAGTCTGAGCGCTGATGATTTGGAATCAGCTCCGGCTACTTTTTCTGGCTTGGGGTTTGAAAGGTTTTCAGGCCTTTGGGTTTTAGAGGAACCTCTGCATTTAGATTTTAAGAAGAGTCTCTCTACAAGTGCCACTCTCTCCAAAGGCCCCCCCTGCTCCATTCCAGCATTTCTCTCAGTACTAACATGTTCTTGATTTGGGAAGAAAAGCCCAATCCACAGCAGGGTGCAGGCTCCTGCAGGGTTCCAGGGTCTCTCCTGCTACGTCTATACTACGAGTGTTTTCGGCAAAAAAATATGCTAATCAGGGACTCATTTGCATGAGTCATGGCCTCATTTGCATATTTTCAGCTGATCTGTTTTTGCGCTGGAGTTTTTGCGCAAAAACCCCTTTTTCTGCAAGAGCCCTGTGCCCCCAAAAAGGAGGTTTACCGATCTTGTGGAAAAAGGGGGTTTTGTGCAAAAAGAAAACGTACACACTGCTTGTTTTTGCGCAAAAACCCCAGCACAAAAACGGATCGGCAGAAAATATGCAAATGAGGTTGCGACTCATGCAAACGAGTCCCTCATTAGCATATTTTTTGCCGAGAAAACTCGTAGTATACACGTAGCCTCCATGTTGCTTAAGATCTAGAAAATACAGACTCTAAGAGTGTGTCTAGACCACAGGGTTTTTTCGCAAAAAGTAGCCTTTTTTCGGAAAAACATCCCCTGCATCTAGACTGCCTCCGCGTTCTTTCGAAATTAATTCGAAAGAACGCGGTGGTTTTTTCGACCGCGGTAAACCTCATTTTACGAGGAAGAACGCCACTTTCAAAAAAAGGCACTATGTAACGCAAACTGTGCTTTTTCAAAAGAGAGCATGCAGACTGCCTGGGTGCTCTTTTTCGAAAAAGCAGCTCACTTTTTTTAAAGAAGTGGTTGCAGTCTAGATGCTCTCTTTCGAAAGAGGCGTGCAGTCTAGACATACCCTTAGCAATTGCAAAGAATCTTGTCATTGTCAAAGCTGCTTGTGCGGTAAGGTCCCCCCCACCCCTCCCGGGGGTGCAATGGGAGCCCCAAACACATCACCCAGAGAGCTGTGGCTCAGCTTTCCTTTTCAGGTGCAATCATTGGCCCTCAAAACGTGAACCTGCAATGAACTTGCGGAGGCAGATCTAGGAACACACCCCTTCCCTTTGGCCCCCTGGCTACAGGAAGCGCAGCAGGTGCCGTCTGCTCTGATGCACCCCTGCCATTTGTTTGGAGGGTACAAAAAACGTGGCCATGAGCTGCACTTGCAAAAGGGCAACCCAGATTCCCTCTCAGCCGAGAGGTCGTTTGCTGCAACACCCTCCGGCCTTCCTGCCTTTGACGCCGTTTGCACCGTTGGCATTTCCTTTGCCGCTGACCCTATCAGCCTTCCCAGGACACTCTTTGCAGTGCAGTGCTAAGGGAATCTTCCCCTCCATGTGCTTTGGAGTCTCAGCAAGAGAGATGCTCCGCACCGGAGGGCTGTGCTGGGACTCGGGGCAAGGGCTGCCAGGGATGGAAAGCGCAGTGACAAAGGAAATAACACGTCAGGGCTTAATGGGTTATTAAGGGAGGGTATAAATTACAGCGCATCCCTGAGACACAACATTAAGTAACAGATATAATACAGTGACAGCTTTACGAGGACAAGCCATCAGTGGAGCTATAAATAAAGCTGGTGCGCGGCGCGCTGGCACCATACCAGGGAACGGCGGCGTGGCTCATACGCAGAGTGGCGATATTATGCTCATTAGTTTGTGAACCGGGAGCACTCAGCTGGGGAATAGGCTCGATCCAGGGCAGGGGGATGGCAGTGGGTGTGTTTGGCGGGGACGGTTGAGGCATGCCAGCTGCTCCCGGCTTTGGCCTTGTAGACTGACTCCATTGCCCTGGGGGAAGGTGTAGAATGGGATGTGAGGAGGGCAAGGACGACTGGATGAGGGGGTGGGAAAGCTACGTGGAGAGGCCATCTGCTCCCCGGCTGTAACAACATTGTTGTTTCCGGACGGGGTGAAATATGGCCTTGCCGGGATGTGGCCTTTCCCACAGCTCTTGATGAGGATGTTACAAGCTAGTAAACATGGAGCAACATGCCATTCATTTCCCCGGCTAAGCCCACGGCCACAGCCCCCGAGCTGCTGAATGCTTCACCGCGGGAGAGAACAAATCAAGGCTTTGCGGGGGCGCTAGAAGCAAGTCCGGGGCACAGCACAGAAGCTCAGCCCCAGTCCCACGGGCGTGGGGGGCCCACCTGCATCACCCCCTGGGCAGCTCATGGGAAGGCCAGTCTGAAAAGCCAGCAACACTGTCCTTTGGGGACAACACGGCCCTGGGGGCTTAGGAGACTTAGCTCCTATTCCCAGCTTTACCGTCTATGGACCCGCTCTGCGACCTTAGCCACACCACTCCCATTCTCCGTGCCTCTGGTTCCCCTCCCGCCCTTTCAGCCAGTGAATTCTTTGGGGCAGGATCGACAGGTGTATGTACAGCGCCTAGCACAACAGGACCTGGCTGTAAGAGGCGCCTCTAGGCATTATTCTTACCCCGCTGCTTCCCATAGAGTGAATGCTCACTGCCTGGTAGTCACTTAGTTCCTCAGACATACGTTGTTGCAGCCCTCTGGAGGGCTCAGCATAGGGGGCTGTGTCTTACCGCCCTCCGCACTCACAGCAGCCACTGCCCACAAGTCTCAGCTGAGTTCCCGAATCCCTCCTGCTGCAGCTTTTGCCACCCCTTGTATTGTCACATTCCCATTCTCTCTGAACGTTATTTCCTCTTAAAGTTCTCAGGGTTAAATCCACTGTCACAGGCTTCCAGAACCCAGCTGGGGAGATTCTCCTCTGTATTATTGTTGGTGTGTATCTGTGTTATCAGAATGCCTAGGTGACCCCATTGGGCTGGGCGCTGTACAAGGAACAAAAGGATGGTGCCTCCCCCAAAAAATCTATAATTCTCTGCTCTACCAGGCCTCGGGTGCAGGGAGAAGTTGAATTTCTGCTAGCAGCCAAAACCCGACCCCAAACCAACCTTCATTTGGCCCAAGCCCTAGGAATACTGCTCTTCTGTGCCAAGGTGTCTTCTGCTGTGCTGCTTTCTATCATTCCCTGCGCCCGTCCTTCACGGCAGGTCCTAATTCCAGCTGTTCTCCTGCTTTTCCCCACTGCCAGCCGCTTAGATCTCCACTGCTGAGTCAGCAGATGAACTTTCGAAAGAAGGAGGCGTTACTCAGGCCACTGAAAGGAGCCTCAAATTTATGTCAGATCCTGGCCTCTCTCTTATGCTCTCTGGTCACTGTCAAACAGTGGGCGTGGTGTCAAAAAGGCCCACTTACTAAAACAAGAGTTTATCACCGACTTGCGGCGGCTGGTGATTTACTTAGGAATCATTTTCAGTTCCATTTAGAACAGGTTCTTCCCTCTGGGCTTGATCAAATGGAGGAAGAGCGTCATGTGATCATCACTGACTTAGGAGAAATCCATCCTGGCTCCTAATTTGTCCACTCTCATCCCAGTACAGGATGTTACCATTTCTATAGTTGAAAGCATCCATCAGAGGCAATTCTTAGAGCCCTGCAAATCCATGGATATCTGCTTTATAGCCACGGGTATCCACATCCACGGATATGGGTGTAGGTATCCCTGGCTCATTTTTGCAGCTACATCTGTGCATGTGGATACTAATTTTGTATCCAGAACCCTGCAGATCTGCACATATCCAATTTAGTCACGAGGATCTGCGTCCATGGATACAGATGCGGATATCTGCAGCTCATTTTTGCGGGTATGGATGTGGATACAAGTTTTGCAGGGTTGAAGCAGTTTCAACCACTGCAAATCCTGCATGGCCATGAGACGGGTCCCTTGCATGGCAGGCTGAACCATGCACATGCCGAGAGCTTGCTCTTCCTTAACTAGGACTGAAGCTGCCGTTGGTTTCAGGTGCCTTTCTCCTGTAGAAATTCTCACTTTCTTCTCTTGGCTGCACATAGAGTCTTAGGGGGCCCGTAATGAGAATCGCATTGGACACAGTGGTAGGGTAATTCAGCCTCAAATTCACAGCTTTGCAAACACTTCACTTTCCTGGATGGGTTTGACAAAGTGATTGTTTTCATGCTAGTTGTTCATCACAGCAAAACAAGTGGCCTGTGGTAAAAAAGGATGGGTGATCAGCCTGTTTTTAGGACACAGGCAACAATTAATGTAAGCCCCTAGTCACAGAGCCTTCTCTGAGATGTTTCCTTATTCATTGTGTCATGCCATGGCTCAGTCACATACCTCCAGTGCTGTGGAGCATTAAGTGAGGAAACAGCAGCCTAATAGAGATGCATTAGCCTGGAGAGCTGAATACACTCTGATTTCATTGGGAAGGGAGCGCATGTCGCAGAGGGTGTTTAATAAAGATGACATTAGTACAGAGTAGCCAGGCTGTTGACCTAAGGAGGTGTGTGTGTGTGTGTGTGTGTGTGCGCGCACTTGAGTGTGTGCGCTCTGGATCCCATTGGGCCAGTTCGTGGCACGAAGATCCTTTCAGCCCTATGCCAAGTTTGGGGTTCTGAGTGGGGTTTCCTGGGTATCATAGTACAGCCCAGGGATGCAAATCAGTGGTACTAACTGTCATCCAAACACATAGAAACAAAGGTCTCTGCCCCCAAGAGCTCACATTCTGAATAAACAAGACAAAAAGGTGGGAGAAAGGAAGGGGGATCGTCCCCATGGTAAGTCAGGCAAGTTAGAGGGGTTAAGTGATTTGCCCAAAGTTTCATGGATAATGGTGGCAGGGTTGGGAATCTACACAGTCATGTGCCATAGAGACAGTGCAGCCTCAGGTGACCAGGGTCTCCACCTCTGCCACTGGCCTGCTGGGTTGCCTTGGGTCAGACAAATCTCTTTCAAGAATCTCCCCAAAAAACGGCCACACTGGGTCAGACCAGTGGTCCATCTAGCCCAGCATTTGGGCTTCTGACAGTGGCCCATGCCAGATGCTTCCGAGGGCAATTATTGAGTGATCCATGCCCTGTAGTCTAGCCCCAGGCAGTCAGAGGCGTAGGGACACCCAGAGCATGGGGATACATCCATGCCCATCTTGGCTAATGGACCTATCCTCCACAAACTTTTCTTCAGCTCGGTTACACATCATGTGGCAAGGAGTTCCACAGGCACAAGAGTTCTCGCAATCCACTGAATAATGCATAGGAGGATATCTGCAGTCCTGGAACAACCGTGTAGCACCTAGAACAAAGGGCTTCATGCCTAGAGTTGCTAGGCACTCTGGTATTACAGAATTATTAACAACAACAACAAAAAAATGTATCCTGGAAGTGGCAGAAGTGATATCTACACAGGCTGTGCTACATAAAGCTCCGCTCGCTCTATGCTCTAGTACAGTGTTTCTTAAACCGAAGACCGAAGAGCACCAAACAAGGAACACCAAAGATTTTTTGTTGAGCAAAAAAAAAAAAAAAGCCTAAAAGTGGTTTTTAAAAACCAAACATTTTGAGTCAGTTGAGTTTTCCTCAAAAATGGGGGGAAGTTAAAAAAAAAAAAACCCAAACAACTCCCCCAAAACAACCATCCTAGGGAAACAATTGGCATTTTCAATCAGATCCAGATCCTGCACAGTGGCCTCCCTACCCCGGGCTGGCCCCAAGGAGAAACCAGCGGGAGGCCTGCCTGAGCCTCCCCAACCCCCCGGCTCCTGGCTAGCCCCAGGGAGAAGCTAGTGGACCCTGGGCTGGCCCAGACCCAGGCAATGCTGGAGAAGTATTCTAGTAGGTGATATTACATTTCAAAGCAAAGCAGATTGAATGTGTTTGATTATGTCTCTTTAGATAGCATGTAGCATTATATTTGTGTGTGGAGGTACCCACATCTTCCTTTCTGGCTATCTGTACCTATTTTGTAGACAATGTCCATTTCCAAGTCAGGTTTTTTCCCCTCTCCTGCCCCTCTCCCCTCTTTTTCTGCTTTATATTTCTCCCTCTGTGCCTCTTGCTCTATTCATCTGTCATCTGAAGAAGTGGGTTGTGCCCAAGAAAGCTCATGATACTATCTATATATTTTTGTTAGTCTCTAAGGCTACAGGACCACACTTTTTAAAGTTTTTTTAAGTTACAGACTAACATGGCTACCCCTCTGAGACATTCCAACTGTCAGTCTTGGCCCTGTATAAGGATTTCCTTTATAATAATTTTGAACAAGTTGTGAAGTGACTCAGATTTTCTGGCTGAGTGGTAGCAAATATTTATCTGACTTTATTCGTGTGCAATGTGTTTCAACAGCAATAGTTATCAGACTGAAATGGATCTAAAGAAAAACAAGAATGTTTAAGTGCCTTGTGTAATACGTATTTGTGACTGCGAGGACTCTGGACTTACTGAGGAGTTTTGAGTGCTCTCAGACCTTGTCACCTTCATGTCATCTGGCCAAATTCTCTGCTCGGTTTACTTAAAGGGACAGATCAATGCAGCTAAGCCAATTTCCACTAGCTGAGGATTTAGCCCAAAATACTTAGCAAGGAGAAAGGCCTCTGAGAAAGCATGAACTATAGGTTGATTGGGTTAGTGAGAAGACATGGAGGCTTTTGCCTATAGGTTGCAGTCTTGAATCCAGTCAAGGTCCACACATTTAGCACAAAGCTTGAAACGCAGACACAAACAAGACTTTATAGTAAAAATGCATGTGCATTGTTTATAGTAAAAATGCATGTTTAGAAGATTTTCTCTGATCTTTCTTCGATTGCAAGTCACCAAAAAGGTTCACTGTTAGTACAGGTTCGATCTCCCTCATCCAGCGTCCTCAGGACCTGACTGGCCTCAGATGAGGGATATTTCCAGACCAGAGGAGGTCATTTCTGGCCCCCCTGTCACCTCCCGCCCCCTGCATTGGCCCGTCCACCAGCCAGAGCCTGCCTCCGATCCTCCTGCCTTGCCGGCCCCACCAGGCTTCCCATCCGTGGTCCAGTTGCCAGACCAAAGAGTCCCAGTTTAGAGAGTTTCAACCTGTAGTTCATGTCACTTTTGGATACATCCTGGAGACAGGTGTGTGGAGCTGAGATCAATAATTAGAAATCTTGATCCTCCTAATACTAGAGAAGACCAGGTATGCCGCAGGAGGAACATAACAAAGAGCTGGACCTTGGGTAAGAAGTTCTTCTTTTGTGCTCTCTGCTAAAATGCTTGGGATGATGTCTTGGCCTCACTGAAGTCACAGTGAGAGTTTTGCTGTTGATGTCAGTGGAGCCAGGATTCCCCATCCTGGGAGTCTGTTCTCTATTCACTCTTGGAACTACATCATGAAGTGCTTTTATGTGATACACTCAGGGCAATTCTCCTCTGGTGCTTGCTGCTGGAATATTATACATAGCTCTTGTGTTCCTTGTGGGGCTACAAAACAATATGCTCTTTTGAGTAGGGACTGTCATTTTCTATATGTTTCTACAAAGTTTAGCACAGTGGAGCCCCAAGATGGTTGGCGTCTATGTAAATGTTAAATAATAAATATTAATAATGAAGATGATTTAATGATCCCATTTTAGCCTAGTTCTACTTAGCAAGTTAGACCGGAGAGTAACTTTTCCCATAAGGAACAGTGGTCGTTTGCTGCTTTAGCATTTACTCTTCTGTGGGGGCTGCAATATGAAATGATTCACCATTGCACAATTGGCTTTTGAGACTAATCAGGTGCCTCACAAGAGCTGACAGCAGAAGTTGATGCAGATTTGGATATTTATTCATAATTCGGGTATGAGAAGTGTCACAGAACAGACGCAATCAGTGAAGGATGAGAGAGAGAGGCCTGATTGCTGCTTAATTTAGTGTTCAAGATGTAATGCAGCATTTGCAGAAGATTGTGGAGGGGAAGATAGCACCACGGGTCTCAGAGCACTGTAAACGGGTGCCAAGTGTAGCAAGCAAAGAGACAAAAAGCAGCATGGTTATTTCAGGCAAGCTAGGGCGGCTTTGATTACAGAAACTGCTGAACTGTCTGTGACCAAATAGGAAACATATCCCAATGTCAGGAGTGAACCATTCAGCCAAAATATGGGGCTAAGTTCCCAACAGGTCTGATTTACATCCTTTAGGAGAGAGCGGGGGGAGAGGGGAAGGTCACATTGGCAAAATTGTCAAAAACTCTCAGAAAGTCTTGATGAAGCTTGGATACAAATTCTGGCAGCTTCAATCCAGGATATCAAAGTCAGGGGTCTCGGAGCAACTGTATTCCAGCCATATTCTTCATACAGGTTTAGCTGTTTATGCAGTAAAGCAAAATTCCAAGTATGCTACCAGAAAGGGGATGAGCCACAGAATCCATAACTGGGGATTTCTCACCATTTGGATTCTCAGTCTTATTTTGGGGTGAATATACTAGTAGATATGAGAGAGAGAGAGAGAGAGAGATTGCCTGGAAGTATTGACAGGATTTCAAGGAGTGAAAGGTGGCTTTCTTGTAGCTCATCATGGTACTGAATTATCCATGGTCTGGAAGTACATGGCCAAATATGTTGGGGAGATATTCTGTAGTATGTTCCCCTGTCCAAATGCTGATCCCGACAGATGAGAACCTACCACTGGTGCTAGGTAACAACATTACTTGGGTAGGTCAAATGCTGCTGGTTCTGGATTCAAACCATGCTAGAGGAATTGTTACAATAGCTGAAGATGAACAAACAACTTTTGCTGTGCTGCCTTCATTCACTCAGTGGGGGAGCAGTCACACCTCACTGGACAGTCAAAAACTACAATCACAAGGGCCAGCCTGAGCTTTGAGGATAGGATAAAAACAAGTGCCCTGTTATAAGTTCCATGTTCTAGTGACAAATGAGAGTTAAGATCTCAGGATTGATGGCTAAATTGTACCAGTGTGATATTAGATACAGTGTGAATTGGTAACTACCATAGTTGATTTGCTTCTGTAAAACAAAGCTCAAGATTTAAAGCCTACTACAAGAGGGCAGAGAAATAAAAATGGGTTAAACTACAGCTATATTCCTGCTGCATTATTGCAGCGAGCAAAGGCAAGGGGCACTTGAAGGCTCTATAGACAAACAACTAGGAACACAGGGCCGTCCTTTCCCATATACAGAATATGCAGCTGCGTAGGGCACCTGAAAATGTGGGGCACTGCTGGGTCTTAATGTCCATCCATTCACCACTTTGTGTCCCTGTTCTGTGGCCCTGCTTCCTCCGGAGAGGATCTAGTTAACTTAAAAGTGAGCCTGCCAGACCTATTAGCAGACCACTGAACCTGTCAAAGAGCCACTTAAGCGATAACAGGCATTTGCCAACCCCAGGTATATACTGCCAGTTTCCGAATTTACTGTGTTAGTCAACAGGACTTTAGTTTACAATTTTCTTTAAAAATGTTTCATTAGTGAGTTGCTGAATATTATAAAATCACCTCTCTAAAAAAATCACCCCCTCCCACCATTTTAACAGTGCTCCGTAGGACCCCATAAATCCTAAAGACGGCCCAGTTGCAACACGTTAGAATCTTGGATCCGCTTCCTAATGAAAGCTTCACCCTCCTGTTCATTATTCTCCCACCCTCAGCATTTCAACAGGGATCGAACAAGGATAACTCTGTCCCTTCTGATTCCTAGAGACATGGATCAGGTGAGACCATCCAACTCGGATTCAGATCTCATTGGGCCAAGAAGGACCAAATTCAGACGGTTTTGTTCAGCAGTCATTGTTCCCACAAATGGCTTATTTGCTATTAATTCATGAACCAATGACCAAACTTTAGCCTTTGCTGTGGTAGACTCTGTCAAACATCTGGCGCTCTGACCACCAACCCTGATGTTTATTGACTATCATCTGACAATCACTCTTAATTTAGCTTGACAATTCCGGACCTCACAAGCCTCTGTCTCTTTTTGGCAGTGAAATGTTTTGTCTGAACAGAAAACGACCTTCCCAACTAATGATGACTCCCCGGCCCCCAAGTTACGCCAGCAGCTGGCCAGACAAGATGTAAATAGGTTGATGATCTTCAACTAATCCCGAGTGCAACAAAAGGAGTTCGAGACATGGGTGTTCTTCCAAGATTTCTGTGTTCTCTGCATTAAATATAATCTAGTTTAAACACAAGATTAAAGATGGCCCTTAATTTCCCTTGGTTTCTATTTATCACAGGCAGCATATTCTATCAAAGAGGCAAACTGATATTTCAACAGAGATATGGTGTGGTCTGAAGAATGGCCAAACAGTGCATTGTATTGCATATCACCCCATCCAAGAAGGTGCTTTTCAAAGTGTTACCCCTTCCTCTAGGCTCTTTTAGAAAAAATCATAGAACCATAGAGCTGGAAGAGACCTCAGAAGGTCATCGAGTCCAGCCCCCTGCTCTAGGCAGGACCAATCCCAACTAAATCAACCCAGCCAGGGCTTTGTCAAGCCAAGACTTAACAATCTCTTGGGATGGAGGCTCCACTACTTCCCTAGATAACCCATTCCAGTGCTTCACCACCCTCCTAGTGAAATAGTTTTTCCTAATATCCAACCTGGACCTCTCCCACCGCAACTTGAGACCATTGCTCTTTGTTCTGCCATCTGTCACTACTGAGAACAGCCTTTCTTCAGCCTCTTTGGAAAATCCCTCCTTATAAAAAGAATTAGCCAACTCCACTGACTCTGTCCTGGTTAGATCAGCCCAATTTAGAGGACAGATACACCTGGGTCACCCTGCAGAGCCTACAGAAAACTGCAAGTGGAAAGGCAGACAGTGAGGAAGGAGAATTAATGTAAATGAAGCTAAATCCAGCAATGAGAGCTCTATCTCGAACCTGTAACAGCTCCCTAGTTGAAAAACAGAGGCTAATAATTTCAGACCCCCAACCCTGCAGACTTTGGAGTCAATGGGGTTTTCACAGCTAGCTTAGTGTGTGCATGACCAGGCACTTAGGGTGGAATTTACCCTCTGTGTTCTTTAAGGCCTGCTAAAGCCTGCAGAGCAGAAACAACATTGGATCTTGTGTCCTTTCTACACAGGGATGCATTTGCCATCAGAGTGCTCCTTCGCTTTTCTCGGAGCTCAGCCTCAGCTCCCCTCTTTCTGCTCCAGCCAGCAGCTGCCTTGCCTCTCATCCTTGTGGGGTCGCTCAAACACAGCGCAGGCTCCTGCTCGCCTGGACTCAGGCTCGCGCGGCTGCACACGGGTTTATTTTTAAAGCCATGGATGTTTGTAATTACCTTGAGTGTGAACACATGCTTTCTCCTTTTGAAAGGAAAGCACTAGCCCTTAATGAGATATTTATCCTTCCAAGTCTGAAATAAATTAAACATGGCAGCATGAGCTTTCTCGGCAGCTATGCAGCAAGGCTGTTAATATTTCTCAAATGATCTAATTTTCTCTCCATTTCTTTTTTACCCCTTTCTCCCGGCTCCTAATGCTTCCCATGTGCTTCCCTAATGCTCCTTCCCTCTCCACCCCTCCCAAATTCATTCTTTGTGCGGTCAGTGAATTAGCAAAGCCCTTGCACTGCTAGCAAAACCAGGGTGTTTTCACTTCTCCTGTCCCTTCAGCAAGAACAAGCCAGAAGCACAGGGCTGGGTAACAGAAGAAAACTGTGTGGGGTGAACATACTCATTAATTCCAGCATGGACTTGATTTTATGCCCCTCATCCCACAGGTCCCCAGACAAATGGCCTATACCCACCACACCTCCCTACCCTTAAAGGCATCCCTTAACCTGCCTTCCTAATGGGGGAGCCAGCTCCATCCCTGGGGCAAAGGGTGCAGGCTACAGGGACAGTCCCAGGGTGCATGGGGCTCAAACCCACAGTCATTAGCTCCTTCACCCAATATGCTATCCACTAGGCCACTTGATCCCACAACCTCACCTCAGTCCAGTGGAGCCTGAGTTTGCTAATCTACAGGCCATTAGCACAAGGCTCTTCTTGTCTCTGGCTTGGAAGGAGCTGGGAGGGGAATAATCTGGTGTGGATTCTCTAGCAGTGACTGAGGCTTTGGTTACATTTCTGTGGTGGCTTGTGCATCACCAACAAATAGAAGGATGAACTTATGGTCAAGAGAAAGCCATGTTCAGGTCCCAACTCTACCACTCGCTTCCTTAGTCTTTCTGCAGATCAGTTTCCTCTCTGTGTGCTCTTGACACCACCCCTCTTTCTTCCCACGTTTGGTCTCAAGATTGCAAACTCTTTGGGGAAGAAACTGAGACTTGCCCCATCACCCACAGTTACTTTGTGGGAAGGTGACTAGAGAAATGAATGCAAGTCTGCTAGAGAGCTAATAAACCCAGCCTGTTATAGAATCATGGAAGATTAGGATTGGAAGGCTATGTCTACACTATGTCTCAAAAACCCTCTTGTGCAATGCCGTTATTCCTGAAAATAATCGGCATAGCAGCATTGCAAGAGGAGTTTTCTTGTGCAAGAAGGGGCAGTATAGACAGCTCCTTCTGGCACAAGAGCCTCTTCTGCAAAAATGGTGGCTGATTAGGTATGCAAATGAGGCTCAGCAATATTCTACACTTAGCCTCATTTGCATATTTCTTGTGCAAGAAGCCGTGAGTGTAGACATAGCCGAAGAGACCTCAGCAGGCTAGCTAGTCCAACGCTCTGGTCAAAACAGGAAATACCCCAACTAAATCATGCCAGTCAGGGCTGTGCCAAGCCTGGCCTTAAAAACCTCTAAAGATGGAGATTCCACCCCTTCCCTAGGTAATCCATTCCACTGCTTCACCATCCTTCTCTTGAATTGTTTTTTTTCCCCTAAATATCCAACCTAGACCTCCCCCACTCCAACTTGAGACCATTGCTCCTTATTCTACCATCTGCCACCGCTGTGAACAGCCTAGCTCCATCCTCTTTGGGGGAACCCCTTCAGGTAGTTGAAGGCTGCTACAAATCCCCCCTCACGCTTCTCTTCTGAAGACTAACTAAGCCCAGGTCCTTCGGTCTTATCCTTACACTCCTGAGTATGAGGGTTATCTTTCTTTCTCAAGAATGACTCCTGCTTTTTAAAAATCTGTGGCCAAAATACAATGCTCTTTCTTGCACAAAAGAGTACAGGGGGAAGAATAGGCTTTAACTGTGAATCCTGACAGAGTCCCAGCCAAAGCCTTATTCTTTTAGGCACAGCTCCTGTTTATAAAGGGTTAGGTCATCCAATCAGGGAACAGAAACCATTCCATGTGATTCAAATGACCACTCACCTTGCCTGAATGCTTACAGGTGCCCTCTGCATGCACTGTTCGGGAAAAGTCAGAGGCCCAGGTAAATCTGCAAAAACTATTAATTTTGAGGAATTATCATGAATAGGGAACACATTTGTGAAAAATCACAGTTTTGGTCAATTAGAGAATGGGGTTAAAACCAGCCAAATCTGATTAGTAAACTGCTTGCAACGAATAATTTGAACAGCTGTGGTGTAGGCTTACCCTATTAACCTTTTCTCCACCTGGAACAGGGAACCATGGACACTGAAAACTCTGTAGTAACCAGATTTAATGAATAACAAAAAGGGAATCATAAACCCAACACTAGTTTTTGAATAGTTAGTTTACACTTGGGAAAATGGTTTGTCAACCTACTAGTTACTAATTACATGTCTGTGGGGGTGTTTGGGGTGAACTTAATTAGGATCCATTTTATTTTCAGATGAAGCATTAAAAGGGAACTGGTGAAGTACTTTTCATGCCATTTACTTTAGAGAGAGAGAGGCATAAACTAGTATTCTAGGTAATGTTTGGGAACTAGGAACTCTGGAGTTCTAATCACATTTCCTGCTCCTTATTGGTCTTTGGCAACTGTTTAAACTCTTTGCAGCAGTTTGTCCAGTTGTGAAATGAGAATGATGATTCTTTACTTATCTACCTTGGGAGCGGTTAAGTGGAGAGTTGCATAGTCACAAATGGTGCTAACTGCTTAATTCACAGTGATGTGCATTAGGTATTGAGTTCCTGATGATCCTGTGTGCTTTTGAAACTCTTCCCCTTAATGTTTAAAAATAGGCTTGCTCAAAAATTTTCTGTAAAGAGTTTTTTAATGGAGTATTGGGTTTTGAACTAAGCAGGCTTTTTCCTCCCCCTTTTTTCCTCTTTTTCCCCCCTTTCCTTCCTTTTTCACCCATGGATAATGTTTCCCCCTTTTCCCCTGTGGGTAATTTTTTTCCATGGATAATTTTTTCCCCCTCTCTTTTTTTCCCCATGGATAATTTTGATTTTTCACTGAAAAATCAAAACCTAAAAACTTTCAGTTTCTGGCCAAATTTTTTCATTCTTTTGATGCACAGTTGGAAAGCCCCTCTGCCCCATTTTCCAACTGGCTCTATTTTAGCAATATTTTGAACAGGTGCACCAGACCATAATTATCCATGTTCTTTGCATTCCCTGCAATAGGAGATCTGGTTGAAAGCCCTCTGAAATCAGCGGACAAATAGCCACTGACTTCAGCGGGCTTTAGACTGGACCCTTTAAAATGCCTCATATTGCCCTCCAGGGGACTACTTGGCTAGCCAGTGAAGGCTGCAGATAGTTAGCACTTGGCTGGAATCCACTGCCCCTGCAGCCGCAGCAGAACTGCTCCCTTTTGAGAGCCGGTTCACTAGTTAATCTGAGTGAATAGTCGGTGTTGCGTCTGGCTCTTTTAACACCAAGAGTGCGTCTAGACTGGCAAGATTTTGCGCAAAAGCAGCTGCTTTTGCGCAAAAACTTGCCGCCTGTCTACACTGGCCGTGAGAATTTGCGCAAGAACACTGACTTTGTAATGTACAAAATCAGTGCTTCTTGCGCAAATACTCTGATGCTCCCGCTCAGGCATAAGCCCTCTTGCACAAGAATACTTGAGCAAGATGGCCAGTGTAGACAGGCAAGTTAATTTCTTGCGCAAGAAAGCCCGATGGCTAAAATGGCCATCGGAGCTTTCTTGCAAGAGAACGTCTACACTGGCACAGATGCTTTTGCGTAAAAGATGTCTTTTGTGCAAAAGCATCCACAGTGTAGACGCTCTCTTCTTATAAATACTTTTAACGGAAAAACTTTTCCGTTAAAAGTATTTGCACGAAATCATGCCAGTCTAGACGCAGCCCAAGTGTCCCCTGCCCACTTCCCAGCCTCTCTGCTTCAGATCTCACAGCCTGTCCTGCCTTTTTGTTCCCAAGCACCAGCGACTCCTCAGGCACTCTTTCCGCATCCCCTATCCTTGCTCAAATGCGACCCATTTCACATAGCTGACCTCTAGCCCGTCCTGCAAAGACGCTGATTTGGCCAGCTAAGCCTGCCTGTTCTCCCAGACTCTTTTTTCTTTCTTTTATATGTATTCCTCTGGGCCTGCCTGTCCCTGACACTTGCCCCCAACCCCACCGAGGTGCCATGGAAAGATGCTACCCTCAGCAGTTGTTTAGCGTGTGCCGGGGTGGAGTACTGTCCCCCTCCAGCAAGCTCTGACCCCAGCTCTTCAGAGTACAGTCTACCGGCAGCAGCCGGTGAGCATGCTGTGTACTGTACCGTACTGACAGCCATTCTTTATAATTTGATTCTTGCAAACAGTTACTAATAATTTGGCTCTCAATTTCCATTTAAATGGAGGCATTAACCTCCGGAGCCCCACGCTGACCGGCTGGAGTGTGGAGTTAAATATAGTTCTTATCTCCACACTATTTTAACCTGCTGTGCAATGCAGCTCCAGGTAAATAAATCCAAACACCCTTCACTGAGTCATTCTTGTTCTGTGATTCCCTACAGGCATTTCAGGGTGTGCTGTGTGGTACCCACAGATGACTAGATTAAGGGCCTGTTGTTTTTTATTTTATTTTATTTTATTGTCCCTCATGATACCATCCTGGAAGCTAATATTCCCAAGAGGCAAGAAGTCATAAGGTTTTCAATGGAATAATTTTTCTTACCCGCTGTCTTTTTGTCTCTACCCCTGTTAGTTGCATGTTATTCCCCATGACAGCAAAAATGCTCTTCCTCTACCAGCTGCTATGCTGCCATTCTGCACCCAAGAAGCCATGGGGAATCCATTCACTCCCTGCACATCAGAACAGAAAGGCTCACACCACTGTGGGAGGCAGTGTTCCCTAGTAGGTAGCACACTGGCCTGAGGGTCAGAGGAGCTGGGTTCTATGCCCATCTCTGGCTATGTCTAGACTGCAGGCTTCTTTTGGAATAAGCTTTTTTTTGGAAGAGATCTTCCGGAAAAACATCTTCCGAAAGAGAGCATCCACACTGCAAAAGTGCATTGAAAAAGCCATCTGCTTTTTCGACAGAGAGCATCCAGACTGAATGGATGCTCTCTCGCATGTAAGCTGTGATTGTTATGGACTGATCACAGCATTCTGTCCATAAGACAGTGTGTGTTTGTGAGAATGACAGAGACACACACACACACAGTGTGTGAGTGTGACGGAGATTTGCATTGCCAAGCTCCCTCCATGCCTGTGCTTTTTCATCTTTCCTCTTCTTCCGAAAGAACTCCCTCTTCCCCGTCCACACACGCCTTTCTGTGAAAGAGCTCTTTCGCAAAAAGGCTTCTTCCTCGTAGAATGAGGATTACCAATTGCGCAAAAAGCCCTCTGTTCTTTCGATTTACTGTCGAAAGAATGCGCTTGCAGTGTGGACGTAACTCAAGTTTTGTCAGAAAAACGTCTGTTTTTCCGACAAAACTCTGTAGTGTAGACATACCCTCTTGCCACTAGCCTGCTGGGTGTCCTACAGTAAGTCACTGCCTTGCTCTGTGCCTCAGTTTCCCCACCTGTACAATAGTGACGATGTCGCTGACTGCTTTTGTACTGCATTCAGTGTTGCCTGGGCACTCGTTAATGGATCTCAAAGTCACTGTATTATTTCAAACCAATTTCAAAAGCCAGCTTGACAGGGAAGCTACAGAACTTAATTTCATTTACAAGGTTGATTCCTACAACAGAAGTCTAGACAAAGACATTGTCTGGATGGCTACATTCCACATCCTAATGACATAAAAAAACAAACAAAGGGTACTTAGCATGGGTACTAAGTATTCTTATCAGCTTCATTTAGCATGGGCATTCTAACTTACAATTTCTTCCCCCTTTTTTTCCCTTCCTTTTCCTCCTCTTTTCACCCCTACCCCTCTCTGTGCTATTTATTTGAAAACTGGAGCCTTTAAACTCCATTCATCTGAAGACGTGGGCTGTGCCCACGAAAGCTCATGATACCATCTACATGTTTTGGTAATCTCTAAGGTGCTGCAAGACTATTTGTTGTTTTTTAAGTCTTACCTTTTATAAGAGTTATGCGTTACTACTTTTGGTTGGCATGGAGCATCCCAGAAGGGTTCAGGTGGGGAAGAAGCAACAAGAGAATGTGAGCATCTCTGGAATTAATATTCTACCTGGGTGCTAGCATGACCCTCCTCACCATAGTATCTGAGTACCTCGCAGTCAGTGATGGACTTTCTCTTGACAACAGGGAAACACTAGCCCCATTTTACAGCTTCAGAGGGGTAGACAAGTTAGTCTGTAACTGGAAAAACTTAAAAAACAATGAATAGTCTAGTAGCACCTTAAAGACTAACAAAACATGTAGATGGTATCATGAGCTTTCGTGGGCACAAACCACTTCTTCAGATGTATTGAAAGTCCAGATCCAAGAATAAATAAGGGGAGGCGGCGGGAGGGGTGGGGGAGGCGCTCAGAGGAGGGAGGAAAAGAAAAAAATAGCAAATTAGATTGTTCAAGTTACAAGAGGTGGATAAGAACAATTTGTTCCTCTATAAGTACCCATTGTTTGGTTGATTGGTTAAGTCATTAGGATGTGGAAGGTAGTGTGGGAGCCAGCCAATGTCTTTATTCATGCCTCTCTGATAGGAATCAAACTTGTAAATGAAGTTAAGTTCCAACCCTTCCCTGTGTATTTGGCTTGTGGAGATGGCCTGAAACAACACGGTGACTTGGAGATCCATTAATGAGTGCCCGGGCAGGTTAAAGTGCTCTCCAACAGGTTTCTGTGTGTTGCCTTTTCGGATATCTGATTTGTGTCCATTAATTCTTCAGGTGAGGAACTGAGGAACAGGGCAGATTAAGGGACTTGCCAGAGGTCCCACAGGGGCAGAGCCAGGAAAGGAATCCAGGTCACTGTGTGTATGCCCCAAGGACGTAGCAGTTTCCACATGAAAATCCCTTAGGAAATGAATGAGCTTAAATGGTTCCCAGGAGGGCTCTGATCCATTGATCAGGAGTGTATGGGGCCAGCACTGGCCTCACTAGACAGCAAGAGGAACTTAGTTCCTTTTTTACTTGGGCTGCTCACACTTCCATTGTGGCCACCAGCAGGAGATGCGCTGACCCCCATTTGGCTGCTTGGAGCATCCATAGCCATTCTGTGCCCGCATCCACCACCACACCATGCCCCCCCCTCGAATGCAGGACTGGCTCCTCAGGTGAGGGGGTGCCCCCTTTGGAAAATTGGCTCCCCGGCTACATCTACACTACGAGTTTTCTCGGCAAAAAATATGCTAATGAGGGACTGATTTGCATGAGTCGTGATCTCATTTGCATATTTTCTGCCGATCCGTTTTTGTGCTGGGGTTTTTGCGCAAAAGCAAGCAGTGTGGACGTTTTCTTTTTGTGCAAAAATCCCTTTTTCCGCAAGATCGGTAAACCTCCTTTTTTGGGGCATAAGGATCTTGAGGAAAAAGGGATTTTTGCGCAAAAAGAAAACGTCCACACGGCTTGTTTTTGCGCAAAAACCCCAGCGCAAAAACGGATTGGCAGAAAATATGCAAATGAGATCGTGACTCATGCAAATGAGTCCCTCATTAGCATATTTTTTGCCGAGAAAACTCGGAAGCGTACATGTAGCCCCAGGGATTTACTGCAGGAAAGTGCCTGAGAAGATGGTCTGCAGAGGATGTCCAGATGCTATGGTGACAAGAGCCAAAAATGCTTTTTGAACTAATAAACACTGGGCTGGCCTACCCCAGCCCGAAGTAGGTGACACTGCAGGTCCTCAGCTGTGTCTCTGCTTCAGTGCTGATGTGTCACCTCGTGGCGAGTCTGTACAACCAGCTCTGGCATAGGAGGGCTGGCCAAAGAGAAATCTTCTGCTGTTGCAATGTTCCCACCCCCAATACTGCTCTTGGCCCCTGAAGTGAGCTCTGCTCGATTCATCACCCATAGGCAAGATGGGCCTCTCTTCCGGCACTTGGAACATCCTGGAAAAGCCACGGAGAAAAGGCTGCAGGCAGCAATCCGGCATTGGTTGTGGGAGGAGGGACTGCATGATGTGACAGAAGTTTGCCATCTTGAATAGCTGTGTGTCCCCTTGCTGGCTGGTGGAGAACTGCAAACTATCTAGCTCACTTTCTATAATGCATGCTTCACTTAGCTACTCCACAAATTTAGCGATCCTAGAATTCTGCCCTCTTCCTGGTGCTTTCTCCCACACTGCCCCACGGGGGAGGAGTTCCTCATAAATATCTGCAAAACTACCTCATTGTTCTCGATCCAATTCCTTTGCCAGGATGCTGACCAAAAACCTGGGGACACTTAGGCAGTGGGCGTGCTGAGACCACTGCCTGACATGGTGGCCAGTACTGTGTCTGGCTACGTCTAGACTACAAAGAAAAGTCAGAAAAAGCTACGCAAATTGTGAACCGCAATTTAGCTTTTCCCGCTTTTCTTTCAAAAGAGGCTTTTCCGAAATGTGACACATCTACACGGTGCCAAATTTCAGAAAAACCTGCTCTTTCGAGACATCCCTGCTTCCTCGTACAACGAGGTTTACAGGGATGGTGAAAGAATGCGTCTGCTTTTGGATAATTTTTTTGGATAGCCCGGAAAAGCGCTGCACTCTAGACCAGTGTTTCTCAACCAGTGGTAGGAGTACCCTTAGGGGTTCTCGAGAGAAGTCGGGGGGGAAAATCAACACAACTGAAATTTGGAGAAAACTGAATTTTTGTTTTAAGTTTTACAGCGCTTTATTATTTTTATACTTTTTACACCCAAAAATTTCACTGCCCATCCGGCTACGATTAAGTTGTTTAAACAAATGTGTTGCAATGGTAGACAAAATTTTGTGTGTCTGAAAACTGTAGGTACTGGGGTACTTATACTTTTTTTTTTAAAGGGGAACTTTATAAAAAAAAAGGTTGAGAAACACTGGTCTAGACGTAGCCTCAATGATGCCTTGCGCTCCTCTGTCTGTCTCCATCTGTCATCTCTTGCCTTATATCAGATTATCAGCTCTCTCAGCCTGCGGCCATCTCACTGGGGTGTGTCTGTACATCACCTTGCACAATGGGTCCAGATTCATGACTGGCCCCCTTCTGTAATAAATAATAATAATAAGGCCTGTCCAAAAACCAAAAAATCATTTCATGAAAAATTTCAGCACCTGGCTTGGTTCAACACCAGGACAATGCTGAGACCTTTCAAAACATTTCAACCAGACAGAGTCAGAATGAGATGCCTGGCAGATTCGCCAACAGTTCAGCAATTAAGGCACTGACCTTCACTGGGCTGTGAGACGTTCCTGCTCTGAATCTGCCTCCCGAGAAATGCTCTAATCGCTGGGCTAAACAGGGGGTGTCTCTCTATCATGTTCATTCTGACCTGGAACTTCAGCCTGGCCCGAAAAATGTTTGGTCCTATGTCAAACCTGAGAACATTTCCTGGAAAAGTTTTGGTTTAGAAAAATTGGCATGTTCCTTCAAAAAGACGTTTAATCTCCCCCAGTCTCCCACCTGCTCTTGTATTAACAATGGATGGCTGCTTTGCTTTGCCTCCAGATAGATTCATGCACACAGGTGCATGCCGGAATATCAGAGGCAAGATTTTGTCACCTTTCCCTGTTCGTTGGCACGTCTAGCCAATCCAAGCACGGCACTTCTCCTGGAGGCCAGTTTAGCCCAGGTGCCTTGGCTGAGATGGTTAACTCTCGAGTTGCCAGATTAATATGCAGCAGAAAGCTCCTGTCAACACTCTCCAGCGTGCCCGGTCTGCTCTGAACAATGCAAAATGCAAGGGTGGGGTTGGGAGGCAGAGACGTGAGCTGTATAGCACTGTCCATTTGGTCCCAAACAGCCCTGGGAGCACAGGGGCTACAGGACAGTCACACACCTGAGTGTTCCTGGTTTTCTGGGCTGAACTCTATTCTGCCGGTGGCTGCTGCAGCTGGTGGCGTGCGGCCTCTGCAGCCGGGCTCTACACCCAAACCCTGACCAAGGCAGAAGGAACCACAGGGCTTGGCTGGGCAGAAGCAGCATTTGCCGCCGCCCAAGTGGCTCTTGTCATCCTTTTCCGTCCCTCCTTTGCAGATACAAATGGAGAGGCCTGCCGCATTCACAGGGAGGCGGCTGCTTCTCCAGCCCAACATCCCCTGCTGTCATTATGCTCATAAACAGAGCCAGCAATTAAGCATCTCACGCTTTTCACATAAATGCCTGGGCGTGCGTGCCCGGCAGCAGACACCATTATGTGGCGCATAACATACTGCCTGGTGGGGGTCCTTTATTTAGTTGTTAACCCCCCAGGATACGCAGCGTTCTGGTCTGATGGTGCCGAGGGAGACGCAGCTCTGAAGCAATGAGCGTGGGAGAGGGGCCTTGCTAGCTCATATCGGGCTTTGTCTAACAAACTCAGCTCTCCCATAGGGCCCCCTTCTTCCTCCAGCAGATCTGAGATGGTCTCTCTCTCCCTCACCACTCTACCATAATGCATCAGTCCCGTGTCTGGGTCTGATGTGGCATTACAGGCTCTGCAGCCCCAACTGTGCTCTGGGCGTGTCCTTGCCACCTCCCCCCCCCACACACATCTAAATCATGCAAACCAATGTCTCCAGTTGGACTTTGGCGTGCTCCAGGGAGCTTGCTGTTCCCTTCTGTAGCCCGGGCTGGTTGCCTTCTAAAAACAGGAGTTAATTGGAGTTGGCTGCTCGCCCTTCCCAACGGTTTCTTCCTTTCCATAAAAATTGTTTTACTCTGGCAAAAGTCCCTCTCCCATAATCACTGGCTTCGCTGCCATGGCCGCTGTGGAAGGAATTAGCAGGCCTCAGATAAAAAACCGACTCCAAGCAGGGTGATTACGTCAGACATTTAAAGTCTGGCTGGGGGAGACGGGCGCATGTGTTACCCTGTTTGGTGTTTATGAGATCAGTGTGGGACAAGACTGTGGAAGCCCCTTTGATCCTCCTCAGCACCTACAATGGGGGCCTGGTTTTCCAAGGTCTCTGCACCCACTGTGCACCTGGGGATTCCCCTTGAAGCTTTGTCCATCCACCTCCAGGATGCTGGAGCCAGCTCACTGCGCTTGGGACACTGTGGCCCGATTCTCAGCTGGTATCACCACTGCGGATGCACCGATTGACACCCCTGGTGACCTGGCCTGTTTGTGACTTTTGCAAATGCACCAAAGCTCTTTCTCCAGGATGGTTCCACATGGGACTTGCCTCCTGGGGATAATTTGCCTTCAGGTCACTGGCTTTAGTTAGAGCCCTTGGCAGAGCAAAGCACGGGAGGAGGGAGCAGGACCCCTGTGAGCAATGGTCCAGTCAAAAGTTGTGTCCTCGGACAGAAAGGAGGCTGAGGAACTGTGGAGGCTGGAGGCTGAAACAACTTTCCTCCCGAGAGCCCCTCCCCTTGCTCGCTCCTGGCTTTGAGGCACCTCAGCTGCAGCCTGGCTCATGTCCTGCCTGGAGACTCATCAGGAGTCCCACGTTGGTTTGAGGCCTTGGCCTGTGGCACAAGCTACACTGCTGAAACTCATAAGGCCCTTGGAGCCACACCCGTGGGGTGGAGCAGCAGGCCCCAAGGTGCCTCCCGATTGGCCACCAGGCCCTTGTAAACAGGGCTGCCAATAGCCACTTCAACTGGAGATTGAGGGTATGTCTACACTGCCGAGTTTTTCTGAAAAAACTTCACTTACGTCCACACTGCAATCGCATTCTTTCGAAAAAAATTGAAAGAACAGAGGGGTTTTTCTGACATTGGTAATCCTCTTTCTACGAGGAAGAAGCCTGTTTCCGAAAGAGCTCTTCTGGAAAAAGGTGTGTGTGGATGGAGAAGAGGGAGTTCTTTCGGAAGAAGAGGAAAAAGAACAGGTGCCCTGGTAGCCATTCCACTCATAGTAATCACAGCTTACATGCGAGAGAGCATCCATTCAGTGTGGACGCTATCTGTCGAAAAAGCAGATGGCTTTTTCGATGCGCTTTGGCAGTGTGGACGCTCTCTTTCGGAAGAAGTTTTTTCGGAAGATCTCCTCTGGAAAAGCTTCTTCCGAAAGAAATCTGCAGTCTAGATGTAGGTGTTAGAGCACAACCCTCTGAAATTATCCTTGCCCACGTCACAACCCTCCCCACCCTTGCCACTAGCTAGCACTTCTGTTGGCAGTCCCTGCAGGAAAGTGACAGCTGAAGATATTCTGATGGCACATTAGGCCAGCCTTGCGGCAGAGAAGAAACTCATTACTATTTAAGATGTATATGGTAGCAGCTGAAAATCTGCCCCCACCCCCACCATCTCCCACCAGAACTTTGCTCCCTTTGCAACTGTGATTTCCTCCCGACCCTTGCAAATGAGTGCAGCTGGCAGATCTATTTCCTTCCCGTTGGTTTGGCTTGCTGTGAGAGGCTTTGCCTGCACCCTCGCAGGCCCTGGTAGCTGCTAAATGCTCTGGTTTTACAGGAAGGTTGAACATAGAGAATCATATTAGCTGACTAATGGTCAGCTCTAGAGCTCCCTCCCATCTGGCTGCCTGGCCTGCTGAGTAAACATGTCCCAAACAGGAGACGGCTGATGGGTCACAGGCAGAAGCTATGTCAGATGATCCCCAAAGGGTCCTGCCTTCCCGCCCCCGCTCCCAGCTGTCACAGCTGCACCTGGGTGTTGCTCTTTGCAGTTGTCCGATCATTTCACTGCAGGAGGCAGGCACAGTTGTTTCTGTCCCTTCCGCAGGGCTGGCGACAGACTGCACCATACCCTGGGCAATACGGGAGGCGATTGGCTCTGGTCCCCCTTGAAGGGCTGTCTGGATGGTGCTGTGCCTCCCTCTAGCCAGCCCTCAGTGCCGCTCAGACCGCACTGCGGGGCTCCAGCGGCAATTTAAAGAGCCATGGGCTCCTGCTGTTGTGGTAGTGGCAGTCTGGGTCCTTTTAAATTGCCCGGCCCCGGGGCAATGGCTCCTTTTGGGCCCCCATCGGGCCCCCATCGGCGGCTCTGTGTGTATAGTTAGGAAACCGTTTGGGTTACGGTGTTTGCAGGTTCCAGAGGTGTTGCTGTTTTGTGGTGCACATTGTTGTGTTCTACGCCAGGGGTAGCGTCTTTTGAGAGTATCTTTGGGCCCGTGGGCCTAATGGTGTTGAACGTGTCTGGCTAGAGAGATATATCACTAGTTGGGCCTTCCCATTAGGGGTGAGTAGCTAGCAAGTGTGAAAAATCAGTACAGGGATGGTGGGGGAAGAGTTGCCTATATAAGAAAAAGCCCCAAGTATTGGGGGCTTATAAAATTGGGGCATCTGGTCAACCTATTTCCAATGCCCTTGTTGGGGACACTCAGTTTATGAATTTCAAAGCAGGTTTTCTTCAGTGCTTTCAATCCCCTGGGATCAAAGAAGCCAGACAAAACCAAGCTGTTGGCTACTAGGATATCTGCTTCTGTTCTGTATCCCCTGGCAGAGGGCTATTGGTCTGGGTTCAACAGCACTGTCAGGCCACTCTGGTAAGCAGGAAGAAAGCCGGAGGAAATGATACTGGGGAGCTTGGAGAAGCAGCCCTCTTTGAAATCCTTTAGACCCACTGCCTGGGGGGCTGGGCAGATGGACATAGCTGGGTCCCAGAAGAAGAATATTGTGCAGGACTTCCTGTCCATCTCTACAAAACCGCAGCTCCTTTCCCCAGCTAATGGAGCCAGAAACCTTCTGACAAGGATGGAGCTGAGTCAGGAAGGCGCCTCCCCAAATCAATGCAGGGATGGCACCAGCCCAGCAGAGGCAGCTGTGCATCTAATCCCTGTTTTGGATCCCGACTGGGCATCATTTATTTTTCTTCCAAGACACTGCACTCGTTCTGCTGATCAAAGGGTTCATTCTTCAGGCAGGAGACGCTGTGGCCCCGTGTTCATTATCCTTCCCCCTCCATACTGGCTGGGGTGTTCCTCAGGTCCGTAGCTTAGGCCAGGGACAGTCCATTACTTTATTTTTGTCCCAGTCCAAGTTTCTTGGTCAAGGTATCGTCAGAGTCCAGACTCTGGAGCAAATAATAAAAAGTAACAACAATAATGACAAGAAAAAGATTTCAGGGGCTGTTCAAAAGTGTCTGGATTGGACCCATGCTATTGACTATCCCTGGCTAAGCCCTCAATGGGTCTATCTTGGTTGCTGTGGGTGCCATCTCCCCTCCTGGGTGCAGCATCTCCAGGATCCAGAAATATCCACTGGCCATGCATCCATTGTAATGACTAGGGTTGCCAAAGGGTTTCAACAAAAATACCGGTCACACTTGACATTACATCACAATCTACATTACATCTTAATTAGAAAATACCAGACATTTCTATTTTCTCACTTATATTTTCTCAATTTGTTTCCCGAACGGAAAGCTCAAATACCGGATTGTTCAGTTCAAAACCGGTAACCTGGCAACCCTAGTAATGACATGTGAAGAGGCCTAGGCCTAACTGCTACTGGTGTCACTGCATAACCACAGTCCAAGTCCCCAGCTTCTAAGTCACCTGAGCAGAGGAGCACTTCCAGAATAGGCTGAACTTATAGCCAGTCCTCAACTGAAGGGCCAGTCTATGCGCCACATTCCTGCTCCCTCCCCGACCCCGTCCTTTGATGTCTGGCAGCTAGTCACTGTGGCTTTCCTCGCAGTCACTGTTCTCAGGTCGAATGCACGTGGGGCCATTTTAGCTTGAAGCCAGGGTAAACTGACTCCCAGACCTTTTATGCCCCAAGTCCTGCTACTGCTGGGTTTGCCTGGCAGTGCTGAGTGACTGGATCAGCCCTGGGGTCTGCATCCTTTAGGGAAACCTTGTTCCTAGCTGAGGTAACTGTCCTGCCAAGCCGGGGAAGTTGAACGGGGCCTATCTCAGGCAGGACATTGTTCAATCAGCCCACCAGGTGGAGTGCTGCGTCTGAGACTAGGGAGAGCCAGGATTCTGGTTGACAGGTCTCCAGGCCTGCAAATCAGATGGGATTTAATTTAATTCAAAGTGCCAATGCTGAGGTAGAATATTACAGTATGGGGTAGCCAGGTGGCTGGTCCTTCTAGCAGAGAACACAGTACTTGAATTAGCCAAGGGCATCTGTGCTTAACCAGCAACATTGGTTACTCTACGAGGCTTAACTCATGAGCTGTACGCTAAACAAGCACTTATCGGAGTGCAGCAGAACCAGGAAATATAGACACCACTCCGATACACACACATCACATACAGGTCCTAGCTACAGATGTGCCAGCCACAGGCAAACCACCACCTTTGGGTGGGGAATAATCCCTCATGCCTCAGGGCATGAGAAGGGCCAGGCAGACATTTCCCTGGGGCACACCTTATCCCCAAACTGTAGGGTTTTTGCACCTTGCTCTAAAGCACTTAGCTCTGGCCTCAGGCTGGTTGAAAATTTTCTGTTCAGCTTTTTTTTTTTTTGGATGGGAAATTGGGTTTTCTTCACAAAAAGTATCTGCTGTCCTTGAAAACTTCCAATTTTTTCATTGGTAAACCAAACATTTGAGAGCTGAAAAATGTTTTGGATGAAACAGTTCCAGTTTTCAGCTGAAAATGCTTGGAGCTCAGCCAAATAGGCAACATTTCTCAAAAGTTCTGCAACCATGGCTAATCTCTCTCCAAATATCTACAGATCAGTCTAGACCGGTGTTTCTCAAAGTGGTCTGTGGACCCGCTCTGAGAAAGCTGCTAATGGACCGCTCCGGTTTGTTTACTTACCAGCTCCACAGCCACAGAGCCTCGGGGCTCCCGTTGGCTCCGGCTTGCCATTTGCAGCCAATGGGAGCCGTGGGAAGGAGCAGCCCGAGTCACGCTGCTTCCTGTGGCTCCCATTGGCTGCAAGCGGCAAACTACAGCCAATGGGAGCCGCGAGGCTCCGTGGCTGCAGATCCAGTCAGTAAACAAACTGGAGCAGCCCGGTAGCAGCTTTCTCAGGCTCCATCTACTCGGTCAGGTTTTTGTGGAAGAGGAAATGCAAATGAAGCACTCATTAGCATTTCTCGTGCTCTCATTTGCATATTCTCTTCCACTCCTTTTTGCAGAAGAGGTTTTTACGGAAAAAAATGCAGTGTAGACAGGACTATTTTGCGCAAAAAAACCCCTGTTACGGAAGAACCCTTATTCCTCAAAAAATGAGGAATGTAGATACCTACACACGCACGCACACATCTCTCTCTATTCAGGCCAGTTTCCTTTCTGCTTTTTCAAAGGAATAAGCCTTTTCCCCTCAAAATTCACGAAGAATAATGATCAAGATAAGAAAATGTTCATACTAAATCTATTTGCCACCTGTTGCCCCCACCTCCTCCTCTTCGATTGGCTCACCACTCACTTCCTTGCTTCCCCATTGTTAGAACCACTATTGAAGTCAGTAGTGCTTTGCCTTTGCCTTTTTGTGGCTCTGCCATTTAAAAGGTGGCTCTGCAGAGGTAATGGAGAGAGACAAAAAAGCGAGGAGCCACTACTGCGGTGTTGTGTGAAAAAAGACACAAAGCATTTTGTGCAAACAATTGCCTCGAAGGAACCTCATTTGCGGTTGCAACAGTTAACCGAAAAGATTGTCTTCCCGGTAGCTAGCTGCGTCTTGGCTGTGTGCCGCCTCACTCGAAGACAGGATTAGAAGCTGAAGTTGCAGACATATAGGAGACGATTTGTTCTGTGTTAGCTGGACTGGAAGATATTGTTTGTGGGGATTATGTTGCTTGTACATGGAACAATCCTGCTTCCAAATTCTATTGGTGATGTAGAACGAAAACAATGTTGTGTCCCTCTTGAGATCTGACAACAATGCCTGAACAGTACTTTGCAATGCCGGGGGGGATATTGTTTTAGGGTGGTTTTATATGGAGCTACAGTGTCTGGCATTTCCTGTGCTGCAAATAGGTTAGAGACGGAGCTAGAATAGACTCAGCGGGCTCTATAGTGAGTTTAACTGGGAAATGAAAATTATTATTTGTATTACAGGAGGTATGTGGAGGCCCTGGTGTGCTAAGAGCCGGGCTAAGGAATAAGAGACAGACTGTACCTTGGCTCGAAATAGACAAGCCAGACAGACACACACAGCGAAATACTGTGGGCTGGATCTTATAGGTCTATCCCAGTACATTCGCTTTTCCACCCTGGGGATGCTGGAAGCCTGAAGAATGTGAGGCAATGAAGAGGGCTGCCTGAGGGGAAAAATATGCACAGTAAATGTCCTGTAGCATAAAACAGGTGCATTCCATGTAATGGAATTAACTCTGCCTGTGGGTGTTTAGTTAAGGCTAAGTTGAAAGATGTCGCAGGGTGTGTCTAGACTACATGGCTCTGTCAACAGAGCCATGTAAAGTAGTTTACTCGACATAGTCAGTGAAAGGCTTCCCTTGTTGACCGCGCCGCGTCTAGACTGCCGTGTTGCACCAGATCAGCTGATTGTCGGCACAACGCGGCGACCATTTTTATTTTAATGAAGCGGGGATTATTTAAATCCCCACTTCATTGACTATGTTGAGTAAACTACTTTACATGGCTCAGTCAGTGGAGCCATGTAGTCTAGACACACCCTCACTGTCTGTCTGTCCCCACTTGTTATCTCTTGTCTCATGCTTAGATTAAAAGCACTTTTGCAGCAGGGATCATCTTTTTTTGTTCTGTCTTTGTACATCCCCTAGCACAGTGCTGAAGACCAGCCCCGCAGAATAACACAGCCCCCCCCCTCCCAATTCCCTTTCACCATCAAAGTCTGTTTATTACAGGCCTTGGCCCTTCCTTCTGCAGCAGGGTCCTTCCCACCTCCTGGAATAGGGATGCCCAGATGGCAGGTGACCCTGTGCTCCCCCTCAAGCTCACCGCTCTGCTCGCCACGAACAGGCAGGCTCGGCTGCAGTCACCCCTGAAACGTGGCAGCTGGTGTGAATCCATTTTGTAGCCCCGGTGGGGCTGAATGGCAAATGCACGAGCTGTGAAGTGAAGGGAAAAGGGTGGCTCACCTATCTGCAGGCCTAACACACAACCCTTCATGCTTGGGAATGTGGAGGTCTTGGGACTGCCCAGGGCCACAGCTCCTCCTCTCCCATATTCCAGCAGCAAAGCCATGGGCGGCGGGCGAAGGCCCAGCTGGGGAAGGCAAGCTCCAGCCCCATCCCTTCTGCCCCAGGCTCCGCCCCTGGAACCAAGCCCCGCCCACCCTCAGCTCGATCCTTTCTGGCCACCGGGAGGGCCAGGGCTGCTGTGCTGTGGCCTAGACCCCAGGCTCTCCATGGCAACCAGGAAGCAGGGTGCCGCACCTTTGCCCCAGTGCTCCCCAGTGGCTGGGGAAGCCAGGCTGCCACGCCACAGCCACAGCCTTCCCTGCGGCCAGGCATGCAGGCAATTTGGGGAAGGCTCTACCTTCCCTTGCCTACATTACTGACTGCCCATGAGCAACACACTAATCCTGGATGGACTCCTCTTGCCCAGTTTTATGCTTGCGGGCTGCCAACACCCAGCTCCCAGCCTGTTTAATCCAGCAAGTCGTTCCTTCCTTCCCTCATGCAGGTGTGTCCAGCAGAGGCTTCACCTGGGCCATGGCACAATGACACCAAGAAAACTGCACATGTGCATCCAGCCGCCAGCCTCCCTCCCTGCTGGGTTCCCCATATCACATCTGTCTCCATCCCGCAGCAGCCTTGGTTGCCTTTGTGGTTTTGTGGTTTCTAAGACAGCTATAGAAACAAAGGAGGCACTAAACTCCATCTGATCATACAGCCCAGTAGAACATTGGCAAGGAAAGTCATCTAGCAGAGGCCATCTGAGTATGAGCTCACCCTGGGCAGATGATTTCCAGCAGACACCTGCTCAGCACAAATCTGGCAGGGAAATAGGGAGCACCGCTCTTTTAGCTCATCTGGGAGCTACAGGCTGTAAGAACATCGGGATCGCCAGACTGCTCACACCCAAGCAATTTTCCCTCTTACCTTTTCCATCCATGTGCAGATTTTTCCATTTATGTGCAAAATATTTTTTTATGTGCACAGAGGCATGAGTGAATGTGCACCACCAATAGAAACACAACCCTAGATGTGGGCACTCGGCTAATCAGCTTGGGCAGCATCGGAATTTCTCCTGAGTGGCCACATAAATGCACAGCTTGCAGGGAACACTGGAAGGTCTGTCTAGTCTAGTGTCATGTCTCTGACAGTGGCCAGCACCAAATACTTTAGAGGAAGGTGAGAAAAACCCATTGCACGCAGTGCTGGATAATCTTTCCCCAAGAAAAATTTCTTTCATCCAGTTAGAGTTGGCTCATGCCCTAAAACATGGGTGTTTATATCCCCCTTCAAATCCTTGGGTTGTTTTTTTTACTCTTTACTATTGTAAATAATAAGTGACCAATCCTTTTAAAACAATTTTTTATACAGGCAATGTTACAATAAAACGTTAACATATTATATCGTACCTTACGTATTCCTTGCTCAGAATTAGATTAATATTCAAAAAATCTGGCTAAAGGTTCTGGTTTGCTAGGGAGCCACCCTTGTCCAGGTGCACTAAAAGAGGTGACCACATTTCTAAATAACTTTCCTTTTTGGGTGCTTCTCTTATGTATGTAGTTGGTGTGAAAGCTTTTCTATTACAAGGATTGTCCACATTTTACTATACACAATTCCGTAAAAGAAGGCGGCACATTTTCCCAGAAATGTTTATTACAAAGTCTAGCTCTAACAAGTATAAAATAAATTGATTTGTCAGTCTGTTTAAAGTGTAGACCCTTTACTGGAGTGGTATTGAAGCCTACCAAACTCTGAGCATCAATGGTATCTTGTGGCAATGAGTTCCACATTCTAATTGTGTATATATGAGTGTGGGAAAAGCAAGATCCTAAATCACATTTCAGCTACAGCAATTGGGCACATTGCTTACACTAATGAGCTAGGTCCACTCCAGGATTTTGCTACCAACCAGCAAACAAAGCATCCAATTTGAGAAACAGATGCATTTTGATAACGTTAGAATTGTAAGATTTATTAATAAGAAAATGCATCCCCCTCAACTTCCCCAAAATGAGCTATTGTATGATGGTTTGGTCTATTCAGAGGAGAGCTGGTCAAAAATGTTTGGCTAAAACTTTTTTTGGTGAAAAAATGCAGATCTGGAGATTCTAAAACATTTTGTGAATTGTCAGTTTCACAAAATTGTTTCAGTTAAAAAAAAATGAAATGAAATGAAAGAAGAAAAAATGCCTGCCCTCAACTAAACTGTTTCTATTTTTTAGTTAAAAACGAGTTTTCATTTAAAAAATCATTTAATTTTATTTTCAAAATCTGAAAACATTTTAGAAGGGTCAAAACTGAAATGGAACACTTTGTTCAACCCCCAAGAAGTTTTTCTACTTTTCAGTTGGCCAAAATTTTTGAATTTTTAAAATTTGATCAGAAATTAATTATTTTCAACCATTTACTATGTATTTTGGTTCATCTCTAAGGGTGTGTCATCTCTAAGGGTGTGTCTCCGTCGACGGAGCCATGTAGATTAGGCAGGATGGCAAAGGGAAATGAAGCTGCAATTTAAATAATCGCGGCTTCATTTAAATCAAAATGGCCGCCGCGCTGTGCTGATCAGCTGATTGTCGGCTCAACGCGGTAGTCTAGATGGGGATCTGTCGACCGCAGAACCCTTCATTGGCAGATCCTGTAAGCCTTGTTTCACGAGGTATAAAGGATCTGCCAACGAAGGGTTCTGGGGTCGGTAGATCCCCGTCTAGATTGCCACGCTGTGCTGACAATCAGTTGATCGGCGCAGCGCGGCGGCCATTTTGATTTTCTTCTTTTATTTCTTCATTTCCCTTTTTTGTAAACTAATCTACATGGCTCCATCGACGGAGCCATGTAGTTTAGACGTACCCTAAGGTGCCACAGGACTACTCATTGTTTTTTAAGTTACAGACTAACACGGCGACCCTTCTGAGATTTTTGAAATGTCCAGTGAGCCAAGAAATGTCACTATTCATGCAGCTCTACACACAAAACACTGAGGATGAAGGGACTCTGTGGAGCAATATGAAGAGACCAAGGCCCTTTTCAATGTCCCGCAATGTCACAGACACACACCACCACTGCACATGGGTGAGGGAAGTTTGCTAGAAGTTTTTGATCTTCTGATCAAGGCAGCAATTTTTCCACTGCATTTCAATTACAATATAAAATCAAGCACATTAGATGGAGGCTCTCAGGAGCTATTAATTCTTGGGAAAAGGATAATGAATCTAATAAAATTAGATTTTTCCTGCTCCCGGAGGGCCCGTGTGAATTATATACAAGGTATAGACAGCCGTGGCCCCATTTGAATGCATCATGTAGGCCTGAGGCTGACAGTAGTTCATAGTGTGGCACAGAGATCGTTAGAGGAAAATATCTGATCCTTTCATGTAGAACCCTGTTTGAGCTCGCAGTGAAACAGACATTCTTAATGGCTAGGAGACTAGAGATCGGAAAGGAATATAAGGCGGTATACGTCAGTGAAGGGTCTCTGCTACTGTTTTAAATAACCAGAGACCATTATGCCCCCGGGCAACTTCAGATCGACTGATCGATCCATCTGTCTGTCTGTCTGTTTTTCTGTCTGGCCAGAGCAGCCCAGGCTCTGAGCATCTGGAAATGGAGTGTTTAACCACACACACTAATTCTGCACTGCAAACGCACACTGTGTTGAATGAGGTACTCGTGGTCCAGGCAGTGCATGGAAGGAGCTCCAGCACGAGAGATTGCAAAGCAGCCCCTGCCCGGGTGTACTACGGGGCTGACACTGAAAGGCAATGCTGGAAGTAAGGATCATTTAGGGGGCTGGGAGAAAGGGCTCTTGAATCCTATTCTCCACTTTCATACTGTGGGTAATGGAGTTGGACACGTCACTCTTCCGTGACTCAGTTTCCCCATCTGGAAATGGGGGAAATGATTCTTGCCTCCACTACAGGAGTGCCTGTGTGTATCGTTCATTGGGATCCTCATATGGAAGGAGCAGGAGCAACGCATGAGCATTCACCATTAATATTGCAACAAGATGTTTCATTTTCCACACCTTCCTGTTTGTTTTCTTCTAACGCTTGACATCAAAGCTTTCCTTAGTTCGGGGACGGCGGGAGAGGGGGTAGAAATCCTATCCCTGAGAATTTCTTTCCAGGAGCTGCTGTTTTAAAAGTTTCCTGCCAAAATTCTTCTAGCCTGATGCATTTTACAGTGCCACAGGCAGTACCACATACTGAGCTCACAGGGTGGTGTCTAGGACAGTAAGGGTCCCACCAAGGGTTTTGCCAAGAGCTGATGGTTTGTGGTAACGAAGAGGAAAGTCATAGCCAATCACACTCAGGCGTTTGCAGTCCAACTCAGATTAACCAGATTCAAGTTTATATTCACCCCAAACTCAGCCCAGAGCTCCCGCCTGAGACGGCTGCTTCCCAGGAGGACAGCCACAACTCCTACTGAGTCTAACAAGAGCGAGAGCACAAGAGACCCAAGGGGTTTCAATTCTCCATTAAAAATCAGGGCTGAAATCCAGGTCCCATTGAAATCAACAGCAAAACTCCTACTGTTTTCAGTGGGGCCAAAATTTCATCCCACTTTTTTCAACCTGTCACCCTCCTAACAAACATCAAATCAAACTAACCCTGGAGGCGGGCGCCCAAAACTTTCTTGAAATAGCCCTGACCTGATGAGAGAAAGCAGCAGTCTCAAAGCCCTGTCTGAGTTCTAGCTGCCTGGTTTTCACTCTGCCCCAGTGGGATGGGCTGTTTTCAAAGCGGTGAGAACCAGTGGAAGAGGGGCTGCCCTTCTCCCATGATTGCTCATTTGGTCTCCTGCCTGCTTACCTGCTCAGCTAATATCTGATGCACAATAAGGTTCTTGTTACACTGTAGGGACCTGACCCAACATGCATGGCAGCCCAGGATCCTATTGGTTTGTATGTGGTTGGGCGAGATCCAGAAAAGGATCTGGGATTACAGTGGATGAGAAACTGGATATGAGTCAACAGTGTGCCCTTGTAGCCAAGAAGGCTAATGGCATATTAGGTTGCATTAAGAGGAGCATTGCCAGCAGATCCAGAGATGTCATTATTCCCCTTTATTTGGCTCTGGTGAGGCCACATCTGGAGTATTGTGTCCACTTCTGGGGCCCCCACTACAAAGGATGTGGATGCATTGGAGAGGGTTCAGCGGAGGGCAACCAAAATGATTAGGGGGCTGGAGCATATGACCTATGAGGAGAGGCTGAGGGATTTGGGTCTGTTTAGTCTGCAGAAGTGAAGAGTGAGGGGGGGGATTTGATAGCAGCCTTCAACTTCCTGAAGGGAGGTTCCAAAGAGGATGGAGAGAGGCTGTTCTCAGTAGTGACAGATGGCAGAACAAGGAGCAATGGTCTCAAGTTGCGGTGGGAGAGGTCCAGGTTGGATATTAGGAAAAACTATTTCACTAGGAGAGTGGTGAAGCACTGGAATGGGTTACCTAGGGAAGTAGTGGAGTCTTCATCCCTAGAGATTTTTAAGTCTCGGCTTGACAAAGCCAGTGGCTGGGTTGATTTAGTTGGGATTGGTCCTGCCTAGGGCAAGGGGCTGGACTTGATGACCTTCTAAGGTCTCTTCCAGCTCGATGGTTCTATGATTCCCTAGGAGCCCAGTCACAATAGGACAGACAAGCCCCCATTTCTGGTTCCTTGGGCTGGGGGAAGAGATAGTAAGTTCACCTGAGCTACTCAGAGGGTTTGGTTGCAAATCCCTGCAAGCTGATGCTCTGGAGAAGCCAGAAGCACCTGTGGCCAGGCAGAGCCAGCGCCTGCTCACGGGAGTGTCTTTGGTGCCAACTATCGCCTCCAGATGTAGGAACATGAATCGCGCCGCTGCTACAAAGCCTCTCTCCCTCTCCTCTTTTTCTCTCAATGCTGAGTCTTTGTACTTGGCCAGATGCTCAGTCGCTGCTGGGAAGCCGGCTCTGCTCCCAAGCTCTGGCGCCTCCCGTCCTCCTGGGCCCTGGTTGGTTTGCGGGAATGAAGATTAATGACTGCTGCTCAGTGCCTTCTGATCCGCTTCACAGCACCATCTGTTGCGTGTGCTTGAGAAGGGATTAAAAACCAAGAAGGGTGGAGAGAAGACACCAGGTTAGAGAGGGAGAGTGGAAAAAACCAATCCTTCCTCTCACCGTCAGACCTTCCCCGTCCTATGAAAATGCAAAGCATTCCCTGGCAACGAGTGTTTTGTCAAGACAGAGATAAAGCTGAGACTGTGCCCCTAAAATCTCCATTAGGCACCGTGCTGTGGCCTCAGCTCGGACCACACCACCCACCCCCTGATATTCAGAGAAATGGAGGCTGCCTCTTGGTGACAGAATCGGAGAGCCGGCGTTTAGACAAGTCAGCCTCTGGGGTGGTTTTCCCTAGAGCTGGTCCGAGCAATGTTTGAAAATGAAAATTGGGGGTTTGATGAAATGAACATTTTTTTTGGCCAGGAAACTTTAGTTTTGGTCAACATTTTTCAGGCTTTCCTCGAGAAAGAAAACTTTTGAGAAGAAAAAAAAATCCATTTTCAACAACCGGAAACCAGAACGTGGGGCAGCAACCTGAAAAATAGCCTTTCGGAATTTTTTTTGAAGTCTTTTACAATACGTAAACCACATCCCCCGACCAGTTCTAGCTCTTCCATCCACCTCCACTCAGCTTCCCTTCCTGACACACGCCAGACTGACCTATGTAAACTCTAACTATTTGGGGTTGCATATGCTAATTTAAGCAGTATCTTAGGCAAAATGCCTGTCACCATGATAGCTACCTGCTGCTATGGCCTCTAAAGCCCCCATACAATTCATATCCACCCAGCTACTCTATGGCCAGGGAGTGGAAAAGGCATGAGACGCTGGTTATGGGTCCATTTTGCATGGATGTTTGGGACATGGCACAGCCTGGAGTCCTATGTGTAGGGTGGGACATAGACAAGTTTATGTTCCAGATTCAAATCTATAAACCTGGTGATCATCGATTATTTGCAGGGGGATGATTGTTGTGACCAAGTCTCAGTCCAAATACATGGTAGGAGGCATGTATGAACAATGCAGACTTTCTACTGAGTGGGCACATTGCCTTCTCACAAACATGGATCATGAATGGCTTTGACTGGGAGTCTGAAAAGCCATCCTGAACAATGTGGCGTGATGAAGAGCAGTAGCCACTAAGAGGAACGTGCATTGAGACTCCGTCAGTACGGGGCATCCCCGCTGTACGTCGCCCCGGTATATGTTGGTTCCACACTAACGCCGTTGACACTTGTATGAACTGCTGCATTATAAGCCCTCCCGTTCCCCACTCTGACGTCGCGCAAGAAAAAGAGACCAATTCGTGCAAGCAGAAGTCAGCTGTGGGGAAAAAAATTCCCTGCATTACGTCGTTTCGTTCTACGTCCACATTTTTTGGAATGGATCTTGGATGTATATCAGGGATGCCTGCATGAGAAGGGTGTCAACACAAAAGAGAGAGATAGTGAGTCAAGCATGTATGTATGTGCTAGTGTGTGTGTGTGGGGGGGGACACGGGACATGGTGTAACTAGGAGTAATGGGAAGAAGCGTTAGGCTGACTATCAAGAAAGACTCATAGATTGGCCAGAATGGACCATTAGATTCTTTCTAGTCTGACCTCCCGTATAGCTCAGGCCATAGATTTCACCCAGTTCCTGCTGCACTGAGCCGAACATAACTTCCATAAAAGCATCGACTGTTCAGGTTTGAAGACCCCAAGAGCTGGAGAATCCACTGTTTCCTTTGATCGTTTGTTCTAACGATTGATCACCCTCCCTGTTAAACCAGACATTCTCTTTAGAAATAAGGCACACATCTTTAACTTCCACCCATAAGTTCTTGTTAGGCTTGTCTCTGCTAGATTGAAGAGCCCTTTAATATCCTGTATTTTCTCTCTGTGAATGCCAAAGGTACTCAACAAAAAGGCCACCTGCAGATCTTTTTGATAAGGTAAACAGATTTAGCTCCTTCAGTATCTCACCCTTGGGCACTTTCTCCATTTTTCAAATGATTTTTCTGTTGTTACTTTGCACCCTCTCTAAATTTATAGCATTCTTTAAATGATGCAAACACTGCAACTGGGCATGCAGTTCTCTCAGGATATGTCTAGACTTCAGGCTTCTTTCATAGAATCATAGAATCATAGAGCTGGAAGAGACCTCAGAAGGTCATCAAGTCCAGCCCCCTGCTCTAGGCAGGACCAATCCCAACTAAATCAACCCAGCCAGGGCTTTGTCAAGCCGAGACTTAAACACCTCTAGGGATGGAGACTCCACTACTTCCCTAGGTAACCCATTCCAGTGCTTCACTACCCTCCTAGTGAAATAGTTTTTCCTAATATCCAACCTGGACCTCTCCCACCACTCCCTTCCTCTTCCAGAAGAAGCTTTTCTAGAAGAGATCTTCTGAAAAAACTTCTTCTGAAAGAGAGCGTCTACACAGCAAAAGCGCATTCAAAAAAGCGATCTGCTTTTTCGAAAGATAGTGTCCACACTGAACAGACACTATCTTGCATTTAAGCTGTGATTACTATGGACGGAGTGGCCACCTGTGCTTTTTCCTCTTTCCTCTTCTTCCGAAAGAACTCCCTCTTCCCCGTCCACACACGCCTTTTTGCAAAAGAGCTCTCTCAGAAAAAGGCTTCTTCCTCGTAGAAAGAGGTTTTCCAATGTTGGAAAAACCCCTCTGTTCTATTTTTTTTTTGAAAGAACACGATTGCAGTGTGGACCTAAGTGAAATTTTTTCGGAAAAACTCTGTAGTGTAGACATAGCCTGAGAAGGGAAGTGGGATATTTTTATCCTGTATTAACCAGTTCTGGTTTTTTTGGCATAAGTGGACAGAATGCAACCTGCATACCAGCGAGAGCTATGTGAATAGAGAATACTTTGATCCCGAAGCACAGAATCACTGTGACATAGGATACACAAGCACCGAGGCAAATAAAACAGCGAGCGATCAGAGGGGGCAATTTCAGGAATTCCTGCCCGAGGATCAGAAGAATTCTGACCTAAATTCAGAGAGGACGCACGTGTGTGTGTGTGTGTGTGTGGGGGGGTGGTGGTGGTCAGGGGGGGGATATTTGTTCCAGCAAACCATTCCAATCTGCAGATTAATGTTCACCAGGTCCCAGCAGGAGTCTGGAGAACAAGGTAACTGCCATGTCAATATACCTTTATGAGGCCATTTACCTCCTGGTGCTTCAAATGCTCTCCAGCCACTCTGAGAAATAGATATTAGCAAGTAAATATTCTGTGCTATTCCAAACAATTATTTCCCTTCCCTGCCTGAGATCCAAGCTGTGGGCATTTTCACTTAAGAAGCATTGTGATTAGTTACATTCATGAAGGGACTGCCTATAACAATCATCACAAACCTTGGGGCGACTGGCTAAGCAGCTGGCGGCATGGTCGGGGCAAACTAGAACTATGGCAAACATGTCCGTGTGGGTCTTTTCAGGTGGGAACCTGATTTTTCCTGGTGTGATCCAATTGGTTATTGATCCACACAGCCTCCTGTTTATTTTTGTGGGTGACCTGTGCAGCAGGTTTGCTGCAGGAGGCTTCAGAAGAAGACCAGAGGTGCTCCGTGAGCTAGGTAAAAGATGAGGGGGCTGGGGAGAGAGAGAAAGGGGGGTAGGACAGAACAGAATTGGGGGCCCATTGCCCATGACACTGAGCAAACTTTGGACAATTGACACACGTGGAGAAAATTTAGCCTTGCCATTTCGACTCTTGTGGAGGGAGAACATGTTGCATTGCCCCTTTATGATCATGCATCTCCAGTGAAATCCATGCTGTGACTTTAGAGATACTAAGCAGGCAACAACAAAAGCTTTTTTGGGGTGGAGGGAGGTGATGGATCACGGCATTATCTCTTCTACAGCTGGGAATATCTGTATTAATGGCCAATTACCAGTACATTGAGCCCTGTAGGAAACTGACAATGACTTGGATTCTGACTCCTCAGAAGACAAGTGGAAAGGACTTACCCTGGGGAATGCCAGAGGGAAGATGCCTTAGGCTCAGCTCCTCTTGCAGTGTTGCTTCAGAAGAATATTGCGGGAGCTGTATTGATCGGGGAGTTAAAAAAGTGACCCGCTTCCATTGAGAGAGGTTCTGAAATGGCACTTTTGCCATGAATAAGTCTCTCCTGTTGACTCGGTCACTGATAAAAGGCACATTTCATGCCATTGTTTGGAGTAAAGAATGGCATACGAAGCTTCCGGTTAGCATCGCTGCCTAAGAATCATACAGTGCTGGATCATCATAAGAACAGTCATACTGGGTCAGGTCCATCTAGCCAAGTATTCTGTCTGCTGACAGTGGCCAATATTAGATGCCCCAGAGGGAGGGGACACAAAAGGGAATCATTGCTAATTTAGAAACTATTCCCCTCTGCCCAAGCCAAAATAATTTGGAAGGCATTATGTTCCTTACTCCAGCCTATGAGCAGAGATTAAGCGCTGAATCTGGATTTACTTCCTTTTTCATGTATATCATATCATATCAGGACTTTTTATTCAGTTCTTCTGAGATGCTCTCCAGGTAAAGATGTGTGTCAGGTAATATGTCTCATGGCTTGGACAAGATAAGAACATAAGAATGGCCAGACTGGGTCAGACCAATGCACCATCTAATCCAGTAGTCTGTCTAGTGACAGTGCCCAGTGCCAAATGCTTCAGAGGAAATGAACAGAACAGGGCAGTTACTGAGTGATCTGTCCTCTGACATCCAGTCCTAGTTTCTGGCAGTCAGAGGTTCAGGGACACACAGAACATGGGATTACATCCATGACCACCTTGGTTAATAGCCATAGAAGGATCTATCCTTCATGAGCTTATCTAACCCTTTTTAGAACCCAATTACAGTTTTGGAGTTCACGACATCCCCTGGCAAGGAGTTCCACAGGTTGTGTTGTGTGAAGAAGTACTTCTGTTTGTTTATTTTAAACTTGCTGACTATTAAGTTCATCCCTAACCCCTGGTTCTTGTGTTAAGTGAAAAGGAAAATGATATTTCCTTATTCACCCTTTCCACACTGATCATGATTCTATAGATATCATCTCCTCCCTTACTTGCCTCTTTTCCAAGTCGATCATTCCAAGTCATTTTAATCTTTTCTCTTAGGGAAGCTGTCACCCTTAGTTTTGCAGTCTGAACCTTTTACAATTCTAGAATATCTTTTGTGAGATGGGAGTGACTTGAACTGCCAACAGTATTCAAAGCAGGAGCATACCATGAATTTATACAGTGGCATTATGTCTTAGAATATTAGGAACCATTTGGAAAGGAATAAACAATGTTAGTTTTTTTTAAAAAAACCTGATGTTGCACAATGAGCAGATGTTATCAGATAACCACAATGATTCCAAGACATCTTTCTCGAGGAACAATAGTTAACTTAGGCTCCATCACTTTTTATGCATAGTTGGGATGATGTTTTCCAATATGCATTATTTTGCACTGATCAATATTGAATTTCATCTGCTGTTTTGTTGCCTAGTCACCCATGTTTATGAGATTCCTCTGTGGCTCTTTGCAGTCAGCTTTGGACGTATCTATCCTGAAGTAATTTTGGATACTATCCTTTTAAAGATAATTTAGGTGGTTCTTTTTTAGTGACGGTACTGCCCGGCACCTCCAAGTTTACCTGGAAAGAATGGAGCGTACTGGCACCTCTGTAATGAAAATGGCAATGGACGACAGCTGGCTGGGCCTTGTGTCTTAAAGGGGCCATGTCTCTTAAAAGGGCAATGCCGGCCCCACCACTTTTTTTTTTTTCTCAACAACTTTTCCCCTGGAGTACCGGCACTTTTTTTAAAAAACAAAAAAAGCACTGAATTTAGGAATATGTTGAACAGCACTGAGTCCAATACAAATCCTTGGGGATGCTGCGATTTACCTCTCTCAACTATGAAAACTGACCAGTTATTCCTATCCTTTGTTTCCCTTCTTTTAACCAGCTGTTGATCCATGAGGCGGCGTTCCTTATTACATGACTGCCTACTTTGCTTAAGAGCCTTTGGAGAGGTGTCTTGTCAAAGACTTTTTGAAAGTCCAAGTACACTATATTGAGTGGATCACCCTTGTCCAAATGTTTGTTGGCTTGCTCAGAGAATTGTAATAGATTAGTGAGGCATGATTCTCCTGTGCAAAAGCCATGTTGATTCTTCTCCACCATATTGTGTTCCCCTATGTATCAGATCATTCTGTTCTTTATTATTGTTTCAATCAGTTTGCTCAGTACTGAATTCAGGCTGTGTTTGCCAGGTTTACCTCTGGGACCCTTTTTAAAATAATCAGCATCCCATTAGCTATCTGCCAGGCATGTGGTACAGAGACTGATTTAAGTGATAGGATATATACCATACTTCATAGTTATGCATTTTTTTAATCTGAGTTCCTTAAGAACTCATGGGTGAATACCAATGTTCCCTCTCATATTTTCCATCCATATGGGACTTTTTCTATCCATGTGTGGAATAATTTGATGTGCACCAAGGCATGTGTGGATGTGCACCACCCACAGAAACAACAAACCTAGCTGTGGGAAATCTGCTCCTCTGCTGGGCAGGATCTGAATCTCTTCTGAGTGGCTACATAAGCTCACAGCTTGCAGAGAACACCATGGGTGGTGGGTGAAGGTAGGGCTGGGGGAGGACAAACCCCCAGCCCTGCCCCCAACCCCACCCCTTCTATCCAGCTCTGCCACCATGGGAGCCAAGCCCCCCCTTTCCCACCCAGTGCATGGCCCAAGCCTCCCCTGCCCTGGAGCGTGGGGAGAGTGTATGGCACACAGCCCTGCCTCTCCAGCCCCAGAGCACGGAAAGGGTGGGCAGCGCATGGCCAAGCCTCTCCTGCCCTGGAGCAGTGGGAGGGTGGGCGCTGGGGGCAGCAACACTCTGCCCCTACTATGCCTACTATAGGCATTTTGGGGGCGGAGTCTGTGTAGGGCCAGGCTGACGGTCTGGGAAGGCAAAGCCTTCCCCCACCTATTATACCCGCCATCCCTACTGAATTCCATCTGGTCTAGGAGACCTATTACTATGTATCTGTTTGCTCCAGAACCTCCTCTACTGACACCTAGGTCTGGGGCAGCACCTCGGATTTGTCAACTAAAAAAAAAAACAGACTCTGTTGTGAGAATTTCCCCCACATCCTCTGCAGTGAAGACTGATGCAAAGAATCCATTTAACTTCTCCACAACCACCTTGTCTTTCTTGAGTGTCAATTACTCGAGTGACAATCACTAGGCAGTCCACCTCTGTCATACAAAGGGGTCCTTCTGCAGCCCGTGAGAGGGACCATCTGGGGCACTGGCAGGTTACCGGCAGGAGAAAAGCAGATCATGTTAGGGACCGGGTCAAGCATCAGCCCTTCATTTCAATGATCACTCTAGGACCCCAGGCACATGCACTGGGAGTTCTTTTGCAAGCGTCCTCTGCTGGCTTCACTAGGTGCTCAACGCGCTTTGCAAACACCAGTGAATGGAACCTTCTGTGTCCCCCTCACACTTCCACACCAGGGGCCCCTTTCACAAGCACCATACTTTAGTCTAAGGACTTGAGCGTATCCTTGCTCACCAGGGCTGCCAGCTAAATGGCCAGGGGACTCCATATGGGCAGGGGTGGCCAACCTGTTCCGGACAAAAAGCCAAAATAGCTATGGATACAGCGTGAAGAGCTGGGGCAAAGTTGTTGAGAAAAAAAAAAAGGACTGCCCCTTTAAGAAACGCTCCTGCTTGCCTCCGCCATCTTGAAGACGCCATTTTGAATGGATGTGCCAGACGGCTCCCCTGCCCCGGTGAGCACAGGGAGCCGGGAGGTGGGGGCTGTTTTCAGGGGTGCAGGGGCGGCTTCGTGAGATGCGGGGGCGGCTTTATGAGCCACACTTTAGGGGGGAAGAGCCGCATGTGGCTCGCGAACGGCGGGTTGGCCACCCCTGCCACAGGGCAAAGCGTGCTGCCTGCTCAGCACTGCATGGAGGATCAGGGCTTTCATAGAGCAGGTGACAGTCCCTGGGCTTGTTCTTGGTCCCACTGGAGTCAATAGATTTTTTTTTATTGGCTACCATGGAGCAAGATTGAACCCATCAAGAAGATAATTTTCAGTGTCAGTTATCACCAGGATCTCAATGAAAGCGCCTCGTTCATAGTTTTCTTTTTGAGTCCAATCCTTGCTGGACTCCAAACCCTGGAGGCCATCCCAAGGGCAGGCGCAGGAAAGGTAGCAAGAAAACAAGCCTCCTTCAGGCTTTCCCCACAATGCACCTCATCCCTGGCCTACAGAGACCTTCTCCTCAAGGTGAGGCAGGAGTTCTGTCCCCATCGGCCTACTCACAACATCCTTGGCTTCTCTGTTGAGACTGCCAACAAGCGGGGCTCAGTCAGTGGATCTGGGCATCCATTCCAGGAGGAAATTGACGGAGTCCCCAGATTATTTTGTACGTCCTACAGAAAAGAGTGAACTTTTTTTGACAACCTCCCAGTGTGTACCCCAGAAGCGGTGAAGGAAGCCTCACCTTTAATGCTGGCTATGTCAGGGCATAATGCATTCAGCAGGAGGATTTATAAAAGGGGAGGGTGTATAAGGCCTACATGAAGTGCTCAGGGATTGAACCTTTTGGTCAACCCACCAGTGTATTCCCCAGAAAGGGTCATTTTAAAGACTCTCCACTGGCTGGAATTGCTGTGGTTTGTGAGGGGCATTTTGTTTCGAGCTCAGTTTTCACACCGATCCCCAAATCTCTGCTCCATGTCCTGTGGACAGTGACTGAGATGATAAAGCCTTCTGCATTGTCAAAGGACAAAATCTGTGTTTTGAAGCATGTTACAATTTCTCACAGACCGCTGAATCGCCATCAGATGGGTAGCAACTTTCAAATACGACTGACCTAGCTCAGACTCACACCGGTGACCCTGCTGGGCTATAAAGCCTCGTGCTCCAGCAAGCTAAAGCTGCCCCACATCCCATAGGGCACGGTGTCAAACCACAGGTCTTGCCGACTGCCAGACAGAGACAGGGACCAGCTCTTGTGTCTGAGACAGAGACAGCAGCTGGGCTCGGCTCCTGCAGCCTTTGGCCAGTGCTTACATCATACATTATTCCTTGTTGTTAAATAAGTATGTTATCTGGAAACCCGCCTCAGTCATCACTGGAATGCTAAATTGGGGGAAGCAGGCTCCCCATTGCAGGCCTCTCTGCTACCCAGACCTCTCATACTCCCCGGCTCTGCCACAGAGCTTAACACATTTGAGAATGGGTATGTTTACTCTGCAATCAGATGCTCACAGCTGACCCTCACCCACTGACTCAGGCTAAGGGGGCTCAGGCAAAAGGGAATCCATATTTGGCCCCAGACTTACCGCCTGGCAAGATCCCCGTGCCAGGTGAAATTAAACAGCCCCCCTGGCCTGAATCAGCTGACAAGGGCCAGCTGCTGGGGTCTCACTGCAGTGTAGACACACATACAATAATTCATAGAGTTTAAGAGAAGGAGGGATCATCCTGATTATCTAGTCTGCTCTCTGGCCAGCGATTGTGGGATCTCGCCCCATAGCTTGTGCCTGATTTCAAGCCTCCAGTGGACGGTGGATACAGCATATCCCTTGAAAAGCTGGGCCAGGGGATAATCACCCTCACTTAACAACTGGCACCTTATTTTCAGTTGAACTTTTACGACTCCAGTTCCCAGTCCGTGGATCATGGTGGATCGATTTATTTCTTGGTTACGTCTTTCCTGGGCCCTCCCCAAATATCCTGTGCATCCAAATGTGTGAGCAGCAGCCGTGAAAACAATCTCTGAATTTACAGGAGGGCCAAAGTCCATTCTGTCCTCCGGCTCTCGTCAGCCAGCGTATCTCAGGGTGCCGATCTTGCTGGGTTGAGTGTTTGCTGAAGGTAGCGGTGTTGATGGACGTCACTTCTATTGGGCATTTGACTTGCTCTCCCGTCACCTTTCAGTGAAGAAGCTGAGAGGGTACAAAGTTAGCCTGGCATAGACAGATGTACTGGGCAGTGCATCTGGCCATGGGCGAAGAACCCCAAGGGAGAAGTAGTCAGGGGTGATAATTGCATGGAGCCCAGGGAGGTGGAAGTGGTAGTGGAGAAGGGATGGAATTCAGATGGCAAACAGCTGCCTGCCCTTTCCAGCATCTGGCACACCTCTCAGGCGAGGCAAATCCCATTGCAAGATGATTCAATGCAGAGGGAATGGGAGCATTTTGGATCCCATGGGTGCAGCAAGGATTTTTGACTCCCTGGATGATCAAATCAGGGCCCTTGAGGAGCTGTGTTATCCCCTTGGGGCCACACTGTCATGATTCCCTTTAAATCTGGCCGCTTTGGGTTTGTATTCATCATTCTGTTTCTCTTCCTCCTCCCCATTGGCCCTTGGAACAGCTGGATCAAGGCTGTGTGTTTCCCAGCACTTCGGGTGCGTAAACGCCATACGCACGCTCTCATTACTCACTGCTGCCGCTACAATGAGTGCAACATGCTGGGATACAACCGTCTGCATCCTCCCAAACAATGAGCACAGCAATTACCTCTGGCTGCCAACACTGCATGGCCAGCCCTCAAATTCTCTGGGGCATTGCAGGGGGATCTCTAGGCTCCAAGCCCCCTCTCCAACTCATTGCATGGCTGTGCTGTTCAGGAGTGGAGTGCAGCTGGGAGAACAAGGGCTGGGCTTTGCTTTTCACTCCTCTTTCGGGTCTGAGTGGATTAATGCAAAAGGGAAACGCCTGAGAAACACCAAGCCGAAGATGAACTGCAAGGAGAATGGGAAATGACATCTCCTTGAATTGTGCTCTGTAGGCTTGCTGGCTGCTCTCCCTTAGATGCAATCTTTGCAAGGTAGATGGAAGGCGGGGGAATTTTGCCTGGGACCCAACTGACAGTCCGAGCAAGAGATGGCTCCCTGGAACAGAAAGCGGGCGAGAGATGGATGGAAAGACTTTGGGAGAGATCAGCAGAGGAAAAGTCAAACCACTTGACCCACTCTGAACTTATTTCACATCCATCAGGCATGGAGAAAATTGAGAGCATAACTCAGACGGCTTCTATTGGTCGTATTACCATTTCCATTACACTGGGCTGTTTATCTTAATTGGGCCTCAGCCTGTCCTGGGACTAATTGCCAGGTCATGCTGGCTCTAAATAAAGGAACTAGAGATTTTTTTTTTTGACTTTTCAACCACTAGAAATTCTCACTCAAGACCATGTTTCTCTAAGGCTGCTATCCTCTTACCTGCTGCCTATCCTCCAAGGCAGGATAAGTACTGAATGCCATGCCCACATCCTGGCTTGTTGTTAGCTATGACTGTGTATTACAGAATTATCTGCAGGCTCCATGATGCCAGATGCTGGACAACCCACGGGCTCCACCCAAAGGAGCTCCTACTCTACAAAGACAAAAGAAAGGTTTTTATCCCTACTTCACTGCACTGAGGGATTCAATGTCTCACCCTGGGTATCATAGGAGGAGGTAGCAGAGCCAGGCCCTAAACCCAGATTTCTCCTGAGTCCCAATCCAGTGCCTCCACCATGAGACCATCCTGCCTAATGACAAAGGGTAAAATTTTCCAAAAAGCCTAAGTAGTTTAGGGAACTACTCTGCTGATGTGCCACATCACAGTCCATATTCATGTATGTATTTTTTAATATTAGCCTCCACCTTGTAGGTGAGACAGAAAAAGGTAGGTTGGCAAGAGGGATTTGCAGGCAAGGGGAGTAGTTTGGGGAAGAAAGGGGAGGGCTAATAGGGGGTCTCTCTTTGACTGGGCTTTTACTCATGTCCAGCCTGGAGAATTTTCTCTCCTTGCCTGGGGGGCGAGGGGGGATTCACCACACACCTCCCTCCCTCCCTTTGCCTCTCCTTGCCCAATCAAGAGGCACTTGGACTACCCATGTACAGAGCAGACCAGCACAGAAGGGTCAGAAACGGCTCCATTGTTAACAGCAGCTAGACTCCTTCAAGCAGAACTAGCTAGAGGGGGGCCAGCCCTCCCAGAGCGTTCGGTATTGAGTTTGAGGCAGCTCATCGGACCCCATGCAGTGGTTAAAGTGACAAATGGCACTGCATGTTTGCTGTACACCAGGGGTGGTGGGGAACCTGTTGTGGGTCAGGGGCTGCTGACCCACAGAAAAATCAGTTGGGGGCTGCATGCAAGTGAGAAGCAGAAAGACACTCCCCACATTCCCCTTGCACACCAGAGCCTGGGAGGCCCAGGCTAGTAGATTTTGTGAGCTCCAGCCCTGTGGTGGGGCAGCAGGGGAGAGAGTTGGGGGGCAGGAGCCTGAGGGCGAACCCTGAGCCTTGGGAGCTGGATCCAGGCCTGTGGTTCCCCACCCCTGCTGTACACTCACCAGCCTCTTCAGTGGCTCCATGTAAATCTGCTGCCATCTGATCTAGTCAGAAGTAGCAGTGCAAGAAAGACCGTGGCTAGGCACAACTGCACCTCAGCAGAACAAAGGTATTTCTCGGCTCGGACTTACAATGCCTTCCTCCACTGCAGAGGACACAACAGCAGGCATGGCTGTCTGGTAAAGTGTCTGCTGCATCCCCCCCTCGGGGCTGCTCCACTCAATGCAAACAGTGCTCTAGATCTGCCTGCTAATGTATTTTCTTCCTGTAAGCCCAGTGGGCTCATTCAGGTCCTAGATACAATGTTAAAAACTGGTGCTAGACAGAGGCTCAACTTTTGAGGCTACTGCAGTGCTTGTTCCTAAGGGAGGATGCGACCCAAGGATAAGCCAGGACAGTGTGGAATATGGGACTTGGTCCCACTCCTGCTACCCACAGGGATCCCTCCCCATCCCTGGTTCTCAACCCACATCCTGCAAAGCTTTCGTTCCTGGCATTTTTTTGTGAACCTACATTTCTTCCTCCAGTGCCTTTTGCCAGAGGATTCTTTGCTGATTTTCAGCCCATTTCTCACCCTGTGTATAGATAACTATTGATTGAACAGTCAGCCTGGCAGTTTAATACATATGATATTTACTAGCTGAAATCCAAATGCCGCAGGTGGGAGAGGCGGTATCCAAAGACAGAAGAGCCCTCGATGTCCGATGTGCCATGCCATGGATGCTGGCAAGATAAAGGGAACTCTGGAGCCCACAATGGAATTTGTGGCCGACCCAGTGGGTTTTATTCATGTTGCTAAACAATAAAAATAGGCATGGCCCCATTTGTTTGTTTGCATGTTTCTGCATCTGTGCTAAATTGTGGTGTGTCCGTCTTGTCTGCACTACACTTCAGTCTCCTGCAGAATGAAACAAAGCGCAGGAAGAGGGGGAATTCTGACCTACCAAAGGGGACAGCTACACAGAGGATTTTTTACCAGAAATTAATTTATTGCCAGTTAGGCTATGTCTACACTGTAGGGTTTTTGCGCAAAAACCTGAGGAGCGTCCACACCTCAAGCGTGTTTTTGCGCAAGAAAATCTACAGTCAATTGACAGAACAGAGAGGGTTTTGCGGTGTAGGTATACCTCCTTCTACGAGGCATAACTCCTTTTTGCGCAAGAGTTCTTGTGCAAAATGGTGCGTGTGGACACTCAACAGGGGTTCTTGCACAAAAAGATCCTATCAGAAAAAGCACAGGTGCTCTGATGGCCATTCTGTTAATGGCAATAGAACTTTCTTGCGCAAGAGTGTCCATGCAGTGTGGACGCTCTCTTGTGCAAAAGCACATGGCTTTTGCTATGTGCTTTTGAGGTATGAACAAGCTTTTGCGCAGGAAGGTTTGGCGGAAGATCTCTTCCGCAAAAAGCTTCTTGCTCAAAAACCCTGCAGTGTAGACAAAGCCTTAATGTCAGACAATTAACACCCTTGTAACAGTTGATCTGGACACTCCCCACATTTTTATTCTTGGCTACGCATGCTTGCAGCATCAGGATGGGATTCGTCTACACACAAAAATTAATCTAGACTAGAGTACGGTTGTGAATTTAAAGCAGATTAACTCCATGTGTGGTCTCTCTTATTCCAGAACAAGGGTGCCTTACTCTGAATTAGCTTAATCCACTGGAAACTAAAGTGAATTAAGGCCGCTTTAATTCTGAATGAGAGGGGCCGTGCAGGGATTTACTATAGTTTAACCGATTTAGACAGCTCTTGTAGACAAGCTTCTAGATTCAGGTAGCCTGGATATTACATGAACTCCAGTGCCTAAGCCCTGCCTGAGATGAACAGAGTCACTTCCACACAATTTATAGCTCATATAATTAATCAAGTGCCTCCTCTCAGTCTCAGAACATCAGCGGGGCCTGTCAGGCAGCCGCCCCATGCAGGATTCTGTAATGACTTGTGTCACGTCTAGACACCTAATAAAAAACCATTCTGCTCACCAAGCCAGCTGCTCTAGGCTAAGTGCCCAACCACTAGTCTGGTTCACACCCATAGAACCCTGGGTAGTAAGAAGTCCCCAGGGAGGGAGAATGTACGTAAACAAGCCAACGAGAGCAATGCAGTTAGCAACTGCAAGCATCCTGCTGCCGATGGGAAGTCCTGTTCTCCCAGCAGTCAGCCACCTGGCCAGGACAAGGTTCTTGGGCGGAGATCACATGCTGATCCAGTCCCGAGAGGTATCTTTCTTCATCAGATAGTGCCCCACTCAGAGCTAATAGAGTTTCCTATCAGCAGGTTTTCATCTGCATGTGTCCAGACTGGAACATTTTCTCTCGTTCCCCTTGTAGGGAGATTCATCAGATACATCTCTCTGCCTCTCTCCCTCCCTCCCAATCAGGAGGCACTAGGACCACGTATGTGTAGAATATACCAGCATAGCGGGGTCAGAAATGGCTCAATGGTTAACAGCATCTACACTCGTCCAAGCAGAACTAGCTAGAGGGGGATCCACCCCTCCCAGGGCTTTCAGTATTGAGTTTGAGCCGGCCAACGGCACGCTCATTGGGCCCCATGCTCTGGAGAGGCTCCATTTATATCTGCTGAGAAAAAAAAAATCTCCCTTTATGTTCAGCATCCTTACACCTGACTTGAATGTTCTGCCAACATCAAAGGCCATGATGAGGTCTGCAAAGGGCAAGGCCGGCGTGATTATTTGCAGGGCCTCGTTTGAATATATGGAGCAGGAGTGGGGCCTATATATATATTTATCTTGATATATATATATATATCGAGTGGCATAAAAATGACTTTAAAATGGTACATTTTTAATAAAAAAATTATTTAATTTTAATAGGAATGGTTGATATAGGTATATATTATGAATGAGAAACTACAAAGCATATCTCTGTATTTTACACTGCAGCGCATGCATTACGGACTTCATTATGTCTCTTGGTTTAAACGTATTTTGACCTTATTTGTATATGTTGTAAGGAACATTTTAATTCTACAGAACAAACATGTCCATAGATATTGAACTTTTAATCATTATTGTTTTAATATGTAACAAAATAAATTGTCTAACTCTCCAGTATGTGAGAATAGAGCCGGGAGCAGGGCCAATAATAAAGCACAGAGCCATGTGAGGGGGAACTGACAGCACACACCTCACGCCAGACCTGGTGAAGGGCACTTCCTGTCAGAGCCAGCTCAGTCTGGAAAGGCTTCCTTTGGGCTCCCTTGTAACAGCTGCTGCCCATGGACCACAACAGCCCTGCTTGGAGTCTTAAGGGTTTTTTTTTTCGAGATTCATTGATTCCATGCAATAGACCACTGTGATCATTTAATCCTGTATCACACAGGCCAGAGAACTGCCGCCAAACAAAAAGAACCGTGTAAACCTCATTTTTTTAGGAAGAACGGTTCTTTCAAAAAAGGGTTTTTTCTTGAAAAAACCACGTCTAGACTACTTTCTTTTTTGAAAGAACCTCTTTCGAAACAGCGATCGGAAGAAGATATGCCAATTTGCACTGAATTTACATATCTTCTTTCGAAAGTGAAAGCAAGTCTAGACATGCCCAAAGATATTAGCTGGATAACACACTACAAAGCCAACTTCTCCTGCCCTTGACATTCACATTTTCACATCAAAAGCTATGAATGGGACATATCCAGCTTATTTAATTAGCTTCATTAACATTTGACAGGTAACTGCTTTTGCTGTTATATATATATCTTGGATTCAGTAATTTTCACTCCAACTCATCTGATGAAGTGGGTTTTACCTAGGAAAGCTCATCTTATATATTTTTGTTAGTCTCTAAGATGCAACAGGACTACTCATTTTTAAAGTTACAGATAACATGGCCTCCCCTCTGAGACTTTTTGCCTTTCTTAGCTTTCTCATCTGCAAAGGGGAGTAAAAAATGTTTGATCATGCCCCCTAATGGGTAAGGTTTACTTTGTTAGCATTTGCATACTGCTCTCAACACACAGGAATGCTATATAAATACTCAGGAGGCATATTAAAGTAGATAATGCGATGGACAAGGCATCCTCACAGATTCCCTCCTGCTTTCCTTGTGGCTCCAGTTCATTTTCTTATGCACTCAAACCTGCATGGGCACGAACCCTAGCAAAGACAGAATATTGCTGTTTAGAACCATCCCCAGGCCTGTGTGTGAAAGGGTTTATTTTGGAGCTGCAGCTGGGCCTCAGGGGAATAGCATTACAGAAATTCGTACAGCAATCTCCTGCTGGGCCCTTCTGCCACCTCTGCTTGAACATCCTTTTCAATCAAAAGGAAACTGAATTTGTCTGAGGTCTGCATGTCTATCTGATTTCCTCATAAAGTACATCTCTCTCTTTACCTCCTTCGTGGACGTAGGGAGGAATAATTACATCCAATGTACTACGGACCACTAATGTCTTTAGATCTCAAGAGGGCTGGAGACCATTTCATCAGGTGGGAAAGGCATCTGTAGAATTGAGGAATCCCATAGTGGTGGAATAAGAGGCAGCCAGGAAAGCGAGGGGGAAGAACTAGCAAAACTCCCAGCAACATGAAGTGTTCCTGTAAATTTGTTGCGTGGACTCTCATGCTAAGCAGCTTTTAAAGGGAAAGCAAACAAGCGCATGGCTTGCAGCCTCATAAGTAAACTAAATACCTGCTTTGCCCTTTAAACATAGCACAGGGGGGGAAATGAGAAAGTCCCATTGCGGCAGAGAGGAGAGGCCGCTTGAAAATGGAAAAGGACCTTGCAATCCAAGTGGCACAGATTACACAGTCCAATAAACAAACATAAGGGCTGCTCAGTTCTCTCAGTGGTAGCTGCCTGTTCCCAGTGGTCAGAGTTTTCATGACACTGTCACGGTCACCCATGAGAAAACGCTGACCGCAGTTAGAAATAGGCATCCAGCACGGGCCAAAGTGTCTGGGGAAAATGACAAACACTTCCTTCAGCCTTTATTTTCTTTTACGGGCAGGTGCTTTTGGATGGGTAAATAAAGCAATATTGTAGCAACTCTTCATCTGCAGCCAAAGGGGCCTGCAATTATTAATTAGCCCTTCCTTACAGCACATTCAGAGATTCCTGGGTAATGATGCTTTTCCCCCAGGGGACAAAATATATTGGAAGGACAGAACAGGTTGTGCTGGTGGGGGAGTGGTACTATACGTGAAAGAAAATGTAGACTCAAATGAAGTAAAAATCTTAAATGAGCCAAAATGTTCCATAGAATCTCTGTGGATAGCAATTCCATGCTCTAATAATAAGAATATAGCAGTAGGGATATATTATCGACCACCTGACCAGGATAGTGACTATGGAATGCTAAGATAGATTAGAGAGGCTATGAAAATAAAAACTCAATAATAGTGGGGGATTTCAACCATCCCCATATTGACTGGGCACACGTCACCTCAGGACGGGATGCAGAGATAAAATTTCTTGATACCTTAAATGACTGCTTCTTGGAACAGCTGGTTCTGGAACCCACAAAGGGACAGGCTATTCTTGATTTAGTCCTAAGTGAAGCACAGGATACTGAGGGATTTGGGTTTGTTTAGCCTGCAGAAGAGAAAAGTGAGGGGGGATTTGAGAGCAGCCTTCAACTTCCTGAAGGGAGGTTCCAAAGAGGCTGGAGAAAGGCTGTTCTCAGTAGTGACGGATGGCAGAACAAGGAACAATGGTCTCAAGTTGTGGTGGGAGAGGTCCAGGTTGGATATTAGGAAAAACTATTTCACTAGGAGGGTGGTGAAGCACTGGAAGGGGTTACCTAGGGAGGTGGTGGAATCTCCATCCCTAGAGGTGTTTAAGTCTTGGCTTGACAAAGCCCTGGCTGGGTTGATTTAGTTGGGATTGGTCCTGCCTTGGGCAGGGGGCTGGACTTGATGACCTCCTGGGGTCTCTTCCAGCTCTATGATTCTATGATTCTATGGTCCAAGAGGTAAATATACCTGGACCGCTTGGAAATAGTAACTATAATGTAATAAAATTTAACATTCCTGTGGTGGGAAAAAAATCCTCAGCAGCCCAACACTGTGACAATTAATTTCAGAAAGGGGAACTACACAAAAATGAGGCGGTTAGTTAAACAGAAATTAAAAGGTACAGTGACAAAAGTAAAATCCCTGCAAACTGCATGGAAACTTTTCAAAGACACCATAATAGAGGCCCAACTTAAATGTATACCCCAAATTAAAAAACCCAGTAAGAGAACCAAAAAAGTGCCACTGTGGCTTAACACCCATGTAAAAGAAGCAGTGAGAGATAAAAAGACATCTTTTAAAAAATGGAAGTCAAATCCTAATGAGGAAACTAGAAAGGAGCATAAACTCTGTCAAATTAAGTATAAAAATATAATAAGAAAAGCCAAAAGGGAGTTTTTAAAATACATCAGAAGCAGGAAACCTGCTAAACAACCAGAGGGGCCCTTCGATGATCAAGATGCTAACGGAGCACTCAAACACAATAAAGTATTGCAGAGAAACTAAATCAATTCTTTGCTTCAGTCTTCACGACTGAGGATATTGGGGAGATTCACAAACCTGAGCCATTCTTTTTAGGTGACAAATCTGAGGCATTGTCCCAGACTGAGCTGTCATTAGAGGAGATTTTGGAACAAATTGATAAACTTAACAGTAACAAGTCACCAGGACCAGATGACATTCACCTAAGAGTTCTGAAAGAACTCAAATGTGAAATTGCAGAACTATTAACTGTGGTTTGCAACTTATCCTTTAAAACAACTTCTGTACCAAATGACTGGAATATAGCTAATGTGACGCCAATATTTAAAAAGGGCTCTAAAGGTGATCCTGGCAATTACAGACTGGTAAGTCTAACATCAGTACCGGGCAAATTAATGGAAACTATAGTAAAGAATAAAATTGCCAGACACATAGATGAATGTAATTTGTTGGGAGAAAGGCAACATGGTTTCTGTAAAGGGAAATCATGCCTTACTAATCTATTAGAGTTCTTTGAGGGGGTCAACAAACATGTGGACAAGGGGGATTCAGTGGATATAGTGTACTTAGATTTCCAGAAAGTCTTTGACAAGATCCCTCACCAAAGGCTCTTAAGTAAAGTAAGTTGTCATGGGATAAGAGAGAAGGTCCTTTCATGGACTGATAACTGGTTAAAAGACAGGAAACAAAGGGTAGAAATAAATGGTAAATTTTCAGAATGGAAGCAGTAACTAGTGGTGTCCCCCAAGGGTCTGTCCAGGGACCAATCCTATTCAACCTATTTATAAATGATCTGGAGAAAGGGGTAAACAGTGAGGTGGCAAAATTTGCGGATGATACTAAACTGCTCAAGATAGTTAAGACCAAAGCAGACTGTGAAGAGCTTCAAAAAGATCTCACCAAGCTAAGTGATTGGGCAACAAAATGGCAAATGTTAATGTAGTTAAAATGTAAAGAAATGCACATTGGAAAAATAATCCCAACTATACATACAATATGATGGGGACTAATTTAGCTATAACTACTCGAGAGTGATCTTGGAGTCATTGTGGATAGTTCTCTGAAAACATCCACTCAATGTGCAGAGTCAGCCAAAAAAGCAAACAGAATGTTAGGAGTCATTTAAAAAGGGGTAGAGAATATGACAGAATATCTTATTGCCTCTCTAGAAATCCATGGTATGGCCACATCTTGAATGCTGCATACATCTCAAAAAAGATATATTTGCATTGGCATATATGGGCAACAATAATGATTAAGGATTTGGAACCCATCCCCTATGAAGAGAGATTAAAAAGACAGGGACTTTTCATCTTAGAAAAGAGGAGCTTAAGGGGGGGCTAAGATAGAGGTCTATAAAACCATGACTGGTATGGAAAAAGTGAATAAGGAAAAGTTATTTACTTATTCCCACAATATGGGTGTGTCTAGACTATACCTCTCTGTCGACAGAGAGATCGAGTTTTTGAAAAACAGCAGTCTAGATGTGATATATGACATTTAAAAGCCTTTTCGATAGATCCTGTAAACCTCATGTTTTGAGGAATACAGGATCTGTCGAAAAAGGCTTTATTGTCGACAGATCTGCATCTAGACTGCCGTTTTTTTTAAAAAACTCCGTTTCGAAAAAAAGCAGCAGCCATGTTTATGCTAATGAAGTACGGGATATTTAAATCCCGGCTTCATTAGCAATTTCGATGTGCTTGATTTGCATCCCTCTGTCGACAGAGGGATGCAGTCTAGACGTAGCCTATAAGAACTAGGGGTCACCAAATGAAACTAATAGGCAGCAGGTTTAAAACAAACAAAAGGAAGTTTTTCTTCCTGCAGCACAGTAAACCTGTGGAACTCCTTGCCAGAGGGGGTTGTGAAGACTAGGACTTGAACAGGGTTCAAAAAAGAGCTAAATAAATTCATGGAGGTTAGGTCCATCAATGGCTAGTAGCCAGGATGGGTAGGAACGGTGTCCCTGGCCTCTGTTTGTCGGGAAATGAATGACAGGAGAGGGATCACGTGATGATTCCCTGTTGTGTTCCCTCTCTCTGGGGCATCTGGCATTAGCCACTGTTGAGAGACAGGATACTGGGCTAGATGGACCTTTGATCTGGTCCAGTGTGGTCATTCTTATGTTCTTATGTTTGCAGACAATCACATGCTACATGCCAGTTTTTGTGCTTCTTGGACAATGGAGAAATGTGGCTGGAACTTAGAAGTGTTTACATGGAATTTCATGTAACAAACTACATTTGAAATCGCTGGTTAGATCCAGGGACAAAGGATAACTTGTGTAGTGGCCTCTCTAAAGGGTATAGGGCGTGCTCCCAACATTTCAGACCTGTGTTTTAAATGGACGTGCATTTTTTGGGAGGGAGAGGGGTGCAATTTTTGCCCTGCAACTAAGAGCTAAGACAGATTTTAAGTTGCAGAGGAAGCAAGGGGTTGGGAGGTTCAATGGAATGTTTCTATTTGACTCTATCCCAGGGCTGCTGCAATGGTGAGTGTCAGCTCAGCTCTGCTCCTGGGAATAGCAACGGGGGATTCTGAGAACGGAAGCAAGGCTGAGTCAGGCTTCTAAGTCTCCTCCAACTGCTTTTGCCAGATCTGGGTCTGAAATCTTTTGCCATGACCCAGGTCCTTCTGCACCCCCTGAGAGCACCTGGAATGGCAACACAACAATCTCCTTTCTCATGGGTAAGCACAGGGAGGTGTGCTCCACGTGACGCCGGCCAGGTCCTTGCATGCTGTGCCATTGCCTTAGTTCCTCTGTGCTGCTGGCACGCCAAGTCACCTGGGCTACGTCTAGACTGCAAGCCTCTTTCCAAAAAGAGCGTCTAGACTACAACCAGTACTTTCGAAAAAGCAAGCCGTCTTTTCGAAAGAGAGCAGCCAGGCAGGCTGGATGCTCTCTTTCCAAAAAGCACAGGTTGCATTACATAGCGCCTTTTTTCGAACGAGCACTTTCTAAAAAAGGTGTTCTTCCTCGTAAAACGAGGTATTCCACGATTGAAAAAACTGCCGCGTTCTTTTGATTTACTTTTGAAAGAAGGCGGCAGCAGTCTAGACGCAAGGGAAGTTTTTTCGAAACACCCCGTAGTCTAGACACATCCCTGGGGGAAGGACTCTCCCCTGCAAAAGGGCCTTGGCCGGAGAGCGTGCAGTGCACAGCTGGGAGTCTGGTCCAGCTCTTTCATTTCCCGGGTGCGATACCATCCACTGTACCTTGATGAGTTAGTCTGAAAAGCATTTCCCTCACCCCAGCAGGAGTTCAGTAGGTCTGACATGATCAGCATCGGCCTTAAAACAGGCAGCAGAGTGGCGCTAACACCCACATCTTGCCGGTCAGAGCTTTAGGAACCAGGTCAGTACAGACACTGCTGCAAAGCCTTCCCTGATTGCTAGCTGCCACTCCAAAGAATCTAAACTGAGCTCATTCAATTGCCCTGTGGCATCCTCCCATGCAGGACCACACTAAACAGTGACAATCTGTCCTTGACACTAAGAGGTCCCGCTTGGCGTTTAAATGACACAATTTTCAAAAGCATCTAGGTGGTTTAGGGCCCAAATTTCAAAAATTCAATCATTGAAATCTACACTGATTAAATCGCCTGTGTATGCCAGGTCAGATGGCAGCAGGTGTAAATAGGCATTGCTCTACTGAAGCCATGATATCCCATGGAAACGAAGCCAATGGAGCAATGAAGCGTCTGGTGCATGGATTAGGTGCTTAGAGACCTTGGTGTGGAGCATAAGAACCTGAACAGATCAGAATTAATCAGGAACCTGGGTATGCAAATGGGCAGTTAAATGCAGAGCCAGCTATTTTCCACCCAAGTGTCTAACTCGCACGAGCAATCACAGCCATGGCAGGGAGCAAACCCACTGAGTCATTGTACCTGTTCAGAGTTTCTGCAGATCTGGAAGATAGCCTGTGACAAGAGCTGGGTCTACATGGACATTTGAGCAATCTGGGGAAGCAGGGACCTGCAGCCTCAGGTTCCCTGGGACTCATGGGCAGAGGCTGCTGATTGGCTCAGGTGCACACTATTTAAGGCCTGGACCAGAGGTGTAGTGAGGGTGTTATGCGCCTGGGGGCAAAGGCAAAATATGAGCCTCCCCCCCCCGCCATTGCCGCGCTGCAGGCCCCCAAACCTGACGCACAGCTGAACCCGACCCTGGGAGGAGACGGGGGGGAGCTTGTACCGCATCTTCCCCCGGCCCCTCCAGTTTGGGGCTGTGCCCCTGCTTGGACTAACCCACCGGCGGAGATGGAGGAGGGTTGGGCTGGGGGCGGAAAGGCAGGGAGGAGGCTCCAGCCGCCGGCAGCGGGCAGAGGAGCAGCAGGCGAGCTGAGGGATGATGGGGGGAGAGGAGAGGGACTAAATTGGTGCCCCCCTAGTGTGGTGCTCAGGGGCAACTCCTCTCCCACCCCTCGCTACGCCACAGGCCTGGACGTCATCTGTATAAATAGAAGCATTCAGGGCTCACTGCGACAAACAGAGCCAGCTGCGTTACTGGTACCTCACCTCACTCCTGGCTTAGCCCCAGATTCCATATCTCCCTGTCGCTCCACTATCCCAACCTCAGCTGACCCATTTGCCTCCTGACAGGGCATGGCTCATCGACTCCGACTCTGATCTTACCCTACCCTTCAGTGCAACTCCAGTACAGACTGCGGCGTCTAGAGTCAACCTGTGTCCCACAGCCAGGGTCCCGACGTCTGTACAGTTCTCACTGTTCCTCCGCGACTTTCATTATCCGCTGCCAGCTTCACAGCCAGGTGCCAGCCAGCTTGGCAAACACAGCACAGGAGACATGCAGACCTCTGAGTGAAAGCATTGCCTTCAGCTTTGATGGAGATCTCACTGGTGAACTTCAGGCTCTGGCATTTACGTGAACAAACGAGACTGTCAGATCTGGGGCCTGAGCTAGATGAGGAAATGAAGAGGATGGTGCTCTCTCCGCTAATAAAATCCCTCATGCTGCGCCTCAGAACATTAACGGCACCCTGATAAGTGGCTTGATGTGTTTAGCCTGATGCATCAAGATCGGCACTTGTTAGCATGATGAAAACTAAGCTAGCGCCATTGCTCAATGCCTTTGAGAGCTTAGGGGGCTTTCAAGAGTCTTGGAACAAACAACTCCAGGACTTTGAGAGCTATTCCACTCAGTGTAGGAGTTTTGTGCTCAATACACGGAGGGGAAATCTGACCCGACTGTAATAGTTGTCAACTGTTCTTCAGGGGTTAGACTATGAAGGGCATTTTTCTGGCTTCTAGCAGGTGGTATAACGCGGGCAGTAGCAATGCAAACACCGACCCACCCTGCCATGCCTTAACACTGACCTGGTGGGACTAGTCCATGCTCCATGTTGGCTGTTCGTGAAGACACAGCAGGAAGCAGTTCTGGGACCAATGAGAGCTCATTATGCAGGAGCTGGAGACAATAGTTTGCAGAACAATGAGCAGTCCTGTGGCACGTTAGAGACGAACAAAAATATATAAATAGCATCATGAGCTTTCGTGGGCAAAACACACTTCCTATGATGAGCTGGAGGCAGGAGTGGAAATAACAGGAAGCCAGAATGTATAACAGAAAAAGAAGGGGGAAATGGTCCCTGTCAATTGTAGTCCCGGTGCTAAGGAGGCTCACTGAGTGGGCTGGAAGTGTCCTATCCTTAGCTTTTGATGTAAATGAGGAGTGAAATGCAGGGAAGGCTGGCTTTATAATGCGACATCCAGTGAATGCCTTTGTTCAAGAGAGTTTGCAGAGTTACTGCAACTCAGCTAAGTGTTTTACCTGAGGTCTTTTTGATAAGCTGCTATAAGACTCAACAAGCCCTTTGCTTATCTTAGGAGCCTATTACTGGGTTTGGTCTCAGTCCTGTCACCCTCCCTCCATCACTGGAGAAAGGACTAAACTAAAGAAAGAAAATGTGCAACTAAGGAAATAAAGAAGCTTGGCAGATTATTTGCAGTGGCTCCAACTCCACTTTCCAATTCCAGCTCATGTTTCCTCCTGGGCATTCCTGCACTATGAACTGCAGCAGCCACTTCGTTCTCGAGTCTTTCAAAGCCGTGAATCTGCTGTGAATGAGAAACTGGGAACAGGAAGCTGATAGGGTTGCCAGATGGTTTCAACAGAAATACCGGACACACTTGACATTACATCACAATCTACATTACATCTTATTTAGAAAATACTGGACATTCCTATTTTCTCAATTTATTTCCCGAACAGAAAGCTCAAATACTGGACTGTCCCGTTCAAAACCGGACACCTGGCAACCCTAGATGCTGAGACTGGGTGTTCTCTCTTGCTGAGGCCCAGGGAGATGCCATGCAGGGGTATAACTTCTGCAATATGTTACAAACACCCTTGCATCCTGGCTAACACGCGGCTGCTGCAGACAAAGAGAAACCTAACTGCTAAAGCTACCTGCTCCATTAGGTTTCATTAGGCATTCTCCCCCGGGGCTGTGGTTTGAAGTAAAAGCTTTTGCTGCACCTGGATAAATTGCCCTGACTGTAATTACAAGCTATTGAGATTGCAGATGGGCAGAAAATGGCTTGCTAGGATGCAGTGCAAGGAAGGGGTTTTTTTTTTGGTAGTTTTTTAAAGGCTGCTACAAACAGGGAGTAGCTGCTTGTGTGCCCCCTCTTCCTTCTCTCCTCCAAACATCGCTGTTTTCAAATGTCCGGGATCTCCCTTTCCATCTTGTGTATCTGGCCCCATCACCACCATATCTGAGCACCTCAAAATCTTCAGTGTACATTTCCCTCCTAACAGCCATCTGAGATATTATTGAATTCTGAGACTGCATCTAGACTGCAGGCTTCTTTCGGAAGAAGCTTTTCCAGAAGAGATCTCCCGAAAAAACTTCTTCCGAAAGAGCGCATCCACACTGCCAAAGCTCTCTCACATTTAAGCTGTGATTACTATAGGCAGAATGGCCACCAGGGCACCTGTGCTTTTTCCTCTTTCCTCTTCTTTTGAAAGAACTCCCTCTTCCCCATCCACACACGCCTTTTCCCCAAAGAGCTCTTTCAGAAAAGGTGTTCTTCCTCATAGAAAGAGGTTTACCAATGTCGGAAAACCCCCCATGTTCTTCCAATTTTTTTTTGAAAGAACGCGATTGCAGCGTAGACCTAAGTGAGGCTTTTTCGGAAAAAAGGCCGTTTTTCTGAAAAAACCCTGTAGCGTAGACATACCCTGGAATGTTGTTATCTTATCCCCATTTTACAGAGGAGAATTGAGGCACACAGGGACAGATTTTTAAAGGTATGGAAGCACCTAACTCTTGTTGATTTCAATGGCAGCTATACACCTTTGAGGGCCTAGGTCTATGTGATTTGCACAATCCCAGGAGCAGGGAATTGCATCCTGGTCTTCCTAGAGACATCCTGACTGCTCAGCTGTTCTTCCATCCTTTAAAATAGGGAAATCGCCTTTGATTGGCTGGTGAATTTTTCATTGCTGTACATCAAAGAACGTGTCTGGGGGCTTGTCTACGCCAACCCACCCATCTAAATTTTTAGATCCTGTCAAGCTTGGGTATGAATCTATCCTGCACTAGCCTGCCCTGCATACACTGCTCATGTAGGGACTAATTAAAGCACACAACTTAAGTTTTCAAAAATCACAAGTCAGGCACCCCACCCTTGTGAGATTACACATGATTTTTAGGCCAAAGAAAACATTTTTCTTTTAGCCTTTGGCATGCTGAGCCTGAAGGGTGCACTCCTTTCCCATTTCCAAACTTTTCTCTCCCAACACCAGGGCTAGAAACTCTCTTTTCTCCCACTTTAAATGAAAGCGGCGAGTCTCACAATCTAGAGTCCAGGGTCTGGGGATTTCAAACAACACGCCACATGCTGTGGGCCTCGTAGTAAAATCCTGAGACTTGGCAAGGCTGGACTGGACTCTCTCACCCAAACCTGGTATCTGAATTCAGAGCTGAAAGCTCCTGTCTGTTAGAGACCTGTGCAGCTCCTTGTAGATTCTACTGGTTACTGTCATTTGCCTGGCACTTGGCTGTAACATTTTCATGGATCAGAGAGTATTTGTGTGAACGTGCATATGCCTGGGGACAGTAGAAGATGTGGCTGGGCAGGGAGCGATCTTCTAACTTTGCATCCTTCCCGGCCTTGCAGCCGGTCTCATCGTATTTATTTTAGCTCACTGGAAAGTCTAATGTTGGGAGAAAACCGCAGCCTCCTGAGGCACACCTGCAGCAGCTCTCATTATCTAGACATATTCATTCTTGTTAAGGGCACTGTCTCAGAAGAAGGCTCTCTATAAATTATGGGTTCATTTAAAATTATTATTACAAGATGTCGGGCTAATGAGTCTTTCTTCCCCTTTGATTATTTATAGGGCATTTACTTTGCATTAGCTGCGGTTGCTGGGCCAGGATCCAGGCCCCTGTAACTCGGCTGGCTGTGGTACAGGGACTGCATAACCCTTTTCGAGTGCCTTCGATCGAGGAAGGCATTAAAGCACTTCGGGTGGACGCATGCCGAGGTGACAGAATGGGTCCGGTAAACAGAGCCAGAAGCACCCTTGCACTACATGGGCTGATGAAGCCAGATAGGCCATTACCAAGGCTTTGTTGCCACCAGCAGATGAGTTCAGACTCCAATGTCTAGCCCTAAGGGCAGCAGAGGCTGGTGGCTCAGTGCAATCTTGTGTTCCTGTAATCAAGTGTAAGGAGGCAGAATTGGAGTCGGGGTTCCAAAGCTGAGCTGACATAGTTTGGTCTGGGGATATCCCAGTGCCCCGGCCACCTAGAGGGTGTGTCTAGACTACAGGTTTTTTTCCAAAAAAGTAGCGATTTTTTGAAAAAACTTCACCTGTGTCTAGACTGCAGCCGCGTTGTTTCGAAAGTAAATTGAAAGAACACGGCAGTTTTTTTGATCGGTAAACCTCATTTTACGAGGAATAACGCCTTTTTTCGAAAGTAGTCTTTCGAAAAAAGGCACTATTGAATGCAAACTGTGCTTTTTCAAAAGAGAGCGTCTAGACTCTCTTTCGAAAAAGCGGCTTGCTTTTTCGAAAAATCTGCTTGTAGTCTAGATGCTCTCTTTCAAAAGAGGCTTGTATTCTAGATGTAGCCAGAGTCAAAGGCAAAAGCTCCCTTTGACTTCAGTAGCAGCAGGATTTCACCCCTTTGGATTTAAGGGGAGGTGAGCAGATGTGAAAGGACCCGAGGCACAGGCAATCGCAAAAGAACCAGTCTGCAGTGATGTGTTGCTGCTGGCTGCTCCTGGCTTCCCGAGGGTGCCCACCCGGATAAGACATGGGGAGCAGGGGCGGACTGGCCCAGTGGGATACCAGGAATTTCCCGGTGGGCCGTCGTCCGGTGGGCAGTCGTGTCCGCACACCGTTGTCCCTCACTCTGAGTGGCTCCACATCCGTGCTGTATGGGGCATGCAGAGCCCGACCCACCGCCTGTGCTGCATGCCGGACATGACTCAGGGGGCGGGGCTTGAGGGGCACACAGAGGTGATGTCAATGGGAGGGCCGTTCTCAACCCATTTCCCGGGCCTATTTTGATTGCCAGTATGCTCCTGATGGGGAGCCAGCCACTTGTAATCCAATTACAGCACAACATGACCAAATGAGGCACCAGGGGAGATTAGCCAGTTATGGGGAGAGCAGTGCTGCAGAGGAGACGGCAGCTACAAATGTGGCCGTCCTGCCAAGATAACCCCATGTACAAATATCTGCCAGCCCCGGCCAATGTCTAATCCATGCCATCAGGAGGATGCTCCTGTGGTCAAGGCACTGGCCTGGGAGTCAGGAGATGTGTGTTCAATTTCAATCTCTGTCACAAGCTCCCTGTGCGACTCTGGGCAAATCACTCCATGACCCAGTTTCCAATCTGCAAAATGAGGGTGATGATGATACCTGGCTCTGCAGATCATGTGTAGGGTACAAGTGCTTTGCAAAGAGAGGTAAGCATCATTACCCCACGTCACAGGTGGGGGAAACTGAGGCATGGAGCATGGTGATGACTGACCCAAGGTCACTTACGAGGCCAGTGGAAGAGCCAGGAATAGAACCTGAGTTTCAATGTGGTGCTCTATCCAGTAGGCAGCACTACCTCTGTCCTCGCAATACCCCTGTGAAGTAGGGTGGTACCTGTATAAACTCACTAATGCAGACAAGCTGCTTCAGTGCTGTAATGGTGGGGGCCCATGTGTGTACGGATGCTAATAGAACATCTGCCATCTCCATTGCTGGAAAGGTAACAGTGGTATGAAAATGAGACACGAATGCCTACCCAGACACTGATGTTGTTATCTACAGATCCACAGCAAACAAATTCACGCCTGCTGTGGGAAGTGTCGGAACATCCATTCTTACAAACAAATCTTCTTCATATGGGGCATCGCTGATAGATAGATACAGTCACTTTCCCCATTAAGCAATTAACTCTACCATTAAACGTGAGTTAAGCGCACTGAACCAAAATTAACAGCAACAACAAATTGAAATTAGCAATAGCACACAGCCAGCCTCAGGCAAGGTATGGGCTTTATATTTTTAATTTCAATCATTTCCAGGCTGTTGCAATAAAAAGGCTCCGGACTCCCTCTGAAGTTCTTGGAACAGTAAATAAATTAACGGTGACACAACTGTAGCTTCAGCGTACAGTTGCCTCTCTCTCCTTCAGTGGCTAATGCTCAGCACAAGAGTTATGGATTCCAAGGAGAAGATAAAAGGCACTGGATGGATAATACTAGTTTGAGAAGCTAGCATGTAATGCACAACATGCACCTTTGCTTTTCTGCAGTTCGGTTGTTCCAGAGAAGAGTCTAGCAGAGAAGGGAGGGGGTTAGTAGTTTCTTCTTTGCTTTCCTTTCAAAGGACCCCCCTTCTATCCGCCACTCCCACCTGGCCCTTTGCTTTCTTTCATTTTGTGGGGCCGGCATGACCCTTGAACTCCAGGAAAGCTTTTATTACTCCATGGATGTTATTTGTGCAACCATTATCCACCAAATGCAGGGTGGTGCACTTTGTTTGAATGGTGAATGATGGACAGGCAGGTGCCGGGGTGATCAGTGTATCCTATTTTTGTGCATGTATCATTGTTGTATGTGAAGTTAGAAATCTGAAGTGTGACTCTCTTGCTAGTTCAAAATGTGCTACAGAGAAACATTACTGGTGCCCTGGGAGCCTAATGGCTTGGCGATCAACTCAACGACTTGTAAACAGCCTTGTTTGTCCTGTGCGTCTGAAAGATGGTTGGTCCTAGAAAGTCATATGACCATATCAGCTGGTACTGGAATCCATTTTGAACCTGGTGTTTTTCCATGGGAAGGGGGGATGCCACCCAAAAGATTCCTGCCCTGGTGAAAAGTTTATTTAAGCAATGAGAAGCTATCAGCCCTTTGTCTTCAGCTGGCTTTTGCAACTGCCTGACTCACCCTAAGAGGATATTTGAACTCTGAAGGACTGGAGACCCAAGTCAGAGTAGAAAACCAACTCAGATGTGAAGCTTTTATAGGTTTTACCATCTGCTTAGATTAAGAATTTTCATGCAATACATTTCTTAGTGAATTAGAACTAGTGATGCGTTTTCTTTTCGTTTTAATTTAGTAATGTACTTCGAACTGACTGCATGTGCAATCACTTACCCCTACGTTTTGTATGAAATAAAAAATATTTTTGTTTACTATCAGGCCCAGTGTAAATAATTGTTACCTAGGACAGATTGACCAGTGTGCATCCCTTTCATTGATAAAGAGGGCGAACATCCTCCTGAGCTTTCCCCGTGTAAAATTTTTACACAGAAAGTAAGATGGATTTATCTGGGGGTTTTGATCTCCTTTTGGAGTGGGTTTCCTGGATGCTGTGCCCTAGAATTGTGTCCTCCCAGAGCTCATGTGATTCAGTGTCTGTACTGCTCTGCAGGGGCTGGTAACCCCAGCTCTGTGCCATGTCTGAGGGAGAGCAGAGGATCTAGCCCAGCAGGACATGATGGCAGGGAGCCCAGAGAAAAAGGAAACCCATCAGTGGCATGATCAGCACACTGGGGAACAATCCCAAAGGATCTTCTATGATAACACCCCCACTCCCTCTCCATTAGGTGGAAACGGACGTCCAAAAAGGGATTTTCACTTGCTATCAAGATACTGTATCGAACAAAAGAAGCACTGAGTGGTTTGCCTCCATTTTCTCCCTGTCTCTCATTGCTCCCTTCTCTTTGGAACAAACTCGCTCACAGCCTGGCCACGCAGGGTGTAGGAGAAACGGGATGCATTTGGGAGGTGTCAATGTTAGTATCAGCCTTGGCCTTGACGACTAATGGGACAAGGCAGAAACATTCCTCTGCCCATTCTGTCTTCCACTGATGAGTTGTCTGTCTCGCTAGTGGCTCCTTGTGCTCTGGAATGTGGCGCCATCCCCACCTGGCAGGGCTACTTCCTTATTGTTTTCTAGCTGCTTCTCCATCAGACTAACTTCCCCTGAACAGCAGAGATCAGAGTTGTTGACTCGAGTCCCACGATTTGAACTCAAGTCCGACTTAAGTCGCCTAGGTGACTTGACTTAAGACTCGACTCAGGTTCATTGTTTGTGACTTGAGACTCGACTTGAGACTTGCTAATTTTGTTAAATCAACTTGATGAAAAAATTGTCCGAAAATGCCGATATTGATGGCTTATACAAAAGTGACTTGACATTTTTTAAATTAAGACTTGAGACTCGACTTGGGACTTGACTCGAAAGTGACTTTAGGGACTCGAGACTCGACTTGAGACTTGAACTGTAGTGACTTGAGACTCGACTTGGACTTGACAATGTTGACTTGATGACAACACTGGCAGAGATCCTGGGGAATTGGATTCAGGGGAAGGACCCTCCCCTCCCGCTGCCTCTTTGAGAGCACACAGATCAGCCTATAGCAGCCCAGATCATCAGCAAGATACAGCTGCGCGTGTGAGGAGCTACAGCAGTACAGCTCTGCGGGTTAACACCGGCTGAGGAACTGGCTTCTTGTACGAGCGGAGAGTGTCAGTTGTCATCATCACAGCTCACAAGATTGCCAGGTCTCACTCCACCTCCTTATTAGTATTTGTCTAACAGTGAGGCTTGAAGACTAGTAACAGTCTCCAGAGTGCTACTGAAAGGAGACAGGCCCTAAATAAAAAGACTGCACAAGCCTTCTCATGCTCACTACAAAACCTCTGTGTTTTTTTCCATCCAGGAAATAAATGAAATGCTTAGTAACAAGCACTTTGTATGAACATAAGAATGACTATACCAGATCAGTATCCTCTCTCCTGACAGAGGCCCATGCCCAATGTTTCAAAGGAAATGAACATTGTCAAGTAGAGATAGAAGTAAACAAAATCTCTCAAAGAAAAGGTCAAGAAATTATCAATAGAAAAGCGGCAAGGTGGTGGCTTCCTTAGATTTGATTTCTATGAATATGTCTTGTCCGATTAGCCTTACATTGCCCATCTATTACAGCAGTGTATTGTGTTGGAAACCATTCTCCATGCTGAGAAAACTCCTTATTAATTCGCAGGCCCTTTGTGAGAGCAAGGGAGTGGGAATGTATTGTGTGAGGGATGAATCAGACGCCTATTCTGTTCCTTTTGCCCAAAAGAGATTGTTCCCTGATCTGGACACACTTCTTGACTGACTTCTTTTTTTTTTAACAATCCATTTTTCTTCCTGTCCAAGGGGTCCTTTGTACCTATTCTTTCCTTGTCCTTTTCTAGCCTTAACGATAGCTCTGAAGATAACATGCTCATTTGTCATCTTCTTTTTGAAATGTATATATGAATTCTTGGTCAATTTTCGTAGCCAGTATAGCTTGCACCTGAACTCAACTGGACACATGAATAGAGTCAGGGAGGCAGACTGAAGAATCACTGAGCAGAAAGATGAGTTGGAAAGCAGATCAGATCCCCAGAGGACTTAAAGTTTCAGGTAATCCATCCCTTTGTGGGTAGTACGAGCAAGCCATTTTGAGTAGGTGCAAAAGACTGTGCTGCAGTTGATTTGGAGCACTGCAGTAAGACAGAGACAGAGAATGTATTATTGATATAAGCAGATGCTTGTGCAGATGTTTTTTTCCAGTCTATTCCACCACTTCTTTCACCTTTCCTTGTTTCTGTGTAGTGTTGAATGACATCTGAAGCATTTTCAGTTCACTTTTCTGGGTAGTTAGCATTCGTTTGGTTAATATGCCCTTTACCAGAGGCTCTCAAACTTTCCAGACTTAGTTTCACCTCTCTTTAAAACAACTTGCTTACAAAATCAGACATAAAAATACAATTGTCACAGCACACTATTGATGAAAAATGGCTGACTTTCTCATTTTTATATTTTGTATTTATTTTATTTTCATTTTATATAATTATAAATCCATTGGATTATAAATATTGTACTTACATTTCAGTATGTAGAACTGTATAAACAAGTCATTGCCTGCATGACATTTTAGGTTGTACTGACTGTGCCCGTGCTTTTTCTGTAGCCTGTTGTAAAAATAGGCAAATATCTAGATAAGTTGATGTACCTCCTCCCAGAAGTATCAAAGGCCAGGGGTAACATTTTCAAGCGCACATAAGTGGTTACAGACAGCTCCATCCTACAAACTCTTGCCATGATAATTATGTCAGATAGATAGGACTATTTATATTTTGTGATATTTCTAACCCTAGCAAAAGCCCCAGTTATACTGGCACTAAAAATTGCTTTTGCCGATATACCTTATTTCACTCAGGAACTGATACAAACAAAGCAATTTTTTGCTGGTTATAAGCTGCGTCTACATTAGGAGCCATATCAATAAACACTTGTCTAGTACTTTTCTAGAACTTGATTTAGAAGCCTAAATCCCATTGACTTGCACTTTTGAAAACAGGACGTAGGCGCCTCAGTCATTTAGGCACTTTTTTGAAAATTTTGCCCAGGGGGCCTTTTCTCCTTATGGACTAGACCTCTAGAACTAGCCAGCAATTTATTTATGTACAGAATTTGGGAACCAATCCATAGAATTTTATGGTCAGAACCACATTCTCCATTTACATTTTTTTTGGAGAGGGTTAAGAGTAATTTCTATAGACACCTATTTAATTTTGACAGAAACCTACCAGTTTAATTCCTCTCAAGGGCTTCTTAAGGTTAAAGTGGAGGACGACTGATAATCAGATTTTGACATGAGAAACATTCTTATTAATATTGTGTTTGTACCCACAGTTCTCAGTCAGGTTGGGGTTCCACTGTGATAGGTACCGAACAAATATGGAGACATTCGCTCTCCCAAGACTGAATAGTTCTATTTACCTCTGTGGATAATTATGTGATCTAGCTCCCCACCACTGTAGTAGCAGCAGCTTAGATCTTCAATGGTTTTTAGGATCTCGGCATAAGCACCTTACAATCCCAGTGAAATAGGGGAGTATTTTTCAAGGACATTTATGCCAGAGATAGGAATAAAATTTAGATCTTTCCAATGGCTTTCCCATAGGACTTTTGTTTCTCCCAGGACTGACCAGACAAAGGAGGCAATATTACCCCCATTTTACAGATGGGAAACTGAGGCACGGGGATGACATGACTTGGTTAAGATCCCCTTTGACAAAGCTGGGACTTGAATTCAGCTCTCCGAAGTGCCTTTACCACAAGACCCTCATTTTCTCAAAAACATGGGCAGCTAGATGGCGTTGATCTAAGACTTTTTGCTCCCAGTGGCACAGAGAGAACAAGAACTATAAGCTAACAGCAGATAAGCTGCGGCATTGTACCAAGAGTTCTAGTGTGACATTTTAGCAATGCCAACAAAGACCGTGTGTGTACGGGCTTGTAATAAACGGGTGACTGGCACATTAATCAGATGCAAACGATGTCTAAGTATTTAAAATAAAACAAAACTGAGCTCTTCTTCCCTCGCAATTCAGAGCTCTCAGCCCTAAGTGTGCCACAGCAAACATTGTTTTAAAGGGAGAAACATTACTTTCAACATGACCTTTAAAGATTAAAAACATTTGTTCAGCACATTATTTGGATTTACAAAGCAGTTTTGACAGCTCCATTATTGAATTTTACAAACCGTTGCTCAATATTGAAATCCCATCATCTTTTTTTTTTCCTTTTTGGCGCTTGTCATTTGGGTGGTGGGTGGAAGTAAGAAAGAAGGAATCAAAGAGGGAAGCTGTTGAATGAACCTGACAGGCCTATGTTTGTCTGCCCTGTTTGTGTGCATGTTCAGGAGAGATATGCTAACTACACACAAGAGTGAGATCACAGGCTCAGACGTGTGTCGATAACTCGCTTCCTTCAAGCCAGGGTTTTACATTATCCCCAGGGAAGGAGGGTTGCTCTTTTAAAAAATGTTTTTTTAAATTAAAAGCTAATAAACACAAAGTTATAATACAATGTTGTTCTCTCTGATATTTCTACATTTAAATAAATAAAAGAAATGGCGCAGAATAAGGCCACTTCCTATTTTGTGAATCAACATGAGTTTGTAAATCAACATGACCTTCTCTGCAAGAATATAAGTGAAGGAAGCTTATTTGCTGGAGGTGAATTTCACACAAATTTCAGTTTGATTTTGGGGAACACTTATTTCCCCTTCCCCCCATGCACACACTTTTAACTCTCGAGTTTTCGGGGAGCTGCCGTGGGCTAGGGGGTTGGCCTTGCTAGCTTTTTCGGTATTCAGATAGCTGTTGTTTGACTGTATTATGAGTTGAGAAACCTAACACTTACAATCCCTATCTAAGATTGGGCGCCCTTTATGCTAGTCCTGCACTTGTAGGAAGAAAACGTCCCTGCTCTGAAGAGTTTACAAAGGAAATAGAGACAGTGGTGGGGAAAGGAAGTCTTATCTCCATTGTACGGAAAGGGAACTAAGGTGGAGAGAGATTAATTTGTTGAGGGGTTTGGTGATAGAATTAGATATTGACCCCATATCTCCTGAGTTCCAACCCAGTGCGTTAACCACATGATCATCCTTTGGAGGCCTCAAGTCTTCTGTTATCAGGGTAAGCTTATCCAAGTTTAACTGCATAGCTCCTAAAATTCTGCCACCGGTAAGGGGAAACTCTTCAACTCTCTTTCTTTTGCAGTTACTTTTTCGGGCCAGAAGTTCAGAACACTGAACAAAGTCCAAGGTTTCAGTCCTCCCTAGTGCTGTGCTACCATTCTCTCATCATAACTCAGATTTTGAATAGTTCTAGCTGTAAATTGATCTCCTTTCACCATGATTGTGTCCTTTTAGCATCTTTTACATTAGATCCACCAATTAGGAACCTTCCCTAATCACCTCTGTGACTCATCAGCACTTGCAGCCTGGAACATTCAGTTTAGATGCAAACTATGCTGACTGGATTTAAAATATTGCTTTTAACATACTCGTTCTCCAACTGATGCATTGGCTGCCAACATTAAGAAGGAGAGAAGGAAGAGACTGAATTCATACAACTTGTGTTGATAAAATGGCTTCCCTCCACCAAAATCAGTATAAATACAAGTGTCCATAGCTCAGAGTCCTTGCACTGAATTCTAGCAACTCAACATCAGTTCTGGGCAGCCATTAAGGAGCACATATCCCATGATCCCACACACACCACAAAAATGCTTTCCTTCTCTGTTAATAGACCCTGACCTCCAGAGGACTAGGTTGCCTGCTTGCATTTTAAACTGATAAAGTGGCAGGAATTTCTGAGAAAGCAGATAGGCCTAATGGCCTATTGCTTGGAGGCTTCTGACTACCTGAGAGCTTTAACTTCTGATTTGATAAGCCCCGCGCCCAGCCCCTGACACAGAAAATCTCAGAGGCAAAAGGTTTAATTTTGCCCCACTTTTTATGCCTGGGGATCTACACACATGGCATCAGTGCCCTGTGTACACGTCATACTCACAACAGAGCTAGTCTTTCTTTCTTTCTTTCTTTCTTTCTTATGCAGCAACATCTAGAGGCCCACTGTACTAGGCACATATTATGGGATATCACAATCCTAATAGATGAGACTGAGAAGGGATTTTTAGCCCCATTTTAAAAGGCAACAAATCACAAAGACACTGAATAACCGGCTCACCGTCACACAGGGAATCTGTCACCAAGTTTGGATTTGAATCCGGCCTGCCCAGCTCTCAGGCCAGTCGGTCCCTTCGCTATTTTTTATTGGTTCTTGTCTGCCCCTGCACTGCCTCATACTCACGTACCTGAGCACCTTACAATTTTTAATGTCCCCTTAACACCCTCTAAGACAGCCAAGGGCTCCCTTCCTCATGTTGCAGTTGAGGAACTGAGGCAGAGATAGACTTAGGGGTTGTCCTCACTGCAGTGTTGCTTGAGGTATAATTTGCCCCCACCTGACCCTTGTCCACACACAACAGTCCCTTGCTTCAGTTTTAAACCCAGCATGAGCTGGCCCTGCAGGGGAGGGAGTTGAAGCTTGAGTAGCGCCGCTGCTCCCGCTACTCATGCAGCAGGGACTCAGCTACTCTGGACAGCGAGCCTGTGCCACTGGAGTGTTGTTTTGCAGCATGATCACTCTCGCTTGTGTGAGACTCTCTCAAGAGATGTTGATTCCAGCGAACGCGGCCATGTGACTTGCCCAGGGTTTTAGAAGGAGTCTGTGGTGGGGCAGGCCCAGGGCTGGCCCTACCATGAGAAGAACTGAGGCAGCAGCCTCAGGTGTCAGATTGGGGCGGGGACGACGCCACTAGGACCCAGAGTGTAGAAAATTGTGTCTGCTGCTGGTACATATGTAGGTAGCAGAGCAGTCCCATGAGAGGAGTAGAACAGGAAGAAGGCAGAATTGAGACCTTTCAAAGTTTTGGCCCAAGCTAGGGGACATGGGGGCATCATTTGAGCTCCCCGCCTCAGGTGCCAAAATGTTGTGGGCCGGCCCTAGGCAGGCCATCCAGCACAGGTCTCCATCCTTCCTTCCACCTCATCTTTCTCAAGCATCAAGAAGGACACTGCCACGGTTATTGAGTGGGACAGTCCAGGGCACCTCGACATGGCCCAACAAAGGCACCCCACGCTAGGCTCCTAGCTCTTCTGCCATCACCTCTCTTGGTTAGAGACCCACGTCTTTCTCCTTCCTGATTGGGGTTTTTCCAGGCCTGTACAGTGATAGCCCCAGTAAGCCAGTCTGCCTAAGCAGGCGAGTGTGTACAGAGCTTATGAACGGTGGTGATTATCCTCAGTTGCAAGTCCCCACCCAACTCTTTCTAAGCAGCCACATTTATTTTTAAGGTGAAAGCATGAGAGAGAAAACACATTATAAACCATAAAAGAACCCGCATGCACACTAAACAGTTCACCAGAGGTCACTCCAACTCCATTCTTGGGCTCTGGTAGGTGTCAGTTTTCCAAACCCCACAAATCGCCTATAACTAGCTCAGTTCCAGAACCAGAATAACCAGCAAGGCAGTACATCCATTGCACTACACCAGTGGTCACCAACAAGAAGACTGGGATCTACTGGTAAATCCTGGAGCCTCTGACAGGTGATCCTAACTGATTTGACTGGGAGGCTATCAAGTGTCAGCACATCAGCTGCCCTTCTTCCCACGGCTATGCTTCTCCCACCCTCTGACATGGAGCTGCCCCATGGGAGCCTCCTGCTTGCTGTGCAGGTTGGGGGAGATGGAGTGAGCAGAGCAGGGCCTCAGGACAGGGGCAGGGCCTTAGAGGAGGGACAGAGAAGGAAGCTGGGCAAGGATATTTGGGTTTGAGGCACATCCTGGATTGCACTTAAATTCAAAAAGAGATCTTGTGCTTAAAAAGATAGGAGACCACTGCTCTACATAGTTGTGGCCTTTGATGTCCAGCCTCTGGTAACAGGTCATCAGGAGACAAAGACTCTCTCTTCAGGACATAGCTTCAGATGTCTGGGTTGTTACATGGCCAGAAGTGGGGAACGTGAATTTAACTTCCCGTAGGTATTTCCCAGGAAATCTACTTCAGATGTATGGAACCCAAAGTCCATTCCTGACTAGCACATTGTTCAGTATAGTCCTTTGTTTATCTGAGCCTCACATCCCATTTCCCACCTAGATTCATGCAATCCCAGCCCACAATACAGACCATTTGTGTTTAGGACAGTGGAGTCCAAAGATACTGAAACTTAATTTGATAAGGTTTTTCAAGGATAATGAAGCAAATTGGCACATCTATCACCCACCAGACAGAGGCAAAATTCTCATTTCTATCACCCTCCTAGATCTGTGCCTGCAGATAACTTTCCTATCTGAAGTTACTTTCTGATTTGAACACAATAAGAGCCAAAATATTTCATCTCCTTCCCTTTACTTTTAGGAAGGGGGGGAGGATAGCTTTGATTAATGAACAAGGGGGACAGCGACATAAGATTTTCCTGTAGAGCAAGAATGTTCACTACAACGTACTTCACCTACACAGAGCTGAAGCAACAGCGACTTTCATTTATTCAGCAAGATGACTCAAATTTAATTAAATGTTGAACTCGTTACTGTGCAGACTGTATCAATTTATCTGCAATTAACTCATGACTCTCACAGAATGAATGTTTTTTCTTAAAAAAAAAAAAAAAACCCAAAAAACCCAAACCAAAGCAAACCATCCCTCTATCCCCAGAAAATAACCACAGTTCATGGAATCCTGGTAATTTCAAATCCAAATCTCCAGCAGCTCTGGTTAGTTTTCCCAGTGTCTGGACAGAGTGGAGAGATTTTTTTTCTTTGTTTTGTGGGTAGTTTTTGTTGCTAAATGCCATTAGATAAAATTATAAAGTTCTATAGAGAGTAACTAACAAAGCACGTATCTTAACTAATTAGGGTGCATCTACACAGCAGGGCTTAACTCGAAATAAGCGACGCAAATTGAGCTACATCAATTACGTAGCTTATTTCGAAATAGCTTATTTTGAAATTGGTAGCGTCTACACAGCACTCATATCGAAACAGAGCACTCTTCCTCCGACTTTCCTTACTCCTCGTACAATGAGGGTTACAGGAGTTGGAGTAAGAAGTCCTCCAGCTTCACAGTATTTTGACATTATTTCAAAATAACTGCCTGCTGTGTAGATGCAGACTAAGTTATTTCGAAATAGTGCTAGTTATTTTGCTGTGTATAGACGTACCCTAAGGGAGTTCCATTAGAGGCCTTTTGTCCTTTTGAACATTTTCCAGTAAGGTCCCAATCCTGCAATGACCACTCCCAAACAGGAGTCTGATACTTGCCCGCAGCCCTAACAAAGCCGCAAGGATTCATCCACACAAGCTCATTGCTGGATGAAAGGGCCAATTTTTGTCCCTCTACAAAAAAAATCAGTTTCCTGTCAAGGTCACCCCACTGCACGCAATTCATGCAGCTGGAAAGGAGATGTTTGAATAAACCAGGTCACCGAATTTTAATTAATTGTCCCTTAAAAGGATGAAGAAAAGAGAAAAAAATTCCCACCCCTGGCCAGTTTGTAGATTCTTGAAATAGACAGATCTACATAATACACAGATTCCTGTTGCTCTCAGCAGCTTTGGTAATATTATTGTTTGTGTGTGTTGTGGTCCCACCAGGATTAAGGCCCTGTTGTCTTAGGAGCCCTGAGTGCATGTAATAAAAGAGACAGTGGAAAGTTCCTGTCTCACGTGGCCAAGGGAGCAGATTTCCAAAGGCTCGGCATACAACATGCGAGATCTTTTGAAAAACTCACCCCGATTATGGATGCTAACCCTTCCTGATAATTCCAGGCTCAATGCTTCAAGCTTCCCCTTCCTTCCATGCTGTTCCGTGTTGTGATATGCAGTTAGTAGTTTCTCCCCATATACGACTGCTCTGTAAATGGCTGCTGAGGGCAAAGCCTCCAGAAAGCAGACAGTCAAGGCAGCCTCTGGATCCTACAAGGAAAGTGCTGCTCGTGCTACAGCTCTGTGGTTTAAGCATCCCCATGCATGGCTGGGGTCGCCACTCTGTTGCCACGCAGCAGAATTTTACCATTTGTGTGACCCAGTCTGTTTCGGAATGACTCTGAGGGAGAACGGATGGCAACTGCCATCTACTATATATTTGAGAGGGTTTGTGTATCTGTCTGTGTGTCTGTCCCGCTGCAGTCCTGTTTGTTCAAAACCTCCTCCTAATCTGGCTGGGGAGCGCAGGGGGCAGATGAATCTGGATCATCCCTCCCCCGACTGTGCCCGCTGGAGCTGCAGCAGCCATGGAGAGGTGTTTCTCACCTGGCCCCATGTTGCTGTGGTGAGAGAGGTCTGGGACTATCCTCTCTCCCCAGGACAGCTGCATACTGAACCCCTCATCCCCAGCCCCACCCCAGAGCAATGATTTAAATAAAGAAAAACAAAAATTGAGTTAAGGACCTGAGCAATGCCAGGTCAATCTTCCAGCATGCTATATTTCTTTTTGTTTGTGTTGCGGTAGCACACTTAGGTCAAGGCCCTGTTATTCCAGAACTGTACAAACACAGTGGGTATGTCTAGACTACATCCCTCTGGCGCCAGAGGGATGTAAATTAGACATACCAAAATTGCTAACGAAGCGGGGATTTAAATCTCCCGTGCTCCATTAGCATAAAAATGGCCGCCGCCTTTTGTCGCCACGGAGCTTTGGCAACAAAAAGCAGCAGTCTAGCTGCGGTTCTATCGCTCACAAAAGCCTTTGGCAACAGATCCCTTATGCCTTGTGAAATGAGGTATACAGGATCTGTCGCCAAAGGCGTTAGTGAGCAATAGAACCGCAGCTAGACTGCCACTTTTTGTCGCCAAAGCTCCGTGGCGACAAAAAGCGGCGGCCATTTTTATGCTAATGAAGCACGGGAGATTTAAATCCCCGCTTCATTAGCAATTTCGGTATGTATAATTTACATCCCTCTGTCGACAGAGGGATGTAGTCTAGACATATCCAGTGAGAGACTATCCCTGGCCTGCAAGGTTACACTTTAAGGCTACGTCTAGACTGCAGGCTTCTTTCAGATAGCCCATCCCAGCATCCGTGTTGCCTTGGTGACGCTGCTTGAGCAGAGAGCTGAGCAGAGCTGGCTTGAGCAGAGAGCTAGCATGGGTATGTCTGCCTGGGCTGAAAATTAAACCTCCTGCCCCTGTGGAAATGAACCTTCAGTGACAGGCTGGTCTGAGAGTCCCTTTAGCGGGAGGCAGGGAGTCCTTGGATCAAGAGGCCCTGCCAAGAGCTACCACTAGATCCTCCTCCTTTTAGCAGACCTACAGGCACAGCCCCAAAGCCTCACTCCTCCCAGATGTTCCCTGGTCCAGGACAATTTCTACCAGGTCACTGAGAAGTTGCCTCCCGCTGAAGGGACTCTCCCGCATGTAAGCTATGATTGTTATGAACAGAATGAGCAGGAGCTGGCTCTAGCATTCGGAAGGCAGGATAAGGGATGCCCAGAAGGTAGGTAGGTAGGGTGGGTTCCAGAGTGGCCTAGGGGATAGGGCTTCCTCTTTCCTCTTCTTCCAAAAGAACTCCCTCTTCCCCGTCCACACACGCCTTTTTGTGAAAGAGCTCTTTTGGAAAAAGGCTTCTTCCTCATAGAATGAAGATTACCAGTGCTGGAAAAACCCCTCTGTTCTTTTAATTTTCTTGCAGAAGAATGCAATTGCAGTGTGGACGCTCCTCAAGTTGTCGGAAAAACAGCCATTTTTTCCGACAAAACTCTATAGTATAGACATACCCTAAATAGGCAGAAGCAGTATTATTGCCCTCATTTTACAAATGGGGCACAGAGAGATTAAGTAGCTTGACCAAGGTCCCACAGGAAATAGATGGAAAAGACAGAAACAGAACCCAGCTCTCTGAAGTCACAGTCCAAGGGCCTACTCATGACACCATGCTCCTCTTCCCTCCCTTCCTCTTCTTTCTACTAAGACTCTTCCCTCAGGGTGAGATGAAGAGCTGACATAGCAGATTTGGGATTGTTGAATTGGGCCCCCTTTAACGGTATTTATCTTTTAAATAGGTTTTTGTATTTAATTTTCCTGCATCGAGGCAAAAAGCTGGAGGCCATTTTATCAGGATGTGCAGATCTTGTTATGTGTGCCTCCTCTAATCCCCTTAAGCCTTAATTATACTTAAGACTATAATTAACGTTTAACTCCGTCATGATGGTTCTATTGCTTCCGCTGCTGCGGAGGCATAATGGAGATTCACCACCAAGCTCGGGCTCTCACGGACAAAGTCGATCATCTTCTGCTGTGACCTTGACATCAACAAATCTCCCTGTGGTCTCCCTTTCATGGGAGAAAGCAAAGGGAAAATTAGTTATAGGAGTTTGTACCGAAAAGAGCCTCTCCCACATGAGACCAGCTAAAGCCAGCTCTTGCCAGATTCCTGTGATAGACAGGGCTGAAGCAGACATGCTGCTATCAGAACAAACCTTGATGGGGGACCTGTGCAAGGTACACACCACACTGTGAGGTCTGGTTCCTGGAAGGGCAGGCTCTGCTGATTAGTTAACCCCTCCCCCTCCCATGGGTTCTGTCTTATCAGCAAAGTCTGCACTAAGAGCTGGAATCTACTTTGAATCAAATGAGCAAGAAGCTGAGGACACCTCTGATCTAAATAGAGCACCTGACACACACAGCAGCAGGCAGCTGTCTCAGAGGCCTGCATCTCTCAGGGACAGGAAGGGTGGCTACTGGTGTTCCCTCTAATTTTTTCCATCCATGTGCAGAATAAATTTTGTTCTGTACACCAAGGCATGTGTGGATGTGCACCACCAATAGACACACATGCTGCCAGCTGTGGGCACCCTGCTAATCAGCTGGGTGGCATATGAATCTCTCCTTGGTGGCTGCCCAAGCCCCACCTTAGAGGGAACACTAGTGGCTGGTTGTTTGAACAGGCCTGCTGGCCTCTCCTTCCCACCTTCCAACAATGAACCATCCTTCCCCTGCATGTGGCAGAAAGCCTGGAGTGCATCCATGCTAGCAACTCCATGCCCACGGCTTTTTGTGCGGTTCTCTTCAGAAGTCTCTGCCTCCTGGAAACAGAGTTGACGTGACCTTTCTCAGACACAAATTGATTCTCACAAAAGGCCTGTTATCCGAAAATCAGCCTCGCACTTCAGACATCAAAATGCAGGCTGTGCGCCTCTGAGCTCCACACTTCCCGGCACGATTTAGTTCCATCCGGCCTTGGTTTTAGCCACTTGCCATTACTTCTGCCTTTGGAATGAGTTGCCCATCAAGATAATCTTCAGAGCTGAATGTCGTACAGTGACTATTACTGGGTGGGAAATTGCTAAAAACTAGCAATTTCTCCATCTGGTTGCAGAGCAGGGGCTGGGAGTGAAATGACAACCGGGGAAATAACCCCTTCTCCAGGAGTTCAATAAATATGCTAGGAAGAGAAAGCGCTGCTCATCAAGGGAGCTCTTTATAGAATTATCCTCCCATGCTCATACCTTGTGAATATCTTTTTGCCTTCACTTCCTCCTTCACAATGCTGTGCTCCACCAGAGTAGTGTATGCACTGCACACCAGTGCTGTCACACTATCCCATGAGCTAGCAGTCCCAACTGTGCGTGTGTTGCTGTACACACACACACACACACACACACACACACACACACACACACACACAGGGTTGTCCAAAAGGTCTGCATGCAGGAACTCCAGCTCTCCAAGCATGAGTTTCTACCACTCTGGGCCATTAGTGGTAGCTACAGTAGGTTCTTATCCTCTTATGTCGACCATCCACTAGATAGCAGGACAAAGACCCATCTGCTTCTCGCATGGGTTGTGCACACATCCTAAAATTACTCCATTTAGGGCCCAGTCCTGCCAGGTGACTTCAGTGATGTCCTCTGTACCCTCAACTTCTTTCAATCATAATGGCTCTGAGTGTGAAGGCCACAGTCTTGAGTCAGAGCATTATTCCATCCAAGTGCGTGGGAGACAGGCATCCTCCTGGTTCATGCAATGTGAGGAACCAGTCAACCTCCCTCATAAGACGTGCTATGAAAGCTGATGACTGGCACCTCTTCTTTGGGATGCAGTAGCATTTCCCAAGGATTCCACCTCATTTAGTAGCTTCAGGTCTTGTTATGTTGACAGTTTGGCAGAGACCTCCTAGCTTAGGATAAATGCCACCAAGGTCTACAATGTTTTGCATGGTTCCGGCTGGGCACCCCTGCCCGTTGGCCATTTGGCTTGCGCTGAGAGGCGTCCTTCTCAGAATGGGAAAGCTCTTCGGTCCTTCCATTGCTAGGCTCAGATTTTTGAAAGAACTCATTGCGTTGGGCTCATGTTGTTTTGGAAAGCCTGGCTGTAAGTGTCCCGAGAGGGGCTTCTGGGTGCCGAGCCCTGCAGAAAACACGCCCCATTCTCCTTTTTATAACTGTGCAAAAGCCACTGGTGGAAAGGGGGTAGGGGAGAGAAGTGCCCCAGGGAAGACACTACCGTGACAGGAAGGGTTCTCCACTTCCCTGAGATGCAGTAGCTAGCTTGATGGATGAATTCTTCCTTTGACCAGGCACTCTCTACATCGTGGGCTAGCTTGGCTTAACTCGATCTCATGGGGGGAAGAATTTATCATGTCCCTGAGAGCTCAGTTGTTGGAACCAGGGGTGTGGGAGGTGCTGCCATACCCCCTGGCTTAAAATGGTTTCCATTATACACAGGGTTTGTGGTTTGGCTCAATGTCTCTCAGGCCCCCCACTATACAAACTGTTCCAACCTCCCCTGCTTAAAAGGTGCAGTTAGGCTGCTGTCACTTTTCCAGCATAGCCTGGATCTAAGGCTGAGTCCCATTTATTTCTCTTGGGCTGGTATGTCTCCCTGTATTTAATGACATAGAACCAGATCTTTTTCTAGCACTAATGGAAATGACTCAGCCTGAAATAGAATAATAATGAACAGGAAGCTTTTACCTCTTGGCTTTAACACCACAGATCTCCGTCACTGTGGCCTGATGAATCTGGGGGGAGGCCTTTGAAGCGCACCCATATATCTCCATCATGCAGCTCCCTGCCCAGGCTCGGAGGCATCATCACCGCTGATTTCATCTACCCTATGGCGACGGCTGCACTGTGGCTTACAATTCCCCTGCTCACGTCCACACACCCGTGCCAGCTCTCAAGCCAGCGGGAGGATAAATAGCAGTGTTGCCATGGTAACACAGGTAGCAGGCGACAGAGACACGGCTAGCCGTGCTGAGCGCTACCCACCCATTTCAGGCGGGCTCATATTCAGCACCACTGACCTGCATCTCTGCTCGTGCTACTACGTGCTACTGCAGTACCTGTGCTATTTATGCAGGCACGAGCTTGATGAGCACAAGCCCGTGTAAGGGAGCGGAGGAATCATTGAGTATGTAGCCCAAGACGGAGGTGGAGATGGTACTGGCCATATCTAGATTAGAAACGTGGCTGAGGCTAGGTCATGTTGGCTAACCCCGCCTAACCCTGACCTGTTCCCTAGTTTAGACAAAGCTTGAGAGACCCACATCTTCGGGGATCATGGGAGCCAGGTGGAGTAAAATCATCATCACTTATACGACTAATAAACAGGTGACCTGACTGTGACACTTTGTCTTTCCTCGAAGGATCCCAGGTAGCAGCTCCTTTTGCCTCATGCCAGCTCTGCGAGGTAGGTAAGGACAGAGGCAGCATGAGGCACAGAGCAGTGGAACCTTTCCTCAGGTCACAAAATGAGATAGCAGCAGAGCCAGGAGCTAAGCAAAAAAGTTCTGTCTACTGTCCTTCCCATTCTTTTACCACTAGATCACAACCTCTTTTGGGAGCTGGGACTGCCAGTCCAGTGCTCTATGCTCTAGGACACGGTGCCTCCCACTCAAATAAATGACACTTGCATTAAGAGACTTCAAACCCCTTTTAGAATGAGGCCAAAGCCATTTCAGGCCATGGAGATTTATCATGCATGGGGATATTTTGTTCATGTTGCTGTCTTACTCTCCCTTGCTGCCAGCCACTTCAATGAACCAAAAATCTGGAATTCCTTCCTACCCACAACTTCTCTGTTATCTGTATTCCACAACAGTGAAAGTGCCACTTTGGAAGTAAACAGATACCAACTTGAAAGCAGATGAGGTTCTTTTCGGTCTGATTACCATCTGCTTTGCTCCCCTCTCTCCTCCCTGTGCTGCGTCCCATCCCTGTGAACTGCGGAGAGACAGCTTTGATCAATATTTTATAAGCACTAAATGTGAAGGTGGAAAAAAATAAAACCATGCAATTTACAAACGACAGCATTCAGAAGAGCAAAGACAAATGAGATTCTGCACTACAAAAATTACTTCTGCTTTGCAACTCTCGTATTTTGTTACATCTATGGAGAGGGTTTTATATATGCAGAGAGAGAGAGAGAGTAGTGAGAGGTGCTGGCTGGCTTTGGCTGAGAGTGAGAATGGTGGTCAGCATGGACTTCAAAGTGTATCAGTTAAGCCAGCTGTAGACCGTGAGTGTACTCTGAAATATCTGACAGTTAGTATGGGCTATGTATGATGCCTACCATATGGATGGGACCACAAGCTGCTCTGTTTACCATAAAGTGTAACTTTTCAACAGGATTACTTATGCAATTAAACAGATGAGATACCAGACAGAGGCTACATCCCCAACAAAGTGATTGGTGCCCCAGCCATCGTGTTTGGAAGTGTCAAATGTGATTAGGACACTTCAATATCCGATTGGCCAGCTGCCACGGTTGGATCCGTCTCTCCATAGGATGCATTAGGGAGCTCTCTGCAGTCATTAGACATCTCTTTGACCAACGTGCATTTGCTCTCCTGGATTAAAACATTTTGTCGTTTACAAAGCAATCAGCACAATGCTCTCCTCAGAGTCTAATGCATCCGGCTTGTTGGACATCTGATTACTGAGCTCCAGCTAGGTATAACGATTAGGGGCCTGGTCTGTACTACCTGCCACACCCTGAAGGGTCAGTGCTAGTGAAGGTATTTTTCTGGGGTCCCCAATTAGCTGGGGCCATCAAGCATGCCCCTTTGGGCCAGTGGCTAGTCGGCCACTATGAGGAGGTCGGGCCTGTGAGCATTTATAGCAAATTTGCCTACTCAGATGTGTCCCTCAGGCCAAAAGGTTTGCTCAAACCTAGTCTAATGGCTGCAGAATAAAAAGATTGCTAAGGTGAAGGAGAGGGATAGCTTCTAGCCAAGCCTGCTGTTTCATCTGGAACTCACTTCAGCCCTGGATTCTCCGCTCAAATCCATAACAGCTAGTAACTCTGACCATGGAGGTATTCACCAGCTGAGGCTAGCTGGAGCAGTCCACTATTCTCTTCCCCCCCATGACACATGGAACTGAAAGGGCAGTGTGTGACTTGGATAACGCCCCTCAGCGATGAGGAGATTCTTAGCTGGCTGGCTGAGGAAATTGACTGAAATAGCTATTCCAGAGTGAAAGTCACTTTATCCTGGAATAATGCATGCACTTCCAAAGCAGAGTATATATTCTAGAATAAAACACACGTTTATTCCAGAATACTGTCTCCACATGGAATGCTATTCTGGGACAAACTTAAAAAACAAAAAGTGGTCTGGTAGCACTTTATAGACTAACAAAACATATAGATGGTCTCACGAGCTTTTGTGGGCACAGCCCACTTCCTCAGATGTCTGTGCCCACGAAAGCTCATGATACCATCTATATGTTTTGTTAGTCTATAAAGTGCTACCAGACCACTTTTTGTTTTTTTAAGTTTATCCTGTACTGACTAACTCGGCTATCCCCTGAATATTCTGGGACAGCTATTCCAATCAAGTGCCCCATGTGGACAAGTCTTTAGGGTCTGATTTTCAAAGGTTCAGAGCATCCTGGCTTCCCGCTGAAGTCAATCGGAGCTGCAGCCCTGGGACGCAAAGAAGGTTCAATACCTTTAACACATTTGTCACATTCTTATTTAAACTTTGGAAGTGACATAATTCAGATACCCCATTAAGAGAAGTGATCCCCTTATGTCTTAATAAGCAGCATTAGATAATTAGGATGTAAATGAGGGGCCTTGTGTTGACGGTCACTGATCTTACTTAAAATGCCATGTTTGGCATGCTAAAGCTGTTAATAATGCAGGGAGGAGTTGTTGCTAATGTATTCAAATGTGCTTTAATTGGGGATCACATCACAGTGGCTTAAAGTCAAAGAATTCCATATGAATATTACAGGTTATAATGACTTTGCAGACAGCCTAATGGCAAATTATAAACAAGATGCAAATGTAACTGAAGAAGAAATGCTCTGCCCCCCTCTATTCCAGGAAAAGGTGCAGTTACAGGAAAAGGTAGCTGGTGTGTTTGAAACACGGTTGCTCTGCTCACCAAGGCAGCTGTGGAAATGTCCAGGAGATTGCCCTAGGACCTGGTGATTCAAAATGGTCTGGAGCTCCCTATTGCAGCAGCAGCAGCAGGAGACCCAGGCCTTTTAAATCACTGTGAGAGTGCTGGGCATCTCAGGGGGCTGCCTGAGGGGGCAAGACCTTGGCACAGTGTACTCTAAGGCAGAGGCAGGTGCTAAGATGTCTACTTACATGGGTTCTGTGGGACAGGCTCGCCAAGAACGGACAATGGAGACATTCCAGAGCTATCAAACCTTATCTGGAATAATGCTCTTCTGCTCTCTTGTTTTAATGGAGAGGTTTACAAAGGACTCCTCTGCAAAGTCTGTTGACTTCATGGAGAGTTTTATAGTAGAGATTTCCAAAACCACCTCCAAGTTTTCAATACTCAGTTCCCATTAGTTTTAATGGGAAGGCAGAATCCAAATCCCAATGAAAAAATCTCATAAGTGCTGAGAACTCACCAATTTCACCTGGAGTTTTGAATGCTCAGAACCTCTGAAAATCAGCCCCCAGCTTTGCTTGCAGGGTGCTATCCAGACTTCTGCACTCTTGATAATTCGTTAGGGCCTGACCAGTGGGAAAGAATTCCAGTGATTTCATTGGGTTTTGGACTAGCTGATCTTTACTTATGATACAGAGTTGAGAAAAGCTGTGGAAAGACAGGTCCTGTGCTCAAGAATGAAAAGAAACATGGGATCTCTCTCGCTCTTCCCTCACTGCTGTGTTCCCTGGAGAATATGGAGCTAAACATAAGTGGCTTTGGGAAGCTGGGAACATGTTCAAATCCATGAAAAGAACAATATTTGGGGGAACATCAGACAATTTACAAACAGAACGAGGCTGCGTGTGCACTGCCATCTCCAAAGTCAAACAGAAGAACAATGCAGACCAGTGTCTCCAAACAGCTTGTGCATTTACCCAGAGACATGAACAATCTTTTGTGGCTTTAGGCTTTTTGGATGGAATGCGTCTGTTTTCCAAGCAAGATGGTTTCAAAGCATTCTTGGGAGATAAAGGCTTGTGGCCTTTGAAGCTGATATTACAACGCGGCCCATATTTCTAGGAAAGTAAACATTCAGGATGAAAACTCAGAGGGCTCCTCTATCTGCCCTTTGTATGTCTGTCTGCTATGGCGCAATACGAATTTTGCTTTCCAGTCCAGAATTCATTGATCAAAAGGCTTGTTGTTAATGACAAACTCCTGTGGTTAATGCAGGTCACTATGGTTTTCAAGAAACAGCTGCAAACATGGTTGTTTATGTGACTGTAGCCATCACCCCTACCAAACTCCATGACTCTCTTTGAAGGACACTTTGTATAGTTCAACCTCTCAGAGTTTTCCTTTATCATTATTTATGAACTGTATTGCAGTTGACCTTAGAGGCTCCATTATGCAAAGCCTCATTAAGAGGCAGAGTTCGAGAAAGCCCCTGCTCCAGACAAGCAATGGAGGAGGACTTGAAACAGAAGCACAAAGAGGTGAAGTGACCAAGGTCACACAAGAGGTCAGGGGCAGAGAGTGGGGAGCAGAACTCAGCTTTCATGAATCTCAGACCAATGTTCTAGCTACTCAATGACATTGCCCCTCTGGTCTCCTGGGGAAAGGTGAGCTGGCCCACATGTCTTAAACTAGACATAGTCTCCCCCTGCCCAGGAGTCCTACGAATCCCTATTATCTGATTAGCAGTCCTGACTCAACTCATCATAGCACCAGTGTTCTGCTCCTGATAGCACACTTGAAATGGATTGCCTTTTGCTCCAATCAAAGTGATGCACCATGCTAATAAATGCATTCTGCAAGCACCAGTTGTTTGCCTTCCGTTTTAAGTGGTTATGTATTTTCCAGGTCACAGATCAGCTTTATCTGTCATGTTGGGAAGTGAGAGAGAGGCATCTAAAGAAGTGGTTTGATTTTACTTAGTGGGAGGTGGGGGAATAGACAATTTACATGTAAGTGGCACTAGAACAGTCATCCCCAACCTTTTTATGCCCAAAATCGTTATCAGAATTTAAGGGTAATCCAAAATCTATCCTGCCCTTTCTCCAAAACCTCGCCCTGCTCACTCTGTTCCCCCCTTTCCATTGCCCATTCTCCCCCACATGAGACAGATTATATCACAGAAATCCCCTTAGGGTTGTCCCCCGGTGTGCTAATCAAAGCGCTGACACCCACCTTCCTGCTCTCTGGGGCTCCCCAACACCCTGTCGTGTTCCCCACCACCTTGTCTTCCCCAGACAGGACACAGAGTTGGGATTACTGCCCCCTGCAAAGCAACACAGATGCTGAACCAGTTCAGCTCTGGGAGGTCTCAGCTGTAAGGACTTAGCATTCAGGAAACCAACTCCCCTAAGGGACCAAAACCTCAAATAAATCCATCTTACCCTGTGTAGCAGTTTTACATACAGAAAGCTCATAAGGTCAGCTCCCTTTATCAATGAAAGAGAGATATGCACAGTGGTTGCTTCCACTCTCCCCCAGGTAATAATCGTTTACACTGGGCTCAATAATAAACAAAAGCACAGCAAACAGGAGGTCACAGATAGTTGTAGTGAACACTTCGATGCAAGCCTGGAGTCTCTGGAGGTTGAAAATGCTACCATCCATTTGGAAGCGAATAGGGGTATGTCTACACAGAAAACTTATTTCAGAATAATGTCTGTTATTCCGAAATAACTATGTGAGCATTCACAGCTATTCCGTTATTTTGAAATAATTTCAAAATAACGGGTGGCTTATTCTGAAATCTGTAAACCTCATTCTATGAAGAATAACACCTATTCCGAAATAGCTATTTTGCTGAACTATTATCTGTGGTTTGTAACCTATCCCTTAAATCGGCTTCCGTACCTAATAACTGGAAGGTAGCCAACGTGACACCAATATTTAAAAAGGGCTCTAGAGGCGATCCGGGCAATTACAGACTGGTAAGTCTAACTTCAGTACCTGGCAAATTAGTGAAACAATAGTAAAGAATAAAATTGTGAAGCATGTAGAAGAACATAATTTGTTGGACAAAAGTCAACATGGTTGCTGTAAAGAAATCCTGTCTTACTAATCTATTAGAGTTCTTTGAAGGGTTAACAAACATGCGGACAAGGGGATCCAGTAGATACAGTATACTTAGATTTCCAGAAAGCCTTTGACAAGGTCCTCACCAAAGGCTCTTGTGTAAATTACATGGCCATGGGATAAGAGGAAGGTCCTTTCTTGGACTGAGAACTGGTTAAAAGACAGGAAACAAAGGGTAGGAATAAATGGTAAATTTTCAGAATGGAGAGGGGTAACTAGTGGTGTCCTTCAAGGGTCAGTCCTAGGACCAATCCTGTTCAACTTATTCATAAATGATCTGGAGAAAGGGGTAAGCAGTGAGGTGGTAAAGTTTTATGGATGATACCAAACTGTTTAGGATAGTCAAGACAGAAGCAGACTGTAAGGGACTCCAAGAAGATCTCACCAAACTGAGTGATTGGGCAACAAAATGGCAAATGAAATTTAATGTGGATAAGTGTAAAGTAATGCACATCGGGAAAAATAACCCCAACTATACAGTATGATGGGGGCTAATTTGTCTACGACAAATCAGGAAAGAGATCTCGGAGTTATCGTGGACAGTTCTCTGAAAACTTCCACACAGTGTGCAGCGGTGGTCAAAAAGGCAAATAGGATGCTAGGTATTATTAAGAAAGGGATAGAAAATAAGACCCAGAATATCTTACTGCCCCTGTATAAAACTATGGTACGCCCACATCTTGAATACTGTGTACAGATGTGGTCTCCTCACCTCAAAAAGATATTTTGGCCTTGGAAAGGGTTAGAAAAGGGCAACTAAAATGATTAGGGGTTTGGAACGGGTCCCATATGAGGAGAGGTTAAAGCGACTGGGACTTTTCAGTTTAGAAAAGAGGAGACTGAGGGGGATATGATAAAGGTGTATAAAATCATGAGTGGTGTGGAGAGGGCCGATAAAGAAAAGTTATTTATTAGTTCCCTAAATAGAAGAACTAGAGGATACCAAATGAAATTAATGGGTAGCAGGTTTAAAACTAATAAAAGAAAGTTCTTCTTCACACAGCGTGTAGTCAGCCTGTGGAAATCCTTGCCGGAGGAGGCTGTGAAGGCTAGGAATATAACAGAGTTTAAAGAGAAGCTAGATAATTTCATGGAGGTTAGGTCCATAAAAGGCTATTAGCCAGGGGATAAAATGGTGTCCTTGGCCTCTGTTTGTCAGAGGCTGGAGAGGGATGGCAGGAGACAAATCGCTTGATCATTGTCTTCGGTCCACCCCCTCTGGGGCACCTGGTGCTGGCCACTGTCGGCAGACAGGATACTGGGCTAGATGGACCTTTGGTCTGACCCGGTACGGCCGTTCTTATGTTCTTAATAAGGCGTGTGTAGACGCTCCTCTGCTGCTATTTCGAAATAGACCTTCACCAGGGCTATTCTAAGTTATTCCTCCCCAGTGCCTCCTGGGGCTCTAAATCGAGGTAGCATGTCTACATTAGGGAAGCCTGCCTTGGACTAATTTTGAGGCTTCCCTGCAGTGTAGACGTGCTATTTCGAAATAAGCTATTTTGGAATAACTATTCTGGAATAACTTATTTTGATATTGACGTGCAGTGTAGACGTAGCCTAGATGCGCCCAATGCACAGTCCTCGAAAGGAACTAACAGCATCATCAAAAAGTAGATGCTGAACAGGAGAGGAGCAAAGACACATCGTTGCTTTGTACCATTTGGTCCTTCAAAAGGTGCTGATGTCTCTCCTTGGTTAAGGACGTGACCCAGTATATCATCATAAAAGGACCGAACTATACTGATAAATGTTTCAGGACAGCTGATTCACCCAAGTACCTTCCAAAGCCTGTTTCTATTGACTGTGTCAACCACTTTGATCGGGTCGGTGGAAATCATGTAGAGATCCTGATGTTGTCCTCTGTATTTTTTGTTGGGTCTGCCTGGCTGTGAATATCATGTTGGCAGTGCCTCGACTGGCACAAAATCCACCCTGACTTTCAGGAATGTTGCCATTTGTGAACACGTGTAATGACAGACGGTTGTAGAGGATGCAGGCCAGGATCTTAGCAGGTATAGACAGCAGGGAGATGCCCCAGTGGTTCTCACAGCAGGCACGGTCCCCTTTTCTCTTGGATATGCAATCAGGGCATCTTTGGGAGACTGTAGAGAGGCAGGAAAGTAGCCAGGTGTTCTGAAGCTGATGAGTCACCTGAGATCATTCCTGACACCCCCTCAGAGTCCAGCCAATGTACAACAGAGGTTCTAACCAGGTGTCCCCCCCATGCAGGTATCCCAGCTCCTCATGAAAGCAGCCCCTCTGGTCAGCTCAGTGTCACTACCATGTTGGGAATCCGGGGTAGTTGTGCCAGGCTGCTCCTGCCTGTGGCAAGTTTCCCCACTGGTCCTGACCCGGGGAACTCACAGCTCAAAGTTGAGCGCTGCACCCAGGCAGTCTCATGGCAGCGCACTGGCCCTGCTATCTCGGCTTGTGCCAGGTTTGAAATGGAACCAAATATTACACAGTGTGACCCAGGTGCAATGCTCCAATGGGGGGACCCAATTCCCCTCGCCCTGACAAGCCTGTCACCATAGGCGCAGGTGTGAGGATTTGAGGCATCCTGGCCACATGCCCCTGCCACCCTGCCACCCTGGTCCCAGCTGCTGACCCTGCTGTTGCCTCCACTTCCAGCCCTGGGTCCCGCTCGGCTGCCATCCTCACATGAGGGGTCTTGGCTGCCGGCTCTGGGTCTCACTCAGCTGCGCTCTGCCACTGAGCCCCACCATGCATGGTCCCACTCAGCTGCCGGGCCTGGGGACCTGACCACTGGTCCCACATGCAGAGTCCGGCTGCTGACTGGCTCCAGTTCCACACGGCCGCGAGGGGAGCAGACAGGTCAGAGGGGTGCAGCTCCGTCCACCCACTCCCAAAATTGTTCCTACGCCTCTGCCTGTCGCAACTATGTAACTCCGTCAACTTCCATGAGGAAGAGATAGGGAAAGAACGGGAACCTCAGGAGTTGTCTGGGAAGCTCCAGGACCGGGATGGAAGCTCTAGATGTAGGCCAGCCGCAGCAGAGCTAACACATCCAGGGAAATGTGGCCAGCTCTACAATTCTGTCACCTTTTCATATAACTCCTACTGCTCAATAGGGTAAAACCGTGTAGGGCTTCCCCCCAGAAGAGTTAGCAGGATGTTTTCAAAGTCAACATCAGGCAGCATCACAGTGTCAGTTACTGACTTTATGGGCTTTTTTATCCAGGGCCAGGAGAATTCAATTATAGCTGGAGAAGATCCACGGAAATAGACATGAATGTCTTAATTTGAATACTCAGTTAATAAAACATTTTCATGGGCCAATAAATAATCCCGTGCTCTGCAAGCAGAGCACAGCTCTGTCCAGAGGGCTGCCAAGCAGGAGGGGGCTTGGAGAATGATTAAGGGACTGGAGGGATTGATTTGCAGGGAGAGATTAACGGAATTAAGCGGCCTGGATTCTAGGTTCAGTCCCAGGCTTGGCACAGCATTGTGGGGTGATGCAAAGGTGGGGGCTGCTGCCAGCCATAACCTCTCACCCTTATCTACCCCTCTGATGCTGGAGGCAGGAAAGAGGTGGGGTAGGAGTAATTGAAGGGGCTTTATGCAACCAGAGTATTTTCTTATTCAGGGAGAATCCTTCACTGATCATATCTGATTACTTTACCACTGGTGAGGTTGAGGTAACGCAGCCACCGTATGGCTGAGAATCCCAGCCAATAGGCAACACTTGGCAGAACAAAGATGACAGGACAGGATGACCCTCGGCAAAGCTCCAAAGGGGGTCAGCATTAAGGAGGGAGAACTATGTCCAGTGGTCTGAAGGACTGTGGGCTAAAAATGAGCATAGGAATATACAGCAGGAACAAACTCAGGACTATTAGGGCACTACTACACTGCAGGGCAAAAGTTGAATTAAGATATGTAACTTCAGCTACGTCAGTTGCGTAGCTGAAGTCGAAATAGCTTAATTTGGCTTTTGGCGCTGTGTACACAGCAGGAAGTCGAAGGAAGAGCCTTCTTCCTTCGACTTCCCTTTCTCCTTGTGAAATGAAGATTACGGGAGTCGGAGTAAGAAGTCCTCCAGCTCGACATTATTTCGAAATAACGGCTTGCTGTGTAAACGTGCACTGTGTGATTCTGAAATAACACTGCTGTGTAGACATACCCTTAGAGAGCAGAATAGTCTCCTAAGGGAAGAGACGGGAAGCTCATTGCTAGGTGTATGTGGAGTCAGCCGAAACAATGCTCCCTGTAATGTAGCAGATTGTAGAGAGCAAGGGGGATAACAGAATTGCCGGGACCCTGGGTAAGGTGGGGGGGCCCCAGCTCTGTGGTCCCAGAAGGGGTGGGACCTCGGGCAAAAGGGTTGGGGCTAGAGCGAGCCTCCCTGAGGCAGCACTCAATGCCGCCCAGGTTGTGCTTTGACTCTCCCCACCAGCCTTTCAGCACTGCCTAGGGCTCCAGCGGTGATTTAAAGGGCCCAGTGCTCCACCTGCCGCTGCAGCCATAGTAACAGCTGGGAGCCCCAGGCCCTTTTGAATCACCAGACTCTGTGGGCATTTGCTCCAGGCGCCCCCTGTTGGCAGGCCTGGTAGAAAAGAATGTAAATTATTCATCATTTACGATTACGGTTGTGCTTAGTGGCCCCAATTAAATTAGCTCCCCATGGTGCTACATGTGGTATGGATTCCAAGTCGTACACATTCCAAACAGCTTGCAACTTTTGGGCAGCAGTGTGGCAAATGGATCAAAGAGTGTGGATCCTTGTACCCTCACAGAGCTGCACCAAAGTCAGGCCTTCTCCGTTTCCGATTTTTATGATTTCACGGAGCAGGACCAGCCCATTTCTACAGCCCACGCTTGGCAACAAAGCTGCAGCCTTCCTCTCTCCTGCGCTGAATCTCTGACAAATGAAATTCTTGGGTTGAGAGGGATTGCTGCCTTGGATGTGACCTTCAAAAGGAAGAGGGGAGTAAAGTGAATGCTCGAGAACAGGCAGGAATCAAACCTTACTTTTGTGTCGCATCTCATGAAAGAAACAAGAAAAGGGAAACCAAGTGACGTGAAGTTCCTTCAGGGAACAGAATTTAATTATAGAAAACGACAGCCAGAAAAATCTTAAAATAATTAATACCAGTACTTTGAGGGTGTTTTTTTTTTTAAAAAAAGTTCTGTGAAAGATAGAAAGGGAGAGAATTTATAATCCAGGGAATCAGAGTAGAATTCTGGAGGCCTCCTGAGGTATTGAACGGGCTGATTCCAACTGCACATACTTTACTGTTTCAATTAGCGCAGATTACCTCCCCCACAGTCCCTCTTTCTAGGCAACCAGGCAGTAATTATTCCTGTGATGAGAAAGCTGTGCAAGTTTCCTAATTTGCACTGTACACACTGACTGAAATGCAATAATACACTATAATAAAATGAAGGCAAATTGTTTAAGAGCCCAGCCTGTCAGAACGGATGGGTGGCTCAAAAATACATAGTTAGAAATTAATGGCATGCAAGTATCATAACTGTATCAGAAGGTAAATTAATAAAGCATTTACAGCCAAATAGCGGGAGGCGATAGTTTTTAAAACAACTTACCAGGAGAGAGGTAATTATGGGATCAATGCTGTGGCATATTAGTGTGTAACATTTTGGCTGGGCTAGGTTGGGCTTCAAAGAGGGAGTTGCACATGACAGGAAAACCTGAAGATGAGAGCTCTCATTTGAGAGGAAGGGTAGGGCAGGGGCTAGTCATTAAGACACTGAACTGGGACTCAGGAGACCTGGATTTGATTCCTGCTCTGCCACAGACTGTCCCCCCTCAGGAATGTCACTTAATCCGCGATTTTCAGAGCACCTAGCTCAATCCCAGTTGCGGCTTTTAGATACTAGTTCAACTCAATCAATCAGTCAATCAATAATTGATTGTGAGGGAGCAGAGAAAGAAGGGCCCAGCATCCCAGCGGTTAAAGAAAGCCTCTGGGCCCAGCTAGCCCCTCCTCACTTTCCCTGCAACCAATGCCAGGCCTGGATGGGGGAGAAAAGGAAGAAGCCTGGCTTAGTCTATGGCTGACGAGTGAGGAGGCAGGAGTCTAGTTCAGTGGTCTCAGGACACAAACCGGAGCATATCCCCCCCAGCAGCCAGGGGAGCAAGTAAGCCCTACCCCAACCTCACCCCTCTAGGAAAAGTGGAGAACCAGTTGAGAAGCCCCTAACTAAGGGGAATCTGGACTCATGGGGCTAAACCCCAAACTTAAGGACTTGGAGAGGGAGTGGTTCAGATTTCCTGGGCCAGGAACAGAAGGGGGACAGGGAGGCAGCCTCCCCCCACCTGCACCTGCTTACTCAGCAACCTAGCCACTAGGCTACACAGCTGGCAGGGACCCCGCTAGATTGACCTAATCAACTCGCATGGCCAATAATTTTTTGTGCTGCCTGATCTATCATTGGATCTATTTCTGTTCTGATAAATTCAGAGAATGAGCTAAATCAAAACCAGGGCTCTACATGGCCATTAACTTTGGAAGAGCTGATGATTATCGCGGGACATGGGAGGCTTGTTGTGATGCTAGTACATGCCATTAAGATGCACCTCTTGTTACAAATGACAGAGGGGTTGCTGAGAGGTGACCTGCTGAGTTCTCTTGTGCTCACCCTTTCTCTCGGACTTGTACTCAGTATGAAACTGGCAGAAGCTTTTAAGGATTAATCTAATTTAGAATCCATTTCCCACAGGCAGAAGATTTTTCAATGTGACCCAGAGATTAAAATGGTTTTCTCCTTTTGAACCCAGTGTCAGCCAAACTGAGAGAAAAGGCTCCATTTGTCCACCTCACATGTTGCCTCTGGCACTTAAAGAAAGAGATAAAGAATTATCAATCAGCAATTAACAATTGGCAGTTATTATAATTATTTATTACCATAGCCACGTGAAGGCCTCAACTGAGATTAGCATCTTATTATTCTAGGTGCTGTACACATAGTAAAAGACAGTCACTGTTTCAAAGTGTTAACTAACAATCGACAAGACAGGGATGATTATTCTCCCTATTTCAGGGATGCAGGAACTGAGGCCATGGGAGATTAAATGACTCAGCCAAAGTTATGCAGGAAGTCTGTGGCAAAGTCAGGAAGGAAGCCTAGATCCTGCCAGCCCAACATCTTAACCTCAAAACTGTCCTTCAAAGGGACAAACTAAGAAAGGCATGAGAGCTGTTCTCCATTGATGGGGGCCCAGGTGGGATCTGGCAATCAAATTAGAACTTTTTCTCCCATCAAGCAGATTCCAGGGAGTCAGTCTCTGTTCTAGTTACAGCAGTGTGAACTCAGAATAACTGCATCCTGGTTTAACTGTCAGCACAGTTTCGATCTGTCTTCATCAATGTATTTCCTCCCTTAGTGAGGGGCAGGCAAAAGGGGGCTGAGCAATGAAAGCTTCCCGCTTTAATGAGAGGGAAATGACTCCTTCCAGACCAAATTGTGCCTCCTCTCTGAAACACGCAGGCTCTGCAACAGGAAGGAGATTCCCAAGGCTACGGATTCTGCAGCCACATCTGGTGCAACTTTTGGCAGACACGAGAGAATGAAAGCAAGAACCGCTGGGACCGCCAGCCTTTGTTTATGACAAAGACTATCCATTTGGGATCTGCCCTCTAGAGTCCTGCTGCCGAGCAGGATGACAAGAGACAAATCGATCAAGGGACTTGCCTTCCCCATTGATATTTTCATAATTGTGCCTTCCAGTGCCTTGGTGACAAGCAGGACTAAAAGCTACAAATTCTGGTCCACCAGTCAAATTGACATTTAATATGACGACACGGCAGGAGCCTTCCTCCTCCTTGCGGCAGCTTTTTTTTTTTTTAATTTAAAATCCGCCCTGTTTTGCATTCCAGCTGAAGGACTCCAGAGATAAAGGACAGAACCAAGGCAGATCACAGCCCAGTGGAGACACACGTGATGGCATGAATCTACAGAGAAGGGATATAGGCTCAACGGCTCAGAAATGCCATGATGGGGGAGATATGGGGTTAACCATCCCACTACCTTGGGTTATTCCTCTGGGATCTCCCCATCGGAAGAGTCCCATTTCACCTTGAATTAAGAGAGCTGGCTAGGGCTCCCCCCAGTCTGCCAACGATATTTGTTCTCTTACTGGCCAGAGGTGGCAGCAGAGAGAGAGTCCATACACTCCAGTGGTGGGCAGCCTATGGCCCGTGGACTGCATGTGGCCTGTTGGGGTTCTATGTGTGGCCCACGAGATATTTTGTTTACTGTTGGTCATGTGTAGAGTTGCCAGTTTCTGCTGGTTTCCAGCCATGTGTGTTTTTCTCCTGCCAATATTACCAAAGTGACACACAAATAAAGCAGGGGCAGGTGACGTGAGGTGCGTGTTGTGTGCACACAACATGGACGGGGAGAGCCGGGTGCTCCCTCTGCCACAGTTCAATCTGCATACCCTGTACATTCTAGGTGTGCAAGCGCACTGAGCAAAACTACCCTACTCCGGGAGACTGTCTTGGTTATGACAATCTTGCGGCCCCCTGAGATGAAGGAGGGCCTCTCCAGCAGCCCATCATTAGGTTGCCCATCACTGACACACTCTTTCCCCCAAGGAGCTGAGCACTGCTTGCACCACTGTGTTCCCAGGTGCAAGAAGAGGGACCTCTCTGTCGCTAGCCTAGGATTCTCTGGGTGGCAGATCACAGCTCCACCCTTGTTCAACCGGACCAGCTCCTTCGTATGAACCGCATGCGCTACAGCAGTGGTCTCCAACCTTTTTCAGCACAAGATCACTTTTTGAATTTAAGTGCAATCGAGGATCTACCTCACACCCAAATATCCTTGCCCTGCCTTCTTTGGGTGTGTCTAGACTACAGGGTTTTGTCAACAAAAGTGGACTTTTGTCGACAAAACTATACCTGTGTCTACACTGCCGCTGAGTTCTGTCGACATAATGTCGACAGAACTCAGCAGTTTTGTCGATGGCTGTAAACCTCATTCTATGAGGAATAATGCCTTTTGTCGACTGAGTTCTGTCGACAGAAGGCATTAATGCATCTACACTTTCCTTTGTGTCTACGCTGTCATGTTGCCAAAGAGGCTTGCTTTGTCGACAGAACTGGATGTAGTCTAGACGCTCTTTGTCAACAGAAGCTTTGTCGACAGTATCTGTCGACAAAACTTCTGTCGACAAAAGCCTGTAGTCTAGATGTACCCTTTGTGCCCCTTCTCTGAGCCCGGCCGTCCCTGCGCACTCCATCCTCCCTCCCCCCATCCTCCTTCACTTTCACCAGGCTGGGGCTGAGGGTTGGGGTGCAGACTTTGGTCTTGGATTAAGGGATCTGGAGTATGAGAGAGGCTCTGAGCTGAGCTTGGGACAGGCAGTTGGAGTGCTAGAGGGGGTTCTAGAGCAGGATCTGGGAGGGTGCTTGGATGCAGGGGTGCTTGGGGCTGGGGGGCAGGAGGGGGTTCATGACTGGGGTAGGGTTTCAGGATGTGGGCTCCGACTGGGCCCTGCTGACCTCAGGTGGCTCCTGGGTGGTGGTGCAGTGGGGCTAAGGCAGGCTCACCCCCGGCCCTGGCCCTGGCCCTGCACCACTCCCAAAAACCAGCCAACAAACTCCATCCCAAGTCCTGTTTTGTCCCCTCTCTGCTCTGTGGAGATAGGATACAGAGTGTGTGTGGGGGCATCCTGACATCAGCACCCTCCTCCCCCTCCCCTGCCCAGGAAGCAGGAAGCTCCTGAGGGGACAGCTCCAAGACAGAGGGCAGGAGGCAGCTGAAGTGTTGGCACTTAATAGCCTCTTGGCCAAACCAGTCAGGATCACCTGTCAGAAGCTCCAAGATCTACCAGTAGATCCTGATTTATTGGTTGGTGACCACTGCGCTACAGTTACCAATGCAGACTAGGAGGTAGAAGCCAAATCATATTCACTAGGAAGGCTAAGCACCTTCCCCCCAGATCTTGCAAAGCCCAAGAGGGTTGGTGGGTCCCGACATCCTGCAGAGCAGGGAGGCATCAGCTTGATGGGGCACCCCCGCACGATGGAGCTTTCTGGTGTCACAGCTCCATAGTGTGCTAGGGCATCATGACAATGGAAATGGATGAGCAGAGCGTGTGGGTACATACTGGATTCCTGCTTCCTACCCCAACAGAGAGCCTTTGCCTAGCTTGCTTTTGTATTCAAAAACAAGCCCGGAAGCATCAGCAGGATTGGGAATGAAAGGGCCGGCGCCTAGTCTGTGACATTTCCCTAAGAGCAGTGCAATCAGGATAAAAGCTGCTTAGCATTTTTAAAAGGTTCGCCAAGCATCCTGGCTTCCTTTGAGAGGGGAAGAAACCAATATATTAAAGGCGAAGCAGATAGAAGGGAATAAATGTGTGTGCGCACATGCAAAACCCTGGGTACGGCCTTTATCTTTTAAACAAACCTGTTCTTTCTTTCCACCCCAACAACTAGAACTAAGGTCAGCTGGCTCATGCTATACCATTGTAACCACACTGACAATGCCATGTATTCTGCCGTGGAATCTGTGGGACTAATGAACAATGATACGTAGGCCTTGTCTACTCCATGGATTCCAGTCACCATTAGCCAGTAATTGTGGTAGCTGCCCCAATGTAACCCTCTGCTGTAAAGAGGTGCTGTCTTTTTGCACTGGGGGAGGTTTTATACATTCATCTCTGCCATGTGCACTGAGCTTCTTAAATGGAAGGAACTATAGCAACACAAAGCATTATTTTTCGACATTGAGGGTGATTTACCAATGAAACAAACTACTGACAGTAGTGGTGGATTTGCCATCTCCTGAAGCTTTTGTATCATGCCCGAATGCCCTTCTGCAAAATATACTTTAGCCAAAGACTAGTGGTTGAACTTTGTACAGGAGTAATTGGATGGAAGTTTCAGGTCTGTGTTATACAAGAGGTCAGACTAGATGGAGCTCATTGTCCCCTCTGACCTTAACATTTCTGAATTATGAACATAAAATCCAGGTAGCAGCAGTCACATACGGGAAAACAGCTGAGGGTGGAGAGTAATATTTGCCACTGCTTACTACACAGTGGACCAAATTCTGCTCCCCGTTTCGACTGTGTGACTTTATTATTTGAGTGGGGTTATGCTGAACTTGCACACCTGTAACCAGGAGCAGAATCAGAGTCTGCACACAGGTCCTGTCCCAGGGCAAGTAAAAGGGACTCTCCCGCTGTTTGTTTCTGGGTCAGTCACAATGCAGCATTTCTGTGATTCAAGGAGATGTGTCTTTCACTACCAGAGAGATCTATAACTCACCGATTCACTCTTCCATGAGAAAAATAACATGGCTGGAAAAGATGAGTATAAATAGCTTTCACTATAACTGCGCCCCTTCTTCCAGCCATCATAAAGGGCTGTAGAAAATCACTCACAGCAGTGGTAAAATATATAGAGATAAAAACACAACCCAGCAACCAAACCAAGAAAGCACAGAAACTGGGGACCTAAGAACTGTCTATCACTTCTCAGCCCCTATAGATAGCCAGATAAATCAAGGCAAGTGCCATTTTATAACCCTGACGGCAAACGATTTTGTCTGGAGAGCATATGCATTTATCTAGCTTTCTTAGTCCTACTTTGTGTTTTTACAACCTCAGAGCATGTCTTTTCACTTAAAACTGCAGGAAGGGCTGAAAGGTTATGGTTCAGGGTCATATCTATCATCCTGTTGGGGTGCAAAACTCAAAGCTTGTAGCTTTAATCTTCCATTGGCAAGTGTTCTGATCGAGTCTATAATATTTGCTGGATCACACAATCTGGTTCCTTCCCTCAGTTGTAAGATTTTCCAATAATGTTTGTGACAGCATCTGCTATGTCCCATATCCTTTCCTAGCACTCAAGGATGATCCATGCTTATAATCCATGGGTGGGGAACCTTTTTTTGGTTGGGGGCCACACACGTGAGAACTAGGGGAACCGCCCTTCCCCCCCCAAACTCACTAACATTCCTCTCAACATGCAAAAAACAAAATAAGTCACTGGCCTGTCTCCCTACAAGCTTGTAGCTGTCCTGGTAACCAGCACTGATGCACCAGTCCTGGCGGGTGGAGGGCAAGGCTGGGACACTTGCTATGCAGCTGGAGGATGAGCACCAGCTTGCTGCTCGGTGGGGAGAAGCCATGAGCTTCTCTGCAGGACAGAACACAGTAAACTGGGGGTCAGATCCGGTCTGCGGACTGTAGGTTCTCCTTCTCTGTCATCGAATGCCCTGATTCAGCATGGTACTCAAGTATGTGCCTAACTTTAAGTACATGAGCAGACCCAAAATCTGAATCATAATCTAAGGACAGGGAGAGAAGTTGGCAGATTTATGGGGAAAAAAGGAGAACAATAGGCAGGTTGTATACAAGTCAACTCAATGCAAGTAGCATGGTAGGGAGTAAGCATTTAAAAAGGATGTAAATGCAAAATTATTGTAGTTGTGTTCTTCGCTGCATCCAGTTACCCTCCTAGTATTCTTTCCCAACACCTCCCTTGTACCTGAAACTGCTTGCCAAGGTCATCTTGTCATTGAAATCACTTCTACAGTATTGTTGTTTATTATAGAGCTGGTCCAAAAAAGGTAAGTAATCTCTTTGGGCCAGGGATTGGTTGGGATATGAATGTTAAACAATATTTCAATTAAAACCCACAAAGAAATTAACCTCTTTTCCCCATTCTGTTTGACATTGTCTTTGCATCTTTTTGTTTTTCAGGGCAACGTTTCATTTTTTTCCCCCTGAGCAAAACCCCGCTCTCCCTCTGACTTTTTTACTTTTTTCCATTGGGGGGGAAGAAAACGAAGAGGCATCAAGAGGTGACAAAGTGGATTTTCTTCTCCCCTGCCCCATACTCAAATAGACACATTTCCAGATGAAATTAACATTTTTTGCTTTCTTGTGTTTCAAATGGAATTTTTCACATTGGTTTAGTTTTTGAAACCATAACTTCTCAGCTTTGGAGAAACTAATTTTATTTAAATTTTAATAGGAAATGTTTGTTGAGATTCAATTTTAAAAAAAGAGTCATTTTCCTCCATTTCAAAATTTTCCACAAAAAAGACCATACATTTTTCATTTGAAAAATTTCACAGGAAAACCAACCCACCAGCAGAGCTGCATCTAGCTCCAGCCAGGAATTCATAATGTGACACAAATTTTCCCTTCCGAAATGGATCCATATAACCCCACATGCACCATCTACCATCTTCACTGACTTTTTGCCCAATTAAAATGCAATTCAAAAATGTCTTCCTTCTTAAAAAACAAACCTCAGTGGACCCTCTCTGTCCCCTCTCTCTGACTTCCTACTCGTATCTTTCGACATTCACCAGCTTTTGTCTTGTTTCTGCTGTTGATCTCCTTTCTCTGGGTTCGTCTAAGCTGTGGCGCAGCTTGAAATAAGCTACGCAATTTGAGCTGCGCAAATTGTGTACGTTATTTCAAGCTTATTTCGAGACAGTCTATTTCAAAATTTGCTGACAAGTCCCTTAATCCTCGTGCAACGAGGCTTACCGGGACATTGGAATAGCACACCCGTTATTTCAATTACATTTCAAAATAACGGGCAGGCTGTCAAGACGCAGAAAACGCTATTTCAGGATATTGGAAGTATCCCAAAATAGCGCTGCAGTGTAGACGTACCCCTCTCACATTCCTTATCTACTGTCCTTGTGTCTTTCCTAAGCCATCATATCACTCTTCCCTTCCCCCCTTTTAGCTTTATGGAAAATGCTTCCTCTTCTCTGTGGCTTAATTATGGCTAATACATGAACCCCACATACTGCTCAAAGACCACACTTTAAAATAAATGTGCTTTGTATTTGTCTCACTGCACTCGGTTATATTCATATTGAATTGTGTGAGGTTTGCCGGAATGAATCTCAGGCTGGCTTGAATATGGGAAATGACAGACTTGTTTTCTTGCACCTTTCCAGGAGCTTTTGCTAAGACATGTCTAGAATCAAAATAGTAGCTCAGTTCGGAGACTTGTCAACCACATTATCAAGATGCACTTATACGTCTCTAGCCAAGACTGTCTCTAGACCTGTCTTTCTATAGCACCTAACAGAACACTGGTGCCAATTTCAGCTGGGGCTTCTAGACATGACTAATACAAACAATTAGAGCTGGTTGGAAAATGGAATTTCCATTCCATGGGAAAGTCTGACATGTTAAAACTTCCCACCATCCTCCTTTGGGATGCTAGGGTCAGAATTATGAAATTTTTTCACGAACAAAAATTCCAAAATCGTTCATTCCAGAAAGATCTAATCTAAACGAAATGTTCTGAGCAGGTTGTTAACATAAAACATATTAAACATTATACATATATACACACCTGAAATATTAAATAGAACCGATAATACAATTTTAAAAGTAAAACAAGTCAGGACAAAATGAGATCACAATGACATACTCTTTTTTTGTTTCAAAACATTACACGTGTTTTCTGTTGGAACTGCCAAAATCAATATGTTCCCGCAAAACATTTTGATTCCAGCAAACAGAATTTTCTGACTGAAAAATTTTCAATTGAGTCATTTTCCATCAGCCCCTCAAATTATCATTATAGGAGAAAGCAGGTCCCTCCAGGCCTCACAGGGTTACTGTACTGCAACAAAACAGGGTGTTTACTTTGTGATAACAGCAATCTATAGAAGTGCAGTTGAGGCTCTCAGCTTCTGCACACCTATTCAGCAGATCTGTCTGCTGTAAAAATGGATCTTTGTGTTTAGTTGCTGCCCATTGTTTCCCTTCAAACAGAGCCATTGCCTGACATCACAAGAATACGCACACACACACACACCCGACACACACTCTGGACACCTGTGAGAAATTTATTGGCCTTTCGTGGAGGGAAAGAAAAGAGCTGGAACAATTCTATCTCTTCTGGGGGTATCTCGTGGTTGCCTGGTGTTTTGACGGGCTGCCATTCTTTCCCAAATAAATGTGATAGCTCCGATGCGAGCACTAATAACAAAGGCCTCTGAATAACAAAGGGCTCTGATTCTACACAGCAATTGCGCGAGACTGTTATCAGCCTCTTTGCAGTGATTATTCTCCCAGCTCGAGATGTCATGGCTTTATAGTCAAGAAAATCCTGCATGGAACTCCTCTTCCTTGGCTGTCTCCCTGTCACTCATAGGACTAGACAGGTGTGGTACAAAGAACAAGGAAAAATCTGCAGCCGGTGTAAGTCAGGGTAATGCTACTTACTTCAAGGGAGCTATGTTACGTTACACCGGCTATGGGGGCTGACTCCCCAGCCAAACACCCCTGGGAAATTCAGAGCTAGCGCAATAAATATTTGACCTGTTTATGGGGAAAACTTCATTTTGATAGCCAGGCCAATGACAGGAATCTTTGCCTGCTGCTGTGACAGTCCTTTCAGCAAGCCTTCACAGGAAAAGAGCTGGGCAAACACTAGATCTGCCATTTTGTGTTCCCGTCTGTCCCCATGATGTTTCTCATTTTATACTAGGATTGTAAACTGGGGGCACAGCTCCTTTCGGTGCTCTGCCGTTGTGCAGCGCCTGACACACCGGGGCACTGATCTAGGACTGAGGCCCCTAGCCACTACCACACAACAAATAATGAACAATGGAGTGGCACAAAGGCACCTTGGCAAAACCATTCTGGGGAGCAGGGCTAACGAAAGTGTCTGTGAAATGTTAACAGCAGGGAGCAGAGGGCTATTGTTGCTGCAGTGGGGCAGGCAAAAGGCCTTTTCCATGTTTGTCTAGGGATACAGACAGTCACTAGAATAGGTTTTTGCGTCCTGCCTCTCTAGACATGAAAGCTGATGGCTGATTGTCTTGATGGTTGCTTACGGGGAGCAATGGCTTAATACAACGCAGTGTCTCAAAAGACAGAGGTTAATCTTCTGTTTCCCCTCTCCCTTGTGGCAGTCAGAGCTGGTTAACGTGGGGCTGGGTGAGGGCTAGCTGCAGATCTGGGTGGCTGGAAGGTTTAAGCAGCATGTTGTGTGCTATTTCCTGACTCATCCAGGATGTGGAGAATAGCCGAGCTGGTGGAAAGGCTGCTGCTTTGCTTTCCTTGGGGTAGCCATTCTCATTTTATCCCTTTGAAAGTCTGCTGCCCTGTAGTTAAGGCTCCTACTTGTTCTTTTTTTGCTTGTTTTTGCGCGATCTGGTGTTTGCCAGGCAGGGAAGAGTTCTTTGAGGGGGTCAACAAACATGTGGACAAGGGGGATCCAGTGGATATAGTGTACTTAGATTTCCAGAAAGCCTTTGACAAGGTCCCTCACCAAAGGATCTTAAGTAAAGTAAGTTATCATGGGATAAGAGGGAAGGTCTTTTCATGGACTGATAACTGATTAAAACACAGGAAACAAAGGGTAGGAATAAAAGGTAGGTTTTCAGAGTGGAGAGAGGTAACTAATGGGGTCCCCCAATGGTCTATCCTGGGACCAATCCTATTCAACTTATTTATAAATGATCTAGAGAACGGGGTAAACAGTGAGGTGACAAAATGTGCAGATGATACCAAACTGCTCAAGACAGTTAAGACCAAAGCAGACTGTGAAGAGCTTCAAAAAGATCTCACCAAACTAAGTGATTGGGCAACAAAATGGCAAATGAAATTTAATGTTGATAAACGTAAAGTAATGCACATGGGAAAAAATAATCCCAACTATACCTACAATATGATGGGGACTAATTTAGCTACAACTACTCAAGAGAGAGATCTTGGAGTCATTGTGGATAGTTCTCTGAAAATATCCACTCAGTGTGCAGTGGCAGTCAAAAAAGCAAATAGAATGTTAGGAGTAATTTAAAAAGGGGCAGAGAATAAGACAGAGAATATCCTATTGCCTCTATATAAAGCCATGGTATGCCCATATCTTGAATACTGCATACAGATGTGGTCGCCTCATCTCAAAAAGTTATATTGGCATTGGAAAAGATTCAGAAAAGGGCAACAAAAATGATTAGGGGTTTGGAACGGGTCCCATATGAAGAGAGATTAAAAAGACTTGGACTTTTCAGCTTAGAAAAGAGAGACTAAGGGGGGATATGATAGAGGTCTATAAAATCATGACTGGTGTGGAAAAGGTGAATAAGGAAACGTTATTTACTTATTCCCACAATATAAGAACTAGGGGTCACCCAATGAAATTAATAGGCAGCAGGTTTAAAACAAACAAAAGGAAGTTTTTCTTCACTCAGCACACAGTCAACATGTGGAACTCCTTGCCAGAGGATGTGGTGAAGGCTAAGACTTTAACCGGGTTCAAAAAAGAGCTAGATAGATTCATGGAGGTTAGGTCCATCAATGGCTATTAGCCAGGATGGGTAGGAATGGTGTCCCTAACCTCTATTTCTCTAGAGGTGTGTGACAGGGGAGGGATCACGTGAGGATTACCTAATGTGTTCCCTCCCTCTGGGGCATCTGGTATTGGCCACTGTCAGCAGACAGGATCCTGGGCTAGATGGACCGTTAGTCTGACCCAGTATGGATGTTCTTATATTCTAAACGGATGCAGATGTAGGTTTTAAACTTTTTTCAGCCTCTGAACCCCTTCCAGCCTCTGGCTCTTGTTGTCATTGTGTAGCCACAGGGCAAGTTCTTGACAAGGAGGAAATTGGGATATCAGTAGAACCCAGGATATCTGGGCTCAATTCCTGTCTTCTCGTGTGACCTTGGGAAAATCTTTCTGCACCTCAGTTTCCCCACTGATAAAATGTGGGATAATCATCCTTCCTTTCTCTCTCATCCTCCTTCTGTCTTGCTTAATTAGGTTGAAAGATCCTCAGCAATTCCAACGTCAGAAGGGAGCCCTCCCCTGTATAGCACAGGTCAGAAAATTGCCCCACAATAATTCCTAGAGCAGATCTTTTAGAGCAACATCAACCTTTCATTTAAAAATGGCCAGTGAGGGCGAATCTGCCATAACCCTTGGTAAATTGGTCCAAGGGTTAATGACGCTGACCATTACAAATGTGCACCTTAGTTCCTGCCTGAATTTGGCTAGCTTCAGCTTCCAGCCATTGGGTCGTGTTCTATGGGTCTCTGTGAGACTGGAAAGCCCATCATTAGGCCTGTATGTAGGAATTTCTGAGGGGGTGGTGTGAGCCTTGGGAGGGGCTGGTAGCTGCCCTGCCCCCACAGCCCAGCCCCACCTCCAGCTTCACTCGGCTGCAGCATGGGGGAGGGAGGTTGGGGCAACGTGCCGCCCCAGGCTCACGCTTACTTAGAGGACCACAGGGGGGTGCACCCCCCCTTCGGACCTCCCTACATATGGGCCTGATTATTAAATATCTGTTCCCCATGGAGATATTCATAGACTGTAACCAAGTTTGGTGGACCAACTGGATTGAGCTCGCTGAGGCAATCGCTATAAAGGCATGTCTTCTAATTTTCTCGTGGATCTTCTTTGAACCCTCTGCAATTTATCAACACCTTCAGGGCAGGCACTGCCCCTAACTGTGTTTGTACAGCCCCAAGCACATTGGGGTTCTGATTTCAGTTGAGGCCTTTAACTATTACTGCAATACAAATAAACAATATCATAACCGGCAAGTCACATGGTTCTTGACAAGCGCATAGATGGATCAGAAGGATAGGTTTTGAAAGGCAGGTCCTATCTCACCCACTGGACTAAATTTCTACAGCCCCTCAAGGTATCCATGGGTTTTAGGTCTTCATCGGATGTTACCTACTTCTGTTACCTACCAGTACTTGACCCACTGGTCACGTCAACTCACTTTCCTGGGGGATAACTATGCGTTGGTTCTTTTGCATAGTGCTTTGAGAACTTGGGATGAAAAGAGCTAGAGTACATCACAGCTGAGCTAAATATTAAGATTGTGGGACACTGGTTTAATCTACAAGAGCACTGCTTTTGTGTCATCATGACTGATGATTTACTACTGCGAATTATGAAAATAGATGATTAATTGCCTTGCATTAGCTCCGCATTCTCCAGTGAAATTAGCACTTCAGCCATGGAGTAAAAACATATTTCATCTCTTCCTCAAAAAAGGGAAAACAGTGGCACCTTATCTATTAATCAAGCCTTACATTAATCAGGATAACACACCATAATTGTGATTACAGTTAGAAATCAATTAATGCTCACCTTAAAATAAAGTGTGGAGAGGGAAGCAATTAGGGTAATAGAGCTGGAGCATCAGGAAGACATGAATGTTATTGGCAATTATGAATTGCCTATTGCACTTTTTTGCTTCTCTAAAATCTTGCAGAGGTTGATGGAGGTCAAATGACATCTGTCCTGACAAGGCCAGATATGTACATGTACCATATTATGGGCTAAATAGCGGTGATGCCATAAACCAAGGGTGGGGAACATTTTTTTGGTCAGGGGCCGCTGAACCACAGAAAAATCAGTTGGGGACTGCACACAAGTGAGAAGCCAAAAAAAAAAAAATCTCACGGATGTGGCCCTTGACCGAGAAGCCCCTAACCCCTGAGTCCTGGAGGCCAGATCCAGGCAAGCTGGGAGCCGCATCCGGCCCCCACCTCTGCCATAAATGAAGCCTAACGATGGCCTGCCCTTGGAGCAGGCTAAGAACCAAGCTGTGATTCAGAGCCGCTATCTGGTTCCTTGCATCCCCATTGCTTAGGAGGCCAGAGCACTAGACCAGCATGAGGCCAGTGGCAGGTGGCTTCCCCTTGGCACGTTAGGAGAAAGGAGCCAAGGCGCAACCTATTCTTAGCCCTGTCTGCCATCTCCACACTCACGTGCATGGGCAGGGGAGTGGAGATTCTGCGGTGGCTGCTATCCGCACCCTGGTGCAGGCAGCAAGTGTAAGGATGGGCTACAACCTGGCCCTCTCTTATCCATCGCCTACTTTAGCCAGTAGGGATTCTGGCTCCTCCTGACCATGGAAGCTTCTGTCATTTAAAAGAGTAACTTGAAAATGTCCCATCCAATCAGTATGCAGCAATCGCAGCTGCCTTACGCAACTGGACCAATGCATCCCAGCTGGACGCAGCTGGGCAGTCTGGGTGATATCCCTGGAAAATTGAGCACTGACAGATAAGAACCAACAATGGTCCTGGATTTAATCAGGAATTTGGAAATTAGTTTATAATCCTTCCCAAGCTTCCCTTTCCTCTCCTAGGAGTCTGAAAGGTTCATTCCATGGATGCCATGCACAGGAGGCAGGGGTATCTTACACATGCCTTGGTATCTATCCCCTCTGAAGGGGCCATTTTTCAGTGCCTGGTAGGGCAGGTTATGAAGACCTCTTGATCCCCTAATGCATGTCTACACTAGGAAATTATTTATTTCAAAATAATAACTCCCAAAATAATAATTTTGAAATAGCGTGTCCACACTACGGGGAAGCCTCGAAATTAGTCGGAGGCAGGCTCCGTTATTGTGGATGGGCTACCTCGACTTAGAGCCCCACTGGGGAGTAATTAATTTGAATGACTCTGGGGAGGAGTTATTTCGAAATAGCGTCACCGGAGCATCCACTCTACCGCTATTTCGAAATAACGATTTCAAAATTAGCGTTATTCCTCCTGGAAAGGCGTTATTTTGACATAACAGGCTGGTTATTTCAAAATAATAACGGGTATGGTAGTGTGGACGCACCGCTTGTTATTTTGAAATAACTCCTTAGTGTAGACCAGGACCTACCTGGCAACATTCAACTGACCATAAGTGGATGGGAAAGGCAGCCCGCATCTGACAAGAAGAGTATCCCACTACTGCTGAGTCCTTAAACCAAGTGTATGGAAGTAAAAAGAATCTTTGCCCTGCCCCCCTTCCCATGCTGCTCAGGAGTGGTTGCATTTGCAGCCCCAGGATTTACGAACCAAATGGGTGTGTGGTGAAGAGGAATGAGGGTCATGTGGTTAAGACGCTGGATTGGAATCAGTTCCCAGATTTGCTAGAGACTCCCTGAGTGATTTGGAAACGTATCAAGGCTCTCTCCTCACGGCAGAGTTTGCTCCAGCCAGCCCAGCTTGAGTGAACACAGCCTAACCACAAAACAACACTCAGGGCTGCTGTGCTTACACTGGCGCTGCCATTTCTTGTGTGTGGCACTAGGACTTCTCCATAGAGAACCATAGGCCTGGAAGGAACCTCGAGAGGTCATCAAGTCCAGTCTCCTGCCATCACAGCAGGACCAAGCACTGTCCCTGACAGGTGTTTGTTTAACCTGCTCTTAAAAATCTCCAATGCTGGAGATTCCACAACCTCCCTAGGCAATTTATTCCCGTGCTTAACCACCCTGAGACATTTTTGCTAATGTCCAACCTAAACCTCCCTTGCTGCAATTTAAGCCCATTGCTTCTTATCCTAGCCTCAGATATTAAGGGGATTAATCTTTCTCCTCGGAACACCCTTTTGGGTACCTGAAAGCTGCTATCATGTCCCCTCTCAGTTTTCTCTTTTCCAGACTAAAAAACCCCCCAATTATTTTAGACCTCCCTTATGGGTCATGTTTTCTAGACATTGCTCTTCTCTGGGATGGCAGTGAGCTGAGCTGCTCCATGGATTCTTTCCCAATGGATTGTGGGAACGAACTTGTCTTGTCTTTACCACATGGAGAGAACTGCGGGGAGGCACTGGAGGATTAGCAACAGTGACATTAGCACAGCAAAGTCTGTGGTGAGTCTAGACTACATTCCTCTTTCGAAAGAGGAATGCAAATGAGGAAAATTGAAAATGCAAATGAAGCGCAGATTTACAAATCTCATGCTTCATTTGCATAATTGCGTCCGATCGCTTTTTTGAAAAAGGTTTTTTTAAAAAAAAGGAGACTAGACGTGGTTCTTTCGAAAAAAAACCTCTTTTTCAAAAGAACCCTTATTCCTAAAAAAATGAGGATTACAGGGTTCTTTCAAAAAAGGGGTTTTTCTCCCCGAAAAAACGCATCTAGACTGCTTTTTTTTTTTAAAAGCGATCGGACAATTATGCAAATGAAGCGCAAGATTTGTAAATCTGAACTTCATTTGCATTTTTGATTTCCCTCATTTGCATTCCTCTTTCGAAAGAGGAATGTAGTGTAGATGTAGCCTGGTTGTGTGAGCAGCTGATGAGCTATGCTAACTCCAGACTCAGCCTGTTCCCCCGTCTTAGGCCAACCGCCATGAGCTAAAAGTACCACCCCGGTCATGCTAAGGGTTTGTACTTAAACAGGGCTTCAGTTCAGAGCAAAGCTCTCGCTCAGTGCAAGCCCTACATCTCCCAGGGCCTCAGAGCTCTTTCTGTCAAGTAAGGAAAAGAAACCTTTCTGCCACTCTGCTTATCTTACAAAATCTATGATGCAAGGAGTGTCTCTCACTATACAGTGCAAACCAGCTGGTCTTATGTGGGATCCCGGAACTCTAATGTAATACAAATAATCATCAGCTAATCAGATGCATGGAGTGGAAATTTACACTCCATGCATCTGACAAAGTGGGTTTTTGTCCATGAAAATTTATGCCCAAATAAATCTGTTCGTTTTTAAGATGCCACAGGACTCCTATTTGTTATTGTGGATGCAGACCTAATATAGCTACACCTCCGATACTCAGCAGCGACTCAGTATCTTTGTTCCTAGGGCAAAAGCAGGTCTCTCTCAACCTTTGAATTCCCCTGCCTTTCCCTAACTCCCTTCTCTCCGTGTTACTGAGTGACCTCTTTTTTCCTTTTGTTCATTTCTCTTTTGAAAACACTTTGGCCCCATTTCCAGCACAAACATTTCCATAATGCCAAGATATAAACACTCTTCAGTTGCGGTGAGATTAGCTTCAACAGCCATTACAATGAAAAGTTAAATGTGGGGTTTGTCTCTGGAATTAATTCCTTATTTGGCATTTTGGTTAGTGCTGTCACCCGACCCGGTTTCTGCAGCCTGATTAATACTTTCATTGTGCTAGGCTCAGAATTCAGTGGAATCCTTGGGTTTAATGTAAACATTTACAGTAGGATGAAGAAGAGGAGTCAGCCTTGAGTTTGGGGGATCTCAGACCAAGCTGAGGAGACATATATACAAGTTACAAAGCCACTATGGAGTCTGGCACCGTTGGCTCGCTCTGTTCAGAAAAGGCCCCAGCTACTCAGCAGCAAGAAGGGTTGTAAATCAGGGTTGAAGTGCACACTGTGGCAGAAATGCTTAAGAGTGGGATGGTCTGATACTGGAATATTGGGGTTACCACAGATTATGATCAATCATAGAATCATAGAGCTGGAAAAGACCTCAGAAGGTCATCAAGTCCAGCCCCCTGCTCTAGGCAGGACCAATCCCAACTAAATCAACCCAGCCAGGGCTTTGTAAAGCCAAGACTTAAATACCTCTAGGGATGGAGACTCCACTACTTCCCTAGGTAACCCATCAAGCTGCAGTAACAAGAGGCATTTGCACTTAAGCCTGGAATACCAGGAGGTTTTTCAGTTCAGCACTGACTTACTGGACTCGTTCTTCTAATCAGCGTGGCTCCTCTGAGCTAACTGACTTTCCCCAGCTGATGAGCTGGCCCTTTAGTTATCTTAGGTGAGTGTCTTCTGAGAACCTTCCTTTCCTGCCCTCTCCAACATGCTGAAAGGTTCAGGAGAAATTCTAGATAGCACCAAGCCTAGAGCCGGAACTTTGCACCACAGAGTATCTGCCAAGAACGCCACGAGGTTATTTGGAAAAAGCTCAGAGCTGTGTGGATTGCATGATCATCACAACCTAGGTCTGGAAGGGACTTTAAGAAGATTGTGCTGAGGCAGGACCAAGTAATCCTAGGCCATCCCTGCTGGGTGTTAGTCTAACCTGTCCTTAGAAACCTCCAGCGATGGGGATTCCCCAACCTCCCTCGGAAGCCTACTCCAGAGCTTAACTATGCGTAGAAATTTTTTCTGAACATATAAACTAAATCTCCCCTGCCACATACAAGAGAGGGGTGCTCTCTTACTGCTCTGGCAACTCCCAGTGACCCATCGGAGGATTAGCTTGCCACATGGTCTGATTCCCTTTCCCGAGGTTGCTCAGCCTATGGCTCTGGAACCTCTCTCATGCTCCTGGAGCTGCATTGCTTTCCTTTCATGGCTTAGCCCTCCAGCCCAGGTGCAGCAAATCCCCCCATGCTGGGATTTTATTGTAGAATTGTGGCACTGGCAGGGACCTAGAGAGGTCTTCTATTCCAGTTCCCTGCCCTCATGGCAGGACTAAGTATTAGCCAGATCATCCTTGATAGGTGTTTATCTAATCTTCAAAAATCTCCAAAGATGGAGATTCCACAACCCCCCTAGGCAATTTATTCCTGTGCTTAACCTCTTTGACAGGAAGTTTTTCCTAAAGTCCAACCGAAACCTCCCTTGCTGTAATTTAAGACCATTGCTTCTTGTTCTATCAGAGCTAAGGAGAATAGCCCCCTCCTCCTCCTTGTAACAACCTTTTAGGTACTTGAAAACTTTTATCATGTTCCCATTTCAGTCTTCTCTTCTCCAGCCTAAACAAACCCAGTTCGTTTCATCTCCCCTCATTGTTCTCTAGACCTTCAATCATTTTCATTGTTTGTTCTCCATTTGTTCTACATCTTTCCTGAAATGTGGTACCCAGAACTGACCACAATACTCCAGTTGAGGCCTAATCAGAACAGAGCCGAGTGGAAGAATGGCTTCTTGTGTCCTGCTCACAACACCCCTTCTAATAAATACATCCCAGAATTATGTTTGCTCTCCGCTCTCCCAGCGTCACACTGTTGACTCTCATTTGGTGTCTGATCCACTATGACCTCGGCTCCCTTTCTGCAGTACTCCTTCCTAAGCAGCCACTTCCGATTTCATGTGTGTGCTGTTGATAGTTCCTCCCAAGTGGATAGGGTTACCAGATGGCTTAAAAAAAAATACTGGACAGACTTGATCTCAGATGGGGGGAAGGGCTGGCTGGGAGGGCGGAGAACCGGCTGGTGGGAAGCAGGGCTGGTCGAGAGGGGGTCGGGGGGAGTGGGGCTGGCTGGGGGAGATCGGGTTGGAGGGGGAGAACCGGCCGGCAGGAAGCAGGACTGGCTGGGAGAGGAGAGGGTTGGGGAGAGTGGGGCTGGCCATGGAGATCGGGGGGGAACCAGCCAGCGGGAAGCAGGGCTGGCCGGGAGGAGCAGGGCTGGCCGGGGGAGGTCGGGGGCGGGGAGGAGAGAATCGGCTGGCGGGAAGCAGGGCTGGTCGGGAGGGAGATGGGGAACAGGGTTGGCCGGGGAGAGGAAGAGGGGAGGGGGAGAACTGGCCAATGGGAAGCAGAGCTGGCTGGGAGGGGTCGGGTGAAGCGGGACTGGCCGGGGAGATCGGGGCAGGGGGACCGGCCAGCGGGAAGCAGGGCTGTCCGGGAGGAGGTCGGGGGGAGGGGAGAACCAGCCGGCGGGAAGCAGGGCTGGCCGGGAGGGGTCAGGGGGAACGGGGCTGGCCGGGGAAGATGTGGGGGGGTTGGGGAAAGAACCAGCCGACGGGAAGTAGGGCTGGCCGGGAGGGGGTCTAGGGGAGCAGGAGGAGAGAATCGGCTGGCAGGGAGCGGGGCTGGCCCAGGCGCATGCAGATCCCGGGGTGCTGAGCGTCCCGCGCATAGTCCTGGCGAAGCACAAGTGAGTCCGGCCCCAGGGATTTCATCCCGCCCCAGCCCTGCCCCCACTCTCCTCCTCTCTACTGCGTAGTTTCGTACTGCCTGGCTGGTAGACATGCTCATGCAGTGTGACTCACGCAGTGCGAGTGTGTCTACCAGCCAGGCAGTGCACAACTAAGTACTGATACTCATAATAATAAAACTTTCTTAATTAGAAAATACCGGACATTTATATGTCCAGTATTTTCTCAATTTATTTCCTGGACAGAAACCTCAAATACTGGACTGTCCGGTTCAAAACTGGACACCTGGCAACCCTACAAGTGGAGTACTTTATATTTAACCTTATTGTATTTCATCCTGTTTACTTCATTTCTCCAGTTTGCCCAGATCATTTTGAATTTTAATTTTATGCTCTAAAGCACTTGCAACCCCTCCCTGCTTGGTATCAGCTGCAAACTTCATTAGTGTACTCTCTATGCCATTATGTAAATCACTGACGAAGATATTGAACAGAAACAGACCCAGAACTGTTGATAGACCCTTCCAGCTTGACTGAACCAATGATAACTATTCTTTGGGAACAGTGTTCCAACCAGTTATGCACCCACCTTATAGTAGCTCCATCTAGATTGAATTTCCCAACCACCCCACAACATTTATCATCATTTGACAAGGTCTGAAATTACCATTGTGGCTTTACTAATAGTCCTGGGATACGATGGATACTGTGCAGCCCGTTACCTGATATGCAACCTGGCCAGAACAAATGCTTGCAAAGATTATCAACGGTGGTCCAAAAGATACAGCCCCAAAAACACTGGGGACCAGATCCTCAGGTGATGCACAGCAACACAGATGCATTGAAGTCAGTGAAATAGGGGGCCGTGTTGCAGGTCAAGAAGGCCATGCACTGGCAGAATTGTGCATGTTGTTGCGGGGTCGGAGAAGGACTGGAGTGGCAGGGGTTGTCGTGAAAGGGGGGAGGAGGGATCGAAATGGAGTGAGTTGGCAGAGTTACGTGCTGGGGCCCAGGACTGGAATAGCAGATGAAGCTGCTGGTCAGGCATGAGGCACATCATCAGAGCTGCGTGTGGGATTCTCTTTGCTATGTGGCAGGGCTCCCTGTATTGTTGCTCTGGGATTTATTTGCAGCAGCGACTTCCTTTATTCCTTTTCCATCATCGCCAGTCAAATCCCCGCCGTCTCTGTCCACCAGTGAGAGCCAAGCCATTGTGTGGTGCGAGCTGTGCATGAAAGATAAGGTCATTTAGAAAAAATGAAAACCCACCCCAAAGCAAAACCAGATTTTGTTGATATGTATAAAGCATGTAAAGACGTGGGGGTAGTGAGAGCAACACTTTAAAGGCGAGAGAAAGCAATTAACATTTGGCAAGCTAGGAGGGCTATGCAGTTATCATGGCAACGCCTGGAGTTTGCAGAGGTTGTCTGAGAGCATCAGCTTCTCCGGAGACCTGTCCTACTTGTACGTGAGTAGCAAATAGGGGAAGCCCAGTTTGAATGGGCTTTAAAATGAAACACTTGAACAGTGAGATGAGAGAAGCTCCCCAGGCTGGCTTAGGCGCTGAGGCTTGGCCTGGCCTCATGGCCATATTTGGGTGTATGGCCTCTCCAGAGAAAGCCCATTTCTCTGCATCACTGGGCTAGCATGGTCTTTTGTTTTATACTTAGACTGTTAGCTCCTTGGAGCACAGATCAGATTTTTGTTCTGTGTTTGTACAGCACCTAGTACAATGAGTCCTGGTTCACACCTGGGGCTGTAGGTGCTACAGTAATACATATAGTAATATAGCTAGGAGAGGTAAGCTGATTCAGATAGGAAGAGTAGCTCAGTTTTGCTACCTGGAAATATTTAGGCTGCTAAAGCCCGACTGTGGAGCCAAGGGTGGAATATATGATGATGAGGACCTTCTAATTTTTCCCATCCATGTGCAGAATAAATTTTGTTATATGCGCCACAGCCTATGAGGATGTGTACCACCCATAGAAACAAATGCGCCCAGCTGTGGGGGTTCTGCTAATCAGCTGGACAGCATTTGAGTCTCTCCTGGGTGGCCACCCAAGCACTTAGCTTACTAGGAACACTGATGAGGACCAAAAATAAGGGTCACCTCTTCAGCTGCACCAGGTTTACATCTGCTGAGAATCTGGATTAGAGACTAAATGTAGCAATGGAAGATGTTGGGGAGGATCTATTTCTCTCTCATTTATACCATATGACACGATCTCAGATCGACCTTTCAGCAATTTTGATGTCACCACAACCTAAGAAAGAGAGCAAAGCTGGGGGTAAATTTAGAGCTACCCTCGTTACAATAGGGAGTAGTTGAGATCATGCAGCATCAGGAGCAATTTATCTCCCCTGTGTCATGAATGTCATCAGAGCTTCTGAGCTCATGGCTCAGCGAATTCTCTTGCTTGCCTATCGTTTTCCTCCAGGGACTGATTTTAAAGGGGTTAACAGTGTGTGGTGAGGACAAAATTCTAAATCAAGGGAACCTGCTACAACAGAAGCTGGAATGTCCCGGTAAGAGGATCATAGGGAGTAGGAGCATGTTCAAAAACCCCTTGCAGGAAGCACCAGGTTTTCTTGCTCCTCAGTTTGTCAAATGGAACTTGGCATCCCGCTCTCTCCGCTGTATTGTTGTGAGAAACATGTTCATCTTGACATGAATACAGTAAATGAAGTGAAAACTGGCTGAAATAGCTTCATCGAGGAGAGGCACAGACTTGTCATGGAAATGAGTCAAAGCAGCACCTCTCTCGGAGGAGCCAGAGCGCGCAGACACAATAGCTATTGAACTCACCTCTCAGCTCTGGTATTTAAGTTTAGCTCACCCTCTGACCAAAGTGACTGCAAATCAATTAGATCTGACAGGTCCTACTTTAAGTGCATCAGCAGGGCACATGGTAATGTCTTGCTATTAAAAAAATCCCCAGCATGTTTGACCTTGGATGTAATAAAAGGCCCGCATCAGCGCGTCAAGACTCGCTCTCTGTGGGCAGAAGAATAGTCGCAGTATGCAATACCCACAGATTATGTAGTGCAAAGAAAATATTTTTCTGTTAATGGATACGGGAGTTGGAGGACACGGTCTTCCAAAAGCCCTTTGAAAGAGCAGCTGGTTTGCTTCTTTTCCAACATGGTCACTTACTCTATCGACTCTTTGGAGAGAGAAACTCCTGTCCCAACATCTCTCGTTCCCATCTGTGCTCCAGAAGAGCATGGAGAATGCCTCTGAGTAGCACCCACGCAAAGCCCACTCCATCGCACGGAGGTGATCAGTGTTCAAAATGCCAACAGCCAAGAGGTTAGGAGATCCGAAGAATAAGAAAAAACCCTGGAAAGTAAGAGCAGCAATGCTAAGGTCTCTGCTCTCAAGCTTCTACAACACTGGAGCCAATAGAGGAGAGTTCATATAGTTCATTCTCCAGGTGTCCCGGGCAGCATTGCTGCTGACAGCGTAGTCCCAAGGTCCAGTCTAACTGTCAATCTCTCAAGCAAAAAGGTTCCAACTCCTCCCCCTGAGAAGATTCTTCCACAGTCTGATAGATGTTACTGACCAACATATTCTCCTGCTGCTCAGATTAGGGCCAGATGGTGCAACCCGTATTGATCTCATGAGGCTATGTCTAGACTATGTAGAATTTTCGCAAGAGGATATGCAAATTCGGCAGGAATTTGCATATCTTCTTTCGATCTCACTTTCGAAAGAGGATCTTTCAAAAGTGAAAATAGTCTGCACGTGTTTTTTTCAGAACTGCCCCCCCTTTTCGAAAAAACCGCTCACCCTTAAAAAAGGAGGTTTACGCGGTTTTTTCGAAAAAGGGTTTTTTTTCCGAAAAAAAAACGCATCCCGACTACTTTCACTTTCAAAAGATCCTCTTTCAAAAATGAGATCGGAAGAAGATATGCAAATTCCTGCCGAATTTGCATATCCTCTTTCAGAAAAAAAATCCACGTCGTTTAGACGTGAAAACTGACAAGCCCTCTCATTGGCATCAATGGAACTTCTTATGAGAGCAAGTGTTTACCCATATGACCAAAAGCAGCAGTGTCTCCCCACATACATAAATATTCACTAATATAGAGGATGGCCACCCTTCCCCCGGAGAAAATGGGACACCCCCAGCTAACTCACCCAAAAATGCCTCCCCACCCATTGCTGGAACCCTGCCCCCTTCCCCACACCAGCCTGTGGCCCATTGCTGGAACCCTGCCCACCACCCTCACCCCAAGACAGCTGTCTGGAAGCCCGAGTGGATCCCGCTCACTGGAATACTGCTCCACCCCCAGCCCTATCTCCCCCCAGGAGGGAGGAGGGCTGATATCTCCACTCCCCTTCCCTTGGCGCCATCCCTCACTTTCTGAGGGAAGTGAGAATTTGTCCCTTTTTCTCTTGCTAGCTGGTCAAGTCTGCAAGAGCAAATGGGACAACTGTCTCCTTTTGGAAAAAGAATAAGAACAGCTGGGTCAGGTCTTAACAAAAGGGCCTGTCTGGCCCAAGTGGGATGTATCACCGCCCGACCGGTATATAACCTGCACATGAATCCAGTCCAACCATTTTTCCTTAGCTTCATTTCATCCCATTAACTCTATTTCCATCTCCAACCAATTTAAGCTCTCTGGCTGCTGAGTGCATTTACTATTCTCCTCCCAATTCTTTGTATTTTCTGGTCCTGAACTAGTCAGAACAGGCTCTGGATTTGCTCTCCTTTTTCCTCGAGCCTCTGAGGTCACAACCAGTACCTCATGGCAGCTGGTGGATGTCATTCAGGCAGGGTGAAATGAAGAGAAATGCTTTTTCCTTCAGGGCATCTCTGACTCTCCTCCTTCAGCCAAACGGGCCAGTTGTGGCTGATTCTCTATGTTTACATGCCGTTTGGAAGAGTTTACTCATTTATGGAGCAGACAATTGTTTTAGATTCCCCGGTTGTGACAAATTGCTGCCTGTTAGTATCACTCTGATGGAATAAGCGAAGTCTCAAACAGTGAAAAGCTTGTATTACTTTTTAATAACATTTCTTTAATGGAAAAACTTTTGTTGTGGCTCCACTAGTCTACTGTTACTGACATATCCATCCTTTCTACGTCTGTGAACACTAACATTGAACAAACCCCCTTAACAAGGTTGGAGTTTTATGCATTTTTAATTTAATGAAATTCAGCTTGAAATTGTGGAAAAACAATATTCGGTCTGGAAGAGCCGAACCCTTGAAAATCCCTCAATACCTCAGAGCAGCAGGAATGGCACACGCTGAAAAACTATTTCTGCTCCTTCTTCAGAAATCTATAGAGGTTTCCTTACTGGGTTTATCACTGCATGGCTGCCTCCAATTCCAAACAGTCCTTCTACATGTTAATTGTATTTTCTCAAGTCCCCTGCTGTCGGAACACCCCTCCATGAGGCAGGGAGCACGGAGAATCCCAATTTTATTCTGGAGCTAGGTTTGAATTGGAGGTACACGGACCCATGAAAACCAGAATGGGATCGCCTGTGGCATCTATTCTATAAGGGTCTGTCGCTGTAGTAGCCACTCCTGTGAGTATTTAGGCTCACAAAACAAAATGGCTCTGAGATGACAGGATTAATTAGAGGTGAGTGTTTCAGCCACTGAGCTGAAAAAAAATCAATTGTTCAAGCTTAAAACTTGTTTAGTTTAATGTAAAGTAACTTATTTTTTTTCATTTCACTAGAGTGTTATTTTGAATCTCCGCATCTAGCTACATTTTCTAAATGAAATGTTGAAATATTACACTTCAAAAATGTCAAATTATTTTCCAGTGATTAAAACACATCACAATGACCGTCTGACTTGCAATCCAGGCTAAGTGCTCTTCCTAGCTCAGGATGGGAAAGTGAGTTTGTCCTATTGAACCCTGTGATTACCACACATCTGCTATGTACAATCCGCCACTGTTTGGTGACTTTTCCCCAGGAAGCTCTGATCAGTCTATTTCCCCTGGTTAGAATTAATTTCATTCCTACAGGGTGAAGTGTTTACATCAAGAGGAACCAAAGGCAGGTACGTGAAGAGGAGAGTGGCAAACAATGTTTGGGAAAAAACAGAGCCAAGATAAAGGAAGAAAAAAAAATTGAGAGCAAGATGAGATTTCTAAAGGAGCTATATTCTGTTTGTGATAGAATGCAATGGGGATATAAACATTACGCTTGCTATACAAAGCTACTGGCCCATCCCACACAGAAGGAAGGAGGTAGAATGAATGCCACTGTGTACATGTTCTAAAAGCTCACGCAGCCACAAACCACGTGGAGTGCGGGGGAAATGCTCACCTATGGAAAAAAAAACCCTATCAAAATAACCTGGAAAAACTCATTACGCCACATCTAATCCACTCCTTTGCTGTCCAATGGGAAGTTTTTTCCCCAACCGAACATTCTGCAGAACTCTGTTCGAGTTTTAAAAACCTGAGTAATATGGAAATAAATAAATAAATAAATAATGAAAACAAGAAAAGAATAAAAACAAGAAAACAAGAGAAAACAAGATGTGTGAGCTCCAAGACTAAGGGAGATTCATGTATATTAAAGATTTCTCTCAGAGGTGTGTCAGTTCTTTATTATTCCCACTGCTAATATGACTACATAGCTACATACACATTGCTTTATGGAGTCTGCATAACATCCGTAGAGCATCTACATAATGGAAAGCTGGATAAAAGATTTGTGCCATAGCAAGGGGAAAGTATTCTGAGCAGATCCTTGCCAGGTCTCTGACCCAAACTCATGAACTTCAGCTACGAAGGAACCAGCAGTTGGCATGCCAGTCCCAGCTACATGGCCACCCAAAGAAGTCTCCAATTACTTGGTCCTTACCAAGTCTGACTAAATTGCCTTGTGCTCTCACCCAGAAACCACCAGAGAGGGAGATCAAACTGCCACGTTAATCACTTGTTTCCAGCATGAGTGGTGGGCAAGGCAGCTGGAAGCTGGGTGCTTGTTTGCACTGGAATGGAAAATGCATGTCTTACTGCAAAATGGTCTGACAATTTCTATGGTAACTCCCGGAATAAAGCAATTGCAGCTATAAACACATTCTCACAGCACCGAGAATTCACCTGCAGGAAGAAATAGGACCCAGCTGGTTGCTTTAGATTTTAGTTTAAATGGGGCTACAGGCCACTTGCTGGCCACACTAATACTCAACTGGCAGCCATCACTGGTGTGGTGTCCTGACAGGTAGCTTGCACTGTTCCAGGATAACTGTTGAGTTGTGTGTGTGTGCTCCCCCTCTACGTTGTGCTGGCTCTGCGCAGGTAGCCAGTACAGCAGACTCCGTAAGATCCCCCCAAAGACCACATCATCAGGTTTGTTGTCAAATGAAACATGGGCTCCAGCTCCCCAGATCAGATATCTACAGTTCAGCTAGTACTAATGTGCCCACTGACAATGGACTCTGCTCAGTCAGTGGAATTTTCTATTGCCCTCCAGACAGCCCCTTCAATTCCAAACAAATTACACATCACTCCTGACCTATCAGGTTGCCACCCTCTGATGTTACCTAGAAACCACACATTATCTTGCACCTGGTGATTCGATCAAAACATCTCTATCCATCATGCTGTGATTTTAGCCTTTCTCCTGAACCCAGGCTGGTATGTCCCTGTTACTTGTGGCGAGTGTGTTGGTACCAAGATGTTTAACGAGGTGTTGTTACCATCCCTATGGAATGTGCTTCTAGCCTGTGCCTAGTACCAGTTCGTGTTTTACACTATCAGCCCATGTTCTGTGAGCAGGCCTTGCCTCTTGGCCAGACCTCAGGTCTCATATTGGGCCTGTGATACTAAAAATATTTCTGCAATTACATTACCTTTAGCATGGATGTCTTTGTAATGCTCAGAGGAATAGATGCATTGCTGCTAGAAAGCACTGTTCCCTTAGGGAACAACAGAGTTCATAAATTGTGGGTGAGACCAGCTGGTTGTTCATCTTGAAATGCAAAAGGAAATCAGTGTGCCAGTTCATTCATTTCCCTCTCCATTGAGACAATCACTTTGTTTACTGCTAGTTGAGTTGCATGCACCAGAGTGTATTTCAGAAGACAATGTATTAGATCCTTCAGCTGGTGTTGCTCTTTTGACTTCAGAGCCATGCTGATTTATACCATCTGAGGATCTGCCCTGAGGACTGAACTGCTCAACGGGACATTTATTTTAATAGTCACTCCTGGTACTGGGGTATGGATCAGAACACTGATTTCACGCAGTGCAGATGGAACACACAAGAGGAAACGGTCACTTGTCTAGTCAGTAAATCAAAATTAAAACTCCACTTCCTTTTGAAACAGTGACCTGTTTGCAAAAATCCACCTGGCCCCATCAGACTGTGTTCATGCAGAGGCCTACCTGTATCTTGGACGAGTGAAGGAAGAGTTTCTATAAGCTGGTTTGCTGCCAGGGCAGAAAGTAAAAGCTGTGGAAATTGCAATCTGAAAGTCAAACATGGCAGGTTATGCATGGTGCGTGCTGGAAGGAGCAGGGCTCCAAAGCATCTGCTAATCTGGCTTACCTGGCATGTGTCAGAGAGCCTGGGGCTGAGCATCTGCTGGGATTCGACAGGGAGGGAAGAGGCTGTAAACCATCTCTGGGGAATGGGTTGAATGACATGTGACTGGAGGGTCTGTCTTCAGCGGCACTTAAGGGACAAGGAAGCACCTGCTTTGACAGAGCTGAACGGAAAAGCCAGAACCAAGAATCCCACCAGGAATTAGTCCCTACTCATTTCAGTGGTAAACCAAAGGGATGTAATTATTGTCTATTAGGCACTCACTGGTCCCTTAGCCCTATGAAAGACTCAAATACAGTCCCTGCTCCAAAGAGCTTATGATTTAAATAGACACAGAAGCCAGTATTCACCCTATTTTTGGTGGAAGTGAGGTATAGGAGCCGCCAGCAAATTTGCATCAGGGTTCTTGGGGTTAGGATTGCCGGATGGTTTCACCAGAAATACCGGACACACTTGACATTACATCACAATCTACAGTACATCTTATTTAGAAAATACCGGACATTTCTATTTCTCAATTTGTTTCCCGAACAGAAAGCTCAAACAGTGGACTGTCCAGTTCAAAACCGGACACCTGGCAACCCTACTTTGGGTTTGCTGGAGAAGTGATGATTAAGCTGGAGACTTGGCACAGAGAGAGGGCTCCCTGCAAGGAGGTAGCCTTAAAGCAGTGGTCACCAACCAGTAAATCAGGATCTACTGGTAGATCTTGGAGCCTCTGACAGGTGATCCTGACTGGTTTGGCCAAGAGGCTGTCAAGTGCCAACACTTCAGCTGCCCCTCCCTGCACTGCTGTGCATCTCCTGCCCTCTGTCTTGGAGCTGTCCCCTCAGGAGCTTCCTGGGCAGGGGAGGGGGAGGAGGGTGCTGATGTCAGGATGCCCCCCCCACACACACACTCTGTATCCTATCTCCACAGAGCAGAGAGGGGACAAAACAGGACTTGGGATGGAGTTTGTTGGCTGGTTTTTGGGAGTGGTGCAGGGCCACGGCCAGGGCCGGGGTGAGCCTGCCTTAGCCCCACTGCACCACCACCCAGGAGCCACCTGAGGTCAGCAGGGCCCAGTCGGAGCCCACATCCTGAAACCCTACCCCAGTTATGAACCCCCTCCTGCCCCAGCCCCAAGCACCCCTGCATCCAAGCACCCTCCCAGAGCCTGCTCCTAGACCCCCTCTAGCACTCCAACTGCCTGTCCCAAGCTCAGCTCAGAGCCTCTCTCATACTCCAGATCCCTTAATCCAAGACCAGAGTCTGCACCCCAACCCTCAGCCCCAGCCTGGTGAAAGTGAAGGAGGATGGGGAAGGGAGGATGGATTGCGCAGGGACGGCCGGGCTCAGAGAAGGGGCACAAAGGGTACATCTAGACTACAGGCTTTTGTCGACAGAAGTTTTGTCGACAGATACTGTCGACAAAGCTTCTGTTGACAAAGAGCGTCTAGACTACATCCAGTTCTGTCGACAAAGCAAGCCTCTTTGGCAACATGACAGCGTAGACGCAAAGGACAGTGTAGATGCATTAATGCCTTCTGTCGACAGAACTCAGTCGACAAAAGGCGTTATTCCTCATAGAATGAGGTTTACAGCCGTCGACAAAACTGCTGAGTTCTGTCGACATTATGTCGACAGAACTCAGCGGCAGTGTAGACGCAGGTATAGTTTTGTCGACAAAAGTCCACTTTTGTCAACAAAACCCTGTAGTCTAGACACACCCAAAGAAGGCAGGGCAAGGATATTTGGGTGTGAGGTAGATCTTCGATTGCACTTAAATTCAAAAAGTGATCTTGTGCTGAAAAAGGTTGGAGACCACTGCCTTAAAGGCATCTCCAAAAGCCAGAGGCATCCAAAGGAACAGAGCAGGCATCGGTAGGAGAGCAAAGCAAACAAAGCGAAAACAAAGCAGGAGATGCATGGTGCCTGTCTCTGCAGCAGGGTGAACTGGGGCTTTGTAATAGCAACAGGTACTTGTGGAGCATAATGCACAAAGCAGCAAGATGTGATCAGGAATTAGTTTGGCCCTGTTAGCCTAGGGATGCGCAACATCAACAGGCAACAGCACATTTCTACCCAGGGCAAAGCTGTTTCTGAATTTTATTTGCATCCGGCAGAGCCCAGGAAGGAGTCCAGGAGGGAGCAGAAACAGAAGGGAATAAAGGGCCTTTAGTCACACTTTCTAGAGTAATGTAATTACATTGCAATTACAGTGGGATCATACCCTGCTTTATGCTTTTCATTATGCAATTACCACTAACCAGGAAGTGAATTACAGGAATGATTTCCTTATTACTCAGCAGCACGTGAAAATCTTGGTGAGCATCTGCATTAATACAGCCATCAAATTAAGCACTCTCAGTTTATGGTCAGAAGCTGCCCCCATATCCAGCCTGACCTTCTGCATACTGCAAGCTGCTGACACCACCGGCACACTAAACCCAACACCCAATACGAGACCAAAGTATCACAGCCCATGGGAGAATATATTAAGAGGGCCACAAGCAGAGGACAGGAGGGGCCAAGGTGCACACCAGTGCCTGAGGCCCACACAAGGGCAGGGAAGCCAACAATGTGAGAGAGAGCCAGATAATCCTGGCAAGTGACCTGCTCCCACACAGCGCAGAAGAAGCTGAAAACTCCCCCAATCTGACCTGGGGGCAAATTCCTTTCTGACCTCACCTCTGGTGATCTGTTGGACCCTGTGTGCAAGCGAGAACCATCCAGTCAAGCCCCTGAGAGAGAGAGATGGAATATCCATTCAGACTGGGCTGCTGCAGATGGAAAGAGCTTCCTTTAGAAGCATGTCTGATTGCTTTGAGGTGGGCAAGACAGCCTCCTAGGGGCCCCGAATTTGGAAACATATTTAATTAAAACAAGTTATTTTTAGGTGCCATCAAAAAAAAAAAAAATCCAAAGGCCCAAATGCAATCATTCTAGCTGTTTACATAGTTCCCTGATAGCTTGCTCCATTGGTCTTCACAGCTGTGGCTTGTTACAATTGTTGCACCAAAGGCAAGGAGATAAGTGTGTATTTTAATAAAAATGTTTCCAAGGAGAATGTGGGTCCTTGTGCTCTATCTAAACAAACTCTTGCATTATGTTGCTGCCAAGGCAGAAAGATCGTATCACACAGCACAGTCATTCACAGCCTCTTCCCCTGCAAGGAATGAACAGAAAGGATACAAAGCATTAGGTGCAAACAGTTTGCCGTCATGAAGAGGCACGAAGCAAAGAGGGTTTTCAAAAGCCAACGCGCAAGTTTCTGCAGGGTGTGTTGTCCAGCTGTCAGAGCACCATTCCCGTCTCTGAGCCAAAGGAGATTGAGTTCAAGGTTCATCTCCCCCCGGAAGAAAAGTGCCAAAACAGAAAATTGAAGTGAGGCCAGAAAAGGTTTCACTTTTCTACAAACCTTGAAAAACATTTGGAAAGCTGATGAGGGGAGGGAAGGGGGGGGGAGGGGCGCATTTCAGGGGTGGGGAACCTTTTTTGGGTCAGGGACAGCTGACCCACAGAAAAATCAGTCAGGGACCACACACAAGTGAGAAGCAACCCCCCGCACATACACATATTCCCCGCACATCAGAGCTTAGGGTGGGCCCAGGTTAGTAGATTTTGTGTGCTCCACCTCTGTGGGTGGGCAGTGGGGGCTCTGGAGGGCCAGCACAGGCTCCCCAATGCTGAGGATAGGCTTGACAGATACTTAAAAAAAAACCCCAAACATGGCAGGAAAAAAATTGGTTGAGCAAAAAGAAAGAGGCACTGCGCCTTTAAATCCCCCCCGCTCTCTGCTCCCCCCAACCCCGCCAGATGCCTGGCAACCCTACCCGAAGAAGGAGGCCTGATTCTCAGGGGCACATCCAGCCCCCTGGGCCTTAAACTCCTCATCCCTGATTGAGACAGACATGTGCAACTCTGTCTGAATCTGTGCATGCATAGCTGCAGGAGAATATGCAAGTTTGGGTGGATGTCTCCATGTGGAATGTATCCCCACACACACACACAGTGGCTTGGTTTTTTTATTCCAGGGAAATGGTGTTCATCTATTCCCACCCTCGTGGCAGGGGAGTTCCTGGATTAGTTACACTTCATGTCAATCAGCCAACAGCTTCCATCAACTAATGGCAGTTCATGGTGTGAATAATCCAGCCCTTGGCAGGCAACCATCTCCTGGCAGACTTGCATTCCCTCCGCAGCTCACTGCTGGTTGTTTAAGAGGTTGGGGGACACAGGTCAGTGGCTCCATGCAGAAAACACCCAGTGAGCAATAATGTGTTTCATAAACGAAGGGAATCTAATCTCATCCCTCAAGGAGGATCCCGGAAAGAGTGAAGGTACCTTTGCAATGTGGTGACTGCTGGTCGGCAGAGTAACAGCCTCCTTGGAGTCATGAGTAGAACTCTGCGCCGACACAAAAGTAGTCTCTGCATCTGCAAAAATGAGCCGCGGATCTCCACATCCACAGGTGCGGATAGCTGCGGATTCACAGGGTTCTAGTTAAGAGGTCAGTCTTTCAGCACAGAGCACTGGGGGGCATTGATCGCCAGAGTGCGTTTTGCACAGCCAGAGCTAAGCCACCTAGCCGCAAGGTGAGATCAAGGGATCCTTTGTAGTTCTGTTGCGGGAGAACCGTCACCTCCGAGAAACCAGATGCTAAAATTAACTGCTCCAATGCTTGGCACCAGGGTGCCGTGTCTATTTCACTGGATGGGGCACAGCTGTGACTTGAGTCTGGCATTTGAAATTAAGTGGGTTGTGTGATGAAGTGGGGATTTTATTCACCTGTTATGTCTCATAGGAGTTATACTGTCCTATAGTAAACCCTTGTGTGCCTCAGTTTCCCTGGGCATTGTACTAATAGTGATGGGAATTTCAGTGCAACAGCCTCCCACACATACACAATAGCTGATGCCCTTCGTAGCCTGAGCCTGGGAGGGGGTGTGACTGGGTGATACTTTTTGCCCAAGATGCAGAACAAAGGCTGGAGGAATCGCCTGACTGGGAGAAAGGAGGAGTAGGGGGAGAGGGGCTGGGTCCAGGCAGCTGGGAGTCAGTCTTGGCTGACTGTGGAGGCAGGAGGAGCGCCAGGGCCCCCCTCTCCCAAAGATGGATAGTACTGGCTGTTTCCGGGCTGACAAGTCTGGTCTACACTGTATCCCTGTCGATTAATAAACCTTCTGTTTTACCTGCTGGCTGAGTCTCGCATCTGATTGCAGATAGAGGTGCAGGACCAGATAGCTCCCCCATACTTCAGTGACAGGCTGTCCCCGCTGCTGCCCTAAAATACAATACCCTTGGACAGGCTTGCTATGCTCAGCATTTCACCTACACCTGCCTCGGTGTCATTCTGCTAAATGCAGCCCGAGCAGCAGGTGGAGAAGAGATTTTTTTTTTCTGTTTATTACAAGAGGATTTTTTAAAAAGTGGTTTGGAAAATAGAGGGGAAAAATTAGCTACTGAATGCTAAAAATAACTGAGCTGAGGAAAGCTCCCTAATATTTGCCATACGAGCTGCTGTCAGCCAAAGCAACAGACTCCATGCGGCTTCTAAAGAAACGGGGACACCAAAGTAACATAGAAAACTGCTAAGATCGCACTCCCGCAACTGCCATCTGATGTCAGCAGGAGCAGCTTGCAACAGGAGTCTCAGTCTCCCAGCTGGTAGGCCAGGAGTTTAAGACCCCTGGCTTAGAAGTTTCTCCCATTGAGACTGGAATTCTCTTAACCTCTCAAACACCTGCCACGGGGAACAGATTTTCAACAGAGCTCAGCTCCCATTTCCAGTCCTTATCCCCATGAATAGGCCAGCTTTTCACAAGTGAGATTTTGCAAATTTGACCATAGATGAATATCACAATTGGGGCTGCTGGATGCTAAGTGCTTCTGAAAATCTGTCCCGATTATGGGGTGTGAAGACTTGGAAAAGTGCAACTATTTTGAAAATCTGGTTCTACATGTGTCTAACCAGAGATCACATATGCCCTCAATGTATCCAGTTAGAATATGCCTACCACTTTCAAGGCTCTGTAGAGCAGTTAAAGACATTTATAAATATGCACAATGTGTTAAATACAGGACAGGAAAAAAAATGCTGCATCCAAATAAAATCAGCATGGAAGCAGCTTACACCTGGCGTATTGATGAAGGCAGCTTTCTTTCAAAGTGATGCTGGAGCTCCGAGATCAGCATTCTTGTAGAGTATCCACCAAGGACGCCCAAATGTTAATTAGCACATGCAACGGCATCATTACCAGGTTAGCCCCAGAACCGCATACATCATGGTTCTAGCTGGCTGCCCATTAGGGGCAATAATTGAGTGAATCGACTCGTCATGAGATTGTTATGCTATCAGGTAATGGAGGATGCAAATGGCATCTTAGTGATGGCCATCTGGAGACAGGGAACGAGGGCAGAATTGATACAGCACATGGGAGGGAAGGAGAGGCCAGAGCGGACTATTCACATTGGCACTTGCCCACTCCTTGCAGAGCCTCCCCCAACATAAAAACTTTTGATCAATTACTAACAATTCCATCCATTCGTTTGCATCTTGGTCCAAGCTGGCTGAGCCGTGAGCTACGGTTGTCTATGTAAGGCTCAGGCTGGCTGCAAAAACTTCTTTCTGGACCTCTCTGTAAAATAGGAGCAATGCTGACCTGTTGCTGCCCCATGGGGATGTCTTCTTCTTTTGAATGTCGTGTTCCACACTGTATTTCTTCGTCAAAGTTGGATGTCCAAACTCTCCAACCAGCAAACAGTGTCACTGGTTAGATTGTGGATATCCTCCAATGAGCCAGCGAATTTTCGTGTTGGGCATTCCGCAACAATGTGGTGCATAGTTTGCAGACGTCCACAATCACAAAGTGGAGATGGCAACAAATTCCACTTATGCAGTAGATAACTGCACCTGCCCTGATCGGTCCTAAACCGGTTTAGAAAATACAGTCTCCAAGGAAGATCGAAACCTTTCTGCTCAGTGGAGGGATCTGACACAAGATGTTTGTTTGGGATGTCTACTTGCTGCCATTCAGCTTGCCATAGGCTGTAACATAGGCTGTAATGTCCTTTGCTTGCTGCCAGGGGGGCTTGCAGGATTTTAGATGTGATGTTGGAGGCAGATTGAGGTATTTCTGGATGGGAAGAGGTTGGCTGCTGTGGTTGATACGTTGGTATAGTCTGAATTCCTGCTTCCATCAATGGATGCTTGATGGGGAGATAGAATGGAGTAGAACTGCTGTAGAATGGCTACCACCGCTGGCAAACATCACCCCATCAAGCATCCATCGACGGGAGCATGGGGCTGTGAAGGGTGGGTAACGTTTGCAAAGTGCTACACCTTTCGGCAAAGCAGCTGGTGCCGGCTCTTGCTGGTGAAAGGATACCGGGCTTGTTGGACCCCTAGCCCCGCCTGACTAGGATTATGTGTTATGGATACTGGCAGTGCCCCGGTGAGTTTCTCTGCCTCACTCCAGCCTCTGCCCTGGAGTAGCATAAAGAGGCCCCTAAAGGCTCCACATTTGACAGGAACCAAAGACAACAGGCAGCCTCTGGCATAGCAGCTTTGCAGGGTGTGGGGGCAGCAGTGTACGGGGTGGGCCTGCAGCACAGACCTCCGCAGAGATTTGGAACAGTGCTGCTGTCTCTCAGGAGCCAGGGAAAGATGCTGTAACTTCGGCAGCCCTCCCTCCTGCTGGGGGCGATTAATTCTTCTGGGGGCCCCGGGATAGTCTATGGTCAGGCCCCCTACAGCAGTGGTCCCCAACATGGTGCCTGTGGGTGCCATGGCGCCCGCTGAGGCATTAATGGGCACCCACCTAGTGACCAGGGCCGGCTCGAGCCATTCTTGCGCCCCGGGCACCTGGCGCATGCATGATGTCACCCCACCCGCAGGCGCCCCAGCAGCCCCAAAAGGTTGGGGACTGCTGCCCTACACTTTACGGTGGGGCCAAAATGAGGGGTTCAGTGTGTGGGAGGAGGTTGCCAGGAGCAAGGTGGGGCTGTTGGGTCTGGGCAGGAGGTAGTGCCAGAACAGGCTGGGGATGAGGCCTGCAAGGGAGGGGGCAGGGCATTGGGCCTTAACTGGTGCATCTCCTGTTTGGCTAGGGGAACAGGTGATTCTGCACCAACCTGCACCACCCCTTTTCCCTCCTATTGGCTGCTATCCCCTTAGCCCAGGGCTGGGGCTGCAGCCCTTAAAGCCTTTTTCATAAGCCAGCCCTGTCCCCCCTCCCCACTAAAATGTGCTTGGGAGTCTTGGCCTCTCGAGGCAGCCCAGAAGCTGGGAGACAAAAATGGCTTGAAAGCACTCAACATGCTTTCTCCCTATCTGCGCCTCTGGAGACTGACTCAGCACAGGGGACCAGAATCAGATCTGAAGTGGTCCAGACACCAGCCATCTTTCCATTAGCCCAGTGTCCCCCCGGCTGAACTTAAATGCTCATTTCCTCCAATACCGAAGTGCCGCGTTCAGCACAGACCTCATCCCCTCCATGCCCCAGAACTGTGGCTGCTCTGCAAGAAAGAGGAAACCTTTCTTACATTCCTGCTTTTCATACACTGAGCATCTGCGAGAGAGTCTTGCCCTTTTAAAAAGGCATATCCTTTCAACAGGGGGAGCCATTAGCTCAGCACCCCCATCCTTTCCATGAGATGCACATCTACCAGCGTTAAACAATCACATTATGGAAGCTCAGTGTAAAAATTACTGCCGCTTTCAAGCCAGCATGACCCAGGAGGCATCACAATTTGGCAGAGGGCCAAACTTCCACTTAACATAGAAGTGTTGAAAAAAGTGGCTAAATGACAGCTCTATATTATAGATATATAAATATGAGCAAGTGTGTATATATCTCACACACAGTTTTTTCCCCCCAACCCCACCCCCACCCCAAAGTCAAACTCAGCACTGCTGAGAGTATTCCAGCCCTCTTGTTAGTCAATTTCTAGCTATGTTTTGGAATGGGGGCAAAAAATGAATCACAACAAAATGAATCCAGACACAATTATTAGGTGTCTGTCATCTAAGAATACATGGAGGGGACTAAGTTATTTGAATAGTCCTCATGATAAGTCCCTTCTCCCTACCACACAGTGGGTGTGGAAAAAGGGGAGGGATCAAAGACACTTAAATCAGAATTAAAAAGCGTTTTCTCCACTGGAGAGTGAGGGGCTAACACAATTAAAACCCAAAATATAGTGTGAATAAGTACAGTGTGCATGACACCACCTGATTTTTTTGCTAGTGCACCTCTTGCCTTACCTACAGAACCCCATTCTACTCCCAACTTCCCACTCTACCAGTAAAAGTCACTCCTACCTCATAGCACCTCCCTGTGGTTGGAGTGCCGAGTGCCATGAAATTCTGCTGAAATACACAATTCCCTACTGGCAGCACCACCTGCCATTTCTGTCCTTACAGGCTGCTGTAAGGACAGAAACTGGCAAATGGCTGAACTCTCTCTGTTTTTAGGGTATGCACAGACGGAATCTGGCATGAAAACCTGAAGTTAAAAGAAAAACGCCCCCCCTAAAAATATGGATACCTTTAAACTTCACAAATTCCTTCCCCCTGCAGATAGGATTAAGGCGCATCCAAATAGAAAAGCTATATTAAAAGATCAGAATTTATAATCTTCAAGACAATGAGACAGCATTTCACTCATCTTAACTGCTTCCAGTTTAAATTGCTAGCTAGAGGTGTATTCATGCTCACGTAGGGCTAAGTGCTTGGCAATAAACTTCACTTTCCTGAAATAACACAGGGATTGAGACTATTTGGGGGATGGAATCACAGAAGCACTGGAATTTCCAAGTCCAGGTTTCTGGTAGCTTGCTGAGTCTCGGATTTTGCAATGAATAGTAAACAGCTTTAAAATTAAACTGTAATTTAGAGTTTATACTCCCCAATGACCGGTGCTGTGAATTATTAGTATCATTTTAATTTTTATTTAGACAGATGCAATGCTGAACATTGGGTCAAAACAGAAATATACTTAAAAATCAGTGGGTGTATAAGTTTGTAATATTAGGATAATTAACTGCTGCTAATGTCCCATATATAAAGCATTTCATCTACATGTTATAGATGTAGGGCATGAGTGGGCATCAAACAGAACAGAGAAAGGTGTTAAAAATTATACAAACTGATCCTGACTGACACCAGCGGAGGATCTGGTCCAAAAAAATCAACCACTTGGTGTCTGCCTTCAGAAATGATGTGGCTAGGATTCACACTGGTCTAGAGAGATCAACTCATTGGACATGATGAAACAATGACTTGTGGGAACAGTAATCAGGGGAAACAAAACTAGCTAGGCAGTGGTTGGAAAGGGAGTCTAATTCTACCCTATGAATTAATAGATGATGTAGCTGTGCACGTAGAGTGAATTCTTTACTTTGCACTAGGTGTTGCGTTGGGTGTATTGAAGAGGACAACGGATGTTGCTAGTCTGTGGCTGCTCATTCTGGGGCTCTGGAAATTCTTCCTTGAATTAGAGAGCATTGCAGATCGTACACCCTCTTAGTCAATTATCCTGCAGCATTTCTCTGAGTCTCATTTGAGCTGGAGCGAATTCCCAGTATTGCTATAATTCTGTCTCCAGGAACAGAATCCATATGTACAGCTGAACAGTGGGACGTCTCTCTGCTGCTCCTATCTACAGTTAGGACTAGTGTCGCTGCAGTTCCTGCATTCCCTGAGCATTAATATTTAATGGCCACCATGATGCTGTGGTAAGAATTCGTTTAATTAATCCAAATGCCACCAGCATGAAGGAAGGATTTGAAGGGCTAACTGCTGCTTTGTACGTGTAGGCTGTGACAATTGGGGGCTGGAATCATCAAGCCTCAAGGCTAAGCCTGGACTGGCTTTATTGTGGGTATTCAGATGGGGAATTTCTAGGATCCTATAAAGAAGCAGAATAGGTAATTCAGTTGATGGTGCGCTTCCCGCTGTCATATAAACAAAGCCCTGGCTTCTTGCTAGGAGATGCTTGAGGCACTGGGTTTCCCTTTGTGTAAAACCTTTAAAAAAATCTCTTGGACCTAAAGGCAAAGTCCACCCAGAGGTAGACGCATTTCAGCCATGGGCCCAGTGATGCACTGAGCCCCAAGGAACAATTTCCAGAAGGGCTCAGCAAACACCACCAGAGGCCAAGCTATTTTCATAGGAGATCTGCCCCCCAGCAGCTTCCTGAAAAACACAGATTAACATATTTGACTGATCTCTAGGCACATTTGTGGTGCTCATCACCACCCGCCCAGAATGCCTCACCAGAATGCCTGGCGTTTCCCCCTGGGATTCTCGTCTTCTTTGGATTGGGTGGAATTAACACCCCTCCTACACCCCACCTCAAGCCCTGCACTGAAACATTGGTTCCTATTCTACACGGTGGTGAGGGCCCACATACAAGTTACATGAGAACATAAGAATGGCCATACTGGGTCAGACCAAAGATCCATCCAGCCCAGTACCCTGTCTGCCGACAGCGGCCAATGCCAGGTGTCCCAGAGGGAGTGAATCGAACAGGTAATGATCAAGTGATCTCTCTCCTGCCATCCATCTCCACCCTCTGACAAACAGAGGCTAGGGACACCATTCCTCACCCAAACTGGCTAATAGCCATTAATGGACTTAACCTCCATTAATTTATCTAGTTATCTTTTAAACCCTGTTATAGTCCTAGCCTTCACAACCTCCTCAGGCAAGGAGTTCCACAGATTGACTATGCGCTGTGTGAAGAACTACTTCCTTTTATTTGTTTTAAACCTGCTGCCCATTAGTTTCATTTGGTGGCCCCTAGTTCTTATATTATGGCAACAAGTAAATAACTTTTCCTTATTCACTTTCTCCACACCACTCATGATTTTATAGACCTCTATCATATCCCCCCTTAGTCTCCTCTTTTCCAAGCTGAAAAGTCCCAGTCTCTTTAATCTCTCCTTATATGGGACCCGTTCCATACCCCTAATCAGTTTAATTGCCCTTCTCTGAACATTAACGCCAATCTTTTTGGAGATAAGGAGACCACATCTATACGCAGTATTCAAGATGTGGGCATAACATGGATTTATATAAGGGCAATAAGATATTCTCCATCTTATTCTCTATCCCTCTTTTAATCATTCCTAACATCCTGTTTGCTTTTTTGACTGCCCCTGCACACTGTGTGGACGTCTTCAGAGAACTATCCACGATGACTCCAAGATCTCTTTTCTGATTAGTTGCAGCTAAGTTAGCCCCCATCATATTATATGATTAGTCGGGGTTATTTTTTCCAATGTGCATTACTTTACATTTATCCACATTAAATTTCATTTGCCATTTTGTTGCCCAATCACTTAGTTTTGTGAGATATTTTTGAAGTTCTTCACAGTCTGCTTTGGTCTTAACTACTTTGAGCAGTTTAGTATCATCTGCAAACTTTGCCACCTCACTATTTACCCCTTTCTCCAGATCATTTATCAATAAGTTGAATAGGATTGGTCCGAGGACTGACCCTTGGGGAACACCACTAGTTACCCCTCTCCATTCTGAAAATTTACCATTTATTCCTACCCTTTGTTTCCTGTCTTTAACCAGTTCTCAGTCCATGAAAGGATCTTCCTCTTATCCCATGACAACTTAATTTACGTAAGAGCCTTTGGTGAGGGACCTTGTCAAAGGCTTTCTGGAAATCTAAGTACGCTATATCTACTGGATCCCCCTTGTCCACATGTTTGTTGACCCCTTCAAAGAACTCTAAAAGATTAGTAAGACATGATTTCCCTTTACAGAAACCATGTTGACTTTTGCCCAATAAATTATATTCTTCTATGTGTCTGACAATTTTATTCAGTACTATTGTTTCAACTAATTTGCCCAGTACTGATGTTAGACTTACCGATCTGTAATTGCCGGGATCGCCTCTAGAGCCCTTTTAAAATATTGGCGTTACATTAGCTATCTTCCAGTCATTGGGTACAGAAGCTGATTTAAAGGATAGGTTACAAACCATAGTTAATAGTTCCACAATTTCACATTTGAGTTCTTTCAGAACTCTTGGGTGAATGCCATCTGGCCCCGGTGACTTGTTACTGTTAAGTTTATCAATTAATTCCAAAACCTACTCTAATGACACTTCAATCTGTGACAAGTCCTCAGATTTGTCACCTACAAAGGATGGGTCAGGTTTGGGAATCTCCCCAACAGCCTCAGCCATGAAGAACTGAAGCAAAGAATTCATTTAGTTTCTCTGCAATGACTTTATCGTCTTTAAGTGCTCCTTTTGTATCTCGATCGTCCAGGGGCCCCACTGGTTGTTTAGCAGGCTTCCTGCTTCTGATGTACTTAAAAAACATTTTATTACCACCTTTTGAGGTTTTGGCTAGCTGTTCTTCAAACTCCTTATTGGCTTTTCTTATTACCTTTTTACACTTAATTTGCCAGTGTTTATGCTCCCTTCTATTTACCTCACTAGGATTTGACTTCCACTTTCTAAAAGATGTCTTTTTATCTCTCACTGCTTCTTTTAACATGGTTGTTAAGCCACGGTGGCTCTTTTTTAGTTCTTCTACTATGTTTTTTAATTTGGGATATACATTTAAGTTGGGCCTCTATTATGGTGTCTTTGAAAAGTGTCCATGCAGCTTGCAGGGATTTTACTTTAGTCACTGTACCTTCTAATTTCTGTTTAACTAACCTCCTCATTTTTGCATAGTTCCCCTTTTTGAAATTAAATGCCACAGTGTTGGGCTGCTGAGGTGTTCTTCCCACCACAGGAATATTAAATATTATATTATGGTCACTATTTCCAAGCGGTCCTGTTATAGTTACCTCTTGGACCAGATCCTGCACACCACTCAGGACTAAATCAAGAATTGCCTCTCCCCTTGTGGGTTCCTGTACCAGCTGCTCCAAGAAACAGTCATTTAAGGTATCAAGAAATTTTGTCTCTGCATCTTGTCCTGGGGTGACATATACCCAGTCAACATGGGGATAGTTGAAATCCCCCACTACTATTGAGTTCTTTATTTTGATAGCCTCTCTAAATTCCCTTAGCATTTCATTGTCACTATTACTGTCCTGGTCAGGTGGTCGATAATAGATCCCTACTGTTATATTCTTATTAGAGCAGGGAATAGCGATTCTATGGAACATGTTGATTCATTTAAGATTTTTACTTCATTTGATTCTAAATTTTCTTTTAAAATTTCTTTTTGTACCCCGGAATGATTGTATCCCATTGATTGTCCTCACTCCACCAGGTTTCTGTGATGTCTATTATATCAGTATCCTCCTTTAACATGAGGCACTCTAATTCACCCATTTTATTTGTTAGACTTCTAGCATTTATGTACAAGCACTTTAAAAACTTGTCACTGTTTATTTGTCTGCCCTTTTCTGATGTGTCAGATTCTTTTTTATGTGAATGTTTTTCATCTGATCTGGTCCATACTTTATCCTCTTCCATCCTCTCCTCCTTACTAAAACCTAGAGAATCTCTACCAATAGATTCTCCTCTAAGAGACGTCTCTGTCTGGTGCAGAGGAGCACGTGGATCAATCGGCTTTCCCCCATCTCTTAGTTTAAAAACTGCGCTGTGACCTTTTTAATGTTAAGTGCCAGCAGTCTGGATCCACTTTGGTTTAGGTGGAGCCCATCCTTCCCGTATAGGCTCCCCTATCCCAAAAGTTTCCCCATTTCCTTATAAAGCTAAATGCCTCCTCCGTACACCATCGTCTCATCCATGCATTTAGACTCTGAAGCTCTGCCTGCCTACCTGGCCCTGTGCATGGAACTGGAAGCATTTCTGAGAATGCCACCATAGAGGTCCTGTATTTCAGTCTCTTTCCTAGCGGCCTCCAGGACGTCTCTGCTACCCTTCCCTATGTCTTTGGTACCTACATGTACCACGACCACCAGCTCCTCCCCAGCACTACACATAAGTCTATCTACATGCCTTGATAGACTCTATCTAGAGTTTTCATTGGTTGTCTCCACCAACCATCACCTGATTCTTCTCAAGCTTCCATTCCATGCACCTTGCCTGGGCTCCCCCATGGGGTCATCATGATTAGCTGACGTAAGGGAGAAGTAGCCTCTTCCCTTCACTGACGATCCCAACTGCCAACTCTGTCCCCAGGATCCCCTATGAGGTGGCCGGCCCAGCTCTGACACCAGTTTGAGGCTTGGTTGTGGATGCGAAATGACTCATTAAAAGGTCTTTATAGGGTGGCTTTGCTGCACAAACATATAGCCCATCACGGTCAGATTCCAAGGCTCTATAGGGTGAAGTAACAATAGCCTGCGCTGGTCGTCTCTTTTCAAGCCTTTGCTAGCTTTAATGTTAGCTCTCCACTGCAGCCTTGTGTCGGGGCGGTTACTGCAAATGGCGCAGAGTCCCACCCTCAGGCAGTCTGGCTCTTCAGAGCCGTTCCATTCTCCTCTCCAATTATGCCTCTGACCCCCGGTAGAGGAATGCTTCGTATTTGCACCCAGAGGCAAGGTTACACCCACAGTGTGCTCTGCTCTCATGATCCAATCTGTTAGCAGTTACTGAGATATCAGAGCTCAGGCCAATCGCCATAGGGTTCCAAGCCAAGACACTCATCTAAGCACAGAAGAACAGCCATGCAGGATGGGATGCGAGCAGGATCGTCTTTCCTACAGTGGGGCCCTCTGATGGCAGTATGAGCAATTAGACATCGAGTAGATTCTCTGAGGAGCTGGGAGGCACCAACATTTGACTTATGCAGAGGCAGGCCAGACAAGGTGTTTTGGAATGTCTCACGGCAGGGATCTCCAACCTTTTAAAGCATGAGATCACTTTTTGAATTTAAGTGCAATCCAGGATCTACCTTGTACCCAAATACCCTTGTCCCGCCTCCTTCGTGCCCCTTCTCTGAGACCTTACCCCTGCTTACTCCATCCTCCATCCCTCCCCATCCTCTCTCACTTTCACCAGGCTGGGGTGCAGGCTCTGGTTGTGGGTTAAGGGATTTGGAGTGTGAGGGGGTGCTCAGGGCTAGGGCTGGGGTTTGGGGTGCAGGAGGGGGTTCATGACTGGGGTAGGGGTTTGGGATGTGGGCTGCAGCTGGGCACCGCTTACCTCAGGTGGCTCCTGGGTGGTGGTGCAGTGGAGCGGAGGCAGGCTCACCCCTGCCCTGGCCCTGCACCACTACCAAAAAGCAGCCAGCAAACTCCATCCCAAAGTCCTGTTGTGCCCTCCTTCTGCTCTGTGGAGATAGGATACAGAGTGGGAGAAGGGGCACCTTGACATCAGCACCCTCCACTCCCTCCCCTCCCTGAACAGCAAGCAGGAGGCTCCTGGGGTGCGGGTGGGGGGTCAGCTCCAAGGCAAAGAGCAGGAGATGCGCAGCAGTGGGGGAAGGAGCAGCTGAAGTGCCGGCACTTGACAGCCTCTTGACCAAACCAGTTGGGATCACCTGTCAGAGGCTCCAAGATCTACCAGTAGATTCCTATCTACTGGTTGGTGACCCCTGTCTTACAGGGAGCCCTCCTATATCCTCTGAGGGTGCATTTCAACACGCTAAACCACCAACACGTCTTTCGAGACTTCTGTAGCATGGGTCTGTGTCACCAAGACCTCCCTCACCAACGCCTCAAACTTGGGTGGTTATCATTCAGAAGACATTCCCTGGAGTCAGTCTGAGCAGCCTGCTACTGTTTCTATGGAAACCAGATGGCATTCTCCATTACCACAGGAATTTGCTGCCATTTCTAAGGACACCTTAACACCACAACAAAAACAGGTTTGTCGTCATGGTGATAAGTCTATTTCCTTTCTTGCAGAAGTGCTTAAAAAGTAGGGTAAAATGGCACAGCTGTATAGGTACTGGTAACATCATTTCCCTAGTGCTAAAACTCTGGGCTTCCTCAGCCCAAAAATGCCCTGGTACAGCCCCATGAGGAATCAGAGAGATCCCATTCGGGTTCCATGCATGGAGCTGACCAGCTGAGATCCTGGAAGACCTAGAAACAGTAACACAAAGGTTCAGATTCTTATGGGGGAGCCTTGTTCCCCAGAATCCGTGAAATATGCCCATGTCTGTTTCCTGGAAATTGGTGTCTATTTGTCTTATACCATCTAGGCGCCCCAGGCGCAGACCAGAGCCCACAGCGCTAAGCACTATACAAATGGATCTTTCCTCCCCACACAACCTTACAACCTTTAAAGAGAAGCTAGATAATTTCATGGAGGTTAGGTCCATAAAAGGCTATTAGCCAGGGGATAGAAATGGTGTCCCTGGCCTCTGTTTGTCAGAGGCTGGAGAAGGATGGCAGGAGACAAATCGCTTGATCATTGTCTTCGGTCCACCCCCTCTGGGGCACCTGGTGCTGGCCACTGTCAGCAGACAGGCTACTGGGCTAGATGGACCTTTGGTCTGACCCAGTACAGCCGTTCTTATGTACAATCTAATGCATTCCACAGTAGAGTTCCCGAGAGAGCATAGCAGGCCTCCATCTCTATTACGCAGAGCCATGGCTCCGCAGGGAACAAATATGATGTCAGTGTTCTGTTGGGCTCGCTCGCCAAGGGAGAGCTGTTCAAAGGCATGAGTGGGAGTGAGGGACTTACACGCCTTTTGGCCGTCAATGGGAGCTGTGCACGTCTGAAAATCTCCCTGACTGCTACACTGTTACCATTAGAGCAGGCTGGGAAATCAATGCCCCCCCCCCAAGAAATTTAGACACTGATTTTTTTTCTCCCCCCACCTCAAAACTGCTGAGTTTTTGAATCCCCCACCCAAAACCCCCCTCACATTTGACATAGCCAGATTTTCTGTGTGAAAATGTCCATTCCCCTTCCCCACCATACTCATGATCTGCTGGGAAAATGTTTGGATGGATTTTTTTTTTTAAATCTCTAGTACCCCACCTCCATGCTTCCATAAGGAGGGTAACATAAGACACTAACAGATTAAAAGTTATGCTAACGTGTCTGGCAGTGAACCCAAGTTGTGCACATGAGGAAAGCAATATACTGAGTACAACAACTTGGTGCTGGCTGAAAGGGAGAGCAGGGAGTACCCTACACTGGAAAGTTAGATCATTCCAGCTATACAAGAGAGATTCATACCCTGAGAGATGCAGTTCAATACTAAGCCCTAGTGTAGACAGCACGAGGTTGCTGGAAGAATTCTTCTGACCAAGTTACCGCCTCAGGCAAAGGTGGATCACTGTGGTGTTTCTAGCATAGATATAGCCTTCAGTTGAGATACTTGTGGTGATGCAACCTAGCCATTAGGAGAGAAACAAATTTGCAGGCATCTGGTGTGTAGACAGGGGGCAGACCAGGCCACCCCTGCTGATTTCAGAGCCCAACAGGATGCAGCAAGGCAAGAAACCTCCCGATATAGCCCAGGGAGCACACAGTGTTTCTGCTTCTCCTCATCCTCTTTCTTCCTCCTCCGCATGATAAGATAATGACAAATTCCTAAGCAGCTCCAGCTCCTGGGGTTTACGCAAAGGGCGAGCTACAGAACTGGTTTGCAGCAAGGCTATGGCCAAGGCCGGCCCACTACATTTCGGTACCTGAGGCAGGGAGCTCAAATGACTCCCCCCGTGCCCCCTTTTCTCCTGCCTGCCTGCCATGTCTCTTGTGCCCTCCTTCCTCCAGCACAGCACTCCACCATCTCTGTGCATCTAGAGCAGAGAGAATACATATGCACCAGCAGCAGACACAATGTTCTACACTCTGGGTCCTAGCGGTGCCCCCCCAGAGTCTGGCACCTGAGGTGGCTGCCTCAGTTCGCCTCATGGTAAGCCCAGCCCTGGCAATGCAGACCTGTGCATGAACGAAGCGCCAAACCAAAAGTTTATGATTATTTTACTTGGAGGAACTCTCTGCTTTCCATCATTATGTAATAAGAAAGGACACTCTTCTAGGTAAATATCACACACGTCCATCCCTTTTGTGTTGGATCTGGAAAACAGGGTAGGAGCTTGAATTGTATTGGTTTAATATACATGGTTAAGCAACAAATAACAGGACCTGGTGAAGGGAGAAATCCTCCCCCTTCCATACTCAGATGTTGCCTTGTCACTAGGCCTGCAATGACAAGGTCACTTCATAATGGGGTGGATGGGCTGACAAACAGAATTGGGCCCAGTGCACCGTGCCAAGCCCATGCATGGAAAGGCTTGTGTGATAGCCTCTTGGCCAACACATTGAGAAATGATTCAAGGAAGTTCAGAGTAAAACACATGAGCTGTGACGGCCTCAGCCAAAGTTCTGCAGCTAAGAGCTGTGGCAGACTGAACACCTGTAGAGTGGCACAGAGCGGGAACCTGTAACTCACTCACCAGTGAATTACACTCGCACAACAGGCTACCCGGATCATGAGGAGACAGGAAGCACCCTCATCAGGCAACGAGTGCCGTGGGAGGCAGTCATAAGGGTTCAGGCTGTGAGGTGGCAACACATGCTTTCGTTGCCAGCAGGGAACTGTATATCCCACATGGGTCATGTGGATGCAGCACTGAGTATCAAGGGAATTGAGACCTGGCATAAAAAACCTTAGACTGTGGTGAGCCTCTTTGACCAGGCTGCTTCACTGTTCTTTCCCTCAGTACCTCCACCTGTAAAATGGGAACAATGACTGTCACCCATCTCTGTAAAGTACCATACAGCAGCTGCTGTCATGGGGATGAAACAGCAGCAGCACGAGCTGAGAAAGCCACCAGGAGAAATGCCAAGTGGCTGCCAGGCAGTTTAAGATATCAACACCCAATGATACCAGAGCAACATGAGCTCAGGCACCAAGATTAATAGAGGCTGTAGACAAAGTTACTGCCTGTCTCCAGAGCTCTCCAAATAAATCATTATACAGATGATAATGTAGCGGCTGGCGTGTGATTTTAAAGCAGGAAGACGCAGCCTGGTTTACATCAGATATGCGGAATGATCAGCTTTCTGCTTTTTTGCTTTGTGTAAACGACACGAAGGATGAGAGAAGGGGGCTGATTTCAAATTGCATAGATTTTGTTTCATTGACAGCTGGCCCGGGTCTCCTAGAACGGAAGCTCTGAAAAACTGCATTTGAAATTGCAGCATGCAGAATGGTTATTGTCCTCCTTGCATTTCACCTTGGTTTTGGGAAAACATTTGCTTTAGAGCAAAACAACTAACCATAAAAGCCCCATTACTTGCTTAGGAGATGTTGGGACAGATCCCCAGCTCATGAAAATAGAGAAAGCTCCATTGATTTGAACGAATCTACACCCATTTACATCAGTTGACGCTCTGGCCCATTAGGTACCATTATTCGCTATGTTTTAATCTCTCCCAAATGTGCTGTTGAAAACAAGCATCTGCTTAAAGCTGGCTTGTTTAAACGAAATGCCGACTCTCCTCAACTCCGTAATGCTAGAGACCGACTGGATTTTTCTCTCTTGCTGTATTTATATTCCAGCACGTTTAGAGCATTAATACTCTTGGTATTTAATTGGTTAGGATTCCTTTCAAAAGCATTAAACAAACCCAACTGTGTAAATGTGCCCAGCTCCCTTGTTGCGCTGAATAAATGAGAAGGAGAGACAGCAAAAATGCAGACAGATTTTCCTGGGCTATTTAACAACTTTGCCTCCTGAGCTGCATCATCCTGGTTTTGAACTGTGACACTTGGCTGATAGCAGGGGCCTTACGTCAGCACAGACCAGCAGGCTAAGCCTAGTGATATCCAATAGGCAGGAACCAGGATTCCCAGGGGAATTCTGTCAGTTCACACACTTGATAGCATTACAAGAACACCATTCTGAGCACTAGATCCGGCTTCCTGAATTGTATTGCCAGCAACACTTGTGTTATATTGGCTACCAGGCATCACTCATGCAGTTCAGCACATGCTATTCCTAGAGAGCTTTTCCTAGGTGCCATTGAGAGAGGCTGCAGAGAGCTCTTCTGAGCTCCATGAACACTCTTAATGACTGGCACTTGCTATTCAATGCATGACTTTGAAAACCCCAGGGAAATTGAGCTAAAAAAACCCATATGCCAGCTATGCACAGGCATCCTTTTGGATTAAAAGCCTGAGTTTAGGCAGATGCAGGGGCCTTCTTCCCAAGAAGTCAGGATTCTGGTCTACCACTTCATGGGACTGTGTGCTTGTTCTGAGTGGAAGCTGGTCTCCTCTTGTCCCCACAAGGAAAACTGTAGTGCAGGGGTGATCTCTGGTAAGCTTATTAGCATGCATGTAGGCTCTTCAACCCTTTTTGATATGCTCTCTAGAGTGCTTGGTACCTTCAGAATCAAGTAGGCATGCTTTGAAAGCTCTGAAGTAACTTGCATCCGCAGCAATGGCTCTGGTCAGCCTCTGAAGAGAAAGGAAGTGGGTCTGTTTAAGCCAACGGTCTATCCTGGGAACTTCGCCGCATAGGGCAGGGAACTGCACAGCCCAGAAATACAGATCTCCATCCCTTGTGGCCAGGGTGTCTCCACCCAAGAGAGGCAACAGCTGGGGAGCTGGAGGAGTGAGCGCCGGTGCCCTTGCTGAGCCATAAAGGGGAACATTGGGTTCAGTTGCCCTGAATTGTAACAGACCTGTCAGAGGGATCCGTCTTCCTGTGGAAAGGGCACGTTCCAGCCCCACCCACACATTTACTGTTGAGCCCTCTTTTCCATTTTCCTCCTCATCCCATGTCTTGGAAGCATAGACTGATTAAATTTCCTCGAGACCTGAAGTTCTCAGAAGAATGGGTCCTTCATAGGTTTTGAACTCAACTGACCTGATCAGGTGCCTTAACATGAGAGAGCACATCACATCTCCAAGCCAGAAATGTTAGTGGAGCCACGGATGTACAGTAATTCCTCATTTAACACTATCTATGTGTTTCAGAAAATGATCGTGTTAAGTGAAAACGTGTTATGCGGGATCAATTTTCCCATTGAAAATAATGGAACAGGTGGGGGTTGCGTTTCAAGCAGTGGTGTCTGTTGGGACCGGGACATAAGGTTGGGGGAGAAAGGGGACTGGGTTACAGCAGGGAGGGGAGGTGTTTGGCTCTGGGGAAGGGAAGGGGAGGAGAGGGGAAGGGGATTGGGTTGGGAGTATGCCCCTGTGACGGGTCTGCCGGGACCCGCACTGAGTCCGGCAAGAGGAGTCGCTGGGAAACAGCATGGCGAGCAGCAAACCCTCCGCTGCTTTGCAGGGAAGCGGGGGAAGCCCTGCGCAGCCACCGGCAATGGGCCGGCTGGGGAAATTGTGTTATTCCGGGGACGGTTGTGTAATTAAAAAAAACGTTCCCTTAAAAAAAATTGTGCTATCGCGAAAACGTGTTAAGCGGGCATGTGTTAAATGAGGAATTACTATATTCCATCTTAGGATGCCGACAACTTGTCTATAGTTGATTTTCTCAGGAGAGGAGCCGTATTCCACGTTACAACACCTCTTACGGAGGTGCTGAAGGGGTTACTAACTCGCATTACATATTTGTGATCAGTAGCATCTACCACATACTGGCTGTGTCTAGACTGGCATGATTTTCCGGAAATGCTTTTAACGGAAAAGTTTTCCGTTAAAAGCATTTTCGGAACAGAGTGTCTAGATTGGCATGGACGCTTTTCCGCAAAAGCACTTTTTGCGGAAAAGCGTCCGTGGCAATCTAGATGCGCTTTCATAAAAAGCCCGATCGCCATTTTTTGCGATCGGGGCTTTTTTGCAGAAAACAAATCTCAGCTGTCTACACTGGCCCTTTTGCGCAAAGTTTTGCGCAAAGGGACTTTTGCCCGAATGGGAGCAGCATAGTATTTCATAAAAGCACTGATTTCTTACAGTAGGAAGTCAGTGCTTTATGCGGAAAGTAACCAGTGTAGACAGCTGGCCAGTTTTTCCGGAAAAGCGGCTGATTTTCTGGAAAAACTGGCCAGTCTAGACACAGCCACTCTGTCTGCAATGATGTTCCAGCCATGAGAGAGGCCATTCAAGGGAAAGGCATCAAAGCCCTGATTCTCATCCCAGCAAGAGCTTTTCTACACTTGGAAGCTGGGAATGGGCAACGGGAGGAATCACTTGATTCCCTGTTTTGTTCATTCCCTCTGAGGCATCTGGCATTGGCCATTGTCAGAAAATGGGATACTGGGCTAGATGGACCTTTGGACTTCTTATGGAAGTTTACCAAACTAGCTCTTCTGGAATTGCTCTCCATAGGGAATAAGTGCCCACCTGGGAGCTTATACCATAATCCATATTCCAGAAAAGCAACATCAAGTGTAGACACATACTTTGCATTCCAGTAAACCTGAAGTAACTCCACTGAAACCAAGGCAGTTATGCCAATAGAAAACCTGTGTAAGTGACAGATGAATCAGGCTCTCAGATTCAAGGGATGGGGGTTGCTCCAGCACTGCATTGCTGCACCTTAATGCCGCCCTGGTTTCAGTTAAGTTACACTGGAGCAATGCAATGGGGAATTAAGTCCAAAAACACAGCTCCTGCTATGAGCTTTTAAGATAGCTGCACCCTTACAGAGCCCTGTGTAGCTCAAGTAGAGACTAAGACCAGGGCTACACTATGGGAGAACATTGAACTAAGCTGCAACTCCAGCTACGTGAATGATGTAGCAAGAGTCGATGTACCTTAGGTTGAATTTCCATGGTGACCCCACCATGGGAGGTCAATGGGAGAAACTCCCCCATCAACTTCCCTTAGGGTGCAACTACATAGCAGGGCTTAACTTGAAATAAGCTATGCAAATTGAGCTACGTTAATTGCATAGCTTATTTCAAAATTGGGAGCATCTACACAGCACTTATTTTGAAATAGAGCACTCTTCCTCCGACTTCCATTACTCCTAGTACAATGAAGGTTATAGGAGTCGGAGTAAGAAGTCCTCCAGCTTGACAGTATTTTGACATTTTGAAATAGTGCGTGTCTACATAGCAGGCAGTTAAGTTATTTCGAAATAATGTTGCTGTGTAGATGTACCCTTATTTCTTGCAACCTGGCGGAGTACCAAGATTTAGCGGGTCTTTACTAGTCCCCCAATCTCCTGGTAAGTGGAGACAAGCCCTCACACTTTCTGAAGCCTGCTTCCAACTCAGCCTAAAAGAGTGCCAACCACAAACACTCCTCAGGACAAGAGTGCTGTGGTACCTGAAATTATGTCATGAGTTCAAGCAGGTGGCAAGGGAACCAACTTGCACTCACCTCTTTCCACCTCAACTCTCACTGATAATAAGAATCATTCTGTGTTCACATAGCATCTTCCACTACAAAGGATCCCAAAGATCTTTGGGAGGCTGAGTTATCACCTGATAAAGCCATTGACAAGATTCCCACAGACTTCAACGGGCTTTTGAGCAGGCGCCTTAGACAAATACAGTATTAGAACCCATGTTGATCTTGGGCTGGAGGGGAGCTGCCAACTGGTGCATCGTGCATGAGGGAAGGATGGAGGGAAGCTTTTGGCCAGGGTCATCTACTCCATGTGAAAGCACAATGCATTAGCTCAAGGCACTGGTACCTCCGAAATCACTTCCTTCAGCTGACAGTGAAAAACACATCAGCTGAAAGCTAGGCACTTACACATTTTTTTAATTGCATATAAAGTAAGGCTAGGAAATCACATGCTATAACAGACTATGGAAACCCAACTCGAGTATTACTTCCCACCTTGCAGCGTATGGCTACTGCTGCCTTCTCTAGAAGTGAACTGCTAGATATTGTATCATTAACGATGCACTGAGGAACCCTTAATCGCCTTTAAATGGATCTATCTTAATTGATCTAATTGTCTTGGCTGGGTTCATGTCTGAGTGTCACAGTGAGACATCTGGCTGCCTATTGGCAGTGGAGAGAGGACACAAGGACAGCTGCTGAGAGCTATGCATTTGGGGCTGATTTTCCTTCCGGGACTGCAGAGCTGGGCAGGAATTTTCCAGCAAAACTCGTCCGAAAAGGCTAATTCATCAGAAAGAAAACTGTTTGTAGAGAGGGATTAAAAAAACATGAAAGAAAAGGCTGTGAAATTATTGAAGCCTCCAATGTTGATGTTTTCTAAATGAAAAGCTTCAATTTCCACTCTGAAGACCACGGTGTTTTGTCTTGCAATGTTCGTGTATGTGAAAAAAGTTTAAGATTAAAAAAGTCAAAATGTTTCGAAATTACCCAAACAAAACCCTAAAAATCCAACCCTTTCAAAACTCACCTTGGTGTGTCAGTTCATGAAAATTTGAGATTGCGACTTTGCTCCCCATTTGGGGTGGGAAAGTGTCCATCTCAAAACTTCACAGGTTGGGTACCCATTTCCTGCTCAGCATGAGCGCCTGTCTCCCTAATGGCAGCCTTCACCTTCAAACAAACACACAGGAGATTTGACTGAGGTTTGGGGAAGAGCAGATGGCTTGGGGGGGGCTGAGAGCCCTTTCAGATGATAGGATTCCCCTGCAAGCAACACCCCCCTTAGCAGTCCCTGTGTATGTCCAGTTGCTCCTGCTGCCACCTGATCTCTCTGCACCCCAGGCCGGATTTATACTTTGTGTGCCCCTGAGCTCAGCATCTTCAGCACCCCTGCCTACAACCGGCCTTGGGGCTTTCTGAGATCCTGTACTCTCAGCCGGAGCAGAGGCACAGCCCAACCACCCCAGAGACAAGGTGGGGGACTGTACCTCTCTCCATGGTGAGCAGCCCCCTTAGGTCCTTCCTCCAGCCCAGTGCAGCAGCCACGCTCTGGCTCTGCGCATGCAAGTGAATGGGGAGCCACCAGCTGCAACCTCCCTTTCCCTCCCAGGCATGGGACAGAGGCAGCAGGCTGGTAGAGATTGGGAAGGGACGCTCACCCTGTTCCAGCCCGGCCACCACCTGGTACCAGAAACCCAGCGGCCTGCAGGTTTCTAGGCAGGTGCTGACTGTGCCTATTTGGAAATCCAGCCCTGTCTGCCCCCTTGGCTGTGACCCTGACAGCAGCCATTTTCCTCTCTGATTATGACATAATTCACCTGCTTTGCCAGGGCTGAATTTGGTCTAGAACTCATGAGCCACTGTGTCATCTCTTTAGCGCAGCGGTGGGGAACCATTTTGGGTCAGGGGCCACCGACTCTGGGAAAAAAAAAAAAATCAGTCGGGAGCCACACAAAAATGGGAAGCAAAATATCCCCCTTCACTGATGTTGAAGGGGGATGTTGCCCTGTGAACATCAGGGTTCACTGATGTTGCCCTGACTGAGGAGAAAGACACGCCTCACATGCCTGGGGGGCCCCGGTTAGTAGATTGTGGAACCTCCAGGCTATGGGATGGGGCCAAAAATGAGGGGTTCAATGTGTGTGTGTGGGGGGGGGGTCTGAGTGAGAAGGAGAGTGAAGGAGCAGGCTGGGAGGGGAGCCCCGAGCCTCAGGGCTGGATCCAGGCAAGCTGGGGCTGCATCCGGCCCCCAGGCCTTCAGTTCCCCACCCCTGCTTTAGGGTCTTCCCTGCTCACTTCCATTGTACCTTTTCTCAGGCTTGTTCTTCCCTCACCCCTTGTTCTATCATTCCCTTGTGATATTATGCACAAGTCAAGGCCATTGGACATTAAATATTCCACTATTGGCTGCTGGCTTCTCCGCATAGGTGCTGGAACTCAGGGTGCGCGGGGTGCTACAGCTCCTCCTAACTAGAATTGGTTTCCATTGTACACAGGGTTTTCAGTTGGGTTCAACAGCTCACAGCACCTCCACTATACAAATTGTTCCAGCACTCCTGCTTCTCTGGCATACTGGGGAGTCCCTATCGCTCACTCCTCTCTGGAGAGACACCATCACGGTCAGGAAATAGGACCCACGAGGTCAGCTTAAGAAGCTCCATTTTTAAGTTGGGAAAAAAAAAAAAGATGGTTAAGAGACAATGTGATGGCAATGAGTAAACATCTTCAATGCGAGAATTTCTGGTCATGGGATGGCGCTATAGCCTAGTGGACAAAAGCATATCAGGATCTAAGTGGCTGGGAGTTGAAGCTAGACCAGTTCATGCTGGAAATAAGGCACATTCTAAACGCAACACTTCCCTTAGAGCTCTAACTGGAATCTGGATTTGTTAGTTCAGACAGAAGTTATGGGCTTTGATGTGGGAATCACTGGATGAAATTAAATGGCTTCACTTACAAAGGGTCATACTAGATGATCATAAAGGTCCCTTTTGGCCTTAAAATTGTCCATGAATCAATACTGAAATCACCAGCCCTCTTCTGACAGCAAGTGCTCCGTTTTGCTTTGATTCCTCTATTCATCCAGGTTTCACCCTTTTGGAACAGCAACATTTTTGTGCCATTCATAAGCCTGGCCCCTGGCTCGTTCCCAAGAGTTTATGACATTATCTTAGGATATCTTAGGCAAGCAGGGAGATACTTTTTCAATGGCTTCACCCCTCTTCTCTCAACCAGTCGATCTAATCTACCTGAGTATTTTTAATCTTTTGTTAGAAAAAAATGACTAATTCTTTCTCCATTTTCCATCCCCTTTAACAGAGGGAAAAGGTTATTATCACAGAATTGTAATAACCAGTCTGTTCTTGTTCCCTTTGTGCTAGGTATTATTATTAATACTTATCATTTTATTGTGCTTGGGAAATTAAAAGGACTAAACTAGCCCAATGGGAGAGAACATGTTATATGAGTGAGAGAAATTCAGCATAGGGAAATTTTTCTTGGTGGTTATCACGAGAAAGTGGAAGTGATTACACTCACGTTTGAGAACTAAATTACAAATGGATTTTTTTGCCTCAGAAATAAACACTTACGTCCCCTATAGAGGAAAAACAGAAAGATGGCTAATCATGCCTAAAATGCCATTTTCACATGCAGGACAATGAAGCTAGATTTGTGGAAACTGATTTGTCTGCAGTATTTAGACTTGAACGCAACTTGAACAAGTGAGGCAAATGTTTAGTTTGAGATCTACTACTATGTTCCATGTAAAAATCAGGAGACAGTGTGTAGCCAGACAGGAACCCCCCTGTAACATCCATTTTTGCTTGCCTGGAGCACACAGGGCACACAGAGCAGTAAAAGCCTTGAACAGAAGGCCCGGACATGCAGGCTGCTGTGACCCTGAATGGCTGTAAACAGAGATACGCCAATTGCTGATCAAGAGGCTGCAGAGGAGTGCCCTTGACTGAAACCCATATTGATACGAACACACAGCCTTCCGTGGGGGGAGGAATCTCCCGCCCAGTAAAAAAAAAATGTCCAGTACTCACAATTTAGTTCTCTCTCTTGCAAGTGTAAATTAAGTTGAAACTTGCTTGTAAGAACTGGCTGGCGTCACAAAGACGAACCAACACAATTTGGCATCTTAGATAAGAAAGAGGATATGGGCCCCTATGGATATAAAGATGGGTCCAGCAGCACGCTTACTTTGAGTGTCAATCTACCATCTATCTGCTGGTCGGGTTAGGTGTTTGACCTCCCGAGGTTCCACGGGGACACCCACCTCGTATTCGTCTTTCCTAGGAATTGAGGAACCTGACCCTGGCCTGATATGCTGGAGTCGAGAGGCACAGAAGGGGGTAAAAATTGTACCTGGATGGGGTCCTTTGTCTTAAGTGTACACATAGACTTAGAGCTCTTTAAAGATTAAGCTGTCACTTGGTACCATTATTTCTATTTTCTCTCTTTATTTTCTTTGTAACCATTTTTAAGATCTATATTTGCTAGCAGTTAAGAAATAGAGCAATAGCCATTGTAACCAGATGATTTATAAGTCTCCTTAATAAATCTGTAACTGTTTAAGCTTTAACCTGACTCCTTCAGTTGCTGTAACAGAACCAAGCACAATTTAAAAGAACTCCAGCCAGTCATAAGGGACAGATACAGGCAGAGTTTGAGCATTGGATCGTGTCGCTTCCAGAGGACAAATCCATTGGGGCATCTCTCAGCCTCCCTGGCTGCCTGCTGCGAAGGGATCATGTATTCTAGCAGTCAAAATCTGAGGTGTAATAAGCTCTCCCTGTAAACTCTGGGGCATCTGTCAGCCTATTGGCTGCCCTCTGCGACGGGACCCCAGTCCTAGCGGGGAAGACAGGGACATTAAATTCCGCGGGGCACCTGTCAGTCTCTCCTAGACTGCCCACTGTGACAGGGCCTTGTCCCCCAGCAGTTGAAGACTCGGGTGTAACACACACACACACACACGCACTGCCCTGACCATCAGCTGACACAGCATCACTGGCCTAAAACCTCATGTTTCTCCAGAGCATGACCCCATGTTACTCTAATCAACTGGTGCATGTATGTTAGTGTCCCCTCTGAGGCCTGCTCAGAGAATATGAGGCTTTGTCTACACAGTACAGTTTAACAGAGAAGGGTGGTCATGGCCCCAGTGCCTTCCAATGCTTTAGGGCATCTCCCAGAGCTATATCAGTGTCTACATTGGCGCTTTACAGTGCTGTAAATTGTGTGTGTGGGGGGAGGGGAGGGAGGGGGAGGGGTGGTATTCTCACACCCGAGTGAGAAAGTTACAGCGCAGTAACTTGCTAATGTAGACAAGCCCTTTGTCTGCTACCCACTCAACTAAGGAGCTTTAGCAACTCAGTTTTAATTCTGGAGGCCCCCCAATGTATCAACTCCTACAGCAGCTGTTAAATGACTACATGAAGTTCAGGGCCAGGAAGAAGATAAGGGTGTTTATGACTCCATGATACCAGTTCATGGCCTCTAAGTTCAGGTACTTCCTGTGCAAGTAACAAGCAGGAGTTACATTTGTCTTGCAAAGTGTGGAGAGAAAAAGGGGTGATGGAAAATTAACATCTGTTACTGGCTCAACTTGTAGCAATTCTGCAGGTCCAACTTGAGATTCCTTTAAGGGGTCAGCCCAATTTTCAGAACTCCAGTGCTCAGGATTTGCTAAAAACCAGGCCCCTTCAAGGTGTTTCCAAAGTTGCTCTTCCCAAAATGAATCAATACAAATATCACTTGTCACACATGGAAATCCTGGCATTTGCCACTTGCTTGTATCCAGAACTATCCTAACACATCCACTCACAGATCCCCACCTTATTTACTGCAATTAGAGCACTTCCTTGTGTCACTTCCAGGCCTAGGAACCAGATTTCTCCAAATCTTCCTTTCCCTCCTTCCCTATACTTGGCAAATCCGGCATTGGCCCAACCCTTGCTTGAGGGGGTTGTTCACTTCCTGGAGGGCGTTTCATCTTGGGCTCGCATACTGTTTGCTATTAACAGCCTCTGGCTAAATACAGAGAGGAACTTTCCTTGTTGCATTCCCATTCAGTCTGATAGATGGTCCCACCCTCCCCACAAAAGCAAGACAAGGAAAGAAATGCAATTTTGTCTCATAGAAATGGCATAAAGCCTAAGTGTGTGTGTGTGTGTGTGGGGGGGGGGGGTACACACACTATAGGCAGTTATTTGTGAGTGGATAAGATGATTTACCACAAAAGTAACAAAATATGGGCTGGTGGTTAATTTCAACATGACCCTCTAGGTGGAACGGAGAATAATGAAGCTGTCACAAGGGAGCAATGTGTTTGTGGCAGGGGAGTTTAGCTACTAATGTGAGAGGAGCATAGTGCCAGAGGTGGGGTGGGGTGGGGTGGGTGTGTGGTGGAGGGGTGTTTTGAGGGAAAACAAAATAGCAGCCAAGAAGGTATTAACTTCCGACACCAGCTGAGACATTACAGAGTGGGAAAGAAACCGTGTCAGGTTGAGATGCTGCACTGCTTTTCCAAAAAGGGCAGCACACAATTCTAGAAGTTGCAGCATGAGGATGGGGATAAGAGCACTAGCACAAAGGTGAAAGTAAGCGGGTGCACCCTGGTGCGCAGCTCTGGGAAGAGCTGGCTGAGCTGCGGCAAAAGCCAGCAGGGAACTATTTAGAGAGCTGGCAGGTACGTGGGTTGCAACAGGACAGTACCTGTAGGAAATTTTAAGTTACTTTCACCGCTGGTTTGCACCCTCTTAATCCTGGGTTGCCAAGCCCCCTCAAGTAATTCAGCACTAAACATTTTTGGGTGTTAGTAGCAGAAAACTTTTTTCCAGTTTGAGGATTTTCGGTTTCACGACAAAACCTTTTCTGCTTCTACATTGCTCAGTTAATATGGATTCAAAATACACAAGAGCAAGCAAACATCAAATGTTTAAATATAAAAACACTAACACATGCGCATCCAAAAGGAGATTCTAAAAAAAAAAAATATTCAAAGCCAGTGGGTGTTTCGATTGTTGGGGAGTTTTAAGTGCAATTTGATTTTTTTCCCCCCACAAAAGCATGCAGAGCACATGCTTTTCTAAAATTCTTTGATTGCTAAGTTCATTTACAGTGAACTTTCAGTCTCTCCTGTCATAATTAAATCTCATTTTTCTGCTTAGGTAGCACACCTGTTACACACCTGGAATTAGCACTTGCTTAGTACTTAAAAAGCAATTCATTCTAACAGCCAAAAGCGTGATGGGGGATGAACCCCGGTATCTCTTTTCAGTTGATTCAGCCTCAGGAACATTACAGCAGGTTTGATTGTTTTGTTTCCTGTTCACATGCTAAAGGACAAACGCTTCTCAATTCAGCCTTATGCAAATACAGCAAACACAGTAAACATTTATTTTTCACATGAAAAATCCCTCAATGCAGCCCCAAGATGAGTAAGGGCCCCAATGACCTTGACTGCCTGACCAAAAGTCATGGTTTTTAATACATTTAAATGTATTCAGTCAACACCAGGGTATATTTAATATTAGCCAAACTGCCCAATTAATAGTTCCAGATTGTGGAATCTCCATCACTGGAGATATTTAAGACCAGATTGGATAGGCATCTATGAGGGATGATCTAGATGGTGTTTGGTACTGCTATGAGGGCAGAGGAGACTGGACTTGATGACCTCTTAACTTCCCTTCTGATTCTAGTATTCTATGATTAATACCAGCCCTTATGGTAAAAGCTATTGGCACTGAAATAAATACCAATATGAAAGATTTGTGATTCTCAAGAAAGGAAGAAGGGTGAGAAGCACAATAAGGACAAGGGACTTAAAAGAAAACAATTTGACACTCAGAACTGGTAGGTAAGGTTCAATGGAAAGAAAATCTAGGGGAAAAGCATTCAGGAAAGCTTGCAGTTTCTCAGCGGTATAATATTAACAGTACAGTAATTTGTGTGCCATAAACCCAGGACAGAAAAGGCCTCAGCTCTTAACTCTAGGGGATGGTTAAAGAGGCTTTAATTTTTCAGCAATGGAGAGATGCCTCCTAGCCACACTGCCTCAGAGCTGGCACAGTCTAACAATGCTTTTGTGCTTTCTAAGAGCAGGAAATAGAGCACTGAAAGTGTAAAAATATTAATATTTAAGCTAAAAGATGCTGTACATTTGAACAAAAAAATCTGGTAATCCAAAGCAGGTTTGGGAGCATAGTTTTTCCCCTGATCTTGCAAAATATTCAGGGCTTTGGGCATCTTTCTTGGTTATTAAAACATTTTTGAAGCCCTTTAATGTGGTTCAGGCTTGGTTGGTATTTGGAGGAGAGAAAATGTTTGCTAGCAGCTGCGGGATGGTCTAAGTTGCATAGTCTTGTGAAGCAGCCGCACTGAGCACACCAACTGCCGTCTATCAGATAACATCCTTTTACATTTGTAAGGCAGCCACTGAGCTGACAAGCTATTTGCTTGGGCTAGACTCTCACTCTCCTTGTGATGGTCCGAGGAATGCACTTCGATGCTTCCTACAAAAAAAATCACTTTGCTCAGACCTTCCATGGGCATTCCAATCGCCCACTGGGATTTCCCATGGGGACATCTGAATGTGCAAAGAATGTCGGCCCAAACTGATTGTAACTGTGCAGTTAATTCCTCTGGTCCTCATCTGAGGATCACAAAAGCAAGCTCCATGGGGCACCGGTGACAAATATTGAACGCTGGGGATGAGACTTCACAGGTTTCTCCCCAGCTAGCTACTCAGGGTAACATTTTGCTCATTTATACAGGTGGAATTACTCCAGATTTGTGCCAGAGCAACTAAGAGGAAAATTTAGTCTGGAATCCTACTAACACCCACACAGTATCAATACCAGAGCATTCCACTGGACTCAATACCTATCAAAGGATCCAGCGCTAACAATGTCTCAAGAACTATCCAAATACAGAAATGACAATCTGAGCTACTATAGAGCCTCTGACATTCCTACTGCTAGTGAGATCAGTACAGGGGAAGAGCCAATTAATTTGTGTTGTGCTTTTGAGAGGGGGCTACAAACAAGACACTTCCCGACCCTTCATGGGGCTTGACCCCAAACCAACTGATGTCATTGTGAGTCCTCCCATTGATTACACTGAGCTTTGGGATCAGACCAGTGGTGAACAGGGGATGGAAGCTTATCTCTGAAGGTAGCTGATGGAGAACTGGATCAAGGTCACATTAAGAGGATCCCTGGCATTAGTCAACGTGGCTTGTTGCTTCAGGAGGAAACAAGCATAGCCTGACTATTACACAGCCATCACCGTTTGATAAATACTTTCCCAACAGAAACTCCTCTTACAGTGAAGAGTTTCAGAGGTAGCTGTGTTAGTCTGTTTCAGCAAAAACAGGGCATCCGGTGGCACCATAAAAACCAATAATTTGGCTCTTTGGGAGAACATTCTTTCTTCAGAACATTTAGGAGACACAATGTTAATAATAATAAAAATAACCCTTTCATATTTCTATCCTCCTGGATACCAGCTGGAAGGATATTGTAAAATACATATAAGATTTTATGCATACCTGCAAAAACCCAGCACAGCTGCCCTTTAATATTAACTTTTGGTAGACACACCTAATTTGTTAGTGTAATCAGTTCTCCCAGTTCAATAAAACAATTAGCAAGGACACGTCCTAGGTAGTGTAGATATACTCGTGCGATCACATAGCACCCTGTTAAATAGACGTCTCTGATTATCTTCCTTCTGTTATAAATTCTAGCTTCCTAGTATTTCCAGTCTAGCTTCCCGCTCATCTGAAGTGGGTTTTGCCCACTAAAGCGCACGATACCACACACACACACACACGTTAGTCTGAGGGCATGTCTACACTACAGAGAAAAAAAATCGATGCTGCCACTGTCAATCTTCCAGGGTTCCCTTACTCCTCATGGAAGGGAAGGCGAAGGAAAAGTATGCTCCCTTTGACTTCCTGCACCATGGACAGCATCCATCTGCCAAAAGCCGAGTTTAGATATACTTCAACGATGCTATTAACGTAGCTGAAGTTGCATATCTTAATTCCACCTTATCCCATAGCGTAGACATACCTTAAGGTGCCAAAAAACTACTCCTTTTTAAAGTTACAGACTAACATTGCCACTTTTCTGAGTCTGATTATTATATTACGGTACGTTTCCTACACAAAAGCTGGCTGATTGTTTTGTTTGCCATTTCCCTGTCAAAGGTTTATAAACCTGTTAGAACTTCCTAAATAAATACATAAAATGTTTTTAAACGTATATATATTGTTTAATTAAGCTCTTACAATTCTACATGTAATATTTACATCACTTCACGCTGGTTTCAGGCCAGTCTAACTCCACTGATGGTATGGGAAATCAGCCCCCACCTGTTAGTAACTTGCAAGGGTCAAAGAGAATCTTTCCTTTGGACTTGCAGTTTGGTTAATGACACCAAAATCCTTTGAATTTCTCTCTCCTTCCATAGCAGTAAATCCTGACCAGAGAGAAAAGTCTCATGAGCTCTGTAAACACCCTGTCTTCAAATTACCAGCTCCAGTACTGATCCTAGTTATTCAAAGAGACGCTTCCCCCGACAATCTTCTGAATTCAACCGACAGGACCAACAGTTTTGTTTTTAGCATCTGCCAGTTGTCACTAGGACTCAGGTAACAGCCTAATTGCAAATATGTGAATTTATTTACATACATTAGACGCAAAGAGAAGTTTTAGTTTCCTGCATAGCTGTGAATGCTCATGGAACTTAAACCTTGACACCTTTGTACAAAAACAGAAGCACTATTAGGCTGAAGCAACTCAGAGCTGCTCTGAGAAACCTCTCCGTGAATAACATGGCCCAGGGATGCTCAGCTGATGTGTCACAGAGATGGAAACCCACAAAACCTCACACCTTCTGGGCACGTGCGGCAAAGCGGGCACACAGGAGAGGAGGAACATGGGAGAAGCCGCAAGAAGCAGCATAGATCTATTCAAGGAGCTATGGCGTTCTGTCCATCTCTAGAGAATACGCAGTGTAGGGATGCACGTTTATTCCTGTTGCAGTCATTGGGCATTGGACCACTGACTTAGTGGAGCAAGCTTGACAGCCCTGATTGCCTATAGGAAGCTTGGCCATGTGCTAGCTCTTGGGAGCGCTCCTTAGGGGAGGTCTGAATATCCCCGTCTCCTCGGGGAAGCACCCAGACTGTGCTCAGCACCCCGTCCGCAGGAGGGAGAAGGCAGCTCTGAGGACAAGGGGACGACATGCCACTCAGCTGCCCTGCCAAGCAGTGCACAGAGAAGGAGCATGAACAGTTAGTGCATAAGATTCTAAATCTGCCTGTGATGAGAGCCAATGGTGCAGGAGCACCCATATGAATGGGACTCTTTGGGGAGACCCAGGCCCTGCTCCAGGGAGTTTAGTTTGTACACCGATCCCAGCTGAGACACCAAACAGCCAAGCAAGCATCAACCCTTTGCAGTTTTTCCTGCTTGCATGGAAGCAGCTTCTGAAGTCACAGCTGAGCGCTGGGACCGGCCACCCCCTTGATTGCTCCAGAGCAGCCTGCTTCATTCTTCACACTAGCCCACGGAGTGTGGCCAGTAGAGTGGCTGGCCCCAGGGCCAAGGCCCCACCATGTGTCCACACTCTGCCACTTGGGATGTGAGGAAGAAACATTCCCCAATTAAGAGCTGCCATAAAAATGCAGCAAGAAACTAGCCCTTGTGCAAGGCGGGACCTGTTCTTCCCTTAGGACAAACCCAGGGCTGCTACATGGCCAGCCTGTTGCACCCTTATCTCTAAGCCCCACAGTGGCTCCTGCAGATCTTGCTACAGCCCTGATTCTAGAGACCCTCCATGTAGCCCAGGGGCCATTCACAAAGCTTCCAGCTGTGTACAGACGTGCTTCTCTCCCACCCTCCCTGATTCCTCCTCCTACCTCTCCCTATGTCAGTGCTTATGTTTTGCAATCTGATGCCAAACATTGAACAATCCAGTGGTAAATCCTTGTGACCCCCGCGGTTAAACATTTCTGAATTCGTATAAACTCATCCCAATAAAGAGATCAGAGGCACATTAAACACCGTACATTAGAAAGACAAGGAGAAGGGTCATCCAAGTCATTGGACACGTGCATTTGATCCAAGAGCGGGTCTAAAAAGAGAACAAATCAAAAGAGAAAAATTGAGCCCCCGACACTCTTCCTCAGCTTTATCTGGAGTAACTGCAGCTGCTCTGTATTGTAAGCACCATAACTTACTATCCCTGCAACTTGTAAATTGTTACCTATTATTCATGATTAGGGTCCGGACGGAGCAGGAGAATTCTGCACATTTAAGGAGATTGCTGGTCTAAGCGTGCTGATGTACTCTGGAAATAGAATAAGTCGATGTCCATTACAGTAACAACCAAATTTGGAGAAGATTGCACAGCTGCTAAAGGAGAAGATTAGGGGCTAATAAAAATATGAGATTGCCCAGCTAATAGAAAGGAACACCAAGGACTGAAAGAGGGCATCAGTCAGGAGGAGGGGGATGGTGAAGCCGGAAGTCGCATGCCTTCTGTATCAAGGGGACTTGTAGCCGCTGAGTTTGCAAGCAGGAGCACATGGGTGTGTAACGCTGTCATGTCCTAGTTTGACTGGGTTACAGCCATTCAATTACCTATCCACCCCTATCCAGTTGTTACCTATCCACCCCTATTCCACTGTGCAGAAAAATGCTCTCCCCCACGTAAACACCCTCTCCAGTCCCTATGTGGCAGACAAGCGGTGCACAGCCTGAGTGGTGACTCTTTCCCAGGGTGTTTCATGTGTTGACTGTAGTGTTTTTGTTGCAGAGATTGTGAATATGCCCCCTCCCGCAAGAAAATATGCTGCCAGGTGTGACCACTACAATCACTCATTGATATCAGAGACATTCAGCGCATAAGGCAAGGGTGGGCAAGATACAGCCTTGAGGGAACCGCCCCTTCTGGAGGAGGCCCCACCCCCTTCTGGGGACCAGCCCACAACTATCATCAACACTGGTGAAGTGGCCCCCCTACAAAAATTATTGCCCACCCCGGCATAAAGCCACGGTCTGATTATGTCACACCCGTGCACCAACAGTGGTGCAAACACAAAACTCGTTTGCAGATTATCTGTGAAAAGGAGGAAAATCTGGAAGGTTTTTTTGAAGATACTTTGTTATCTTTCAAGTACAACCTTGAGCTGCCAAACCACTCACATCCCAGCTGCCATTGTAGAGCACATCCCAGGATCACTCAAAGCACCTTGCAGTTGTACATTCACAACACTCACACAGCACAGGCGGTGCTGCCCTCATTTACGAGTGGGGAAACTGAGGCATACAGCAGGGAGAGGACTTAACCAGGAAGACAACCGGCCGAGCTGAGATTAGCTCTCCATCTCTTGCCTTTCAGTCCTGCGCCCTAGCCACAAGCCCATCAAAGAGGGCTAGAGGGCACATAGGCTAGCTGATTTGCAGGAGATGTAGCAATACATGAATGGGATTATGGCCTTAATGATCTTTAAGGAGGGGGATTATATTACAATTGATAGCCTCTCAGTAAAGCCTGGTAATATTTGCAGAGCACATTACAATCATCTATTCTATTTCACCCACGGCAAAGGAGGACCTTTCCACTCTCCCTCACCGGAAGATTTGCAGGTGCTAGTGCTTAGCTCCAGCACGCAGAAACAGATTAGCCTCTGTTCCTTTCAGATTCGCACGCGCCCCCTGTCAGCTATGTCCAGGCTTGACGACAACTCAGTACTCGGTGAGTGTAGCAAACACCCCCCCTCGGTAACATGCACAAACACAGAGAGCAAAGCTGCCCAGGCAGAAGCAGCCGGAAACATTCGCAGGCAGGCGGAACAGGCTCATTGGGGTACATGGTATAAAAATGCAGGAGAGTCTAGAGACGCCTTGAATTTACAGCTCTCTCTAAACAAATAACTTTTCTTCTTGTTGGTCCCTGTCGGTAAGCAGATGAAAATGGATGTGCATTCTAGGCACTCCTTAAAGAAAAAGCTGTTCTTTCCCATGTCTCATCTGTATACTAAATGGAACTGAAAGCACGTGGCTATAATTTAATGTCCCATTTTAAATGCTTCCACAGACGCTGGATGAATATAGATCTATATTTCAGAAAGGCTGCTTCATAAAGGAACAATTGGCTAAAAACCTCACTCCACAGCTCCAACAGGCTTGCTCTTGGAGAGGAAAGGCATTGGGAGAGAGGGCAGAGAAGCCCTCGGGGGAAGTCACTAAGAGTCTGGCTTTAGACTGGCATTTGGGAGACCTGAGTTCAATTCTTAGCTCTGCTGCAAGACCTGGGACAAGTCACCTGATCCCTCTGGTCCCTGTCTGCACGGTGGGGTTAATATCTCCAACCCTTCTGGGGTAAGGTTGCCAGATGGTTTTACCAAAAATACTGAACCCCTCCCCCCCGCCCAAAAAGAAGGGGGACACCAAAGTTGAGCAAAAAGGTCCCTGAGAGTTAAGCTAAAAAAATTTAAAAAACCAGCATGGCCCCCTTAAGAAATGCCTTTGAGGCTTTTTAGCCCTAACAGGCTGCCAGCATCCATCCGCCATCTTGTCTTCCTGCTCCAGGCCAGACAGCTCCCCTGCGGAACCAGGTAAGCACCTGGGATTTTTCACCTCCTGGCCAGGGGAAAAAAAAAAAAAAAAAAAAAAATCAAAGTACCAGACATTTTAGGGGTCAAGTATTTTCTGAATTTTTTTTAACCGGACAGGAGGTGAAAATACCAGACTGTCCGGGTCAATACCGGACACCTGGCAACCCTATTCTGGGGAGAAATTCATTAAGGGCTGTGTTTTAGGGCCTGACCCAAAGCCTGTTCAGTCCATGGGAGTTCTGACCGACTCCAGTGGGCTGTTTCCAGATCTCAAACCTAGTCTATGCTAGGGACCCTTATTTCCAAACATGCGGCGCATCCACCTTACCAAACCTGTTTTGTCGAAATAACGGGCTGGTTACTTTGAAATAACTCCTGCCTCCCACGAGGAACAACACTAATTTGAAAAAAGTTATTTTGAAATAATTTCCTAGTGTAGACATGCCCTTAGTGTCTCAGTGCTTTAGTCCTTCCCTGCCTCCCCCCCGTACAACAAGGGCAAGAGAAACACCTCCTAGGTGTGGAGGATAAACACATTAATGCATGTGCAGTCAGGTGCTGTGAGCTTGCCCACAGCTGTCCCTGTCCACACAGGCCACTTTAGATGGTAAAAGCCACCTGAGAGTTATATACAGTTCAGCCTGCCCCGACCATCTTGCCCATATTATTCGATATCTCTCTCATAACAGCAAATGAGCTTCAGCTACCTAGGTCAAGGATGGGAGAGGTAGGAGACCTCTCCTTCAGGGATCAGTTCTAGGACTGAGAATCTAGCACCCTCCCCTCCCCTCCCTACTGGGATTTCCTTGTGCCTTTACTGTCTCTGGGCTAATGGGTTAATTAGGCTTGGAGCGCCCTCCAGCCCAGCCCTGCTCTCTCAGTTAGGTTTGGCTACCCTCATCAGGTTTGCTCCCGGCAGCTAATTGGACTTGCCATGAGCTGAGTGGTGGTTCAGCCGCTCTTGCTGAGCCTTCATTCACAGGCCATACAAGCATGCAGGCTGAGGTAAGTAGAGCGGAGGGCTGTACCTTAGTGCAGAATAGTGCCCCTCTACTACCCCAAATTTCCACCTAGCTTAATGATCCAAGAAAAGCTACACTGCATGTGTAAGGCCTCCAAAAATAATGACTGGTCAGTCAGGAAATCAGTTAACTTTCCTCTGGTGAAGGAATTCAGCTGCAATGCATGGAGAAGTGAGCACGATTCCTCACAGGTTCCTGGGCCCCATAGGGCCTTTTTTCAACCTCTTTCCAGCCCTGCTAGTTCCATTGGTGCTAGTTGTACTAGTGCGTGGGGGCAAGGGTCCATTTTTAATGCTATGCTCTGTAATGCTGATCATAAATATTACATCACTATGATCCAAACCCCCAGGGGAGCCATTGAGTCCCCAGCTTTCTGAAAATGGGGGCAATAAACCCCATTAGCAACCTCAGGACCCCTAATGTAGACAGGGCCAAGGAGAGAAAATAGGACACCCCCCCCCCCCAACCCCAGGAGGGCTGCACATGTTTAAATATCAGGGTGCACTCACCATTAGGAACACCTGCCCCAAGTGCTCTGCAGAGCAGCTTCATCCAGTCCTGGGCCTCTTTCTTCTGCTTACTGCACCCCCCCACCTTCTCTTTGCTCCTTCATGCCGTGGCCCTCCAGCCACCGCCCTAGATGCATCTCCCTCTTCCTGGGAATCAAAGTCTTTTCTAGCCAACTGGCTAGGCAATCTTCCCATTCACTTCCCAACCAGTGCCACTTCTCCAGCACCCTGGATGGGAACGCAGGCTCACCCTCGACACCAGGTTCCAGCTTATGAACACTCTACTTATCAGTCAAGGTCACTATGCTCTGAACCATGCTGCCTCTCCTAACCTTCTGTACTTGCCAGCCCTACAATTCCTTGCTCCACTAGTCCCAAACACACACCCCAGGCAACGTCTGCAACCCATTTCCTAGCTGCTTCCTGCCTTTATCAACTCAGCCCAGCTCCTTCCTCCTCAGCTGGACTCCCTCATTAGTCAATTAAGGGATTGTGTAACCCATCCAATCCCCCTCAGCTGGCGCCTATCCAAGTAATTGCGCCCCTTCTTACCTCACATTAACCCTTTCAGGGCAAGCATGGGCTAAAGACCTTGCCACAGGGATGCATATGAATTACTCAAGCCCTCCTTAACATACCAGACATCCCACCCCTGGTTTCTACCCCCCCATAAAGAAATGCAGGGAGTGATGGGCTCTGCTTACTAGTCCCAAAGGGCCCAGTGCCAGAGGGATCCCTCATTCATCATAGGGTTGCCAGGTGTCCAGTATTCACCCAGACAGTCCGGTATTTTCGGCTCCTGTCCGGTAAAAAAATTCAGAGAATACCAGACACCTAAAATGTCCAGTATTTTCTGAATTTTTCCCCGGCCAGGAGGCGAAAATGCCGGGCACCTGGCAACCCTACAAACACTCAGCGCCCGGCCTCCCCCCCCTTTGGCTCCCAACACCCCTAGCCCCCATGCTTACCTGGTTCCCCAAGGCTGCCGGCCAAAAGACCTAGGGGAAGCAATGCTTTGGGTCTCAGTGCTCAACCACTCCTATCCCTGCACTCACTTTTAAAGGGGACATGCTGTTTTAATGCTATTTGTTTTGGCTTAATAAGTCCTTGGAGTCCTTTATTTTTATTTTTTGCTGAACAACTTTGGTCTCCCTTCCTTTTTTTTCCCCTTTCAACAGAATTTTGTTTCCGTTTTTTTTTTTGGGGGGGTTGGGGGGGGGGGGTGCGAGGTGTTCGGTATTTTTGTTTCAACCATCTGGCAACCCTATTCATCCAAGCTCTTTTGCACCAATTTCAGACCATCTCCAGGTTGGGAGAACTTTCCCTCTAGCACAAAGATTCAACTGTTCTTCTATTGCTCTCCTGGCCTGAGGGCGTGGTGCCATCATTCAACATGACTACTCTCCGCTGACCTTTGGGATCAAAAGGAACAAGGCAGTTTATTTGTAGACACTCATTCAGTTGGAACGTTTCACTAGAACATGAATAAATGCAGATAACAACCCCAGTAAAGAGTCAGACAGATGCATTTGTCTTAGTGAAGAACTCTCCTAGTTAGTATGGAAATCTACAGGAGAGATCTGAAGGGGAAATTAAGGTTATTATAATTAGAGATGAGTCAACAGCCTTGCTCAGATTTGGGCAACCAAGCAAGTAGATTGCCTGCCTGGTGGAAGGCTGATAAATAGCTCCCTCTGTGTCCGTTATGTGCTGTCTGTATGGCACTCTGGTATTGCCAGCAACCATCTATCAGGCTGTATCTGGCGGGGAAATACAGAATAGCAAATCTGGCAGACAAAGAATGGCCTATAGTTAAGGAACGTGCACAAAAAACCCATCCCACATGCTGAGAGTTTAGAAACTTCCCCAAGCCTACTGCCCGGGCCTAAGGATTGTTAAAAAAGAGCCACACAATTGTGGGTCACAAAATGTCCCACATTGTGGGTGAATTAACAACAATAAATGATAGACGCTCCCTTCCTGAAGGAGTCTGAAAGCCCCAGCACTATGTTTAGGGAGACTGGATATTGTTTAATGCAGGGGTGGGGAACCTTTTTTGGGGGTCGGGGGTCGCTGACCCACAGAAAAATCAGTTGGGGGCCGCACACAAGTGAGAAGCAAAAACAAAAACAAAAACAAACCCTCACTGACGTGGCCCCTGACTGAGAGGGAGAAAGACACTTGCCTTGGAGGGCCCAGGCTAGTAGATTTTGTGAGCTCCAGACCCATAGGGGCAGGGAGGGCTGGAGCATCGGTGCGGGCTCCCCTCAGGAAGCCCCGAGTCTCAGGGGCCAGATCCAGACAAACCAGGGGCCACATCCAGCCCCTGGGCATTAGGTTCCCCACTCCTGGTTTAAGGGCTACAGAGCCTTTCTAATAAGGCCCAGGTTGGTCATAATGGTTGGAATGTCACCACATGACAGAGAGTGGTTGCTAAGTGGCCTGTTTGTAGGTGGTGAGCAGACAGCCATGGATTGAAGAGAAGGGCCATGCTTTGTCCCTCCCCTTCTTGGAGGTGTTCACTCCACCTTGGCCTCCATCTCCTGTCTATCTCTCAATGGTGCGAAGCTGTTTTATTATCATCTCAAGTTCCCCTTCAGCGCCTCAGCCAAAGGCCGCTTGTGTTTGCTGAACATGCTCACGTGCTCCTTTTGCGGAGCTATGTCGCTCTAATGTGTTAGCCGGAACATGAACACCTGACACCTTGGTGCTCCATTTTCCCTGTGGGGAGATATTCCCCCAGCCACTGCGACCCGGCTCTCAAGAACAACCTGTAACTGTCTGTTGGCATCAGGAATGCCCCAACTTGGACCCTTGTCCCAAAGATTTAAACACTCACTTAGCAGCCACAAAGGTGTCTGAACTAATCGCTAACCCTGAGGGATGGAAAGGCTTTATATTGAACGAGACCATGAAGCACAGAGAGGTGCCTCAGCAGGAGAAGAGCGGAGTCTGAGTTTCTGTTTGATGCTGGTTGCAGTTAGACAGCTAAACAAAGAGAGGGGCTGGAGGGCGGATACCAGACCTGGAGGGGAGTCTCTCTGCCTGCATGGAAGGGATGTTAGACACCTTCACAGCACCAGGTGGGAACCAGGTGGGGGCCGGGGCTGTGAGGGCTGGTCCTGCGGAAACTCTTTGAGATGCATAAGGTAGCCTGGAGCTCTCTTATCTCTTCTGCTAAGCTCTCTCCCCAACAAGGATTCCCCTTTCCAGTGCTCAGACCTACAGCGGTTTGGTAAGTAACTAGGTAGATGCTTAAATGCAAGAGGTTGCAGGGGGTCCCTGGGGCAGCCCCCTCCAGGAAACTCTCTGGTAGCACAGCTGCACTGGCACCTCACTGATGGGGAGGGCAGCTTCAGATTGTGTGTAAGCCACACACCTAATGTGGTTCACTTTAAGGTTGCCAGATGTTTCACCAAAAATACCGGACTCCCAAAAAAAAATCCGGGAAAATTTTGTTGAGGAAAAAAAAAAAGCACTGGAAACATCTAAGACTGAACAGGGGAAGGATTAGGCCCAAGCTGAGAGGCTTTCCAGCTTGTGAGAAAGGAATATTAGAACTATTGTTAGGGTAAGACATTGCATGTAACAAATTTCTTCGTGTATTAGGCTTAGCTGGCATGTTTTGTTTTATTTTGCCTAGTAACTTACTTTGAGCTGTTATCATTTGCCACCACTGAAATCCTGCCTTTTATACTTAATGAAATATGTTTTGTTTATTAATAAAGCCAGTATAAAAACTGTGACGGGGGGCCGGGGATAGCTGTGCATCTCTCTTTCATGGCTAAAAGGAGCAAATATTTGATGAGCTTGTTCTGTATAAAACGTTATCCCAAGTACGACAGATTTATCTGGGGTTCTGGTCCCACTGGTGCTACTGGTTCTAGTCCCTTTGACTGAGCCTGCCCAGAGCTGAGCTGTTCTCAGTGGTTGTGATGCTCTGCTGTGGACTGTGACCTCAAGTCTGTGCCATCGCTGGAGGAGACCTGGCTCAGCAGGACAGGGTGGTGAAATGCCCCTGAGGGCAGGTGGGTGGATTCAGTGGCATTTCAGCAAAACATGTGACGGTCTCAAGGGGATCTCTGAGACCAAACACATCACACTTCCAAATAGGCTGGTGCTACCCAGTGCTTTATTTTGAGGGGGAGGAAGCCAAGGAAATCCACCCCTCATGCTATCGGAAGCAGGGCTGTTCTTCCTTCTCTTCCCCATGTCTTTCTAGGTTTGCATCATTATTCGATAGATATGCTGGACCTGATTCTGCCTGCAAGATACCAGAGAAGGATTATTTTTGATCAAAAATAATCCTTTTCCCATCAAAAATAATCCCTCGCCGGTATCTTGCATGCAAAGATCTCACCCTTGGAGACCAAGGGATTCAGAGAAATCACTTTGGCCTTTGGCAAGATGGCAATGAAAAAAGTCAGGAATGGTAATTTCTTGCCTCGAACCACAATGGTTTGTAATAGCCCCATCCTCTTATCTGTCCAGCAGCATGACAATAACAGGGTCTCATTCCTCCACAGTAATATAAACCAAATCATATTCTCAGTGAATGAATATTGGATTTTTCCTCTGTATTTCATTGCCTGTTATTTGTGAGCTCTCATCGGATGGATGAGGCTGCATCGTTCTGTGATATAACGTGTCATGCTTGGAGGTTTTGTCAAAGAGCTAATGAATGTGGCAGAAATGGAATCACTTCTCCTGGTCAGCTGCAGTATATCCAGTGAGGTTCTTGGGGCATTTACAAAGCAGAAGGAGAAGTTTGGGGAGATGGAGGCCTTTCTGTGGAACCCGAGGGATAGTTTTCAAAGGAAAATAACTCGATGGTCACATAGTGTTCAAAAGTTTCAGAGGGGTAGCCGAGTTAGTCTGTAACAGGAAAATAGTGTTCATTCCTTTTTGGGGCAGTGTCTGTATTATAGCCACAATATACCGCAGCACATATTACTAAAGGATGCCGGAAAATAATGTCATTTAAATAATACCACTTCAGAGACCTTTGGAACTCTGGCACATCTCCAAGGATATTCGATTGTGGTCTGGAATTTGAAGCCCGTATTGGTACCTGGATCAAATGCATCTGCCTTTGGATAGCTTCCTCATTACAAAACACATCCCCCATCAAAAAGGTTCTAATGTGGAAAATGAGGACATTAAAGTCCTTAGACTCAACCTAGAGGCTACTTAAACAACCACAGGAGAGTCCCAGAAGGTAGGTATGCCCCAATCAAGAAAACGAGGGAAAACAATCTGCACCTTTGATTGGTGGGAATCACAAAGTTAATCAGGCCTATAGGAAGAAGTAGGCAAGGTGCAAGCTGGAAATTAGAAAAGTAGGAGGGAGCAGGAAGAACAAATAAAAACAAATCTCAAGCCATTTATAGAGAAGATAAATGTTTTCTCTGTGTCAGTTTTCACAACAGAGATGCTAACATTAGGGGAATGTTCATGTCTTCTCTTACAACATTCCGCAGGATAGAGAGCGCACAGAGACAGAGAGAGGTTCTCTGATTGTTAGTACCCATTGGGGAGGATGACTTTAAGGGCCAAAGCAAACAAAGGATGCTGAGATCAGAACAGGGTTCAGTGGCAATGACAAAGTAGTAGCTGCTGCTGGTCAGAGGTTAGGACCTGCAAGATCTCACATGACAGCTGTAGAACATTTCCATAGAAACCTCAGAGACTGAGATCTATCTTTCACTAGAGGCTTGAGGGAATATATTGGTGCAAAGTCAACTCAGATGTATGTGAGCACAGCTTTGCTTGGACTCAATAAGGGTATGTCTACACTACAGAGTTTTGTTGGAAAAACAGTTGTTTTTCCGACAAAACCTGAGTTACGTCCACACTGTGTTCTTCCAAAAGTAAATCGAAAGAACAGACGGGTTTTTCCGGGGTTGGTAATACTCTTTCTACAAGGAAGAAGCCTTTTTCTGAAAGAGCTCTTTTGGAAAAAAGCGTGTGTGGATGGGGAAGAGGGAATTCTTTCAGAAGAAGAGGAAAGAGGAAAAAGCACAGGTGCCCTGGTGGCCATTCCATCCATAGCAATCACAGCTTATATGCGAGATAGCATCCTTTCAGTGTGAATGCTATCTGTCGAAAAAGCAGATCGCTTTTTTGATGAGTTTTTGTGTGTGGACGCTCTCTTTCGGAAGAAGTTTTTTCAGAAGATCTCTTCCAAAAAAAGTTTTCTCCGAAAGAAGCCTGCAGTCTAGACATAACCTGAGACTCAATGGCACTTGAATCTATGGGGCCATATGTGCTGTGGGCTCATTTATCTCACTGCATTATAAGTGAACAAGTGAAAGCACCAAACTACTTATTAAGTTACCACTTTTTAAAAGATGAATGGAAAGAATGACTCACACGTCTGAAAAGGTTCCAAACAATGAGCATTGCCCTGGCTTCCTTGAAATGATTTTTCCTGCAACATCTGTAAGCCGTAAGTCATCGGGGTCGTCTTTGTCTACATGTACAACCCAACACCAGTTGAGCCATGGTTGTCCAGAAAGGATGCAAGCCATGCTTTAATGAAATGCCGAGCACTTGAAACTGTGCTTCCCTAAACATTTATTGATGGTTTCACCAAAATAATTTTAACAACTTTGCCACTTCAGAGAACAGCTGACATTCAGTTTGTGTGAGTGAACTGAAATATTTCTGAACTGACTTCAGTGATCTTCCTGTGAGTTGACAGTTGGCTTACAGCAGATGACGCTGACTAATCACTCGATCCCGGTTGAAATAGGAACTGTTAGAAGCATATATTGAACTCGAGTTTCTGTTATGTTTGGCATTACAAGTGTTTCAAGCTTTTGAATAATTGTGTAGCCGTTCTGTTCATATCTTGATTGAATACTGGAATACTTGAACTGTAAAATCAATTACTTCAAAGTTAATGTGCTTATAAAATTCCTTTGCTGAATTTGAGTAGATAGGTTCATCTGTCCCTGTTTGCATTTTCTTGGAAACTTTGTCAAGTGTTCCAACTGTCTCTGACTTTAAACTTTCTGTGGGTTTCCTTCCTGAATAAGTTGTAGCATTCATCTGATTGGATGGACTGATTTGAATTCAGTGTCACTGCCATTCGTGACTGGCTTTCTGTTCTTGAAACTTCTGATTCTTTCAGAGTTTGGACAGATTTTCTAACACATCGAGGGCTTTTAAAAATATTGTTCAATACCAAAGAAGAGGTTTTTTTCCATATGCGCTACTATGCTACCAGTTCATGATTTTTTATTACATTGTTTCAAACATCCCAAGCTGCACGCCACACAAGGTAGTTATAAGAAATTCAAACACAAAGGCTACGTCTACACTGAGGAGCTATTTCAGGATACGGGAAGTATCCTGAAATAGCTATTCCGCATCTTTAATGCATACCAAAAGTATCCCGAAATAACTATTCCGCGTAGCCTTTGTGTTTGTATTTCGTAATAGCTTTCGAAATAATGGGCTCGCTATACCAATGTCCCTGTAAACCTCATTCCACGAGGCTTAAGGGACATTTTGGAATAGCGCTCTATTTCAAAAGCACCAAATTTTGAAATAAGCTATTTCGAAATACACTTGAAATAAGCTATGCAATGTGTGTAGCTCAAATTGCATCATTTATTTTGAGCTACAGGTGCAGTATAGATGCACCCAAAGAGTCCATGTTGGATGGAGGACACAGATATCTGATCATGTACTTAATACTTCAAATTTTATGTCCTGAAATAGAACATCTTGTTGCATCCCAAGTTCAAAATGTGACTATTGCAAGAAGTATATGTAGTGTGTGTTTCCTTCAGTTGAGTCTGGTTGCTACTGCTGATACTAAGCCTACCACCCATAGCACTGTCTGTGACAGCTGTTGATCCTCAGTTGTAGACGAAATAATATTTCTTTAACTACTGATGCCACAACCTCCACCAATGTACAGGCTACTTTGCCCAAACCATTGAGGACCTCATAAACATTCGTCATTGCCCACATGTCTCAAGCACAAACACCACTTGCACTTTGTTGGAGAAGTCGGTTGTTTCCGCTATCATACCACGGTCCAGAAATTTGCGCAGAAATATCTCTCCCGATTTCAAGAGCCACAATTTCCTCTTGAACAGCTGGACTTAGGAAGCATTCTCTTTTGCAGCCACTTTGAAATATCTGAATCATATTCTGTCTTGCAAACAAAGAAACTGAATAAAGTTGCAGTCCACATCTCCACGTAATGACATATGTTCAGCTTGTTCAATATAATGGCCCAAGTCCTTGTCTGGTAAAATAAAATGGGCTACTTAGAAAACAAGAAGATGTCAATGAAAATGCTTCTTTCTCCTGAGAGTACTGGAAACCTAGCATGCCACAAACATTCTCTGTGGCCTTTGGTACAGTATCAAGTGCTTCACGATAACATGAAGAAGCTTGAGGACTTGTGTATTTGTCTCGAGTCTTTTTTCCACTTAGAAAATTCAAACAGTGTGAAAGCTTAACCGGTGTGCTTTGTCCAAAGTTGTCTGCACCTAAACGCTGAACAAGAATGGAAACAAAATGTGCCGTCACTCGCTCCGGAATAATGGAGCCATTGGCAAAAATCACATCAGATGAGGTGAGCGAACAGCTTTGTTTCCAATGTTATGCACCGGGAAAGACTTAAGTTATAGGTTCCCTTAGAAATGCAAACAGAATCTGATGACTGGCCTTTGGTTCCCATTGCAGGTGATGCAAGAGACAGCTTACTTATACATGCAACAGGAGATGCTCCGCTTATTGTTGGAAGTGTAGTTTCCTCCCTTCCCAGTAGCCATGTTTCAAGCAATTCCATTTTAGCCTCTTGACAACATACACTTTAGCTATGTCTACACTGGTTGTTGCGCCAGAAGTATGCAAATGAGGCTAAGCGTGGAATATCGACGAGCCTCATTTGCATACCTAATGAGCCGCCATTTTATGAAGAGGTTTGCGCTAGAAGGAGCTGTCTACACTGCCCTTCTGCACAAGAAAAACCCTCCTGTGCAATGCCGTTATTCCTGAAAATAATCAGCATAGCAGCATTGCTCAAGAGGGTTTTTCTTGCGCAAGAAGGGGCAGTGTAGACAGCTCCTTCTAGTGCAAGAGCCTCTTCCGCAAAAATGGCGGTTCATTAGGTATGCAAATGAGGCTTGGAGATATTCCACGCTTAGCCTCATTTGCATACTTCTGGCGCAACAACCCGCCAGTGTAGACAGCCTTTGTGTTTGTACTTTGTGTGGTCACAACTTACGCAGTCAGAATAATGCAGGACTGCAGAATTCAAACCACAGTCACCCCCTCTGGCAAACAGAAACATTTAGCTGGCCTCTTGGTTTTATCCAGTCACTGCATGCTTTGCAGAACAGCACTGAATGTGGCAGAATGAGGCAAGGGAACCACCTGAACCTGAGCTGTTGATTACCCTGGAAAACAATTGCTGTTATGTGTAAGCAGGGTTAACACAATTTGTGACCCAGTGTAACCACCACTGGGTAGATTTGAACCTGGGACTGCTGAAGCTGAGCATAGGAGCCTCTACTCTCTGAGCTAAAAGCCAGTTGGCTCCCAGTCCATGCTATAAAGGTCTCTTGATCTTAGCTGTTGCTGTGGTCTAGGTGCCATTGCATGGGAGAGTGAACCACACTAGGTGTGTGGGTTATACCAACACCAACCAAGTTGATGACAATGAGCAAAATGCCACTTAATCAGCTGAATAGCTAACACATCTAAGCAAAGCAGGAGCAAACTGTATTTAGATAGGCACACCCAGGGTTTCTCTCCCATTCCAGCTGGCTGTAGTGGAAGCATTCATCCAGACCCTGTGGGGTTCCTCTCTCACCCAGAGACCACGGTAAGGGAAATCTTACAAATACGATGATAGCTGGAGGCCCAGGAATGATAGTACTGGAGTCAGAGGCAAAAAATCACAGGCTCCATCATGTTGTGGGGGAAAAAACCCCCACATGGAACATGTGCAGAAGGGATGCTGGGAGGCAGGAAGGAGACGAGCCAATCAGGAAACTCTGGGATTCAGCCTCAGGGAAGTGGCACCTAGGTGGACCTATCCCAGGATCAGAAATCCTCATGCACAAAAAAGAAAGAGGGAAACAGCCAGCCTGGCTGGAGACCGAGTAGGAGAAGCTTCATCAGGGCACTCCGGTGCCCCAAACCATTTTCCAGACAGGGAGAAACGGAGCCAGATCCTGCTGCAGGTGACACCTCCAAGCTATTAAGAGCCAGCTGATTCTCTGTGGGCAAGAGAGGGATTTCAGACAGCAGGGGCCATCCAAGAACTGTGCCTTTCCCCAGCTGAAAGCAACAAATGGAATTATCAAATCGTGCCAAGCTGATAGTTCACAGCTATCTAGAGTTTTATTTTTTAACTCTAGCTCCCCCCTAACCCTCCCCCCCCAAATTTAAAAAATGTTTATGCCACTGAGGAGGGGCTAAGATCCACCCTTACTCCACTACAACAAATATCTGTGCTCCTTGAACCTGGGCTATGTGCTGCTACTCCACATCAGAGCAAGTGCAGGCCACTCGCTGGCCAATGCAGCTGAATCAGTGTGGATAGGAGGGGGTGGCAATACACTGCCAGACCAGGAAAGCAGCCAACTTATGCACTATCCCTGGAAACTTGGGGGAAAGAGAGACGTTCCCTGAGCCTCATTTCCTTAGCTGGTATATTCCAAAGTCTAGCAGCTCTGGGACGTCTTCTTAGGACATCATCTAGCCCAGTGCAAATGGGAAGAATGTTTCTTAAACTGTGTTCCGCGGCACACCGGTGTGCTGCGTGGCAGTCGGAGGTGTGCCGTGGAGAACAACAGAGTGCAAAATGGCCGCCCTTAAAGGGGCAGGTGACTTTTTTTTTCCTCAATAACTTTCCTCCCAACCCTTCCCCCCCACACACTTTTTTTTTTTTGCTCAACAAAAAGTCCTTGGTGTTCCTCATAAAAAAAAATTATTGGTTAGTGTTCCTTGGTCTTAAAAAGTTTAAGAAACACCGCAGTAGACACTCTGTCTACACTGCAGGGGAAAGTTGTGTACCATGGCATATGTGACACCACTGGGATCACACACCTGTCCTTACTTGCTAAAACTCTTGGCATGGGCCCCGCCATGCTACAGGCAGGCTGGGATCTGCTCCTTTGTTGCCAGGGAAACACAAATCCGAACTCGGATCTTGACTACAAGCGGGAGGAGGGACCCATTTTGCCAGCTGTAAATGCCCAGAGATGCAGCTAATAAGTCAGGATCATGAACGTTTTTTATTTTTAAAAAATTATCAAAGCTCTCCTGCTCTGTTTGAAAGTGCCAACAACAGTCGCTGTTACAAGCTTTATCTCATTGTGCTAATGGCTGTTTTTAAAGCAATGCATTGTTGGCACCGGCATTGAGGTGGGAATTAACAAACACTCCATTGACAAGGTGCCATTGTATGTTGCATCTTCCTGATAAGATTTAATGAAACGGCCAACAATGCAGAATTAATGCAAATGACTGCAACTTCACACATTGCAGAGGGATTAAGATATCATTAATATGGGCATTAAACATTTAAACAATATCTATATTTAAGAATTATGAAGCTTCAAAGCTAGTCTCTGTTGTATGGCCATATTAAAGCAGTCACAAAGAAATTTTATATGCTGAGAGTGAACAATAAATAAATAAAGATTAGAACCCAAACCACCATTGTACTGGATGGACAGGTTTTCCATCTCATATACCTTTCAGGTTACGCAATGGCCAAAGCCTTGTGGGAGGACAGATTATGGGTGGTGGGGGCTGGATATTTGAACATGCCCCTTAAAACAGCAAACAAAAGCAAAGAGCTGGGATACTTGTTGAGGACTCTCAATCCATTTGTATATGGGGAGGGGGACTTACAGATTCCTTGACATCTAGGCACACGCTCTATGCAGTTAATATGCAGGGTCCACTCCACTGAGGTGTGAGTCTAATGGGACTACAACCTGCCCTTCCTGGGAAGTATGGCCACGGGGTCTTTTGATCTCAACGTGTATGAATCAGAAGACTCCTAGTACCTGATCCAGCTCCCGCTCACGTCAATGGGTAATGGATCAGGCTCACAGTGCGCAAAAGCAACCCATTGCTTAGTGCGGGTTACAAGTCCCCATCTGTGCCAAATCCAGAGAGAGTGTGAGTCTGTCACAGCAGGGGCTAACAAGGCTTCACTCTAAAAAAAAAAAAAAAAAAAAAGGTCTGGTAGCACTTTATAGACTAATGAAACATGTAGATGGTATCATGAGCACAGCCCACTTCTTCAGATGACTCTGTCACTCAAGCTGTAGCATCTCTTGGTTTTACTTCCGGAGGCTCCCAGTCCTGTTCCCAGTATGTATGTGAAATCAGTGGCTGTCATATGAGAGACAGAGAGAGAGAGAGAGAGAGAGAGATGCCGTGCTGTATACACTGGGTTCAATCTGACCTGGTTGGTCCCTGGGGCCCCAAATGAATTAAACAGTCTCCAAGACTGAGATTCTCAAAGTGAGAAGAGGGACCAATGTTTGATTTCCATTACATTTCATGGGACATAGGAGTCCACATCCCTTAGATGTCTTTGAAAAGCTCAGGCCAGAAATGTGCGAGGTGCTTCCATCTCATGGCTCTCTGTGAGCAGTAGGGCATTCACCCCAACAGACGCGTGCTCTTCTTTGGACGGGATATTCCAAGGCAATGCACGGTGTAGTTCCTGCAGAAGCTGTGGCTGGGCTGGGTGGTGACAACCCTTCTCAGAAGCTGGTGCCCCTCTGCAGTCTCTATGTTGGCCCACTGGTTACAGCCATTGGGCACTGCCATGGCTTCCGCTCTGGCAGCCTTTCTGTCCCTGTGCCATTTTGTTCCATCAGAAGCTGGTCCACCCATGCTGGACACTGTCTATTTTCAGTCCCGTCTTGTCTCAGACTCAGTGTACAGGAGTGAAATTCCCTGGCCTGTGCTATGCAGCAGGTCAGGTTGAACAATCACATGGTCCCTCTGGGCCATAAATCTACGAATCTGTGAAATTATCTGCTCCAACACGGCCTCATATAATGTCCCAGTTCTTGGCAGCCAATGCAACCAATCACACGCCACCTTCTCCTTCTTTGTCTGTGTTGCAACAGCATCTGTCTATATCCAGGCACACAGAAGGGCTTATTATCAAAAGGGTTTTAATGGAAGCACCCAATTAGCCTGGAAAGTTGATAGAAAAAGGCACCGGGGAGGTAGGAACTCATTTACATGCACTAGATTACGCTACATTAGCAATTTGTTCTAATAAAAGCTGCTGCTTCTGATTCACTTTAAAATAGGAAGCTCAGAACGGCTTGGGAACACAATGATGATTTATTTGAAATAGGCCATTGGGTGCGTCTAACAACAAGCGATGGTTTTTAATATTAGCAACGGTAGGGGGCCAGATTGTGAACCACTGGCTCAGAGTGGTGAGATCTTTTCCTCACCCAGGTAGCCCCCATCTGCTTCAATGGAACTACCCAGGTGAGTAACTGCTCATTACTCTGAGCAAGGGATTGGCACTCTAGCCCAGGCTGATTACAATAATATAATATAATATATGGAGATATCTCATAGAACGGGAAGGGACCTTGAGAGGTCATCAAATCCATCCCCTGACTTCACAGCAGGACCAAGTACCATCCCTGACAGATTTGTCCCAGATCCTTAAACGGCCCCTCAAGGATTGAATGCACAACCTGGGTTTAGCAGGCCACTGCTCAAACCACTGAGCTATCCCTCCCCCCAATAAAAGACCAGATCCTGAAAACATGGAGGAATGAAAGTCAAAGTCCCAGCACATGAGCCTAACAAGTGGAGCTAATGAACAAGATCAGCGCTCGGTGGGTGGCGGTGGGTGGGGGGAAATGTTCCAAGGAGGGTCAGAGGGAGATTCACTTAACAAACATACTCCAAACTTAGACCAATAGTTCCTCCCCCCCGCAAAAACAAACAAACAACCCCCCTACAAAAATAAAAATAAGGGCACATCTACACAGCAGGGCTAAAGCAGAAATAAGCTACGCAACTTAAGCTTCGACAATTGTGTAGCTTAAGTCGAAATAGCTTAATTCGGCTTTTGCCACTGTCTACACAGCAGGAAGTCCGAGAAAAAGCACTCTTCCTCCAATGTCCCTTACTCCTGGTAAAATGAGGGTTAGAGGAGTTGGAGTAAGAAGTCTTCCAGCTCGACAATATTTTGACATTATGTCAAAATAACGGCTTGCTGTGTAGACACAGACAATGTTATTTCGGAATTGTGGATACTCATTGTGGATAGTTCTCTGAAAACATCCACTCGGTGTGCAGAGACAGTCAAAAAAGCAAACAGAATGTTAGGAATCATTAAAAAAGGGATAGAGAATAAGACAGAGAATATCTTATTGCCTCTATATAAAACCATGGTACACCCACATCTTGAATACTGCGTACAGATGTGATTGCCTCATCTCAAAAAAGATATATTGGCATTGGAAAAAGTTCAGAAAAGGGCAACAAAAATTATTAGGGGTTTGAAATGGGTCCCATATGAAGAGAGATTAAAAAGACTTGGACTTTTCAGCTTAGAAAAGAAGAGAATAAGGGGGGATATGATAGAGGTCTATACAATCATGGCTATCTGGAAAAAGTGAATAAGGAAAAGTTATTTACTTATTCCCACAATATAAGAACTAGGGGTCATCAAATGAAATTAATAGGCAGCAGGTTTAAAACAAACAAAAGGAAGTTTTTCTTCACTCAGTGCACAGTCAACCTGTGGAACTCCTTGCCAGAGGATGTGGTAAAGACTAGGACTTTAACAGGGTTCAAAAAAGAGCTAGATAGGTCCATCAATGGCTATTAGCCAGGATGGGTAGGAATGGTGTCCCTAGCCTCTGTTTGTCTGGAAATGGGTGACAGGAGAGGGAACACGTGAGGATTTCCTGTTGTGTTCCCTCCCTCTGGGGCATCTGGTATTGGCCACTGTCAGCAAACAGGATACTGGGCTAGATAGACTGTTGGTCTGACCCAGTATGGCCGTTCTTATGTTCTGATGGAATAACGTCAGTTATTCCAAAATAACACTGCTGTGTAGACGCACCATAATGCAGGCAGAAGGCCAGCAGCAGAGTGAGGGTCTCCAGTTTATGAAGCGTCCAGCATCGTGGGCCTAGGTGAACATTCATAAATTCAAACAAAACCCACCCCCATTAGAAAGGTGGTGGAACGGCTGCAGCCGATGAAAAAGATTACAGAGAAGAGCTCGCCAAGTTCAATTCTCCAAACAGCTGGAGATGCGAGCCAGTGATTTAAATAGCATACGCAAAATTAACATACGCTTTGAAGATATTTTTAGCCTGAGAAATTCATTTTAAAATACACCCGCCTCGTTTCCAGAGCATGTAACCAAGGAAACCAAAACACCTCGTTGTATGTATTGTACTCAATTAAAACTCATTAATGTTTTTTAAAGCCCTCACAACAGTCAATTGATTTTTGGCTTGTTTAAACCGTGGTCACAAGGGCCTCAAGATCCTGATAGTTCAGTGTGGGATGGAGCCATCCTGGGGTGAACTGTGTAAGGCAGACTCGCTGAAACAGTACAGAGGACCATGAATGGCATTGAATCCAGTCATAGGGTATGTCTACACAGCAGCGTTATTTCGGAAATAACAGTGCACATCTGCACTACAAGCCTTTGTTTCGAAATAATGGCGAGCTCGAGGACTTCTTAGTCCGATTCCTGGTAACCCTCATTTCACGAGGAGTAAGGGAAGTCAGAGGAAGAGGGCTCTTTCTCAGACTTCCTGCTGTGTAGACAGCGCCAAAAGCCGAATTAAGCTATTCTGACTTCACCTACACAATTGACGTAGCTGAAGTAGCATAGCTTAATTTGACTTTAGCCCTGCTGTGTAGACGTGACCATACTGAATGTGAGAGCGGCACAAATTTAAATTGCGTATCTTATTTCGATTTTATTTCGAAATAGGCTATTTTGAAATTTGGCACATCTCCATGGCGCCAAATTTCGAAATAAAGTGCTATTTCGAGACATCCCTTATTCCTCGTGGAACAAGATTGATAGGGATGCTGAAATAGCGCAGCCATTATTTTGAAAATTATTTTGAAATAGCGGACGCGTTCCTTGGACGCGGAGTACCTATTTCGGGATAGCTCCAGTATCCGAAATAGCCATGCAGGCTAGACATACCCTGAGCTGCTTTTGTATAAAGCTTTGGTTCTTCTCATCAATGAGTTCTACGGTTTGGACCCAGGGTATCTAGGATGTCATATGAGTACTGTGGCCAACAGCTGCCAGACTCAGGCCCAGTAGAGGTAACAAGAGGGGGCCACAGGCCTTTCTCAGGGGCTAATCACTGGATATGGAACCATCACTCAAATGTACCTACAAGTTGGACCTCCCTGGTCCAGCCCCCTCGGGACAGGCGCGGTCCTGAACATGGGAGTTTGCTGGACCAGGAGAGGTCAGGCCTGGGGTTCTTCTGGGGTTCCCCTCTTGGCCACCATCTTTGCCAGCGTGCTGTCCCTGGCTGGCTAGAGGGGATCCAGTCCTGTCTCCAACCCCGCCCTGTCCCTCGGCCCCTCTGGTCAGTGGAGCGCAGATGTTGGCCAGCGGGGCCACACCCGGCCCACTGCAGCTGTTGGGGCTCCATGTCCCCAGTACTGGCCCTGCTCCAACTGTCGGCCCACTGGCTGGGCGCCCTCAGGCCACGGGCCCCGCAGGCTGCCTGCTGCCATATTGACTGAGCACCTAGCACCTGGAAACCTCTATGGATGGGGCTCTCTCTTTTATGCTGGGTGGCCGGGATGGCAGGGAATTGGATTTGGAACCTCAGGAGATCCATTCCAGTCCTGCGCTCCTAACCACCACCAACCTCACCAGCTGGTGGAAAAATGGGAACTTTTTTTTTTGTGGGAAAGTTGTCAAGTCTAAAATGTTCTGATCAGCCACGTTCTCCACCTTCCACTCCAGGTGCATGGCGCGCGTCTCCCACCTTGACCTTGCTAATGGAAGCAGCACAGTGGTCATATAAATATAGCACATAAAAATAACATAAAGTGGAAATGGAAATGAAAATCTCACCCCCACCCCCAATTTCCCTCGAGGAGAATGGGAGAGCCACATGTGACAGATACTGCTCTTGACACTTAATACATAAGAACCTCTATCATAAGTATAAGAACCTATATCAAATAGAACAGAGCAGGAGAATGGCCATACTGGGTCAGACCAAAGGTCCATCTAGCTCAGTATCCTGTCTCCTGACCGTGGCCAGTGCCAAGTGCCCCAGAGAGTATGAACAGAAGAGGTAATGATCAAGTGATCCATCCCCTTGTTGCCCATTCCCAGCTTCTGACAGAGGCTAGGGACACCATGCCTGCCACCCTGGCTAATAGCCATCAATAAACCTATCCTCTATGAATTTATCTAGCTCTTTTTTGAACCCTGTCACAGTCCTGTCCTTCATAACATCCTCCAGCAAGGAGTTCCATAGATTGTGCGTTGCATGAAGAAATACTTGCCCCCCTTCCCCAGGCCCCACCTCCATTCTACCCCTTCAACCAACCCCCTACTACGCCTCTTCCCTGCCTCCTCCCCTGTGTGCTCCCCATCCTTACTCCTCCCCTCCTCTCCTGGAGCTTCCTGAACATTATAAATCTGCAGTTCATGGCACTCCAGTAGTGCTTGGAGTGCGGGGGAGGAGTTGGTCAGAGGGGCTACCAGTGGGCAAGAGGCACAGAGAGAGGGGGATGGGCTTGGCTGCTAGTGGTTGCTCAGTGCCCACTGGAGCACCCACAGAGTCAATGCCTATGATTAGAAAGATTCCCCTTGACTTGAATGGGATTTGGATGGGGCCCTTGATCCATTACTGGCATCTTCTTATTTCACGAGGGGCCAATGGTTCCTTACTGGGATGCTGCAGATAAAACTCTTGGGCTGGGATGATTTCAAAAGCGATTGAATCAATGCCAAGCTCCTGTCCTCCAAGATCTCAGTTGCTATCAGGGTTTGCCAAATAAACAGCTGCCAAGTTTTTGCTAAGTGAATCTCCATTGAATAATGCAAATAAAGGAATTAATCAGAGTTCACTCAAGATCCATTCTTACCTATTTTTCAGCAAGATGATGCAAGCTAATGGTTTAGCAGATATTGTATTATCACGTAATTATTGCTTTTCAGGAAGGATCCCTTACTGTACGGAGCAACTGTAGACAAAAGGAAGCTGTATGCATGCAAGCCCCTGACATTGAACAACATTCAGGGCCAGATCCTCAGCAGTTGCAATTTAAAGTAATTCCATGGATGCCAATAGATATGTGCTGCTTTACAACAGATCATTTAGCACTGTTGCAGGTAGCATCCTGCGTGGAACTTGGAGGGAGAAGCTCAGGTTGCAGGAAGGATGAGTTCAGAGGAGACACAAGGAAGTCAGTCTGTGTATACATGGCTGAAATGCTACCTGCAGTTGTAACATCTCTCTAAAGTTATTCTCTTAATAAAGCGCCAGTTTAGTTTTGCAAGCATAGAGTTCTTTTGGGTCACAACCCAGCACATTGTACATAAAACACCATATCACCGAGGAAATCAAAGATGGTGAGCTGTGTTTAGACAACAGAGAGCATAAAAGCAAGCCACACCAGAAAAGTATGGCCTGAAAATCTGTTCCTTTGAAATCAGATTTAATTTAAAACTCCACTGTGGTGAAGGAGAGTTTTAGTTTGTGGTCTTGTAATCCAGTTTCCATTGACATTGCTGCAAACTGACTCAAGATGCAAAATTGTGTGGAAAGAGCAAGTCCATTTCAGATCCAGGACTTTTCCATTTCTTTACAGCGGGACGCAGGCAATAGTAAAATGGTACCAAAAAATCAATGAATCATTTTCTAAATCTATTTCCCTTCTCCAGCAATGTGTTTTCTTGTAACTCCAGCAGCCATTAATTGCCTGGGGCATGATGTAATTACATACAATGTACGAATGTCCCCGAGATTCATTCTCAATCTTTTAATGAGTGACAGAGCTGATCACAGCTTGCTTAGAATGGGTTGCCTTTCAGGGTTGAGAATTATTGCCTTATCTTTAGTGGCTAATTGATTAATGATGAATTAGTGCTTGACATTCATGTTACTACCTAATAAACATTTCTGGAAGGCTAGCGAGGCTCTGCGAAGGTGTGTGAAGTGATACCCCTGCCAACTCCTGGAGTGACGGTGACTAAGAAGCTAAATCTCTCAGTGTTCACGTCCCCAGCCGTGGGGCTGCTGAGCTCATCAGAAACGGCACGATCATAAGAGAAATGTTCCTGGAGCCGGAGAGACATCAGTCGTGGGTTTATAAAAGCTAAAGGCTGTTGTTTACTGTAGTTCCAGCTCTGAGGGTTTGTGTGGGCTATTCTCACCCACATGTTGGATACAGACAAAGATTAAAGATTAGAGACAGAATTTATAGTAACGGAGACGCATCACAAATATTTATTTATGTACATCTGCTCTGCGTGTGTGGCTCACAGACTTCTCCAGCTGAGAACACTCCCCTCCCTCTTTCCCTGGTGTTCCCACACTGACAGCTCCAAAGCCCTTGGAAAACTTCTGTCTGCACTGATTAGGTGCAAGGGGTTCTCAAAGGCTGCCAGCGTGATGATCACATCATAAGAGAGAGACAGTCCCAGGGAGACCTCCCCTCCTCTTCACTCCAATATGCTGCCCTCCTTCAACCACAGCAATTGCTGATGTGGAACTGTGAGATTAGGAAAGTATTTAGGGCCGGAGTGGGCAAGCTTTTGAGGGCCACATCAGTGTAGGGAAATTGTATGGCGGGCCATGAATGCTCACAGAATTGGGATTGGGGCTTGGGAGGGCATTCGGGCTCCATCTGAGGGGTGCGCGCTCTGGTGTGGGGCTGGGGATGAAGGGTTTGGGATATAGGAGGGGGCTCCAGATTGGGATCAAGGAATTTGGAGGCTGGGAGAGGGCTCAGGGCTGGGGCAGGGGGCTGGGGAATGGAAAGACTCAGGAGCGCAGGCCCCACCACTGCAGCTCCCATTGGCCACAGTTCCCAGCCAATGGGAGCTGCAGGGGCAGTGCTTGGAGAAGAGGCAGCCTGGCTGCCCCTACATATAGAAGCCGGAAGGAGGATGTGCCACTGCTTCCAGGAGCCATGCAGAGCAGAGCAAACCACCAACCTCACTCCCCAGGAGGTGTTCGAGGGCTGAATTAAAACAGCTGACCGGCTGGATGCAGCCCACAGATCACACTTTGGCTGCCCTCATTTAGGGGGGAATACTGGCCTCACCGAAAAGAATGAGTTTTGTCCTGAGCTGCAATGAGGCTAGGATTTCACCCCTCCTGTATTTCAGTGGCATTCAGTGTGCTAAGTGATCGGTGGGTCAGTTGGTGCTGTTGGCTTGTGTTCTCTGTTTCCTTTCCCCCTCCTCTCTACTCTGCTTCTCTGAGTCGGAAACAAGGAAGCGAGCCCACCAAACGGCCTGTCCAATGGCTGCTGAAGGCTGTCAAGTGCGCCACACACCACGTGCTGATTCATCAACAACCTGGGAAGACCCATCCAAAAGGGGATGGCTCTGAAACCCACTTGACAATCATGTGATTGGCTTAAGCAGGACAGTTGTGAACTTCTGAGAAGGGGGGTGGCTGGGAGGGGTGGATAAGGCATTGCACTGGGACGTGGGTTCTAATTTGGCTTTGCTGCTGACCTGCTGGGCGGCCCAGTCATCTCTCTGTGACTGTTTTTCTTTGCTGGTGTTGTCTAATCCAGCTCACTGGGGCCTTACAGCTTGGTTGCGGGGTGGGGCTTAGTGTGACGGCTTGAATCACAGAAGTCTCCTTAGGGTGGTCTCTTGGGCTACGTCTACACTGCGCATTGTTGCACAATAAGATATGCAAATGAGGTGCAGGGCTGAATATTGCCGTCCCTCATTTGCATATCTAATGAGCCGCCATTTTTGCAGCACGGGCTCTTGCGCAAGAAGGAGCTGTCTACACTGCTCCTTCTTGTGCAAAAAAACCTCTCTTGCACAGAGCCGTTCTGCCGCTTATTTTCAGGAAGAACGGCTCTGCGCAAGAGGGGTTTTTTTTGCGCAAGAAGGAGCAGTGTAGACAGCTCCTTCTTGCGCAAGAGCCCGTGCCGCAAAAATGGTGGCTCATTAGATATGCAAATGAGGAACGGCAATATTCATCCCTGCACCTCATTTGCATATCTTATTGTGCAACAATGCACAGTGTAGATGTAGCCTGGTGTGCTGATCACGCCACTGATGTCTGCCTTCCTGTTCTCTGGGGCTCCCCACCATCCAATCCTGCAGGGACAGATCCCCCAGACAAGGCACTACCCCCCCTGCAGAGCAACACAATGCTATCGTCCCCCCCAATACAAACACACTAGTTTTGCTCAGAATCTTCTCAGCTGTCTCCTATCGAATCTTATGTGCAGCATCTTGCTCAGCAAATCCTTTTTTCTACTGCCTTGGATGGAGCTTTGTCTAGTGCAGTGTGTATAGAGGAATGTCCTGGAATTTCAAGCTATCGCTGTAAGAGTGGAGTAGGTGGTTCCAGGTTTTTCTTGCAGACTAGGGGGCTCTGTCACAAATGTACGAGCACCCGGTAGAGTCAGTCAGAAAGAGCCAGCTTAAAGCTAGGTAGGGGGAATTGTGCCTTGCTGCCTTAGGGAGTAGCCTGTTTCCTCTCGCCCTGGTTTTTTTTGGTTCTAAAGAAATAAAGTCGCATTACGCTCCACCCTTCCAGCAAGATTATTTATGTTTGTATCTAACTTCTCTCTGGGTATGTCTACACTAGCCCCCTAGTTCGAACTAGGGTGGCTAATGTAGGCATTCGAACTTGCAAATGAAGCCCGGGATTTAAATATCCCGGGCTTCATTTGCATGTTCCTGGGCCGGCGCCATTTTTAAATCTCCTTAGTTCAAACTGACTGCCGCGGCTACGCGGCAGTCAGAAGTTAATCAAACTGAGTCCTTAGTTCGGATTAACTGTTACTCCTCCTGCAATGAGGTGTAACGGTTAATCCGAACTAAGGACTTAATTCGATTAACTTCTGACTGCCGCGTGCCGGGCAGTCAGTTCGAACTAAGGATTTAAAATGGCGCCCACTGGAACATGCAAATGAAGCCCGGGATATTTAAATCCCAGGCTTCATTTGCAAGTTTGAATGCCTACATTAGCCACCCTAGTTCGAACTAGGGGGCTAGTGTAGACATACCCTCTGTGTGCTGTGAAATAGCAATTTGTAGACAATGGGCCACATCCTCCTTTCAGGCTACGTCTACACTGCGGGTGTTTTGCGGAAGAGGAAATGCAAATGGAGCGCTCATTTGCATATCTCACACTCTCATTTGCATATCTTATTCCGATCCTTTTTGTGGAACAGGTTTTTGGGATAAAAAGCCCTGTGTAGATGGGGCCATTTGTCGGGAAAAAACCCTTTTGTGCCAGATCCCTTATTCCTCAAAAAATGAGACGTAGCCTCAGTTACATTCATTACTGCTCATTAGCCAATAGGGTTATGCTGTGACTAAATAAATATGACTGTAGAATCTTAATTCCCATATATCTTCTCTCGATGACTCTTTATTATTACTGTGTTTCATTTGTTTCTCTTACCATTTCATCACAGATGTTCACTGCCTGTGTTTCACCTGTGACAATCCCATCTCCTGAGACTCGCAGATTTATGTCTGACAATTATGAACCATTTGAAAGTTTTCTTAGCTCTCTTTGCATGCTCAGCAGGGGAACCCATCACAATTCTGCCTGTCATTTTGTTTCTCCTTTCGTTGTTTTGTCTTGTCGTGGATCAGCTAATTAAAATGTTCATTCCAGAAACATAATGCTTTGGGAGATGCATTCAGGGAAGCAAGTTCTTCCAACCTTTCAAAACCCTTCAGTCTTTGTTTGCTGGGCACGGTTGTGCTAATATGTTATGTATACAATGAGGCACAACAATCAGTGAAAGGGAGAAGTTTAGAAAGAACTCCTCCTATAATAATCTCCCAACTATTCATAGCAGGGGCAACTGGTTTGGGGAATCTTTGATGCCAAGAGAGTCACCATCACTATTTTAACAGTCTTGAAAGTGCTATTGGTGTCTCACAGGGAAAAAAACCCATGAAAAACTCTGTAATGAGACAGGCTTGCTTTTACATCACATCTTGCATTTAGTTGTCTACATTCTGGTGCATTTTAATACTGAGGATGTTGGCATAACAAGCATTGCACCTGTTGCAGCGCTCTCCGCCGAAGTCACAACCTTGTCGTGCTTATGACATGGCCACACTTATAGTGATGTCACAGGCGCACAGTCCCTTTCAGGCTTGGCTTGCAGATGATCCAAGAGCAATCAAGTTCTGGACCCTACAGAGGTGGAGGGGCAAAGGGAGCAGCTGCCCTGGAACCTAGCAATTTAAAATGTCCTTGGGCTCCCATCCCTGCCACCTTGGCAGCAGCAGCAGCAACTGGAGCCCTGGGCCTTTTAAATCGCTGTCTGAGCACCAGGTGGCTGAAGGGCTGGCAATTGAAATAGACTAGCCCCAAGCCCTACCCTTTTTTCCTGAGGCCCTGCCCCTTCCAGGGGCCCGGAGCCAGCCCCTACTCCACCTTGCTCAGGGACTGAAGATGTGCCTATATCTACACTACAGAGTTTTTTCAGAAAAACAGCCGTTTTTCCGAAAAAAACTCGCGGAACGTCCACACCTCAAGCGTGTTTTTATACAAAAAAATCGAATGAACAGAGGGGGTTTTCCAGCGTAGGTATTCCTCATTCTATGAGGAAGAATGCCTTTTTGCGAAAGAGCTCTTTCGCAAAAAGGCGTGTGTGGACGGGGAAGAGGGGTGTTTTTTACACAAAAAGAGGAAAGAGGAAAAAGCACAGGTGCCCTGGTGGCCATTCTGTGCATGGCAATCAGAGCTTACTTTTGAGAGAGCGTCCATGCAGTCTGGACACTCTCTTTTGCAAAAGCGCATCGCTTTTTCGATGCGCTTTTGCAGTGTGGATGCGCTCTTGCGCAAGAAGTTTTTGCAGATCTCTTCTTGCGCAAAAAGCCTGCAGTCTAGCCGTAGCCTGTCTGTCCTCGGCCCTGATTAAGCTGAATTAAATAGGTTAGTGTAGGGCCAACATTTTCCAAATAGCAAGAAAGTGTTGCACACCTCCCATGCAGTATGAGGGAAGCTCTTCTATTGGTGATAGGGGAGGCGGGGAGAGCTGGAGTCCTAGCGATTGTGCCGCTGATTGTTAGGTTCAGCTTTTGACCCCATGGAGAGAAAAATCTATTCACTCTACAAGGGGCGGCAGCAATGACAGAGGTTTGCATGAAAACTTTGTACTTTCCATTTTGGGAACCTTGAGAAATGAGGCTCCATGGACAAGTGGGTAAGAAACTGACATGTAATACAGCGAAGGTGAGGTCTAGTCCCACCACAGCTTCTCACCTGCTGTGTGATATCCTGCTGTGCCACTCATTCTTCATTTTGTCTATTTAGCTTGCAAGCTCTTTGAGGCAGGGGCTGCCTCTCACTTGGTATATGTATAGCAGCTAGCACAGTCTGGGGCAGGTCTTCTACCTGAGATCATAATATAAACAATACTAACAACAACAGCTAAGGTGACACTTATTTGCCATGCTATACAGTCACCCAGCCCACTGTAAATATTTCTAAGAGGAGCAGAGGCAAATGCAGAGTTTGGTGCTTTGAAAAGTAAGACATAAAAGGCTGTTTTTCCTCTGGGGTTGGCTTTGCAATTTCATGCTAAATTTACTATAGCATATTTAATTTTTTTTATGCTCACTGTTTCCTCTGAAAAGAATGTCTCTCCCATTCACCTTTTCACAAATAGGGGAGTGTAACAAGGTTGTCCCTCACTGCCACATCGCCTCCTGCTGGTCTCCTTGGGAATTAGTTTTCCTGTCTCAGAGCGCCTCCTGCTGGCTGGTGCCTCACCCCCTGTTATCTGTCTTCTGAGTTACTGCAGGCCCCGTGCTCCTCCCTGCTCACAGTGTCCTTCCTTGTGGTACTGCTCTGTGGCTGTGCCCCTGAACTCTGGGGTCCTCCCCTCCCAGGGAACCCCAAGTCCCCTACACTCTGCCTTGCCTCAGTGACACACTGCCCATCATCATCTAGCCCTGGCCGCAGGGCAGACTTCAGTATGAAATGGCCACTCATCTTTGGCAAGGGGGTGTGGACCTGCGGCCGCCTTCTACCCTAGCTGCCTCCCTGCAGCCCTAGTACCCTCAGGCCTTAAAAGCCAGGCCAGCGCTCCCCAGCTCTGCCTGCCCCTCCCCAGCCCTCCTCTATCTGAGGAAGCCTCTGTAGCTTCCCTGGCAGCCAGGTCCCTCCTGCTCCATAGCTGAAGCAAGACTGTCCTAAAGCTTCAGAGGGGTAGCCAGTTAGTCTGCAACTGGAAAAAGACTGTCCTGTTTCCCACATCTTCAGGAGCCTCTCCTTAAAGAGTCCCAGCTGGGGCCTAATTAGCTGTTATGTGTGGTAGTTGCTTGCCCCACAGCCTCCACCCTCTTCCAGGGCTGGGTTTAACCCTTGTTAGGGCCAGTGCTGGGCACAGCCCCTCACAGCGAGGTACCATCAAATTAATTAATTTGGAGATATAGGAAGGGGAGTGGAAGAGATTAGATAAGTGTGATTCCCGGAGGAGGAGGCGGGCATAAGTTCTCATGACTATATTCTGCCTATAAGGAGGCCTCCCAGAAATCCAGGCCTCCCATTGTTACAATTATGCTGTCAGTTTGGGGGGGGAAATGACTAACTGTTCTCTTTAGTGAAGGTATTTGCATAAGCAGCATACTATTACCCATCATGCCCCAACGTGGCTGACAGTTTTAAGAATGTCTGATGAGAAGCCAGATATTGGGTAGGTTTAGTAACATCATGTAATGTCCTCTTCAGTTCTTCTCAGATCCTCCACATGGCACCATGCTTCCGCAGTGCAGAGGTGTATGAAGGTTGCATTCGTGCCAGGCCCCAGACTACAGAACTCCCCCGCCACTACAAACTACCATAAACTTCACTGTTCGGTTCTAAATGCAAGCGGTAACTTTTCCACCTGGCCTTCCCCCAGAACAACACAGGGCGTGTGGTATATGCTACATTTCTTCACGCAAATGCTGAACATCATAAATGTGCAAAGGAGAATGGAGAAAAACCATATCTGATAGGCATTCGTTGTCTTGTTTAATTTCCTAACTCTGGAAGGTGCTAAAATACGGTAGTGATGGGGCATGAAACAAGAAGCTGCCTAGAACAGAATAGAAACCTGAAGCCTGAAGGGTCTTGGCAGTCTTGCATGACAACAGAATAGAATAGAATAGAATCCTAAAACCTGTGAATCCTGACACCTGTAGAATAGAATTGAAACCTGAGTACCATGTGCCCACAGTCATGGAATACCTAATCACACTGATGTAAGTCTTGTTCGATAGACCACTGTTTGTGCAGCCCCTAGCACAATGGTCCCCTAATTACTTTCCCCTTCTGCTGAGGAGCAAAACAAGCCAGGCAGCAGTTTTAGCTCAGGCTAAGTCTATGCTGCCACTTTACAGTGCTGCAGCTTTCTGGCTCGGGTGTGAAAAAACACCTCCTCCAACACAGCAGCAAGCACCAGTGCTGTAAAGCACCAGCATCAACTTGGATCCCAGCGCTGTTAGCTGCTCCCTGCCCGGAGGTGGTTTGTGCAGAGTGCTGGGAGAGCTCTCTCCGAGTTCTCCTGTTGTGGCCACACTGCTGCGGCTGTGCTTGTGGAAAAGCCTGTGATAGGTGAGCTGCAAAGCTACCTCTAATGCTGCCAGTACCGCCCAGTCCCCCTTCCCCACCCTCCCGCAGTAGACAAGACAGTCACAAGCATTTTTGAGGCATCTTTTGGCTCTGTTAACCCCATTCTAATGCTCAAGAGACTATTGAAGCAGGGATGGCGCCTTGCAAATCCCTGTGTGTAATGCTCCCCCCCCTTTTATTTCTCATTTTGTTTTACTTGCCCTGGACTCACATTTGTTTTGCTTTGTGTCTGACTAGAATGAGGACACTCCACATTTCCTGTCCTTCGCTTTGATCGGAACACCGTTTCTCCAAACAGCATTGCTCTGATTAAATCAAGCCGAAGACAAATTGAAAGGGCTTGTGTCTGATTTGTAAAGCTCATGTAGGCATTAAAAAAAAAAAGGAGAGAGAAACATCAGAAACATCCAGTTCCATTTTCAGACTAATGAATGCATCGGATGCAAAAAACAAATGTCATTAGCACGTTCCTTGAATAGAACGAGGGTTTCTCTCATTTACGCACACAAGTTTTGATTAATGCTGCATCAAAAGAGCTCAGTGAACCTGGGAACCAAGCGGCTGTGGTTTATTGTCTAATTATCACAATATTGTCTACAGCAAAAGCGGATAGGCCGTTATCTCTGGGGACAGGCACGGTCTCTGCACCATTTCTGCGGAGCTGGCTGGAAAGTGAGGACAGACATGCAGTACTTGTGAAGCAGGGTTCTGTTGTAGGGTGCAGCTGCTTTTGTTACTTCCTAGAATACCCCCTGGAAAAATGGCATCTCCAGGGTATGCAACGCAAGACTCTCCCTCTGTCAGCATTCCCGTGACTAACATTCTTTGGGCAGTGATTAACTCTTGCACACTTGTTCTTTCCTAGCCACCAAAAAGCTGCACCTTTAGGCCAAAATCCCAAGTCAACCCAAAACACCTGTCTTCCCCTTGTATACATCTCATGACGAAGCCAAAGAACTGATTTGAGTCCAGTTTCTGGCTCTGCTACTGACTCAGTGTGTGACCTTGGGCAAGTCACACAATCTCTCTGCCAGATCTGTTAAATAGAGATAAAAAATCCTTCCTTTGTAGCCTATTTCGATTGCCTACTAAGTGTACAGCACCTAGTACAATGGGGCCCTAATCTCACTTGAGGCTGCTATTGCAATACATTTGACATTAAAAACAGGGTCACTGGATCCAGGCACACTCAGAAAAGCCCATTCAGTCCTTGACCGCTCTAGTTCATCTAAGCTGGTCTGTGGGGGGTGTTTTTGACATGGGCTCTTGGAAGTTGGGCTCAGGGATTTAGCTCTTCTGTGCTTTTTACATGACCATCTATTGAGGTCCCCCTCCTGTTCCAAGAGTGGTTTGCACCAGTTTTAGGGACTGCTCATGATGGAGGGTTTTCTGCATGAATTCTGTGAGGCAAATGAGTGAGAGGAGATTCTGAGGGCTTAAACTAGAGCTAAAAATGAGCTCAAGGCAGAGGCATAATCTCAGCAACAGCTGCCCCCGAGCCCCTCAACTGTTCCTATTAATAACTCACCACATCTGCAGAAGAAGGAAAATAAATTTGATCCCACAGAGGCTTTTGATACTGTAAACATGAGATTTTTGTTCTCTCCAATGTCTGTATTGCAAGCAGAACCTTTGGCAGCAGAGGCCCTGTGCCGTTTGCTTTCCTGCACCCCCTCATAAATCCATCAGGAATCTGGCCTTTTCTTCTGAGGCTCTGTCGTAGCAGGCAGTGGGGTGCAATAGCTAACACTCCACCTTAAAGTCAGACAACCCACTACTGATACTGATGTGACATTCAATAGAGCTACGTCTACACTTTTGAGCTATTTTGGAATACTTCCGGTATCCCGAAATTGGAATCGCGAGCCCATTATATTTTGAAATAATGGGCTTGTTTCAAAGATGCAGAATAGCAATGTCCCTGTTAACCTTGTTCCATGAGGATTAAGGGACATTTCACAATAGCAGTTTATTTCGAAATTTGGCGCTGTGTAGATAGCACCAAATTACGAAATAAGCTATTTCGAAATGATCTCGAAATAAGCGATGCAATTTGCATGGCTCAAATTGCGTAGCTTATTTTAAGCTATGGGTGGAGTGTAGACGCACCCTCAGTTACTGACTTTCGATTCGCTGGCTCTCACGCCTTAATCACAGCTTTTGGAAACATTTCAGCCCAAAACCTTTGGGGAGCATTGGCTGGAGGTTGCCTTGAGACACAAGATCAGAATGTCCATCCTGAGAAAGGCTTTCCTTGTGTGACTGAGGCTACGTCTACACTGCGGGTATTTTGCGAAAGAGGAAAAGCAAATGGAGCGCTCACTTGCATATCTCGGGCTCGCATTTGCATATCTTCTTCTGATCCTTTTTGCGGACGAGGTTTTTGCAATAAAAAACCCCATGTAGACGGGGCCATTTGTTGGAAAAAAACTCTTTTGCGCAAGAGCCTGTAAACCTAATTTTTTGAGGAATAAGGGCTCTTGTGCAAAAGGGGTTTTTTTTCCCAACAAATGGCCCTGTCTATACAGGGCTTTTTATCGCAAAAACCTCTTCTGCAAAAAGGATCAGAACATATGCAAATGAGAGCGTGAAATATGCAAATGAGCACTCTATTTGCATTTCCCCTTCTGTAAAACACCCGCAGTGTAGACGTAGCCTCAGTCACCAGCGGCTCAGAAATGTTCCTGGAGCTAACGGGTCAGTAGCACCCCTTCTTGGTCACTGCTCGCTATAGTTCATCTCATTAAAAAAACCCATGCGCCTGTATTGACACAGCCTGGGGAATCAAGCAGAACACCCCTCGCAAGTGCAAGAGGCACCTTTCTCTTTTTGTTCATGGGGCTGGTGTTTAGTTCCTAAGCTGCATGCAGTTTGGAACAGTTCTGTATTTTGTCTTCAGAGATGAACCTCACACATTTCCCAGTTCCCTCCCAATGGCTCCCGTGCATTGCCTCCTGAAAAAGCCGCATCATGGAAGTGACATTCACACAGAAGGAAGCTCTTCTTCACCCAACTCACAATCAACCAGCAGAGCTCCTTCTTGTAGGATGTTGAGAAGGCCCAAAGGATAATTGGGTGCAAACAGAGAATTAAATAAGCTCAGGGAGGATATCAATGGATATTAGCCAGGATGGTCAGGGATGCAACCCCATGTTCTGGGTATCCCTAAACCTCCAGCTGCTAGAAGCTGGGAGATGATGATAGGAGATGGACCATTAATAAATTGCCCTGTTCTGTTCATGCCCTCTGAAGCATCAGGCGCTGGCCAATGTGAGATATTGGGCTTGAAGGAGTATGGCCATTCTTATGTTCTTATTCCAGATGAATTGACAATATCCAAGAGCTTTTCTTTTTCAAAGACAACATTGTTTAATGATTTCATGGATGAAGTCCGGCGATACTCAAAAGGCAACTGCTGATTTGATAGGCCGTGCCAGAAACCAGGCCGGGGCAGCTCACCGTTCGGAGCCAAGCTTCACTAATCGCATCCCCTCCCTTCCCCTCAGCGCCTGGAGGCTTATGCCTGTCGGGAGCCTGCGGCACATGAGAATTAGCATGTGGTTGTGTTTCGTGGGATGGCGGCACAGGGTTCTGGGGGCCTCTCTGTTGCTGGGGAATGCACGGGGGATGTGTTTGTCGGTGACGAGTGCCGGGATGGGGCTGTGAGCACTTTCTTACAGGCAGTTCCGCTTGGCGAACCCCCTCAACCGGCTCGTTAGCACAGGTGGAATAGCACAAGCTGGAACTGCTATGCAAGACGGCAAAGCCTATCTAATGGAAAGGGTCTATGCTAACAGCCACAGGCGCCCGGGAATGCAGTAAGGATCACACACTGGCACATGCTCTGGATGGACACTGGGGGTCAGATCCTTACTAGATATGAGTCAATGTAGCTCCTTTGCCTGGTACTAGCTGAAGATCTGGCCTTAGGTGGAGCAACCTCTGTGTGCAATTTATACAAGGGGGAGGCAGTTCCCTAAGGGGCAAACAACATGGGCACAAGAGGGTGGTACAGCAGCAGCCAGAGGGCCCCCCGTGCAAACTGGTTGCACCATTGCTAATTACTTACTGGTAACAAACCAAAACTTTTGCCTTGTAGCAGCTGCCGAGGGCTGGATCTGCTGCTTTACCTATCTGGGCCATAACCTGATGGATGCTGCTTTAAGCTGCTCATTGATCAAAGCGATCGCAGGACTGACAGCAGCATCACTAGGGCAGACACCACAGACCACAGCTTTCTTCTTCGAATGGAGAGATCTCAAAATCCTCTGTACTCTCCCAAGGACCACACACAGCCCTTCACCACTACTGTATGTAGGGCTCCACAGGGGGGCCCATGTCTCCTAACTACACTGCAGCACTTCCAGAAAAGTCCAATTCCAATTGCACCAGGATAAACAACCACAGCTGTGTCCTCACAGCTCCCCTGCCCAGGAGGTAAGATTACACTCCCCATTTTACAGATGGGCAAATAGAGGCACAGAAGTGAGTTGCCCAGGGCTGTGCAGTGAGTCGGTGGCTGGCTCACAAACAGAAGCCCGAATGTCCAGGCACAATTTGTTTATTGAGATAACAGTCACACTCCTTTTGATAAAATTAAAAGAAAAAGGGGGAGCCAGCCCAAAATTGGGGCGGGAGATCCTGATTCCTGGGCCAAGGCAGGGTGCACCCTAAGGCAGAGATGGAAGCATGCCATGACTCAGGCTAGCTTACTGTGCAAGGCATTTTCACTGAGGCTTGTGGGGTGGGCATTAGCATAGAAACAAAGAACTGGAAGGAACCTCAGGAGGTCATCAAGTCCAGTCCCCAGGACCAAGCATGATCAGTCTAGATTATTGTTGACAAGTGTTTTCTAGCCTGCCCTTAAAAATCTTTTTTAAATGGCAAGCTGGGTTAAAGTGGATGGTGGTGGGAAGGACATAAAGGAAAGAGAAGAGATTCTGGAGGAGAGAAACCAGTGTAATTCAGTGCAAGAGCATATCGACATTGGATTAGTTACTTGGCTGAAGACAGGGGCCTCCTTGTTTTCTCACCCTGGTTTAATGCCTACTGTAACCCCCTGACTCCAACACATTTGTTCTCAATTTACACCAGGTTGAGTGGGATCACTGTCAAGCGCAGAAAAGCAAAGCACCAACATTTGTTTCTCATCAGAACGTGGCTTGTTTAAAAAAAAAAAAACCAACCCCTGACACAGTTCACTGCACCTCGAATTCAGTGTCTGCTTATTTCAAATGAACTTTGCCTCATTAGAGACAGAGGGCATTTCAAGAAATGATACACTCCCATACTAAGTTCCATGTCAGATCTGCCCTAGGACAGCTCCTTTTATACATGACCCAGAGTCAGTTCCATATATATTACTGTATGCAACTGAGACCCATGAGTTGCCGTCTGGGGCAATAATTTGGCCCAGAACCCCACGATCTTTATGCAAACCTTAAGGTTCATTAAAATCATGTCTGTAAATATTTGCAGTTTTGAATGTTATCTAGAATAAATTTACCAAGACAAGTAAAATTCCCCCAAACCAGCACTCCATGAATTGTAACTTAAGACAACATTAAGCAAGCTAAGATCAGACCCCTTTACTAATGCACAGCTATGAGCTGCAAGAGTCTTACTAATGGTAGCATCTGCTCTATTGTAAATTAAATTACATAGAGGTCAGCTCTGATTAATATTTTTAAATCAAGAGTACAACTGATGTCCACCCAACCTTAGCAGCCTACGACTATCATTCCATTTGGGCACCCGCACCACCAAAATATACCCCATGCGTGCAATTGAAGCACTTTATAAATGTTCGCAGTCAGTGGGAGCTCAAAGAGTAGCCTCAATTTCAACATATTTTGTGGGATGTCCCTTTTCATACTTGGGTATATGCATTGTAAGAGAATTTGTATATTCACTGTAAGAAAATTTGTAAGAGACTTTGTAATAGGAACTTTTGCTTAATGGGTATATACATTGTAAGAGAATTTGTTATGAAACTAATAGGAACTTCTGCTTAATTTTAGCTTTGTAAATTAGTAGAAATTCTATTAAATCAAACCAAAATATATACTTCTCATTCCCAGTATATTATCTGCAAAGAGACCATCTCTCCGGCACAAAATTAAGGACATAGGTACCATAAAGTGCATGGAACCGAAAATCTCAGCCTACAGACCTATGCACATGAATAACTTTGACTACCTTTCATTATAGGCACAGTCCTGTAACGACTAGCACCGTCACGTCCTTAGATTTATAACTTTGTTGGGCCAGATTCTGATACCCACACTAATCTTGTGTAGCATTTTGGGTTCATTAACCTCAGTGGGATGGTTCAAGGTAGTCTTCAGCGTGAGAAAGGTTATTGGCATCTGACCCTGAATAATGGAGACCATAGTATCTCCAAGATCTGCACCTCAGAATGTATATCTACTGCACATTATAAATCTACTATATATTTGAGAGAGTTTGTCTGTCTGTCTGTTCAAGAACTCCTCCTAAACAATAAGAGCCAGGACCACCAAATTCGGTACACAGCTTCCTCTTATTATTAACATAAAGATTTAGTTGTGCCAGGAAAATGGGATGTGTCTAGAATGGGATTGCTTCTCATAAAACCATACAGAAAAGAGACAGAATTAGCAGGCAGGTGAAAAAAACTGTCTGGGAGTGTGTCGCCCTCTGTCTGGGACTGCCCCAGCTGGAGACATGCACCCCTCCCCTGGTTGTGCCTGCTGGAGCTGCAACAGCCATGGAGAGGCATTTCTCACCTGGCCTAAAGATGCTGTGATGAGACTAGGCTGGGGTTATCCTCTCTCCCCAGGGCAGCCGACATACTGAACCCCACATCCGCAGCTCCACCCCAGAGCAACAATTTCAACAAAGCATGGACATTGTCATTTTATTTTCCAAAAAACAAAAAATTAATTGAGTTAAAGCCCCTAGCAATGCTGGGTAAATCTCCCAGCAAATACATAAATTACGAAAAATGCACCCGAGTGCTTCTTGCAGATCTCTGCAGAGAAAGTCACTTTTCCAATGAACGTTTGAATTACAATCTTTGACTCCTTGCAGTCCATGCGGAGCTCATGCTTTGACCATTGACACAGCCAGAGAGCTCACATTGTATAAACACGCTTATTCAGGAGCTACGATTAACGCTCTTGGCACCATCTGTGCCCGGTGTTATCCCAGCTCAGCTCTGATTTCGTTCATTTTTCTTCTTCTTTGAGCAACATTTCGGTCGTCTTCCCTGGTGCCAGCAAAGCTGGCTGCAAACAGCTATTCCCAGGTTGTCATGGATGAGGAATGAAATATTAAAAAGGGCCTCGTGTGGTTATATGCGCCAGCAGGTGATTTTTAATTAACTCACACCTACCAAAGAGTGTGCCAGTGGTTTCATTACCTTCCCAGGGATATTTTTTCCAGTCTAGTCAAATCACCTCTTCATGTGGAATCTCTCCCATGCTGGGGACAGCTCTATACAGTGAACAATGCTCCCTCTAATCTTTTCTGCCCATGTGAGGATTTTTTCAATCTGCATGCGGAATAATTTTTTTACGTACACCAAAGCATGTGCCAATGTGCACTAACAATTGAAATTAAAAAAAACCTTAGGTCTGGGTGCTCTGCTAATCAGCTGGGAAGCATTTGAATCTCTCCTGAGTGGCCTCACAAACACAGCTTACAGGGAACACTACCATGGACCCTCATCATCAGCAAGTCAGATGCAGGCTCCACCATCCCTTTCCTCCCCAGTATTTCTTCCCCTGCTGGTGTGCATCAGACTTGACTTGAAGAGGCCACCAGAAAAGGAGCCTCTGTAATATAAGAAAGGGGTTGATATCTTGCTTCTAAACACTTAAACTACCTATTAGATAGATGGTGTAGTGGATGACCTGGGCTCTATTTCCTGATCCATCACAGACTTCCCACGTGACCTGTAGCAAGTGTTTCTTTGCCTCAGCTCCCCATCTGTGCAATGGGGATAACAACACGGCTCTGCCTTGCAAGGTTCATTTAAATGCAGAGACTATAGTCATGTGGACCCCAAACAGGTTCTCTCCAGTGCAGTGGACTACAAAGGGCCCACAGAGCAGTGAGCCACTGTCTCTGCCGCTTAGAGTTCAGACTAATGGCAATTTTAGGGAATACGCAGGCAGCCACTTCTCTGCTGGGATGTTGAAGCTGGACTGAACACAACCGAGGTGATCTTGTTTTGCAGTGGATTGGGACTCATTGGGATAGTGGGAAGGGCATCCCAGCTTGTTCTCAGGCAACCCCTATGTGCTGAGCAAACCAGCCCTAAGTTGCTTTGGAAGAACCCTCAATGAGAAGGGTGGATCAGACTCGTACCAGGTCCTTCTGGGGGACATGGATCTATCATAGGGCTCTCCGCTACGATAAAAGTGCTGTCTAGCAGTGGTGATATTTTATAAATGGTGATACCCACCATGGCGCCTTTGCCACAGGGGCCACGTGCTTCAGCCAAGGGAGACCTGTTTCCTTAACACATGTTTTTTCTTTATAGTTTTGCCTCACGGTCCTTACTAGAGATGAGCCTGAGCCATGAAATTTAGATGTGGATCCAAATAGCCCCTGAGTTTCTGGGTCTCCACTGATCAAGCACCTGACTGAGTAGAAACACAAACATGTAGCCCTTGTCACGTTGTATATATGCCCCTTCCCAAGGCAGCACAGCCTAATGGCTAGAGTCAGTAACACAGCCCTCAGTTCAGGGCAGCAAAGCCCAATGGCTAGAGTCAATAACACAGGTGTTTGGGGCAGTAGCCCCAGTAGGCGAGCCTAGGCCTGGGCCTACCCTACTCCACCGGGCCCCAACCTAGGTCCCTGTTAGTGGCAGAGTGCTCCACCACTCACTCAGCGGGGAATCTGACCACAACACACTGCGCTCACTCAGGTGGGAGATAACACTCGCGCACCCGCCTGGGGTCACTTCCTACCCATTTTGGCATTGGGGTGATCCCCAAAGTTACCAGGTCCTCAGGCTCCTATTGTCTGGGCTTCTGGCTGGCCTACCTCTGTAGCTTCTCCAGTAGGATCTTCCTGTCCAGTGTCCAACCCAGACTGAGGTGCTCCCTTTTATACTGCCCCAGCCCTTGGAGCATGCCCCATGCGGCAGAGGGGGCGGGACTTCCTCTCTTGTACATTGTTGTCATGGAGCAAATCTGCTCTGCGTTGCTGCTGCTCTACAATGCTAGGGTTGCCAGGTGTCCAGTATTGACCTGGACAATCCGGTATTTTTGCCTCCTGTCTGGTAAAAAAATTCAGAAAATATCGGACACCTAAAATGTCGGGTATTTTCTGTTTTTTTCCCTGCCAGAAGGCGAAAATACCGGACACCTGGCAACCCTACGACACACTCAGCAACTGGGCCCAGCCCCCGCTCCCCCCCGGACTCCCCTCCTGCCCCGGACCCCCAACCCCTGCTTACCTGGTTCCACAGGGAAGCTCCCTTCTGGCTCGACCAAGAAAATAAGATGGCCGCCGGCAAAAAACCTAAAGACCTGAGCAAGGGGAAGCAATGCCTTCCCTGGGTCTTAGTGCTCAACCCTTCTCTTCCTATCCCTATTCTGACTCTGCAATTAAAGGGGTCATGCTGTTTTATTTATTTATTTATTGCTTAATAACTCTTGGGGTCCTTTTTTTTTTGTTTTCTTTATTCAATAACTTTGGTCTCCCCCCCTCCCTTTTTTTGCCCCTCAACAGAATTTTTTCCCCATTTTTTTGTGGGGGGAAGGGTGTTTGGTATTTTTGTTGAAACCATCTGGCAACCCTATACAATGCCCAGCTCTTTCTTTACTGTGCCCAGAAAAAACCACCATCTTCTTATTTTCCCTTTCCGAGGCGTGCCCGGGGTGGGCAATAAAACAGCAGTGGTTTACCAGGTTAGCCTCTGCTGGGCTTCTAGCGCTATATTTACTTCTGCAAATATGGGTAATCACAGCTCCCATTGGCCAGGAATGGCGATTTGCAGTCACGAAGAGCTGCAACCCCCGTACCTGCAGAGGCACAGGTAAATACGGAGGTGTGGGGGCCCACGAGGGGCTAACTGTAGCAGACCAGATCCGGCCCGTGGGCCGGTATTTGCCCACCCCTGCTCTACAATATTTATGACTCATGTCTGTAGTAGGCCATGACATCGATCAGTCCTTTATTAACCCGGCCCTGGGGGTTCAAGTTCTCAGAGCCATTGAGTACAGCGAAGGTTTATTTTTTCATTCAAAAACTGGGATTTCTTTTCTTTCCCCTTTCTATAATAGCAGGCACAGCTACTCGCAGAGGCCTCTGACGGAGATTTACATCTGGCCCAGTGTGGCGTTTGCACACCCTGTCACTCCCGCCCCACTTCAGCGTTCACCCCCTAGAGCTGTTGTTAGCTCCACCAGATGTTTGCAATGCAGGTAGCTGGCAAATATTCCCTAGTGAGAATTATAGGTAACAAAGTCGCTTTCCCTTCCTGCTCTTACCTTGTGCATTGTAGCTCTTCTAATAACAGGCTGCCTTGTGTGTTCCTGTCTATTAGCCGATTAGAGAGATAGTAGCTGGGATTGCTTATTGAATGGAAATACTCAGCCCCACTTGACACCACTGTCTAATGAGCATGCCTCTCGGCACCACTCAAACATGGAGATAGAGACAGAGATGTACAAATTGTAGTTACAACACTTACTCACTAATCTCAACTCTGATACCAGCCCTGGCTCTAGGCAGGTAATTACAGTATTCGTGCTATCTCCGCCTGAAACGGTTGTCACTTGCAACGGGGTATGTTCTCGGAGGAAGCAAAGCGTTGTGCTGAAATCTTTTTACCTATTCTGCACGGAGCAGGAGATGAGGAGGGCAAGAACAGATTCCCATCGGTGATTGTGGCATTCCTTGACTTCCCCATGGAGATGGATTTACTTGGAGCAGCACCCACAATTTAGCCTCATTTCTAGAATTCGCTGGAAAAAGAAACCCCTAACATTTTTCCTGCAAGAAATACCAAGCAAAAGATCAACAAGAAGTCCTGTGGCACCTTATAAACTAAGGGTATGTCTACACTACAAAGTTAATTTGAACTAACAGCCGTTAGTTCGAATTAACTTTCATAGAGTCTACACATACAAACCGCTAGTTCGAACTTAATTCGAACTAGCGGAGTGCTTAATTCCAACTAGGTAAACCTCATTCTACGAGGACTAACGCCTAGTTCGAATTAAGTAGTTCGAATTAAGGGCTGTGTAGGCACTTAATTCGAACTAGTTGGAGGCTAGCCCTTCCCAGCTTGTCCTGGTGGCCACTCTGGGCCAAACCAGGGAAACTTTTCTGCCCCACTCCCGGCCCCGGAGCCCTTAAAGGGCCACGGTCTGGCTACAGTGCTTGTGCAAGTTGCAAGCCTGCCAGCACCCAGCCAGCAGACCCTGCACCTGGCACGGCACGAACCAGCCACCCACTGCCACCCAGCCCTCCGCCTCTTCCCAGGACCAGGCTGGCGGCTCCCAGGAGCCTGCCCGGGGCCACAAGAGGCGGGCACCCGCCTGGTCTAGTGCGGAGATCGTGGACCTCATCGAGGTTTGGGGGGAGGCCTCCAACGTCCACGACCTCCGCACTAGGCACAGGAATGCGGCCGTCTAGGGCAGGATAGCTGCCAGCCTGGACACCAAAGGCCACATGCGAACCCAGGAGCAGGTTTGCATGAAAACTTGGTCCAGTGAGACCCCGACCCTGAGCTTAGAACATAAGAACATAAGAATGGCCAGACTGGGTCAGACCAAAGGTCCATCTAGCCCAGTAGCCTGTCTGCCGACAGCGGCCAACACCAGGTACTCGGAGGGGATGGACCAAGACAATGACCAAGCGATTTGTCTCAGGCCATCCATCTCCAGCCTTCCACAAAACAGAGGCCAGGGACACCATTCCTACCCCCTGGCTAATAGCACTCCATGGACCCAACCTCCATGAATTTATCTAACTTCTCTTTAAACTCTGTTATAGTTCTAGCCTTCACAGCCTCCTGTGGCAAGGAGTTCCACAGGTTGACTATGTGCTGTGTGAAGAAGAACTTTATTTTATTAGTTTTAAACCTGCTGTCCATTCATTTAATTTGGTGTCCTCTAGTCCTTCTATTATGGGAACTAATGAAGAACTTTTCTTTATTCACCCTCTCCACACCACTCATGCTTTTATAGACCTCTATCATATCCCCCCTCAGTCTCCTCTTTTCTAAGCTGAAAAGTCCCAGTCTCTTTAGCCTCTCTTCATATGGGACCTGTTCCAAACCCCTAATCATTGTAGTTGCCCTTTCTGAACCCTTTCCAAGGCCAAAATATCTTTTTGAGGTGAGGAGACCACATCTGTACACAGTACTGAAGATATGGCGACTACCATAGTTTTATACTTCCTCCTCCTTCTTCCTCTGGCTTCCCCTTCCAGCTCCCACCTCCCAGGTTTCCACCTCCCTCTCCCACTTCCTTTTCCCAGTCTCCCAGAGGTTAATCTCCCAGTTTTGTTAATTAAAGAGAGTTTCTATTTTTGAACACGTGTCCTTTATTTTTACATCAGGAAGGGGGCTAGGGGTAAGTGGAAGGAGGTGAGGAGGAATGGGGCACGAGCCCCCGATGGGAGGACTGGGGTGGCTCTGTGGGCTCCTCGGGGTGGAAGCTGTCCTGCAGGGCCTCCTGGATCCTGACAGCCCCCCGATTGACACTCCCGGATGGCAGCCTGCGGCAAGTGCAGCCGGGCTGATGGCCGAGTGCTGTGATGTGCCGAGTGTGGGCACTCAGGGCACTCCAAGACAGGACTGCTTTGCTGTCCCTCATCGAGGTAGACAAGCAAGCAGGGAACCCTGAGAACTGTCTGTCCGGGGTGGGGTAGGGTCCCTTTAAGCACAGCCCTCCACTAGCCTGAGGCAGCAGCTCCACACTCTAAGTCCTAACCTGATGCCCTGCCGGCACTGGTTCCGCCAGCCTTAACCGGTTCAGGGTCCACTCAATGTGGACATGCTAGTTCGAAGATGCACTAATTCGAATTAGCTTAGTTCGAGATTAACTAATTCGAATTAAGTTCGTTCGAATTAGTGCTGTAGTGTAGACATACCCTAACAGATTTATTGGAGCATAAACTTTCATGGGCAAAGACCCACTTCATCAGGTGCATGACATGGGTCTTTGCCCATGAAAGCTTATGCTCCAATAAATCTGTTAGTCCATAAGGTGCCACAGGACTTCTCGTTGTTCTTGCACATTCAGACTAACACGGCTACCCCTCTGATACAAGCAAAAGATGTTTGAAATGTTTTCGTCCAAAATGTCTGGTTTCTCAGAGGGTATGTTTACACTACAGTGCTATTTCGAATTAACTTAATTCGAATTAGTCAATTCGAATTAAGCTAATTAGAAATAATGCATCTACACACAAAAACTAATTCGAAATAGCGTTTTTCTAATTCAAAATAGCACATCCACATTGAGTGGACCCTGAATCAAAGGTAAGGCTGGCCGGAACCAGTGCCAAAAAGGCATCAGGGTCGGACTTAGTGTGTGGGGCTGCTGCCTCAGGCTAGCCGAGGTCTGTGCTTAAAGGGACCCGACTCCCCATCCCAGACAGACAGTTCTCAGGTTTCTCTGCTTGCTGGTCTACCTCGCTGAGGGACAGCAAAGCATTTGTGTCTCGGAGTGCTCTGCTTGCCCACACTCGGGGCACCATGGCACTCTGCAACATGGAACCAGACGCGCCCCCAAGGACTCTGCTTTGTCTCGTGGACACGTTGCCGGCAGCCTGGCTGCACTGTCTGCAGGCTGCCATCTGGGAGGACCATCGAGGGGATGTCAGGATCCAGGGGGCCCTGCGGGAGAGCTTCCACCCTGAGGAGTGCTAACAGTCTCCCCGGTCTGCCCCATTCCTCCCTCTCGTCCTTCCACTTACCCTTCCCTAGTCCCCCCTTCCTGATGTCAAATAAAAGACATGTATTTTCAAAAATAACAACTCTCTTTATTCAACACAACTGGGGAGGGGGAATGAAACTGTGGGGAGACTGGGGAAAGGAGGCGGGAGAGGGCAGGAGAGAGGGTGGGAGAGGGGAGGGGAAACCTGGGAGGAGGGAGCTGGAAGGGGGAAGCAAGGGGAAGAAGGGGGAGGGGAAGCTCAGGGATCAGGGGTGGGGGTCTCGCCGGGCCAACCTCCTCCCAGCATGGCGAGGAGGGGCCTCGGCGTCCCCGGGAGGATGGGGTGGAGGGTGCGGAGGTTGAGGTGGGGGTGGAGATGGAGGAGGAGGGTGTGGGGGTTGAGGAGGAAGAGGTGGGAGGGGGGGCAGGAGTGGGACGAGGGACAGTTGTTGGGGGGGAAGCAGGCGCAGGACCGGCACAGGGCTCCATGCTCTGCAGCAGGGCCTGCAGGTGACAGTTCCTCGCTCGGTCCTCCACAAGCTGCTCCCGGCGGAGCTGCAGGTCTTCCCGCATCCAGGCCTCAATGGTGCGGTGCATGGCTCGCAGGGCCCCCAGGTGCTGGTCCCAGTACTCCTGCTCCGTGTTGGTGGTCCGGAGCAGGCCGCGGGTGCGGGAGCATGTCCCGGGCAGGGTGGTGCGCCCTGCACGAGCAGCTGGTGCAGCTGTAGAGAAAGAAGAGAAGTGGTCAGTTCTCCTGGGGACACAGTGGATGATGCCCAGCCCCCGTGACGTGAGGGCGACCGTGCCCTGCACCGTCAGAGCCGCTGTGCTTGCACAGAGGCCATGGTCAGGATGTCTGGCTCTCCCCGGGACTGGGAGCTGCCCCAAGACCGCACCCATGCCCCTGTGCCGTGTATAGTGTGGCCGGGGAGTGGGGGAGATGTCCCCTGCCTCTGTGTAGAGGGGGTGTGTGAAGGGAGGGCGTCCTGCTGGGTCCCGCCCTGGGGTCGGGAGCATGTCAGGTCTCTTCACACACGCATGTGCCTATTGGGCCACGGCCCTGGGTGTCACGCAGCTGGAGCCACCTGCCCAAGGGTGGCATGGCACGTGCTCGCACGTGCATGGGTGGCTGCATGATCCGTGGGAGGCATGGCCCATGCGCGCAGTCCCTGGGTCTCCCTTCCCGCCTCCCCCCCGGGCAGGGGACAGTGCTGGCACTTAGCCGGTATGGCCTCCCTGGATGACCCTGCCGACTCCGGTGCCAGAACAGCTGGTGGTGGCCCCTCCAGTATGCCTGGGTCAGGGTCCTCCGGTCCCTGGCTCGCTGCCTCCCAGGCTGGCGCGGACCGCCCTGCCCCCCAGGAGTTGGTCGAGGGTTGGGAAGTAGGGGCAGATGGCAGCCCCTGCTGTGGCGCCGCCCCTGGTGGCCCTGGCATAAGCCTGCCACAGCTGTTTTACTTTCAGGCGCACCTGCTCTTGGGTGCGCCTGTGTCCCTTTTAGGCCATGGTGGCTGCTATATGGCCAGTAGAGGGCCGCGTTCCTCCTCCTAGTGTGGAGATCATGGACATTGGGGGCCTGCCCCCAAACCTCAATGAGGTCCATGACCTCCGCACTAGTCCAGGAGGGGTGCGCACTGTCTACAGCCCCTGGCTGGCCCTTGGGTGCTGGGGGACTGGGCGGGGGACGGCTGGCTGTCACTGGATGCCTGGCTCATCCTGGGGCCACTGGGCCGGGGCAGAGACTGCTGGCAGGGCTGGCTCTGGCAAGTGCCGTCTTGCCAGAATCTACCCCTTTAAGTGCCCTGGGGCTGGGGGAGAGGAGAGGAGTTTTCCTGATTTGGCCCTGGTTTGGCCCAGGGGAACCTGGGAAGGGCTAGCCTCCAGCTAGTTCGAATTAAGTGGCTACACAGCCCTTAATTCAAACTACTTAATTCTAACTAGGCGTTACTCCTCATAGAATGAGGTTTATCTAGTTCGAATTAAGTGCTCCGCTATTTCGAATTAAATTTGAAATAGTGGTTTGCATGTATAGCCGCTATTAAAGTTGAATTCGAACTAACGGCTGTTAGTTCGAATTAACTTTGTAGTGTAGACATACCCAGAGGAAGTTTTGAAGTGACTGGAAACATAAACGTTTCTTCAGATTGAAATGCAGAGATGAAACATTTGTGTTTTGACTTAAAATGTCATTTCTATTATTAATTCTTCAGACTATCCTGGCACCAAGGAGCCATAGTCACAAAGCAAGGCCCCAGTGTGCAGGCACTGCACATACACAGAACATTAAGATGGTCCAAGCTTCAATGCACTTACAATATCACTATAAGTCAAGAGACAACAGATGGATGCAGGCGGATGGGGACCGCAAAGGGACTATGAGACAATATAAGCAATAGGCAGTTGATAAGTTGTTTCAATTCCTTTTGTTTGTTTAAAAAAACCAGAAATGACATTTTAATTTAAAAGCAAATGACCTTCCCATTCAAACTCAAAACGTTTGTGTGGATAATTCCTATAGGGAAAAAGGGAATTTTTGGTCAGGAGACCTGCTGTAGACTGAGGGATGTTTGACATGTTTGTGGCATGGCAGAATGAAGGCCAGAATGGTGAGCAGTAATTACTGCAGCCTGTCACAGAGGAGACAAACACACCATGCCCTCTCATTAAAACTTTCAATTAGAACAAAACCTTAATTTTGATGGAAAACCTATTTGCTCTGCAAAATGTCAAGCCCCTCTACAAGTTTCTTTTTGTGATTCACTGACTTGTGCACGTGCTTGTCGCTGACCTGGAAGTGACTCTTGTCTGTTCATTGTCCCATTTTAAAGTCACGCAGGCTGCCCCCTTCATACCTCTCCTAGCTTCCTCACATGCCAGGAAATGGCCCTGTGGTGACAGTCCATTACCTGCTTGATGTAATGAACTTTCACGTTTATCTGCCATATCGTCTCACCAGGATACGGTGTTCCAGAGAGAATGCACTTTTCCTGTGAGGGATGGAGCCCAGCCCATTCTAATGCTGCACAGATGGAGCACAGGGAGGTATTAAGCGTCTGAGAGGGTGGTAAAGGTTTCAGGTCTTTGCTGCAGGTGATGGTTGGATGGGTGGCATGGCAAGAAGCCTTGAACTTTTTCCTGAGACATTTGCCTGATGCTGGAACGTATCTATACTGCGCTGATCAGTGCCTCTTTCTTATGTAATGGACCTAGTTTGCCAGCTTCCCACACAGCAGTTCTCTTTGTTCTTCCCATCCCCAGGAGCAACCCTATGGAACCTCTGCTGCATCAGGAGATGGAAAGGGAGGGAGTGTAACTCCGGATAGCTCCCTATCAGGTTGCTGGGATGTGTGTGTGTGTGTTTAATGCCATGGGAGAGGACATTGTGTATCTGAGTGTGCGCGTGTGCACTTGTGTATGTATAAATAATACCCATGGGAGAGGGCAGTGTGTGTGTGTGTAGCCCATGGGAGAGGGTAGCGTTGCCATGTGTCTGGTATTGGAATGGAATACCCGCTGCGTTTTTTGGGTTTTTGTTGCTCAACAACTTTTGTTGTTGTTTTTTTGCTCAACCAATTTTTTCCCCACTGTATTTGGTATTTTTTGTGAAACTATCTGGCAACCCTAGGAGAAGGCATAGTGTGTTTGTCTCCTCTCTGACAGGCTGCACTAATTATTGCTCACCATTCTGGCCCTTCCCCTTTGTTCTTCCATGCCACAAACATGTCAAACATCCCTCAGTCTACAGCAGGTCTCATGACTCCCACTAACTACTCCAGTGGTCTCCAACCTTTTTAAGCACAAGATCACTTTTTGAATTTAAGTGCAATCCAGGATCTACCTCAAATATAAATACCCTTGCCCCGCCTCCTTCCCTCCCCGTCTCCTAGGCCCCGCCCCTGCTCACTCCATCCTCCCTCTCTTGCCCATCCTCACTCACTTTCATCAGGCTGGGGCAGAGGGTTGGGGTGCAGGCTCTGGTCTTGGATTAAAGGATCTGGATTGTGAGAGGGGCTCTGAGTTGCTCTTGGGGCAGGCCATTGGGATGTAGGAGGGGGTTGCAGGTGCAGGCTCTGGGATGGCGTTTGGCTGCAGGGGTTCTCAGGGCTTGGGGTGGAGGAAGGGGTTCATGACTGGGGTAGGAGTTTGGGATGTGGGCTCCAGCTGGGCACTGCTGACCTCAGGTGGCTCCTGGGTGGTGGTGCAGTGGGGCTAAGGCAAGCTTGCCCTGGCCCACTCCCTAAAGCAGCCAGCAAACTTGATCCCAAGTCCTATTGTTCCTCCTCTCTGCTTTGTGGAGAAAGGATACAGGGTGGGAGAGGAGGCACCTTGACATCAGCGCCCTCCTCTCCCTCCTCTGCCCTGCACAGCAAGCAGGAGGCTCCTGGGGGGACAGCTCCAAGGCAAAGGGCAGGAGATGAGCAGCAGTGGGGGGAGGGGCAGCTGAAGTACTGGCATTTGATAGCCTCTTGGCCAAATCAGTGAGGATCACCTGTCAGAGGCTCCAAGATCTACCAGTCGATCCCGATCGACTGGTTGGCGACCACTGAACTACTCCCAGCTATTTGATGGAATAAACAAAATACAGGCCTGAAAGGCTCTTCATACGCAAGTAGACATGATGCCAGCCAGAAAGCCCCAAGTCAGCAAAGCTGGTCCGCCTGCTAGACACCAACCTCTGGGGCTGCTCATGTGCAGAGAATTCTTGCGAATCGCATTGATAACCTGCCTTGTGCTTCACTTTCATTCCAGCTGTTGCCAGCTCTGCATGGAGACTTGATGGAATGGGCTGAGATCCAAGAGCCCACCAGAGAGGACGGTTTCTACGCATCTCTCTTTTTACTTGGTACCTTTGTTAACCAAACCTTGTAATCGTGCCAAGCAAGACTCGGTTACATGTTTTGTTCAGTGACAATCTGGAGGAGACAAAGCAATACATTGGAGTGCTGCATGCACAGGCCTTGTATAGCAACTGAGAGGCGACGGGCTAGGACTATCCTGTTGTTAGGCAGGTTGTCTGAACTCTTCAGGATGGTGATTTTTACAGCTTCAGGTTGCAATCCTGCAACCTCATAGAATCATAGAACCATAGAGCTGGAAGAGACCTCAGAAGGTCATCAAGTCCAGCCCCCTGCTCTAGGCAGGACCAATCCCAACTAAATCAACCCAGCCAGGGCTTTGTCAAGCTGAGACTTAAACACCTCTAGGGATGGAAACTCCACCACCTCCCTAGGTCACCCATTCCAGTGCTTCACCACCCTCCTAGTGAAATAATTTTTCCTAATATCCAACCTGGACCTCTCCCACTGCAACTTGAGACCATTGCTCCTTGTTCTGCCATCTGTCACTACTGAGAACAGCCTCTCTCCATCCTCTTTGGAACCTCCCTTCAGGAAGTTGAAGGCTGCTATCAAATCCCCCCTCACTCTTTGCTTCTGCAGACTAAACAGACCCAACTCCCTCAGCCTCTCCTTGTAGGTCATATGCTCCAGCCCCCTAATCATTTTGCTTGCCCTCCGCTGGACCCTCTCCAATGCATCCACATCCTTTTTGTAGTGGGGGGCCCAGAACTGGACACAATACTCCAGATGTGGCCTCACAAGAGCTGAATAAAGGGGAAGCCTTTCTGGATGCCAGCGAAGTTACTGACAGGAGTGAAGGTTTACAGGCCCAGCCTCTGGGTTGTCCTGTAACGCATGCTGTTCCCAAATGCTTTTAATGAGCCTAAATAGCAGCCCCTTTCATTAAATAGCTGCTCTTGTTCAATAAATGACAGGACTGTCAGCTGTCAACAGCAACTCTTGCTAGGTAGCAAAACATCTTTAGAATTTCTAAATATTATAGATGACAATTTCTTGTCTCCAACAGTCTTGCATCCAACACATGGGGATTCTGTATCAGACCTTCACTTGACAGATAAGGAGAAACTGTTCACAGAAGTAAAAATTAATGGCAACTTAAGTATAAGTGCTCAAGGTTTGATCACATTTATGATGTGCAAACCAGAATAAAGTCCAGACCGGTGATATATAGACCTGGTGCTTTAAAAGGGCCAGTTTCACAAAGATGAAAACAGTTATGAGCCTGCTCAGCTACCAAGAAGGATTTAATAAAAAATATGACTGAAAACTGGGAATTGTTTAAGCACACTTTAGTAGATGCCCAAAAGGCCACAATCAAGGACGGAGGTCCGAATTGGTTAACAACTGACCTGATTTAGAGGGGAAGTAAAGGCAACGACAAAAAAAAAAAAAAAAAAATGTAACAAATAAAAGAAAGTTGAGGATAACAGTAATGAATATAAACCAGAAGCAAAGAACTACAGGAAACTGATGAGGGAAGCTAAGGAACAAAAGGTGAATTCTATGGCCCGCAGAGTTAAGGATAATAAGAGGCAGTTTTTAAAGTACTGTACATTAATAATAAAAAAGAATCATGACAATAGTATCAGGCCACTACTAGATGGAAATGGTAGAATTATCAATAATAATGCAGAAAAAGCAGAAGTGTTCAATAAATATTTATGTTCTGAGAAAAGCAGAGTGTCGTCATTTCAAATGCTAGCAGGCTTTCCATTCCACAGCAGGCTGGGGGCCACACGACAGAGCAGGCTGCCAGGCCACTCCGGCTCTCACTGCCATGGTGAGTGTGGGGGAAGGGGGCCTGACCCCTACTGCTGCCATGCCAGGCCCCCCTGTAATCCCACAGGCCGCGTTGCTCAGGGGAGGGGCAACAGGGTGGATTCAGGGGTGGGGCTTGGGGAAGGAGCAGGGACTATGGCCGGAGGGTTGTCCCGGGCCCCACACCTGGAGCACTGGGGGGGGAAGGTTGCCTCCTGACGGCCCTGGCTATACAGGTAGTAGACTAGGGGATCACAGTGGACCCTTCTGGCCTTGATATCTATGAATCTAGGATTCATTCTCCTCCAGCATCTCAACATCTTGGCTCTTAGTGGAATAAATGAACAGGCTGCACATTTCTGCGTACTCCTGACCTCTAAAATAAATTCTAGAAGCTCTGACAAATGTACGTAAGGGTTGGAGAGGGGTGTGTGATTTTTCATTGCTGTATTGAGTGGCTGGACAGCATTACATATTCTTCAGCTGTCCTCTGAAGAAGTGGGCTGCGCCCACAAAAGCTCATGATACCATCTACATGTTTTGTTAGTCTTTAAGGTGCTACTAGTCTATGGCTCTGTCTACACCGCATCATTTTTTGCGGAAGAGGAAATGCAAATGAAGCACTCATTAGCATTTTTCGCACTCTCATTTGCATATTCGCTTCCGATCCTTTTTGCGGAAGAGGCTTTTGTGGAAAAAAAACCGCAGCGTAGACAGGGCCATTTTGCATTTTTCCACAAAAACCTCTTCCACAAAAAGGATCGGAAGCGAATATGCAAATGAGAGTGCGAAAAATGCTAATGAGTGCTTCATTTGCATTTCCTCTTCCGCAAAAACCTGACAGTGTAGACGGAGCCTATTTGTTGTTTTTTAAGTTTTTCCTTTTACAGACTAACTCAGCTACCCCTCGGAAGCATTACGTATGTTTGTCCAGGGCCCAGCACAGTGGCAGCCTAGGCTGGGCACTACTGCAGTACAAATAAATGATACACATAATAATTATTATAATAAATGGTTAAAGTAATAAGGCTAAGATTTCATTTAGCTGCTAAAGTTTTTAATTAAAAAAAATCCATCAGCATGGAGACAAAGGACTAGTTAGAAATACTAGCCTGTGGCATTAGAGCAGGACCAAGGCAGTACAGATAGACGGGAGGGGAGTTTTATTCCCTGGCGTCTCGAGGGTCAGCAATGATAGAAAGGGGGGGTCAGCTCTGACCAGGATGACTAACACAGACTGACAGGGAGGAAGGGCAGCAGGTTTGCTATAAGAATATATGTTCCAACCAGCAGACCAAAGTCGGTGAGGGATCCTGCTGACGTGCCATGAGAGGCAGATTTTTAAAGTTCACCTGAACTTAAGGGTGGCTCTGTAAAATGACGGATGTCCTAGCACAACAGCATTTTGCATGAATGGTCTCACTTCTCTGGTCCAGGCTCAGGAGAAAGTGAACTCTGCGAGGTGATTCCAACTGGACTATTTATGAGGGAAGCTTCAGGGGGTAGCCGAGTTAGTCTGTGCAGGATAAACTTAAAAAACAACAAATGGTCTGGTAGCACTTTATACACTAACAAAACATGTCGACGGGATCATGAGCTTTCGTGGGCATAGCCCGCTTCTTCAGATGACTGGTCATCTGAAGAAGTGGGCTGTGCCCACGAAAGCTCATGATACCATCTACATATTTATGAGTGGGCAGACCTCACAGCTCCAACTCCTGTGCTGCTCCCAGCCAATGGAACTCCGGTGCCTCTCACTAAACAATGACACAGCCTAAGAGCAAAATGGAAACGGTAAATTTGCAGGTTGATATTCCACCTGGAGAGGGGGAGGAAAAACCCTCAGTCCCTCCGACACATTCAGCCAGCGTCCCCAGCGATTGGTGGAGTTCATTAGTGATGTTTCCGTTTTGATATTGCAGGTCATTCCATCCGCATTCACGCATTTAGTTGCAACTTGCATATTGAAATCACTGGGGCCGTGCTCAGTCATTCATCTCACTTTCCCTGCAGACAAAAGACATCGCATCCAGGCAACAAAAAGGCCTGCGGGGATGATTGAGTTACCAGAGTCGCTTAAAAGCTGCCAGTGTCAGTGAAAGCAGACTGGGGGTCAGAGGTTGAGTTTGTCACCTCTCTAACAGAATTAATCACAGGGAGAAAAATCAAAACATGCTTGCGGTTGAGCACTGAGCCAAAGCCCATCGTGCACAGCATCTCGGGGTGGTCCCAATTTCGATTCCAACTGAGTTCAGGAGGACTTGGGAAAAATCGGCAGAGAGCAAAATTCTTTTGTCTTGGGGAGGAAGAGGTCTGGGGAGGGGTGTTTATTATTAAAAAACCACAGAAAGCGAAATGGTGGCCAAGGCGCTCTGCCAGTGGGACCTGTCATGAGGTCACTAGGGAATTTCATAACTGGGGGCCGAAAACCCAGGGCAACTAGAAGAACAGAAGGCGCCGAACGCTCCCGCCTTGCCAGCTGGACTGGATGAGCGAAGCGCTACCCTGGAAGAAGCCAGATGGCAGCCGTGGCTAGGTGATCCTGGGGCGCGCCCCTCCCCTTCCAGCTGCACAGAGCCATAATCAGATGGAGAGGAAGCTGCCGGGATGTGGGTCTGTTGTGCTGGTCTGTGGATAGCGGGTAGGAGTGCTGCTGATGACACTGGACTGGGAGCTAGTCCTGCCCCTTGAGTGACGGTACCAAAAGAGTTTGTCTTGGGCATGATGCATTTTCTTCTGAAGCATCAGTTACTGGTTAGCACTGGAGAGAGGATAATGGGCCAGCAGTAAATTGTTACCTTGCCCCACTTTCCCACTTTCAGCTTCTCTGGCCAGTGCACAGCTCCAAGACTGCTCTGTCCTTTCCCACCCACATAACCTACAACTATCCCTGTGCACCTTGCCTTTTGGGCTGGCTAGGGCTGTCTTTGGGCTTCTTCCTCCCTTGTGTGGGTCCATAGTTCAAAAGTCAGACTCTAGCCCAAACCAGACCCCCTGGTTCAAAGGCCTTACCATCCTATCTATTCCCTGGGGTGCCAGTCACTACATGATCCAGTGTGAGGGAACCTCAGAAGAGAAGGCTGTGCCCTGGGCCACATGGAGTTTTGGCCCAGCCTCCCAGGGTGTCTCTTGCTGCGCTTCAGTTGTGTAGTTTCTTTAGCGGAAATTTGAAAGAAGAGTTCCCTGGCAAAGGTCCCAGCTATTAGCAACATTCATTAATTAGCCCCGTCTGCAAGAGCATTTGCAGCCTATGTTTTCCCCTTATCAAAAACAGTCCATTACAGGTAACAGCTAGTGGCAGGAGGAAGACATTTTCTATTGCAAAAAAAGCAAAATTCATGTGCATAAGTTTCTTTCTGCTGCCGCAGAGTCCCGACCACGTGCCCTGTGCCCTGGATGGGCACGAGGCAGTTAGCGCTAACTCCTCGAGTTGCTCACTCTATTCTACTGCGAATACACAAAGGGCTGACATTGCAGATCCTCGTCGCCAAACCAGTCTTAGGGGCTGCCAACAGAGATGGTCTTGGGGCGGGCCACATCCGCATTTCGGCCCGACCTCCTGAATCCTCCCCTCATGTTTCCCTGGTTACTCCCCGACCCTTTTTTTTGCTTGACAATTTTTTGTCTGGTATTTTTTTGAAACCATCTGGCAACCCTACGGGTGAGCTGGGCAGATGCCTGAGGCCACCAATTGGTTAGGACCGGCCCGATTCGTCGTGTACTTTCCAGTTAGCAGCCTCATCCAGGCCCTAATGGTCATTTCACACACACTTCTCCTCTATGGATGACAAGGGACCCCTGAGCTGTTGCATGCTGCTGGGCGATAAAATCCCAGAGAACGAATAGAAAATGGAGCACCATCGAGGGGATGAGCTGAAGTGCAAAGCCTTGGCCCAGGAGATGAACTAGATTAGGCCCCAAAAGAGTGAGAGCCAGGAAAACGCAAATGACATTTCCATCCTGCATGGCTGACTGATAGCCACCAGGGCCTCCGTCCTGTAACTGGGTCCACCGAGGCAAGCACCTGTGACATCAAAGGGCACCACATGGGTGCTGGGTCCTGCCTGCATGGAGCCAATTGCAGGATCAGAGCCTAATCCTAGAATAAAGCCATGAGCCACACAGAAATCTGGAATGCAAAAATAATGGGATTTGTGTTCAAATGTGCTCAAGATCAATAATTCCCTGTTTGAAAGATATGGCGATAGAACAAGACAGGGTGGATTCTCGCATAGAACAAGCCATGACTTTTCCCCTATTGCCCCGAGATGCATTTAGTGGCCAAAATCCATTTCATCCCTTAAGGAAGAGCAAGCTTCTTGAGCCATTTGCATTCCAGCACTTCAGACTCTTATCAGGATGCTGCTGAGAGGTTAGACCTAAACTTCCACATAGTCCTTACATCAGATTTGCCTCCACCTCCCATTGTGTCCAACACAGCAGGATGCGGAGTAGAAGCTCCAGCCATTCCAGTTATTTACGTCAACCACATTCGCGATATGAAAATGACTTACCGATTCCAATTGCTAAACTGCCTTCTAATTAACTCACAGAAACTTATTAATTACCAGCCACGGAACGTGACGCAAACAGACAAAGCTCATCCTGAAGGAGGGATGCTATTTTTAACTCAAAACTGCAAAAAAGATTTCAGGGACCAGGTGCTATTGCCCATTGAAAGGGACAAAACATTATGTCTACACTACTAGTTTTCTCTGCAAAAATATGCTAATGAGGGGACTCATTAACATGAGTCACGATCTCATTTGCATATTTTCTGCAGATCCATTTTTGCGCTAGGGAAAAAGGAGTTTTTGCGCGAAAAGAAAATGTCCACACTGCTTGTTTTTGCGCAAAAACCCCAGCGCAAAAACGGATCGGCAGAAAATATGCAAATGAGATCACGACTCATGCAAATGAGTCCCTCATTTGCATATTTGTTTCCGAGAAAACTCGTAGTGTAGACGTAGCCTTAGAACATTTCTTTTAACTCCCATTTAATTCATTGCAGTGAGGAAGTATGACTTGGGATGGGAGCAGGACAATAATGGATATAAAATCACTTCCCAGGATAGATTTAAAAAATCACTACAATCAGGAGCAAATACCTTTGGCTTTTTAAACCCTTGACTTGTAGAGGCGGCAAGGCAAACTACAGACAGAGCTGGGTGAATAATGGATTTTCTGGTTTGCTGTCACTTCCAAAGAGTTGGGGAAAAATGTGTTTCAAGTTGAACCAAAAAAAAAAAGTTTTGTTTTATTTTCAATGACAATTTTTTTTAAAATTGTTGTGTATTTTTAACATTATGTAGGCACTTATTTTATTTATTTTTAAATACATTTCAGAAAACATTCCATCCAATAAATCATTTTGAACCAAAACATCAGTATGGTTCTTTCGTTGAAAAACTGCTGACATGGAACTTTGATTTTATTTTCAGATTGTTTTTAAAGATTCCTCTCTCTCCTCCCCTAGTTGAATCAGTTGTGTGAAATTAATACAAATGTTTTGGTGTCATCGAATCTGAATCTTTTCTCACTCCCCATACCAAATTACTCAACAAATTTCACCTAGCGTTGATGTTGACTGGCTGATCATGAGATTTTTCTACTGCCTGGTTTCCAATTATGTGCTGTCAAAACTGTCCAGATGAGGCAACAGAGCAGGTTCTGACTACCATGACCATTGATAGCTGCAATGAAGATTTTTAAAAATTCTGATAAACTGGTGTCTCAGCCCAGAGTTTAAGAAATGCAGAGAGATGGGAATACCAGTGCATTTTTGCTGAACTCCGTGACTTGCTTTTTGAAACAGAATAAATGCAAGGCAGCACATTTTAATTTTTTCTTACCGTAAAATGGACTTGAAGGAACGCAATCAGCAAAGGAATGGCACAATAACAGCAGCATACATTTCCTGAACCTGCCTATGAAAGCTGCCTTTGAAGTGATGCCACATCTGTCGATTGTACCCAGGAGCTGAGACCTGGTGGAAGCTCGTTTTGGGAGCTGTTCAATTCTGATTTTCAGGCATGCTTCATGCTGCTTAAATTTCTCTCCCCATACCCGCCCATCCCCACTGTGAAACTTAGCAACCCTGTTTAGGAGCCAAGTAAAGAATGCAATGTACGGCTTGAAAAACACCCTGGCATTGCTAGTTGGACAAATCAAAGCTTATTAGAGGAGAGATTGAGTTGCAGAGCCTTCTGTTCCTGAAATGCTTTACAGCTGGATTCACTGAAACAACGACCACCAGAATAATATTTATTTGTACTATCAAAGCACCCAGAAGTCCAGATGAGATCAGGGCCCCATCGTGCTAGACATTTACATGCACCAAGTGGTGGAATTTGCTAGGGATCATTGATCCAAGTTGGATCCTGGCATTGCTACCGGTGGGAACGGAAGCTGCAGACAGTAATCGGGAGTGTGCTCACCCAGAACTGGTTTAATTTACTAAGGGCACGATGTGTTGGTCGGCACCAATGTGGTGTAAATTCGAGTGTGCACCAGTGTGTAGTGCACTGTCTGGCCAGTGTTGATGCTGGTGGCACACACTTTAAGTTCTCTGGTACATGCTGATACAGTTCTGTTTGAACTGAGACTATTCTGATGTGCACTAGGGAACTTGGAGTGCCTGTCGGCAGGGTGCACGTGGGCTGGTCAGTTTCACACAGGAGTTACTTGTGTCCTTGGGGGGACAGGCCAATCCTCGCCTCCGGACAACCCCCTAACCTCAAACAAATTCTTTCCAGTAACCACACAGCACACCTCCATCATACTCATCCAGGAACTGCAATAAATCCCGGTGCCAACTTCCCACACATCTGCAATATCATCACAGGACCTAACCACGTAAACCACCACATCAGAGGCTCATTTAACTACATATCCGCTAATGTGAACTATGCCATCAAATGCCAGCAATGCCCCACTGCCAGGTATACTGGCCAAACTGGACAGTCTCTACGAGAAAGAATTAATGGAGACAAATCAGATATCTGAAAAGGCCATACACAGAAACCTGCTAGGGAACATTTTAACTTGCCCGGGCACTCACTAATGGATCTCAAAGTCACTGTATTGTTTCAGGCCAATTTCACAAGCCAACTCCACAAGGAAGCCTTAGAACTTAACTTCATTTACAAGTTTGATTCCCGTAACAAAGGTATGAATAAAGACATTGGCTGGATGGCCCACTACATTCCACATCCTAATGACATAAAAAAACCCAAACAATGGGTACTTAGAGAAGAACAATTATTACCTTCTCTATCAGCTTCATGTAGCACGGACACTCTAATTGACTATTTCTTTCATTTTTTTCTTTTTTCCCCTTCTTTTTCCTTTTCTCTCCTCCTCCGCCATCCTTTATTTATTTAGAAACTGGAACTTTAATAACTCAGTCATCTGAAAAGAAGTGGGCTATGCCCATGAAGCTCTTGATACCATCTATATGTTTTGTTAGTCTCTAAGGTGCTGCGAGACTATTTGTGGTTTTTTAAGTTTTTCCAGTTACAGACTAACTCAGCTACCCCTCTGAAGCTTTGGAACACAGGGGTGAGTTAGAATTTACACACCAGGGTGAAGACTGTGTAGACAAACTCTGACTTGCTGGGCTTAGTCCGTTTCCACCTACAAACTCCAGAATGGCCAGACAAGGGTTCCCACAATACAGTACAAAATCACGCTCAGAACAGCACAGTTTGCCTTAGTAAATAACTGAGGAGAGACAAGCCAGTGTGGATGCAGGGCGTTATAGCAACAGGTGCAGAACTGGGGTTATTTTGCAGTGTGGCTCCTCTCCCTTGTGATAGGCTAACTGGGGAAAGTAACCTGAGCGTAAGTTGCTTGAGTTCTTTCTGTAGCGTGGACACACCGATAGAGAGAGTGTCCCTGCCACACAGACCTTACAATCTAAATACACAACACAGACAACGGTGGTGAGGAAAAGAGATGAAGGAACAGAGACATGGAAATGGCCCTGATGCCCACTGGGAATCAGGAATTGACCCCACATCTGAGCCCTAAATACATGACACATCTGGGTTCGATTAATCTCCTCTTTAGTCTCCTATTTTTGATCTGTCTCCTGCCTTTAGAGTCCCTCAAATGCACAGCCACCCCAGAAACTACTGAGCTGCCTCTGCTTGCATATCTGCCACTGAGACTGACCCAGGGGCACACAGGGAGCAGTGTTCCCTCTAATTAGTTCCATTTAGTGTGTGGAATAAATTTTGTTGTGTGCACTGAGGCATGTGCGGATGTGCACCACCAGTAGAAAGATATGCTGCCATCTGTGGGCACCGTGGGTGCTCTGCTAATCAGCTGGGCCGCATCTAAATTTCTCCTGGGTGGCCGCCCATGCACTCGGCCTACAGGGAACACTGTACGCAAGGGCCAATCAGTTCCTGATTGGTGTCTGTGAACTGGACAGGGTTGGTCTAACATCCAGCCACTCATGACAGTGGGTTTAGATTGAGTTTTCTCTGCAGGGGCGAGACCGTGCAGGGAAGACGATGTCTTGGGAGAGGACTTGGTGGCATAGAAACAAATACATACAGGGGTACAATTCCAGGAGGATGTAGAGCAAAGCAGACCTGGGAGAATGACAAGAGTTTGGATCCAGGAGCATCACCATGACCTTTCCGCAGTTCCCTGAAGGAACCTCATTTGCTACTGGACAGCCTGACCTCCCAGACTCCAAGGCAGTGAAGCTAATGGTGAACATGCTTACTGGGGTCATAGCCTCTCTTATTAGGGTACGTGCTGACTACTCTGACGCAGCGCTTTACAACAAAGGATGGGCCTTTTTACTGCAGGGCCATTTCAGCCGTGAAGGAGAAGAGCGCAGGAGTTTCTCAGTCCACTGGTTATTGATATTTCAACACATGGCAGGTGGGCAGGGCTGGCTCGCTATGCGTATGTCTACACAGCAGTGTTAATTCAGAATAACTGACGTTATTCCGAAATAGCAAAGAGCGCGTCTACACTACAAGCCTTTATTCTGTAATAATGTCAAGCTGGAGGACTTCTTACTCCGACTCCTGTAACCCTCATTTCATGAGGAGTAAGGGAAGTCAGAGGAAGAGTGTTCTTTCTTTGACTTCCTGCTGTGTAGACAGCGCCCAAAGCCGAGTTAAGCTATTTCGACTTCATCTATGCAACTGACGTCGCTGAAGTTGCGTAGCTTAATTCAACATTAGCCCTGCTGTGTAGACATACCCTGTGGGTACGTCTAGACTACAGGCTTTTGTCGACAGAAGTTTTGTCGACAGATACTGTCGACAAAGCTTCTGTCGACAAAGAGCGTCTAGACTACATCCAGTTCTGTCGACAAAGCAAGCCGCTTTGTTGACATGACAGTACAGATGCAAAGCACAGTGTAGATGCAATAACGCCTTCTGTCAACAGAACTCTGTCGACAAAAGGCGTTATTCCTCGTAGAATGAGGTTTACAGCCATCGACAAAACTGCTGAGTTCTGTCGATGTTATGTCGACAGAACTCAGTGGCGGTGTAGACACAGGTATAGTTTTGTCGACAAAAGTCCACTTTTGTCGACAAAATCCTGTAGTCTAGACACACCCTGTGTGTCCACTTCTCACCAAGCTACTGGATCCCAATTGCTCAGAGTGCCAACGGGCCAGCAGAGAAGGAGTCCACCGGAAATGCCAAACAAGTGGCCTTGACGATGGTTGTTCCCTCACCTTGAATTAAGCGATGGCCCACGGGGCTCTCTTATCCACTCTGCTCTCCGCCGAACACGCCTGGCTGCTTCATAATGCAAGGGAGTCACCTAGCCGGCTGGAGGAGGGAGAGGCGCTAGGCATTCCGAATGCTGTTTGGTGAGAATCTGCTTCCTAGAACAGAGACTTTAGAACCAAATCTTTATCTGGTGTAAATCTCCATTGTTTCCAGTGGAGTGATGTTGATTTATACTTGTGAGGATCAGATTACAAATCAGGGCGAAACCCAAACAGCCATGGCTTTGCTGGCTGGGCAGAGGAACATGAGGACAGTGGCTTTGCAAAATCACTTACCCTCCCCAGAGCTACCAGACCCCAGAGGGATGTAGGCAAGCTTTCCCTGCCATATGACCCGCTGCCACCCTTCCCTCACCTGGCCCTGAAGAGCCCTGTCCCTTTCCCATTTGGCAAAGTGGCCAACTTAGCAGTTTCAGTTCATTCATTCTCGACAACGCCATCAGGGACTGCGGGGGAGTTGGTGAAAAATTAAAAACATGTTTCTCGGCAGCTGAACTGCAAGGCTCACATTGTTGTGTTACAACAGCTCATGCAAATATTCCTCTCGCACGCGTGAAACAAAACCTCTGCTGAACGAGCCATTGGTGTGAGCACGTTGGGTTATTAATCATTCACAGCATATTGTGGTGGCAGGCCTAGCAGGAGCAAGTCCTTGTGGCTGGGAGCTGATGGATGGCCTGGACGTTAATATCAGACTGGCACCGCTGGTACTCGATCCACCAACTGCTCTTCCTAAAGTCTGAAAGTAAAACTACACAGTAACTGCTGTTAGCATGGATGGTGGAACTCTGGGCCGTAACATAAGTGCTACAAAACATAGGGAGTAACTCCATCAGCTGGTAGCAAGTCCTGGGGGATTCTGATCTTCTAGAGTGGACACACCACGCACTGAACTGGCCCCATTTGAGCAACAGTATGTTCACTTCATATTAAAAGAGCCTCTGTACCACGGAGTCTTGTTTTAGCGTTTAGAACCAGTGACTGTGATGGAAGTTTCGTCACAAGGATTGGCCCTGAGTAGTAATAACGTTCTGCGTGGAGGCTCAACACAGACTTACATTTAATAATGTAATAAACGAGAGTCCAGAGAAATCTGTTTACCAGACCCACAATGCACAAGACATTTGCTCCTCTTGTTGCCATGGTTACTTTGCAATAGTTACATTTGCGTGACAACTTTAGGAGCTGAATATTCTCATAAGGTTTATTTCCCCCCTTTCTTGCTTTAAAGATGCCACAAAGAGCCAAGTTCACTCTGGGTGGAACTGCTTGGTGATCCTGGGAGTTACACCATGGATGAATTTGTCTGGATGTGTCTTTTCTCAGTGGATTCACCACCCCCAAGGAGTTTTATGGCTGTTGCTTTTCCTTCTAACTCCTTGACTGTTGCTCTATTTTCCTGGGTTCATTCAGGCAGTGCAAATGAGCAAGGGGAAGCTGGAGCCATAGGAAAGGATTTTCAGGGTACGTCTACATGGCACCCTTACCTCAAAATAGCTTATTTCGAAATCTGGCGCAGTCTACACACATTTCAAAATAAAGCACTATTCTGAAATGTCCCTTAACCCTCGTGGAACAAAGGTTACAGGGATGCCGGAATAGCATGCCCATTATTTCGAAATCTATTTTGAAGTAATGGGAACATTTAAAGACATGGAACAGCTGTTTTAGGATACTTTCGGTATCCCAAAATAGCTCCGCTGTCTAGACGTAGCCTCAGTGTTTCGGCTTGTCTATACAAAGAAGTTGCAGAAGTTTATCTAGAGGAATGGTCTAAAACTAATTTAGTTGTGCTGGTGCAAAAGATTGTGCGGATGCTCCTCTGTCAGTTTAAACTCGGCTTATTTTGATTGGTTAAGTCTACAAGGAACCAGTGTCGGGCAAACCAATGTAAGGCACTGTTCCAAAACAAAAGGGTTCAAACAGCAGTTTTCACCCGTTTAACTCAGTCAATATAAAAACCACATTTAAGAACATAAGAACAGCCATACTGGTCAGACCAAAGGTCCATCTAGCCCAGTGTCTGGTATTCTGACAGTGGCCAATGCCAGCAGCCAATGCCAAGTGCTCCAGAGGGAGTGAACAGAACAGGGAATCATCAAATGATCCCTCCCCTGTTGCCCATGCCCAGCTTCTGACGAATAAATTTAAGTTAAACCCGGCACACCTTCTCAGATTGACATGGCCTCTGAACCAATGGGCTGAGAAACTCCTGAGAGCAGTGCTGTGTGCTCTTCCCCTTCACTGCTGAAATCGCCCTGCTATAACAAGTGGCAAAGAGGGATTCCTCCCCTCACCAAAATACGAAGAAGAGAGCAGTAATGCACTGGGCCACAAACATCGACATGGGGATTCCAGAAGGCAAATCCCCTGCAGTTACAGGCAAGTAGCAAATAACTCCACAGCACAGGTGTCTCCGTCTCAATCTTTTCTTCTGATCTCCTCTCTTTCGCTAGTTGTGTCTCTCTTCCTGATCTTCACCACCATCGCCACATATTCATTTCTTCATTGCCTGAAACTCTTTCCCAAAACCAAAGCCACCACTCCGGAAAAGCTTCCGTTTAGCATAGTCCCTGTGGGAAGGTCCAGAGGCCCCATCTGGCTACGTCGACACTACAAGGTTTTTGCTCAAAAACAGCTGGTTTTGCGCAAAAACCTGCGGAGCGTCCACTCCTCAAATGAGCTGTTGAGCAATTAAACGGGCAGTTAAACAGCATAACAGAGGGCTTTTTCCGCCGTAGGTAAACCTCCTTTTCTGAGGCATAACTGCTTTTAGAGCTACAGCTATTGCACAAGGCAAGTGTGGATGCTCCAGAGGGAAAAAGCACAGGTGCTCTGATGGCCATTCTGTGAATGGCCATCAGAGCTTTCTTGCGCAAGAGTGTCCATGCAGTGTGGACGCTCTCTTGTGCCAAAGCGCATCATTTTTGCGATGTGCTTTGAGGTGTGGACGTGCTCTTGCGCAAGAAGTTTTTGCGCAAAAACTCTTGCACAAAAGGCTTCTTAGGCAAGAAGCATGTAGTGTAGACGTAGCCTCTGATTCTCACCTAGCAGGGAGTTCAACCCCTCTTCAAACTTTACACGAGTTGAGTTGTCAGAGGGGGCAGTAATGAAGCAGGGGTCGGTGCTAAAGGCCCACACAGACACCAGGGGGAATACAGAATCGGCAGTAAGTGCAACCTATTGCCATGCAGAAGGGAGGCTGCTGTAGTCAGTTGTAGCATGTTTTGACTCTAACTCTTTGTTTTCTCACCCTGTAAAACCAATTTTCTTGTCCCTGTAGGAATCCACTGCTCCCTAAAAATCAAATGTCAAGGAGGAACACTCACTGACTGCAAGAGGCTGTTATTCCTGATCCGCTCCACCAGCTGCTGCTCTCAAACACTGTTTTAAAATGGACCATTGAGCAAGAGATTAGTATTTAAGTTTCCTTGAGCCTGGGCTCAATAAAGAAGCGGGTACTTTCATTTTTGAAGCTTACTCCTGAACTGGGGCTAAGATGAAATTAACAAGATGAAATTAACAAGCGAGATATCTAAGGCCAAAGTTGCTTAGCAATCTCTTTGATTCATTACTAAGCCCCAGCACTTCAACTCAGATGAACCTAAAGTTACTGCCTCAAATTGGCAGTCGAACTCCTAAAAACATCACTTTAATGTAAAATTTCTATGTTAAACATTCAGATAAAAGCACTTCATAGTAAAAACAACCCTCGTTAGAAACCCTCCCCCCCAAACTTTGTCCTTCATTGGGAAGAGACTCAATTCCACAATTTGCATGTCCATGCACATTAAAGAACTGATACCTTTCACCACGAGTCAGTATCAAAGGATTACAGATTTGTTGGGGTCATTTTCACCTTTGCTGGCTACTGGAACATATTAAAATCACTGCTCACTAATAATTCCCCTCCCCATACCAAGAGCTTAAAGTCGCTGTGAACACTGCACTGAAAGGCTAGGTCTACACTATAGAGTTTTTGCGCAAAAAACACCATTTTTGCACAAAAGCTCGCGGAGCATCCACACTTGAAGCGCATTTTTGCACAAGTAAAATGAACGAACAGAGGGGTTTTCCCGGTGTAGGTATTCCTCATTCTACGAGGAATAACTCCTTTTTGCGAAAGAGTACTTTCACAAAAAGTGTGTGTGGGCGGGCAAGAGGGTATTTTTGCGCAAGGAGAGGGAAGAGGAAAAAGCACAGGTGCAATCTGTCCTTAGCAATCAGTGCTTACTTGCAAGAGAGCATCCAGGCAGTCTGGTTGCTCTCTTTCACAAAAGCGCATCAACTTTTTCAATCCGCTTTTGCAGTGTGGATGCTCTTTTGCGCAAGAAGATCTCTTCCGCAAAAAGCTTCTCGCGCAAGAAGCCTGTAGTGTAGACATAGCCAAAGTTATTCGTTTTATAGCCAATCAGCCCCAGCTAGAGTGGTTCAGAAATGTAATGTGATGTCACAGGAAGATGAGCTAAAGCCAAGTCAACAACAAGTCCCTCCTTTGCCCCTTGCCATCAGCCTTGAGTCATTGTATGCTTCTGTCCTCCAAATCAGATTATTAACGCTGATGACAGTTGAGACAGAAATCAGTTCATGTGTATTGGGAAGGAAGGGATGTGACTCAGAGGAATTTGGAACCACTGTCCTCTGTACCAGGATCAGGTTACTACCAAGGTCCAGATCCTAACCCGGTGCAAGTCTATTGAGGTCAGTGTCTGTATCAGCAAACAGCCATCACAACTGATCCTTTTGTAGACAGTTGCAGGACAGGCCCTAGGACTGATGAGCCAGGGAATCCAAGATGGAGAGATTAAAAAAAACCCCTGTAAATTGTTTCAGAAAGAATTGACGTCTGGGGTTGATGGGCTTAAGTCACTGGATCAAAAGTCCTCTGATTTCTGCATTTCTGCCCTGGTTAATAAGTTGTACTTGCTGTTCCCAAAGGATCCCAAAGCACAATGCAGTGGGGCTGCTGCAGAATCTCAAAATGGAATGCAGCCACCTCTGGAATGAAATGTGGCTTAGGACAGGGAGGCTAGGTCTAGACCTGGGTGGCCAACCCATTAAACGAAGAGAGTCGAAACAGCGGCGGAAAAAATGTGAAGAGCCGCACCAGAATAATTGAGCAGAAAAAAGGATGCTGCCTTTAAAAACCATGAGTTAGCCTTTTTGGCCACATCAGGCTCCCACTGGATGATGCCATCTTGCTGATGGCATTTTGACACGCCACACAGCTTCCCTGCATCCAGTGGGGGTGGAGGCATTTGTAGGGGCGCATGGGGCAGCTTTGCAAGCCGCGGGAAGGCTTCACGAGCCGCACTTTCAAAGGTGAAGAGCCACATGCGTGGGTTGGCCGCCCCCGATCTAGACTACGGGGCTTTATTGGAAAAAGCTTTTTCTGATCCCTTTTGTGGACGAGGCTTTTCCGCCATTTGGCCCTGTCTAGACGGGGCCAAATGGCAGAAATGCCTCCTCTTTCGGCAGAGCCCTTATGCCTTGTGAAACAAGGTATACAGGGCTCCCCAAAAAAGCGCATTTGCTCTTCCATGAAAAAAAGCGGAAGAGCAAACGCGTTCCTTGGATGCAGCGGGGCCTTTGCGGGAAACCCCCTAGTCCAGACATAGCCGAAGTGATGAATGCTGTTGCAATGGAAAAACTGGAAGGATTTGGGACAGCAGAATGTAATTTCCCAAATCGGAATTATACTAAACTTCTGGAAATATCTTTAGTGTTATGAAAGGAGACATAGGATCTTTAATGACCACCCATGCTCAATACCTTGGTTTTCTGCATCATTCAAAAGGCAGCATCTCGGGTACTATATTATAGCTGCAGTTATAGGCCCAAAATGAGATCAGAGACCTCACAGCTGGCACTGTACACCGTCTCTGAAGGGTTCATAATCTAAATAGGTAAGACAAAGGATAGGAAAAAGAAAGTCTCATTAGCCAGCCCCATTGTGGCCAGTTTTAGATACCACATCTCAGGAAAAATGCGGAGAAATTGGAGAGGATCCAAAGAACAACAAAAATGATTAAAGGTCTAAAAAACATAACCTATGAAAGAAGACTGAAAGGATTGGGTTTGTTTAGTTTGGAGAAGAGAAGACTGAGAGGGGACATGATAGCAGCTTTTAAGTATCTAAGGATATGTCTACACTAGCCACCCTAGTTCAAACTACGGTGGCTAGTGTAGACATACCCTAAAAGGGTGTCACAAGGAGGAGGGAAAAAATTATTCTCTTTAACCTCTGATGATAGGACAAGAAGCAAAGGGCTTAAATTACAGCAAGGGTGGTTTAGGTTGGACATTAGGAAAAACTTCCTACCTGTCAGGGTGGTTAAACACTGGAATAAATTGCTTAGGGAGGTTGTGGAATCTCCATCATTGGAGATATTTAAGAACACATTAGAAAAACAGCTGTCAGATGGTGCTTGGTCCTGCTACAAAGGCAGGAGACTGGACTTGATGACCTCTTGAGGTCCCTTCCAGTTCCAGTATTTTATGAGTCCATGATTCTATGATTTACAAACGGGAAACAGAGGCCTAGAGAAATTAACACACAAGGCTCTGTGGCAGAGGTAGAAACTGAAACCAGATCCCCAGCCCAACACCTGGGTGTTCCTTAGGAATCTTCCAGTCCCAGCAGGGATCTATGATGAACATCCTTGAATGAGAGGTCTTGAGAAAATCAGGTTCCTTGCTCATAGATATAGTTATCCCATTCCTGGGAGGGAACCACAGTCCTGCGTAGGATGTCTCCCATCCTTCTTGACCAACTGATGAAATGTGACCAATAAAAGCCAGCGCCAATGGAGGGTTTTCCTAGTCAGAGAGTCAGAATGTAAGATCAGAAGAGACAACCAGTTTACTGGCTTGACCTCCTCTTCATCCCAGGACACCTACACCAGCCAGCATCTGCACATTAAGCCTGTCTCTGTGGGATGGGCAGATTTCAGACTGTCCTCCAGATGCTTCTTCTGCTGTCTCAGTGGCTCCAGTACTTTATTGTTACTTTGATTTACATTCAGTAATGTGACCATTATTGCTGTTCCTCCAGGCCATTTAGCCAGCAAGCTGGCGGGATTAGTAAAACCTGTGTGCGTTTCAGATTTGGCGGTTCACTGAGCCTCCTGACTCTTCTCACAACAGTTGAATAAAGTGAATGACCTTCTGCCTTTCCCTGCTCATTTTTCTCAGCCCCTCTGTTGGGTATCAGACAGGGGGGTGGGGCATTGCACAGGGCATAGGTTTCAAGAAGCCGGAGGGGAAGGGGTGTCTCTTCTCAGATGTACCACTGGCTTTAGGAAAGTTGCTTCACTTCTCTGTGCCTCTAGTTCCACACCATTCTGGCTTGTCCATATTCTCTTCAGTGTAGGGAGCGTCTCTTTACTCTGCATCTCTACGGTGCTTAACACAATATCACCCAGACCAAACCCTGCTTAACACACATCTAACCAGACCCCAGCTGCCTGGACATAGAAAGGCTGTTAGCAATTTAACCTATTCAGATACATCTGTGAAGCATTAACATAAAAGTCTGTTGTACTTTCCCACCCCACCTCTATATGAAATCTAATAATATTTCTTGAAGCAAAGAGAAGGGTGGTTTTAAATGGAACATGCTCCACAGATGGCATTTGAGTGGCTCTAGCTGATCTAATTACTCTCTGTCTCTGCCATGGTTCTATGCAAACGTCATTGCCTTACACATTTCTTGTAAATTTTGTGCTTTTATGGGCCTAAGGAATGAAACAATCACATTAATTGACTTGGAAAGCTGCCCACCAACTGCGCTAATAAAGGCAGCGAGAGGCTAGTTGTGTCGGTAAGTGGCTGCCGATAGAAAAAGCCAAACTAAAGCCTGTAACGCCAGTGACAGCTGCAACTCGCACAGTGTCCTCATTATTGAACCCGCTGAAGGTCCATGTTAATAGTTAGCAGGCCCATGGAGCCCGCAGGGTTAATCCTTCCAGACGGTGAACTGGAAGAAAAAACAATGCATGAAATATTAACAAACTATAAGAAGCTCCCCCGTGACAGGGTTCGACTCATCACTCCGGCACCTCCTGCTGGCTGTCCTGGGAATTAGCTCTGCTCACCACAGCTCCCTCTTCTGGCGGGGCCTCACCGCTGTCACTTTTGTTCCAGGACTGCAGCATCCTCTTCAGTGACACTGCCCTCTGGCTGTACACACTGTGTGTTCCCCCTTTCTGGGGGACTGCTATCTCTGCCCAGACACTCCCTCTGGGGCAATCCAGTCCTTTAGTCTGGGGCTCTGCCCTGTTCCAGATGCTGGTGCTCCTTTCTTCTGTTAGGAGCCTTGTCTTCTCCCTCAAGCTCCAGTCATCTATTGTCCTCTGCTCTGCCCTGCAGCCCTTCTTATAAGAGCTTGCTGCACCGTGATTGGCTTCTCTTCTCAGCCCTTTCCAATTGGCTGCCTCTGGGCCAGCCTTCCAAGGGCTGCTGTTAACTCCTTTTCTGCCAGTGGGAGGCAGCTGCCCCATAATGCCCTCAAATAGCAAAGAATAGAGAATGAGAGAGTCAAAGTCACGGAATTAACTGGGCAGGGATTTTTCAGGTTTGTCGTGTCACTTAAACTCTCCTTGTCTCAGTTACCCATTGGTGAAATGAGACTCATACTATTTCTTTCCTCCCACCCTGTCTCGCTCTTATCTACTTACATTGTATAATCTTAGGAGTAGGGGCTCTTTCTTACAATATGTAAGTACAGCACCTAGTGCAATCATAGAATCATAGGGCTGGAAGAGACCTCAGGAAGACATTAAGTCCAGCCCCCTGCCCAAGGCAGGACCAATCCCAACTAAATCAACCCAGCCAGGGCTTTGTCAAGCTGAGACTTAAAAACCTCTAGGGATGGAGATTCCACCACCCATTCCAGTGCTTCCCCACCCTCCTAGTGAAATAGTTTTTCCTAATATCCAACCTAGACCTCCCCCACTGTAACTTGAGACCATTGCTCCTTGTTCTGCCATCTGTCACTACTGAGAACAGCCTCTCTCCATCCTCTTTGGAACCTCCCTTCAGGAAGTTGAAGGCTGCTATCAAATCCCCCCTCACTCTTCTCTTCTGCAGACTAAATAAGCCCAAATCCCTCAGCCTCTCCTTGTAGACACACCCTAGCTTCAGGAGCAACCTCCAGATGCTACTGTAATATAAATGTTGTTAAATATATGTGCAGAGATGTTGAGGAGAGGGACCCAAAATCCAAATGCCAGCCTCACAATGAGAATATTCAGCATGGTGTTGGGAATGAGCAATGGGCCCTCGCTAAGAATGGTCCGTTCAGAACCTTCACACTCAGAAGATGAATGAAACTACACTCCCCAATGCACCTGAAGTTGGGTATTTCACTGGACAGGACGGGTAATGGCTGTAATGAGGCTGCTTTCCTTATGCCGCTACTATTCTGTTACATTTTTGTAAGGCTGAATTTGGCACAGCAGGAGGGACGAAGCTGTCACCGCTGTGATGTCAGGTGCGGTTTGCCCAATAGCTGATTGATAAGCCAATTGCCCATCCTAAGTATCGGCAAAGGAACATTTAATCAATGCTGCTTCCCTTACTTTCCTCTCATCTCTGTGCATCCGCCCCTTGGAGCTGGCTCACGTAGGAAGATTTACAGCAGCTGTGCTGAGTTAGGGGAATGAATAAAGTCCTACTACAACAGGACATCTGTGGTGTGGGTGGCCTCCCAACACTTATTTGCGGACAGCAGATTGTGTTCTCACACCTGCTGGGACCAGCCTGGATTTTTTGCCAGGAGCCTGCATTTTGCTGGCAGCCTGGATTCTTCTGAATTCCAGTCCAAAACTAATTTCCACCCAGAATAAATGTCTCCCATGCGAGCAGGGCTGCAAGGGGCTGGAATACTTCTCCATCTGCTGGAGTGTTTGCTGTGATTTGTGGAGAGAGCTGGTAATGGGAGCCACCGACTCCTGGGGTCCAGTTTATGTCACTGTCACAAAATCTACCAGAGAAATGGGCACTAACTGGTCTGGGTGTTCCTAGTCTCAGTGGTGGGTCCAAGGTCTTGGATGAGTGATAGTGATCCAATTCCCTGTTCACCTTGAGAAGTGGGTCTCTAACCAGGACAGCAGAGGGGATATGCAGTGTTGTGCTTTGGGGAAAGCTCTAACAGCTTCTGGCAGGGCTGTTGCTACTCTGTATGGATAAATAGACTCCCCTTGCCAGGGCTGTCAGCAGGTCATTTCCATCAGCACCGTCTTTTCCTTTAAAATTAAACATGAGCCTTAAAACGACAGGGAACCAGGCGCTCAGGCCTCAGAGAAGCTATTGACTTTGACAGCCAACAGCTTCCAGGGTGCACATTTTGTTCGGCCACCCGGCTGAAGAGACGCCTCCATCTGCAGCCGGGGGAGGAAGGCAGGGCTGCAGCATCCCGGGGAGTCAACGCCATTTGCTGCTGGAGCGACACCACCGCAGTGCTCAGCCATGCATCTCTGAGGCGTTGTATTCCAGGGCAGGCTGGCGATGCCAATGTGTCCGTGGCGATGGCCGCTGCCCTGCATCACCCCCCTTACGTGCAGCTCGCTGCATCCGTTGGAGCCCACCAGCCATTTTGTGCTGCCCGCTCCAGAGTGGGTCGCAGGTGCTGCCTCCTAATTGATTTATTTCTCTGCCACCCCTCCGCAGATGCACAGGGGAAGTCCTGGGCTGCCAGGGAAATCTGCTGGCCCTCTTGACAACTGACATGATGGAGAAAATTGCCCTGTCACTGCTTATTAGAAGAGAGCTATTTCCCCACCTAATAGAGACGCTAGAGATGGAATTTGTCCGGGGAGGTCCCGAGCACACCGCCGGAACAGCCAGGATTCCCCCTGAACCGGTCGCAACAGGACAAGCGGTGAGCATTCTGTCAGCCGCACTCTGTGGTTGGGGAACGCTGTTGGCAAGCTCTCCTTTGCTGCAGTGCGTGGGACGTTACAGCCACCGCTCCCCATGCCTGACCTCCCTCTCACCTCGCTCTGTGCCAAGACATTCCATTCCCTGTGAGGATCCTTTGAAATCTCCCTCTAATTTGTTAGCAGTGGGGTCAGGGAGGGAACAGGCTGAAAACAAGTCCCTGGCCACTAATTAGATTTCATTCCCGGGGCTCACTCAGCGCTCCTTCATGAGGTGGTCCCTGCAAAGCTATTTTGGCGGGCAGCTGGGCTGGGGCTCAGAGGGGTTGGGGATGTTTCCCAGTAATGCCACAGCTCCCTGTGTGACCTTGGGCAAATCACTTCCCTCCGGCGTATCAGGTTTCTCCAGTGATCTCAGAATAACTCTGGCACGTTTGGACCATGGCGCAGGAACCATTTCTCATTGGGTGTCTGTACAGCGCTCAGCACAAAACTGTTAAACCTCATTTTATGAGGAATAAGGGTTATTTCGGAAGAAGGGTGTTCTTCCGAAATAACTGCATCTACACCATGTCTTGTATTTCGAAATAGCGCTATTTAGAAATAGTGCCATAACGCGATTATGCAAATGAAGTGCAGGATATTTAAATCCCGGCTTCATTTGCAATTTCAAATGTCTTCATTTGCATCCCTCTATTGAAAGAGGGTGCAAGTGTAGACATACTCTAAGAAGACTGAAAGCACCTCATCAAGAGAATGACTTAAAACGGTGAGATTTCCGCTAGTCTCCCCTTACCTCCACATTTTCTCTCATATTGCCAGAGCTTCCTGCACATATAGAAAGCTTCAAGGAGAATGTTATCTGGATCACAACCAATTTCCACGTTCCTAAAGATCTGCCTGGCAAAACCAAAACCAGAAACCACCATCACCAGTTTTAAACGCTGCAAAAATTAACAGATCTTTAGCATGCGGAAGCAACAACTACGGATGTATGCATCAGCAAATGATAGCTGGATCTCAGGCCCTTATCACCCCAGGACTGTCCTGCACAGAGGAGCTGTCAGTGTTTCAGGAAATCAGAGTTTTAGGAATACAGACTGACCACTGAACACTCTTCACATAAATATTTTTTCTTCTAGCTGATATCACAGCTCCCCGATTCCAGCCCAGCTTGGGAAATGAAATGAGCCTGTTGATGCCACCCATTCTCAGGTTAGGTTACTGGAAATTTTTTGCTCCAAATAGTTCATTCTGGAGATGGCTGAGCCAGTGGGTGGGAAATCTTCTCTCATTTGCCTGAAGTTAATTTCAATACCTCAACAAGACACAGGGAGGTGAGGTGAGCATACTGAGAAAAAGCAACCACTGTATTACGCAGGGCTAGCAGAAGGACAAGTGACCTTATAGGTAAAAGGAGTGGAACAAAATATCATCAGTCCAGATTAGTGTTCTGGAGACCCACTAATCCAATAAATGCTAATCCTGTATTTCCCCCAGAAACATTATTTTCCCTACTTTTTTTTTTCTTCTTTGGTTCAATCTGCATGCTTGTGAAAGCTGGTCAGATCTGCATAGGTGATGCTTGGCACTGGACCAGTAAAAAACAGGCTCTTTTGATGGTGCAGATTGCTTTGTATGAGCAACTGCAAAGGCGGATTGTCTCAATCATAAGACAATAGTGTGGCCTCTCTCCCCCAAGAACCATTACAAAATTTGCAGTTTTGACCACATTTTTAGCGCGTAAATTTTCAGTGAGAACAAAGGTTGATTTTAGGAGTTTGTTGTTCATTTTATGAACCTAGCTGTATGGTGGTGCACTTTTAAAAAAAGAAATTTGATGAATGTGATGACATTGACTGGACTTCCAAATTTCAATTAAAACCGAGGACACCATTTTTATAGAAAAATTCTCCTCTTTGACCAACTTTGTATATGAGCAAAGACTCAGCTATTCAGTAGCACCAAGGTTTTCAAAGCTGAGTGCCTAAAGGAAAGGTCCTAAATCCACAGTTCGAATCTCTTATAAGCAGGCCACTTTTACCTAGGGCCGTGTCTACACTGGCAAGGTTTGGTGACAAAAGTGCCACCGACATGCAAAAGTCACCAAAAGTGAAAACCGGTCAAACCAAGTTTTCTGCCTTCCATTGTCGACATTCTGCCTCACATTGCTAGCACCCTGACAACAGATAGAGCAAAGCAACATGGGTAAGCATCCCACAGTGCAGTGTTGTGGGAAGGCAGAGCTGATCCCTGAGCTTCTTGGGATTCCTTCAAAGCTCTGTGATCTTTCCATGCTAAGAAATGTCAAAGCAGTACAGCAGTCTTTCCAGCCCTCCCCCCGCAGCAGCAGTCTTCCTGCTGTTGTGTTCCCAGGGCAGGGCAGATCAGAAGCATTCTAATGATTTGTTCTTTGTTTGTTCCCCAAACAGAGCAGCCCACTCAGCTGTCAGATACTTCTCAGAGTTTTGAAAGGGGAGAGGCGCATGCCTGCAGGGCAGCAGAGATCACAAAACACTGAGCACAGCTATCAGGGCAGGCATTGTGAGATATTGGCAGAAGCCAGTTCTCTAGACAAAACAAACAGCAGAGTCCACATTAGCTCTTTGACAACAATAAAGTCTCTTGCAGGGGTGGAAGGCTTTTAGCCGCCAAAACTGGGTGTGTAAATGCTCTCACTGTTTAGTCACCAAAAGGCGGTTTTTGGTGACAAAATGTGCCAGTGTAGACAACCCCTAGAAGTTTGAGTACCTGCAAATCCTATGGAAGCCACTGGGGCTGCAGGTTCTTACCTGTGCACTCCTGTTTGACATAAAAAAAATCAGAAATATCTTATCAAGAGGGACTATTCAAAGTGCTGCTAATTACTCCACTGGGCAGGTTTAAGAACCTTGTACCTGGGGTTTCCTATCAAACCCTTAAGTTTCTACCCAAGAGACCAGTCTGTTCCATCATAATATAAACATTCTATATAGTAATCAACTGCATATTTTATTTAAATATTCCTAGCTGTATGGTGAACCCAGATCTTGGTTCTACTGGTGTCAATGAAGAGTAATCTGATTGACTCACAGATTTTAAGGCCAGAAGGAACCATCATGGTCATCTAGTCAAATCTCCTGCATATTACAGGCCCCAGAGCCTAGCCCAGAGGATTCTTAACCTCTGGTTGAGTTACTGAAGTCCTTAAGTCATGATTTAAAGACTTCAAGTTACAGAGAATGTACCTTGAACCAACAAGTGATTCTTGTCCCAAGCTGCAGAGGAAGGCAAAACCCCCCTCAGTCTGAGGAAAATTCCTTCCTGACCCCAAATATGGCAGTCAGTTAGGCCCTTAGCATGTGGGCACGACCCAGCAGCCAGACACCTGGAACAGAATTCTCTGTAGTAACTCAGAGCCTTCCCCAACAAATGTCCCATCACCAGCTGGTGGAGATATTTGCTGCTAGAAGTCACAGATCAGCTATATCCCTTTGTAGGCAATCTCAGGGTACGTCTAGACTACAAGCCTCTTTCAAAAAAGAGCATATAGACTACAAGCAGATTTTTTGAAAAAGTCATCTGTCTTTCGGAAAAGCACAGTTTGCATTCGATAGCACCTTTTTTCGAAAGAGCACTTCCGGAAAAAGGCGTTATTCCTCGTAAAATGAGGTTTACCACGATCGAAAAAACTGCTGCGTTCTTTCGATTTACTTTCAAAAGAACGCAGCTGCAGTCTAGACACAGGTGAAGTTTTTTCGAAAAAAGGCTAATTTTTTCGGAAAAACCCTGTAGTATAGACACACCCTCACAGTGGAGATGTCCAAACTAAAGACAAATGCCACTTGTTTTGATCATTGGAGCGCTACCCACGAGATCCCCAAACAAGAGCCCACCCACCCCCAATGATCCCATGTAACTGGAGCTGGTTGCTGGCTGCTCCTTTGGATGAAAGACATGGGAGGAGAATCTTCTAGTACATAATGCCCTAGATTAGTAAGAGTGGCCTCTGGGTAGCTCAAGACAGAACATATGAGCTAAGTTGGTGTACACTTGTTGTCTCAACAGACAGCACTTTAGAACTAGAGAACACCCACTCCTTGGCCATTGCTGTGTTACGTGATAGATCGGCATGTCCTGAATATAGTGCAGCAAACAGGAAAGTTGAACTGAATAAGCTAATATCCTCCTACTATCCGGTGTCTTTAGAGGTCATTCAAATTGGGGTTGTGTCTTGTATTGCTCTGGTCCTGCCTAATTGCTCTTTCAGTGCAAGAATTTAATCAGGTAGCATCAACAGCATATGAATATATTCCTGTGTACAAAGCTGTTCTTAATTACACAAACCTTTATTTACTTGGATTTGATTACAGTGGCAGCTCATTGACATTGTTAAGGTTAATAACTCCGTGATGCATAAGACAGGACACATTACCAATTAAATTGATTGTAATAATATGTTGTACTGAACCACGTGAACAACATTCAGTGCACTGTTTATCAACACTCTCAAACAACTGTCTTCTGTGGTATTCAAGTCCTTTCGAAAACGAAAACTTGCACATTCTGTTAGAGTCTATACTGTACGCAGGGCAATCCCCAGGGTGGTGCATGGCCCAGGACAACCGCCCCTTCGGCCCCAAGCCCTGTCACGCCTCTTCCTGTCTTTGCTCCACCCCTCTCTGCCCCCACTCCACCCCTTACCCCAAGTCCTGCCCCTGCTCCGCCTCACCCCACTTCGTCCTCCAAACTGCCTCCCCTTAGCAAGGGCAGTGAATGCCAGGGCGGGCCTGACCCCTGCTGCAGTGCAGGCCCCCCAGTAATCCTCCAGGCTGCCATGGGCCTTGTGGGGTCCCCCCAAAATGAAGGGCTTGAGGTGGCTGCTCAGAACGGTCCAGTAGATGGGACAGCTCTGACTGCATGTGGCCAGGGGTGCCTTGGTTAGCCCTCACTGGAAATGCCACGGTCAGGGCAGGCTGCGAAAAGGAAATGGCAAGACTGATGATTAATTTCATAGGCACCAACTTCCTCTGGGCCTGGAGGTGCTCCCCCCGGCTCCGCTCCATGACCTGCCTCCACCCAAACCCCTCCTCCGAGCCACCACCTCATCCCACCTCTGCCTGCCCCCTCCTTGCTCTTTCCCCTCCCTCCCAGAGCCTTCTGCATGCCGTGGAACACCTGACTGTGGCAGGCAGTAGGTGCAGGGAGGGCTGGGGAGGAGTTAATCGGCGGGGCTGCCAGTGGACTGGAGGAACTGGGTGGGGAGTTGATTGCCAGTGGGTGCTAAACAACCGCTAATTTTTTCTGTGGCTGCTCCAGCCACAGAACACCCCTGTAGTCGACGCTTCTGCGTAACACTTCAACTAAATTCCCCAGCCAGTCATAAAATGGGCTCCTGACCCCCCTACTGGTTATCAAGAAGCAAAAAAAGAAAAAGAAAAAAGAAAGATTAAAGGAATCACACAGCCTCCTTCCTGGGCCATTCCAGTTCTCTGGCTCCCAGTGTGCACCTAAGTCCAGTACGGTGAGAAACTGTTTTAAAACTCTGCTCACTATATAAAATGTTCTCCTGGCCCCAAAGGGCTGATCACTTTGCCAGGTCAATATTAGTTTGGATGTGACCCAGAATCCCACGCTGCCAGCCAAGCCTTTCGCGTCCTAAACTAAAGGCTTAGGATAAAGAAAAAAGAACAAGAAGAGGGTTGTCAAATGGTAAAGCAGTCACATTCATGAAGACACTGGTCCATATAGTAGGTCCTTAGCAGTACTGGTGAGTTTGCTGGCTTGAAAGTCCCTCTGGAACACACCCACAGCTTGGCTGGGCCATTCCATCCTTTGTTCAAAGCTTCGTTTGCAGCAAAATTCCTCCAGAAGTCAGAAGCAGGAATGAAGACAAAATGGGGACAATGCAACTCCCTTTTATAACCCTTTTGCTGTGAGGCTTGTACTTCCTTTGAACCAAACCCAAGCTGTCCAGCTCATGGCATGGAACCCTTCGGCCATGTCTGCACTGCCACTTTACTGCGCTTAGGGTTGCCAGATGGTTTCAACAAAAATACCGGACACACTTGACATGACATCACAATCTGCATGACATCTTATTTAGAAAATACCGGACATTTCTATTTTCTCATTTATATTTTCTCAGTTTGTTTCCCAAACAGAAAGCTCAAATACTGGACTGTCCGGTTCAAAACCGGACACCTGGCAACCCGAAATGCACTGCAGCTTTCTTGCTCAGGAGTGCTCCCCGTGCTGCTAGCTACTCCCCTTGTTTACGTGGTTTATACAGAGCACTGGGAGAGCTCTCACATGTGACCCATTGGGATTCTATGTGTGGCCTGTGAGACATATTGTTTACCGTGGCCCATGTGCAGGGTTGCCAGAGTCTGCTGGTTTCTGCCTGGTTAGTTTTTTTTCTACCGGTGTTACTAAAGTGACACGCATGTAAAGCAAGGGCATGACTGTGATTGGATGCAGAGGAAGCGCACGGCTTTCACACGGAAACAATCAGCACATGCTGCAAATTCTAGGCATGCAAGCGCAGCGAGCACAACAACCCTATCCCCAGAGACTGTCTTGGTTATGACAACCTTGCAGCCCTCTGAGAGGAAGGAGGACCACTCCTGCAGCCCGCTCCCTCATCTAGGTTGCTCATCACTGCTTTAAAGTTCTGCCTTAGAGTTCTGTCCATACACATGCCCCCGCATGCCTTGATGAGTCATAAGATGTAGCTTCTGGCCCTTTCAATGAGATTAGTGTACAGCTGATATCCCTGGATGGGCCACCGAGTAGGCTCAATGCTGTCAAGCCCTGTCTAGGGCTGTCATCCAAAGACACAGCACAAGTCTGGGAAAAGAGCTCTATTCTACATATGTAAAACTCAGAATAGAAAGGCGATACACGCACGGAAACAAGATGATCAGACATGGCAAATGATAACATTTTCACAGATAACTCCCAAGGCATATCTGGCATGACTCATTGCAATTTTATAATATTGGGATTCAGAATATCATCGAGTGTCTCTCAGGGTCCGTACAGCATCACAGCGCAATGCTAGTGTAAGCAGCGTCATTGACAGATGTTCAAAATACCCCAAATGTTGGATTAGTTCCTATTGAGAGAGGACGTTCACATCTGGCCCCTATCTCAGCACTGGGCCAAAGCAAATCCCACCAGCCGCACATGGAGAAGTTTGATTCCTGTCCAACAACTGAGTCAAGATCCTTCTCTGTTCACCACACTGTGATATAAATATGAACTCTCAAATAGAAACACAGAAGACTAGATTCTGAGCCATTATACTCAGTCTGTGCCAGCTATTTCCAAACATTGTGGGCATAGGCAGATATCAAGGAGGTCCAGGAGAAATAGGCTACACGACAGAAGTTCTTCTTGGTGTGAGAATTCTTCAGTCCTTATTCCATTGCCCCTTGTGCTACAGAGCGCCATCTCATGAGAAAGTCACTCTTTTAGCCTAATGATTCACTTGCATAAACTGGGCAAAGACTCCAGAAGACAGGACCAGAGTGGCTAGATGGAACAAAGCAGTAAGGGAAGTTTGATGGAGAGGATAGATCCACTAGAGCATGGAATTTATGTTGAAATGAACCAATTTTGCACTCTCCAGAACAGGTGGCCATTTCATTTCCAGCTCACTGCCTAGCCTTAGCTCATGATAAACAGAGACTCTTTTCTACCCCCCTGTCCAGAAACTGTCCAAAATCCTTGCTAAAGTAACTCCATTGACTTCAATTGAATTGCTGCAGTCTGCACCAAAAAATCCGTCCCTCTGCTCTGAGCAGAGGAGATGCATGCTGGGAGCACACATGGTCACAGGCTCCTTCCCTGATTTGCTACTTGGCTTGTATCGAGCATGCTCCCGTGGACTGAGTATGCTCCGTAACATCTGCTGAAGCCACTACCTTCACTCTGCCCTTAACTGTGCCCTCCCACTCTCAGCAGGTATGGGAAATCTGGCTTCGAAGATGCCCACCTTTAACATTTACCACTTCCCCATAATTTTGCTGAAGCCTGGCAAGTACCCCTCCTGATCTTCATCATCACCCAGCAACGCACTGACATTGTTTGTGTGCTGAAATGACTTCTCAAATGAATCTTAATCAGACGGGCTAATTAGAGTCTGTTTGTTAACCAGATGTGAATAGCAGGCTGATTTCTCTATTGATATAGGCAGGAAACTCTCTTGGCAGATGGGAGAACGTTGGCTACCCAGGGATCTAAGTGGGCAGTTTAGCAGGTCGCTGATGTAATTTCACAGCCACTTATGAAGAAAGAGCTTTCCCTTGGCACTTATTCTGGGAACCCAGACAACTTTATTCAGGTACTAGGACATGGTGAGGCCTTGTGAACTAGGGTCGTTCATGCCTTGGCTCTGTCTTCTTATGTTCACAATTACAGGCTACTGGGAGACAGGGCACCCTGGTGGTCATCAGTGGGTGTTTCCTAATTGGAAACATTATCCCTCCTGACCTGACCCAAGTGTATTTGGCTGTAGGTGTCCTCTCAGCCAAGGGCAATCTTTTTGCCCAGCTTGGGCCATGAGGAGCTGGGGTAATTGGGTCTCATCCGGAAGTTGCCTGTTGCAAATCTCTCACAACAGGCAGCACCTAGGAGAGAGCAAAGTCCAAATGCTGATTCTGCGCACATCGAAAGTGTACATGCAGCAGCACCTGTTGCAATGCAACCCTCAGTCCTGCACCTCTGACAGACTCCTCATCTCTTGCCATTTGGGAAGAGAGACTGTTGAAGCTAAACCAGTTTGCGGGAATTTCTTTCCCCCTTCGGGCGGAGCAGTGTCTGTTCACATTGCTCAGATCTGTGCTCAATACACAGCACCTCTCTTTGCAAAGGATGGCCACTGCCTCACTGTTCTATATTCCTAGTGACAGGGGAAGGAGGTGACTCAAAGGAAATGATGACTTGGCTTAGAGGACAGCTCTCCCTGGGATTAGCTGGGACCCTTGGGCCTATCCTGCAAATGGGATGGTGGCTTTATTCTGCTTGGATTCTGCCACACGTTGCCATTCGTCTTGCTTTTGCTGGGTGTACTTTTTTTTAATCAAGTCTTCTAAGAGAGAAACAGGCTTCTTGATTGATGGTGCTCACACGTCACTGACCCAAACCTAAGCAATGGGCACACGAGATTGAAATACATTCCCGATGGAAATGAGCCAACAGGGTCCCTGCACAAAGTGCTTTCCAGTCTATTATCATGGGAGAGGGAGGAAATTCAGAGAAGATAAACTCAGCAACTCTTCAGTTTCGTTCTGATCCACCTAGCTGGAGGTACAACCGGGAGAATCTGGTCTCTGCTAGGCTCCACTTCTAGGAACCATGTTGAATGGATCTCAGTCAGAAATCCCAGTTCTGGAACCAATGGGAGCTGCACTGGGCCAGTGTGTGCTAGGAATTGACTCCTCTAGTCTAGTTGGTAGGGTAGTGTTGAACTGCGCCAGCTGTGAATTGGTCTGTCCTGGCCAAGTCATTTGCAGCAATTCAGACTGAGCGGGTCTCAGCTCAGAGTTCTCTCTCCTGCTGGGCTGATAAAATCTGGCAAAGAAACTCAGGCCCAACCGTTGAGATGGAAGGATAGTTCAGAGCTGTCTGGTTGAGACCTGTCCAAATTTGAGGAAAACTCAAACCCTTGCAAAGAGCGTGTTTGGCTGCCAGCCTGTCTTCAGAAAGTCCCACACTGGACTAGCCCTTCATTCCTGGGATACCAAAGGGACCAGGCGCATCCTCATATGGCGAGCAGTTGTTCTCCTATCACCTTCCACGCGGCTGACATCAGGGAACAGAATGATGCCCTCTGCTGTCATTGCAACCAGGTCACTATACAGGGTGGCGAGGTTAAAAAACACTGCAGGTGAAGGCAGAAGGAGAAGCTGAATCTATGGGGGTTGTTTTGTCATTGGCCAAAACCACTCTTTACTGGACTGCAAAACAGCCTTCTAAATGATTGATTGCATTGACAATGAGTTTCGCCAGTGTTCTCCATGGCTTCCCCAGTAATGCAGTCTAGTGCTAAGTATCCTGATCTTACATTCACACTTGTGGTCTAGGAATTGGTCTTATTAACTGCCTCAAATTGACAACACCCATTTGAATAAAGGGGCATATTTCTGTGCAGGCAGTAGAACAATCTTCCCGTTATGCTAATAAATGAATACCTTTATGCAAGCGCATATAAATTATGAATCTAAACAGATGCACTTCTAGTCCTCCAATGTGCATTCTATACTTAGCTCTTGGGCAGCTGAAAAATATGCCTGCACAATGAGCTTTCTGGGGTCTGATCCAGTGCAGGAGATAGTGGCCCCCAAATGCAAGAACCGGAGCTTGCTAAGGAAGTAAGATGATGACAGAGCCACTGCTCCCTAGGTGCTGGGTTCAACGATCTCATCTCTCGGTATCACACTCGCGTTCTATTAGCAATAAGTGCAGCCTAAAAGGGAATTCTCACATTGTGTCGGGAAGAGCTCAGCTCCTACTCTGTCAGATTCTCCTTTCTATGAATAATGTGCTGGGTCATCTTGTTCTCAGATAGATTGGACCAAACTTTTTATAAAGTGTTTGGCCAAAGAAACCACATTTGTAGATAAGGCCAAAAGGGAGAAACATCATCATCTAGTCTGCCTTCCTGCTATCCACAGGCCAAATAATTTCACCCGCTGACACCTACTTATCCTTAGCTTCTCACTGAAATAAAGAGGGTCTTTCAGAAAGACAGTCATTCAAAGACTGAGTGATGGAGAAGCCCTCACACCCCTCTGTAAGCGGATCCAGTGGTTTAGTGCCTCTCTGCTAAACATTTGCATTTTTCTTCTACAGGTTGAACATCTCTTGTCTGGCAACATCCATGGTCTGGCATGATTTTAGTTAGCCAGATTTCCACTTATCATGTGGGTGGCCAAGTTTCCCGCAATCCCAAAAAGTTGGTTCACTTGTCCTGGCTCTGTGTTCTGTGCTGTTACTTAGAAGACATTTAGGGTAAATTAGAGCTAAGAGTCGAGTAAGCATTGAAAGTGTTGGTGATACTGCTAGACAATACAGATATTCCCCGACTTACGAATGAGTTATGTACCAAGCACTTGGTTATAACTCGATCTGTTCATAAGTCAGACCCCATTCATTTTGACCGCGCTGTTCGTAAGCGTGGATCGCGTTTGTAACTCGGGGTTGCGCTTAATGGGAGGTTGGTTGTAAGGACGAAAAATTGTAAATCGATGCATTCGTACCTTGGGGACTACTTGTATGGACCTCCAATGGTCCAGCATTAGTCGCGTCCCAAGGGTACCGGACTAGAAGGGTTCACCCTGTGTATATAAGTTTGCTAACTTCAGCCTGTCTAGCTAGGTACTGACACCAGTGCCCAAGCCTTCAGTATCCGAGTTCTTGCACTATGATTGCACTATGCCCTTTTCTTTTTCTGCCCCAGAAGTTTCTGTTGCTGGTGTTTCCATGGGCCTTCCCTAGCACATACACAAACACTTTACAGACCCCAGCCTACACTGTGCAAGGTTTTGCCTTGCCTCATTGTCACAACTGTATCTACCACACACTGTTCTTTAAACTGGGTAGGTCTCATTCTCTCTGAGATAGGCATATAGTTGGTCAGTTCTAAAACACGTACACGCTAAGTGTAAGATCTGTGCAGAAACAGATGCACCTGTCAAGAGACGTGAACCACAAGTTTTGCCCCTCCACATCCAAAGCCCTGACTTGATACCTCCCTTAGCTGCAGATTCCACCTGGACCCACAGCCCAATGCGTTCGCTAATCTTTCCTTCCCACCCTTCTAACCCTCCTTTAATCTCAGAGAGAGGCTGAGGATGCAGGGGTATGACACTCAGGGCTTATGCAAAGTGTATTAGTCTCTTCAGGCAAAACAGTCCAAGTGTTGTTATTTATTCATTCAAATGACACTTTTCATACATTTCTAAGTGCTCTTAGAAGCAAAAGCAGCATTGCGGATTCACAAGGGCTCTGCCAAGGGACTCCTCATGCATTTTCAAATAATTTTTCTCACTGCTGTTTATAAAGCTTTCTTGGAAGCCAAAACATTGAAATCTGGTTCCCCTTTGAATAGCTTTACCCTTCGTCACGCAAACATTTGCAGGTTTGTTATTATAGGGTAGCTCACAAAGACTGACCTATGAGAACTGATTGTTTCTCTTGAAATAAAGTATGCCAGTATTGTGCCCTGTTAACATTTGCCAAGCTTGTTAAAACACAAGAAAATGCACATCAAAATCTGCTAATTCTGCCATTACATTAGCACTTAGAGGCTCTCACCAAGATCAAGTGCATTATGCAAGGTGCTGTACACATAGATAAGACCATAAGAACGGCCATACTGGGTCAGGCCAAAGGTCCATCTAGCCCAGTATCCTGTCTGCCGACAATGGCCAATGCCAGGTGCCCCACAGGGAGTGAACAGAAATATGGAATCATCAAATGACTCCTCCTCTGTCATCCATTTCCAGCCTCTAACAAACAGAGGCCAGGAACACCATTCCTACCTGTATTGGCTAATATGTATTGATGGACCTAACCTAACTAGAATTATCTAGTTCTTTTTTGAACTCTGTTAAAGTCCTGGCCTTCACAACATCTTCTGGCAAGGAGTTCCACAGGTTGACTGTGCACTGCGTGAAGAAAAACTTCCTTTTGTTTGTTTTAAACCTACTACCTCTAGTCTGTCTCAAAGACTTTATCATCAAAATAGCTAAGAAACAGTAGAAAAGAAGGGTTGTTACTCCCATTTTACAGATGGGGAACTGAAATACAGGGAGAATTCATAGCTTCCAAGGCCAGAAGGGACCACTGTGATCATTTATTTTGACCTCTTGCATAACACAGGTCACAGAACTTCCCCAAAATAATCCCTAGAGCAGCTCTTTTTGGAAAATGTCCAGTCTTGATTAAAAAATTGTCTTTGATGGAGAGTTCGCCCCCACCCTTGGGAAAATGTTCTAATGGTTAATGACCCTCATTGTTAAAATGTATTCCTTATTTCCAGTTTGAATCGGTCTAATTTCAACTCCTAGCCACTGGATTGTGTGCGACCTTTCTCTGGTAGATCAAAGAGCCCATTATTAAATATTTGTTCCCAAAGTAGGTACCTACAGACTGTGATCAAATCGTCCCTTAGCCTTCTCTTTGCTAAGCTAAATAGCTTGAGCATCTTGAGTCTATCACTATACAGCAGATTTTCTAATTATTTGATCATTCTCAAGGCCAATATGCCCTCTCATTTTTTCTCCATTCATGTGTGGAATAAATTTTATTATGTGCACCGAGGCATGATCAGATGCACACCACCAGCAGAAACACGTGCTGCCAGCTGTGGACGCTCTGCTAATCAGCTGGGCAGCCTCTGAATCTTTCCTGGGTGGATGCCCAAGTGCACAGCTTACAGGGAGTACTGCGGAGTCATGGCTCTTTTTTGAACCCTCTCCAATTTATCAACATCTGTCTTGAATTGTGGGAACCAGAACTGGAGACAGGATTCCTGCAGCAGTCACACCAGCACCAAATACGGAGGTAAAATAACCTCTCTGCTCCTTGAGATTTTCCTGAGATTTTCTGCACCCAAGGATGGTGTTAGCTCTTTTGGCCACAGCCTCATACTAGGGTCCCACATTGATCTGATTATCCACCTTAACTCTCCTCCCCATTTTTATCAGTCTGTACTCAGGTGAGTCTGGATTTGAAGAAAGACAGGAGCAGGGACAGACAAGAAGTGAGAGGGGACATGATGGTGGTTTTCAAGTATCTAAAAGGGTGTCACAAGGAGGAGGGAGAAAAATTGTTCTCCGTGGCCTTTGAGGATAGGACAAGAAGCAATGGGTTTAGATTGCAGCAAGGTTGGACATCAGAAAAAACTTCCTGACTGTCAGGGTGGTTAAACACTGGAATAAATTGCCTAGGGAGATTGTGGAATCTCCATCACTGGAGATATTTAAGAGCAGGTTAGACAGACATCTATCAGGGATGGTATAGACCAGTGTTTCTGAAAGTGTTCCACAGGAACACTTAGAGAAACACATTAACTGGCTGCCCTAGTTTGTTTATTTACTGGCGCTGCGGCCACGGAGCCTCGCGGCTCCTTTGGCTCCATTTCGTCCTTTGCAGCCCAGGGGAGCCGTGGGAAGAGTGAGTCCGCTGAACACGTAGAAACACTGATTTAGACAGTGCTTGGTCCGGCCATGAGGGCAGGGGACTGAACTCAATGACTTCTCGAGGTCCCTCCCAGTTCTAATGTTCTATGATTTTATGATTCTATGAGTATCGGTAGGAGCCATTCGTACCGCTATGAGCAGATAGGTATTCAGAGCAGCGTACATCAATATCCATACCCAAGAACCAAGATATTGTTTTTCCTTTCTCTCCTCGCAGACCCACTACCGCTGCTACCTAATCTCCCCAACCTTTGCTCTCCACCCGAGCAACAGAGCGCTAACTTCTTACTCTCCCTCTTAGAGACAGGAAGTTTGTCTAATTACTGTATTTCTTGGTGTCCTGTTACTAGCTTTCCATTTATTCCTAGCACTTTGCTTTGAGGTTTTGTTTTTTGGTTGTTTTTTCCCCCTGAGAACAGCAGGCTTTGCTGCTCACGTAGGCGGCTTCCCACTTTGAGGCTTTTTTCACAGCATAGCTCCTTTAGATGCCAGCGCCAGCTCCCTACCTATGCAACAAGGCAATTCAAATGGATGTTGCCCGGCCCCACTGGCTGCTGCTAGAAAACCTCTGGCTTTAGAATGGACAGCCAGCATCCTCTTAGAGGGCTTTGGCTCATGCCTTTGTTGATGGTCTCTGAAGGGTCCTGTGTCGGATGGATTACCTTCAGTTCCCCAGCTCCATTTAAAATAAGTCCTCTTGATTTCCATAGAGTCCTGACTAGAAGCAGGTCTCTGCATTTGACACCAGCAAGCTATGTGGCTGGCCAGGCTCCGGTACGGAGGACAGCGAGCCTGCTTCGCTGATTTTTATGGGCTGTCGAGCCTAGTGCTGGTGGAAGAGAAAGCTCTGCCAACCCAGGACAGCTCAGCTGCCGTTTATTCGCCTACATCTAGACTGCAGGCTTCTTGCGCAAGAAGCTTTTTGCGGAAGAGATCTTCCACAAAACCTTCTTGCGCAAGAGTGCGTCCACACTGCAAAAGCGCATCGAAAAAGCAATGTGCGTTTGCGCAAGAGAGTGTCCACACTGCACGGACGCTCTCTCGCAAGAAAGCTCTGATTGCCATTAACCGAATGGCCACCAGGGCACCCGTGCTTCTTCCGAAAGGCTGTTTTTGCACAAAAAATCCCTTGTTTCCCGTCCACACACGCCTTTTTGTGCAAGAGCTCTTGCGCAAAAAGGAGTTATGCCTTGTAGAAAGAAGAATACCTACACCGCAAAAACCCCTCTGTTCTTTCGATTCACTGTACATTTTCTTGCGCAAAAACGCACTTGAGGTGTGGACACTCCCTGGGTTTTTGTGCAAAAACCCAGTAGTGTAGACATAGCCTCAGAGACCAGATACAGTCTAGGCAGGACAAAGGGAAGCTTCTCCACCCACACCATAGGTGCAGGATGTAGAGGTGGGGGAGGGTGCTGTTTGGCACCCAGTGTGGCCCCACAATGGGGTCCCAAGTATCAGCCACACCCAGTGTCCCACTAGCCAGCCCTGGGAGCTCCATCACTGGCTCTGGGGCCCCAGACACTGGCTCCTGGCCCCAGCCTAGGGCTCTGCAGCCACCCCCAGCGGTGTCCCCAGGTGTGGGACGCAGACAAGGATAAGAGGGGTATAAATCAGCACCCCAACCCTGTTATTTTAACACAGAGATCAAAGGCCAGGCTATTTGGCTCCTCCAATCACTGCTCAAAACAGCACCGGCTTCTAATGCTCTGGCAAAAGTGTGCGTTTGTGTGTGTGTTTGTGTGCACGTGTGTGTTTGTGTGAGTGTTTGTGTGCACGTGTGTTTGTGTGTGCACATGTGTTTGTTATATCACCATCCGCCAGGAGCAATAGCATAGGCAAAACGATGCTTAAAGTGCCCCGTTGCTTGGGTTTGATTTCCTTTGTTTTTGCTGTGTCTGTGTTCCTTTAAATACTGCATCAGGGGATGAACTAACAACCAGGAGGTATTTGTTCAACTAAGAACATCAACACCCGCAACATGCCATTATGGCTTAATGATGACTGGCCTGAACTGGATGGTAATGCTAGACTAGGATGGAGTCACTATTTATCTTCCCACCCAGGGCCCTTGCAGCCCTCCTGCCTCCATTAACCCATTTCACTTGCCCTCTTAGAGGAGTTTTTTCCCAGCATGCCTTTCTGCAGCCAGCCTTTAAGTTTGTCCGGCATCAGCTGCTGCAGACTGAGAGGAGTCATTTGGTAGCTACAACGTTTTTCTTCCTAGAAAGTAAAGCATTCACACGTCTGTCTGTGCCGGGGTCGCACGGCCCCTGGGCCAGGGGAATCTCGTCCATTGTTGGGGACTTCAAACTCTTCCAACTTTATGCTTCCTTGTCCGGTCAAGCGGGCAGCCTGTTTTCACAAAGCCAAGAGACATGCCTTCATCTCTGCACCCTCGTCATCATCAATCAACTTCCTGCTTCCCAGGGCCCTCCTTGAGCTGTTTGAAGCAGCTTCCACTGGCTGGGTTAATCCTGCCTCACTGCCAAGGAACAGGGTCAGGCTCTACCCATTGGAACAAGGACAGTGCTACCCACCTGGATTTTCAGCAGTTCTTAATTGCTTATAGGTCTGTACTGGGAAGGACTAATTGGTTACTGATATAGGGTATGCCACCCTGCAGAGTTTTTCCGGAAAAACAGCCATTTTCCCAAAAAAACTTCACTTATGTCCACACTGCTATCATGTTCTTTTGAAAAAAAATTGAAAGAACAGAGAGGGTTTTCCGGCATTGGTAATCCTCTTTCTACGAGGAAGAAGCCTTTTTCCAAAAGAGCTCTTTCGGAAAAAGGCATGTGTGGATGGGGAAGAGGGAGTTCTTTCGAACGAAGAGGAAAGAGGAAAAAGCACAGGTGCCTTGGTAGCCATTCTGCCCGTAGTAATCACAGCTTAAATGCGAGATAGCGTCCATTCAGTGTGGACGCTATCTTTCGAAAAAGCAGATCGCTTTTTTGATGCGCTTTTGTGTGTGGACACTCTCTTTTGGAAGAAGTTTTTTTGGAAGATCTCTTCCAGAAAAGCTTCTTCCGAAAGAAGCCTGCAGTCTAGACACAGCCATAGAAGAGGAGAAAATGGGAGGGGGCCGGGAGTGATACAGAAGAGAGAAGGCAAAGGCTGCAGCTTCCCGTCTCCAGAGGCTGTGGGGCAGGCCCTCCGACCTCACAATGGGCCAAAGAAAAAGTCACTTCGGGGAGAAAGCTTGTTGCTGTGGGCAGATACCACGGACCCCACCCCACAAACCAGCCGGGCAACGCAATTGACTTTTAATACCAGGAGAGCTAGAAACAGGACGTGCACATGACAAAATGCTTGTCACAAGAGAGAGGCACCCAGGCTTATCTGAGCTCATTTTGTAGTATGCTTGTTGCCTGTTTCCAGCGGCATGCTGGGCTAGCGACTAGACCTGGGGGCGGGCGGGGGGAACTAGCGTTGGCCCTTGTAAAGAATGATAGCCATGTCGGGCATGTCTACACTAGGAAATTATTTCAAAATAAGTTATTTTTGAAATAATAACGCCCAAAATAACTATGTCAAAGTAGCGTGTCCATACTTCAGGGGAAGCCTCAAAATGAGTTCAAGGCAGGCTCCGTTAATGTGGATGCACGATCTGGACCTGAAGCCCCACGAAGCACTGAGGAGTAATTACTCTGAATGACTCTGGGGAGGAGTTATTTCAAAATAGCAGCAGTGGAGCGTCCACACTACCGCTATTTCGAAATAAGCGTCATTCCTCGAGGAAAGCAGGAGTTGTTATTTCGAAGTAACGGATGTGGTAGTGAGGATGCGCCACTTGTTATTTCAAAATAACTCCTTAGTGTAGAGCAGGGCTCACAGACCCTAAGAGCAGGGAAGGGGATAGAAGCTGCTACATCTGTTGGTTTGTTTTACAGTCTCTCAAAGGTCCTTTCAAAGCAGAAACAGTCCTGCTTACTTTTGAGCTACTGTTAAGAATCAGGAGACTGTCAGTCACTGTTCAGTGACTCCTCCAAAGAGGGGAGGCCATGCCTTTAAGCCTGACCTTGCTGCTCATCTCCCTATAGATCATCTCCCTTCCTTCTGCTGGAGGGGACAGGACCAGAGCCAAATCAACAGACATTAGGAGCCTAAATACCTGTGTGGCCTAGACCATATTGACCAGTAGGCAGAGGGGTTTTGCCCTTGGTTCTGAACCAGGAATAACCGCCAGGTCTCTCCTTTGCTGACAAAGATTTTGTCCTCCTGCAATTTTGCCAAATTCCTGCTTGAAAAAACAAAACAAAAAGAACAACCACCCATGGTCTGTTTACTCACACTGTCTGGGACCATGCTGCACATCTCCTGGTGACAGGATGAGGACTGGTTTCTGTCACTTCAGCACAACTTTGTCCTATTCCACGTCATTGGCGGGGAATAACTTTGTAGATTTCTCCTTGGGGTTTGCTGCAAAAGCTGCACGACCATGCTGGTGTGATTTGATTGGGTGTATTTTGTGTTGGTTCCATTAGGGGGTGCTAAAGAAAAGAGACGAATAATTCACTTCAGGTCAGTAGTTTTCTGTAACAGATACCTAGACGTTTGGCTCTGAGCCTGCAAAACATTTAAGCCTGTGCTGACCTTTAAGCAGGTGACTAATCCCATTTCTTGGTTTGGATGGGATTTTAGGTCACATTGCAATTAAGTTAATAAGGACCATAACAGGTGGAGAGAACTTTTCCTCTAGTTCTCACCACCTAACATTCTTAGAATTCATTTTCCCTTCAGGATTCTCTATAAGTTTCCCATCCAGTTCCCATCTCTGGTCAGAACCACAAAATCTCGACACTTTGCCTTGGGGAGAATTTGTTCTAAAGTTGCATCAAAATAAAATGGAAGTTATTGCCCAACAAAATGACTAAAGTTTGAGACACTGACCAAAACAAAAACCCCAACAAAATGCTCCCTGCACCCACAAAATCATGACTTAATTTTCTTTCACAGGGGCCAGTGAGTTTTTGGCACATGGGCAGATTAGGCTATCCTCACCGCTTGTAAGGACACCTTGCCTGGCAATGGGGCACGTGGGCAGATCTGACAATGGAGACAGGTGTGTTAACTCATCAGCACTGCTCCCTGTATACTGTCTGCTTGTGCATCCACTTGAGAGATTCCAATGCTTCCCAGCTGATTAGCAGAGCACCCACAGCTAGGTTTTGGTTTCTGCTGGTGGTGCACTTTCACACTTGCCTTGGTGCACATAACAAAATTTATTCTACACACAGCTCGCAAAGATTAGAGAGAACATTGCTCATCAGCTCTAATCAATGCAGTTTCTCACATTGCAGGGGTTAGCTGGCAGGCATGTTCCCACAATAGAATTAGTCAGATGTTGGCTGAGTAAGCATCATGCTTTGCTCTGGGTTAGTAGCTGTAATTGAACTTTCCCCCCACTGAGAACCTGGGAGCTTTAGGTGAATGCTTTTTGCAAGCCCAGGGAGAGGTAAAGCCTATAATAGCTCATTCTTGTAGAGCACAGATCTCAATGCATTTTACAAAGGAGGTCAGTTACCTTTAACAGAGGGGGGAAACTGAGGCACAGTGCCAGGATTCTTTCAAGGATCCAACGGCACCCAGCAACCCAGTGATAAAGTAAGGCACTAAACCCAGAGTGCTCCCTTGCAACAGCCCCCGTATCCCAAGTAGGAGCAACACAGCAGAATTGTACCTCCTGGCTACATGTGCTCGCCTTACCCTATCCACTGAAGATATAGCATTCAGAGCCTAGCGTGGATTCAGAGCTGTGCCAAGAATGGCACAAGGACAGGAACACAAAGGCCTGGGCTTTTGCTTTGAAAGTCTCCAGCATTATTGACTTAAGAATGACGGCAGCCTGGAGGTCTTGCACATGTGGGGACACTGCTGTTTTCCTGCTGAGTAATGGATGAGGGTGGAGGGGGAGGAGGGGTTCCTCCACCCGTGCCTCTGAGCTTCTTGGCACGGTACCATTGAAAACACAAGAAAGGTGCCAAGAAAAACCAAAGGCCAGGATCTGACCGGACGGCATCCTGCCCATGAGGCGAATCACACTCACTCAGCTTCAGGCCTGCGCTGGCAGCTCCTGCAGGCAAGAGGTGAAATGTGTCATGGAGCTGAGGCGAGGAGGCCATGTTTGAGCTGTGGGGGAATCAGTGGCTGTCCGCTCCCAAATCCCCGTCCTTCTCCCCCGCTAAATAGACAGCTTCAGAGCTCCTTCCAGGGATTGAATGTACTCAAGCGAGTGCAGAATAATCGTACTTTTTTGTGGGCGGGGCGGGGAAACCACAGGGTAACATGGCACCATCATCTGCAGTTTAAATACTGCCAATCCATGCAGTATCTATCATGGGTTCCCAAACTGGGGGGCGTGAAGAAATTCCAGGGGGGGGGTGCGAGGTGATCCCCACCCCATCATGTTTGTTGCCCTGGTCAGTTCCTTTTTTTTGCTCAACAAGGTTTTTTTTTTGGGGGGGGGTTGGGGGGGGGGGGGCGTGAGGGTTTCTCAAAAATCAAAAAGTGGGCGTGATGCCGAAAAGTTTGGGAACCACTGATCTAGTTGCTGAAATGCAGTAAATTCTACCAGTGTGATGGCCGGGCAAGTATTTCTCTGCAAACCACATCACAAGGGCATGGCCTTAAAACCCAGCTGAGACTGAGCATTAATGAAAAGGACAGGGTCAGTCCCTGAATCTTGCCTTATTCCACTTCCACAGGGGAAGTCCGCTCACTCTGGATTAGCAACCTGACAGAATTTTCCTTTGCCAGGGCTGATTATTCTATGTCTCAGGATATTGCTTCCAGGAAGGGTCCACACAGCATAAACATGCACCCAACCTACTGCTGCTCCTGTAAATTATCATCTGAAAGAAAGAAAGAAAGAAAGAAAGAAACTGTTCATTCTTGGAAGAAATAGCTAAAGGGATGTTACAATTACCAGGCACCTCATACCATTGAGAATGAAATGGCCCAAGAGAAGATTTCTTTGTACCCCCTCTCTGCAAAATCCAGAGCCACTTTGGGCCTGTGCACCCAATGCAATCAATGGGAGCGGCTGATGTGTTCAGCATCTTTTAACAATCAGAGAACCATAGAATACTAGAACTGGAAGGGACCTTGAGAGATCATCAGGTCCAGTCCCCTGCCCTCACGGCAGGACCAAGAACCATCTAGACCATCCCTGATAGATGTCTGTCCAACCTGCTCTTAAATATCTCCAGAGATGGAGATTCCACAACCTCCCTAGGCAATTTATTCCAGGGTTTCACCATCCTGACACTTAGGAAGTTTTTCCTAATGTCTAAACTAAACCTTCCTTCCTGCAGTTTAAGTCTATTGCTTCTTGTCCTATCATCAGAGGCCAAGGAATGAATTTTCCCCCCTTCTCCTTGTGACACCCTTTTAGATACCTGAAAACCGCTATCATGTCCTCTCTCAGTCTTCTCTTTTCTAAATTAAACAAGCCCAATTCCTTCAGCCTTGCCTCATAGCTCACGTTTTCCAGACCTCTAATCATTTTTGTTGTTCTTCTCTGGACCTTCTCCAAGTTCTCCACATCTTTCTTGAAATGTGGTGCCCAAAACTAGACACAATACTCCAAATGAGACCTAATCAGCGCAGAATAGAGCGGAAGAATGACTTCTTGGGACTTGCTCACAACACTCCTGTTAATGCAGCCCAGAATCATGTTTGCTTTTTTTGTAACAGTGTCACACTGTTGACTCATATTTAGCTTGTGGTCCACTATGACCCCTCGATCCCTTTCTGCAGTACTCCTTCCTAGACAGTCGCTTCCCTTCCCTTTCTTTATGGCTATTTCTAGACTACAGGCTTCTTTCGGAGATCTTCCAAAAATACGTCTTCCGAAAGAGAGCATCCACACTGTAAAAGTGCATCGAAAAAGCGATCCATTCAGTCTGGATGCTCTTTTGCATGTAAGCTGTGATTGCTATGCACAGAATGGCCACCACACCACCTGTGCTTTTTCCTCTTTCCTCTTCTTCCGAAAGAACTCCCTTTTCCCTGTCCACACACGCCTTTTTGCAAAAGAGCTCTCTCAGAAAAAGGCTTCTTCCTCGTAGAATGAGGATTATCAGTGCTGGAAAAATCCCTCTGTTCTTTCGATTTTCTTGCGGAAGAACACAATTGCAGTGTGGACGTTCCTTAAGTTTTGTTGGAAAAATGGCCGTTTGTCTGACCAAACTCTGTAGTGTAGACATACCCTATGTGTGAAATGGATTGTTCCTTCCCAAGTGAAGTACTTTGCATTCGGGCATGGGAGGTACAAATGGGTCTCTTAATTGCTATCATGTCTTGGGGAGTTGCAATGCCTGCAATAAACTGGCTAATCTCAGAACTGCGCAGCTTTGAAAAACAAGTCGCAACAGCATTGCCTATGAAAACATGTCGCTGTGTACCTGGTTGGAAAGTGTCACCATGGATCTGGGCTGAACCCTGGGAACTTCAAAGCTTTTAGTTCCCCATCATTCCCCACCACCAACCTTCCTGTAGCAGTTACAAGCCAAATACAGTAAAACTCCAATAGTCCGGCATCCAATAGTCCGGCACTCCTGATAGTCCGGCATCAAAATGGCAAGAGCCTAGTGAGTGAGCTTCAGCAAAAAATGAGTCACAAGGTAACAGCGGCAGCAGCTGAACTGAGCAAAAGGGTAAAAAGGCTTAAAAACTAAAACATTACAGTATACTGTATACAATATGTACAATAAAAAGGGTTAAGAACACTTTATATACAGTATATAATGTATACAGTATATATATAACCTGCTTATAGTACCTCCTGATAGTCCGTCATATCTGATAATCCGGCACCACCTAAGTCCCCTAGGTTCCGGATTATTGGAAGTCTACTGTAATAAGCGAGGCCTTAATGCATCCTGGCCCCGTTGTCCCTACAGAAGTCATTGAATACCAGACCTGAGGAAGATGTAATTTACCCTAGAAATGATGACTTAATGTTTGGCCATTTGGCAAAGATCCAAGCGGCACACAGTACATTTGGCTTGGAATTCATGCCAGGAAAGGACTTTCAAACATTTTAACAGGGGCAGAACACTTGGAGGAACTGGAAAGTATTTTTGAGAACGTTCAATGTCGCCCTAAATTAGACCATAAAAAGTAAGTGCTTTTTAAAAGCAATTTTGCACAGCAGGGTCTGCATTGTCAGAGCTTCCCAGTGATTTAGAGGTTCCCCTTCCTTGAGACTCCTGCAAATGTATAAGAAATGGGAGTCTGGCGGAGGTGAAAAATACCCTTGTCTTTAAATTTGGAGGAAATGCCATATATATAAAATGTGATAAATATCTATAACCCCAAGCCCATAAAACTGGGATTCTGACAACAGAGGAGCAGCCTCTGAAGTACAGCCAGGTAATGAGCAAACCTTGGATTTTAACCCCTTGGGCTTCCTACCGGACTCCGCATGCAAAGCTGCACATGATCTGTGCCTTTTATCTTTCTGTCTGGGCTTGGTCCCTTTTTCATTTTCAGCAGTAACACTGACTTCGCTCAGACCCAAGGATGGAAGACACAGCAACCATTCGCTCAGCTCTTGACCCAGCTCGGCTATGGCTTTTTGGTGAGTATTTGAATCGCGGTCAAAACCGGGGCCATGTTGTCTGAGGTGCTGTATGTGCACTTAGTCCCTGCTGCAGAGGGCGTTCAGCTGCAGTGAGAAAGAATAAGGGTGGAAGAGTGGAAGTATCATTGTACTGATGGGAAACCAAAGCACAGAGACATTAAGAGACTTGCCCATGGACACACAGGGATTCTGTGGCACAGAAAACAACCCTCTTCTCCTGAGTCTTACTCTGGTGCTGTATCCCCAAGGCCATTCTTCCTCTAGTCCAGATACTTTTAAAGACTTATTTCCTTTCACTCCAGTGGTTTGTCAAATCGTCCCTGTTGGTGGGTCATATGACGTGCTCTGTTTCTGAGACACAGTTCTCCTTGGGTTCCAAAGGCTTCAGTCACCAGTGTGCGTAAGGCAGGGAGGTGAGGAAAGCAAATGACTCTGCAGCGAAATGGGTGACGTAGAGAGAGGTGCCCCCAGAGTTATCCAGCCTGGCCCCTCTGTGTTTTGGACCCATTCCTCCCAGAGTTACTCCTGTTAATGTTTTACCCAGCAGAGCTTCATTTCTGGGCATGGAGATGACTTTGGGCATGGAATATGCTCTGGCAGTGGACGAGAACAGCTGAAATGGGATGTCTGCATTGCTATGGGAAATGAGCTGAGGTTGCCCATCTTGGAAGGGTAGCTTGATACCAGAGAGAAAACAAATCAGATTTTTTTTCCATCCATGTGTGGAATAAGTTTTGTTATGTGCACTGAGGCATGTGTGCACCACTAGCAGAAACATACACTGCTGGCTTTGAGAGGCTGTGGGTGCTCTGCCAATCAGCTGGGCAGCATTTGAATCTCTCCTGGGCGGCCACCGGTAAAGCTTACAAGGAACGCAGGTTGTCAGCCCAGCCTGACACCATGCAATACAAACACCTACAGCCCAGGCAATTAGAAAGTCCTTTGCTTCAGCGTTGAGCTTGGCCAACAGCACGTGTTGTCTAGCATCATCTTAAGGAAAGCAGAGTCCAAGTCTTGGACTTCTCTCATCTGTTCACCTCTCCAGGGGAATTTTTGCAGCCAGATCTTTTCTAAAAAGCCCTGTGTGCATCCAGTTGAATCCAGGTAGCAGAGCTGATGAACCCTCTTGAACGTGCACCCATGCTGGTACTGAATATTCAGAACACTATAAGAACATAAAAACAGCCAGACTGGGTTAGCCTAAAGGTCCATCTAGCCCAGTATCCTGTCTTCCAACAGTGGCCAATGCCAGGTGCCCCAGAGGGAAGGAACAGATCAGGTAATCAGCAAGTGACCCCTCACCTCTTGCCCATTCCTACCCATCCTGGCTAATAGCCATTAATGGACCTATCCTCCATGAATTTATCTAGCTCTTCTTAGAACCCTGTTAAATTCCTGGTCTTCACAACATCCTCTGGCAAGGAGTTCCGCAGGTTGACTGCGCATTGCGTGAAGAAAGGGCCAAGCCCAAGCTGGCAGGGGATGGGCCAAAGCTAAACCTTTCTTGTGCTTGTGAAGCTGATGTGAGGGATGTGAAGAGTCCACGATGCAGGCAAGTGCTCTGCAAGCTGTGCCCATGTTGATGCAGTCTAGTCATGACCTGCAACCTCCCCTGTGCTATTCCAGCTCCAGACTCCCCACACGTAGCTTGGCCAACGTAATTCAGATCTGCAGCACCACAGGCTAGTCTCGGCCAGTGTTTGTCTCCCCTCTTCCTTCCCCTACAGCTTTGACATGCTATTCACAGCTCCTAGGTAAGGATGAGGGACAAGAGAGCTATTGGCAAAGACTCTTGAACAGCAGTGTGTATTAAAGCCACAGCGGGAGCTGAGATGTGACACCTGGATCTGATTCAAACTTCCCAGGGTTTGAAATAGGGGCTCCACTTCTGATCTCTCCCCTGCAAGAGGCATGAGAGCGAAGAAATTCAGATCGGGCCTGGAAGTGAAGTTCCCCAAAATTCAACATGGTTTGGACCCTGTGTTTCTGGTTCACATCCCTCTCCACTTGAGGTAGAAGTACCAGCTGGTGCTAGAAATTCCATGAATCACCCCAGCTCTTTGCCCTGCATGGGCTTATGGTAGGACTGATACCTGTGCAAGAGCAGAAGTAAGGACGACAGCCACCCATTCTGGCTCCCACCGAGTGATCTAAGCATGCAGGGCCAAGAGGAAGGGGGGCCGGGGCTGGTACAGCCACCCCTTAGCTGCACAGTGCAGGAGAATGGATAAAACAGGGCAGCTGAGAGGATCCGATGAAAGTGCATAAAACTCAGTGAAGTGACAGCCGTCCAACTGCAATATTGTTTTTGCTCCATAAACTCCACACAAGCCACGGCCTCTTACAAAAGAACGATCCACCTCCTACCTGCACAGACCAGACGACTAGAGCAGCGCATTAGACTTGCCTCCCGTTCCGCAAGGCAGCAAACATGTCGGTGCTGCCTGCCAGCTCATCTGAAGAAACGCAGCCCATGCACCACTTTCCTGTCACCCCAGAGCAGCAGGAAATGGGAGACGGTCTCTCAGGAAAGAGGAATACGATCTGATCCCATTTTTAAACCCTCTTCCTCGTGCGGCTGCACTGTCTCCAAGGACTGCAACATCATGAGATTTTTAAAAATGTAATTACATTTTTTCTTCTTTTTTGAGAGTTTAAGGTTCATATTTTATGGCTTTTCCATCCCCGTCACACAGACTAGAAACTATCATTTCTAGGCCCCAACTGGAGTATTGTGTCCAATTCTGGGCACCACATTTCAAGAAAGATGTGGAGAAATTGGAGAAGGTCCAGAGAAGAGCAACAAAAATGATTAAAGTCTAGAAAACATGAGCTATGAGGGAAGAGTGAAAGAATTGGGCTTGTTTAGTTTAGGAAAGAGAAGACTGAGAGGGGACAAGACAGCAGTTTTCAAGTACCAAAAAAGGTGTTACAAGGAGGAGGGAGAAAAATTGTTCTCCTTGGCCTCTGATGAGCGGACAAGAAGCAATGGGCTTAAATTGCAACAAGGGTGGTTTAGTTTAAACATTAGGAAAAACTTCCTAACTATCAGGGTGGTGAAACACTGGAATAAATTGCCTAGGGAGGTTGTGGAATCTCTATCTCTGGAGATATTTAAGAGCAGGTTGGATAGACATCTCTCAGGGATGATCTAGACAGTACTGGGTCCTGCCATGAGGGCAGGGGACTGGACTCGATGACCTCTCGAGGTCCCTTCCTGTTCTAGGATTCTGATTCTGTTTTAAAGGGAAGCTGAGGGTTTCCCACAATCACCTGACTCCAAGAGCAGGGGATTTCAGAACACCGCTTACTCTCACCAGACTCATGATGGAGTCAGCAGAGTTGTGAACACTACTGGTGGGTGCAGAAGATAGGGCATTTCCAGGAGCTGGGCCAGAAGTGTGGGACTTTCTGGTGCAAGAGGCAAGGAGGAGCAGAGGGTTTCACTGCAAGCGGAGCTGAATGCAAAGCCACACCTGTCGAAGCATTGTTCATTTTTCATCCCAAGGTTCCCCATGTTCCACGCAAATTGGGCGTCACTTTTATGGCTGAAAAGAGAGAGAATCCTGAAACCAAGGTTGTGGAGGCATTGCTTACACTGAGGGACGGAACCCCACACCCCTAGCTTGTTTCCAGCCTGAATAATTTTTGTGTGGCCTCTATTTTGGGTCTATGATACACACTGTTCACTGCACATGGGACTTGGCAGGCAGAGAAGCACATGCAAAGCCCGTCTCATTAGCTTAGTTTCCCCTTGTCATCGCTTATTGTAGCTCACACTCACAGAGGTCAGAAGGAAGAAAGGGAAGACAAATCAGTTACATTTCAAGCCACCTCTTAAAGAGAGAGAAGGCAGAGAGGGCTTTGTTTGTCGGTCGTTTTAATAATCGGGGAGTGCTTTGTTAAGCTGTGAGGATCCCAGTGTTGGAGGGTAGGAGTACCTAGATAGACACTTCAGAAATAGGTGCTGCGAAAGCCACAGCTAAACAATTGTGCCACTTCTCTGTCCTATTTATTCCTCCGAGTCAGACTGCAAGTCCTCCGGGACAGGACCTTGGCTTTTCATAGATTCTCTACAACTCCATGTATATTTTACAAGCTCAAAGAATAAAGGACCCTACCAAGGTGCACTAGTGGGAGTAATAACAATTCACTACTCTCATGTCCCCACTTTCTGTACCTCTTTTTTACAGGTGGGGAAACTGAGGCACAAGGTGGCAACAATGTTTTGCCCAAAGCCACTCAGCCGGCCAGTAGCCAAGCCAGGAACAGACTCTTTCTCTTCCAAGTGCCAGGTCAATGCACTTCCCTTTAGGAAATACCGCCTCATGTAGCTGCTTTTGGCACCCCTCTATCTCCCTCTTTCCACTGGCCTCTTTTCATTAGCGCTTGCGGTCTTCCTCTGGAGGTGTTTAGCCATTCCAGTCCATAGCTGCTTCCCTAATACCTACTAGTCTGTTGGGTCAGATTTACATGCTGAAAGTGAGCAAAATGTTTCCCTGGCAGCCTGAGAAATGACGTTCGTAACAACTTTATCCATCAATAACGTGTTTAAACAATTGCAACACACTCGTTGGACATAATACTCCAGCGAAGAGTCTCTGGCAAGAATAAAAAGAGGCCTTTCCCAGATCCATCATCCCTGCAGCTGTTTCGTCTGATTGGATCTTCCATCTGGTCAGTACCAGAACTTCTCCTAGATTCTTTGGTTGGAATGTAGATAAAGCTGCAGCATGTTAATGGAGTTCTGCAAGGTTATGCTGGTTGGAGAGCAAGTCCACTGTGCTAATTCATCAACACCTCTCCATCAATATTTCTGTTACCATCCCTCCCTTTCCCAAAGATTCCTGTGTGGGGTGGAGTGAGGGAATGAACATCCTAATTTGCTTCATTCTCTGAGGCCTCGTCAGAAGCTAACAGCCCCATTCACCTTCAACTGTGTGTTCTGCTGTGACTATAAACCTACTCACCATTTCATTTTCCTCAAGATTCAACCTTCTGCTTGTCATCATGCTAACCTCCCCCAAATAGCCTCTAGTGATCTCTCTAAACCTAGGCCTGATGCTCTCTTGTATTCATATCCTCACAGCAGGCCCTGGGTCTGTTTCGTTTTCATTTCATTTCCTGTTTCAGCTGTCTTTAAAACCAAGGACGCTTTTAACTGTTTATTAGTTTAGGGCCGCTTGACAGTTTTTCTTCCCAAGCATTTTTTCCCCCTTCAAAGACAAACGGCCTTTTAAAAAAACAAAACATTTATCAGCAAGGTGGTTGGGGGTTTTAAAAAATAGCTTTCCAGGGAAATATCCTTTCCCATCTTCTACCCGCCCCAAAAAAAGAAGTCAAAATGTTTTTGTTTCCCAAACAGACGATTTATTTGTTTCCTCCATTTTGCCCTGGGAAAAACAGTAAAGAGAAATATGGGGGCAAATCAAAGAGAAGACTGAAAATATTTTCACGTGTTTTGTTGTTTAAAATCTCCAAATCAGAAAGTATTTGAAATTGTATGTGAAAATCATCACTGTTTTCCAGTTAGTACTATTTGTCTTCCTGACCAATGGTCAGAGGAAAACTTTCCTGCTCAAAGGCCTGGGGCTGACCCTTCTAGTTTTAACCCCCAAACTCCCTGATCCAAATTATTGTGATATTTCACCACTGTCCCTCACTTCCTGCCCCTTTCCCCCCAAATATTTGAAAATAAAGCTTCCATGAACAGCCTTGGCTTTGTTCAGATGATTCTTTGGCCTATTTCTCCCTGTTTTTTCCCCCCATTACGCTGTTCAGTAGCTGGCCAGGAACCTTCTCCAACTCCAGCCTGGCACCTTCAGCATAATGGTGGCAAAACCATTCGGGAGATGCAGGGAGGCTATTCAAAGGTGGTTATCTTGGGAGAGGAGGTTGTTCCATGGTGTCTTGGCTTCCCTGGAACTCAGGGGATCAAGCAGAGTCTTGGGGGTGCTGGAAAAGACTAAGAGGCATGTTTGATGCCCCGTATGGAGTTTTAATTACATTGGGAGGAGAGGGGGTTAGAGACACTTGGGTCCAGGAGACCTATAAAGCCTAGGTCTAGAGTCATTTTCAGATGAGAAACATGAGAAACATTTCCCACTACAGCCTGTGCCCTTTGAGTCTGATGTGTGTCTGCAAACAAGCTTCTCTTGCTGATTATGGGGGAAATCCTAGCTCCACTGATTTCAGGAGGATAGGCTTTCGCCCATAATGTATCTATGGTTACAATGGCAGCTCTTACCCCACCGGCCCATTGACATCGCTGCTGCCAAGACCATCCTTTCAGCCTGTTGCTTTTTACTGTCCTTTCTCCTGGCCTCGAACACCCGTCGCTTCACTTTACCGTCTAGGGATCTCCCTGGCTGAGCCCCCGTCTTCCTGTCAACTTTAATACGCTCCGCTGGCCAGCCAAGAGAGCCTTTATCACCCTGCACTCCCAGCCCCCCTTCCCGCTTCCCACTTCGCTCCTCCTGCCTGGGGGTCACACACCAAGGGGCCTCTCCTTGCGGCCACTTCTGGGGATCTGCGCCATTCCGGTCAGACAACCCCCTGCCAATGGCTGCTCACACAGGGCTCCCTGGCTCTCCAGGGCTCCCTTTCAAGAGTCAGTCTCCAGACAGGGTACATCATAGTCCTCCCCTTCCAAGATTAGCTGCCTGCATGCCAGTGTAAACAGTGTTCCACTCCAGGGACAGTGCCCAGCAGCTGGCAGGGGGACTTGGGCCTGCCCACGATTCTGGGTTCCAGTCCAGCGACCCTACGCCCAACCAAACAGTCTGCTTGCTGCCAGGCCCCATCCGAATCATGCTGGAATCCTCTTTACTTCACTTCCCTCAGAGGGGCTGGAACCATTTTTATTGCTAAGAGCCACTGAACCAGATTGAAAACCTTGTCTATAATGGGAAGCACTTCAAGCCAGGGGGAGCTGCAGCATTTCTAGTGCCAGCACCTTTATCTTCTGGCTTGTACCTCTCTGCAGGCTACGTCTACACTGGCAGCTTCTTGCAGAAGAACAGCCGTTCTTCCACAAAAACTTGCAGGCTGTCTACACTGCACGAGCGTTCTTCCAGCAGTAAATTTACAGTACAGCATTGTAAAACAGGGCTTCTTCTGGAAGAGTTATTCCTCTCCCCATGAGGAATAAGCCTTCTTGCACAAGAGCTCTTCCAGAAGAGGGCAGTGTAGACAGGCAACATGAATTTCTTGCGCAAGAAGCCCCTATGGTTAATGGCCATCAGAGCTTTCTTGCGGCGGAAGAGAGCGTCTACACTGCCATGGATGCTCTTGCGCAAAAGCACATGCCAGTGTAGACGCGCTCTTGCGGAAGAGTTTTTGCAGAAGAACTCTTCCACAAAAGAGTTCTTGCGCAAGAAGCTGCCAGTGTAGATGTAGCCACATGTGGGTTTGGTGTCCAAACACCTTCCCTGCTAAGGGGTGACTACAAACTGCCCTACCCCCCCCCTTCATGTCTTGCCAGACTTTACAGCCCCTCACAGATCTCCCTGGGAGTGACTTCTCACTGCTTCCCCTGTGCTTTGCTTCATCCCTTTATACAGACCTCATCCTTCCCAGCTGAACTTCATCTTCCATTTGGCTGTACTGAGCCCAGGTTCTCCTTAAGGTGCCGCATATGAGATTAATTGTCCTAATTGAACCTGCTTGCCTTGTGTGGGATGGACAGGGCCTCACACTGCCCCTGACACATGGAAGGAGTTTCCCATAAAAATCTCCAAATCGCCTACATTGTCCCCTTCCAGCTGCCTCCACTGTGATCCCTGAAAAAGTAATAGTGAACGAGGCAGCTGTGGGCAGTGTTCCCTGTAAGCTGAGCACTTTGGTGGCCACCCAGGAGAGATTCAAATGCCACCCAGCAGACTAGCAGAGCACCCACAGCTGGCAGCCTGCGGTTCTACTAGTGGTGCACATCCACCCATGCCTCAGTGCACACAATAAAATTTATTCTGCACATGAATGGAAAAAATAGAGGGACCATCAGCTGTGGGGTGTACCAGGTACAACTTTACAGTTGGCTATTGTGTAATGAAAAAGCTTGTAATTTTAACAGCAATCATTTAAATTTGCAAGCTAGGCAGCTCTTCAGGAAAGCATAAAAAAAAAAAAAGTCCATCTGAAGAAAGCCAGCCCAGAGTAAGATGGAGCAAGCTGTGCTGCTTGGCTTTAGGTTGCAGCCTGCTTTGTGTCTCTCTTATTTTGGGTTCTTGTGTGTTCTTGAATTGTAAGAAATAAAATCATGTCATTTTGCAACTGACCAGAGTTTTTCATGTGTGTGCCCCGAACATAACCTCACCCTCTCTCTAGTGCTTCAGTTTTTCTCCTGCTCTTGGATCGTAGGGTAGGGTCAGACTCTAACCTCTGGGCAGTGAGTGTCTTACTTTACTCAAGTGCCTGATACAACTGGCACCCAGTCTCTGGTTAGAGGCTCTCTAGGCTGCCAGATAAACCCAGCAGTGTTTTCCTCAGCCTTCCCCTTCCCCACTTTCCACTCCCTTGCGGTCCCAACTCCCAACGTGCTAAAACAAATAGAAATTGTTTCACATGCCACCCAGCCCCTGGTGCCTAATCTTACCATGAGCGTTCCAATGGGTTAAGAAAACAATGTAGAAAGGAATTAGTGCAGGGCAGTCAGGCATTGGCTTTTCCCAGGGTCACAATGAAAAGCCCTTTTCATAGCCATCTAATTGCCTCTGTCAGTGGGAAGACTGGGTGACCCAGGGACAAGAGATTTTGATGGGAACTCCCAGTTCCAGCGCATACCCCCAGGGCTGCAGGTCAGCTTCTGGTTTTAAAAATGTTTCTGAAAACGTGCGCATGGACAAAAAATCAAATCGACCCCACTAACGAACATTCCCTGCCTTGTCAGGTGCCGAACAGAGAAGATACAAACACAGCTCAAGTAGCCTTATTCTTCTCTCAAATGACACATCAAGGCAGGAAACAAAGGTTGTATGACATGAGGCAGGGATGCTTAGATACCACAGCGATGAGCCAGACAGACATTCAACCTCTCTAGTCCGGCACCCTCGGGACCTGACCGGTGCCGAACCAGAGAATTTGCCAGAGCACAGAAGTTCACTATTGTCTAGCAGCATTGCCAACACTTCCACCACTTATTGGGCTCTTAGAAGATATTTAGGGGTAAATTAGAGCTAAATAACAGCACAGAACATTGAGATTCAGGACTTGTGGCTGTAAACAAACTTTAGGGGACCATGGGAAACTTGGCCACACCCATGAAAAGTGGACACCCAGCCAGGAGCGGCCTGAGGTCGGCTGCGGCAGCTGGCGCCCTAGGCAGAGACGTGATCGGCGCCCCCGCCTGCACGGCCGTCAATGGCCGTGACGTCATCACGGGGCGCCCTGGCACCCCGTGACGTCATCATCAGGCGCCCGGGCCAGCTGCGCCCTAGGCAACTGCCTAGTTTGCCTAGGCTCACAGGCCGCCCCTGCACCCAGCTAAAATCATGCCGAACCACGGGTGTTGCTGGACCAGAGAGGTTCAACCTGTACTTGTACAGCCTTCACCCCCATAGACTTTCAGCAAATTTTCACCTAGCAGACTCAGACACGGACCAATATCCCATAGCGTGAGGTGCTGTACAAATGTATTTATCCCTGCAACATCATCCTGTGAGGAAGGGAAGGATCAGTTGCATATTACAAAGACTGAATGACCTGGCCAGAGTCACACACAGTCACACACAGGGAATCAAACTCAGCTCTCGCAGTCCATTGCCATACCTACTGGACAGTCTTTCCTGCTCTCCTGGGTGCAGGGTGCTGTACAGTGTGAGAGGCTGAGTCTATTCCTTCTGCTGCAGAAATAATGTGTATATTGCGCAGGAGGGGACATGCTAGACATTGCACCGGTATAACTATATTGATTAGGGGAGTAATTTCACTTAAACATTAAATCCTTGGAAATGCATGTGAGGCCTTTCAGGAATGACATTAGACATAGTGGCTACTGTTGTAGCCAGTAATATAATCACTGCGTGTCTCCAAGTCAGCCAGTATCCGAACACAGGAACAATAGTATGCTCTAGTTGTTAGACACAAAGCAGGAATCACTGGACGGAAGTCTCTGACCTGTGTCATGCAGGCGGCCAGACCAGATGATCAGCAAGGTCCCTACTGCACAAGGTCTATAAGAACACCCCAAAACCAGGCAAGGGTAGTATCTGTGCAATGGAGTTTTTCAAAGCAGCAGAGTGAGCTGTACAAATGCAATGTGAGCCAATTGCTGCCAACCAACTCTGCTCCTTCCAGGCTCGGAGGAGAACAGGGCGACTGATAAGTTATTTTAACAAGGAGGTGAAGGGTAGGCGCAGATTTGCATACAAAACACCGAGATCATGAAAAAAGTCAAATTAAAAGCATAAATCAGGTCCCTCATGGTTTAATCATGAGTGCTGGCAGAGCTAGAATATCCTTTACAACAGCAGCTGTCTCTGTGATGGCAAAGCCTTGAAGAAAGCTTAGCCACAAAAATCTAGATGAACTCTGACACCTGAGACAAATCTTTGCAGGGTATTTGGCTTTTTTTCCCCCTCTTCTTATTGGCTTTTGCCTACATCTTAAATTAGAATCTACACTGGTCTCCAGATCAGGAGACAATCCAAGGACAAAGTCAGAGGTGTTTGTTTTTTTGTGCCAGCATTTCAATGTCTCACATAGAACAGCAGCGCGATCCACATACAGCTCTCCTGTATGCTGGAGGTTTTAATTGGAGATGAGCAGAAAATCCTCCACATTAGCCATGCAAACCTTCCCGCTCATCTTGCTGAGGCAAATCTACACCAAAAAGAGGGCAAGAGCCTACATTTGAGGCACTGGCCTTTAGCTGCCAGCTTCCCCTCCATACGGACCGAAGAACGGACCCAAGAATTCATCATCCCTTCCACTCCTGTTCTCATGGGCAGTGGGAGTCGAGAACACGCCTTTTGCAGTGCTGGGCTTACAACAGCGCCAGTGGCAGTGGCCAGCGGTTTACCATGGTGCCCTGGCCTTCTCTACTTGCACTGTGCCCTGAGACCCCACCAGCCCACTGGCCCCCCACTCCGCCCACCATTTGATCCTCTCAGTCTGCCCAGGCTGAGGGCTCCTCTGCACCTTCTGGCCCCATCCAGCAGCTCCTCTCTGCCTCCTGGTTGGACCCCAGTGCACCCCTGTCTCTGGCAATCTCTGCTTCCCACCACCTGTGGGGTCCTACCTGTATCTCCCTGGAGATGAGCTCCTGGGACTGGTGCAGAAGCTTAGCCGGTCTCGACTAGTTGGGGACATGAGGGGACAGCGTGGGGGGGGATGGCCGGGCCCCACCAGGCAACTGAGTCTGGAGGAATCTGCCCGGGGCAGGCCCTGGTTTGGCTGATCGCTCCACTCCTGAGGAGCTGGGGTGATTTCCTGCCCCGGGACCAGCTCAGCCTGCCAGACACAGTCATGTCCCAGAGGGCTGGTGAGTGTGCCTGGGAAGCAGGGCATGGGGGAGTGGTTCTCTGTAGGGCGTTGGGGGGGGGAGGAGTGCTGGGCTCTGAGGGGCAGGGAAGAGCTGTGTGTGTTGGGGCACTGGGGAGTAGAAAATCTGTGTGGGACCCTGGGCAATTGTGGGGCGGTTGTGGGCGGGGGGTGGTGCGCAGCGTGCTGTGCATTTGTAGCAGGATCAGAGGGCGCTGGGCATAGTGGGTGCAGAGGCGGGGGAGGTGGGGCTCTGACCACAGGGAATCAGGAGATTGTTCCTGTGTTGGTTTTCTCCTGCTGCTCCCCTTTCGTGATGTCTCTCTTTCTTCACCCTGTTGCTCACACAGAAAGCTGGACGACAGCTACCGACTCAGTGATTTGTGGGTTACTTTTCCCCTTTGCAAGCCCAAATCTCATTTCTGTATCTCCATCCATGAGCTCCCAAGAAAAGGAGACGCTTCTCGGAGGGAAATGTATTCTGCATGAGATCAGCCCCTCTCCAAGCAGCAACGAGTGTCCTGCAATCAGAGCCTGTAAAGACTAAACATTTCCAGTCAGCAGACTTGGGTCAGCCTGACAAAAAATGTCATCACAAACCACTCCAGATGAGAGCTCTCTACACAAATCCCTCACTGCTGAAAGCCTGAGATTAGGCGCATGCATGGTGTACATGGTGCAGGAGGGGAAGGACTATTGTGTGTGTTCTGCCTGAAAAGACAGGGCACAAAACAAATCAAGGGCCATTTACAGCCAAGTTTTCCAAAGTACTCAGCTCCCATTTAGGCCGAGTGCAGATTGAGTGACCAGAACTTTGGAAAAACCTCAACATGGAAACGCCAATAGACCAGACATTCACACTTAGGGTATGTCTAGACTACATGCCTCTGCCGACAGAGGCATGTAAAATAGGCTACCCCGACATAGTCAATGAAGCGGGGATTTAAATATCCCCGGCTTCATTAAAATAAAAATGGCCGCTGCGCTGTGCCGGCTCAGCTGATCGTCAGCACAGCACGCGAGTCAAGACGCGGATCGGTCAACAAGGGAAGCCTTGTGGAACGAGGTTTACAGGAGCGGTCGACAAAGGCTTCCCCTGTTGACCGATCCGCGTCTTGACTCGCGCGCTGTGCCGACGATCAGCTGAGCCGGCACAGCGTGGCGGCCATTTTTATTTTAATGAAGCCGGGGATATTTAAATCCCCACTTCATTGACTATGTCGGGTAGCTTATTTTACATGCCTCTGTCGGCAGAGGCATGTAGTCTAGACATACTCTTAGTAACTAACTGTTATGAGGAGAGAGATTTCCTCCCCTCCTTTCCCTTGAATCCTTTCATTTCTCTGCAGGGGACCACCGCAAGCAGGGCTGGCCTAAGGGTTTTTGGTGTCCTAGGTGAATTATGAGTCTAACTATGATTTTGCCCCCTTCCCCGCATTCAATACAGAGAAAAATGAGATGTCTAGAATGAAATTTTACCTTTATTGACTAGGCACTTGAAACGAACAATGTAAAAATTTAAAAAAATCTTAAGCTGACATGTCCTTACGGTTCTCCTTTTACAATCTTCTTAAAACCTCTTACCAAATTCAAGCCCAACACAATACAAAGTCTTGGTAGACACAGCGTCTTTGGGATCACAGCTCGTGACATGGCAGAAGAGCTGTTGCAGGTCGCTGATCGGCCTTCACCTGTATGACTCAACTGTCTGACTGGCCAACACTGGGCTCCGGAGAATGACTCACCGGCCAGACCCCGTCCCCAGCCGCAAACCTAGGCAGTGCTCTTCTGAAGCGATGCCGTGCCGCATTTTAACTGTTTCCATCCACCGCCATGCATCACAAAGCGAAACGAATAATATCACTCGAGTCCTGACACAGCAACGAGGCGCTGTGTGACAAGCGCAATGTTTGATACTTGCATTTATAAGAGAGAACATAGTCATGATTTTAAATAAAGAACAAAATGCACTTCCATCTAATTGGCACCCCTTAACGCTTGGTGCCCTAGGCGGCCGCCTCGTTTGCCTGCATGGTTGGGCCGGCCCTGAGCGCAAAGGCCCGGAGCTGGGGAAAAAGGTCACATGGCCGTGTTAAGGCTGAGCTCCCAGAGACAGACAAGTGAAAGGAGCCAAGAGGGTTCCCACAGCTGCTTGGCTGGAGGGAGCACTGGCAGTGGCTGGTCTGAACTTTGTCTTAAAGTTTGCCTCTCTGTGCTACCCTAAGGACTCCCAATGCTGTGCTCCAGCTGACTAGCGAACCTCCCTCTTCTGAAAAGGTAGCCTGAGGCGCATGGAGAGGGGGGCCTTTTTAAAGGGACTGTTCCATATTGAAGCCCTTCTGTAAGTGTCCCAATTTTTTCTTAAAAATGGGCCAATTGTCCCATATTTTCTGTTTCCCTCCCATCAGTGTGGGCAGGTCCTGCGACTACACCATCAACCGCCTGCCCACAAGCAGTGAGTGGGGGTGGGGGGAGGGCGGTCCAATGGCCAACAATGGGGGTGGCTGTGCACAGTTGTTGGCAGGACGAAGATGCAGTGCACGGGGCCTGGCGTTGATGGATGAAGAGGGTGAAAGCCGTCTCTAACCGGGGTCTCTCTCAGTTGGACTTGCTGGGCAGTGAGAAACAAGAGTGCGAGAGCCTAGAGACAGTCTCACTGAGGCTGCCTGGCCCACCCGAGCAGAAAAGCGAGACCCCTTGGCAGTCTGCCAGTGGGTAGAGGGTCCACCAACAGCCATCATGCAGATGTGCTGGATCCATGACAGGGGCACTGTTGAAAAACCAGGCCTCTGAATTTGGAAAAATCTGTGGTGATATAGGGTATAATTTTCCACAGCACCTAATTGCTGTAAGAGCCCTAATCCCATAGAAAGTAGGTGGGATTTGGGTTTCTAAGCCACTTAGGTGCATTTAAAAAAAAAAGCCATTTGAACCTCTTTTTCTTTTGTTTCATTATGAACCTTGTGCTGACCTAGTTGCTCTTGTGGTGCTGCCTGAAAATGGTTTGATGTAAGGCCTCACATGGGGCCTGCAAGGCATTCAGAAGTGGAGATAAGCAAGAAATGAAAACTGTCCGGCTTGGCTTTCCAAAGCAGTTCTCCTGCTCAGGTGATCAATTACAGGGGGCCATGGTCTTTTCAGCCACCAGAGACTGAGAGGGAATGATACAATGACAGCACATTTACCAGAAAAAGAAGTTTCTAAGTGGAGGGATAGCTCAGTGGGTTGAGCATTGGCCTCCTAAACCCAAAATTGTGAGTTTAATCCTTGAGGGGGCCATTTAGGGATTGGGGGCAAATCTGTCAGGGATGGGACTCGGTCCTGCTATGAGGGCAGGGGACTAGACTCAATGACCTCTCAAGGTCCCTTCCAGCTCTATGAGATATATTATTAGAACTACAGCCCCTCTCATCAGGGAGACAATGGTTCACTATTGTCCTGCGTAGTGAATAGTCATTAACACCAGTGTAGAAAGGGGGGTACTGCTTTGATTTGGCCTTTGCACTCACTGGTGTCAACCTGCCACACAAGAAGAGGGCAGTCCTTTGGCCTGTGTTTCACAGAAGGTCAGACAAGATGATCATCACAGCCTTTCTTTGGGCCTTCAAGTCTCTGCGGTGAATTGAGCTTTATGAATCAGATGGGAAAGGATCGACTAATATACAGTGCAACCTGGAATTGTAGAGTTCTCACCTCAGATCTCCTGCTTCGTGGGTTCATTATACTGATGGAATAATTAACTCCGCAGTGCCAGGCTGAGTGAGAGGCCCACGCTGCTAGCCTCCAAGTTCTGTTGTCTCTTGCTTAGCTAGTCTGGTCTCCCCTATTGAGAGGTGGGTTTGAATCCCACTTCTGGCCTATTGGTATGTGATGCTGTAACTACAAAGGGAAGTTATCTGGCACTGGAGATGGTTATAACGGTCCCTTCTGGCATTAAAGTCGATGAAGCAGCCATGCCTGTTATGCAAGGAACCCTTAAACTTGTGGCTTGAGGTTTCTCAGCCAGACGTAGGGCAGCTGCCCAAGGAACGCACCGCTATCTCATTTCTCATGCCCACGCAAAATCCATAATGAAAGGTTTCCAGTAAACTGTAACCTCCAATTTCAGAAAATGACTGAGACGCGCTGGTTTGGAACCTCTTGGTCATTCAATTAAGGGAAGTCACCTTTTCTATATTAAAAGTATCAAGCTTCCTATTTTACATGTAATTGGATATAATTTTGTTCAGAATATTGAACTCTTCTCTATTGCAAACCTGGGCTTAATTGAAGCTTCGCACTCCGAATTGTTTCCATTTTAATTTCAGTTTGACCTTGACGTTCTGGGGACACTGTGTTCCTTCTGGAGTTCAATGCAGGTGCCGTGAGCAGCACCCCCGGGATCATCTTGCCTTGCAAAACAGAAACAGCTTTGTGCTGGCATCAAGCATCTTTGTGTCAATTCCACCCCTTACTCTTTAATGCAAAGCAGGATCTTTGCATTTATGACACAAGGGGGACTCAGCGGGGTGAGGCACCTTACTACCCCTGCCCTTAGTGCAAGGAAACCTCATCTGGGCCAGCTGGGGGCAAGTTCCCCAAAGCCAATAGCCTCCGACAACACAACCACAGGCCTCCGTAGGCCCTGCTCTCTCCTTACAGGCAATTGTGCAATTCTCCCCGAGTCCACTGAGCAGCCAAGCCCTCATTCTCTGGACACTCGAACAACTCACAGAGCTGCTGCTCCGAGAGGAAAAGCATGCATTGGCTTATCCGTCACACTCAGGATCACCACTCTGCTTGACACGAAGGGCACTTGCAGATACTGATCATTAAAAACAAGACATTTTAAAACAGAGAGCTGGTTGGAGAAGCAAGTAAAAACAAATGGCTACATATAAAATAAACTCAGAACCCCTTCCAGACCCTAAACTTAACAAACACCATGTTTCTCTGTCTCACAAAGGTGTTCACAAGCTTTGCCTGTAGGTAGCTTGTCTCCTCGGTGAAGGGTAACTGGGTGTACCTTAGCACCCGCACCTATTGTTCCACCCAACTATTGTCCTCACTCACGTCAGGCTGTCCCAGGTGCCGCAGAAGCCTATGTACCAACCTCAGGACTGTTAGCAGACAGGATAGAAACCCCCTATTGCTTGTGAGTTCTATGCCTCAATTTTTTTCACCAGGTAGACTAATCCCAGGTATGTGTTTGTCAGTAGCCAAGCAAGGCACAGGGTCCTTGGCATGAGCTGGCTCCTGGTTTGCCAGCATCACAACCTACAGAAAGCATATCTCGGACAGCTTGTTTGTTCCTGGCCGGAATCTCCCTGGGAGACTTTAAAATCTCTGGGTTAGAACTTTGCTCAGACTTTCCTTGTGAACTATAAATTGCTCCATTTACCTGTAGTCAGACAATGCCTGAAATAAAACCTGTTCACCCCTGCAGCTGAGGAGCAGCCACAACTCCCAGGCCTGAAAACACCATTTGCAGGATAGCCACAGAACTCTTTAGATCAGTGTTTCTTAAACTGTATTCCGCGGCACACCGGTATGCCATGAGACAGTTGGAGGTGAGCTGCAGAGAACAACAGTTCTCATATGGTGTTCCTCATAAAAAAATTTTATTGTTTGGTGTTCCTCGGACTTAAAAGTTTAAGAAACATTGCTTTAGATATTAGCCGTACAGCCATTTTGCAGCAATTATGATGCGCCGTGCGATGCGCCTTCAGGAGAGACCTCACATGACACCCTCTGGGAAATGGCTACAAACCTGTAATCTCATTTTCCCCAATCCCTCTGTCAGTCGGTAGGAACAGGTCCCTGAGCTGCTGCCACCCCTGGATGACATGATAACCATCTCCACAGCAACCATCTGTGATGTTAGCAACAGAGGATGATGGCTTCTGGGGCAGGGGTGAGGGGGATGAAAGAGGGGGGAAAGGATAGAAGCAGCAGGAGCAGATGAGCTCACAGCTGTCCCCCTTATTTAGGTGGATGCCTCCCATCATGGAATCTGGGCCCTCTAGTTGCCAGGGTAACAGGAGTGTCATAGTTTTGTGGGGTCAGCAGCTCTTTAAGACAAACTTTTCCATCCCCCTTCCTCCATTTGGATACAGATCCGGGATGCTGTTTTAGCCACCAGCCCGGCCACCCTCTGGATTGCAGTGATGGAGCTAAGCAGAGGGCAGGGGCTGGGGCATCCAGCCGCCTGACTCCCATTCGGTGTATGTGCGTATTGTACATGGCACCACAAATGGCCCATCACCCCCCTCCAGGTTCTGCCACTGCTCAATACTTGGCCCCTCTACTGCTGGATTGTTTAACAGCCAAGTGTCCCCCCCTGGCATTAGCACAGCTAAGCACTGAGAGAGCAACGTACTGAATGAGCTCCCTCCTTGTCCATCAGCGCCTCATAAAACAACTCAGAGCAATACCCGTTTAATGCATCATGCCTTGCTGTGCAAGTACATTTAAGAGCTCTCTATAAACCAAAGTATCCCTTTCCCTCAGTCTCCATGCCGCTGTTGAGCTGTGAAAGGAGAGAGCCAGAGGCCCCCAACCCCCGGGCTTCCGTGGACTTGATTCTCGAACAAAGACAGAGAAGGGAACTCCATATGTCATAGAGAAGATCCCCCGATTGAGGGCCGGCAGCACACAGGGAGGGAGGAATCCCTACTTATCCCATACAGCGAAAGCTGGTGTCAGGACAAGGGGGAAAGTCAATACAAAATTTCAATTCCCCACTCCTCTCCAGGGGGCAGAAAATCTCCCCCCCTCTCACCGCAGGCAACAGGCAGAGCGGAGCAAAGTCCACCCCAGGGAGAGAGCAATTTCACACCCAGGAGGAGCTCTCTCTTAAAACTGACCTTCAGCAGATCTTCTGACTGTATTATTTATGAAGAGATGATTGAATGCAAAAGGCTACGTCGGCTCTGGGCGCTGGCAATTAGCTGTAATAGACGATTACACAGCCCAGGCAGTTCTTAACATTGTTCGTTAGTCACCAGAGCCGCATGCAGGTAAGATTTACCCACTGTCTGCAAAGCTGCAGTTACTGGCGAGCGCTGCCAGCCCTGGGAGCCTTGCTGCTCCCATTCGGCTTTTTGGGGACAAGCCAGCTAAGCCTAGAACCTTGTGCAACACATTGCTGGGCTCTTTGCACAACACAACACAACATGAAGAAGCCCAACAGGCTCGGCTGAGACCCAAGTAACCATTTTTACTAAATAGATGCAAACACATAAGGCCTAGCTGGATTCTGGCCACTACTAACAAACAAAACTCAGCAAGCACCACTAGAAGGTTCACAAACTATTTAAAAGGACAGGGCAGGTCCTAATCAATTGGCAGCCTGGACCGACTATCCAGCTCGCCCAGAGGGTTGCCAGATGGTTTAAAAAAAAAACGCCGGGAAAAATTTGTTGAGCAAAAAAAAAAAAAAAGGTCGGAGAGTAACCAGGGAAACCTGGGGGGAGGATTTGGGAGGTCAGGCAGAAATGCGGTCGTGGCCCACCCCTAAGACCGGCTCTGTCAGCGGCCCCTTGAAAATGGCTCGGCCGCCCCTAAGACCAGCTCTGTAAAAGGATACCACCCGATTCTCAGCCACCTCAGCGGCTTTCTCATAGCAGGACACAGGAAGCCAGCAGAAGCCTTTATTTTTAATTCTACCCTTGCCTTAATCCCTGCCCCCACAGACTGTACTCCATACAGCCCTGGGGGAAGCAGCCTTGGGTACCAACCAGCTTAGCGTTTCCCCCTTTCCAAAAGTACTATAATACGACGGTGTGGAATATGGCCTAAGGGGGCAAATGCTCACAGGCTGTTTTGATGGCTCAGTATGATAGACAGGCCTTATACCAGCCTTCTGCACAAGGTTCAAAATCCACATTAAGATCCTCAGTTAGTTCTCTTAATTTCCATTTACCAATGCCTTTTTGTGTCAGCTGAAGACCTGGTGTTGAGTGAGTACATGATACCCTCCCTTCAGGAAACTAAAAACATCTGGATTAAGATTCCTCCTACTCAGTCTTCTTTTATGCCTGTCTGAGGGTACGTCTAGACCGCACTCTAAAATTGAAATAAGATACACAAGTTGCGCAGCGCAAATTGCGTATCTTATTTCGATTTTATTTCGAAATAGGCCATTTCGAAATCTGGCACATTTACACGGCACCAAATTTTGGAATAAAGCAGTATTTCGAGACATCCCTTATTCCTCGTGGAACGAGGTGTACAGGGATGCCGAAATAGCACATCAGTAATTTTGAAAATTATTTCAAAATAGCGGACATGTTCTTTGGATGCAGGGTAGCTATTTTGGGATACCGCCTTGCAGTCTAGATGTACCCTGATTCAGCACCTGCAGCAATAACAGCCGTTGGATTTTGCTCAGTTCAGTCAGGTTCAAATCCAAAGGGTGAATACTTTTTGTTTTAACCCAACCTCCAGCCTTACTCCTCTCTTATCAGGTGTTTTAGCAACTGTCCGGATAACCCAGCTCTGTTTGCACCTCCCTTATCAAATCCACACTCCAGTGTTTACAACTTACTACGCTTGCAACGCCCTCTTCTTACACAGAAGAGATAGCCGAGTGCATTTCATCTTTGCAGCCATGCAGACAGGGCTGCATGAGGACATGAAGGCAAGGCCTCCTCTGGCTTTCTGAAGATAACGTTGGTTTCCTTTTGAGAGGAAGTCATTTGGGAATTACACAGATCATTTAATTTTCGCTTTCTTGATGTTTTGTCTGACATCTGCTTCCCCCACGCACACACCCCTTGGTACACACGCCGAGCATAATGGACCCTGTGTAAGGGAAGCAGAATATTAAGTGGCTGAGGAATCCTCCGGGGAATAGCTCTGCTTTAACTGCACAGTCATCACCATCAAAAAAACTGTAAATCATTTATTCTACCCACTGCCTTTCTATTAAAAAAATGTGATTAGAGCTGCATGTTCCGTGTTTTTAATTTTACTTTTAATTAGGTGTCTGGAACTGCATTGTTAAGGTCGTTCGATGTCAGTTCCTGGATGAAAATAGCTCTGTTATATCCTGAGTGCCACCACAGTTGATGCTGTTTTAGCTCATTGAAGTATCTTTTAAAAGAACATATTTGAAGACATTTAATACGATTGAATTGGGTTTTGTACCTAGCCTCAAACACATCTCCTATTATTGGAGATAGACTGATAATAGACTGAGGGCAGAAATTGCAAGCGTGGCACTTTGCAACTCTGGAAAAGGCTGTAATTGAGCACAATACAGAGGAACATAAGAATGGCCATACTGGGTCAGACCAAAGGTCTATCTAGCCCAGTGTCCTGTCCTTCCGACAGTGGCCAATGCCAGCGCCCCAGAGGGAAGGAACAGAACAGGGAATCATCAAGTGATCCAACCCCTATTGCCCATTCCCAGCCCTGACAAACAGAGACTAGGGACACTATTCCTGCGTGTGCTGGCTAATAGACATTGACGAATCCATCCTCCATGAATTTATCTAGCTCTTTTTTTGAACCCTGTAAAAGTCCTGGTCTTCACAACATCTTCTGGCAGGGAGTTCCACAGGTTGACTTGCAGCACTAAGCAAGGGACAAGTGTGTTCGGCACAGTACGTACATATAGTAAAAAGAGTATCTCTGCCCCAGAGGGCTAAGGCAAAGGGGGGTTTAAATGAGCTGGGAACCCAATTACCACTGAAGGACAATGGGAGTTAGGAGATTAATTTATTTTTACCTTTGGCCCCTTGGAAAATCTTAGCATCTCCATCTGTGTTTCTTTCTGTGCGTACATTGTGGAGTACAATCTCAGTTTGAAGAACATTCAACTCCAACTGCAGGGAGGAGTAATAAGGAATGGCTTTTAAATTAATTAGGCTGATTAATCAAATGTGTAAGGCTGCCAGATGCACAAGGCACCCATACACAAGAGGCTTGCCCTATCTGATTCCATTCTAGCCAGTGATTTCACAAGCCCCGGTGGCAAATTGAACCCGGCGCATTATGCAGCTGGTATGTCTGCCCTGTTAGTGATGGTGGGGTTACTGGAATGAAATCCACTGATCACCTAGAAGAGCTTGCCTCTGAAGCACCCACAGGGTTTGCAGGGAGATGGCGCTTTGATGTAAATTTCACCTGGCTAGAATAATACTGGAATAAGCGGGTGAAATGCACTGCGGCACTCACTTTATGAAAATTTAAGAAACCGGAGATGATGAAGGGCCCCATTGAGCAAGCTTCTTAAGCTCAGGCCCAACTTCAAGCGGGTGAGTAATCCCAGCAGGACTGCTGAAAGGAAGGCATGTACTAAGTACCTGTAAGTGATTTGCATCGCGGGTGTGAAGATCTCTTATTGCTTTCCACTGCATGGAACCGCACAGCCTCTTTAGTTTATTCGGATGAAGCCTTCAAAGCGACTGGAAGAAAACCCATGGGAAGTTTGCTACATGAAGCATTCCTGTAGGGCCCCTAGAATATACCAGTCTGAAAAATTATTAGAGACAATGATTAACCCTCCCTTTGAGTGTTCCCTGTAAGCTGAGTGGTTGTTCAGCTACCCAGGAAAGATTCAAATGCTGCTCAGCTGACGAGCCGAGTGCCCACAGTGGCAGCATGTGTTTCTATGGGTGGTGCACATCCACACATGTCTCAGTGCATGTAACAAAATTTATTCTGCACATTGACAAAAAATTAGGGGAAAACATCGCTACCTCCCCCTATACATGATACAATCTCTCCCCTCTCATTTGGTCTTTTCTCTTGTGTTTTTATTTCTGAATATCACTGTCCAGAAGGAAAATCTACAGGACAGAGATTTTTGGTTTTCTGCTGTCTCCACTCCCTCAGCAAACAAGAGGTGATCAGCCTCCAACTTCTTTCTAAGGGGCCTCTTGACCCTTCAAATGCCACAGGGATTTTCTAGAGCAATTTTCACAGCCCAGATGCTTCACACACCTTATGCCTAGCTCTTTGGAGTGTCCACAAATGCAAATAGTAACAGTAATTCATCCACAGTTGCTAAGGCTGGTGGATTTTTTTTAAAAAGTGTGTAACCTGAAGATTCACTTGTTGCGTGTCTACTTTCCTAGGATTTTTTTAATTTAAAAATACTTTAGCAGCAAATATTCGCTTACTGTATTTAAGACATACTTTTGTGGCAAGTATTCACATAATCCCGCACAGCTTTTTACCTCCATCACGCTGCTGTGGTGTGGCTGTCGCTTTAAAATGGCATAAGTGAGCTGGAATGAAAACCAGGTCAGCAAAGCAGCAGCTGGGGTTGCTTTTTAGCTGCAGCAAGCAGCAATGTGTAAGATCCAGCCTTCAGCCTGAACCATTTGCCTCAGGTAGCTGCTGAGCATTCCTGGCAGGCCTGTACACGTGTGTGTGTGTGTGTGTGTGCGCGCGCGCGCGCGAAGGGTACAAACACCTCCCCCCCAGGGTCCCCAAGCTGCCCTAAGTTGCCCCAGCCTCCCTCCCCATGCGCCAGCTGCTTGGGGGAAGGCGGAGGCTGATTTCCCCGCCCGCCCCCAGGATCGAGGCTGGGGGGCGGGGCTGGGCCACGGTGGCAGAAATGTGGCAACCACCAGCCCCTCCCATGACTTGGGCCAGGCTGCCGCAGCCACGGCCAGGCCAAACAGGGGCTGATTCTGCCCCAGCCTTCCCAGGCAGCCAGGGAAGCGGGTTGCCGGTCTGCTTTGTAATCCACTGGTTGACCACTTGTGATCGACTGGTTGACCGCGATCAATGTCTTGGGCACCCCAGAGATGGCATATAATTGGGCCCTGCCGGGTGTCCTACAGGAGTCAGGTGATTAGCGCTGCTTGGTAGCAGACTGTTGCTCTTTTCGATGCAAAGGTGGCTCTCAGCTGGGACGCCAATGGTAAACCAACAGTAGACGAACTGATGAAACGTATGCGTTAGCTTGCCATCGCTGCCCGTTTATTTTGAAACGGCTGTATCCAGGCAGTTCCACTGCAAGTGGACTGATTCCTTGTCTTAATATCATTCTAGTTTCAATCAGTATTTATTTCTGAAATTAGTATTTATTTCTGAAATTAGTTTTTAGGCACCTCTGGAATATAACTGGAAATTAGGGGCCATTTTAAATGCAAACACAAATGATTTAAAAATAATGTATATAATTAATTTATAAAAAATGGTCCCTTATATTCCAGTTGTGCCGGTTTGTGTTCAAAACAGATTTAAATATCGCTATGGGGAGAAAAGAGCTGCAGGAAATATATATTTTTAAAATGTTATATTTAAAAAAATTGCAGTCCACATTAACAAAACAAAAGCAACCGCCTCAGAAATTCCTGTGTACGGGCCTGTCTGGGTAAGGTACAACAGCCCCAGGACGGCAGCCGGGAGCAAAAGCTCCGTGTGCTTAGCTTCCTTTGCAATAGCAGCACAGGAGGAGAGAGTGGGATGGGAAGAGGCAAAAGGAGGATGGATGTGCAGAGAAATGCCTGCTGAGACTGTTCCCAAGGAGGTGCCAGGCTCAGCATTGAGATGGCAAAGTGCCCCCCCCCCGAGAAAAAAGTGTGGTAGAGAAGTGGGGGAGGTTGGATGCAAACACTCCTGTATAATCCAAGTGCCCAGACAGCTGGGAAGCGAGTGGCTCTAAACATTTGCCTTTGGAGTACCTGGTTGGCTGCTACAAGATGGTAACTTTTACATTCTCATTTAGCCTTGACTGGATTTTAGTGCATAGTAGAATCTCTGCCATCCATTGACAGGGAGACTCATATCAGTCACTGCTTAGACAGGGTGCCCCACTAGATTGGATTCAGCTCACAACTCTGGTGGGGAGCAGCAAAGATTTCAATCTGTGAGTCATTTATATATGGAGATATTTTATAGAGCTGGAAGGGACCTTGAGAGGTCATCAAGTCAAGTCAAGTCCCCTCCCCTCACAGCAGGACCAAGTACCATCCCTGACAGATTTGCCCAGATCCCTAAATGGCCCCCTCAAGGGCTGAACTCACAACCCTGGGTTTAGCAGGCCAATGCTCAAACCACTGAGCTATCCCTCCCCCCGTTTACCTACAGAGCTTGCAGGGAAACAGAGTGCTGAGGAGCACAGAGCATATAAAGGGCTGGCTTCATCCAAACACACCGTGCTCTCATGTAGCACACTTAGCTCTGCCAATGCACCCCCACCCTGAGCCATAGGAGCCCCTGCTATCCCAGCGCTGGGCCCCACATGGTTTTCCCAAGGCAGCTCTGTCCTGGGACCCTAACACAGAGTGCACAGGCTGGTGCTGGACTTTATAATGTCTCCCGATGAGAGCGAGGAGCGTGAAACGCTCCCTTCCAACTTGTGCCCTAAGTCTGGTGTTGAGCCAACCCCTCCAGAGCTGAGGGGGATAGCCCTTCCTTCCCACACCCCGCAACCCCCCTCAAATCTCCAGTCGCAATACGACACAAACCGCACACCCAACACGAGCGACGGATCCGGGCGAGAGCCTCTTTGCGTACAAGAAGCTGAAGAGTCAATGTCTGATCGAGAGGCCCAATTCCATGGCTCACCCAAACCTGATAGGGCCATGAGTTCTTCTTTCCCCGGGTTAGGGCAGAATCTGTCCTTTTCAGTAAAGCGTGACAACACATGAACTACTAGGTAAGTCCCCTCTGGCCTTAGAATCTATTCCATCACCCCATCTGACTGGGTGTAAAACAGACCGCTGAACACAGCTCTGCTCCTTCTGCCCAGTTCCAAACCAAGGACTATTGGTGTCAGATAAACATAACAACAGCTAACGCTGCGGCAACTGAGCAATTGTGCACTCTGGTGTGGCCCGAGGAAAGCTGGTTCATTTTATTGGCAGCCTCCATTCCCCTTTCGTCCTCAGCTCAATCTGTTCTCATTGTTATTCCCAGCTCTGATGCTGTTCCCAAATCTCCTCTTTGCCCAACCCATTAATCTGCCTTTGGCTCCCCTCCACCCTCCGAACTGTCTTGGACAAATACATCTTAATGTGTCCCTCTGCATGACTCCTGTTTTCTCAGATCTTTTCCTCTCCTTGTCACGCTCGTGGCATGCAAAGCCCTTTCTTAATCCTTTTGAGCTTTCACAGCCTTGTGAGTTTTCTAGATTTATCTGTAGGTTATCAAATAAGGAGGCGGGAGAAAAATTGTTCTCCTTCATCTCAGAGGGTAGGACAAGAAGCAATGGGCTTACATTGCAGCAAGGGAGGTTTAGGTTGGACCTTAGGAAAAATTGCCTGTCAGGGTGGGTAAGCACTGGAATACATTGGGAGGCTGTGAAATCTCCATCATTAGAGATTTTTAAGAGCAGGTTAGACAGACACCTGTCAGGGATGGTCTAGATGGTGCTTGGCCCTGCCATGAGTGCAGGGGACTGGACTAGATGACTTCTTGAGGTCCCTTCCAGTTCTATGATTTTATGAAATCAAGGCCTCTCCTGCCCCCTTTCCCTCCATTTCCTTCTCATCGGAAAACGGAATCTAGGAGACGCACCATGAGCTGCCCTAGGTGCAGTCTGAGGCAGAGCTCAAATGAGAAGTGAATTCCACAGCAGCTCACTATCACTCCCCTTGGCAGCCTCTAGTCACTGCAAGGGGTGCGGAGGCGAATAGAATTCCCCTTTATCTCACGGAGTGCTTCAGCTCAGCCCTTCTGTGGTGGCTGGAAACAGCAGAGTAGTGAGATGCCACTGCCGGGCTGTAGCAATGAATCTCTGATTCCCAATGCTGGCTCCCCGGACTACATTAGAGTAACTGCTTCTTTGGGGCTAGGCTGAGACTTGGACTGTGTGTCCAAAGAAGGCAATGGGAGCCCACAAGTCCATATGTTCCAGGGATACATGGGACTAAGCACCATTTAGTGGCTATTGAGAGGCAGGATGATGGAGTAGCTAGGGCCCTCAACTGTCAGTCAGGCAACCTGCTGATCTCTTAGACAGAGGGTGGGCAAGGAAATGCCAACACAGAGAGGGGAAGTGACTTGTCTATTTGGACTCAAGGGGTACGTCTACATGACATGCTTCTTTCGAAAGAGATCGTCTAGACCAGTGTTTCTTAAACTGTGTTCTTGAGAACAACAGAGTTCAAAATGGCCGCCTTTTTTTTTTTACTCAATAACTTTCCCCCGACCCTTTTTTTTTTTTGCTCATCAAAAAATCCTTGGTGTTGCCCATTAAAAAAAAATATTGTTTGGTGTTCCTCAGTCTTAAAAAGTTTAAGAAACACTGGTCTAGACAGCCATAACTTTTTTTGAGAAAGTGATCCGCTTTTTCAAAAGAGAGCACCCAGGCAATCTGGATGCTCTCTTTCGAAAAAGCCCTGTATGCGGTCAAGAATGCCTTTTTTCGAAAGAGCTCTTTTGGAAAATGGCATTCTTCCTCATAAAATGAGGTTTACCGCTATCAGAAAAAACCGCCGCATTCTTTCGATTTAATTTCTAAAGAACACGGCAGCAATCTAGACGCAGGTGAAATTTTTTTGGAAAAGGCCACTTTTTTCAAAAAAACCCTGTAGTCTAGTCATAGCCTTAGATTTTCCCTCTCCCCTGTACATCTGTACAACATCTTGCTGATCTTGTTCAGTGCCTCTAGGGGTGTGTCTACACTGCAGCGCTAGCTTGAATTCGAGATAGTCTTATTTCGACAAGTCCCTTAATCCTCGTGGAATGAGATTTACCGGGATGTCAGAATAACGTACCCATTATTTCGATTACATTTTGAAATAACGGGCGTGCTGTCAAGACGCGGAAAACTCTATATTGGGATACCGGAAATATCCCGAAATAACGCCGCAGTGTAGACGTACCCTGGGTGCTCCCACATCAATTCCTTCCCCAGAGTAGGTGAGTGGGGAATTGGTGGTTTAGAAGTGGACAAGAGGGAGACTTTGGGGATGCCACCAGAAAGTCAGTCTGTGTGAATGTGGCTGGAGTGCTAGTGGCAGACGCAGATCTCTCTGAACTCTTCCCTTAATAAAGAGACACTTCATTTCTACAGGCATGGAGTCCTTTCATGTTAACGCATGGTACATGAAACAACTGGGAGCCTGGGTCCGCCTTCTAGGCCACAGCCTTTGCCGAGGCCCTGGCTGGGTTGATTTAGTTGGGATTGGTCCTGCCTAGAGCAGGGGGCTGGACTTGATGACTTTCTAAGGTCTCTTCCAGCTCTATGTTTCTATCATTCTATGATTCTATGAGTGTATCATAATTTGTGGCAGTCAATTATTACTGGGGCAGGAGGGAAACAGGGGAGATTGTGTATTGCATAGTTGCCTTTGAAGTCTGCTCCTGAGTCAGTGCAGCCTTCCCCTCGGGGCTCGGCCCAAAGGCATAATCTAAACACAGAGGCAGGTGTTGCTGGTGCTAACAGCCTTGCATTCTCTCTATGGCCTATCACCATGTGTAGACTGGTTAGCTGGCGAGCGTGCACATGTATGTGTGAGTGAGAGAGACATGAATCATTACAACTCAGTTTGGAAATGAGGCCAAGGGTCTGGAGAAATACCAGGTGCCAGAGCAGATGAATGCTGTGGAATAAGTGAGAACTCCCTCAAACCACTCACAGCTGCTTTTGAAAATGAAGCTGCTGGATTTGACCCTTCAGGTAACTCACTTCCCTTCCTGTCTGAGTTTTTTGTCTCCAGGTTTTTTTGGATTCTTTTTTAAAAACATCTGTCTGCCAAAGTCTTGGAAGCAGATCTCCAGCCTGAGAAATATCTGTCCCCATTTTCTCCCAGGTTACTAAAGAGAAAATGACTTACCCTAAGCTTTTTGCATTGAAGTCAAAGATCCCGGTTCTACTTTCTCTCTCTTTCGGGGTTCAGCCTGTGTGTCAATCACTCTCTCAACGAGCCTAAGAAAACATGTAATGAAAGATGGCTGTGGGGCTGACTTTGATGGAAAGCAATGTGTGTGTGTTTGTGCGCGGGTGTGTTTTTGTGTGTGTCACTCTGCTAAGAAACGACTGCAAGCCTTACATAAACTGTCAATTAGGAAAACTTCCTCAGCCAGTCTTGCATGAAGCTGGCACAGCCTCCCCTCACACTGTAATGTAACAGCGGCTGAATAATTTATCATGTCCTTTGTAAAAAGTAATACTGTTCTCTGCTAGGTCTCAGCATCTCGGAGTTTCAAGTGAGTTCTCATCCTTTATGTGATTGAAAAATATTAAGAGAAGACAAAAAATCTGTCCGACTTTTTTCCAGCTGAATTTGCACATCTTCTGAGTCAACTAAACCACAATAACCTCATCAGGTCCAGGAGGAAATAAGAGACGTAGGGCCGGTCCTGCGGTCCTCTCCTATTCCTAGGAAAATCAAAAAGCAGTACATAGCCACACTTCTGTAAGATCATCCTCTCAGTCTAGCTACCACTGTAGCGAAGCACCTCACAATCATTAATTAATTTAACTTCAGGACATAGATCTATTTTACAAGGGTGTTACTAGCCCTATTTCAGGTGGGCAGAGAAGTGAAGGGACTTGCCCACAGTCACTCAAGGAGTCATAACAGAACCAGTAACTGAATGTAGATCTGTCCAGTCTTAGGGTATGTCTACACGACAGAGTTTTGTCAGAAAAACGGCCGTTTTTCCGACAAAACTTGAGGAACATCCACACTGCAATTGTGTTCTTCTGCAAGAAAATTGAAAGAACAGAGGGTTTTTTCCGGCATTGGTAATCCTTATTCTATGAGGAAGAAGCCTTTTTGCGAAAGAGCTCTTTCGCAAAAAGGCATGTGTGGATGGGAAAGAGGGAGTTCTTTCAGAAGAAGAGGAAAGAGGAAAAAGCACAGGTGCCCTGGTGGCCATTCCATCCATAGCAATCACAGCTTACATGCTAGAAAGCGTCCATTTCAGTCTGGACGCTCTCCTTCGAAAAAGCAGATCGCTTTTTCGATGCACTTTTCCTGTGTGGATGCTCTCTTTCAGAAGAAGTTTTTTCGGAAGATCTCTTCCGAAAAAATCTTCTGAAAGAAGCCCTGTAGTCTAGATGTAGCCTAAGGCTTGGGCCTTAATCTCACAGCCATTCTTCCACTCCGAGGACGCTGCTCCCTTACTGCAGGAGTCTGTCATAAATTGTCTCATTGAAGCCAACAGACCCAATTACATCTGTTCCATACCATACATTTCCTTCCCCATTTGCCAGAAAACTCCTTGCTCTTTGTCTCCAGCATGCAATCATCATTGTGGGTTCATTATATTACAAGCATGTCCAAGGCACAAGGCCTTCTGCCAGGCAGAAAGAGAGAGGACAAACTGAGAGCAAATATCTCCCCTGTGGAGGTGGGTCTTTTCTCATGCCAGGCCCAATCCTGGTAGGTCCTGAGCAGTGTTCCCTGTAAGCTGTGCAAGTGTGCTGCTCAGGAGAGATGCAAACGCTGCCCAGCTGATTAGCAGAGCGTCCACTGCTAAGATTTGTTTCCACTGGTGGTGCACATTCGTACATGTATTGGTGCACATGACAAAATTATTCCACACATAGATGGAAAAACTCCACACATGGATGGAAAAGATTAAAGGGAACATTGGTCCTGAGTGCCTCCAACTCCCCAGATTCTGGATGGAAAAAACCTCTCCTTGACTGCTGCAGGATTGACTACACAGAGGGCATAATAGCCAGATACAGGGAAATGGTTCTCCATTATTCCCATTCAGCAAACATCTGAACTTGTTCTCGGCCTACACTTCCCCAGAGCAGGGGAGGCCAAAAGAAATAACGTCTTTCTGTGGGGGAAGGGCTTTCATGCCTGCTACTGAATTAGAAGCTTGATTTTTCACTTTACAACAAAACTGCAACAGACAAGACCGCAGCCTATGGGTATCTGTGACATGACTGCTGCTTTGCATTATCCGGTGTGTCTGGGAGTCATTAAGCATATAACGCAGAGACAGGATGGGTGAGGTAATAAACCTGAAGAAGAGCTCTGTGTAAGCTCAAAAGCTTGTCTCTTTTCACCAACAGAAGCCAGTCCAACAAAAGATATTACCTCACCCATCTGCTGTGTCTAACATCACCCAGGGTTCAACATAGGTAAAGGCCACCCTGGATACACTAAGGCTATGTCTACACTACAGGGTTTTTGCACAAAAACCCGCGGAGCATCCACACCTCAAGCGCATTTTTGCGCAATAAAATTTACAGTAAGATGGCAGAACAGAGGGGGTTTTGCAGTGTAGGTATACCTCTTTATACGAGGAATAACTCCTTTTTGTGCAAGAGTTCTTGCGCAAAAAAGTGTGTGTGGATGCTCAACAGGGGTTTCTTGCGCAAAAAGAGCCTATCACAAAAAGCACAGGTGCTCTGATGGTCATTCTGTGAATGGCAATCAGAACTTTCTTGCGCAAGAATGTCCATGCAGTGTGGACGATCTCTTGCACAAAAGCACATCGCTTTTGCAATGCGCTTTTGAGGTGTGGACGCGCTTTTGCGCAACAAGTTTTTGCAGAAGATCTCTTCCGCAAAAAGCTTCTTGCACAAAAAGCCTGCAGTGTAGACATAGCCAACGTGTATATAACAGATCTGTTCATGCCCTAGACCCTGCCAGCAAATTCTTGGGTCTCTGCTGCGATAAGGAATGCACATTTACACCACTTCTTGTGTTATAAAATTATCTCCTTTTCCTTTGGTCTCCCATGCTCTGACAGATCTCAGCCTGCCATGTGCTGCCATTTGCATCCAAGCCTTAGACTGAGCATTTCAGGACTCCGCAAAGCTGCCCATACTAGAAGGCAGCTTTAGAAAGGTGATGGGTGGTTCTGACAGCTACCTATGGTGGGCGCTTCCGAATTCTCATACATTGCTGTGGGATTACAGCACAGTGCTCAGTTTCTCTGGGGGCAGGATGCCACAGTGATTAAATAGAGGCTTTATCACACACAAAGAGCTTTAGGATCGATGGGACACAGTACTATTGAATAGGGGCCCCTATGCCCAATGGCAATCTGGGGGGAGGGGAATGACAATTTTTAGAGATGTGATCACCTCTGCCCCCAAGTACCCTTTTCTAGCCAGGGGCCAAATATCATTCTACAAGTTGAACCTCTCTAATCCGGCACTCTCTGGTCCAGAATATCTGTGGTCGGGCATGATTTTAGTTAGCCTGATGTCCACTTATCATGGGTGTGGCCAAGTTTCCCACAGTCCCATAAAGTTTGTTTACAGACACCAGTCCTGACTCTCAGTGTTCTGTGCTGTTATTTAGCTCTAATTTACCCCTAAATGTCTTCTAAGAGCCCGGTAAGCAGTGGAAGTGGTGGTAATGCTATCAGACAATGTTAACCTTCTGTGGTTTGGCAAATTCTCTGGTTCGGCACCGGTCAGGTCCCAAGGGTGCTGGACTAGAGAGGTTCCACCTGTCGTAAGAGCCCCATTTTAAGAGAACATGTCCTTAGTCGCTCCAAGCCAAATCTTTCTGACCTTGGTAAGGATACAAGATTCCTTCTCAGCCTCAATCACCCTAGTGGTGGGCCAGCCTCCAAGAATGCAGCTCAGTCCATCCATCAGCTCTGGCTTCTCACTTCTCCAACCTTTGGTGAAAATCTCCAGTAGCAAAATGTTCTACCCCCTCATCCTGCGGCTGGCACTTCTGCCTATTGAAAGCTGCTGGAATAAACATCTCACCAGAGAGTCTGGAGGGTTAATAACCAGTCAGGACCCATCCAGAGCTTTGAAGATGCAAATGTATAAAAACTCATTATTATCATGCAGGGGGGTGATGCAACAGCTGAAATCATCCAAGTGTTTCTTCCTCTAGGGCTTTGATCACACTTCCCCCTGTGACATCATAATTTATACCTTAGCCTGGAATTGGCAGCTCATTATGGATCCCAGAGGGGTCCTAGAAAGCTGATCTGTCCCTTCCAAGATGCACGGCCTGCGAATGGGGTAAAGCTGCAGGGCCCTAGGTCTCTTAAAGAGGATCACATGCCCTTTCTGTTAGCTAGAGAACATACACAAGGGCACTGTGTGACTAGAGGTGAAGGAAAAAATATGGCTCTGAATGGCTCTGGGCATGGTATCACCAGTGCCGTTGCAGGCAGAGGTTGTCAGTTTTGGTTTGACATATTCCCGGAGGTTTCGTCACGTGACCTACTATTTAATTAAAGATTAGCCTGTAATTTCTGGAGGCTGTGGCACCAGCCAAGAGGGTTGGTAACCCTAGTTGCAGGACTTCGGCCTTCCCCGTCCCCACCTCCCTTGCAACTTCTCTTACGTGATCGCATCATGGCTAAAGCATCTCAGAGTGCTGGCCATGTTAGTCGGTAACTTTAAAAACAATGAGCACCTTAGAGACTCACCAAAAAATATAGATAGTCTCATGAGCTTTCGTGGGCAAAACCCATTTCTTGACTCAAGCTCATCTCATCTGAAGAAGGGGGGGTTGCCCACAAGAGCTCCCAATACTACATATATATTTTTGTGAGTTTGTAAGGTGCCGTGGGACTACTTGTTGTTTTTCATGGCTAAAGAATCACTGCTCTGTACCCCCTCAGCATAAAACAAGCGTGAACTTGAAATCCAGCTTCCCCACCGGGGGAGTGCAGGGTCCAGTTACATAATCACATAGGCCACGGCCTTGTCTGTACCACTTTTCATTCACCTGTGTTGAGTTAGCATTGAATGACAATGTACCTTTCTACAGGGATGGGTTACTGAACTGATACCTGTGCTAAGAGGGTTGAAAAAGGTTCCCACCAATGACTACAGAATTCGCATTTAGTGGCATTTTACACACCTACACACACACACACACACACACACACACACACACACTGGCACAGGAGAAAGAGCCCTGAAATCTTCATGCCCATCTACACAAAGATTATTGGCTTCTTTATCAACCTCCTTAGATCATGATTTCATTCTATTTTAGCTGCTATTGCTCAGGGGTAGAAAGGGGGTTGATTTATCAGGCCCATCTCAGCCACGAAGGGAGATGGCGCAGGACTTATCATTTCATTTTGCTAGCGTCTCTCATTTCTAATTTATACACCGAGCACTGTGACAAATTGAATTTGTGTAACATAGTCAACAAAAGCTCTTCTAACCCAAGCTCCCTGTAATGGAATAACATTGTTGGAAACACACATTATGTGGAACCGGCAAACCTGGGGTAAGTGTTGGCATTCACAGCGACAATTCACTTACCTACGAGGCCTACAATTTCTGGCCTAATAGAAATGTGCACCTTTGTAATTACCTCTAATGATATCAGCTCTTTTCCAATCTCTCAAGCATCTGGGAAAGGAAAAGGAGACAAATAAGCAATGCAGAACTTAACCTAGAATGCCAGATCCTAGACTGAGCTCTGCTGAATGCACAGGGGACGGAAGAAACAAGAGTCTTTACTGCAAACATCCTACCAGATCTATTTATTTCCTGCCCTGGCCATCCCTTTCAGCAAGGCTGTTCATCATCACAGCTTGAAAACCTGCTTAATACAGCAGTTCTGCAATGAAGATGCAGCATTAGCCAATGGCACATGGGCTTTGAATGAATATATCGCTGCGTCCGTACCATTTACTGATGACACAGCCCACTCTGGGCTGCAGTGGGAGGTGAATGCAGATCAGGCCAATTCATTATCATTGAGATGAGCCAGGAATTGTTTAGTACAAAACCAAAAAGCCTGTCAAATGAAATCCCCATGTTCCCTGCCTAGATCCTACCTGAAAATTTGCCGTGAAAAATAAGCATTCACTTCTGAATTGGCAAAGAATAAGCTTTGTAGGAGTATGGCTGAGTGGGAAGGGCAGGTAGCAAAGGATCAATGGCTTCAGTGCACTTGTTCCAGAATCTGAACACCTTCTGATTTCCAGATATAGGCCTTGTCTCCACTATGCACTGGATCGATGCTGCAGTGATCGATCCATTGGCTGTTGATTTATCATGTCTGTTTACATGCGACAAATTAATCTCCGAGTGTGTTCCTATCTACGCTGGTACTCCACTAAGATGAGAAAAGTAGATGGTGTCAACAGGAGAGCAGCCCCCGCCAACCTTACTGCATACAAGACGCCACGGTGAGTATGTCAACTTCAGCTACACTATTTGTGTAGCTAAATTAGATCGACAGTACCGGTAAGTGTAGACAAGGCCTAAGTGTCAGGCACACACAAAACCATCCCCAACCCTAAACACACAACTACCTGAATACTGTGTACAGATGTGGTCTCCTCACCTCAAAAAAGATATTTTGGCCTTGGAAAGGGTTCAGAAAAGGGCAACTAAAATGATTAGGGGTTTGGAACGGGTCCCATATGAGGAGAGGTTAAAGCGACTGGGACTTTTCAGTTTAGAAAAGAGGAGACTAAGGGGATATGATAGAGGTGTATAAAATCATGAGTGGTGTGGAGAGGGCCGATAAAGAAAAGTTATTTATTAGTTCCTAAATAGAAGAACTAGAGGACACCAAATGAAATTAATGGGTAGCAGGTTTAAAACTAATAAAAGAAAGTTCTTCTTCACACAGCGTGTAGTCAGCCTGTGGAACTCCTTGCCGGAGGAGGCTGTGAAGGCTAGGAATATAACAGAGTTTAAAGAGAAGCTAGATAATTTCATGGAGGTTAGGTCCATAAAAGGCTATTAGCCAGGGGATAAAATGGTGTCCTTGGCCTCTGTTTGTCAGAGGCTGGAGAGGGATGGCAGGAGACAAATCGCTTGATCATTGTCTTCGGTCCACCCCCCCTCTGGGGCACCTGGTGCTGGCCACTGTTGGCAGACAGGATACTGGGCTAGATGGACCTTTGGTCTGACCCCGGTACGGCCGTTCTTATGTTCTTATGTACCCTTAATACGCTCCTAAAATACATTGTTTCTTAAGGCCTTGTCTACACTTACCAGCATAGTCGATCTACTTCAGCTATGCAAATAGTGTAGCTAAAGTCAACATATTGCTGGAGTGTCTCACATGCTGTAAGGTCGGTGGGGGTTGCTTTCCTGTCAATGCCTGCTACTCTTCTCGTCTTGGTGGAGCACTAGCGTAGATGGGAGTGTGCTCGGAGATTGATTTAACATGTCTAAGCAGACGCAATAAATCGATGGCTGGTTGATCGATTGCTATAGTGTCAATCCACTGCGTAGTGTAGACAAGGCCTAAGAGAGAGACCCCATTTGCTTTACTAAGACAATGAACTTTTTATACTAAGTATCACAATTGCCTTGAGGGAGTTAAGCACTTTCTCTTGTTTTCAGGCTTTTTTTTACATCAGACATGGTTTTTAAATTCCCAGCGTGGGACACAGAGGACAAAAGCCTGCCCTCTGTATTCAACATCTAAATCTGGGGTTAATACCATTGACTTTGGTGGAGTTATTCCTGATTTACATCCACATGACTGAGAGCAGGATCTTGCTCAGAGTCGGCGCCAGTAGCAATCCAGCGCAGCTCTGCCCGTCACCAATCCATGAAGCAGCAAATGCTGCTGCCGTTGGGTTGGCAACGGTGACCCACAAAAGTATTTCTCATACTCACTTCTGTCAAAAACAGCTTCCACCCTGCGTGTACAGGAGAGAGAGAGGGAGAGAGAGACTTGTCATTTCTTCACATCCGAATTCAGAATCCAGAGAGACAAAGTCTAAAATTAGAGTACACCACAGACAGCAGCATCTGAGTAAATTAAATTAATGTCACTCCAGCAATGGCCCCTGGGGAGGCTGCACATATACCTGGAAGAAACTGATAATAACATATGAAGGTGGAAGCAAAAATGAAGCAACTGCCTCTTTTCTATTTCTGCCCTTGGCTGCATTTTCCTGAGTTTGATTTTTTTTTATTTTGGGGGTGGGGAAGGGGCATGACTTATGATTTTGAAACATCACTTAAAGAAACAAGCATATGATCCCTGGGAGAGAAAAGAAGACACCTTCTGTGACCCCTTTCCAGATCAGCTCCTACAAGACACAGCCATTCCAGATTTTGCCACTTTTTCCTTTGATGTGCTGGTTTCAAGCAGCAAAGGCACTCTGCACAGTGGGCAGGAAATACTGCTAGCCTTCCCAGCTGTATTAGCGAGACAGTGGCTGGTTCTAGGATTAGTGTCCTAGTATCGTACCTAAGGATTTTCTTTCTGTCTGGCAAACTAGTGATGCTTACTTTATGATGCTCACTCTTTTACCCCCCTGAACTGGGCAGCATGACCACTGTGGAAGATGGGACATGGTTGTATGCATCACTTGAGTGGGTCATTGCCTGTGGAGTGACTGAATCATGCTTGAGTGGTGTGAGGCCTACCCAAGGGTTGCCAGATGGTTGAAACAAAAATACTGAACACCCCCCCCCCCAAAAAAAAAACACAGTGAAAAAATTCTGTTGAAGGAAAAAAAAGGGGGGGGGAGACCAAAGTTGTTAAACAAAAAACAAACAAACAAAAAAAGGACTCCAAGGACTTATTAAGCCAAAATAAAATAAAACTGCATTAAAACAGCATGTCCCCTTTAAGAGTGAGTGCAGGAATAGGAACAGGGGAGCAGTTGAGCACTAAGACCCAGGGGAAGCAAAAGACCCCTAGGTCTTTTGGCCAGCAGCCACTGTATGCCAGCAGCCTTGGGGAACCAGGTAAGCATGGGGGCTGGGGTCGGGGGCTGGGGCCGGGGAGGGGCTCGGGGGGGCGGGCACTGACTGTTTGTAGGGTTGCCAGGTGCCTGGCATTTTCGCCTCCTGGCTGGGGAAAAATTCAGAAAATACTGGACATCTCAGATGTCAGATATTCTCTGAATTTTTTTACCGGGACAGGAGGCGAAAATACCGGACTGTCCGGGTGAATACCAGATACCTGGCAACCCTACGGAAGGCCTGCACATAAGTGCCTTTGAGGACTCATCCAACTCTCTGGTCAGGGATGATTTGTCAGGCATAAGCAGGCTCAAAGTGAGAGGTAACTCTGGCTTAGTCCGGCTCAGAAGTATCACAGTTTAGGGCTTTACAGTATGATACAAATAAGAATGATGGCTGCATACAAGGCCAATGGCCACCGGCTATACTCCTAAGGCAAGGGAAGGAGGAAGGTTCCTGGGGGGTGGGGAGGAAGAGAAGAGGACGATCAGAGAAGAATAAGGGAACCAAGCACCTGATTCCAAGTCCACTGAAGACAACAGGAATCTTCTGTTTAACAAAAATGAGTTTTGGATCAAGCCCAAAGGCAGCCAGAGAAAGGAAAAGCTGTTTATTGAGCTATTTTGGCTTCTGTTTACTATAAAGCAGATGCTTATTGTTTGGTAGAATAATATATTGTCAGGAAAGCTGGTTGTACTTGGAAGATAGGAGAGGAAATGGCTATTTAGGAAGCTAGTGTGTTTGTTTGTTTGTTTGTTTGTTTGTTTGTTTGTTTGTTTAAAAATCCCCCCTCACCTTAAAAATCTTGTGAAATGTCAAACAATGTCAAAGCAAACAAAGGAGAGCCAAGCATAACTTTTTGTTTTGTAAGCTGACTGCTGTTTATCTGGGAGGCTGAGTCCAAGACTGGAAAGCACCAGGCAGCTCCTCTCCCGCACTGGGACAAAACAAGACTTTGCATGCAGCCATGTTTTGGTCCACTGAGATGAAGCAAGTTGGCATCGGGTGTGTTGTTAAAGTGCAACACACTTTAAGACCCAGCACTGGAATGATAGAGCTGGTCAAAAAATAGGGAAAAAATGTTTCAAGACATTTTGATGTTTCAGTTTCAAAACTGGTATTTTTCATTTTTTAAAATCTCCTTTAAACTCCTTTTTCTTGTGGACTGCGGCAGAATGAACTGTGCATAGGGCTTGATGTTTTTTCTTTCACTTTTCCCATCTTCTTCTTCCCAGTCCCTCTCCTCCTCCACCATTCGGTAACTTTTCAGAACTTCGCTAACCTTTCCTGTCACCATGGCAGAGTAACAGAGTTTCATTTTTCATTTTGCCTCCATACTGTGTCCAGAGCAAGAAAAGTTTTAAAGAGCTACAGAACTGCAAAAATAATAAAGGGAAAAACATTAAAAAGTGAAAAATGCCTAATTTGTCTGCATTTGTCAGCAAAAAAGAATAAGAGGACAAGAGGGTGAGAGGGATGTGAAAGACAAAAAAAATCACATTAAAAAAACTTAGAAAAACTTTTTTTTTTTTGCAAAGTTGGGGGGGTGGGAAGGGGTTATTTCTTGCCATCCAAGTTTCAAATGACCAATCTCTCCCAGCTCTGTGGAACTTCAACTAGACAGCTGACCAGAGCTGTCAGAGCTGCAGTCAGAGAAGCAGGATGGAGACACATCAGCTGAGCTGTCTGAGGGAAGCATGTTGTCCCCCAGGCCTGTTTTCGGCCTGGCATGAGCTAGTGTTGCCGTGGCTACCATGTCCTGAGTACCATATTCTCATCTCCGTCACTGACATATGGACTGTGCCCTTCCTCACTCTACACCAAATGAGCCCCTTGCAATGAGCTAAAATTAAGTGGTTGTGTAGGCGTCACAAAGTGGTGTCTCGCGTGTTACATGCCTGCAGATCAGAGTGCTGCCTCTTACCAGTGCAGTTCAGTTCTGAAACATTCATCTGCTTCCACGCTTGCAGTCTCAATAGCGCACTGTCCTTTGCTCACCAAACCAACACCACCCATTTCCCCTGTGAAGGGAGAATTGTACAAGGGCAATGGCGTTAACAGTCCTCGAAAGCTGTGAAATATGCCGGGGTCCCTGATATCCGAGAGGACATGCCCGAAGAAGCAAATTGAGGGACATCCATTGGGATGAAGACGGATGGTATTGGCCTGTAGCAACACAACATGGATCGAAAGCAAGGTGGGGCCAAGGCTGGGATTGCGCCGCACAATAGGCAGCATAAATGCATCCATGTTGTTATCCAGCCGCCTTACCTGGGATTAGCATGTCTTGCCCTAGCCTGAACTCTGGAAGCACGCTACTCTGCTTCGCCCCACTCCAGACGGTGGGGTTTGATCCTTAGTTCCTGCATTTGAGGAGTGACGGAGAGGACGCAGGAGCAGACGTGACTTCAAGCCATCTATGGCAGCGACGGGCAACCGAGATTAGTGAGCAGTCCCTGTGAGTGGCCCGCCTTCATTTCACTGGGCCTCATGGTTCCAATGGAGGGCAGTCTGCGCGGCCTGCAGTGCACTCAGAGCCAGACTGAGCCATTCCGGCACCCCGGGCAGACAGTTTAATTGCGCCCCGGGTTGGGGGAGGGCGCATGCGAAAGTGCTGGGAGGGAGGGGGAGGCGTAAGAAGTGCAGGGCTCTGGTGCCCCAGTCAGGGAGGGGGACAGACAGCGGGGGTGTGGGCCGCTGGCAAAAAGCCAGTGGGCTGCAGGTTGCCCACCACTGACCTATGGGCTCCTCGTATTTTAGTTTCATGCAAGTGTTTTCCCAGCCCCCCCACAGAGCAAGGCAGATCAGCTTCAGGGTTAGGCTTGGTCTACATTAAAGCTGATCCACTTACATAGCTGATGGGTGTGAAAAATCCACACACTTGAGCAATGCCGTTAAGCCAACCTCACCTGTGGTGCAGACAACGCTAGGTCAACAAAAGCATTTTTCCGTCAACTTAGCTACTGCCTCCCAGTCTTTTCCCATGCCAAGGGGTATCCTGTCAGTGTAGGTAGTGTCTACGCTGACGTGTAACATCGATGCAGCTACAGCTGTGCCATGGTAGCTGTTCTAGTGGGGACAAGCCCTTAGATGCCCATCTGGTAACCTTGTCAGAAGGACATGGCTCCGGTACTTAACAGTGGGACGATAATATTTATCTTTGCTGGGCTCCATCAAAACTAAAGAGCTATTGTTCTGACTCTGAGTTGTTTGCCTAAGGGAAAGCCAGGCGCTGGTTTATGAACTTCGACAATCCGCCGCTTGGCCTCACTGCCCAGCACTGCAACAGGAAAGTCTGCTGGTAGCTTCAGACAACAACAAACTTGAACATAAAAACCCAGGTCGGATTCACAAGGGCTGCTGATTTCAATCCATATAGAAATAGAAAAGGAAAAGAAAGAGGGGAAGGGGGCTTGAAATTATTCATCAGGGGTCTCAAAATGACAGCCACGGGGCCATCTGCAGCCCGAGCGGTTCCACAATCCAGCCCACATGTGGCGGCTAGCTTGTGAGTCCCTGTGGCCCTGGAGGGGGGCGGGACACTTTACCCAAATCCAGCCCCTGCTTCACACACCCCAAACACCCCCTCCATCAAGCCCCCTCCCCCGAGGGACGTGGGAGGTGCCAGGGATTACTGAGGGGCCTGGCGCAGGGAAGCAGCAGGGGTTCCACCCCCACCCCACCCCCCGCACTCGCCGTGGTGGGCGAGAGCCGCAGGAAAGCAGAGTAACATGTAGCAGCCTCTCCTCCGCTCTTCTACCTGATCCCAGGCCAGCCTGGTCCCTCCACTTCACCCTGGAGGTGGGAAGCAGAGCGCCCCAGCCCCAGTGCGGGCTGGTCTGGGAGATGGCGGCAGAACGGAGCAGGCTGCTGCATAGTTCCACGGCCCCACAGCCCTGCAGGCTAACCTGAGTATGGGGGACCAGCCAGTCATTGGGGGTCTGTGTAGGGACCCCCAAAGCACAGAAGCTGGGGCAGCCTTGCTGAACCATCCTATGGCTCTGTACCTCTCCCCTGGGCCACAGGGACATGCTAACAGTGGCACAGAGCTAGCAGCCAGAAGCTTCTCTGGCCCCTCAGAGCTACCGGTGGTGCTACCACCAGAGGCCCCGGGGGGAAGGGGTGTTACATCGGATGGGGGCATCAGGGGCACTCCCTCTCTATTGCATCTTCTATTATAAAAAATATACTGTTGCCTAGAATCAGCATTTGGGCATAAAGTTGTCTCATTTATTTTTCTTTTACATGAAAAGCTGAAACCAAGTGTCATTTTCAGTAGAAAATTAATATAATTTTCATTTCATTTTGAAATGATTCTCCAAGCCAAGTTTTAATTTTGACATTCAGTTTGTGAGGGGTGGAGGTCAGATTGAGCATTTTCCTACGAAGAAGGCTGGTAGTAATGAAACAATATTTTTCAACGCGGAATCGTTCTGCACAAAAGTTGTCAACCAGTTCTGTTTATCCAGACCTCTGTCCCGTCCCCCAAATCTTTCAGTTCTCACAAGTTTTCCTTTTGGTATCCCATAATTTAGCATAATCAATAGTAGCCTAAATGTTGATTCATGAATCTAGACTACCGCATGAAATAGCATTATCTGGTCATAGTAAATCCAAGGTCAAGTTATTTTATGAGCCTCTTGGAACCTGTAGGAATATCATTTAGCAAACATTAGCCATGCAAGGCAATAATGAGAATATTTCCTGCTTTTATTTATGAAGCATACTCAATGATTAAATGACAGGAGAGAGAAAGAGTATTGAAAACTAGCCTTTTAATAACACAGTACAATCTGCTAGGGTTTCACTGGTTTTTTTTTTTTTTATATACACTCAGACTACAGTCTATCCACATAATCTTTGCAGTCATCAAAGACAGATGGTGAAATAGCGAAAAACTACATGAGGCTTGACTATTGGTGTGGGGAGGGGGGCTGAGGGGGGTTGCGAAAGACGGCATGCAGGTTTTCCACAACTAGCTTGAGTGCAAGAGGGGGTAGTTTCAAAAGGCTTGCCAGCTAAGCTGTCATGCTGCAGCAGGCAGCACTTCTGCCTGGGTCGTAATCATCTTGGTCCGGGAGAGCTAATGAATACAACCCATAACAACAACAGGCCCTTCCACCAAACACTGGCAAAGAGGAGGGGGGCTATGTCTAGACTGCAGGCTTCTTTAGGAAGAAGCTTTTCTGGAAGAGATCTTCAGGAAAACTTCTTCTGAAAGAGAGTATCCACACTGCAGAAGCACATCGAAAAAGCCATCTGCTTTCTCGAAAAAGAGCATCCACACTGAATGAACACTATCTCACATATAAGCTGTGATTGCTATGGATGGAATGGCCACCAGGGCACCTGTGCTTTTTCCTCTTTCCTCTTCTTTTGAAAGAACTCCCTCTTTCCTGTCCACACACACCTTTTTCCGAAAGAGCTCTTTTGGAAACAGGCTTCTTCCTCGTAGAATGAGGATTACCAATGTCGGAAAAAACCCTCTGTTCTTTCAGTTTTCTTTTGGAAGAACACAATTACAGTGTGGACATAATTGAGGTTTTTTGGGAAAAACGGCCGTTGACATACCCGGTGCGAATCATCAATTCCCAGGGAGCCCATCCAGGGCCAATCTGCTGAAGGGTTTCTTCAGGTTTATGCTTCCTTCGGATTGTTCTACATCTACCCTGGTGTGATGGATGGGATCACAGAAATCCCATGGGGTTGTCCCCTGATGTGCTGATCAAGTCACTGAACCAGTCTTCCTGCCTGCTGAGGCTCCCCACCACTCTGTCCTGCTGTGCCGGTTCCTCTGGTCTCCCCCAGCCAAGGCACAGAGTTGGGGTCACCTTCCCCCCTCCAGAGCAACACAGACACTGAACCAGCTCAGCTCTGGGAGGGCTCAGTGATTAGGCCTTTGACAACACCCAGCAAACCAACCCCCCAAAGGGACCAACCCCCCAAATAAATCCATCGTATCCTGTGTAAAAGTTCTACCCAGAGAAAACTCATAAAGATGTTTGCCCCCTTTATCAATGAAAGAAAGATATGCACAATGATGGCTTCCCCCCAACCAGGTGACAATGATTTACAATGGGCTTGATAATAAACAAAAGTGTTTGATTAAGAATAAAAGGTAGGATTTAAGAGGCTGCAAGTGAAAACATACAGATCAAAGTAAGTTACTAAGTTAAAATAAAGAAAAGATGCCAGCTAATTCTAATACACTAAGGGTACATCTACACTGCAATGCTATTTCGGGATACCGGAGTATCCCAAAATAGCTATCCCGCATCTTCACAGCATTTCCCTGTAAACCTCATTCTACAAGGAGTAAGGGACATTTCAGAATAGTGCTTTATTTCAAAATCTGGCACTGTGAAGACGGTGCCAAATGACGAAATAAGCTATTTCAAAATAGCATTGAAGTAAGATACACAATTTGCGTAGCTCAAACTGCATATCTTATTTCGAATTACGGTGCTGTGTAGAAACTTGTTACATGCAAATTCTTACCCTAAACAGTTGTTTCTATCTCAGGCCAGAGTTGATCTTTTTCTCACCGGGACCAGCAGCTTTGCCTTCACCCTATTGCTACAGTTTTCTGTTTCCAGGTCCCTTACCACGTGTATCCTCTTTGGGTGGGGAGGCAGTTTCAGAAGCAAGCTGAAGAAAAAGACTTGATTGCTTTCCACTCCGTAAATAGACTTCCCCCTAGGGTGGAAACCCTTTTTTCAGTCGCTCTGTCCCAATGGAAAAGTACCAGATTCAAGATGGATTCCAGCACCAGCTGGCCCGTCTACATGGCTTTCTAGGACAGTTTGAGCATACAGGACAAATAAGACTATTCACAGGTAATGGGTTTGAGTACTGAGTCATTAAGTTCCTAAAGTATCACTAAAGGACCTCATTAGCACATTTAGGAGTAAAAGCAGATTCACACTTCATCTTTCCAACTCCACATACAAGAACGATACATGCACCAAAACAGGATACACAGATTCAGCAGATTGTATCTTTAAAATTGGTATGTTACATGACCTGTTTTGCATAATCTTCCAATTATGCATATTCATAAACCAATTTTTATAAAGCATGAGGGGGGGAGGGGACCAAGACACATGAGTTTATTTAGTTTACAAAGCAAATAGAGTCATATTGTCAATCAGTCAAGAGGATGAGTTTCTGCCAGCCAAGTCCATCCCAACACCAAGACTTTCAAACTGCGAACAGGAAGCACAAGGAAAGCCTAGAGCATCCCATTCAGAAACTACTGAGACAGGAGCTGTCTCTTCCCATTACACCACTTTTCACTATGTCATCATCTTCAGATGTCGGGAGTAATGGAAATATCAGAGGGACATAGCTGCCAGGTTTTCACACTTATTTGGATTCCATTGTGCCATTACCAAAGAGGGACTGGGTTATCCGGGCTGTGATGGGGTAGGGAGACGAGGGTAAACTTTGATCTGACTTACAGTGGTAAAGCTGAGCTCACACAGCTGCAGCATTTAGGCAGTTGTGCTTTGCACCAGAGAAGTGCCGCCTGAATGGAGCTTTGAGATGGTACAAGTGTGTCTTTACGACTTAAAGAAGACATTATTGCAAATTCTATTTCATGCTTTTCATATGCCACTAAGTTTCCATTACATGGGCAAATGAATTATACACAAAATTTCATAGCTTCAGTAGGAAAACAGTAGCTAGGTTTTGACTTCTCATTAATCTGGTGTCGGTGCACAAAAGGGGATATTTAATGCTGGCACTAGCAGATTAACAAATTGGCTTGGCTAATATAACACAGGGTATCACAAAACTGCCAGAGAAACGCTAAAACTATCATCTTTAATGGAAACCAGGAATGGCCTGCCCTCTGTGCTACCAGAACTCAATTTTCTATGAAATTTAGAGCTAAGATTTTGTTTTATGTCGTGCAATAAACCGCTTTTTGGAGCGGCATTAAAGCTTGTAGAGACAGTGCCATTTTGGGAGCTGCCAGCATGGGACCTGGTTTGCTACTCACATTAGTTTTACCCCTGTGTAACTTCACTGCCTTTAATAGAGTCACTCCTGATTTACACCAACTCAGTTAACAGGAGAATCACGTCTGCTGCCTTTTGTTTCTTCCAGTGGGATTTCCATCAGCAAGTCCCTATTGATTTTTCTCTGGTGAGTCATCTGCTGAACCTGCTCTCCAATAAGCCTCTTGTTTTCAGGGGAGATTAGTGCAACAGACCAAGGTTTGGCTATAAAGCAAAGTTCCTTTTACCTATTCCTCCAAAAATGGTTTGTTGAGGCCTTTTCTAGGTTAGAAAAGTTCTGAAGGTCCCTCAGCTCCAGTTGTATTCCCTGACAGCATGCAGTGCATGGATATTGGAAAACTGGTCACTGTCCCACGTAATCGCATATGGGCTCGGAGGCAGGAAAAGATGGAGTGACTTTGCCAAGGTCACAGAAGAAGTCAGAGGCAGAGTTAAGAAATGAACCCCGATTGCTTCTTTCCTGCCACCATTTGTCTGTTTTGTGTGTTTACGCTGTGATTTTCAGTGTGGGGCAGTCTCTTGCGTGTCCGTAAAGCACCTAGCACAAAGACACACTGATTTCACTTGTGGTCAGCAACACTATCATAATACAAATGAATACTAATTAAAGCAGTGGGGCTTCTAGAAGTAACTAAAGGGTTAGTGGAGAAACGCTCTCAACTAGCCATGTTGTTGGGCGTAAGGAGAATGTTGTTTAAAAATAACTCTTCACTCATTATGCATGCAACAGTGAAGATAAATCAAATCCCTGATTAAGAGAAAGAGTGAAGGTGATTGGATCAACATTGAAGCTGCGGGGATGCCCGGAGATATGACCCCATTACAGGGAAAAGGGATTTTTGTTTACTCCCTGTGTGCAGAGAGTAGCATTTCCTTACAGCATAGTGCAGGATAAGCAAATTCTACTGCCTGATTATTTTTCAGTCTTAAAAAAAAAAAAAAGAAGCCCTCCTACGTTTTCTTTAATTAAATGTATTCTGAGGGTAGATACTCACAAAGGCCCATATACGGCATCTTCTGTAATTTATATTTCTTCCAGCGGATCATTTTCCCCTTGAGTTATGTTGTTACTGAACAGTAATCCCCAAGAAATTTACTGCTCAGGGCGATGGTTTGTTAGTTAATTGCTGGGGAGAGAACGAACCTAGGAACTGTTCCCATTCTTCTTGGCTGTTGAATGGGACTGGTTTGTTAAACTGCTTTTCAAGGAGATTATTTCACGTAAAAACTGTAATCAGTGGCTTAGAGCAGCCGCATTGGTTGGGATTGGGGTTTTTTGTTTAGTTTTGTTTTGGTTGGTTGTTTTTTAAAGAAAAGAATAGCAACCACAGGGAAACTGAACAGCAGTGTTGGAAAAACCCTCTGCACGCAGCCAGTTGCTCTTAACTAATCTAAACAAGTAGGGCAAGATGTATGAAGGTGTACAATTGAATGAGGCACATTGGAACATCGGAGGTGTAAGCTTCGGCTCACATCCTGCCTGCAGGTGGAGGGAGAAAAGATGATCACACAGCACTCAAACGCCTACAAAATAATACAGCTTTCCAAAAGCCTGTATTTGTTATTTGTACTCCAGAAGTCTCAAACAATATGGGGTTACCACTGTGCTAAGCGCGGTATAAACACATAGTGAGACAGTCCATGCCCCAAAGAGTCTAACAAACAAGACAGAGTGGGGGACCCCATTTTGCAGATGGAGAACAGAGGCAGAGAGAGATTAAGTGACTTGGCCATGGTTACACAGGAAAATGGTGACAGAGTTGGGGATTGAACCCACGCTTGCTATGTCTCAGTCCCATGTTTCAACAAGACTACTACAGATAAGATTCAGGCCTTGTTCCAAGTTCTATGGCTATGTCTACACTGGTGGGTTCTTGCTCAAGAAATCTTGTGCAAGAGTTCCTGCGCAAGAACTTTTGCACAAGAACACATCCACACAGCCATGTGCTTTTGCACAAGAGCATCCATGGCAGTGTGGACACTCTCTTGCGCAAGAAAGCTCTGATGGCCATTTTAGCCATAGGGCTTTCTTGCGCAAGAAACCCCTGCCAAGCATCCACACTGCCCTCTTGCCCAAGAGTTCTTGCTCAAGAGGGCTTACACTTGTTAGAAAAGAGTGTCGCTCTTGCGCAAGAATCCCTCTCTTACCACGCTTTACTGTAAATCTTCTTGCGCAAGAGCGAGTGGGCAGTGTGGACACGCTTGCGCAAGAACCTGCCAGTGTAGACATAGCCTATATGTGTAGCCCTCAAAACTCACTTTGATCTGAGTAGTAAGTAACTACCAGGGTTAAGTAAGAAAATCAGACTGTTCAGAGAACCACCATATGTTAGTCAAACTTTGTCCTGTCTAGGTTTTTGTACAGCTCTAGGTCTAAGTATTTGTATAGTATTGGAGCATTTTGCAATTAATGGATTTTAGTTTCACATTAGAGGAAGTAGAGGAGGATAGCCCCCATTCATAGATAAGAAACTGAGGCACAGGGGGCATTGTTACTTGCCCGGTGTCATATCAGTGATTTCCACAATAGCCAAAAATGGAACTTAGCCATCGAGGGTCCCAGTCCAATGGCTTAATGATTAAAGTATTCTTTCCTTCATCTGGTAATCTGGTGACAATGGGCTCTCTCGTGAGACTTCCTGTACTTTGAGTTGGGCCATGTGGACGCTTGTCTGCTTCTTATGTCTAAAATCTGCAGTTTAGCAAGGTTTTCTTAAAATAATTAGAGATAATGAAATTCTCCATAGTTGGTTATACTGGACAGGGGCAAACAAAGCATATCGAAGGGAGGAAAAACTATCGAAAGTTTAGGAAGGAAATAAACCTTTCTGCTTCAGAGCATAATCCCTGGACTAATAGGGGTTAAGAAACTTTCCCTATGGACAGCTTATTCCGTAATTGCCTATTTTGGGGTTTTCTACACTTTGCTGTGAGGCATCTGGAATTACCTAGGTGCACACATTGTTATGGTTTTTTTCATAGAATCATAGAATCATAGAGCCGGAAGAGACCTCAGGAGGTCATCAAGTCCAGCCCCCTGCCCAAGGCAGGACCAATCCCAACTAAATCAACCCAGCCAGGGCCCTGTCAAGCCGAGACTTAAAAACCTCCAGGGATGGAGATTCCACCACCTCCCTAGGGAACCCATTCCAGTGCTTCACCACCCTCCTAGTGCAATAGTTTTTCCTAATGTCCAACCTAGACCTCTCCCACTGTAACTTGAGACCATTGCTCCTTGTTCTGCCATCCGTCACTACTGTGAACAGCCACTTTCCATCCTCTTTGGAACCTCCCTTCAGGAAATTGAAGGCTGCTATCAAATCCCCCCTCATTCTTCTCTTCTGCGGACTAAACAAACCCAAATCCCTCAGTCTCCCCTCATAGGTCATGTGCTCCAGCCCCCCTAATCATTTTGGTCGCCCTTCACTGGACCCTCTCCAATGTGTCCACATCCTTTCTATAGTGAGGGGCCCAGAACTGGACACAATACTCCAGGTGTGGTCTCACCAGAGCTGAATAAAGGGGAATAATCACTTCTCTAGATCTGATGGCAATGCTCTTCCTAATACAACCTAATATGCCATTAGCTTTCTTGGCTACAAGGGCACACTGTTGACTCATATCCAGCTTCTCATCCACTGTAATCCCCAGGTCCTTTTCTGCTGAACTGCTACTTAGCCAGTCAGTCCCCAGCCTGTAACAATGCTTAGGATTCTTCTGTCCCAAGTGCAGGACTCTACACTTGTCCTTGTTGAACCTCATCAGATTTCTTTTGGCCCAATCCTCTAATCTGTCTAGGTCATTCTGGACCCTATCCCTGCCCTCCAGTGTATCTACCTCTCCCCCTAGCTTAGTGTCATCCGCAAACTTGCTGAGGGTGCAATCCATCCCCTCATCTAGGTCATTAATAAAAATGTTGAACAAAACCGCCCTAGAACCGATCCTTGGAGCACTCCGCTAGAAACCGACCGCCAACCTGACATTGAGCCGTTAATCACTACCCGTTGCGCCCAACAGTCTAGCCAGCTTTCTATCCATCTTACAGTCCATTTATCCAATCCATACTCCCTTATCTTGCTGGCAAGAATATTGTGGGAGACTGTATCAAAAGCTTTGCTGAAGTCAAGGTATATCACATGCACTGACATGCCCATGTCCACAGAGCCAGTTACATCCTCATAGAAGCTAATCAGATTGGTCAGGCAGGACTTGCCCTTAGTGAATCCATGTTGACTATTCCTGATCACTTTCCCCTCTTTCAAGTGCCTCAAAATGGATTCCTTGAGGATCCCCTCCATGATTTTTCCGGGGACTCAGGTAAGTCTGACTGGTCTGTAGTTCCCTGGATTGTCCTTCTTCCCTTTTTTAATGATGGGCACTACATTTGCCTTTTTCCAATCATTCGGGATCTCTCCCGATCACCACGAATTTTCAAAGATAATGGCCAAAGGCTCCGCAATGACATTTGCCAACTCCCTCAGTACCCTCGGATGCATTAAATCCAGACCCATGGATTTGTGTACGTTTAGCTTTTCTAAATAGTTCCTAAACTGTTCTTTCCTCCACCAAGGGCTGTCCACCTCCTTCCCCTACTGCGTTGTCTAGTGCATTTGTCTGGGACCTGACCTTGTCCGTGAAGACAGAGGCAAAGAACGCATTGAATACTTCAGCTTTTCCCACATCATTTGTCACTAGGGGGTATGTCTAGACTACATGGCTCCGTCGACGGAGCCATGTAAACTGGTTTACCCGGCATAGGCAAAGAAGCGAGGATTTAAATAATCCCCGCTTCATTAAAATAAACATGGCTGCCGTGCTGTGCTGACGATCAGCTGATCCGGCACAGCGCAGTAGTCTAGATGCGGATCAGTCGGCTGGGGGAAGCCTTTGCCGACTGATCCCTTATGCATCGTGAAATCCCCGCTTCTTTGCTTATGCTGGATAAACTAGTTTACATGGCTCCGTCGACAGAGCCATGTAGTCTAGACATACCCTAGGTTACCTCCCTCATCCAGTAAGGGCCCCACACCCTCTCTGATCACCCTCTTATTACTAACATGCCTGTAGAAACCTTTCTTGTTACCCTTCACATCCCTTGCTAGCTGCAATTCAAAAGGTGCTTTTGCCTTCCTGATAACTCCCCTGCATTCTTGAGCAATATATTTATACTACTCCCTAGTCATCTGTCCAAGTTTCCACTTCTTATAAGCTTCCTTTTTGTATTTAAGCTCACCAAGGATGTTCCCGGTAAGCCAATCCAGTCGCCTATGATATTTGCTTTTCTTGCTGCGCATCGGGATGGTTTCTTCCTGGCCTTTAAGAAGGCTTCTTTAAAATACTGCCAGCTCTCCTGGACTCCTTTCCCCTTCATGTAAGCATCCCAGGGAATCCTGCCCATCAGTTCTCTGAGGAAGTCAAAGTCTGCTTTTCTGAAGTCCAGGGTGTGTATTTTGCTACTCTCCTTTCTTCCTTTGGTCAGGATCCTGAAATCTACCATCTCATGATCACTACTTCCCAGGTTGTCACCCACTTCTACTTCCCCTACTAGTTCCTCCCTGTTTGTGAACAGCAAGTCAAGCTGTGCATTACCCCTGGTCGGTTCCTTCAGCACTTGTACCAAGAAGTTATCCCCAACATTCTCCAAAAACTTCCTGTGTACTGCTGTATTGGTCTCCCAACAGATGTCAGAATGATTAAAGTCCCCCATGAGAACCAGGGCCTGTGATCTGGAAGCTTCTCTCAGCTGTCTGAAGAAAGCCTCGTCTACCTCATCCACCTGATCCGGCGGCCTGTAACAGACACCAACCACAACATCACCCCCATTGCTTCCACCTCTAAACTTTACCCATAGACTCTCAACAGGCTTTTCACCCTCTATATACTGGAGTTCTGAGCAATCATACTGCTCACTTACATACAATGCAAGTCCTCCTCCTTTTCTCCCTTGCCTGTTCTTCGTGAACAGTTTATACCCTTCCATGACAGTGCTCCAGTCATGTGAGTCATGCCACCAAGTCTCCATTATTCCAATCAAATCATAGTTCTTAGACTGGGCCAGGGCTTCTAATTCTTCCTGTTTGTTTCCCAGGCTTCTCGCATTTGTGTACAAACACCTTAGATACCCAGTTGATCGCCCTACCTTCTCCAGGGGTCCTCCTTTGTTACTCGTTCCTCCTTGTGTTTCCTCCCGGTAGCCAACTTTCTCACTTACCTCAGGGCTTTGGACACCATCCCCTAACCAACTTAGTTTAAAGCCCTCCTCACTAGGTTTGTAAGCCTGCCCACAAAGATGCTCTTTCCTCTCTTGGTTAGGTGCATCCCATCTCTTCCTAACAGTCCTTGTGCTCGGAACAGAGTCCCATGGTCAAAGAAACCAAAGCCCTCTCTCCGACACCACCTGCGCAACCACGCATTTTCTTCCTCAATTCGACGATCCCTACCCGGACCTTTTCCTTCAACCGGAAGGATGGACAATAACACCACTTGCGCTTCAAATTCCTTCATCCTTCTTTCCAGCGCTACATAATCTGCAGTGACATGCTCAAGGTCATTCTTGGCCATATCGTTAGTTCCTACATGGAGAAGCAGGAAGGGGTAGCGATCCAAAGGTTTGATCACTTTTGGAAGACTCTCAGTCACATCCTGAATGCGAGCTCCCAGTTAGCAGCACACTTCTCGAGATTGCAAGTCTGGACGGCAGATGGATGAGGGAGTCCCTGACCACCACCACCCATCTTTTTCTTTTGGGGGTGGTTGTCGTGGAACCCCCATCCCCAGGACTACGCATCCCATGCCTTCCGGTAGATGGTGTTCCCTTCTGACTTCTTCCCTGAGAGGTTCCTGCTAGTTCTCCACGTGCTCAACATTATACTATAATCTGAAGAAATGTTGCTTTAATAGAACACGCATAAAGGGTATCTGAAGATGGCGAATGAGAAGCACAAAGAAAGAGAGATGTACTGTAGGGACTCACCAGCTCCAGAAATCTTCCATCAGTTAATTGAGCCTCACAAACCATGCCTATCAGCCCTGCTAAAGCAAACCAGAATACAGCCGATCCCCAACTTACGAATTTACAAACACTAGGTCGTAACTCAATCTGTTCGTAAATCGGATTACATTCACTTACGTGCAGCCGCGCTGTTCGTAAGTGCGGATTTCATTCGTAACTCGGGGACTGGCTGTATATGAGGTTGGTTGTAAATACGAACAGTCGTAAATCGATGCGTTCGTAACTCAGGGGCCGGCTGTATATGAGGTTGGTCGTAAATACGAACAGTTGTAAATCGATGCGTTTGTAACTCGGGGGCCGGCTGTATATGAGGTTGGTCGTAAATACGAACAGTTGTAAATCGATGCGTTCGTAACTCGGGGACCGGCTGTATATATAATAAAGAGAAATGATGGACTCCAGTTTATACCCTTCTTAATTCAAACCGTAAGGGCACAGCTTGACCTCAGTGCTGTGTTTAGACAGCGACTTAGGAACTCGTTGCTAATGTCGTGGCCGAGGCTGTCCTAGAAAGCAGAGTCAACTGTTTTGCAGTGTCATCTGTATACCAGATTGGCTGCAAAAGGAAATGGAAGGCCTGATTTTTGCTCTTGTAGAAGTTCAATGCAAGCATAACCTGAGAGAGAGTCACTCCACTGCAGAGAGAAGAAACGCAGGCTCTTGCTGTTGTGATCTGCCTTGGAGAAGGGGTTCATGGGATGCAGCTCAAGGCAACCGGATCCCAAGTAGCTGGTAGCAAGTAGCTTTGGTGTTCAAAAGCCAGCCTTGGCTGACTGAAGGAAATTGCCTGCTGCAAAGCACAGGAGGAGAGGGGGAAAATGATACCTTGCCTCTAGCTGAAAAGGCATTGTTACATTAGGAGTTACATCCTGTAGCTTTTAAATGTAACTCGATTAGAACCTTATCTTCTGTGTAATGACTACCGTAACAGACTGCCTTGTGCCGAGATTCGATTACGGGGCTGACCTCAGCCCATTTACGAGGGATAATGTGGACTTGGGGTGCAGACAGGAGGCTTTAGACCACCTGGGCTCTGGAGTCAGAATTAGATTTGCCACAGCGTGATTGTGTTTGTGTCTTGATCCAACTGTGCTTTCAGTAAATTGCTCTGTTCCTCCTACTGCCCCCCTTCCTGACTTGCTGCTGTTTTAAAGTTTCCTCCAGCAGCAGAGGGAAAGTTCAGGCCCGGGTAAAGGAAAGCTTTGAATCTGGGTTCAATGGCAAGCAATTCAGCACTGAAGCAGCCTCCTCCTCCTCCCCTGCCCCGCAGCAGGAAGCAGCCAGGAAACAAACATGAAGGTGCAACCCACTCAGGAACTGAAAGGCTGCTTGGCATTTCTGTCCCAAGGGTAGGGGTGGTAGCCATATTGACTCTGAGTACTAAACATAAGCATTTTCAGTTGAAAACTCCAAAAATCTCAGGTTTTAGATTTTTTTTCAGGAAACCCCATTTTTGGAGAACATTTTCACAGCAATCTCCGCTTTAATTGAGAACCCACTTTCCACCGAGGAAAAACATTTCAACAGCACGTTTTGAACTGGCTCTACACATTTGAATTCCAAGCAGCCTCAATGTGGGATCAGGACATCTGGTGGGGGCCCATCACCCGGAGTGTTATTGTGATGCTTTTAACTCTGTTCAGCACAAAAACAGACTCTGTAGTGGTGCTCCAGAGGCAGGTCACCGCCTTTGATAACTGGAAGGACTCTGACATAGCCGTCCTAATGTGCAGGCGTGTAATTTTTGTACAGGAGCTAGTGTGACGGCAGGGGGACAAGAGAGTCTGGGACGCGACTGAATCTTCACTCACCTGCTAATTGCAAAAATAAATTGCAATAAGCAGGGATGCTTCCCGCACCACAGGAGACTGGGGGAGCCCTGATGTGAAATGTTCTGTCCCTTTCAGAGCTTAATTTATCAGCTATCAGAGGTCAGGGATCCTGCTTGAGCAAATCGTGCTTTCTTCAAGGAAACGCTCCCCGTGACAGTGGGGTAGTGCAGCAATATCATACCTCATGCAGCACCAGAGACAACTTTTCTCTAAGCTGTTGGGGGGGGGGGAAGCAAAGCACAGGATTTCAGCATGAGAAAGTATCGGCTGTGTTTCCCAGGACAAAGCTAAGAGTTACAAACCATGGTAACATCCAAGCCCCGGGGCACCGGCGGTGCTGATTCAAGGGGCAGTCAGCCCTTACTCGGTCAACGCTCCTGTTGATTTCAAGAGGGTTGCCTGACTGGATATGGGGGGCTGTATTCTGCCATTAAAGCCTCACACACCAAATCCCCATTGCTTTGAATGCAGGTTGCCAACACAAACATGAGGCTAAAATTTTCCCTCCAGTAAGTGATGGCTAATCCAGTGAGGGGAGCCTTCACCTCAACTTTAAGTGTACTGCAAAACATTTTCTATTCAGACCAACAGTGCTTGAAGGCTGCATCATTGTATGCAAGCCTGAAATGGATGCCATTTACCTGTAAACAAAGACAACATCAAATAACATGGAAGCCCATCTATCTTCGAATACAATATTTCTGAACAGACTTGCAACATTTGTAGTTTTGTACGTATTTTGGGAATTTTTAAAAAAAAAATCTATTTTAAGATACTCTTTCCATTAGCATAACAATCAGAGCCAATGGCTCTGCCTCTACTGGAATCAAGTGAGCAGATTCACCCCAGCTGAAAATCTGACCCTGTATCTTTTAAAGAAGAATTTCTGGGCATAAAAATCCCTGACAGGCTACGACAGGGAATGTGAGTTAGCACTAGCCACACAATGTTCAATACCCATGTGCCGGAGTGGAAACGTAAGTTCCAGCTAGACCTTGTGCGAGGTAACTAGCTTATTCCCAGTGCCATATGATCTATCGCCAATGCAGTAGTTCCAACTCAGCATTCCCCCGCCCTCCCCCGGCCACACACACACACACTCATCAAGTCACTATTCCATTGACTGTGATATACCAGGGCCATTAGAACCAACGCAGCAAAATTGCAATGGGGCGCTGCCATGGTGCCTGGACCTGCTGTGAAAGACGGTTATAGCCAAATTCAAATGTCAAGCCAAATGTTAGCTTCAGAAAAAGCCCTAAGAGGAGCATTAGGTATAATGTGTGATTTAAAACAGAGGTCAGAATTAGATGACTAACCTAGCAGTTGGAGCTTGGGGGAGCTAAGAGGGACTTTTCTCCGTTGCTAAGCGTGAGGTCGCACAATTAGGACTAAGGTAGGGAAAGGGTTTCCATTTAAAGGAACGCACCAATAAATCTGGTACAGACTATTTTAGCAGGCCAGGATGGACTCAGTGTCACCCCAACAAATGCAGTTGCTTCCCCTTCTCTGCCACAACGTAGAAGGCTGGGGCTTTTAATAGCCCTTTCGGAATGTGCTTTATTAGGGTTGTCAGTTGTTCATGGAAAGTCTTTGGCGTTAATAACTTCCTTGCTCGCCGCAGACGTGCAGCACTGGAAACTTCACCTCACACAGGGATTTCCTGAGTTTAAATAAACAAACAATCCTTGGATAGCACACGCAGAACTCCTTGACACACCATTAATGTTCTCCGAGCAACTGCTTTCTGTTGACAACCCGCCTTCCAAGCTAAATCAAACAGCAGAGCTCCACAAAATTGGAGACTAACAAAGTTAATTTCCCCCGTATTTCATCTCACGTGGGCTCTGGGGTTCCTCAGGCTTTCACATTTCTGTGTCAGGGTTTCCTGTGATGTGGGCCAGAAGAACAATTAGATTTATGGCCAGCCACCAGAGCTTAGAAACAAAGCCAATTGGAGATATTGTTTTCAGAATGTGTGTGGGGAGAGGGGTCGGGCAGGGTTAGGTTGAGGTCTGCAGAAAGAAACCCAACTGTTGTCCAATCCTGGATGCTTTTTGGCTGCATATCAACTACAGTGAGGCCAAAGGAAAAGGGTGTAAAAGTGTGTCTGTGACATATCTTGTCTGTTAGCGAAATAATCACACGATGAATGGGTCCCTCGCAAGTGTTTGCATTTTGTATCGTTCTGACCAACAGATGGCCTTATGTTACAGCACCAGAGCATGGGTTCAAATCCCCACTCCACCACCAGTTCCCTTTGCGACCATGGCCCAGTCACATGCCGTGCCTCAGTTTCCCAGCTGTAAAATGAGTTGAACACATGTTTCTGTCATTTCTTTGGCTTCTCTCTGTGGGTTGCAATCTCAGTGGACCTGGGGTCATTTTTGCAATGGGTTTAGAAAGCTACGGTGGCACAAGAAACAATGACCTTTGCAAGTAGGTAGAACCCTAGAATTAAATGATAGGGCTAGGCTCATGCAGGTCCTGGGCTCCTCACATTTACTCCTACAGGAAGGAATCAAGACGCATGACACCCTCTGAGAGAGGCGTAAACTCAAGTCACCTCTCCGCAGCCTCTGCTGCAGGTGGAAATTGCTCCTGCTAAGGCACTTTTGGGAGAGGCGGGAGGACATTCCTCCAGGAATGAAGCACTTTGGAAGGCCCCCCGTGTGGTGGGCCGTAGTGTGGCACATGGACTCACTATTAATGGCCCCTCGTGCTAGCCCTGCTGTGTGTGATTGCATCGTCTGGCTACGTCACTCAGCACTTTCCCCCCTTCCAAGGTATAGCAAAGTCTTTCGTTCAGCAGTAGGCAGTGCTCCTATTCACCCCTTCAGTGGCCAGTGGGGGAACCCAAGCCTGCCCTCTACTCCTAGTTCCATTACAGGCATCCTTAGCCCGGCAGTTCTAGGATTTCCTCTCCCAGCTCTCACTGCTTCGTCCCTGGACTGCTTCCTACAACCGTTCCCCTCTTTACTTTGGGGGTCCCAGCTGCAAAGCCACCCACCTGCATCCCAGCAAACAGCTGCCCTGTCCCAGCAGCAGCCCCTGCCTTTGTGATTTGATTCCAGCCCAGCTGAGCCTGCTTGCAATCAATTCCCTGCTCCCCAGCCCTTCCTCCAGGTGCAGCCTTTGGAGTGAACAGGCCCCTCAGCCCCTTCCAGTCCTGCGTGGGGCGAACACCCCGTAACGAGCAGCTACTGCATGCCTGGGGACCCATTGCTTTGCGATGTGCTTTGCGTGCAGAGGCCCACAGGCTGAGAGTCGGATGCTGCAGTTGTATGCAGCGGTTTTGTTTGCAACTGCGCCTTGAACATCTCAGTCCATTCCTTGTTTTCGCTCTTCCATAATCACCAGCAGCTCCCCATAGGTGCAGGAAGAATGGGGGCAGGGATGCTTTTGCACCCAGCATGGGCTCCCTGCCAGCGTCCCGGCCACCAGCCCATGTCCCCACACCCACCCAGGTCCCATCTGCCGGCCTGAGAACTCCACCACTGGCCCAAGATCCCAGCTGCAGGGCTCCACTCCTGGCCCCATTCTGGGACTGTGCCGTTGCCCACAGCTGTGGTCCTAGCCTGGGGCAGTGAGGGGGGACAGCACAGCACCGGACCCTAAAAATTGTTCTAGTGCCACTGCAGTTCTCTCCCTCCCTACCTCTTGCAGCTTCCGTAGTGAAGCCTCCAGCCAGGCCCACTTTTCCATAAGTTTTCAATGAGGAAGGGATAGATTCTGCCACTATATTTCTATGGCTGCCCATCTAATACTACTGGAGGCATCCCTGACACAGAAGGTTTGTGTTTAAAATCTGATGGAGCGGCTGCCCCACCAAGCCTCACCAGAGACAACTTTCTACAGTACCTCTCCGCCGCCACTTCTGGCGGCGGAGCTCAGCATTTGAAAGCGTGCGCAGAGCCAGGCTGAGCAACGCGCAATCGCTGGCATGCGCTGGGAATCCCGATGGTCCCGCCTAGTCTGCCGAGCAGCGTTGTTTGGCTTTGTGACGAAAGCCGAGAGAGAAAGAGGAGCAGAATGCATTGGCATTGTTTATTTAGAAGTAGAAGTTTAAAGGTGAACAGGGCTCAGTAAATACTGGAGGATTTTTATTCCTTTTTGTTACATCTTCACCACGAGCCACTTTCAAACCCTGGCGCTGCAATAACTCTCTTCTCAAGAAGAGTGCAGATAGTAGAGCGCTGCCATCAACCAACAAGCAAGTGTTCTGGGTGCTGGCTGCTTTGGTCTTTGATGCTGTGCCTATGCCTTTCCATTGTCTACAGAGATCTCTTCTCTGCAATTGACAGAGCCAGGGGGTTAGCCAGAGTTGTTGACTCGAGTCCCACAACTTGAACTCAAGTCCGACTTAAGTCGCCTAGGTGACTCGACTTGAGACTCGACTCGGGTTCATTGTTTGTGACTTGAGACTTGACTTGAGACTTGCTAATTTTGTTAAATCGACTTGGTGAAAAAATTGTCCGAAAATGCCGATATTGATGGCTTGTACAAAAGTGACATTTTTTTAAATTAAGACTTGAGACTCGACTTGGGACTTGACTCAAAAGTGACTTTAGGGACTCGAGACTCGACTTGAGACTTGAACTGTAGTGACTTGAGACTCGACTTGGACTTGCCAATGACGACTTGAAGACAACACTGGGGTTAGCAGTGAGGGCCGAAGGCTGCTAATCAGAAACAGAGTGGGACAAACGCTTGATTTTGATGTCCAAGAACTTGTTAACCTAGGCAGGGCTGCCCTTAGGATTTATGGGGCCCTAATGCAGGGCTATTAAACTGGGGCTTCTATACCCAGTGGCAGCTGGAGTGGGAGGGGCGATGATTTTTTAGAGAGGGGATTTTATCATCTTCAGCCACACCCTACTGAAATAGTTTTTAAAACTAAGGTCCTGCAGACAAACACAGTGCATTTAGAAAGGGCCAGTATGTACAAATGCCTGTTAAATGGCTTCCTTGCCACTCGAACGGCTCTTGCCCAGGTTCTGCTAATAGCGCTGGCAGGCTTTCACTTGTAACTAGATCCTCTCCGGAGGAAGCAGAGCCACAGACCAGGGAGAGGAAGAGGCAGGTGGGCAGGTCTGGCCTTACTATGAGGCGAACTGAGGCGGCCGCCTCAGGTGCCAGACTGTGGGGGGGCGCCACTAGGACCCAGAGTGTAGAAAATTGTGTCTGCTGCTGGTGCATATGTAGGTAGCAGAGCAGTCCCATGAGAGGAGTAGAACAAGAAGAAGGCAGAATTGAGACCTTTCAAAGTTTTGGCCCAAGTGAGGGAGCATGGGGGTGTCATTTGAGCTCCCCGCCTCAGGTGCCAAAATGTTGTGGGCCAGCCCTGAAGGTGGTTGGACATTAAGACCCAGCAGTGCCCCCAATTTTTGGTGCCCTGCACAACTGTGTATTCTGCATATGGGTAAGGATGGCTCTGAACACAGGTCTATGCAGGCCCTGTGTTCAAATGAACCCAGTTTTCCCAAGGCTGAAACCTTGCTACAAAGCCAGAGGAAAGGACCAGGCATGACAACTTGACAGGGACAGCGTGTGGGGCCTCAACTCTTATCCCAAGGCCATATACCTCTCCCCCATCAAATCAGTTTAGCATTATGGGCGTCAAACTCTCAAATCACCATAAAACCATCGCCAGGATGTGCAGAGAATACAGGAGAGAAAAATCCAAGGCTTGCTGAAGTCAGACACACATAGAGGTCAGCAGAGAATGGTTTCTCAGAGAGCGAGGATGCTCTCAGATCTAGGTGGAAAAAGAAACCAAGTGACAGTCACCTCCTTGCAGCTGAGCTGACTTGCCTCACAGATCGGAGAGTTGGCTGAGGCTAAGATCAATGCCATGTGATTGGCCACATGAGCCCCACTGCGCTGAAGGAGGCTGTAACTTGAACAGCAGCCGGGTAATATTTGCAGCTATCCCAACAGAGCAGAAAGGGCTCATATGTATGTTCTGTGGGCAGTTCATGAACACACACAAATACAAGCATATAAATCGTCCTGCCGGAATTGAACACATGCTTAACTGCTTTTCAGCACTGGGGCCTTGTCGGACTCGCTCCTACTGTGGCCACACACAGAGAGTTAATGATCTGCAGCCTTCTGAATCATCGCGATCCAGATCAGGGATGCACCTAGCAGTTCATAGATTTCCTCCAGGGTCTGACTGTTCTTAACGGCAGTCCCTCGCGCCTCTTCAGTTCTGCAATCTGGCTGAGTACGGTCGGTACGAATTCTGACAGGCGGGGCTGCGGAGATGTACCAGAGCTCCCACTACGTGCAGCGAAATTCCATTTCCTCATTCGTGCACGTGAGACTGGGGGTGGTAGAGAAAATTATTCCAGCAGTTTGTACGGTTTCATGAACTCCGGCTCAGAAATCAGTGAGCACCAGTGTTAGACCGGAGGAGCCTTTTCATGGCTCTGACGAGTGAGCCATGCCTGTTGCATTAAAGGGGAGTGTATGTTTGAACTATGCCATAAGCAATCGGACAATGCACTTTTCGTTGTGACTGTGTCAGAGCAACAAGGCCAGAACTCAGCCACCAACTCTACCTGCTTTGCCTTTATTTCCTCCCATCTGGGGGAGCTAACTTGTCCTTCTCAACATGAAAGTTTATTCGATGTAGTTAAGTATCTTTTGAGGACTAACCTGCTGTGATCACCAAAGGCACTGTCCTGCTTTATGACATGAACCTAGGACCTTCTGAACTGACAGCTGAATTCCTGCTGTGGTTGTGTTTGGGACAGCTTGTAAGAGTCCACAGGTTCAGGGAGGATGTTCAGAGACGCTCTCTCCCTCAGTGCTATTCACTGAATGAAGCAATAAGTGCTTCTGAAAGCTCCGAACACACAAGCCACTGAAAGGATGTTATGTACCATCCAAAAAATAAATAAACCCAATGATATTCACAAAGCTTGCCTTCAGGAAGCTAATGTCCGACTACATTATTAGCACTATGAATATATTACTGACACATTCAATTTTTCATCTGCAATTACAGGAAGACAGATTTAGGAACAGTTTGTGTGTTCTCCTGCAGTAACGTTTTCCATTGTTACATTGGCAAACCCCAGGTGGAAAACACAGACACTAAAGAGAGGATCTTGCATAGATTTGGAGTTTCATTACTTTTAAAGGCCAGAAGGGACTTTTATGATCATCTAGTCCAGTGGTCCCCAACCTTTCGGGGCTGCCGGGCGCCCGGGGGCGGGGCTGCGCACGCGCCGGGCGCCCAGGGGCGGCACTGCGCATGTGCCGCACGCCCGGGGCAGGGGCCGCCCATGCGCTGTGCGCCCAGGGCCGGCACCGCGCATGCGCCACGCGCCGGGGGCGCCGCGTGGGGGACCACTGATCTAGTCCAACCCTTGCATAACATCAGGCCCACCAACAGGGGGGAAGGGGGAGCAAAGAGGGTAGTTGCACCAGGACCGGTGATTCATAAAGGCTCAGGCTCCACTACTACTGCACCAGCAACAGTGGCCAGAGCCCTGGGCCTTTTAAATCGCCACCAGAACATCATGCAGTGCACTGCGGCCTGGCTGCCTCAGCCCCGCCCCTTCCCCCCGAGGCCACGCCCCTTCCCAAAGCACAGAGCCAAGCCCCACCCCCACATTGCCAAGGGGCCCAGAAAGTCTGTCAGCCCCCCAGCACAACACAGACCCTTGGATTGGCCCCCCCCCAATTCCTGAATGTAGCTCAGCAACTTTTGATTGAACTAGAACATATCTTTTAGGAAGACATCCAGTCTCGATTTAAAAGCACCCAGAGATGAACAATTTAGCACATCCCTTGGTGATCTGTTCCAGCGTGTAATTATGCTCATAGTTAAAAATTGTTGCACCTCTGTCTGGTAGAGTAAAGAATCCTTTAGTATCAAATCTTTTCCCTGCATTGGTACTTCTGGACTATGATTAAACCACCTCTTAACCTTTTCTCTTAAAAGTTTGAGTGCCTTTAGCTTCTTGTTATAGAGGGTGTTTTACAGAACACATGCCATCCTTAGTGGATGTCTCTGAACCCTCTTCAATTTTTCAACATCCTTTTAAAAAGTGTGGATGCCAGAGGAAGATGTAATATCCCAATAGCAGTCTCCCTAATCTTGGATCCCAATGTACCATGACCTTTCTACTTCTTGAGGATGTGGTGTGGGGGTGTTGTAATTGTAGGAGTTCTTCTCAAGCTGTCTCTTGACCCTCACAGCCTCTTAGTTTTCTTTCTAAAAGCTCCTTTAAATTGGTTTTCTTTTGTGGGGGGGTTTCTCCTCAAATGAAAATTCCCTGGCCTGATGCCCAGGTGTCTGGAGTCCTGTTCGTTTCATTTGGGTGACTGGAATGTGAGAGGTTTACTTTTGCTGCTGGTGGTGGTATATGGAGAGGGCAGAGGGAGAGTGTGGATACGTCTACACTGTGGTTAAAAAACCAACAGCACCACGTCTTGGATCTCAGGTGAGCTGAGTTGGGCTTGGACTGAGCAGGGCTAAAATTAGCCGTATAGCTGTTTGAGCTTTGGCTCTGAGGCCTTCCACCCTTGCAGATCCCAAGCCTCAGCCTAAGTCCAAAATGTCTATATGACAATTTTATAGCCCTGCAGCCCGATTCCCACAAGTTTGAGTCAGTGGATCCAGGCCAGCCACCGAGGTGCCATGGGTCTTTTATGGAAGTGACATACCCAGAGATGGCCACGATTTTCCAAAGCAACGAGTGATTTTGGGTGCTCAGTATGAGACCTCATAGAGGGACCCGATTTGCAAAGGGCAAACACTCACCACTTGCCGAAAATCAAGCCCTCTGCGGTAAACTCAATCACGAGTCACTTCTGAGAATGTCGGCCAGCGAATCTGTCCATACATATACATTGGAGCCACCTTTTCAAAATCAGAAACACACACACATGAGCGCTTGAATAAAAGCCAGTGGAAATCAATAGAGACACACCTGTTGGTTTCAGTGTGCGCTAAATTCTCACATCCCCCTCTTATGCACACAAATGCTTAATGCACATATGGAAATCAGGACCCTAGTTGGTCCTGCAGTCATGTAACTCACTGATGTGACCATGTATTTTGAGCTCCTAAGATAGGGGCATGAACATGCAGCCAGGTTTTCAGCTTTGAAAATCTGGCTTTGTGTAGTTTTGATGGTGTATACACCTTATCCTGCCCCGGTCCATTTTGTAGACTACTTTGGGTCAATGTGAACTGCATTTCTCTAAGCCTTATACAGGAGCAGGGCTGATATGCCATTTTCCAGTCCTCCACGCAGCCCACAAGGAACTACAAACACCACGGCTGAGCAGAGTGACGCTCATGGAGCTACCTGGTGGCTTAAGCTCTTAAACAGCTTGTCATGCTCGCTATGAAAGGAAACCGTGGATTGATCCCTGGTGGCTGACAAGATTTCTATGGTCAGGTGGAAACAGCATGAGATTAGGCCCCATGCAGAAGGGTAATGAGGGTGTTATGCACCAGGGGGCAAAGGCAAAATTTGCGCCCTGCCACCGCCGCACGGCGGGGCCCCGAACCTGTCGTACGGCTAAGCCCGACCCTGCGAGGAGGGAAGGAGCTTGCACCGTGTCTTTCCCCGGCCCCTCCAGTTTGGGGCCAGGTCCCCGCATGCACTAACCCACGGGCAGAGATGGAGGAGGGTCGGGCTGGGCGCAGAGAGGCAGGGAGGAGGCTCCAGCTGCCGCCGGCGGGCGGAGGAGGAGCAGGCGAGCCGAGGGATGACAGGGGGAGCAGAGGGGACCCCCATAATGTGGCACCTGGGGGCAACTGCCCCCCCCGCCTTTCCTCTTGCTACGCCACTGGCCCCATGAGAGGATGGCAAGATTGCCTCTTTACTATCTGTTGTTTGAGGAACATTTGCTGCTGATTCAGAGCAGCTGCCCCTTATGAGATCAATGCAGAAGGTAACAGAGCGAAGGGAAGGTGCATTTCTGCGGGGGCTCAGGCCCTATTTGTTGGCTGACATGTCCCATTTCCGTGTGCCATTTATCTCCTCACCCAACAAACTTGCCATAAAAATTCCAGGGCCTCCTTTCTCATCTTCAGACCACAGTTTGCCGAAAGAGGCTGGGGACTCACCATCTCCCAGCTGTCCGGGAGAGTCTGTCGGTGGAATTCAAGGAACAGCAGCAAGTGGGTTGCAAAGCCTACCCTGTGCATTTTGGACTCAACCCAAAAGCCCACTCAAGTCAACGCAAAGACTCCCCTTCACCTCAATAGGGTTTTGAATCACATTCTTTGACTTTCCCTTTCAGGCAGCTGAGGAAAAAAAAAAAAGCTTTTTCTCCTCTCCTTGCAGCATTTCTGTTGGCCACTCATATCTGGAGCATTCGTGCGCCTGCTTTGTTGGACCTATGGTTCATGATAGCACACAGGTGAATAGCTGCAACATAAACTAATGCAAACAAAAGGACATTTTTCTTCACACAGCTCATAGTCAACCTGTGGAACTCCTTGCCAGAGGATGTTGTGAAGATCAGGACTTTCACAGGGTTAAAAAAAAATGAATATATTCATGGAGGTAAGGTTCAGCAATACTTTTTAGCCAGGATGGGTAGGAAAGGTGTCCCTAGCCATTGTTTGTCAGAGACTGGAAATGGATGACAGGAGAGGGATCACTTGATGATTATCTGTTCTGTTTACTCCCTCTGGAGCATCTGGCATTGGCCACTATTGGAAGACAGGATACTGGGCTAGATGGACCTTTAGTCTGATCTAGTATGGCTGTTCTTCTGTTCTTTTGCTTCCTTCCCTTATTGCAGAGAACGCTTGCTGCACAATTCTTTCAGAGATAAATAATTTTCAGCAATAAAGGGCAGGGTGAAACACCAAATTGGGGCAGAACATAGGTAGCTTTAGACCCGTGTCCTGCGCTGGATGGACTTTTGATCTGACCCTGTATGGTCGTTCCTCTGGTCTTACATTAGGGTCCTTTCCACTGATAGAAGTGACATACTAGATACCAATGTTCAGCAGACCTGATCTTCTTCCATTTAGTATTGGTGGTTGTGTCCTTACTTTAGGGAACTTCCCGATGAAGAATGAGATTTGTGGAGGAGGGAAGGTCTACTGGGACTCTGTATGAGATTCTCACCCCCATGGGCCCTGGGACATTAGGATCCTAGACATTAGAATCCAGGGTCTGCATAGAATGATGCAATGATAGAATGGCGTGTGAAATTCTTGACAGAGCATAATATTCCAAACAGGACCCAGGGAACATACTCGCAGAAATAATGAGTGTCTTATTATTTATTCCCCTATGTGGTAGCAAGTCAGTGGCTCCTCGGGAGGTGATGATTGTTAATCTACACAGTTCCTCCCACATTACAGGGCTGTCAGTCTAACCTGTTTTTTCTGTAAAGACCTGTCTGGTCCTTGTCTATGGCAACATGATAAGGAGGTGATATGGTCCCTCAGCCTCCACAGATCTGCAATGGGTTGAAGCTTTGATCTTGTTATCTGTTCCATTTCCCAAACTATCTTTTACTCAAACGTGCTGTAAATAGGGAAGTACCCCCTCCCCTTCCCCGCTGCCCATTTTGGAATGGTCACTGGGCATTTTATAAAGGAAAATGTCTCTCTGGACAACTTCACAAAAGTTCTGCCACGTTTCATGGCAAGAACAAAAAGGCAAACAAAAACTAGAGCTTTATAGCTCATTTGATATGTATCAACAGGGGGATTAAAGGTTACCTGGACGTAGATGTAATTGCAGTTTTCAAAGGGTATGATTACAATTTGTCTCTATTGTGAAAGCTCAAATTTGGAAATAATTGCTATGTTCTGCTCAATTCTCTGCATTTACTGCGTTTTTTTCTTTCTTTCTCTTTTAAACAATGTGTTTGAGAAGCAAGTTGCATTTTCATTTAGCAGTTGGCAAAATGATTCTGGTAACTTAAAGATGCCTAGTCGTCTGAACCCAGAAGTTCCCCCTGAACCAAAAACTACCCAACCCTTCATTACTTATTTTTATTACAGTAGCACTCAGAGTTCCCAAAACACACCTTGTGCTAGGTGCTGTACAGCCTGCCCCAAAGAAATTATAATCTAAATAGACAAGACAAAGGATGGGAGAAAAAAAAAGATCGCTATCCCTATTTCACAGAGAGATCAAGCAACCTACCCAAGGTCACACAGATAGTCTGTATTAGAGCCAGGAACTGAACCGAGGTGCCCCAGTCCAGTGCCTTAAGTGCTCAGTTTACCTACCTTCTTGTCATGGGCACTGCCCATTCCAACTGGTTTGGCAACCAAAGGGTTCACACTCAAACTGCCTCCCTCCTCACCTTGAGCGGGTTGGCCACCCCATGGTAGCGGAGAATAAGAGAGCTGTAAAGCATGTGGGGGGGGCATCTGCCAGAGCAGAAGATATGCCTCCACATTACGATAAAAGACCAACAGCATAGCTGTGGTCAGCCCATGTCAGCTGATTTGGACTCGCGGAGCTATCCTTACCCATTCGCAGAATATGCAGTTGCGTAGGGCACCTGGAAATTTGGGGCATCACGAGGTCTTAATGTCCACCCACCCGCCTCTTTCTAGCTCTGTTCTGTGGCTCCGCTTCCTCTGGAGAGGATCTAGTTAACTAAGGGCTTGTCTTCACTTACCCCGAGATCGATGCTCCGAAGATCAACTTCCCACAGTTCAATTTAGCGGGTCTAGTAAAGACCTGCTAAATCAATCACTGATCTCACCCTGATACTCCACTGGGCCGTAAGAAGTAAGGGAAATTGATGGGAGAGTTTCTCGTGTCGATCTCCTGCAGTGGGGACACGGCAGAAGTTCAGCCTAAGGTATGTCAACTCCAGCTACATTATTCTTGTAGCTGGAGTTGTGTATCTCAGATTGACTTTCTCCAGTTGTGTAAGACATGGCCTTAAAAGTTGAAAAGCCTTCCAGATCTATTAGCAGATTTATTAGCAGAACATCAAACCTGCAAAAGAGCCATTCCAGTGGTAATGAAGACATATAACAGGCATTTGCCAACCCCAGGTAGAAACTGACAGTTTCTGAATGTACTGGGTTTTTTTAGTTGTTAAGTTTTTCCAGTTACAGACTAACATGGCTACCCCTCGGAAGCTTTTGAATGTACCGTGTTAGTCATCAGGACCTTGGTTGAAAAGTTTCATTTGTGTGTTGCTGTTGACTATAAAATCGCATCTCTAAAACACCGTCATTCCATCTCCACAGCCATAGGGCCCCATAAATCCTCAGGACAGCCCCAGTGGGTGGGGCAGCTGTCAGTACAGAGGATACGCCTACACTCTGACAGAAGACCCATGACACAGCTGCATTTGGCCCGCATCAGCTGATTTGAGCTCACAGAGCTCCGGGTGTGGGGCTATAAAAATGACAGTGTTGATATTCCAGCTGGAACCTGGGCTCTGGGACCCCATGATGGGATGCATCTCAGAGCCTAGACCCCAATCCCAGTGTGTCCACACTGCAGTTTTTAGCCCCGGGAGCCCACATCAGCTGACCCATGTTCAGTGACGCAATGCCATGGGAGTTTGAACACAGCGTAAACATACCCAAAGTGCCTATGGAGAGACTCTCCTGCCAGCAAACTGGGGACAAACTGCTGGGGAAGCCAACGCTCCAGAGAGAAAGAAGCAGAACAAGGACACACCCGTTCATTGCATGTGACTTCCTGGATGCCTGATGCCTTGGTTCAATTGCTCTATATCAGTGTTTCCCAATTTCATTTGGCTATGGAACCCTTTTAAACTTGAAAGAATTTTGCAGAACCCCTAATAACGGCAACCGGTTTGACAGCTGAAGCTTCTACTTTGTCCGACGTGACACTAGTATATTCGTATTCAGTCGCCCATGTGATCCACACTCCCTGGCTATGTCTACACTGCCGGTTTTGCTGGCAGTGATTATGCAAATGAGTAGCAGATTAGCATATTGCTGCACCTAATTTGCATAATTTATGCATGCCGTTTTTGCGGGAAAAAGTAGTGTGGATGGGGGGTGGGTGTTGTGCAAAAAAACCTGTCCACACTACTTTTTTTCTCCGCAAAAATGGTGTGCATAAATTATGCAAATGAGGCATGGTGATATCCTAATCCACGCCTCATTTGCATACCCACTGCCGACAAAACCAGCAGTGTAGACGTAGCCCCTGAGAGTGAGTACAGGGGCTACAACCGATATAACAACCGATCGCACCACTAATTGCGCGCATAAGCGCTGATTAGTGACATCATCATCCCCACTCTGGCTAAACTGGCATTATACAGGGACACTTAACGTGGCAAACACAAATGAAAATTGTTTTAAAAAAAATTCATAAATGCTTAAATATAAATTTTTTTTAAATCATAAAATGTTATTATAATAGAATTTTCTTGTGGAACCCTTATTTTCACTTCGCCGAACCCCAGAATTCCGCAGAACACCATTTGGGAAACACTGCTCTATATGAATGCAACTTGGAGCCCTTCTAACAGCCCTTAATCTCCAGCCCCTCCCCAGGCTCACATCACCCTGCCAGGAGTCTAGATTTCGTTGTTCTCATTTGCAGTATGTCAGCGTCTTCCGATTCCTCAGTGCATCAGACCCTTCCCTAGCTGGCTACCTCCAGTTCTACCCAGAGTCATTGCCTGAGGCTGCAGAACTGCAGCCAGGTGTAAATGACTGTCGTTCCAGCAGCTGGCTCTCTGGATTTATCTGCGTTTTCTTCACTCAGGGGCTTATTCCCATCACCACTGAGTCCTCAGCACCCGAGACCACAACACTTTCTTTTTCAAATTTAAATCCTATTCTCCAGCTGAGTTTCCCAGAGCCACCGCCATCTGAAGTGACGCAACACCTTTTCTGCGGATCGGAGGCGAGGGATGCTGCAACAGCAGGCGACTCAAATGCCCAGTGTCAGACCTCGGCCTTCAATGGGTTTTATAGAGCTTGGCCCACCGAGCTTTTCAGAGCTGCAAACAAGCCGGTGAGTGACTGGCGATGGGGGTCTGCGCCAAATGGATGACTCCTTGGCTGCATCTAGACTGGCAAGTTTTTCCGCAAAAGCGGCTGCTTTTGCGGAAAAACTTGCCAGCTGTCTACACTGGCCGCTTGAATTTGCGCAAGAACACTGACAATCTGATGTAAAATGTATTTGCGCAAGAGGGCCAGTGTAGACAGCTCAGGACTGTTTTGCGCAAAAAAGCCCCGATGGCGAAAATGGCGATCGGGGCTTTCTTGCAAAACAAGCATCTAGATTGGCACGACGCTTTTCCGCAAAAAGTGCTTTGCGCAAAGCGCCCGCGCAATCTAGACGCTTTTTCACAAATGCTTTTAACGGAAAAACTTTTCCGTTAAAAGCATTTGTGGAAGATCATGCCAGTCTAGACGCAGCCCCCGAGTCCAGTGCCCCAGATGTGACTCAGCCATGAGACTACTTGCAATATGGCTACAGGAGCGGCCCGAGGTGGGCTGCGGCAGCTGGCACCCCAGGCGGAATGCACAATCGGCGCCCCCACCTGCAGGGCCATCAATGGACTGACGGCAGCGCCCTAGGCAGCGTCCAAGTCCGCCTATAGCCACAGGCCGCCCCTGTGTGGCTCAAAGGAAGGCTCCTAACAGCCCTCATCAGCTCAGTTTCACAGATATGTATGGCAAACTGAGGCCCAGGACTGTAGGGTTGCCAGGTGTCCAGTATGAGCCCGGTATTTGCGGCCTCTGTCCAGTAAAAAAAAAACATGTAAAATGTCCAGTATTTTCTGTTTTTCTCCGATGGAAGGCCGCTTGGGACATTTTTCCCCTGCCTCGTCTGGTGGGGGCAGGGGAAACAGGGAGCATGGAGATTTAAAGGAGCAGCGACTCTTTTTTTTTTGTTGTTCAACAACTTCGTCCCCCCCCCCCCTTTTTTTTTTTTTTTTGCTAAACAATTGTGGTTCCCCCTGCTTTTTTTTTTTTGCTCAACCAATTTTTTCCCCGCCATGTTCAGTATTTTTTGTGAAAGTATCTGGCAACCCTACCGGGAAGTGCTGTGCTGAATCAATGATATAATTAGGAACAGCACCCAAGAAGCAGGGCCCTCAGTGGTGCATTAAAACCAATAAACCACACTGCTCTCCCAGAGCTAAAAACAGACGCCCTCAGGCCTCACTGTTAGTGCCCTGTTCTAATTGCTGAACACCAATGCTTCCCTAATACAATAGACGTTTAATGAATTAATGCTGTCGTTTACCCTCAAATGCCCATTATTTTTCTCCTGAGTGTGTGTGCTCCGGGAAGGGGATGAGTCTGCAGAGATTTGTTGCCTCCTCCACTGTGTTTGTTGGAGCCTCTGTCTCTGAAGCGGGAATTGAAAAAGGGAGTCTTGAGGTGTCTGTCATTTGCTTCTCCTCTTATCGGCCATGCCAAGTAGGCTTTCGCACTTCATCGTTCTGAAGTCAAAATTTCTCTTTGTGTTCAGAAAAATGTTGCTTCGGGGACTGTGAAAAGCAAATGGCTATGCCGTGCCACACTTTGCAACTGCACAAGTTGCCAGGACAGCTGGCTAATTAGGCATGAGTGCGTCCATCCACCTCCCTTCCCCGCCCAGGTTCTGTGGCTACAGCTAGCACCCCCAAGCACCCTCACGTCACTGCATCTACCTCATTTGAGAGCAGTTCCTCAGAGACAGGGAAAAGAGACTTTGCTGCTTTTGATCCTCACACATCCCAGCTGCCTCTTTTAGGCCACTTAATAATTATTTTTCTTTTCATTAGGTTAAGGCTACCAGGGAAATGCAATTTCTTTAAATCTTACCCTGTCAATGGCTTGATTGCTTGTGGGAATTTGTGTGTAGGAGGATGTATTTAAAGTGTTGTCGCTCAAGACAAACTAAATCAAATTTCCAGGGCTAGGGGGCCAGAGATTCATGTTGCAAAGTTAATGTCCTTGTGGTTGTGAGCACAAGTCACAACACACCCTGGAGCTACACTATTCCCCTCCACCTGTCTAATCCCATGACTGTGTGCTGTCACCCTTTCATCTCCATCATCCCATACTTCCTCTCCAAAGCTCAGCCACCGTGCATGCGCTGCAGCCCCCTCTTAAAAATTAAGTCTTTGATGCTACAGAACAATTTTTTAAAACCCTCCCAGTCTTTACAATCCCATCCCGCACACTAGCTGGGCTGAGCCTGGTTGGTAAAGATTGGTTTAATTTCATTCTCTTTCACCCAATAAACAGCCCTTTATGTTGAGAAAGAGAGATTTACAGGCATTAAAGGTGGTACCACAAACCAAAAAGATGTTAGGATGCGAAGATGATTTGCAAACATTCTCACTATGCAATGAGCATACACATAAGCACACACACAGACAGACTAAAACACTACACACATTCCCCATTGAAACACACATTTGTGAGCACAAACACAGATACCCTCTATCTAGGATACGTCTACACTGCACAGTTATTTCGGAATAAACTATCCTGGAATAGTTATTCCGAAATATCTTATTTCGAAATAGCATGTCTTCACTGCAGAGAAGCCTCAAAATGAGTCCGAGGCAGGCTTTCCTAATATAGACCATGCTATCTTGATTTAGAGCTCCAGGAGGAATAACTTAGAATGGCCCTGGTGAGAGGCTCTCTCGAAATAGCAGAAGTGGAGCGTCTACACACGCCTTATTTCAAAATAGCTATTTCGGAACAGGTGCTATTCTTCATAGAATGAGAGTTACAGAAGTCAGAATAAGCCATCTGTTATTTTGAAATTATTTCAAAATAATGGAATTGCTGTGTAGACGCTTGCATAGTTATTTCAGAATAACAGTCGTTATTCTGAAATAACTTTGCTGTGTAGACACACCCTCAGATGGTGTAAATCAACATGATATCCCTTGATTCAGATGATGCTATGCTGCTGCAGAGCTGAAGCTCTGGTCCTTTGCACAGGGTTGTTCCGAAATAACTTTGCTATGTAGATACACCCTTACTCTCAGGAAGATTAAATTTAACAAAAAATGTATAAAAAATCAAAAAATCAACGAGCCAGAGAAAAGCATTTTTCTCTTCCTCCCTGAAAGGCAAATTCTCCTCCCTAAAAGTTGATCTGTCCAAGGGCCGGGACAGGTCAGATTCAAACCTGGGTTATACCATTATGTCGTCACTCTCAAGTCTTCTGCCTTGCAATCCTGCAGCAGGGTTAGAAAGAGGAGCCTTATGCCACTGTGAAAAAGAGATTCCTAGCTTCCCAGCGCTAGCTCTGGACTAGCCCCAAGGTACCAGCATTAGTACCCTTCCTATCTATTACCTTTGATTCTTATCTGCTTCGTTTTAACTACCCAATCTTCAAGTGCTTACTGATTCCCAGTTCTGCCTTCCTGATTTTCCCTTTGATATTTCCATACCCTCTGCTCCTTGTTTCCTGCCCCTCCTCTTTTTTTTCCTCCCCCCCACTCGTCCCCTATTTATTTTGGATCTGCACATCCTAAACTCAAAACTCCGGTCATCTGAAGAAGTGGGCTGTGTCCATGAAAGCTCATGATCCCAGCTACATGTTTTGTTAGTCTATAAAGTGCTACCAGACCATTTGTTGTTTTTTAAATTTATCCTGTACAGACTAACTCGGCTACTCCCTGAATATTAAATTCATTGTTAGGTATATAGGGAAGCTTTCCACCCAAGAGAGCTACATGGCTGAGGATGCCCTTGGTGGACCATGGAGGGGAGAATTCAGGTGTAGATGTTGTGGCTTGTGACAGTAATGTCGACGCGACATTGTCGAGGTGCTGATCTGACTCACGAGTGAGCAGAGGCCTGTAAACATGGGGTGGTTATAACTTATTTCTACTCTTTTTGTTAAATGTTTGGACAGGTCTTGACCACTGCCAAGCCTCCGGGCACTGTCATATATAAATAATAATTACAATTTGATGCTGTTACTATTATTCATTTATGGCTTATTGTTTTCTTAGTGCTGACCCTGCCCTTTAGGCTCCAATGTGCTTACTCTGGAGGATTTGCCCAGACTAGACGGCATGCTGTCCAATTGCTTTAGGGTAATGCCTGTTTATGGGCTATAGGCCAGTGTTTCTTAAACTGTGTGCCGCGAGGCAGTCGGAGGTGTGCCACAGAGAGCAACAGAATTCAAAATGTCCGCCCTAAAAGGGGCAGGCGACCTTTTTTTCTCAATAACTTTACCCCTGACCTTTTTTTTTTTTTTTTGCTCAACAAAACAATCCTTGGTGTTCCTCATTAAAAAAAAAATATTGTTTGGTGTTCCTTTGTCTTAATAAGTTTAAGAAACACTGCTATAGGCTACCATCTGCTCCATTAGGAACTAGCTGCAAATCTGCAGTCTCCCTTATCAGAATGTATCTGTGTAGAGCATTCTCTCGAAATGTTCAATTAATCTGCTATTTGCTGGTGTGTCCCAGTTGTTCTGCACTTTTAAGTCTTCTTGGGGCTTAATACAGTAGTATGGCGAACCATAATGGCACATAGAGCCCTGCCTGAATACAAAATTTGTATCTGCATCTGTATCCACAAAAATGAGCTGCGGATATCCTCATCCACACCAGTGGATGTGAATACCCACAGATATAAAGCGCATGTCCACAAATGGGCAAAGTTCTAGATACAAAATTTGACTCCACACCCACATCCGTATCTGCAAATATGAGCTGCTGGATACCTGCAGATATAAAGCAGATCTCTGCGGATTTGCAGGGCTCTGCATGTGGTGTGAGCGCTGTGCTTTTCGAGCTATTTGTGAGTAAGACAGAGCCTCTGTCCTGCAGTAGCCATATCCTAAGCCCCAAGGGAATTAGAGATAGAGAAGGCAAAGTTGCTTTTAAGAGTAAATGCACCATTGATTTTAAAACCAGTTCCGTTCTAGAGACCACCGGTTGCACTGATAAACACGCATGGCTCTTTGTTACTACCAATGAGCATTCCATTCCCAAAATGAGAACGAATGAGACCCCCTTTGTGCTGAATGGTGCTTTTTAGAGCCCAACAAGGAAAAGAGCAGAGCTCAGACCTTCCCCCAATGCAGTTGTGGCTGACTAAAACTGGGGTTTTCAATGGAAATTGCCCACAGGAAGCATGAGCAGGAGGCTAGATGCTCAGACAATCACACCTTGAATTAGCGATCAGGAACATGCCAGGGAGTAACAAAGCGACTGTCTCTGGCCTCTTGTTAATGACATTTCTTAGCAAAAGGTAGGGTGGGTTCCTGCCTCTCATGATGCCCAAGCCTGCGTGTGACTAAAATAAGTAGTCTAATTAATTATTTTTCTATTGGTTTCCTAATGCAAAATTTGGGGGAATAAAGACACCTTAAATTACACCTTAGAGGGGCTAACATACAGGCAAATTGGATAAGACTGAGGGCCTGACACCGTAAGCCAGTGTTCCCTGTAAGCTGTGCACTTGTGCAGCCACTCAGGAGAGATTCAAATGCCACCCAGCTGATTATCAGAGCGCCCATAGCAGGGTGTTTTGTTTCTACTGGTGGTGTCCATTCACATATGCTTTGGTGCACATAGAAAAATGTATTCCATACTTGGATGGAAAAAATTGGAGGGAACATTGCTGTAAGTTTTTCAAGGCAATGACTGTAACTTCCTATGTGTCTGTACAACACCTAGCACACCAGAACCCCAATCCTGCTTGAAGCTGTTAGATGCTATTGTAATGAAAATAATCATAATATTCTTCCAATTATGGATCCTTGTTAAGCTGTTAATTATCAAATACAGGAACTCAGATCTTAGTATCACTGAGATTCCCTTTTAACATTAGAGAACTTGCCGAAGTATTATGCCACGGTCAGGTGCTTCAAATATGGTATTTCTCAATGCTGGAAAGTTCTATCCAAATCATTTGCTGGCCCCTTTATTAGAGATATCCAGAACTAAATGGATTTTGGTTCATCCTCCACTTAATCTATCCAGATGACAAGTACTGACCCTCAAGTTCCAGCAAGGGACAAAAACGTTACCATGTGACATCTATTCTGTGGCTTCTATAGTTTGGTGGTCACATTCCTCTATCTACAAGCCTCTGGTCTCTATCCATATTATAGTAAACACCATAAATGATGCCTGCTGCAGCCTTTACTGCTAGTCTCAGCAGCAGAAACACAAGGGGGGGAAAAGCATGAAAATAGAAAACCTTTACCTAGAGGTAATTGCTCCATAACACGGCCACTATATGGTGGTGGGGGTGGTGGGATACATTCCTCTGAGAAGCTTGCAGTGGCATTGTCACTGCTCTCACTCTTCCAGAGACAAGCAGAGATTTTTCACTCTGCGAGGCTCATTAAGGCAGCACCTTTCACCGGCACAAAACTCACTTAAAAGAAACTAATGAGGGGCACTCTCCGAAGCAAGTAAGCAGCAGGAATGGCACCGCAGTGCAGACAAGAGCAAAACTAGTGACTACCCTTTGATACACTAATCAGATTATGAGGCAAGAGCCTGTGCTGGAGCTCAGGCGAAACACTTAGAGGGAAAAAATGCCGAGACACATAACACCCATCTCTGCAGTGTTTGCGCTGATACTTTTAACTAGCACTTTACGGTTTGGCATTTCATCCATGCTCTGAAGGCAAAAATCTATCCCTGAGTCAAAAACATTAAAGTAAAAAATGGATTTCAATAAAACATGATATAAAACAAGAAATAACTGCAAATGGCATTGAAAGTAAACGGCATAAAATTCCAGCATGAGCCTCTTATTTTTATTCCAGAAATTTTACCTCTTCCAGCTGGAAAATGATCAGTATTCAGACCTACTTTCCTATTTACCACTTATGGTAAAATGCAATGCTTCTTCAGTCACAAGCATTCATCTGCTCATTTCCATACCTCCTGAAAATTAAGAGCAAGGAGGTATTAAGCCTTCCTCTTCACGCTGTCATCTCTACTGACACTAGGGCTATGTCTACACTAGGGTTTTTTTGTGGAAGAGGCAATGCAAATGAAGCACTCGTTAGCATTTTCTCGTGCTTCATTTGCAGCCTGGTCTCAGTAGCGCTGCTCCGCTTTCAGAAGACAGTTCACTTTAGCGGAGAAATGTTTTCTGCAGGGGCCCCTGGACTCTGCAGCGCACAGAACCAAAGCCCACACACGGTCCATCCGGGCGTCGGTCTTGGGCCAGTACAGAATTCCAACGCACATTGTATAATCTGTACAGTGTCACATATAGCGCAGAACTTCTGTCATTGAAATGTATTTGGGGGGGTGCAGCTATCAAAGCAAGGCCGTCCAAAATGCAATGTAGCTTTCCTCTCCCTCGCTCGGCTGGTCTGCGCAGGCCTTTCTCCTTGTACTTCCCAGAGTACATTGCATTCCTCATTCCTCAAGCTTCATTTTAGGTACTCGGACAGGCTGAGGGGGCTTCTTCTAGGGCAGTGGCCTCCAACCTTTTAAAGCACGAGATCACTTTTTGAATTTAAGGGCCATCCAAGATCTACCTCAAGTATAAATACGTTTGCCCCACCTCCCTCCCGCCCCTTCTTCGAGGCCCCGCCCCTGCTCACTCCATCCTCCCTCTCTTGCCCATCCTCACTGACTTTCATCAGGCTGGGGCAGAGAGTTGGGGTCTTGGATTAAGGGATTTGGAGTGTGAGAGGGGCTCTGAGCTGCTCTGGGAGCAGACAGCTGGGATGTAAGAGGGGTTTTAGGTGCAGGCTCTGGAACAGTGTTTGGCTGCAGGGGTGCTCGGGGCTAGGGCAGGGGTTTGGGGTGCAGGAGGGGGTTCACAACCGGGGTAGGAGTTTGGGATGTGGGCTCCAGCTGGGCAGCGCTCACCTCAGGTGGCTCCTTGGTGGTGGTGAGGGGTAAGGCAGGCTCACCCCTGCCCTGGCCCTGCACCACTTCCAAAAAACAGCCAACAAACTCCCTCCCAAGCCCTGTTGTGCCCCCCTTCTGCTTTGTGGAGATAGGATACAGGGTGGGAGAAAGGGCACCTTGACATCAGCGCCCTCCTCTCCCTCCAGTGCTCTGCCCAGCAAGCAGGAGGCTCCCCAGAGGGAGGGGCAGCCCCAAGGCAAAGGGCAGAAGATGCACAGCAGTGGGGGGAGGGGCAGCCAAAGTGCTGCACTTGATAGCCACTTGGCCAAACCAGTTAGGATCACCTGTCAGCGGCTCCAAGATCTACCAGCAGATCCCAATCTACTGGTTGGTGACCACTGTTCCAGGTACATCCTGGGTGATCAGAGAGAAAGATTTCGGTGTCATGAGTCCTGGATGTTTATAATGGTTGCAAGTAACAGTAAATGGGGAGGAAGAAGATTTGACGTTTCAAGTAAAATAATTGTACTGGGTCCTTTTAATAATTCCCTGTATTTAACACCAAGACCAACCCAGAGGTGAGCTCACAGAACTTTTAGCCCTTTTGTGCTACTAAACTGCTTGGGCCAGATTTCCTGCCTTCTTCTGGCCTCTTGGAGCTTCATGGTCCGTGACAGGAGTTGAATCTGGGCATTCATAGCCAAGTGGAAATCCACTCAGCATGGGCATGTTCTCAGTTGGCATAAAACCAGAGAAGCTGGCTGCTTTATCAGCTGTCCCACATCAGCCTCTGCGGAGGGGTCACGGCCGAATTTCTGCTGCACTTTGGTTACTCTCAGCTGATAGCTGGGATCTCTGCCAGCTGACGTAGGTGTCTCTAGGCTTAGCTGGGGCTGCACTGGGCCAAGGATAGGCAAATTGTAACCAGCTCAAATTCTATGCTGCAGAGAGTGTATCTCAACCACAGCAGAGAGTCTGTCACACTCTGAATACACCTGTAGGGCACCAGTCACCATAGTATCGAGGTGCTAGCACCGTATCAATCACGGGGAAGCTAACACATGGAGAGGCAATGAATGTAGATTCTCACAGGCTCAGAAACCCAGCTGTTTCCATTTCCACTGTTCCTCCCACTGTACAATTTCATCTTCAGCCTTTAGAGAACCTTCCGTGGCCTGTTACCACATCCGTGGCTGACTGGTTCCTTGAATATAAGTCCATTTCCAGATGAAGCTAGTGTATAATGATCCTTAATGCGAGTGAGGGGAGCATGTGCCGTGCAAGGCAGAGAGACAGCAATAAATGGAACCAGACACATGGGGAGACACAGGCTCCAATTTCTATTATTCTAGTAATGAATGGCTGCTTGACATTCCTCAGTTTTTCTATATGCAGCTTGATATTACACTGCTCACCGTACAACTCAGTTACACAAAGCAGCAGGCTATGGCCTGTTTCCAAAGTGTAATATATGTGGCAGGCTAATTTCCGCAAAGAGCTGATCTCTGTCACTGTCAGTGGTTTGCTGGAGACATTGATTGACAAGTGGTAATCACGGAAAAAATGAGTATACATTAATATATATCATTTTGCGTTGATAAAACAGCATGTTGAACACAAAGATTTTGCTGTTGTTAGCCTGGGAAAAGGAACAGAATTTACTATGGAACTCGTGTTTCCTGTAAGATGAGCGCTTGGGCACCCACCCAGGAGAGATTCAAATGCCACCCAGCAAATTAGCAGAGCACCCACAGCTGGTAGCATGTGTTTCTATTGGTGGTGCACATCTGCATGCCTCAGTGCACATAACATTTATTCTGCACATAAACGGGGAAAATTAGAGGGAAGATTGCAGGAGAACGTGGTAGATTTTGACTTAGTAGACGTGTCTGTTTTACAAAAAAGGAATGGCTTTTAGACTTGCCTTTTCTCATCTGAAGGTAACCCAAAAAAACAAAAATGACAGGTAAGAATAAAACACAATTTCTTTAATAATTGTTAAGAGTTCAGCTCATATATTTCTAAATACAATGATGCCTCTAGATTAGAATAGCTGCATTCAACTGTACTAGAAGATCCTGTGCAAGAGAAGGGTGGGTATATAAGGTGGAAAACTTCAGAAACTAACAAATCAAGACATTTTTTAACAACCTGCTCCAGCAGTTTGTCTCTGGGTCAATGAGTGAGTCTGTGGGAATGTTCAGAACAAATTTACCCATCAGCACATATGGACATATTGCAGGATTGCCCTTGTGGACCCCGGGATATTCTCTTTCAGCTAAAGCTGTGCAAATAAGTAATTATTTGATATGCCGGCCTATCTGAAAAACTGCAAAACAATCGAGATAAACAAAACATTTTGTTCAACCCAAAACAAAATGTGTCATTTCATTTTTGAGCTTTTAAAAATGTATTTTTAATTTTTAATGAAATTGAAGCTGCAAAACACGCATTAGACTATGTCTACACTGCAGAGAAAAGTTGGAAAAAGTTACGAAAATTGCGAACCACAATTTGCATATCTTCTTCTGATTTTTTCTGAAAGAGTCTTTTCCAGAATTTGGCTCGTCTACACAGGGCCAAATTTTGGAAAAAACTCCTCTTTCAGAATATCCCGTATTCCTCTCACCGAGAGGAATACAGGGATGCAGAAGGAACACATCTGCTTTTTTGGAAAATGTTCCGAAAAAGTGGACGTGTTCCTTGGACATGGCAGAGCTTTTCTCGGATACCTCTGGTATCCCAGAAACGCTCTGCAGTCTAGACAGAGCCATAGTCATTTCAAGTGGGAAAAAGTTCCATTTCAAAAATGTTAAACCACAAGGCTGTGTCTAGACTGGCAAGTTTTTCCGGAAAATCAGCCGCTTTTCCGGAAAAACTTGCCAGCTGTCTACACTGGCCACTTGAATTTCCGCAAGAACACTGATGATCTCATGTAAGATTGTCAGTGTTCTTGCAGAAATACTATGCTGCTCCCATTCGGGCAAAAGTCCTTTTGCGCAAAGCTTTTGCACAAAAGGGTCAGTGTAGACAGCTCAGATTTGTTTTGCACAAAACCGCGTCTAGATTGGCACGGACGCTTTTCTGCAAAAAGTGCTTTTGCGGAAAAGCGCCCGTGCTAATCTAGACGTTTTTCAAGAAATGCTTTTAACGGAAAACTTTTCCGTTAAAAGCATTTGCGGAAAATCATGCCAGTGTAGACGTAGCCTTGCAAGATTTTAATTTGTTTGGATTTGTGACTGTTTTTTTTTTTTAACTAAATGAAATAATTTGGTGAATGTGACACAAATTGGAAAAATGTTCGGTTGACCTGAAACTGTATCTTTTCTGATCTCCACCCCTTTCCCCCAAAAACCCCTTCACCCAGCTCTGTGTTGAATTGCTCAGAAGACTTGGGCATTATTTCTCACCCCATCTCCTACAAACATGACTCCTCTGACTCTCTAATTATGGACTGCTCTGTGGGCTAATGTGTCCCCTGCTTAAGTCAGAGCAGCTTGGAGCTGTTCCAATTTAGGGCAGTCTTTCACAGTTCCCTAGGGACTGCTTCACTACCTTGAACAACAGGAGCCCTTTACATTCCAGAGACACCCCCTTGCCACTCCATGCTGTGCCTAAGCCAGAGGCCGTACTGAAAAGCACGATAGAGCTGATTACACTGGACTTACAACACCCTTGTCCTGGGGGAACCAAATAAGGCCATTTTATAGGAGCAGTAAGGGAAGAGAATCTGGTTCAATGATTCTTCCCAAGCGAATTGACCTTTGGCCAAAGACAGCGATACACTCAGCTCTGTGAACCATGGTCTGCAGTGGATTGAAAAGTCCCAGGTTAAAGTCACCTTGCCACATCCCGTGCATGCTTCACAGAGTGGCCCAGTTCTCCCTTGCACTGTTCTATATTTAACTTCCCAAGGCTCATTAACCACCAGCCTCCACCTTGCTCCATGCCAATTCCGGGGAGTTATTTTTCGGCTGCAGTTATGCTTCACTCTGAGTATTAATTTCCTTTCGCACTTACCCTATTAATCACTTTAACAATCAAATTAAGACAATTATTTTAATGAGTTAATGGATTATAAAGAGTGGACGATACACATTTATTACCGCTTATGGCAGAACTCTTTTATAAAAGTCAGCCTTGTCAATAATATATTAGCCCATAAATGTACTGCTGTAGGGTCGTGGGAGGGGATGAAAGTGTTCTGCGTGACTGATTTAAATATACCAGCTCCTGTCACCACGGTAGCTTTTATGTGTTTCGGGGCCACAAAACCAAAAGCCAGTCATTGAGAATGATGAGCTATTGTTTTCTTCTGGGACACTAATACCAGAGTTGAGGGTATTATTCTCTAGTAGCATCACTACTTCATGTACAACATTAGAAGAAAGCTTTTCCCCTACCATTCCTCCCTTGCAAGGCTGTTCTTACCCATACACAGAAAATTCAGCTGAGTAGGGCACCCAGAAATTTGGGGCACTACTAAGTCTTAATATCCACTCACCCTCCTCTTTCTGTCCCTGTTCTGATGGCTCCGTTTCCTCCAGAGAGAGAATCTATTTAACTTTAAAGTGAAAAAGTCTGCCAGACCTATTAGCAGAACACTGAACCAGTGAAAGAGCCATTCAAGTGGTAATGAAGCCATTTAACAGGCATTTGTCAACCCCAGGTATATCCTATCCGTTTCTGAATTCACTGTGTTAGTTGACAGGACCTTAGTTTAAAATTGGCTTTAAAACGATTGCATTAGCATGCTGCTGAAGATTATAAAATCGCCTCTATAAACACTCATCCTCCACTCCTCCTCTCCCCCCGGGCTATCATTGGGCATAGGGACACCAGTTTAATAGTACTGCTTAGGGGCTCATGAATCTGAAGGACAGCCCTGATTCCTTAGCTCCAGCTGAGGGAGAAGTTGGATTGCAAAGGGGGTTGTTTGTCAGTTCTCAGCCTTAGCCATTTACTCCACAGCGGGCAGAGCCTGAGCTTCGAAGGAATCCAAGAATTGGGCCTTGACATCTCCCCAGATCTGCATGTGATTTATGTGTTTTGCACCCTGGGCTCTTGTGACACTCAATGGTTTCCAAGCTCACCCGATCAAAATTTAGAAGAAGAGATGGAAGGAGGGCAGAGCTAAGAGCAGTGAGCCTGCTCCTTGGCTGGCGTACGATGATGTAGCACTGTTGACTCTCTTGGAGTAGAGATGATTTATAGAGTGCGGTCCAAAGCGCTTGACAAACAAAAGTCTGTGCCATTGGGACTCAGCTGAGAGCTCCAAGCCTGAAATGTGTGCCTGCCACAAATTGTTAAAGCCTCATTTCAGAATGGTTTCTGTGAGAACTGCGCTCCCGGAACCCTTAGGAGGAGCAAGAAAGGGGAAGCTGCCACCACTGAAAGGCTCTTTTCTCCTCTTGACTGGCAATTAATAATAGTCTCTTTCATCCCGTGTATTTCAAAGTCCCCAACTGGGTGATCATAAAATCATAGAACTGGAAGGAACCTTGAGAAGTTATCAAGTCCAGTCTCCTGCACTCATGTCAGGACCAAGCACCATCTAGATCTGCCCTGACAGAAAAGACAGGACTATGCAGCACTCTTAACCTGCTCTTAAAAATCTCCAGTGATGGAGATTCCACAACCTCCCTAGGCAATTTATTCCAGTGCTTGACCACCCTAACTGTTTGGAAGTTTTTCCTAATGTCCAACTTAAACCTCCATTGGTGCAATTTAAGCCCATTGCTTCTTGTCCTGTCCTCAAAGATGGAGATTAATTTTTCTCCCTCCTCCTTGTAACAATCTTTTAGGTACCTGAAAACTATTATCATGTCCCCTCTTAGGGTATGTCTAGACTATATGCCTCTGCCAACAGAGGCATGTAAATTAGACATACTGACATAGTCAATGAAGCGGGGATTTAAATATCCCACGCTTCATTAGAATAAAAATGGCCACCGCGTTGTGCCGGCTCAGCTGTTTGTCGGCACAAACCGGCAGTCAAGACGGGGCTCAGTTGACAAGGAAAGCCTTTGCCGACTGATCCTGTAAACCTCATTGCACGAGGCATAAGGGATCAGTCAGCAAAGGCTTTCCTTGTCGACCAAGCCCCATCTTGACTGCCGGTTTGTGCCAACAAACAGCTGAGCCGGCACAACTCAGTGGCCATTTTTATTCTAATGAAGCATGGGATATTTAAATCCCCGCTCCATTGACTATGTCAGTATGTCTAATTTACATGCCTCTGTCAGCAGAGGCATGTAGTCTAGATATACCCCGAGTCTTCTCTTCTTCAGACCAAACAAATCCAGTTCTTTCAATCTTCCCTCATAGGTCATGTTTTCTTGACCTTTAATAATTTTTGTTGCTCTTTATGGACTTCTTCCAATTTCTTCACATCTTTCCTGCAATATGATGCCCAGAACTGGACACAATTAGCCAGCTGAGGGCTAATCAGCGCACAGCAGAGTGGAAAAATTACTTCTCGTGTCTTACAACACTCCTGCTAATACATCACAGCATATTTGCTCTTTTTTTTGCAACAGTGTCACACTGTTGACTCATATTTAGCTTGTGGTCCACTATGAACTTTCTGCCATACTCCTTCCTAGGCAATCATTTCTCATTTTGTATGTGTGACACTGATTGTTCCTTCCTAAATGGAGTACTTTGCATTTGTCCTTATTGAATTTCATCCTATTTACTTCTGACCATTTTTCCAATTTGTCCAGATCATTTTGAATTATAACCCTATCCTCCAAAGCTCTTGCACCCCTCCCAGCTGGGTACTGTCTGCAAACTTAATAAGCGTACTCTCTCTGCTATTATCTAAATCGCTGATGAAGATATAGAACAGAACTGGTCCTAAAAGTGATCCCTGTGGAGACCCACCCATTATGCCCTTCCAGCATTACTGTGAACCACTGATAACTACTCTCTGGGGCCTGAATGTATAATCCTCAGGACTACCACTGAGCTACAGAACCATGTGCCTTAGCCGAAGGCAGTAGCCTGGGGACTCCCTCTTCTATACTCCAGCCACTATAGGCCAACAAAGTCATTCCTCACCAATGTATAAATTATCCACTGGCTGCTTCCCGCTACACTACTGAACACGGAGCCACTGCTGGAGAGATGGGCCTGGAAAGGCATTTACAGGAGACTAAACAAACCCAACAAGGCTCTTCTTTCTTTGACTAAATCATGTTTGATCATACAGTGTTATTGTGCAGAAAGCTGCCTATGTTTCTACAGCAATAACACTTCATTTATGTGGCTGTCTGCACCAGTAAGCTCCTAGCTTTACACATCTCTTGGAATCTTTACAAGGAATGTTCTGACAAGGCGGCCTAGACAAATAACATATGTTTATTCCCCACCCAAAGCACTGATTTTCAGAAGTGGGTGGCAATGCAGAGACTGAAGAAGAGCAGCCATTAGACTTGAGGAGGAAGAGACCCGGGAGAACAGAACTCTTGTCAGAACAGAAGCAGGGGATGCTATTTTCAGGGCTATGTGTTCACATCTGTACTCATTTAACTGACATCTCTTCAGTTTAGGAACAGCAGACAGTGACCAACCACTTCGCTGTGGAAAACAAGTGGATGGTGGGGAAGGCGACATCTGCTCTGAGGGAGCCAATAATTCCTTGGGAAACACTGATGGAGCTGTGGGCCTTGGTCTCCAAAAGAACACGAGCTCAGGGGAGTGGTTGAGGGGGTAGGGCAAAAAGAAGGCATTCCCCACATCTGTGAGTGAGGACGGTTCCAGGAGGCGTTAATGAAGCCTTTGAAGGTGTACTTCTTGTCCTATAATCCCTTGGCAGCAGAGCACACTGGGATTTGTAGTCCAAAAGGACACATGGGAGTTGCAGGCTTTCATAGGGCATGCTGGGAAAGAGGCCAGGATGTATGGTAACTCCCCGAGAGGGAAAACTATGAAATCACTTTTACAGAGCTTTACACTATAAGGGGGCCTGTTGGGATGTGTGGGCTCTGTGGGACTGGAAGATGTTTAGTAGCGGGAGTGCTGAAAGCTCTCTGTCCGCCTTCCCCACTCTGGCTGAGGCTGGGAGCGGGGCTCTGTCTCTGGAAAAGGGGAGAGCTGGTCAGGGGTAAGGAAGGAAGACAGCAAATCGGGGTGGGCATGAAGCCAGGAGCAGAGCCCTGGCTATAGGGGCAGGCGCGAGTCCCTAGGAGAGGCGCTCTGGCAACAGGGGAGCCAAGCACAAGGCCTGGGCATGGGGCCAGTGGCAAAGGAGTAGGGCCCAGGCCCCAGAGCAGAGTTCCATGAGTGGGAAGGGCCCTAGGAGTGGGGGATGGGGACAAGATTCAAGCCCCAGGTGAGGGCTTGTGGAGCAGAGGTGTGGGTGGAAGGCCGGGAGCAGGTCATAGGCCAGGAAGCACCCCCAGCTTTTCTGTCTGAAGTCAGAAGCCTTGCATAAAACTTAGGGATACAGAAACACCCCCCCACACCACTACTTCCCATGCCTAAGTGTGGGCAGTGTGTGTGTGTAAGGGAACAGGTTCTTCCCCTGTGTGTCACATTTTATGCCTCACAAACCCTTTATACTGAAACCTACCGACCGCTACACTTACCTTTATGCCTCTAGCTTCCATCCCAGACACATTTCCCAATCTATTATATACAGCCAAGCCCTAAGATACAACCAGATTTGCTCCGACCCCACAGACAGAGACAAACACCTACAGGATCGATATAGGGCATTCTTAAAACTGAAATACCCACTCAGAGAAGTGAAAAAACAAATCGACAGAGCCAAAAAAGTACCCAGACATGAACTACTTCAAGACAGGCCCAAAAGAGAAAACAACAGAATTCCACTTGTCATCTCCTACAGTCCACAACTGAAACCCCTCCAGCACATTATCAACAATCTACAACCTATCCTGGAAAATGACCCCTCACTCTCAGAGGCCTTGGGGGAAAGGCCAATTCTCACTTACAGACAACCCCCTAACCTCAAACAAACTCTTTCCAGTAACCACGCAACACACCTCCATCATAATCATCCAGGAACCCACCCCTGCAATCAGCCCCAGTGCCAACCCTGCCCACACATCTACACCAGCGATTTCATCACTGGACCCAACCACATCAGTCACCAAATCAGAGGCTCATTTAACTGCACATCCACCAATGTGATCTATGCCACCAAATGCCAGCAATGTCCCACTGCAATGTATATTGGCCAAACTGGACAGTCTCTATGGGAAAGAATTAATGGACACAAATCCATTGCACAAAAAGGCAATACACAAAAACCTGTTGGAGAACACTTTAATATACCTGGACACTCATTAATGGATCTCCAAGTGACCGTTTTGTTTCAGGCTAATTCCACAAGCCAAATACACAGAGAAGAGTTGGAACTTAACTTCATTCACGAGTTTCATTCTTATGCAAATGGTATGAACTGGGATATCCTCTGGTTTGCACACTATCTTCCACATCCTAATGACTTAACTAACCAACCTAACAATGGAGGCAAAAACCTCTTGCGCAAAAGGGAAAGGAAGAGGAAATGCAAATGAGCACGCGACATATGCAAATGAGCACTCCATTTGCATTTGCTCTTCTGCAAGAGGCTCGGAGTGTAGACGTAGCGTCATGAGAGATAACTGGGTGCCACTTCCCCTTCCTGACAGTCCTCAGCAAGGGAAGCTGCAATGGGAGGCTGCCCCCACCAGGGAACGAGGCAGTGAGAGAGGTGTCCCCACTCAAGGTGATTGTGAGGGATCTCCTTTGTTCTGTGTCTAGTTCCAACTCTGCGGCTGGAAAGTTCTACCGTTCAAGGAACAGTCCCTAATGCCACTTCTCCTTCCCAGCCAAAACTTAGTAATGCTTGAGAGAGTGAGTGAGCATCTTATTACCTCATGGGACCCAAGAATTGTTGACATTTGCATACATCGCTTTCTGTGGCATTACCAACAAATGCTATACTTCGCCCAGTTAAGACGAAGCAGCTCATGGAAAGAGAAATGCAGCTCACCAGATTTGACTTCAGAGATGATCCTCCTTACAAGCAGTGTCTGCAAGAGACCCCAAACTCCACAAGGCCCTTTTGTCAACTTCTTCCAGTCTGGTAATGACAAAAAGATGACCTTGCCACCACTGTCTGCCTTTGGGAAAGAAGGAAGATGGGGGCTCCTAATAGAGAAAAAGTTTTTTACGTCATCCACAAGGAGATCAAGATGTTCAAGACCCTGGATCCAACCACATCATAAGAAGATGAATCAGAGGAAGGAGAAATAAGGAAAGAGTCTTCTCCTAGGTCAAAATGACACTTATTGAGCCAATGGGCGTTGCAAACATGGCAGACTTACCTGGCTTGCCCTAGCCCTACCCAGGTGCTGGGGCTCCTGCCACCTGTTCAGTTGCCAAAAGGCACTAGACAGAAATATCATTTCAGAAACTCTCATCCAAAATGATGGCAATGGTGTGTCTTCTATGTACAGAGTTACGCTGCTTCTGTTTGGATGAATAACTGTTAGGCAAAGTGGTATTTTGTTTTTATCCTTCTGGTGTTTGATTCTAGGCTGCTCAAGCAATGCTGGTTTGTTGGCATGAATTCCAAGATGTAACTTCCCTTAGGGGGAAGTGAAGTTTTTCTGGAGGTTGGTCACTGTATCAGGTTTGATGCCTCATGCTGTGTCAGACTTAACTTCCACTGCCTCCCCCGGGGACATATTATTTCACACTCACTCATGCCACACACTGGAGTCTGAAGTGATATAAAGCAAACAATAGGATGAATACTAGGATTGAAATCACTCAGCGCAGAGAAATATGCAACCCTTGCTCTCTGCACTAAAGCAGGCTAACCAGGCAGGGCACCGGGCACACATCCAGTGCTATAGGGAAGAGGGCTGGGTGGGCAGCAAATGAGTAGGGGACTGATTGTTCAAGGGATGCATGCATCCCTTGTAATTGATTTATAGGTATTACATAGAATTATAGAATCTTAGAACACTAGAACGGAAAGGGACCTGGTGAGGTCATCAAGTCCAGTCCCCTGCCCTCACAGCAGGACCAAGCACCATCTACACCATCCCTGACAAGTGTCTGTCTAACCTGCTCTTAAATATCTCCAGTGATGGAGAGTCCACAAGCTCCCTAGGCATTTTATTCTAGTGCTTACCAACCTGACAATTAGGAAGTTTTTCCTAATGTCCAACCTAAATCTCCCCTGCTGCAATTGAAGCTCATTGCTTCTTGTTCTGTCATCAGGGGCCAAGAAGAACAATTTTTCTCCCTCCTCCTTGTGACACCCTTTTAGATACTTGAAAGCTGCTATCTTGTCCCTTTTCAGTCTTCTCTTTTCCAAACTAAATAAGCCCAGTTCTTTCAATCTTCCCTCACAGGTCATGTTTTTCAGACCTTTAATCATTTTTGTTGGTCTTCTTTGGACCCTCTCCAATTTTTCACTTTTCTTCCCTGAAATGTGGTGCCCAGAACTGGACACAATACTCCAACTGAGGCCTAATCAGCACAGAGTAGATTTACTGCTCCCCTTCCATAAATAGCACTGTGAAGTTACTTTGCCCATAAACTGACCAGAAAGAACTGCACTACATGAGCAGAACCTCAACAGCTACTGTAAGGAATTAGCTTCTGGCTGCTGTCAGCTGATTTCACACCTAGCATGGTCTGTGGGCTGGGTTTATTTTGTGAATGAGAGCACAGGATCCCTTCCCCCATAGGCACATGTGATTGTTCCTTTGTGAGATTTGGATCCTTGGGAGTTTTATTAGCATTCATTTAAAATGAATACTCCTAGATTTTAGGAGTCAGCTTCTGAGTGCAGACGTTCGAAGTCATTAAAGCAGTTCATTATATATCATGCGGTGCCACAATGGTCCTTTTCAGTTCAAGGATTGGGAACATCATCCTTCAAAGCCACTTTATTCACGGTATAATTTAGGTTCTAATAGAAAGCCATAATATGATTACATTCAGATACGTTTTATTTTCTGCTCTGGTCTTTCACACCTATTACAGTTCCAAATTCTGGGTACTTTAAAATAACTTTTTAATAGTCAAAATTAATTTTCCCAAAGCAAAATTTCATTATTGCAGAATTCTCATTAAAGACATATCCGATATAAAAGCAAAGGATGGGACTGAATAAAAGGCAAATTATTATTGTATTTTTCTTCCAGGCTGCTTCACACTGTGCTGAGGAGTCTTGTACTCATTGTGCTGCATTAGAGAGTTACTGGCACTTCATGGAAAACTCAGAGGAACTGTCTAATTTGCAGGCAGTTCTTCCCTCATGTCCCAGCTATCCCTAAATCTCCAACTGCCCGATTCATCTGGCACTGGCCATTGTTAGAGACAGACACTGTGATGGACCATTGGTCTGACGCCACATGACCATTCTTACGTTTATGCATTTTCTATTCACTCCTTCATAGCTTAGGACACAGACATATTTTCATGAAACAAGGGGCATGATTCCTGGCTGACCTGCTGTTGTTTAACAGTGGTCTCACTCCACTGGCTACAGAGTAATTCAGTGATGAATCCCATCCACTGCTTTGTCTCTTCCTCCTCCTGGCCCTTGATCCAACTGGTATTAATGGTGGGAGTATTGCTGGTGAGTTTAACGATATATGGATCAAGTCCCTATGGCTTCTTTCATACACATCTATTTGTGACCTCACCAGTGTTGCCATAAGAACTAATTATGACATCACAATGTGCTCAGGTGAGGTTTTTTTTTAATCCCCGCGATGAATAGGAGGGATACTACCCTTTTCTGGACCTCCAGCCATTCAGTTAACTAAATTGCCTTTAGTGGTTAAACCCACAGAGAGTGGGCACTTGAGAGTCTCCAGGAAAGTGTTGGCAGGAACCAGAAGACCAATGAAAACAGAATGTGAGTTTTTGAACTGAAAAGCAGGACCTTCCTGCTGCAGCCTTTGTGTAACCAGAAGAAAGCTGGGAAATATGGATTGAGCCAGGAACACGGCATGGAATTTCCAGTGATATCCATGCCTAGGGAAGAACTAAACCTTGGAACAACAGATATGTGAATAGAACAGGGAATGTTTAGTTAGACGCGATCAAGTTGTTTTCATCATTTCTGGGTTTGTTGGATTCCTCTGTGCTGAGCCCGTGTGCTGCCCTCTGTACACCATAACTTTTAAACTGAATCCCAGGGAAGCAATTCTCTGTGTTTTTTTTAATCTTGCCTTTTTCCGTTGCTCAGTAACACCTAACAACTAAGTAATGCTTTATCAAGTATGTTTTCTTTGTTTAGTTAATAAAAATCACCTTTTTAAGTCTATGACCTGATTCCTGTGTCTTAGAAGGTAGAAGTTTCTGTGTGAACATGCCTAAAACTGCAAGGCTGGCTATTAGGAATTACAGTTTGTTTTCAAGCTGTCTCCTGAAAAAGGGTTAAAGAGCTTGAGGGTACCCCCCAGGAAGAAATTTCCAAGTGTGACTTCCTGGGCTCTTAAAGGAGTTTTTGCATTTGGATGGTGGCAGCATACCACTCGAGGTCAGGGAATCTGTGACCTTGGGGAGGTTTTTTAAGTAGAAGCTTTTAGTAGCAGGGTATTGAAAAGCCTCTTGTAGGCCCCCACCTTCTGCACTCAAAGTGCCAGAGTGGGGAACAACTTTGACAATCTCCTTGACAGATGCTAAAAGCATTGTTACAGCTGGAGGAACTAGATGTGAGATTCTAGCATCAAAATTCAGACATTCCCCACCTAACCGCATCCCACCCTGGACTTGAATAATGTTCTTCCTGGAGCAAAATGCAATCAGGCTCCTCTTGCCTTAGCAGTACACGCCAATATAATATTCATCTGTATAGAAGTGCTGTGGGAGCCAGCTATTGGGACACATGAATATGGAAGAAGCAACAATAGCAGCATTAAAAAACAAAAAGGGTCAGATTCATTGCTCAGCCCCAGCAGTGCATGGGTTTCAGAGTAAGAGGCCAGGATATTATATTTTAAAATGGAAACAAACTCTAAAAGAAAATACTGTTTGCACTGATCAGCGTAGTGCTATTATTAGCTTGGTTGGTTGCAATGCCTACCATCACAGATATTTAAATGCATTTTAAAGTCAGCATTTATTGCATTCATAGAATTAAAGCCATGGGGGAAGACCTATATACATTTGACCTCTATATCGTATTTGTTACTTACATCAGTTGCCCAACAGCTGCAAAGAATAGTTTCCACAGCCCCTCTGCAAAGCCAGCAAGGAGATCAGGGTCATTTCCGCGTTTCCTTCTCTCTTTCACTCTCTGGACTGGCTTGCTGAGGTGGTGAATGCAAAGGCTCCTAGGGTATGTCTAGACTGCATCCCTCTGTCGGCAGAGGGATGCAGATTAGGCAGCTCGACATTGCAAATGAGGCGGGGATTTAAATATCCTGCGCCTAATTTGCATAAAAATAACCACGCGTTTTGCCGACTCAGCACTTTGTCGGCAAAAGTGGCAGTCTAGAGGGGGATCTGTTGAGAAAGAAAGCCTTTTTCGACAGATCCCTTATGCCTCCTGCAAGGAGGTTTACAGGATCTGTCGAAAAAGGCTTTCTTTCTCAACAGATCCCCCTATAGACTGCCACTTTTTGCCGACAAAGTGCTGAGTCGGCAAAACGCGGTGGCCATTTTTATGCAAATTAGGTGCAGGATATTTAAATCCCCGTCTCATTTGCAATGTCGAGCTGCCTAATCTGCATCCCTCTGTCGACAGAGGGATGCAGTCTAGACATACCCCTATTGTTGACTTTAAATGTAAGGCTACATTCTAATATCCTACTCAGCTAGAAGTGATATTAGTCTTAAGACAAGACACTGGATTTGCAGGTGGTGGCTGAGGTGCTGTGCTGAGACTCGGGGTACAGCTGAGAGTTTTTGGTTCACGGGTAATTTCAGCGGGGAAAAATCATTCTGGGTCACATCAAAACTTCTGGCAAATCAAAAAGTTGAAAAAAAATTAGTTTCCGATGGAACAAAATAAAAATGGTTTGTTGCAATTTCGAGCATTTAAAAACATTTTTGATGGTCACTGTGGGGCTCAGCTCCCCATCTGTAAAACAGGACCAGTGCTGCCTTTGCAGAGATGTTTTGAGCATAAGTTAAGTCCTTCATGTGGGATGGTGGACACAGCTAAATATTTCAACACATAAAAGGCATGGTACCAAATGAAAGGAGCCCATAGAAATTATGTGCTTAGAAATCCATTAATACTACTGAAATCACAAGCATTAAATTACCACTCTCTACTACTGATTCTCCCAAACCCGCCTCCACATTCTTTGCTGTCAGTTACATCTGCTCTGAGACATTATCTTCCATGATTAATAGCTTTTATTTTTATTGACAATTGTGCACAGTGCCTAGCTGAAATAAAGCAGGAAGTAAAAATTATTACCATGTTTATTATGGATGGAAGAATAAAACCTTAGCTGGTTTATCTCCAGCTACCCAAGAAAGTCAAGTGCATATTTCCTTCCTTATCCTTATTGCTTATTTGCAGGGTGCTGCGTGCTCTCAAGACAAATAAAAAGGCACAGAACCTATCCCAGAGAGTTTTGACTCTAGACAGACAGGACTTTATAGACACACGTCCCAAGTCTTGCAAAGACATGCTGGATTTTACACATGCATTTAAAGTTAAGGACATGGGTAAGATGTGTCGGTCACATGCAGATCATTGCCATAGTGATAAGGAAAGCAGCAAACTGTTACTGAGCAGCGAGACAGGCCATATTTCTGATCTGTACTAGGAGGCTGCTTTACTTTATTTACTTTTTTTGTTTCATTTTATTCTGTTACAAATGAGAATCATGGTCATAAACACTAGGCCCATCATTTATTTGTATTGCATGACTCTCCACTGAGATCAGGGCCCTGCTGTACACGCACATGGTGAGAGACAGCTGGATGACCTAGGGAGGTGGTGGACTCTCCATCCCTAGAGTTTTTTAAGTCCTGGCTTGACAAAGCCCTGGCTGGGATGATTTAGTTGGGGTTGGTCTCGCTTTGGGCAGGGGGTTAGACTTGATGACCTCCTGAGGTCTCTTCCAGCCCTAGGGATTCTATAAATTCTTGAGTCAGTACTTAATAAGTAGAGAAGAAGTTTGGGAGACAATGCCATTATCTCTGTTGTTCAGAGGCAGAACTCAAAGGGTGCGTCTACACAGCAGGACTTAATTCGAAATAAGCTACGCAAATTGAGCTATGTCAATTGTCTAGCTTATTTTGAAATTGAGAGCATTACACAGCACTCATTTTGAAATAAAATACTCTTCCTCCGACTTCCCTTACTCCTCGTACAATGAGAGTTACAGGAGTCAGAGTAAGAAGTCCTCCAGCTTGACAGCATTTTGACATTATTTTGAAATAACTGCCTGCTGTGTAGACGCGGACTAAATTATTTTGAAATAACACTAGTTATTTTGAAATAATGTTGCTGTGTAGACACACCCAAAGAGAGTAAGTCTTCCATCGTGTTTAATGTTTGCAGGACTGAAATGCTAAGTGACTTGGCCCAGGACATGCAGATTGTCTGTGTCAAAGCTGGAAATTGAACTCAGAGCACCTTAGCCCCAAGCCACTGCTTTAAACAGTGTCCTGGTTGCAGTCTCCTTCCTGCCTTCTCGGTGTACACCTCACTCAGGTGGCAGGCCTCTTGTTTTCATCTCTCTTGGGGTGAAATGAGATGTTTCCTACTCATAGATAGAGCCCAGCAGGTCTTATGGTGACCTCTGGTAAATAGAATACGACTGCTATCTTAAACAAAAGCTCAGATTAACCACAACAATAGGAATAAAGCACTTTGAGAAAAAGATTTTAAAATTACAAACATTTGACACGCGTCTATCTTCTCTAAAGCCCTACCATGCTGCAAAGATGAGCCAGTAGGCAGGACTAGCTTCTTCAAACAGCCACTGGTCTGTGAGGCTCTGCGGGAGTTTGAGCCAGCCTCACAGCCAATGGCGCTCCCATTGTCCTGTAACACCCCTCAAGGGTTTGCTGAGGGTGTCTTATCACAAGCCATTATTTCACCTTCCTGTTTGTTTTTCCACCACACTGTTGATTTAACCCAATCTAGTGTGGACTTTTGTCGACAAAACTATACCTGCGTCTACACTTCCTCCGAGTTCTGTCGACATAACGTCGACAGAACTCGGCAGTTTTGTCGACAGCAGTAAACCTCATTCTACGAGGAATAACGCCTTTTGTCGACAGAGTTCTGTCGACAGAAGGTGTTATTGCATCTACACTGTCCTTTGCGTCTACACTCTCATGTCGACAAAGCAGCTTGCTTTGTCGACAGAACAGGCTGTAGTCTAGACGCTCTTTGTCGACAGAGGCTTTGTCGACAGTATCTGTCGACAAAGCCTCTGTCGACAAAAGCCTGTAGTCTAGACGTACCCAGAGTAAATTCCCTCATTGTGTCATGTGCCGCGTCCTGAGTAATAACTTGAGGGGATTCCATGTTTGTAGAACTAAACTGGCTCTTTATTAAGCCAACTATTTATAGCAGGTGTTGCAGCTGCAGCTCCCTTTCCAGCCATGTGCACACAGACTGAGCTCCTGGTGCCTTATCCAAACTCATACCTCCTACAGCCTTTGTCACTCTACCAGGTTCCATTCTGGCTGCTCGACACAAATCACCCGCTCAACAGACAATCTCATCTACTATTACAGAGCAGCTCCCCGTCTGTACCACACGGCACCACCCTCCCTCTCAGCATATGGAGAGTGCGAGTTTAAAGGAGGAGATGACAGAGGGCCACGTAGAAGTTGGGGATGGGAATTTCAGGCAGAGGAGGGTCAAAGGAGGGAGTGGGAATAGGATGAAGGGACTATGACAAGTCAACCATCGTGGGCAGAGCCCAATATCCTCCCATCTCCTGTTTCACACTATGGAGTTAATTTACTCTCGTGTTTATTTTTTCTTGGGTAAAGCATATGAGAATGTGTTGTTCCCTTCTAGGACAATACAGAATAATTGAAGCTTGGTGATACAAACTTCATATTGAATAGCACATTTAATATCAGACATTGTCTCTTGGGAAACGCAGCGTAAAATCGTTACAATGAGTAGCACTAATATACTCTTCATGTTGAGTTTGACACCATAAGCTACATGCAGAGACAGCATTACTGTCACCCTTGCCTGTCTGCTATCCATGCTGTAGATGCCCATAGCAAAAATGATGCTGTAATTACTTTAACTTTTATATATCTAAAGCTGTTAAATTCATCCCCTTTCTAATTTCTTATCCCGTTCTACTTCAGGTTCTAATTATGCACCCATCCCCATGGTATCTGGGCACCTGGTTTGCTCCTTCCCAGCTGCCTGGAATTCTTTCCAACAATCAGCTTGTTTGAGTTTCCTAATAAGATGCAACCTGTTTGCAGATGGGTGGCCTCATTTATAGGCCAGTGACATCCTAGAAGAAGCCGACTGGCAGACCAAATTTCCATCCAACGTTAACACTGACAGGATGGGAATTCAACATTCAACATGAAATTAAACCTTTTAATGTTAATTGTTTCTCTTGAACCATCCAGTTGGGACTATAATCTGGAAAGACTCTTGTTGGATGCTGGAGTCCTCCCCTCTCCAACCTGCTGCCCACGTTTGGAACTGGAATAACTTAGCCTCAGCAACCAAAGGTAACTTCAGAGGCAGCAAAAAAAAAGCAGGGAAAACAGAGCGAAGTGTGGTGAAGCAAACTGAGCTTAGAAGTTTCAGCTCACTTCTTAATAGGGTTTGGGGGAGATGAGAACCTCATGGAACCTTTCTTACACATTTCTCAGAAGCGTCAGCTGCTGGCTATTGTCAGAGACTGGAGAGAGGATCAGATGGACCCCTGTTGTGATCTAATCTGCAAATTCCTTAGTCGGTAAGCGCAAGAAAGAACTACTTCAATAGTGAAACATGGTTGGAACCCTCCAAGTTTAACCTGTGAGGGAGCGGTATCATTGATCACCGCATAAATACATGACCCTTTTGCTAGCCTAGAAACTCTTCCTGCATTCCAGTGATGCGCTATGAGGTGTGGTGATTTCCCTGCTGCACTGTCCCCTTTCCAAACGTGATTTGGGTAACAGGAGTAAAATAGGAAGTTGGGGCATGTTTTTCAAAATAGGCAGAGGGTTTCATTTGTCCAAAAAACCCAGCATTTAACAAACATAGCCGGTTCTTGCAAATTCTCCACCTGGAATCTCTCCACCTTGGCTACTGCATGGGCTGTCTTTCACACTTCCAGAACCAGGAATAATCTCTGGGGCCTAAACAGTAAGAACATATTACAGAACATGTTACTGACCACGGAAAACAACTGATATTACAGGACATGTTACTGATGGAGGAAAAAAACCCACAGAAGAGAGCACAAGCAGGCTACTGCACAAGTTGAGAAAGTCAGATGGATCGCAAGAAACAAGCTGCTGTCAAGAATTAAAAGCAGATGTCAAATGCTTCTTCATGCAGAGATAACGAGCTGCATGTACACCTTTGAAGTTGCTGCTGGAAGCTTCCCCTTTCTGCAGAGGGAAGAGAACGGAAAAAGTTCCTGCTTTCCCTTTTGATGGGTTGGAATGGGGTTTCTAGGATTGCATACATACCTGATCCTGCTCAACAATGGCACTAGGAAGGGCAATAGATTTACATCAATATTTATAGGATATTCCTATAACCTCTGTCATCTCTTCTCTTCAGCAGCACAGCACTGATGCTGCTCTTAAAATATACTTAGTGTTGTAATAAAAGCATGTTCTCCATTGCATTGCACATAGCCCTGAAGTGCCAGTATTACGAACATGGGCTGCCTTCTAGAGATTTTGGAATCTTTGAAGCAGCTGTCAGTGCCAAGAAAGTGGTGAACAAGGCCAGCAGCACATCCCAAGGCCTGCATAGGTCTCCTGCTGTCTGGATTCAAGTCCTCAGTCACAAGAAGAATCCCACTGGGAAGGTGTAGGAACAGGGGGATGTTTTTAAGAAGCTGAGCAGCAACAAGGACCCTCCTGTTGGGATTTCCAATGTCTGAGAGGCTTCCTGGATTGCTTGCTGCAGATTTCAGAAAGGATCCCAGATCTTCACCCCAAAAGTGGATGGAACTGGGATGCAAGGACTTGCATGATCGTGGTTTGCTAAATGAGCACCTTTAGTGGGCAGGTGAGTGCATTGGCTCTGCTAGGCAGGATGCTCAACCCACTGTCGTAACTGTAGGGGTGCCCAGTGGGGATAAAAACACCAAGAAGTTAAAAAGGAACAGCTCGGTTCCGCACCAGGAGTGCATGGCGTTGCTTCTGTTCCTCTCAGAAATGGATCAGAATGCACCAGGGGTGGATGTGGAAAGAACCCATAGGAAGATGCTGGAGGGCAGTATCACAAATAACACCCCAATAAACTGGACCCTTCTTTCCCTCACTCACACGCTGCTAGCGTATCGCAAGCCGACTCTAATTATAATTCTCCCACTTACTCCCATCATCCCTGCCGTTGTGGGGGGTCCAGGAGGCCAGGACACTCCAGAAGTGAATTGACTGGTAAATTCTGCAGCCCGCTTTCCTAGGAGATGCAGAATGTGTGTTAGGCCCACGGTTTCTATCAGCAAAGGTGTAGTTAAAAAAAAAGAAGCTATTTCTTTATAAACCTCCCTCCCTACATTTTAAAGTCTTTGGACAATCTAATCAGAAAAAAAAGACATAAAAAGTAAAGATCAAAGAAAAGCTGTTTTGAAAGGACAGAGATTCCAGACATCAAAGCATAGCCCCCCCTCTCTCTCCTTCTTTCTCCCTGTGTTCTAAAGGTTAGAACAGACATTGCATTTGGCACTGGAATGGGTTACCTAGGGAAGGGGTGGAATCTCCATCCCTAGCGGTGTTTAAGTCTCGGCTTGACAAAGCCCTGGCTGGGTTGATTTAGTTGGGACTGGTCCTGCCTTGGGCAAGGGGCTGGACTTGATGACCTCCTGAGGTCTCTTCCAGCTCTATGATTCTATCATCTCCCTTTTTATCTCTCTCTACTCAGAGCAGGCCAGTAATCCTGGAAACGTGTCCAGAATCACCCTAACATCATAAGCCTAATCCTTATTATTACTTGTCTTACAGTAGCACCTAAAGCAGTGGTCACCAACCAGTAGATCGGGATCTACTGGTAGATCTTGGAGCCTCTGACAGGTGATTCCCAACTAGTTTGGCCAAGTGCCAGCACTTCAGTTGCCCTTTCCCCCCACTGCTGCTCATCTCCTGCCCTTTGGCTTAGAGCTGCCCCTCCCGCTGGGAGCCTCTTGCTTTCTGTGCAGGGCAGGGGAGGGGGAATACTGATGTCGGGGTGCCCCCCTCCCACTCTGTTTCCTTTCTCTACAGAGCAGAGAGGGGGCACAGCAGGATTTGGGATGGAGTTTGCTGGCTGCTTTAGGGAGAGGGCCAGGGCAGGGGGGAGCCTGCCTTAGCCCCACTGCATCACCACCCAGGAGCCACCAGCAGTGCCTAGATGGAGCCCACATCCCAAACTCCTACCCTAGTCATGAACCCCCTCCTACACCCCAAGCCCTTGTCCTAGTCCCGAGCACCCCTGCATCCAAAGGCCGTCCCAGAGCCTGCACCTAGAACCCCCTCCTACATCCCAACTGCCTGCTCCAAGAGCAGCTCAGAGCCCCTCTCACACTCCAGATCCCTTAATCCAAGACCAGAGCCTGCACCCCAACCCTCTGCCCCAGCCTGATGAAAGCGAGTGAGGATGGGCAAGAGAGGGAGGATGGAGTAAGCAGGGGCGGGGCCTAGGAGAAGGGATAGGAAGGAGGCAGGGCAAGGGAATTTATATTTGAGGTAGATCTAAATTCAAAAAGTGATCTCGTGCTCAAAAAGGTTGGAGCCCACTGACCTAACAGTTTCGATTCAACATTAGGATCCCATCATGCGGGGTTGTTATTTCAAAATAACGGGCGGCTTATTTCAGCATTTGCAAACCTCATTCCATGAGAAATAACGCCTTTTCCGGAATAGCAGTGGTGTGGACGATCCGCTGCTGCTATTTCAAAATAGCTCTTCCCCCAGGCCATTCAAAATAATTACTCCCCAGTGCCTCCTGGGGCTCTAAATTGAGGTAGCACGTCCACATTAGGGGAGCCTGCCTCGGACTAATTTCCAGGCTTCCCCATAGTGTAGACATGCTATTTGGAAATAAGCTATTTTGGAGTATTTCTTCCAGAATAGCTTATTCCAAAATAATAGTGCAGTGTAGACGTAGCCTTCATCTGACTCAGTATGGCTGTTCCTATGGCTATTATGAATTTTATCTACCTCTTAATAGACACAGCACCTTGCATATTATTCCTGTCACTGTTCATGTTTAGTCAAAGGAAAAATTAAAACCTTTCAGCATAACATTACTTGGAGACACGGTCAGAAACCCTCAAGTATAACTCAGGTTGGTAAAATAAATGATTAGCAAATGCTTTCTCTTCCACTCTAAGCGCTCCATTAAGCAAATGAAATAGAGGCATTCAGGTCCTCTCCCTTTTTATTCTTCCTTGTGATTAGCCATGTAATAAAAATTATATTAAGTGGGTATAAATTTTATACACACCTATCTAAGTGACAAACCATTATAACTACAGCAAGAAGCAAGGCTCATATTTTTGCTGTTTAAATATACCATGCATTTAAGATTTTGGGTCTTCTGGACCTCCTTCCACCGCCCCCCTTTTCCCCCCCGCTCCATGGGCTGCTGGAAAAACTGATGGTCTCTGAGGGTACCTCTACACTACAGAGGAAGATCGAAGCTGCTGCTGTCAATCTTCCAGGGTTCGAATTAGCGGTTTAGTTAAGCCAGCTAATTTGAAGCGAGAGGGGCACTCCGGGGCTACGTCTAGACTGCATCCCTCTGTCGACAGAGGCTTTGTCAACAGTATCTGTCGACAAAGCCTCTGTTGGAAAAAAGCGTCTAGATTACATTTTTTCGAAAAAGAGCGTCCAGACTGCCGGACGCTCTGTCGACAAAAGAAGGCACCCAGAAGTGCTTCTGGTAGGGTATGGGGGCAGCCTTTATTTCCAGGTGCTGCTGCCTGCCCTTTGCAGAGACGCGTGCTTAAAGGGATTCCCCTAGACAGCTGTTGCTCTTCTTCTGCTTCTGGCTTGCCTACCTCCTAGAGGGAAAGCAAAGCTGCTGCAGTGCTTGCTCTGGTTGCCCTGCTTCCTCGAACACCACAGCAATTTATTTGCAGGGTTTTTTCTGCTTTTCACCTTTTATTTGGCCATGGAGCCTGAGCTGCCCCGTGGCAGGCGATGGCCCCACGCTGACATACTGCAGCTTCTGCTGCATCTGCATGACTCTGTCATGAATCTCCTACCCCATATGGACCTGGACTGCACAGAGGAGACCCTCCTCCGCGATGCAGGAGCTCTGCCCTTGCCCCCAAACTTTTTTGGGGACAGGCAGATTTGGAGGCACGAGACGAGTTTGGACTGGTGGGACTGGCTCGTCATGCAGCTCTGGGACGACGACCACTGTCTCCGCAACTTCTGGATGCGGAAGGCCACATTACCGGAGCTGTGTGCCTAGCTCGCCCCTGCTCTGGAACACAGAACACTCACCTGCAGCCCGCCATCCCCCTACAGAAGTGGGTCGCAATCGCCCTCTGGAAGCTGGCCACCCTCGACAGCTACCACTCCATGGGACACCAGTTCAGCATGGGGAGGTCTACCGTCGGAGCCATCTTGATGGAGGTAAGTCACTGTCGGGGGACAGGCCCTGCTGAGTGGGGGGGTTGAGAAAGAGGGACTGCCAGGCAAGGGCAAGAGAGAGTAGGGGATGGAGTGGCCCTTGTAGGCCGCTCCTTGGCCACCCTGCACTGATGCGGGGGAGCTGGGCGTCCTGACAAGGGAGGGGTGGGTTGGGGAGGGGGAGGGTTCTCCTCCCAAGCGCTTAGGTAACCTGTCTAACTTTCTGGTTTCTGTCTGTCTATTTGTCTCGTACTGCAGGTGGTGAGGGCCATCAATGCGGAGCTGCTGAAGAGGCTCGTCCGTCTCGGTGACCTGAACAACATCCTTGCCGGGTTTGCCGCCCTTGACTTCCCGAACTGCAGAGGCATGCCGTGGCTATCAGGGGCTCTCCGTTGAACAGGAGACTCAGAGGTGTTACACATGACACCACATGTGAGTTGGGCAGTGGCCTGAAAGCCTCACAGGGGCCCCACACTGGCAATGGGGCTAGCTGGTCCCCCACATTGCCAACCCGCCCGTGTGAGGTGACCCCTCAAAGCACTCACCTGATGTTCCCTCCCCGATGTCCACGGATGCCTGGGAGGCCTCTGGGGCCTGGGTCCCTGCTGCCTCCTCTTCCTCCTCCTCCTCCTGGTGCAGCTCTCCCGCCTCTCCTGCCTGGTCTTCCTCCCTCAGGAGGGGTCACTCCACGATGTGGTGGGGTAACCCGGACTCCACCACACGCAATGGAGTCTGGGCTTCCCCACCACTCAGGATCTGCTCCAACTCCTGGTAGTAAGGACAGGTCTCAGGGGTTGCCCCACAGCGGGAGCTCTGGTCCCAGGCCCTGGCATATCCCTGCTGCAGCTCCTTTTCCTTGGCCCTGACTTGTGCCATTGTGCAGGGGTGATGCCCTTTGGTGGCCAGTCCCTGGGCCAGGCGCTCGTAGATGTCCGCATTCCTGTGGCGTGTTTGCAGGGCCTGCAGGGCTTCTTCCTGGGACCAGAGCTCCAGGAGGTTTTGGATTTCTGGCCCTGACCAGGCTGGTGCCTGCCTTTTGGTGCCCCTGGGTGGGTCCTCGTCTCTGTCCCGAGAAGGGCCAGGGGGGCCTGGAGGGCTGGGACATGGCTGTCATGGCTGGCACGAGTGCTCTGGCTAGCTGCCGGACAGCAAGGCCTGTCTGGGTGCCTATGCCTTTAAGAGGCTGCAGCCAGGAACCACAGAGGTGCTGTACCTATAAAGGCTAGACTGTCCACCAGGGCTTCTTCCTGGAGGCCTTTTTTGTCGACAGAACTGGCTCCCTGCATTCACACACACCTTTTTTTGACAGATCTCTGTCAACAAAGGCGTTCTTCCTCGTAAAACGAGGTTTACCGCTGTCGACAAAACTGCCGCGTTCTGTCGATTTACTGTCAACAGAACGCGGTGGTAGTGTAGACGCAGGTATAGTTTTGTCGACAAAAGGCCACTTTTGTCGGCAAAACCCTGTAGTCTAGACACACCCCAGATGATGGTGGGAACCCTGCTTTCATGAGAAGGGAAGTCGGAGGAAGAGAGTTCTCCCTTCGACTTCCTGCAGTGTAGACAATGCCAAAAGCCAAGCTAAGCTACTTAGACTTCAGCTACACAATCAACATAGCTAAAGTTGCATATCTGAATTTGACTTTGTCCTGTAGTGTAGACGTACCCTTTAGAGCCCCTGGGTGTGCATTAAAATGGGCAGCACCCTACTGAGATGTCCAATTTTCTGCCTTTTCATCTGCAGGCAGCAATGTTCCCAGAGATTGGAATGAGATGCAGCAGTGAGCCAGTGCACTAGAGAATACCTTGGGCTGGGGATATTCGCTTCCTAGACCTTGCTGCAAAGTAGGAGACGGTTTTATTGCTGCTGCTCTTATGGTTGAGTTAACTCTTCCTGCTAAAGAAATGAAGGCAATTCAGCAATCTTTTAGTTTTAACATTCTCAGCTGAAAGCAGCAAATGAAGCTAATGGGAAAACCTAGTGAATGAATGTACTGGAATTACAAGTAACAGAAGCCTTTTAGGGTAGAATGATCATCTGCCATAGAATCATAGAAATGGAAGGGATCTCGAGAGGTCATCGAGTCCAGTTCCCTGCCCTTATGGCAGGACCCAGTACTGTCTAGATCATCCCTGTCAGGTGTCTGTCCAACCTGCTCTTAAATATCTCCAGTGATGGAGATTCCACAACCTCCCTAGGCCACTTATTCCAGCATTTAACCACCTTGACAGTTAGGAAGTTTTTCCTAATGTCCAACCTAAACCTCCCTTGCTGCAATTTAAGCCCATTGCATCTTGCCCCATCATCAGAGGCCACGGGGAACAATTTTTTCCCCTCCTCCTTGTAACACCCTTTTAGATACTTGAAAGCTGCTAGCATGACCCCCCCTCAGTCTTCTCTTTTCTAAACTAAACAAGCCCAATTCTTTCAGTCTTCCCTCACAGCTCATGTTTTCTAGACCTTTAATCATTTTTGTTGCTCTTCTCTGGACCTTCTCCAATTTCTCCACATCTTTCTTGAAATGTGGTGCCCAGAACTGGACACAATACTCCAACTGAGGCCTAATCAGTGCAGAGTAGAGCGGAAGAATGACTTCTCGTGTCTTGCTCACAACACTCCTGTTAACGCATCCCAGTATCATGCTTGCTTTTTTTGCAAGTGCCACCCTGTTGACTCATGTTAAACTTGTCATCCACTGTAACCCCTAAATCCCTTACTGCATGACTCCTTCTTAGACAATCACTTCCCATTCTGTATGTGTGAAACCGATTGTTCCTTCCTGATTTTCTCAGTCATCAAATGTGACCTACCTGGGAGCTGGATGGGCTTATTGATGCTCAGGGGTAAGTTATTAAAACAAGAAAACAAACCCAAGGGGACTGATTGCAGGGAAGTGTTTCATCAACTTGTATCTTATTAATAAGGTGCCTCTTTGTACCAGTTCCGCCCAATGCCCAAAGTGAGGCTATGACATTCGATTTCCCCTCTCTTTGCTGTAGCGATATCTTTGGTCCATCACCTGACTCTTCAGCACTACTTCTAAACTGGCTGCCAAAAAGGGGAGCCAGGACTCTCTCGCTGCCCCACCCCCCCCGAAAAAAATTGTGTGTCATCTCAATGCCACCTGTCCATATTCTTCTTGCTGTCATAGATGTGGGCATTGCTCATGGCATCACCACATTGACTCATACCAAAAAGCATGTGGAAGGACAAGAAGTATCTGCCCATTAAGCAGCAGCATCCTGTAGAAAGGTACATACTGGTCTCCCTAAAGGATTTGCTATGGGTATAACTGGGCAATAGGTTTGCAATGGAAACCAAAATCACAGAAAATCCCTGTTTTCATGTTTTGTTACAGCTTCAAACTCCAGGCCTGGTTTGTCCAGAAGTTCACTCAGGTTTGGTTGTGCCAGGACAATGGGATGTGCCTGGAATTTGATTGTTTCTCATAACATGGAAAGGGAGGGGGGTCTGGTAGAAGGGACAGTTATACTGTAGAATAACCACTGGGGGGCAACCAGGAGCCAGAAATGAGGACTAGAACAGCTATAACCCCACAGGGCCAGCAGAGGACAGGGGTGGAGAAAGGGAGGGCTACGTGCTATATATTCCAGAGAGTTTGTCTGTGTGTCTGTTTGTCTCTGTGTCTGTCTGTCCCCCAGCCAGGGGACATGCACCCCACCCGCAGCTGTGTCGGTCATGGAGAGGCGCTCCTCCAAGCTGCTGTGGTGAAAGAGGACTGGGATTGTCTTCAGCCTGCATACCGAACCCATCCCCAACCCCACTCCAGAACAAGGATTTAAACGAAGAAAAACAAAACTTAATGTGAGTTAAGGATCCAAGAAATTCCAAGTAAATCTTCTAGTACAACTATAATTCTCTTTTCAACGCGATGAATGAATTGTATTATCCCCAGACTCTTTTCCCCGAAGAGCTTCAGCAGGCAGGGTCAAAGTTCTCTGGAAATGCATTTCCCATAGGCTCTTTATGATTCAAGACATCCCGGGAAACAAGAGTGATACTCAATTTGAAATCCGGAAGCCCGGCGCTTCCGGAATAGCACATACAGTTCTGATCATTCATGTTCAGGAAAGATGAATTCACGCTGAACCTGGTGGAGAGATGGGCGACTAGGTTGATAGGGGCATACAGAGCCTTTGTTATGGGAGAAGAATAAGGGGAGCTTGGCGGGTTTAGCCTAACAAATCACAGGCTGACAGGAGATCTAATTACTCTCTATCAATATACTGGGGCATTGGGTGAGCATGACTAGCAGGGAGGGTAAAGGTCTGTTAAAGCGAAAGGACAACACTGGCACAAGAACATATGGGCATAAACTAGCCATGAATGAATGAGGATGGAAATCAGAAGAAGGTTTCTCACCATCACAGGAGGGAGTTTTAGGAACAGCTCCAAGAGGCAAACAACCTCAGAGGTTTTAAGATGAAGCTTGACAAAGTTATGGCTGGGAAGCCAGGATGACAGATTTGCCAGGGCCTGGGCAAGGTGAGGAGGGTCGGCTCTGTGCTTCTGGAAGGGGTAAAGCCTCAGGAGGAAGGGTTGGGGGCAGCCATCCCTGAGTGTCACCCAGACTGCGATCTCCCCCCGGCCCCAGTTCTTAGCACCATCCAGAGCATGCCGCACAGTGCTCCGGGAGTGATTAAAGGGCCCAGGGCTACTGCAGCAGGGGCAGGCCTACCAACCAGGGGGGCAAAAGGGGCAGTTGCCCTGGACCCCGGCAATTCAAAGGGGCCCGGGGCTCCGGCCTCCACTGCTGCCGAAAGAGCCAGAGCATCACACACTTGGAGTAGCGCTAAAGGCTGGGGGAAGCCACCTGTCTTCAGCCTCGCCCCTTCTGCCCTGCCCTTGCCAGGAGTGTAGAGCCAGAATGCAGAGGCTGTCAGCTCCACTGAACATCAGCAATGGCTGTGATCTGGGGCAGCTGCCCCTTTTGGCATCCACGGGCCGGATGGCAGGGGAAGAACATGATGACCCTGGAAATACCACCCTGCCCTGCGTTCTCTTTCCAACTCTGCTGACCCTCTGCCAGCTGCACCAGGGCTGGTTCTGACAGTTGCTGGGCGTCAATCGTTCCTACTGAAACTTGCTACCAGGAATCAAGCCCATCACATGGACAAGGCAACAAAGCCAAAAAACGACACCAGCCAGCACAATGAACATTGGCTTCTTTCTCTCGCCTCTGTTCATTAAGTGTGTTCCTCCTCTGCTGCTGCTGCTGCCAAACCACTGCAAAAATAAAAATGTGCCTGCCTTCACAGCATGCTGATGGGAAGTTAGCAAAATGGAAACGTTTTATTGCACAGATAAGCACTGAGTGCCTTGAAGTGCTGGTTGCAGCAGTGTGCTGTGTGTAAAGATCAGTGTGCATTAAGGAATAGGAGAAACCAAGGAGAATTCATCCAGAATTGCTGCCTTACACTGAAGGTGACTGGGTTTTTTCTCTTATAATTGTAGCCTGCATGTTAGAGCTGGTCTTCACTACCTGGTGGATCGACGCTGCTGCAATCGATCCACCTAAGGTAGACTTATTGTGTCTGCTCAGACGCAATAAATCAGCCTCCGAGTGCTCTCCTGTTGACTCCAGTCCTCCACTAGGACAAGAAGAGTAGTTGGAGTCGACAGGAGAGCAGCCCTTCCAACCGTACCTCATGGAAGACACCAACATAAGCACGTTGACTTCAGCTACACGAGTCACATAGCTGAAGTTGCATAGCTTAGATCGATGGAAGGGGTAGTTGCATTAGGCCTTACTGACCTGGGCTTACCACCTCAAAAATAAATATGTAGGCTGGAAATATGCAGTCACCTTCTAAAGTCACCTGGGAGAAGACCTTGGCTCTTCTGTTTGGAAGTACCCACAGATTCCTTATTCTAATGTTAATGTCAAAGGGTTTCCCCATCAATTCCTCATTTTGGTGCAATTCACAAAAAATTCAGTTGGTCTGTAAGTGGGAAGTAAAACATCTCTCTGCTTGTTGAACTGGTCAATTTTCCAAAGCAAGTTCATAGTTCAGATCAAGCTTTTTAACTGAGTGATTAGCAGTCTGTTAACACAGTGGTTCCCGGCCTTTTTTATACCGCGGACTGGCAAACCCATTCACAAATGTTTGGCAGTCCGGTAACGTTTTATTTGCATATTTGCATATTCATTATGGTAATTCATTTTAAGAGATCACGTGTAATTTTACATCGCATCCGAATGCACATCATATATGTCGCTGTAACGGATCAGAGTTTGCAGATATCTACAACACTAAAAAAAAATCTGTTAAAAGAATCCTTTCCTTTCATATCTTGAGCCATTAACACCTATGTAAATTTTGTTTGGAATGTAATCATGCAAATGTCATGAGCTAGGTCTTTTGTTCTGCCTGCAGCCCACAGCGAAACAAGTCAGACAGCCCAAACTCCCCTCTGTTCCCACCTCGCTGCACTACTCCCCACCCCTGGAGAGAGGGAAAGGCACACAGCTAGGCCCCCATTTGCATGCCCCACACGTGAACCGGGCAGAGTGGCTCCAGCCTACCTGGTGCCCCGAGGAAAAGCAGGAGCAGCTGCAGCATGAGAAGCCAGGATGGTCTCACACACCTCCACATGGAGGTGAGACACACACAGGGCAGGCGGGAAAGTCTCACATCTCTGCAGGGGGGCCTCTGTCAGCAGCCAGGGCCCCCAGCAGTCCCTCCATAGCTCCCCCAGCAACAGTTGGGTTCGTCCTGCTCTGGCCATGCCGCTGCTTCACATCGGGAGAGAGGAGCCGGAGTAAACACTCGACAACAGGGGCAGAGCTGCAGCAGCTAGTGCTCCATGGGGAAGGCTTCCTGCTCACTCCCCCCGGCAACCCGTGCCCCCCTGCTGAACTGGGGAAAGGGGGGAAGGTGGCCAAGGGCCTGGCACCTCCATCAGGCTGCAGGAGAGACCAGCACAGGGACCACGGTGGGTGAGGGGGGCGGGGAGGGGTGACGGACCAGGCGGGGTCTGGGTATCGCTGAGGGTGTCCGCTCAGGGAGAATTGCTCAAACTCAGGGCTCCTTACAGCCCCTGACTGGAGACGGTCCCCAAATAGGCCACAAACCAGTCACACCGAGCAAAACCCCTCAGCCATCCCAGCTCGCTCTGTGCCACAATCAGCCCCAGGCTTAACACAAAGGTGAGGGGTTATAGAATCCAATCCCACCTACCCCGAACGGGTCTTTCTGGTCCCAAAGAACCAGCCACAAACTCCCCATCAATTTACACTTTGGATCTTACCCACAAGAGCATGCTGGGCCAATCCTTTAGAATCTAAAATCTAAACGTTTATTAATAAAAGAAAGAAAAGCATGAGCGTAAGATTGTTAAGGAGAATACATTACATGCATCGAATCACCAAGTTCTCGATGCAGGCTCTTAGCAGAGATGTTATAAACTGCTATCTTAAAAGTCTCTGGTGTACATCCTACGTCAGGATGGGCCAACGATTCTCCCCGGCTCGCTGTTCCTCGCAAGGCTGCATCTGGAATCAGTAGCAGAATTGAAGGCCAGATGGAGTCTGCCTCATGGCATTTTATATCCCTCCTGGCGTTCTCCTGGCTCGAGCAGGTCACATGGCCGAGTGACCTACCTCTGTTTCACATGCTGGCAGTCATTATGCCCTGGCTGGTTTGCAGGTATCCAGATTTTCAGACACATTCTTCAGGTGTGTATTGGGCTCTCTGAGAGCCTTGTCTCTGGGGCCTTGCTAATTAGCATAGTCACTGACTGGACATTCCTTCCTATTGCTCTGTCTCAGACAGAAAATCTTCCAGCATAAGCACAAAGTACATCTTTATAACTCCACATACAGATATCATACAAGTACATGAATAGCACATACAGAATCAGTAGAACATAAGCTTTCGTTTGACACCTCACATGGCCCCCTTTGTACATACTTTGGGGCAAACACCCTCCCCCCCATGGGTGTAGGAGTGATCTGGCTTCTCCCTTTAAAATCCAGTCACGTGACAGGGTGTTCACACCCCTCTGTGTAAAAGCCTGTCAAGAAATGGGCATGGCCTGGCAGTGTGCCACAGCCCGGCAGCCAGCGGTTTATGGCCCGGCACTGGTCCGCAGACTGGCAGTTGGGAATCAGTGTGGTAACACATGCCAATCTGTTCTGTGTGCGGGGGTAAAATTTTCTTCAGGGACTGGAAAAGGTCATTTGGTTAAATGCTTCCTAATAGACTGCATATAAATCAAACTGAGATCGCATCACACTACTCCCATACACATGTAAAATGCCTGATCCACAGCTAATTTAAGTGAATGGCCATTTTTCCGTTGACTTCTAAGAGGGCCTTATGTAGTGAGTTTGTCATCTGATAACTTTGCACTCACTTTTGTGAGAGATCAGATCCCTGCTGAAAGGAGCTACCTAGAGTTTATCATGAAAGTGTAGACGAGTGACGAGGGCAGATTAAAAGAAGCCAAGTCTAAATGGCTCCAGTTAGACCTCTTAAAGCTTCCCTTCTCCTCCAAGCTCCTGCTCCATGGTCTACTATGGAAGAGAGGGAAAAACTTTTTGAGCTAAAGTCTAAAATATGACTTTGCTCCAGTGAGCTACCAAAAAGAAACCCAGATTATTTCAGTCAGACAGTTTCATCATATTTTAGAGAGGAGCACGACAGACAATTTATTATTTGTCATCACTGTCTTAGTATTGCCCTGGATGAGATAATCTACCTGTGAATGGCAGGTGGTATCTATGGAGTATTTCACCCACACGCAAGTTGTTCTGCACTCACTCCTCTGCAAATTCTAGAAGAATCATCCCCACCAATTTGTAACGGGATGAAGATAAAACACTGAGAAATTAAACAGCTTCCCCTAGGCCAGGGATCAGCATCATAGCTGGAAGCTCCCAGGTCCATCCTTCAAACAGTCCATTTTGGGAAGACCACACAAGCCTGATACATGCTCTGGCTCTGTCACAGGAGCCAAAAGTCACCCCATTTCCAGGTCCCTGAACAAAGCAAAAATAAAACTAACTCCATGCTATAATATCTACTATATAGATTTCTTCTCCCTAGACTTAGCTGCTTTCTTCCCTTATCCCACACCTAGTTTCCTCTCTCTATGTCCTTCCCCCTGCTTATATTCAGTCTAATCAATAACACCTGCCCATGTGAATCAGCAGTAATTACGCTGCAGGGTCCCAGCATATGGAGAACCACATTGCAAAGTAGCTCTCTGGAACCATATGAAAGACACAATTTCATTTCCAACAGTGTCAGCAGTTTCCTGTGGAGGGGCCACTCTCCTTTTCCCTAGGATCTTTTCTTTTCTGGGCAATTAGCTAACAAGCATGAGGTTGTGCATGGTGTTCCATGGAATTGTTTGGAAGACACATTTATTGGAGTTCTACTCTGTGCAAAGCCCCAGCAGGCTGGGGTCAGGCTACAGCAGATTTCATTGTAACCCTGGGGAAAGAAGCCGCCCCTCTGAGATTCCCTAACACATTCGTTTCTGAGTGATGAAAACTACAGTCATTTCCCACCACGCTCTGAAGCTTTTCAGGGAAAAGAGCAGTGGTGAAAGCAAGCCGCTTCTGTGACCTCCCCATGGATCAGCTTTCATGATCTGGAGAAAGTCCGCCTGAGGGATGGACAAAGAGGTCTCGACTTCAAGATGGCAACGTATACTCCCGTGAAGGATTATTCAACATTGGAGAAACCATCCCTTATGCCTCCTTGCTCTGGTACCTTATACTCAGGGACCTGTACCTACAGAACAGACCGTTTGCTAAGAGGCTGCTTTTTTAGATTTTCCCAGGTGACTGACTAGGGACACTGGAAAATGAATAGAACAAGGACCAACTCAGTGCACTTGGAAATAAGTGGCCAGCCCAGATAAGGGCACACTGAGGCTTCCAAACATGCTTTCATGTTTCCTGACAGCTTTTCAGGCAAGGGGGACCAGAACTGAACTGCTGTCTGTTTCCAGAAAGGTATGTGGGGGAAGAAAGAGACAGAAACCCACCATCAGAGGCAGGGGAGCCCCTACACTGCCCTTCTATTTTGGTGGAAGGAGGATTTTAACCAAGCTAGCACCCTTGCATCCCATCCCATCTTCCCAATGGGGTTGGTTCAATTAATTTTTTCCCACAGCTTCTCAGAGAAATGTGGAATCATTGCATGTTCAGTGAAAAAGGAAATAAAGCCCCAAGGTGTTCATGAAGCCAAGAGATCCCTGGATTGCAGCCAGCAAAGCAGTGAACCCAAGAGCTCAGTTGAAAACGAATCTTGGGCAGTAGCCAGAGGATCTGGGTTAAATTCCCCTGATAAGCTGTTTCTTTCTTTCTGAACAATTTCTAGGTTTAGATGCTGACAGATAGGCTAACAATGGTTGCAATACCTTGAGACAACATTACTGATTCATATCGCATTCACTTTTTAAAAGGTATCGATTCTATTCCTCAGTGGCGGGAATGCAGAGTTCCATGTAGGTTGCTCAGCTGAGCATTTGCTTGGAGAGCTGCCAGCAATCTGGATTTCCAAGGCAGTGTAAACCCACTGGATCTGAGACTGGTCCCTGAAGTAACGCTCTCTGGGTATGGCTAGACTGCAAGGGTACGTCTAAACTACATGCTCCGTCAACGGAGCCATGTAAATTAGTTTATTTGAAAAAGGGAAATGAAGCAGCAATTTAAATAATCGCCGCTTCATTTAAATCAAAATGGCCGCTGCGCTGTGCCGACCAGCTGTTTGTCAGCACAGCGCGGCAGTCTAGACGGGGATCTGCCGACCCCAGAACCCTTCGTCGGCAGATCCTGTAAGCCTCAAGAGGCATAAAGGATCTGTTTCACGAGGCATAAAGGATGCCTCATCCTGTAGGGGAATATTTTAACCTCGCTGGACTTCAATAATGGATTGAAAAGTATCAGAGTGGGAGCCGTGTTAGTCTGTAACTTTAAAAACTAGTGGTCCTGTAGCACCTTAGAGACTAACCAAAAATATAGATAGTATCATGAGCTTTCATGGGCACAACCTACTTTGGGTTGTGCCCACTAAAGCTCATGATACTATCTATGTTTTTTTGTTAGTCTCTAAGGATATGTCTACACTAGCCCCCTAGTTCGAACTAAGGAGGCTAATGTAGGCATTTGAACTTGCAAATGAAGCCCGGGATTTAAATATCCCGGGCTTTATTTGCATATTCCCGTCCGGCTGCCATTTTTAAATGCCACTAGTCTGGACTAACTGCCCACGGTTACACGCGGCAGTTACACGGTAATTCAAACTCAGTCCTTAGTTCGAATTACCTGTTACTCCTCCTGGAATTTAAAAGTAGCCATTCTTCTACAAATATATTGTTTCCCCTGATTATAGAGGGAGTTCATTTACAAGTTCAACACTATCAACTTAGGCTTGAATAAAGTTCTTAACTGGTTAGTGCACTACAAGACAATTTCCTCAGCTTTGATATTCGCACTTCCATATCAAATGCTATGAATGAGACACATCCAGACGGAATTAATTAGCTCAGTGGTTCCCAATCTTTTCGAGCTTACGGACTCCGTTTCAATGTATTAAAATTTCACGTCCCCTCTCTCCCAAAAAGAAAAAGATCCAAACATTTAAAATTTACCACAGACCCCTTGGAGTACCGTTGCGGACCATCAGGGACCACTGAATTAGCTTCATTAACACTGGCCTTACAAGTGGCAGGTAACTGCTTTTGCTGTTCTGTATGTCATGGATTCTGTGATTTCCACTCTACCCCATCTCACAAAAGCTCATGACCAGTGTTCCCTCTAAACTGGGGGGCAGCACAGCTTCACAGGTGATTAATCAGTCCCACCCAGTCAGTCAGCTCTATGCATGGAGCCCCAGGCCTCTGACTGGGTGGGGCTAATTAATCACCTGTGAAGCTGTGCCATGCCTCATCTTAGAGGGAACATTGGTCATGACCTAATACATTTGTAGTCTCCAAGGTGCCACGGGGCTGCTTGTTGCTCTCTGCCTGCATACTGTGCTGTTATGAACAGATATGCCCTATCCCCTAATCTACACCTGAACCACCCCACTTCCCTACTTTCAGAGGGGCTCTTATCCTGTGGTGGCTGTCTGGTGTGTTGGACCCAACCAGCTCAAGCAAAGAGAGCCATGAAGCGTGGGCAGTATTCTCTCTTTCTGCTAATCAGCGTGTGATCCACGCTTACTTTGCTAACCCAAGTCTATGTCAGTGCCTAGATACCACAAGCCCCGCTCACCTTTGCCCTGCACTTCGCTTGGCAAAGGTCATCAGTGCAAAGTGAGTATAAAACTCTGCCAAACTGCAGTGTCTTACCTGTGCTCTGCACAAAGGTAAATGAAGGAGCAGAGCAAAGTTGCATCAGTTCCTGAGACTGTATATTTCAGCGATAGATGGAGCCCAGGTCAGGCCTCACTCTGTGATCTGATTCCCCATTGTCCTGCGCCTTGTTCAGTCATTCTGATCCGAGAGCATTTCACACTCACCGTGCACAGGGTAAGTGATCGCACAAGGCACAGAGAATCAGACCCTTTGGGCCTACAAAACACAAGCAAAATGAAGCAATATTATTAAAGCGGAAGAGCAGCTATTTTTCTTGTTTAATGTAAATAAGTGTTATCCCTGCCCCATGAATCTGCCTTTATACTCCAGCCTCTCATCTCCCTTTTCAAGCACCACCACGATTTCTTCCATTCCCTGCAATTTCACTGAAGAGTTGCTCTGGGAAAATACAGTCCAAGAACCTTCTCCTTCGAGTCTGGTGGCTGCAACCCCAGCAAAATCATCTAAAAAATATTCACAGGCAAGGGAAACTTCACGATCTTCGTAAACACAATTTTCTAATAAAATATCTATCTGCTCAGGAAATGAATTCACACTGTTAATTGGTTCTGAGAAATAGCCTTCAGTGTGATCCTGTTAGGACTTTGCTCGAATCTTTTTTTATTATCCTTTGCTTGCTTGATAAGACTTGGAGACGTTTCTGCACAAGTGGGCTATGCCTACACTGCAGTTATTTTGGAATAAGCTATTCCAGAACAGTTATTCCAAAATAGCTTATTTCGAAATAGCACGTCTACACTGCAGGGAAGCCTCAAAATTTGTCAGAGACTGGCTTCCCTAATGTAGACGTGCTATCTCGATTTAGAGCCCCAGTAGGAATAACTTAGAATGGCCCTGGTGAGGGGCTATTTCGAAATAGCAGCAGTGGAGTGTCTACACACGCCTTATTTCAAAATAGCTATTTTGGAATAGGCGTTATTCTTCATAGAATGAGTTTTACAGAAGTCAGATAAAGCCGTCCATTATTTTGAAATTATTTCAAAATAATGGAATTGCTGTGTAGACGCTTGCATAGTTATTTCGGAATAACAGCCGTTATTCCAAAATAACTTTGCTGTGTACACACACCAATAGGGAGCTCTGTGCAATAGTATTTCTGTCTCCTTTGGATCAAATGGACAGCACTTCAAAGGTGACCTATAAGTTATCCACAGAGGTGTGTTCCAGGAACTAACCACAATGAACTAATTCCCCCAAAACATGGGAAGAATGGAAGTGTGTTTACAGCAGAGGGCACGCAGATAGGACTCTTGAGTTCCATTTGCAGCTCTGCTATGGGCTGGATGTGGGATAATCATGGATCCTACAGCCAGAAGGGGATATAGGGATTGCATTTTTCTGATAAACAATTCCAGTTGCACTAATGCATCTTTTTTTTAATCTAATTTTAATTTAAATTCCACAGACAAGTCACAATAGCTCTATTCCCACATGCACTCATTGCACAAAATTCGCCCCCATGCAGAGGGCATGGGGCAAGCCTTACTTATGACCTCCAAACAGTCTTTGTGGTGTCCCTGTGCAAAGGGTTGAAATTCACCCTCCAAGTCTCCGTCCCAGGTGTTTTGTGAGACCGGGGTCTTGTCAAAACACAGAGGGTGCTTGGTTTAACTCAAGGTACAATCAGCGCCAGAGGTGCTGGGGCTCATGCAATTTTTTACATTCATAACTGATGCAGCAAGCCAGGAGTTACCGGGGCCTTGGGCTGCCCACCCTAGAGGTGTCACAGTTCAATCTTGGGAAGCCCTGGCACCAATTAAGCAGTGGGTGCAATGCTGCACCAGATTAATTAAATGAGTGGACACCGATGTCAGTTTAAACCTGACTTTCAGCAGTCTAGCTTGAGCTTGTTAAATAAACTAACTTCAGGTAAGTCAGATATCAAATCTAAATAGTGTCCACAAACAAATTGGCACCTGTTGAAACCAGAGCATCGTTAGCTAAATTGGTGCAATTTCAGACACAGACCAGGCCTCTGTTAATCTTTGCAAAGTGTGTTGAGATCCTCCACTATAAGATACTCTAGAAATGTAAAGCATCTTACACCACTGAATTTTTATTTGATTGAGGTTCATAATTGCATTTATTTACTTTGCAATATCTTATTCCTTGGCAGCTCACGGTAATAAAAGGCTAAATTCCCCAAAGAGAATTAAAATTCAAAAAGCCGATAACAGGAATGGACTTGCATTGTCAAAGGCAACTTTAAAAATGTTTCATTCTCCGGATGATGATATGGAAATTAAAACATTACTCATGCTCTTTTCTAAGCAAACCAGTAATCAGCACACAAGCCGTGTAGCCCACCATTCGCCTCTTATGTTTCCAAAGATGCTTCTGTAATAATTTGTTTAAAATTGTTTTTTGGCATTTGCATACATAAAGGTGCTGCGCTTTATCTTCACATGTTTAATAAAAATCCAGCTGCAGAGAATGGTAAGTGGAATTTCAAATAAAGTAACATCAAAAGGGACTGGATTCCATCCTCCCTTCCCCGTCTCTGCTGAATAGTGTGTGCAATATGGAATTGGCTTAGTCATTGTTTATTATTTGTTTTGCAGCCATACCTTGAGGTCCCAATTATAAACAAGGGCTTCATTGTGATAGGTGCTGTGCATAGGAAAACACAAAAAGCAGAGGACAATGGGGTTATCAAGCAGTATTCACAATTACATACCAGCTAGGACAGGATTATTATCATCATCAGTAGTGATCTGTATTTTATTTTATTCAAAACCAAACTAGATCAGTTCATGGAGGATGGGTCCATCAATGGCTATTTAGCCAGGATGGGCAGGGACGGGGTCCCTTGGCTTTGTTTGTCAGAAGCTGGGAATGGGCAAGAGGGGAGGAATCACTTGGTGATTCCCTCTTCTGTTCATTCCCTCTGGGGCACCTGGCATTGGCCACTGTCGGAAGACAGGACACTGGGGTAGATGGACCTTAAGTCTGATCCAGTGTGGCCGTTACGCTGTAGTTGTAGTTATAGATAATTACTGAAATGCTTAGGACTTTGTAGTGCTAGAGGCTATACTAATACAGAATGAAGAGACAGTCCCTGTCTTAAAGCCAGCCATCTAAGCAGATAAGTGACATCAGTGGGTTTCTTCATAATTCTCTGTCTGCCAAGACCTAAATGTGGGGCTACAATTTTTGATGAGGACCATAAAATGAGAGAGACAAAAAAATTATCCATGCAAGAAACTTTGAACACAGTGAACCAAAATGTTCCATAGAATCTCTATGGATAGTAATTCCATGCTCTAATAATAAGAATATAGCAGTAGGGATATGTTATCGACCACCTGACCAGGATTGTGATAGCCTCTCTAATCACCATTAGCATTTCATAGTCACTATCAAAACAAAAAACTCAATAATAGTGAGGAATTTCAACTATCCTAATATTGACTGGGTACACGTCCCCTCAGGACAGGATGCAGAGATAAAATTTCTTGATTCCTTAAATGACTGCTTCTTGGAGCAGCTGGTTCTGGAACCCACAAGGGGAAAGGTAATTCTTGATTTAGTCTTGAGTAGAGTGCAGGATCTGGTCCAAGTGAAAAATATAACTGGACCGCTTGGAAATAGTGATCACAACGTAATAAAACTTAACATCATAGTGGTGGGGAAAACACCTCAGCAGCCCAACACTGTGGCATTTAATTTCAGAAAGGGGAACTACACAAAAATGGGGAGTTTAGTTAAACAGAAATTAAAAGGTACAGTGACAAAAGTAAAATCCCTGCAAGCAACATGGAAACTTTTCAAAGACACCATAATAGAGGCCCAGCTTAAATGTATACCCCAAATTTAAAAAACCCTATAAGAGAACCAAAAAAGTGCCACTGTGGCTTATCAATCAAGTAAAAGAAGCAGCGAGCGATAAAAAGGCATTGTTTAAAAAGTGGAAGCTAAATCCTAGTCAGGAAAATAGGAGAATAAACTCTGTTAAATTAAGTGTAAAAATATAATAAGAAAATCCAAAAAGGAGTTTGAAGAACAGCTAGCCAAAAACTTAAAAAGTAATAGCAAAATGTTTTTTTAAGTACATCAGAAGCAGGAAGTCTGCTAAACAACCAGTGGGGCCACTGGATGATCAAAGTGCCAAAGAAGCACTCAAAGATGATAAGGTCATTGCAGCGAATCTAAATGAATTATTTGCTTTGGTCTTCATGGCTGACAATATTGGGGAGATTCCCAAACCTGAGTCATTCTTTTTAGGTGACAAATCTGAGGAATTGTCCCAGATTGAGATGTCACTAGAGGAGGTTTTGGAATAAATTGATGAACTTAACAGTAACAAGTCACCAGGACCAGATGGCATTCGCCCAAGAGTTCTGAAATAACTCAAATGTGAAATTGCGGCAATATTAACTGTGGTTTGCAACCCATCCTGTGGTTGCCTCATCTCAAAAAAGATATATTGGCATTGGAAAAGGTTCAGAAAAGGGCAACAAAAATTATTAGGGGTTTGGAACGGGTCCCCAGTGAAGACAGATTAAAAAGACCGGGACTTTTCAGTTTAGAAACGAGGAAACTAAGAGGGGATATGATAGAGGTTTATAAAATCATGACTTGTGTGGAAAAAGTGAATAAATAAAAGTTTTTACTTGTTCCCATAACATATGAACTAGGGGTCACCAAATGAAATTAATGGGGAGGAGGTTTAAAACAAACAAAAGGAAGTTTTTCTTCACTCAGAACACAGTCAACCTGTGGAACTCCTTGCCAGAAGACCAGGACTTTAACACCATTCAAGAAAGAACTAGACAAATTCATGGAGGTTAGGTCCATCATGGCTATTAGCCAGGATGGGCAGGGATGCTGTCCCTAGCCTCTGTTTGTCTGAGGCTGGGGATGAACAACAGGAGATGGATCACTTGATGTTTTCCTGCTCTGTTCATTCCCTTTGGGCCATCTGGCATTGGCCACTGTCTGAAGACAGAATACTGGGCTAGATGGACCTTTGGTCTGATCCAGTATGGCTGTTCTTCTGTTCTTATGCTTCCTTCCCTTATTGCAGAGAATGCTTGCTGCACAATTCTTTCAGAGATCTATAATTTTCAGCAATAAAGGGCAGGGTGAAACACCAAACTGGTGCAGAACGTAGGTAGCTTTAGACCCATGTTCTCTGAGATGTTTAATTTTCTAAATATCTTGATCTCTGGGGGAGTTTGAGGATTTGGGCCTTTAGAACTAAAATGAGTAATTTCCTTGAAATACAGGATATGTGAGAGGACTATTATAGAGTGAGTACTTCTCAACAGGATTCAAGGGTTGCAGAATCTAGCCCATTGCATTTCTCTTTCAGTAAAGTCCCTCCCTCTCCTGACCTTTGCTTTAAAATGTGCTATGTGATGTACATACAAAGTAGTGAATTTCACTTTAAAGTTTGGATGCATTTTATGACCCTGGCACTGGTCTGCATTCTGCCAAATACTTCCCTGTTTAAAGAGCACTTTGAAAACCAGCTGACAGTAATTTGTGAAAATTAAAATGGTGCTCAGCAAGGATTTGATAGAAGCAATTGTGTTTCCCAAATGACAGGCAGATAACCCAGGACAGAGCAATTCCATTCACTAGCATGTCTCTGTCAAGGCAAAACAAAAATACCCTTTGTTTTCTCAAATACTCCATGTTCCCTTTCAGAACTGGCCGGGGTTCAGCTCTCTCTTGCCGGTCTGACAGAGGTTTCTCAGAGCACGTGTATCCAGCTGGGGACCAAAAAGCTCCATATTCTGCATACTGGGAAAAAGTTGCCAAGCTGCTGTCCCTTTTTTTTCTTCACCAGAATAACTTCAAAGCGGAGCTGGGATTGAAAATTTATAGCAAAGGCCTGAAACTGGTTTCTGCCTAGTTTCAGATATCATTGCAAATTGGGTTTATTGGCCTGAGGGCTGAGTTTTAAAGGATTCTGAGCCAAATATGAAAAATTTGAGAAATCAGACAAAACTCCGCTGGACCTGTAGGTTCATTTGAACAAGAAGCTTAAGGAAAGAGAGCCACATGAAGCAAAATTATAGGAAAAGATCCTATGAAGCCCTGCAAATACAAACAGCTGAGCAGCGCTTGTCTATACTACCATCAGCCTAAGTTATGCAACTGCAGCTACAGGCTTGTCTCTACTTATGGGAAGATCGCCATTCTGGAGGTTGATCTTCTGGCATTCAATTTAGCAGGTCTGGTAAGGAATGCTGAGGGCGCCCCCCCGTTGACTCCTCGCAGTCTCAAGGAGTAAGGGAAGTCAATGGGAGAGTTACTCCTGTCAACCTGCTGCTGTGGGGCTGCCCCAGAAAAATTGATGCGAGGTATGTCGACTCCAGCTATGCAATTCACATAGCTGGAATTGTGTATCTTGCATTGATTTTCTCCACCAGCATGGACCTGGCCAATGTGAATTACGTAGCTGAAGTCAATGTACTCTGCTTACTCCAGTTGTAGTTGATGGAAGAACACCCAGCAGTCGATTTATCGCACCCATAGTAGGCATGATCAATCGACCCCTGTTGGATTGATCACTGCCCGTCTATCCAGCCCATAGTGAAGACATACCCTCGGGCAGCTCCACTTAGTGAATACATTCCCCAAAACACAGAGCAGATTCTTTTCTGCAAACACTTAAGATGCTTCTTCACAGAATACATTCCAGCACCCTCAGTAGTCTTGATGTCAGAAAAGAAATCTCCCAACCACAAAACCAGTCTCTCTCTACTACAGCCAGCCACACTCTCTCAGCTCAAACATGACAATGGTCCCATCAGACTTTAACCCATGAGATAGATTCTCAACTGGTATAAATTGGTGTCACTCCACTGTTTTCACTATGGCTGCAGCAGCTGAAGATCTGGGCTAGTGAAGGGGAAACTCAGCAGGTTCAGCAGTTTGTTAGAGTTTATGCTACTTCCATTCCTAAATTGGGGGCAATTTGAGGCTTGGATCATGGGAGATCAGCCATGCTGGTAAAGTATGTGATAGCTTCCTATAAATTCTGCTTCTAGGTGCAGCCAATATTAGAAACTGCAGAAGTTTGGGGAAAATTCTGTTCCGTTTTTATTTGTATTTTCTTAAACTTCCATTCAGGTTCAGGTTGGCTTGGCTGTGAGTTATTACCCAAAACAATTCACTTGTTAATAATTTAGGGGTCAGATTCTGGTGCCCTTACTTAGACTGTGTGGTACTTGACTCCACAGCTATTCATTTAAAAAACGACTACACATGGAATAAGTTTCTACTCCACCTGAGCAAGGGGAACAAGTTCAGGCCCTTGGTAAATGAGTCTGAAATGAAAAACGTTTACAGGTTTTCCTGCCTCAAGCTTTGATTTTAAAAGTTCTTAAGTGAGTTAGACACCTAAATCCCAATGAAATTCTGTGCGTGGGGGGGGGGGGGGGGGGGGGGAGGGTAGCATCTAATTTCCTAATACTCCTTTGCAAATCCCAGGCTAAATGCCTGAAAGTCACACTTTAATAAGGCCCGTTTAGAAGAAGTTTATAAAGGGCTAACAAATAATTAATAGTTGTTTTAATAAATGATTAATTAATTGTTATAGAGTCAAAGAGGTCAATAGTATTGAGCTGGTTGGACATTCTCCTACAGAATGGTTTTCCATTGTTGAAAAATCACATTGCTCCAGTGAGACCCATTTGATTTCAATGAATGTCTGATGGAAAGCAAGCAGGCAGGTTTCCCACTAGCACACTCCCATGGCTTACCTGAAGCTCTCCTGGTGGACTTAGAGAGAGTCTGGAAGCCCTGGGCATGCTGGCTTCCAGATTCAAAGCTCCTTGGCATTGCCAACTCCCAGCACTTCCCAGGGTCCATAGCACTGGAGAGCAGCTAGACAGAGGACTGTCCTGGAGTCACAGACCCCAGGGTTTTCCTTGTTGGGGAGAATTTCAATACTTGGGGCTTTCATTCCAAATTGTTACAAAACTGAATATCAAACTATCAAAATCCTCAACCTTCCTCTGCACCATTCTAGTGGATTGCTCATAATCAGCGATAACACCTTCTATTGATGTGCATGCAGCCGTCTGTAACACATACAACTCACGTTTGCAACCTCCCTCTAGTATCTATTAGCCATTTATAAACTATTTATGAATGGGAACATAATAGAAAGGGTGAGCAGCATAGGATTCAGGCACGTGCATTTAATATAGCTAAAAACAATACATGCTGGACGCTCCTGACAAAGACAGTGACAGAATTGCAGACAGGCAGTGCAAGCAGAGACACGAGGACAGTGCATACTGCCCCAGATGGTACCACACAATGCTAGGAACTGGGCTATTCTCAGAACAAGGACTCCTCCGTGAGTTGTGCAGAAGGTACATTGGCTGAGCCACGTTTGTTCCCACCCAACCCAGGGGTGTTCGCTCCAGCAACCGTTCGGTAGATTGCTCAGCTTTTGCAAAGGAGAACGGCTCTGTGTGTTATATGCGGAACCTAATTAAAATCAAGGTTAGTGGGGCAATCAGCAGCCAGCCCATTTCCTCTCTCTTTTCGCCCCCCCCCCCCGCCACCAGTCCCCAACCAATGTGATTCGTGGGGTTTGTAGCACATTCACTCCAGTCGCAGCAAGAGAGGGGAATAATGGCCCATGGCTCCATACATGGGGTTATGTAAGCACCAGCTCATAAGTTACACATTTTCCAGGAACTGGAGTTAAGTTGCCTTTGTTCTCTTAATAGATAATCCTTCCCCAGAAAGGGAGCAAATCCCTGGAGTAGAATGGCCTCCACCTTTCTCCTGGCACCTTTTCTATATCGCGTGCCTCTCTCTTGCTGTAATACCCTGGGTTTTAATTTCTAATTGTAGCTAATTATATTCTCATTGAGGTTAATTGCTCCAGTGAGTTGAAGGAGAGTCAGCAAAACCCCCTGGGAGAACAAGTGCAGAATGCCTGGCTCTTTGAGAGCGGTTCAGACAATGAGCAGGGAGCTCTCGACAGGGATTCGCACAAAGAGTTGGCACCTCCACTGCCTTGGGCCCATGCTTATCTCTTCCCAAGAGTTCTCTCTTTGCCTCTCTCTTCTGCATTTGTTTATCCTGCCTGGTTTCCACTGGGTTTCTCTCTGCCCCTGCTGCTTCCTTTTCCATCACCGTCCTGTTGAGATCTCCCTACCTCTCTATAAGTTGGCCAGCACTGGTCAAGTTTCTCCTCACCCACCCATCCCTAGTTCCAGCTTCATCCATTTGTCTGTCTCATATGCAGCTGCCTTCATGCCTTCTGCATGGCCCCCGCTGCATGGCATGACCGCTCTAGGGTAAATTAGACAACTCAGGAGCAGGCTGCAAAAAGGCAGCCAAATAAAAGAAGCCAGTTTATTGACTCTGTATTTTTTGCAGTGTAATACGTAGTGTGTTATGGTAATGCAGAGAGGCACCAATTGAGATCAGTGCCCTGTTAGCCAGGTACTCTAATACATGCAGGAAGAGATGGCCCCTGCCCCAGAGAGTTTCCAATCTGACTAAGCAACACAGAGAGTGAGAAGAGAAGGACTGTGAACTCCATATTGCACTTGGATATCCAAGACAGTGAGGATATGTCTACACTGCAGTTAAACACCCATGGCTGGCATGTGTCAGCAGACTTGGGCCCATGGGACTGTAAAATTGTGGTGTAGACATTCTGGCTCAGTCCTGATCTTTCTGGAACCACCTCCCTTTTTTTTTTTTTTTTGGTGATGTGGGAGTGAGGTCTCATAGCTTAGGTTCCAGCCTGAGTCCAGACATCTACCCTGCAGTTTTACAATCCAGCCCCAGGTGTTTCATTCCAGTGCAGATGTCCCCAGAGAGACTAAGTAACTCACCAAAGGGCACACAGAGCATCTGTGACAGAGCTCTACCATGCCTCATGGTAATGCCTGGAGAAGACAACCAGCCCCTCTCTCCAATTAGATCTGCTTTAAAAGATGGGTGATGTTTGCCACAAAGAGACTGTCACATAATTCAGGTGGGGAAAATGATCCCTCTTCCTATACATTGGCATAGGCTCCTGCAAAATGAAAGAAAAGCTATGGTGAAAACAACAGTGCCTTTCTGAGATGTCTTGGTGACGGGTACCTGAGGGAGATGGAAGACATCCACTTTAAGTGTGTGATCAAGGCATGTACATGGAAAGTGTGTGTTTATTTTCGAAGCATTTAGACTGAACCTTTAAAAATTATCTTAAAACATAGCTTTCAGCGGTGGGAGATGGACAGTTAAAGAAAGTGCTGCGTAGGAGAGAGAGAAAAAGAACACAAAAGTGGAAAATGCCAGCAAATGTCTCTAACATTTATTAGCATTACCAGCCTGATGTAAACCAGAGATTACCTGGAAAAGTTGTTAAATTTCCTCAGAACGTTTTAAAGAAATTTTCACAGAGATTCCTGTAGAGATTGGAAATGAAATTGCCTGAACGTAGCAGGCCAAAGTGAGCCATTGCTGCATTCATAGGGCCTGAACCCGGATAGAGTTGCCAGATGGTTTAACCAAAATACCGAACACCCCCCCCCCCAAAAAAAAAAACACTGGGGAAAAAATTCTGTTGAGGGGGAAAAAAGGGGGGGAAGGGAGACCAAAGTTGTTGAACAAAAAAATAATAAAAAAAATAAAACAGCATTAAAACAGCATGGCCCCTTTAAGTGCATGCAGAGTCGGAATAAGGATAAGAAGTGGGAGAGGTTGAGCACTAAGACCCAGGGAAGGCATTGCTTCCCCTTGCTTCAGGTCTTTAGGCTTTTTGCCGGTGGCCATCTTGTTTTCTTGGTCGAGCCAGAAGGCAGCTTCCCCTGCAGAACCAGGTAAGCAGCGGATCCGGGGGCGGAGGTCTGGGGGCCCAGGGTGGGGTGGCCAGGGGCTGGGCCCAGTTGCTGAGTGTGTCGTAGGGTTGCCAGATGTCCAGTATTTTCACCTCCTGGCAGGGGGAAAAAACAGAAAATACTGGACATTTTAGGTGTCCGGTATTTTCTGAATTTTTTTACCGGACAGGAGGTGAAAATACCAGACTGTCTGGGTCAATACTGGACACCTGGCAACCTTAAACCCAGCCATCTCGGCTCACTTAAAGCTTAACTGGTGGATGAGGGTGGGGACAGAGGGGACTGTGAGAGCTGATTCTCTGGAACTAAAATTTGCCAAGCTGATCGCAACATCAATGAGTGATCTCCAGAGACTGGGGTCCTCTCTCGCCACTGAGTCCTCTCGGCACAGAATGCCACAGCAGCAGCCGAAACATCACCAAACCCTGTCCCCATACCTCAGACCTCCTGGAGTCTGTTCCCTGTTCTCTTGGAGCCTGAGCCAAAGCCTGCCATAGCCCGAGGGAGTCTTTCCCATTGCCTTGGATGGGCTTTGAATTCAGGCCTTTGGTGTGGACTCCACCACAAAGAAGGCTAGTTTGTGACAGCAGCCCTTGTAGGGTTGCTTCCAAGATGGATTCCCATCAGAGGCCTAACGGCGAGAGGCTTGCTACCTTGGGCCTACACACCACAGCGAGTCTGACAGACTTTGTTAAAAACAGTGGGCCTGCTTCTGCTCCTGCCCTTACCAATGCCTGCACTAACTGCGTAAAAGCAGCATGAGAGACAAGAGAATCCTAAGGCTACATCCTTAAATCCTGGATTTCTATGAGCATTGCCAGACGGGATCAGATTTGGGGTTCATCTTGCCCGACACCCTGTCACCGGCAGTGGCCAGCACCAGCTGCTTCAGAGGAAGGAGCAAGAAATGCTGCAGTTCTGGGATAACTTGTCCCCCAAGGGAAGTTTCCTCCTGAACCCCAAAACTTCCAGGTTGGCACATGCCCTGAAGCATCGCAGCCTCACAATCAGCTTTTTGTTGGTTTCAACCAGATCCTTTAAATGTTGTGGCTAATCTGCTACTGAACAGCAACTGAAGATAAAGATCTCTTTAGTGTGGTAATTGAAGACTCTGGTCAATAGTCAAGCAACAGATCTTATCACAAGAAATGTTAAGAAAGAGTATTATTTTGGCAGCTCAAACCATTTTAATGCTTTACCTTGCTGGCCTTCTGATGTGCATTAGCAAGCCATACTCATTCCATCCCTCTCTGCGCTGCTATAATAGTTCTTTCTTCCCAATTAAAAAATAATCAAGCCAAACACGCAGCTCATCAGGGTTGCACATTTCAAAAGAAACGGGTCCCAAGGAGTCATATTACATCAAAGGGAAGGCGGATTTAATTTGCAGACAGGCCTTGTCCAGATTCCACAGAGGAGAATGCAATGCCAGATATGGTTTAATAAGCTCTTAGGCACAATTAGCTAAAAGATGCCACCAGTGGCAGAAGAATTAAATAAGCATGCAGGCTCCACTTCTCTCCTGCCACCTTGCTCCCCACCCTTTGAAAGACAAATCAATTTTTCTAGGCTCACACCTTCTCTTGCACTTATGGAGATGCCCATTTGACATTTTCCGATATGTTCATGCCTCAACAAAAGCACAAACGTAGTCCAGGTTCCCCAATCAACTGAAAAGCTGACATGGGAATCGTCAGATGTAAACCAACACACATATCATAATGGCTTAAAGAGCCCCAATGCCCAATACAAGAGACACAGAATGTAGCATAATGTGGCCGCCAATAAGCAGCATGGACTAGTGTGTCACGTTGCGCAGTAAACTAACAAGATGTGCTCTAGTGATATGCATCCAACCAATTCAGAGCTGGAAACCGGACCAGTTCAGCTGTTTGTTAGGATTGTTCAAGACCGGTGTTGGGCTTGTAAGAATGGGTTTAGTGTTTTTTAAACTCTATACAATGTTTGAAAATATTGCTGCAAGCATGATTCTTACTGGTAATGTCTATATCTCACCCTATAAGGTCAAATGCAAGTTTTGTTTTATATCTGTCCAGAGCAAGCATTTTTACTTGTGAACCCAGGCAGGAGGAATGTTTCCCCTGCGCTTCAAGAAGGAATATCAAAACTAAGTGGCTGATCATGAACCATCACGATATAAAGACTGGGTTGATGATCCTCTACTACCCATAAAAGTGCTACACATGAGAAACCTCATCTGTTCAGCATGATTTCTAGAAGACGGAAATAAAGACAACGGACAAGAAAATTCTTCATCTTTTTGCTGTTTGGCTTCTCATGTCTGAAACTAGAAGAAAAAGCAGAGACTGTCCCTCCCCCATGTCAGCCTGGAATAGCCCTGAAAAACATTCAGTGCTGAGACATCCACATCTCTGTCACCTTTTGGAACCTTACTCTAACTCATTTATGTATATATGTTGCTTGCTTTAACCTATAAATAACTCATTTATTTTTCCAAGTTATAAATCATTAGTTTATTATATAATTGACTACAAGCGTTGGTTTTGATGTGAGATCTAAGGTTCAAACTGACCTGGGGTAAGTGGCTGGTCTCTTGGGACTGGGAAGAATCTGAATATTTTGTGATTTTTTTGGCATAGGTAACCTTTATCCCTACATTCAGCTTGCCTGTGTGGCAAGATAGACTACAGTGCCCAAGGGGATTGTCTATGACTCTACAGTAAGACTGACAGTCTCAGGAGTTCACATTTGGTACTCGACTGGTGAAATCTAATTATATAACAGTTCTGCAGCCTGGGGTATCTGCCCTGCTTTTTGACAGTCTGCCCTAAGGTTGGACATCATGGTCGTGAACTACTCTAGATAGCGTGACACCATGTTCTGTGTAGGTTCACCACCCTCACATCCTGGTTCATGACTAGAGCTCCTAGGAGCCATGAGAATACAAATAATAAATAATAATGGGCCCTCCTTTTCAGCTGTGTTAAGCTTCATTCATATGCATGAAGGACTTGATGATCCTGGCATCAAAGGTGCCGTAAAAGTGCAAACCATTGTATTTTTAAAGATGCTCTCATTGAACAGCGTGCTTGATTAGGCACGCTGGAACAGTTCCATGCTGTCTGCTTAGACCTGGGCATGGTTGCATCTGCAGTGAGAAGAAGGGAAGACATGGAGGGCAGGTGTTTCATCCCCCTAGGAAAGAACACTCAGCACGTTCAAGCTTCATCTGTCGCAAAGCGCAAAGCCAACCCTGCTCACAATGATCCGAGGATCAATGGGAAAGATAAACTTGGACTGACTGCACCAATCCCAGCCTTGGGTTGCTATGGTGAGCGAAACCCAGCAATCCTAGACGTGTGATTTCTATCACAAACCTTGCGTTGAGCAGTGCAACTGTGATTGCTTCAGCACTCCAGGGTTACGGCACTTCTTCTCAGAGCAATTCTGCCTTTGTGAGCAGGCTGCCATGTGAGCTCCCATTTTCCTCCCCACACTATTTTTATCGTGTATTTATTTCTTGGATTCTGAAGAGTATCCCGCCTGACAGTGGGCTATTATTCTGTTATTTCTATAGTGCCACAGGTGTGCTAAGGTGCTCCAAAAACAAATAAGAGGGCTGGCCATGAATTCTTCAGCCCTCAGGAAACCACTCCTGGGGCAGAAATCAGCAACACAGGCCACAACAACATATTGCCCTTCTCCTGCGCTCTCACTGGCTTCCCAGAGAATTTCAAATCAGGTTCAAGGATGTTATCTTCAGGGTGCTCCATGGCCGGCTTCCATGGCATCTAAAAGTCCACCTAAAGCTCTGAGATGAAGACCGTGATTGACAACTCCATGCCTCTGGCACTGTGGACCTCATGACAATCAGGGTAAAGCTTTGCTTGTGCAGGAATCCAAGCTTCCTCAGGAGCTGGATCTGAAAACACAGAATGAACTCTCTGCCATCTGCTTCAAGCGCCGGATGTATTTTCATGACCTCGCCTTCTCTAATACAAACACAGAGCAGTGTGTACATTGGAAAAAATAGCCTCCCATAAGAACCCCTCCACTGCACATCCAGGGAGGAGGATGAGGGAGAGAACAAAACACATAGGACAGATGTTAGTCCTATTGCTTAATGCACAGCTGGAAGATGCTCAGGTACAGCGGCAGATATAGGGCAGGGCGAGCGGGGCAGCTGCCCTGGGCCCCGCGCTTCAATAGGCCCCACGCACGCGCTACTACCTGTCGGCTGTGGCCGTGGCACATGCAAGAAATTGTGCTGCACTGGGCCCCGCAAAACTCTCATCCGCCCCTGCTCAGGTATGTCAGTGATAAGCATGGTATAAGACCCTTTAGAGAAAGAATAGAATCAATTCCCCACCCCAATGAACACATAGTTACTCAAGTGATTGGGTACAGGGAAAGAAAACATAACAAAACAAAAAAGTGAAAGGGCAGTAAAGTGAAAGTAAAAGACTCCACTGATTGCCAGCTTCTATAGAAAGGTAGAGGCAGGGAAGAAAAATGAATGGATCTGTAAGCAGGAAGGGCTTAGCATACAGCTTACAAGTCATTAAGAAGACTACCATTATGTCCCGGGCGCTAAGTGTTGTTGATTAGTGTGGGGCTTGAACCCTTGACCTCTAGCACTGAAAAATGGTACCTTAGCCACTGCACCACCCCAACCTCTCTACACTCTGGCCCCCCCCTTATCTGTCCTTTTGTAGGATGGCAGCATGTCATTGCTCTGTGGCAGAATTTCTTGTGCACATATATGTTAAGATAACACCACCTATGAAAATTGTCATAGGTTATTTAATAGGATTGTAGGATCAGAACACAATTTTACCACAGAATTTTTCAAGGAATGTAGGGAATTAGCTGAAAACTCAAGATAGCATGTATGTATATTACACTTGTGTGACAACTGAATTATATATTTAAATTACGCTCACTGTTTTAGTTGATTGTACTGTATTATTTGTTTTAATTTTTGGTTATTTAAAACTGAATAATACATCAAAATAATGTACTGTTTAAAATAAGTTCTCTAATTGGAGAAAAAGGCGTCCTTAAGTTTCATGGAATCTTTGCTCAGACACTGAAATACATAGCAGCTAAGATTTGCACACATGGGCTACGTCTACACTGGATGATTTTCCGGAAATGCTTTTAACGGAAAAGTTTTCTGTTAAAAGCATTTGCGGAAAAGAGCATCTAGATTAGCACGGACGCTTTTCCGCAAAAGCACTTTTGTGGAAAAGCGCCGTGGCCAATCTAAACGTTGTTGCAAAAAGCCCGATCGCCATTTTCGCGATCGGGCTTTTTATGGAAAACAAATCTCAGCTGTCTACACTGGCCCTTTTGCGCAAAGTTTTGCGCAAAGGGACTTTTGCCCAAACGGAGCAGCATAGTATTTCGCAAAAGCACTGATTTCTTACAGCAGGAAGTCAGTGCTTTTGCGGAAATTCAAGCGGCCAGTGTAGACAGCTGGCAAGTTTTTCCGGAAAAGCGGCTGATTTTCCGGAAAAACTGGCCAGTCTAGACACAGCCATGGATAGTGACTGGAAGCAGGGCCGGCCCACAACCTTTTTGGCACCTGAGGAGGGGTGCTCAAATGATGCCCCCATGCCCCCTCGCTTGGGCCAGCAACAGACACAATTTTCTACACTCTGGGTCCTAGTGGAGCCCCCCCACAGTCTGGCACCTGAGGTGGCCACCTCAGTTTGCCTCATGGTAAGGCCAGCCCTGATTGGAAGAGTCTCAGCTTTTGTCCCTGATTCCCAGAAAGTGCTGAATTTCCATTCTTTGAAACTTCAGCCCCTTTAAGATGACATTTACAATCCTGTAGTCGTGGTGTTTCTGTTAAAGAGAGCTTGAAGAAGAGAACATAAAAACAGCAGGACTGGGTGAGACCAAAGATCCATCAAGCCCAGTGTCCTGTCTTCCAACAGCAGCGAGGAGTCCTGTGGCACCTTATAGACTAACCGAAGTGTTGGAGCATAAGTAAAGACCCACTTCGTCAGATGCATCTGACGAAGTGGGTCTTTGCCCACGAAAGCTTATGCTCCAACACTTCGGTTAGTCTATAAGGTGCCACAGGACTCCTCGACGCTTTTGCAGATTCAGACTAACACGGCTACCTCTCTGATACTGTCTTCCAACAGTGGCCAATGCCAGATGCTCCAGAAAGAGTGAACTGAAACAGGGAATCATCAAGTGATCCCACTTCATGTCATCCATTTCCAGCCTCCGACAAACAGAGGCTAGGGACACCATTCTTATCCATTTTGGCTAATAAGTATTGACAGACCTAACCTCCATGAATGTATCTAGTTCTTTCTCGAACCCCTGTTATTGACTTGCTCTTCTTGCTTTCTTTCTTTCTTCCCACATTTTGATTTGTGTGTGTGTTCAAATAGTGCGTTAGAACATGTAAGGATTTGGGGGATCTGTCATTGTATCACCAGCACTCCCTTTTAAAAAGAAAGCATTTGGGAAATAAATATTCTTTCACCTCCCTCTCTCTCAAGCTTACATTCAGAAACCCCCAAGCTTCAGCCCCACACACAGAGCCCAAGAACAAACTGCTTTGTACGTCCCATGTCAGCCATATAATTATTGGTCAGGTTATTCCAAACCGGTGGAGAAGTACCAGGAATCCAGAGGGCAACTTGGCACAACTGAGTTTCCATATAGACTCTATAAGGCAGAGTTTCTGTACTCAAATGCTTTTCCCATCCATTCTCCACTACTGGTGCTCACTGCAGCGCAGAGCTGACAGAACAGACTAGCAATAAGGAAACACTAACCATCCTTTGTCTTCTTTTTCTTAGTCCAAACTAGGGCTGTCAACTCTCCTGCGTTAACACCTGCGATTAACGCAGGACGCGAATAATGCAGGACAGGATTAACGCGTTAATTTTTTTAACTCATTAATCATAGGCGTTAATGCTGCACTGCCCCTTTGAAGTGCCACTCCGGCGCTTCAAAGGGGCAGCACAAGTGGAGCTGGGGATCAGCTGGAGTGCCCAACTGATCCCGAGCTCGGCATTTCAAAGCCCCTTTGAAGTGCCACTCCAGTGGTTCAAAGGGGTTTTGCAATAGTGGAGCGGGGGATCAGCTGGAGTCCCCAACTCATCCCAGACTTCTAATGCACTGCCCCTCGGAAATGCCGGCGCAGCGCTTCCAAGGGGCAGCACTGCATGGAGCCCGGGGTCAGCTGGGGACTTCGGCTGATCCTGGGCTCCATGCAGCGCTGCCCCATTGAAACGCCACTGCATTGTGCTAGTCCAAATCAAACAAAAGCTTTGTAACTTATAGGATATTTCCGTCATCTGTTAGGAGACCCATACATCAGCAGGATACCATTGGAGCTGTAGGATAGAAGATCCTTGCAACCACATCTAGAGTGCACATGGCAGAATACATTTGGCAATGACACCTGTTGGGTAGTGAAACACGAGGCAGCTGCTGTGACATGACAAGGTGCATTTGAGCATCAGTTCTGATTTCAGTCTAAGCTTGTGGAAAACCCTAGAAGTCAGCATGCCTCACGTCCTTCTACTACATGAAAGGAGTTCTCTCTTCTCCAGTAATTTATATCCTTTCTGGAAGTTGCTTCTAAAGCTCCTTTGTGTGCTACAGAGGGAGCTCAAAGCAGATGGCTCTGTATGTCCTGGAAATCCATTTTTTTCCTTTTGGGTTCTCTAAGTTCCCTTTGTGGACACGTTTCTGCTGCATGGACTATAGCAGGCTAAAGAGGCAGCCACTAAAGGAGACAGCAAGAGCCTTCTACGAAAGACCACAGGCCAGTTTCTTGCCTGCATTACATTGGCTTTTATATCATTTTTACTTCACTGAAATCAATGGTACAACCGGGCCCAACAATCATCCCAAGAAAATACCCTTTGCAGTTTGCCCAGCCACTGCCAATGTAACTTTTATGTTGTTACTTAATGTGCATTGTCAACAAACATCATCCCAAAGCCCCAGTCACAGTTGTCCCTTCATCTGAGCTATCTGTTTTCCTAGGCTCTGATTCCTCAGTGTGAGGACTGGCAGCTCCCTTCTGGCAAGAGCTACACTACTTGTCTGTCAGCGGCAGCACTTTCATCTCTTCGGTAGATTCCTGCCTTGTCAGGCAGTTTAACAAGGAAGCAGAGTTTGCAGTATTTCCAGCTGCAGGAATACAGGAGCAAAGTGCTGCTCTCCAGTCTCACGAGTAGGGGGGGAGGGGAGTCAAATCAGGTTTGCATTTTCACGCATGTTGCTCTATAAATTCTCTTACTGAGCCATGTGCCTGCCTCCCATCTCCGCTGTTGTTTCCATTTTGTGCTAGTTAAAGGCGCTGGGGTAACAGCCCTGTCCACCGAAGACCTTTATTCATCCAGCCAAGGATAAGCAATAATACAAGCTCCTCTTGCTGTGCGCTGCTGCCTCTCACCAAACACTCTGACCCTACCATAAAACCACTGCCTCTAGGGTAGGTTATGTGTCAAGGCCTCTACCCCACTCCCGGTTATTTCCAGTAAGGATGGTATTTTTATTATGTGAACACCACGAAACACCATCAGCTCGTTTCATATAAATCACCAAACGCACAACAGATGGTAATGAGCATTGCACTAGGATGAATTTGAACGGGCGATCTGATGGTGAAAAGGTACCCATCCCCTTTCTATCTAGCTCACTTGTCCTTCACGGTCAGGAAATTCTTGGCATGTACCATGGCCCGAGATTCAACAGTTGATTATTCTCAGTGAATTAGTGGGGTAGAACTCTGACTTCACATGAGTTACCGCGGTCTACACTAGCTGAGAATCTGGCTTAACTTCTCCATGAATATGAAACACTGAATATTAGTACTGGAAGGGTTCGAGAGGTCATCAAGTCCAGTCCCCTGCCCTCACAGCAGGACCAAGCACCACCAACATCATTCCTGACAGATGCCTGATAGATGAAGGCAGGTTCCTGACTCTAGTAAAGTCTAGAAATAATATGCTAGGCACTGAAAATGTGTCCAGTACTGCACAGCAATCTGAAATATTTATAAAACAACAAATGGTCTGGTAGCACTTTATAGACTGCTACCAGACCATTTGTTGTTTTTTTCTGTAACAGACTAACTCGGCTATCCCCTGAAGCTCCTGAAATATTTATATTGCCAAATGAGAGTATCCTGTTTTGCACTGAAAAGGCCTCTTTATTGCACAGTATAGCAAAGTGCATTTAATTTATAGTAACCTCCTTACTGTGTACTCTAAGCATGAATGTACTGTACGGTTCATGAACACCCCTACACACACACACACACACACACACACACATACATTCACAATATATCATTTTAGGAAATGGGCCATCAGTCTCTTCTCACTTCCATCCAGCTCAATTGCAGGAATTTATCAGCCAGAAATAGGAGTGTGCAGACTGAGCTCTCATCCTCCGAAGACTTACCCTCCTGGTGCACCCTCCTCCTCAAATTCTGCCTCTCTCCCAGACCTTCCAGGGAAAGTAGTTGCTAGCGCCAGCACCACACTGGCTGTTGAGAACTTGGCCAGGCTGCCAAGTCTCAAAAATAAATTCTGTACAATCAAAACAATTTTAGAAACCATCAACTGACAACTTAAAATGTTCTCTCTGCAGCAATCTATCAGCACAGAGACTTGTCATTCCAGAGGAAACAGCAGCAAAATGTGTGGAGTCAAACGTATCTACCACACACCCCAAGCCTTTGTTGCCCATAGATAAGGTGGGGGAAGGTTTTTTTCCCGTGTTGAAGTGCTGTCGTAGTTTGATGCCACTTTCTTAAAATCACTCCATAATCACAGTTGGGTCAACAATTTCTTTGAGATTTGAATTCAGACTGGAAACAAGCAAACAAACAATACCCTCCCCCCCAACCCTGCACTGTTTTGTCTTTCCACCTCTGACCTGAGAGCCCAGGTCTGCCTTCGGCAGCTGATGTTCTATTATAAAATGCATCTATTTGCCTGTTTTTTTTAGACATTCTAGGGGTGCAAAGAAAATAGCTTCACAGAGCCCAACACCTGAGGCTGAGCTGATGTGACATAAAAACAGCCCATTTTTAAAAAGGAGCTGGCAGCTTTGCTTATACTATGGACATTTATGAAATGCTTCAGGTCACTCAGCTTTTGCCCTCATGCCTTCGGATGAGCTATCATCCCTCGGTATGTTCCACCCAGCCTCTCTTATAATCTTTCCTGCGGCTGAGCCATTTCCTGCACTCAGAGGGCAGGGACTGGAGACATGGGAGCATATTCCTATACAGGCATGGCCAGATTGAGGTTACCATGCTGCAGGCCTGTGCCAGGGTCTGGAGTCATGAAATTACATTAGAAGGTAAATTTTCATTTTTAGTAAAAAATAGGACATTTGTAACGTTCATGGTTGGGAGGAAAAGCTTTAAAATGTGTCAGTGGAATAATAAGAGTGTGCAGACAGCTTGAAAAAAACAGCCCTGAGAGGTATGAATGGCCCTATTCTTCTCAATGGGGTGTTCACTCCAACCCCATTTCAGGGAGGGGAGCCCTGCCAACAACACCCCAGCAGAGGGTCGTGCGCATTACAGGAGGAGAGAGTGCCCATGATGCTGCCTATGTTTCTTTCAGAGGGAAGGGTCCTCTCTCCTGCCATCACCGCTCTAAATGGGATGGGAGCCACAGAGGACTTCCTGTCACAGCGTGCCTGAAACATCAGAGTACTTTGACCTAGCCTTGCTTGAACAGCCTAATCCAAAGCCCTTTAAAGTCAACACATCCTCCAGTGGAGTTTGGATCAAGGCCACCAAGCACATCTGTCTTAACTAGCGCTGCCCATCCACTCCTGTAATTCCTGTGGAACACGGGAATGCACAGCTCATCCCATTCAAAGCGCCATTCATGTGAGCTAGTAAGTCTCTGCTGTTGTTCCCTGGGCCCATTCCTGAGGGATCCCCATTGGCTCTGATGCCCTTGGGAGAACATTACACTGTTTGCCAGGGCAGGGGAAATGAAGCTAATTTGCTGGAAGGAGGGTTCTCAGATTGGGTAGCACCCATTTCATCTCCATTACACCCTCTGCCTCTTCCCCGTTAGGAGGACATGAAAATTCATGTTTGAATGCTGGCACTGAGACAGTTGCCAAGGGAGACTCAAAAACTCAAGACAGGAAATTGTTGTTTCATTGGCAAAACTTGAAATTTCACTAGCAACTAAATTTAAATGTGACACAAACAAGGGGAAGGAGTGGGTGGTGATGTTAGGAAATAAGGCAGAAACACAGATAAGGGTTCAGCACAAGTTCTTTGAAAGATTCAGAGCAGCTATGGCCATTTACAGAACAGAGAGGGAAGCCTAGAAGTTGGCAACTTAAAATTTGGGCCCCTCCCCCTGGTTTGTAAGCTCTGCGGGGCAAGGACTGTATCGCTATGTATGGTTTGTACAGCGCCTAGCACAAGAAGATGTGATTGGGGTCTCCGGGTAATCTACTATATCATTGAGAGAGTCTGTCTGCCCATTTGTTTGACCACCTGTCGGTTCAAAAACTCCTCCTAAACAGTAAGAGCTAGGACCACCAAATGCAGTTTCCTCCTAGTATAACTTAAAACAAGGTCAGGGTTTGGTTGTGCCAGAAAAATGGGATGTGCTTGGAACGGGATTGCTTCTTTAAAAAAAAACAAAAACAAAAACAAAAAACAAAACAAAACAAAAACCACCACCACCACCACAACAGAAAAGAGACAGAATCACCAGGCAGGTGAAAGGGGCTGGTTGGGGGTGTGACCCAGCCCCAAGCCTCCCACCTCCCAGGTGCCTTTTGAGGGGGGCTGAAGTTCTCCCCCTGATTCGCACAGGAACACTGTTAGCTGCTCCCCTTCATCAGGGAGCAAGGGGAAAGTGTACAGTTTGTTGCATTCCTCACTCTGGCTGGGGAGCCCATGGAGCAGATGAGCCTGAACCTGCCCAACTGGGGGACATGCACCCCGCCCCTGACTGTGCCTGCTGGAGCTTCAGCAGCCGTGGAGAGGTGCTTCTCACCTGGCCCCAAACTGCTGCAGAGAGAAAGGGCTGAAATAGTCATCTATTCCTGGGGCAGCCTACACATTGAATCCCACATCTCCAGCTCCACCCCGGAGCAATGACTTAAATGAAGCATGGACATTTTCATTTTATTTGCCACAAAAAAAAAAATTGAATTAAGGAGCAGAGCGACACCAGGTAAATCTTCTAGTATTAAATAACAGCGAGAAGTCATTACTGGGTGTGCCAGAATAGAAATAAGGGAAACCTGGATTTTAGGTCATTGGAGCTGGACTCTCAGTTTGAATGTTATGAAATGTCTGTACTAAGAACTCTCTTGTAACTAGAAAGTGCTGTCATTCACATTTACAAGGTTCACGTTCGGTGTAAAATGAGAAAGAATAAGCAGTTCCATGGACAGTTGAAGGGATTAACAATTCTATACAAAGAGAAACTGGCTATGCTTTTCAGACCACCCATATCTCCTCCCACACATTGGTGTAGATCAGGGCTACTCAACTTTGGAAGCCCCAAGGGCCACAATGATATTCACAGCACATGCCGAGGGCTGCAACTTAAGTGTGGCTGCATATACATGGAAATATATATGCAAATATATGCAAATAGCTTCTTTCACATTGATGGGCATGAATACAAAGATTAAAGCAAGACTACACAACACGCAAGCCCCACTTAAGTCAGTTCTACTGATAATAATAAAATGCAATATTTACTCAATTTCCACCCATATGACAGCACTTCTAATGAGCAATGAAGGTCCAGGAATTTAACTACTAAAACACATCTCAACAGAAGACCATTACATTGACTACTTTTTTGTTTTGGCTCCCACTCGCGGGCTGCAAATAAATAGGCTGTGGGCGGCATGCGGCTAGGTTTACCAGATGGTTTAAAAAAAACTACTGGACACACTTGATCTCAGATCGGGCCGGGGGGAGAAGGGGACCATCCAGGAGGGTAGCGGGGCTGGCCGGGAGAGGGGCGGGGGGAGCAGGGCTGGCCAGGGGAGATCGGGGAGAGGGAACCGGCCGGCGGGAAGCAGGGCTGGCGGGAGGGGGTTGGGGAGTGGGGCTGGCTGTGGGGAACCGGCCACTGGAGAGCGGGGCTGACGGGAGGGGGGAGGAAGCGGGAGGGGGAGAAGTGGCCGGCGGGGAGTGGGCTGGCCCAGGCGCACGCAGATCCCGGGGTGCTGCCCGTCCTGCGCACGGTCCTGGCAGGGCACATGGGCGAGTCTGGCCCCGGGGATTCCATCCCACCCCGGCCCCGCCCCCCTCCCCTATACTGCGTAGTTGCATACTGCCTGGCTGACAGACATGACCACACAGTGTGAGTGTGTCTACCAGCCAGGCAGTATGCTACTACGTACTGATACTCATGATCAGGGCTTGACAAACGGCGGCGAAATCTGCTTGCCAGCCGCGCACCGCGCATGCGCAAGACCCGCATTGCGCATGCGCATGCCACTGGTGAACAGGGTGACCGGCTGAAATCTACTCGCCACAGGCAAGTAGATTCAGCGATTTGTCGAGCCCTGCTCATGATAATAATAAAAGCTTAATTAGAAAATACTGGACATTTACATGTCCAGTATTTTCTCAATTTGTTTCCCAGACAGAAAGCTGAAATACTGGACTGTCTGGTTCAAAACCGGACACCTGGCAACCCTATATGCGGCCCATGGGCTGCATGTTGAGTAACTCTGGTGTAGATTCTCAGCCTTGGTTTTCACTTAAGTTAGATCAATATTGCTATGTTAGTCAAGGGTGTGAAAAATAACCATATCCCATATCTATGCTGACCTAATCCCCAGTGTAGATGCAGCTGTTTCATTGGAGGAATGCTTCTATCTTCATAGATAACATTGTCCAGAGAAGTGGTGCTCCTACACTGAGTGGAAAACCCATTTTGTCGATGCAGGCCACAGCTTATATGAGGATTTTCCAGAACAGCTACACCAAATAGCTCCTTAGTGTAGACATAACCTCAGACACTTGGGGAGGGTGACTAAAAGCAATGAAGCAAAAAGAATATCAGAGCAGGTCTTTTAGAAAAAACATCCCATCTTGATTGGTCAGTGAGGGAAAATTCCCCATGGGCCTCTGTACATTGTTCCCGTGGTTAGTTATTCTGACTATTCAAAATTGATGCCTTATTTTCCAGCCTGAATTTGGCTAGCTTTAACTCCCAGCCATTGGATACAATTGATTGAAGAGCCCATTATTAAGTATTTGTTCTCCCTAAGTGTCCCCATAACTTTTAGTTCATTAAACTACATAGACTGAACTCTCGAGCCTATCCCTATAAGCAGGGCTCGACAAATCCGCTGATCTACTCGCCCGTGGTGAGTAGATTTCAGCCGGTCGCCCCGTTCACTGGCGATTCGCGCATGCACAGTGCGCGTCTCGCACATGCGCAGTGCGGGGCTGGCGAGTGGTTTTCGCCACGATCATCGAGCCCTGCTTATAAGGCATGTTTCAGAAGGGCAGCGATGTTAGTCCTTCAGCAAGGACTATGATACTTTAAGGACTAACACATTTATCTGGGTATAAGCTTTTGTGAGCTGGAACCCACTTCATCAGATGCATGAAGTGAAAACGTCAGATTAGTAGGTACATATACACTGTGGCAAGGGCCCCTCTTTCCCTGGCCAGCATTTGGGTGGACAGCCTTCCCACCTTTGCCAGGGGTCATGGCTTGCAGCTGGTTTCTGGGGTAGGGAGCCCAGCCACTCCTACTGGGACCCCCTCTCTCTCCTGCTGTCTCTAGCTCTGTCTCTAGCTCTTGCTCTCTCATTCACTCCTCTACCTCTCCTTCTCTCCTCTCACTATCCACTGCCACCTTCTAACAGGGGTGGCTTTTAAAGGCCTGCAGCAGGCTTTTGGCAGGCCTAAAGTGGAGTCCCCAATCTGCCCAGGCCAGCTCCCTGCCAGCTGCTCCTAATTGTCCTGCAGCCCTTCACCCCTGCCTTTTCCCCACTCTGTAGCAGCCCTCTGGCTGGACCTGGTCACAACACTGACCTTAGCACTGATTCTCCACACAGTAATGTAACACACCCATCTTGGCATGTGAATGAGTTTTGCCACTTCATGCATCTGACAAAGTGGGTTCCAACCCACCAAATCTTATGCCCCAATAAATGTGTTAGTCTTTAAAACACCCCAGGATTCCTTGTTGTTTTTAAGGTGAGGCAGACTTTCTAAGCCTTTGATCATTCTTGGGGTTCTTCTCTGACCCATCTCCTCTTTATCAACATCCTTCTTGAATTGTGGACACTACAGCAAGATGCACTATGCCAGCAGTCACACCAGAGCCAAATACAGAGATAAAATAACCTCTCTTCTCCTGCTCGACATTCTGCTGGTTCTTTAGCCAAGGGTTGCACTAGCCCTTTTGACCACAGAATCAAAGTGAAAGGTCATATTCATCTGATTATCCGCCCCATCCTCAAATCTTTTCCGAGTCATAGCTTCCCAGGAAAGGGTGCCACAGCCCATAAGTACATCTGTCATTTTTTGTTCCTAGAGGTATACATTTACATTTAACTACATTAAAACACATCCTGTTTGCTTGTGCCCAGTTTACCAAGCAATTCAGATTGCTCTGTATCAGTGACCTGTCCTAGTCATTATTCACAACCGCCCCAATCTGTGTTATCTGAAAGCATTATCAATGAGACTTTTATGTTTTCTTCCACATCACTGACAAAAATATTAAATAGTATAGAGCCAAAAACCCACTGCTGCAGGATTAGAAACACCCCCCGTCAGGGATGATTCCTCATTTACAATTAAAATTGGAGACCTATCACATAGCCGGTTTGTATTCCGTTTGTGTTCCATGTTGATTTTATACTGGTCTAGATTTTTAATCAGAATGTCATGTGATACCATGTCTTACCGAAGTCTAAGTGTCTTGTACCAACACTATAATCGTCATCAATCAGACTTGTAATCTCATTAGGGAAAATGTAGAGACCCAAAGGGAACAAGAAAGCTCTTAAGAGAGAGACCAAAGCTTATATAGTCACTGCTCATGAAAGCGCCAATTCCAAGGGCTGGCTTGTGATTTATAACACACAGAGGAATGATAACTCCCTGTACGTCCTCTTGTGTGCTGCCCAGTCCTTTGAAGCAGCATGTTGGAATAAGTTGGTATCACATGCCCACTTCCCGTGGGAGGGAGGGACAAACTTGCCAGGCCTCTGGGCAATGTGGGAGGTGCTCCATGCTCCCAGAAGGGGTGGGGCCTAGGGCAGAAAAGGTGGGGCTGGAGGCAACCAGCCCTCACAGCCATGCAGAGTGCACTGCGCATGGCTCCGGCGGTGATTTAAAGGGATCAGGCTCCAGCCACCGCTGCTGCCACAGTAGCAGCGGTGGTTCCCAGGAGCTCTGGGCCCTTTTGAATGGCTGGACCCAGAGACAGTTACCCCACCCTCCCACCTGTTGGCTACATGTGGTGAGGAATTAGTGGTGTCTTGGCTCTCTGCTGGTGTGTGGAGTGTTGTTATCCTCAGGTGCTTGACAGACTCCTTTTTGCTGGAGCTACGTCAATCCACACTAGTTAAGGAGCTGGCCATTTGTGCCTCACTCTAAGCATCCCCCACGAACTTTGTGCTGGATGAAAGGCAGCAAGGAGCCCCAAGGAAGCGGCGCCTTCTGTCATGGGCTCGTTGTGTACAAACCATCAGCCCGCTCAGAGCCAGGAGGAAATGGGGAAGGATTGTAGCTTAGGGTGGTATCTGTGCATCACAGCTCTTCCCCATGGGCTACTCCTGGAGTGATGCAATTGTACACTGCCACCGGCTCAGGGCTGGGCCTCGAGGCGCAATCCAGCTCTAACCTCCAGGCATCTGGTTGCTGACCTTTGTGCCATTTCTCTTCCCGTTAGTCTGTGCTCTGCATTCACGTGAGCATTAAGGCTGAGCAGGCCGCATGGAATGGTCCAGGGTGAGAGACTAAGATAAATGGGCCTTCCTGCTGATGATGAGTTGGGACCTGCAGCTTCTTAAACCTCACATCGAAGGCAACAAATGATGAATGTACTGGAGTATTTTCCATTTTGTCCCATTTCTCCCGATTGATTTCTTCTGGCCATGAACACGCTGCCTCAGGAGTGTCATTCATTACAGACTGCGTGGTTTGGAAAACCAGCCTGTGGCATCCACTAGTTACCATGGTGCCCTATGACCTTTTTTCTCTGAGGTTACGTCTATACTGCGAGGGGGTTCTGGGATACCCGGTATCCCGGAAAAACTCCACCACATCCAGGGAACACGTTTGCTCTTCAGCTTTTTCTTCCATGAGGAAGAAGGGATCTTCCGAAAGAGGGGGATTTTCCGAAATTTGGCCCAGTGTAGACGGGCCAAATTTTAGAAAAGCTTCTTCTAAAAAAAAATGGAAAAAGCTGTAATGTAGACCTAGCCTGAGAGAACAGCCCTACTCCCATCACAAGTACTAAGCACAGGAATGGGGATTGCCTTTCTCTCCCATTGGGGGGAGATGGAGGGACGAAGGGAACAGGACAGTGACACTGTTCTCTCTAGGCTCACAGGAAGGGCTCAGAGGCCTTGGGGGGCGATGAGGTTCATACTTGCCTCATGCTAGCCCATGTGGAGGTGCTAAATGGAATCAGCCCAGCTTCGTTTAACTCAATTTGCTGAGAAATGCTCATGTAACGGGACTGACGGGGGGTCACACTGACCCCTCGACATATCAGCCAGCCACTCCAATAGGGCCCCAGTGTCCTGAGCAGGATTTTAATGCTGCAGCTACACTGCTGTTGTTACTTGAGCTAGGTCTGATTTAGGAGGATGAGCGTGAGCTGGGGTCTGTCCACATGAGCTGCATTGAAGGGAGACCCTCCGAATAAAGTGCGGCTCATTTCCAAGGGCTCGCCTACACCTTATGTGCTGCAGCGGCGATGCTGTAGCATTTCAGTGTGGACACAGTCTGTGCCACAGGGAAGGGTTCTTCTCCATTCCTTCCTGCCAGCCACCCAGTTCACAGAAGCACCCAACGTGCCCACGGCCGAAGGCACAGCTTCCTTGGGGCTCCCTGCTGCGTTTCATCCAGCACAAAGTTTGTGGGGGATGCTTAGAGTGAGGCGCAAGTGGACAGATCCTTATCTAGTGTAGATTGACATTACTCCAGCAGAAGGAAGCAGCTCTGGCAAGCCATGCAGCTGAAGATCTGGCCATAGTGTCATCTGGGGATGTGCAGACATGACATCACACGGTAAGAGCCTGCGCCCTACCTGCTATTTAGCTGCAATTATTTTTATGTCAGTAGAAGTCTCCTGCCTTTCCCTCCTCCCCCAGCTGCACTGATATTGATTTGGCTTTAAAACAAAGTATTAAAAAAGATCAGAGGTGAAATAGTATCTCCTCTTCTGAAGCTGTACATAATGGCCCATCAAATACAAACTCCCAGCTGGGCTGGTTTTAATCATGCCAACCCATGCTAGGATTGGAAGGGCCAAGGAACAAAACAGGACATCTGGCTTCTCTTTTACAAGGCTGCAAACACCCTGTTCCTCGGCACACGTTGTCAAAAGCGCTTTATGGGGATAGATAAATATTTGCAATATAAAACCACAGCTTGAGACCTTAAGTTGCTTTCTCACCAAAGCCAGGGGATTGAAGTGTTTAATAAAATCTACTTGAGCCCAGCAACCTTTATGTGGCTAACAAGACATTCTCTAGTAGGTACTGCCTAACAGACAACTTGGAGACCTTCATTTGTTCCCGGGAACAGAGACAGTTCAGGACAATAAGCCCCCAAACTGCCGTAGCCAATGAGCATCAAACATTCCCTGGCAGGGCCTCCATCTAAGCGTTAGAAAGGAGTGAGGTCCCCAGGCACATTCCCTTTTTATTTTCCCTTCTGAGCCCACCAAAGCATCACCAATCTAGGCCCATTTTAATGACGAAGAAGAAGCACCTACCAGGCCAGGCAGAGGGCTATCTCTTTTCACAGAACCCACCATTCAATCCCTAAATGCAATGGTTGCCACTTGGGCTGTGTCTAGACTGGCATGATTTTGCGAAAATACTTTTAACGGAAAAGTTTTTCCGTTAAAAGTATTTGCACAAGAGAGCATCTATACTGGCATGTGCCTTTGCAAAAAGATTTGCTTTTGCGCAAAAGCATCCGTGCCCAGTGTAGACGCTTGCGCAAGAAAGCTCCGATGGCCATTTTAGCCATCGGGCTTTCTTGCGCAAGAAATTAACGTGGCTGTCTACACTGGCCCTGTTGCGCAAGAATACTTGCACAAGAGGGCTTATCCCTGAGCGGGAGCATCGGAGTATTTGCTCAAGAAGCACTGATTTTGTACATTACAAAGTCAGTGTTCTTGCGCAAATACTTGATGCGGCCAGTGTAGACAGGCAGCAAGATTTTGCGCAAAATCATGCCAGTCTAGACGCAGCCCTACTGTTTTTCTAGCTCAGCTTTGAACCTGTGTGACCTAGCAGGGAAAGGCTGAATAGGCTCAGCCCAGTCCCACAAACTACCCAGTCACTTACATGGCTTTGGTTTCTCAGATGCACTTAATGAGTGCCCTGCATACTCTTTCAGCGCCAGGTTATAGGAACCTTACTGATGAGGCTAATCCTTCTTAATACCATGGGCTGGATCCTGCCTCCTTCCATTGCATAGTGCCTTACATCTTGCCTAGCCTCTCTGATTTCAGAGTCTTACCTATGGATTTCCTGTAGAATCTATACCGATGAATTGCAGGGGACTGCAATCTGATAGAAGGATTCTAAATAGAAACCTCAGTGACAGGGATGAGAGAATTAAGAGGAAAGACTGTATCATATTGGCAGCCGAACTCTCTGAGCAAAGATGGACCAAGCAGGACGAACTGATGAAAAACGGAAGTAACGTGGGTCATAATACCTGTCATTGATTATTATTTGGATTGTGGTAACAATTACAATTCCCCAGTCAGAGATCAGAAACCTATAGTGCTAGGTGCTGCAGACAGTCAAAGGTGTTAACGTGTCCCCTGTCATCACAACACTGAACAGTCCAGCATGGTGTGGGGCACTAAAGACAGAGATCTCAGCCTGCGTAGGCCCCTGGCAAATGCTGGCAAATTCATACGACGTTTAGAAATGTACCCATTCAGTTAGGAGACATAGGAGATAAAGAAGCAAGAGACATAACAAGAGACGGTGGGATTTGGGTTTGTTTAGTCTGCAGAAGAGAAGAGTGAGGGGGGATTTGATAGCAGCCTTCAACTTCCTGAAGGGAGGTTCCAAAGAGGATGGAGAGAGGCTGTTCACAGTAGTGATGGATGGCAGAACGAAGAGCAATGGTCTCAAGTTACAGTGGGAGAGGTCTAGGTTGGATGTTAGGAAAAACTATTTCACTAGGAGGGTGGTGAAGCACTGGAATGGGTTCCCTAGGGAGGTGGTGGAATCTCCATCCTTAGAGGTTTTTAATTCTCGGCTTGACAAAGCCCTGGCTGGGTTGATTTAGTTGGGATTGGTCCTGCCTTGGGCAGGGGGCTGGACTTGATGACCTTCTGAGGTCTCTTCCAGCTCTATGATAAAACATTTTAAAATTAAGTTGGTTCCTGTAGTGGGTCCAGTCGCCCTTCCCAACCCCCTCTGGGTTGGAGCGGGGGAATGAGGGGGGCCACCACCAAATTAAGTCCCTGGGATCATGCTTCACTGTTGGAGGAATTAGAGGAGTAGTCACAAGGTCCAGGCCCTCGTAACAGGCTTAACTCCATGTGGTCAATAAGTCCTTGGCTTTCCGGACAGATAGAGGCAGTAAGCAGACTGGGGGCTCTACCCCCTCAGGCAGGGCAGTGCTGGCAAATAGCCTTTTGTGCAAGAGTGGGGAGGCTGCCATCCCAGGAGTGGGCTAGCAGGGGTGCAGGAATGAAGGCTTGCCTGACTCCACTGCATCCCCCCAGGACCCTAACAGTGATGGGGTGTCCTGCCACTGGGTGGGTGGGGAGCTTCCTGCCATTTGCTGATCCACTGTCAAGCCACAATACCTTAAACCAAAAAAACCCCAAACCTGAGCTGCTTCCTACCCAAGCTCCAGATCAGGTTCATCCAGATATTTGGTCACCGGCAGTCCTACCCACTTCTAGCTCCTCCTCGGTGTCGCAGCTCTCCAGGTCCAGGATGCTGCCTGGCTCGGCAGCAGCAAGCAGCAAGCAGGACACATTTGTCTCCTTTCCTGGATCTGCTCCCACTGAGCTAGGGATTCTGCCTTTTGTACTTCCTGCCCCGCCCCCGCACTTCCGGTGGGTGGGATGAGCTCATCCTGGCTCCACCCACCCAGGTAGAAAGGGTGGTTCTTCCCCCTCTGGTTTGGAGGGAGGCCACACCACCTCACTACATTTCCACATAATCAGCTAATTGACTCATTGAAGTCCCCCGGTGCCAGGGTTGGGTGTCATAATGCTATAATGCCTTGGAGCTCACAAATAAAGGACAGGATCTCTGAAGCAAATTGGAAACCCCTCAGCCTCTCCCCCAAGAATCTCCCAGGAGTCCTGTCCCCATCTGATTCCCTCCAAAGTCTCTTTTTAAAGGTCCCAAAGAGTGAGGACCCATTTTCTCACTTTTCCTGCCAATTAAGCCTAGTTTCTTGTCTCATTCTCCTCTTGAGGCCAGAATTGATCAATACATTGGTTAAGTCCAAAAAAAAGGATATCTCCCTTTCATAGCTCTCCTCGGCAACATTTCCTAGAGGTGACAGGAACATGTCTAAACTTTCACGCACTTTCCTACAGTTCAACTGGCACCACATTTATTATTACAACATTGCCCCAACAGGCTTATAAATCTCTGACCAGAGACAATAGTTGGACATTTTTTTTCAAGTGAGTAGACTATTTTATTCAAGTTTGAAAAAAATTGGTTAGTATTTTCTCTAAATAATTTTTTTCATTGCTGCTCACCCCTACACTTACAGGAACTGAAGCTCTGCAACAAAAAATGCCACACAGAAATAACCTAATGAGATGATTTATACAGTATCTGTCTCAGTTTCCTGTAAATTTTTAACATGAAAATTAGGAGAGAGCCAATTATCAGTTGTTAGTGGCATTCCTGTAGCCCTTTCTCGTAAACCCAGGACACCACTGCCCTCACATGCAAACCACCCTGCACTCTTTTTAATCTTGATAATATCTTGGGCTCTATAGCAACCCATAGCAGGAAATTCCACAGGCCAACTTTATGTTGTATAAGAAAATACATCCTGTTATTGGTTTTCAGTCTGGACCCTTCAAAACACACATTTAGAACTAGCCCAAACTCAAGAGGGAACTCACCTGCACCCTGAATTTTGGTCAGAATCGAGAGCTGACTATTTGTATATGGAGACACAGGAAGAGGTCTAATAAGGTGGAAATCTTTTATGAAAAAGGCATTGAAGGAAGAGGGAAGCAGACTGTAAAAAGAAAAGAAATCCCATTATATTTCAGTATGTTTAGTATGATAGCAGTTTTTAAAAAGCAATTGACCAGTTGTAAGTTCAAAAAACATTAATTGATCGTTTTAAGCAAGAAATACACTCTAGCTTATATCGCCTTCCCCACTCTTTGTTTGGGCAGAGGGAGATTATTAATTTTCATGATTCTTCAGGCCACAAGACAGGTAAGTAATAGTTCAAGTCATGTATGATGAAATCTAATGCTGTGCTATAATTTTTCCCCATCGATTGGATCCCAGCTTATCTGGGGTGATTTATAGGAATAACTAGGAATGGGCACTTGATGCAGTACTGCAAGGGCCGGTTAAGTTTATGTGCCGTACCGGTGTTCAGAGTTAATAGATTTTAAATTACAGTCTGTATAGTACTTCTACTGATGCAGGCTTTCCCTGAGGCACTGAACAGAAGAGGTGGTACCAGAAAGCTAGTGAGCTCAGCTGGCAATCTTCTCCTGGCTTCCATTTAGCTTGCTCAGAAATGACTAGGTGTGGGAAGGAAAAGGTAATACTTACCTTTGATGAAGGAGAAAAAGGCCGGATCCCCCTTTGGGTAAACCAGGGCTGAGTAGTTGAAATCAATGAAGCAATGCTGATTTATTCCACTGGATGATGTGGCCCAACAATATGAAGCCAGAGAGGTATATACTCTCTTCCCCTGATGCAGAGATGAGATACAGAACCATGTTCTCTGCCTGCCAGTGCTGCTGGATAACCTAGAGTTGAAAATTCCAGGCAAGCTTCTTTTGAAGATGGCTACATTCCCCTGGACTACAGCAGCTGTTTCCGGGATGGCTTTCTGTGGTTGGTGGGTTAGGTCTGCAAAACACATTCAGGTCCTCTGTTCAGGAGACGGTCGGGGGATCTGAGATGACCTTCCCTTCCCTCCACTGTGCATGTGGCCCAAGGGAAAAATTGAAATGAGCTCTCTGCCTAGGAACACACATGGGGCGCTCTTGAATCTTGAGGGACTGACGTCAGAAGGTGGCTGAGAGGAGGAGACACTCAAGAAAAGGATTGTTATGATCAAACAATCGGGCGTTCCATAGAATCCTGAGCCATGTCTCCACATAGCGGAAGCATGGTGCAATGGTTAAAGCCCAAGGCTACGTCTACACTGGCAGCTTCTTGTGCAAGAACTGTTTTGCGGAACAGTTCTTGCGCAAAAAGTCTTCCACAAGAGTGCGTCTACACTGGCATGTGCTTTTGTGCAAGAGATGTGCTTTTGCACAAAAGCGTCTATGGCAGTGTGGACGCTCTCTTGCGCAAGAAAGCTCTGATGGCCATTTTAGCCATAGGGGTTTCTTGCGCAAGAAATTAATGTTGCCTGTCTACACTGCCCTCTTGCACAAGAGCTCTTGTGCAAGAGGCCTTGTTCCTCATGGGGAGAGGAATAACTCTTCCGGAAGAAGCCCTGTTTTCCGACTCTAGACTGTAAATTTACTTGCGCAAGAACGCGCATGTAGTGTAGACATCTGACAAGTTTTTGCGCAAGAACGACTGTTCTTGCACAAGAAGCCACCAGTGTAGACGTAGCCCAAGAGTTAAATGATAGCAGGGTCAGGGCTCCATTCCTGGCTCTCCCAGTGACTTAGGTAAGTCACTTGTCGTCTCTGCCTTGTTTCTCGATACATAAAACAGGAATAATCCTGTGGAGGGCTGTGTGTCATAACCCATTAATGTCAGAAAAGCTGGGCTCCTCAGGCAGAAGGCACTAGATAAGGAGAAAGTATTCTCATTGCTATTAAGTGTGACCTAGAGGTGGCCCTCCTGTGAATCGGCATATGAACTTTTGAGCAGATCATTGTTGTAAGGTCAGTCTGGCTTGGAAAAGCTTTGTTAATTTTAGTGATCCCTGCTGGAGATCAGCGGGGTGGCCTTATATTTTGCAGATTAAACAAGCTGCCACATGGCTAACGTACGGCTTCTCTGTGAGGAGCTGGGAGGGAGGATAGTCCCTGCGTCGGATTTCTCCGTACTGTCAAGCAGCAGCTTTAAGTTGCTCATTCTTGCTGCACATGGATAAAAATTGACTAATGGGAAAGCAGAGGAGGGAAGACCAAAATCTAAGCATTTTCCAATAGTATCCTGTAAATATCTTCCCTACATGCAGCCCCTTTCACCAGGAAGCTGGGTGCTGCACATACATGCTTTTCTGAAACACAGCCATATTTATTATTGAGGGTATGTGTACACTTGCAGCCTATTTCAGAATAGGGCTGCAAATGTAGGCATTCGGAATTGCAAATCAAGCCCGGGATTTAAATATCCCTCACTTGATTTGCATCTTCCCTGCCGGGCGCCACTTTTTGAAATTTACAAGCCCGGAATAACTGCCCGCGTCTACACGCGGCAGTGAAATGGGCGTTCGAAATAAAGCCCTATTTTGAACTACCTGTTATTCCTCCTGCAATGAGGTTTAACAGGTAGTTCGAAGTAGGGCTTTATTTCGAATGCCCGTTTCACTGCCGCATGTAAACATGGGCAGTTATTCTGGGCTTGTAAATTTAAAAAATGGCGCCCGGCCGGGAAGATGCAAATCAAGCGCGGGAATTTTAAATCCCGGGCTTGATTTGCAATTCCGAATGCCTACATTTGCAGCCCTATTCTGAAATAAGCTGCAAGTGTACACATACCCTGAGATGTAGTATTTGTGCAGTAGTTGGGTCTTGGTGCTCCAGTCAAGACCGAGAACCCCATTGGACCAGTGTTGTACTAACGCAGATACAAAGATGATCCCTGTCCCAAACAGTTGACCAGCCACGTGGCAGAGGAACTCAACAATAGTTTCACTGAGTTGCCAGAAGAGATCATTAGCTCATCTGGGCTTTGTCTCCTTTAGGCAGCTGCAGGGATCTATCCACTGGCTGTCAATTTATTATGTCTGCTATAGACGCGATGCATCAATCTCTGAGTGTGCTCCCATCGAAGCCAGTAGTCCTTGCGGAGAAGAAGAGTAGCCGACGTGGATGAGAGAGCAGCCCCCGCTGACCTTAGCGATGTGGACTTCAGCTACGCTATTTGCATAGCTGAAGTAGATAGACGGCGCCAATATGGGTACACAAGGCCCTGGTCTGACCTTCTGTATAACATAGGGCAGACAGTTCCACCAGAGCCAGCCCACAACATTTTGGCACCTGAGGCAGGGAGCTCAAATGACACCCCCATGCCGCCTCACTTGGGCCAAAACTTTGAAAGGTCTCAATTCTGTCTTCTTCCTGTTCTACGCCTCTCATGGTACTGCAGAGAGCATACATATGCACCATTTCCCTTGGGTGTTTGTTCCAATGACTAATCACCCTTGCTGTTAAAAATCTGCACAGCAGAGAGGGACTCCAAATATTGGTAAAGCCCCAGGCAACCTCCCATCTCAGCAAAGAACGTTGTTTTAGAAACACACATGCTCCCCTCTTAGCTTTCTGCTCTCAGTCCTATAATACTCAGATCTGAAGGTGAGGAGAGTCCTAGGCACCTTCTGAAAGACAGATGTGCCCCAAGGGGATTTGAAGACAAGGGAATCACTTTTCTGGGAGTGATTGGCTCCAGGTTTGAAAACTTACACGTTCTGCATGCTGCCTTCAGCGTGAACTTTGAAATGACAGTCATGACAGAAGAGCCCAGGACAGGCTATTTGCATTTCTAGAGTAAGAAATGTAGAGATGAGACCCGAGGGACAACAGAGCACTTTCAGCTTGTTGGATACATTTTTTGAAATATTAGCTGCAGCATGATCTTTGGCTTTTATTTGACAATGAATGGAAAGATTTAGCAGCCTGCGATCATCTGCATTCTCTCCTGATGCGTTAGAGCGAAAGCCGCATTAATGCATTAAACAAGCTGGGCGATATAGCCCAGCCACAACTGTGCAATAAATAGAAATAACTGATTAGCCAGCACATTCAGAGCTCAGTGAAAGCAGATCTATAACTCATTATGCAATATTTTTCAACTCATTGCATCTGAAATTAAATGCCGGCTACACAGTATTTACCTATATATATATTGCCTTTTTGGGTCAGCTATTAAAAATATGTAGCAACGAGAGACTAGAAGATTTTCAACTAAATCTGGGGAGTTGGGGATTGGTTGGGAAAAGGACGGCAGTGTTGTAGCTCAAAACACTTGTTAATTGAGAATAGAGAGCCGAGGCTGGCATTAAATCATCATCTAATGAAAAAACTGCAGCTTGTGGTCAAATGAAAAGAAGATCTGCATATACAATGGCTGGAGTTTTCAAAAGAAACTAGTGACCCCTGGCAGCCTACATTTTGGGGGACCCAATTTAAGGACTGAAACTCAGGGGATTTGGCCTCATCCCAACTTTGCTGCTGCCCTTCTGTGTGACTTCAGGCGAGTCACTTCCATTCTCTGGGCCTCCTGTTTTCTCTTCTGCCCTTTGTCTACATGCTCTAGTTAGACTGCAAGCTCTTCTGGCTTTTACCATGTGTTTGTGCAGCCCCTACTACGATGGAGCTCTGATTTTAGTGGAGGTCACCAGCAGTATTCCCTCAAGCTGTGCACTTGAGCGGCCACCTAGGAGTCAAATGCAGCCCCGCTGATTAGCAGAGTGTCCACAGCTAGCAGCAGCCTGCAGCATGTGTTTCTACTGGTGGGGCACATCCGCACATTCCTCAGCGCACATAAAAAAATTATTCCACGCGTGGAGGAAAAAAATAGAGGGAACACTGGTCACCAGCTACTACTATAACACAACTAATAACAACAGATAAATCTTAAAGGAGATAGCAATTCTAGCTTTTCACACTCACCTTGCCCTACTGTACATTACTACAGTAAGTGCAGGGCAATGTTGATCCCGGATCTCTGGACCCACCTGCCTTCTGCTCCTTGTGCATTCACCCATGTGTAAATCTGCCCTGTCTTAGAAGAATGTGCTCCAAATGAGAACTACATCAGGTATCTTAGCGGCATTGTTTAGGCAGTGCAAGAGAATTAGTTTGTTCCTGCAGCAGGTAAAATGCACACACTAGAGCATGGGAAAAGAGGATCTTATGTTTAGCACACTGGTCTAGGAGTCAAGGAACTATGGTTCAATCCATGGCTCTGACACAGAGTACCTGCAGGACCTTGGGCAAGTTATTTAAAATCTCACTGGGCTCAGTTTCTTCATTTGTGTAAGAGAGATCATACTCCTGCCTTTCTCTGCTTTGTATATTGAGATTGTACATGTCAGGGCCTATGCCTCCTGGTGTCTCTGAACAGCACCCAGTGGGGGTGCTAATCTTTTAATAGCAATAACAAATGGTAACAATGGATAGGGTAGGTGGGAATTCTTGCCTACTACAGATGCTGTTCCCAACCAAAAGGCTAACAGTATTATGAAGATAAATGTAACATGGGCTTTTGTTTATTCTTCCATTTTCTCTCCCTCGTTTTCTCTTTGTCCCCATTTTTAGCACAGCTTTTATCTTGATATTTTCTTTGATGCCAGTGCCAGCATTTTCAATTACTTTTGCTTTGCTTTCTCTCTGTTTTGCTACTTGTAGCTATGGAAACAGACACTAAATGTCCATTCAGATACACGATCAAAACAATGTTTCGAAACAAAAGAGAATACTTTTTCATTGGCCCCCGTCCCCTTTTCCTCTTGTACTTGTTTCTAAGCTCTACCTTTTGTACCTTGTACATATGAATAAATGATTTCTATGACTGCCAAGCTGGGGATCATGCCAAGAGGTCACTCAGTGACATGCAACAAGAAGAAGGATTTTTGTATTGAGATTATTATTCTTTTTATTTTTAAAGCAGGAAATCTTTTTCCTCCAGGGAAACATTGACAATGAAATTCACCAGGCACACCAGAGAGAAGGCTTAATACTCTTAGGGTTAGCGTCTGCAAACCCAAGCTCCGAGAAAAGGAAATAGGACAGCAATATGAAGGGCTCCTTCACAAACAATTTAGAAAGAGCTTTCATAAAGGGTTAATTGTTGTTCTCAAGTCTGGTGATCTAACCCATGACCTGTAACTCTATAATGAATGGCTGCAATATGCATATCACAGTTATTCACTATTTATTGACCCTTTAAGAGCCATTTTTTAACAGAACCTAAATAGAAAATCTGGCCATCAAAGGATATTGGTTTAGTAGTCAGATATTTAGACAAAAGTGTATTTAGGAAAAAAATGTTCCAAAACTTGAAGTCCAGTGGCATGATATGACTGAATGGTACCTGAGCTTCACCTGGTCAGGAGGAAGGGAGGAGTGGAAATCTGGTACACACCTATATAAATGATTTCTGACAAAGGACATCAGAAGTAGGGAGCTCAGGGAAGCTACCTCCATCAAGAAGAGAGGCTTCTTTGCAGTGGTTGGTCTCACTCCTCGCCACAGGGTATGATGGGGCTACAGCCCCAGGGTGCTTCTGTCTTCACAGAGGATGAAGGTGAAGTGTTGTTAGAGACACCAGTCCTGAAAAAGTGGCAATTGTTTCCTCTGCAAAGAGAGGAGCTTTAAAGGTCAAAACATCTGAGCTGGGAACATAACCCCTGTCCTATCTTACTTTCTACTGAAGGAATTTATGGCCCATCCGCCTTGTGAGGCAGGGATTTACGTAAGAGCTCAGATCAGACCTACACAGACAGAAGTGTCCCAGGAGGGGTAAAAATCTTGGCTGACTTGGCCAAAATCCCTCACTGGAGACTCCTGGAAAGGCATGGGCAGCGAAGGCTCTACCCTCACCCAACCCTCCCCTGTCAGAGGCAGTGGAGCTAGCAGGGAACAGGGTAAACATTTCACTCTCCAGCGAAAACGTAACCTGGGCCTGCTTTAGGAAACACATTTCGGGGGAAGAGAATCCTGGCACATGCCTACAGGGCAGGACTCAGAATTTCCTATTAAATGTGTCTCTCACAGAGCCAGAAATATAGAGCTCTGAGTGAGAAAGTGCCACAAGGGGGAATTCAAAAGTACATACATTAGATTATCTAATCTGACCCCCTGCCTAGCACAGGTTAGAGAACCTCACCCAGTAATTGTTGCACTGTGCCAATAACTTCTTTTTGAGCTGCAGCATCTCTCCTAACAAGAACATCCAGTTTTGTCTTAGAAGCTCCAAGTGATGGAAAATCCACCACATCCGCTGTTAAGTTGTTCCAATGGGTGATTTCCCTCACAGATGCCTTATTGCTAGTCTGAATCTGTGTTTCATCAGCTTCCAACCATTGGATTTCATTGTGTTTCTCTGTGAGACAAAAGAGCTCTCTGCTACTAGAAATCGTTTTACTGCTATAGGCACCTTTATTAGGGAATTAATGCACAGAAGTACTAAGTGACTTGCCCAAGTGCACATGGGAAGTCTGTGTCAAAGCAGGGAACTGAGTTTAAGTCTCCCAAGCCTCAGGCCAATGCCCTAACCATTGGGCTATTCTTCCTCTCCCTGCTGTTTCTTGAAATCAATCCAAGGCATAACCAGCATGTTTGACGCCCCCCTTCCCATTCTCCCGAGTCCAAGTCACAGGGAAGAGGCTGTAATCCTGTAATCTTTTCTTATGGACACGAAACCCACTTGAGAGCCCTGCACTGAAACCACAGGGACAGCACGCCCGCTGTTTGAGAGCCATCTCCCACATGAAGCGTCTGACATTCCTTCACCTGACAGGGATTTCTCACTTCCTTTGGTGAGCACATGAGCCACACAGGTAGCAGCCAAATCTGTGTCTGAAAGGTCTCTCTCTTCGGGGTACAGAGATGCCTCTTGTCATGGCTCTCTCCTATGTAATGCTCTATATTACTGCCCGGAAGCAAGCAATGCCAGCATTTCAATTCCTCCTCAGCCCAGTGGTTCAGGTAGGAAACTATTTTCCTTCTTCCGGCTCTTTATCACCCCAATCCACTTCCTAGAGTCACGTCGTGCTGTTCCGTACCCAGCTGGGCTTTATGTAACAGGTATTTAATTCACACACAAACATCTTTTACTACAATTTGTAGCAGGGTAATGCCTAGGAGCACCAGGTCTGGCCCTGGGCCCAGTTGTGCTAGGGTGTTGTACAAAGACACAGCAACACCTCCTTCCTTACCCCTCAATGCACGCAGTATTTATGCACCCCAGCCCTCCCTCCTCACACTGCCCCCACACACACACTCTCATTCCACACACAGACCTTTAGCCTGATTCTGTTGCCTTGCCCCTGGTTCAGCCATTTACACTAGTGCAGAGTGAACATCAAATGTGCCTTCATCTGTGTTCTACCCTCACTGAAAACTGGTAGAAATGTCTGATCTACAGACTAACCAATGGAGAATCAGAGCCCCAGGGGTAGACCAAGACAGTATGGCATCATTTGCATATTCAAATGTCCATCTCACCACCCCATTTACATTTCCATGATCTGTCCCTGCAGTGTCTCTAGTTTACATGTTGTGGTACACATGATGCTCTCTGGCAGTGAGCAGCTCATGGGCAGTCAGTGAAGGCAGCCCCCAGCCCTGCCCCTTCTGCTGAGGCCCTATGCTCCATGGGAGCGGAGCCGCCTCCCCGCCCCCATCACGTGGAGGCGGGGCAGTGCACTGTGCACCCCCCATGACCACAGGCAGGCGAGGAAGGCAAGTGGACAGCGCACATCCCCAGCCTCGGAGCACAGGAAGGGAGGAGGGCACGTGACCCCAGCCTCCTTGGCCCCGGAGTATGGGGAGGGCGGGCGGCACGTAGTCCCCGCCTCCCTGGCCAGCAGCGCTGGGAGGGCGGGTGCTGGAGGCAGGAACACTCCGCCCCCAGAATGCCTACTGTGGGCGTTCTGGGGGCAGAGTGTGGGCGGGGCCAGGCTGATGGTTTGGGAAGGCAACGCCTTCCCCTGCCTGTGATACCGGACACCCATGGATCAGCCCCAGCCGACTCTGCTTCCTCTTTTTCCTTTTGCCTTCAGCCCTCAGCCTTTGTTTCCAATAGTCTCCAGCTAATCAAGGCCTGGCCATTGCCAGCTCTCCAGAGTCAGCCTGCACAATTCCAGCCCAGAAATCTCCCTGCCGGCTCCTTCTGTATCACAGTAGCACCAGAGCCAGCTGGTCATCAATAGTTTCTTCACACTGTCCTGGTGTCCATAAGCAGAGGGACAAGACATAAGGGAAGGGCACCGCGGATTCTTGTCCCCCTGTGCCGCTGTACTTGGATAGAAAATAAAGAGATAGCAGCCACTTTACCAATGGGAGTTAGGCCCCTGATTACATGACTCCTGAGGAGAGGCTGAGGGATTTGGGCTTCTTTAGTCTACAGAAGAGAAGAGTGAGGGGGGATTTGATAGCAGCCTTCAACTACCTTAAGGCGGGTTCCAACAAGGATGGAGAGAGGCTGTTCTCAGTGGTGACAGATGGCAAAACAAGGAGCAATGGTTTCAAGTTACAGTGGGGGAGGTCTAGGTTGGATATTAGGACAAATTATTTCACAAGAAGGGTGGTGAAGCCCTAGAATGCGTTACCTAGGGAGGGGGTGGCTTGACATAACCCTGGCTGGGAAGATTTAGTTGGGATTGGTCCTGCTTTTAGCAGGGGACTGGACTCAGTGACCTCCCGAAGTCTCTTCCAACCCTGAAACAAAATACAGGATTATGTAGCACTTTAAAGACTAACAAGATGGTTTATTAGATGATGAGCTTTCGTGGGCCAGACCCACTTCCTCAGATCAAATAGTGGAAGAAAATAGTCACAACCATATATACCAAAGGATACAATTAAAAAAATGAACACATATGAAAAGGACAAATCACATTTCAGAACAGAAGGGGATGCGGGCGGGAAGGAAGGTAAATGTCTGTGAGTTAATGATATTAGAGGTGGGGAAGGTAGATGTCTGTGAGCTAATGGTATTAGAGGTGATAATTGGGAAGCTATCTTTGTAATGGGTAAGGTAGTTGAGTCTCCAGCTACCTTACCCATTGCAAAGATAGCTTCCCAATTATCACCTCTAATACCATTAGCTCACAGACATCTACCTTTCCCACCTCTAATATCATTAAATTTACCTTCCTTCCCGCCCCCCGCATCCCCTTCTGTTCTGAAATGTGATTTGTCCTTTTCATATGTGTTCATTTTTTTAATTGTATCCTTTGGTATATATGGTTGTGACTATTTTCTTCCACTATTTGATCTGAGGAAGTGGGTCTGTAAAGCTCATCATCTAATAAACCATCTTGTTAGTCTTTAAAGTGCTACATAGTCCTGTATTTTGTTTCAGCTACACCAGACTAACACGGCTACATTTCTATCACTCTTCCAACCCTGTGATTCTATACTCTTTTTGCCTCTGAAAAGTCCAGCCTCAGTACGTGCCCATTTTTATGCACCATGCATCTCATCCCCACTTTATAGCTGGGGAAGCTAAAACTTACCTCTTTCACATGCTCATCTGGAGACTCGAACTGGTTAATTTTTGCACAATGCTACGACTATTGGTTCCCGGCAGTTCTGTGGGTGTCATTTGCAGGTTCTGGTCATATTTAAGCTTCTGAAAGTTACAGTTGCTTCTTGCAGATCACAGGTACCAAGTCATCCATCACTCTGAGTTACAATGAAGAGAAGCAGGACAGTTGACAGCAAGCGAGTTTATTTCATCTCCTTCTGACAACGTCTATAGATGAGGCAGCTGCCAGAAAGTTACGACAGGCTGCTTCATCAGGAGTTTCATTCTGAGCTCAGCGTAAATCCGTGGACAGCTGGAAGCTGCATGCTTAGGGATCTGCACAAGCTGGATTCGGGCCCCAGCTCCACTCCCTGGAAAGGGTGGCACACTCAGCCACACACAGGGCCATGAATGGGGGCACGAAATTTAATCCATTGCCTGGATCACACAAGGTGAACCTGCTGCCCACAGAAGTTCCAAGCTATGCATGGCGATAATGCTCGGTGGACACCACCGTCCCCCATTACAGCCAGGCCGTATGTTCAAGGAAGCCACCACAGAGCTGGATGAAGGAGTCGTATTTAGTGAACCATGACCGCCATGTCTGTCTGACCCTGTGGCCATCAAAATGCCACAGTCATGGGAGCTGCTTCTGTGTTATGATGAGAACACAGGAGCCAAAGGGATGTCCTAGGCTAAATTCATCTTCTTAGAATCTTCTCGGCCACCTCCACCGCCAGGCACCCTTTTCTGGTGACAATCACACGCTCGTAGTGCAAAGCTAAGACCTTTCTGCTGCTCCACTTAAAGAACCGAGCAAGCATTTTCCTAGCTAGAGGATGAGTGCCTGGCAGAGATCTGTGTTTATCCCCCTCAGCGGGTAGCATAGCAAATTCTTCTTCCACAGATGCCTGTTGGTAGCGATGACAAGCTGCCAGCAGCCTTGGCATCCGTGAAGAAATCAGGTCACACAACCTTGCCACGAGAATATGAATCATGGCTCTAAGAAAGGGCAGATATTTCCCATGTGAATCATGTTTCTATGCCATCATATGGCTAATCAGGCTGCACCAACCCTGTAGGTCAGGGGTGGGCAACAGAGCCTCCGCGGGCCAGATCCAGCCTGCCAAGCGGGTTGATCCAGCCCTCAGAGGACCTGCCACTCCTCTGCCCCCAGGGCCAATCAGGGCGTAGGGATGGGGGAGTGCACGGTGCTTAGAGTCAACCCTGGCGGTTGACTCTAAGCACTGTGAGCCAGAGGGCAGGGAGCGAGAGACTTCACACTGCCCCTGTCTGCAGGCCGATCAAGGTCTGGGTGGAGGGAAGTATGCAAAGTCTCCTGCCGCCCTGCCCTTGGCCTGCAAGAAGTGCACAGTACTTAGAAACACTGTACTTCTTGCAGGATGGGGGCAGGGCGGGAGGAGACTTCATAAGAACATAAGAACATAAGAATGGCCGTACTGGGTCAGACCAAAGGTCCATCTAGCCCAGTAGCCTGTCTGCCCACAGTGGCCAGTGCCAGGTGCCCCAGAGGGGGTGGACTGAAGCCAATGACCAAGCAATTTGTCTCGTGCTATCCATCTCCAGCCTTCCACAAACAGAGGCCAGGGACACCATTCCTACCCCCTGGCTAATAGCCCTTTATGGACCTAACCTCCATGAAATTATCTAGCTTCACTTTAAACTCTGTTATAGTCCTAGCCTTCACAGCCTCCTCTGGCAAGGAGTTCCACAGGTTGACTGTACGCTGTGTGAAGAAGAACTTTCTTTCATGTGCTCTCCTCATCCCCAGGCTCTGATTGGTGAAGTCTCCTTCTGCCCTGCAAGTCTCCTCCCACTCTACAAGGAGCTAGGCACTTAGAGTCAGCTGCTGCTCAGCTGGTGGGTGACTAAGCGCAGCGTTCCCTTGCAGGGCAGTGGCAGGGGCAGGGGCAGACTTTGTGTGCTTCCCCCCGCTCTCAGGCCCTGGTTGACTTGGGGGCGGGGAGGAGCGCGCAAAGTCTCCTCCCACCGCCAGGGGTGCAGGCACCTAGAAGGAACTGCCAGCTGTTCAGAACAGCTGGCAGTTCTCTCAGGCGGGGGGAGGGGAAGGGGCAAAGACTTCATGAGCTCCCCCACCGCCAGACCAAACAGGGTCTGTGGGCGGGGAAGCACGGAAGTGTCCTGGCCCCGCCCCTTCCGCCTGAGGCCACGTCCCTTCCGGGGCAGCCCGGGGCCACTTCAAAAATTTCTGAAGTGGCCACTGGTCAAAAAAATTATTGCCCACCCCTGCTGCAGGTCATAGCTGGGAAGGGAATATGCATAGGTGGGAATGAAGCATCTTCCAGCAGCGCTGAGCGAGATGCCCCCTTGGAACTGCACACAAACAAGAAGGGCCTGTCTACACTGGGGAGTTATTTCCAAATTACTCCCCTTATTTCAAAATAACAAAGCGAGCGTCCACACTACCAAGCCCGTTATTTCGGAGTAATAACTCCTGCTTGTGAAGAGGAATACGCTTATTTCGAAATAACTTAGTGCGCAATAATTACCCAGGGCAGACCGAGCCGAAGTGAGCTCCTCATTTCCTTCCAGAGAGTGGCCCTGATTCCTCCCTGTAGCTCCTTGACGTCACTATAGCAGCATGAAGGAGCCAAGATATCCGCCTGCCCGGAGAAGATCTCGACTATACGGTGATAAAACGGGATTGGCACATGCTGCAGCACACGGAGGAGGAGGAGAAGGGGGGATCTGTTCTTAGCCACTGTAGGTTCTACCTAGCACCCAAACTGAGGAGACACAAAGGCACCTTTACCTCACTCCTGCATCCAGAAGAGGAGCAGAGAATATGGCCCACCCGCTCTATTGTGAAGTCATTCCAAAGAGGACCAACCAGTGCATGCTCCCAGGGTCTCTGTGCTGGGTTGGGGTTGAGCCAAACCCCATTGCTTTGGATCAGGACCTTAGCAAACAGCAGGACCCTGGTGGTCTATAATCCGGTGGCATCTCAAGAGATCCCAGCATGACCATCTCACTCCCTGGTGCCCACATCCTCCATGAGCAAAAGAAATTCCCTCACATTTTACTTGGCCAAATGACACCAAGCGCATATTCTCTAAGGGCTTGACCCAACGCCCATCGAGAGGCTCTGTAACAGCTGCTCTCCAAATTCAGCATCGGGCCTTGCCCCTGCCTCAGTTTCCCCACTCTCATGTAAGCCAGCAGCCAAAGCACCACCCAGTGCATTGATGAAGCTCCCCTCCACGGTCTGCATTTCAGTCCCTTTCCCCAGGGATGTGTTCACTGTTCAAACATACACGCAGTTCAATATCAGTCAAACCAAGGAGTCTAGATCCTGCTGCTTCCTCTGTGGTCACCTCCCCAGCCAAGATTCTCACCCAGCTGATAATATGGCACATCCCCTTCCAGGTCTGTCTCTGAGCCAGAATATCCTGCAAGCCACTGCCACTCCCTGCCCCCCTTATTGCTCTCCATGTGAAGAAAGCCTCATGTTGGCTTGTATCTCACTATCTAGGAGGCAGATGATCAGTCAAAAGTGGGGGGCTTACCCCTTAAAAGGCCATTCCACCTTGTGGCAGTCTGCCATTGATTGCAATGGGAGTTAGGCACTTAGGTGCCTTGGTGGTTTTGAACATCCCACTAAGCACCTATCTGCATTTGTAGGTACCTAAATTCTTTCAAAAATCTGGTCGTAAATTCCCAAGTCTATGCAGGCAGGATGCGCCCAGAGGTACTAATTTATAAACCCTGTTTTCTTGCTTAACAATGGGATTATTGGAGGGCTTTTTGCAGCTGCCTGGAGAAAAGTCAGTCCTCGACGTCTATATTTTAATCTCCTAAATTTGGGGAGTAGACACAAGAAATCCATCCGCTTAATACAAAGAAAACTTTCTGTGTCAGGAAGCAAAATCAATATTAATTACCCTCTTGCGTATAAAACAAATATGACAAAGGCATTCGTACAACGAAGCAGCATTCAGTCGACATTGATTAGTCTGACATTCGGAGACAGCAAAGCAATTTCGAGTGCTGTGTTTTTTCTTTCCCCTGGTTTAATGGCAATTTTAGCTACCTTGTTCCTGCGACGATTGTTTCTCATCTCAAATGGCTACAACACCTATTGTTAACTTAATCCAAGAGCTGCCTGAAAACATTGCTTAATGCACCACTCGGTCAGGGCACACAGCTGCACGGAGAGGGAACAATGTTCACCAGGAAAAAACATGTTGCAGCTTGTGAAGAGAGCTGCAGAACAGCTTAGGGAAAGCTCTTTTAGAGAGATGGGGCTGCAGATGGGGGCTTCTGGGTCTGGATTCACTCGGGGGTGCAGCATTCCACACCACCCCAGAGACTCGGAACCAGGAAATGGCTTCCTCAGCTGCTGACAGAGCCAGAAAATGCTGACTATGCACCATGCCCAGGACATCTTGACTTTCTGCAGTGACCCCTGTGGCTGTTTAACAGTAAGGATGGTACCGTCATGGGGGATTTAGGGTTCATTAAACTGTTTGACTGTGTGAGCCATCTCCAAATGAAAAGAGGAATGCAGTGACTGTTAAACTAGCTCCCTAGCATATGAGGTCCCTTCAGTTCATTTTCTGCCCCAGGAAGGCCACCATGACAGGACATCTGGGAGGAAACAAAAGACAGGACTATGCAGCACTTTAAAGACTATCAAGATGGTTAAGTGCTGCATAGTCCTGTCTTTTGTTTCAGCAAGACCAGACTAACACGACTACATCTCTATTACTATTCTACCTGGGAGGAAACAAGTGCATAAAGAAGGGAAAGGTGGGGAAAGGGTCCCCCAGTATTAAGGGGTCTTGATCCCAGGGAAACACTAACACTCATAGGGCACAGCCACACAGCAGGGCTAATGCCAAATTAAGATACGCAACTTCAGCTACGTCAATTGCGTAGCTGAAGTCGGAACAGCTTAATTCGTCTTTTGACGCCGTCTACACAGCAGGAAGTCTGAAAAAGAGCCCTCTTCCTCTGACTTCCCTTCCTCCTCGTGAAATGAGGGTTACAGGAGTCGGAGTAAGAAGTCCTCCCGCTCGACATTATTTTGACATTCTGTCAGAATACCAGCTTGCTGTGTGGACGCAGACTATGTCATTTCGGAATAACGACAGTTATTCCGAAATAACACTGCGGTGTAGACGTACCCATACATCCCTGATTGGTCAATAATGACCCATCTGGCACATACATTCCAATGCCTCTACTGTGAAATGAGACCATGTGGCCAGCACATGCTCACACAGCTCCGGCACAGCAGGCTCTGAGATAAATGGACATTTCCCTTAACCATGTTTCTGGCAAGCAGATTTCCCGGACCGCCACTGTTAGAAAGCTCCACAGATCAAGGAGGCGGTGTGTCTCACGAGTAAGTGCTGAGGGACAAGCAAGTCACATTCCCAGAAAAAAAGGTGTGTGAAGGAGGGGGGTATTTGAAAATGGGTTTCATTTTAGTCTTTCGCAAGTGCACGCAGTGAGACACTTACAATGTTCCTCTGTCACAGTGTTGCACGCAGCTGTGTCGATTCAGCACCTTAGACGGCACCAGCTACTACACCACCAGCAAAAAGGTGGGGGGAGGGAGGGTTTGTAACTCTGCTCTGAAATAAAGATATTTTACACAGAATGTGATTTTGAAAAGAAACCTCTTCCCAGTCCCAGGTTCTGAAAAGGGACCGGTGCTCCTCAGATACCCATGTGTTGCCAATATTGTGACACTGCGCCTCCACAAACACTCTCTTAGCCTGCCACAACCACATGGCCAGGAGGAAAGTGTGTTGCTCAGAAGAGGAGGCAGGAGAGCTGCCTATTTCAAGATCCAGCTGAAAGATTTTTCGACGGAACCTTTGTCCCTTGGAAAATGCAGCTTCATCTACATCAGGACAGCGGAAAATGTTTAGATGAATAATGTTGTCTTTCTTGTTTCAATAATGTCAAAGCATTAGGTTTTCATAGGGTAAAACCATTGTGCTTTATCTCAAACTGTTATGTTATACTCAAAGATTAAGTTTAAGGTTATAATACATTTTTATATTTATATATTGCCAATATCTTACAATACAAATGAAATGCTTCAATGGTCCTGAATAAATAAAAAAGGTCAGAATTTTGGTTCTATGGGAGATTTTTTCATTCTAATTTGAAACAAAAAAAATCAAAATATTGAACTTTCCTATGGAATGGAAGTGCCTTTTTTTGAGCTTACTCTAGTCTTTTCCAGTGTTCCTTCTAACTTTTTCCATCCCTGTGCAAAATAAATTTTGCTGTGTGCACCAAGGCATGTGCAGACGGGCACCACCCATAGAAACACATGCTGCCAGCTGTAGGTGCTCTGCTGATCAGTTTGGTCGCATGTGAATCTCTTCTGGGAGGCTGCCTATGTGCTCAGTTTACAGCTAGGTGGGGATCAGGGTCCACTAGTTTTTGGATCGGGGCCGCTAGCCCACAGAAAAATCAGTCGGGGGCTGCACATAAATGAGAATCAAAAAAGAAAAACCAAACCCTCACTGACGTGGCTCCCAACTGAGAAGGAGAAAGACACTCCCCACATTCCCCTCACACACCAGAGCCTAGGGGGACACAAGCTAGTAGATTTTGTGGGCTCCAGCCCCACGGTTGGACAGCAGGAAGGTGGGAGCACCAGCCCAGGCTCCCCAATGCTGGAGGGAAAGCCCTGAGCCTCAGGGGCTCGATGTCAGGTTGGCGGTCAGTTTCTAGCGGAGTGCCTCAAGGATCTGTTTTTGGACCAGTTTTGTTCAATATATTTATTAATGACCTGGATGAGGGGATGGATTGCACCCCCAGCAAGTTCGCAGATGACACTAAGGGTACGTCTAGACTACATGGCTCCGTCGACGGAGCCATGTAGATGAGTTAACTAGACATAGGAAAATGAAGCAGTAATTTAAATAATCGCCACTTCATTTACATCAAAATGGCCGCCGCGCTGTGCTGAGCAGCTGTTTGGCGGCACAACGGGGCAGTCTGGATGCGCCGCGGTCGACAAGGGAAGCCTTTGTCGACCGCTCCATTATGCCTCGTGAAATGAGGTTTTCCTATGTCTAGTAAACTCATCTACATGGCTCCGTCGACGGAGCCATGTAGTCTAGACATACCCTAAGATGGGGGAGAGGTAGATATGCTGGAGGGCAGGGATAGGGTCCAGAGTGACTTGGACAGATTAGAGGATTGGGCCAAAAGAAATCTGATGAGGTTCAACAAGGACAAGTGTAGAGTCCTGCACTTGGGACGGAAGAATCCCAAGCGTGTTACAGGCTGGGGACTGAATGGCTAAGTAGCAGTTCAGCAGAAAAGGACCTGGGGGTTACAGTGGATGAGAAGCTGGATATGAGTCAACAGTGTGCCCTTGTAGCCAAGAAGGCTAATGGCATATTGGGGTGCATTAGGAGGAGCATTGCCAGCAGATCCAGAGAAGTGATTATTCCCCTTTATTCAGCTCTGGTCAGGACACATCTGGAATATTGTGTCCAGTTCTGGGCCCCCACTATAGAAAGGAGAGGGTCCAGTGGAGGGCGACCAAAATGATTAGGGGGCTGGAGCACATGACCTATGAGGAGAGACTGAAGGATATGGGTTTGTTTAGTCTGCAGAAGAGAAGAGTGAGGGGGGATTTGATAGCAGCCTTCAATTTCCTGAAGGGAGGTTCCAAAGAGGATGGAGAAAGGCTGTTCACAGTAGTGATGGATGGCAGAACAAGGAGCAATGGTCTCAAGTTACAGTGGGAGAGGTCTACGTTGGATATTAGGGAAAACTATTTCACGAGGAGGGTGGTGAAGCACTGGAATGGGTCACCTAAGGAGGTGGTGGAATCTCCATCCCTAGAGGTTTTGAAGTCACGGCTTGACAAAGCCCTGGCTGGGTTGATTTAATTGGGATTGGTCCTGCCTTGGGCAGGGGGCTGGACTTGATGACCTCCTGAGGTCTCTTCCAGCTCTATGATTCTATGATCCAGGCAAACCAGGGGCTGCATCTGGCCCCTGGGCTTTGGGTTCTTCCCCCTCCTTCCTGCCCCGCTTTACAAGGAAAACTGGTCTTTTCCTATTTCAACAAAATAACTCTCACATAACCACGTACCATTCTAAAGATGAAGTCTGCTTTATAAAGAAGCTGCGAAAGTGACCTGTAAGATTTCAGGAGGAAACAGACACTGAAGCAGTCCAGACCACACACATGCTGTATTCATCCTGAGCTACTGAGAGATTAAAAAGTGGCTATGGTGCAAAAGTGGCTTTAGAAGAGAAGCAAACAGACACACTGAGCTGCATTTTGCTGCAGATGTTCACGCTTTTCCTCTGAAATATACATGGCATGTATGTTAATATAGCGTGAGTTCAATACGAAATGGAAAGAAGTGAAGACTGTTTAGGAGGATGAGCTAGGGGGTGAATTCTCCCCTGGAATTACTCAAATCCAGGGCAGTTTGGCCCATTCTGAGAGCTAAATACGTCCCCATAGCAGAAATACACTCAGAGCCTGATTTGTATGGAACTGATTGGGCACCAGCAGCTCCTATGGAGTTCGGTTGGAGCCCTTGTGTGAATCAGTCCCACAAATCAGACCTCTTTTGCGCAAGATATGTGAATCACGCAGTCCTGTTTCCAAACACAGCAGGTTGCATCCTGTCAGCTGTTCACATCACCATCATTAATATTCATAGCAGGTGTATGTGCACTGATGTGAGAACCACCTCTTCCCCTCCAACCTCGTTGGGGTTTTATCCTTACGTGGGTGCCAGGGAGGAGGTGGGGGCAGTGCTTTATGGGAGAAAGCTTGCACAGTGTTTAGCAATTCATATGTTTTCTGCGTGCTGCAGCACATTCAACTCTGCTCCATCACGCCGGCGCCTCAGGGAGAATTGGCGAGTGAGAAAGCAGCAAAGTGGTGCACAAGTCTCTCTGGGGGCTTGGAGGTCCCCGTTCACTCTCTGAGGCTGCTCCAGCTGAAACACAGAACAAACCACGGCTTCCTTTCTCCCTGACATTTGTCTCACCTTGTTCCCCGTTCCGAAACGGCGCTGACACTTCTCCAACATCTGTGTCGTTGTCAGAGCTGCCATTAGGGAGTCCCCTGCCTCTCATAGGCCTATGGCATTTGGATGGATGGCCTGTCATTTGGGTTAGCTCCTAAGCAAGAGGGGACCTGAAATGAAAGTGCAGCGAGTTATTGGGAGACCTTCATATGAAAGCTCTGCGTTTTCAGCCCTTGTTGAGGGCAAGACATAGATCTGCTGCTACGTGTCCCCCCTCAGGGAGGTAGGTGCCGATCTCTGTGCATTTGAATGGTTCTAACTTGCCGTGTTTATAAAAAGAATGACACGGGGCACCCCAGTGCACTGTGGGAATGGATAAACGACAGGCACAGCTGCCCACATAGGCCTCATCACCGGAGACAACTCCCAGCCTGACACATTTGCTGCTCACAGGCAGGGGGGAGACACTTTCCAGATGGCTCTAACACCCGAGTGGTGATCCTACTACTCCCCTGAGCCAGGGCATGGGGCCTTCTCCCACTAGCTGCCACCCTTGCGGATGCAGGAGCCAGCTTCAGCCTCAAAGGCAGAAGGGACTTGAAAAGAGGACGTTGTGCAGCAGACTCTTTTGGGCCTGGCAACACTTGAAACACCGCGTCTGCATCCCGGTAGCGCTTCGGTGTCGACAATCACCACAGCAATGGGAGGGGACCCACATCCGCCTTGATAATCTAGCTCCCCATGCAGCGGCAGCCAGGTCAATGGAAAAGTTCTTCTACCAACCTCGCACTGTTTACAACAAGGGGGTAGGTCGGCTTCACTATGTCACTCAAGAGTGCGCGGTTTGTCTCACCGGTGTCGTGGAGCAGAAATTCGAACCACTTGATGAGGCAGCATTAGCGACTCTGTGTTGCGGGCTAGTGCTGGAAATAGAACAATTACCTCTCCCCAGTGCACTACACTCCCAACACCCTGACACAGTCTTGGGTTTCCTAGCTCTAAAACTTCCCACAAATGCTTCCCCAGAAGAGCAGTCGAGCAGAAATCCTACTCGCCAGCACTTATTAATGCTCAGGCCGTGCTAGCAAGGCTCCCAGCAGGTGAAAGACACTTGTAAGCCATAGCTGAGAAGCCACCTCTCAGAGAACCCATGGTCACTTCAGGAACCATGGCTAGCAGCCTGCCCAGGGGCTGGATGGGTCAGAGAGCCTGTGTTCTCCTTTCACCAGTCCATGTCGTCCCATTTGGGGGGAGCTTGCCCTGTTCTATGCTGCACCTAGGTGTGACCCACAGGTAGGCTCAAGCTTTGTCCCATTGGCAGAGCTACAAGCATAGCTAGGAGAGAGATGAGAGCTCTAGCAGGGCCTAGACACACCGTTCACCCTGACGTCAATGGGAGCTTTGATTGAGGACTGAGGCCTTGTCTATACTTACACGAAGATCGATGCCTTGGAGATTGATCTTCCAGGATTCGATTTATTAGGTCTAGTAAGGACCTGCTAAATGGAGTACTAAGGGTGCCTCTGTTGATCCTGGTACTCCACAGGGTTGAGGCATAAGGGAAATTTCTTCTGTCAACCCCCTACAATGGGGGCACCCCAGAAATTTGGTGCAAGGTACATCAACTCCAGGTATACAAGCCTTGTGGATAAGGGAGATGGCGATGGACATGGTATACCTAGACTTTAGTAAGGCATTTGACACGGTCTCACATGACCTTCTTATCAATAAACTAGGGAAATACAACCTAGATGGGACTACTATAAGGTGGGTGCACAACTGGCTGGACAACTGATCTCAGAGAGTAGTTATTAACAGTTCACAATCCTGCTGGAAGGCCATAATGAGTGGGGTTCCGCAAGGGTCTGTTTTGGGACTGGTTCTGTTCAATATCTTCATCAACAATTTAGATGATGGCATAGAGAGTATGATTATTAAGTTTGCAGATGATACCAAGCTGGGAGGGGTTACGACTGCTTTGGAGGATAGGGTCGAAATTCAAAATGATCTGGACAAACTAGAGGAATGGTCTGAAGTTTAATAAGGACAAATGCAAAGTACTCCACTTAGGAAGGAACAATCAGTTTCACACATACAGAATGGAAAGCAACTGTCCAGGAAGAAGTACTGCTGAGGGATTTAGGGGTCACAGTGGACCACAAGCTTAATATGAGCCAACAGTATGACACAGTTTCAAGAAAAGCAAACATGATTCTGGGATGCATTAACAGGACTGTTGTGAGCAAGACACAAGAAGTCATTCTCCATTCTACTCTGTGCTGATTAGGCCTCAATTGGAGTATTGTGTCCAGTTCTGAGCACCACATTTCAAGATAGATGTGGAGAAATTGGAGAAGATCCAGAGAAGAGCAACAAAAATGATTAAAGGTCTAGAATACGTGATCTATGAGGGAACACTGAAAGAACTGGGCTTGTTTAGTTTAGAAAAGAAAAGATTGAGAGGGAACATGTTAGCAATTTTCAAGTATCTGAAAGGGTGTTACAAGGAGAAGGGAGAAAAATTGTTCTCCTTGGCCTCTGAGGATAGGACAAGAAGCAATGGGCTTAAATCATAGCAAGGGAGGTTTAGATTGGACATTAGGAAAAACTTCCTAACTGTCAGGGTGGTTAAACACTGGAATAAATTGCCTAGGGAGGTTGTGGAATCTTTATCACCGGAGATATTTAAGAGCAGGTTGGATAGACATCTATCGGGCATGATCTAGATGGTGCTTGATCCTGCCATGAGGGCAGAGGACTGGACTTGATGACCTCTCGAAGTCCCTTCCAGTTCTAGGATTCAATGATTCGATAATTCTCTGGCCTAAGGGACTGCAGCTTCTCTGAATTTTGGAGAGCCCAGTCAGGGATCACATCACTTACCATGTGTTTGTACAACTCCTAGCACCATGGGGCCCTGATACAGTTTGGGGCCGCAGGGCATTACCATAAAAAAGAGCAAGGACGGTCTTCTGTTTAAGGCCCAGGATTGGGATTCAGGAAATTGGGTTTCAGTTTCTGTCTCTGCTCCCGATTCACTGGGTGACCTTGCTCAAGGTCACCCAGGCCTCCAGCTCCCCATCAGTAAAGTGGGGGTAATAATGCTTTGCTTCCCCCACCCTTTGTCTATTTGGACAAGGAGCTTTTCAGAACAGAAGCTGTCTCTTACCCTCTGGATGTGTAGGACTGCACACCATGATGCTGCTGAAATGCAAACCATTTGTGGGAAAGACAGCATGATAATTCATCAGTTCTGTTCCACAGTGGTGCCTACAAACCCCAAGAGGCAAGATCAGGGTTCCCCTGTTTGAAGAGAAGGCCCCAATGCGCCAGAGCTTACAGCCCACCAGAGACAACAAGTAGATGAAACAAACAGATGGGGAAGCACTAGGTAAAAGATGATTTTAGTGCAGAACTACCAGTCACAGCTCACCAGCTGCCAGACACCGCTGAGCGTTTTGCAGGTGTCGCAGCAGAAATGAGTGGAAAGGGGAGGTTGGATGGAGACAAGTGTAGCGGCTTTGCAGATTTTTTGGCAGGGAACCTTACCATCATCATTATAACCAATTGTTCAACACGATCCATCACTGAAGAACACAGGTAACTCCCCCACTGACTATTCCTAAGCACTATGGCTATTCAACTTTGGGACAAATCAAGGGCAACAGCATCTCCCGTTTCTCCCAGTACATAAACGTACAGTCCATTTGCCCTTAGTGGTAGGGAAGTTTCTTAATCTCTCATTTTCATTATCTTTCTCTCGTTTCCTTCTCAGACCCTGTAATGGTAGGAGGAGTGCTGACCCGCACCCAGGGACTAAGGAGTTAAACTCAGGCAGCTAGCAAGGGTGTTGGCAGGGGGGGCCAGGAGAGCCAATCGAGATAAGCAGTGGTCCCCAGCGCGGTACCTGCGGGTGCCATGGCGCCCACCAGGGAATTTATGTGCGCCTGCCTAGTGACCAGGGCCGACCCGAGCCATTCTTGTGCCCTGGGCGCCCAGCGCATGCGCGGCCCCCACCCCAGGCGCGCGGCATGCGCGGTGCCACCCCCGGGCACCCGGCAGCCCCAAAAGGTTGGGGACCACTGAGATAGAGGGTTGAAATTTGAATTGGATATAGATTCCTTGCCTGCTTTCTTTGTGCGGAAGCGTTAAACCAGGAGTTGAGAGACACAGAATGATTTAAACCCAGGCAGGACTACCATTCCTCCAAGGAATTTGGGGCATGGAAGTGGACTGAACCAAGAAAAGATTGGGACTAAGAAATGGAAAAAGGGCATCTAGCCGATCAGGGTATTTTCTTTATTTTGTGGTTTGGTTTGAACGGCTCTGTGTGAATCTATGCCACCGCTCCCCATTTATCATCTGCGCATTGTTCCCAGAGATTTTCTCTGTGTTTTAATTTGTTTTCCTTAGTTGCTCTGTAACATCTAGCAACCAAGGATGCTTTATCAGGCATATCTTTTGTTTTGTAAAAAACCCTCAAATTTGTAAGGTGAATATTTGATTCATGTGTTCTGGAAGGTACAGGAGGTCTGTCTGTCTGTGTGTGTCTGCATGCCTCAGACTGAGAGGTCAGCTACCAGAGACGGCAGCTTGTTTTTCTCTTTTCTTTTTTCAAGCTCTCTTGTGGCAAAAGAGCTTGGGGTACCCCTAGGGGAGAATTCAAGTGTTCGTCCCCAGTTTTAGGGATAAAAAATCACTTGATGGTGGCAGCTACCCCCCCAAAATCTGTGCATTTGTGATTCTGGGGGAAGTTTTTGTAACCAGTGCCTGTACTAGCAAGGTATAAAGTCTTTGTGGGTCCTCCCACCTTCTGCACTCGGAGTGCCAGAGTGGAGAACAGCCCTAACAGACCCCCCTTGTTGCCTTTCATCCCCCTAAAGCAAAGCACTGTCATGGCCAGGTGTCTAGAACCTGCACACTCTTTGTGCTTATGTTTATTGGAATAGGAAACAGTCAGGTGGTAATGGCTATAGAACCAACTCTGTTTTAGTGTAGCACCCATCTGTAAGCTGCATGCAAGCCGCTGGCCCACCTCCCAACAGCTATGGGACATACCGCCCCATGATGAACATTGCTTTCATTGTAAACTGTTGTCCTTGGATGCGTCTCTGTGGAGGAAGGGAATAGAATGAGTGCTACAGTTGTAGGCTGGATGCAAATTGAATTAATTTCTGCTCCCATCTGCTCTGTGTAGGTGTTTAGCCCCAGGATGTAAAATATACTAGCAAGCCAGCCTAATGGTAGGCATTAGTTTTCCTAAGAGGTCGTTATTTAACCATGGGGTTTCGTGTGCGCACCCACCCAGCTTTCTCCAGAAGGAGGAGAGTTTTAGGGTTTATAGCCGTATCTCAGACAAAGACAAAGAGCAGGGATGGTCAACTAGCATCCTGGTTGAGAGCTACACAGCTGCTGAGGAGAAATAGAGGCCTGTCCATCTGAATGGGAATTGTGTGTCCAAATGCCAAAGGCTCATCTCAGGCTCCATGGGACACAAGTGGCTACAAAGTCATTTTCGGCAGCCTGTGCAGGGCTCTGGAACCAGCAAGCTGCTGCGGCCAAACATCTGCTCTCCTGCCTTCAGGAGTTGACTACAGCAATGCTGCTACCTAGTGCAGCCTTCTGGTTTGGGGCAGCCAGGGCTTTTGGGAAAAGAACCTAGATCACCTGAGTCCCCATCCCCTGTGCTACACAAAAAGCGTCTCCAGGAGTGTGGCTATGCCGGCATGAAGGAGCTGCTTTTAGCTTCGCACCCTCACAGCACCGAGACCTACAGGGATCCCGTCTCTTCATTCATCCTTCACGCTTTGCGCCTCAGGGCCCAGGATTAGAACACTCGTCACAAACAGCCTGGGATCCAGTTGCCCCTTTGCTTCTCCCCAAGGTCAGGGTCCCTGTTTCAGAGGGATGGAGCAGGGAATCGAAAGATTAAGGCTGAGATGTTTTCCAAGGGATTTTAGGGGAGTTTGGTGTCGCAGGGGATTCTGCCCTCTGAGAACCCCAGCTGTCCATTTTGTGTACGTGATGAAAATCTTTAGCAGTGACAAGCCTAGGGACGGAGGGCAAAGAGCGAGGGGGGAGGAGGAATCACTTCGTTAGCTGCCGTGGCCTTTCATCCTGTACGTGGGCAGCACCAAGTACGTTAATGCCCTAGCAAGTGGTCTGGAGTCAACATCAAGAGCTGGACAAACCCCCAGCTTTTAAACATGATTTTTAAACCAGAGCGCCCAGAGTCGCAGCTGATGCAAATCAGTGGCCTGTTCGTCAAGTGACTTCTCGGTGTGGTTCTTACTAGGGATGTTAAATATCAATTAATTGAATAGTCGAGTAACCTTATGAATTCTTATTAGTTACCTGACTATTCTATAGTCCCCGGGGGAAGGGCCAGCATCCAGTGTGCTCCAGCCCCACTCCTGAGGAGCCCCCTGCCACTCCGCACTGCTGCCTCTGTATCAGAGGCTCCCCTTGCAGACTGGCTGCCTGTCACCACATGCTGCTGCCTCTGATAAAGGGGCACCAGCGCGGAGTAGCAGTAGCCTCTGTTTTGGGGAGGCGGGTCTGAGCTCCCGGACTCAGCACGAGCCAGAACTGAGCCGGACTGCCAGCCCACCTGGCTCCTAATACACTTTAAATGCAGAACCACAGTGGGGGTAGGTCCTGGATCTGTCACAAGCCAGCACTGAGCCAGGCTGCTGGCCAGCCTGCTAAAAAATGTACCGGCGGGGACTGCGAGGAGAAATGCTGGTAGCCTATAGCATTAATGTATAAGCTTTTGCTTATCGGTTAATCGACTACACGATTACATCCCTAGCTCTTACAGGACACGTTTCCAAGGCACACAAATCCCCCACCAAAGCGGCGGCAATTCTGCTCCCTGGAGCGGCAGGGAGGGTGAATGGAAAGGTCCGTGGAGACCGAACTCCAATCTCGCCCTAGAAGCGGCCTCTCTAGCTCAGGCCTGTGGCACGTTGACGAGGGCGGGCACTGGGAGACGCTCGCACTGCCTCTGCCTGTGGTCTGGGGAAAGGGCTCCAGTCTCCAGGATGGTTGCCTTTCACATGCAGCCAATTAGCTTTACAAGCCTGGCACATAATATAACCCTCTGGCTGGCATGTGCTCTGTCCCAGGCCTCACTCCAGGGAGCCACAGCCCTTCCTTCCCAGCTGTGGAGAGAAGATCCGGAATGCACAACAAGGAATTAAACCAGATGCCAAGGAAGAGCGGCAGGCACGGTGTGCCCAGCCCGAAATTCCCTCACTGACTCCCGGGAGGCAGTCCTGATCGGGGGAGGGGATTATCGCAAAAAGGTATGTCCAGGTGGGCCCTGGCGAGGATGCTGCAGAGAAGCCATCTGTTCAGAGCTGCCCTTGAACTAGGCAGGGCTGGCCTTACCATGAGGCGAACTGAGGCGGCCGCCTCAGGTACCAGACTGCGGGGGGTGGCCGCTAAGACCCAGAGTGTAGAAAATTGTGTCTGCTGCTGGTGTGTATGTATTCTCTCTGCTCTAGATGCACAGAGATGGTGGAGTGCTGTGCTGGAGGAAGGAGGGCACAAGAGACATAACAGGCAGGCAGGAGAAAAGGGGGCATGAAGGCGCCATTTGAGCTCCCCGCCTCAGGTGCCAAAATGTTGTGGGCCAGCCCTGGAACTAGGGCTGTGGTTTTCAAATGACTGGGTTGCCGGGCGCTGGGTCTCATTGCTGCAGGGGGATCAGGTGACCAGTGGGGGTGTGAAGGCAGCTCCCTGCCTGTCCTGGCACCGCAGACTGCGCAGCAGGCTCGGCTTCTAGTGGGCGGGAGTGGAAGGAGCACACAGGGCTCCGTGCACTGCCCGTGACCCAAGCTCTAGCTCCACACTCCCGTTGGTTGGGTACAGCATGGTCTGCAGTGCCAGGACAGGCAGGAGGTCTGCCTTAGCCCCCCCGCTGACCGGGAGCCATTCAAGGTAAGCCCCAGCCCTGCCCCAGCCCTGACCTGCCTCCCCGGAAACCAAAGCCCCCCCATACCCATTCTCAGCCCCATGCTGGAGCCCACACTCTCGTCAAATTATGTTAGGTTGCGGGGCACCAACAATTTTCTTCAACTGGGTCATGAGACAAAAAGTTTGAAAACTGCTGAACTAGGGCATGCCAGTTTTTCCGGCCTGTCTCCTCTCTGGTGATTCTGAGCAAAGTGGATAGAAAAGCATCTCAGTTAGGACTTAGGGCCTGCCCCCACCGCTCAGATGCCTAAGAGGCAGGATGTGAGCTGGGGAGAGTTTTCTGGCTAATGAATTGCAAAGGCCAGCATCCCACTTTGCCTTGAAATCCCGCCCACTCGGCAGTGTCAGAAGGAGGAGCTTACATTGGTGCCAGGATCTCGTCTCAGCTAGATGGACAAGGTTGAGAATCAGTATTTCACCCTGATAATCCCCAGCAGCCTATGTTATGTTCTCTAAAGTAGTGAGCTTGGGCGGGTTCCCCTTCCCTGTGATGAAAAATGCAGAGATCCCAGGGGAAAGCAGGATGCTAGTGCCCCTCCTGGTCCATTTTAACTCAGCAATGTGTGCTAACCCATGACTTTTTACATGGGAGATAAGAATACTAATTGCTTGGAAAAGTGCTGTAGAAAATGGACACTAAGGGTATGTCTACACTGCACCCATAGCTCGAAATAAGTTATGCAATTTGAGCTAGGCAAATTGCGTCCCTTATTTCAAGTCAATTTTGAAACAGCTTATTTCGAAATTTGGCGCTGTCTACACAGCACTTATTTCGAAATAAATTGCCATTCCGAAACATGCCTTACTCCTCGTGGAATGAGGTTTACGGGGACGTCGAAATAGTGAGCCCATTATATTTTGAAATAACAGGCACGCTCCAAAGAAGCGGAATAGCTATTTCGGGATACCTCTGGTACCCTGAAATGGCGCTGCAATGTAGATGTAGCCGAAGGGTACATCTACATAGCAGCATTATTTTGGAATAACTGATGTTATTCCGAAATAACATAGTGCATGTCTACACTGCAAGCCTTTATTTTGAAATAATGTCGAGCTGGAGGACTTCTTACTCTGACTCCTGTAACCTTCATTTCACGAGGAGTAAGGGAAGTTGAAGGAAGAATGTTTTTCCTTTGACTTCCTGCTGTGTAGACAGCACCAAAAGCTGAATTAAGCTATTTCGACTTCAGCTACGCAATTGACATAGCTGAAGTTGCATAGCTTAATTCAACTTTAGCTCTGCTGTGTAGACGTAGCCTAAGTGGACTAAAGATGAACAGCAATGGAAATTACAGAGCAGATGCCACCAGTATCTACCACAATTAATGCAATTACAGTGGTAACCAAAGGAATTAATAATGATTTATCCCAGGCATTGAAGTTTTGCCAGTTGCATCTGGGTCACTTATTCACCTTTACCACCTGCAGAGAGCACATTTTTATAGAGCAAAGCAAGTGAAATCACCTGGAGGGGAAGGGTTTCATCCCATCCCCCTCACCTTCCTCCCCTGGTTTACAATCGTGAACAAGCAAAGACAAGGGAGTCGGCAAAGGTGTCACAATGCATGATCCTAATAAATCAATCCCCTGGATTCCGAGAGCAATCGCACGACTTCCAACACGGTCATCCCCATAAATCATTGTCATAAAAGCAGCACTGCTGGAGGCATCTCTAGCGCTGAGGCCCTACAGTACTAATGAACATGTGCAAAGTGCCATGTTCCAAGGCCAGGGCTCTGCCTCTCGTCCTTTGCGGACATGTCCTCAGCCCAGCAGTCCCTGTCTCGTGAACAAGGACATGCCTCCCGCCAGAGTCATGGAATGCAGCTCCACACAAGAGCATGGGCAGAGCAGCTCCAATAACAGCTCAGGGGCAAAGCTGTGTCCACAAGGGGTCCTTGGCTAAAACTTCCCCAGGGCAGGACCCAGCTAATATCAACATCTCAAAAGGAGGAGTCTAGATTAGCAGAACTCACTGCCAGGATATTTATCCTGATATGCCCCACATTGTTACTACAGGTTGAACCTCTCTAGTCCAGAACTCTCCAGCCCAGAAACATCCGTTGACCAGAATGATTTTAGTTAGCTGGATGTCTGCTTTTCCTGGGTGTGGCCAAGTTTCCTATGCTCCCGTAAAGTTTCTTTATAGCCAGCAGTCCTATCTCTAGGTGTTCTGTACTGTTATTTAGCTCTAATTTACCCCAAAGGGTATGTCTAGACTGCATCCCTCTGTCGGCAGAGGGATGCAGATTAGGCAGGTTGACATTACAAACGAGGCAGGGATTTAAATATCTCGCGCTTCATTTGCATAAAAATGGCCACCGCATTTTGCTGACTCAGCACTTTGTCTGCAAAAAGCGGCAGTCTAGAGGGGGATCTATCGAGAAAGAAAGCCTTTTTCGACAGATCCTGTAAACCTCCTTGGCAGGAGGCATAAGGGATCTGTCGAAAAAGGCTTTCTTTCTCAACAGATCCTCCTCTAGACTGCCGCTTTTTGCCGACAAAGTGCTGAGTCGGCAAAATGCAGTGGCCACCATTTTTATGCAAATTAGGCGTGGGATATTTAAATCCCTGCCTCGTTTGCAATGTCGACCTGCCTAATCTGCATCCCTCTGCCGACAGAGGGATGCAGTCTAGACATACCCTAAATGTCCTCTAACAGCCCAGGAAGCAGTGGGAGTGTTGGTAATGCTGCTAGACAATATTGACCTTCCGTGGTCCAGAAAATTCTCTCGTTCAGAATCGGTCAGGTCGCAAGGGTGCCAGACTAGAGTGGTTCAACCCATATTTGTATTACAGTAAGGCTGAGAGGCCCCAAATAAGATCCGGTCCCCATTGTGCTAGGAGGTGTACATACACACAGTAAGAGACAGTTCCTGCATCAAAAAGCTTCCAATATTAAATAGCCAACACAGAAAAAAGGTGGGATGGGAAAGAGAGGTACAGAGAGAGGAAGCGACCTGGCCAAAGTCACACCACGGCCCGTGGTGAGCTGAGAATAGGACCCATGTTTCCCAACTCCCTAGTCACTCACCCAAGCTGCCCTGGTAGGAAAAGGTTGACAGGGTCCCTAACGTATAATAGTACAATGGACAGTGTCAAGTAACCCCCTGGGCAATTGGAAATCTCTGGCAAAATTGTCTCTCAGGCATACACCCAAAAATGGGAAGACAATAAACATACGTTACCTGCATTTGTAGGTTCCTGCTGGGTATTGAAACTATTGATTTTCTTCTAATTGCTTTCTTTGTTAGATGATCTTGTGGATTACCTAGTGCTAAAAACATTAAACACTTCAAGCTGCCCAGAGTCTCATTAGGAAAAACAGCGCTGAATCTGTCCAGTGCAAGGAGAAAAAGCAGTAGAGTTCAAGAGGCATGAGTCTCACCTAGCCTGGCAAAAGCAAAGAAACGCCTTCTCTCCCCATTCCCTGGTTTTTCATGAATGATGCCCATTCTTGCTGCAATAATATAATGGCTGGATGGAGAATAGCCCTTTCTTTGGCATGGCTCCGGTCTGCTAATGTTGTACATTGACATAAACCACTTAATTGGCTTACGTGGGCTAGGCTACTAAGGTATGTTATGGGGCTTATTTCTCTGCTGGCAACAAAATTAATAGTGTTTTACCAGCTGTGAATTTGGCTGACTGCATGTTAGAAGAGTGAGCTAAGTAGTTTGGTTTCTGTACGGACTGGAGACAAATGCGTAATAAGCAATGAAAAGATGTCGAGTCTGTTCATCCCAGACCAGAATTCCCAGTCTGTGCATCCCAAACACTATCCCCACACTATACTTCTCCATGCAGTTGGATGATGTTGGCAGAAGTCAGGTACTGAATCTCTGGGGACACAGATGCATTTGGAAACAGAATCCTTGAAAACACTGTATCTTTCCTCCTTGCCACTTTTGCCTCTGCTCTTTGCACTGCATAAGATGCTCAGAGTGTCATCAGCTGCAGCAGGCAGTGAGTGCATGAGGGATGTGGGGATAGGAATCAGAACTCCACCTGGGAACTGGGCAGTGAGTCATGGGCAAAGAGAGTTTCATGAAGGACTCAGGTATCTTCTCTTCCATTGCTTCCCCTGGGGTTGCATTTTCATGGATCTGGCTGTGTTTACACTACAAAGATAAATCAGAATACTGCAAATTGTGTATCTTTTTCCAATTTACTTCTGAAAGAGGCTTTTCCAAAATTTGGCCCATCTATATGGGGCCAAATTTCGGAAAAAAAACCCCTCTTTCGGAACATCCCTTCTTCCTTGTAAAATGAGGTTTACAGGGATGCCGACAAAACGCGTCCGCTTTTCCGATTTTTTTCCGGAAAAGCGGATGTGTTCCTTGGACGCAGCAGAGATTTTCCGGGATACCTCTGGTATCCCGGAAAAGCTCTGAAGCCTAGACATACCCTCTGTGAAAGGAATTTGGTGCATGATGCTTTGTGGGTAGACAGTCTCTCTCTGATTTGGGGTCTGAGTTTATGTCTACACTGCAACAGTATATTGAAATAACTAGCGCTATTCTAAAATAACTTAGTCCATGTCTACACAGCAGGCAGTATCAAAATACTGTCAATCTGGAGGACTTCTTATGCCAACTCCTGTAACCCTCATTCTACGAGGAATAAGGGAAGTCGGAGGAAGAGTGCTCTATTTCGAAATAAGTGCTGTGTAGATGCTCCCTATTTCGAAATAAGCTATTTCGAAATAAGCTACGCTATTGACGTAACTCAATTTGCATAGCTTATATTGAGGTAAGCGCTGTTGTGTAGATGCACCCTGAAGCAACCTTTCAAAATGTGCTGTAGAAATGCTCTACCGTGAGATAGACAGACAGACAGACTATAAAAAGAATACAAAATGCACCTATCCTAAGCTAAGGACAAAGGGCTAAATATTCAGCCTGAGCACTGCAGAGGGAATTAGCCACACAGACAGATCCCCTTAATGCTAATGGACTTTGTGTGACTAATTAGCAGCACGACACTCAATCTATACCCCTCCATGATACACAGTTTTCTCCCTGTCCCTTTGAAGCAATCTATTTTCCTCGCTAAAGCATAAAAGGAAAGGAAAAGCATCTCAGGGCAGAGAAGCAATGACCTTTCCAGCTGCACTTTTAACTCAGCCAGGCACACCAGTGCACATGGAAGTGTAGTGAGACACTCTGGCACCTCCCCACACTCTCAAATTCACTCCACTCCCCCTTTCCAGCCCTGAAACCAAGGAACACCATGCACAGCCAGGTCAAGGAGCTGTTTCTGCTAAAGCAAACCTTACTCCTCTTGACAAAAGGGCTTTGAATGGAGACTCTGATGAGAGCAGACACAGATGGGTCACAGGAGATTTTGCCATTTGCAAGAGTTTTATACTTTGCAAGGAAGGTGGCTGCGTCTAATTTTGAGTCACAGTTCAGAAGCTGGTGTATGAAAAGTTCACTGTTCATCGATCCACTTACACTTTTCACAGGATGGCTGGAGAGTCGGAGCTTTCTATCATCAGCAAATAAATCTGTGGGAAGAGCAACACGTATCAATAAGAATCCATGACCTGGGGACCGACAAGGGCTTTTCAGAAAAACGCAGACTCCCCAAAGCGGGGAAGGGCCAAAGTCTCAACTCTGGAGCCCTGATTCTGCCTAGCAAGAGAGAGAGGAAAATTCCAGTCCTGGTACACTGAGGAAGTGTAATCGTCTCTTGGTTAGGGCACTGAGTAGAAGTTAAGAGAACCAAACCCACATCCCACCTCTGCCACAGACTCACTACGGGTGCATCTACACTGCACCGTTATTTCGAAATAACAATGCAAGTGTCTACACAACCATTCCATTATTTTGAAATAATTTCGAAATAACACACGGCTTATTCTGAAATCTGTAAACTTCATTCTACAAGGAATAACGCCATTTCGAAATAAGGCGTGTGTAGACGCTCCACTTCTGCTATTTCGAAATAGCCCCTCACCAGGGCCATTCTAAGTTATTTCTCCCCAGTGCCTCCTGGGGCTCTAAATGGAGATGGCACATCTACATTAAGGAAGCTTGCTTCAGACTAATTTTGAGGCTTCCCTGCAATGTAGACATGTTATTTTGGAATAACTATTCCGGAATAGCTTGTTTCGAAATAAGCATGCAGTATAGATGTACCCTATATGACCTTGAACTAGACACTTCATCTTTCCATCCCTTAGGTTCTCCATCCATCAGATGAGACTAGAATCCTTCCTTTCGTCCACCGTTTGCGAGCTAGGGTGTGAATTTAAAGTGGACTAGCTACTCCTCGCTAACTTCCTGTATGGACACACTCAGGGCATGTCTACACAAGTTATTTCAAAATAATTTCCTAATTTTGAAATATTAACTCCCAAATTAACTATGGGGAAGCCTCGAAATTAGTCTGAGGCAGGATCTATTATTGTGGATACGCTACCTCAACTTAGAGCCCCAGGAAGCATTGGGGAGTAATGACTTTGAATGACCCTAGAGAGACATTATTTCAAAATAGCAGCAGTGGAGCATCCACACTACGGCTATTTTGAAATAGCAATTTCAAAATAAGAGTTAGAAAGCAGGAGTTATTATTTCGAAATAACGGGCTTGGCAGGGTGGACGTGCTGCTTGTTATTTCGAAATAAGGGGGGTTATTTTGAAATAACTCCCCAGTGTAGACCAGGGCTCATGGTGCACAGGAGTGCCCTCCAGCGGATTAGCTTAATGCGCCCCAGTATTCGCACCCGACACACCACGGCAATAGGTTCGTACACAATATGCCTCGGGAGCTGCCATCTGAAGACTTGTAATCTGCTGGCCAGTAATACCCTGGTGCAATCTGTGTAGCAACCTTATAGGTTATGGGCCTAAGGAGAAACTATGACGGAATTACATTTACTAAACAAACCTGTGGAGAAGGTGATCCTATTCATCAGAGACAAAGGACAACGAGGGCCTCTAGCCATTGTCATCAAAGTTGATTGGTGTGGCTCTTTGGCAGCAATGGGGGACAGGAATAGATCAGTCTGCATTGCAGCAAACAACAGTCTGGACCCTCTTTCATCACCAGACTCCATGTCTCCATCCTTACTGTGGGGAGGAACTTTACCTCGCAGTAACTCTCCAGAAAGTGCATTCCACAGGAGACTGGACTATAACAGTGAGGGGGGCAAGACCACATCAGGGATACTACCTTTCTCTCACTCTCTCCCTCCAAAGAAAACAAAGGAACCAGTCTGTGGACTCTGGGTGGGATTCTGACCTGAGAATTCGGCCAGCCCTATTGCTGGGAACACATAGTAAGGATCTGATCTTAGTTGATTAAGCTACTAGGAAGCATTTTACCTTTATTGCTCTGGTACCCATTTCTGACTTTAATGCCTTATAATCGTACTCACTTAAAATCTCTCTCTTGCTGTTAAAAAACAACCACCACCTTGTTTTATTCCTTAATGAAAACTACTCCAGGGTTGTGTTTAAACTAAATTGTTTTGGTAACTCCAGTTAAAGCAGCAGACTGTTTTATCTTCACCCATTACAGGTTCAGGAGAGGGCTGGACCGTGCAGAATACACCCTTTTGGGAAAATTCAAGATTGGGACTGTTTTGGGGTTAGCCTGCAAGTAATAACTAAAGCTGCTGGAAGCCACAGTGCGTCTGGTGTACTGATGACAGGCGGCTGGGGTTACAGTTGTCAGACCCGGGCCATGGCTCTAGACAGACACTTAAGGTCTGCATGGCTAACTATGAGCATCCCAAGTTGGAAGCTGCAACAGCAAAGCATTGTGAGGCACTCCAGGTTGCAGGGCAAGTTGTGGCAAAAATCCTTCACTGGTTTGGATTGCACACCAGAACAAGAGAACTTCCAATGAGCATTGAGCTAATACACACAAGGGGACTCAAAGAGCAGCCACATGGAGAGTTAGTGAGGCGTAGCTACTGCAGAAAACCAGACCCCTTAGAAACAAGCCTGAATTTTTACTATGTATATGTCCAGTCATAGCACCCCGGGGCCTCCAAGTGTTACTGGGATATAAATAATGCTACGAATAAGTGCTCCAACTTAAAGGATTTCTACGTCACGTTCGAGCCCCTTTTGAAAACGATTGTTATTTTTGCACAAGAAAGTCAACATTGGAATAAATGTTATTTATTTCCCAGAGTAAATGCCATAAATTAAAACCAACAGCCCGTAAAGACGCCTGGATGTGAATTCATTGTCAATGCACTCGGTGATAAAATGGGATTTATTGGCTCTTCTTTGCATAAGAAAGCAGAATAAAGCCGGGAATAGAAGGCAGAGATGCTACAGTATAAACACATCGAATTATTAGGTGAGAGCTATAGGCAAAACAGCAGATACATTTATCCTAAAGACGTAGCAATGCAAAAAAACACCTGCTGTTTTTCAGCACAACAAAATCAGAAGAAGGCACTTCCTCCCCATTCAGAAAGAAGAAAGGGATTTGCCAACATGCTAGCTGGAAAACAGAGATCGGTACATTGTATGTGCTGGCCAGGGCAGAGCTCTGGAAGAACAGCCTTGTATCCTGTACAGACATGGGCACAGATGTTTAAATCTTGAGCATGCCCACGGAGCGACTGGAAAACACAGAGCAGATCTGAGAGGTGCATACATGCCATTTCATCTTCCATGGCATGGGAAAAGGTTGCCTTTGCGGAGAACTGGGCCCTCTTACTCAGCACTCTGCATGTTGTTTGCTTGACTGAACTGGCAGAAACGTTAATTAACGTTCTAAACAGGCCTCCTAACAGCTCAGTTCGCAGTACCTGGAAGGAAATGTTTGTCTGGTCAAAGTAAACTGTATCCGACCCGTTCCCACAGGGGAATCAATGAGTGAAACACAAACACCACAAAAGAAACTACGAGTCCAGCAGGACCTGGCTGGTTTACTCTTCTGACTCCCTTTATATTCTCTGCACCATCTGCCCAGATAGCAGAGAGCTTGCAGGTAAAAGAGAAGTATATACACATTTGCAAATAAAATCAGTAGAAGAATTTAAAATCTGGAGCCTGATTCTCCTCTGATCCCAGTGTGACAGGTTGGATCACAGAAGTCTCCTTGGTGTGCTGTTAATGCCACTAATCCCCACTTTCCTGCCTTCTGGGGCGCCCCACCACCCTGTTCTGCTAGGCCAGATGCTCTGGTCTCCCCTGGCCAATGCACAGAGTTGGGGTTACCACCTCCTGTAGAGCAACAGATGCTGAACCAGTTCAGCTCCAGGAGGGCTCAGAACCCAGGAAACCAATCCCCCATAAGGACAAAAACCCCAAATAAATCCTTCTCCTTCTATTTAACAGTTTTACACAGAGAAAGCTCATCAGGTCAGCTCCCTTTATGAATGAAAGGGAGAGGTGAACAGAGGTTGTACTCCCAGGTAACTATTTTTTACACTGGGCTTGACGATAAACAAAAGTGTTTTTATTAAGTGTAAAAAGTAGGACTTATGTTGTTGCAAGTGAAAACAGTCAGATGAAATAAATTATTTACCTTAAAATAAACAAAAAAGGCCAGTTCATTCTAATCCACTAAGAAACTTGTATCATGCAAATTCTTACTCTAAACAGTTATTCTAAACAGCTCTTTCACAATGTAAGCAGCCTGCTAGCTTGGGCCTGATTCTTTCCCCGTTCAGTCTTAGATGTTTCCAGCAGGTATCTTACCTGGTAGGTGTGGGGAGGGTGTCACCTGGAGACTCCCTCTATTGTTTGGTTCCCCCTTATATCCCTTTTGCCCAAGGCAGGGATTCTTGTTGCTTAGTTCAAACCTCTCTCACCTGTAGTGGAAAAGTCTTTAAAGTGCTGCATAGTCCTGTCTTTTGTTTCTGTAGTGGAAAAGTACAAGATCTAAAATGGGTTTCAACATCAGGTGACCTGGCCACATGTTCTGGCAGGACCAACCACAGTTTGGGCTTACAGGACAAACAAGGCTATTCACAGGTCTTTGGTTTGAGAACTGAGTCATTAAGATCCTGAAGTATCCCTAATGGCCCTCATCAGCACAGTTCGAATTAAAACCAGACTCACACTTCATATTTTTAAACTTCACATATAAGAATGACACAGGCACAAAAATAGGATATACAGATTCAGCAGATTGCAACTTTAAAATTGATGTTACATGATGCATACATAGTGTTTGAGTTAGGCATATTCATATTCATAAGCCACTTTTCATAAAGCATGGGGGGAGGGTAGTGTGACACCCAGATCTACCTCAGCTTGAATAGAGTTACTCCAGATTCACACTGGTATTAGAGTTCAGATGGAGATCCTGTAAACAAAATATTCTTGATCACTGGGCATTTATGGAGGCAAGAGCTGCAATACAGTGTGTGAGGGTCTGGGGCACCTTCCTGGAGGGGCATTTCAGGAACTTGCACTGGTTTTACTTTTTAAGTACTTGGCAATTCGAGTGCATAGGCCAATCCCTCCATTCCACAGTGCTGAGTGGGTGTCAGAACCCAAAGACTCTATAACTAATTCTTTATCGATTTTCTCCATTCCCATTGGGGGAAAGTATTACCTTAGCAACTACCCTGGTGTTCATGGTTCTCTTGTAGACAAAACAAATACCACACTGTAATCTCAATTCTGGGATATTGTACAGGGACACTGAGGACTATTATAAAGAATGGTACCCACATGGTGAAAACCAGTGGTGGGAGGTTGAAACCAGGTTCAATGGATGTGGGAAAAGAGAAGCACTTAGAAGCTTTTGCCTCCTGCGTGACATTCTTTTCTACAAGGAAATCTTTTACGTTATTTGTATTAAAGCTGAGATTAGTGGGCAAAGCTGAGAGCCAAGCCCAATTGTAGAATCAGCGAGAGCTCACAAACTAGACAGAGGCTTTGACAATGTTTAGACAGCTCCAAGAACCTAGGAAGCACCAGGCTGGATCGGAACCAAGACCCGTCTCGCCCAGCCTATCAGTGACCAGTACCAGATGCCCCAGGGGAAGGTGTAAGAATCTTGCCGTAGTAGATGTGAGATAATCTGTCCCCAACATTGTTTCCCCCAATTTTGAGGCGTTAGAAGTTGGTTTAAGAATTGCAACAGGAGTTTCACTGTGGCTGCCACTCGTTTGAGTAACCTGAGCTGTCTGGCTGTTACTTCATTGCTTCCCGGGTGTGTTGGTTGCCTCCACCTGTTATCTCTGGTCTCCCACTTCGGCTGTCAGCTCTTTGGGCAAGGCACCTCCTCTGTGGTAGAGGTTGGCACAATACCTAGGACAGCTGGAAGTAGGGGCCCTTCTGGATTCCTCATAGCCCAGATAAGCACTGCTGCGTTTGGAAACCGAATGCACGAATAAAAAGGAAAGAGCAGCAGGGATGTGTGAGCCAGAGGGGAATCTTGATCTGAGATGAAAATAAGCTCAGAGACTTATGGGAGTCAGTGCAGAGGAGAGAAAACTTGGTCTAGTGTTTAGAGTACCAACCCAGAACCCAGGAAACCTGGCTTTGCCACAGGCTTTCTTGGTGACCTTGGGCAAGTCCATTAAGCTGTGTCTACACTGCACAGTCAATCCAGGTGATTGGTTCCGGGGTCAGCCCAGCGGAGGGTGTGAGCATGCTCGTGAGTGTGTCCTCCCTGTTTCTGTGCTGGCCTGTGTGTGCCCCCTGGCTCTTTGTGCTGAGATGCTCTGGCATTCTTTTCCTGGAAAGAGTAGGAGAACTTGTTTGCCCTTCCCAAGGGAGGGAGCAAAGTCTCTGGAGGATTTGGCTTGTGTCCTTGCTGAGAAAAGGGAGGGTTCCAGCTTTGGTAGAAGATGAACCCGAGTAAACTCGCTGGACTTCAAACACCTCCAAACCCAGAGATTTTCTGTGTGGATGACTGGGGCTCAGGTTGAAACCCAGGTTAGAGAGCCTAGTACAGTGCCTATCCTTTGGGAAATGGGACCAGTCTGCTTCCCCACCCTGAGAAGAATGCTGTGAGGTTAAATACATTAAGGATTGTGCGGGGTTCAGATGCCACAGTGATGGAGTAGCTAGGACAGATACATGTATTCCACTGGCCTGGACTACTCCAGCACCCCATTAAAAAAACACTGCAAATGATCTGGGTAAACACTCACTAAACCATGGAGGGATGTTTTTATTACAAATGTCCTGAGTGTACAGTTCACAAGGGGACTTGACAAGCCCAGCTGAGTGCAAGAGATAAAATCTGACATCTCCTCCTCTAAAAACAACGCAGCTCCTTTGCATTTCTCTCTCCTATCAGCTAGGGAGCTCTTCACACATTCGCGGCTTCATTTAAATGGAGCTTTGAAAGGTAGGCTTTTCAAGCCAATTATTTCCCTTTCCTGAAAAGTTTTGCATGCTCTTCATTGGTCAGGATAAAAAATAAATTAAAAAGGCAAATAATGTGTCTGATTTACTTGGAGTCTGTTACTGTTACCAACAGTCAAATGACCAAAGTAAACAGGCCTGCTTATTTTACAAACGTCTGTACACAGAATATGAAAATCAAATATTGATTCTGGAGAATGGGCTCATAATGGCTTGGCCGCCCCCTTGATAAATAGCTGGATTTGCATGTGGATTCAGAGCAGGTTCCATACAAACAAACCTAAGTCAATATTAGCATCGCTCACTTCCCACTTGGGCCGCTGCAGCGTGCCTTAAAATGAGACAAATCTATGCATCACGCTGTCATCCTCACCTTGAGGGTTTCTGTCCTTAGGCAGGGGTGGGGACTGGGCTAAAGGCTTTGTGTGAGTTTCTGACTGCAGTGCATTTCTGGCCCGCATCAAGATGATGAATTAAAGTATAAAAATAGAAAAAGGGGAGAGACAGAAATAGCCAGCTTGGCGGCTTCAGTGTCCATCGAAATTCAAATAACCTCTAAATACCCTATTTGCCTTCAGGACTGGATTGGCACTGGCCTCACTACTCCAGCACAGGGAGCAAGGGGGATTTCAGTGGCACAATTGTCTCGTGCGTGCTCATGGCACTGGACAGAATTTCACCCTGGCTGACTCCAAGAGCCAGCAACATAACAACAGTGCAATGGACTTAGCCAACAATTCACTGAAATGCATAGACATTGGGTACATGAAAACTACCTGGCCCAGAAGTCACCAGTCCTGGATGTGAATGTCACGGCAGCTGTGGATTCAATAATCCACCTACTGGTGATCTGGACCAGGCATCTGAGATTTTCAAAAGGGGAAGGGAATTCTGCCCTTTAAAACGGAGGGAACATATAAGGCTAGGCCCCGTCCATTGCTTTGAAAATCACAATCATTGTCTTTTATCTCCCATTTCATGCACCAGCCACTGGAAAATGAGTCTAAAGAGTGTCTTAAAGTGGCAGTGAAGAAGTATAATAATAATGGGATAACAACAGAACATAAACTATGGAAGGGGGAACGAAATCCTAAAGCACTGAACATAAAGAATGATGCTGCTTATTACCAGCAAAAGGAAAACCATGGGAAAATTATATTTTAAAAAGGAAGTTCTAAGACTCCGCAGGGAAAACCAGGTTCTTTTTCCTATTGAATTTATTCATAATTTATGCAGTTAAAACAATATTATGTTCCATGATATCTCGCATGAGCAGACCTGTGTATTAACAGCACCCCTGATGGATTTCTCAGAGGCTTTGTCTCCATTGTTTTTCTTTGCAAAACGCTCGGTAGACATTAACATCAAATGTTTTCAGCATCAAAGGTTGCTGCAATAACCGCTGACAATAACACGCTGGGTTAAATCCTGGTCCTTTTGAAGCCAATGAGGAGTTTTGCCATCGGTTTCAGCAGAACCGAGATTTCACCTAATAGCTGCATTCACTTTACATCTAGGGATGAAAGTTTCCACTATTAAACACTAGGGCTACGTCTATACTGGCGGCTTCTTGCCAGTATGTCTGAAAACTTGCCGGGTGTCTACACTGCACACGCGTTCTTGCGCAAGTACATTTACAGTCTAGCATCGGAAAACAGGGTTTCTTCCGAAGAGTTACTCCTCTCCCCACGAGGAATAAGGCCTCTTGGGCAAGAGCTCTTGCTCAAGAGGACAGTGTAGACAGGCAACATGAATTTCTTGCACAAGAAACCCCTATGGCTAAAATGGCCATGAGAGCTTTCTTGCAAGAGAGCATCCATACTGCCATAGACGCTCTTGCGCAAAAGCACATCTCTTGCGCAAAAGCACATGCCAGTGTAGATGCGCTCTTGTGGAAGTCTTTTTGCACAAGAACTCTTCTGCAAAACAGTTCTTGCACAAGAAGCTGCCAATGTAGACGTAGCCTAGAGGAATGTCTACACAGCTGGGCAAAGGTCGAACTAAGCTACACAACTTGAGCTATGTCAATTGCGTAGCTGAAGTTGAAATAGCTCAATTTGCCTTCTGGCCCTGTCTACACAGCAGAAAGTCAAAGGAAGAACACTTTTCCTTCGACTTCCCTTATTCTTTGTGAAATGAGGGTCACAGGGGTCGGAGTAAGATGTCCTCCCGCATGACGTTATTTTGAAATAATGGCTTGTAGTGTAGACGCACATTTTGTTATTTCGAAATAACATCAGTTTTTCCAAAATAACGTTGCTGTGCAGATGTACCCTAGAAGATTTACCCAGCGTTGCTCGGGTTCTTACCTCAATTAATTTTTTTTCTTCATTTAAATCATTACTCTGGCAGGGCTGGGGATGAGGTGCAGAATGCAGGCTGCCCTGGGGGAGAGAGGACTACCCCAGCCCTCTCACCGCAGCAGGGGCCAGGTGAGAAGCACGTCTCCATGGCCACTGCAGCACCAGTGGGCCTAGCTCGGGGAAGGGTGCATGTCCCCCAGATGGGGCAAGTCCAGATTCATCTAAGCCCTGCACTCCCCAGCCAAGTTGACGAATGTAGCAACCTGTGCATTGTCCCCTTGCTCCCTGACGAAAGGGAACAGACAGTAATGTTCCCATATGAACGGACGTGGGGGAAAGCTGCAGCCCTCCTCCTGAAGGTACCTGAGGGGTGGGAGGCTCGGGGCTGGAGCAGTCCCAGATGGAGGTACATCCCCACCCAGACCCTTTCACCTGCCTTTTCTATATGGTATTATGCATCCCTCTACGACTCGCAGGGAGGACAGAGCTTCTCCACACACACGCACACAACCAAACCCTTACCTTGCTTTCAGTTATACGAGGAAGCTGTATACTGAATTTGGTGGTCCTAGCTCTTACCATTTAGGAGGAATTCTCGAACAGACAGACAGACAAACTCACTTGCTCACAGACAAAACTCTCTGAAATACATAATAGAATCATAGAACACCAGAACTGGAAGGGGCCTCGAGAGGTCATCGAGTCCAGTCCCCTTTCCTCACGGCAGGACCAAGCACCTTAGATCATCCCCAATGATGATGTATGATTATAATATCTATATTATTATGTATGTATATATATTATTACAGTAGTATCAGGAGTCTCCCCACAGGCTGAACGTCCTGCGCCCATATTGAGAGCCGGATTGTCAGAGGCACGGTGTGCTTAGCACAACGATACAGGAAAGCGCTTTAGCGAGCCTTCAACTTTAAGCACACGCGTCAGTCCTATTGATGGCACCGGGGCATAGATTCAAGACCTTCGGTGATTTCCAGCCTCAGGGCCCCCTCGATATCTGCTGGGGGTGCGGGATTCAGCACCCCGGAACGTCAGGCTGTAAGGCAATGACAGGCTGCGCCCCCAAAGGGTTTGCAAGTCTAAAAGACAAAGGAGCTAACCAATGGATGAACTGAAGAGACACATGGGAGGGGAGGCAGGAGAGAAGTTGGAATAACAGAAATAATAGGAAATGTTAGCGTAGACAAGCAGTGTACACCGTTCCCTTCGCCTGTCCCTCTGTTTCGACTGTAAGCCTGCTGGGGTAGTGACTGTCTCTTAGCTGAGTGCCTTGGGACACTACCACAATACAGTTGGGCCTTGCCACTCAAAGTAATAATTAAGGAATAATTCGTTACCATAAGCCGATCAACCGCCCTATCACAGGAATCCCAGCTCCCCAGCTGCCTAACCCTTAGGAGGAAAACAGAATTCTTGAAAACTGACTCACTGTTGTCATGCTTTAGCTCAGTATGAGCCAGGAGGAGCAGATCTCACTGGATCCGTCCCATTCGAAAAAGAAGGTGCAGTTGTGTTTGAGGCTAGGCAGTGAAGGACTCTTGAAGAGGGGACAGCAAATACAAATTAAAGAACCCAACAACCAGCTTTTCAGCAATGTCCAAAGACATGGTTATTGGGCACTTTAATTCTGGACTCACAAATATCTGAGCAAACTAAATTAATCAATGGAGTTTTACCGCTCAGAGGAGGAGATCTAACCTGCTTTATTGTGAATAGAAACAGCTTTCCTCACTTGCAGTATATTTCTGAGTAGGATCAGGAGGGTCCGATTTATTATTGGCCCTTCTTGATGTTGGGTCATTATGTAGTGATGAGAAGCTGTTTTTGTGCCGGGATTTTTATAGTGCATTCAAATTATGTGAGTGCCTGAATGGAGCGGTTATCAGCTGGCATGAAGCAAGGCACAAATCAGGGCAGGAGGGCATTCTCCTGCCGTTTCCAGCATTGGAGCTAGGAATAGCAGGTGCGGAATTTATGGGACAGTCTCAAATCCTCGCAGAATGTATTAGAAAACCAGCAGGAATTTCTCTTTTTTAGTCACAACAAGATTAGTGACAGTGAAAGAGTGGGAGGCAGAGTCTTAAAATAATAACCCCACTGTGAACTCACAAAGCACCATTTATCCAAGGATTTCAGAACTCTTTACAAACATTAATTAAGCCCCATGATATCCCCAGGAGGTAGGTATTATCCTCATTTTATGGACAGATGTGGAAATTGAGGCATTGATGGATTAAATGACTTGCCCAAGGGTCAAAGAGCGAATTAGTGGCAGAGAGGGAATGGAACTAAGATTTCATGACTCCCACCCAGCACTCCCTTCCTTGTGCACCTTTATTCACAGGCCTGCACCTCACGTTGTTTCTATGCTAAGTGCTTAGGTTTACATCACATCCCCATATAGCACAAGCCATTTGTGGTGTATAGACATGACTCAGGTACATCCTAATTCTTAGACATCAGTGAAGAAGCCAGCAGAATCCCTGGGGTTTGCATCTGAGCTGGGACGTTACACAGAGAAGCCTCAGGCACTTTTTCGAAAGAGCACCATGATGCAATTATGCAAATGAAGCACGGGATAGTTAAATCCCCGCTTCATTTGCAATTTCGACATGTCTAATTTACATCCCTCTGTCGAAAGAGGGGTGTTGTCTAGACACAGCCTAACAGATTTATTGGAGCATAAGCTTTCGTGGGCAAAGACCCACCTCGTCAGATGCATGTCATCTGACGAAGTGGGTCTTTGTCCACGAAAGTTTATGCTCCAGTAAATCTGTTCGTCTATAAGGTGCCACAGGACTTCTCATTTATGCAGATTCAGACTAACACGGCTACCCCTCTGATACTTTTGTTCAGGGTAACACCCGAGCTCCTGAAGAGGGCTAACTTCAGGAACATGGAGCACTTAGCTCCCACTTCAGCCCTACTTAAGTGGTGTATAAAGCTTTGTACACGGGGTGAATTTTCTCCTAAAAAGTAAAGAGACAGGAGACACCAGTGGACTTCCCACATGGAGGGAGGGAGTGGCAAGTTCCAATCATCCCCGATCACGATTTGGGGGAATAAGTAGCAGGGAACGTCCTGTGTCAACACCTTCAGGTTCTGCAGCTGCTTCTGAGGGCCTGGTTGAAATGAAAGGCCACTCGCGTAATTGCCGCATGGGTCTCCAAAGAAAGACGAGCTAATCAGCAAAGCGCCAACTCAATCACAGTGTCGCCCCTCTACATGGGCTTTGTTAGTTTAAAATTCCAAAGGTTAATTCTATGGAAATTGAAACTTACTCCAGAGGAAAAACCCGGCCCTGTCAAATAATCGCTTGCATTAGGCTGGGAGGGAGAACGGCTTTTCAGATAAGCCCTTTGATCTACAAAAACGGACGTGACACTGGAATGAGTGTTGAGGAAGGGGACCTTTAATTCCCTTTAATTTTTTGTCTTCCACAGAGCTCTCCGAGCCGCTTTGATTTGTTTCTGTACTCACCGAGGCCCATGTCCAAAGCCACGTTCAAGCTACCCACCTTGGCCACAACCTCGTCTGTGAACGGTTTTCTGCCCTGCAGCTGGGAACGAGTCCCCCAACCCAGATGGACAGACTTGACCTCGTCGGGCTCAAGAGGAACGTCCACACGGCTGTGTATAACATGGCAGCTCAATCCCCACTCACACAGGTCTGTCTATCTCGCTTTATTGCAGCCATAGTCTAAAAGGCTTCATCCAATACGAAATAGGATGAAATCGTGCAGTCGATTAACATAAGAACATAAGAACGGCCGTACCGGGTCAGACCAAAGGTCCATCTAGCCCAGTATCCTGTCTGCCGACAGTGGCCAGCACCAGGTGCCCCAGAGGGGGTGGACCGAAGACAATGATCAAGCGATTTGTCTCCTGCCATCCCTCTCCAGCCTCTGACAAACAGAGGCCAAGGACACCATTTTATCCCTGGCTAATAGCCTTTATGGACCTAACCTCCATGAAATTATCTAGCTTCTCTTAAACTCTGTTATAGTCCCAGCCTTCACAGCCTCCTCTGGCAAGGAGTTCCACAGGCTGACTACACGCTGTGTGAAGAAGAACTTTCTTTTATTAGTTTTAAACCTGCTACCCATTAATTTCATTTGGTGTCCTCTAGTTCTTCTATTTAGGAACTAATAAATAACTTTTCTTTATCGGCCCTTTCCACACCACTCATGATTTTATACACCTCTATCATATCCCCTCAGTCTCCTCTTTTCTAAACTGAAAAGTCCCAGTCGCTTAACCTCTCCTCATATGGGACCCGTTCCAAACCCCTAATCATTTTAGTTGCCCTTTTCTGAACCCTTTCCAAGGCCAAAATATCTTTTTGAGGTGAGGAGACCACATCTGTACACAGTATTCAAGATGTGGGCGTACCATAGTTTTATACAGGGGCAGTAAGATATTCTGGGTCTTATTTTCTATCCCTTTCTTAACTGATAAGCAAAAGCTTATAGGTTAATGCTATAGACTATCAGCACTCCCTCCCACTGCCAGTAAATTTTTTGGTAGGCTGGCCAGCAGCCTGGCCCAGTCCTGGCTTTCAACAGGTCTGGGATCTACCCCTGCTGTAGTTCTGCATTTAAAGTGTATAGGAGCCAGGTGGGCAGGCAGCCTGGCTCAGTTCTGGCTTGCACTGGGTCCAGGACCTATCACCGCTGCGATTCTGCATTTAAAGTGTATTAGGAGCCAGGCGGGCAGGCAGCCCGGCTCAGTTCTGGCTCACACCGGGTCCAGGAGCTCAGACCACCTCTTAGGACTAGGTAAGAAAGACAAGAGCAAAAGAAGCAGCCTCTGTATCAGAGGCAGCAGTGCAGGGCGATAGGCAGCTGGTCCATGAGGGGAGCTGGTTTTTAAACCGGCTCCCCTCGCAGACCAGCTCCCACCTGGCACCCTGCGCTGCTGCCTCTGATACAGAGGCAGCAACATGGAGTGGCAAGGAGCTACTCGTGAGTGAGGCCAGAGTACACTGGCTGCTGACCCCACCCCCAGGGACTACAGAATAGTCGACTAACCAATACGAATCCACGAGGTTAATCGACTATTCAATTAACCAATATTTAACATCCCTAATACGAAAGCCAGTGGGAAGGCTCCCTTTGACTTCAATCAGCTTTAAGGTTATATCCGAAGCCCAGAAATATTCAAGAGTGGCCACTGACTTTGAGTTTCTCCACTTCTTTGAGTGGCCACCTTGAGACCTCTGTGCATGCTTTTCAAGACTGAGGCACGCCAGTTGGCTTCAGCTGTAGCTGCAGAGGCAAAAAACTTTCAGAAAATCAGGTCCCAGTGTCTCAAATTGGCCAATTTTCACTTCTGGAAACGTGACTGCCGGTCACAAGTTCTCCAAATGCATCTGGGTAAGGGGCTCGCATGGCAGAAGGCCAGGAGTAAAATGATACAAGCCTAAGAGGAAACACTTCTATTCCAGATAGAAATCTCATGGAATAATACTACATCATAACAATTATCAGTAATAAGAAACAATGTTGTTTCTCTAGCATCATTTATCCTGAAGGATTTCAAAGTTGTTTATAAACTCTATGTAGGAAGTAATCATTTAACGCAGTCCCCGCTACATTAGAGGCTGGTTAATAGTGCCCAGCAAGGCTAGAGAATAGTTTAAAACAGGAAACAAAGACGATACTACTCCATTCCCTCAGTGAGGGTAAGTGGACATAGACCCAGAGAGTATACTAATCTGAGACACTGAACTTCTTCCAACTGAAACTACAGAGAGAGTTTTGGGAGGCAGAATTGAGCTAGAATTTGAGCAGAACAAAGGAGTTCAAACCTTGGTCACACTTCCCATTCTACACCTGCCTTTCCATTTTTAAAATACATCTTTAATTCAAATCTTGCAAATGAGCGAATGTTTGCTTAGAAAATACAAAGCTGAGCCTTACTTCGAATTACCAGAGGGCCAGATCCTTAGCTCATGTAAACGGGGGTAGTACTGATTTCAGCAGAGCTGTGGTATTTTACACACCTGCAGGCCTGTAGAATCCAAATTTAGAACCACTCCAGTTGGCTTTGCCAAGAGCTGGATTAGGCCCATCACCATCTCTAACTCAGTTTGAAATCCAGATCCTTGTAGATGTCCCAGGACTGTAGCTTCGGTCAATGGGATATTTTTATACAACCTCATGCACAGTATAATGGAGACGTGACAGTCCCCTCCCTCACCCCTCATTTATGCAGGGACCAATAATGCTAATTTTCAAATTTAATTGAACATATGTTTGCATGGCCCAGCCAAAACACATTTGGCAGCCCTTCTTTCTGGCACGGCTGAATTCAGAGTGGGCTATCTGTTCAGAACAAGGTAACAAAAAGCAGCACAGGCCAGTCTGAGGATCCCAGCTTCTCCCCACCATGTGTCTGCCTCCTTGATGCTTAAATACAGTGTAGATCAGCTGAGTGGAGGAAGTAGACTCTTCTACAACAGCAATGGGAAATCTATGAGTGAGCCGCATCACTGGCCCTCCATCATCTCAGAGGGTCGCAAGGTTGTCGTCACCAAGATGGCCTCCCAAGATACAGTCATTTTGCTCACTGAGCTTGTGTGCCTAGAATTTGCAGGGTGTGCCAACTGAACCGTAGCCGCGCTTTGATTGGATGCAGAGGGAGGACACAGTTCTCACAGTGAGCGTTGTGTGCAATCAGCACGCACCTCACGTCACGTGTCCCTGCTGTAGGTGCAAGTCACTTTAGAAATATCGGTCAGAAAAAACCGTAAGTGGAAGGAAACCAGTGGAATCTGGCTACCCTGCTGGTGGGCAACGGTAAACAACATGTCTTGTGGGTTGCATACATAATCCCAATGGGACACATGCGGGCCTCATGCAGCAAGTTGCCCACCACTGTTCTCCACCCTCATTAGATGATAAGGAATTGCTCTCAGATGCTTGAGAATCTGGGAGCATTTAAAGACAGGGTATGAATCCCTTAATTTCGGATGGTACTGGGAGGGGTGCCTAGCAACCTACATGTTAAAAATTTAGTAGTCAGCTTGCAGAGAGTTTACAGTAGATCCAGTCTTTAGAGGTTAGAGTGCAAACCTGTCAAACCACAGAATACTTTGTATCCTTCCCCAAAAAAAGAATCCTGCCAAGGCAGGTGTATTTGCTTTAAAGGGAGATTTTGCAATTCTGGTCATAAACAATGAAATGGAAGATTCGCTAAAATTCCAAAGGACGTTTGAAAATCAAGATGGGGAAAAACAATCCGACCAAGGCTCTAACTGTAGTCACTCCAAACAAGCATGAACAGCAGCACAATGGCAGATGCTGTTCTGCAAACACACTGGCTGACTTTGAACAAGTGACCCTGCAATCTGCGACCAAAAATTACACTGTGGAAAAAATAACCTTAAAAGAGCAGGAGGCAGGGGAGGGGGCCCAGCAGAGCAGAGAAATGCTCTCACTGCAGGATCAGACGTGGGAAGCAACCGCAGAGCTCTGGGAGTGGCTTGGCTTTGACTCAGAAGGGGCGAGAAATGGAGATGAGTTTCCTAAACACTTTCAAAGCTGCAGCCAGTTTAGCAAGTAGGCCAGGCCTATCACTTCATTCCTTACATGAAATAAAGAAATAAAAGCAACTGAGTTGGCCTCATCTTGTGTGTTTTGCTGAGTGCAGTTTCTGGAAATGTCTATGGCTGGAGGCACTGGGTGGTCTTGCCCCTCCTCTTTTGTCTCTCAGGCCTAAGTGTCTGCCCCCCGCCCAGCTATGTAGAGTGCCAGCACAAACCTCTGCATCACTTCTGTCCCCAGGACTAGGGACGTTAAATTTAATCAACTAATCGACAAGTCGATGGATTTTCCATCAACTAGTCAATTAGTCAATAAGCGGGGGAGCTTAAATCTTAATACATTAAATTTATATTAAATCTTAATACATTTAAAAAGCAGAGGCACAGCGTCTGGGACTGGGCGTGAGCCAGGAATCAGATGATTCCTGGCTCGCGCCCAGTCGCCGCTACCCCCGTGTCCCCTATCCCCTGTGGAGATGGTGCTGGGGGGAAACTGGCTTTTAAGATGGCTCCCACCAGTACCGGCTCCTGCCCCCGGCCCCCACCTTGCTGCCTTTGCTAGAGGTAGCAAAGTGGGGGGGAAGCAACTAATTGAGGGACTAGTCAACTATCCGATAAGCTTTCGCTTATCAGATAGTCAACTAGTCGCTTACATCCCAGGACGGGGCTTGAGTGTGCTTAGACCCTCTGGCCAGGGGTGGTGCTTTTGTGTGGCACGAGGTGTGTCACCTGCTGCCACAGGAAATGAAATCTCATGCTATCTGCAGCACAGAACAAAGCCCATAGCCAAGCGACCCACCCTGGTTGGGCTGTAAAAGCACTGTCTTTCTCTAGCTACTTACATGCACTGACCCATGTAATGCTCAGTTACTTAGTGTGTTAATATTTCACAGTCTTAAATGCCCTTGGAGCCAGAACTACGAGGAGTCCTGCGGCACTTGGAAGACTAACAGATTCGTTGGGGGCGGGGGGGGCGGATAAGCTTTCATGGGTAAAACCACTTCACCCGACGCATGTCCATGTCTATGCCCCAAAGAGTCTGTGAGTCATTAAGGTGCCAGAGGACTTCAGGTTGTTTCTGCAGATACAGACTAACACAGCGACCCCTCTGAGACTTTGGAGCCAGAGTGATTAAGTGACTTGCCTAAAATGCAGAGCCAGAATTGAACTTTCGAGTCCCAGACCAGCACCGTAACCCTGATCTATTCTTTCTCTCTACCGAGTGCCTATTTCTGCCCCTCACACACTTCAGTGAAGCCCCCCCCCCCGACTTCAGAGGAGCTGATTCACACTGGTGCACGTGAGATGGGTGATCTTTGTCACTGCTTTAGCTCAAACCCAGCATCTCACTTAGTGGGTGTTAGGGTGCGTACTCCCCACCGTGCCTCAGTGACCCACTGACTGTCTTCATCTAGCCCATCTCAGGGCAAGCTGCAGTCTGTACAGGCTGCTCATCACCGGCACAGGCGCTGTGTCTAGAGTGGCATGATTTTGCGCAAAAGCAGCCGCTTTTGCGCAAAATCTTGCCGCCTGTCTATACTGGGCTAGTATGTGCGCAAGAACACTGACTTTGTAATGTACAAAATCAGTGGTTCTTGCGCAAATACTTTGACGCTCCCACTCAGATAAGCCCTCTTGCACAAGTATTCTTGCGCAAGAGGCCAGTGTAGACAGCCACCTTAATTTCTTGCACAAGAAAGCCCGATGGCGAAAATGGCCATCAGAGCTTTCTTGCAAGAAGAGAGCGTCCTATACTGGGCACAGATGCTTTGCAAAAGCAAATCTTTTGCACAAAGGCACATGCCAGCATAGACACTCTCTGCAAATACTTTTAACGGAAAAACTTTTCCATTAAAAGTATTTGCGCAAAATCTTGCCAATCTAGACGCAGCCAGGGTGTATATCTGCTGCCCCGCTTACCTGGGCTGCATTGCTACCACCCTCCAAGCCCCGGGCTTTGCCCCAGGCCCTACAGCCAGGGAGCACCTTAGCCGGCACTCCCCTAGCCCTGCCTGGCCGCCCCAATGCTGTTCTCTCCTGGGAGCCTCCTGCTTCCTCCGCTGCTAGCTCTTCACTGCTCTCCCCTTCCCCAAAGCAAACTGTTCTTCTTTATATAGCCCCCAGCTGGGCTCTCATTAGCCCTAACGGCCTCAGCTGGGTCTTTGCTTTCAGCCCCTGCTCCGGGCCTGAGTTTTGCCCTTAAAGGGCCAGTGCAGGGTAGGCGCCCTGTCACAGTGGGCAAGAGACCTCAATCGATTTGCCCTAGGGAGCCTCCCTGGCCTCATCCCTATCTATGACTTGTAGGCCGAGGTGGGGAACTTCCTTGTAAGTGGGCTCGGAGATGCCACCTCCCCGCTGAAGCACATGCTCCCTGGTCTGCATTATCCTACAAATTTGCCTGAGCCGGCAGAGTTGTGTTGGCAGCTGCGAGCGCACAGCTTGAGTGTGTCCAGACAGCCAACTCTTTGGGGGAACTGGCTGCCTTTGGAATGTTTGTGGCTTGTGATGAGACTCTTTGACTCCAGCTTTGTGTCACTGCAAATCACAGAGGGCAAACCTTCGTGGCTGACGCATGCTATTAAAAGCACCTCTGCAATTCAAGGAGAGCTTCCCTTTTTGCAGAGCTGAGCATGGAGTATTTCTGAACTACAGGTCCCTAGCCAAAACTGCCTCAAGCACTGCTGTGCATGGAAAGGAAAAGGGGCATAAATATATATATAAAAAAAACAACACAGATTTTTCTTCTCAACTTAGGGCCAGATCCTCAACTCGCATAAGTCAGCATAGCTCCATGGATGTCAGTTGAGCCAAGCTGATTTACGTCAACTTAAAATCTGGCTCCGATTTCCTTCTGCATCCGAACACACTGTTTGAAATCAGCAAGCGAACCCCAATTTAACCAAGCGTCTCATTCATATGAACAGAGAACGTTTGAGCCATTGCAAACTTGTTTTCTATTAAGTTCCACTGCCCTTTATGTAGAAGGCACAGGAACTAGGCTGTGCACACTGCACCATTTATTAAAACAATTGTTACTGACAAAAAGCAATTTGGTGTCAGTGGTAATAATGTTTGGAACAAGAGGGATTATTAGCCACTTACAGGAGGAGAGAATGCGCAGAGACAATGGGTTTGCACCATATCAATTTTTTCAGAGGAGCCTGGGTGTATGTTACCTCCAGTGGTTGATGTGCTAGAAGGAAACAACTTACTATAGGTTGAAACTCTCTAGTCCGGCATCCTTGGGACCTACCTGACCAAACCAGAGAATTTGCCAAACCACAGGAGGTCAATATTGTCTAGCAGCATTGCCAACACTTCCACTGCTTGCTGGGCCCTTAGAAGACATTTAGGGGTAAATTAGAGCTAAATAATAGCACAGAACAGTGAGGGTATATCTAAACTAGATCCCTTTTTCGAGAAAGGGATGTAAATTAGACATATTGAAATTGTAAATGAAGCTGTGATTTGAATTTCCTGCGCTTCATTTGCATAATGGCGGCTGCGGCTTTTTTTTCGAAATGTCGCTTTTCAAAAAAGAAAACCTGGTCAAGACGGGGATCTTTCGACAGAAATGCCCCATTTTGAAAGATCCTGTAAACCTCAAAAAATGATCTTTAGAAATGGGGCATTTCTGTCGAAAGATCCCCGTCTTGACCGCGGGTTTTTTTTTAAAGCGTCTTTTCAAAAAAAAGCCGCAGCTGACATTATGCAAATGAAGCACGGGAAATTCAAATCCCAGCTTTATTTACAATTTCAGTATGTCTAATTTACATCCCTTTATTAAAAAAGGGATGTAGTTTAGACATACCCTGAGAGCCAGGACTGGTGGCGGTAAACAAACTTTATGGGACCATGGAAAACTTGGCCACACCTATAATAAGTGAACATCCAGTTAACTAAAAGCATACCAGACCACGGATGTTGCCAAACCAGAGGGTGCCAGACTAGAGAGGTTCAACCTGTACTCCTATCAGCTAATGGGATTTGTCTTTAACTCATGTGGCAGACGTCTGAGTTATGGGGCTAACTGAAGATTCTGGGTTCAAACCCTTCTGACGATATATATAGAGCAGGGGTGGGGAACCCTTGCCTGGATCTGGCTTGCCTGGACCCCAAGACTCAGCCCTCCCCAGCATTGGGGACCCTACACTGGTGCTCCAGCCCCCGCCCCACTATCCCCCCACAGGGCTGGAGCAACCAAAATCTACAAGGCTGGGCTCCCCTAGGCTCTCGTGTATGAGGGGAATGTGGGGAAAGTCTCTCTCCTTCTCAGTCAGGAGCCACTTCAGTGAGGGGTTTGTTTGTTTTTCATTCAGTGGCCCCCAACTAATTTTCTGTGGGTCAGTAGCCCCCCAACTGAAAAAAGGTTCCCCACCCTGATATAGAGGGTTGCCACACATGCAATACATGCACTATTTAGAGCTTGTCCGAACTTTCCAATACAATATTTTTCATTAAAATGCCAAGTCATCAAAACTGAAACTTGTTGGGGGAAAGACGTGTTTTCAACAACTTTCTCAATCAGATAAATGCTCGGGAAAATGTTTTTAAAATATAGAAATGTCCTGTTTTGACATCTTCTAAATAAAATGTTTCAGCTTGTCCAATTCAAAACAACTTCTCATTGAGAAATGTAAGCCACTTAGAGTACACGATTTAAAAAGAGGTTGGAACAAAACATTTAGAAATCATCCCAAAAAAACATTTCAATTGACGTGAACAAAAATGTTCCTGAGATATGAACACCATTTCCTACCCAGCCCTGATCCTATTGTTACTGAAACAATTGTATGGCTAATTGTCTAATCATGGGCTCTTGAGACACAAATCTTTTCCATACAGTTTTACAAGTAGGACCACATCTCACAAGAAGAATGATTGTAAACTGGTCTTTGCTTACAAAGAACAGAGGGTAAGAATTTTGCAAACAAAGCGCAAGAACCCTGCTGATCATTTTTAACACGGCAGCTTTAGGGACAAGTGTTGAAAAATGGATTTTTATGTGGCATTGCAAAATATGGGTATAGATTGTATGAATGAGGATCTCAGCACTTTTGCACGTGTATATTTATTATTGTTTATGATTTATTATTTATGTGGCACTAGGAATGTGCGCAACATTTTACAGACAAATAAGGGATAATTCCCCTGCTGTGAAGAGCTTCCAACCTAAGTGCTTTGTGGAGCACTTTAAGCCGTTAATTTGGAAATCCAGCCCTTAGTGTCACTTTGTAAAGACAGCAGAGCTAATCTAATAGAAATAACTTGTTTAAACATTGATATGTTACGGTATCCTCTCTGGACTGACACTGAGCAGGTTTCAAGACTGAATAGCAGAGATGGGGCTCCAATGCAAATCGCTTCCCCTCTTTAAAATAAAATGTGACTATTCCCCGCACTAGCGCGCAGCCCTTGAGGATATAAGCCTTGTCTCCTTTGCTCAATACCCAGTCAGTTATGGGGCCCTGAGTGTGCATGTCCAGCCCTGCCCTTGGCACAGGGTAGAGCAGTGTTTCTTAAACTTTTTAAGACCGAAGAACACCAAACAATAATTTTTTGTATGAGGAACACTAAGAATTTTTTTGTTGAGCAAAAAAAAAAAGGAGGGTGGGGTCAGGGGAAAGTTATTGAGAAAAAAAAAGTCACCCCTTTAAGGGCGCCATTTTGAATTCTGTTGTTCTCCGCTGCATACCTCCAACTGCCTCGCGGCACACAGTTTAAGAAACACTGGGGTAGAGCATTCTGAAGCCTGCTCTAATTTGTTCCAGCTGTCCCTAAATGTCAGCATGTCAGACTAGGCACAACTGATCCCTCCATGACCCTCCTTCAGTTGTGCCTAGTCTGATCTCCCCCCACCCCTGCACTGGGGGCTGCAGGGAGGGTGATACAGAAGCCGGCCACGTCACCGGCTTCCCTTACTCCTCACAGAAGCAGGAGTACCGGCTACCAGTGAGGGCACCATCTGAGATTGCCCCACCTGAATCTGTCATACGCTCCTTGGCTCATCTCTCCTGGCCACAGTGGAGATCAGCCCCTTCCTACCTGAGAGCAGTGTAAACAGCTAATTTTCCCTTGCCTGCACTTGGGCTCCCTGGAGAATCGCATGCCATGGCCCTGTTATCTGTCCAGCATATCAGACTGCCACTCAGCCTAACGGCACGCTGCAAGCCTTCAGCCCACTGAGCATGCTCCAGGCCTTCCACTGATACCGACAAAATCCTCATCTGTCTTGGGGGTGAGGGCAGCAGACAATCAAAGTTGTACAGGAGCCCTGACTCAGCAGAAGTGCACTGTGCCGCTGTTGCAAGACAGCCCTGAAAGAGGGACAAGCAGAAGGTCCAGGTGCTACTTAACTTCCACGTAACTCCCCACAATTGGGCTTCAGTGGGATTTTGGTTTTGCCTGGGTCCTGTGCTGGGGATCACTGCAGAAAGTGGCATTTCCACCACCTTGTCTAGCTGTCCATCCCCAAATAGCTCCGGCCTCCCTGTTATGTACATGGTGCCTTCTCTTGTCATCCACCTTATATTTTCACATCTACTGGCCATGGCTTTCTGCTTCATTCCCCTTTTCTTAATTGTTCTGCAGTCTGGCTGTGCCACTGTCCACCCCAGAAATGGCTGCATTGTGGTAGGCAAAGATACCCCAGTATCCTTTGCCTATACTGAGATGCTGCAAGTCCCGATGCATGGATATTTTCAATAACTCTTTAAACATCCTCCTTCTTCTGCCTGATGGAAGTGCAGCCTGACAGCCCACAAAACGTCTATATTTAGGGAGGAGCAACAGACTGGGCAGAGACACTTGCTTTGTAGATTCCGAAGCACCAGCTGTGACAGAAACACCAGCCCACCGCAGCAACAATGACTCAGTGTGCACATGCTTTCGTTGTTTAGCAGACAACTCCTAGCCTCTAAGGACACTGGTTTGTTTTTACCTGATGCTTTAATGGCACCTGCAATGAAGAGAGAAAAGGCCTAGGAAGAATATCAAACCCGCTTTGAGTCATGAGCAACTGGCTAACTAAGTTCCAGGGAAAAGAATTCTTGCACTAAACATTCAGTCACCAGTGCCTCGGAAGATATGCTTTGTGCTTGGCTGTGCTTTGCTTTCTCCTCTCAGACATTGAACTCCCATTGGCCTCTTCTGCAGAGGTTTTTAAACCTCTCCCCCCCCCCGCAAATAATTCAACAATTAAAAATAGCGCTGGTTTTCCTGACTGATCACATTAGCTCTCACTAATTTTCTGTGTCATGCTCTCACTAATTTTCTGTGACTGTCCAATGATTCACTGTATTACTTATGACACCTCGTATCACACCGATGAATGGACACCGGAATTAGCGACAGGGAGGCTAAGTCAGATATGGCCGGGGGCAGCAGAAGGGTGAATCTTTACTTTTCTTCCGGGCTGTCCCCACAAAGAAGTATAGAACCCACCAAGTGCAGAGAACCTCAGTGTCGAGCACAGTATCAGGTGCGCTGACAGATTTGCAAGGCCCCCAGGCAAGATGGGAGGAAGCGGCTCCGCGCTTACGGAAGGGGCAGGGCCTCAGGTAGGGGCGGAGATGGGGGCAGCCAGCCTGCAGTGCTGCCCAGAGCACACCGTGTCACCCCCTCCCTCCAGGCAGCCCTCAGAGCCAAGCAGAGCGCACAGCCTGGAGATTTATAGGGCTCAGGACTGCACCCAGAAGCCCCTGGCACTTTTGAATCACCCAGTTCTGCCCCCCCGTCAGTGGGCCTGGTCGGTATTCACCCTCCTGCTGTCCCAGGCCATATCTGAAGAAAGAACTGATACAGGGATAGACTTGTCACAGTTCAGGGCAACTCCACTTGCATTCCCTCTGTGTAGTACAGCTTTACTTTCTCCTCTGAGGCTGTGAACTGGTGGAGTTGCCCGTGGTTTTCAATCACCACACAACTCATTCTAACAAGCACCATTTTTCTTAAGGCAAAAACATTGCAGAAAAATTATATTTAAAACATTAAACCCTATCCACATGATAGACAGCAAAGACCACCCCCCCCCCATACACGCACTCTGTCTCCAAAGGGCCTGTTGAGGGTTAGTCCTTCCAACCCTTCCCTAAGGAATGGGGCCTTGCCTTTGGACATTTGCTTGATCAGAATAAAGGCCTTGAGTCACTTTAAACACAGTTTAAACTTTTTTTGGCTATCAGTCTCTGGAGAATCCAGTCTGAACCAGCCTCTCCAGGTGTTGGTAGCTTTCTAGAGGTATTTCCTGAGAATTTGCCCAATTCCCCCCCACTGCCCACCACGCGCACACACACACACTGTTCTCAGTTCCTAGGGGGCTGTGGCCCTCCCTCTCCCACTGAATTACATACAATCTCTGGTGCACAATTCTGTGTCTCCCCACCTCCAAGGAAGCAGGGTGAAATGGAGGGGAAATCAGCCATGACAGACAGCAACAACAGCACCACTGGTGCAGAACCATCTTCTGTGGTGTCTCTGGCTGGTACAATGGTTGGCAATAGAGCTGGATTTGATGAGGATGCCAGGCCTGACCCTCAGTGATATGTCAACTTGATTCAACAAAGCTCATCTTACCTCAGCAAGGTTTGGCCAGGATATTGCAGGAATTGCCATCTCTGGTCCCAGGCTTCTCAAATGCTGCAGGAGTTGCTCCAGATGAAAGACCTGCACATAGCGGACCCTCAGCTCGGTGCGGTTGCTCTCAGGGGATGTTCACTTACCATGGGCCACAGGGGCCCTAGTTTGTCACAAGAAGGGGCCCGGCCTACTCTTGTGCCACTGGTAGCCCCATGCACGGGTGGGTCCATGTGACACCAGCTCATGAAATGTGCATTTTTGGGAAGGCATCTCGTTGCTTATCTGAACAGCGCTGCCAATTCAGGATCTTTGGCATTTCATATCTGGGGGATGGCATTGGTGCTTTAACTCAGCTCACCCTTATGTTTCTCTGTGGTGTGAGTGTGTATGGGCGAGAGGGTCCAGAAGTGGCAAAAACAGACCTTTGAACTGAAGCCACACTGCTCCCTCTGGCATGCTAGTATCAAATGGTGGGAATTCAGACTGGCTGATGGGCCCTCTGGAGCCAGCCCTATCACAGTCAGCAGCCCCCTGTGGCAGAGCTCCCTTTCCCCGGATTTAACGCTAAGCTGATGAGCTCAAACCCAGAGAGAGCTCTCCCTGGAGACTGCACATTTACTGTGACAAGATTCAGTCAAGGAGGGGAATGAGGATGAACTGGTCAGAGTCTGTTGCATTGTGACCTGACCCTCCTCACTAATAAAAAAGATGGTCTAGAAATGTCCATGATCTGCAACACCGCTTTGGACTTTGCTGATCTGTGGGAGAAAAAGGAGGGTAGGCGAAGACCTTTTCTTTTCTCCTTCATACTCAAGATGCAGGAGACACCAGCAGTCCTTGTGTGACTCTTCTGAGCAGACACAAAATTACACCCTTTAATGGATTCGGTAACACAGTGACACCTCTACGTGGCCCATCCAGGAGGAGCAAGAGGGCTTCCAGTGAAGGATGCCAAGTTAAAGAGCTTGTAAAGGGAAGGGAAAGGGATAATAAAATGACATTGTCTGGGATTTAATTTAAACCGTAGATCACAACTGTCTGCAGGAAAAAGACACCCTGGTGTGTGACCAGACATTACAGTGTCTGAAACCTGGAAATGCACCTGGGTTGCTTGGAGCTCTGTATTCTAGAGTCTGGCTCTCTCATGTCCCCCAAATAATCAGAGAAAAGTTTCTAACAGGGGATAGTTTATCCTACCATTGCTTAGTGCAGGGGTTTTCCTGGAAAGTTGCTGGGACTGGCCACCCACTTTCAGAACCTAATTTCTGGACTGGTTTTTGGACTGGCAGCTGCACATAAGTGGCATATAGTCTATGCAAGTTTGGTCTCTCTGCTCGTGGGAGATTCTGGGGAATGTTTTAGATAGAGAAACTAAATCTAAATCTGGTTGACAATTTTGGGGGGGAGAGAGGGAGGAGGATGAAAGGGAAAAAATCTGTGGTTTTTAACATCGCCTATGAAATGTTTTCAACCAAAGAAACTGAAATACTTTTGTGTTCAAAAATTATTTTTGGTGGCTATTTTCTGTGTTTGGAAAAAGCATCTTTGGTGGCAAAAGTCACTTTTCCATGAAAAAGTATTTTGATAAAAAGTGTTATGCAAGCCGTGTGCTGCATCTCCAGAGGGTGACTCGAAGGTGAGGTCTCGTGGTCCTGAAAACCAACATCCTCCATCCCAGACCGGGTACAGAACATGAACCTGGTTCCCATGCACCACCATCTTTCCCCTTCCAATACACCTGGGCTACATCTACACTGCATGCTTCTTGTGCAAGAACTGTTTTGCTCAAGAGTTCTTGCACAAAAGGTCTTGCACAAGAGCATGTCCACACTGCCATGTGCTTTTGCACAAGAGATGTGCTTTTTTGCAAGAGCGTCCATGGCAGTGTGAACGCTCTCTTGCGCAAGAAAGCTCTGATGGCCATTTTAGCCATAGGGGTTTCTTGTGCAAGAAACCCCTGTTGCCCGTCCACACATGCCTTTTTGCACAAGAGCTCTTGCGCAAAAAGGCTTATTCCTCGTGGGGAGAGGAATAACTCTTGCGCCATAAGCCCTGTGTTCTTACTGTTTACTGTAGTTTTTCTTGTGCAAGAACGAGCTTGTAGTGTGGACGCTCTGCAAGTTTTTGCGCTAAAACAGCTGTTTTTGCGCAAAAACTCTGCAGTATAGATGTAGCATTGGTGTGACATTGCTATATTGAGGCAGAAGGCTGTATTGGGCCACTGCTGCTCCAAATAGACAACCTGTTGCCAACTCATCATTGAAGTCAGTAACTGGAGTAACGCTGCAGTGAACCTGCTATACCCTGACATTACTGGGTCAGTAACTGAGACACTGAGAACCACTGACAGCTCCGCATCCACAAGTTATACAACTTTCTGCCCTGGGAGAGTTGGGCCCGGTGGAATCCCAAAGGAAGTCAGGCCCACATGCTCCTGTCTCTGTCATAGGTTTATTATTATGTATTTGTCCTGTGGTAGCACCTACCAGCACCAGTCAGAGATCAGGCCTCCTTTGTGCTATGCACTGTACACACACAACAAAATGGCAGCCTTTGGGCCAAGCACCTTTCAGTAGAAGTGTGTATGGTGAGTTCTTCACCCCAGTGCTGCTTGTGTGATGCCCAAGGGTGATCCTACCCCTCTGGAATAAGCTTAAACATACACCAGTGGACTACAAAGAACAGTATGATTTGCAGACTAAATGGTGAAAGCACTCCTCCCCCGCCACAGGTCTTCCAGCCATAAGATTCCCCGGAGAATAACTATCATCAATCACACCACCAGACAACATGCATAGATTGGAGCTACTTCAAAGACGCTTCACTCCCAAGCACTTTTTGAGGATCTTGGCTAGCACCTGAACAGACAGCAGGTTAGCAAAGCAGCAGATTCAGCTCCTAGCTCCCACTGCAAGTGAATATGTGTCCTAGAGAGGGGATGTGAGTGCAGAGCTCTGATGCAGCGCCGGCCTGGGAAGCTGTCGCCATTGGGAGAAAGAGGAGAAATAGTCCCCCCTAGTGTACTGTCGTCTAGGAGACAAGGGGAGAGCTTGCTAGTGCAATTCCCTTAGCAGCATTACTGGCAGAGCTGCGCCCCTGTTCCCGAGGAAGCTCCAGAAGCTCCGACAGTCACAACAGCCAAAGGAGTGGGACTTCCAATGCATTTAGCAAAGTGCCGACAGGTCCCGTGTTGAGCCACGAGAAACAACAGCAGATGCTGAGCCAAGGAAGCTAATCTGCAGCCAGAGCATCTGATTCAGTACAGAGGGCTGGGTTCTCTTCTCCCTGGCTTTACACCCACCTACCACCATTGACACCAGTGCATTTACTCCTGGTTCATAGTCGGCTAACTAGGAGGAGAATCAGGCTCCATGTTTTCAATAAATCAGCTCAGCCCAGCCGATTCTCATTCACTTAGTTGAGTATCACCAGTTAGTGCACAAAATCGCTGGTTTAGGAGGAAGGAACCGAGCCAAATTCTACCCACACTTTGCCTTGCAGAGCAGGGTTTGATGCTGTACCTTTCACCGGGGAGTGAGCAGAAGGCAAAGGATCCCCGACCTCACAGAATAACAGCCTCTCCCAGAACCTGACCTTTGCATTAGGTTAATGAATAAAATGCTGTGATCATGCTGGATTCCTGTTATGTACTGGCAATGGATGGGCATTCCCAGCCTGTCTCAGTCAGAAAGAATTGAACAAATAACATCTTTCAAAAAAGTCATGGAAATTGTCCATTTCAGCGAACCCCCTCGTCCCCGAGATATAGTGGAAGAGGGGAGTAAGTTTTCATCTAAAAACCTGGACATTTTTGAAAGGAGCAAAAATGGGTCCATTTTCCCTGTGGAAAAAAAAAAAGAATAATTCCTCTAATTGCAATCCCATATTTAGGGGTATGTCAGACCCAGAATGCAAAGGTTCTGATCTGGCAAAGTGGGGTGTTAATTTCTTATCTGCTTCCAACGTGGAAGGCACTGGAGTTCGGAAACATTCAATTCTTTACCGCAAAAAAGGAAGATTTCCCATTCCCGCCTATAGCTCTTTCTGAATCTGGTAATCAATTTGAAATGCCCCATGCTTTTGAAACAGACAAACAGGGGTATCATGTTTATAGTGATACAGATTCAAAGGTGATGGTTAGGTAATTTATCAGGTGTGTCTTATGCAGTTCCCCTTCCTCTGCCTCCACCTGTGGGGCAGAGGTTTAAACTCCACCTCCACCTGTGGGGCAGAGGCTTAGTCGGTCCTAAGCAAGGGAGGTTTAGGTTGGACATTAGGAAAAAGTTCCTAACTGTCAGGGTGGTCAAACACTGGAATAAATTGCCCAGGGAGGTTGGGGAATCCCCATCTCTGGAGATATTTAAGAGTAGGTTAGATAAATGTCTATCAGGGATGGTCTAGACAGTATTTGGTCCTGCCATGAGGGCAGGGGACTGGACTCGATGACCTCTCGAGGTCCCTTCCAGTCCTAGTATTCTATGAGTCTATGATTTCTATGAAACTGGGATCACTTCACTCTAGTATTTCAGGGTACGTCTACACAGCAGCGTTACTCTGGAATAATTGATGTTATTCCGAAATAACAAAGAGCGCGTCTACACGACAAGCCTTAATTTCAACATAATGTCGAGCTGGAGGACTTCTTACTCCGACTCCTGTAACCTCATTGCATGAGGAGTAAGGGAATTCGGAGGAAGAGTGCTCTTCCTTCGACTTCCTGCTGGATAGACAGCGCCAAAAGCAGAGTTAAGCTATTTTGACTTCAGCGACGCAATTGACGTCGCTGAAGTTACGTAGCTTATTCCAACTTTAGCCCTGTGTGCCCGACTTTAGCTGTGTTCCCTCAGTGACTACTGCTGCATATGCTGCAGAAACCAGCTGTCTTCTGGCTGCAGTGAGACCACTAAGGGTTGAGAGGTGGGCCGTGGGATATTATCTGTCAAGCTATTTCCCAGCACTCAATCCCTATCCCCGGCCTCGACATCCTGCCCCCAGCTAGCAGGCTCAGGAATCCAGAATCCAGCACACAGGACACTGCTGCCCGAGAAACAAGATCTAACAGGGCCCCATGGAGAGCTAGTGCCTCCCCTCTGCTAACGGTAGAGAGGTTTCCTCCAGGGCCTGTAGGTACAAGCGGCTATCTTCAGCCAGGCTCAGAGATTCCAGCCGGTCCCTTCCCCTTCTCTCGTTTCTATAGCAATGCTGGGGCCTGGCAGCTCTGGGCTGCACGCTGACTCTGACAGTGAATGGAGAGAGAGAGAGAGCCCAGTGCAAACAGGCAGCATCACAGTGACTGCTACCCCCCTCCTTGGCGTGGGAGGAAGTGAGGCGAATCTAGGGCAGCCTCGCGGGGCACTACTGCAGAGAGCAGTACTGAGTCCAAACTGGCCCCCTATGTGCCCACCTGCTGCCCCCTGGAAACCCCCGACTACAAAACTATATTGGGAGAAACCAACAGGGCTCGGTAGCAATTAATTATATCCCTACATAGACTTTCTCTATTAAATTCTGTAGCTTTTTATTAGCCTCTTCTAAGGGCAGTCCACATAAACCTATAGAAAAGTCACCAATTGTACAGTAAGGGCTGTTCTCCTCTCTCTCCCTTATCCTCAGAGTAATGACACGATTGATTCCTGCCCAGGGCCGCTGATGGGGGAGAGGGGGAGCAAAGGGGGCCACTGCCTCCGGGCCCTGGGCCCTTTATACCACCGCTGGAGTGCCACGTATCATGACCCAGGTGGCTCTCAGGGAGCGGGGAGGTGAGGGGGGTGGTATGACATGGTCCAGGCAACGCTGAGGACTGGCCGTTGGAGGCCCCGTCATTTCTGGAAGCGTGGAGCAACACTCCATCCCAGCTTGCCCAGGGGCCTGGCAATTCTGTTGGCCCCTCTGTTCCTGACAATTGCATCCTAAGTCGGATCATTGTAACTCGGAACTGCAATCTGCTCCCTGGCAGGACCATGCATCATAAACCTATAGTCGCAGGTCACATCAGAGTGCCAAGTCTAGAAACTTTGTAAGTGCCGTTCAACTGACGTCAAATGTCGTTAAGTCTGAGGACTGCTTGTATATTTGGAATCAACAACCGCACCAGACCTACCAGTACCAGGCTACTGTTCAGAAGACTCAACTGAGCTAAAGTATCATTCAGAAATTATGGATGGCTTTCCCCCTCTTTTCCATAGGCATGTGCATCAGATATTCCAACAAGTGAAATGATTGCAGATTATAGGAGACCTAGGGGAGAACAAGGCCCCCGAACACTATGCACTGGACCTACCCTTAGCAAGCAAAGATCCCTGCCCCAAAGAGCTTCCAATCTAAGACATTATGGGTACACGATAAGGTTGAATTAAGATTTGCAACTTCAACTACGTTAATTGCATAGCTGAAGTTGAAGTACCTTAACTCGACTTTTGGCGCTGTCCACACTGCAGGAAGTCAAAGGAGAACACTCTCCCTCGACTTCCCTTACTCCTTATGGAAGCAGGACTACCGGCATCAACTAGTGTCCCTTTCACTTCGAATTAGCGTGTCTTCACTAGACCTGCTAATTCGAACCCTGGAAGATCGACAGTGGCAGCTTTGATCTTCTTTGTAGTGTGGACGTACCCATAGAAACGCGGCAAAAGGAGGTGCTGCTCTCCCCATCATACAGATAAGGGACTGAAAGAGAAAGATTAAGTGACTCACCCAAGGTCACGCGGGGAGTTTATGACAATGGCAGGAACTGAATGCAGAGCTCCTGAGTCCCAGACCAGTGACTAGCTGCAACAAAGCTGCCCTTCCTCCCACATAGCCTGTTTGCTTGCAAGACAAAGTGTGCGGCTGGGTTGGAATAGCTCTCCCCAAAGCGAAAGGCATTGCCATGGGACAGGCTAAGCACCAGATTAGCCAAAGGGCTCTCAGAGAGTGAGCAGAGGCTGACCCGGCTCAGTGACCAGGCACTGCCCAGCGCTGAGATGTGCTGTCATTGCATGATCTGGCTGGTGTGTTCTTGGAAAGAGAACTAGATAGCGATAAGGAGTCACTTGATCCTGTCCAAAGTGCAGGCCACAAAACCTGGGGACACATCTTGTGGCTGCCAGCCTACTCAATCCTGTCTAGTCTCCATGTCTCAGCATGCAGCCAGACTGCTTGGCCCAAGGCAGCACGTTTCACCGGGGGACTGTACTCTCCCTGGGCTGGGCCTCCTTAAAAAAGGTGGAGGGCAGCTGCAATCTGCACCTTTTAAAACAAGTTGGCCACTGAGCAAAGTCTAAGCCCCAAGGAACAGAGCCAGGTCCAGGGCCCAGGTGCCCCCCGCTTTGTGCCAACTGAATGCTGCCCTCCAGGGGGTGCTGTAGAGTCTCCTCCACCAAGCGTGCACCTGCACCGCCAGCCCTTTGCCACCCATTCCCTGCCCAGATATTTTGGGGCAGGACCTAATGGGCTCTGCTCCTGAGTCCTGAGCCACAAGACTGGTGTCTAGGGGCCCGTGGCAACTGAGGTCAGAACAGCCCTGTGGCTGCACAAACGGGCACCAGCAGCAGCGTGCAAGGCAGCTTCTTTAGCAATACGCCAGCTGAGCGAAACGTCAGACTCGCTTTCTAAAGCTGCATCAACCGTGGGCTCCCTGCTACCCACAGAGCAGGGGTGGGCAACCATTTTTGACTGGGGCCCACTTCGGAAATTTTTGAAGTGGCCCGGGCTGCCCCGGAAGGGGCGGGGCCTCAGGTGGAAGGGGCGGGGCCAGGACACTTCCGTGCTTCCCCATCCACAGGCCCTGACTGGTCTGGGGGTGAGGGAGCACACAAAGTCTTTGCCCCGCCTTCCCCCCTTCCCCAGAGAGAACCACCAGCTGCTCCAAACATCTGGCAGTTCCTCCTAGGCGCTCGCCTCCCTGGTGATGGGAGGAGACTTCCCGTGGTCCCCCCCCCAGGTCAATCAGGGTCCTGCAAGGAGCGCCACACTTGAAGTCAACCGCCAGCTGAGCAGCGGCTGATAGTTGATTTTAAGTGCTGAACCCCTTGCAGGGCAGGAGGAGACTTGGCGTGCTCCTCCATCCCTAGGCCCTGATTGGCCTGGCGCAGGGGAGCGGCAGGGCCTCTGTGGGCCAGATCCACCCACTTGGAGAGCTGGATCCAGCCCGCGGAGGCCCTTTTGCCCACCCCTGCCATGGAGTTTACTTGATGCTCTTACCTGTAGTTTTATTTGTGCATTTCCTCCCTCTGTCCCTCGGGCCCTGCTGTTTATTTTCCATTGACTGTAAAACAGGGGTGGCCAACCTGTAGTTCTGGAACCACCTGGGGCTCTTCTGAGCTTACTATGGGGCTCCTGGCTCAGGCACCAACTCTGGGGCTGCAGCTACAGGTGCCAAATTTCCAGTGCTCAACTCCTGGCTCACCTCCTCCTCCAAGTGTATTGAACCTTTGCTCCTTCCCTCCCCCACAGGGCCTCCTGAGTGCCATGAAACAGCTGATTGCAGTGGGCAGGAGGCACAGAGAAGGAAGAGGAAGTGCTGATCGGTGGGACTGCTGGTGGGCAAAAGATGCTGGAGACGGGAGAGGAGGCACCTGACGGGGACTGCTCAGAAATTACGATAGCTCTTTGGCAATGTATATTGGTAAACTGTGGCTCCTTCTCAGGCTCAGGTTGGCTACACCTGCTGTAAAACCTGCCACTGGTTTCCTAGCCTGAAAATATGGCAGACTCCACACACACACACACACACACACATCTGCCTTACTAAGGTTTCTCCTGCGGAGTTTCTGCAGCTTCTGATATTTCAGCAGATTAAGTAAAACCTGCAGTGATGGTGTCACTAGTTCTGCCAGGTGAGTGGAACTAAAGGCAGCTGCTTTCCTCCCTCCCGTCAGTGCAGGTATGTTGCAGCCAAGAGCAAAAGCCTTCTGTTTTCAGGGGCTTGCTGTAGATCAAAGGAGAGGCACTGGATGTAGCTGATGTGATTTTTAAGTTACTTGTTCTGCCCCAAAACAACTGTGGCGAACACACTCGGGGCCAGCTCTGCAAGCCACACAGGAGTAGAAAGCACAGATCAGTGTGACACATTGGCACCAATTCTGCTGTCCCTGCAGTATGCACTTTCTGGTAATTAGCTGAGGTTTGGAAGAACCAAGGTTAAGACCCTCAGCTTACATGAGTTTAGATCTCCCGCAGTGGGAGAGTCACAGTTAAAATGTGCCCCCAGGCAAGGTGTGTGGGGGGCTTGGTTCCATACTCTGGAAGAGGTGGAGCCTCAGGCAGAAGGGGCGGGGCCAAACATAGCCAGCCCTCAGCACCGCCCAGACTGCACTACTGGTCCTCCCAGCCCTCAGAGCCACAGTGTGATGCTCTCGCAGCGATTTAAAGGGCTCAAGGCTCCAGCTGTCACCACTGCCATGGGAGCGGCGGCCTCCCCTCCCCCTCCTCCAATCAGCGGGCCTGGGCTGAACATAAGCAGAGCATCGTATGGACTGGGGACATCACACCTGCTTCCCTAGCTTTGTCTCTCTTATGGACGCTGCCCAAGAATGGCTAGTGGAGCAAGGGTTGATAGACATTTCTCATCAGTCAGGTACCTGGCAGGATGGTGTCACATGCAATTCCCACAGCTGTTATGGAACGACTGTGGGATTCCCAGACAGCATTAATGACTCTGACCTTCATTTCATATACAACGAAAATCCCACTCTCTATTACGGGTGGCACTGGACCTCGGCAATAAAAGCACGCCTCATTTCCATGCAACTGACACATACTGCTGGGCCATAGACGGGGTGCAATCTAGGTTCTGTCTCAGCCAACAAGTAAAACCCCTGACCCAAACAGAACACTGAGGGAGGAGAGGAGAGGAGAGGGATGGCTGGGTGGAATACTTAGGCCCAAATAAACTTGCACAGGAAGCTGAATGGGACTTTACAGCAACAAGAGTCAACAAGACCCCTTTCCTGGTTGTCTCTGAACTGACCTGGGGCAAATCTGCCTTTCTGCACAGAGCTCTTGCTAACCTCAGCTGCCCTGCACTTTCTTCAGGTGAGGCTTTACTGATTTCCAGCAGTGTAACCAGTAATAGAGGGTGTCGGACTTTGCAAAACCTCACAGTGCTCCCAGCAGCCTGTTGGAGCAGCGTCTAGGAGCTTTTGCACCCTAGCTTTTCTCCATGGTGCTACTTGCAGCATACTTTGGTGTTGCAGTGGAATCAGGAAGGCGAAAGCGCAAATGGAATTGCGACTGGCTAAGGATGTGAAGGATAACAAGAAAGGTTTCTACAGGCATGTTAACAAGAAGAAGGTGATCAGAGAGGGTGTGCGGCCCCTACTGGATGAAGGAGGTAACCTAGTGACAGATGATGTGGGAAAGCTGAAGTACTCAATGCTTTCTTTGCCTCTGTATTCACGGACAAGGTCGGCTCCTGGACTTCTGTGCTAAGTGACTCAAGATGGGATGAAGATGGACAGCCCGTGGTGGGTAAAGAACAGCTTAGGAACTATTTAGAAAAGCTAAACGTACACAAATCCATGGGTCCGGACTTAATGCATCCGAGGTACTGAGGGAGTTGGCAAATGTCATTGAGGAGCCTTTGGCCATTATCTTTGAAAAGTCGTGGAGATCGGGAGAAATCCCGGATGATTGGAAAAAGGCAAATGTAGTGCCCATCTACAAAAACGGGAAGAAGGACGATCCAGGGAACTATAGGCCGGTCAGTCTTACCTCGGTTCCTGGAAAAATCATGGAAGGGATCCTTAAGGAATCCATTTTGAGGCACTTGGAAGAGAGGAAAGTGATTAGGAATAGTCAGCATGGATTCACAAAGGGCAAGTCGTGCCTGACCAATCTGATCAGCTTCTATGATGAGGTAACTGGCTCTGTGGACGTGGGAAAGTCAGTGGATGTGATATACCTTGACTTTAGCAAGGCTTTTGATACGGTCTCCCACAACATTCTTGCCAGCAAGTTAAGGGAATGCGGATTGGATAAATGGACAGTAAGATGGATAGAAAATGGCTAGAAGGCCGGGCCCAGGGTAGTGATCAACGGCTTGATTTCAGGTTGGCGGTCGGTTTCTAGCGGAGTGCCCCAAGGTTCGGTTCTAGGACCGGTTTTGTTCAATATCTTTATTAATGACCTGGATGAGGGATGGATTGCACCCTCAGCAAGTTTGCGGATGACACTAAGCTAGGGGAGAGTAGATACGCTTGAGGGCAGCGATAGGGTCCAGAGTGACTTAGACAAATTGGAGGATTGGGCCAAAAGAAATCTGATGAAGTTCAACAAGGACAAGTGCAGAGTCCTGCACTTGGGACGGAAGAATCCCAAGCACAGTTACAAGCTGGGACCAACCAGTTAAGTAGTAGTTCTGCAGAAAAGGACCTGGGGTTACAGTGGATGAGAAGCTGGATATGAGTCAACAGTGTGCCCTTGTAGCCAAGAAGGCTAATGGCATATTAGGTTGCATTAAGAGGAGCATTGCCAGCAGATCCAGAGATGTCATTATTCCCCTTTATTCGGCTCTGGTGAGGCCACATCTGAAGTATTGTGTCCAGTTCTGGACCCCCCACTACAAAAAGGATGTGGACGCATTGGAGAGGGTCCAGCGGAGGGCAACCAAAATGATTAGGGGGCTGGAGCATATGACTTATGAGGAGAGGCTGAGGGAGTTGGGTCTGTTTAGTCTGCAGAAGCGAAGAGTGAGGGGGATTTGATAGCAGCCTTCAACTTCCTGAAGGAGGTTCCAAAGAGGATGGAGAGAGGCTGTTCTCAGTAGTGACAGATGGCAGAACAAGGAGCAATGGTCTCAAGTTGTGGTGGGAGAGGTCCAGGTTGGATATTAGGAAAAACTATTTCACTAGGAGGGTAGTGAAGCACTGGAATGGGTTACCTAGGGAAGTAGTGGAATCTCCATCCCTAGAGGTGTTTAAGTCTCGGCTTGACCAAGCCCTGGCTGGGTTTATTTAGTTGGGATTGGTCCTGCCTAGAGCAGGGGGCTGGACTTGATGACCTTCTGAGGTCTCTTCCAGCTCTATGGTTCTATGATTCTATGACCAACACGTGGTAGATGTAGCAGTGTTATTGCACGCAAGAGACAGCAACCAGCGAGTTATACAATGAGGGCCATGCTCAGAGCCTTCTTTCACATTAACTAGGAAAACACTAAGTAGTGTAACGTGGCAGAAATTCTCACCCTACCCCCGAGATCTGTCTGCCCAGCAGATGATATAGAAATATGGTCTTGATTTTCTTCCTTTCCCTCTTTCTCCTGGCATATATGCAATTACAGCTTCTCAGCTTTTCAGGGAAAGCTGGCCTTCAAATTGAAACCTATTGGAAGCGGCTTTCCAGAGGTGCTGAAATGCACTCACAATCGCCATGAAAGTCAATGGAACAGCTCCTGTGTAAATCTGACCGGGATAGGTGGCTACTTTCCACATCCTAATGACAAAGTGCTAAGCACTGGGCACTTAGAATACTTATAGCCCACTCTATTAGCCTCATTTAGCATGGACACTCTAATTGACAACATTTTTTCTCTGTTTTTTTCCCTTCTCTTTCCCTTCCCATCCCCTCTCTTCCTCTGCTATTTACTTGCAACCTGGACCCCTTTGCTCCATTCATGATACTGTTGACATTTTTGTTAGTCTCTGAGGTGCTACAGGACTAGCCCTTGTTTACGTTTTTTCAGTTACCGACTAACACGGCTAACCCTCTGAGACGTGTGAAAATCTGGATCTCACACAATTTTCCCTCCACAACTAGAATGGTGTTTCCAGTTCCAGACTGGTTGCTGCTGGAATTCCCATCTCCCTGGGGCCGCATATTAAATAAGCCCCGGCAATTAAGATCAGCCAGGATTAGCCTGACATTTCCCGTTCCAAAATAACCGCAGCTGGAATTCTCGGCTCACACCTCCTGGGCTGCTGCAGTCACTCCTTGGAAGCAAAAGAGATTCTTCGAGAGCAGCCTTAGCTGCTGATGCTTGTTAATTATGTGGTCCCTATTAAGCCCTTCAGGCTTGAAATAAACATTTTTTTTTCCAGTGCCTAGCAAAGCTAAACACAGTGTTAAGCCTCTGTTCTCAACTGATTCCCATTTTAATTTCCCCTCCTGCACTGCTTTTCTGTTTCGTTGGCTTGCACACGCCAGGCACTTTACTTGATTGCACCAGGGAAGCGCGCTGATGCTGGAAGAACCTTTTCTTCCTTCTGGCTTCATTTCCTCAGGGGTCAGAAGCCTCATTCCAAGGCAGTTGCTGGCCAGGATGGTGAAATACAGGCTTCAGGGCTTTCTGCTGGAGATTTGTAACAGCTGTGAAAGGAAAAGGCCCGCTGAACACAGAGCAAGTTATGCACAGCCTGCTTCTTTGGAGTCACATTGGAGAATGCCCCAGTCGGGCCGGTGAGAAGGCAGGCAATTTCCACACGGAGGAGGATAACAGACCCTGCTGGGTGGCACAGAAACCAGCTTCTGTTCCTTGCCTCCGTGGAGAGCCTGCGAGCGTGACACTGCAGCCGAGAGAGACTCCCAGGCCATCATTAGGGCTTTCTAATGTGCAAGTTAATAAGCTGGAGTCACAGAGATCTTGAAACATAGCCAATTACAGAAACAGTGAGCTCTGCACCATGCAGTGGAGGGAAGATGTTTCTCCAGCAAGTGGGACAGAATGGCCATACATTAGCAGAAAAGCACAACCCACCAGCCTTTACCCATATCTGTCTGCTTTCGTGCTTGGAAGCTGCTATTTGTTTGTGCTTTACATACCACATAATCAACACAATGAAGCAGTCAGCACTTAAAATTCCAGTCTGCAATGCCAGTGGCCACGCTAGGATGACGGACAGCAAGCCGTTTCTCTCATGTAGCGAAGGTTAAAAGCACATTATAGGCCAATAGTCATTGTGGCATTTACCATAAGTCCAGTGCCCCCAGGTGACTGCCCTGCCTTTGTAGTTGCCCTCCAATGACTGCAGATGTCGCTGCATCTGCCAGCAGCTTCAATTAAGATGCTGTCATGACTCTGGTTTCACGGTGGGTATTTATTTACAATGTTCCATCGTCCAGAAACCGGCACTGGAATTTTTAATTTAGGGCTAAAAAACAAAAGCCATCCACTCAAAACATGAAAAACTTCTTCCTCTGACATGCAGCTGCAGTTTACTATATATGAACGTTCTGAAACATACCAGTAAATAGGAATGTGCCAGCCCTGCCCAGCTCAGCCACCAACTCCTTGTACCCGTTACCATCTGCCTGTGATCCCCATGTGTAAAATGGGGGCTAATGGGGTGAGAATAAAATCCATTAATGATTGCAAGACTCAGATGCTAAGGTGAAGCCAATACAAAGTCCCAGGATAAATATGGCTGGGAGTTTCAAAAGCGTTTACAGGAGTTGGGGGCCCCAATGTAATTAAATTTCAGTGGGTGCTGTTAAGGAGCCTATTTTCCCATCCTGCCTCATGCTGTGTAGGACATTGCTTTGGAAGTATGATAGCCCCACTGATTTCAGTACAATCCAGTCCATAAGTACAGACCATTCTTTTGGTAGCAGAATTCACTAAACAAAACAGTTCTAATGAACAGGGAAGGAAGGTAAAGGAAGAGGTAGGTTTTTATCAGGTTCCCAGCACCACTGGTTGGTGACACTCATTTTATACACACCCCAGGCTCCGCTCACTGGGTAAGCTTCTCCATCACTAATTTCCAACAATTATTTGTCTCTAAGAAAGTATATTGGGAGCTAAAATCTAATGCTGGGCAAAAGCTACCCTCCCCCCAAGCTCCTGAGTGTTTTTTAATTCACAAGGAAGAAGAATGGTCTTGTTGGCACAGAGCTAGAATACAGGACATCTAAGTTCAGGTCCCACCTCTGCTACAGACTCAGTGAGTGACCTTCGGCTAGTCACTTGAGCTTAGTCCCCATCAAGCCGGTGGAATGCTGTGGAATTTGTGCACACTCAGCGGAAAACCAGGTCATGCCTCAATTCTCCATCTGTGAAAAGGGGGATGATAATTCTTCCTTACCCCATGGATGATGCATTCCTTAATGTTTGGGTCATGCTAGTAAAACCTCCAGCCCGTTAGCTACCATACCGGCTGCCCTAATCTGGAGTCCTGTTAATCCTCTCTCCAGGCCATTAATCCTCAACCCAAACCCTCAATCTCCTAAAAGCCCATTGCCATAGTTAACAGAAACAGACCAGGCTGCTGCGGCAAGATCAGGAAAGGTTAACATGTAGAGGGGAGGAGATAATAGCCTTTAGGTCCAGTCCCATTCTACCTTATTCTCCCTTAAAACAGACTACAAAGACAGTTAAGAAAGCGCAGGTGCAAGGTTTGGGGGTTGTTTTGTTGGTGATGCATTGTTGGGTTTTTTGTAATTTTTTTAATACACAACCCAGTCATCATTGGGAGGCTATCTAATTAGATAAGATCAGCTATCACAGCTAATAAACTGATGCAAAAATGAGCTCTTACAAGCCATGGACAAAGCCAGATGAGGAAGCTGCTTCCATCCAGTTAATTAGTTTAAGTGAATGTGCATCTGTGCGTCCCTCGTGTGAAATCAAAACCGGGCCAACCCTCCCCAAGCCAGGTGTCACATTGAAAATCCCCCGAAGGCTCCCAGCCATGCAGCCATTGGTCAAATGCGGCCGCATCTGCCCCATTTACCACCCCATCACACAACCCGGCTTGGGCAGCTCCTGCAGGCCTTGCATAGCTCTTTGTTCTACTTGAAAGCAGGTTTTATTTATGGCGGGCGCTAAAGCGGTATTCGGTCCCTGCGGGGGCCCATCTCCAGCTCGGGGAAGGATAGATACAGACAGAGTCTCTGGCAAGGGAGAGAAAAAAATATTCTCCCGTCTGCCACCAATGGACGCACTCAAGATGGGAAAAAAACAAGTCCAGCCTTTGCAAAACCACATCTTCTGGGAGTTCAGTTTTTCAAAATTATCCCAGGGATGAATCAATTTCAAACCACCAACGTTTGGGCTAGAAAGGAGAAATGGTATTTAAAAAAACACCACACTCTGCTTTTGACCTATGTTTTCTCTTTGTTTAACATCTATAGCATTTTATAAATATCCGCCTGTCAGGGTTTTCATAAGGTCACCTATCATCCTCATATTTGAGCAGGTTCCACTTGTAGTAGACACAAAATCTCTCTCTTCCAGCTGCTGGAAGGAATAAACTGAAAGTTGGTGCTGGGATTTTGATGACAATGTTGATTTTGCAAGTCCGTACAAAAAGCATGAGGTTGTCTGGGAAACTTATTGCAGAAAAACTAACTTGGAGAGATGGGTTTTGCGGGTTGTTCTGTATACAGCAAGGCTGTTGTCATGCCTGTGACCCAGCTGACCTCCCTCTGTACTGCTGCAGAGATGGTACTGCAGATGCCGTTAGGAAAATAAATATCTACTGCCACAGATATCTAACTGCACTACGCAGGTGTTGGTATCAATCCCTTTGCTTAAAAATGGGCAATACAAGTATCATTGTCAGTCCCCAGTTTCATTGCTCCCCACTGTAAAGACGATTAATCGTGACCTCCCTAGGGGAAATGGATATTGACTTATCCAAAGCTCAAGTCATGCTTTAGCCATGACCATCATTATTGTTAACATTATGGTAGCACAAAGGGCTTCAGACAAGGACTCCATTGTGCTAAACACTGGGCAAATAAGACAAAGGCAATCCCTGCCCCAGACAGCTCACAATCTGGGATTAGGACAAGATGCAGCAAGTGTATAAAAATAAACAAAAGCGGGAGACAAGAGAAGAGTAAAGTTGGGTGCATTGGCATAAATTAGTAGTCTCAACACTTTTAGTACTCACAGCCAATTCCAAATGGCATTAATTGGTACTGGTTGAACCTCTCCAGTCTGGCACCCTTGGGACCTGATGGGTGCTGAATCAAAGAATTTCCTGAACCCCGGGAGGTCAATATTGCAGTGAGTGGGTTTCTTTTTATTTTGCTGAGGTGAATAAATGGAACAATGCTTGCAATGCTGCTTAGTAACGTAGTACTGGACTGATACACCCTATATAAACCGTCTCCTAGCCAAGGCTTATCGGTTCTCTTCATAACAAAGTAATAGAGATGTAGCCGTGTTAGTCTGGTCTTGCTGAAACAAAAGACAGGACTATGCAGCACTTTAAAGACTAACGGGATGGTTTATTAGGTGATGAGCTTTCGTGGGCCAGACCCACTTCCTCAGACCAAATTGTGGAAGAAAACTTCTTCCACAATTTGATCTGAGGAAGTGGGTCTGGCCCACGAAAGCTCATCACCTAATAAACCATCCCGTTAGTCTTTAAAGTGCTGCATAGTCCTATCTTTTGTTTCTTCATAACAAAGTGTTTGTGTTGTAACACAATTTTACTGTATTGGCAAAAGGACAGATGTAGATAAAGGGCTCTTGGAAGACATTTAGGGGTAAATTAGAGCTAAGTTACAGCACAGAACACTGAGAACCAGAACTGGAGGCTGTAAACAAACTTTATGGGATCGTGGGAAAAGTGGCCACACCCATGGTAAGCAGACAACTAACTAAAATCATGCCGGACCACGGATGTTGCTGGAGAAGAGAATGCCAGACTAGAGAGGTTCAACCTGTAGGTAATCCCCAACAGAGGTAAGTTTTGACTAGTACTCAAGAGTCCGCCACTCGTACAAAAGGAGCAAACATGGTCTTGAGTGCTTGGTCTTGCTGGATTGAACTAATAGGTTATGGTAAATAACCAGGACACAGGATTGGGTGCATATTTCAATGGGGAACTTATAAGCCATTTGTGGTGACTAAATTGACAGTGCAGCCATCTCTTTAGATCACCAGTTTTTCTAGAGCTGCCAGAGATAAGGATCAGTTGTTCAGGAGTGCCGCGACCAAATAGGTCTTTGCTGCCTCTCTCTGCCTGAAATTTCCGTTTGTTCCCCATTGTACATTTTAGTTTTAAAGATCCCAAGAAATCAGCCTTCTCCTCAGACACATGCTCCCATAGCTTAATGGATCACACTGCCCGTGGATTTTGCCTAAAAGTCATCTTACATTTTCCTCTCCTTAAATTCACCCCCCCCTGTTTTGTGTCCCACTTTTCTCTGTTGTTGGAATTAACAGCCCAATATTTGAAGGATGTAGTCAAGATCCCCCAACCCTTATAGGGTTATGTATTTAGCTCTTTTATTTCTTCATACATCACTCATAAGAACATAAGAATGGCCATACTGGGTCAGACCAAAGGTCCATCTAGCCCAGTAGCCTGCCTGCTGACAGTGGCCAGCGCCAGGTGCCCCAGAGGGGGGTGGACCGAAGACAATGATCAAGCGATTTGTCTCGTGCCATCCATCTCCAGCCTCTGACAAACAGAGGCCAGGGACACCATTTCTATCCCCTGGCTAATAGCCTTTTATGGACCTAACCTCCATGAAATTATCTAGCTTCTCTTTAAACTCTGTTATAGTCCTAGCCTTCACAGCCTCCTCTGGCAAGGAGTTCCACAGGTTGACTACGCGCTGTGTGAAGAAGAACTTTCTTTTATTAGTTTTAAACCTGCTACCCATTAATTTCATTTGGTGCCCTCTAGTTCTTCTATTATGGGAACTAATAAATAACTTTTCTTTACTCACTCTCACTGCTGCTCTGATCACTGCTGGTTCTCTTCCTTGAATCCCTTGCAGTTTGCCAATATCCTGTCAACATAGTATCTAAGAAGAAATGCAACAGTTGATGTGCATTTCCTTCAGATGAGCCCTCATCTCTCCACCCTGGGACATGTGGCCCTAGGGTATAGCCCAAAGGTGCACTGGCCAGTCACATTTTAAACTAAGGTTCAACTTATAAGTGGTTTATAAAGAGTTAAATAGATGGTATAAGGAGGTCACAGATATGTGTTAGAGATGGTTAGAAGACAAGAGTAGATGATTTTAACCCATGGGTTATAAGCGAGATGTTGGGCTCTCTAATAATTGATTAACCATGAGTTAAAATATTTATTAACCTTTCATATCTGACAGAGAAATGGAACCTTAATACAAAGTGGAACCTGCTGGCAAGTTTGCAGGGTGTGAGCCAGCTCCTCTCTGTCTTTAACCTTTGATGTCATTTGCAAAAAGTGAGCTAGACAAAGTACCCAAAAATAAGATCTAAAGGCTGCAGTGTAGATGTAGCCTTGTCGGCAGACACAATTCAAATGAAGCACTCATTAGCATTTCTCATGCTCTCATTTGCATAGTCTCTTCCCATCCATTTTGCAGAAGAGGTTTTTGTGCAAAAAACCCGCAGCATTGACGGGGCCATTTTGCGCAAAAAAAACCCTTTTGTGCAAGAACCCTTATTCCTCAAAAAAGCAGGTATACAGGATCTTGCACAAAAGGGTTTTTTGCCCCATCTACACTGCATTTTTTTTTGCACAAAAACCTCTTCTGCAAAACGGATCCAAAGAGACTATGCAAATGAAAGCGCGAGAAATGCTAATGAGTGCTTCATTTGCATTGTCTCTGCCGACAAAGGCTGCCGTGTCAACATAGTCTAAGAGCACGTTTTCCTTCCAATTTCCTTCAGCAACTTGGGTGAATTAGATTCACAGTGACAGCTGGTGAGTGCCATCAAAAATCTGGCAAAAACTCAGCCCGTTGGTTCTCTCCCACTCTCGCTTTCTGCTTTGTTTTGTTCCAAAATATCATCCAGGAGAGTTGTCCTAGCCTGAATTCATTTCTCACTCCCTCTCAACAAGACAGAAAGGAAGACATCAAAAACAAAGCGCCACAATGCTGCCCACTCACCCCTCAGAGGTACCTGTACCTCAGAGTTGGTACAGGCTGTCCTCGCTATAAGTCCAAGATAGGTTCCAAAAAACTTGGACTTAAACAACTTAAAGTGGGGAATTTTTCCCCCCACGGCTGACTTCCATTTGCGCAAATTGTTGGGTTTTTTGTGCATGACTTAAGGCCTCCCATTCTCCGTTCTTATAACACATCATTTCCTACAAGCATCAACGACTTTAGTGCAGAACAGATGTATACTGGGACAACTTATAGCGGGGACACCCTGTATTTGGTTAGAACTGGTCTCCAGTACTCCAACATGAAGTTATTGTTCTTGCCTCTTTGCCTACTTCTCCCAGCACTTTTGTTTCATCAGTTGCCAAGTGAACATTCCTCACGAGTCCAAGAATCTCTCCTTGGCATCTATGGACAAGTATGGCAGTTGAGCTAGGACCCATTGCTTCTCTCATAGCCTAGCCGTAGCCTGCCAATCACCTGTCCTACATGCTGGTGTCTTGCAACTGTGGACCAATGGGGAAAGGTCCCCCACACAAAAATGGTCCAATCTTCTGACCCATTGGTGGGTCTTAAGAAATGCTCTCCCGGAGTAAAGAAACAAACACAAGGCAGAGAAAACATTTGTGAACAGAACATTCAAGTGCTAAGGTTGTTAAATAAGGTGGTTCATATGCTGATGAAACAGTCACCTGGGAACATAACGTTCACCCAAGGCAAGAGAATGGGAACTGAAAAATGTCTAGTGATTTCGTAACCTCTAAACTGCTCTAAGTTCCTACCATGCCATCTATAGTTAACACATTTTAGTTTTCAATGGCTAGGGATAGGATGAAAGGTGACTGTGAGGTGAGATGGGCAGATGCATTTGAGCAGATTCAATGTGACGTTTGACTTTGTAAAACAAAAGATGAGTGAGTCAAAATCTTCTCCACTTCCATGTCCAGTGGTTTGAGATTTCAGACACTCTCCCAGCCCTGCTCGTTCCTTGCCTGCAGTTGGAGGGTAAGTTCTTTAGTGCAGAGACCGTCTGCTTACTCTGTGTGTGCTGTTTGCAGCACAATGGGGACCCCTGACCAGTGTTCTCTGTAAGCTGAGCGCTTGGGCGGCTCACCAGGAGAGATTCAAATGTCACTCAGCTGATTAGCAGAGCACCCACAGCTGCCTGCGGGTGGTGCACATCCACACACACACACACACACCCCTGGGTGCATATAACAAAATTTATTCCACACATGGATGGAAAAAAGAGGGAACAATGCCCTAAGTAGAGCCCCTAGGCACTCAAGTAATTAGTTATTTAATAATAAAGATAACAGCAACCGACCTGGCAATGGAAAACTAAGTGGCAAGTTATCATCACTGCTCCTGATCAGCAAAGAACTGTATGCCTATTTTGTGTCTTCTCTGTCCTCTGCATGCCTTTTGGATTGTAAATTCTTTGAGGCAGAATCTGTGACTGTCTTTAAGTTGGTCTGCGAGGCCCCAGTTGGGTTGGCCTCTTGGCACAATGCAATACAAATGTTTAACAACAACGCTTCCTCCCTTTCTATCTCCTATTTCTCTGTCTACAACAGAACCCAGCTTTTTGCCAGATTTGGAGATCTAGAACCTTGTGACATTCCAGTGGGCCCTAAATCATGGATTCCAGACACTCCTACTCCTGGTCTAATCATTACGGTGTATGTTGAATGTCTCTGGTGGCAATTCTCACACTGAGAAGGCTGAGGAAGACTTTGGTCTGGGAGCTCCTCTGACACACCTTACATCTTGTGGAACGTTGAGCTTTTTCCAACTGACGTACTAAGTCATGAAAGTTTCAGTCAGGGCCGCAGAAGCTAGAAGGCGGGTTTTTCAGAAGAGTGCCATGGGTTACAGAGTACAAGCCCCACAGAGGTCAATGCCATTTCTCCTCCTGAGTCGCTTAGGCCTCTAAAATTTCCCACTAGCTCTTCCCCCTCTCTGCTAGATCACCACATCCCTTCCCTCTTAAGGGCTCGGTATCCTCACCCAGCAGAGGATCCATCCGATGCTAAACTACAGCACACCTGATCCTCAAGACTGACCATGCCCTCTGGCAGAAGTTCTTTCCTGCCTTTTGGCTGTCACTGAGCAATGCCAATGGCAGACATTCTCCTCAGGAACCATTTGGGACTGTCTGAAAATCACCAGGAGAGTAAGTGACAGGCAAGCACAACGCGGGTCTGGGTGATCCCCGTGTAAACACTAGTAACTGTCATTAGTGTTTGGAAATAAAGTCTTTCAGTTTAATGAAACCTGGCACTGCTAAAGCAGAGGAGTGACAATAAAACAATGCTGGCTTTTACGCTGTCACAGGAGATCTAGACTACTGCACCTGCCAGGAGCAGTACCGGCGAACGGCCCTATGGACCACGGCACCACTTCTTGCTGTTCTCCTGAGCCTTGATAACAAGCGTCTTGGATTCCTCTCGCTGCAGAAAGCCAAGCTGCCCCAGTGAGGCCAGATCCACCACCAGGCAGCCTCAGCAAATTTCATTTACATCCTTGTTATCCTCCGGCCTCGTGCTCCGGCTTGCCAGTCTCAGCTTCAGAAGCACGCGCCTGCAGCAACTGGGGCTGGCGGAGCAGCTGTGCCGGGCCCCCATCTTTTGCAGCTGGCACTTGGGTGGGTAGAAAGCAAACCCAAGGGACATGGGAGCCCACATTGCCAGGCCAGCAGAACTGGAAAGTAGGGCTGTCAATTGACATGCGTTAACACCTGTGATTAATGCAGTCCAGGATTAACGAGTTACATTTTTAACGCGTTAATCGCAGGTGTTAATGCTGCACTGCCCTTTTGAAGTTCTGCTGCGGCGCTTCAAAGAGGCAGCACTACGTGGAGCCCAGGATCAGCTGGGGAGTCTCCAGCTGACCCCAGGCTGCACTGCTCCTTTGTAATGCACAGAGGCGGCATTTCTAAGGAGCAGACACCTCACAGCTGAGCCGGGGATCACCTGTTGCAGCTGCCCCTTAGAAAGCTGCGTCCACGTGCGTTTGAAAGGGGCAGCCCTGGAGCCTGGGGTTGGCTGGGGAGTCCACTGCGGCGCAGAGCCCAGGATCAGCTGGGCAGTCCCCAGCTGACCCCAGCAAGAGGCAGCGTTTTAAAGGGGCAGCCATGGAGCCCGGGGTCAGCTGGGGACTCCCAGCTGATCCTGGGCTCCCCATGGCATCGGAACCCAGGGTCAGCTGGGCACTCCAGCTGATCCTGGGCTCCTTGTTGCGCTGCCCCTTGGAAACGCTGCCTCGGTGCTTCAAAGGGGCAGCACTGCACGGATCCCAGGGTCAGCTGGGGACTCTATCTGATCCCGGTCTCCATGCAGCGCTGCCCCGTTGAAAGGCCACGGCGGCATTTCAAAGGGGAAGCGCATGCAATTAAGCACACAATTAATCTTAATTACATTTTTTAATCGCTTGACAGCCCTACTGGAAAGGTAAAGCATTGGCTTTAAATAATTAAGCCGAAGCGTTAAGCTTCATATAAGCAGTGCAAAAAAAATGTAATATTGCCCCATCACATCACCACTCATCCTGCCTTGCCATTCACTCTGCCTATATCATTATGCGCACTGGCCAGGAAGCTAGGGGTTATCAGGGGCTCCATAAGGTATTCCCCTCCCTCTGGGCCAAGCACACGGCCTGAGTAGCCAACGACTCCTTTATCCTCTTGCAGGCGAGACACACAGCAGCAGCCCCGCTGCGACTCCAGATTGCTGCTGTCAGATTGCTTCTCTTGCAGAGCTGGTGAAGGAATTAGAGAGGCAGGGAGTGTGCAGGCTGCAGCGTGCAGTGTGTCAGCCTTGCACGCAGCTCTGTAGAGAGGCAGGGAGTGTGCAGGCTGCAGCGTGCAGTGTGTCAGCCTTGCACGCAGCTCTGTAGAGAGGCAGGGAGTGTGCAGGCTGCAGCGTGCAGTGTGTCAGCCTTGGACGCAGCTCTGTTTTCACCGGTGCTGTCCAGTCAGGCAAGGATGACAGGAACAGTGCGTGCAAGCCCTGAAGGCCTGTAACCTCACTGTTTGGTCCAGCCTGAGCCTCGCAACCAGTCCCTGTGCAGTTCTAAACAGCGGCAGCATCTAGGAGTCATCCCGGGGAGCTTTGCAGTCATGACCCGAGTTTCGAGGAGGGATTTGGCGGTGGACAGGAAAGCCACTTGCATTCCCACCTAATCCTCCCTCTGGGCCTGAGATGCAGGTTGTCGTCAGATTTCTCAAGCTTTCAGTCCTGCCTCCAAAACCTCGCCTCTCTGAAAGCTGCCGCTGGGAACGCGACGCTGAGCAGAGCGGAGGAGGGATGGAGTGAGGAGACCTGCTTAGGCAGGCTGGGAGAAAGACAGCGCTTGGGCTTCTGTGACTCATTCAGGCCCCAGAACCATTTCAGCTCAGGAACCAGACTGAAAAACCAACCACCCCAGAGCGGAGGACCAGAGCTTCAGCTCTGCAGCAGCGTAGCCCCGTCCGAGTCAAGGGATCTCCTGTTGATTTACACCAGCTGAGGGTGCGTCTACACGGCAAAGTTATTCCGGAATAACGGTTGTTATTCCGAAATAACCATGCGAGCGTCTACACAGCAATACTGTTATTTTGAAATAATTTCAAAATAAGGGGAGGTTTATTCCGACTTCTGTAAAGCTCATTCTGTAATGCCTATTCCAAAATAAAAAACAGGACTATGCAGCACTTTAAAGACTAACAAGATGGTTTATTAGGTGATGAGCTTTCATGGGCCAGACCCACTTCCTCAGATCAAACTGTGGAAGAAAATTGGCATGACCATATATACCAAAGGGATACAATCAGTGAACACATATAAAAGGACAAATCAAATTTATCCTTTTATATGTGTTCACTTTTTGATTGTATCCCTTTGTATATGGTCATGCCAATTTTCTTCCACTATTTGATCTGAGGAAGTGGGTCTGGCCCACGAAAGCTCATTACCTAATAAACCATCTTGTTAGTCTTTAAAGTGCTGCATAGTCCTGGTTTTTGTTTCAGCTAGACCAGACTAACACGGCTGCATCTCTATTAACAGATAACTATTTTATAACAGATAACTAGACCAGACTAACACAGATAACTATTTTGGAATAGGGTCTGTGTAGACGCTCCACTTCTGCTATTTTGAAATAGACCCTCCCCAGGGCCATTCTAATTTATTCCTCCCCAGTGCCTCCTGGGGCTCTAAATCGAGATAGCACGTCTGCATTAGGGAACCCTGCCTCAAACCAATTCTGAGGCTTCCCTGCAGTGTAGATGTGCTATTTCGAAATAAGCTATTTCAGAATAACTATTCCGGAATAGCTTATTCCGAAATAACTGTGCAGTGTAGACGTAGCCGGAGAGACTACTGCTCAGAGAAAAGGCTGGGCATCGAAGATATGCTAGGGGCAAAGGTATAGGGAGGAAACCTACGAGGATAACCTCAGGCTCTGCAATTGCCCCTTTTGACACTCAGTGCATGAGAAAAGGGAAGCATTACCACTGGCCAGGGCACTATGAGAGAGGGTGTGAGGATGTATCAGTAGTGGGCAACCTGCAGACCATCAAGGTAATCCAATTGCAGGCCGCCAGACATTTTGCTGATGTTGATTGTCTGCAGGCACCGCCCCCCTCCATCTCCTCACACCCCTGTAGCTTCCAGTGGCCTGCAAGCAAAGGGGCTGCAGGGACAAACTGGACACCTCTTTCCAGAACAGAACTACTGCCACTGGAAGCTAGGGGGGAGGGGAGTGCATACAGATAGTCAACATCAGCAAAATGTCTCACGGCCTGCAACTGGATCACCCTGGACCACAGGTTGCCCACCACTGGGATAGATCCATCTTGTATTGGCAAGACTATCCCACAGTCTAATAGAGCTCATTGTTAGGAAGCTGATCTTTACCAGCATTTGTCTTTCCTTCATTTCATCCCATTATTTCTAGCAGGAGCTATGTCAGCACTGGAGGCCAGTGCTCACAGTGGTCTGATCATGCCCAACACCCAAGAGAGTCAACCAAGCCTGCAGCCGAGCCTTCTCTAAGCTTGAAACAGCTTCATTGTAAAAGATGTTGCCTACCCTTTGGGGAACCTGTTCCACTGTGAGCTGCAAAGCCAAACGAAAGCCCAGAAATTGCCATTAAGTGCCCCAACTAAAGAGTCTGCAGGGCCACATTGTAGCTAATCTTTCAAAAATTATGATCCCCACCCATTTGGGATATAAGAAAATCAATAATAATCACTGGAGATGATTGACCAACCATCACCAACATTTTTCTCACGTTTTTGTTTACAACAAAAAGTGAAAATTGCATGGGGGAAAAATCAAGTTTCAGAAAATGTCATCCTGTATTAGTAACAAGAATCCTTGCAAGCGAGCAAAATGCAATCCAGAAGGCAACATTCCATAATATCACAAACACTCTGCAAATTTAGGCATGTCACAGAATAAGCTAAGAAATAAATCATTGGGTTTCCACGAGTGGGAGGGAAAGGACAATTTCAAATCACCTCTGTGAAATTTCTCTGATTTCGGAATCCCTTTACCAGCTGCTTAATGGAGGAGCTGGATGTGTGGTTTTGGTCATTACTTAGACCTTAGTTATATGGGGGAATTGACCGGAATAGGCGCATGTCTGCACTACGAAATGATTTAGAAATAATAATAAGAGAAAGATTTAATAACTCTCAAAATAACAAAATCAAAATAGTGTGTCCACACTGCAGGGAAGCCTTGAAATTAGTCCAAGGCAGGCTCCCTTAATGTGGATGTGCGACTTTGACTTAGAGCCCCAGGAATCGCTGGGGAGTAATTAGTTCAAATTACTCTGGGGACTAGTTATTTTGAAATAGCAGCACCGGAGCATCCACCCTATCGCTATTTTGAAATAACTCTTTCAAAATTAGCGTTATTCCCCGAGGAAAGCAGGAGTACAGATTTCAAAGTAAATGGCCCGTTATTTCGAAATAACGGGCTTAATAGAGTGGACACTCTGCTTATTAATTCGACCTAAGGTGGGTTATTTCAAAATAAAGCCCTCGTGTAGACCGGAGCCATGAGTAGCAGAATAAGCTATTCTGGAATTGTTTCTATTTGATTCTGGAATAGCGTGTCTATATAGGGAGTGACCTCAAAATAGTTTCTTCCCTCGTAGCTATTCCAGTCAATTTCTCCATATAGGAAAGACCTCTGTTCACATTTTTTCTTTGCGCGTCACCTTTAACTGGATAGTTAACATCTCATATTTCCAGGCATTATTATCAGCAGCATCACGTATCATCTTATCTGGAGCCGATAACACCACTGAACAAGCTCGCAGTGCCTCTCTGTCCCCAGGCTTCTGTCAAGGTTATTCTCCGTGGTTTAGCTTCTTTTGTGTGAATATAAATATGCAAATCTGCCACTTTTAAAATACCTGCTCTTAGCAAATGCATGAAGCTCTGTGACCACAGGTACTTGACCTGCTTGTAAGAAGCAATGATTGCATGGTGCTGAGTTTTTAGAATTTGCATTGTAAGTAACAGAAAACGAGCCTAATATCTGCAAACATGTCGCCGTCTGGTGGCTAGTCCCAGCAGCTATATTGGCACCTACTTTCTTACCAGTAAAAGATAAAAGGGAGATTAGTTAACAAGGTTAGAGGCCTGTCATGTGGTGCTGACATCCCTTGATTCAATCCCAGTGACAGCTGTGGGCTCAGACCTAGTACAAGTTGAACCTCTCTAGTCTGGCACCCTTGGGACCTAACTGGTGCCGAACCCGAGAATTTGCCAAACCACGGGAGGTCAATATTGTCTAGCAGCATTTCCAACACTTCCACTGCTTCCTGGGCCCTTAGAAGACATTTAGGGATAAATTAGAGCTAAACAGCAGCACAGAGCCTGGACTGGTGGCTGTAAACAAACTTTATGGGACCACAGGAAATTTGGCCACCCCCCATGATAAGCGGACATCCAGTTAACTAAAATCACACCAGACCATGGAGTTTGCCAGACCAGAGCGTGCCGGACTAGATAGCTTAATCTGTGGCTAGTATTTGTCCTGCAATAGCACCTAGAACCTAGGTTCTAAGACTTCCTAGTGCTAGGTGCTGTGCAAACATGGAAGTAAAGACAATCCCTTCTCCAAAGTGTTCACAGTGCGTGTGGCCACAATTTGTTGCCCCTATATCCCAATGAACAGCGGTCATGTACTCAAGGCTAGGCAGTACATGGCATTCGTGGGTTTAAAGGGCAGTGAGGGTGTGTGTGATATGAAAGAAGCATCCACGATAAATGCTAGCAAACTCTTGTCTGTTGCCAGCTGGGAAGATGAGAAAAAGGAGCAGAGCATGCGAGTGAGCATGAAGCTTTTGTTCCTAGCTTTGCCACAGTCTGCCTGGGAAAATGTGGGTAACATTTTCAAATCTGCCGGAATGACTTAGGTGCCTAAATCCCATTTTCTAAAGTGGCTTGGACACAAGCCCAGATTTTTAAAGCTATTTTAGCCACTCGGCATTGAACTCCTTAGACAGTTTAGGAGCCTAAATCATGTTTTCAAAATGGATTTGGACACCCAGGAGTCAAAATATCAACTGCCAATGGAATTTAGGTTCTTATGTGCCTAAATCCCTCCTGAAAATATGAGATAGGCTCCTCAACCTGTTAGGAGTACAGCAATGCCTAAGCAGCTTTAAAAATCTGGGTTGGAAGGATCTAAGTCCCATTGACTTTTCCTGAGACTTAAGCCCATCTTTTAAAAAGCATGGTAGGTGCGAAAAGAGGCAGTGGACATCTAGAAGAATTTGGGGTCCATCACACCCACATGTTAGCACAAAGGCTGGAACATTTTTCTCCTCTGCTGCCCCTCATGCTTGGTAGGCATTTCCTAAAACTTGTCAAGTTTCCTTATTGTCCTCCTTTATATCCCTTCTTAGATTCGGCTTGCCATGAGACCTACTGAAACTTGAACAATGAACACATGGTTGGTTAGCTGAGATCGCTGCCCATCTTGCTGACTCCATTTTTTTCCTCGTGGCACTGCAGGTCCTGGTCTGTGACTGGTGTTTCTAGATTCTACCAGAACATAAATTTAATAAATAGTAAGAAGGATGAGAAAAGGCTTTGGGAAAGGGAACCAAACTCCTCCTTCCCTTGGTACTTCACTCAAAATTATTCTCCCTCATCATCATCTCTGGAGGAATCTGAGCTTTTAATCATTTGAGAAATTTCTCCATAGAAACATGCCATTGCTTTGCCTCCCCTATACTGCGGCCATGGGACAGGATGTAAAGCAACCATGGGATGCCCTCAGCAAAGCACAATCGAAAGGGAGAAAGTAGGAGATGCCACATAAAACCTGCAATAGAAAGGAAAGAAAAACTTCATGAGGGAGGAAGTAATGGGAACCAGCAGAGACATCGTATCCATAAGATGATTCAGGGATGCAGCCCCATGATTTGGAAGGCCCTGAGACAGCCACTCAACCATCCTTTGCTAGCTGCGGGGTCTAGAGTAGCCTAGAGGTTTGCCTGGGGGGCCTGGCGTGGGGCAGTAGCAGGGGTCAGGGCCTGAGCAGATCTCTTTCTATCCTCCAGGTCTTCATTCATAGCCATGGAGACAGCTAAACAGCCCAGATTCAGATTCTCCTGGAGTAGGGAGGCACTGAGGGTATGTCTACATGAGCCACCCTAGTTCGAACTAGGGTGGCTAATGTAGTCATTCGAACTTGCAAATGAAGCCCGGGATTAAAATATCCCGGGCTTTCTTTGCATGTTCCCGGGCGCCGCCATTTTTAAATGCCCGGTAGTTCGAACTCCAGTAGTTCAAACTAAAGCCCCTAATTCGGACTACCGTTACTCCTCATTGCAGGAGGAGTAATGGTAGTCCGAATTAGGGGCTTTAGTTTGAACTACCTAGACCGTGCCGCGTGTAGCCGTGGGCACGGAGTTCGAACTACTGGGCATTTAAAAATGGCGGCGCCCGGGAGTAACGCCAAATTCGAAATAGCTATTTCGAATTAAGCGCTGTGTAGACACTTAATTCGAAATAGGGGGCCTCCAACCCTTTCCAGGGAGCCCTGGTGGCCACTCTGGGCACAACCAGGAAAACTTACTCTCCTCTCCCCCAGCCCCAGAGCCATTAAAGGGGTAGACCCTGGCCACAGTGCCTGTGCCAGCTCCAAGCCTGCCAGCCCAGACCCAGCAGTGGCCACTGGGGCCCCTGACCCAGTGGCCCCAAAACATGAGCCAGCAAGCCACTGGCAGCCAGCCCTCCACCGCTCCCCAGGAGCAGTCTGCCAGCTCCCAGGAGCCTGACAGGGGCTGGAGAAGGCGGGCACCTTCCTGGTCCAGGGTGGAGATCATGGACCTTATTCAGGTTTGGGGGGGGATGCCCCCAACGTCCATGATCTCCGCACTAGATGGAGGAATGCAGCTGTCTATGGCAGGACAGCTGCCAGCCTGGCCACCAAAGGCCACAAGCGAACCCAGGAGCAGGTTAGCATGAAAGTCAAGTTGGTCCGGTGAGACCCCCAACCCTGAGCCCTGAGCTTCCCCTCCCCCTTCTTCCCCTTGCTTCCCCCTTCCAGCTCCCTCCTCCCAGGTTTCCCCCTCCACTCTCTCACGCTCTCTCTTCCCCTCTCCCACCTCCTTTTCCCAGTCTCCCCAAAGGTTCATCCTCCCGCCCCCCCCAGTTTTGTTCAATAAAACCAGTTTCTATTTTTGAACATCCGTGTCTTTTATTTCACATCAGGAAGGGGGGCTAGGGAGGGGTAAGTGGAAGGACATGAGGGAGGACTGGGGCATGAGCCCCCGGTGGGGAGGACCGGGGAGGCTCTGAGGGCTCCTCGGGGTGGACGCTCTCCCGCAGGGCCTCCTGGATCCTGACAGCCCCTCGATGGACCCCCCGGATGGCAGCCTGCAGCAAGTGCAGCCAGGCTGATGGCAACGACCCTACGAGACGCATCGGCGTGCCCAGGGGCAGCTCTGGCTCCATGTGGCCAAGTGGTGTGGTGTCCCGAGTTCGGGCACTCAAGGCACTCCAAGACAGGACTGCTTTGCTGTCCCTCATCGAGGTAGACAAGCAAGCGGGGAACCCTGAGAACTGTCTGTCCGGGGTGAGGGTAGGGTCCCTTTAAGCACGGAGCTCAGTTAGCCTCAGGCAGCAGCCCCACACATTAAGTCCTAACCTGATGCCCTGACGGCACTGGTTCCGGTCAGCCTTAACTTCGGTTCAGGGTCCACTCAGTGTGGACGTGCTATTTCGAAATAGCAAAATGCTATTTCGAAATAGTTTTTGTGTATAGATGCGTTATTTCGAATTAAGTTAATTTGAAATAGCGCTGTAGTGTAGACATACCCAAAGTGGCTCAGTCCTTAAATATGGAACAATGCTTCCAGTTATCAGATCACTGGATCTCACTGGTGCCAGTGTGGATCCCAAAGCATTTCTCTTGTTTTTCTTAGAAATGAGTCAAAGTCAGTAGCGTTACCCTGAGTTCTGGCTCCTGGGCCAGCAGCCTTCTGTCTCAGGGTATGTCTACACTACAGCGTTAATTCGAGTCATCTTAATTCGAAATAGTTAATCCGAATTAAGCTAGTTCAAATTAACATATCTACACACAAAATGCAGTTCGAATTAGCATTTTGCTAATTTGAAATACCACGTCCACACTGAGTGCACACTGATTCAGATTTAAGGCTGGCCGGAACCAGGTCGGGGGAGGGCATCAGGTCAGGAGTGTCTTTGTGTGGCTGTTGCCTGAGGCTATCTGAGGCTTGTGCTTAAAGGGACACACACACACACACACACACACACACACACACACACAGGCAGCCGGTTCCCAGGTGTCCCTGCTTGCTTGCCTGCTTCACTGAGGGACAGCAAAGCATTTTGTCTCTGCATGCTCTGGTTGCCTTCACTCGGGAAACCACAGCACTATGCAACATGGAGCCAGAGCTGCCCCTGGGCGCTCTGGTGCTTCTTGTGAACATGTTGCTGCGAGCCTGGCTGCACTTTCTGCAGGCTGCCATCTGGGAGGTCCATCGAGGGGCTGTCAGTATCCAGGAGGCCCTGAGGGAGAGCTTCCACCCTGAGGAGCACTCAGAGCCTCCCTGGTCTGCCCCACTGGAGGTTTGTGCCTCATTCCTCCCTCACGTCCTCCCACTTACCCCTCCCCCCAACTCCGCTTCCTGATGTCAAATAAAATACATGTATTTTCATGAACACAAACTCTCTTTATTTAACAAAACTGGCGGGGGGAGGGAATGAAACTGTGGTGAGACTGGGGAAAGGAGGTGGGAGAGGGGAGAAGAGAGGGTGGGAGAGGGGAGGGAGAAACCTGGGAGGAGGGAGCTGGAAGGGGGAAGCAAGGGGAAGAAGGGGGAGGGGAAGCTATGATTCTATGATTCTAAGCTCAGGGCTCAGGGTTGGGGGTCTCGCTGGACCACCTTGATTTTCATGCAAACGTGCTCCTGGGTTCGCATGTGGCCTTTGGTGGCCAGGCTGGCAGTTCTCCTGCCATAGACGACCACGTTTCTCCATCTAGTACAGAGATCATGGATGTTGGGGACATCCCCCCCAAACCTGAGTAAGGTCCACCCTGATCTCCGCCCTGGACCAGGAAGGTGCCCGCCTTCTCCGGGCCCTGTCAGGCTCCTGGGAGCTGGCAGACTGCTCCTGGGGAGCGGTGGAGGGCTGGCTGCCAGTGGCTTGCTGGCTCATGTTTTGAGGCCACTGGATCAGGGGCAGTGACTGCTGGCTCTGGGCCGGGAGGCTTGGAGCTGGCACAGGCACTGTTGCCATAGTCTACCCCGTTAAGGGCTCCAGGGAGGGCAGAGGAGGGAAAGGAGTGTTCTTGCTTGAGGCTGGAGTGGCCACCAGGGCACCCTGGGAAGGCTGGAGGCCCCCTATTTCGAAATAAGTGTCTACACAGCACTTATTTCGAATTAGCTAATTCGAGTTTGGTGTTACTCCTCGTAGAATGAGGCTTACCAAATTCTAATTAAGCGCCCCGCTATTTCGAATTTTATTCAAAATAGTGGTTTGCCTGTGTAGACACTATTAAAGTTAATTCGAAATAACAGCTGTTATTTCGAATTAACTTTGATGTGTAGACATATCCTCAGAGACCAGTAGGCATTGCAACCCAGCCTCCTCCAAACGACAGAGAGAGAAACCCGAAAAGAATAAGTCTGAGTTCAGCTCAGATAAGCAGCAGAAGGTGGGGATGCTCAGCTGTGCCTCTAGGATCAGTAATACCATAGCGCAGTGGTGGGCAACCTGCAGCCCATCCGGGTTCTATGCATGGCGCACGAGACATTTTGTTTTCACAGGGCTGTCAGATTATGCTGGTTTCCATTAATGTAATTTTTTCCCTACCAGTATTATTAAAGTAACACACACGTAAAGCAAGGACACAGGAAGTGAAGTGCGTTCTGATTGCACACGACTTTGACCGTGAGACCCGTGTGCTCCCTCTGCATGCAATCAACACGCTGCAATGGGTAAATCGGCACAGCCCTGCAATTTCTAGGTACACAAGCGCAGAGAGCAAAACTGAGCTATCCCGTCTTGGGTAGGACAATCTTGCAGCCCACTGAGATGGAAGAGGACCACTCATATGGCCCACTCATCAGCCTCAGTTGGCCATGAGGCTTTCTCTATGGCAGCCATAAGACAGCAGGTCTTCCCATAGGGTATGTCTACACTGCAGAGTTTTTGCACAAAAACTCACAGAGCGTCCACACCTCAAGCGTGTTTTTGCTCAATAAAATTTACAGTGAATTGACAGAAGAGAGGGGTTTTTGTGATATAGGTATTCTTCTATGAGGAATAACTCCTTCTTGTTCAAAAAGGTGTGTGTGGATGGGCAACAGGGGTTTTTTGCACAAAAAACATCCTATTGAAAGAAGCACCGGTGCCCTGGTGGCCATTCTGTGAATGGCAATCAGAGCTTTCTTGGGAGAGAGTGTCCATGCAGTCTGGACACTCTCTTGTGCAAAAGCACATTGCTTTTCCGATGCACTTTTGTAGTGTGGACGCGCTCTTGCGCACAAAGTTTTTGTGGAAGATCTCTGATAAAAGCTTCTTGCGCAAGAAGCCTGAAGTCTAGACGTGGCCATAAAGTGTCAACACTTTCAAACCCAGCTAGAAAAAAACCTCAGGAACAGCTACCCATGAGGCATCTCAGCACTGTAGGTACCAGGTGTAAAAATATCCCATATTAAAGCACCGACTTTATTGCTGTTGAAAAGGATCAGCTCAGGTGAGGGCCGTATCAAAAGTAAACGCAACTCCCCTGTCTTTTCTATGTGAATTCTACCATTCCAGAAGCAGCTGTTTTGACACAATGCAGATTCATCTGGGGCTAGTAAGCAAGGGCCACCGCTAAAACATTTCAATTGAAAGAAAAAACGTAATTATCAAGCTGGCTGTTTTTCAGACATAGGCAGGGGAAATTGACTATGTTGATTCATTTAGCTCAGGCACAGTCAGGCCAAAAATCAATCTTGTCAAAAACACATCAACTACAATTCCAAAAAAGGGCTTTTATATTATTTTTTATTTTTAAAAGGATGCGGCGTGAAGGAGCATACATCATGGCAATCCAGGGCTTTGCTGGAAGCAAATTTATCATTTGCTTTGAAGGAGTAAATATGTTATTCACTTTCTACCTTTCCTCAATATTTATCAGCCCACTTGGCAAAGCACTAAGCTCGGCTTCAAAAAAGCCCCATCCCAAGGTCACAGGAGAGCAAAGAGAAAGCAGCAAGATCAAAATGCGCCCATATCAGATGCATCAACCCATTTTTAACACCCTCTGGGAAGCCTTCAGCATAACCACTGTGACGGGCAAGATATAAAAACCTTCAGAGAAGAGAAGCCTGCAGCCACATTATAGACTCACTTTGTGTTTAAAAATAAGGACTGTGTTTCCATTTTAATCAGTAAGGCCCCGGTCCTACAGACAGCGCCCTGCACCCAAGCAAAGTTTTCAGTGGGCACCAAAGTCTGTCTGCATGGATCAGTTTGCAGAATTATAACTTAAAGGGGATTAAAGGAAAGGGGCCTGATTCACTATTGTCTTATTCCAATGCGACAGATATGCCAATGTGTAAGGCCTTTCAACTGGAAGAATGCCATAGGACTCCGTCCCAGGCCCCCTGAGGGCATGTCTACACTACAGAGTTATTGCAAAATAACTCCTGTTATTTTGAAATGACAAGGTGAGTGTCCAGACAGCAAGTCCCTTATTTCGAAATAACAGGCTTGTTATTTCAAAATAATAACCCCTCATTCTACGAGGAGTAGCACCTGTTTCAAAATTGCTATTTCAAAATAGGGTTAGTATAGATGCTCAGCTGCTGTTATTTCGAAATAACAACTCCCCAGTGTCATTCAAAGTAACTACTCCCCAGTACTTCCTGGGGCTCTAAGTCAAGGTAGCGCATCCACATTGAGGGAGCCTGCCTCGGGCTAATTTTGAGGTTTCCATGAACATGGACATGCTATTTCGAACTAGTTATTTTGGGAGTTATTTTGAAATAACTTGGTAATGTAGACATAGCCTGATGAACTAACAAGATTATTTCCTTACATCCATTACAATGAGGCAATGGGTGCATATATAAGAGGAGGGAACACTGCAGAGGTGAGGAGGTATAGATTAGGAGTTACAGTCAGTGTACACCTGCGGTCACATCCTCAGCCAGGGTAAACTGGTATCACTCCATTGACCTTGATGGAGCTGATCCAATTTCAATCAGCTGACGATCGGTGCCTGTGTCATGTAATACAACCGTGCCCATGTAGTCACAAATCACGATCCAGGCACTCAAAGTGACACAGCTGTCAAATAACGCACTTGGTCACATTTTTCAAGCTTTTCTCCTCCATCCTGAGAGGGTAGAAACGTGCACCCCTTTAAAAAAATGAAAGCTGAGTTTTCCCCTAATTGCATGACTCCAGGAGCTCGGGGGCTTTAAGTAAAATAAATATAACACTTGTGACCACTGGCAACATAGGTTGGTCAATGATTACTTTAGCGGTGCATCCTGTTTGGCACACCTTTCCTCCAATAGTTCAGCTGATAATCTAATAAAACCAGCATCCAGCAGAGAACTTAAATATGTGCATGGGCACAGCACCGGAAGGCCAAGTGACTTGCCCAAGATCACCCAGCAGGTCAGTAGCAGAGCCAGGACTAGCCCATTAGTCCTTCTTACTCAGCGCACTATCCATTACACCATACTGCCTGCCTAATAAGCCACTGATGTTGTTCTCCCATGAAAGCAATGGCAGGGAGTGTCTAACATGTACAATATTTTCATTTAAACATTATGTAACATAGCAACTGAAGGCTGCTGTAAATGGTCGCCTGCCCACTGTTGGTTCTGTGCAGAACTTGTCATGCAAAACCCTCCCTGCCAAGATGGAGGATGACCTTTCGGTCTGTGCAACCACATTCACAATCCTACCCAGTGTAACCCCCTTTTTCCTCCCCAGGTTTCTCAGGAGCAGGCCACACTCACAGGTGTGCCTGGGCGCTTGATGGTTTTAACATAAAAGGAGATCCTGAGTACCCCAGTGGTGATGTTGTTTAGTTGGGGATTCCCTATGCACCCCCTTGCTGCAGTCCCTGGCTCATAAAGAATATACAGTGGTGGTGCCTCCACCTGGCTGGCCCTGTACACACTTAATGGTGTGTCTTGGGAGCCTCCAGGAATAAAATTATTCCAACAATAATCTGGATCTAACTCCAGGACAACAATTATAAATTATAAATAATATACATCTAATTGATTACATTAGAAATAACACACCTTTACTTAACAACTTAAAGAAACAGAGTTTAACAGGTTAACAGTGAATAAAATTAAAGTACACAGAAATAATAGGAACTTATCTATCTGGCATTTGCACTGCCACCATTTATCCCACCCCAGAGTGTGCACTCCTCTGGCCTCAGAGTCCCAGACACTTGCTTGCATGGGCGCTGCAGCTGGAGTGGAGGTTCTCTGTAGGTTCTGTGTGTGTTAGTCCAAGCTGTGCAGCCAGCTGCAAACTCCCTCTGCCACTGGAGCAGGCTCCACCAAATGCCAGCAGCTCTGGTTCACTGGGCTGGACACTCTGCCTCTCTTTGGACCCAGAGTTAGTCTATATCTCTGAAGTCTGTCCCAGGCAGCACTTTCCCAAAGAGCCCATTTATTTACAGCCTCCTCCTGTGTGCTGGTTTTTGTGTAGTCCTTCTCAGCCACAGGCGCAGCCAGAGTTTCCACTCTAGAGCAATCAGCAGCCCCTCAAGCAGCCTGCTAGATCCAAGCCCCGCAGACTTTCAGTCCCAGGCTGTAGCTGCAACACAACAGCTCCTGAACTGGATATAAGGCTCTTCCACAGCAGCCTGGTTCCCCTCTCCCAAAATGGAGAGCCCCAGACTGCTGAGATCCTCTCTCAACATGCCCAGACAAACCCTCTTTTCCTGGTTTCCTCAAGGGCTCATGGGAGTTGTAGTCTCTAGGGCTAGATTGCAGCACACAGGATCCTCCCAGAAAAAGTCAGAGGCACCTTTAGTAAGGGGACTACGCCCGCAATGACTTTATTGCTTAAAAGTTAAGCGTATGCTGAAATGTTTTGCTGGCTCTGGACCTGTGCTGTTCCAGTTCTCTAAATTCTTTTATTCGGGTCAACCACATTTCCACAGGTTGGGTTTCGTTTTGCACCTCTGCTGATGCAATATTTAGTGTCTGAAAAATAAGAAGAGAATTTGGCACACCAGGGTCCTACGTTATTCAGAGTCATCCCATTAATGTCAAGGGGATTAATCACACGGAGGAGGCTAGCAGGGTTTAGTGCTATATTTTCAATTTTTAATAGACTTAAAAATCTTTTTGCAATGAACTCCCATGCAGAAAAGTCTGTCTTGAAACCAAGAGCAAAGAGACACGGTACCAGAATTTCCATTATGCAAATCCAAGCATGTGCAAGAATATCACTGAAACAACAGGAACTGCCTCTCTGGGGTTTAGTTTTGGCAAGGTATTGCTTTAAATAAATGCATTGCAGAGAAAATGTGAGTGCATGCAGGAGCTCAGAAATCACTTATTATTCTTCACCAGCCATCGCATGGCATGTCGCTGAGATGTTGATTCAGTATTCCAGCTCAGCTGCCACGTTGCCCCTCCAGAGAAAGGCATCAGGAATCTCCATGAAAATAAGGCGGCTTATTGGTTTATAGCCGGAGAGCAGGTTTTCATCAGCTCAGAGGAAATCCTACTGCAGAAATACTGGTTGAGGGCTGATGTCTCAGCGAGGGAGCCACTCTGCAGTCTCCCAGCCATGCATGTCAGGTGACCAAAGGGCCTTGGGAGGCTCCTGTAAGGTGCAGGATGCATCCTTGCCCTGGAGGTAAGGGGCAAGAGCAAAGCTGATCCACCGCAGGTAATTGCTGCTGTCGTTTCTGTTCATCTCTCGAGTGAGACCTGAGCGCAGCGGTTCTCAAATTTTTTGGCCCATAGCCCACCTTCCCCCAATGCAGATCTGTCCACGGACCCCCAACCACCCATGATGACAAAATGGGGGCAGAAGGCAGTGGTAGTGTGGGGTCTGGGTGGGAGGTAGAGTGCAAGAGTGGGCAGGAGATAGGAGAGGAACTGGGAGGGAGGTTGGGTGGGTACAGGAAGGGCTTGAGGGTGGAGGGTCTGGGTGGGAGGTAGTGTGCAGGAGCAGACTGGGAATGGGGTCAGGAGGGAAGATGGGAGGGTGCAGGAGCAGGCTGAGTGGGGCGGGGGCTGGGTGGCAGGTTGGGTGCAGGAGTGGGGTGTGGGGTACAAGGTCTCAGTGAGAGGAGTGCATGTGAGGGGGATGGAGGTCCAGGGCCTGGGCATGAGAGGGGTGCTTACCTGGTTCCATGCCTCCCACTGCTCCCAGTGGCCCTCATTCCGGTCAATGAAAGCAGCATGGAAAGCCTGCAGGTGAGCTGTTTCCCATACTGCCGTTCCCCCAGCCAGAGGGAGGAGGAATGGAAGCACAAGGAGCCACTTCCTTTCCCCACAAGCCCGATTCCTCCCGCAGCAGGAAGCCAGGGTGGGGCTGGGATGGGGGAAGCCCTGAGCCCAAGGCCCACCTGCAAGAAGGTCCATTAGTGGTCCACAGACCGCACTTTGAGAACCACTGCCCCAGTGTAACCCACACACCTACTGGGTGTTGTGCACTGTCCCATGTAATGGCATTTTGACCACTCACAAAGAGAAAGAACAAGCTTCCTCTCTGGCCTTAGCTGTGCACCAGCTGGCTTTTAGCTCACGCAGTAGAGACTCATGCACTGACTCCAGAGGTCCCAGGTTTGGTTCTGCCTGTCAGTGTTACCCTAGCACTAACCAATCTAAGGGTTGGGCATAGTTAGCCCTTGATCCTGGATGAGCTTAGCATGGGCAGATATTTTCACCCAGTACATTAGCTTATTGAAGGACCAAAGCCACAAGTTTTGAATGGTAAGTGTACCACACCAATTGGGAACAGCTTTCAGGCTGCTGCCAGTGCAGCCCTTAGTGTCTCTGAGGTGGGGATCTCATGAATATTTCAATCTATGTTCCTTAAAAAGGGCTTTATTGCAGCCAGGCTGCGAGATCCCATTGCATTTGCAAATTAACTCGGGTGCCCAGAGAGCACTTTAAGATCCTCCAGGAGAAGGCTCCATAGAAGTATAATTATAATGAAATGCCCCTTCACACCGATCTATAGACTTGAGATTTGACCTCAGGCATTAGCATATTTCCCTAGGCCAGCATCCGAGGCTGGCTCTGCCTCTTGGGAAGGAAAAGGCTTTGCCACGTAGGATGAGGAATAAGCAGTGACATGTCATTCAGTTGGAGCTGGCGCTCTGAATCCTTTCTGGGGCAGCTTCCTAGGAGACCGCTGGATGCTACTCGGATACCAGGACTCAGTTCTTGAATCTGCTCCAGCAACACCAGAAAGTTTAAACAGAAAGTTTAAACAGCTTCCTAAAGCTTCCCTGCACAGAGGGTCCAATGCTACTTCTCAGCTCCATCCAGGATGTATGGGATTTCCTGGAGAGGAAGGGGACATGTGGAGGGTGTCCTATGCTCCAGCAATCCCCAGCTGACAGAATGGTTGCTTAGGATTTATATCACCCCCAATATCTGGGGAATCAGAAAGGTGTCATTGTAGTAGGAATGGACATTTGGATAGGCCCCAACTTCTAGGTGAAGAGGCAAGGACAAATCGTGTTAGCGCTGCTTCCCACAACTTCTTCCTAGCCCTGCTACCCCCGGACATGGCTTTACCTGCCAAGCGGGGCACATGTATGCCTGACCTTGGGCAATCACAGCCAGCTGCTTCTTCTCTGCCAGGCTCAGCTCACATCTCCTGGGAGCAGGCCCATTGGCACCTCCTCCTCCTCCCGCTGTGTGCATGGACCCCACGCAGCACCCCAGTGTGCCTGCTACACCCCTCCCCCTGCAGAAGCTACAGGTATACGTCCAACCACTCCCTTTCCAGTGGCGGGGAAGGAACGCTGCACAAACCATTTGTGCTGCATTCTGTGGGGTGGGCCCTGCTCCATGTGTGGGGTGGTGATTCCCATCACCTCCTTTCCAATCCTCCCCCTGCCTTCACATGTTAGGGGCCTGATGGTATGGCCAGATGCAACGGCCAGGTGCTAATGCATCTGCAGCCCCCTCCTTCACTGCCTCCAAGTGTGTGGCTGCTGCGTAACTCTGGTCAGATTTGGGTGGGCCTGGATGCTAAGAGCATGGAAGATGGGATTGGAGCCATAGCCCAGGGCCTGCAAATGAGGGCTCATCTAGACTATGCTAAAGTGTCGAAAGAGGATATGCAAATTATTACGGAATTTGCATATCTTCTTCCAATCTCACTTTCAAAAGCAGAGCTTTCAAAAGTGAAAGTAGTCTGGACGCGTTTTTTTCAGCAACCCCTCCCCCTTTTCAAAAAGCCGCATAAACCTCATTTTTTGAGGAAGAGCATCTTTTTGAAAAAGGAGGAGGGTTGCCGGAAAAAACGGCTCCAGATTACTTTCACTTTCGAAAGCTCCACTTTCGAAAATGAGATCGGAAGAAGATATGCAAATTCTGCAGGAATTTGCATATCCTCTTTCAACACTTTAGCATAGTCTAGATGAGCCCTGAGTCTAAGATAAAAACTCCCACCCAGTCACCATGAAAACTGTCCTGTGTGTGGAAAAAAAAGGCTGTGCTCTTTGTGTTCGCCTGGGGAATTGTGATTTACCATTGTGTTCCTCGGAAGATTTTCTACCTCTGTGCATGAGGCTAAGACACTTTGATCTCCCAAAGATTGCTGCCATTTATCTCCCAGCTGTCCAATATTTTGGGAGAGTTTTTTTTGTTACAGGAAAATCTTTTCCCTTCATCACAGAATAATTTTTGGTATTCTGGCACTGTACATTCATCTCCCTCCACAGTGCAGCAGCAAATTCCCTCCTTGCCTCAAACAGGCATTTATTCATTTTATTTTGGTATCGCCTGGGTACTTGGATGTCCGGGCCTTTGTTCAGAGAGCCATCAAAGTGCAAATTGCCTGCAGTTCAAACATCTCTCTTTTAATCTGAAGGATGAGAGGGGTTGAAGTGCTCTCACTTACCCAGCCACAACTGCGGCACGATGAAGTGCGTGAGGTGGTGGAGAAGTAGGGAGGGGGAGTTACATCTGTAGCTGTTAACAAGGTGGAGAACGGGTTACAGTGAAGCGGCAAGAGACAACGCTAACAGCCTGGCTTCAGGTGCAAGGTCAGCTCCCCGCCTGGCAACGGAAGGCCTCCCGTCCGACCGGCGGAACCCAGGCTGAAGAATTTCCCCCAGGTAGCACTAAGCCCACTCGACACAGCAGGAAACTGAGGTACCGTGCATTGTGTCCAAATTCACACAGCAGGGCAGCAGCCGAGCCAGAACCTGAACCCAAAGCTTCTGACTCTTGCCTGGGAATCTAACCACTGGGCCACACTGCCTTCCCAGTTAGAGATGTGACAAATGACTAGCTGTCAGGGAGTGTAGCTGTAGCCATGTCAATCCCGGGGTATTAGAGAGACAAACTGGGTGGGGTAATATGTTTTAGCAGACCGTGTCTCTCTGGAGGGTGAGGATTGTGCAGATAAGACACACAGAAAACTTCTGGAGAACCAGCTGCCAGGGTGACGCCAATAAGGGATAACCAGAAAGATAACTACCTTGGTGTAGCAGAGAGGTAGTGGTGGGGCACAGGTGATCCGGGTACGGGAGGAAAGACACAGCTTCTATGTCACCGATGCAGTCAGATCAGCCCTTTGCTTCTCCACACATCAGAACCCAGGCCAGCTGTGAGGTAAAGGGGAGGACACCATTGAACAGCAGGCTGCAAATTCCAACCCCAGTCTGTATCAACCGTTACATTTCCCCCCTGAGTCTCGGAAGTCAGGAGGAGACCTGATCCCGGGGGAGCAGGAGGAGATCTCAGAGACATTCTGGAGAAAAGTGTTTTAAACTTCTCTGCTCCTAGCCCTTCCCCCTCAGGCCGCACAGGCTTCAGCAACAAACCGGGGGGCGACGGCTGCCTGTCAGCCGCAGAATGTCACAAAGGCTGCTCGTCCATGCCACGCCGAACAGGCGAAACCGGGAACTTCACCGACACGGGGCTACTTTCTGCTCCCCGACGGAGCCTCGGTGCTGCTGCTGACTCCCTTACCATGCCGCCAGCCCTTTGCTTGAATGTTTCCCTCTAATGGTTGGTTTGAATACTCAGCCGCTAACTGAGGAACTCAGAGCCTTTAGCTCGAGAAGGAGAACCTCGTGCATTTAGTCTGAGTGGGCCCCGTACCTGCTGATGACTCACCACAGGTGCTCATCCGACTAGCCCTTGTATCTCTTCTCCTGCATTCCCTCTTACGGCGAAATACTCCACTGTTTACTTTTCTCCTGGGCCCATCTCCTCCCTTCCCTGGTGACAGGAACTCTGTGGCTCAAACTCATCTATTACACCAGTTTTAGTGCAGCAGCGGCAAAGGCACCAAGGGATAAACCAGGTTGTACGTGGTCTCCATACATGGTCATGTTCTGTCCATCCCTCTACCATGCTCAGGCCATGCACACCTGGAACTAGGAGATTTGAGCATGAAATCAGCTGTGATGGAGGGAACAGTGATGGTGCCCGATTGGCAGTGAAAATGGAGTCTCTCTTTCAATACCAGCTTGTTAGTTTATCAAGAGTATTTGGAACCAGGGTTCCACCTAGACAGTGCTGAGCATTTTCCTGCAAGGGTTATATTTCAAAGCCACATCTCACTAAAGTAAAGTGCTATCACCTGACTCATTCATGGGGAGCCTAATTGTCAGGTAGGGACTTAAGGATGGATTTGATCCACGGATTCTGTGAAGCAGTGTTCCACTGCTCAGCAGCTCCCGTTAGCCAGGGAAGAGTATGACAGCTCCATTGAGAATGCCGTTAATGGTCTCAATTTCACAGCTGGCCGGGTGAGGGTTGCACTGGGAGAGACTGTTTCTGGGGCACAATTATTCTGGAAGAACTTGTCCTTTTTCTATCTAGTGCATCTGCCGTGAGATTATTTTCTTATGAGGTTCTTGGAATAAAGAATGCAAGCGACTGCAGGGGAGAGACTCTGGCTTTTTAACTCACTCTTCGCAAGGACTTCGATGCTTTTCTTTCCTGTCTAAGTGACGTTTCCTTGGCAGTTCACCACAGAGAAGGTTGGGTTTTTCCCCCCACTTCATATAAAACTAAATCACCCTGGGACCTCAGCGGACACAGGCAAATTGGTGGATCAATAAAAAGGGATTCCAAGAGGAGAACCACTCAGTATAGACCAGTGTTTCTTAAACTGTGTTCCGAGGCAGTTGGAGGTGTGCCACAGAGAACAACAGAGTTCAAAATGGCCGCCCTTACAGGGGCAGGTGACTTTTTTTTTTTTTTTTTTGCTCCCTTTTTTTTCCTCAGTCTTAAAAAGTTTAAGAAACACTGGTATGGACCCTATTGGTTCATATCTATGCTAGACAGATGTGTTTTTCAAGGAGGAAGGGATGCTCTAACATGGGGTTTGTTGAGTTACTCTGGACTCTGTTTTCACCTAACAGAGCTAGTCAGGAAGTGAATTTTTCCCCCATAGACATTCACTGCAAATGCTTTTTGGTTTTGCTGTTTTATTCAACTGTTTCTTTGGTCCCCAATTCTTTTATAATGGCATTTTTCACAAAAGTCTTTTTTGTTACTATTTCAACTAGCTACCAAATCCTCAAAACTGGGTTTGAGCCCTCTTTAGCCTGGCCACACAGACTTGACAAGGCCTCTTAGCCCTGTGTCTCGATGGACCTTTCACACAAACACACCCATCTTGCACAATGTAGATGGGGCTAAAGTTCTCGCTCCTTCAAGGTGGTCATGGCTGATATGCTGATGCCAAGAAGCACAAGCACAATTCAGTAAATTTACAGTTCTAGTACAGTGGTTCTCAAACTTTTTGGCCCAACCCAGTCAATGCAGACCTTTCCATGGACCACCAGCCAACCACCCATGATGACAAAATGGGTGCAGGAGGGGGCTGAGGGTGGAGGGCCTGGGTGCAAGGTAGGGTGCAGAAGGGAGAAATGGGTGGGAGGTCTGGGCGGGAGGTAGGGTGCAGAGGGGAGCAATGGATGGGGGTCTGGGTGGGAGGTAGGGTGCAGAAGGGAGCAGTGTGGGGGTCCTGGGTGGGAGATAGGGTGCAGAAGGAGCAGTGTGGGGTCCAGGTGGGAGATAGGGTGCAGAAGGGAGCAGTGGGGGGTTCCAGGTGGGAGGTAGGGTTCAGAAGGAGCAGTGTGGGGTCTGGGTGGGAGGTAGGGTTCAGAAGGGAGCAGTGGGGTCTGGGTGGGAGGTAGGGTGCAGAAGGGAGTGGGTGTGTGGGAGGTCCAGGTGGGAGGTAGGGTGCAGAAGGGAGCAGTGGGCGGGGTTCTGAGTGGGAGGTAGGGTGCAGAAGGGAGTGGTGTGTGTGGGGTGGGTCGGAGGAAGGGTGCAGAATGGAGCAGTGTGGGGAGGGGGTTCCATGTGGGAGGTAGGGTGCAGAAGGGAGCGGTGTGTGGGAGTGCGAGTGGGAGGTTGGGTGCAGGAGCAGGATGGGTGTGCCAGGTCTCAGTGCGGTGTGTGTGAGGAAGATGGAGGTGCGGGGTCTGGGCATGATGGGGATGTGGGGCACTTACTCTGTGCGTCTCACCGCTCCCAGGCACTGCCCCCCTCTGCTCTCATTGGCCATGATTCCAGCCAATAGGAGCAGCAGGGAAAGCCTCCAGGTGAGCAATTTCCTGTGCTGCCATCTCCCCAGCTGTGGGGAGGTGGAGTGGCAGCGCATGGAGCTGCTTCCTTCCCCCCAAGCCAGTCCCAGCCTGCAAGACTTGGCCCCCCTCTCGCAGCGAGAATCCAGTGGGAGGGGCAAGCCCTGAGCCTGGGGACCACCTGCAAGATGGTCGCAGACCACTAGTGGGCCATGGACCATGCTTTGACAACCACTGCTCTCATAGAAACTTCCAGGAGAGAGATGACTTACTGAGCTCAATGTTGCTTATAAGAACAAATAAGACAAGTAATCAGAAGTTTTTCCCGAGGAGTTAATCTTGCTGACAACCTGACACGAAGTTAAGTTTTAGTGCTATAATTGATCGTCAGAAATACACAATCATACAAGAGAAACAACCCTGTTAATGTGCCACCTCCCTGTCCCGCTCAGAGGCCTGGCGGGATCGGTGACATTTGTGGGAATTTTCCCTACTTCTAATTCACAGAAGCGAATTGACTCATCTCTTTGTTTTGCAGTAATTGCTCATGAATCAGCTGTTGCTTCTGGCAATGAGTGGCCGAGTTGGCAAAGATGCTTCATCTCAAGATAAAGGGGAGTTTTGTTGTGTGAGAGCAATTCCTGGGTTTCACCGAGTTGGCAAGCCAGGCCAATAGGAGCAAATGCACAAGTGATTGGCACTGCACTAATTCAGTCAGGCATGGATAGAACTGAGCAAGGAGAAAAGGAGGTGGTAGAGACTGTCAATGGTCTAAGGTTATGCAGGTGCAATGGGTGCAGCATGCACCCCCAAATTCAATTTGGTGTTAAAACCAAATTGGCTGGGGACCTAATCTAAAATCCACAGTCTGGCTCCCATTGACATCACTGAGTTTGTCACAAGCTCTATCTGAGCAGAGATTCATAACATCACATTTGCAGTGATAATGTTCCCATTCTCAGTGTAAGTTTGCAAAGGAAAGAGTTAAGGGACACATCAGGGTGTTTTGCAAGATTTGGACATCATCAGTAACATGGCATGGACAGAAGCGGCAAGGAGAAAAGCCTGCTACCTTTCAAAACACCAGCAATCCCGGGGCTAACAATGCACCGTACCAGCAGAGAAACCCTGCACTGACACAGAGCTGCAGCCAGTACAAGATCACCTCCAAAGAAAGTCAAACTACTCAGCTTGTGCACTAGGTGTTCCAGAGGGCCCAGAGCTTCAAATAACTTTTGTCCAGTGTTGACTGATGCCCGCACGCGACTGACAGAACTGTCATCTGTGATGAACTGACCAATATCACTGGGGAATTCAGCTGCATAGACACTAAGCGTAGGTGTAAATATTAGGATGTAATTTCCAGACGAAGCAAAAACTGAAACTGATGGACCAGAAAGAGTGATGATTTCAGGATGTTCAACTCTGGGACTCTGGGATGGAGTGTGCGTATAGATATGAAATCAGTTGCTTTGGGGCATGAAAGAGACATCAGAGAAGATACTTTACAAGCGGTAATTTGTTTGGTGTGCCAGCTCTCAAAGAATCAATAGGATAAGTTACTTAGGTCCAGTGAATGTAAACTGAGCTAAAGTTTGGTGAAGAATTGACTGTACCTCCCTATCAGGGTCAGAGGAACAGCCTCTGAGTGGACAATCATGGGGTGTTAGGCCGTGCTTGGTTCTACTCTGGGTCTTTCCCTGCAGAGTTCTCTGTCTGTTCTCCAGAGTTTCCAAAGAAGCAATGAGAATTTTGGATACAGCTCTTGCTGGCAGTCCATAAATATAGTCATGCGGCTTTTAGCAGGAGGTAGAAAGATGCAAAACAGTAATGTTGTACTGGAGAAAGCAGGAAGGGGAGAAGACATGGGAGGGGATGCTGGTGAAAATCTTTCTGTGACTTTTACAACCTCTTGACCCTTGGCCCATCACTTCCATAAATGCTAGTAATTCATGGGATGATCATAGAGGCCCAAATCAGGGATCGGGACCCCATTGTGCTAAAATCCATATACACATCGGGAAAAGATGGTCCCTGCCCCAAGCATGGTTCTTCCTTCTCCATCCCTTCATGCTTTTGTGGTTGCAGATTTGACGTACGGTGGCTATTTCTGTGGCCCTGTGAATATGACCCAGGCTTTCTCCACACTGAACAGAATCTGCCTTTGGTTTTCAGAAGAGATTTGGAGGGGGGAAATATACCTCTATTGAACCTTCACAGACAAGGTTTTCAACTTTCTCTGCTGGTGGGGAAAATCTATTGGACTCCTCGTCCCCAGACCTATCTCTGTGCTCCCATCCCTCCTCATCTGTCTCCCTCCAGAAAAGCAGCTCTCAATTTATCTCGCTCGCTCTGCTGCCAGCCAGGCTTGTTACGCCCGGCAGCCCCAACTGACAGAGATGGAATGTCTTTACTTGAACAATTGGTCTTGCTGCATAACAACATCGCTCGCCAACAATCCCTCAGACATCCTTGAGTTCTGCATTCCCATGCACCAGCAGCAGTGGATCCCTTCTCTCTACAAATAGCAGGCAGCACTAACATACCACTAACCTAGCCAGCTGCCTTGATGGATTTAGATGTCATGATATTTGCCTTGAGCAACACCATTTTGTGGCACTTCAGAAATGTCTCATATGTCTGGACCCTCTGATATCCAGCTCCCTACACACATATTAGAGGGCTGGAGCACATGACCTTCCAGGCGAGGCTGAGGGATTTGGGCTTATTTAGTCTGCAAAGAAAAGAGTGAGGGGGGATTTGATAGCAGCTTTCAACTACGTGAAGGGAGGTTCCAAAGAGGATGGAGAGAGGTTGTTCTCAGGGGTGACGAATGGCAGAACAAGGAGCAATGGTCTCAAGTTGCAGTGGGGGAGGTCTAGGTTGGATATTAGGAAAAAGTATTTCACTCGGAGGGTGGTGAAGCACTGGAATGGGTTCCCTAGGGAGGTGGTAGAATCTCCATCCCTAGAGGTTTTTAACTCCTGGCTTGAAAAAAGCCTTGGCTGCAATGATTTAATTAGGGATGGTCCTGCTTTGGGCAGGGGGCTGGATTCTATGACCTCCTGAGGTCTCTTCAAGCCGTAGGATTCTATGAGTCTATGACATGCCACAGTACCTGCAGTGAGTGTTAGTGCTAAACCCTCAGCTGGTACCAACAGACATAGCTTTGTTGACTGCAATGGTTTACCCCAGCTATGCTGATTTACACCAGCTGAGAATCTGGATGTTGTATTTGTCAAGGCAGATTTTACACTCTCTAGATCTGTAGGCTCCAGGAACGCCATCCTCACTCCATGTGGAAGGAGCCTACCTTAAATACTCCAAAGCTGCCATAAAACACAATCTTCTCTTTCATTGAGCCAGTTGGTTCAATAAACACAACTGATAAAAGTCAAGTATTTAATAAAATGCTTCATCATTTGAGGGTGGTTAAATTGTCTGTTTAAAACAAGGGCATTTAAAACAGTCATAAGTTTTGAAGATGTTTGAGGAGCAGTGAAGCGTATGCACTAGCTATACAGAGTACTTCCTTAACGTCTTTGCTGAGGAAATCAAGTGCAGAGATGGGGTCAGAGCTAGAAAGTTTCCTGCATCCAAAGATGGCTGAGGGTGCAGCATACTTTTGCCTCTTTCAGGGAGGAGGGCAGGTTTGTTTCTCTGAGGACATTTGATAATTTCCATTAGCAATGGACACAGGTGTCCTGAACCAGCTTGTAACATCCAGGAGAGACATGATTTGCTAAGGATGGGGTTTGATCACTCTAAATATTATCCAAGCCAATCGGGAAGAATTCATTTTCTAGTGGGTGGGCTGTCCATGTTCTTTACACCAAAGGCTGCACTGAGACAATCTTGCACCACGGGAGCTGTTGTCACATGACATTTTAACTTTAAGAAACTGCCACGTCGGGGAGAATTTTATCCCAGGAGAGGAATGAAAAGGTCTCACCAATGATTAGCAGTAGAACACTCCTAAAATCTGAAGAAACAGTCGCAGAAATTGTCAGCCGGTGCAGTCAAACACCTGATCCCTGCTGTGAGAAAATATTCCCTCTGGTTTGCAAGAATCATCAAGTTCCTTTAATCTTACTGGGCAAGGCTTTGGAGAATAATGTTGCTGTCAAGGCGGCTGCTAACCCAGGCTAACCTTTTCAGTGACAGGGAGGTAATGGCATACAGATGTTTCCTGGGACAGACTGCAGGACACAGTCCAGAGCTGAAAGACTGAATTTCAGAATCAGGATGAAATATGCAAGACGCTGTTTACCATTTCACTGATAGGAAAAAATTACCTTGAGAGCCAGGAGATGCCCAATGCCCCCAGAGGGCATCTGAGATGCAAGCAGGGAGTCTTGGAATTCTATTAAGGTTCAAGCGCGGTATCAATGATTTCAATGTAAGGTCCATTCCGCTCAGTGACCGATTCAAAAAACTCCAAAGTCCAGGAGCGTTTGTAGCCCATGTGCCAGCCTGGGTGTGTCTCTGCTTTCAGCATTCAATGGATGTGTGATTGCCCCTCTCCCTCGCAATCAAGTGGGCCAATTGAGGCCATGCACGCTTACAAAATTGTGGGTAAATTGAAAAGGGAGACCCTTCCCATCTCACACTGACAAATGACCCATGCACTGCAGTCCTCCAGGAAAACTCCCATTGGGTGTACCCAAAATTCCCACTCTGTTCAGTTCATTGCTGCTACTCAGTAGGAGCACCACTGCATTTGGAGACTCACAGTCTCACTGGCAGCTTTGCCTGTGCAAGAAATGAGTGGAAGTAAGGAACGCAGTGAACATCCGCAGAGCCGCGAGTTGTACACGGATAAGCCTTCACAGTACCTAAGCCTGTTTGGTATTGCTCCATTCACCACCTATCTGCATGACACTGCACAATCATCCAAGAGAGCAGAGCCGGTCTTAGGGGCGGAAGAGCCAGGCGGTCGCCCGGAGCCACCATTTTTAAGGCTGACAGAGCCGGTCTTAGGGATGGGCCTCAACCACATTTCGGCCCGACCTCCCGAATCCTACCCCCAGGTTTCCCTGGTTACTCCCCAACCCTTTTTTTTTTAAACCATCTGACAAATCCTACGGGCAAGCCGGGTGGTCGCCCGGGGCCACCAATTGATTAGGACCAGCCCTGCAAGAAAGGATTCCTCGCTTTTCCTGAACTCCTGCTCTGCTCATGTAGGCCGACTAAACCCAATTTGTCTCAGACTTCACAGGAGAATCCAACCATCTATACAGCATGAGAGAGCCACTGCACACTCTTCAAGCAGCCGCAAGCATAAAATAACAGACACGCTAATACAATCAAATGGGCTAATTATGAGGCATTAATTATTGCATTATTGAGCTGCTGCAGCCTAAAAAAATACATCTGTTGTGAAGGAGGCCATCATCTTAATCAGCAATTTGCATTGCTGATGATAGCTCCACTCTGCAGAAAGAGAAACATCATAAAACCAGCTGGAGCAAATGACAGCAATCTCCACTAGTGGAATCAATTCACTGATCTTGAGAATTAAATCACTAACAGTATCTAATCGGTGCAAACTCTGGTAGCAAGAGAGAACCACATGGGTAGTACAAGCACAAGATAGGGGTCTGAAGTGAAGTGATTGCATTGCTACAGAAGTGAAACAAACCAGGAAGTGACTTAAAGCTCCATAGCCCAGCTTGATTCAAAATGCAGTTTTGTTCATTCTGGAGTCCCTGCGTGCCAGAAATTTTCACCGTTGCAAAAACCGACCCATAACTATAATATTTTTCTTGTGGTTTTGCAACAACCACGAAACGCTGTTTTCACTTTATTTTGAATTAGCACCAGGTGTAGGCAAACCTGATGGAGGGTTCTGCGGCAGGGAAGCTGTCATTTTGTCACTTTATCCCTCCAGTAAAAGGAGGGGAAATGCCAACTAGAAAAACAAAATTTATTGTTTTACCCTTTGCTGGCTTTTGTCACATTCCCAGAAGAAGAGTGCATAAACCATTTGCTAGCGGGTACAGTGACGGGTGCATTAAAAATGCCTACGCCTGGATTCTTTCCTCTACTGGAGATGTACTTGGCACAAGACAAGGATCAGTAGGGCCAACCGTATCTTTTAATGTTCCCATCATGACGTCAGGCTTAGGGGAACAAATGGGAAGTAATTTGGCACCTGGGGATAGTTAGAGTAGTCTCAGGGCTCCACTAAGTTCTGCCCAGGAGCATACAGCACCAATTTTGCCACTTGAAGATGAAGATCTAGGGATGTCCTAGGCAGGCCCCTCATTTTCTCTAGATGTGTCCCAGGGGTTGGGAGGAGGGACAGTGTGAGAACTGACACCCCAGCAGTTAAGGCAGTTTTCGAGTACAGCAGTATTCAGGTTGAGGTGGAAAACAGTGAGATTTCACATGCAATCAGAACCCACACATGCCCAGCCAAACGGCGAGGCTTCCCTTGTGATGTTGCTTCCATTAGCTCAGTCCAGCTGGGGCTCCTTCCACTGGCTCCTGACTGTCTGGAAAACATGCACGCGACCGGGTAAATATTATTCATATGAGTTTCCATGTTGTGACCATTCTCGGGGACCTGGGACTGTGAGACACCTTGCGACCCTCGTGTCTCCCAATGAGAGGAAGGCTAGCTTGTGCTGAACTGGGTATCAGTTCCCCCATGTCACCAGCCTGCCAGCCTCCCAAATAATCACTCCAGCCTTTCCTCACCTTTGCAGATGAACAATAATTGCATCTCAGTCTCGGAGCCCCTTTGAAGTTAACATCCTATCCCTTCCCCACTAATACACAAAACATGCCAGGTCTACTGTCCATAAGGGAACAGTGTATACACCAGCTTGTTTGATTGAACTCAGGGCCAGCGTCTAGCTTAATAACGCAGCACTGACACAGAATTCTGGTGAAAACAATCACATGATGCCTATCAAAGATTCCAGGTTGTCTGACAGAAAAGCTGTTTGTCAGATCTACTTTGTTATAGGCCTTATAACCCGTTTCCAGTGTACCTCCACAGCTTCTGGCATAAGATCTGTACATTTCACAATGATATTAATGACCCCAGCTTTCATGTAACACCTCACATGACATTCTTAAGTGAATTAAAAACAGACATACCAGAATCAGGACGGCAGTAGGGACAGCGACTGGCTGATTAATGGATCATAACCTCCTGCCTCTCTGCCACTATATTTTCTCTTCTCTGAATATGCAGTTTCCTGTCATATTCTTGGATCGTGATGCTCCAGCATAGCAGTTTGGAAATGGTGCCTTTGTTCTGATGGAGAATGGGCTGTGGAGACCCTATATTTTCTGTTAAATTGGGCCTTAACCAATAGACTGCCTATGCAACAGCGTAACACACTTTTTTCATGACAGGATAAAAAACCGACAGAAGAGAATTAGAAAACCAACAGAAAAGCCTCAGAAGAGAATTAATTATGAAAGTAATGAGATGCTTCTTGTTACTTCTCTGTTTGCATCAGCATCGTGATTACTAACCCTGCTCTGCCGGCTCCAGCAACCCAGTGCTGTTTCTTGCTACTGATATTAAGAAAGCTGATTCTTATAAAGGGGAAAGAGAACTCCAAGTAAGTCACACACTGACCCTTTCACTTTACTTAGTGGGTCAAACATTTCTTTCCCACTGTAGCCTCCACTGAGTTTTCTGAGCCAGTAGTTCAGAAAGAAAACGCAGTCGTGCGTCTCAGAAACAGCACATGCCACTCATATGAAAATGGATGCTTCACAGCCCTGAGCTGGGCCGTTTTGTATAAACAGGACAAGATGTTTCTGAACACTGAAGCTTTCACTGTTATTTATCGCGTGGTAAGTGCCAATAACAGGCTGTACGGTCACACACAAGCAGCCAGGCCCTGCTCTGCACACTTTCATCTCCCGGAGGCAGACCCAGAGCAGATGAGGTGCAGGAAAAGGCACTCGTGTGGCTGGAAATGTTGGGGTCAAGACAACAGGAAGAGCATTCAACAATCTTAGCCCTTTCCCAGGAGATGTCCCTTCCAATCCCAGTCCGCACGGAGCTCCTGTGTTACCCATGGGATGGGCTATCTCAGACTGTTGCCAGGCATGGAATGGGCAGAATCACCCAGAAACTCTCTCCTCTTTCACACCCGCCTGGTAACAGGGCCAACATTGTTCTCTCCCCACGGCCCACAGAGCTCACGTCATGCTTCAACCCCGTGCCCTTTCTTGGGGTCTGGCAGCAGGACCAGGCCTGCTGAGGAGGGGAGCCAAAAGGTGCAAATGCTCAGTGATTCTAAAGGGCCTGGGGTTCCTGGGAACCATCGCTGCTGTTAGAGCCCGGGGCCCTTTAGAATTACCATGGGAACGCCAGGCGGTGCGCTCCGGAGCTCTGCCTCATGCACTCCAGCCTGCTCTAAGGGCTGGTGGGAGGGGGCGCTAGGCCATCCAGGTAGAACTTCTGCCCAAGGTCCTGGCTCTTCTGGGACTGTGGAGTCCAGTGCCCCACCATGCTCAAGGGCCCTGTCATCCTGACAGCTCCCCTGTATATAGCTATATTCTTATGCCCATTCCTCCTCCCCCACATGGCTCCTAAGAACTAGGCCACAGTCTCTCAGGGTACGTCTAGACTGCAGAGTTTTTCTCTGCCACGTCCAAGGAACGCGTCTGCTTTTCTGAAAAAAATTTCGGAAAAAGCAGACGCGGTTTTTTTCGGCATCCTTGTAAACCTCGTGCTACGAGGAGGAAGGGATGTTCCGAAAGAGGCTTTCCCCCCCAGCGTAGACGGGCCAATTGTCAGAAAAGCCTCTTTCGGAAGAAAAACAGAAAAAGATACACAAATTGTGGTTTGCAATTTGCGTTTCTTTTTCCGATAGAACTTTGTAGTCTAGACCCAGCCTCAGACTATGAGCTCTTTGAGGGAGCTGCTGTGTGCCACTGACAACATCTGTGATTTTAAGTCTTGCAAAATTCGGCGTTTCTTTCTATATGCCCCAGCTCCTGGAGTCAGGTGAATAGCTGAGACTCGCAGCTTTCATTCTTTTTTTAAAAGTGTCTAGTCCTCGGGGCTGCAGAGAAAAGCTTGAAAACATGAATCCTAAAGGCTCCAACAGAAGAAGACAAAGAAAGAGGCCTCAGCGTTTATTATTTTATAAAATCTCATGGTTTTTAAGCCAGTCTCATGGTTTTGAGGGGCATGAAATGATGTTGGAACACTTGGGGCTAGAAACAGAGCGTGTGTTTGTATGTCAGTCAGCATCCAAACCCTCCAAGTTTTATTGTCCCCTGAACAAGAAAGAAGCCCCCCCGGTTCTGGGAATGCTACAGTTCTGCAACTGGGTGCATCGTTTCCAAAGTAAGAACCCTGGAGCTGAGTGACAGGATCAGTGCCTCCCTTCACAATGATCTGTGCATGGATGCTTGTGAATCTGCCTGTGGGAAGAGCCTGGATGGTATGGCAAATGCACCATGTCTTTTTCTCCCCCTGTTCACTTCCCCCACCCTAGGGGTTTTTTCTCAATTTTTTCCCCCTGGAAATTCTCAATTTTTACACTGAAATGAATATTTTCTCTTTTTTTCAGCAAAAATTAAGAAGCCATTCTTTTTAAATTATGCATTTTCCCCTTCCACCGCCATGAGGAAGAATTTTATTCTAGGGCTGAGTCAAAGCACTCTGAAACCAATGGAAAGATACACAATGCACTTTGGATCCATTCCCTAATGAATATCTTAAAACAGCTGCTTACAGGACTTATGCATGTTGAGAGGGTGTTTAGCTCCCAGGGTAAGAAGGCTTCCAAGGTAAATCAGCTAGCTCCTGGGCCCCTGGCAAAAAGTAAAATATCCCAGCTCAAAACACGGTGGCCTTTCACATTGTGATCATCATCATCCTAGATCTCAAAGCACTTTATAAAGCAGGTATGATTAGCCCCATTTTACTGATGGGGAAACTGAGGCACAGCAAGATGCAGGGACTTGCCCAAGTAAAAGCTCAGCATGGGCTGTGCAGCCAGTGCATGTGGCATGTCAGCAGAAAGCTGATCACGTCTATTTATGGTAGATAAATCTTGTGTTTATACATGAGGCAGCTGAGTTAAGACAACAGAAACAATGTGCCTTAATTTGGGCATAAATTAAGCTGCTGATTTCCACAGCATGAATTTATTAACTGTAATTAGCCACAGGTAGCGTCGGCACAGAATGCTGATCATTCATCCCGTCTCGGCTACTGTGTCGTATTCACCGACGCCCGTTCTGAGATTCCCAGACTGAGACACGACAAGCCAGCTCACAGAGGCAGGAGGTGCTTTTTAAGGGTCTTCCTCTAGCCTCCTCACCTCCCCCTGGCATTGTCCCACTCCAAAAGGCTGCGTCACGAGAACCTTCTAGCCCGGCCCCACCTCCGACCAACGAGCATTGGGCATGACTCCTTCTGATGCCGGTCCTTCAGCTGGACCCAGCAAATTGTTCCCCTTCCTTTGGGCTCAGCATGCTGCGTGCGCTGTCCACTTGCCTTCTGCCTGCTCCACGGTGCCAAGGAGTCTCATATCTGCTGTGAGATCCGTCACTAGCCTGCCAGACCAGCCCATTGCTGCATCAGGAGGTGGGGGCACTGTTCTGTTTTGCTTTAAAAAGCCGAATGTCGCATCGATTAAGTAACAGCCTTCTTCTTACAGTCCTGGCTACAATTGTACCACATGCTACTGTCGCTGGGCTAGACGGTTCAGGTTTCTGAGCACAGGTTTAGTTTAGAGATGATATTGAATTGAAGGAACGGCGTCTATAGACTCAGCTCGGGGTGATGGGCTTTGTGCCATTCACCTCCCACTCGTGTGAATGGGAGCCGCACGGCTGAGTCTCTGCACAGACTGCATGTGCTCAGCCTTTGATTCCATAAAACGAAACCTGACATTCCTCCCCGCCGCAGACCCATGGTTTTATCATACTGACTGGGGAGGTGTTGAACACCCGATGGTGGCCTGATATGTTTCCATGGAGCTAGTTTGACAGTGACAAATTCCATTTCATCGTGCCCACCGGCAATTTTACAAGACCTGATCCATCCCATCCCTTGCTTATGCCAGGGCAAACCAAGAGCGCCACTACTAACATCACTAGAGATGAGCCGGAGTAAGCACCAGAAGAATCAGGCCCTTAATCTGCAAACCCTTAGGCCAGAGAGAGATTTGATAATGTCCTTTAGAATTTTCCATTTCATTAGCATACAATTCTTCTGCTTCCTGATCTTCAGGGCTTGCTGTTGACAAATCAGTTTCCTCCTGATACTTTTATTCTCCATGTCTGAGTGGCAGCCATCTCCTGGGGCTGGCAGGGTCTGAAAGGAGAGCCCTAATGCAGTGACCATCAAGACAGGGGCCCTCACGACAGGACTTTTACCCTTCCGATTTCCCTGGGGAGCACAAAATGGATATTCTGTGGAGATTTTCCATGGAACTGTACAGGGGTAGCTGAATGCAATGTACTAAAAGCGACAGCAACGTTTGGCACTTTGGTAGCAACTTCCATCTGAGGATCTCAAAGCGTTGCACAAAAACTTTAATCGGAGGCATCGTGGAATCGTGTCGCCCACCCCAAAAGGCAGCAATTCACTGCAGCACTGCCAGAAGTAAAGGAAAGTATGGACCCAACTAAAACAACAGGAGGAATTTAAGGAAGGGGAAAGTAATTACCCAAGTTGGAATTTGCACAAGACAATAGTGCTCAAACCCAGACTCCCCTCAAAAGTCTGCTGGAGCCTCTTCAATATCCACAGATATTTTGGACTTTGGTTTTGCATGTCATCCCCAACAGCATAGCATCCTCTAGTACCGGGCTGGAGCCATTGGTCTGGTAGCAAGTCAGAGGAAAGGAGGCCACCCACTGGCATTATTGGTATGACACTCAGCTGGTGAACAATTTCACCACAAAGCAGAGGGACTAAGACAGGTGAATGGAAAGCAAAGGGTTATAAAGAGCTAACCTTACAAACCAGGGGTTCTCAAACTCTTCCATTGTGGGAGTGTCATAACCATGAGGGCTGGCCAGCACCTGGAGACTAAGGGTACGTCTAGACTACAGGCTTTTGTCGACAGAAGTTTTGTTGACAGATACTGTTGACAAAGCTTCTGTCGACAAAGAGCATCTAGACTACATCCAGTTCTGTCGACAAAGCAAGCCGCTTTGTCGACATGACAATGTAGACGCAAAGGACAGTGTAGATGCAATGACGCCTTCTGTCGACAGAACTCTGTCGACAAAAGGCGTTATTCCTCGCAGAATGAGGTTTACAGCCGTCGACAAAACTGCTGAGTTCTGTCGACGTTATGTCGACAGAACTCAGCAGCAGTGTAGACGCAGATATAGTTTTGTCAACAAAAGTCCACTTTTGTCAACAAAACCCTGTAGTCTAGACACACCCTAAGGGGTTAACTATGTCTCCTGTCCCTAGCCAAGTATCTGATCAGCCAATACTAATGCAGGTAGGGATTTCAAACTGGGACAAAGGAATTTTTATCTTTTCCCTCCTTTGTCTGAATCAGAGCTGTTTCTTCCAAGTAACAGGGAGATGGGAAGGCCTGTCTCTCTCCAAGAAAAGTCTTCTCACAATGTGTAAGTAGGGCAAAGTTTAGTTAGCCCATCAGGTTTTATTGTGTTCTGGTTTGGGGATTTGGAACTGATGTCTGTGCTGTTAAAAGTGTTTTTTTCTCTCTTTTGTAACTAAGTTTTGAGCCCATGGGGTCCCCATGAGTATATCAATTGGTGGCTCTTACCATCTAGCCACCTCAACTATGCTTGCAACTGTAGTTTTGTTTTGATAATAAAAGTTTGTTTTATTTTTCTTACTAACTGGTATTGGTTCATTTTTGTGTCCTGAGAGGTCTGTCGGTCTGACTAGGGGGCAGCTACCACAGGCTGCCGCTTATTTTCTCTTTTCTTTTCAAGCTCTTTGGGTACCCCTGATGTTTTAGGGAGGAGGTTTCCCAAGTGACCTCTTCCCTGGTTTTCTTGGAATACTTGGGTGGTGGCAGCGAATATTCCCCAAAGTCCGGGTATTAGGATTTTAGGGGGAAGTTTTGTACCAAAGCCTGTAGAGATAAGGTTTTGGGGTGCTTTTGCAGGCCCCCACTTCTGCATTTGTCGTGCCAGAGTGGGGAACAGCCTTGACAGAGGGCCACAGAGCTTGTGTGTTAGACGCCTCTGCTCTCATTTGTAGCCACGTGACTCCATCTCCCTCCCCACTTAAAGTCACCCGACCCCACCTCCATTCCCGTTCACCATCACACAACATCCTTGTAGCAGCCCATTCTGGTCCCTAAATGGCAAGGTAACAGTATGGAAGTGTGTAGTGTTCTTTTAGTGCAATCTAGCCGCTGAAGGAGGAGGCAGGTCCACCAGGACTTTGCAGGCCCACTGTTTGGGAGCTTCTAACTTAGGCTCGCTCTGTGCAGCCACAAACCCACGGGCACTCAACTAGTGAGCTAGCAAAGAGATATCAAATGCAGAACTGTGTATGTATCGCTGAGTACAAACATAGACTCCTCTGAGCATTTAGGGAAATGTTTCCGAGAACAAAATGATACTGGTGTATCAATTGCAAGGAAAGATAATAGAGGGAAATAGGAGCCTACTGTGCTGCAAGCATTTATGTAATAGAAGCCAGTTTGTGGTGGCCCTGCAGCTGAGGGGTCGAGAAAATCTGACCTTCAAGAAGAAAGAAAAGTCATCCCTGGAGACAAAACCAACATGCAGATTTTCTTAGCATTTCCAGGCAAATTCCTGCCCTTTCACCACACACCTTGGGGAGATGCCAGTCTTCTGTCAATGTCTTAGCTTGTGGTTTACACAAACAACGCAAGCGTGATCACCCAGGCATTGCTGTGAATGGAATGCGGACATGTGGGCTCTGATCACCAAAACTTAGCCAGGCAAATATTTAAAAAAGCTCAAATAGCTGCAGGGTCGAAAGACAAATCTGCAGAGGCCTGCGGCATGGAAATCCTAAAACGGCAAATATAAGTTAGGGGCAACCCATTGTTAGGATTGAAAGCTTTAGTCTTTGTTATATTTGTATTTTAGGTTTAGCAATACAGTAATGTAGTCTAATAATGTAGCCTGTTAGTTAAATGTCTATTCCTTTGCCCTGAAAGTGAGTTTAGTAAGTGGGCCTAAGTGGAAAGACAGTTCTGGGTATTGTGTCTGTGTTAATAAGATTAGAAAAATGTTGAAGGCCGAAGCCTTAATTGCTTGATTTACAACGCCTCTTTGCTTTGCCCGATGCAGATCTATGTAACCTCGAAAGTCCTTGTAACATTGCTCATGTGTGTGAGAGGACTGTGACTGTGTCGAGATAAGATGCAAAGTTATATTGCTTAGAACCAGATGGCCAGAGAAGGCGCGAGTGTGGAGGAAGGCCAGAAGACAAGACGATCTGGCTGCAGAGAAGCCATCTATAACCATCGATGTGTACCCCCTACTCACAAAAGGATTGGCAGAGTGGCAGATTGACGAGACTTGAAGCAGAGCGTGCACCCCCAAAAGACGATTGATGACAGGTATGGTTCCATGTCTTAGTGGGGAAGAGTGAAGGAGATTAGACACCATACAGCAGATGTGGGCAATAAAACAGGAGCAGTTCACCAGAGTTAGCCCCTGGTGGGTTGCTGTCATTATGTTTACCTGCTACTTCAAGAGATGTTTGGGAATGATTGACATCAACAAGATAACATTCCGGTCACAAGCTGACAGAGGAATCCATGGATTTCAACAGAAAAAAGGATTATAAAAGCAGGGTGCTTTGCTATGGAACTTTGGGTTCATCTGCCACCATCCCCAGAGGAGCATCGGATCCACGACTGACAAAGGCCCTGCTCCCCCCCGTGTTCGATGTAACTAGCCACTAGATTGACACAGACTCTGGACTGGTAACTATGACATCATCTGGCAGGATTGTGTATGCATGATGTTTTGTGTGTATGTGTGATTGAAAAGCATATGCAACTGTTGTATTCTCAATATATGCGGCGTACTGCCTTTTCCCCTATAAAAGATCTCGTGTGCTTCGTTTAAGCATAACACCATTGCCAACTGATGCCAGTAACACAGAGGCAATGCCGTGCCATCGCCTGCTAAGGAGATCACCCCATTGGCTTCCAAGGTAGAGTTGTTTAGCAGTGTTATTTATTTGTATTACAGTAACATCTAGTGCGCCCAGCTGAGATTGCGTCATTGTGCTAGGAGCTGGACAAACTCAATGTAAAAGGCAAGAGCTTACAATCTAAAAGACCTAGACACAAGGTGGTGGAAAGGGAGTATAATTATCCACATTTTACAGATGAGAGGCTGAGGCATGAAGGCACATATAGAAACTCTGCAGTAGGAATGTTAAAAATCATGTAATAGGGTAGCTGCTAAAAATCTTAGCGGTTACATGCACATGTGCTTTATACCACACAGCCAGCAGTGAAGCCTCCCCAGGAGCGGGGCCACCAGCCCCTTGTCAATGGTTCCCGGTGAGGAGACTTTGCTGCAGCAACCTCCCCAGGAGCCAGCTGAGTTTAACCAATAACATTAACCGAGAAGCATCAGCTTACCGGTTAAACGGTTAATCGGTTAGGTACGTCTAGACTACACCTGTTTGTTGGAATAAGCGACGCAAAATGCTTATTTTGGAATAAGTGACACAAAATATTCAATTTTGTGTAGCTTTTTCCAATACTTTTGTCGGAAGAGGCTTTTCCAACATTTGGCCCGTCTAGACTGGGCCAAATGTTGGGAAAAAAATCCTTTTTCAGAAGCTCCTTTCTTCCTCGGAAGGGGAAGAGAAAACGCATTCCCTGGATGCGGAAGAGTTTTTTCCGGGATGTATCCTAGAAAAACTGTATAGTCTAGACGTACCCTTATATTCTAACATCCCTACTCTGCAGGACAGCTGGGAATCGAGCCCTGCTTTCATGACACCACCAGTACTTTAACACAGAGTCTGTCCTTCTTCTCCAGCCCTGTTTGAAAACCCATCAATATAATTGGAAACGAGTGAAATAAGCATCATATTTTCCAGTTCATCCAAGAAATCAAGCCAAAAGCCTGAGATCTGGGGCTAGGGAACACAAGGTGAGTTTGAACCTATTGTGTTTCCCAAGAGAGCTCTTATGTTACCAATCTAACCCTGTCCACAGCTCCTAAATGAGGCTACAGAGCAGGCTTTGGGGGGAGATTTCCTTTGAACACAGCAGCCTTTCAATTGCTAAGGAAGCTTTTGAGCAGCTCTGCTATTTTCAAATATTTTCGTCGGCTGCAGCTTCTTCCTCACGCCCCTCCCCTGCCCAAATTCCCAATTAAGCAGCAACTTGTCTCCTAAGTTTTACCCTGACATGCTCTGAAATGGCAGTGATATTGAACAGCAAACACATGGCAGAAAAACCCAAGCAGCTTTCTCTCTAGGGGTGCTGCTGGCGCCGTTTTAATGGTCCACTCACACAAGTGTATGATCCACTTGGTCTCCAGGGGCTTCTTTAGTTTTCAGTTTCCTTTCAAGACAGGCCAGGCTGTGGGAAGTGAAGTGTCCTAACTGTTTTGATGACATTGTTTGTCTGATGCAAGCTACTTTGCTACCCATCTCTCCCTTCTCCAGGGACCAATTTGTTTGGCTCCAACTTCAAAGCACTCCTTCATTTACACAGGCAAGGGCATTAATTAGCAGCATGACCCACCTGAACCACCTATATTTGAATCAAAGGCAGTTATAGGCAAGGCCATCACAAGGTTCCTGAGCCATCAGAGAGTTGCAGCTGGATGCTACTTGCCCTCTAACACTGCATTGGAAATGTTCAGTCCTTCAGGGAAAGGCAGCGCGACCCAGACACTGGGGAACCCGGCTTTGTCTGATACCTCCCTACGTCCTCTTGCTGCCATCTTGCCTTGATGGACAAGTTACACATATGCCACCCACACCGCCATTTGCATCAGCTCCACATTGTGGATGGGAGAGGAGTGGTCAGAGAGGAGGAAAAGAAATCTGAGCTCTTTTGTGTCAAAATTTGCTTATAACAATAGTCTGACTCCTCTACACCGCCTTTCATCTCAGGACCTCAGACCGATTTCTCTGCATTAATGAATTAAGCAGCCCAGCCCCCTTGCAGAGTGGGTGTCGTTCTCCCTGTTTGACACAGGACTAACTTGTTGTACATGGACATCTAGGGAATTTTACTAGGAGGGTGGGGAAGCAGTGGTAGAATCTCCATCCCTAGAGGTTTTTAAGTCTCAGCTTAGCAAAGCCCTGGCTGGGATGATTTTATTGGGGTTGGTCCTGCTTTGGGCAAGGAGCTGGACTTGATAACCTCCTGAGGTCTCTTCCAAACCTAGGATTCTATGATTCTATGACTTGCCAAAGGTCACACAGAACCAAGAATAAAACCCAGCCTGCTGGTCCCCAGTTCTAATCACTAGACCAGGGCTACACAACACAGGGCTCGCGGGCCACATGCAGCCCACAGCCCGTTTGTTTGTGGCCCGCGGTGCGGTTTGGGTTTACGTGGGGCTCAACACGTGGCCCATGGGTGGGATCCTTTGAAAATGGCCTCCACTGGGAACATGCTCCACAACGGCCAGGCGTCTCCCAGGCGGGGTGAGCACTGAAAGACGCAAGCGGGCGGGTTGGCTGAAACAGATGGGTACAGGGTGTTGGCATTTCTAGCCCCCAGAAAGGAGGTGCCGGGAGCACTGGGGCATTGTGGGCAGTGCTTTGTATTCATGCCCGTCAGTGTGAAATATGCTATTTACATATATTTACATATATATTTGTATGCATATGCAACCGCACTTAAGTTGCAGCCCTCGGCATGTGCTGTGAGTATCATTGTGGCCCCTGCAGCTTCCAAAGTTGAGTAGCCCTACACTAGACCTTCCCTCCGTGAACACCTGGATGTACAATAGACTGCTGGTGTCTGTTACTAAGTATCCATTACTTTAGAGAAGGGTCCAGTCAGCTGCTTTCAGACTGAGGGGTCTTGGTCTCCCAGGGCTTCTTTAGTTTTCAACTTCCTTTCAAGAAAGTCCATCATAAGTCTTTTACTGTAATTGATACAGTACAGCCAAGGAGCAGGGCCCCATGGTGCTGGACACTGTCCACACATAACAAAAAGTTGTTTCCTTTCTCCTTCTGCTTCCAAACCCTACCCATGTGAAAGTCAGAGAGACTTGTCCTTCTGTTACCCAGCGCAAGCGGACACCTGGTCATGCCCCTTCAATGTTCCAATGGGCCGTGGCATAACCCCTCATGGTTTATGAGCCTTATTTAAAGCTGGTCCCGTTCCATATTTAAGGCTTGAACTCTGGGTACTAGCTATAATTGTTCACACTGTGCCCCAAATACCTTTTAATCTCATTGAAGCAGCTCCTTCAAGGAGCCCAATCGGTCGACTGAGTTTGTAAGTGGTGCGTATCTGGAGGCCTCCAGTAAGCAGGAATGGAATAAGGAATAGCAACCAGTGTCCCTGTGCACACACAGACATGTAGCTGCTCCGATCATTCCCCTGTTTGAAGTATCCTGGCCAAAAATAGCAGCCGCCTCCCCCGGTAGAGCATTTGTTCCTCTGCACAACAGGAAAACACGCCACCACACGAGCGCACCAGAAAGCTACATCAGACACCAGGTAACTAACCTGTGACCAGATCCCCCTGACTCGCCGGGACGGGGAATGTAGAGCTAGGCAAAGCAACGCGCTGCCTCACGGGTCTCTGCTTTGGAACATGCGGTTTCCACTTCTACAAGCAAAGCCAGCAAAAAAGGAATGTGTTGGGAGGCCGTTAGGTCCCTACTGATGGTTTGCCTTGGAAATTCATGGTGTCACGTGGCATGATCGGCAGCCTCTGTTTCAGAAAGGAAGTGGTCCCAGCACTACTGCGGGGCAGGTAGGGGGGGATTGGCAGAGTGTGGGGAGCTCAAGAGCAGGGCATGCTGAAGGCCAGGAAGAGGTGAGAGAGATAAGGATGCCCAAACCCAGCCCTAGAATAGCAGAAACAGCTACAGGACAGAACTGAGAGGCATTGACAAAGATGCCTGAGAAAATGATGCAACATTTGCCTGCACTTAAAGTCATTTTCAGATGCCCCAGTGAAACAGGGATTACCCCAACTGCTGAATTAGAGCAAACTGCCCTTGCTCTGGTAGCAATGGGTGCATTCTCCCAGGGAAAAGACAGAGTCCTTTTGACCCTAGAAGCAAGCTCAGAGCCCCTGAAAGGAGTAACCTGTGCTTCCAAGACACGGTCACTCATCAGCGAACACAACACAGAGAGTCAGTAAGAATGTCAAAGCATTGGAAAAAGCAGTGGTAGAGCATATCCTACACTGGCAATTGCACACTGGTGACTGCTTCTCTTCACCTTCAATAGGAGCTTGTGTTACTGTATAGCCCAAATTTGAGGCCACAGCCCTTTGAGAAAGAGATAGAAGAGCTGAAGGACACAGCATGGCCGGGCTGGATCAAAAGGGACCGTAGGCAAATATCTATAAGGTCATACGGTGTGTGCCACATGAGATGTTGTTTTCCGGCCCCCCATGGGCTAGTAAACAAAACGGCTGGATTGTCTGGCTCTTGAAGCTGCTGTAACAGGCCCCGTGGGGGAGGCAAAACGTTGATGCTGTTTTGGTATCTGCCAACTGGCAGGAAACCAACACTGCCTACAAAGCACTGTCTGACTCCTTCATCCCACACCCAGCTCGCTGAGTATCCCTCCTGACTTGAACCAGGGAAGAGGTACAAGGGGAGCACAAAACAGAGACGCTTTTCCCTGTATGAGCAGGGAGCAGCTGTGTCGACTTGGACTTAAGGGGGCATCACCTCCTCTTCTCTGAGCTGGTATAAACCCTGCTGAGCAGGTCTCAGAAAGGAGTTTTTACCCCCTGGTTAAGCTGGCAAGAGCTATGCTGATTTCTCACGTGAGAGCTATTGCAGATCGGAGGCGTGGTTAAAGTCAGCAGATAAAATAAATTAGAGGAAACTAAAGCCACAGCCATTGAGTCGGAGTCCAGGAGCATGTGTAGCATGTGTAGAGAGATGTCTATAGATTGTAAGGTTTGGGCAGGGACACTCTTTTGACCTGTGTTTGTGCAGTGCCTAGCACAATGAGATTCTGGTCCATGATTGGGCTCTTAGGGTATGTCTACACTTGCACCCTAGTTAAAACTAGGGATGCAAATGTAGGCATTCGAAATAGTCAATGAAGCGGGGATTTAAATATCCCGCGCTTCCTTAGCATGATCTCGCCAGCGTGTTACTCCGATCAACAGCTGTTTCGAAAGTGAAAGTGCGCTCCGGGACACGTTAGTTCGAACCAAACCCCTTGGTTCGAACTAACGTTACTCCTCAAAAAATGAGGAGTAACGTTAGTTCGAACCAAGGGGTTTGGTTCTATTCCAAAAAATGAGGAGTAACGTTAGTTCGAACCAAGGAGTTTGGTTCGAACTAACGCATCCCGGCGCGCACTTTCACTTTAGAAACAGCTGTTGATCGGAGTAACGTGCCGACGAGATCATGCTAAGGAAGCGCGGGATATTTAAATCCCCGCTTCATTGACTATTTCGAATGCCTACATTTGCATCCCTAGTTCGAACTAGGGTGCAAGTGTAGACATACCCTTTGATCCTAGAGTAATACAAATAAATAATAAACAGCTCCCCCCACACATCTATGCTCACCCCACATGCAGACACACATACGTACATGCTTTGATTTTGCAGCTATCCCCTCCAAGAGCCAGACACCAGCTGACCCAACAGACCCTGGCTGCGTTTCCATTTGAATGCCCTAAGATTCATTTCGGTATCAAGAAGGTGTGTGGAACAGATGCATAAAAGGCCAAGGCTAGTTTTCATCTCCTTTCTGTACTGGAGGTAATATTGGCACTTTTGGAAATTGCCCAAAATAATCCCCACTCATCTACAGGAGCAGAGATTTTCAGACATGAAAGGGCTGCTGCTGAAGCAACCCAAAAGGGGAATGAACACTTGAGCTGAAAGACTTTTGCACTGCCAAGAGTGAAGCCTGGCAGGATTTAGGTTGAAACTAGCAGCGCCTATAACAAGTGCCAGCATCAAAGATGGAAAGTAAGTGGAAAGAGGGCAGCTCCTTGCCACATGTTATCCCATGGCTGAAAGGAGGGCTGGAACAATCGGCAGCCTCTCACTGAACAACCAACATCAGAGCGACTGACGCGCAAAAGGCTCCATGTAAGGAATCTTACTCCATAGAGATATAGGTTCCAGTCCTCGGTGGGTAGAAATGGGCACTGATGCGCTACCTTCAGAAGCTTACACACATCTGGTTTACACACATCTGCCAGCTTACACACATCTGGGCCATTTACAATAGAGGCCGTTTCATGTCACACCGAAGGAATTTCGAAAGACAGCATCAAAACCAGAATTGAATGAATGAGTTAGAGAAAACAAGTTCATACACAGTGACAAATTGAGATGCAGTTTAGACCACGCTTCGGCCTCTGGCAGAACCGTTCCCTTTGTGGCCCATGGTTCCGCATATGGCCTTTCCCTAATATCTGATTCTCCTCTATGAAGCAATGATGGCTTCGCTTCACCCTGAATATCCAATTCACTAAAGCTGATGAGAACTTTGACTGGTGAAAATCAGTGCAGTCCCCTGACTGCAATGGAACTTGGGTGATTTATACCAGCAGGGGATCTAGCCTTCTATGCCCAGTGCAATATTACTGTTTTTCCAATTGTTTGCGGCATTGGCTATGAGTATAAGGGCTCATAAAATTATTTTCTAGATGGAGAGACCTCCTGCTGTTTCCCGATTCACTCACTAGCGTGTGTTCTGATTCCTGTGTTTATCGTTCCGCTGCTGCGAAAGATTATCAGCTCATTTTAGATTGTTTAAGTTCCCATACATTAAATGGGCACCAGGAAAGTTGGTGTGTGTTTGAGGAATAATGAAGTGCCGGAGCAGTGCAAACATATGCTCTTCTTGCGGCTGGTACAGAGCTGCTTGGGAGAAGATTCATTTTCGCTTTACCTGCCCTGAGACTTTAAAAACTCACAACAAAGCAATTGGCCTGAATGGATCCGAATTAATATCCGGTCCCATGAAAGAGGCAGTTCAAATGCTCAGCTCTTCTACTCCCACTTTAAGTGAGCCTCCAGCATGATGCATTCACACAAGGTTGTTTTGCTCTGAAGATGTGTTAAAATAGAGCCTCCTTATCTGCCACAACTCAAGTCCCGGGTTTCGTTTTCCTCCCTGGCTTTTGATCACACGCCAACATTTTCTGTGGCAGGTGTTAGCAGTGGTCCAAAGCATGAGAGCGTCCATCCATTCTCCCTGTCCCATTTGTACCTCGGCTTCTGTAATGATGCTGGCCACAAGGGAGCCCAGCTATTGAAGGGCAAGGCCTTTCTATCATTGCTGACCTGGACTTGATTTGAACCACTTACATGAAAAGGGTTTGTGTTCCCCAAGGGATGGCCCCCTTCTCTGTACCCTGCAAAATGCCCTTCCCAGGAGCAAGGGAAGACTTCACCCTGCCCGGTCAACTCTGCTGAGGTGGCAAACAAGATGTTGATTTGTGCCAATGGTACGGGGGAGTTTTGTGATGTAGACATCTATGTTGTTCAGACCAGGACCAGCCAATGCTCCCATTTCACAGGCCACTGAACAGACGATAGTGACTGTTGGTTGCTCCCACCATGCACCATATTCCAGCTGATGACCTCATGGTGACATGAAAAACTATTTCACTAGGAGGGTGGTGAAGTACTGGAATGGGTTACCTAGGGAGGTGGTGGAATCTCCATCCCTAGAGGGGTTTAAGTCTCGGCTTGACAAAGCCCTGGCTGGGTTGATTTAGTTGGGATTGGTCCTGCTTTGGGCAGGGGGCTGGACTTGATGACCTCCTGCGGTCTCTTCCAGCTCTATGATTCTGTGATTCTATGACATCACCTTCCAAGGCTCCCCCTTTATTTAGTGACTGAGCACTGTCCTAGTGTACAGTTCCCTTCTGGCCTTTGCAATAACTTTAAGGCCCCAGCTCTACAGAGACCAGTTTCTGGTCTGGTTAAGGCATCTCTCTCATACAGCTCATTTACACAGCTGCAGTTGCCTCTCTGCCTTGTGTTTGGTAATGAATACTAAGGACACTTCACTTTTATTCTAATTGCCCGCCTATCACGCTTTGTTACTCTTCCCAGTTTTCCTCAGTCTCTTATCAGATGTCACTTTTTTTTGTTCCTTCTGTGTTGACAAGGCATTTAAAACATTTCAGTGAATAAAAAGAGAAGAAAAAAAAAAAACCCTCTCCATGCATCTGGAATGTTCATTTCTCAGATGAGAAAATAAGTGGTTGAGATATGTAATTAAAACTAATAGGTTAATTAGAGAATATTTAGACCCCCATCCTTTCAAACCAGTCATCATCAACTTCTTTACAGTCAGACTGCATTTGTAATCCATATAATACTTACAGTTAAAACAGAGATCTGACTGGAAAATCACAAGGAAAATGGTAAGATGCCCCAGAATTTCCCCTGTGCATGAACAGTATGATGAAGAATGCTCCTGGTTTTTACTAGCAGGAAGTCAGAGCCACTGCTATAGCGAATAGTAACAGAGAGGTAGCCGTGTTAATCTGATCTTGCTAAAACAAAAGGAAAAACGATGTAGCACTTTAAAGACTAACAAGATGGTAGTGGGGCTGGCCCACGAAAGCTCATCACCTATTAAACCATCTTGTTAGTGTTTTAAAGTGCTACATAGTTTTTCCTTTTGCTATAGTGAATGCTAACTGCTTTCTTGCTTCTCCGTAAACCTCTGCTCTGTCTTTCTGCTGCTGCTCAGAGCTGCAGACGTTACTTGTGCCAAATAATCAGTCTTTGACAGCAAGCTCAGAGGGAGTGCCTCCAACTCCTGGCAGCTCCGCTACAGGGCTACTCTGTCTGGCAAAAATGAGGACAGTAACCTTGAGAGGAGGAGAGGGGTGGAAACGGAAATTAATTCATGGCAACTAAGCTCATGAAGATGCACACAAGCGACTGAGAAAGAGTAATCAGGAGGAGTGACCTCCAATAGAACTATTAAATAAACCCCAAGATTCATGCAAGGTGAGAGCAAGGGCAGTTGAGATGGGTCTGGGCTGAAACAGGGAGAATGTGGTTATCATTTTTAATCAGCCAAAATTTGTACAGTGCAGTATTTGTCCTGTGGCTGCCGCTAAAGCAGTTAGAAGTGCATCAAGGCAGACAATACAATCTGCCAGGAGCAGAGCAGACTGCAGAGGATTTGTACAGAGATGGCACAGGTCTTTTAAACAGAATGCGGTGGCACGGTATGCCCTCCGGAATTTAAAGTCATCAGTATCAGTGGTGGAAAAGATCTCCTGGGCCACGTCTCCCCAGCTAGTCCTGGATTGTTGTTTAAAATACATTTTCCAAGTCAGTTTTAATTGTCAAATGGCAGAGCCTCCACCCATTCCGTGGGAGACAGATCCAGGGGTCTGAGACTCTCAGCCAGTTTCTCCTGATAATGCAGACTACGTTTTCCTTATCTCATACAGCTCAGCTTGTTAATCTGCTCTGAAGGCTTTAGCTCATGTGGAAATGCTGTGGCATAACTCCCTGTGCTCTCCGGACCTCCATTTTCCCACTGGGATCCGCAAGACCTGATCTTGTATCTTTCTCTTCTCATGGTAAATCTCCTCTTCCACAAGGCTCTTGGTCACTTACTCCTTGAGACTCTGCTTTTCAGGGATAGTAAGCTTCTGCCTCTCTTAGGCAATATCTAGACTGCATCCCTCTGTCGGCAGAGGATGCAGGTCTGGAGCAGAGTCGATTAGGCAGGTCGACATTGCAAATGAGGCAGGGATTTAAATATTCCGTGCCTAATTTGCATAAAAATGGCCGCCACGTTTTGCCAACTCAGCACTTTGTCAGCAAAAAGCAGCAAAAGGGGGATCTGTCAAGAAAGAAAGCCTTTTTCGACAGATCCCTTATGCCTTCTGCAAGGAGGTTTACGGGATCTGTCAAAAAAGGCTCTCTTTCTCGACAGATCCCCCTCTAGACTGCTGCTTTTTGCTGACAAAGGGCTGAGTCGGCAAAACGCGGTGGCCATTTTTATGCAAATTAGGCATGGGATATTTAAATCCCTGCCTCATTTGCAATGTTGACCTGCCTAATCTGCATCCCTCTGCCGACAGAGGGATGCAGTCTAGACATACCCTTACTGACTCCAACACTTGTGTACATCAAGAAGCTCTTTGGGGATCTTTGCTAGGAATGCAACACCTCATTCCCTTCCCAGAGCACCCCAGGAATGGATTTCTAGCACTGCTGAGTGCTGGCAGATCCTCTCCATGACAGACGGAGGTGTCAGCTCTCAAGACCTCCAAACCGCCCCCTCGCCCAACCTTCATCTTCAATTCACTAACCTTAATAATTGGGATGTTCATATCGGTGTAACAGATTTAGCCACTAATTTTAAAAAGAAGATGGTCTGGCTAAACTTTGGGTCCTGTTTTGAAAATTTCAACCACTGGATCTACCAGAAATCTTTGTGTGTGTTTGTGTCCCTGGCAATGGGTAATTGGGCTCAGTCTGGAGAGAGGGGTCTTTCCATGGCTGATTTGCTCTCCCTTGCGTGCACCTCGGGCGTATCACGCAAAGAGATGGTCACCGTTTATTCAAACGTAGTAAGGAATACATTCCCAAAGAAAAAGCCCATGGTGCTGAATTTGCCTGACTGTTTTCGTGTCATTATTATTGCGTTTCTCCCAGCTTAGAAGGGAGGTGGAGACAGTCACATTTATAGAAGACCTTGCTCCTGGCCTTGGGCATATTTTCCCATAAGCGGTTTTATCAATGAGATGTTTTCCATTGCCCCACAGAGGTTTTAGCTCATTGTTTACAAGAGCACATTTAAACTGTGAAAATGCTTTTCTTTCAGGGGAGCGCCTGATGTGTTTTGTGCTGCTCTGACATCAAAGGCAACAAACAAGACAAGGAGAGAGAGAGAGAGAAACGGGCTAAGAAAAAAAAAACCCAGCTTTATGACTAATAATGGCTGCTCTCTAATTGCAGAAAATTGTTTTCACCGTGTACATTTTGTGATCCCATTGTTCCAGAAGCAAACACTTCTCCCTCGCCTCACAACCCTTCATGACATCTTTAACTGTTGAGCCACTGGGATTGCTTAACAGCTTCGTGCCACTTGCATACGCTTGATGAAGCTATTGGCTGTCGCAAAAGCTGTGCCAAGCTTGGGGGAGGCTTGCATCACCCCTTTAGAGCCCCAAAGACTCCCCCCTCCCTTTTTACAAAGCCACCTGCTACCTGACTGCAGATTTGTAAAGGCCCTAGACTTCCACATGGAGCCAAAGTGGAATGGACGGGCTGTTCTCATCAAGCTAGAGACAGGGAACTGGATGCTGTGGGCTGGATTGCAAGGGAGCTGAGGCTCACAGCTTTGATTGCTCAGCCCTTGTAATTAGGGCCTGACTTTCAAAGAGCTTAGTTCCTATTTAGTCACCTAATTAACAGATGGGTTTTCAAAAGGGCTCCGCCCCCAAGGTGCACATGACATGCTGAGCTCTTTGGAAAAGTACAGCCACTGAGAGTGGTCAGAGTATGCTTCCCACGAAATGCGTCTGTCCATTTCAGTTTGTGGCAAAGCCAGTCACAAGAATGATCACCTAGTTAAATGCTCAAGCAGGTGGATGGGTGAGCTGGGAGCTTTGTACCTCAAAAGCAATTAAAATATCCCCCACCCGTGAAGTCTCCCTTTAACACGGCCCCTTCCTCCAGTCACCAGAGGAGACCCAGTTAGCCAGCTGAAGACGTGCCCTGTCCATCTCACTGAAACCAGGACTAGGCAAAGAATGCCTGAATCTTCGCCCACACCAGTGTAAATCGGGATTATCTGTACTGAAAACAAAGGAATTACTGGTATAAGTGACCGGCTACTCAGTGCCTAGAGTGAATCTGAGGCTCCCACATGGCTATGCAGAGCCATTGACCTCTGTGGCGGGGAGGATGCGGGATAATCTGCCACTCATACAGGTCTCTGTCTCCTGGTAATCCTTGAAAGACAGAGATTGGTTTAAACTGTGAGGCATAAGGGTTAATATCCCTCCCAAAATGTTCATATTAACTATCATAACTGTCCAGTCCTTCTTGATATCTGTATAAATGTCCAACCCTTCTTTGAAACTTGCCAAGTTCTGGCCTCAACAATATCCTGAGGCCATGAGTTCCACAGTCTTATCACACATTTTGTGAAAGAACTTATTCCTTCTATGGGCTATGCATTTGAATTTCTTTGCTGCACTCTCTGAAAGGGAACCTCCCTAAACTCCTGATTCAGAGACACTGCTTAGAAACACAACGCAAAGCATTAACTCCCAGCTATCCAGAAACCACCATTACATTTACAAAATAAAGACCAGAACTATCTGGACAACCACAAATTTGAAGGTACAACCCTATCTTCTCCCCTGTAGAAAGCTGCCAGTCACCCTTCAAGGGAAGCAACAGGCAGTGATGAGCTCTGAAACCTCCCTGTACGTTTCCATTCCCCATTGATGGCTTGGAAAGCAAAGCACAGCCTTCCTGCCTACTGTCCTCTGCCTCCCCTACGCTTGCTGGATAGTTTGCTGCAGCAGCCATTGCAACTAATGAATCAAATTTCAGTCAGAACTGAACAACTTGCCTTGCCGAGCCACCGAGTCATCTGCTGTTTCCCTGTTTCCATTATGCTCAGAGATATGTTGCTTCAACAATCAATCTCTGTCGCTGTCGTGTACATGCACACACCGCAGCACGTGCTCTTACACACACACACGCACGCACGCACTTTGTATCCCAGTGTTTGTGAGGTGTTGGCAACTTTCCCCTGAAAAATAATGGAGGGAGAGAGAGCTCCATTCCGGAGTGGAAGTGGGTCAGGTCAGCAGGCTCTGCACTGGTAGTGACTGGGAGGGCGGTGGATGGGCACGGTAAGTAATCATGCGCGAATGCTGTGAAGTGCTCCCTTAGGAAGAATTTGCTGAATGCTATTTGCAGCAATTCCAGGGAGAGCTGTTCTCTCCCTTCCCATGTTGGAGGCAGAAGCACACAGCAGTTTTGGGGAAGGGAGGGAGGCGCTCAGTGAAAAAGGAATCGAAAAACATCGGCTACTGAAATCTCTCCATTGGTCTCTCAGGCTGGGACATTCAAAGGAGCATAAAGGACTTAGGTACCCAAGTTGAACCAAAGGCACCCAAATCCCTAGTGCATTCAGAACTGAATTCAAGGGACTTCGATCCCAGGAAAGCGCCGAAAATCACATTCTCTTGGTTTAGTGAAAGTTTATACTGAGAAACACTGACCACCTCTGGGCCGTGGTGCCCCTGCACCAAGGGGCCCACACTATAAAGCACACATCTCAAAGGCAAATAAAATGGAGACTCTGTGCCCACTAATTTGCTCCACTGTTGTGCCCCGAGAAGGCACAGAGGGAGTTCTGCTTCATTATGCAAGTCTCACCTACCCCAGAAGATGCCACGGCCCACCCACTTAGCATGCAGGCTTACTCTCCCCGCCCCGGCACAGCTCCTGCCCTGGCACTTCCCGCACTCCACCCACCCACGCTCCTGCTACAGTGCAGGGATAGGGGGTTGCCCCACTCTGTCCACCCACGCCATGCTCCTCCCAGGGTGTAGAGCTGGCAGTTTACTCCACCTCCACCTGTCTTTCTGGCCAGGGAGCAGGATCGGAGCACAGCCCAGTTCACTGCCTGGCAGAAGTGCCAGGTGGGCAGAGCAGGACAAGGCCCTAACCCTACTCCCGAGCGGGAGCATGGGGTGGAGCAATGCAAAGCCCTGATTCTGCCCCCTAGCAGGAGTGCCAGGCAGGAAGAATGGAGCAAGCCCCAAGTGCCAGGTGGAAGAGCAGAGGGGGATGCAGAAATGCACATTTTTCTGGCGGGCCCTTTTTTCTGGGGGGCTTCTAGCAACAGTGGCTATCACACACCCTCTCTGCAAGGCCAGCTGGACGGGGAAGAGACGGCCCCGATAGCTCCTACCCCCTGTCACTGCCTACGCCACTGCCTCAGAGAATTTTAATAGATAGGTGAGGCATGATTTCCCCTTACAAATGCCATGCTGATTCTTTTAGAACAAATGGGGTTCATAGATGTGTCTGTTAATTCTGCACTTTACCATCGTTTCACCCAATTTCCCTGATTAAGCTTACCAGCCTGTAATTGCCAGGACTGCCTCTGGAGCCTTTTTAAAAAAAAACTCAAAATCAACATTATATTTGCTGTCCTCCAGTCATCTGGTACAAAGGTTGATTGAAAGGATAGCTTACCACTGTTAGTAGTTTTATATTTGAGTTCCTTCAGAACTCTTGGGGGAATATGATCTGGTCCTGGTAACTTACTATTATTTAATTTATCAATTTGTTCCAAAACCTCCTCTCTTCACCTCCCCCCATTTCGAACAGTTTCTCAGTTTGTCACGTGAAAAGAATTGCTCAGGTGGGGCGGGGTGGGGCGAGGTCATCGGGCTGCACTGAAAACCGATGTTGTGACCGTATTAGATTGTGATACATCATTACAGATCATTGTTGCAACCACTGTAATAAGTTTGCACCAAGCCTTGTACGTGGGCCAAGTAAGATGTCTATAACAAGATGGTTTGCTGATTCTGCTTATACTGCCCATATGCATGTATCATTTTTGTATTGGAAGTTCTGAGTATTGGTTATGTATTTGTATTTCAAATGTTTGCTTTTAGAAGATATTAACAGAAGGCTTGGCCAGCCTATAGTAAAAGGTCTATTAGTCAAGTGAATAGAAGTGTGTTACTGACAATGTATCTTGCGTGGTGCCAATCCACATCTGATGATCTCCTCTGTGAATATTCTGACTAGCATAGGAGTAATGGTAGCTGCCTAAAAAAGATCTGAGTCATGCATGAGCAAGTAACTTTCTTGTGTGATAAACTCAATCTTGGGACATATTTTTTCCTGGCGAGAACAATGGGAGTTCCTCCACATGGACAAGGTTATAAAAAGGGCCTTGCCTTCAATCTGGTTTATCCCCTCTGGAGATATTATTAGTTCTTTATTATGAACTGAAGCTTGAAAAGACTGATGACCTATCCTAACAGCGGATTTATTCCAAAGACTTGATTTAAGACAGTGGATTATTCCACCTCTTCTACAAGTCTGCACCAAGAACTTTGCAACTGGGATAGGTAATTCGATTCCTTTAATGATTTTAACTCTCGCCCTTTCTTTTTTTTCAGAAATAAACCTTTTAATTTTAGTTTCTAAAGGATTGGCCAACAGCTTGCTTTTCAGATAATGTCTGAGTTATAAAATGACCTGGGAATGTGGCTAGTCCTTTGGGATCAGAAGAACCATTTTTGATTAGGTGAGACTGGTTTTCATAACCTCTCATCTGTATAAGGACTGGTCTTGGTGGTGGCATTGGAGGACTGGTGTGTCTAAGGGGATTGTTTGTATGACTTCTTGTTAGCCAGTGTCACAAACAGAAGTGCTCTTTGTGACTGGTTTGGTGCCTTATAGTGGAGGACCTCCCAGTCTTGGGCTGTAAGTAGCCTTGTCCAAGCAATTTGTCCTGATTTGACCCTCTCAGAAGTGCCCGCAGAAACCTTCTGTATTACAGATGCAAACAATTCATTTAGCTTTTCCCCAATGGCCTCATCTTTCTTCAGTGCTCCTTTAGCACCATGATTGTCCAGTGGTCCCATTAATTGTCTGGCAGGCTTCCTGCTTCTGATGTACTTATAAACGTTTGCTGTTAGTTTTTCCTGCCTTTTGCTAGTTGCTCTTTAAATTCTTTTTTGGCCTGCCTAATTATACTTTTACACTTCACTTGCCAGAGTTTATGCTCCTTTCTATTTTCCACAGTGGGATTTGACTTCCAGTTTTTAAAGAATGTCTTTTGCCTCTAACTATCTCTTTTACTCTGCTATTCAGCCAGGGTGGAATTTTTTGAGGCTTGCGCTACATAACTGTCTCTCTTCCTAACCTAGTAGGCCAAATCTCTTGTCTGCACCAGTCATCCTATTAAATAACTGTGAATACAAAAATCCAACACAAAACATTAGCAAAACTGTTGCATTGTCCTGTGGATAATGTATGGTGACAGTTGGGAGGGCATCTGAGGTTGCAAAGTCAGGAAAAACTTTGTGCTGTACAAATTGTCCTCAGGTCTAAAAAACGTAGAGATGAGTTCATCTGTCAAAGCCTAGACAAATACAATACTTTCTGAAAAAATGACCTGTCTTGGAGCTGTCAGCAGATGTGACAGTGTCCAAGAGAAACTCATTAGATTTAAAAAGAAGGGGAAAGAGAATTTGCTTTGCCTTTAATGTTCTCCTGCATTACGTGGAGTGTGTTAATGGAAGAGGAGTGACAAGGGAAAGCAAAACAGAAGATACAAAGTAAGCTTGAAAAGTCTGAGTGATTTGACTGAAGGTACAGTAGCGAGAGTCTGTAGCCCTTGTTCAACACATCTCTTTAGCATTTATCCAGCATTTGAAACAGACTGCAATGACTGCTTACTGCAGGAGTGGGCAATAATTTTTTTAAGGGCCCCCCGACTGCACTGGAAGGGGAGGGGCCTCAAACAGAATGGGCGGGGCCAGGATGCTTCCGGGCTTCCCCACCCACAGACCATGATTGGTCTGGGGATAGGGTAGCCCTATTGCCCCCCCCCCCCAGGTTCCTCCTAGGCACCCATGCTCCTGCAGTGAGAAGAGACTTCCCATGCTTCCCCACCCCCCCAGGCCAATCAGGACCTGGAGCATCCTCTCACCCGCCCAGAAGCATGGCGCTTCTAAGTGCCACACACTCCTCACAGGGCGGAGGCAGGGTGGAGGAAACTACATGCGCTTCCCCCCGCCACCAGGTCCTAATTGGCCTGGAGGTGGAGGAGTGGCAGGGCCTCCACGGGCCAGATCAACCCACTTGGTGGGCCAGATCCAGCCCGTGGAGGCCCTTTTGCCCACCCCTGGCTTACTGGATTTCCTTTCCTATACTATGAAGCCATGTCAGAATCACTGAAGACAGGCCTCCCCCGCATGGAAATAGCAATCCTTCCCTTATTTCCTGTGGAACCCAGAGGCACTGAGATATTGGCTGGGAAGAATACATACAGTTTCATCAGCTAATCTATGTAGAAAATATAGAACTTGGCCCTGTCCTCAGGGAATTACCAAGTAAACAGTGGCTTTGCATCTTTCCAAAGGGCAAGGAGCTTTGATCATCTGTGAATTTTACTCCAAATGACTAGGGGTTTGGAATGGGTCCCATATGAAGAGAGGTTAAAACGACTGGGACTTTTCAGTTTAGAAAAGAGGAGACTGAGGGGGGATATGATAGAGGTATATAAAATCATGAGTGGTGTGGAAAGGGCAGATAAAGAAAAGTTATTTATTAGTTCCCATAATAGAAGAACTAGAGGACACCAAATGAAGTTAATGAGTAGCAGGTTTAAAACTAATAAAAGAAAGTTCTTCTTCACACAGCGTGTAATCAACCTGTGGAACTCCTTGCCAGAGGAGGCTGTGAAGGCTAGGACTATAACAGAGTTTAAAGAGAAGCTAGATAATTTCATGGAGGTTAGGTCCATAAAAGGCTATTAGCCAGGGGATAGAAATGGTGTCCCTGGCCTCTGTTTGTCAGAGGCTGGAGAAGGATGGCAGGAGACAAATCGCTTGATCGTGGTCTTCGGTCCACCCTCTCTGGGCACCTGGTGCTGGTCACTGTTGGAAGACAGGCTACTGGGCTAGATGGACCTTTGGTCTGACCCAGTACGGCTGTTCTTATGTTCTTATGTTACTCCCTGGTTCCCCAGTAAAAGAAACAGGAGAAGTACACTAGAAAGTCAGGAAGAGAATTAGTGGATAGGCAAATGGCTTGTCATCTGGTACTCGCTTATCAACTGATTCCTAACCTGAAATTGCCATTCTTCCTGATGTTTGACCACTGAGCTTGTCCTGACCCTCAAGACATTTCTCTCAGGTTTTGAGCTAGGAGCCTCATCCAACTCATTTTCACTTATTTGTGTTTATTCGTTGTATTCCCTCTCTGATGGAAACTTTCAGCACTTTATAACCACTTGCCCTGTGCACACCATCATCCACCAGATTGCCATAGATATGATACCCAGGACTTACCTGACATAAAGCTTGGTAGACTGTAATAAACTAGTCTGACTTGGGTAGGCTTCTGGGGGTGCACTAAGTGAGATAGATGTTTATTGCACTTGATTTCCACAGTGTTTGGAAAGAACATTCTGTCTTCTGTGTGTTCCTAGGATACAGGCCATGACTACACAAGGCATTTAAACACGTGCTTGTCTTGAAGCAGAAGCTGAAGTCTCTTTAATTTCAGCGGGCTTTGGCTCAGATCTTGTGTCTCTTTTGACTACAGAGCATGAGATTTGGGAAGACAGTCCTTTTAAAAAATATATCCCGTATAATATTAATGTAGCAGGTTCGACGTACTGCCTTGGCATCTCCTACTGGCCAGTCTAGGAATCAGCTCTTGCAGCTTCAGAGTGTCCCTTTCTAGGTGGTGTCTGCCTGCCGTTGCCTGCCTCTCCTTCTCCACCATTGGTCCGGACCCACATCCCTCCCAGACCGCAGTGCCCTTTTTCCTGGCTACTGCCCCAAGATGGTGCCCATGTTCCGAGGTCCTCCTCCCCCAGGGATCCCAGTCACCTCTACACCTACCACTTGCCTCAGTGACCCACTGCCATTCTTCACCCCGCACCTTCCTTCAGGGCAAACGGCAGTCTGAACTGGCAATTCATCATTGGCAAGGGAGGATTGGACCTGCTGCCCCAGCTGCTCCTCTGCAACCCTAGTATCCTTTCAGGCCCCTGTAGCAGGGCTGCCACCTATGCATTAGTCAGGCTTGGGCCCCCTTGGCTCCCCCCTATCTTCCCCAGCACAGCTCTGTTCCAGGTACCTTCATAGCAGGCAGCTCAGTCCAAAGCTGGAGAGGAGAGTGAGCTCCCTCTAGCTAGGCACCTTTTTATATAGCCCAACCAGGTCCTGATTGGCTCTCTCAAGCCCTCTCCTGGTTGGTTGCTGCCTCCAAGGGCTGTATCACTCTTTATTACTCAGGATAGAGCATCCACCCTTTCGTATTTAGAAAGTGTTTTATCTCAGACCGTTCATCACAGAGCCCCACCAGACCATCACCGTCCAGATACTGGCTCCCGCTGAATCTCATTGAGGGAGGCCTCACCTAGAAGTACCTGGAAGTAGTTCAATAATTCTAATCACTTGGTAGTTACCAATCTATAAGCACAGCCATTCTTCCTCATATGTCCTCCCAAAAGCCACGGCCGTCGGATATTCAACAATGAGCACTGGTTCTTGACTCGTACGCTGTTAGAAATTCATGGTGTTTAGTTTTAAATCATTCTGATTTTAGAAAACTGGACAACACCTAAAGCAGGGGTGCGCAAAAGCCTCTGAGTGGGCCGGATCCAGCCCGCCTAGGGCTTTGATCTGGCCTGTGAGGAAGTTTCAGGCCCCGCCCCCTAATGGGCGTGCCCAACCTGTGGCACACATGCCACGGGGGGAAGGAGCTCATTTCCGGCCCTCCCCCGCACAGCCACCGGAAAGCGCTCCCTCCTCCTGCAGCAGGTTAGGCTGCGGTGGCAGGCGGCAGGCAGCCATGCAGTCTAGGGCTGGCCCTGGAGGCGCTGCTGTCACAGTGCCTCTGGCCTCCAGGGCCGGCCCTGGGCTGCGTGGCTGTGGCAGAGGCACCTTTGGCCTCCGGGGCTGGCCCAGAGCCACGTGGCTGCAGCAGTGGCACCTCCGACCTCCGGGGCCACGTGGCTGTGGCATCTCTCAGGCTGGCCCAGGGCCACATGGCCATGCTGGCGGCACCTCTGGGGCCATCCCTGGACTGCGTGGCCATGGCAGCGGCATCTCCAGCCTCTGGGGCTGGCTTGGGGCCCTGAGGGCATAGTAGCGGTTCCTCTGGGGCTCTAGCCCTGGGTCTCATGGCTGTGGCAGCAATGCCTCCAGCCTCCGGGGCTGGCTCCAGACTGCGTGGCCATGGCAGCAGCACCTCTGGCCTCCAGGGCCGGCCCTAGACTGCGTGGCTGCTGCAACAACGGGGCCTCCCTCTGGGGTGGCTGGGACAGCGTGGCTGCAGCCATTGCTGCAAGGGGGCATGAAGCCAGGTAAGGTTCCCCCTCATGCCCAAACCCCCCAGCCCAATCCCCTCACTTCCTTCTCCCCCCCGCCCCCAAGATCTGGCACCCCCAGCTGGCTCCGACACCCTCCCTTGTTCCTGCTCCCTCCACTTGGCCAGACACCCTACTTCCAGCCTGCTTCTGCACCCCAGCTCCCTCCCAGATCCTGCACCCCATCACTTTCCTACTTGCTGGCAGCCCTGTCTCTCAAACTGTACCCCTCATTTTTGTCCCTACCCCAGGGCCTAAGGGGGTCCATAAAATCCACTAACTCCAGAACCCCAGAAAAGTAAATCTAGTCTATGGGAAGCCCTGAACCTCAGTCCCCCCATTTCCTTCCCCTTCCCCTCACCTCACCCCGTGAAGTTGGGGCACCAAAGGAGTGAGGTGCCTCATTTGGGGACACATCAGTGAGTGTTGGGAGTTTTGGAGGAGTTTTTTTGCTTCTCACTTGTGTGGTCCCCAACTGATTTTTTTGTGGGTCAGTCACCCTCGACCCAAAAAGGGTTCCCCACCCCTGCCATAAATAAAGAAAACATTGACTCCTTTGTGTTAGACATAATATTTTACTTTATTTAAAATGAAGTTTGATAAACTAACCTGAGAAAGTTAAAGCACTTAATCTGTTTCATAATTTAAATTAAACCGTTCTCGCTAGCAGCAGCTGGTTCAGAAAATAAGGTCACTATACCCAGCAGGGTAGTTCTCAACCCCACCCCTTCCTCCTGAGGCCCCGCCCTTTCTTCCTGAGGCCCCACTCTTTCCACCTGAGGCTCTGCCCTTTCCTCCTGAAGCCCTGCCCCTTTTGCCCGATGCCCACAGCCACTTCTGAAATTTGTGAAGTGGCCCCTCTTCCAAAAATATTGCCCACCCCTGATGTAAAGTGTAAGTATAGGACTATTGAAAATCTCAGCTGCACCCTGATATTTCTGCCTTGGAAAGTTTGGCAAAATCTTTTTATCTTTGCTGGCTACAAAAATAAAAACAAACATTTGGGGAGCAGTAATTGCTGTTTTGTTTTATTTTACTGCATTGCATTTTAACAGAAAGGGGCCCCCAAATAAAAGGAAGCATAAAGCCAAGTCATATAAAATCTAACTGGTGGGTCTCCATGGCACACATGTGAGAAACAAGAAATGAGAAAAAGTTGATGGTCCTAAATCAGGTAACCCTGTCAAACCAATCTTTATCTAATCATCTAAAAGGGAAAACACATAATATACCACCCACGTGCCTGCTTTCCTGTTTTCAGTCCAGTATGAGAGCCAAGACTCTGAAAAGATAAGGATCATGAAGCAACTTCCAATACAATTTTAGAATCAGATGGCAAGTCTCAAAGGTTTTATCTATTTCAAGATGGACTCCAGTGCCGTAACTAGCTAATTTTGCGCCTGAGGCAAGAATATAAAATTGTGCCCCCTCGTGTATATATTCATAGTAGTTATTTCTTAGAAAAAGAGAAAATACATAAATAACAATAATAATAATAACACAACATTTATTTATTATAGTTATGAGCTCTGCATAAGCAATCAATTAATACATATCTAATATATAAAGGAGAATGTTTGTATGTTTGGACCCTATGGGCACGTCTAGACTACTTGGCTCCATCGACAGAGCCATGTAGATTTGTTTATTCGGCAAAGGGAAATGAAGTGGCAATTTAAATAATCACTGCTTCATTTAATTTAAAATGGCTGCCGTGCTGTGCTGATCAGCTGTTTGGCGGCACAGCGCTGTAGTCTGGACGCTCCGCGGTCGACATCCAAGGCATTTGTCGACCTCTCCGGTAAACCTCATCCCACGAGGCATAATGGGAGGTCGACAAATGCCTGATGTCGACATGGCGCCCAGACTACAGCGCTGTGCCGTAAACAGCTGATCAGCACAACAGCAGCTATTATTAAATGAAGCGGCGATTAAATCGCCGCTTCATTTCCCTTTGCCTACAACCCTAATCTACATGACTCCATCGACAGAGCCATGTAGTCTAGACGTGCCCTGTAAGAGCTACTGCAACCAAACTTTGCATGGGATAACCTTTTATCCAGGAGAAGGTTTTAAGGGACTGTGGGAGGGAAGAGATGGACGCCTCTCCCCGAGGCTGCATGGAGCTTGGCAGTGCGGGGAGAAGCAGTTTCCCGGGGAAAGTGGCGGGGACAGTCACGCACTAAGGCCGGCGGAGGGATAACCTGTCATCCAGGAGAAGGTTTTAAGGTTCTGTGGGAAGGAAGAGCTGAGAGACTGACGCCTCTCCCCGGGGCTGCACAGAGCTTGGCAGTGTGGGGGGAAGCGGCTTCCCAGGGGAAGCGGCGGGGACAGTCACTCACTAAGGCCGGCGGAGGGACAAGGAAGCGGAGGGTGGGCTCGGGCGCCGGCAGCAGGCATGTGGCTCCCTTCCCCCTCTCTCCCCTCAGGCTTCTCACCTCAGTTATATCAACTGCCCCGAGCAACGCCGGGTAACTCCGGCTAGTATAAATATAATTATAAAATATCACCATGTCAGGTACTATTAGCTATTTGTTTATAATAATACTTTGCGCGCTTTTAATGAGGCAAACTCATCAATAATTGCGTTACAATTAATATTATTCGCTACCTCCTGTTCTATTGATAAGAGGGACGTATTTGATAATCTCTCCGGACCCGTGGATGCTCGAAGGTCGTTCTTAATTAATTTTAGTTTACTAAAACTTCTTTTGCAAGGAGCCACATTCACAGTCCTGCCCTCTTGGTTTGTGTAGCACATTCAAAGCACTTGGCCCAGGCGGCTCAGCAGCATGGGCTCCAGTTTTTGGAGGGGAAACCATTACTCCAACAGGCTAAGGGCCTGGATTCTGACCCATAGAACCCAGGGATCATAGCTCCCACACCCCCAGCTCCAATCACATACCCCTAAGAGCTAGAGCCACTCCCCTGGCAGAGGAGAGACAAGACCCAGGAGTCCTGGCTCCCAGCCTGACACCCCCATCTCACCCCTTGCACCTCTGCTTCTGTGAAGGGCAATCTGAGCCCCTTCTCCCCTGGCCCTGCACCCCACGCCTGCAAACTGTGCTAAGGCACCTTAAGGCGGCGCTTGGCACAGCTGAGCTGGTGCCCGGCCTCCCACACCACTCAAAAGCAGCTAACACACTGGGCGGCCACCAGGGCTGTTGACTGTTGGATTGCGGAGCGGCAACGTGCAGCCTGACATGTACACTGTGGGCTGGCCAATGCTAATGAGCAGGGGAGGGAAGCAGCGCGGTCTTAAAACATGTAGCTGTCTTAAAAGAATTACCGGTAGTTTTCTATATTATTTTTCTGCACCCCCTCACCTTTGCACACACACTGTCCAAAAAAATGCATATAACACAAAGCAGTTACAATAAATACAGGAATCTATGAGACTGAATTTCCACTCATTGGTAACTTTTCCATTAATTTCAGTAGCTTCAGCTACTGTATAGCCATATTGTCCCATAAGCTAACAGCTGGAGAATTTCTGCTGTGAGTGATGGATGTAGCATGTTCATACTGGGCCCATTTCTGCCCTATCTTTGTTTAGTCATCACAGAAATTGATTTTTATATAATTTTGACAGATAATATTGGTGTTTATTTTTAAGTATTTTTCAAAGACTTTTATCCATTCAAATTTTCACAGCTGTACAAAATGTATGGGTTTTAAGCTTTGTTTTCGATGTTTATCTATTTAACTTTTCAGAGCTGGGGAACATTATGGGGGCGTCAGATACTCATTTAATGACAGCAGATGTTGAATTTCAAAAAGTTTAAACTTTATAACCATTAAAACAAAAATTGTCAACATCATCTGTCAAAATAGACAAAGTCAATATCCTTAAAATCAGATGCTAAGAAGTTCTCGAGCAGCATTTTTTCTTCCTTTGCCTCTGTACATTTTGATGGTCATCAACAGAAATATGTTTTCCTCATTTGGGGATACAATGCAATCGATGTTTGCTGACATTTGCCAATAACAATCTAATCCTTTTTAGTCTATGTTAATTAGAGCACCAGGCCCTAATCCAGCAGATCACTTCACAACATGCTTAATTTCAAGCCCCACCGGTGTCCCTTATACAGCGATTCACATTTATGTTCTCCAAGAGTTTCAAAGCTTAGGGGGCTCCCCCACAGGTATGTGTTTAACATAATTTGTCCCTGCTGTACTTAGTGAACTTCATGTCACCCCACAAGTAATTTTACACCACAGCGACAATAAACTTCTCAAATGGGGAGGAGCATCTTTCATTCGTATTCATTAGACAAAAAGGCCCACAGTGAGTCAGACCAATGGTCCATCTACCCCAGTATCAAGTATCAGAGGGGTAGCCGTGTTAGTCTGAATCTGCAAGAACAACGAGAAGTCCTGTGGCACCTTATAGACCAACAGATATATTGGAGCATAAGCTTTCGTGGGCAAAGACCCACTTTGTCCGAAGACAGTATCCTGTCTTCTGAGAGCAGCCAAAGCAATATGCTTCAGAGGGAATGAATGTGACAAGGCAATTTTGTGTGATCCTTGCCCTGTCCACCAATCCCAGCTTCTGCTATGTCTAGACTGCATCCCTCTGTTGACAGAGGGATGCAAATCAAGCATGTCAAAATTGATAATAAAGCAGGGATTTAAATATCCTGCACTTCATTAGCATAAACATGGTCACCGCTTTTTTTCGAAACGGAGCTTTTTCGAGAAAAAACGGCAGTCTAGATGTGGATCTGTCGAAAATAAACCCTTTTTCGACAGATCCTGTATTCCTCAAACAATGAGGTTTACAGGATCTGTCGAAAAAGGGTTTATTTTCAACAGATCCACGTCTAGACTGCCATTTTTTTTTCGAAAAAGCTCCATTTCGGAAAAAAAGCGGCGGCCATGTTTATGTTAATGAAGCGCGGGATATTTAAATCCCTGCTTCATTAGCAATTTCAACGTGCCTGATCTACATCTCTCTGTCGACAGAGAGGTATAGTCTAGACACAGCCTGGGATTAGAGGTTTAGGGACACCAGGAGCATGTGGTCACATCTCTGACTATCTTGGATAATAACTATTGATGGACCTATCCTCCGTGAATTTATCTAATACTTTTTGAGCTCAGTCATACTTTTGGCCTTCCCAATGTCCTTTGGCAAGGAGTTCCACAGGTTGACTGTACATTGTGTGAAGAAGTACTTCCTTTTGTTTGTTTTAAACACGCCACCTATTAATTTTGTTGTGTGGCCCTGCCTCATTCTAGGGTGCAATTCAAGCTAGTTTTTGTGTTATGAGAAAGAGTAAATAACACTTCCCTATTCATTTTTTCACATAATTCTTGATTGTATAGACCTATTTCGTAACTCTCTCTTTAGTCCTCTCTTTTCCAGTTCATCTTTTTAATCTATCCTCATATAGAAGCTGTTCCACCCTTAATTTAATTAATTTATTTATTTTGAGATGGGGTAACCAGCACTGCATGCAGGACTCAGGGAGTGATGTGCCTACATACTGCGGTATGATATTTTCTGTTTTACTATCTGTCCCTTTCCTACTGGTTCCTAACAATTCTGGTTGCTTTTTTGACTTCTGTTGCACACCAAGAAGATGTTTTCTGAGAACTATCCCCAGTGACTACAAGATCTGGACTTGTAACAGCTAATTTAGAGCCCATCATTTTGTACGTATAGTTGGGATTCTATTTTCTAGTGTGTGTTACTTCGTATGTATCAATACTAAATATCATCTGCCATTTGGCTGCCCTGTCACCCAGTTTTGTGAGATCTCTTTGTAACTCTTTGCAGTCAGTTTTGGACTTAACTGTCTTTACTAATTTTATTTCATCTGCACACTTTGCCACCTCACTGCTTACCCCTCTTTCTAGATCATTTGCAAATAGTTTGAACAGCACTGATCCCAGCAGAGCTCCTCGGGGGGCACTGCTATGTACCTCTCTCCACTTTGAAAACTGACCATTTAGTCCTACCCTTTGTTTCCTACAATTGTCCTGATCCATTCATTCCCTCCAAAGCATATGCCATTGGCCACTGTTAGGAGACAAGGCACTGGGCTAAATGGATTATTGCTCTGGCTTAGCGTGGTCATTTAAAATATTGCTGACACCCAAGAGTGATTCTTAGGTTAAATATGAAAGTCAACACATAACAGGTTCATATAACGCTCTTTTGATGGGGTAGATCAGCACTGCTCCAGAAGTTTCATTGGAATGTACCAGCTGAGGATCTAACCCTAAACTAGTCTGGGTCAGAATGAGCTGTGTCCCATATGCCCCATCAAACAAAGGGCAGGACTTGGTTGCAGCTGTTGGGAAGAAGAATGGTTTTAAGAGCCCAGGTTTGGGACACTGGACGCTGAGGTGCACTTCCCAGCTCAGCCTTGGACTCCACATGTGACACTGGCCAAGTCACTGAATCCCTCTGCATCATAGTTCCCCATCTACAAAATGGAGCTAATGCTTCTGTTGCTCCCAGATGTTCACGATGGTCCCTTCTAACCTTAAAATCTATGAGAATTGAAAGGATCAACTGCTACAGTAGGGAGATTTATTCTTAAAAGGAAGGAATAGTGATCAAAACTGCTTTCCCTCGTTCACCTACCCTGCTATTGTCACCTCTACCCTCCAGTATCAGATGTTTTCTTAAGAGTGTTGATCGGCTTAGCCAATAAAGTATTAAGACTTATAATTGTAACGGTAACATACTGCAATTAAATTGCATCTGCCTCTTCTTAAGAGCCACGAGGACACACGTTAAGCAAAATGCCAGTCTGTTGCCCTTTTGTGTGAGTTGTCCTTGTAGCTCACTGATGAGTTTCTTGTGTCTCAGTGCCATGCCCACGTTAGACATGGAACACCACGCTCTAGAAATGCCATGAAGTAAATATTGCTGTTTTGTCCCTGGTAGGAGTATTCCTCTAAAGCAGCCCTTAGAGGAATGTGGTGCTGCCTAGTGGATAGGTCATTAGCATAGGACTTAAGAGAGCTGAGTTCTATTCCTAGTTCTGGCCTGCTGGCTGACCTTGGACAATTCACATCTCTGTGCCTCAGTTTCCTTAATCTGTAAAATAGGGATAATGAGACTGGTCTCCTTTGTAAGTGCTCTGCTATATACTGACAGGAAGTACTATGTATGCATTATAGGTTACGCCACCAAAGGTAAAGAAATTAGTTACCTAAAACTATGGCTGAGATGGCATTAACTCCTTCCCACCTGCCTCTGTTGTGATGTCCGCAAATCCCTACTGTCCAGCACTGGTTAGATAACAAGAAGAGCTGAGATTTCTGTTACACCCTTTTTATTTTATTGTTACCTCAATTGTTACCAGTGCCAAAACTTTTCCCCATCTTTTCTGACACCTACATTGTAATCTCTTTGGGACGGTCTTCTCTATTCATGATGGAACCTTGAACTCTAATTGGGGCTCTTATATGTTACCATAATAGTAACAGCAACATTTCAGTGGGCATAGATCATCTTCCATGTAGGGCTTAGCAGGTAGCTGAAGAAGGGAACTGAATTTCAAGTACTCCGATTAATTCCTAGAGTCTAACAATGATCTGGCTTTTTCTTTGTAAGAACAAGAAAGGAAAAGAGATAGAGACACAGAAAGTGCAAGAAGGAAACCTCCTGACCCTTGCTTTTACTATGTAGCAGCAGTAAAGCCAGGCACTGGTTTGCATTACATCTCATTGCTATTCTCCTCAGTTCTTAGATGCTGCTCAGGAGGAAAAGAGTGAAGTGCTTGTGAAAAGAGAGAGACATGAGTCCAGCCTCAGCTGGTACTTGTCAGGCACCAGAAGTAAGGCACCATAGCATTGCTCTGTGGGGCATGGGAGAGAGGAGGGATACCTGCCTTACGTGAACACATAACACATAACAGGTTCATATAAAGCTCTTTTGATGGGGTACATCAGCACTGCTCCAGAAGTTTCATTGGAATGTACCAGCTGAGGATCCAACCCTAAACTAGTCTGGGTCAGAATGAGCTGTGTCCCATATGCCCCATCAAACAAAGGGCAGGACTTGGTTGCAGCTGTTGGGAAGAAGAATGGTTTTAAGAGCCCTGGTTTGGCTCCTGCAATGAGGAGTAACGGTAGTTCGAATTAGGAGCTTTAATTCGAACTACCTAGTCCGTGCCGCGTGTAGCCATAGGCAGGTAGTTCGAACTACGGGGCATTTAAAAATGGTGGTGCCCAGAAACATGCAAATAAAGCCTGGGATATTTAAATCCCAGGCTTCATTTGCAAGTTCGAATGCCTACATTAGCCACCCTAGTTCGAACTAGGGTGGCAGTGTAGACATACCCTCATTCACTTCCACCCCATAGAAATCATAAGGTTGGAAAATCCACTCTCACGCTTCAGGTCATCAGCTGACCACTGCAGGAGTGAGGAAGGAAATCTCCTCCCCACAGTGCAACTGCACAATTAGTTCAGGAGCATAACAGGCATTTCATAGAATCATAGAACCATAGAGCTGGAAGAGACCTCAGAAGGTCATCAAGTCCAGACCCCTGCTCTAGGCAGGACCAATCCCAACTAAATAAACCCAGCCAGGGCTTGGTCAAGCCGAGACTTAAACACCTCCAGGGATGGAGACTCCACTACCTCCCTAGGCAACCCATTCCAGTGCTTCACTACCCTCCTAGTGAAATAGTTTTTCCTAATATCCAACCTGGACCTCTCCCACCACAACTTGAGACCATTGCTCCTTGTTCTGCCCTCTGTCACTACGGAGAACAGCCTCTCTCCATCCTCTTTGGAACTCCCCTGCAGGAAGTTGAAGGCTGCTATCAAATCCCCCCCTCACTCTTCGCTTCTGCAAACTAAACAGACCCAAATCCCTCAGCCTCTCCTCGTTGGTCATATGCTCCAGCCCCCTAATCATTTTGGTTGCCCTCCGCTGGACCCTCTCCAATGCATCCACATCCTTTTTGTAGTGGGGGGCCCAGAACTGGACACAATACTCCAGATGTGGCCTCACCAAAGCCGAATAAAGGGGAATAATCACTTCTCTAGATCTGCTGGCAATACTCCTCCTAATGCACCCTAATATGCCATTAGCCTTCTTGGCTACAAGGGCACACTGTTGACTCATATCCAGCTTCTCATCCACTGTAACCCCCAGGTCCTTTTCTGCAGAACTACTACTTAACTGGTTGATCCCCAGCTTGTAACTATGCTTGGGATTCTTCCATCCCAAGTGCAGGACTCTGCACTTGTCCTTGTTGCACCTCATCAGATTTCTTGTGGCCCAATCCTCCAATTTGTCTAAGTCACTCTGGACCCTATCTCTGCCCTCAAGCGTATCTACCTCTCCCCCTAGCTTAGTGTCATCCGCAAACTTGCTGAGGGTGCAATCCATCCCCTCATCCAGGTCATTAATAAAGATATTGAACAAAACCGGTCCTAGAACCAAACTTGGGGCACTCCGCTAGAAACCGACCGCCATCCTGACATCGAGCCGTTGATCACTATCCGCTGGGCCCGGCCTTCTAGCCATCTTTCTATCCATCTTACCATCCATTTATCCAATCCGCATTCCCTTAACTTGCTGGCAAGAATGTTGTGGGAGACCGTATCAAAAGCCTTGCTAAAGTCAAGGTATATCACATCCACTGACTTTCCCACGTCCACAGAGCCAGTTACCTCATCATAGAAGCTAATCAGATTGGTCAGGCACGACTTGCCCTTTGTGAATCCATGCTGACTATTCCTAATCACTTTCCTCTCTTCCAAGTGCCTCAAAATGGATTCCTTAAGGATCCCTTCCATGATTTTTCCAGGAACCGAGGTAAGACTGACCGGCCTATAGTTCCCTGGATCGTCCTTCTTCCCTTTTTTTGAAGATGGGCACTACATTTGCCTTTTTCCAATCATCCGGGATTTCTCCCGATCACCACAACTTTTCAAAGATAATGGCCAAAGGCTCCTCAATGACACTTGCCAACTCCCTCAGTACCTTCGGATGCATTAAGTCCGGACCCATGGATTTGTGTACATTTAGCTTTTCTAAATAGTTCCTAACCTGTTCTTTACCCGCCACGGGCTGTCCATCTTCATCCCATCTTGCGTCACTTAGCACATTAGTCCGGGAGCCCACCTTGTCCGTGAATACAGAGGCAAAGAAAGCATTGAGTACTTCAGCTTTCCCCATATCATCTGTCACTAGGTTACCTCCTTCATCTAGTAGGGGCCGCACACCCTCTCTGATCACCTCTCATTTTCACCCAGCATTTGAAGAATTACATATTCCTCTTCTGGAAAAAGCGATTGGTCAGCCTAATCCAGAGGGCACTCATCTGCGAAGTGTCTCTGTCTCCCAGCAGCAGTAGATCACAGAGAGTAGCACACAGCACATACAGCCAGCTAGGTGATCATTTACTGTTTAGCTACACAGGTATTTTGTTGGAACAGGAAGACAGCAGCCACATAATTCATGAATCGTGGGTAAGTTTCATATCAGCCAGATGGTTAATAGAACTTCGGAAGGCCAAAAACCTTCCAAAAACCTACTAATTTTGAAGCTGGCTGAGAACTTTCATTATGGGTTGGAACCCTGAACCAAGGATGCATCATTCCAGTGGAGAGCCAGGAAAAACATTGTGAGTCCAATTAACTTCATGACTTCAGTTTTCCACCAGTGTAACTCTGCTGAAGTTCCAGCCTACAGGTGTATGGAGAATACACTATTTCATGGTGCAAGGGGATTATACAGCTGTAAAGGCAGTGAGAACAGGAGCAGGACCAATGCCAGTTTACACTCTCTCTGCTATGGGAATGGAACTGCCTGGATCACTGAGTCTTGCAAGTACCATCCATTTCCTAAGACAGGTAGTAGCCACACAGCTTCTCCTCCATGGAGCCCTGCCTTCATCATTTACAGCGTGTTCTCAGATTTCCAAACACTTAAATGACTGGCAAAGTGTATTGTGTGAGGGGAGTATCGGCATTTGCTTCCCCTTGTGCTTCTTCAGAAACCTCTGTGTTCACCCCACCTTTCCCTTTTTGCTCTCAGCCTGGTTGTAATTATGAAACTCAGCTTCCTCCAAAACAGTGGCACATCTTTGCCAGGTTCATTGTTAAATGCGGCATGTATCAGTTGAACTATTACACTCTCTGATTCACTGTGTGGTGGGTTTTTTTTTTAATTTACATCTGAAAAATGAACTGCTTCCAGACCATTCTTTCCACTAGTTTATGCAGGCCTAGCATTAGCATGGGAGAAAGGTTTTAGGACCTGGAGCTTTGGAGGACTGTGACACAATATGAGGACTAAGCATCAGAGCAGAACTTGCTAACCAATAGTCTGATCAGCTCCCATTGAAGTTAATGGATGCCTCTCCACCCATCTTAATGGGAACTGGATCAGACCCTAAGATCTACTCAGTCCTGCCTCAGAGAAGGGGGATGGGCTAGAAGACCTCTCGAGCTCCCTTCCAGCCTTACATTTCTATGATTCGCAAGCACAGTTCAGAGAAACTAGCCAGGATCTAAGTACACAGCACCCATATAAATTTGCTTTTCTGCTTATAAATGCTGAACTCACTGCTCCTGCTACAGTTTGGAAGAGGGGTAGGCACTCCCTCAACACCTACTGGAAATCAGCAGGCAGAATGTTATACAGGCAGGACTAAGCACCGCTGTCTGACTGACAGAGTGTTTGTCCAGCTAACATCTTCCAAGGTGCAGCACTGCAGATCAGACATTACCCCAAATAACTACTTCTGCTGCTCTCAGTAAAGTGCATTAGATATGTCTCTTGCCCTTAATAGAACATCTCCTTTCACATCCAGAACTAGCCTAACTGCAGTCTTTGAAATCCTCAGTAAATTGTCCTGCCATGTTTCTTCCTAGCCAGTGTTTTCAAGGTTTGATGTGTTTGTGTCAAAGATTCAGGCTGTTGGTGGAAGGACAGGCTGGCTTGAGATCGCTGGAGCTGCTCTCTAGGCCTTCATCTATGAAGCAAGCTGACATAGTTAAAACGATCATCTGGTCTCACACCTTGTCATTAAAAGTTTGCAGATCATTTCCGTGCACTATAGATGTGCCAGTCACTTGGCAGTACTGCATGCATTGGTGCTGAAACTAGGAGCGCCGGGGTTTCTGCTATACCCCCAAACTTGAAGTTGTTCCCATCATATACAGTGTTTACAGTTTGGTTTAATGACTCTCAGCACCCCCACTATACAAATTGTTCCAGAGCCCATGACAGGCCTTCCCTGCACAAAGGACTGAACAGCAACTCAGTCCAGTCTAGAGCACAGTCAGTGTTGCTAAAAATAATGGTGACGTGAGTCAGTGTTGCTATCTTATATCCTTTTATCACCGGCCTTAAGATATTTCAGTTTTCCTCAAAGACCCTGCACCGGGAGTCACATGATTACACAAGCATCTCAGTTTGGAATTTTCTTACATGTAAGGTTCTAGCCTTCAAGTTTTCAGGGGAAAACTTGAAAATGTGCCCAGTGCACCCTTAAAGCTCGGAATCCAGAAAAAAATAAACGGAGCCTCAAATATATCATTAAAAAAACCCTCCTGATATTACAAGGCCCAACTCTTGATGTTTAAATGCTTGAAGTAGGCGATCATAAAATCACACTGCAAACCAGGAATAAAATCTGAATCCAAAGAAAGAACTTCTTAGGGGTGAGGTGGAAGGCAAACCTTTCCCTTCATTGTTTAAGATATATCCATCAAATGCCACAGTAATGTTTTTTATGATTTGAAAGAGGGAGGAATGCTGAAGAATTAATATGGGCCACCATTTTAAAGACTGGCATGTGATTTGCGTTAAAGATGCTGCAACTCTGCAGCAATGACGTTTAGGGGATCGTTCCCTGTAGACATGGAGCCTCGGGCAACCTGGCATTCATTTTCGGCATGGCTGTCATTACATCTGATAGAAAAACAGTGCTCCCAGGTTCTCCTAGTGCCCCTGTGTGATTTAAACATGCAGAGACTCATTGAATCCATTACCATTTTTGGCACCTTGAGGTTAAAACGCCCACACACATTTCAGTGCCCTAAAAAAGGTGACAGTAATACTTGGACCTGAAAGGCAGACAGTTACTTTTTAGTTTCGCAATTATCTTCACAACAACTGAATGTCAGGAAAGGTCTTGTGACAATTTGATAGCCCCACTGCTTATATAGTCCACTTGCTAGTTTCAGCTTCAGCTCCAAAAGTTCCCCATCAGATAAATTACTTAGTACCACAATTAAATATCTACCCGCCCCGTTGGGGCCTGCATTACAGCCACTTTAGAGAGAAGGAAGGTTACTCTCAGCTTTTCTTTAAAAGCTCAATTACATTGCGAAGTAATTGCAAATGATTATTATTACTTATTACTTGCATAGCACCACAGACAGGCATGATCTGAATTCACTCAGGTCTTAAAAGCATGGCAATACTGTTTCATACAGGCCAGTTTATACGATGCATCACAAGCAGCCTATGACAGGTAGAAAGCATTAGGAAAAGATCTCTTTCGGTCAATCACTTTTTAAAGAAGATTCTTTGGAGTGTGTGATTATGATACATTTACAGAGACAGTTACCCCAATTAAAAACACAACTAGAAAGTATCACACCATCGGGGAGTAAAACACACTGAAGATAAGGCAAGAGCAGGGTTTGTTTTATGGGTACATGCAGGGGAGCAAACAGATGTGAAGGTCACAGTATTTCCCAGGGTGGGCAATGCACCATGGTACGAATCACAGCACGGGCGGGGAAGGGCAGCCATTGAAGCAGGTGGGCAGAGAGGGAAGGGGGCAAGGGATTCCCCCGCCCCGTCAACCAGCATGGACAGAAGAGTCATTAGTAGGGACCAGTTACAACAGCGGAGGTGACAAGAAGGAACAGTCCTCAGTGGACGGTGGGTGTTTGATGAGGACAAGGGAGGTGAAGGAAATAAAAGGCGATGAAATCCTGGGGACCCCTTACTCTCCACAAGTGATGGCCAAGCAAACATTTTCCCAACTGCCTTATTTTGGGGGTTAAAACACAGGACAATGGAGTCAGCTGAAATCTTTCAAATCGTTAATTACTACGGGCTCAACTGGGACAAGAGACGTACAATCATTCGGCTGAAAACACCGTTCAGAGGCAGGGGCTATGTCTGAAGTGGACCAAGCACTGAACTGTGGCACAGCGTCAAAATCCATTTCCTTCCTCCCCCAGTAATGAAGAAATTGCGGGGGGGGGGGGACAGGAGCCCACAGATGGAAATGAAAAGACTCCCAGGGACTTCAGCGGGGCCACATCCTTGTTAACCAGCACTAGAACTTTGAAAATCTCCACTATAACTTCAGCACCTTAACATCCCAAAGGAATCGTGTTTTGGGCGGGAGTGGGAGAAGGTGATTGCCCATCTCCCAGGTACGAAGAATGGTGTGTATTTAATCTTTAAAATCATGGCAAGTTTCTTGGCCCAATGACCTAGACACAACACCACATCTTCCCATGGGGGGTATCTGAGTTTCACACTTACGCTTGTAAAAAGCCAGGCTCATTTCTGATGCCTTACACAGCTCACTTTTTTCAGGCTCTTCAGCTCTGATGCCTGTGGCTTCTAAATGGCGGTTCTGATGGATTTATTCCTCTGTAATATCGGGACACCTTAATTTCTCCTTGATAGATTCTCTTTGCCTTGCCCTATGTACGAGGCTAGCAACAAACCCCAGCAGCCGTGGGGCTGCCAGTCAGCGCCTCTCAACTAGATTTTGCCACTTTAGCTGGTAGCAATCATCTGGGCAATCAATACTAAATATCATACTACGTTCCTCTGGTCTTTACCGCTCCATCAACAGGCCTCTCCTTCCCCCTGCCTTTTTCCTGTGCCAGGCTGCATTGCTGATGAGATTGTTGTTCATTTTGTCCCCTTTTGGAGCAATCAAGATTCTGCTGTTTGATTGCTTTAATGCAACACTTTGCACCAGCCAGGCAGAGAACAACCCATCCAGGCCACTCATGCTTACTAACTCGGCAGGTTTTATTCCACTTGAAAAATCTCTCATCAGCTGAATGACAAGGACCCCATGACAGTTCCGGTGTGGTGTGTGAGTTAGCCATAGCACTGCAGTGACAGGGCAAGATTGCAGGGAGGACTACGTGCCTGCCTCGGAGTGTGATGAATCCCCTTGTGCTGCATCTGCTTTCTCCCCACCCTAGAGTAGATGGGCAGGGAGCGGGTGAAAGGTGAGTGGAGTCGTGGCTCCTTCCTGCTATGCATTGGGCTGCGCAGGTGAGCCAGAACATAAGGTGAGTTACTGCCCACCAGAGCAAGAGAAAGAATTGTGACTTCTGGGTGTGCCTGAGGCTGGGATACTGCAGCTTATTTGCCACGCCAGAGCTGGTCCTAAAGGCAGAAACTAGCCCCATGGACACTGAGGCCATGTCTATACTTACCGATGGATTGATGCTCCAGAGATCAATCTTCTGGTGTTTGATTTAGTGGGTCTAGTATAGACTAGGGATGTTAAATTTTGATTAATTAACTAATCGAATAGTCGATGGGATTTCCAATGACTATTCAATTAGTCGACAAGGACTAGTGCGGTGTTCCACCTTTGAAATGTACAAGAGCCCCTGGGGTGCCTGTGCATTTCAAAGATTGAAACGCCGCGTGGAGCCTGTTTCAATCTTTGAAATGCACAAGAGCCCCTGCTGGGGCTCTTGTACATTTCAAAGCGGAAGCGCCCACAAGGAGCCCAAGGTAAGCAGGGGACTCCCTGCTGACCCCGGATTCCAGGTGGCATTTCAAAGTTGGAACGCTGCTGCTGCGCCCCTGCCCCCTCCCACGGAGTGGAACTGGAGGGAACCAGCTTTTAAGCTAGCTCCCCCCAGCATCTCCTCCTCTTCCCCCCCCCCCTTGCTGCCTCTTTCTGATAGAGGCAGCAAGGGGGGGGGAGTGACTAGTCGACTAGTGCGTCGACTATCCGATAAGCTTTTGCTTATTGGAGAGTCAACTAGTTGATTAGTCGCTTACATCCCTAGTATAGACTCGCAAATCAAACGCTGAGGACAGCTCCAGCAAGCATCTGTAATCCTCGCAGTCACAAGGGGTATGTCTAGACTACATTTCACGAGGTATAACGGAGCAGTCGACAAGGGCTTTCCTTGTCGACCGTGGTGCGTCCAGACTGCCCCGCTGTGCTGCCAAACAGCTGATCAGCACAGCGCAGCAGCCATTTTGATGTAAATGAAGCGGCGATTATTTAAATCGCCGCTTCATTTTCCTATGTCTAGTAAACTCATCTTCATGGCTCCGTCGATAGAGCCATGTAGTCTAGACATACCCAAGGAGTCCAGGAAGCCAACAGGATCATTTGCTCCCATCAGCCTCCCGCTGTGTGGAAGTCACCAAGCTCGGCTTAAGGTAAGCAAACTCCAACTACGTATTCTATGTAGCTGCAGTTGCATACCATAAGCTGAGCTTCCAGGTCTAGTGTAGACCTGAGTGGTACTGCTAAACCCTATGTGTACATCTACACATGTGTACATTATTTTGAAATAACTAGTGTTATTTTGAAATAACTTAGTCCGCGTCTACACAGCATAGACATAGCTCAATTTGCGTAGCTTATTTCGAGTTAAGCCCTCCTGTGTAGACACACCCTATGTAAGTCTTCCGAAAGGAAAGGGAATACTGTGAGCAATAAGGGTGCGTCTACGCAGCAGGGCTTAACTCGAAATCAGCTACGCAAATTGAGCTACGTCCATTGCGAAGCTTATTTTGAAATTGGGAGCGTCTACACGGCACTTATTTCGAAACAGAGCACTCTTCCTCCGACTTCCCTATGCCTCGTACAATGAGGGTTACAGGAGTCGGAGTAAGAAGTCCTCCAGCTTGACAGTGTTTCGACATTACTTCAAAATAACCGCCTGCTGTGTAGACACGGACTAAGTTATTTCAGAATAATACTAGTTATTTTGAAATAATGTTGCTGTATAGACGTACCGAAGTGAGCAGTCTCTTCACCCATGTCCACCACCAAACTCTTGACAGGGTAGCATAGTTAAAGCTCTATAGTTGGGATGTGGCAGAGCTGTAAGTTCAACACACTTGGTGATCTAGTCTGTTGTTGAGCTCCTCGCCAATGGGAGTTAGCACCTATTAAAGATTCCTGAGCAGTGATTTGTGGCATTCCTAGACAGGGGGACACTCCAAGATCCTACACCTGACAGTTGAGGTGAAGAGCATTCCCTAATATAATTAGTAAACAATGCAAATTACTGCAACACAGAGATAGTACACCCCTGGGGTGGGATGCTATGGCACTGTTACAACAAAGAGAGAAATGAGTATGTCTCTGAATAGGATTTTCAAGTACAAAAAAAAAAAAAAAAAATCCAGGCCCTCAAAATTAAGTCTGATAACTCACACAGTGATGGGAAAGAGCTTATGAATCCCCAAGAAATGCAAACTCAATCCATGGTACTATTTGCATTACAATAGCACATTGAGGCCTCAACTGAGATTAGGACACCATTGTGCTAGGTACAGAACATACAAATAAAAAGAGAGAGTCCCTGTCCCAAAAGGCTTACAGTCTAAATAAATAAAGGATAGGAGAGGGAAAAGAAGGAAAGTGATTCAGCCAATGTCACACAGCAGAGCCAGGAATAGACTGCAGGTCTCCCGCGTCCCGGTCCACAGCCCTGTAAGTCGGCCAATGCAGCAGTTCCAACACAATACATGCTACTCTCCATAGATTTGCCCGTGCAGAACAATGTATGTTAGCATATGAATGCTATGTCAATGGCATTGATGTCAGACTTGGAGTGTTAATTTGTGTATAGGCTAATATGAAGAGATTCCCCTTCGTATATCACAATCCACGTGCACTGTTAATATATGAAAAGACGATTATCTGTGGAGATCACACACACCTTCCCCCCATGACGAGTACTGCCCCAGAGAGCCTATTTTCAGCACAGAATATACAGCAGGAGAAATAACAACCATTCCTACTAATATACAGGGAAATATTTGGGAGCAAAGTTCCACATTCACCACCCTCCATCCATAAACCTCATGCGGGTGAGATTTTATTTGTTCATCTTGGAAACAATAGGGCATGCCACAAAATAACTAAAGAAACCGCAATAAGACATCAGCGCAGCGTCCCCTCCTGCTCTCTGATTTATATTATGGAGATAAATGAATGCAGCGTGGGTACACTTTGTCTGCCAATAGCATGTGTGCAGCATATATAAAGAGATACAGGGCTGTGAATGGCTTCTCGAGCTGCATTCGCTTCATGAATCTATGTAAAATCTGGATTATAGACACTTTCTAATTGCACAAGCCACCGAGAGACACTGGCACTTTGCTGGGTAGATAAATTCCCCTCCCCCCAGTTACATTCTCAGAGCTGCTTGGTTGCCATGACCATAATTCCCAGATGCCACTGGGTAAAGGGCCCTACTGTGTCTAGTTAGAGCGGTGTGTTCCACTCTATTATTTTTCTCTGAGTAACAAGCCATTTCAGCGTTTAAATTTTCTTCCAAAGACACTGCAGGTAATGAGTGAAGCAGATTACCTGATATCAGGGCTGTTCCACCTGACCTTACTGATCCAAAGACCAAGCAGTGGAATTGCTGCCTATCCCAGCCTGCTTCCACGGCGCAGGGTGTGGAGCTGGTTTGACTGTGTGTGTTTAGCTGTTGTTGCTTTTCCATTCTCAGGAAGACCTTGGGGGGAAGGAGGGGCACGGAGCACGAAAGGCTGATAGGACCGAGCATGAGAGCCCAAGCAGCAGTAAGGAGAGATGCCTTTCCCCTGTCCGCAAACACCAAACTTCATCTCTGCCTTGGAGCGTCAGAAGTGGAACAGGGAAGGTCAGTCCCCACGGCTGTTTTTGTGCAAAAACTTGCAGAGCGTCCACACCTCAAGCAAGTTTTTGTGCAAGAAAATGTACAGTGAATCGACAGAACGGATGGTGTTTTTTGAGGTATAGGTATTTCTCTTTCTACGAGGAATAACTCCTTTTTGCACATGAGTTATTGCACAAAAAGGTGTGTGTGGACGGAAAACGTGTTTTTTGCGCAAAAGCAGCCTATCGAAAGAAGCACAGGAGCGCTGGTGGCAATTCTGTTAATGGCAATCAGAGCTTTCTTGTGCGAGACCATCCATGCAGTCTGAACGCTCTCTTGCACAAAAGCGCATCGCTTTTCCGATGCGTTTACAGTGTGGACACGCTCTTGCGCAAGAAATTTTTGCGGAAGATCTCATCCACAAAAAGCTTCTTGTGCAAGAAGCCTGCATTGTAGATGTAGCCGCAGATGCAAGCGGAGCTAGGCTGAGTAACCACCAAACAGACACAAATCGTTGTAACAGCAGCTTGTGCCATCTATGGTGTTTGGTGGCTCAACATGCATTTCTATTGCAGCAAGCTTTGGCGAGGTGTTGCATAGCTTTGTAGTGCATGCTTCGTTTACTAAGCAATGATTATTATATTAATTTGCCCAGTGCTTCAGCATGTACAATATGGTACAGGACAGAAAAAGAGATGTCTTCTGCCCCATCTGGCCATTTTGCCTCATTCTGAGCCCTTTGGGACACCTTAGGTCTGAAAGATCAACTTGATGTGTTCGGAATGGAGAGCATGAGAGACAACGTCCCAGCCCAGGTTACTAGAGGGCCATCGGCCTTAAAAATGCTGGACTCCTCAAACAGCTGCTTTCAAGCAGCTTGCAACTCACTCTGACAGCTCTTTGCGCCAGTCAAGAGGTAGCAGGGTAATGGCCGATTTTCCCACACCACCAGACAAAATAACTCAGGGCTCCACTCGGCAGCTGTCCCCTCTGCTGCAGTAAGTTTCACACACAGAGGGCTGATAGGACCAGTCCCATGCTCTACCTTCATTATTTGGTATAATTAAGAAATGGGTCATTGAACAAGGTCAAGGTCTCGCACCTTTCAATTGGCTGTTGGTTTTTTTCTCTCCTTTGGACACAGGGTTCACTTCCTGCAAGTAGCGCCTCCTGTTGGCTGTCCTGGGGACCAGGCACTGAAGCATCTCTCCCGTCGTCTCCTCACCCTGTGGAGACGCCTCTCACTTCAGGAACCGCAGACTCCTCTTCATGACCTGTTTGGGTCACCATATGTGTTCCCCCCTTCTAGGGTATCAAAGTCCTTCTTGACTAGTGGGTTCAGGCAGTCTTCCAGCTCACTGCCCCCTCGGTACCACTTCCTCAGCGGCTGGCAGGGAGACCTGGGCCTACGCCCTCCTCCAGGTCCCAGCGCAGGGTCCTCTAATCAGCACCCAAGTTTGACCTATCCCATATCTTGCAGCTTTTCCTCTCAGCCTTGCCTACCTCTCTGACTCTCCCCTTTCTCCGGATTTGTAGTCCAGGGAGTCATCACAGGCTATTTGCCCCAGATGCACCTTCCTTCTCACACAGAATAACTGAAAACTCCTTCCCTCCGGCCCACTTCTGTCTTATACAGGTTCCCCGTGCTCCCGCCCAGCGGAACCCCTTCTAATTAAATCCCTGCTTCCTGTCTCTTTCCCCAGGTGCACTCTGGCTGGTTAATTGGCCCTCTTAGCCCCATTAACTCTTCCAGTTGTGAGGTGGACAACTTCTCACTCCTTCCCATAAGTATTTCTCATGAAGCTGGATACCATCGAGGGCCATCACAGTTTCTCAGTATGCACACCTCTGTCCACCGCCGCAGGAAGAGTGTCTGAGAAGAATTAACTGCTGAGGCACAAAAGGGATGCACGTTGTGGTAGGTCCTACATAAACTCTAGGAGAGCTGCTATTATTTTTTATTCACACACAGACCAACTGGATGGCAGGGGAGGTGTTTCGCTAAGGCGATGTACACATTCTACCAACATTCAGGCATGTTTGGAGCCTAAACTCACCAACTGCCTCCCTCGCACCACTGTAAAAATGCCCAGACATCTGATCACCCTCCATAGCACTGCTGCAGCTGTTACAGATCTTGGAATGGCATTTGGGCTCTGACTCAGGCAGGACTGCATGCCAAAGGATTTTGGCAGCAGGACTAATCCCTGAAAAAAAAAACCCCACAGTTAGGAAGTCATTGTTTGGCATGCCAATTGAAACCCACGCCTGACCCTGCACCCTAAAATGAGACAGGAGGGTAGACATATCCATAGACACAGGAATGACTTGCTAGAGCAGTTCACCAGATGCCAGTGCCAGGCTATGTTACTGTACCCAGATGCTGTCATTTCTGTTGCTCCAAATGGACGATTGGTGCTACTTCCTCCTCCTATTTGTTAATGTTTAGTTAAAAATATCCAGGCCGCCTCACTGCCGGGACGACGTCGCTTTAAAAGGCAGCTGGCCATCTCTGATCCCCTGTCAGCGACAACGGCTCTGCACTGAGAGACAGAGACGCTTTCATAGAAGCTGATGCGCGCCCCCCCCCCCCGCAGCTCCACATAGCTGGCTCCAATGGGAGGCTTCCACAAACCCGTCATGCTTCCACATTGTCTCGTATTGTGGGTTGGGGCACTGTGTTCCCCAAAAGTAAATAATCAGACTGTTAAGTGCAAAGATTATGTCCTCAGAGAGACAGGATGGTTGAGGCATTGGATGGGAACTCATTGACAGCTCCATCCCCATCTCTTCCACAGAATCCTTGTTTGACCTTTGGCAAGTCACTTAATTTCCCTGGGCCTCAGTAGTCTATTTGTAAAATGAGGGGGTGCTCCTTCCTTTGTCTAGGTAATCTATTTAGAATGCAGACTTTTCAGACAAGGGCTACCAATCTGCCACTTTGTTACGTGCAGCACCTAGCACAAAGGGGACCTGTTCTCAGCTAGGACAACTAAGCATTACTAGGGTATGAACAAAGATTTATGCCCTCATCTAGCTCCTTCCACTCAAGGACCCTCAAGGGCATTACAAATGCTAATGCCCAGTATCCCAGCACTGCCTGGGAAGTAGGTAAGTCTTATTATCCTTGTGTGACAGATAAAAAAACAAATGCAGGGACCCAAACAGGGGCTATGACTTGTCCAAAGTCATAAAGCGGATCACTGGCTGGGAATAAAATCTAGGGTTTACCTCTCATAAACTTGCATTTAAATCACTAGACTGTATTTCCTCAAATTGGTCCTGAAAGGCAAGCTCCTCGACACAGGCTCTGGTGTGTCTGAGAGTTCAATGGGGGAGGTTTATGCATATCAAGAGGAGGCTCTCTTAGTCCTTGAGCCATTTCCAAGTTCGGAATTCTTCTTGTCTCCGGTTCTGTGCAGTTTTGGGGTTTTCTAGACAGTCTGACTCCTTGTCTCAATAAAACCTCCTCAGCCTTGGGGAACGAAACATGCAGAGCGCTTTAAACCTGATCAAGAAGACAGGAAATTCACTGACCTAGCTGAAGACAACTCAGAATGATAAGTATCAGAGGGGCAGCCATGTTAGTCTGAATCTGCATAAACAACGAGAAGTCCTGTGGCACCTTATAGACTAACAGATTTATTGGAGCATAAGCTTTCATGGGCAAAGACCCACTTTGTCAGATGCATGTAGTCATGCCCCCATGCAGTCATGCGTCTGACAAAGTGGGACTTTGCCCATGAAAGCTTATGCTCCAATAAATCTGTTAGTCTATAAGGGTATGTCTAGACTACATGCCTCTGGTGACAGAGGCATGTAGATTAGGCTACCCGGCATAGGCAAAGAAGCGGGGATTTAAATAATCCCCGCTTCATTAAAATAAACATGGCCGCCGCGCTGTGCCGACAATCAGCTGATACAGCACAGCGCGGTAGTCTAGACGCGGATCAGTCAGCTGGGGAAGCCTTTGCCAACCGAACCCTTATGGCGAGGCTTACAGGATCAGTCGGCAAAGGCTTCCCCAGCCGACTGATCCGCGTCTAGACTACCGCGCTGTGCCGGATCAGCTGATCGTCGGCACAGCACGGCAGCCATGTTTATTTTTCTTTGCCTATGCCGGGTAGCCTAATCTACATACCTCTGTCACCAGAGGCAAGTAGTCTAGACATACCCTAAGGTGCCACAGGACTTCAGAATGATAAGGAACTGAAACATCCAGAACATTGAAGAAGAAGAAAAATTCTCCTCACAGGATGAACATATTTCACACTAATTCAACAGGAGGCATGCAGAAAGGCCCCAGTGAGGTCCCTTGGCTGTCCTATATTTGAACTCTAATGAAAAATTAGTTGACAACCTCCCTCCATCTCTTGCTGGGCTCTGAATACCAGTTTTTATGTGGAAATGTAGCACTACATACAACAGGCATTCCTTTACTTTTAGTATGACGGGATCATGTATTATTTTGACACAGCAGCATGGGGAGCCAGAAGGCTGGAGAGCAGAGACTATCAAAAATAATGGTTGCAACCAAAAACGGGGGGGCAGGGAGGGAGATAAAATAAAATAAGAAAAAGCACAGAGTTCTGCTCTGAATTGTAAGGAAGCAGTGGCTATCACATCAGCTTGGGCCCCAGTATGAAAAGCACTGCAGCTTCTATTCATAAGAGTATGTGCACTAAACAGAACAGATATACTCGCAGATTGCAATGCCTCACTGGGAAGAATATGGGGAGCAAACTGGCCAATGCGATCCAGGAAGCAATGGTGTTATAACACTAAGGGAATGCCAACCCCAAACATTCAAAAAAATCAAATCATGAGTCAGGCCCCAAAATAATCATGGCATTTTTACAGAGATAAATGTTGGGCTCTTCTTCCTTTGCCCTTTGGATTTTGAGCCTTTAGGGGGCAATTTGCTTCACATTTTCAAGCTTCCTTTGCATCTTTCTTCAGTTTTGTACGTGCAAGCTGAGTTTCTCGCACCCTCTTGTGATTCCAGAGGCTGAAGATGTAAGAAACACGCATTCTGAGACTCACAATCGGACGGTGAGAGCGGGCCACGCCAAATAGAACTACCGTGTCTTTGATGCGCCCCCCCACCTGCAACAACCCTGCCTGCAACTGGGAAAATACCATTGTAGTGCTGCCACAATCAGCGTAAGGCTCTCTCTGCACTAGCGAGCTTACAGGGGCACAGCTATACGGATGCAGCGGAGTCATTGTACAAACTCGCGTATAGTCACTCTGTGCTGATGAGAGAGGGTTTTCCCATCAACATTATTAAACCGCTGCCAATGCGTGGCTGTGGCTGTGTCAGTAAGAAAAGCTCTCCCACCAACATAGCGCTGTGCCTGTTACCACATATGCCAAGGAAATGTGGGCTCTTTTTCATGCCCCTCCACAAAATAAGTTTTGCCAACATAACTTGTAGCGTAGAGATGTCCTTACCCCCTCTTTTTGCCCTGTGATTGCAGACATGTAAACAGGCCACACAACCTGGAATGGTCCCTTAGTGCTAACAAGTTGCCAGACAAGCTGTTCCTCTTCACCTTTAGCTGTGACCCTCAGAGGGTCTTTCCCACGGCAGAAGAAGAGCTCAGTGTGGCTCAAAAGCTTGTCTCTCTGACCAGTGGAAGTTGGTCCAGTAAAAGATGCTGTCTCCCCCACTTTGTCACTGTACCATAACGGAGCAGGCAGTGTTTCTGTCTGAGTGGAGAAAGAAGTTCCCCACCTGTATGGAGGAAAAGCCAGACTATGTGAATAAGGAGCAACAGTCTGGCCACACTGGTGTGGGAGGGTTCTACTGAGACCATCTTATTCATGCAAAGAGTATAGTTCTACCGAAAAATCTACTGGAGTTGTCACTGAGGTGGGATTTGACAGGCTAGAAATGGTAGCGAGCACTGCAAGAGGCCCACCAAGGGAAACTAGCACATGGGGCATGTATGAGGATTGCCCAACTTTGAGAGTAGAACACGGCACTTACAGTCATCTACAATAGCAGTGGTGCAATTAGCCTCGTTCTGCATTTGCCCAGGAGAAGGGAAGGCAAATGCAACTGGGCAGCCAGTGGACGCCGAAGAAAGGCACCCAGCTCTGACTGCTTGGAGAATGAATGTGCAGGTTCATACAGGCCCCTTCATATGGATTCAGGGATGTGGAATTCGGGTCCCTCTCTGTACTGTGTGCTACAAATTAAGCACTGCTTCTGAACTCTGCCCATTGACCCTACACCCATGTATCTCCATGGGTTCAGTGGACGTCAGAGCAGGATCAGACCCACCTGCTTCATGGTGAAATGCTGCAGCACACAGAGACTGCTGCCCAGCGTAACCCAGCAGAGAGCAAGACCTATGAGCCAGGCTAACTCACCCCACTAGAGCTGCCTCTGCTCTCTAAAGAGAGGCGTATCTCAGCAAAGGGCTATGAAAGCACTGGTAGCCCATGGCACCCAAAACCAAAACGGGCAGAGAATCAGTGTGGCAGTGAGAAACACCGGCAGGACTCAGGTGCTGCTTAAACCTGATGGTTTCAATAACAGCTGCGTGTATTGAAAGAGAAGACACAACGGAATTGGCGGACTGGTGGATACCCAAGTGAGAGGCTCATTACAGACACCTAAAATTAAAAAGATCAGTGTGATAACTACACCCTAAATGAGAGAGAAGGGATCCTTCCAGAGAGAGAACCATCCTTCCAGAGAGAGAAGGAATCCAAACACTATAGAAAAGCCAAAGACTGAAGGGACTGAACTCCCCTTTCATCCATTGGCTGCTCTCTGTGCTACCAGGATAAGGCACCTCTTGCCATGTGGGATGGGGGAAGGAGAAGGAAAGCCGAGGCAGAGCTGCTGCCCTATTTAGGGCATAAACAGAGAGCTTCTACTTCCACAGCTGCCAAACCAGCACTTTTCACCAGAGCCAACATTCACTTAAAAATAGAAGGGAGGTTTTTTTTAATGTGATTCTGATACAGATGCCCTGTCAACCTGCAGAGAACCTCAGAGCCAGGCCTCACAGCATGGTGCTGCACTGTATTGAGGGATGGCTGGAACGAAAAGATGTCACTTTAAGTGGGGCTAGTTCTGATCCTACTTGCGGGCGAGCAGCAGTTGTGCCTCTCTGCCTTAGGGAGGAGCCTGCCTTGTCTTCCTCGCATTAACTCTCATATGTCATTGCAAATTCTAGAGTAATAAAGTCATGTTACATTGTACTCTTCCAGCAGTAGTATTTATGCCTTTACCTAATTGCTGTGGGTACATTTACGCAGCAATATTATTTCTAAATAACTAGCGTTATTTCAAAATAACTTAGTCCGTGTCTACACAGCAGGCAGTTATTTCGAAATAATGTTGAAATACTGTCAAGCTGGAGGACTTCTTACCCCGACTCCTGTAACCCTCAGGCTTTGTCTACACTGCAGGGTTTTTGCGCAAGAAGCTTTTTGAGGAAGATCTCTTCCACAAAAATTTCTTGCGCAAAAGAGTGTCCACACCTCAAAAGCGCATCGCAAAAGCAATGTGCTTTTGCATAAGACAGCGCCCACATTGCATGGACGCTCTTGCGCAAGAAAGCTCTGATGGCCATTAACAGAATGGCCATCAGAGCACCTGTGCTTTTTCTGATAGGCTCTTTTTGCGCAAGAAACCCCTGCGGAGCGCCCACACATGCCTTCTTGCACAAAAGCAGTAGCACAAAAAGGAGCTATTCCTTGTGCAGAGAGGAATAACTCTACCAGCAAAAGCCCTCTGTTCTGTCGATTTACTGTATTTCTTTGTGCAAAAACGCACTGGAGGTGTGGACACTCCGACGGTTTTTGTGCAAAAACCTTGTAGACATAGCCTCATTGTATGAGGAGTAAGGGAAGTCAGAGGAAGAGTGCTCTGTTTCGAAATAAGTGCTGTGTAGATGCTCCCAATTTCAAAATAAGCTACGCAATTGACGTAGTTCAATTTGCCTAGCTTATTTCGAGTTAAGCCCTGCTGTGTAGACGCACCCTGTGTGTGCATGCTGCAAATATCACACGTACTGCTGAGTGAAGCTAGACTAGCTATGACCCATTCAAGATACACATGCAATAGGAAGCAGCCTGCTAAAGAAGAGAAACCTCCTCCATGGGCATTTTCACCCTCCATCTCTGCATTCACCCAATGGCCCCTTTTTCACGTTGGATTTCGTCCATATGCTACATGGCAAGTTTTCAATTTTCCTTTACAAACACCTCTTGTAACATCCACTGCAACTCATTTCAAAGGCCTGAAGGGAACCCAAACTCATGTTATCTTTGGGTAAGCGCTTCGCTCATGAACTGAAACATATGGTAATCAGGGTTAGCAGGCATTGGAGCTCACATTCATTTTGGCCTGGATTCAAATTCACCAGTGACGAGTTCATAAAGTGAGATTCCTGGCTTCAGCAGCCAGCACTTCCATTTTATACACTGAACCAAAACTAACGGAAGAGGAACATTTCACACCATTCCATTTTAAAATCCTACCTTGGCTGATCAGAACTTGGTTTTGTCAGGCGACAGGCTGCTCCTGTACTGCCTTTTAATAACTCATAGGCAATAGTTACAGCATGTTTTCTTACGCTGTGCATGCAAGCCACACACAAATGATTACAGCATCCAACCTCAGTGCGCTAGATCTATTTCCTGGACGTTAGTGCCAGCAACTCACTGAAGTTAATTGCAAGCTGAGTGTTACCTGAAGACAGTAAAAGGTGAAATATCACTATAACAGAGAGCTCAGATGTAGGACGATGTGTAAATATTTATGCTTTTTCTATGGAGGAATGTTTTGTAATCAGACAACGCACACAAAGAAAAACAAATGAATCAAAAGAAACAACATCCAAAATGTTAACATACGCACAAATTCAGACACAAAACCCTCCTTTACTAGCAAAATCCAAGTTCCAATTAATGTCTGGAGATTTGCCGTGTAGAAGAATCATTTTCCATTTTGCAGATGCTTCTGGATTATTAACAAGGAGGGAAATCTAACCCTCCCTATCTTGAATTGCAGAGATTTCATTTTCATGCAAGTACAATGTATTGTCATGCAAGAACGAGAAAAAGAAAATCCTTACTTGAATGCTTGTTACAAAGAAGTCCCAGGATTCTGCTCACACTAGCCATCCATAGTTAAATATATAGATATTGAACTGTCATCCTTCATAGGACTTAAAGCTATTCTCAAATGAGTTGTCTGGGAGTTGGAGAGTTAATTTCTTGTTACCTATTCAGAAGAGGTTGCCTGTAATTCATATGGGTCCTTTATGCTTGTTTTTTTTTCTTTAGCAATATAAAATATTCCCAGCATCAAAACAACACTAAACTCTTGCGATAAGTGCAGCATCGATACCAGAAAATGTAATTACATCAGTTTATCTTGTAGTCCTGCATTTAATGGATTTTCTATTATCCATAATACCATACGTGCATTACGCCATGGATATATTCACAGTTGGCAATTGAACTGTTGCACGTCAGTGAGTTTTAGATCCAATCATGAAACCAACAACATCCTTCTTAAAACTCCCATTGGCTCTGTGTTTTTCGTAGCACCCCTCACCTTAGTATCTATGGCCATTTTATTCACACGGAATTTGCACCCATCATCACTAAAGCCAGGACTTTAAAAAGTGTTCCCAGCACCCCACAGATGCCACTGGAAGGGACCTCGAGAGATCATCAAGTCCAGTCCCCTGCCCCCATGGCAGGACCAAGCACATGGACAGAAAAACGTAGAGGGAACATTGGCATGAGGGCATGTGAGGCATTCCTGGGAGGGTGAGAGACAAAGACCCTATGGATGAAGAGAAGCATGTACATACATCAGGATAGTGCAGTCAAAAAGCAGTTCTACCCCTGAGCTTCTTACTTAGCTGAAACTCCTGTTGATTCTGTTGGCATCACATTCAGAAATGCACATTTAGAGACTGTAGTAGGGAGCATTTGTCTGCACAAAAACAAAATGGGTAGTAGAGGGTTTTTTTGGCACCTCTACTTCCTTTTCTGACCTGCCCCATGCTTATTTCGGAGAAACTTGAAAACATATGGTGGGGGCAAAAAAGGGGAGGAGGCTGCTTTGGTTTATTTCTCAGTACAAAACGTTTTGTGAGTAACTCAGGATGTGGGTGAGGGATTTTTTGTTTGTTTGTTGTTTTGTTTTTTTGGAGGGGGGGTGTCTTTGCTGTGTTTGTTTTCTTTCCCTAGCAATCCCTCTGAAACTCCAATGACTGTTTAGCTGGACTTCAGGAGGACTTTAGCTACTTGCAGCCAGAGGATGAAATTCCCCCTATGCCAACACAATGTCTGTGCACCATTCAACTCCCAGCTTCCGAACAAATATGTGGGGTGAATTTCACCCTGAGGAAACAGGGAATAAAATATCCCTGAGAACCTCAGGTTTTAGTCCTTTGTGATCCCAGAAGGGGAAGAATCTCTTGCAGAATGTGATTGATCTCTTTTCATGTGTGTGTGTTTGTTTGCACACACTCTGACTAAACAAACAAACATGGAGTCAATTCTGCATTCCCAAAACAGCATAAAGTCTGGATAACAACTCAGGATCCTGGTCTTGGTTTAACCCCACAGGCGCTTGATAAGAACTGCTCAGCAGATAAGAGAGACTTATTAGCAAATGTTTCAAGAAAAAGGAAAAATTTATTTCCAAAATAAGAAAGTCTGCTCCTCCTATGAGTCCTTGTCATTTATTAATATCACTAACAAGGCAAGAGAGTGGATGGATGACTGATGGGTAAGGGCAGAGCAGAACCTGATCGGCAAACTGCTTCCTACTATCCACAGACACTGAAAGACACCCACTCCCTCTGCTTTCTGTGCAAACTAATGCTCCCAGCCACCAGTCCTAAGTATATATGAATGTGACACTAGTCCACATGTGATAACCATGGGGATGGGCTGCCTGCCAAGCAAAGCATTTCACAGTGAGTTGGCTTGATGGCTGTGACAGAACCCATCAGTACTAGTGATCAATATCCTGTAGGTCAGTGGAACTGACCCATAGTACTCAGAGCAGAAGTCTACCCCATGTATTTGGTTTGGCAGAGCTCCATCCCATAGAAGCCTGATGAATAGAAGGCGCTATTAACTACCGAAAGCAGCGTGACGTAGGTGACCAGACAGGGTGGATTTCTGTGCCTATGCTCCACCAATAAACTGCTTTTGCCCATGCTGTTGGTTTGCTATCTCCTGCATCTTTCCACTCACAGTAATTTACAAATCATAACCAAGCCTCACAACACACTGAGGAGCAGAGTAACTACCGTAACTTTTCTTTCTAAAGGAGGCAAACTGAAGCATATAGTTAAACCAGATTTTCAATAGTAGCCCCAAACATCAGGTGCTCCAATGTTTTAAAAGGATTTAACTCTTTTGGTCTGTTTTTCTGATCAACTCACTACAATACAGAAAACTTTTGCAAACTTTAGCTCCTATGTGTCTCCACTCAGCAAGCCAATGTTACTGGTCATATTAAAAAAAACTTTTGCCTAAGTGACTCATCCATGGAAGAGACAAGGAAAACCCAGGAGTCCTACCCTTCACATTGCTTTGTTCTTGCAATTGCACTGATATTAGCTTGAACTCTTAGGCAAGAGCTTTCAGAATTTGTTTCAAGTGTGGGGGAATTTTACTATCAGGTAATGCAGGCAGAGCAGAGTTACACTAAGAAGAGAGAGAATTCATTACAAGCTCAGGTTTAAACTCAAATATCCCCCTCAGGGTTATTCCAGGAAATCTGGCTTAACCAAAATGACACAGTTTTGCAAAGTCTGTAGCCTTTATAGTATAGTTTAGGAAGCTGCTAAATTCCCAGAACAAAATAAATACCCCAAATAAACTTCAGCTACACAAACATTTCCCTGAACTTCATTGTATGGCTTCCACTCAATACAAATCGGCCCTTCTCTCCAGCAGAAGTAAATTCAGCCCTGTTTTAAGGTGCTGATTCTAAATAGGTTCAGCTGCTCTTAATTAGCTCCCAGTTGGGCCTACCTCTCTGAATTTCCACAGAAACCTGCCTGGGAATTAAACCTCCATCTGCTTTCTTTCCCATCTGCAGAAAGTGTTTTGCAGACCTACACATGTAAATGTAAATTACTTTGTGGGTACCTATTTATCAGGCACAGGTGGAAGATGAAGGCTGACTTGGGAGAATTATGAGGGCAACATTGAGAGGGTTGGTGATTAGAGCTGGGGGTCTAAGCACAGAAAGGATTTGGAGTCAGGGGACAAGAGGGTTCCAGGCAGCCTGGCAAGAAAAGTCAGGGAGTGGTGACAAGTAGAAAATGGGGCTGAAACTCTCCAGGAAGCCAAAAAGCTGCAACAATCAATCCTTAAAGATCACAAAATCATAAAGCAGCATTTGTACATTTGGCAGCGTTAAAACAAAACTGTCACTGTCTTGCCAAATAGTAGAAGAGAGGCATGATGTGTGATTAAAATAATTAGCCTTGGACAACATGAAATGAGTCCTTGACACAATCTGGGAAGGAAGCAATTGCTGGTCTACCCCTAATGCTGACTATCACTAAAAGCTGCCAATTCTCAGAGCTCAGGGTTTAAGAAATTTCATGGCTGTCACATTCATACCCCAGTCAGGAACAAGGGCAAAGACCCCAGAGACTAAATGAGGGCAAGGAGCTATGTGTAGTCATTTGAATTATCTACAAATGTAAATCCACTAACTAGCTGAAAAAGAAACTTGGTGATACGTGGACAGGTCCGTTTGTATCCATCTCAAGATACATTTCGTAACAGGCAACAAATGAGGCAGGTAGTCACCAGCTGCGCTAAAACAACCTGAAGAGTATGCAGAAAGTCTGGGCTACCCGGTGCACCGAAGAGCGTAATAACTTCACTCATGGGCAGGCAGCAGGGAAGAGGCACAAGAATAAAATGGCAATGGAAGCTAGGCAAGAAGATGTGATGGCAATATGGAGGATGCATCTCAGGAGACTATAGCTAGCAAACACACAGCAGACCAAAGAAAAGGCCAGAATCCAGGTCTCCTGAGGGAAGTTCTGGTCTTGCTCTGGCTTTCAGCACATTTCAGAAATAGATAAGAGAGTGGAGTAGAAGATAGCAATTTGGCTGTGTGCAAAGGTTCACACACTGATTACGTCTCAGCAGTGAACTCTTTCCATAGTGATTATAGACTGGAATATCTAACACCTCAGCTAAGAAGGTCCTTAGCTCACCCTGTGTTAGTGGCTGAAGGCTGCTATCAGGCCTCTCTCCTGACTCTCAAAGTACTGCAAAAAGGACTTTCCTGGGAGCTAAATTGTGCATGCCAAGGCAGACTCTATGGCCCATGGCTATTCCATTTCATGTGCAGGCTCACTGAGAGGGGATGACTCATGTTTTCAGTTCTGGAAAGTAAGGCTATGTCTAGACTACACTTTATTTTAGAAAGAGGATATGGGATTGGTCCTGCCTTGGGCAGGGGGCTGGACTTGATGATCTCCTGAGGTCTCTTCCAGCTCTATGATTCTATGATTCTAAATTATGTGGGAATTTGCATATCTTCTTCTGATCTCACTTTCGAAGGCGGATTTTTCGAAAGTGAAAGTAGTCTGGACGTGGGTTTTTTTCGGGGAAAAAACCCCTTTTTTGAAAAAAACGCTTTTCCTTAAAAAATTAGGTTTACGTGGGTTTTTTCGAAAAAGGGGGTTTCCTCCCAAAAAAGTGTTCAGACTACTTTCACTTTCGAAAGCTCTGCTTTCGAAAGTGAGATCAGAAGACGATCCTGCAGAATTTGCATATCCTCTTTCAAAAATAGAACGTAGTTTAGACATACCCTTAGTGTGTGTGCGGGGAGGAGGGAGGAGCATACTAGCAAGGTTTATGCCAAAGTAAAGTGTACAAACATCAGGCAAATGGAGAACTAAAAGGGAGTTTGAGTGTCATGGGAGAAGGTCAAGGCACTCCAACAACACTGGTCCACCCTCAAACCCCTTTCACTCAAAACCAGCAGCAAAATCCATGCGACTGTTGTGATTGGCCTTGTGTTATGTCTGTACTATTTTGTCAAAAATAAACCCCCACTCCTGAAGTCAACTCACCCTCCTGGACAGACTCCCGCTGAGCCCCACTGACTTCAGTATAGCCCTACACAGGCTCTGGGTTCTGTCCATATGGATGGGCCTACAATCCCAAAGCCTTTATTGTAAGTCAGCTGGAGCTGAGACATCGTCTTTTCTGTGCATTGCACGGTGCATAGAATGCTGCCAGCACTCAGTAACAGGCAGAAGTTGATGGTAAGTGGAATAGACTATCATGAGATGCCCTGACCAATCCACTGTCAAGACTAAGAGTAATTATATATTTATAGAGCCATTTATTCCAAAGGATTTCAAAATATTTTATGGTAGGTAATATACAGGCATCCCTTCAGGCCCCTCACTGAAATGCAGCTGCCTCAGGAGTGGAAGATGGCAGCTGTGCACAAGCGTATAGAAACACTGGGCTGAAGTTTAGGAGAGGCCATAAAACAAATGCAGAATGTAACTACCCTGAGAGGAATTGGACCACAATATAAAGCACAGACAGATGTCCAAATTCCTCTGAAACAAAATGCCACAAAAACATTAGGCATTAAATGGAATGAATTTAAAACAAATGCCAGGAGGCATCCGAGAGTTCAGCAATCCCATCTCCAAAGTTATCCAGAAAAGAAGATGGAACTATCTGAGACATAAGTTAAGAGTGAAGCCAGAGCATCTGCCATGGCTGGCATGCCATTGGGCAGCTGAAGGAGCATGTAGAAAGGCTCCTCCCCCCATCAGAAAGAATCCATATGTTGAACAGTGCTCAGAGGGGAAAATAATGGGGCGTAACAATGCTCAGGGCTTGCAGGAGCAGTCCAGAATAGACAGGGAGGGTGGGGCTTCTTTATGGGCGATGCAATGTTTGATGGTGCGAGAAGATTTGAGAGTCAGAATTTACTCCTGCTCTTGCACGAAATATCTGGGGATGTGTAGAACCTGATGCAAAGCCCACTGAAGTCAAAGGGAGAATTTCCATTCACTTCACTGGGTTTTGGAACAGAAAATTACACAGCTGGATGTGTACATGTATTTAGTTGTCAGTAACCAGCAAAGCTCTTTGGCTTCCTGAATGTAGTACTTTTAATGGCAAACTGCACACTATGCTCTGTTTAACCTACCACCCCTCTCGCCCAGGCAGAAATAGTGTAGAAATGCAACTGGAAGTAGTGAGGGAGTGCAATTTCCGGGGATGTTAAAATGCAATTTGGCCTGCAATTAATTATTAACTTTTCCAAGTGGATCTGTTTCATTTTCTGCAGAGGAAGGTGGAGGGAGAAAAATCTTTCTAAAAATTAATTGTTCTTTCCAACCTTAGATTGTCCAGTATCAAGCTGGCCCTCCCTGATCATTTTTAGAGGTACTATCTGGAGTGTACTTCTATTTTCCTTTCTCTTCTGTTTTTACTGGGTTTTATTTACTTTTCTGGGAGGTCCAATGGCTTAGTCAAGATGTACCTTAATGAAATGCAAAAGACTATTTTCAGGTTTAGAAGAGGCTCAAGTAATGAAATGAGAAGCCATTATCTTTTGTAAAGACAGCAAATTTGTTGTCTGAATTAAGAGCTGATTTCAGTGATATATACTATAATGGAATACATCATTAATGAAGTGCTAAATTACTAGAAACATTCCTGTTACTTATCAAACACTTTGGCTAATTAGAAGGGGAACATTCACAAGCAGAGGCACACTGATGCAGTGCATAGGAGGTCAGGGCTGAAGAATTCAGCAGATGTGTTAGCACAAGAGCTCAGCAAGTTAGCTCATTTCAGGTAGAAGGAGCACATTGCCTGATAACTATTGGAAAAGAGGGATGCTGGTTGCTGCAGGGTTCTAATTGCTTTTTTGGTACTTGTACCTACTTAAAAATAAAATAATAATACTAATTAATAATTTGCATTGTGATAGTATGTAGGAGCCTCTGGTATGGAGCAGGATCCCATTGTGCTAGATGCTGTACACACACGGGCTGTGTCTACACTGGCATGATTTTCCGGAAATGCTTTTAACGGAAAAGTTTTCCGTTAAAAGCATTTTCGGAAAAGAGCGTCTAGATTGGCACGGACGCTTTTCCGCAAAAGCACTTTTTGCGGAAAAGCGTCTGTGGCCAATCTAGACGCGCTTTTGTGCAAAAAAGGCCCGATCGCGAAAATGGGGCTTTTTTGCGCAAAACAAATCTCAGCTGTCTACACTGGCCCTTTTGCACAAAAGTTTTGCGCAAAGGGACTTTTGCCCGAACGGAGCAGCATAGTATTTCAAAAGCACTGATTTCTTACAGCAGGAAGTCAGTGCTTTTGCAGAAATTCAAGCGGCCAGTGTAGACAGCTGGCCAGTTTTTCCGGAAAAGCGGCTGATTTTCCAGAAAAACTGGCCAGTCTAGACACAGCCACGGAGTAAAAGGATTTCTGGAAATACATCAGGGGAATTTTAAATTTCAGGCATGCAGATATGAAATCCATGGCCTGATTCTCCTGTATGTGGTCATTTGTACCTGTGCAATGTGGCTATAAAATGCTGTTTTTCTCATTTAAGCTTCATATTATTTCTACTTTGCACAGGCATAAATGCACAAGGCATTCTTTGCACAGGCTTTCTTTGTATAAGGCTCAGGGCAAAAGAAAATTGGGCCCTTAGTTTGCAGGATTTGGATGTATTCTGTCCTTTGTGCCATTTAGGTCTTGTTTGCCCTTTGGATTTGCCACTGTCAGTGGCCATCAGTGCAAACTGCTAGAGGGAAAAGAATAAAGCACATGATTTGCACGAATACCATTTATCCTGCTTTCATGCAGACGTTAGCTCCATGGGGGCAAATAGCCATTTGCCCGCTTACACTAGGATATTTCACTTTTCAGGTACTCCAATTGCTGGCCACCAAAGGCTAACCGGGCACATCTATAGTATAAGCAAGACCTTCAAGAGGTTTCATTGTTTTTAAAAAAAAAGTAGCCTATGAAATCTTTCTGGTTTTGCTTTCAAGTTTCCCCCAAAAAAACATTTCTCTAAATGCAGGGACTGTTTCTAGCCTACTAATCCATTGACAAGACTCTAACTGCTCTTTTAAAATAAGTTACTTTGGCGTGTTGAAGGCTAAGAGCTATATGTCGAAGATGCATTGTGGTGTCAAAAGTGCATTGCTGACAGTCTAATGTCCCATAACACGCTCTGCAGAGGCGGGAGGCGCATCTCCTGCTATGACAGCATGGCTGGCCTCATTACGTTCCCCTCCCTACGGTCATGTGGGCTTCAGGTGCTTTCGTTCAGAAGGAACAAAGAAGCTTTCCCTCCGCCCCCCATGGCAAGTATTTTAAGAGCCATGCTTTAAGCTGGGAATGCGTGCTCTGTAGAACAGAACATCCAGTACTAGTTGCTTCAAGTGCCAGTGTTGCTATTCACGGTGCATTCTGTTGTATTTAACTTCATATAATAGAGTGAATGCAGGAAACAAATGCCACAGCTAGACCATTGGAAGGGCTCAGTCTTCTCCTGACCTGAATGTCATAAGTTCAATGAGGAATTTACATGGTTCAGCCGCTGAAGCACTGAATGCTACCAGCAACATCCTAGATGTGCAGGGAGACAAGCAAGCAGCCTGCACAGCAATCCTCTTCCTTCGGCGAACTGGGAATGGATGATATTTTCATCAGCTTTGAAGTCAAGCTGCATTTCATGTGAGCAACACGGTGTAACAGCTCTGTTGTCCACAGTCTACCTGCCTGTGCTGTAATCCTGACAAGTCTCACAAACTAAGCATGGACCCAGAGAAGCCAGTATTTTAATGGGAGAGCTCCAAGGAAGAATTGGGGCAATGCAAGGTATCAGCTGTTCAGGAAATGACACATTTTGTGTGCATGTGTATTGAATCAGTGCCCCAGTGTGTACTAGGAGGTGGTGTCTTTGGGATGAGATACAAAATGTAAGTTCTGACTTTAGTGAAACATGTGATGATTAAAGACCCTATAATGTTTATAACAAGAACTAGGGCATTAATTAAGTATCCTGGCTAGGTTCCAAGCCAGGTAATTACAGTCTGCCTCCCTAAATTCGCTCTGCAGAAACTTTCAGTTGGATGCAGTATTCTCCAGTGCTTGTCTTAAACTTCAGTGTAGCATTGCTTGTGAGCTGTAACCCAGGGGCTGCATTGCATCCCCCAACCCCAGAGATGAGCAGTGGGATCCCCTATCCCTTTACCATTTCTCCTCTTTCCTTCTTTATGAAAATATATTTGTTTTCCAATTATCTGAAAACTAACATTTAATATATTTATAGAATCTTCCTTCCACCTGTCTCTTTCTGGAATTAAAAATAATAGAAATTAAGTTCCATTTTCACTAGCGATGGGTCAAAACCCAGAGGTTAAATCTGAAAGTGTTCCAAGTCAAAAACCCAGAGCCAAATTTGCCCTCAGTTTAGTTTCCAGGTGAAACCCAAAAGTGGAAGGGACAGATGTTCCAGTTCTCATTGGGATGCTGGTCTTTCACCATTCCAGATTATGGAAATCACATGAGAACAATTGGAGATTTCAGCAGCTCCAAATTCAGACCTGAACTCCAAACTCCAGCCTTTAACCACTCATGATCTACAGCTGAATGCTGTAGGCCAGACACTTCATTGCCCGGCCCCTTGTGCTATTATTTACATCACAGGGTAGCTGCTACCTAGGACTATATCAAGCCTAACACTCTTGTGGCAGTGCAGGTTAGGCCCAATTGAATCATAAAGGGGGCAAAGCTACCTCAGAGGTTTTAAAGACTCCATAGCAGGGCAAGAAGGGGGGGAGTGATTGGGATAGGCTGTGACTGGAGAGCAGTGCTTGTGTGCTGAGGCAAAGGCTATGTCTACACTAGCGGGTTCTTGTGCAAGTACATCTTACACAAGGGTGCTTGTGCAAGAACTCTTGTGCAAGCACACATCCACACTGCCTTGTGCTTTTGCGCAAGAGCATCCATGGCAGTATGGATGCTCTCTTACGCAAGAAAGCTCTGATGGCCATTTTAGCCATAGGGCTTTCTTGCACAAGAAACCCCTGCTGCGCGTCCACACTGCCCTCTTGCGCAAGAGCTCTTGTGCAAGAGGGCTTACACTTGTTAGAAAAGAGCGTAGCCCTTGCGCAAGAAGCCCTGTCTTCCGATGCCGTACTGTAAATCTTCTTGCGCAAGAACAGGCGGGCAGTGTGGATGGTCTGTGGGTTCTTGCACAAGAACCCGCCAGTGTAGACATAGCCTAAATGTTTAGGAAGGTTGCCCTGGAGTTATTGTTCTAGTATCTAACTGAGGCAGCAGTGAACAGAGCTAGCTGAGGAACCAGTTGTGTTTGTTTTGCTCGTGTTTGGACAGTAAACATATTTAAAGGTGGGGCAATCTGTTTAGGGAAGAAGGGGAGAAGCCCTACCTGGGGACAAGATATAAAATGCTTCCTGACCCACAACAAGAACTTTTTACAGGAACTTTGTAGACATGTCTTTGAATAAATGTCTTAATAAAGTACAGGGCAATAGTAGCTCAGGTGCGGTCTCCCGTAGTCAGTCTCTTGTTGCTTATATGGTCTGGTATTACTGGGGGAAATTCTGGGAAGAAATTGCCTATGATTCTGATCAACAGCAGACTAGGGCCCTTTGTAATATGATAACTGAGGCAAAAAAAGGGGTCTGTAATCACCATTTTGGGGGGATTATTGCTCAGTATCCACAAAGAAATCCACATGTGTGAAAATCTCAGCTGGTCTTGAGTCTTGTTATAAACTTGATTTACAGTCCAGGTTCACTAAAGACTGCAAACCATTTAAATAGACCTGGGACCATGGCTTGTGGTGGTGTCTCAGAAAGAAAATCTATGAAATTCAAGGTCTAGCTGAGGTCTCATGTGAAACTCATTCAAAGTCAAAAACTCCAGGGGTAAACCCCACATGAGCTGTTAAATGAAGAAAACTTTCCTGTGAAGCCCTGCAAAAGGAAATGGCCAAGTTCCTCACAGCTTGATTTATTAAACATCTGTAAAAACATGTCCAGGGTTGATGATTGTCATACAAAACCTCACTCACAAGGAAGATGGGGTTTCTTATTTTCGTGTATTTAAATCCCAATTCTCCTTAATGCCCTCCTCAAAATAAATCTTTGAAAAACAGGAAAAATCTCCTGCTCAAATGATCTAATTAGCAACTCTGTCACTTGGCTAATTGTAAATCTGGTGACTTTCCAAATCTTTAAGCAGCATACAAATGTCAAGTTATATTCACTTCACCGAATTTAAATATTTGGGTTCACTTCAAGACTTCTTAATGCTAAATTAGTCTTAAATATTATTTATTATTGAACTGAGGTAGTATGTAGAAGCTCAAATCAGGGCTTGATTGAATTAGACATTGTACAGACATAGCCAAGGAGTTTATAGTCTAAGGGTACGTCTAGACTGCGGGGGGGTTTCGGGATACCAGAGGTATCCAGAAAACCCCCACTGCATCCAGGGAACGTGTTTGCTCTTCCGCTTTTTTTTTTTTGCGGAAGAGCAGACGCGCTCTTTCCGAAGCCCTGTCTTCCTCGTTCCACGAGGAAGAAGGGATTTTCTGAAAGAGGTTAGTTTTTCCCAAAATTTGGCCCCGTGTAGATGGGCCAAATTTTGGAAAAGCCTCTTCTGAAAAAAAAAACGGAAAAAGGTATGCAAAATGCAAAGCGCATTTTGCATACCTTTTTCTGAAAAAAAGGAGTAGTCTAGACATACCCTAAGTATATGACAAGAACAGGTGGATACAACAAAGGAAGCACAATGTAAAAATCACATGTTTGAGTAGCATAATTGTGGTCACAGCCCACCAAGTACTTAACCATTAACTCTTGAATTCCTAATATCAATTGCTTTATAGCTGGGTAAGGAATGGTGTCCCTAGCCTCTGTTTGTCAGAGGGTGGAGATGGATGGCAGGAGAGAGATCGCTTGATCATTACCTGTTTGATTCACTCCCTCTGGGACACCTGGCATTGGCCACTGTCGGAAGACAGGGTATTGGGCTGGATGGACGCAGTATGGCCATTCTTATGTTCTTATGTTCTTATATTATCTCCTTAATATTGTGTAATGAAGTATATTGTATCTTAATATTCTCAGGGAAGAAATGGGAAGTGGGGAAGCAGAACATAAACAGCTGAACACTTAGGTACTCTATTCATTTTTAGCAACATCTTTCCAAAAATAATGTTTAGAGGACATGTTAACTTTGAGTTGGAAATATTCATATCTTCTATGAATGACTATTTGTTGAGATTTTAATAAATGTTCATCACACAGACTATCCGAGCCTCTTCCATAGACAGAAAGTAAAGCTTATCTTGAAGCAAAAGTCTGTTTATCTTGTTCTGTTCATCCTCAATAGATTTCCTGAGTAAAAATTTCTGCATGATTAACTTTAATTTCATCATATGAGTTAACTTGGAAAACTAATGTCACATGTGATGAGGACTGTGGCACAATAGCGTCCAAGGAGTCTTTGGTGTGAAATATACAAAGAGCAAGAAATGGATGTACATGCAAAGGATTCATTTGCTAGACTAGCACTGTGGCCTTAGTCTTGTTTATGGGTTGAAGAGCTGTGAACTGGAAACAGACAGCTGGGATGCAGAAATGAGTGAGACCATTCTCATTGCATGTTTCTTTTATTTTCTCTATTTGTCTTGTGGGAAGTGTCAAGTAGGGAGACTTCGTTCCAGTTGTAAGACTGCTCTTTGCTTTGTTTGCATTGCAGTGTATTATATTGTATCTTTTCGTGCTATTTGCTCGTAAATCCTTTGGGACAGGGAGCCCAAAATTTGATTCAATTTATTTACTGTATTTATTAATAATCTTTGCATGTAAATAGCACTTGGCTTTCAGTCATCTTAGAGCTCCGTTGAAAAGTTAGGTGTCAGGACAGGTAACTTGTCCTGACACCTATGACTATCCCAACACCTAATTCAGATGTAAGCTTCTGTGCATGTCCAACATGAACTATGGCTCCAGGAACCAGAGCAGACTATACTTTTTCTCATAATATACCTGTCTCCTGAGGGCTCAACCAACTCTGACATTAAGTAGGCATTGTTGCCTTTCAACTGAGTAGTAGCAGAATTTGGTGTTGATTTTCCATTGCAGGAGAAATCAGTGACCTGAAATCTGGGTATCCTCTTAGGGTGTGTCTAGACTACAGGGTTTTGTCGACAAAAGTGGACTTTTGTTGACAAAACTATACCTGTGTCTACACTACCACCAAGTTCTGTCCACATAACGTCGACAGAACTCGGCAGTAAACCTCATTCTACGAGGAATAACGCCTTTTGTCGATAGAGTTCTGTCGACAGAAGGCGTTATTGCATCTACAATGTCCTTTGCGTCTACACTCTCATGTCGACAAAGCAGCTTGCTTTGTCAACAGAACTGGATGTAGTCTAGACGCTCTCTGTCAACAGAAGCTTTGTCGACAGTATCTGTCGACAAAGCCTATGTGACATAAGCCTGTAGTCTAGACGTACCCTAAATGACATTTGTTTCTGTTTACACTCTACATACCAGGCTTAAACAGAGGTATATTGTGGCAAAAGCTAGTCAGTCTGGAGTTCATGAGGCTGGGGTAGAGGGGCAGTTAACCTTTTTTGTTGTTGTTCTGCTTATTGATGGGTTTTGTTTCTCTGGATTTCTCTTGAGGTCAGTGTGGCTGGAATAATGCTGTGAACTATTTCAAATATACCATAGGGAGGGAGAATTCCAGTATAAAAGGTGTGCAGCTTAAATAAGCGACACATGATTCTGTGGAATAGGCATGTTTCATAGACAATATTATAAATAAAACAACTCTGTTTCCTCTGCTGAATGGCAGTGGAGTAGCGAGGGGGGGAAGAGGAGGGCAGTTGCCCCCGGGCGCCAAACTAGAGGGACGCCAATTTAGCAGTGGAGGGAAGAATGGTGCTCGGAGTCCTAGGACCCCGCGGGTGCCAGCCAGACAGCAGGGGGAAGGTCGACGCTAGGACCCCGCAGGCGCCAGCCGCTTCCGCAACTGTAGGAAATTGAAACTGAGCGTGAACCGCCCAGTGAGGGCGGGGGTTCAGGCTGAGCATGCGCAGAACGCAGCTGGCGCACAGGCCCCATCTGTGACTACAACCCTCACAATCCCCTTTGCCGCCAGTTGGTCTGAGGCGCTGCCCATTGGGCTGCAGCATCCGGGTCCTCGCCTGTAGCCCGCCCCGCCGAGAAACCGCAGCCGCGGATTGGCCAGAGGGTGCATCAGTCTGGCTGGTAGCAGAATGGCTCCATGCGCCAGAGGGAGCCCCACGTGGTGGCGGGATAGGCTGGGGGGATCCGGCTGGGGGCCGCAAATTTTGCCTTTGCCCCCAGGCGCATAACACCCTTGCTACGCCTCTGCTGAATGGTGTGACTCTTACATCCCAACAAAACCAGGAACTGCTGCTTGAAACAGACCCACCATGTTGCTTCACATGGGGAAGAGTCAGCTTTTCACCTTCCCATTGCTATTTAGCCTAATAGGGTAAGTTGAAGGCCTTTGTGCTCTTGTCTAGTGTCTCGGGAAATAAGGAAGGCCCATTTGGATTGTAAGTTGTCTTTTGCTTGTATTGAGAGCAAAAGGATCACGGCAGACACAGAGAATTGACCATGAGGGGCTCTGGGTGAAATTCAGGTCCAGTTAAAGTTGACAGGAGTTTCCCCATTGATGTGAATTGGACAAAATTGTCATTCCATAGGTACATCCATGATGCAACTGAAGTATGTCACAGGCCCTCTCCTGAAAGGTGGAATAGAAGCAGCTTGGTTTATCCCTTTGGGTCAGGCATATTATTCTACAGCTATTCAGCAAGTTTACGCATCTGGTAATATTTGAGTAACTAAGACATGAGGGCAAGCCAAAGACAGCCAGAAAAGTAGAGATCCTAACAGTGAAAAAAGCCCGAGACAAAAAATGGACACTACTAGCCATCACAGTAAGCCTATCAGAGAATAATTCAGTTTCTGATTCCCTTCCAGGCTGGAGCCATCTGTTGCATACCTGTGGGATATCTCATCCTGCATGGAAATCTACAGGAGGAGTTTGTATCTGATTGACCTGACAAATGTACCCAGCTTTTGAAAGGTTTTCAGCACAATGATTGTTGCATACTATGCTGGATGGATTGCAATACCTACTGTGGGAGCTATCTAGACAGGGTTAGCAAGGAGATGCATTTGGTTTAGAACTACCTTATTTTTCTTCGACTAAGCCAGTGATTCCTAAACTTTTTGAGCAACTGCATAAATTTTAAGGTACAGACTTGAAACTCAAATGCATGCCTTTCTTTACACATGCAAATACCCAAGTTTGGATATCCTTTCTTTGCATGCAGGCAGGTGATTTGCATACCTGATTCAAGGAAAGGCAATTATGAACACCTATGTTTAAAAATCTGTACCTAGCAGATTCAGCTGTATCAGCACTTTCCCATTTAATTGGATGGGTTCTAAAACTTGCCAGGCAGGCAGGCAGTTGACCCAGTCACAAGGGCAGTCTGAGTTCCTTGCCAAATGCAAGGATTTTTATAACCTTTCTACTGGGTTTATAAAATAAATGACAAACTTGAGTACACGGTGCACATAGTCATATTTAATTACTAATTCTATGGACATCTCTGATTCACGTCATAATTTGGCAAAATAAATGTGTTGCTGTTATTGATTGCTAACTTAATTATGAGCTGCTTCCCTCACTGAAATGACACTTATGCCTATGAAATTCAGGATGCTGTAGTTTAAAGTCGAGAAATAGAGGCGATGTGCTCTGCAGGATGGGAGTGGTGGTTTCATTTGGAGAACGTTCCCTAATCCCATAGTCACTGGGATTCTAGCACTGGCGTTCTCTGCAAGGAGAAATTCTCTACCTTCTAGTATGGAAGTGAAGGACTGGGGAGGAGGAGATGGAGAATCCAAAAAGCCCACAGACAAGATCAAGATGCCTTGATTTAAATGCTTTTTAACATTCTCATAGAGTTGAAGAAATTATATTTAGCTTTAGCATGAAGTCTTATATTTAATATTTTTTTAAATTCAGTTTGACCTCAAATTGGCAGAAGGGAAACTTCATTATGTGCTTGTTTTACATTCAGGATATCATTTCTGCAGATAAATATGGAAAGTAGTTCCTATTACTCATACAGTGTTTCACACATCTGTTTTATGTTTCACTAAGGCACAACAAAGTGAAACCATCATCTATCCTGCTTCTCTCTATTAATTCAACATGTAAAAAAAAAGGGATGATTGTCTTCCATCTCACAGATCACTGTCAGGGAAATCGGTTCCTTGGTTTATAGTTCATGCAAACAATGCCAAAAACACAAATAACAGAACTTGAAAATGGCAATCCAATGCACAATGTAATTTAAGAGCAAATATCACTATTTAATCCACAGAGGAGCAATTCAGAGCACATTATGCACTAACTTAACCTAATCCTTGCTGCAAAAAATCACTGTGGTGAGCCAACTGGGATAGGAAAGTGTAATGGGAGTGAGAAACTGCCAAGATGACATTCATTCATAAAATCGTGAGGCTGCATGAGTGGCTTTCACCCTCCAGAGCTACTGTACTAAAGCACATGTTATAAAACAGATTGCAAAGTTTATTTTAAAAAAAGGAAAAGTTATCTACAACAGTGACAAGCTGGCCTCACAAGAGACTGGGACGCAGGAGTTCAAGTAGTCTTTGCTTCCCAAGTCTGCCATGGCCATCCTGTATGGAAGCACAAGGTAAGAAGTCCTGACAGTTAGAATGGAGTTAACAGTACTTTGTCTTTAGTTACGTTGTAAACTCTTCTGGTCTGATAGTGTCTCTTACTATGTCATTGTAAGCTTCTTCGCATGAGCCCCCTACCATAACACAGAGAACTTTAGGATCTCCTCTGTTTCAGTACATTATTATTCTTAACTGTAATCACTTTATGCAATCAAAAGTAAAATTTCAATGGCTTGTCCAACTGTATTAACGGAGTGTAGTGAAATCTCCTACACAAAAATGTTGTATTACTTCAACTGTAATGAAATTTATATCCCCTTAGTGAGATTTATCCAAATTCCTTACATGCCCCCTGATGTCTGAACTCTATTAACAGAGCATACCAGTTCCTGCTTTGGGAAACATGCATTTTTATCTTAACACAAAGCATACAAAATATAGCAAACTCTGTAATTATAACTTGATGAGAACCCCAGACAAAAAGCACACTTGGTGCATTCCACGTATAGATCATAACTGGATTTAGACAGCTGATCAGCTTTCAATCAGGTCTAAGGATGTTGCATGTCACTTGGATGGACTAGATAGAGATGGCTTGATGCAAGGGTGAAATTTAGCAAGGGAAGAATATATATCCTGGTGGCATTTCCATAACTAGGTAATCCCATGACCATTTCCTTATCTCTTTTTAATGGATGAGTCATAAAAGTTGCTCTTCTATTGCAGTTGTAGGAAAAGTATAACTTATGTAATTTTCAAAAAAACTTTCTGGCTTCAGAAAAGTGTCAGTAAAATTAGAGTACCTCCCTTTGTCATAAGAATAAATTTACTTTAATTTTATATCATGCCTTTTCCTGGTAATATTGAAAAATGAATTACTTACAGTGCTTGTAGATCATTTTCATTTGACATACAGAAACACTGAGGCATAGAGATTAAGTGATGTGATGTATCAGTGGCAGAGTAAGGATAACACTTAAAAATCATCATACTCAACCCTCTGCTCTTTGAAGTCAATCTCAGGGTTTTTGTTGTTGTTGTAGTTGTTGTTTTGTTTTTAAAAAGTTACCGTACAAGTTGCTGCCTCAGAAATGTTGAGGTGGGTAACCTTCTTTAATGTCTCAAAGGTTTCAGTTTTGTTTTCTGAAAAATCATTTTTAAAATAGCCACTTTTTCCGCCCCCAGTTTTCCGCACTTTAGGCTGAACTGAGGTGTTTCATCTTAAAATAATAATTTGCTGCTGAGCTGAGGTCCTGGGCCCCAAGTTTCAGCTGTGAGCAAATGTTTGCAGCCAAGTTATAAAGCTCTGAAAATAAAAGGCTTGAGTGGAAAGGAAGATTATATTGACTATAACAGAACTCATCTTTCCTGATCACCCTTCTGAAGCCATGATTGTATAAGTTAGCAGCACTCTTGCCAAGTGCAATATTTCTTCAGTTGTTCTACCTGACCAGAATCATGAAGTCTTTTAAGAGTACACTGAACATTATTGACTCTTCCATCTGCTCCTCTCCACAATGGACCCTACTTCTCTTCAGAAGGAGCTACTGCTGTGCAGATGGTACACATCTGCAAAGGAATTACATCATATGACATCATCTGGTATTACACATGTTATTACTACCGGCAGTGAGCTATCTGTTGCTTAACAACCTCATTAAGGTGAAAATCACTCCGTGCAGACAGCCAGAGCAAGTCCAAAGCACCACTTAAGCCATATTTTGAGTTGCACCTTCTGCCCCCTGATGATTATTAAAAAGAGTCCACTGTTTCTAGAAAGGCAGTAGATGTCTGCTACCTGTCTCTAGATTTTTAATGTAGCTAACAGTCGTATTTAGTTGCCTTTTAGGCTAACAGAGTGTTTCAAGTATGTTAAAACCCATGTAGCGTTAGACAGCTGCCCTTTTTCACTCCACAAATGGCTGCACTTCTTCAGCTGGTACTGTGATCCCTGTCTATAGTTTCTGATAGCAAAATGTTTAGGTACCAGGCAAGAGCTAGGTAGTAATAATACAGATTCAGAGGAACAGGAAAGGTTTCCCTAGAGAAGCTGAAGACCCTCTCCCTGGAAGGATGGAGGGGATTTTGAGAGTGAAGCCTCTTAGTGCTAAGTCATGTAAGAAAAATCCCCACTAATCAGGGGTCATTTGAGGTTACAGTGTAGAGGGGAAGCTAGTAAGGTGGAACTCCTCCAAAGACATAAATAGTCTCTAAATGACACACTCCTGTAGCAATGTGAATATTATCTGCAAGGCGGATATGTCTTTTTAATGTGATGCTCAAAAGTCCCTTCCCACCAGCACACTTCCATAATTCTTATTATTCACCAGTGCTTTTATTTTCCTCATCTAATAAATCCCTCAGTCCTTGTTCTTTATTTATTAGTTTGCCCCCACTACCACTGTCCACATTGTTCTCTTGTTTGGATTGTTATGCTTACATGCTTGTGTTTTGTGTACCTTCCTTTCCCCCCCACACCTCCCCATAAATGTGCAGGCTGACCTTTGCCATGGTAGATTGTAGGATATGGAGAACTCTTATCTTAACTATCGCCCAGTTGCCAATATTCCCTTCTTGGGCAAGGTACTCGAGCGGGCAGTGTCATTGCAACTCCAAGCTTTCTTGCAAGAAACAGATTATTTAGATCCATTTCAGTCTGGCTTTAGGCCTGGTTTTGGAACTGAAACCACCTTGGTCGCCCTGGTAGACAACCTACACCGGGAGATAGACAGGGAGAGTATGTCCTTGTTGATTCTCTTGGCTGCCTCTCAGCGGCTTTTGACACCATCGACCATGGTATCCTTCTGGAATGCCTGGCGGAGTTGGGTATTGGAGGGATTCTTCTGCAGTGGTTCCGGTCTTACCTGTTGTGACGCTTTCAGAAGATGGAGCTAGTGAGCTGCTATTCGACCCTGTGGCAATTGTGCTACAGGGTCCCACAAGGTTCCATCTTGTCCCCTATGCTGTTTAACATCTACATGAAGCCACTGGGAGAGGTCATAAGGAGTCTTGGAGGATGGTGCCATCAATATGCAGATGACACCCAACTCTATTTCCCTAGAACCAAGGGTGGCAGTGACTGATCTAATCTGGTGTCTGGAGGCTGGGATGGACTGGATGAAGTCAAACAAGCTGAAGATGAATCCAGATAAGACTGAGGTCCTGTGGATCAGGAGGCCATCTGTTCGGGAATGTGGCGTGGTACCTGTTCTAGATGGTACCACGCCCTGAAAGAACAGGTACACAGCTTGGGAGACCTCCTGGACCCTTTTTAAAAATTGGATAATCAGATTTCTTCAGTGGCCAGGCATACTTTTGGGCAGCTTCGTCTAATCCGCCAGCTGTGACCCTTCCTGAACAAGCATGACTTGGCCACAGTGATCCATGCTCTTGTTACATCCCGACTGGATTACTGTAACGCGCTTTATGTGGGGCTGCCTCTAAAGAGCCTTCGGAAACTTCAGCTGGTCCAGAATGTGGCTGCTTGAGTTTTAACTAATACTTGTTATATGGAGCACATTATGCCAGTGCTCCGGCAGCTGCACAGGCTTCCGGTATGTTTCCAGGCACAATTTAAGGTCTTGGTTATGACCAATAAAGCCCTAAACAGGTTGGGTCTGGGGTATCTGAAGGACTGTCTTCTCACATATGAACCTGTCTGGGGATTGAGGTCAGCGGGGGAAGCTCTACTCCGTGTTCCCCCACTTATGGAGACAAGATTAACATCTACATGGAGCAGGGCCTTCTCAGCTTTTGCTCCCAGGCTATGGAATTTTCTTCCTCGGGATATTCGCATGGTGTCAACATTAGCATTATTTCAGCGTCAGGCTAATGCCACCCTTTTTACTCCTGCTTTTATTGGTGTTTGAGTCTGTGTGTGTGCATTCCTCCTCTCAAGACATTTTTAGCAGGTTTTGGGTCCCTCTGGGATCTCGTATTTTAATTTTTTATGTATATTTGTATTGTGTTTTAATAAATTTTGTAAACCACCTTTGAATATTTTAAATAGAGAGGCAGGGTAAAAATATTTTAAATAAATAATCTATTAGGGGGGTTAGTAGTAATTGTGTGGGAGGCGGAGCCCTAATTAGGAAACTTGTGAAATTGGTTGGAAAGGTCACCTGCCTTGTCTAAATCATCATAAACTCCTGAGCTGCCTTCAATGAATTTTATTTAGCAACAAAACAACACACAGTTCCTGGCCTTCAATAAATCAGAAAGCACCACTTCTTCATGCTGTTTCAGCCCCTGGCTGTATTTGCTCTTGTAAAAAAACTCTGATCCTTACTTCGAAGTAACATGCAAGATTCTTAAGTACCTTCCAAACCTTAGGTTTCCAGAGCATGTCAAGGAAAAGGAAAATCCATTCTCATTTATACCTGCAGTGCATTGTCAAAGCTGCCACAGAACCAACTGGGCCAATTTCTCCCTCTAATAGCATCTATACTAAACAATTCTGTATTAGGAGGATTTAAAAAATGGTTTCTGATAATTATAGTGTAGCCAAGCCAGCTGCCTTCTGTGCTCCTCTTGTGGCCTAGAGTCATGCTACAGGTATTCTGCCTCAGTTTCCCCGCTTGAACTGGTCAAATAAACTTCACTTCAAAATTTTTCTTACATACTAGGTTTATAAATATATTAAAAATCAAATCAAAGTCTATTTATACATTCCAACATCCCAAGGTGTCTCTTTCTTCTCCCAGGTCTTCCTCCATGGGGTCTTTGCAGTCCCTTTGTTGTTTGGCTAGGGTTCCACCCTGCCTCTAGCAACTCCACTGGACTCAGGATCTTCTCTGCAGGAGCCTTTCCTCACTCTTCCTGATATCTTCAGTCACCCAATTCCTGTCAGGTTGAAGCTCATTCTGTAATTGAGCCAACCCTAAGCATAGGCTGTCTAGCGTTTAAGAAGGAGCCAACATGTTATATAAAGGAATGGATTTCTCTATTTTTTGCACTCCACAAATGAAGAGAATTGAAAGAGACAAGGCTAACTACAATAGTAGAGGGATACAGTTTAAGCCTCCTCCAGATCATCACAACTAGACAGAACAAACCCTTTGGATTCTAAATGTGGGGTGGGGGTGGGGGTGGGGATGAGTTACTGCTGCAGCCAAAACTTTTTTTTTGCTTTCAAAGTAGCAACTATTTACAGTTTATCTTTACTCCTCACAGAGCTATAGAAATCAAGTTACAAGAAGCTCTTGGATAAGTTTTTAGATTTCCTTCACACTGGAAAAATGTGACTGCCAGTGCAACAAGATTGAGCGTAATACCATCAGTAAGGGTAACATTTTCCAAATTAGACCTGAGCGTTTAGGTGGGTAGCATGTGAGAAGGTAGCTTAGGTGAGCAAGCTAATGCTGGTACAGAAACAATCAACTGCCTCAGGCACATTTTTGGGGCATTTCCAGAGTAAGTGAGATGCTAGCTCATCCAGAAGAGAGCAGTATGCCAAACGTTTGTCACAACAGGTTTCCATGATCTTAGGCCTTCACCCATGGATGGTCTAATAATGAGAGCTGGAGATTGGAAGCCAAAATTGAGGGTTTGTTCCCAGCTCTGCTACTCATTCAATATGTGATATTGGGCAAGTCACTTAACTTCTCTTTGCCTTTCTTCATCCCTGTGTAAAATGAATATCAGTAATCACTGTGTTTGTAAAGTGCTTAGAGGCCCACGCAAGAAGTTGGTATATAAGTGCAAAGAATTGTTATTTGCTCTGAACCCTGATGAAATTAACTCATGATACAAAGGAGATGTAGAAAGTAGGAAAGAGCAGACTCAGGCAGCCCTTGTTAGAAATAGTAAAAAGCACCAAAGTTTCTTTTTAATAATAATAGTTACAAAATTAATCAAGTAGGAAGGTGCCAAATACCCTTTAACTTAGCACACATTTTTCCCTTAGCTCACTGAGGGTTCGTCTACATAGCGGCGCTATTTCGGGATAACGTCCGTTATCCCAAAATAGCGTTCTGCATGTCTTAACAGCATGCCCATTATTTCAAAATATATTTGAAACAACGGGCTTCTTTGTCAGGCTTCCTGTAAACCTTGTTACATGACGATCAAGAAAGACACCGAAATAGTGATTTATTTTGTAATTAGCGCTTTGTAGACAGCGCCAAATTTCAAAATAAGCTATGCAATTTGTATAGCTCAAATTGCGTAGCTTATTTCGAGGTATGTGTTACTATGTAGACACCCTGAGAGAGGGAATGACAGCTCATCCTTAGTCTCATTTGGGAAGGAATTTTCTCAAATCTGACTGATTTAAAGGAAATTCTCGCTTGACTCTCAGGTTGTAACACCTCGAATATTTCCAGTTTTATGTTGCCTCTTAGAAAAATGTTATTAACCTTTTAAAACTCCCATTAAGATATCCACAAGTAGAACCTTCCAATCTCTTGTTTAAGAACTAAATTCTGCGCAATGGTCTATTTATCTTAAGTGTATGTGTAGCCTAGAATTCCAGGCTGATAGGATTTCTCATAACTTTGATATGTATTTGAACACTCATGTCAGGCATATTGATATATTCTTAACCAAAAGCAGGCTGGTGGATGGATTTGCAAGTTAAGAGAACCATTTCATACTCACTACCGAATGTTTAGCAATATTGAGGCTATTTTCATATAACCATCATGTGTAACATTTAACCAGTTAACCAATTAACCAGTGCGGGGAGGGTGCTCCAGCCCTCACCAGCTCACAGGTTAAACATTCACCTACCTAACATTGGCTGTGGTGGGCTTTCGAAAGCTGTCCCATAGTGCCCCACACGCATAGCTGAATGAGTTCAAGCATTCCTTGTGAGGATGTGCACTACTGATAAACACAGTGCGAACATGCAAAAGCAATTCAATTACTGCCCTGGCTGTGCGGCACCATAATTTAGGTCATGATAATTCTGTAGTGTAGATATACTCTGAGAGTTACACAATTGTCTTCATTCTTGTAGTCTGACATCTCCAGAACACCTTGTCAGAGTTTGTACCCTGTAACTTGCAATTACTGTTATTTACTTCATATATAATCTATTGGTGAGGATGGTTTCAGATTGCTTTTATAGTAGAAGAGTTTTGTAGGGAATATTCTCAAATGCCATTACATGTCTGTAATGAAGCATTGTTTTAACAAACACTTTGCATAGCTTTGTGACTCAATATACAAATACATATATTTATTTGGAATAGCATATGCACTGACCAGGGAACTGACAGAAGATATTGCTCTTTTGCTTATCTACTCTTTGAATGTACATAATATATGCTTATTAACTAGTCCACAAATAAGTAATAAATCTACTTTGCATTTGTAAGTGCTGAATTTAATAGTTCTCATGGAAAAAACCACAAGTGATTCTAATTCACTCTCTCTCATTCATGGTTCCAGCATAATGTATATCATGACAAATGGACTATGATTTCCACTACTTTTCAGTGATCACCTCCACCACAAATCTGCAAGACAGCAACTCTTATTACTGTCCTGTTGCATCAGAGTTGTAGTCATGGCATCTGACCTTGGCAGCAATTTTAGAATGTGAAGTTTTATCTGCAACGTAGAGAAAGATGGAATGCAAATTAACGGCTACCTGTCCTTATCTCTTTCCGATGTTTGACAATTAATGTCCCTTGTGGCCCCATGTGATGCTCTCCTGCCATTAGTATAGACAAAATGTGTGATATATCCCATAATCTCACATTGGATGCCAATCACTAAAGAGTTCTGAGAAAAGGGTGATGCTAAATAAACATCTGGCTGCTTTTCAATATTTTCTATAATTGTATAGCTCCATCCATGTGAAATCCAGGATCTACTTCAAACTCAAATACCCTTGCCCCACCTTCTGCCCTGCCCATTCTCCAAGCCCTTGCTCTTGTCCCCATCCCAGGCCTTCTCTGAGGTTCTGCCCTGATCACTCCCCCTTCCCCATTCTTGCTCACTTTCACGAGGCTGGGGCAAAAGATTGGGGTGCAGGGTGGTGGAGGCTCCAGTCTTAGGCTGAGAGGTTTGGAGTGTGATATGGGCTCCAGGATGAGCCTGTTGCAGAGGGTTGGGGTGCAGGAAGTGGTCTGGGGCAGAGGTTCAGGATGTGGGCTCCGGCTGAGTAGCACTTACCTCAGGCAGCTTCCAAGCAGTGGGGCTAACACAGGCTCCCCCCCTTGCCCTGGCCCTGTGCTACTCCTGAAAGCAGCCGGCTTGTCCAGCAGCGGCTCCTGGAGGCAAAGGACAGGGCTTCATCACCAGTGCCCCCTCCCTCCAGCCTGCACAGCTAGCAGGAGGCTCCTGGCGGCACCTGCAAGGCAGAGGGCAGAAGCATCATGGATGTGGGGGGAGAGGCAGCTAAAATGCTCACACTGGATGGCTTCCCAACCATACCAGTCAGGATCACCTGTCAGAGGCTCAAGGATCTGCCAGTAGATCCTGATCTATTGGTTGATGACCACCGATATACACCATCCCAATTTTTATTAACCTTAAATCCAAATTTAATCAGATCATATCTTACAGGTTTTCATTTTGAATCAAGAAAACTACCCATTGAAGCTGATGGTAGGGTCTTGCCTGAATGGTTCGTCCTGCCATATTTTATAAATGAGTAAAAAAACCTGCACAGGCATAGTCCAGACTCAGTAGCTACAGCAAGAGATCCCGTGAAATGAGTCAGGTTTTCACACAGATCTTGTTGTTCAGACTTCGATAGATTATAGGGCCAGACGGGACCACAGTGATAATCTGGTCTGATCTCCTATAGAACAAAGGCCATAGGACTACTGGATTAATTATAGTTTGAATAAGAACATATCTTTAGAAATAAAAACAATCCTATCTTGATTTAAAAACTGCCAGTGATGGAGAATCTACCACAACCCGTGATAAGTTATCAGTGGTCAATGACTCTCAGTGTTTAAAATGTTGCATGTCATTTCTAGTGTGGATTTGTCCAGCTACAACTTCCAGCCAGTTGATCATTTTATACCTTTGCTACAATGAAGAGCCTGCTATCAAAAATTTTCCCCCCATGTAGGTACTTATAGACTGATCAATCTTTGCTCCTTCATCTTGTCTCACTCCTTAACCTTCTGGAGTCTATCGATATAAGGCAGGTGTTCTGATCTGTTCATCAGTCTTGTGACTCTCTCTAGACCCTCTCCAGTTTATCAACATCCTGCTTCAATTGTGGACACTAGAAATGGGCACTAAATTGTAGAAGCGGTCATGCTAGTGCCAAATACAGAGGTAATAGTTCCTCCTTACCCCTATTCAGGATTACCTGTTTATACATTCAAAGGTTTTGATAACGAACCTCTAAGCATTTAGGGCTCTTACTGATCAGGAACTCTCCATAATACCAGCCTCTAATTTTCTAGAGGCATAAAACTACCCCAGGAAGCTGAGTTCTCTCCATTCTCTAAGTATTTATAAAGGAAATATATGGAGTTGTTCACATTTTTGGGAGTCCTCTTCTGGTGAAAGAGTGCATTCCACTTATTCCTTGACCCACTCCATGGCAGGGATAGACAAGTGGGGGAGAGAGAATGGCTTTTTTTCACTGCTCATGTGTGTTTTCTGATCTTCCCCTCTCACATCACAAATTTTTTTTTTTGGGGGTCACTTGTGGTACTGCTCACTGGGAATGAAGTTAGCATGATTTATCTCTCAACCTTTAACTATCAGAAATTATGAGTCACCTGCTCTATAAAATTGGGTCACATTATCTTTATTGAATATAATTCTTGCTCTTCTCTCTCTGTTTTGTATGTCTGTATAACTTTTTGATGAATGGATCCACACAGAGTTATGGGCATAATGTAACCATAGAATGGAAACATAATTGAGATTATACTAATAGTCACATTCTCTCGGGCAGTGGTCTCATTGAAAAATTTGACCATTGCACCAAGACCTGCCCAGCCATCTTAGTGGCACAATGAATTGAGATCTTTCAGGATGGTGTTTTATGGGATGTATGTACAGCTCCTAGCGCCATAGGACTTTGATCTTATGTAAGGCCTCTCGGTGCTATTATTATGTTAATTATAATAACAGTAGAACATGACAATTCAGCTTACCTTTTATTTAGAGCTATAGACAAATGTTAAGATATTGTTATTACCAGATGTAAGTGGTGGATAAATAGGAATCTACCTCTGTCAAGTGTAGCTGCAGACTCAGAGATGCAGCTGAAATCCTCCACATACTAAGTACGCATGCTGCAGCAGAAGAGGTATCAAGGTAAGTCAACATCTGGTGAAATAAAATGTTATCCTCTCAGGAGTCTCTTGACAGGGAAAACTCATTGAGGAGGTTGACAGGGTGGCCCCAGAGGACAAGTAGAGTGCCTGGCATTATATCGTCTGCATTTATGAACCGGTCGTTGAAAGGACGTTGAAAGGTAAGAACCTTACTAGATGTACTGTTCTGATATGTGATAGATGGAAATTCTGCCTGTCTCTAATGGAGCCACTAGTTGGCTTCATCTGTTGCAGCTAGAATTATATAATTCTTGAAGGAAACTTGGAGCACCCTTCTTGATTAAGATGCATACACAAATTGGTCTACTCTATGCAACAATAGATCATGTCATAATTTCTTAGGGGCTTGTTTCCCTAACATATGCAGGTAGCTGAGGGTGCCTGAAACTTTCAGATTTTACAGGGGTATCTTGAAGATTAAGGAACCTTAAGCAATTCCATTATCAGGGAAACCCCTAAAGAATGCAGTGCTGGGGGTGGGGGTATGTACACATAGGCTATGTCTAGTCTGCAGACTTCTTTCAAAAGAAGCTATTCTGGAAGAGATCTTCTGGAAAAACGTATTTTGAAAGAGTGTTTTCACAGCAAAAGCACAACGAAAAAGCAATGTGCTTTTTTGAAAGATGGCATCCATTCATTGGATGCTATCTTGCATTTAAGTTCTGATTGCTGTGGACAGAGTGGCCACCAGGACACCTGTGCTTTTTCCTGGAGGCCTCTTCTTTCGAAACCCCCTCCTCTCCATTTCCCCATCTACACATGCCTTTTTCCGAAAGAGCTCTTTTGAAAAAGTCTTCTTCCTTGTAGAAAAAGGTTTACTGCTGTCGGAAAAATGCCTGCATTCTTTCGACTTTGTTGAAAGAACGCAATTGCAGTGGGGACGTAAATGTAGTTTTCTCCCAAAAACCCAGCTGTTTTTTTTTTCCAGAAAAACTCTGCAGTGTAGACATACCCATAGTGAATTGGGGGAAGGGAAGAATAATAGAATATGGAATGACTGAGCAAGATTTTTCTCTGGAGGTAATCATTTCAATGTGGGACCAAATGGCTATGATGGACAAAGAGGTGATGAAGGAATGTTTTCAATCACACTGCAATAAGTGATTTTGTTGTTCCTTTTAGGGAAGCATTTTTAAATAAAATAGGAAGGGGGGAGGATTCCATCAGCTGCAAAAAGAGAAAAATCAGTTTAAATGAAAAAATACATTCTGCGATGGCATATCAGTGCAGCATTAGCAAAATTCTGAAACTTATAGTTTAGACTAGTGTTGCCAAAACATTTTTAATATCAAAATGTGAAAATCCCTGTGCATTCCACTTCTCCCATACTGCCTTTATTTTTTTTAATATGTATTCTGCATGAATTGACTTATACTTGTCAGTGCTCTATCAGTACAATATCTCAGTCATTAGGAGTCTTTATGTAATCACAGAACTGTCATATTTATTTTAAATTTCACTTTTTATATAGAAACTACAATTAATCATGTAAGCCAAGTTATTTAGTGTGTGCAACAATGAACTATTTAATATTAAGTTTTTTTCCTGTAACGTTTATGAAATGAGAGCAAAGAATGACGACTTTACCTGAAAGGAACAATCACCTTTTTTCTTTTGCAATTAAATCATCCTTTCAAAAGCTCTCCCTTCGAGCAGATTTTCTTAGCTCCTTGGGTGACATAGCACACATCATTGACCATAGGGTGATCCAAAATTACATTCCTAAAAAACTCCTGTATTTTGCAAAAGATATCACTAAAGCGATCCTGCTGTGACCAGCTGAACACTGGAGAGTAAAAACAAAGAAACAAACCCCAAACAGCTCCAGTATGAATGTAATTTTAAAGGCCAGTTTCTCAGCACTGACCTCTGTTTTTTAACCACAGTATTGTGTTTACAAAATCTAGTTCTTGCAACCACGCTTTTTCACCTGCAATTCACTTGGGGGTTACAATGTTGTTGTTATTTGATTAGCGTAGTGCCTACTATATGCGGCTAAGCACTTCCTAGGCATTCACAAAACACAGTCTCTGTCTGAAAGGATAACTGTTTAAGGACAGACGGAACTTAGGGAAAGTTAACAACACACAGAGATTTGTCATACAGATCAACAATATTTATTGTTAATGGCTTGCTAGAAGTTGGATTTAATAGTGGTCTGTACTAGAGATGTTAAATATCGGTTAATTGAATAGTTGATTAACCTCATGAATTCTTATCGGTTAGTCGACTTTTCTATAGTCCCAGGGCAGACCCTGTCTGGGGACGGGGAGGGATCTGAGCTCCCGGACCCAGCACAAACTGGAACTGAGCCAGGCTGCCTGCCCACCTGCTAAAAAATTTACTGGCGGGGGGGGGGGGGGAAGGGATGCATGTAGTCTATAGTATTAACCTATAAGCTGTTGCTTATCGGTTAATCGACTATACTATTACATCCTTAGTCTGTACAGGGGCCTTGGAGGATGAGCATAGGAAATTGAACCAGAAGGCTATATGGAAGAAGGCTTGGAGGCACTTGTGTGAGAGGTTACACATGGGTGGATTAACAGTAGATGTCTAAAAATCACATTTGCATTCCTAATTCATCATCCTAAGTATCTAGGCACATTTTTTTCCTGTTGCAAAATTGTGTTTGCAAAAACCTATAGAATTGCTGATGCCCTGCTAAATTCTGGCTGTACATTTCTGACTGAAATATACTACATAACAGGTCTGTCAAGGGGTGACCTTCCCTGGAGGAGAAGGAAGGCACTGGAGCTTACCTCCCTCTGGTGACTTGTCAGTCGGGGTCCTTAAGAGGGGCCTCTCTTTAGGGGGCATAATTGGGCATCCCCATGGAAACCACTCTGGAGATCCTTGTAATGGCAAACAAGGTCTACTGACCCATGTCTCTGCCTCTGCCCTCCCCTCGCTAAAGACAATATGGCCCACTGGCCAGAGTCAGTTCTCGAGTCTCTTCTCTCAGGGTCAATACAGCCCTGAGTCAGTTCTCCAGTCTTATAACCAGGCTAATACAGCCCGCTGGCCCAGGTCTATTCTCCCTACCCTTATACTGGGGTTAATACAGCCCCAATAGCCAACATCCATTTGCAGTCTCTTATACCAGGTTTAATATAGCCCTGAGGCCTAGTTCACAGGGGTGTATGCCCTTCAAGCTGGCTACGGGGAGGTGGGGTGGGGATTGGGGGACCCGGGCCCTCCCACTCCTCCAGGTCCCAGCCAAGAGCCCTGCAAATAGTAGCTCTTGGCTGAACTGCTGTTAGATGTTCTAGTCACTCCTTCTCCCCAGAGATCTCACAAAGCCCCAACTCCCTGTCAGAGGAGCTGCCCCAGGGCTTTTTATAGTCAGGTTCTCCTGTGAGCATGCCCAGCAAGGCTGTGGGGAGGGGCTCTTTCACCCAGTAGAGCAGAGCTCTTCTCCTGCACCCCGGTGTGGGGTTGGTATAGCCCATCACAGCCTTCATCAGAAGATGAAGATGCTTTATAACCTGCCTTTAAGTAAACACAAGGTGGGGTATTCTCTTTCTAAATGAGTGAGACTTTCTTTTCTTTTTTTTTTCTTTAGCCCACAGCAAACTTTGGCAGTTCAGATAAAATAGGATTCTGATCTATCCCACTCCAGTTTTGCAAAATTTTCTTATTGCTAAGGTTTTGAAAACAACATTGACCCAAACCAGGCCCATTTCTCAAGTCCACACCACACTTCAGACAAAATGGAACTTTAGATAACTTTTTTTTGCACAAGAACCTCCCACCTACCTAAAAGCTCCATATTTGCCCAGCAGTGACTTTTATAAATGGTACCAGCATTACACTAGAATTTTTTTTAAAGCACATGCTTGGAATGCTTATATATAAAAGCATCTTTCTGTTTAGCAAAACTCACAGAAATGTGTACAGAATGTGAGTGACTCCAGATCCTAGGCTAACCATGCCATATTTTGCAGGCAACTGCAACTGCTTCTCTCTGCAGTACCTCCTTGATGCTTATTGCACTGTACTATTTGTGGCCAGCATGGGTGGAAGAACACAGTGAGGCAAGTCCTCCTCCCTTACCAACCTCACCAAACCAAATCCAGGACGGCGCAGGGATCTCTGTTGTGTGTGTGCTGAGGCTAAGACTGTCACTCATTCTCTGATCAGCTCCTGAAAGCAGCTAGAGAGCAGCTGGCAAAAAGCAATTCTGAAAAAAAATTACATTGCATCTAAATCTGTCTAACCCACCCAGGCTCCTACAGAAGGAAAATATATTTGCAAGAAACTTCCAACCCCAATAGCAGATTACAATGCTGCATACTAAGGATCTCATCTGGACTCTGTTTTTCCTTGGCGCTGCAGGTACATGAATCTCTCTCTCTCTCTCTCTCTCTTTTTTTGGAGGTTGGGAATAAATCTGATTTCTGACCTCTTCTGAATACTGTTATGTGATGCAATTGTAGATGCATCTGGAGGAAGAAGGGAGTCGCGTGCATTTGTTTCCTAGAATGCAGTGGTTTTACACTGGTGATTTGTTGCTCCCAAATATTGTGCTTTCCCCAGCCCACTGTTTCGGCATTGGGGGGGATAGTGGCAGAGGCTGGAAGCGTTGCACGGTGGCTGGTTTCGCCCGGCACTTGGGCGATTTCCCCCCCTTCGCTGCATTTCAAAGGCAGCTTTTTGGTGGAGGAGCTGGGGAGATGAGCGCGAGGCGGCTGGGGAGGAGGGTTGGGAGGTGCTGGCTGAGCAAACAGCGAGGAGGAAAGAATAACAGCCCCGATTCTCCAGCTGAACCAAATCAGCCTCGTGCAGAGGAAACCCTGAAGCTGGGAAACCTCTTTTTGGTTGCAGACAAGTCCTCCTGTTGGGTATTTTCGCTGCCCTGGCTCCTCCGGGCATGGTCAATCAGTCTTAACGGTTTGCAAAAGAGGGGGGGAAATAAAAGAAAAGGAAAAGGTGTTTTCCCCCTCCCCTGCTCCTGTGCACGGGGCGACTTTGCTTCCCTAGACGGCCCGTTAGTTGGAAACATTGTCCACAATTGTGGAATCTGAATGGGAAAGATGGCTCGGGCTGCAGTTTGACAGGAGAAAGTGAAAAGGGGTGGCGGGGGGGAGGGGGGAGGTGAGGACTGGGAGGGCGTGAGCCAGGGGCTGGTTTGATACGTCGATACCGCTGTGTCTGAATGCAAGGGGAGGCATTGCGCCTCTTTCTTGCACCCACCCCTCTGGGGTTGCGCGTGTTGCAAATTGCAGACAATGGAGAAGGGAAAAGGGGGAAGGCGAGTGAAAGGATGAGGGGGCTCCGTGCGCTGTGCGAACGGTGTCGCCATATGAGGAGCCAGGAGGGGGCTTTGTTTAAAAAAAAAAAGTCTTATCAGAACAGCGGGGACTGTTCTTTGTAGGGCGCCCCCACCCCGCCCCCCGAAAGCCAGGGAGTGGAATGCAACGAACCCACGGCGAGGGGAGATGCAATTGCAAATAAAGGCGAGGGGGGGGGGGTCAGGGGCTGCAAAAAAGAGGGTCGCGGTGAATGCAGCTGCAAAGGGGCAAGAATTGCAGGGGGCGAGCGCGGGGTGGGGGCATCGGAGCAGCTGGGGGCAGGACGTTCGGAAATGGAAGGAATCTGGTGCAGAAAAAATCGGTTGTGTGAGCGCGCGTGCTGGCGCTGGGGAGGGGGCGGCGGCCGGGCGCGAGCCCCTCGGCGGCGGCGGGTGGGGGGGGAGGAGGAGGCGAGAGGGGGGTTCGCTTGCAGCCGCCGCCAATCAGGAGCCGGCGGCCCCGAGCGGGAAACGCCGTTAGGGGCTTTGCTCCCCAACGTTCCTAACGGTCCCTCCCCCTTCATCTCAGACCTGCCTCTTTCCTTGTAGCACCCCCCGCTGCTGGGAGCCCCCGCAGTTCCAAGCCCTGACACTGTCATGCCCCCCCCCCATGTCATGCACCCCCAGCATTTTGCCAGGTTACTGCCCCCTTGGGCTCAGCAGCCCCTGGGACATGGCACTGCCCCCAAAGCTTCGCTTTGCACAGCTTCCTTGCTGCGCAGCTGCTGTCAGCCCCCCCCTTGCCCGTGCCAGTGCTGCCCCTCAGCTGGTTGCTTGCTCTTGTCACCCCCTCCACCTGCCGCAGCCCCACCCAACCTACCATCACATAGCTACTGTAGACCAGTGCCGCACTCACCCCACTGCAAACCTCTGTGCCCCAATCACAACTGCCATTGCACGCTTACTCCAGCCACATTGCCCACTGCCACTTACCCCAACTTCCCAGTCACTGCCATTGCATGTCTCAGCCTGCAATTGCCACATCCCACCCTGTACTGTCCTAATCCAGCTGCCCTTACCATCCCTAGCCTCTGTTTGTCAGATGCTGGAAATGGGCAAGACGGGATGGGTCACTTGATAATTCCCCGTTCTGTTCATTCCCTTTGGGGCACCCGGCACTGGCCACTGTCGGAAGACAGGACACTGGGCTAGATGGACCTTTGGGCTGACCCAGTATGGCCGTTCTTATGGTCCCATGTATCATCACTCTCCATCACATCACCCAACACTGATGACCCTTACCTCCCCTACAGTGATGCTGCTCTGTCCAGAAGCACACATCTTCCCTACTATCATCACTGTGCCAACCCACTGCCACCAACACACACCTACCCCATAACTACCAAAGACCACGCTCACCACACTACTGCCCTATCTTACCATTGCCACTGTTAGATACATCACAAGCTCAAAGCTGCCTTGTGAACATCAGCATCACTCCATCCTGTTTCCCCATACCATCCAACAGCTGCTCTTTAATTTTAATTTTTTTTACTACTTATTGGCATAGAACCCAAATATGAACAAATAAGGAGATTGTCAGATCTCCCACAGCCACCCTTCTCTGTCCCAGCCACACCCTTCAATTGTAATCACCACATACTTCTCTTCTTCACAGCACCTCTAGATAGCTATCTTTTCCCCAATAATCACCCTACATAGACATTCGCACCAAGCATTCTCAGTTGTGTGAGGGGGAAGGAAAGTGATTTTTCAAGGGAACAGACCAACTGGGTTAAGAAAAGCTTCAATAAAGCTCTCTCCCTGTCCTCTTCACAATTATGCTTATTTGTTAATAAAGAATATCAAGGTTCTTGGGGAGCTGCACAACTCCGATCTGATGACTGTTAAACCAGTACAAAATGGAGAATATAAAAGCCAAATAAAATATTAACCTGTCAAAACAAAGGAGCAACACAGCACAGAATTAAAGCAATACCCAGCACATCTGTAGTGCCTTCCATGCTAAAGGATCCTGCTTTAATTTGCTAAGCCTTATGCCTTCTTTTCCTTCCTCCTCCCATTCCCCCAAGAGACAGAGAAGCTTGCTGGATGAAGAATCCAGTCTGATATAGGAAAAGTCAAGGCAGAGAAAGGGCTACACCAGCCATGATTAATGCCAATAAAAAGGCCCCTTCTCCTTTAACACTAACAAATATACGATAAAGCAGGGGATAGATGTGTACTAGTAAGGAAACCCAAAATAGAGGATTGTCTGAGGAGTGGTCATCCAGTGGGGCGGTAACAAAAGCATTCCTCCTGAATCTTTTAAAACAGCCTCTTTTATATCTATTTCAGTCCTGGAATAGTAACGCCTTAACTTACTCTTAAATTAAAACAACATTCTTCTATAACTCAGGCTGATTTATAGACACAGCAGATGGCTCATCTCCTTTCGTTTACATCCTGAGAACTATGGTTTCTTAAATAGCAGAGGACATTTTGTACAAACTTTGCAGTGTTGACATATGGACTTGAAGATTCCTGACCTGACCAGTTGATTTTTTAAGAACATTTAATTTAATATTAATCTAATGAATTTCCAGTGTTTGTGTCCAGGAGTGTTAAAGGACTGGCTGCTCTCCAGACTGAAAGTGCCTTCACGTTTTCTTGGCTGGCCTCCAGAAATACATTTTACAGATAGACCTTCCTGCCTTAGGGTATAAGAAAAGATTGGCTTCTTGTTCTTAAAAGAAGGCATGAACTTTTTTTTTAATGCTATGGATTTGTGTTGGCTGAGTGGCAGGAAAGCAGAACCAATTGATGGGGGAGGAGATAGCAGAGGAGAATACTGCACCTGCTGCCATCAGTCTGCAGGGAACAGCAAGAAGCACTAACAAGAGACAAAAAGCACATTTTATTTTCTTGTTAAGAAAGGCCATCGTGCATTTTATTGATCACTTCCACCTCTGAGTATTTGTGGAGTGTTTTGTTTTTGTTTTTCTTTTGGTGTGGCTTTTGACATAGTGTTTTTGCAGGGCATCCTTTATTGTGAATTTCATTCTTCAGTAGCAGAACTCCATTCTGTTCTATCATAGGCATGTTATGGATTTTAATGAATTTGTAGATAACAAGTTTGGGTAGAAGCTGTATTTTTCAAGGGGCATATGCAATAGCTAATATGAAGGAAACTGCCTGAATTTAATTTGATCCATTATGAAGTCTTTTTCAACTAAAGCAAAATGTTGTTTGTTAGTATTAGGAAGATGTAAAACTTGAGGAGAATGTAAACATATTCTGTTGTGTAAATTGAAGATTTTAATATGCCATACGAAACAGTTTGCTGGCCCTTCTATAATAGAGAGCATGTCCGGTAGTAGCCTGGCCAAGGGTGTGGCTGTGAAGGGAACTACAGTTCCCAAGCGTCTCTCTGCTTCTGAATGGGATTCTTTGCATATGTCTGCAATGGACTTGAGAATAGGGGGTGGGAAGGAAGGAAGGAGAGTTGAATCCATCAAATCTGGGAGAAGGGGAAAAATAAAGCACATAAACATTTGTTAGGCATCAAAAACTACCACAGATGTGAATTTGAAGGTCAGATTTGGGCTGGCTGTGGCCCCTTTTGTTTGGGAAAGCACATTGCCAAATTTTAAAGCTGTTGCTGATGCAAAGGGATGTAAATTAGTTGGGTTTGGCAGTGGTGCCATTATACTCTTTCAGTTCATGGTGTTGAAATTCTGCCTCTCTGCTGCAGCTGCTCATTAGTAGCATTGCCTTTTGATGTTACCGGGAGAGGCAAATGGTGAGCTTTCAGGCACTTTTAATGCATTGCATTTATAACTGTCTGAGGGAATCACTACTAGCTGCTGGAATGAGATTTTTACATGTAATTCTTAGTTTATAATGCAGAAGGTGAATTCCCAAAGGAAGAGGAATAGATAAGGGATCAATAGGGAAAAATTGCAAAGAGAAATAATAATTTTACTTATAATTCAGATATAGTTCCTTTTGTTGGTTCTCAAATCCAAGGATGGGAATACAGATATTTACTGTTCTGGATGAATTATACCTGGAACTACTGGGTTTATAGGTTCAGTCAAGAGTTGTTGCAAAATACATTGCAACATATGATGAAAATAATTTATTTGAAAGTGACCAGAATGATTAATTTTATCTATAGCTTTGTTTGGGACTGGATTCCAGCTCTGAAGTCTTCAGTTATTTCTGTTTGGTCACATGTAACATGTATTGTGGGATTATTGACTGACCAAACAGTTAGTAATAGCCTTAGTCCAAATAAATCAGAGACTTAGGAGGAACAGATTTGGGCCCATTTTCAGTCCTGTTATAAGCAACTGCAAATTCACTGGGATTATTGGAGGCAAAGCCTGCTGAATTTAGCCCTGTTTTTCTCTATCTGTTTGACTCCAAATGGATGAAGAATTCCTCATATGTATGGTGTCTGTTTTTGGAGATTATGCTTTCAAGGTTGGTCGGGGGCGAAACTGGTTTTGTTTCAGCAGTGGTATTCCTTCCGTTGTGGCATTTGGAGATTTTGGACTTCATTCTTGTAGTTGATGACCTCTAAGTCATGCTGTACTGACTTATCTGTTCTCCCAGACCTTTCCTGAAAGTGGGAGTTAGTGGGAGATGCAGAATGTTCATGCTGGGGCAGGTTTTTCAGAGGGCTTGTTTTTTTGGCCATTTTATATATTATGTTTTGATAGTGTGTATTTTAGAGCCTGATGTAGGAAAAATAAAATAAAGAGCGAAGTACTATCTTTCCAGTAATGCTTCATTTAGTTTCTTAGAAAGGCAGTCAACCCTACCCTCTGAGATCTAAAATGTCATAAAATTGTTTATCAACAGCTACACAGAAGGAGATACTTTGGGGAATAATCCCATTGTATTTGCTAGCTGAATCAGTTATCCGGCTCCTTAAGCCATCATCACATTTAGGAGGTGAATAATTGATATACACGTCTGATAACCATGGTCTACTAAGAGAGAATTTGTATGTGTAGCAGAAACAAAGATGCCATTAACAGTTTGGGCAGTCAAGTCATGCTCTTTGCTCCTGAAGATAGTGTTGATTCCTTTAAACTTTCTACAATATTTTCATGGTCAGAGGCATGATTTAGGAATAAGGTGCTAGGTTTTCATATAATTTTTAATAGGTATCTGTTTTTAGAGTTGTCTTTACTGATTGCCAGGTTATCTGAGATATCTAGGCCTATAAAGGTCTGAGCCGAAGTGCATGGGAGCCAGGCAGGGTAAGTCTTTCTGTTGAATTCAATGGGCTTTAGATCAATCCCATAGTGATCTAAACTGCAAGCTCGAAAAACTTAGCCTGCATTTATTTGCACCTGCAATTTGTGGCCACAAAAATAAAGCCCAGTATCTGAAAATCCAATTCAAGAAAATTAGAATCAGTTTAGAATTCTGAATACAATAATGCAGCATCTTCCATAGTTAGTCTTCTAGCCATTCAGATTCTTTAACTTGTGAAGACAAAAGACAGCTGTAGAGATCTGCAGAACTGTAATGTGATAACTGGGGATGTCCTGACTTACACAAACAAGCTAGAAAAAAATACATAAGTGTTCTCACTCTAATCTAAATCTTATATGAGAGAATTTCCAGAAACCAATGAATAAAAATCTTTAAAAGGCTACATCTCCTCTGTTACCTGTTTCACAGAGCAGTTTAATTTTAAATCTTTTCAGGAAGTTAACTGATACATGAACTTTCAAAACCCAATTAAATGTGACTGGCAAGAAGTGAATCATCTGCCTAAAGAGTAATTTTAAAATAGTGTCTGTTGTAAAGCTGTTTTACTAAAAAGAATGTGATAATATTTTAGACTATTGTGCTTACTTTAGCTCATTGGATAGTACTGAGCGTCAATTCATTGTAAACAGAATATCCAAAAAGTGACCCTTGAGATTTGCCTGTTAGTCTGGGTGACAATGAAAATCTTCAGTCTTACACCTTTTTTTTAAAAAGCTTTGCTGACATTGAAGATTTTTCACTATTATTTACAGCTTTAAAGGATAAATATTCCTGTTAATTTTCATCATTTGTTTCCATGGAAAGAGCTTTGTTTCCATGAACATTCACATCTATTTGGACAAAGTAAATATATAACATTGAAGTAAGTTAGGTGAAGAAATTAGGAAAAATAGCAGCAGAAGACATTTTAATGGGTATTTTAATGGGTATTTAATGTTGTATTTAAATATCTAACATTGTTATATGTCTTCTCTGAACCAAGAATACTGCTTCGTTATAGAGAAAAGATTATTTTTTTGTAATAGATTGTGAAAAATCAGAGTGGATTGATACTTTATACAGGTTAATTGTTTTTGCATCTGTCATAAGACTTGTTGATTTTCTTGAATGCAGATTGTTGCTGTAAAACAGAAGTAATGGGCAGTTTTAAATATTTCAGTTATAATGGCAATTGTGTATTGTACTATGCACAAGTCAGCCCTGAAGTGTTAAAGAAAGAAATTCAGTCCTTAATTTCTCAGTCCCTGTTTAAGTGTAACATGAAGTTATTTCAATGGTAACTTGAAGTCTTATTCCAATGGAGAAGAAAAATCTTCAAAACTGCTTGAAAACAAAAAAGGATGGTAAGTCTGTGAAACATTCAAAAGGGTTCATAGTGAGAAATGAGTCAACTAACATATTCAAGATACACTTTGAGGTCATTTTGGGCAGAATGTGGTTTATTGACACTTGAAGTGTAAAGTTGGTGCCACAGGAGGGTCCTGGCCTGATTGTATAAATGAAGAGATGTTGACAAAATGATGAGATTAAAGAATAGAGAGTGGTGAAACTTTTCTTCATTAAGATTAAAAAAAAATGGTGTCTCTAATTCTGAATGGGTTTTGTTTCTCATCTAACTTGTCCAAATACCAATACAATTATGAAAAAAACATTTTGAGAAATGTTATGCTCTGTAACATGTTTGTTAATAATTAGCAAAGACTTCACTATTAGATATCATTAAAATTACTTTTATACAGTAAGGAATAGTATTGGATTTATGTTGGGAATTATACATTTCTTTATTTGAAGAATCTTCAGAGTTTTAGAAAGCAAGTATAGCAAGATCTTTGAGTTCAAATGCAATCATTAATTTTTACAACTAAACTGTAAGCAATTATTGTTAAAGATGAACAATTGGAAAAACTAGGTTTTTTTGTTTGTTTTCCTAGCTGGAAAAAAAGAATCTACATTAAATCTTTTGTATCGTATTTACAACATCCAATTTGGCATTGTTTACAAAATATTGGCAAATTGGTCCTAATGTGTGGTGTTATTACATAATCTTATGTTTAAAAATAAACAGTGGAAATAATTGAAGAAACCTCAGAGTTTAGAAATGGTTGTTGGTGGTTCTTCACATTGCACTAAAAAAGCCGGCTGTCTTTGCATATTAATCACTGTTTGAAAGGAAGTTTGCCTTATTTGCATTGTGCATGCACTGAGGAGTCCCATAGTGAGCCTGAGAAAAAAAGGGGGGAATTGTAATTGTTGTTCTCAAAAGGGTTTTTATTCCATTCAAGTGGAAAGGCTGAATGCGGGAGAATTAGTGCAGTGTTTTGTGGAAGAACAGTCCCATTTGGTCACTTCATTTCATGTGGAGCAGTCCTAGCTTGTAAGGAGCCCGAACACTGGAGGTTGGGTTAAAAGGGGAGTGACTCATCATTGTATGATGTAATCTACAACACTAAAGATATTCTCTATTGCATGTACAAATAGTCATTGAATCATCAAGTAAAAAGGAATGAAAATAAAATGTTGGTGAAATGTATAAAGTTTGTTTGCTTTTTTGATTACTTACTATGTTTCAATTAAGATGATTGTGAGTTTATCAGAAACTGATCTGTGGAAACTAGTGATTTGGGAAATCTTCAGGCTACATATTTTTCAGAATAAGAGGTTCTTAAACCAGATTCACCTACACAGTATTCCAGCTTTACAGTACCATGACTGATACTGTGGTATATAATACTGGAGAATTGCAGTGGTGAATCAAATTCCTTATCTCTTTGTCACATTTTTGCTTACTGTTATTGCAAACTCAGGAGATAAAAATGGAAGATCTTGTTACTTTTATATATGGAATCAAGAAAAAGGGAAGTTGATGGCTGAGACAAGACATTTGCAGGGAGGTAGTGAAGATATCATTTTTTTTTTGACATTACAGGTTGAATCCTCTGTTCTGGCAACATCCGTGGTCCGCCATGATTTTAGTTAGCCCTATGTCCACTTATCGTGGGTGTGGCCAAGTTTCAAGGGGTCTCATAAGTTTTTTAACAGATGCCAGTCCTGGCTCTCAGTGTTCTGTACTGTGATTTCACTCTAATTTACTCCTCAGTGTCTTCTAAGAAGTCAGTAAGCAGTGGAAGTATTGGTAATGCTGCGAGACAATATTGACCTTCTGTGATTCGGCAAATTCTCTGGTTTGGCACGGGTCAGGTTCCCAGGGTGCGGTGACAGACTAGTGGGGTTCAACCTGTATAAAATGTGAACTTTATGAAGTGATAGCATTTTATAGAGGAAGAGGTTTCTTTGGCTAATTTTCTCAATAGCCCAAGGAGAAGAGTGATCATATTTAAAATAGGGATGTAAATATCTATTTAAAAAGTTAACCTGTTAACAGTAATTGGTTAACCTTGTGGCTGGGGTCCCGTGGCTGGGGTCTGGTCAGACTGGCCCTCCGCAGGTGGGGGTGGGAGAGGTCCTGATGGCTGGGGTACCACCACACCCTGGGTGAACAACTGCTCTAGCTGGCTGGGATCCTGCCATGCTGCAGATGGGGGACTGTTTCAGTCACCCAGGGTCCTGCCGTGCCACACTGCAGGTGGGGACTGCTTTGGCTGGCCAGGGTCACACTGTGCTGCAGGGTACTGCTCCAGACAACCAGGAACCTGCCAGCTGAGCTGCAGCAGGCGGGGCTGCTTCCCCTGTCCAGCCCTCCAGTTAACCAGTTACCAGGTAAGCGTGCCAGTAAGGCTAATGCTAACCAAGTATTTGGTTATCCAGTTAACTTTTTACATCCCTAGTTTTAAAATAATCTTAGCTGTAGTGGAAGTAGGATTTTAACTTATTTTGATGCATAGTAGGGAATGCGGGACTTTGGTTGAAGTTGGTGTGGATGATCATGGTTGCCAGTGTCGTAGACAGCAATTGCAGTTTTTTAGAGATGTGTCTAAATCTGGCCCACATCTAGGTAACTTTTATTTGGGCTAAAGTGGGAGGAAGGGGGAGCAGAGATACAGCTATGTATCAGGGAAAATGTATCAATTAGATGTTAAATGAAAATTTTGATTAGATATCCTCCCCAAATCCATAGAACTAGTCTATAATTGTATTTAATGATACTACTTTTTTTTAGTAAAAACTTGACTATAACTGCTTATACTTTATCTCTTGTTACCCAATGATCAGGTGTTATTTCTTGTACTTCATTAGTTTGGTTATGTGCTAAAATTATTAGTTTCTGTGAATTGTTCAAGGTTGCTGATGAAATAGTGTAAATTTGAAGGAGTTTGAAATATTATCCTCCTTTGGATAACAGACTGCAGAGAAATGCTAGAGCTTTGATATTCTGCTTTTGGGTGAAGTTACTTGAACTTCAGAAAGTCTTTCCACAAATTAATCAGAGGAACAGAGTCGCTGATGCTTTCATTGTTGTCCTTCATAATAGGGAAGAATGGGTGTGTGTGTGTGTGTGTGTGTGTGTGTGTGTGTGTTGACTTGAACAGCTACAATTAATATTGGTAACATATTAGAGTTCTCATTTTATTAATGCTGTTCCACTAAAACCAGGGGTGGCCAACCAGTGGCTCCACAGCCATGTACCGCTCCTTGCATAGGTGCCAACTTTCCAGTGTGTGGGGAGTGGTGGTGTTCCCTGGCTCCCTGCTACACTCCCGGCTCTGCCCTGGGTCCTGCCCTCATGCCACGCTTTTCACCAACAGCCCTGCCCCTTCCTGCCCCGTTCCATTCCCGCTCTCCCCCAGTCTCCTGCATGCTGTAAAACAACTGATCATGTCAGTGGGGGCTGGAAGGGAAGGAGAGGCACTGATTGGTGAGGCTGCCAGCAGGTGGGAGGTGCTGCGAGGAGGTGTGAGGGGGAGGAACTGATGGGGACGCTGATGTATTATGGTTGCTCTTTGGCAATGTTTGTTGATAAATTCTGGCTCCTTCTCAAGCTCAGGTTGGCCACCGCTGAATTAAGAATAGAGGGAACATAAGTGTCTTTAGCACGTTTTCTCTTTAGTCAGAAATGAGTGATTTGTAATATACACATCATTGCATGTGAACAGTAGTATAGTATAGCTTATGTTGCTGATGTAGAGAAGAAATTGGCTTCATAATGCAAAAACTCTGATTAAATAATGTTGCTGTCACGACAACAGTAGTTAAAAGAAACTGATAGATGATACTCCCTTGTTATTTTGTCCCATTTTTTTTCTCCTATTTGTGAGGAGCACCAATCGATTTGGTGTCTTGAGAGTTGTGTGTAATTATTTTGGCAAATATGGTATACAGTGACACACAGATATAATAGCAGTTGTGATGTTTGCAAAACAAAATCTCTTTAAACTATCATGGTGGTAATGATTGAAATATCTGTGTAAACAGAACCAGCTAAGGATACTGCTGTGTTTGCATTTGTCACACTTTAATTATAATGACATTATATTTATTTATTGAATTATTATTTTATCTATAACATTGATATACACTATATATACACACATACACAACTAATTTTGTGGATATGTTTAAAACCTCAATAAACATGTCACTGTTTATATTGGTAGTTGATTTATATATGATTCTTAACATTTACAAGTTTTATTGTAACAATTATGTTGTATTACAGAATATAACTCAGGATCATAAACAACTGTGCAAATGCTGCTGAACAATTTAAAATATTCAGAGAATTTATTGGCAGAAAAATCGTATTTTTTAGTCTCAACTCTAAGAAAATAAAATCAACAACTGCTTTTCAAAGTGTATTGTTCCTTAACAAATTGTTTTGAGCCTGCAAAATTCAACTGCTAAAAATGTATTTAATTTGTGATGTTTCTAAAACATAATCCCTTAGAAGTATAATGGTTTTAAAGATTGGGAACTCTCATAAAGAATTACTGCATTCAGAAGACTATGGAATAGAAGCATAATCTCTTCATGATCTTTACAACATTCTACTTTGGTACAGGCTTTCTGAGGCATTTAGCATTTATTATGTACTCAGTGGTGGGTTGATATTTGTTGGCAGGAAAAGGCTAAAATACTATTAAGGAAAAGGTATCCAAGGGTGCGTCTACACAGCACCCTTATCTTGAAATAAACTACGCAATTTATGCTGCAATAATTGCATAGCTTATTTAGAGTGTATTTCGAAATAGCTTATTTAGTCTACATTGCGCCAAATTTCAAAATAACTCACTATTCCTAAATGCTCCTTAATCCTCATGGAACGAGGGTTACTGAATGTCGGAATAAGCCACCTGTTATTTCGAAATCTATTTCAAAATAATGGGCTGCTTCAGTAGATGCGGAATAGCTATTTCATGATACTTCCGGTATCCTGAAATGGCTGTGCAGTGTAGACATACCCTAAAATATTTATTTAACCCTCACGGGGTCCAATACATCCTAAAAAATATTTTACCAAAAATGAAATGGTGCATATTATTAGAAGTTGTGAAGCATTTGGGATTTGTTTTTCTTTTATCTCCTCTTTATAGTCACTAGCATTTAAGTGGGCCCTTCATAGCTTCCATTATCACAAATAAGAACATATGTAGATATACAGTAAAACTCCAATAGTCCGGCATCCAATAGTCTGGCACTCCTGATAGTCCGGCATCAAAATGGCAAGAGCCTAGTGAGTGAGCTTCGGCCAAAAATGAGTCACAAGGTAAAAGCGGCAGCAGCTGAACTGAGCAAAAAGGGTAAAAAAAGCTTAAAAAAATTAAAACATTACAGTATACTGTATACAGTATGTACAATAAAAAGGGTTAAGAACACTTTATATACAGTATATAATGTATACAGTATATATATAACCAGTTTATAGTACCTCCCGATAGTCCGGCATATCTGATAATCCGGCACCACCTAGGTCCCATAGGTTTCGGATTATCGGAAGTCTACTGTACACACTTGCATCATTGTACTAGATAACAATTGTAAATCTTTAGCAGCTTCACTTCAACTTGCAAATAATTTCCTATTCTAACTTGTCTTTTTTCCTCAGCTAGTTATGTCCTCAATTATCTGAATTAGGTAGAACAAGTCCTTTTTGTCCTTCTGCTTATAGCACTTACCAGAATATAGCACAGGGGTGGGCAATAATTTTTTGCCAGGGGCCACTGCAAAAAAATTTTGAAGTGGCCCCGGGGTGCACCAGAAGGGGCGGGTCCAGGATGCTTCCGAGCTTCCCCACCTACAAACCATTGATTGGTCTGGGGTGGGGGAGCCCCTAGGCACCCATGCCCCTGGTGGTGGAAGGAGACTTCCCATCTACAATCAGGGCCTGGGGTTGGGGGAGTATGCAAAGCCTCCTCCCGCCCTGCCAGGAGCGCGTGGTGCTTCTAAGTGCTGTGTGCTTCTTGCAGGGCGGGGGCAGGGCAGAGGAAACTTTGTGTGCTACCCCCGGCCCCAGGCCAATCAGAGTTTGGGCGCAGGGGAGCATGTGAAGTCTCCTTCCGCCCTGCAAGGAGTGTGTGGTACTTCTAAGTGCCATCCTCGCAGGGTAGGGATAGGGTAGAGGAAACTTCATGCGCACCTCCCGGCCCCAGGCCAATCAGGGCTTGGGAGTGGGGGCGCGCACGAAGTCTCCTCCTGCCCTGCCAGGAGCGTGAGGCGCTTCAAAGTGCTATGTGCTCCCGGGAGGGTGGAGGAAACTTTGTGCACTTCCCCCACCCTCAGGCCTTAATTGGCTTGGGGGTTGGGGAGCAGCAGGGCCTCTGCATGCCCGATCAACCCACTTGGCAGACCAGATATGGCCCGTGGAGGCCCTTTTGCCCATCCTGATATAGCACTTAGAGCTCTGCTGCTCTTCTTGCTTACCCTTGATTTCCAGCTACTTGGTGCTGTGCTTTTGTGAGGAGCAGAACAGTGACTGTGCTGAAGGCAGCCATTTAAAGTAGATATTGAAGAATCTCTCAATTTTGGATTTAAAAAAGTAACTAATGAATTGGTCCAGATCACAATCAAGATAAAGGTGGAGGTTTCATTGACTGAAATATTCCAACAATTTTGAATCTGCAGGGCCAAATAAGAGACATTGCAATGGAGGAGTTTAATCTTCATTAAACTATCTGCCCCTACCTCTGCATGGTGTGATTAAAAAAAAAATAGAAATATGTATATGTATAATTTAGAGGTTGATTGGCTGCAGGATTGTCAGGTCAACCTTACATCTGACATCAGGGTTTTGTCTGAGTCAGTAGACGGGCAGTGTGGGTTTGCTTCTGGATTGGAGTTCGGGGACTTGGGAGAAAGGTGTGACATGATGCTTAGTGTGAACATTTTTCATAAATCCTTGAGCGGGGCTGTACAATGAGAGACACACAGCTTTGTAGAATAAAAATTACTTCATCTAGGCCCCCATAAAACGAATTATTCTTACAAGAGAGCCTTTTTATCTCCAGGAAGTAAGTGTCTTTGAGTGTGCTCTTGTCAGGTTTGTTTTTGCATAATACTAATTGTTAGGAGACAGATTTCATGTTTAAATATTTTATGCTTTAATTGACTTTCACTTCAGTGGTAGCTGCATGCATACTTCTGAGGAAAGAGCCTAATGGTGGTGACTGTTTTGAGATTCTTTCCTATCTCATATACTGGAAGATCAACCACATCAACACTTTTACTACAAAAATTCAGAATAATCGCCTGGGTAAGTAAAGATTGATCACACACCCTGCTTTCATAAAGCAGGGCATGCCTATGGATTTGCAGGTACAATAGATGCAATAACCTCCTTACACATCCTGGAAAAAATAGTCATATTGATCAACTGCAAGGAAAACATGCAGCTTACATACAGAATAACCAGTCATCCCACTTAAAATGGCAGTAATGGTAAAAGTTAAAATGATTATATTCCATAAAACCTTACATTTAAAATGCATTTCATTTAGGCCATGTCTACACTAGGAAATTAATCCGAATTTACTGTGATCGACTTCTGGGCACTTGATTTTACAAGTTGGAAGTTCTGTGTCCTCACTACGAGGAAGAAATGAAAGTAGTCTGTGGCAGGCTCTGTTAATGTGGATGTGCTACCTCAAACTCAGAGCCCCAGGAAGCACTCTTGGGAGCTGCAGGAGGCCTCCTAGAGGTCAATAAGTTTGAATTAGTGGCAGTGGAGTGTCTACACTAATATTATTTTGGACTTACAAGTTCGGGATTAGCATTATTCTTCATGAAAAGCAGGAAAACAGAGTTCAAATTCTGCAGCCCCTTATTCCAGAATAACGGGCCTTAGTAGTGTGGATACATCGCTGACAAATTTGACCTTAGGGGGCTAATTTCAGACGCAAGTCCTAGTGTAGACCAGGCCTTAGTTATGGTAAGACTGTGAAAGTTCTTGTTTAGCCTCTGTGGGCTCCAGTATTGCATTAAATGATGCATCTAACATGTAACCTCTGATGTTTCAATTTCTCAAGTTCTCTCCCCAGGAAGAGAATTGTATACACAATGGAATATTTTTTGTTTTGTTAGGGTTTTGTTTTGTTGTGTGTTTGTTAGAGAGACCAGAGTTGAAGAAATGTGTCTTGCACTTGGAGTAGAAGAGGGAAGGGGGAGGATTGCAATTGTCTGTGACTATATACATAGGACAGTAAATGAGTAAGTTAAACTTAAAAAATTATCTTTAATCTTTTCTAGTAATAGTGACCTTAGGTGTTTGCAACCATGGTAGAAACAAAGTCTTTCAGTTTATTACTAAAAATTAGCAACATTCAACTTGTATAACATGAGAATCAACACTGTAAATATTATATTTCTGATAATAAAACAATAATAATGAGTGAATGCCAATGCGTGAACTAATGCGCTTTTAAAAAAAATTTCGGTGGGATATTGGTTTTAGTTGTTCTTATACCTGCTTGAAGAATATACACCCCTTAAAGAACACCTGAATTAACTAATTTCCTATAGATAGAGATGCTACAGTGTATTGATTTTTAAAATTAATTTGGGTTTAAAGAAAACCACTGTAGATGGAGGAATATCTTTTTTTAGGACTGCAACCCATACTTTAAACAAAGCCACAAGCCAAATGAGAAGCAAATCATTGGAATACATATTGCTAGTATCCAGGAAATGAGGATTCCATCTTTTCATGACTGCAGCCTGTTATGAGCGCTGCAGTAATATTATTCTATCAAGTTTACGGAATGATTAATGCCATATAGTAGCCTTTGTGGATGCATAACAATTGTTTCTCGTGGATTTAAATTAGTAAATGCAAATGAGTAAAAAATCAAAGTGGTAAATCCCACACTGTAGTTGTTTTGTGTTTATTTAGGCTCAGCTTTGTTTATCTCTGCAATGTCAGTTGTGATTAGGGATGTTAGATATTGTGTATTTTAGTATTTGTGTAGCCACAACAATTTTTAGCTGTTACACGGTTATTAAAATACTCCCCGGGGGCAGGGCCGGCACCCATTGCGCTCCCGACTCCTGGCCCCAGTCCTTGGGAGCCCCCTGCCATTCTGTATCAGAGGCAGCAGTGCTAGGTGTCAGGTGGAGCTGGTTCGCAAGAGGAGCTGGTTTAAAAATTGGCTCCCCATGCAGACCTGTTCCCGCCTGCCACCCCACTCTGCTCCCTCTGATAGAGGGGTGGCAGCAGCCCCTGTCCACGGTGAGACCGAGCTCCCCATAGACAGAGGCTGTGTCAGGATCCTGACCATCCCCTTTGCCCCCTCTACTACTGTCTCTGACACAGGTAGGCAGCTCCGCAGAAACCGGCAGATGCTGCGAGCTGGCTTAAAAGCTGGCTCCCCCTGAGAACAGGCTCCCGCCTCTCCCCTCTTCCTGCCTCTGATATAGGAGTGGTGGAGGTTGCGTGTAGCTGTTTGGATTAACTGATAAGGTTTATCGGTTAATCATTTAAAGAGCTTATATGCTAACATCCCTAAATGTGATTTGGTATTTATTAGGACATACATAAGTAGCTGCAAGTTTAAAGGATGGGGGAACGGAACAAGAATGTTTTTTTTATCAGAAAAAAAACAATCTTATCCCTGGTTCTTGCAGCCTGCATTTTGAATGTAGGGACCACAAGAATCTAGTGCTAGTTGAAGTGATGACTGAAGTCACACGGCTGATTCCCTTGGAATTTAGCACTCTAAGTGGCTTAGAACTAAAAATAGTTCTGCCTGACATTGTACCAGAACAGGAAGGATTTTAAAATATCTTCATTTGTACGTTTCAGGTGAATGAAAATATCCACATGTTAGCTTCCTAAAGCATATGCTCTCTGTAACAATTTTTTGTTGTTGTTATTGTTGTTGTTACTAGAATACCTGACTGTTAGATGTAATTCTAAGATGTACTATTTTAGGGATGTATGTTTAACATAGGGATGTGCAGGTTTAAGTGGTTAACAGGTAAGCCTCCCCCTTAACGGGAGAGGCTTACCGTTTAAGATTAACCGATGGGGGCTGGGGCAGCTCTCTGCCTGCTGCAGGCAGGGGGCCTGCTTCAGCCCTGTGGAGGTACTGCCACAGATAGGGGTGCTCCAGCCCTTTGGGAACTGTAGGCCGGGGTGCCCTTCAGGCAGAGGCTGTTCTGGCCAGGATGTTGGAGCAGCCTCTTGAGGGGAGCTCTGGCCTGCTTCAAGCAGTGGCTGCTTTGGCTGCCCTCTGGAAGGCAGGGGTTGGGGATTGTGTGTGTGTGTGTGTGTGGGGGGCATCCAGCTGGGCTGGAATGGCCCACTCACTTGTTTAACCAGTTAACCGATTAAAGGGAGACAATGTTTAACTAATTAGCCATATAAATGGGATTTCACGTCCCTAGTTTAACATGGACAAACATTTCAAAATGAAAATGTAATTGTAGCTTTATATATGCTGTGTGTAATTCCATTACTTGGGTCAAAATTTTAATGAAGCAACAAAATATTAACTGTAAATTTTGTGACTGTAAGTAGGGTTATTGACATCTTAATTAACTATTTATTCAGCACTATAACTATACATAGTACTGTATAGAACAAATATAGATGGTATGCTAAATTTTTCATTGCCTTGTGTACTCATTTATATCTTTTGCAAAGTGAATAAAAAATGGGTGCAAAATGCTAATAAATCAGCATAGAGGAGGGCAAGGTTTACACCAGTAAGATGATGTGGTTGCTTTGATTATTTATGCTTATGTCCTAAAAGTTAGTTATTTTTTCTGAGTCATAGTAGTATTAATGATGAATTGTAATGCAATTAATTCACCTTAAGTCCAACATTTGTTATATGATGGTGTATGAGAAGGACATCATGGTCTGTGATGAGCTATGTGTCTTTGATTGCTGTAAAACAGTTTCAATTTTAATGAGGGAAAACAAAAGAAACAGACAGGTCTGTCTAACTTGCTTTTAAATATCTTCAGTGATGGAGATTCCACAACCCCCCTTAGGCAATTTATTCCAGTGTTTAACCATCCTGACACTTAGAAAGTTTTTCCTAATGTCCAACCTAAACCGTGCAATTTAAGCCCATTTCTTCTTGTCCTAGCCTCAGAGGCCAAGGAGAACAATTTTTCTCCCTCTTCCTCTTAACATCCTTTTAGATACTTGAAAACCGCTATCATGTCCCCCCTCAGTTTTTTCTTTTCTAAACTAAACAAGCCCAATTCTTTCAGTCTTCCCTCATGATTATTTTTTCTAGACCTTTAATAATTTTTGTTGCTCTTCTCTGGACCTTCTCCAATTTCTCCACATCTTTCTTGAAATGTGGAGCCCAGAACTGGACACACTACTCCAATTGAGGTGCAGAGTAGAGTGGAAAAATGACTTCTCGTGTCTCGCTCACAACACTCCTGTTAATGCATTCCTGAATCATGTTTGCTTTTTTTGCAACCATGTTGACTCATGTTTCACTTCTCCTCCACTATGACCCCTAGATCCCGTTCATCAGTACTCCTTCCTAGACAATCACTTCCCATTCTGTATGTGTGAGACTGATTGTTCCTTCCTAAGAGGAGTACTTTGCATTTGTCCTTAAACTTAATCCTGTTTACCTCAAACCATTTCTCTATTGTATTTTATTCTGTTCGACAACTCTTTGGAAGAGAGAAACATCTCTTTGGTTACTGGCTAGATGTCACTGATATTGGCTTCTGTTTTTATAACTGGGGTCCTGTCTCTCATTATCTCTCTGAGATCTTGATCAGCAGACATAATGCCAGATCCCACTCCTGATTCACACTAGTGTAAATCCATGAAATCGCAGAAGTTACTTGGGTGTAACTAATATCTAAACCTCTCTTTTTAATGGGCATCTCATAATAGATAGGAACCCTCCCCCCTTTTTTTTCTGGTTCAGTTATGGAAAGGATACTAAACAGATAAACAGGATTCATAAATAAGTCTGTTTCCTTGGTGTTTTGGGTCAATCATATCCGTGAATTAAGCTTTAGGAGCAACTTTGGCTGGGCTGGTAACCAGTACAGAGGCAAATACTATGCTGCATTTTTTCTTTTATTCTGAAAGAAACTAATATTTGATTGCCAGTACCTGTTTGTGTTAGGTGCTATATTTTCAGCTTCTGGTAAGGAAAAGAACCAGAATCTGAAGTGCCAGTTGTGTCTGATGGGCACAAATATTTTTTTTTCTATGAAAAGAATGATCTTTTAAAAGAAATATATTGAAATGGAGAATATCATCCAACTGAAACACTGACTTGCTTTAATGAGTTGAACAAGGCTTACAGTTATGCTCCTCTATGAAATCAAATGTTCCTCAGGGTAATACTTAAAGCAGTCTTATTTCCATTTACAAGATAAGGTATTTGGAGTTAGTTGCTCTCTTGGAAGCTACCTCTGTAAGTAGAAGGCATATAAATACACCCACATAAGGAGTTATTTACTTACTTGGAATGTGTACAAGCAACAATAAACACTGCAAAACTACAGCCTACCTTTATAGTAAAAGAAAACAAGCAATCTATGTATGTATCTTACACCCAGGAACACTTTAAAATCCATGTAGAACATAACTAAAATTGTGGAAGTTTGTGATATGAAAGTTCTTCTTAGGAGATTGAATGCCTATGGTGAATTTTATAACTGCTTATGGTTGAGCAATTGATGTTCATTGGGTATAGTTTCATCAGGGTCTTTTGTGGAAATAGTACTGACTCCTGTCAACCCGAGGACATGAGTTGTCTTCCTTGGTTTATATAATTTGGTAGTAATAAAGGATACAAAATGGTAAGTTAATTTATTGATGAAAACATAAATGCAAATAATTGCCTGATGAAAACATATGTTAACAGCAACCATACAAGTCATTGGTTCTACTGAGAAAAAGGAATGACAAACCAGCGTCTAAGAAACAAAGACAGTCTCCTGGTTTGTAAAGCTATTTGCCATATGACATGGTTCAATATGCAAGAATCAAGTGGAAGAGATAACATTTGTCAACAGTAAACCCATAAACCAGTATAATGGCACATAAAGCAAGTTATTTCATCTGGAAATTTTACAAGAAAAATAACATTGTTTCCTTTCGTCATTCAGGACATTTAGGGTATGTCTAGACTACATCCCTTTTTTGGAAAAGGGATGTAAATTAGACGTATCGAAATTGCTAATGAAGCGGGGATTTAGATATCCCGTGCTTCATTAGCATAAAAATGGCCACCGCTTTTTTTCGGCACGGAGCTTTGTCGGAGAAAAGTGGCAGTCTAGAGGCTGATATTTCGCTAAAGAAAGTCTTTTCCCATAGATCCTGTATACCTCGTTTACCTGTATACCCGGCCATTTTTATGCTAATGAAGCACGGGATATTTAAATACCCGCTTCATTAGCAATTTCGATACGTCTAACTTACATCCCTTTTCCGAAAAAGGGATGTAGTCTAGACGTACCCTCTGAGTTTCCTACCTTGAGATATGTTTGTGTTACTAGACTTGCCACTCTATGCTGAAATATATTTATTATTTCAGGAAGAGATATGGAAAATCTAGAAGCAGAAGGGTTTAGATTTTCTCTTCTCATTTATTTGTCCATGTTCTGTAGAAATATCATGTTATGGATTATGAATTTGCATTTCTTGTGTTTTAAAAATGTAGAATAATGGTATTTCCTCACATATTTTTCAATCATGTTATGAGCTTAAACTCTCAAATGTGATAGCTGGTAAGAAATTAGGCATTGTATCCCCAAACCAGTGTGTGACTACAGTATCTTAGTCTTTTGTATGGCAAGAAAGGTGATTAGCAAAATACAGATGACCAAGAATATAGCAGTAATTCACAATCTTAGTAGAGGCTCAGTGGTTTTAATAGGAATCCATATGAAACCTTTTAAAAAGAAACTCATAAGGCCACTTAAGGTGGATGGATGGTCATAAGGTAGGGAGCATGGGAAAAAGAATAAAACAAATGCAATTGAGAGTTTCATAATTTGAGAGTTGAACTTCTCCTCCCATGTGGCGTAGAGTACTACTTACTAGACTTCTCAGTCTGTTATAATATTCAATTTCAAGGGTGTGTAATTGCACGAATGTACTGGACAAAAAGGAGCACATAATATTCTTGATATATTTTGATAGGAAATTACATCTCTGAAAGAGAGACTAGAATCTGGAGTAGGGATGTAAAATCCCATTTAATTGGCTGACTGGTTAAACATATTGTTTAACAGGTTAACCGATTAAAAGGGGGAGCGAACAAAGGGAGCAGGCAGGGCAGGTGGGGAGCTGCTCCAACTCAAAGGTTAACCAGTTAAACCTTCACATCCCTAATCTGGAGCTGTATAATCACTAAATAGTAATTTCTTTTTCAGATTTAATTAGGCAGCCTGCTGTACATTATGCTTGTTTTCAGTAAATTTTGAAAGATGTTTCAAGTTGAGAGTATTTGACCTTTTGCTTACTATGGTAACTTATCTGTTTATTTTTGGTCCACATGTACTCTACGGGATGACAAAATTACTAGCTGTGTTTATACTTACCTTTCAGGATGACCATCTGAACTGGCTAAGACATTTTACTTATCTTCTTTTGCTGCTTCTGTAGATTTCTAGAACACAGGGACATCTGCTACTATATTTGATTGATCATCTGTGTGCTTTCCAGAAAAGCTCTGTGGGATATTTCAGTTCGCAGTTCATTTTAATATTTATAGGGGTCATAAATTAAAAACAGGACAACTAGAGGCAGTTACAAGTTGAAAGCTCTGGTCAGGATGAAATTCTTTGAACTCCACTGGATGGCACTAATTTATTGAGTATGTTGAATGATGCTGTTGGTTGGAGAAGACCAAAGGAACCTAGTGGTATGTGTTGGAAGATGTTAATTTTGAAACAGTAAAGTTGAGGAAAATAATAAAAATCTGCAATAGATGTGAATTATGTATGTCTCTACATGATAGTACTGTATTCTTGAAAGCTCATGGATTTTTTACAGTTACAAGCAGTGAAAAACCCTGGGAAAATAAGTTGATGTTTCAGATTATATGGAGAGATTGCAATGTAAGCAGAATATGAGGCTAGAGAAAATAACCAGAAATTATTTATTACATAGATGTATTGATTTAGCTCCATTCTGTACTACCTTGATTCATGATCTTCCTTTTCCCACCCAAGAGTCTATTTAGATGATAATAGATCGAGTGTTCAAGAACAATACCAAGGAAACAACTTTCTGCAAAGTAGGGATGTCACTGGTTAACCAGTGCCCCAGATGGGCTGGAGCAGCTTCTCTCTCCCGCCCCTCCACCCCCGCCCCACACGCTGGCAGGGGCTACTCCAGCCCAGCTTGGCTTACCGTGCTGTGTCATGGATGGGAAGTGCTACATCCCCACTGGAGCAGCCCCTGCCTGTGGCAGGCCTGACATGGCTGGGGCAGTCCGTGGTGCAGTGGGCACAGGCTGGAGCAGCCTAGTCCAGGGTCCACTCCAGCCTGGCAGGTTCCCACTGCAGCATGGGCGGGGAGCTCTTCCTGCGGGATCCTGTTTTAAGTTGTTAACCAGTGAAATGTAACAGTTAACTGATTAAACTGGATTTTACATCCCTACTTAAAAGTTGGCTTTTTCAGAATGATGATATTGCAGATCTGTGTTATAGGCTATACATTTTTCCGTCCAGATGATTTCTGGGAGTTCTACCTCTGTAGTAATATTTATTCTTCACGTAGTGGATTCTATAGTTTCTTATGACATAAGAACGGCCATACTGGATCAGCCCAACGGTCTATCTAGCCCAGTATCCAAATTCCCAAAAGTCAGCATCTTGGATCACTCTATGGGAAGGGATCCATTCTACCGGAAGTGGGGATTGAACTCATCCAGACACATTGTCAATTGGAATTTAAGTCTAATATGCCTTAACCACTCAGCCATTCTGGCAAGCAAACAGCTGCAACATCAAGTAGTTTATTCTTTGCAAAGTAAATGCCTTCCCACCCACCCCCAAAATTATGATACTGTTAACTATACTGCACATAATGAACATTCACTACTGCAGAGATTAAGGAATTTGAGGTTATGTTCAGGAAAGAGGCTTTGCATCCAGCTTCTTGAAGGCCATTGACAGATAAATAAGTACTCCATAATCCCTTCTCAGGCACTTCAGCATACAGGAGCTTGGTCTGACAGAACAGAAAAATACTTTCATTAGAATAATGGATTACTAAGACCACACCTTCTAGCCTTCACTTTGATTAATGTCAAAATGGTATCAACATGGCAGTACCTTAAAGTGCTGGGTTTCACACAAGAGCATATTTTATTGTAGCCACTAGGGCGTATGTGAGTAGTCGAGTACTCAATAAGCCAAGGCTTATCGGGTAGTCGAGTTGAGTACTCACATTCCTCCCTACCCTTGCTGCCTCTGTATCAGAGGCAGCAAGGCGGGGGGCGGGGGGAGAAGCAGGAGCTGGTGCTGCGGGGAGCTGGTTTAAAAGCCGTTACCCCAGCACCCTCTCTGTGGTGCTGCTCCTCCCCTACTCCCCCCCCCCCCCTCAGTTCTGCTGCCTCTCTGAAAGGCAGCAGCACGGGGAGGGGGCGCGGCAGGGGAGGCTTGGCAGAGGCTGCCTTGTTTGTGGGCTACTCCTGGAGCAGCCTTTGTTCATGGAGGCCAGGGCTGCCAGAGCAGCCCCTGTCTGCCGGGGGGGGGCCCAGCTCAAGGTCCAGGAGCTACCCCCGCTATGGCTCTGGAGTTTAAATGTACTAGGAGCCGGGCTGCCTGCTCGCCTGGCTCTTACTACATTTAAACTGCAGAGCCACAGCAGGGGAGTAACTCCTGGAGGCTTCCTCCTTTATTGAGTAATTGTGTAGTTGATAGGTTATGGTGAAGATAGCGTCAGACTTTCTTCCCTGAAGTATCCACCATTCTAGACATAGAAAAACCCATGAATTATGGTTATCTAGTACAACAATATGGAGGTAGAGTTCCTCTTACGATTTTTGTTTTTAGATAAAAACTCCTCCGGTTGGTATCACTTGCTGAATTGATAATCCTATCCCTACTCTCTCTGCCTTCATGAAGGAGAGAAAAACCCTTTTGCTCATGGTTCTTTCCATCCAGTGTGACTATTGTTTGGAAGGGAGAATCTGTGGGAAGAACTGAGGAGTTCCCTAAGCTGGTGAGAGATCACTAAGCATGATCAGTGGTTGCAAGCAATTGAGTGACTCCGTATATAGTATCAAAAGGCTCCTGCTTCTGTACTTAAAAAAGGATTTTTGCATTTGAAATGGAATGCAGCAACTGAGGCAGCTTGCTATAGCACCATATATTTGTCTTGGGGCTCGTCATTTCAGAGGGGCACAATAGGGCATATTTTCTTGCAGCTAGTAGTTAAGCTGTTTCCCACTTTGCTGCACAGCACATTGGGGAATTCTAGAGCATTCAGCAATTGTGATTTTTAGCATCTGACACCAGCCGTCAGGATCACCACTGTACCTCCATTGTGAGCCAGCCCTCCACTTGGCTGGCAAACTCTTTGAAATCACTTTGGGAAGAGCAGCATTTGACCCAATACTGTCAGTTTGCTCTCCGCCAGAACTTTCATCAAGATATCTGTCCCCATAGGAGTTGAATCAGACTTACAATGATGCATGCTGTATATGGCAGAATCAAAATCTATTTTCATTTCATTTGGTTGGCAATTTGCCTTCAGGCTTTTATGTTTTAAGTATTGTGAAGCACTTTGATTTGATTTTTTTTAGTTATTTTTTACATAGAAAATTATTGTAGGTTCAGTTGATTCTGGTTCTTTAGAAGTAATTATAGTTATCATTCATTAGGTGCCACAGACTGGAAACTACATGAACTCGCTTCAGTAAAACAGCCAGTCTTTTTGTCTCTTATTTTTCTGTTAATGCCATTAATTTTTACATAAGTTGGAGCACTTTAGGAGTATGACATTTGAGGAGGCAAACAATTGGGGATATAAATCACTGATTTGGAATTTCATGCTCGCCATGTAGTTCATGTTTCTGTTTGCTGTTGGTTTTGGTTTCAGATTAAAAAACAATACTTATTGGAACAGAAACAAAACCCACGGAAAGCATATCAAGCACATACACTATTGAAAGATAAGTAATCCCTGAAACATCCTTAGGTACACATATGTCCCTGGAATTTGTGGATATTTCTGGACCAATGAATTATATTTCCTAAAATCTTTCATACCTGTATTTTTTTTAAAGCATTCTGCACAGCCACTTCATCCCATTTGCCATTTTATTCTGTTTTTCACTCTGTTTGTTAGAACATGTTTTTAACCCTGCACAACCTTTTAAAACATTCTGATTATTGTATTGTATTAAGTGTAGCTACTAATAGTTGGGAATAGTTTCTTTCACAGAAGCTGGGTGGAGCCCAAATGGCTGCTGTTGGAATGTTTGGGCATAACACAAATATAAATGTAAATCAGTGTCAAGAGGGGAAATTCAGTGAAGCATATCCAGTTCTATTTGATTTGCTCTATTGACATAATAATCAGGGCTTACAGTTGAGGTGGGTGGAGACATGGTGAGGATAAATGCAAGATCCTTTTTCCAGATCAGAAGATGGAATACTGTGTTATTTGACATTCTCTGAAAACAGATGGAAAACACTGCTTATGGGTTTGCAAGCTGGAAGTTTTTTGGAACAGTTTTTACCTAAACAAACCCCTCCTCCCCTTAAAAAAAAAAACCCCCAAACAAACCAAAAAAACCCCAACATGGCTTAAAACACTCAGCAACTGTAATTCTTTTCTGATTATTGGAGACAAATTTGTGTGATGCTGAGATGGGCTTTGCTATTAAGTCAGCACTTTAACAATCCTAGTTGAACGTATTAAACATTTGGGAAAAGCATGAATAAAGTAAGAATGACTAATGAAGTTGATAAGTTTACTGGATTGTATATTGTTCTGTAGACCACAGCCTTCTAGCAATACACTTTGAATTTGTGTGTTCTTAGGACACTGATGAGTTGTTTTCTGATGTGCTGGGAATAAGGGGCTCAAAAAGAGAGAACCACTGTTGTAAGAGTTAAAAATATCCATTATTTTCATTCAAAATAAACACTTGAGTTAGTGGCATGTGACTCAGTAGGCACTTCCATTAATTGTTCGTGCATGTTGCCATTTAAAATAAATGCACACTTGTATGTACAGGATTGTGGCTAGCTGAGGGTTTTATTTTTATATCTAGTGAATTTTTGAAAAGGTATTGAATGACAAAGGGAAATGTTCATATAGATCTGTGCCTCATGCTTTCATCTCCTGTGGCAACTTATTCGACTTCAGTGAAAGCAAACAATGAGAACTTCTTATTTACATACTCAATTTGTGCCTTTTCTTTAGTGAGTACAAAATAATGGGCCTGAGTCTCCCTTACATTAAGGTCCCTTTGCACCACTGTGGAAGTATAAAAGAACTTCAAAGCAAGAGTAAATTTTATTTATGCCCACTTTAAAGCCGTTGGAGCCATGAAAATGGGCTTCAGTGTAAAAGAAACTCAGTCTTCTTTATTCTATACATTTATTTATTCATTCTTTTAATTATATATTCTCCAGTTGTTCTGAAATTCCTCTGCGTCAATATAACTTGGAGCATCCTTTATGTAAAGAGTATAGGTTTGTTTTCTAGCCCCAATTGGCTCCTGTAGAATCTTACCTCTTTTCCTTCTCAGTCCTCTCCAGTATAAAGCCTGCAAAGACTGATTTTCCTTCCAACCAACAAGGGCTTGAGGTAGCTCGGGAGTCCAGCTGGGCTGATCTTGAATCAGTTGAAGTTGTCAGTAGAAAGTGACACAAACTTCTACTTTGGGTTTTATATGCTCCCTCATTAATGTTTTATGCCACTAGCTGATAAGGAAACAAAGGCCTAAGAGAAAGTCTTAAACTAAGATACCCTATATAGACACTAGGGATTTTAAATGCATGTAATTGATTAACTGTATAACCGCTGAAAATTTCACTCCTAGTGCACACCAGTTCCCGCCTGCCACCTCGATCCGAGGAAGCTGGCTGCTGCCCTGCACTGCTACCTCTGATACAAAGGCAGCAGTGTGCGGCGACAGGTGGCTCCCAAGGTGCTGGTGCACACAGAGAGCCGGCTTTTAAGCCAGTTCCCCATGCATACTGGCTCCTGTCTGCCACCTCGCACTGCTGGCTCTGATACAGAAGCAGTAGCCCAGGGTGGCAGGCAGCTCTCTGGGAACCAGACTGGGAGCCATTTGTAGCAGTTTGGATAACTGATAAGTTAATGCTTGTTGTGACCTGTTTACATGGCTCCTCTCTTACATCCCTAAAGGCAACTGGTGTTGCTATTACAGGTTGAACCTTTCTAGTCCGGTATCCTCAGGATCTGCTGGTGCCAAATCAGAGAATTTGCTGAACCCTGGCAGGTCAAAATTGTCCAGCAGCATTATCAACAAATCCACTGCTTACTGGGCTCTTAGCAGATATTTGGGGTAAATTAGAGCTAAATAAAAACACAACACTGAAAATCAGAACTGGAGGCTGTAAACAAATTTATGGGACCACGGCTGCATTGGAGTGTGTGTGTGTGTGTGTGTGTGTGTGTGTGTGTGTGTATACACTAGTACAGTAGTTCTCAACCGCTGGTCTGCGGACCAGAACTGCTGGCTGCCCGTGCTGGGTGCTCTGGGACTGAGGCTGAAGTATACCCCCCGGGCACATGTCCAGTGGCTGCTGGAGCTGAACCCATCTGTTCGCAGTGGCTTTGGTGGCCAAGGCTAGAGTACATATTTTGGCGGACAGGTAACATTTTATTTGCATATGTGCATATTCATTATTTACATGATGTATATGCAAATAAAATATCAGTCCACCAAACATTTGTGAATGTGTTTGCTGGTCTGTGGTTAAAAAAGGTTGGGAACCACTGTAGTAGTATATCAAAAGAAGGGAGTTACTTATCAAGTGTAGGACCAGTGTTAACGCGGTCCATTCAGTCATAGTGGATGGGGTTCACTCTTAGCAACTGATGGGAAGGTATGAATACCAAGAGAAGGAAAGTTGCCTTTGTAGTGAGAGGATAGCTCAGTGGTTTGAGCACTGGCTTGTTAAACCCAGGGTTGTAAGTTCAATCCTTGAGGGGGCCATTTAGGGATCTGGGGCAAATCTGTCCGGGATGGTACTTGGTCTTGCTGTGAGGGTAGGGGACTGGACTCAATGACCTCTCAAGGTTCTTTCCAGCTCTATGAGATGGTATATGTCCATATATTATATTAATAATTCTAAATCCTTATTCAGTCCTAATTTGATCATGTTAAATTTGCAAGTAAATTGCAGCTCTGTTGTTTCTCTTTGTAGTCTGGTTTTGACGTTTTTTTTTGTAGAAGGATGGCTACTCTTAAATCCCTTACTGAGTGTCCAGGTAGGTTACAGTGTTCTCTTGGTTTTTGTTACCTTTCTTGATGTCTGATTTATGTCCATTTATCCTTTGGCCAATATACACTGCTGAGGAGCATTGCTGGCACTTGATGGCATATATCATGTTAGTAGATGTGCAGGCGGATAAACCCTCTGATGGCTTGGCTTACATGGTTAGGTCTTGTGATGGTGTTGCTTGTATAGATATGTGGACAGATGTAGCCATGGCGTTTGTTGTCCGGGTAGGTTCCTCAGAATTTCTGTAGTGTGGGTGGAGGTGTGGGTGGCTGCTGGTATTTGCTTCAGGTTGGAGGGCTGATGGTAAATGAGGACTGGCCTGTCTCCCAAGGCCGGTGAGAGTAAGGGATAATTTTCTAGGATAGTTTGTAGATTGTCAATGATGCACTAGAGGGATTTTACCTGGGGGCTTTAGTTGATAACCAGTTGTGTTTTGTTATTTTCCTTGTTGGTCCTGTTCTGTAATAGGTGACTTCTGGGTACTCGTCTGACTCTGTCACTTTCCCAGGAGGATAGTTTAGTTTTAAGAATGTTTTATAAATATCTTTGTAGGTATTTGTCTCTGTCTGAGGGATTGGAACAGATGTGGTTATATATTAGGGCTTGGCTATAGACAACAGATTGTGCGATATGACCTGGAGGGAAGCTAGAAGCATATAAGTAAGAATAGTGGTCAGTAGGTTTCCAGTAGGGTGTGATGTGTATGTGACCATTATTTATTTGTACTTTAGTGTCCGGGAAGTGGATCTCTTGTGTGCACTGGTCCAGGCTGAGGTTGATGATGGGTTGGAAATCGTTGAAATCCCAATGGAATTCTTCAAGGCCCTCCTTCCTGTGGGCCCATATAATGAAGATGTCATCAGTGTAGCACATGTAGAGGAGGGATGCTAGGGGACAAGAGCTGAGGAAGTGTTATTTTAGGTCAGCAATAAAAATGTTGGCATGTTGTGGGGCCATGCAAGCACCCATAGCAGTGCTGCTGACTTGAAGGTATAAATTGTTCCCAAATTGGAAATGGTTGTGGGTGAGGCCAAAGGCATAAAGCTCAGCCAATAGGTGTACTATGGCAGTGGTTCCCAACTTTTTTTATATCAGGAACCGTCAAACTCATTCACAAACTTTCAGCGGACCAGCAACATTTTATTTGCATATTTGCATTTTCATTATGCAAATAAAATGTTGCCAGTCCACCAAGAGCCCCAGCCCCCGGAGCTCCCCAGTGCCAGCCGTAACCCCTAGACCCCTCCGCCCCTCCACGACCCCTCAATGCCAGCTTCTGAGCAGAGTCCCCTGCATCCAACCCTCCCCCAGTACTAGCCTCCCGCCCTTAAAGCCCCCCAGTGCCAGCCCTGACCCCATAGCCCTCCCACTACTAGCCCTACCCCCAGAGCTCTCCACTGCCAGCTTCCCACTCTGGATGCCCCAGTGCCCCCCAATGTCAGCCCCCTGCCTCTTAGAGCCCCCCATTCTTTAGAACTCTAGTACTAGCCCCTCCCACAGAGTCCCCCAGTATTAGCTTTGCCCCCAAGTCCCCCCAGGGCTAGCCTCCTGCCTCTTAGAGCCAGCCCTCTACCCCAGAGTCCTCAGCACTAGCCTGGCCCCCTTTAGCTCCCATTGCCTGTCCTGCCCCCCTCACCTAGCCCTGCGCTGCCTCCCAGCCGCCAGCTGAGCACTGCTGCCTGGGTTGCAGCTGCTCTAAGGCTGCTGTGCCGGTCTCCACGCAGTCTTCCCCTTGTGCAGCAAAGCACTTTTCCCTGTCTGAGAAGAGACCCCGGCACTGGTTGGCTGAGAGGTGGAGCAGGACACGCCTCTCCCAACAGCCGTGGTGGGAGCGGTGTAACCCAGCCCCGGACTGGTGGTTGGGAAATGCTGTACTATGGCATCATCAAGGATACTGCTCCAGATAGCTTTTAGTCCCTTCTTCTGATATACTGTGTGTGTGTGTGTGTGTGTATGTACCTTTGCCTCTATAATTTCTACTCCAATTCATCTGATGAAGTGGTTTTTACCCAGGAAAGCTTATGCCCAAATACATCTGTTAGTCTTTAAGGTGCAACAGGACACCTCATTGTTATTGTATAGATTGCCATTTTGGATAGTAAAGCTGACAGTCATCGAGACAGTCGAATCATGCAAGATGGGCCTTCAATTCCTTCACGCAGAGAATAATCACCCTACTGAGTGTTAGGCTTACTGTCTTCAGTATGTGCAATTATTATGAATGAATATTTGTCTTACAGTAGTATTGAGAGGCCCCATTTGAGATACTGTCTCTACAGAAGCATAGCTAGGGACAATCCCTGTCCTAGAGAACTACAGTCTAACTGTACAAAAGGGTAGTAAGAGGGAATCAGCAAAACAGAGAGTGGAAGTGACTTGCCAGAGGTCATATTGCATGTCCGTGATAGAGGCAGGATGGATTAAAAATTGATTGGGGGGGGGGGAATAGTGTTTTATTTCATTTAAATTATAAACTTTTTAAAAATAAACCATCTCAACTGAATACAAGATATATTAAGGCCTAAACTTCTTGTCTTTGAAAACCTTTAAGTCAGGTGTGGGTAGCCTTTTTTCGTCGGGAGCTGCTGACCCACAGAAAAATCATACAAGTGAGAAGCAAACAAAAACAAAAAAGAAACCCTCAATGACGTGGCCCCCGGTTGAGGAGAAAGACACTCCCCACATTCCCCTTGCACACCAGGGGAGTCTGGAAGTGCTAGGGTGGGTCCAGGCTAGTAGATTTTTGTTTGCTCCAGCTCCACTGTGAGACAACAGGGGGGCTGAAGTACCAGCATGGGCTATCCAGTGCTGGGGTGAGGGAGCCTTGAGCCTCAGGAGCTGGATCCAGGCAAGCTGGGGGCCACATCTGGCCCCCGGGCCTTAGGTTCCCCACCCCTGCTTTAAATAAAATAAAACTATGCTGAATCAATGAGTGTTTATCTTAATATTTGAGTTAAAGGTGAATTTTCTATATAAATGAAAATATGTATCCCCTGATTCTAACTTTTTAGGTCAAGGTTCATAAATATGGCACAACAAGAAATTTCAGCGAGACTAGAAATTAACCTCCAATCACTTCCACTTAGGCATATTTGAAAAATTTCCCAGGCTGATCTGAAATAATTAAATCTGCTGGCTACATTTAATCCCTCTATTAAATAAATCATTCAGTTGCAAATGTAAAGCGTGTTTTGATAAGAGAAATGTATGTATCCAAAACTGAATGTATTGTTTAATAAAAACAAACTTTATGTGCTATGTGTTTAATTAAATTCTTTTTACTATCTTAGTGCAGCTTAACGGAAATCATGGTCCAAAAGTTAATTATTTAGTAAATAAACAACATGACATTCACCATTTTCTGTCATTCTAAAATGTACAATTAATAAAAATCTGGAAATATTAGGCTACATAATTGTTTAAATAAACATATAGATAGCTATAGTGTACCCTCCTAGGTAGGAAAAAAATATACTGAATCTAGCATAAAGGCTCTCTTTAGGGGCACATCTACACAGCAGGACTAAAGTCGGAATAAGATGTGCAACTTCAGCTACGTCAATTGCGTAGCTTAAGTCGAAATAGCTTAATTCGGCTTTTGCTGCTGTCTACACAGCAGGAAGTCGAAGGAAGAACACTCTTCCTTCGACTTCCCTTCCTCCTCGTGAAATGAGGGTTACAATGAGTTGGAGTAAGAAGTCCTCCAGCTCAACATTGTCAAAATAAAGGCTTGTAGTGTAGACGCACATTATTTTATTTTAGAATAACATCAGTTATTCCAAAATAATGCTGCTGTGTAGCCGTACCCTAGTTGTAAAGTCAGCATGTTTTATTAGTTATATTGAACAGTGAGAATATACCTTTCTTTCAAAAATAACTGAAGTACAAAAGGAAAAGTTGATGATTCAGAATGGTCTGATTTAAATAATCAAGCTTAGAAATGGAGCATAGAGCAAAAAAATCTCCTGAATCCCAGACCAGTGAAATTAGATGTATTTGGCCGAGAGGCTTAAATCTGAAGGTGTGCCAACAGCTCTAGTTGCTTTATTTCTTTTAATTTATAAGAAAAGTACATGGTATAAATGTTAACTATAGACTAAGAATAAATCATGTCTTCTTGCATTTAAATTAAATGTCAGTTTTTTTGTAAAAGTTTGGCTAAACCACACATGTGATCTTGTTTTTTACATATTTTCTTTGCTTTATGGGTATTTTATAATCTCAAAAGCTATAATTTACTCTTCTCATTTTCTGTTGTGAAAGAGAGATTACATTCCTTTTTGCATGAAAGATAGAAAAGGAAAAAAGTTACTTCCCGTTAAAAGCTAAGCAGGTGCCCCATATAAGCCTTGTCTAATTCATTATGGATTACTGTTTTAGAATTAGAAAATTGTGTTATAAATCATGATGTCATTTGCAGCTAATCAAATTCAGGCAAGGGCTTTCTTGCTCTCATGAGATCTCGTTCATCACAGACAGCTGTGTCAAGTGCATTGATGTCTAGAAGGGATGATGGGGATGGGGATGGGGCCGGGTAGGAATCAGGGTTGTAACCTGGAATTCACTGCAGTTTTCTTTATTTACTATGCACTGTGATAGAATAACAAAAGATGCAAATAAAAGCACTTTCAGCCTTACTTAGAGAACTTGATCACTTGTAAATATAGCACATTTAAACTGATGCTTAGTATCAAGGATTCAGCACATGTGCTTTTTTTCGTGCTGCAACATATTAATGCCTACAAATAAAAGCTAAAGAGAATCAAGGTAAAACAAAATGTCCTCTCTGAACAAAGGAGAGTCCAGCTGGATGCACAGCCAGGGCTGTGCATGATACACTAGATAGGGGGGGCGGGGGGGCGGGGCGTGGAATTCCTACCACAGACTGAGGCAAAAATTTGATTCAGTAAAATTGCAATAAAATTATATTGTCTGGAATATGTCAAAGTGCTGGCATGCCCATGGAGATAATTAATATTTCAGAGAGTACATTTGGGTTCTTCTGTGAACATATAGAATTTCATGAGCTATGATATGGGGACGGTATGTAGACCAAACAGAGGTAGATGGGGAGAATTTGCAATTTAATACAGGAGACCTCATTTCTGAGTGGTAAACATTAAAAATGACTCTGTACTAAGTAAGTACGTAAGTAACTAGTTGATTACCTGATAAGCCTAGGCTTATTGGGCAGTAGAGTCACTACTCGACTAGTCGCTCCCCCAGCTGCCTCAGTATCAGCCATCCCCCCAGCACCGTCTCCACGGGGGGAGGGAGACTGGGGGGGGGGCAGAGGTGCAGCAGGGAAAATGGCACGAGTGGGATCCCTGCTCACGTGGCCTCCCGACTGCTGTACCTCTCCCTTTGAAATGTGCAAGAGCTGCGGGGGGAAGCTCTTGTACATTTCAAAGGGAGAGGTGCAGCGCTCAGGACTGGCTCGATCCCCACTTGTGTGGGTTCCCCGCTGCACCTCTGCCTTTGAAATGTACAAAAGTCTCCCTCTGCCTCCGCAGTGCTCGTACATTTCAAAGGCAGAGGCTCAGCGGGATAGCGAGCACCTCCCTTATCAACTAATTGAGTAGTTGATGGAAATTCCATCGACTACTTGATTAGCTGATTAATCGAAATTTAACATCCCTACTCTGTACATAAGAGTATTGCTATTTATATTTTTTCTTAGTACAGGCGGTCCTTGCTATAAGTCCAAGATATGTTCCAAAAAACTTGGACTTACAGCGAAACAAGTTAAAGTAGGGATTTTTTTCCCTCCTGGCTAACTTCCATTTGTACAAATTGTTTGTTTTTTTGGGGGAGGGGGGGTAGGAGTGAGGACCTAAGAACGGGAAATGGGAGGACTTATAATGCATCAGTTCCTACAAGCGCCGACTTTAGTGCAGAACGGGTGTATACCGAGGCGACTTATAGTGGGGATGCCCTGTATTTGGAAATGGGCCTATGTGGGTTTCCAGAACAGAAAATAATTTTTTTCTCCCCAGGAATCTTTTTATTGAAATTAAATGTGATGTAATGATGGGTAAGCAAGAAGGGTTAAGAAGCAACGGGGAAGAGAAAATGGGAATAACACCGGCAATATTACAGAATTACTCAAACAGGGCTTAGACTTGACTTGCAGCAGGAAAAGAGGGTGATTTTTTTTTCTTTTTCTAACAAAGGAGTATTTTAGTTGCCTAATTACATCTAGTTATTGTGGCTGAAGTGGGGTTAAAGAAGAGTGTGCAAGAGAGGAGTTTGAGGGGACCTCTGTTATGTTTGTTGTTTTCAAAGGAGAGGGTAGTAGGGAAAAGGAAACCCCCCATTAATACATCACTTACATTTGTATAGGTTGGACACCCTCAGGACGGGTCCGGCACCCTCAGGACCTGACTGGTCCCAAAGGAGGGAATTTTCCGGATCAGGGGTGGTCCCCTGCCACTGGCCTCCCAGGATACTGCCCCTCCCTCTGGCTGGCTCCCCTCCAGCAACTGCTGCTAAAGGGCTTGGGTTTGGCATGCTGCCGCCAGCTGGCTGGGGCTCTTCGGGGACGGAGCTCCCCAGCCACGGTGGCCCTGCTTCTGCGCTGCCCGGCTGAGGCTTCTCGGAGACTAGACTCCATGGCTGCCCCACTGTTGCTGTGCCGGGGCTCCACGAAGACGGGGCTTTCTAGCATAGTCAAGACAATGATCATCCCATTGCTAAAATAGTTGTTGGAAGATGCACATATTATATGAGAACTGCCTTAATATGGTTATGTACAGCTCCTAGCACAAGGAGGGTTGGGGCCGATTCTGATTGGCATCTCTGGTTTTCAGTTCTTGGACTGTTGTTGAATTTCAGGAAATCAAATAGATCTGGAATGTAAAAGGAGAGTAGTATGGAGGAATTACAAAACCAAATAGATTACTATCTGAATGGTCTTTTTACTTGGGTATTTGCAGTCACTGGAAATGGGCTTTGTTATCTTGAACCCCAAGAGTGTTGTCGTGTTATTATTCTCATTCACAGATTGATGTACAGGAAATCCATTGCAGAATTGCATCTGGCTGCATATTACTTTTTGCCCTGTAAGCTTAATGGCATTGCCTCATCTCATGTCATTCAGCTTAACTGCAGTAATGATCTTGCAAAACCATTGACAATGGTAGTCTTGGGGTTTCTTTTAATTAGAAGGTACAATTGGCTAGAGGTTCCTGCTGCATTTCACTCTTGTGTGCTTGGTTTTGCCAGTTCTCAACATTTTAGAAAGAGTAGGTATCTGAGATGCTATCAGGATTCAGTACTGATTGATGTTGTAGATGGCCATGTTACTGTTTTGTAGTGACCAAAGAATGATGTTCATCATGGTACTGCAACTTCCCTATCAGTATTCAAGCTCTTACAGAAGATGTTGATTTAAACTTTATATACAAAAACTGTAGGTCACCTGTTACAATGTGTATCCGGTCAATTGGTAGCTTCATTTTTCTTTAGAAAAATGAAAATGTTTGTTTGGCATAATTGGAGTTCATTATCTCTCTTCTGATGAGGTAAGGGTTTAGGCAGCCTCAGGAGGCAATGGCTGATAACAAAATCACCTTGCGTGTTATTTCTGAGTCAGAATCAGTTCTCTTGAGTATGCCCTGCTTAATGAGCTTACGCAAACTGTATAGTAGAAAGATTACTGTTCTTTATAAAAATAATTGCTGGTTTATGTTGTTTAGGAGCTTTTTTGCTTACAATTACTGCAATATTTGTCCTTTTGTCCTGCTCTTCCATCATTCAGAAGAATCAAGGTAAAAATTACCAACTATTAAAATGTATGTTAAATTAATCATAACAATTAATCCTATTTTAATTATATGAAATCAGGATCTAAAATGAAGGATCATGAATACATATCCCCAGTGTAGTTTTACACTTTCAATATGTTGGAAGTTAGAAATACTTCTGGGGGGCAACAAAACCAAAGATAAATGAAGCATCATGTTTTTCTTAAGGAAAATAAGAGCATCTGGAGGAAAACAAGATATGCTGTCAGTTTTTAATCATTGCTGTGTTCAGGAATAAGTTTAAATCACACAAGAAATGTATACAGAGTACTGGATATTTCAAGTTACATTCCATTACTATGGATATCTATACTTGTATGATTCCCTTGGATGCCACAGTATATGACTGGAGCTAAAAATGTTGTAAATATGTTTACTGCATAATTGGGTGTTCTTTTTCTATAATTTGTATATTCTTCTATACTTTGGCCAGGTCCACATTAAAAAATGAAAACAAGCTAGCTTCCCACTCAGAGGTATGAAAAAAATCACGAAATTGGCATTAAATTGACTTAACTTCAGTGTAGACAGTTCTCAGTCCAGAGAAGAATTCTACCGTCAAACCACTTACCACCTCTCAGGGAGGTTGGTTAATTATGGGGTGAGAGAATCCCCTTCCTATTGTTCTAGTGAGTGGCTTTGCTGAAATGCTACAAAGATGAAGCTGCAGTGTTTTGTGTATACCTAGCTTTGGTGAAATGCGCTACTGGAGATGTTTCTATTTGAAATGTAAATGTAGGGCAGTCACTTGAAAGAATATATTTATTGACTAGAACCATGTAGTAAGGTAAGAATTAGCTCTTGACAAATGGCTAAAGCTCCATGTTTTACCATGTTACCAAGGGAGTTTGCAGGCAGAGCTTCACTTTAAAGGGCCTGGCTGCCAGCCTGCATCCTTACTCCCATGGGTCCCCTTCACTAAAGTATGGAGTGGCTTGAAATTAGGGATGCAAAAGGTTAACTGGTAAGCATCACCCTTAATGGATGATGTTTACTGGTTCTGGTTAATTGGTGGGGGCTGAAGCAGGGCTCACCATGGACGGGGCTGCTCTGGCCATCTGGAGGAGCCCCCCTCTGCAATGGGACCAGGTGCGTTGCAGGCAGGGGCTTCTCTGGCTGTCAGGAGTGGCCTGAATCGGTGGTAGGCCTGGCACTTTGAGCTGGGCTGGAGTGGAAGGGGGGCCTCCCGTCCATCCTGAGTTTAATCAGTTAACTGGTTAAACATAATGTTTAACTGGTTAGTGTATTAAACGGGATTTTACATCCCTACTTGAGATGACAACCTGATAGCCAGATCCTTAGCTGGTGGAAAGACAGGTAGTTCCAAAGACTTCAGTTTACATAACTGAGAATCTGGCCGTCAGTTCTTGGCTATGAAGCAGCAATATTAAATTGACGTTGACATGAAAGGCAAAATAATTACAGTTCTAAAAATCACAGATTCTTTTAATCTGTATCAGTCTAGTTTTCCTCTTATAAATTATAAAAAGATCTTACTCTGAGGAGCCAGTTCTGTGTATAATTGTGACCCATCAGCTTCCATTGATTCTCTGAAAGTGAGTCATTCTGAACTACTTTGGCAATCTTGGTTGGCACAAATTTAAGGAAAGAGCTTGTCCCCAAAAAGTAAAATAATATAGAATGGTGTTGTGGAGAATGATTGATTTATTTTAACGCTAACTTAAATAGTGTAAAATATTATTCTGCTGAGAAATACACCTAGATTGTTATGTCCAGTAAATCTTGTTGTGGGTTTATTATGTTCACAAAGGATGCTGCATCTAATGTGTGTTAATTGTTGCTGAACAATTTCTGTATCTTCTCAGCTGTTACTTAGTTGGATTAGTAGATCCCTGCACGGATACAATATTTGTATTACTATCTGATCTGTGAACGTGGTCTGCAGATATCTGCAAATAATTCAGGGTTCTATGGATTACTTGTGGTATTGATTTCTAGAGTTTCTACTGCTAGAAGCTCCTTTAGACAAGGAGAGGCACAGGTAGGTAGCAGTTTGGAATTGCAGTGCCTTGTTGTTATAGTGCATTCAAAAAACTAATGATACATTTTATTTGGTAGAATAAATCATTCAGTACTGGATCCATCTTCTCCTGAAGTCGGAGACAATATTTGGTGGGTGTTGGGACTAGGGATGTGATAGTGTGCATGTTTAAACAGTTAATCGATGAGCCTGGGCTCACCAGTTAACCTTCACAGTTACATGGGAAGCCCCCCATCCCCCTGTACTGCTGCCTCTGTATCAGAGGCAGCAGCACGGGGGTTGGAGCAGGCAGGAGTTGGTGTTTGTGGAGAGCTGGCTTTTAAGCAGGCTCCCCACAAGCACCAGCTCCCAGGTAGCTGCCAGCCATCCCCACACTGCTGCCTCTGATACAGGGGCAAGCGGGAGTCACTGTGAGCACCAGCTCCAACTGCCTGCCCTCCCTCTGATACAGAAGCAGCAGTGCGGGGGGAAGGGGAGAAGTATGGGGAACAGGCAGCTCCCTGGGAGCCAGTGCTTGTGGGGAGCCTGCTTAAAAGCTAGCTCCCTGCAATCACCAGATCTCGCGGAGCCATCTCCTTCCCCATGTGTAAATGTAACCACTGAAGGTTAAATGTTTACCAAATGTTTACTCCCCACACCGCATTTTAACATCTCTTGTTGGAGCACGAACCATAACCTGGTAGGAAGGCAGCAGTCTTGGTTTTGCTATCCCTACTAGGAAATGGAGGTGCAAACTAAAGTAGTATACGAGCCTCCATTTGGCTTTTCTGAAGGACTTGAGATACCAGATCCCCAAAGAAATGAATGGGATATGGAAGAAAGGAAACTGCTTTTCTTGTAATGCTTCTGCTGCAATTTGACTTTCATTGAGTGATGATCATTAATCTTATTGAAGACATCTTCCCATTTTTAGGGGTAGAGGCAGAAGATGTTCCATGACCATACATAAAAGAGCAGTTAATAGAGGAAATATGCTAAAAGTGGATGAAACAGAGCCCCCTGGATCAGTTGGGAGAGGAAAGGGTATCTGATAGGCCTATAGTCGTGATTTAGACAGAGAGATGATTTAAATTCAGTGTCTCATGTTCTTTGTCTCCTATACTTCTATTTGTCATAGTCATGCTGTTAGGAGGAGAGTGAAAGCTTCTATTTACACTGCAAAATACAAGGCAACTCAAACTATTGAGGGTCTGCTGTTCATGATCCTCTGCCAAGATTTTGGGGATCATCATCACTGATTGTGAAGATCTAACTCATTTCATTATAGTGCCAATGGAACTAACACATGAATCAAGAGCTATAAATAGACTTTCATATAGGCTTCTTGAACTAGGCACAGTGGGATGAATTATGTACAACATTACTAATGCTGAATTTCCTTGCTTCTGGTGTGTTAAGCAAGCCCCTTTTTCAGTTTCTTGTGTTTGATTTTGTTGTTGTTCTCTCTTGTTGTACAAGAATGTATCACATTTAGCAAAGATAGTCCAATATGAATAATTGCTCCTACAGCAGCTGGCAAAGTCTGCACTGATTCATCTTTAGAGAATTCATGAGATATCTTTTCAGGAAAGACTTTTCCTGGGAAACAGTTGATATCTTTAAAATGTAAAGGTAGTTTTATAATGTGGTGATGGCTTGTTCATGGCTTTGTAAATCCTGGCTATAGACTTTTTTTTGTCTTAGTATGCTTCCATATTCCTGCCTAAATATATGAGCAGTGAGATATATATTCTTTTATTACAAATTATGAATGCTCATTGAAATATTTTCAAATCCTTAGGGGGAAATGTAAATCAGCTTGGAAATTTTTATTTAAACTTCTCATGTAACTGATATGTCAGCATGTGCCTAAACACATATCCATTTTTGTACCTGCACCCTATCAATTAAACTTCAGATATTCTGCTTCATGTAAAATGTTAGTAACTGTACTGCAGAACTTTTCTAAAGTGTGTTTCTAATTATCTCCAAACTTGCTGGCTAATTCACTTGTTTAAAGAAAGCTGTAATTCTACACAACATTAGAAATCTTTTCTTATTTTACCTACATTGTGCATAAAGTGGTTATTTGGGTGTTTGCTTGACTATCCAGAAGGATGATAATATAATTTGCTGGGATGCTCCTAATCTGTTGCAATGGCACAAGCCAAAGAATTAAACCAATCTAAGAGTGAGTTTTTTGTTGCAGTCAGGGGGGAGGATGGGCCAGGATGATAATATTCTGAAGCTGAATAAACTGATCATTATGGGGTGGGGTAGCTCAGTGGTTTGAGCATTGGCCTACTAAACCCAGGGTTGTGAGTTCAATCCTTGAGGGGGCCATTTAGAGATTTGGGGCAAATCTGTGAGGGATGGTACTGGGTCCTGCTGTGAGAGTAGGGGACTGGACTCAATGACCTCTCAAGATCCCTTTCAGTTCCATGAAATAGGTATATCTCCACATATATTGACGTGCAAGAGGTGATCTGTAGAGATACCAGTCGCAGGAATATAGTGATGATTGTACTCAGGTGTGTCTACGCTAGGAGATAAGTTTGAATTAAGATACACAACTTCAGCTACATTAATTGCAAAGCTTAAGACAAAGTATCCTAACTCAAATTTTGGCTCTGTCCACCCTGTAGGAAGTCAAAGGGAGCACACTCTTCCTTTGACTTCCCTTACTTCTCATAGAAGCAGCACTACCTGCAGGACTCCCTCTGGAGCACCTGGTATTGGCCACTGTCGGCAGACAGGATACTGGGAAGGATGGACCATTGATCTGACCCAGTATGGCCGTTTTTATGTTCTTATGTTCTTACCGGCATCGACGGGAGCGCTCTCTCAGTTCGAAATGGTGTGTCTTCACTAGACCCACTAATTCGAACCCTGGAATATCGACTGCAGCTGCTTTGATCTTCTCTGTAGTGTAGGCATGGCCCCAAAGAAAAGTGGTTACTGCTCCTCAGTGGATGTTTGAAATAGTGAAGTCACACAGCCCGGAATTTTCTTTTCTTTTTAACAGAAACGAAGAGTTGGGAAAAGCTGGTCAGTTTGGGAAGTGTTCTTCTGTTTAATTCTTCATTATTGGTTCGCCTTCGTCCTGGATTGCATTGGGAAATGCAGTCACCTTCATTTATTTATTAGAAAGTTGTCTCCTTTCCTAATAGTTTGTGTACTCACTCTGGCATGCTTCTTCCATCCAGCATTAGTTAATGGTTGTCAAGTGCTTTGAAGATTAAAAGAACTATGCTACTGCTAAGTGGTATTAATCATTAGAACAGTGGTTCCCAAATGTGGGGGAGCAGAGATGGAGCACCCTCCTCCCTAATTCTACTCTGGCTCTGACCGCTCTGGCTTCGGCTCCCACTCGTGGCCTCGGCCCCCAACTTGTGACTGTGACTCCTACTAGGGGTGTGGAGAGACACCATCACTGGTGGCGAGATGTGACCAGTAAAGCTTGGGGATCACTAAATTAGAGAGACAGGGTGGTCCAATAAAAGGTATTCTTCGTTGAGTAGTGTCCCCAAGGGTGTTCCACTTGAGGTGCTGGGCTCGTCCCAGTACCGCAAACCGGAGGATTTTTGGTAGCAGTAGTCCTACCGGACCGCGCATGCGCGACTGCTGGCTCACGCCGTTCAGCTGAACGTGGTCCAGTCTTGTCAGTTTCCTCCCAACCGGAAGCTTCTGAAAAAGAGAAAACAGAAACTCCGAGGCAGGGAGGAGGGAGGAACGTGGAGTACCCACGGGGACACATCTCAAAGAACAGACATTACTGCACAAGGTGTGTAACTCTCTCTTACTTTATCTATCCTTTCTTGCCAACGTTCTGGAACCAGAAGGGCTACAACAACACAGCAAACCGTTGTTAACTTATGACAGTGCATCTATCATCTTCTTCAGTAATGGCGCATCAAGGGTCTGATCTTAAAAGGTGCTGACCACTCTTAACTCTCCCTAATATCATGGGTGATGGATGGTATTTAACACACAGTAGGAGATGCAGAAAACCTTGAAGGGCAGAGCCACCAAGAAAACTTTTTCTTCTCTTCAGTGGTTGAAGAGCACTACTACTGTCACAAAAACGATTAATTTGCACGTGGCAAGCAATACCTTTCCTGGTTAGATATTGCTACACCAGAGCCATGGACCATCTAGTCCCTAGTCTGTCTTGACAGTCAACACCGGAGGCCTCAGAAGAAAGTGCTAGATTTCCTGCAATAGACATCTTCCTATCCATGGGGAGGGTTGTTTGCTGAAGAATGATGCCTTATAATTCAGGAAAGAGCTGTTTGATTTAATTGAGAATGTCCTCTATTTGCGTAAGTGTATAACTGTTTTGAATCCTATTAAACTTTGGGTTAATGAGTTTCACTGACTAATTGTGAATTGTTTAGTGAAGTATTTCCTTTTATCATTTTTAAATTGAGTTGTCTTTCAATTTCCTCATACCTAGGGGTCACCAAATGAAATTAATAGGTAGCAGGTTTAAAACAAACAAAAGGAAGTTTTTCTTCACACAGCGCACAGTCAGCCTGTGGAACTCCTTGCCAGAGGATATTGTGAAAACTAGGACTTTAACAGAGTTCAAAAAAGAGCTAGATACATTCATGGAGGTTAGGTCCATCAATGGGTATTAGCCAGGATGGGTAGGAACGGTGTCCCTAGGCTCTGTTTGTGTGGAAATCAATGACAGGAGTGGGATCATGTGATGATTACCTGTTGTGTTTACTCCCTCTGGGGCATCTGTCATTGGCTACTGTCAGCAGACAGGTTACTAGGTTAGATGGACCTTTGGTCTGACCCAGTGTGGCCGTTCTTATGTTCTTACTTTTCCTTGTCTTTGTATTATGAGAGAGAGGAAATAGGAGTACCTGCTGTACCTTCTGTATATCATGCTTTATATTTTATCTCTATTCAGCTCTGTTTAAAGAAAATAGCCTTGATCTTTTCATTGTCTTATCACATGGCAGTCTCTCCATGCCTCTTCCTATTTTCTTTGCTTATGTGTGAACCTCATTTAAGTCCGTAGTTATATCTTTTTGAGATATAGGATGATGAGACCTGAATACAGTATTCCAGCTGAGCATTTACCATTGATTTATATAATTAAACTATTGTCATTTTCTTACATCCATGTATAAAGTTCTGTTTTCTTAAATGGCGGGTGCACATTGAACAGCAGTTTTTTCATTGTCTGTCCCAGCTTTTAGTTAAGAATGTAAGAGTGGCCAAGCTGGGTCAGACCAGTATCCATCTAACACAATGTCCTGTCTTCTGACTATTGCCAGTGCCAGATGTTTCACTGGGAATAAATAGAATAATATATCAAATGATCCATCGCCTGTCATCGTCTCCCCCTTCTGTCAGGTGGAGTTTTAGGGACACCTGAGGCATGGGATTACATTCCTAGATGTGGCTAATAGCCACTCATGAATTTAACTAATTTTTTTGAACTCCTGTCATACTTTTGGCCTTTACAACATCCCATTTGCAATGAGTTCCACTGATTGATTGTGCTTAATGGGAAAAAAGTACTTTCTGATGTTGGTTTTTAAATCGGTTGCCTACTAATTTCATTCATTTGACCCCTGCTTCTTGTGTTATGTGAAGGAGTAAATAATGCTTCTTATTAGGGATGTTAAATAGTGGGTAATCAGTGCATCGAGTAATCGATGTAATTTCCATCAGCTACTCTATTAGTTGATAAGGGGGGAAAACTGCAGAGCCGCAGCGGGGTTAGCTTCGGCCCGGGAACTAATCCCACTGCAGCTCTGCCTTTTAAATGTATTCAGCTCTTAAAAGGCAGAGGCATAGTGGGGGAACCGGGTACAAGCTGGGAATCAGCTGATTCTCAGTCTCCCTGCTGCGTGTCTGCTTTTTAAATATATTAAGAACCTCCAGTAGACTGTGTAAATCAGGGGTGGCCAACCCGTTCCAGACGAAGAGCCACAATAACAGTGGAGACAGCGCGAAGAGTCGTGGACAAAGTTGTTGGGCAAAGCAAAACAAAAAACCACACACACACACATGGCCGCAGGAAGCCACTTATTTGTTTTAATCTACCGTTACTGGATATATTGACATATTTAGTACACAAAAAACCCCTCCCCGAGCCTTAGTAATGTGTCCCCAACTGAAACACCTCACTCCCCTGGCACTCCAGTCCCAGATCAAATGAATTGTTCTGTGGTTCCAGGGTTAGTGGAATTTGCACCTCCCTTCCCCAGGCACCAAAACATAAGGCGCCCTCCTCCTCCCCCTCCCTAGAGCCAGGCACCAAAACACAAGGTCCCCTCCCCCCAGGGGCGGCCCGAGGCGGGCTGCGGCAGCTGGCACCCTAGGTGGAACGCGCGATCGGCGCCCCCGCCTGCACAGCCGTCAATGGCGTGACATCATCATTGGGCGTCCCATTGAAGGTGGCGCCCTAGGCGATGGCCGAGTCGGCTTATACTCACTGGCCGCCCCTGCCTCCCCCTCCCCTTCCCCAGGCACCAAAACACAAACCCTCCCGCCACCTCCCCGCCAGCAACCAAAGCCCAAGCCCCTCCCCCCCTTGCCAGCAACCAGCCCACCTTACCTAAGGCCGCCGAACCAGGAGCCCTCGCCGCTGCTTCTGCTGCTGCTACTTCTCCGCTGCCGCTTTTGCCTGCCTCCACCGCCGCTTCTCCACCCGCGGCTCCGCTGCTTTTGCCTGCCTCTGCTGCCGCTTCTGTCTGCCTCCACTTCTTGAGCCCATGCCTCCCGCAAAGGCCACTGCCACACATGCAGGACATCACGTCCTGCACGTACAAGACGTGACGCAGGGCGCTGGGGGCCGTGAACACAATGGTGCGGGTTGTGAGCACGAACAGAAATGCGGCTCACAGCGGGCCCGGCCGTATAGCAGCCTGCTGTTCTGGGTTCCGACCCAGTTCCTCAGGAGCCGCAATTTTTTCGCTCGCTGGCATGAGCTGCATGTGGCTGACGAGCCTCAGGTTGGCCACCCCTGGTGTAAGTCATAGGACACTTACAAAACTTTGGCTGTATGTTCTTCTGAGAGACTTCAACAGTGAATGAAAAGCATAATATATTTGTGGGTGGTAGGGATGTAAAATCTGGTTTAATTAGTTAACCAGTTACATGTTACGGTTAACTGGTTAACCGCTTAACCAGGATCCCGCAGGCATGGAGCTGCTGTTACAGTGCAGTGAGCGGGAGGCTGCTCCAGCCTAGCCACGCTGCTAGTTAATTGGTTACATCCCTGGTGGGTTGGTATTCTCTGTTCTACATATGGAAAGGAAAGCCTGTAGACATTCAAAAGATGTGGGCATTTACAGCCAGTGATGTATTTTCCATATTCACCCATCGTACCTGTGACTTGAATGCAGCAGTTAAGGAAGCTGTTCTAATCTCATATCTTCCATTTAGTTGAAATGACAGCTTAGTTTATGATTATTTTGTTTCAGTGCTGTTTGCAGTTCACTAATAAGCTCAGGATAATACTCTTAACTCTGAAAGGGTTTGCATATCTAGCCTTACAGATGTTACTTAAGTAGGCTGCCTTTTAGGTGTTGAATATTTGTGTCAGTGACCTAAAACTAGTTACTGTGAACTTGCTGGAGCCTTGACAGCTGAATCTGTCCAAAGACAAAGGTTATAGAGACACACTGTTATCTTCATCTTTATTCCCTAGTCTTTAGATTACATCTCTGTAATATTGTATCATACAGAGCTAGCAAAGATCCTTCTACTACCAATCATTTAGATCCTAGGCACTGGCTGGGGCAGTTGTTATCCTACTCAGGGCCGGATTAAGGGGGGGCTAGCCGGGCAGCTACCTGGGGCGCCAACCCATGGGGTTGCAGCTGTAAGGTGTGCAGTGCGGCAGGGGTGGGGCATGCGTTGCATGCCTGCTGCCCAGGGCACAGGAATGGCTCGAGCCGGCCCTGATCCTACTAAAGCAACATTGGAAATAGGCGGTCCTTCAGTAAACCCCAGATCTAATACATCATGAAAGATTTTAGGGTCCTTTCTAATTTCCACAGTCATTGGCAAGTGACCCTGGATATTTGGACATATATGGACCCTGGCCACTAAAGAACCTGAAGTCCAATAGCTAATTTTTTAGACTTGTCCAGCAAGGAATTAAGAAGAATCTTTATTGGGGAAAACCCCCCCACGTATGAACAATACAAAATGAAAATTAAAATAGAGTTCAACACAGAAATGATGCTTATTGCACAAGCAAAACAATACTATGCAGCCAGAGAACAGAAGAACGGAAATAATTAAATACCCACACCGCTAGTTGTATAGCGATCCATTCAGCTGTCTTACCCACAAAGTACTTCCAGAAAAAGTTAGATTTAGAGCCAAGACTTCACTTGGCAGCACTTCCTTGGTTTTTATTCATTTCAATGGCCATCTCCAGTTGAAAACACACTCGTAACCCAAGAAAATCTATTCAGAGTTTTTCAAAACGACGGACACAAGATCTTTTCCTTCTGATATTAATAGTTTAAAAACACCCGTATTAATATGTAGGGATCTTTTCACCTCTATAATTTTAGTAACAATGTGGTGACTTGACATTTTCATTGTTGTATAGCTAGAGGAAAAATATATCCCAAAATGTCTTTCTTTTAAAAAAATCACTTATAATGGATACTAAAAATAGTGTGTAGAAAATAGTCCTATTAACAGTAATTAGTAGGTTCTGTTTTCTTCACTTTGTATAGTAGAAGAGAACAAATGGGAAAATGGGCAAGAATGCCCTCAAAACAGAGGAAGGTTAGCAGCTTTCTTGTACTCCTTAGGCTTTGCAACAAGCTGACTACTTGCTGCCTGGGAGCTTGTGGAAAAGCCCCCTGTGTTACAAACATGAGTTGGGAGGTTGCACAATTGGGGAACAGCTGATTGACCCAGCTTGCTCCCCTCAAACATTTGCAGATTGTTGAGTGGGTAGCCAACATGATAGTTAATGTTGCTAGAAGCAGCATTATTTCTGCCTGGAGCTAGATAAATTCATGAAGGATAGGTCCATCAATGGCTATTAGCCAGGATGGGCAGGAATGATGTCCCTAGACTCTGTCAGAAGCTGGGAATGGGCGACAGGAGGTGGATCACTTGATGATTCCCTGTTCTGTTCATTCCCTCTGGGGCACCTGGCATTAGCCATTGTCAGAAGACAGGATACTGGACTAGATGGACCTTTGGTCTGATCCAATATGGCTGTTCTTATGTTCTTCTGGCTAATGTAGAGAAAGACTTCAGAGGGGTAGCCGAGTTAGTCTGTAACAGGAAAAACTTAAAAAACAATGAATAGTCTAGTAGCACCTTAAAGACTAACAAAACATGTAGATGGTATCATGAGCTTTCCTGGGCACAGCCCACTTCTTCAGATGACAGTAGACTATAATGGAGAGGAGGAGTCCTGACCAGACCCCAGTGACTAAGGGGTTAAACTCAGGTAGCTAGCAGCGGGCTGGGAGAACCAATTGAGATAGAAGGTTGAAATTTGAATTGGATATGGGTTCCTTGCCTGCTTTCTTTGTGTGGGAGAGAAAAACCAGGAGTTGAGAGAAACAGAATGATTTAAACCCAGGCAGGACTACGATGTCTCCAAGGAATTTGGGGCCTGGGAGTGGACCTAACAAAGAGAACACTGGAAGTAAGGTAAGGTGAATCTAACCAGGTTCAGGGTAATTTTTCTTTATTTTGGGGTTAGGTTTGAACTGTTCTGTGTGTATCTGTGCCTCTGCTCCACATTTACTACCTTGCATTGTGCCCAGAGACTTTTCTCTGTGTTTTAATTGTTTTCCTTAGTTCCTCTGCAACATCTAGCAACCAAGTATGCTCTATCAAGTGTATCTTTTGTTTTGTAATAAAAATCACTTTTTTTTAAGATGGTGATTTGATTCTTGTGTCCTGTAAGGCCTGTCTGTGTGTATCTGATTGCCTCTGACTGAGAGGTCAGCTACCAGAGACTGCAGCTTGGTTTTCTCTTATATTTTTTCAAGCTCTTTTTGGGGCAAAAAGGTTTGGGGTACTTCTGGGGGCGGTTTCAAATGTTCACCCCTGGTTTTTAGGGATAAAAAAGCACTTGATGGTGGCAGTGATTCCTCAAAATCTGTGTATTATGATTCTGGAGGGAGGTTTTTTGTAACCAGTGCCTGTAGAGGCAAGGTTTTGAAGCTCTCTTGTGGGCCCTCACCTTCTGCACTGGGAGTGCCAGAGTGGGGAACAGCCCTGACACAGACATAGGGTGTTGCATGCAATGTCAGGGATCTGAATCAGTAGTGATGTAGCCTTTCAGGGAGCTGTGTGGTTAGATGGAAGAATGGATTTATTTATTTGTTTGTTTGTTTGTTTTTTGCAGAAGTCTGTGGGGTATGTCTACACTAGCCCCCTAGGTCGAACTAGAGGCTAATGTAGGCGTTCGAGGTTGCAAATGAAGCCCAGGATTTAAATATCCCGGCTTTATTTGCATCTTCCGTCGGCGCCATTTTAAATCTTCTTAGAACTAACTGCCGCTGGCTACACGCGCAGTCAAACGTTAACTCGAACTAAGTCCTTAGTTCGAGTTAACGCTTGATCACGCGCGTAGCCGCGGGCAGTTAGTTCGACTAAGGATTTAAAAATGGCGCCCGGACGGGAAGATGCAAATAAAGCCTGGGATATTTAAATCCTGGGCTTCATTTGCAACTTCGAACGCCTACATTAGCCCATTAGCCTTCCTAGTTCGACCTAGGGGGCTAGTGTAGACATACCCGGGGTTAGGAACATGATTTCCATGCAGATTCGCAGGTTTTGAGTTTACCAGCACCACACTCATAGTGGTTTTTGTGCTAGCACAACCTTGTTGTTAAGGATAAAATATGGATTTTTGTGTGTGTGGCTTCAAGCTATACACCTCTCCCACTCAGGAGTTATATCTGCATTGGGGGGAGCATATGGGTTTGTGTTTGAAGTGTAACCAGAATATAATAGGGTATGTCTACACTTGTCCCCTAGTTCGGACTAGGGAGGCAAATGAAGCATACCGAGGTTGCTAATGAAGCACGGGATTTAAATATCCCGTGCTTAATTAGCACATTCGTTGGTCGCCATTTAAAATGCCGTCGCCGATTTAACTTGCCGCTATAGATGCGGTAGTTCGATTCAAACCCTTTCGCTCAATTAACTGTTACTCGTCATTGCACGAGGAGTAACAGTTAATTCGAGGGAAGGGTTTTGGATCAAACTACCACGTCTACATGCGGCAAATTAAATCCGGTGACCGGCATTTTAAAATGGCGACCGGCTGCAAATATGCTAATCAAGCGTGGGATATTTAAATCCCGCGCTTCATTAGCAACTTCGGTATGTTTCATTTGCCTCCCTAGTCCGAACTAGGGGGCAAGTGTAGACATACCCATATAGATTAACATATCATATAAAGCTTTTTCTGTTGAACACAGAGAGCTCTAATAGTAAGTTTCATTCTGATTAAATACAAAACACTGTATTTTTTTTCTCAGACATTCAGTTTCAGGCTTTTAAGGTATTTTAAATTCTAATTCTAGTTTTATTTTAAATTTAATTAAAGAACCATCAATTGACACAGGCAGGAACCATTTCATCTCTGTTTTGCATATGGCACACTTTCACACTTATATATCACTAGGGAAAGGAACGTGCCTGCCACCAGTGGTGTGGTTGAAACAGACTTTTCTTGGTACAGTTGTTACACACGATGCCTTTGTGGGTGTGTTTGGGAGAAGATATGAATGGGATATGCTTGAGAAAGATTTAAATTTTTTTCTTCATGAAGTATTTTTTTCACCACATCACTGAAGTTCTTGTTTGTGTGTCTGTTATTTAATTTTTTGCCATGCAAAGAGATTGATTTTTCTTTCTCTTAATAAATGTTAAATTTAGTTCAGCTTATTTCTCACATGTTGATGCTGAAGGAACTGTTTCCCATTTACAGTGGCGTATCCGAGACCTGAAATTAATTGCACTGCCTGTACTCTATAATTTGCTTGGGAAGTAGAGAATGTAACGTGAATATTTGTAGACTATTAAGCACATTCCAAAAGAAGTATCAGGCAGTATTCTGCATATAGAATTTTACCATTTTCCCCTGGATAGTGTTCTTTCTGTGAACTTGATTCTTTGCATATCTGCTCTGATGGGAGGTTTCCTTGAGTTCATTTTATTTTGGAGTTCATAAACTTGTAATTAGTGACAGCATTGTAAGCATGACTCTGGTGGAGCGGAAGTGGAGTACAAAGGGAAACCTTGTTCAGCCATTGTTCCATCCTCAACTGCAGCTTCCTGAGCTTAGTGGAAGACTTGGCTTAAAGCTTGTGCTTCATGGTGCCATATTGTGAACAAGAGAGCTATTCTTTGTACCAAACATTAATTATGGAAGCAAATATGGAAGATAAAGACATATTGATATCACTTATTTCCCTGGAACACACCAATTGTGTGTTTTATTTTGTTATCCAGGAAATGGAAAAATAAGTCTCTCCTTTTTTCAGTTCATGAATAACGTGTACTAAATGCAGTATATACATTATTATGGAGGAGTGCTTAGACGCTCCAATAGAAATTGGTCCCCAATTCTGCCAAGTATTTTACATATCCATAGTAAGAGCCAATTTCTGTCATAAAGGGCTTGCAGTGTCAACTGAAAAGTGAAGGAGGCAGGGAGAGAGAAAGGAAATATTGTTAGCCCTGTTTTACAGATGAAGAATCAAGTCATAGGGCTGTGGTTCTCAGCTGGTGGTCCATGGACCACTGGTGGTCCATGGTGACTTTTTTGGTGGTCCACAGGAACATTGTCCAAAGTCACATGGTGTGGGCAGGCACCAAAAATCTGTTAATATGAAATAAATTTCAAACCAAAATGTTTGTTGTCTGCTCTTTTTTATCATGTTTCAAAAAGGAGGTGGTCCACTAACATTTTTTGATTGGCCTGGTGGTCCGTGGACTGAAACGAGTTGAGAAACACTGTCATAGGGAGATTTAGTGACTATGTAAGAGAACACACAGGCAATTGGTGTCTGAACAATCAGGAATGGAGCCCAGATCTCCTGAGTCCCAACCTAGTGCATTAACCACAGGAATATATTTTGTTAAAGTGCTGGAGGAAAAATGACACAATGCAACATGTAAATATAACTGTCTTCACACACAGACCAGTCTGAAATACAGTTTGAAGATTTTTATTTGAAAAAAGACCCCTAGTAAATTAAAATGTAAAAAAAAAAATCTTTTATACATGCACTCTAACAACATGCTGGAGAATAAGGACCTGATCTTAACTTAAAGCCCATTGCCAGTGTAGAAAGCACACTGACCTTCCTTGCAACAAGAAGGAAATAAGAAAGGCCAGTGATAAAGAATGTAGTTACAGTCCTCTAACTTCACTGAAGTCTGCTCCTACTCAAGCAATGTCATTCACATCAGTAAACAGAAAGATTGCTGTATAATGCAAAATTTAAAGTTAATTGGACTAAAGGAGTGTGCTTGCTGAACAGTTGTCCTGTCTAGAACATGGGAGTATGTCATATCTTGGGCAGTCCAGTCTGCTGAATTGTATAGAACTAAGGAGCTGAATTCTGTGCTGGCTTACATGTTGCAGCATCATTGCACTAAGCATGCATGTAACTATGGAGAATTTGGAGTGGTATCTGTGTAACAATATTACTAGATAAGCTTTAATGCAGTAGGTTATCAATTGTTTTTGGTCCCTAAAGCGGTGCAAAAAGTGAGGGAGTGCCAAATGAGCAGTTTCCCCAGGCCTGACACAATTTAATCACTGCTTTTTGAGATGCTACTTAGCTACTTGGGGGTGGGAAGACACATCTCGCACAGTATGCGGAGAGAAGGCAGGGCCCATGGAATGACACTATCACTCTGTGAATTGTGTTGACTGTTACACCCACAAAGGAGGTGTGGCATTGATTATGCTCTCCCTATGTACTGGGGAATTCTAGAAGGCACTCTGTACCCATGAGCTCATGCTAAGACTGTCACTACAAGCATCAAAAACAATTTTGTTTTTGAGCTGCATTTGCTGTTGAATGGAAGCCTTGTGTTCTTGGCCAAACAGGCCTTTGTCTTACATTGTTGAGATCAGTCAGACTACATGTGTTTTATATTCAGAATAAGTGGTGATGCTTGTGACACTCATAAGGCAAACAAATATGCTGTCTGTCAAATATCAAATGTATTGAAATTGTTTGAAGCTCTGAGGACTATCCGATGAAAATATAGTTGGCTGATCTTTATGGGAGAGCTTTTAAGGTGGAGCCATAAGGCATGAAGCTATACGTTTTGTAACATCCTCAGTTGTTTGAAAATTAGCCATACTTCGCTAATTATTTTTACATTGATGTGCAAAATGATCAAAACATTCTTTTCTCCTTTCAATTACTTTAGTACCTTAGCACTGGCTGACAATTGGCTGCTTCACTGCACAGCCATTTATTATATGGAGCTCCTATGAAAAATATATTTTGTGAAATGTTTTTGATGGCGCTTTACTATATAGAATTACTTATCTGGTAAGGTAAAAGCTTAAAAATTCAAGCAAAACAGAAAACTTGTGCCAGAATCACTTTAGCACTGTAACAGTTTAGTTTTGTTCAGCATTGATTACATGCATTAAGAGATAATGAGAGAATAGTGACAGAGTGTAGCTGAACAATCAACAGATTCAAAGGAGAAATGCAGACACAAACAATGAATGCAAACCCATTGAGTCACAGGTGTGCCTGTGTGTATGTGACAGAATAGATAAATTGTGCAATTCCCAAATTTTACATGCAGACTTGGCCTGTAGGAAGGGGGAGCATATAGGGGGTTTTCTTTAACAGTAAATTGATGTTACTTAATGGCTTTCACACTGCAGGACAGGTGGAATTTTACAACTCTAGTGCTGTATTTTCTGGTAGCACAAACACAGAACCCTTTTATCCCTTGTAGCATGCATAAATGCACATCCCAGTTTTTCCAGTGAATATCTCAATAAACACTAAGTGCAGGTTTTTTCTCAAGATACTGCTGTTTGAGGTCCCTGATCTTGCTGTGAGATCTGTATTGGCAGACCGTGACTCCTGTGTGGAGTAGGGATGTTAAATATTGGTTAATTGAATAGTTGATTAACCTCATGAATTCTTATCGGTTACTCGGCTATTCTATAGTCCCCAGGGTAGGGGCCGGTAACCAGTGCACTCCGGCCCCACTCCTGAGTAGCCCCTTGCCACTCTGCGCTGCTGCCTCTGTATCAGAGGTAGCAGCGTGGAGTGCCAGGCGGGAACTGGTCCACAAGGGGAGCCCGTTTAAAAACCAGCTCTCCTCGCAGACTGGTGGCCTGTTGCCCAGTGCTGTTGCCTCTGATACAGAGGCAGCAGTGTACGACGGGGAGGTTGCCATAGAGCAGCCCCTGTCTGACAGAGGTGGTTTCTCATCTCACAGAGCAGCCTCTGTCTGCGGTGAGCCCAGGCTGCCACGGACAGAGGCTGCTCTGCGGCAGCCTCCCCTGGCTCCTCCTCCCCCATGTGCTGCTGCTTCTGATAGCGGCAGCAGTGCGGGGGACAGTGACAAGCAGCTCCTTCCTGCCCCCGCCTCTGTAGGAGGCAGCAAGAGGGGGCAGTCATGTCTGTGGAGCCGGCATGTGCAAAGAGTTAACTTAAAAGCCAACTCCTTGAATGTATCTGCTCCCGCCTGTCCCCCTCACCCTCCACGCTGCTGCCTCTCTATCAGAGGCAGCAGCATAGGGATGGGAGGAGGGCAGGCGGATCCGGTGCTTGTGGGGAGCTGACTTAAAAGCAGGGGCAGCAAAGGTGGAGGAATGTGTGTAGTTGACAGGATTAGCCGATACACCCAGGTTTATTGGTTCATCATGTAGTCATCCACATGCTGACATCCCTATAACATAGAGGACTGTATAAGGAAACATTTAGTATTTTTATGTTTTAAAATGTAATATGAAATTGTGTTCCCTCACATTCAGGATGATTTCTCAAAACAGGTGCAGCTCGAAGATCATCAGTTACATTTGTTGACAGGAAGGAATAGCGAGGCCCGACTATCTGCACTAGCTTAACTTTGCCATTGGGACTGTGTGAATTTGGGGCAGTGATCAAAACAAATGTCTTGTGGCAGTAGCCTGGACTTTTCTTCTATTGCCATAGATGTCAGGGCATGAGATAAGGAAAGGTGTGGTGATAGGTAAAACTCTTTCCTTTTGAGAGAGACTGCCCCCCTGTTTTTATTGGTAGAACTAAATATTCAGTAGAAGATTCCAGTGATTAATAAAGTGACTTTACGATGTATTGGAAATGTTCGGTCCTGTCCTATGCTAGACATCCATAAAGGTAGTAAATAAATACAAATATTTAAAAACTAGCTTCTTGGCTTTTAGTTTAGAATTCTGTGAATATTCGAATGTTTTAAGATGGGGCAGTTGAATATCTGTGTATTTGTTGCAGTTGAGGGAGTCAGGAAGCTTCATTGTTTGTTTTTACAGCAGTACCAGAAGTTCCCATCAGAAATTGGGATCTCCTTTGTACTGTTAAGTGCTGAACATACAGATACTAAGAGATGATCTGTGTACTGAAGAGCATATAGTCTACATAGATGAGACAGGCAAGAGGTGGCAGGGAAAATAGAGGCATAGGAAAGTTACGTAATTTGTTCAAGGTCACCCAGAAGTTCAGTGACAGAGCTGGGAATAAAGCTCAGAGCTGTTGAACAATGCTGAATCTAAGTATGTGATCGCTTTCCTCAACCCATATATTTCTCAAAGAGGCCACCCTGTGACAGGAACCATGCACTTCCACCAATTGCATGATCACAGTCACTATCTTTTGCATGCCATTACATTATGGTATAATGGTTTTATAAAATAAGTTTTAAAAACTTAAAAAACAATACATAGTTTGGTAGTTTGGTAGCTTTAAAGACTTACAAAATATGTAGATGGTATCATGAGTTTTCATGGGCACAGCCCACATCTTCAGATGACCGGAGTGTTGGATGTCCAGAACCAGAAAGCTCATGATACCATGTACATATTTTGTTAGTCTTTAAAGTACTACCAGACTATTTGTTGTTTAAGTTTTTCCTGTTACAGACTAACTCGGCTACCCCTCTGAAACTTTTTAAGTTTTAAAAGTTAGTTTTAATATCCAAACATAACTTTACTTGAAAACCAAGTCGTGTATGGTCAGGTGTACTTTGTCTCAGTACCTGTGTGGGTCTGTGTGCTCGCGTAATATTAAAACAAGAAAGCAAGAACTGAGCATAGGTGTATGAATTTGAATTTGTTTCTTGTTAATAATCAGCGTGAGTTGGATAAGTAATGCTCCAGACACTCTTTCAGTAGTTCATTCAATGTCTGATTTACTGTGCTTAAAAAAGGTCAGGGTCATGTTATCCAAAATAAAACAAGATGTTTTTATTGTGAATGTTATTTTGACTTTTTTCCTCATCTATTTATATGCAACAACATTCTTGCTACAGATGAAAACCTATGCCGTATGTAGCCTTCTAATGAGTGCAGATGAGAGTGTAGTCAGTAGTCATAAGTTACGTTTCCTCTAGATGCTTTTGCTGACCCTTACTACTTGGAGGTGATATGGTATGTAATGATCTTTGATGTTTTCTGGAGATCAAGTTCCTGAAAACTGAGATTAGGAAGGTTTTAGTTTTCATACATTGCATGACTCATTAAGAAGGACGATCCAGATGTAAAAAATATGTGTATACTCACAATGAATCTGATTTGGTCTGCACTCAGAGTCATTCACAGATCGCTCTTACGTTTTTGCATCTTATTTTCTTACTACTATAACTGTTTGTTCTCTTTCTTATTACTTGTTCATATGTTATTTGTTGCCTGTGGAATCAGGGAACATACGATTGCAGCAGGTACCTAGCTGGTTTTGTTTAAACATAATGCATGATTTATCTAGTTTTATAGGCGTTACAGTGTACTAAAAATGATAGATAGACACTGCCAGGTTTTGCCAGTTTTGACAGTTTTCTCACTATTTTTTTTTTTCAGAAGAATGTGATGTGACATGGTGAACAAAAGACTAATCAAATTTCTCTCTTTCTGTTTTCTCCTCCATCCTGTAATCTTCCATGGTCGGATGATGCATATCTGAATGGTTTTTGTGATGGCATTTCAATTTATGATTATATATAAACACCAGGTAAGAGTGTTATATTTTTTCTTGCTGTGAATTCACATTTCAGACTAATGTGAAAGTAGTAAAGTACCTGTGACTATAAAGTATTTGACCAAAGCTGCTTATTTCCTTTAAAGGAAGACTCCAGTTCTTTTTGTCTAACTGTTCAGTATAACAGATGATAACTTTAGTAAATGCCCTGTGAACTTGCTTTAAAATATTTATATTGCTATCCACTATGACTAAGAAAAGGAATACATACAGCACACATGAAGGTGATTAAAGAAAGCAATAAGTAGAAAGAATTAATATACAGGGCGTCCCCACTATAAGTTGCCCCGGTATACACTGGTTCTGGACTAGTGTCATTGATTCTTGTGGGAACTGTGCCGGTTTAAAGTCCTCCCATTCTCCACTTTTCCATCGTGCAAAAAAAAAAAAAAAAGACCAATTTGCGCAAACGGAAGTCAGTCATGGGAAAAAAAGATTCCCGCTTTATGTCCTTTTGCTGTACGTCCACGTTTTTTTGATCATATGTTGGATGTATAGCAGGGACACCCTGTATATTTTGCACTTTTAAATGCTCAGCGAATCGTAACTTAGAATATATTTAATTCAAAAGACCAGAATCTTGCCATCATGCTGTCTTTCATAAGACATGGAATGAGAGCTCAATTATGTAAAACAGGAGAATAACTATGTACTTCAGTGGGCTAGAATAGAGTCTTTATGCTTGGCCCTAAGGGTACATCTACACAGCAGCGTTATTTCGGAATAGCTGATGTTATTTCGAAATAACAGTGCACGTCTACACAACAAGCCATTATTTCGAAATAATGTCAAGCTGGAAGACTTATTACTCTGACTTCTGTAACCCTCATTTCTCAAGGAGCAAGGGAAGTTGAAAGAAGACTGTTCTTCCTTCGACTGCCTGCTGTATAGACAGCCCCAAAAGCCCAATTTAACCTATTTTGACTTCAGCTACGCAATTGACATAGCTGAAGTTATGTATTTTAATTCGACTTTAGCCCTGCTGTGTAGACATGCTGTAAGAATTCAGGTTACTCCCGGGGGAAGTAATTCATAGCTCTGCTTCACAGAGTATGTATTATTTCCTCCCTCCTCAAACCAGCTCCAATCTGCTGACCTGCAAACTGTAGGATGAAGCCATAAGTTCATCTCTCTCTGTTCCTTTCACCCCCTCTTGTACCCACTGGTTGCACTGTTTCCTCTTCCCCCATGTACCTCTGCTGCAATGCAGGTAATCAGCTGCTTATGGGAAGAAGGGATTTACTTCTTCATTGCCAGGACCTGAATTAGATTGGATTGCATTCTGGACATGTTCAGATAATATGGCTACACAGAACCTCGCTTGGAAAAATAATATTTCAAACTAATCAATTCCAAATGAGTTGTTAAAGGTGTAATACTTTTTTTAACGTGTCAGTCGCTACAGCCAAAAGGAAACAAAAATAGAATCCCTCTCATTTGAAAATGTAATTTAATGTTCTGTTGCTGCTAAGGAAACAGCCAGAGGGGTTTTGCTTGTCTTTCCAGATCACATATTGGTTCAGTGCGCCCTAATAAACTCCTTCCTGGGTGAGTGTCCTATTATTGATGCTCTTGGCATTATTGTGTTATTTTGAGGGGAGGCATGTGACTCCACCCTGATGTATTTAGAAGGTTACTTGAGATTCTTATCCAGGTGATGCCTTGGGTCGTCTCTTCTTTCAGCCCATTTATCCAGTTATGCTTCCACAAGTCCAGCAGGTCAAGGCCAAAATAATGGATCTTTAGCTAGACTGCTATCCAGATAGCTCAGAGTTAATGTTTATGACCTGGGGTGGAGGGGATTCTCAGTTCTAGCTCCATTCCCTGTGAGAATAATGAAGTGGCAGCTGTCCAGTTGAGCATTCCACCAGAAGAGAAGATCTTTTCAAGTGACTGAAAGCTGGATGAGTAGGCTCCTACATCAGCCTCTCTTCTGCCTTGCCTTCCATACAGAGTGTGTGTGGAGGAGGGAAGGGCAGAGTTTTGCTTTCCCATGATAGTTTTCAGCTGGCAGATGGTCTCTTTACTAGGGATGCAAACGATTAATCGGTTAACTGGTAAGCCTTGCCCATGAAGGGGTGAGGCTTACTGGTTGTGGTTAACCTGTAGGGGTTGGAGTAGCTCCCTGCTTGCCCTGGGCAGGGGGCTCCTCCAGCTCTGCAGGGCCTGCCTGAGCAGCCCCTGGTCATGGCAAGTCCGCCCCACCCTCACCCCCACCCCACCCCACTGCGGGTTACATGCTGGCTCCCCGAGAGTGGGGCTGGATGTAGCGGCCCCTGCTAGCCCTGCTCATGGGGAGCTGGCTTGTCCCACTCCTGGGGAGGTGGCTTTGTTGCCACAATGGGCAGGAGCTGCCCACTCCGCTCCCAGAGAGGTGGTTTCGCTGCCGCAGCGATGTCTCCTCTCCGGGAGCCAGGCGGGCGAGAGCTGCCGGCTCCACTCCCGGGGAGAAGAGTTCTCTGCGGCAGCTAAGCCACCTCCCCAGGAGCCAGGCTGGCAGGCACTGGCGTCCCCACTCCTGGAGAGGCTTTGCTGCAGGCTCGGCAATATAAAGCAAAGCTTGCAGAGCCCGCAGTGCTTGTAACTGTGTAGCCGCTCAGATCTTTAGCGGCTACACCGTTACTGTATTAAATGCTTTTTAACACCCTTAACCTCCACCTGCCCAGTCGGAGTACACACTGTGCCTTTGTCTGGGCCTAATCTTGCATCTGTTTGAACTGGTGACTCTTGTCAAAGGTCCCTTTAACTTCATTTGTGCAGGACCAAGTGTTCCATGGCATAATGAAATAGTATTTAAACCAGTGCTCTGGCCATTGCTATTAAAGGGCGACAGCATCAGAAGCCGTGTTCTCATCCCCTCCCTTGCTGCACACTGGCACAGGCAAAACAGAGACCTAACACTATGGGGCCATTCAGAACGGTTCTTATGATTTCCCCTTCCCTTCGTGTCCCTGATGAACCCAACTGCCTTGGATCCACTGTCCTCACTGTGGATCAGCTGGCCAAACTCAGAAAATTGATCAGATCCCTTTATATTTTAAGGGGTTTCAAATGGAAAATCCGGCATCTACCTTTCCCACTCCCCAAGAAAGAACTGAGTTTCCTTCCATAATAATTTTATCCACAGAACTCTAGGAGTTGGTCGACACACAGTGCTATTAACCTAAGTCCCAGCTCAGCAGAGAGAGGATGAAATACGGCAGCTTGTTTATTGCACGTGTTTATGGCTTGTGCTTGTTTACTGCATGGTACAATCCAGTATGGCATGGAGCGAGACACGAGTCATGATGTTTCTCCTTATAGAGCATGTCGCACATGAATCCGACTTTCTATTAATATAACTGCCTATTTTGGCCATATTACTTATTACCCCTTCCTGCCATGACAGTACTGAAACCTCTTGCCGCTGGCATAAGTTAAAACATTTGGCCCTCTGTTTAAAAGTGTTGGCACCTACCATCCTCCCTTGCCATGATGCACTATGTGGAGTAACTACCAGTAGAATGAATGCCACTGAGGTATGTGTAATGTCAAGGGAAGAGTAGAATGGCTTAGGACAGCAAGAGGTCATCATCATCACACAAGAAACAATATTTCCCAAAGTCTGTCCCTAGGAAGTATTTTCTATTAACATAAGTAGAAGTATATTCCATACCTTTGAAAAGAGGCAGTCAGGTAATATGTAATTCTACTGTGGGTAAGTCTACACTGCAGAGTTTTTCCCGAAAAACTATACTTACGTCCACATTGCTATTGCGTTCTTTCGACAGAAAGTCGAAAGAACAGAGGGCCATTCCGTCCACAGTAATCGCAACTTAAATGCGAGATAGCATCCAATCAATGTCCAATGCCTTTTCGTTTTGCTTTTGCGGTGTGGATGCTCTCTTTTGAAAGAATTTTTTTCCAGAAAAGCTTCTTCAAAAAGAAGCCTGCAGTCTAGATGTAGCCCGTGTCAGTAATTCTGTATCCTCTCTCTTCTCTGCTGTGCCCATAAGCTATTTCTGCATCACCCTGGCTTTTTCCAGGGCTTCCATCCAAACAGTGACCAAACCAATCCTTCTTTAGCCTATAAGATGGGATGAGATCACATCCCAAGGTGGTCTGGCTGCCAGTATGTTGTTTTTCAAAGTATTGTGACCTTGTCAGAATAATGGAAAATCAAGAAGTATACTGGTTAGAATTAGATATAATATTGATTTCCTTTTCTTAAGCAGGCAGTAAAGCGGGACAGTAGAATCTCTTTAATCTCTTTTAGCAGAATAAATCTAAATCTAAAGGTCAGCTTTTTGTCATGGCATTTATTATCATTAAAGTGATTAAGAAGTTGGTTCTTGGCTCCAGAACTGTCACCCTTTCCTCTAACCTTGTTTGGTTTTAAAAATCCATAATTTTTGGACTCATAGGCCAGAGAGGCCAGAGAGGCCAGCTTAATGCTAGCAGCAACACTGGTAGAAATTGTACTAATATTTGGTTGTTATGGAATAATGTTTTAATTGTGTGTTATTTTCAAAATTAAAAATTTCATTGCATAGAACTATCTGTTCTTCCCTCCCTCATTACTATGGAAGCCGTATGTCTCCCATGAGTTAATATCAGTTAAAGTTTCTAGAATCTTTAGACATCTTAAACCTTCTAACCTGCTCCTCTACTTTTTACTCTGTTTTTGAATTGAGGTCAAGTGTGTTGTGGTCCCTCTGGGATGATCGCATATTTTTTTCTCCAATTGATGGCGCATTTACCACAAGCACAATATGAATTACAAGTAATGCACTTTTCTTTAATAATATTTAACCTTTTTTTCTGCTCTGTTCTTTAAAAGGCAGTTAAACAATGGTCACAGCTGTGACTCTCTGTGACTCATAAAAGTGGTAAACAAAATAAATCCTACCTAACCAGCATATGATCTGAAAGGAGCCTCTGCTAGCTCACCTTCATGCCAAGTGCCAGTCTGGATATCAGAGCGCCATGAATCAAATATATTTCAGTACTTTTTACAAAAGATTTTTTCCTTTCTCTAAGCCTCATGCTTCATCTATTTGTCATTTTAAGAGAAGGATATATAGAAACGGGGTTATCCTTTGTAGTTACCCAGGCCATGCACCCCCCTCCCATGCCTCCTGCCTAAGGATGGGCCTCCTGATTGTTAAGCATAGACTATTCCTTAGTGTTCCTAATTCAGAATTGTTAGCTCTGTCTGGTTAAAGGTATTGCTGATAATTAAACACTTGAAGGAATTAAGGATGTTAAATATCGACTAACTGACTAATCAAATAGTTGATGCATATTTGCACTGACTATTCGATTAGTCGATAGAGTCAGCTCTCGGGCTTCACACGGCCCCACCTCTTTGAAACACCACAAGGAGCCTGACGCCAGGCTCCCCGCGGAGTTTCAAAGCCGCAGCACCGCAGGGAGTCCCCAGCTGATCCTGGGCTCCATGCACCGTGTGCAGCCTGGAGACACCCCAGCTGGCCCCAGGCTGCACGCGGCATTTCAAAGCGGCAGCGCCGTGTGGAGCCCGGTGTCTGGCCCCAGGCTTGAAGCGGCACTGCCACTTTGAAATACCCCCTCTTCTTCCCTCCCCTTGCTGCCACTTTCTGATAGAGGCAGCAAGGGGGGGAGAAGCGACTAGTGGACTAGCCTGTCGACTATCCAATAAGCATTTGCTTATCGGATAGTCGACTAGTCCTTCACATCCCTAGAAGGAATTCAATAGGAAGGTATTAAAAAAGCCATCCTGTATTGCAGCTTAATAGTTTTAAATAGAGCAGAAAAAGAAAAAGCCCTTCCCCTAGAAATCTTGTGTTTATGTAATTCCACCTTGGGGCATGCAAAAGAGGAGTGGGGCTGTTGGCCTTACGATTTACACTGGAACATGTGAATTGCCAGACCCGATTAGAGTGTAGGCCCATTTAGCTAAGTGTCCTCTCTCTGACATTGGCCAGCGCCAGATGGTTAAGAGAAAGGTGTAAGAACCCAGCAGTAGCAGGTGTGGGATATTGTGTCCCCCACCATAGATCTCATTGTGGTCTATATATGAGCTTGGCATAAGCCCAGAAGCAGGAGGTTTGCTGTCTTAATATGATGATGATTTTATGCTCTGAGAACTAAAACCCTGAGCCTACTTAAGTGTCCAAGCATGACAGAGAAAAGAAGCCTATCGAATAAGAGGAAACCTTAGGTGGGCCCAATAGCAGTAGCTTGATTGCACCAGCATCTATTGCAGCCTGATATAATGTAGCAATGTGAATGACTTGAAGGCATCTCATGAAAATAAGGAAAAATTAATCAGACCCTCTAAAGTAATTAAATTCTTTCTTTGACTTAAGCTTAAGGTCTCTGGAATGTGGTAAAGAATGCCCCACCCATCTAAATGAGTATTTTTGTTTAAAATCTGCATATAAGTTGTAAAGAAGGCCAAGCAACAGTTACACTTCTGATAAGAGACACGGAACAAAGTCATAAGATTTTTTTGTTAGCATAGGAATGACACAGTAGTGCACAGCACAGGGCTGGCTGCTGATAGCATATCCTGAGATCAGCAGCAGTGGTGCATAGGAGAAGAAAGCAAACAAAACGGGATGTTTGTTTCAGCTCCATTAGAAAAGTAGACAAGAGAAAGACACGTTTTCTAAAGGGTGGGGAAAGAGAGGCTGGATCCATAGAAATGCAGTTGACTTTTGTGAGCTTTTTATCAGGCCCATAATCGATTGGAAACCAAATTAATTTCTGTGCTCCAAACAGGGAATTACAAACAATGGTGAGCTTAAGTAAATGAAAAATAGTTTTAAGGGATGCACTTGCCATTTGCCCCCTTTCTCTGCGGCAGATGATTGACTTTGACAGAAGAGACAAGATTATTTCCTTACTATAATTAAGTTTTGACTCTGTGCAGGAGCTGTTTCCTTTCTAAAAAAGAAATGTTCACATGCTCAGCAAGTCAAGTGGTCTGATTCATTGAACATTCTTGAATGCTTTGTAATCAGGGTAAAAGACTAATCGTCATGCTGTAATAAGGCCAGTGTCATTGGTCACTGAATTATTATTATTAGAATAGCTAGGCAGTAGGATAAGCTGCAAACACCAGTTATGGAATGGACATCCTGGGAGGTACTGTATTTGAGGCTGAGGCAAGATTCCTACATATTAGGGATGGGTTAAGAGCAATGAAAATGTGTCCTGACAGAATCGGGGGCAGGGGATGGACTTACTGGTTCTTTGCTGCCGTAAATTATACAGAGTATAGTATCGCCATGTAACTTTTATATTAGAAGAGAGATGGGGATCTCACACCTCAGCTTGTAGGGGCATGCAAAGGCAAAGATGGCTCTAAGCCATCTCTGTGTTCCCCTTAATCTTGTGGATACCTAAAGGACAAATTAACCTTGGTTGCAAGTTAAAAGCAGACTAGCCTCAGGTAGAGTAGTCCTCTATCCTGCCAGCTGAGGACAGTTGTAGAACATTGTACTTTAGACCTGCACCCACCAACTTCATCATGACCACCGAATGATACTGACGTGCACCCTGAATTGAGGTGTGTGGAAAGTAAGGTCAGGCTGGCATATTACTTGGTAAACTGGGTTTCCACTTACCCAAGTTTTCCCCATATCACAGGAACCCTTTTCATGGCACCTTTATGATCATTTTTCTTCAGTACTTGAGAGGGAAGGGGAATTGTTCTGAGCTGATACTAGTTCTTATTAAAACCAGTGTCTAGCAATCAAACACCAGTTGGCTTGTTATATTCAATCCAGAAGATCAGCAATGACATATCGTCTGTTCAGTGTTCATATTAAGATCTAAGGGCAAAGCTATACTTTGGATAAATATTAAGGGACTACGGCAGGGGTTCTCAAACTTTGTGATACCGGACCCCCCTCTAAGTTGCTCGCGACCGCCCCAGGGGGTCGGGACCCACAGTTTGAGAAATGCGGGACGAGGGAATTGTGTAGAGTACCATGGCCTCAATCAGGACTTATGCTCACAGGACATTTTTGGACTGACTTGGGCAGAACTCACAAAAGAAAATGTTTTTTGTGGTACACAGTGCGAGATGAAACTTGATACGTGTACTGAAACTAGGCTGATATGTTGGCAAGTTTAGTAGTTCAGGCCGTGAGCTTCTGGAGTGTAAATGATCCTTGTATACACGGCCCTAGTGCTGCCTCTGGAATTGACATACATTTCAGTGAGGAGTGGTCTAGGGAAGTCTAAGGCTCCTATGTTGCAGTCCTGCAGGCACTCACATACACAAGTTGCTTTACCCTCATGATTTCAGTGATGAAAATTAAAGCTTTAATACCAGAATAAAATAAATTATGGCCATTTGAAGACCAGACTTAGCAGTGAATGTCATTCAAAACCTGTTAGCCTGGGCATTTTGAAAACTTGTCTTATTATCACTAGTAGTTAGCCAGTGATTAGAGTTCAAAATCAGATGGTTTCATAGCCTTCAGTACAATTTACTAATCAGTAGTTAGGAGAATTATATCATTGACTGATAGTGACAATAGATAAGTAAAGGGCCCAGAAATGTTTGTTATAAAGTTAATTTTAAGGATTTAAAACTGTGTGTTGAGATTTTCAAACCCGCCATATGAACCTATGTAGTATAACTGAAAATTTCAGTCCTTTGTCTTTATTCATATAAAATACATGTTTCTGTTACCAGTGTCTCTTCTTGGTGCCCCCGATAGATCAGTTTTTACCACATAGTGCCATGAAAACTGTGAACACTGTACAAAGTTTGTACTGTTTTCATTTGTACCATTAAAAGCAACGACTAGAGTCCCTTATGTCGCCTCTCAAAATACCCCACCCAAAATCTAGGTGAAAATAACAATGAGGACCTCTCAGATGTCTCATAAAGATACCTTCAGAGTATGCCTACTCATTGTTTAGCGAAGAGGTGTAGCCTGAAGCTCCTTGGTAGGTCTAAGGTGACATCCATCCATCGTTTCAATTCTGGGTCCTGATTCTTGGGTCTCATCTGATCCTTAGCTTTTTTAAGTTGTGCTGGCTGTCATGATCTTGCTCACTGTGTCTAGGTGGAACCAAGTAGTATGGCATAGAGTAAGCTTCCCTTTGTAGCTCTCTGATCCTGCTGTAGCTCCATGGAGTGACAGTCCTATGCTGGATTTGAGCAACCTAAAAGCTGTTCTCATTTCTGCCACTTCCAGGTGGGCCCCGTGGGTAGAGCTCAGTGAAAGGTGAGCAAACAATTATAATCGGAAGAGAGATACAAATACCTCTGTTGTGGGCATTGTAAAATGCTGTTCAGGGCTGGGGTGGAGGAGCAGTTTACTAGAAGTACTCTTTTTTAGATCAGCACCTTTTCTTTCTCTGTAGTAGGGAGTAAAGCCTACATCAACTTTCATACAGATGATTGCAGAGAAAGGCTGATGGGTGACACGTATTGGCCACCAAATTATTTTCCTCTCTGCACCAAAAGAAAGAGAAGAAAATATAAGATGCCAGCTCCCTCAATGCGTACGTGGTTCTTTATCTTTCTAGTGATACATGTGGAGGTATTTATGGGAAAACTGAGTCATGAAACTAAGAATGAATTTAACCATCATCAAGTACACAATCAAGATTAATTTTTCCTTAGTCTTCTACTTCACCATGTGGTGAAATCTATTTTTGCATCTGTTGGTTTCTAACAATGCCAGCACACAGCCCTTTTTGTAGCCTGTTTGACATATTTATAAATCCCTACTGGCTTTTAATAGAAGCAAATTTGATTTTTATTGATGTTCTGTCAGGGGCACAAATTCAGTGAGTTGGTTCTTCTTCCAGATGCCAGTAACCAACTGCTAGAATAAGAACTGTGTTTTCGGGGTGTTATACAATTCTGTACATCACCTGTGTTATCCATTTTGTTGTTGATTGTTATGAATAAATATTTGTCTATAGTAGTATCTGGAGTGTCGGGGGCCATGAAGGTAGATGGTATCCCAACAAGTTTACAATATGACAAAGGGTGGGAGAAGTCATAAGGGCACACAACAGATCAGTGACAGAAATGAGAACAGAATCCAGAGTCTCCCGAGCGCCAATCCAGAAAACAATATTCTGTGCTGGATAATATCTTTGCATTGTAGCATTGGAATTATATGGAGAAAAAAATGCAGAAACACTATTTTAGAGCATGACCTGATACTATTTTAGTTTATTAAGACTTACTTTTCTATAATCTCAATCAGCTATTTGTACTGAGTGCATAGATGAAACTTGATCTTAAAATTCACAGATTGTTAAAAAAAGTTTGTTTATTTATCTGCTACTCTTTTTGTAGACTGAGACTATAAAAGTCTCAGCTTTATCATGTGCTGGGCACCATTTCCATGGAAACAGGTGTCATTTATTAACTTAATCTTTGTCCAGTGAAATAAGAATTCAGAGACTCTTCACTGCATTTGTTAAGGTTGGGAAAAGCATTTATAATTTTGATTCCTCTTCGTGTAAAGTAACAGTCTCTTGCAGACGTGGACAATAGGTGGCTCGTGGTCCGCACGTGTTTCGCCAGGTTACCCCTGACAGGCTACCAGATTCTCTTATTTATTTGCACATCTGCAGGTACTGCTGCTCTCAGCTCCCGTTGGCCATGGTTTGCTGTACCCAGCCAATAGGAGCTGTGGGAACTGGTGCAGGCTGGGCTACTACTTCCTTTAGATCCTATTGGTCAGGAATAGCAAACCACAGCCAATGGGAATGACAAGCTGTACCTGTGGACGCGCAGATAAATACAATATCTGATGATCAGTTGGGGCTAACACTGTTGAATTGCATCTACCCTGCAAACTGTCTCTTCCCCCCCCCTTCCCCCCCGCCCCAGTTAGGGTTTAACAAAACTATTGAGGGTTTTTTTTTTTTTTTGTTTGGTTTGAAAAATGCACCATGTCTAGTATTACTTTAATTTCATAGCCTACCTTCAAACTGATGGTTTCAGTAGGATGGATGTACAGTTTAGAGAGGTAGGGTAATGGCACATTTTCAAACAGTGCATAAGGTTTGTTTAACAGCAATATTAATAATTATTATATGTGTGTATTCTTGGCATCTTGGGGCACTGTGGTACTAGGCACGGTATAAGCATGTACATATGTGTTACTATTGTAGTATTTGACCTAGGCGACAGGGTGTTTTATTGGCTATAGCAAATTCATACCCATATGGCTATATTTATTATTACCTGGTTTTCTTTCACTTCATTAATTACATTTCTGTTTCTTACCCTTTTGGCTTAATATTGCTGCTCTGAACAAAATTGTTTTTTCCTACAAACTGCTTTACTCTAAAATGTTTCAAGGATTTGCTTTGTGTAAAGGGGTAATAAAGTTCTCATTCATTTCCTGTAATACAAAATGTGCAATTCAGTATGTTTAAAAGGGAACATGTTAAAATGTAAGCACTGGAGATAATGTCTTAAAGTATTTGTAGGTTGGGTTAATTAAAAATAAGCTTCATTTCACAGTGAAATATCATATAGGAGTGCCAATCAATGAAAAATAGATGTACAGGCTTCTGAACGTATTTTTTTTTTTATTATTATTGCATTGCTAGACATGCCTTTTAGTAGCTGTGTTTAGGGCCAGATTTTGCCACCGTTTGAATCATAGAATCATAGAGCTGGAAGAGACCTCAGGAGGTCATCAAGTCCAGCCCCCTGCCCAAGGCAGGACCAATCCCAACTAAGTCAACCCAGCCAGGGCTTTGTCAAGCTGAAACGTAAACACTTCTAGGGATGGAAATCCACCACCTTCCTAGGTAACCCTTTCCAGTGCTTCACTAGCCTCCCAGTGAAATAGTTTTTCCTAATATCCAGCCTAGACCTCTCCCACTGTAACTTGAGACCATTGCTCCTTGTTCTGCCATCCATCACTACTGTGAACAGCCTTTCTCCATCCTCTTTGGAACCTCCCTTCAGGAAGTTGAAGGCTGCTATCAAATCCCCCCTCACTAGTCTTCTGCAGACTAAACAAACCCAAATCCCCCAGACTCTCCTCATAGGTTAATTGAGTAGCAACTGGCTGTGACTAGACCTTCTGAAATAAATCTCAACGTAGGGCATGTCTATACTATGGAAAAGATCGACCCTCTGGAGGTGTAGACCCCCAAATTGAACACTGAGGGCAGTCCCCGCTAGCGTCCTGTGCTCCTCGTTCAGTGTAGACCCCGCAACGGGTTGGCTTAAGGTAAACTGAATCCAGCTACATGTTTTGCATAGCTGGATGGTGAACCTTAAGCCGACCTGCCTGGTCTACTGTAGACCAGGCCATACAGAGCATTGCATTACCAGAATGTGCTCTTGCAGTGGTTTCATCGTAGTACTTACATTCCTTTGAGTCGACTTGCAGAGTAAGGGACTGCTCCATATGTGGGTGGCAGAATCTGGCCCTTACAGGTGGTTTTTTTTAAAATAAATATCTACTTGGCTCTCGGCCTGATCCAAAGACCTGTGCAGTCAGTGACAGCCAACTCACTGAGTTAGTGGGCTGTGGATCAGTCCATATAGTAAGGTGGTGAGACCTGTATGAAAAATCCCTCTTTTGCAACCTCATGTTTTAAGCCAAAATTGTTCTGTAACATGGAGCCCTCACTTGTCTTTGCCTGCATCCATTAAGAATACTTTGGGTTGTTTTCATTTTAAAACCAGCCTTGTGGAAGCCTCTTTGCAGGGACAATTGAGCCTAGGGTAGGGGGTGAAATGGGGAGAGCAACCTGGTCTCTTTCAGATTTACTCCCATGCTGCTTCCCCCTTTGTGCTTTCAGAGGCTGGCAGAAGCTGATGGGGGTTGGGTAGCAGATACGAAAGATTCTCATGCAGCCACCCCTTCCCCCTGTGATTAGGTTTTGAGGGTTTAACAGAATGGTGTCCCAGCTTCCTCCAATGGAGAGGAATATATTTCTACACTGCAAACTCCACACAGAGAGTAAATTCTATAGAGGAGAGTGGGGCCCAGGTAGAGAAGAATTCTGCACCCCCTGATTAAAAAGATCATTTGGTGAACCATATGCTTTTTGTGGATCCCATGAGAGGGTGCTGCACAGAAGGCTTTGGGAAGGGGTAGATGGTGGGTTTGTGACAGAGACAGACAGACTAGGCACATTTTAAACCTAGCTCTTGTTTTTCCCACATGTAGCTGTGTTCCCTGTGTTGTATACAGTCACAATTTCCCATGCTGCTGTTAATAACATACCTTTGTAATGTATGAAACATGGGTTATGCTACTTGCTTACAGACCACCATGTGGTACAAATGAATTGATTTGTATTATGTCAGATCTTATGAATTACTAATTGGTTAACTAAGGTAATTCAAAACGCATTTCTTCTCCAACTGTGTATTAGGTAATATCTTCTAGGGATCATTAGAAGCATAGTATAATTCTGATTTGCTTTGTAAGTCTGTGGTAGCCTGGCTGTGTCTTTAGCTTGCCAATCATCCATTGTGTTTCTTCGGAGCTGTTTGCCCACCCAGCATGGTATTTTCTTGCAATAGAAAGTCCAGATTTCTGCAGGACTGTCTCTTGTCATTAAGTGATTACCTATCATAAAAATTATACTCTTATTTTTCCCAGTTTTCGCTTTTCATGGTCATTCCTGCACTTCCAGACTCACAGTAAATAAAGCATTCCTATTTCAATAGAAGACAAATGCAAAAGTCTTGCAAGTCTGAGGATTAGTTTGTAGAGAAATTGGCATCTCTGATTATCCCTCTCAGCTAACGTTATAGCAGGATTTCTATTCTAAACACCTTCTGGAGATGTTGAAACTAGGGATGTTAGATAACATGTAATTGAATAATTGTGTAACCGCATCAGAGGCACCAGTGCGGGATGATAGGCAAGAGGTGGTCCGCAAGGGGAGCCAGTTGTATCTCTGAATTTTTGTGCTACTGTATTCTCAAGGCAGAGGTTCTGTTGTAATGTATAAGATTTGTATTACTCTTCTTCCTGATTGAAAATTAAGAGGCTTGGGTAACAGAAAGGAATAGTGATCCTAACTATTTATAGACCAAGAGATGCAAAATGAAAAAGAATGGTGATACCAGGTTATCAGAGCAGTAATGTCTTGGGGGAGATATGGCTGGTGTCGAGATTTAACCACCTCTGTTCAAGACAAACAGGTTTGGTGTAAACTTTGTAAATAAATACATTACATTACATGATGTCCTGCTTGTCACTGAATTCTCTATCCATGGGAAACTGACTTGTTACAAGACCCCAAACCTGCCTTGTGATAAAGGGAGCGGAACATTGTTTTGTGTTGCACATGGAAAATTGCTTTGATATACAATCTGTTTTGTAATATAAAACAACCTTTCCTTTCTACTCACAACATACTATTAGTATTTTTGCTGTATTTAATAGAGACCATATTAAGCTTGCATAAGATCACAGATTATGAGTTGTTTGTTATATAAATACATGTCTCATATATTGATATTTCAGAACAGACCTTTTCATTACACTGTTTAATTCTCCAAGGAAACAATTTCACAGGGCTAATTTGATCATGAAGACGTGGGGTGGTTCTGTTGTGAAATGTACTCATTCATACTTTGACACAATTGTCATCGTTCTCTATTTGTTATTGTCTTCTCTGGCTTTGATTAAATTTGCCTTAATTGATCGTAGACTAGGGAAGAACAATGAATGTAGAGGCAATCATTATTTTGGGATGAAAAGGACATCACAGTGCTTTAGACTTTCATCAGTGAAATATGTTAGCTTGCTACATCAACAATTGACGCAGTGAGATGTGTAGCTACTTAGCTGGGATGTTTTATTGACAAAACTTACAGAAGAAAGCTCTGATAATTGCAGCATGAATATTTCCTTTATTTCATTGTAAGAGGACTGCTGTGTGAATATTTAGGTGAAAATATACAGTTATTCATGACTTCCTATTTATTCTAACTCTGCATGGCGTTAAACTTAACTGGAAAAAAGGATTATGTAAAACTGATTGGAAGAGAGACTATCAGTAATTAAATTGTTTCTCTTTATCAGTTGCCTTCAATCATATTAACAGAATTAGCATATTGATTTTAATTCATTGCACTGTACAGTTCCTGTAGTTTAAAAAAAAAAAAGTCCAAACAAGCCCATAGCCTTAGTGAGCGAGTAACAAAACATCTATTGTAAAGCAGCTAAGTCTGAGATCAGTATTTGATTATTAAAAACAGCCTTGCAGTTTGGACATGCATGGTGGTTTGGATGATGTAGGAAGTGCACTTCAAGCAGCATTATTGCTATATGAAGGAATATTCCTCTTAGCTCTGGGCAAGAATCTTACCCCCCTTTCTAGGGTTTGTGTCAGCTGCTTCCAGGGTAGCATTGATTCTCTCCTGGACCATGGTAAGCACCTCATGCACCTTGAAGAACTAGTCCTTATAAGCCCCATGTTTCATTAAATATAGGTGGTTGTTCTCCCTTCCAGCATGTTTTCTCTGACAGGAAGGTCCCAATCCTGCGAAAAACTGAGTGCCCTCAGCCCCTGCATAAGTCATGGGGGGGGTGGGGTGACACACCTAAGCATGTCTCAGGATTACATGCTATATTTTCTTCTTTTCTCACTTCTCACTACATCCCTTTTCCTGATACTGCACTGCCTAGGCAGCTACCTGAACCAAAACATTTCTTCCTTGCTAATACAAAATAGTCTGAGACACCAATACATTTTACTTTAGAAGGAAAATATAGAGAATTTGAATCTTCAGCTACAAGATCTTCTTCAAGGCTACGGCTATTCTGTAGCGCTATTTCAGGATACCGGAATATTCTGAAATAACTATCCCGTGTCTTCACAGCAAGCCGGTTATTTTGGTCTCACTATTCCAACATCCCTGTAAACCTCATTCCACGAGGAGCAAGGGATGTTTGGCAATAGCGGGTAATTTCGAAATTTGGCACTGTGTAGACAGTGCCAAATTACAAAATAAGCTATTTCAAAATAAGATCAAAGTAAGATGTGCAATTTGCATATCTTATTTCTAACTATGGTGCAGTGTAGACATAGCCTTATGCAATCACACACTAACAGATTATTCAGTTATGATTTTTTTGTGAGTAGTTACCTTTATGTCATAAAAGATTTTAAACCCCCAACTCCACCAAAAAGCTATTGTCCAGATTCTGAAAGGACTTTGTGCTGTACTATGAATGAGAATGATGTATACTATAAAAGGACAGTAATGTATCTATTTCTGCTCATGGTCTGTGCAGTTATGAGTGCTTGCTTAGACTCCATATTGATGAGCATATATGAATGCTTGGATGGATATATGTCAGATTCTCTCTTTTTGACTAGTTGAGTCATTTCCGTTAGATTTCTTGTAGTGTCCAATGTCAGAACACCCAGTACAACATAAATTCATGCTAATGTTTGATCTAAGGAGGACTTCAGACAAGCTAGTCATTTGCTGTAGTGTTAGAAGTATCTTGTGCATGCTCTGTTGGCACTTCTAAACATTATGGGATCATAAATCTTGATAATCATCACAGAGGCATGATCTTTGATGTTGTCACTGCAGTTAGAATGAAATCCTATCCTGCTGAAGTCAGTGGCAAAGCTCCCATTGGCTTTAATGAAGCTAGCTTTTCACACTTAATAGATAAACTCTGAATTAACGGTGGTTGAAAGTGCTAGATAAGAGCTAGGTAGGAGATGGCTTTTTTTTTTCAATCTGTTGTTGTGTGGTTCCTTATGCTATGCAGGTTCTCCCCGCAGTTCTACCAGTGCATTTTAGAAACCTGGTGTGTAACACTGCTGTTCTAGGTCTATGTTGTTTTCACATGGTGAATCCATAGCACCTCCCTGCTGTTCTCCAATGGCTCAGTTTCCTGATTGCTTTTAAGACCAGTTAATCATTAGAATGTGAAAATCCCGGCTACCACATCTCTGATTATTTTTAAATAAAAATGATCAAAGATCCAGGGTAGAAAGGAGAGGCTTTTCATCTGAGACTTTTCTTGATTGGTTTAAAGCTATGGCTTCTTAGCATGAAAATGACATTTGGAATCAACCTGTGGAACTCCTTGCCAGAGGATGTTGTGAAGACCAGGACTTTAACAGGGTTCAATAAAGAGCAAGATAAATTCATGGAGGTTAGGTCTGTCAATGGGTATTAGCCAGGATGGATAGGAATGGTGTCTCTAGCCTCTGTTTGTCTGGAAATCAGTGACAGGAGAGGGATCACGTGAGGATTACCAGTTGTGTTCATTCCCTCTGGGGCATCTGGCATTGGCCACTGTTGGCAGATAGGATACTAGGCTAGATGGATATTTGGTCTGACCCAGTATGGCTGTTTATATGTTCTTATGTTTTATTTCATAACCCACCTTATAGCTTGAGATTTGATTGCATTGCTATTGTGAATAGTTTTTACGTACAATTCAGTAGTGACTTGTTATTTTTATCTGTTGGCACAGAGTTTGCTGATTGATCTGGACTCAAGCCAGAGAAATCTTTCAAATAGGATGGTTTTATATAAAGCAGTTTTAATAAGCAATTCAATGAAACCTTTCATAAAAAGTAACAAAAGCAAGAAGGCGTTGTGCTCAGAGAACATGACTGATGCATCATTCAAATGAACATTGAACAATGCTAGATCATGTCGGTCATTGGAACCTACTTTGGCAAGGTTACGTAAAAATTGCTTAATTTATTCTGCAGCCAGGAGTGCTGTTGTTCTGCTTAGTTGTTCTATAGAAAGCAGGTTTGTGTGTTGTTTGAAAGATTCGAAATTAGCTGGTGTTGGAGCAACCAGCATTTGTTTCAGTTTCCAGATAGCTTTGAGTCTTTCACATTTTGCATTTTTCTTAGGATGAGAACAAGGCCCTAGCTAATAGACAGTGCTTCACCTGAATTCCTCCTTTTCCATTCAGTGTGTCTAAAATAGCAATATCAGCTAGAGTTGGGCAACAGAGTTCAGCACATGGAATCATGTTCTGATGTTATATAGAAGCCATTTGTAAATACTGTAGTAATAGTAGCCCAGTGTCTGAGAGTCTATAACGCCGAAATGCTGGCTGTTCCCTCTGGGCGGCCCGTGCTGCATGCGGAGTGCGGGGCCCAAACGGCCGCTTGCGCCGCTTGCTCCCCACGGCGGCCGGCGCAGAAGTCAGCCGAGCGCCACGGTGGGAGGTGAAGGGGGGGTGGTGACGTGCGGCGTGACAGCGGCTCCAGGCCCCGGCCCCTGGCCGTGAACATCACCACCCCGCCCCCCTTCGCCTCCCGCCGTGGCGCTCGGCTGACTTCTGCGCTGCTCATCCAGGCCGCCGCGTGGGAGCAAGCGGCACATGCGACCATTTGGGCTCCGTTCTCCCCATGCCGCCGAGTGAGCCCAACGGCCATTTGGCTCCGTGGTCCCAGTGAGAGGCAGGAGGGGAGGAGAGGTGAAAGAGAGAGAGAGAGAGAGAGGCAGGAGGTGGAGGAGAGCTGAGGGGGGGGAGGCAATAAGAGGAGGAGAGAGAGAGAGACGGAGCGAGAGACCGGAGGCTCAGGAGAGAAGACCGACGTGGAGGAGAGACCTGAAAATCCCGTCTTATGACGGGCTAATTGGGTAGTACTGTAATAATGCTTGATTCTTTGTACGGGTTGAACCTCTCTAGACCTGCACTCTCAGGAGCTGACTGCGGCCGAACCAGAGAATTTATTTATGGATATGGCTGGACTAGAGAGGTTCAACTTGTAGTATGTTTCACCAAAGAATTCCCAATTGCTTTTAAGCAAAAATTCATTTAGTTATATCACCCATCCTCCCTTTGAGGTGGTTTAGTAGTACTGTCCCCATGTCACAGATTGAGAGAGCGAGGAATAGAAGGATGAAGCCATTTTCTCAAGTTTGTGCAACCAATCAGCATAGCTCCGCAGGACAGAACCCAAGAGTTGGGATTTCTGAGCCACTGTTTTAGAAACTAGCTTGTGCTTCCTGCAAAACAAAATGAAAACTTTCTTTCTCTTGTCGAAACTGATGTGTTAAGGGTTGCTCGTGGAGAATTGGTTTCTTCGTAAGAGCCTTAGGCTGAAAAAAAAGTCTTATACAGGATTTTTAGCTTTCTAGTCAGGTCAAAGTGAAACGCTCACTGAAAATTTCTATTTCTGAAATTATTTTTAAGTTATGAAATGAATAATGAGCTCCTTATGATACTCCCAGCGAGCAAACATTTTGTAATGGAAGCTGGTGTGAAGATTCTAATCCATCCTGTTTAGATACCTTTAATAGATGTACTGTGAGTAAAGGGATATTACAGAGTGCATAGTTCAAGAGAGAAAATTTCCTTAGGGAAAAATTAATCTGCATATCAGAATGCCAAAACTTTTTGCATTGTGGCGTTGCATGATTTTTGTTGTAAAGTCAGACTTTTGTCATTTAAATAATGAACCGTCTGCATTTTAACCAGAAAAGATGGTAATGATTCTGTTTTCTTTTTTTCCACAATGTGAAGTTTTCCCAATTCTGCCTTTGTACTCTTTCCGCACGCACATCTCCCTCACTGACATGAGTGACAGTTCTACAGTGGCAAGGGTGAAATTTACCCGTGTGCAGAGGGGTCTGTGCACCACTTCAGTCTGACTTAAGTGCATAGGCCTTGTGCTGGTCCTTGTGTACAAGGCTGGGGACAGATTATATATGTGTAATCCAGTGTAACCAGTTAACCGCTTAACTGGGATCCCGTGATGGCGGGGAGGAAGAGGGGGCTAGCTGTGTTGCTGATTAATTGGTTACATCCCTATATTGAAAGGATGCATAGGCCCTTCTGGTGAACCCTTTGTGCCGGGATGAGTTTCACCCAGATATTTCAGTCTGTCATCCAGTAATTTTGATTTCTACTTTTTGTGTGCCCATCCAACTCCCACAGGCTCCAGCGGGAATCAGATCTATTCCTGGAGAGCAGTGTTTAGGAATCCTCTGTTTGCAGCGAAATAGAGTAACCCTCAAATGTTAAGGCATTACCCGTGACTGTTTACAAATGTGTTAAGTAGTTTCCATATTCTGTTTGCTATTCTCACCCATTTGTAAAAGAGCATTTACTTTAAAAAGCTTTCTGATGTTAACAAGCTATGAAGTGCAGTTTCATTGGTAACTCTCAGTGGTTCAGGCTATATACATTTAAATGTAATAATAGTAATCAGTTAAAAGATGCTACATCAGGATAGTGGAATAATTTAGGTTCATTCTGGTTTGAGCAAACTATTCAGGATGTTAAGGAATGGGTATTTTGCTGATTGTGCTGTTGATACAATTTGTATCGACTACTCGATTAGTTGATAAAGGGAGGCTCGCTCTGGGACCACTGCACCTCTGCATTTTAAATGGAGCAGCCTCCCCTTCCCCTCTCCCCCACTGCCTCTAATAGGGGCCGGGGGGGGGGGGAGACATGCTTTTAAGCCAGCTTCGCCCAGTATGGTCTCCAGCTCCCCCCTCTCCCCCTTGCTGCCTCTCATACAGAGGCAGCGGGAGGGTGGGGAGTGAGTAGTCAAGTACTCCACTCAACTACTCAATAAGCTTATGCTTATCGGGCAGTCGATTAGTCGACTACTCGTATACATCCCTTCAAACTATCTAACCCTGGTAATGGCATTAACATCTTTCCTTTAATGGAAATTTGCTTTTCTATCAAAAGCGTGAAGAGAATATGGTGAAGAAGTATTTCAAAGACGTTGAAGAGATGGGAATTTTCCTTTCCTACCTCCCATTGCCTGACTCTGCCATCTTCTTCCACTCTTCCAAACAAGCATAGAAGAAAAGGCAAGGTGATCAAATAATAGATTAAAAGCAGCTTCTATTACAGTTTGGCCATGTCTGTCTTACTCTTCTGTGGAAAATGAGCAACACTAATTTGTTTGGGGTTTGGGTGCTGTCCCAGCATATATTTTTCATGAGAAAATACAGGATCCTAGGAGAGATGTGGGTGTGATTTCCATTTATTCTAAGGTCCCTTTATACTTCTGTGGCACTATCTATGGGCCTAAAAATGGTCATAAATGGGCAACGCTGCCACACTATGGTATAGGGATGAGAGAATTAGGCATCTATATATTCAGTACAAGGACACTTTGTGTCATTCAGTGTATTTTTAGATCCAAGGGAAATCAGAACACACCAGAGAGAGAGCAACTTAATCACTTCCTTATTTATTATGATTCTTGAGCAGTTACAAAGCAATCCAAAAAGTTTTGCAAATCCTACAGCCAGTACAATGGACATAAGCAAGGTAATATGTAGCAAGCATTAAGTAGTTAAAACAATCCCATATACAGTATTTTGCAAGCACTATAAGCATTATTATAGTATAGATTAATGCAATAACTATGAATACAGCACAAGATATAATACATTCTTCTCTACCCTAATTCCTATTGCAGGTCAATCATTATAATATTTAACTTAGTTCACTTATAATTCACCCGTTGCCCCCAACAATGCTCCAGACAGGAGTTCGTGGTCTCTTTGGGTCCCGTGTGTCGAGATGTCTTCCGCTGCATGGCCGGATGAAAAGGTCTTGGCTTCCAGTTACAGTGAGCAGGGTCTGTAGGTCTACCCTTTCTCTACCTCCTAAACAGATGTTTGCAAAAGCTCATTTTATAACAAAGCAAGACTTGGTTGTTTATACCCCTCATTGACACATATTCTCTTAGCCATACGTACTTCCCTGTTCTATCAATCCCTCATATGCTGATGATCCTTTATTTACTTTATTTATTCGGACTCTAATCTACGCCATTATCTTAAGTTGCTTACCCCTTTTGTGGCTAACACTTTTGAGAAATGCAAGGTGTGCCTGTCATGTCGCCCCCTATTCCTGCAAGCCGTAGTGTAAAATTTCTGGAAATATGAGCCATGCTTGTTGTTCATGATCACACTTAGCAGTTTCAGCATTTTGTTAGCGATTTACAGTCAGGCCTTACCCAATAACCGAGGGCAAGAAGTTGCATTTCCACATACTTGCTTTAGCCTGAGGCCTGCCTGCATGCTTGCCAGCACCAGACTTTAACAGGGCCTAGGCTTCTTAGCCAGACTATGTCAAGCCAGGGAAGATCGTGCAGACTCCTCCACAACACTTATTATCTTCATTTTGTCATTTAATCACCCCTACTTCAAAGACAACCCAAACACGCTTGCAGTGGAATTGCTGAATTTTGTATTCTGAGCCTCGTAGCTCATGTAATCTGAGAAAATCTAAAAGTCCCAGCCCCTAATTATTATATGAAAATAATGTTGAACCTTTCTCTGACCCATTAATATTATTGATTGCTATGGACTATTCGTTGATTCATTCGAGTGCCCTGGAATGAAAGATGTATTGTGTTGGTTATTGGCAGTATATTTGAGTTAACATTCATGATGACTTTGCAGTGCGTAGATTATTACTTACGCTATTACTGACCCATATTAATGGGATCAAGAACAATACATCTTCACTAGAGGAGAGTACTTGCATCGCTGCACAATAATGCAAGAAAATGTGGTTTGAAGAAGAGAAGCTTTTTATTGGCATATTTCCTTTGGAAACACTATAAAGAGGTGTTGGAAATACACTGCTTTTTGTGTCCTGCTTATGCTACAGAAATGAGATCGTGGATTTCCAAATGGACTCAAATCTCAAAAATGATCAACCTAATGAATTTTGATTGATGATAACAAGCCTTGCTTGTTTTCTGAATGGCGTTTTTCTCTACTATCTACGTTATCCTTTTATTCCCCTCTTCTTCCCATAAAGTATCTGACCATTGGAAGGGACCAAGTGAGTTAGTATCATGTCCGTTTTCTTTCTCTGTCACAGCTGCTTTGCTGTAGCATCCCGGTGTATGGACTTTTCTAAATGTAAATGCACTAAATCAAAGACAGAGGAAGTTTACAGGAAGCAAAGAGGGTGTAGAGCAACAAAACGGTCAGATGGTCAACAGGTGTAGACTGGCACAGCTTTACACCAGCTGACAGTCAGTCCCAAGATGTTTTCAGTAAGCAAAGAACCAAGAAAATGTTCACAATGAAAAGCTAACACTATTTCAGAGTAATTCTAGTGAATTAACTTGTCTTGTGTTCCAGGTTTTGTCTCTGTTTTTCATGGATGAATGTATTCTTTCTGTAGCCACTGGAATGTGGAGACCTGGTAAATGGCTGCTTGTAATTCAGATGACTTGATTTTATGGCTGGTGAACGCTGCATGATTTACACGCTCTCTTACAAATGGAGTTCCCAGTCAAACCCGTAGGAGGCTGCTGAGCTTGTGGGAAAACCTGGCTGTTTCATTTGGGTGCCTAAATGGGAGCAGAGCTCTTTGGAAAATCTTGCCCCAGTTGTGGCTGTGGAGCATTTATGAAAACCTGTCCACTTGCTTGTTGTAAGTGCCTGGCTCTTGCTCTCCCTTCTCCAATGCCTCCCAATACCAAAGAGCCTCAGGTGGAAAGGAGAAGACTGCACTAGAGACACAGCCCAGAACGTCAATGGTAATGGTGACTTTGAGCCACCAGTGTGACTTTCTAATCCTGGGATGCCTCAGGCTGGAGATGGCCCTGATGTAAATTAGGTCTTGCATGGGGGGAGCGGTCTGTGTGAAGTACAGCTGTCTCCATGTATTGCCTGTGGCTTGTGGTGCTGCATGCAGTGGTCATGCTCCCAACATGCCTCTCCTGCCCCTGACGCTTCGCCTTGCCTCTGGGCATGCCAGGAGGTCCTGGGGAAGCAGTTTTCTGACCAGCTCTTTAGTGTTTGGCCTGGGATTTATGGCTTTTAGGGTTCCTTTGCACCACTCTGGTTGGGGTAAAGATCTGAACCCTAATTTCCCAGTGAAATGACTGGGGATATCTCATATCATTAAAGCGAAGCATGTACTCCGGTACTTTGCAGCATCGAGGCCAGTGTCAGCTCTGAGCGCCGTGGCGGGATGGTGATTTGTTTTACTCTTTATTCTCTGCTAACATATTTGCTAAACTAACCTAGCTTGTGAAAGAGGAAGGCAATGGATGGGTGTGAGAAAGGGACCTGGGGACAGCTGAGGTGCCTATGGTGGAATGGAAACATTTTCTCTTTTGTGCCGCCATTTTGTTGCTGATCTTTGTGAGAACAGGGAAATGGATGTGTTTCTGAAGGAGGCTGCCCATCATCTGTCGCTGCTGTCCTTTGAATGGTTTCACGTTGCGGTCTTATTCTGACAGTGGAATTCATTCCTGAATTGTGGGCAGTAATTTAAAGGGTAAAGGTTTCCAAGAGGCAAAGCATTCATAGCTGGGGAAGCATCATTTTATGGAACTGCATTTGGTAGCATATCTGGTGGAGAGTGAGGCGTTACTAAGCATATCCTGGGTCTAATCTTTAGGCTGAAGAGTCTATCAACAAGCAACAAAAGTGGACAGTAAAATGTTAAATATATTTCAGACTTCCATCCTGAAATGCTCTCTTTTCCTCTGGAGAGAAGCATTGACTATGTGCCTAAGGAATACTAGTGCAACTGCTTTACTTCCGTGTGTTTTAATTACCAGCCAGATCATGTGCTTATAGCTGTTTGGTTTGTAACATGGAGCAATGTAGTATATATTTGCGAGGGTGTAATTAATGTGGGAGGCAGTTTTAGAAAGCCTCCACGTTTATTCTGCGGGTATTTGAATATAGATTCCAGCATGCTGTGTCAAAAAATAGAGTAGTTCATTTCTTGTTAGAAATGATTCCATTGCCACACACACATTCTTTTATCTTAAAATGTAAGTTATAAAATTGCCCTCTAAGAAAAACATAGGTTTGTAGCATGAGGCTGGATTTTTTTCATAGGTTCCTGATATAAGTAAAGAACACATCAATTCTGTATTCAGCACAATTGCCCTTCCTGGAAAGAAGAGAATTTTCTCTTGACTACTTGAATTAATCTGCTGTGAACGGGCAATGATCCCTTAACGTACTTCTGATTTGATATTGTATTGTGAGTTTAGAATTAGTCGATCTTCCAACTCCATCATAATGTCCTTGACTTTTTGGCTTTGGCTTTCTTGACCCGAAGGCTGTTACAACACAAAAAAATACATCACTGGGCCTGGGAAGATTGCAGCTGTGGTACTTCGTTTACCCCTCGGTCAAATATGACCTTTCAGCATACAGTTTCTATTATATAAATGGGAGCTCATGACCAAATGTCCAGCAGAAACAAGTCTCTTCCCACAAACTCTGAAGACAATTATCTCTGCTAGACTGGGAATGGTTATTTGCAGGAAGGTTTCTAACAGGAGAACGTCAGTGATAATATTTCTTAGGAGAGACAAGTTCGTGATGCTATACATGCAATACATAAAAGAATGAATGAAAGAGACTGGGGGAAAATCAGCCTAACTTTATAGAAGCTTGACATGTAGAAGTGGCTGATCCTTAGCTAATTAGAGATTTATCTAGTGAGATAGTGATAGGACCTTTAAGCTGTATTGGTAACATGACTGGTAATCAGATGGCTTGTGGAAGGGTGAGAGGGGAAAAAAAGTGCTTTTACTTGAAATGATATTTTTACTTTATATTTCCTATGCTCTTGTATGTTTAAATGCATGACAAAGATGCTTTTTCTTGTCGCGTTTGACTGAAATCTAAATAATAATCTCTGCATTGCTGGTGCTTTGAGATTTTTCATTTTTTAATTAGCTATTTGCCTGCTTTTTAGTTTCTTTACATCTAAAAATGGGATTAAATAAAGGCCAAAATTCAGAAGCATTTTCCTTTCTAAACCTTCTTTCTCCAGCCATCTCCAACATATTTATGCACAGGCTTCCACCCCAACAAAGGATTCTTTGAGCCCTGTGTCAGCCCAGCATTCCCTCCTTTCACTTGATGTTAGGGGCTGTGATTTACTGCAGTGACCTGAGCACTCTTGTTTACGGCTTTTTTCCCCCATGCCCCCTTCTCTGTGTCCTTTAGTTATGCTAACATTCCACTGTATACATGACTGATGGGATTGTGTCAGCTAGGTCGGAGTGATGGTCAGTGGGGTTTCTGGGTGGAATTGAGGGAGAAGTCAGGCCTTTTTTCTAGATACCAACCCCTTTTGCTTTTCGTTCAGGATTGGAGAGCTATTTATGACATATTGATTAGAGTTCTCACAGGTTTTCCAGAAATATCGAACAGTGGTGCAGAGTGGAGCACAGGAAAGCCTCATCTACAAATGGTGCTGAATGCTACTTTTTCTTTTTATGCTCGTGATAAAATAGTTTTCACCTTCAATTAGTTGCACCCCTGGCCTGCAGGGTGTACATGTACTAACACAAGTGCTGTAGGCTGCTGATGTGATTATGGGGGGTATGTGTGGAAGTGCCTACAGCAATTAGGAGACTAGTGTTCCTAGGAGACTTAGGTGCTTTCTTAAAGTCCCAACTCTTATTCTTGTTACATGCCTCTACTGTACCTTGACTTTTTTGGTTTGCCTTTTTGTACATGCTGCAGTGCTGTTTAATGGTGATAGGGAAGATTTCAATGCAACACACTCCTTGCTCTTTGTAGCTTTACTTTGCTATATGCTGTGCAGAATGCTGTTCTGTGACTAACACCATTTCATATTTAAAAGTCTCAGAGGGGTAGCTGTGTTAGAGCTTTTGTGGACAAAACCCACTTCTTCAGATGTGCCCTATAAAGTCTGCAGTATTCCTTGTCTGCTGTTGTTTTCTGTTATACTGAACACATCCAAGCACAACACCATTTAAATTTGAAGGGGACACCATGTAGGCTGCGCGTGAAAACACCCCTGCCATCACAGTGTCTCATGAATGGATAGTGATGGGAAACTAGGGTATGATTGTGTAAGCCTGCAAATGAAAACAAATGTACCCTACTGGGTGCCCTGTAGATCTGTCCTTTCACAGAGGGATTTTATCAAAGGGCTCTGCCAATTTCTCACATTCCTGAAGCTGTTGTCTGCCCACGTCCACTATTACCCTTCCAGGAGCATTCCTACCAACAGGTGACTGCATCAGAAAACCAGAAGGATCCCGTTCATGTGAGACATGACACCCCCTCCCTCTGGGTGTTCCAAAGTAGAGGAGGTGTCTAATGCTGTGGGATAAACCTTTCCTGTTCCCTTGGAATCATCTACCCCGGATTCTCCAGCCCCAGGAAGTAGCAGAACAAGCTAGCCTTCTACATTGAGTTCATCACATGGCAGGTACCCATGCTACCTATTAACTACTGAACTGGCATGGTTTGACATCTGTATTTAAAATGACCAGTTACAATCTTGTTACAAAAGTGGTGGTCAGCAGAAGCATCTGTGCTGGAGATCTATTGCTATAATAGCAAGATGGCTACTAGCAAATGATTCTCCATTACTGCCTTTGGAACTTGCTTTCCCTTTTGGGATGAAATTCTGGCTCCATTGAAGTCATGGGAATTGACTTCGGTAGGGCTAGAATTTCACCTTTGGTCTGCAGTCCCTATCACCAGAGGAGGAAAAGGGTGGTGGACAGGTCATGGGTAGCAATGCATGTGGATTTCTCCTGGACATCTGACCTGGGGGTAATTGACACATCTGTTCATTGATTGGCGTGTATGTAAAAGATTGCATGGGTGCTTTTGCACAATTGTACAGGACAATATAAATAATTGTTCCCGAAAAGAAAGAAAACCCTGCTTATATAAATACAATGGCTGTTTATTGGATCCTCCTCCCAAATCTGACAGTCAAGCTATTCAGCTGAAATTTTATCCAGCCTTGAGCTAGATTAATTTTCAAGTAAAACATAAAAAGAAGCTTTTGCACGGCATAATTGGAAATCCGCAGTTTGCAAATGCAGCACGGATAGAGCAACAGGGCCTAACCAAATTTTTTCCTCTTGCTTGACTTTTATTTATTATGCTTGTATATGGTATTAACTGAGCTGGGCTGAAAAGTAATGGAATTATCTTGGCAATGTCATTTTTTGTGTGTGCATTGAGTCTGTACTACGTGCCATTATTTGAGAAGCAATTCCATTCCAATTGCCAGTGCAATACTCTTTTCAGTGCAGTCATGATGCTTTGTCATTCTTCTGGTTTTCTGTCTCCATTTTTTCTGTCTTTGTCTTTTTTGTTCTCTTCTGCTTTACCAAAGACAAAACATTCCTGGTTGCAGTAGACTCTGAATGCCAAATAATTTGAATACTGTAATGTCCCAAAAGTAAATGTAAAATGTAAACGCGCCAATAAATTCCTTTTAATCTTGCCCTATAACCACAAGAAATCCCAATTTAACAGAGCAGCAGAATGTCCAACATTTGTTTTTGATTCAACCATTAGCTTGCTTGCTTTGGGTGATGAAGTCTCTGGTTATATTTTTTGTTTAACTTCACAGCCAGTAATTTAGTGTGGATGATGCTGCATTAATTAACACCCTGACAAAACCTCTCTTTCCTTTTTGAGGTATTCTTCATACTACAACTCATCTGTTTACCTAAATCTCATGGATTAATACATGTTTGCATGTACCAGGTGGGGGCTGCTCCCACCAGGCAATGCCTGCTGTTTAAATGTAATCAGTAAGCATCACCTGGTAAGAGTGATGCTTACCGGTTACATCCCATTCACATCGCTTGCTGTAATATTTACAGTAACAATAATGCTAAATGTCCTTGTTCTTAGAGCGAGTCTGGTAAGGTATTTTTTCTTCATTTCCCAATGTTTTTTCCATGGTAAATTTGAAACTGGAGTCTGTTTCTCGTGGAGAATTGCCCCTATTGTTCATACACACTGGTTTGTTGTTGTAGAGTTACTTGCACATGCTGGGTTGTTATTGCTCATAAGCACTGGGCAACTACCATGAATTCCTATTTCAAGTTTAAAGAGCATAGAAGTATTTTGTGGAGAGAATAAAAGATTAAAAGACCACACAGGTGTTGTCCAGAAGCCAGAGTTCAGTACAGGTTGAACCTCTCTATCCCGGCACCCTCAGGACCTGACTGGTGCCGAACCATAGAATTTGCCAAACCACGAGAGGTCAATATTGTCTAGCAGCATTACTAACAATTCTGCTGCTTGCTGGGCTCTTTGAAGACATGTTTAGGGGTAAATTAGAGCTAAATAACAGCACCGAACACTGAGAGCCAGGACTGGTAGCTGTAAACAAACTTTATGGGGCTGCGGGAAACGTGGCCACTCCCATGATAAGTGGACATCTAGCTAACTGAAATCATGCTGGACCACGGATGTTGTCGGACCAGAGAGTATCCACTAGCGAGGTTCAAATTTGGGCCTTACACAGTTTACATTTATATATCCTTCTATGGTGTAAATCAGTGCCACTGCACTGACCTTGGTGCTGCTAAAAACAGTTGAGGATTGGGCCTACCATGTATTATACAAAAACCTAATCACTTCCTGAGGTTGATAGTGTTGTCTGCTGTAAATTATTGATTTCTACTGCATGAAGTCGAGTAGCTTACTTCTCAAAGACAGAGTGATGATATCCACATTAGTAGGTGCAAGAGAGAGCGGGTGTGTGTGAAAGGATGGGGTTGCAGGGATTTGTGCCAACATACCATGTACCGAAAAAGTTTAGATCCCTTTTCCCTATCCATCTTATCTGGATGTTAGGTCTTTCCTTAGGACCAAACCCTGCCCAGTGGATGCAAAGGAAAAGAGAGGTTCTGCCAGGATCAGGCCACCTTGTACTGGGACACACTTGGCTGTGCTTTTGGCTAAGATGCCAGCAGGCTGGGCAGCTACAGGAGGCTTGCTAACCTGCAGACGTGAGTCAGCTTGTGTGACATGAAACACATGGGCTAGCACATTAGCTTGCTCTTTTTTTTAGCTCTCTTTTGAGTGTAACAGAAGGGTACTGCTCTGTTTCATGGGCAGAAGGGAACACCCATTGTTTCTTATGCGTCATGGGTGGCTAATTGTTTGGCCTTGGAATAAACACTAAGAATATATTGGGCCAATTTTCTGCTGGTACAAAATAGTTCAATCCCATTGAAGTTGCTGGATCTGGAGATCTGACTCACTTGTGTGTAAAAGGACAACAGCTTTTAAAGTATTTAATTGGTTTCAGTTTTTTTAAGACAGTACGGCTTTTTTCCATAACAGGTTAATATTCAAGACATCTGTGTGGTGCAGAATGCGTTTAAAAATGCGGTATGCAAGGCAAAGTTAGCATAGCTCTAATTCAGAGGCAAGGGATCAATTCAAGCCCATGAAAATATATAGAACTTTAAACTTCAGAACCTCAGTGCGGTTGTCAGTAAACATGCTTTCCATTCATGTCTCTGAGATTCATCAGTTACCCTGTTTTCCAAAGGGGCCACAACCAAATAGCAACAGTAATTAAAGGGGAGGGTTAAGATGAGGATTTTTTTTTTTAATCTAAATAAAGTCTTTTAAGGGGCTCAAATTAGCCGAGAAAAAAAGCCAAAGCATCTATCAGTAATTATTTCTTGCTTTTTGTCCCTTGAAGTGGCGGAGACTAAATGGTATGATGATGGCTTGAAATAACAATGGCCCTCTTGTACCTTCCACAGCTGATTGTTCTGTATGCTAATTTCTGTCCATAAGATCTCTGGCTACATCTGCTGACTATGGTGCATTTTTTAAAGCAGTGCTGTGGAAATGAAACATTCATTCAGGGTGAAATTCACCTCAGCGGAAGGCTATGTGCTGCTACATATGTCTTCAAAATATACCTAAAAGGACTTCAGTGGTGAATTTCCCCATCATTTGGCAGAACCTCAGTGTATCAGACACAGTATGCATATCACAGCTCATCTTGTGCAGTAGCAGGGCAGAGATTTGGCTTTATCTCTTGCAATAAAACATTTAAAACAAAATAAATTATAACTCATCAGTGCCAGAGAGAAATGTTTAATTACCAGATCATTTTAGGAACAATCTGGGAGTGAGCTGAACTATTTTTCTTTATGTTGTCATCATCAGCACTAGCTGTTAATTTTTTCAGTCAGATGGCTACTGGCTTACCCATTGCTTAGAAAAAGCTCTCCTCTCTGCATTGTTCTGAATTGGTGGCACCCATGTCTTAGTTTCTGCTCTGATACTTGCTGCCTTAAACTCTGGTCCAGCATCAGACCTGATAGTGTGGATCCCTGCCCTGGAGGATTCTGATTGAGGTGCCCATCCATGCTCATGGTATTGAATCGAGCTATTGTGCTGCATTTTCATGTGCCTTTTTTCCTGTCGCTTTCTCTTTCCTCTGCTGGACTTCCAGCCACAGATCACTTCTCGTGCTTCCGTTCCACTACCCTGAAGATTTTAAAAATCACGGCTTGATGAAACTTAAAAAAAAAAGTGGGATTTTACTTCAGCACTTCCCTAGCAAAGTGGCTTTATCATTATTACTTAATGATTTACCAGTGTTACCACCTTCAGCTTATGTGTAACTAGAACTAAAAGGGACTGAGAGATTCTCCTTCTTTGAACTCCATTCACCCTAGGAAATGGCGCGGCGGGGGGAGTGGGAGGCAAAGCTGTAAATCAGTGTTTCCCATCTGCAGCCAGTGAACCATATCTGGAATCTTGTGGTTCTCATCAGCCGTTCTCCTCTTTTCTCATGCAAATGAAGCTCTGTAATTTGTCTTTCACAATGTTGTTCTCTATTTAAGATCAAGTTCCGTGCACACCTGGGTTTTGGAGCATTGTTTTGCTCCCAGGTGAAAATGAAGAAAGTGCTTTTCTTTTGACAGAAACATCTGACATTTATGAAGCGCGTTTGATGTTTAATCAGCAAAGCAGCAAAGTAAAATCATAACCCCCTAAGGTTCTGTGAAAGGAATATACTGAAATGAAAAGACACCTCTGTTTTTAATAAACCTTCCATTTCTGGGGCGCCCTGTGTAGCAGCTGTTATTTCTTGGCTCTGATTTTGAGCAGTTATTTTCAGGGTGCCACTTGGACCTTTTTGTTGGGAGGTACTTTTGTTGTGATACTTTGGATTAGACAGCATAGAGTAGTAGGAGCCAGGTGATCTGGGTTCTGTTCCTGGCTTTGTCACTACAGCCTCTTCCCGACTTACAAACCGGTTACGGACCAAGCAATTGGTTGTAACTTGGTTCGTTTCTAAGTTGGACCCCATTGAGTTACACGCGACCGCGCTGTTCGTAAGCACGGATCACGATAGTAACTCGGAGTCTGCCATTTACGACAGCTTTGGTCGTAACTGCGAACGGTCGTAAGTTGACCGTTTGCAACTCGGGGACCGGCTGTATCTTATTGCATGGTCTTAGACACTGGCCTTTCCCCACAGGAGATGTGGGTTCAACTGAAAATGAATTTGGGAGGTCACCCAGTGTTCATTTGTATGCATTGTCAAAAAAAAATAAATCACGACAAAGTGGTTGTTGCTGATGGAAGGGCAAAGATTTAAGTATTAAGAGAATGGAATTAAGGTCACAGCTACTTTGACTCACTGTTTAAATAAATGATAATATTTTGCCCTCTAAAGGCTGATTGAAAGACCACTGAAATCAGTGGGAGTCTTTCCTTTGATTTCAAAGGAGTTAGGATCAGACCTTACAGAGCAGCTTTTATTCAGCGGTCCTAAAGCCCTTTGTAAATTGCTTTCCTAACTTGGATTAGGATGCATCTACACAGTGGCAGCTTTAGTACAGTCTTGAGGAAGCTATTGTTGAAACTATGGGAATGAATCCCAACACAGTATTGCCATGTCTACAGAGTAATACATTGGATGAAGCCTTTGCTGAACACAGCAGTGTTTCCATCCGCAGGAGATTTCAGGCAGTGTCGTCTAGCAGATAGAGCATTGCACTTGAAGTGAGGACCTGGTTCTGTTCCCAGGTCTTCTGCCCCGCCCTATACCCTGGAACAAGTGACTGACCCTTTCTGTGTGCCCTTTAACATTTGGATTGTGAGTTCTACAGGGCAGAGATTGTCTTTTATTATGTGTTGTGCAACTCCTTATACAGTAAGGCTTGCTCTTTGCTGGAGTCTTTAACAGTAATAAGTATTACTTATAACAATAATATTTTCACAGCCTGAGCCACACAATAGGAAAGCAGGCTGGAGTGACAGGTTGGTACTTAAACAGATACAAAAGAGCTTAGAGCTCTGTGCCAAAAAACGAAACACAGACTCTTTTACACTGGTAAAAATGTAGACTTAGGGCAGATCTTAAAGGGGGAGTTTGAACTCTGGTCAGTTTGAAAACAGTGTAAAGCCAGCATCAGGCTCATTTGCGCTTGTGTGTCCACCGAGCAAGTGTTTGCAGTTATACAGTCACATTTTTCTATTTACTGTTTAAACAGTTTTCTCTCCTTTTTTGCTTTTCAAAACATCCACTCATCCAATAAGGAAAGTGCACCAACCAGCAGTTGAGAACAATGGTTGCACAAAGAAAGCGGGGACAAAATAGACTCCCAAATTTTGAAATTTGGGTGCCTTTAAAGCTAGCCTCCTAAAGGAGGGTCCAGATTTTTCAGAGGTGCTGTGAGAGCATTAAGAAAATGCAGTTGAGAACCCATGTGTAGAACCCCTCACAGCTACAAAATTTGTATGCGCATCCACATCTGTATCCGAAAAATGAGCCACGGATATCCTCACTGACATCCGCGGAGGCAGATGCCCATGGATATAAAGCGCATATCCATGGATATGCAGGGCTCCGGCCACGTGTGCCGCTATTTATAGGTTTGTGTTCTGAAGAGTAGGTGAAAAAATTCTGCCTGCTTGTAATGATAATGTATTCTTGCCTTGTGTTACAGATATCAAGGAAATGGAACATAATATCCAAATTAATTGCAAATCTGAGGGGCTAAAATCCATAGTAATTCCTCCAAGATGAGGTTCTCTGCATGCTGAGATTTGCTGCATGCTCCCTAAGATGGTGGGGAGCAGCATTGTTTGTAGGGCCTCACTTGGGATGCAGTTTCACAATAGGCTGTCATGTGGGAATTTTTTCTGACCAAGTTCAGCAGCCAGCCTCTTCCAGTAGAGGAGGCTTTCTCATTGACTTAAGTGGAACTGAATGATGCCTGGTATGGACGATTGCCAGGCTCCTACGCAGGGATTTCTGTGTGTGGGAAGTGTGGGTTTTGTTTTGTTTTTTTGTAAAACAATTTTTTAAATATAAAGGAGTTCAAAATTGTCGTGCAATGACTGTGCATAAGAGAAGTTAATGAAAAATTTGAGTGGGAATAGTGATTGGTAAAATGATTTTGTTATAACATACTAACAATGTATACAGTAGTAAAGGTTTTATAGAAATTACCTTCTGGGATCTTGCTGTAATATCATAAAGGAAAAACAATATTCTGGTCTTTGCCTTCAGAGTTTTTGAGTTAAGACTTTATGTAGGCTAGTGGTAGTGAAAAAGATTTTAAGTAACAGCAAACTGGAAGTTCACAGCAGTGTCTAAGACATGTTCATAGTTAGTTTCCATCCTTAAGGAGAGTTTGAAGCTCCAGTCTTCTAGGGAACTTCTGGGAAAAGATATCACTACTTCATTTAGTCCTCACTGTGGCTGTGTAGAGGAGTGTGTGTGTGTACGCAACTGTAATACTTTCAGAAGAGTGGGGGAAGGAGGCTTGGGCAGGGTGCTGTTCCCTTGGCAGCTCACATTTACGTGGGGAACCATGGGTGTGGGTGTGAGTGGGGGGGCGTTGTTCACACCCTCCACACTGCCCTGGCATATGAACCAGGGTAAGGATTAGAGCTAAACTACCCTTTCTGTTTAACAACAGACACTCCTTAGATACCATCAGTGCCTCCGCTACCATTGCTTGCATAAGAAAGTGAAAGGTAACGAAGTCAGTCAGCAGCCAGCACTTATTCACTGCTTGGAAGTGCCATTTTATACTGAGAGAGAGATGGATTGCTATCCCTAGTGCAAATGCTCATTGTTTCATTTTGTAAGCCATCTAGCACAACGGGAACAATTTTTTTTAACATTGGAAAAAATGGGTGTTTTTCTAGCCTCATGTCAGTCGTTTAGCTATGACTGCTAATTTACTTACTGGATAGTTGTCTAGTCGTTCACATTCCTAGTGTACATGATGATCAGATATTTAAAGCATCAGATTGCTCCTCAGATATAGGAAGACATATAGGAAAAAAAAACAAGTTCAAGTGAGGAGGAAAAAGGAAGGAAGTGAGAGCAAATGCCTAGAGACCTGATGGGACTAACCACATCAATACAAAACCTTTATTTTCAGTCTTCTCATTGCCTCAGGTTAAAAACTGCACTAATGACTTAGATCCTTATGGCAAATCTCAAATACCCATCCACCACCAATACAGTATTTGCTGCCTTAGCTTGCTAGTCTAACTTTAAAAATGAGTAGTCCTGTGGCACCTTAGAGACTAACAAAAATATATAAAGTATCATGAGCTTTCGTGGACAGAACTTCATATATATATTTTTGTTGGTCTCTAAGGTGCCACAGGGACTACTCCTTGTTTTTAAGTATTTACTGTGTTACTTTTCATACATGCACAGTCCTCCTTTAGCATTGCCGCCTGGCAGCATTACGTCCTGAACCTTATCTCCGCCAACTCCCTCTTGGCCCAGACGGTCTTGTACAAATGATGGTAAAACTGAAAGGGGAAATAGCCTTGGTCCCTTATCTGAGCAAGTTTTGGATGATGCCATACCCTATGCACCACTGGTCTTGTTCCAAAAGGAACAAGTTGAAATCACCCTTTTTCCCCCAAAATTGACCCTCTTGGGGTTTTGACGATTTAGTGCAAGGTCACAAACCTTAATGTTCTCACAGTTTGTCCCGAGCAAATGAGCACTTGCCTTCAAACTGCTCACGTCACTGGCAAAGTCCCTCTTAGAAGGAATGGGAGCAGATGGGGACCTTCCTCAGCTCCTGATTTTGCAGGGGGCTATCACGCTGGAGCTGCTTTGTAGCACGGCTGCTGCAGTAGGAGCCCCAGCCACATCACCACACGTGACACGAGGATTTGTGGTTGGTTGTGTTGCTTTATCGAGTCCACTCCCCGTTTATTAGTCCCAGGCCAGCAGGTTTGTGAGCTCTGAGGTAATCCCTGGAGAGCAGCGAGTGGGTGGTCTGTAGGGAGGGAGACGCTCGCTCTTCTCCCTCTGTGTCTGGCCTGAGGCAGTGCCTGCAGCTGGGCCGAAGGAGGCCCACAGACTGCACTCGGCACATTTCTCATTTGAGTGCTCTTCTCTAGTTCCCTTTCTCCTGCCCACTTTATCGGCTTCATTACACCACCGCTCCATTTGTAATGTAAATCGGGAAACTCAGGGCGAGGAATTACTTTGGGGACTGTGGGAAAACCACGGGGGGGGGGTTTCACACCCTTCGTACCCCTTCTCTCCCCACGAACGGGTTTGATTACACATGGGTGTATTTCCCCTGCAGGGTTCTTGGCATGTTTGTGAAAAGTTATCAGCTGGTTTAATTTTAATAGTTTTTAAAAGGAATGCTCTCCCATTTCCTATTGCTGGTGGCGTGGTGGGGCACTGTCTTGTCGAGCCACGGACTGGATACTATGACTTGCCCCTCCGTATGTCATACTCAGGGTTAGTCAGGATGGGCTTATTGACCAAGATTATGCTGCTGCAGCTGCCTTCTTTGTGGAGAAGTCAGAAAATGTCAGTCCCTCTCTTCAAGATGCCCCCCCTCATCAGGGCTGGCCTTATCATGAGGTGAACTGAGGCGGCCGCCTCAGGTGCCAGACTGTGGGGGGGGCGTCGCTGGGACCCAGAGTGTAGCAAATTGTGTCTGCTGCTGGTGCATATGTAGGTAGCAGAGCAGTCCCATGAGAGGAGCAGAACAGGAAGAAGGCAGAATTGAGACCTTTCAAAGTTTTGGCCGAAGCAAGGAGGCATGGGGGCGTCATTTGAGCTCCCCGCCTCGGGTGCCAAAATGTTGTGGGCCGGCCCTGCCCCTCATTATTGGGTACAATATCTCCTAGCAGTACAAGAAGTTCCAGAGCTGGGCTACCAGAACACACCGGGTGGGAGGGATAGAGTGCTGTGGGGAGCGTTGATGAGTTCATTTATCTAGCCTGCAATCTGAGTTCAAACTGCTGCAGCAAACGGGATGTTCTTTGGCAAACAGATCTTGCTGCCTCCCCTGCACAAAGTCCACATCTCCCCTGTGGATTCAAAAATAGCTTCATGTTGAGACAGAGTTAAGGATCTCCCTTTAGTCATTCCTCATCATATCTAAAAGCGGAGTTTTGTGCTCTTTGGCCAGGCCACCAGGATGAACAGAAACACTCCAGATTTCTTAGGCTTTGGTGCCTTGTCAGCAGAGGGAACAAATGGCATTTCATGTAGATAAAGTGGTGCTAAAAACTCCAGTACCATTCGGAACCACATTCCGTTTCTCTAAGGTTGCAAGATTATCATCTCTGTGGCATCCTAAATCTGAGGGAAAAAGGGCTGGTAAATTGACTTTACGTAAATCTTGAATGTTTATCTGATGACCCCTTTAGACCCAAATCAGCTGTCTTTGTAACAGTACTGCCTAGAACGACAGAAAATAAGGCTTCAAAGAAAACAAGCTCCCAGTGGGTCAGAATTTGTTCTTCAGAGACTTATTTGTCTGGAAGAATTACTGCAGTGTCCCTTTCAGGAAATCAAGGTGCTTTCTACCAATCCAAGGAGAGTGATCTTGGGCTAAGCCCCATGAGGTGTGCAGAGTGGTCAGTTAGGTTAACGTTCCTTTGTTCATGAAATATAGCGGGGCAGATGTAAAAACATCTGGAGATATGACAATGAATAGAGAGTGGTTGTATCAACACTCCTAAATAATCAACATATTTTCTCTCGACTTGCAAATTGTAAGTCCAAATCCTGCTCCCTTTCATTGGAGGAGTCACCTTGCACCATTGAAGTTAGTGGGTGCAAGATGTCACTTTAAAGCAGAGGGTGCCTTTTTAATTGGAGTTTATGGGCCCAGCCTTCAGCTGGCGTAAAGCAGTGCAGCTCCGTTTGCAGTACTTGAAGCTAGTGTGTTGGCTTCTTGGTTGGTTGACCCTTGGTTAATCTCAACAAAGCAGAAGCTATCCACATGTGAGGATTGGTGGACCTACTCTGTAAAGGGAAAACAAAGTGACAGGTAAGAAATTTTCCTAATGATCGTTCTCCAGATTTCTTTTGGGGCTAGTCAGAATAGTGCTCTTTGTGGACTGGGTAACTGAGCCTTTATTCTCCACATTATAAGAAAGGTCATCTGACGCATGTTCAGGCAATTTCATTAAAGACCACAGACATACTAGAGTTCAAAGCGGAATATTCATTATCTGTGTTGCAGTGAGGAAATAAGGTCAATGCCATTTATGGTATTGTTAATAAGATAATCATAATAGAGAAACCCTTTCCCAACCAAAACAAACTTCATAATTGCCTTGAAGTCCTATGGAATTCACAGTTATGAGCAATAGGGCACTAAGCCAGAATTATTGTCTCAACTTTTCTAGCTTTATAACACAGCACCTGTAAGATAAGTGTGATTGATTACACAGGCAGTGGCTGTAGTTAGGAGCCTCAGATTGGGGGATGGGCAGGCAGCCTGCATTTGGCCATCACTAGGGAAGATAACGATAATGCTGTAAATGTTATAGCTATTGAGGTAACACTGGCATGATAGAACGCAATCAAAGTGGCATTCATATGCTGACCACTTCAAAAACGTAGTACTGACAAATCCAAGTGTTCCAAAATCAGGAGCTAGGTCTCAAAAATCATGATTGGTCTAAAAGTCATGAGATTAAAATTAATAATAATGATTCAGCATTATTATTATTATTTATTTGCCTTTTGGTTTTTAACAGATTCTTTCAAAGATTTTACAGTCTACATGACACACAATGAGAAAGTAAAGCCAGTGACAAAAGTGGGTTCAGTGCTAAGCACTAGCTTGGGCTGTGCGAAATGCACATTTGATTCCTGCTGCATCACAAACAGCTTTTGTGAATCCTGGTCTCTCTGTGCCTCAGTTTTTCATGTGTAAAATGGAGACAGTAGCAGTGGAGCATACATTCATTAATGATGATGAGGTGTTTGGATGGGGGCAAATAAGTATTTTAGATAGATATGTGCACATGGTTTGATTGGATTGGAAGGTGGAGGTAGCAGGAGGGTGGAAACAGTCAGAAAGATGCAATAAAATCTCTTTGTAACTCCTCATCCTAGAACTATCCAGGAATTATATTTTACCAATGTACTTCTCAACAACCTCATTGCATTTTGAACTAAATAGTAAGAGAACAGTTGTGTTACAGCTGGAGGTACATAGGATATAGCCACTTAAGGAAATTAAATAGGCTTCCGTTTATTTCATCAGCCATCCAGGAATGATCTAGCATCTCATACTTCATTAGCTAAATGAAATGTAAGAGGAACCATGTTTGTTTATGGATCAGGTTAGTTTTTGCAGAAGAGGGCAAACTGCACAGCTCTGCAAGATTGCCACTGATTTTGTTCCAAAATGATTTTTACAGGTACAGTTTGTGGTACATTTTGCAATCCACAAAATCCATACCTTTTCTCAACTGTACAGATGTAATGAGTATTATGAACTGTCAAGCAGACTGTTGTTGCTGAGGTACTCTGTTAGTAGCAATACTGATCATTTGCCCATATGTTATGACTTTCATCCAAGAATCTCTAGGCAAAACTTAAACTTCCCAGCACCCCTCTGAGTTAGGGAAATATTGGGAAACTGAGGCATACTGGTGAAAAGGCCTGTCTGTGGTCACACAGCACATCAGAGGCAGAGGTGGGGAATGGAAAATGGCATCCTGATTCCTAGCCCTCTGAGTTTCATCTCACTAGGGCATTCTGTCACCCTCCTTGCATCAGATAGATGTTTAAGAAAATGCTGATACTCTGTAATTCTATATTGGAGATAAAGAAAATTACCTGTTTTATATAAAAAACAACAAAGTTTATCCTATACAGACTAACTCGGCTGCCCCCTGAAGCTTCTGTTGTTTAGAGCAACAAGAATGATTTAAGGTCTAGAGAACATGACCTATGAAGGAAGGCTGAAAGAATTGGGTTTGTTTAGTTTAGAAAAGAGAAGATTGAGGGGACATGATAGCAGTTTTCAGGTATCTAAAAGGGTGTCACAAGGAGGAGGGAGAAAACTTGTTCATCTTGGCCTCTGAGGATAGAACAAGAAGCAATGGGCTTAAACTGCAGCAAGGGAGGTTTAGGTTGGACATTAGGAAAAAGTTCCTAACTGTCATGGTAGTCAAACACTGTAATAAATTGCCCAGGGAGGTTGTGGAATCTCCATCTCTGGAGATATTTAAGAGTAGGTTAGAATGTCTATCAGGGATGGTCTAGACAGTATTTGGTTCTGCCATGAGGGCAGGGGACTGGACTCGATGACCTCTCGAGGTCCCTTCCAGTCCTAGTATTCTATGATTCTATGATATATGTAGCTAGTGCCCAGAGGCCCCCTCTGCCTACATTATATGTACGAATAGCTCTTGTTCCAGATTAGAGGACTGTGACATGGGGTGGTTTTGTAGGGACTGTGACTGTCTCTTATAAGACAGTGTCTGTCCAGGTACGATATAAACATGCTATGAAAGATTGGATTTTGAAATAATAAAATTAACTGGTAGCACAGGAACATTAGGTTCAAGTTCATGAAACCGATTCATTCGTTTTTCTGCTGTGTAGCCTTGGAGTGGAACAGTCTATGAGCAGGTGGCTTCTCTGCAAAATTAACTGGTAGTTCTCTTGCCATCATCTTGCAGTGATTTATAATGTTGCCCTGGTCCCTTGATGTCTGAGGGAATTAGGGAACTGTCTGAGGAACAGCTGGCTCAAGAGCCATTCAGGAATAATGGAAGCAGTGCTCGGAAGGGGGACACATGCCCTCTGATGGTGAAGGGCATATGCAGGTTGGGGGTCTGTTTCTGTTCATTGCTGTTCACTGATACTCAGGATAGCAGCAGATTCACTCATTTTAGGTGTCCAAGTGCATATGCCCTTCAATATGCCTTGGATGCAGAATTGCCCATCATAATTCATCTACTCAAACAACAAACATGCAATGCCCTTTAGCTGAGTGCTGCCTAGAAATTGTACTTGGTCCATCATGGAATGGGCAGCCACCGAAGAGGGGCCTGTTGGGAACCCAGCCACACCACCAGTGGACCACCACTCGGGATGTCCTGCCATGACATCTGCAATTATCAGGTGTGGGGAAGATGGTAGAAACCTGGTTAAAATTCACTGAGTGTACATGCAGGGTGTTTTTACTGGGAAGCCATGGAATATATGTCTGCTGGGGATCTGGCTGAGTCCAAAGTCAGGCAGACTCTTGTCAGCTTTGAATATGTTCTAGCTCAACCATGAGATACGGGATTGATGCAGGAATCCCTGGGTGCAGTTCTTTGGCCTGTATAATATAGGAGTTGGCCTAGATGATCACAGAGTCCCTTCTGGCCTTAAAATGTGTGGATTTTGGGACACTATACAGGTTGGTCTTCTCTAGTTCGGCACTCTTTGGTCCAGCAATATCCGTGATCCAGCATAATTTTAGTTAACTGGATCACCGCTTATCATGGGTGTGGCCAAGTTTTCCGTGGTCCCATAAACTTTGCCTTCAGCCACCAGTCTAGGCTCTCAGTGTTCTGTTATTTAGCTCTAATTTACCCTAAATGTCTTCTTAAGGTTCAACCTGTACTTGACTCACTTATTCAATGAGGTCTTCCACAAAACTGGTGCAGGGCCTAGTTTTAATGGAGTAGTGGCATGTAATTGTTTTTTTGAGAAGGACTCAGAATACTGCTTTCCCCTCCTGAAGAACCTTTCCTTGCATTGCATGATTGTTGCTCAAGACACAATGCTGAATGTCTTAAAATGCATAGACAGATTGAATCTCTCTAGTCCAGCACACTCAGGACCTGACTAGAGATGTGAAGGACTAGTCAATTATCCAGTAAGCAAATGCTTATCGGATAGTTGACAGGGTAGTTGACTAGTCACTTCCCTCCCTTGCAACCTCCATCAGCAAGAGGCAGCAAGGTGTGGGGAAAGACAAGGGTGTACTTCAAAGCAGCAGTACTTCAACAGCTCCAGAGCTGTTGATACACTTCAAAGGCAGAAGCGCCCAATAGAATAGTCGATGCAAAATGCACCACCTATTCCATTAGTCAGTTAGTTGATGCTGAATCAGAGAATTTGTCAAACCACGGGGAAGTCAATATTATCTAGCATCATTACCAACACTTCCACTGCGTACTGGGTTCTTAAAAGGCATATATTGGGTTATCCCACTTATGCCAATGTTTGGTACTAATCATGCCAGTTTCAGTCATTTTTGTAGTTAAGAGTAGCAGACACTCCCCCCCCCCGTGCTCTGGGTTGCATATGCCCTCTAGTGGATTATTCTTATCTGTACTGAGCAATACAGATCAATTCCATCGCAGAGCAACAGTGATGACAGACAAGGCGTGTCCAATCACCGGGTGATGCAGAGCTGTCATCAGAGCATAGCACATGGTTTTTAAATAATGGATGAGCTTTAGTATATGTAATTACAGGTTATGTTACGTTTTATACTTCAAAATAATATCAAAAGGCCTAATACATAATTGCATTTACTTTGATTGTTCAGTCAGACAAATCAACCAAACAGATATTTTTGTCTTGCAAGGAAATTTGTGCATTCATTTTTGCAGCATCTGTCAATGCCACAAGTTGGTTGCCCATTATAAAATGCACTGTATATGTTATACTGTCCTGAAAGATTCTCCAAAGATTCTTGGCTCTTACTACATGATATGTATGGGTTCAGTAGACTGAGCCTGAATCTAAACTGTAGTAATGTAGTACATTAACTGTGTGTTCTACATAGAGAACTGAACAAGTTCTATCCACAACAGAAGGGTAAGCAGCTAATTACTTCTGGTAGTGGAAGCATCTACAGATACTAATGCATTGTTGTGTCTGTGGATGGAAAGTTCTTGAAGCTCACAAAACCATACCTAATTCATCCTTCCAACATCCTTGTGAAGAAGGTTATTGTTATTACAATTTCTATTTTACAGGTGGGTGGAGTGAGACTCCAAGGCATGTTAGTCCATCAGTTGTACATTACCAACATTTTATTCCTTCCTCTGAAGTATGTAAGGCTAGGTCTACACTGCCGCTTTTTTTTGGCAAAAAGTTGGCAAATTACACTGGCCTAAATTTCGGAATAACCCCCTCTTTCGGAAGAGCCCTCTTCCTCGTAGAATGAGGAAGACAGGGCTTCTGAAAGAGCGCATCTGCTCTTCTGTAAAAAAAAGCAAAAAAAAGCAAAAAAAAGCGGAAGAGCAGATGCATTCCCCAGAAAAACCCCGTAGTGCAAACATAGCCTAATGCTGGTGGAATATTGGATTAGTGGTGTGATTCAGCTGGGCAATGCTTTTGTAACCATACAGTCATGTTTTTTCCATGGGTGGGGAGTGTTATATAGTAACACACCTGTTTTTCTCTTCCTAGCTTGTAATATGTATGCTCATAAGCAATCTTGTACCTTCAGTGATATCAGGAAGTTCAGGGGTTGTATTGCCACATCCAGCTGATTAGAAATTCTAGTCTTAAGTTTGTCTGGGGAAGGGAACAAGCTCCCCTTTCTGACACTTTGCACTAGAGGCATATGCTGCCTTGGAGGCTGCAGGAAGGGAATGGACTGCATGCTTACAGGTGTGTAGAAATGCAGAAGAGTCTTTGGCTTCCTTTCAGATCCCAAAGGAATGACAGACAGAACATATACTGGCATCCCTGGCTGAGTTGGCTCTCTGCTCCTGGCAGACATATGGAACGGATGGGGATGACAGTTCTGTGTCATGGTTAGAGACAGCTGAGTCATTGCAGGAACAACTTTTCAGTGTTCAGTTGCTGGCAGCAACCTTTGGATCTGAAGTCAGTTTTAGGAAAAAAAGCAATACTTTTTTTTCATTGTCAAAGAGGCTTTATATAGAGAGGGTTGAGTACAGCTTGGTATAAAACCAAGCAGTAAAAAGGATATCCATAGCAATTAATATTTTACACTCCATCATCAGATGCTATGGATATCAGAAGCATCATCTTATTGATCCTTTAAGTCCCAAGGAGCCTCTATCCCCACTTTGAAATAAGGACACAGGTTCATTTTTCAAGTTGCCTGAACTCCTAGATCTATTAACATCGATGGTTGTCCTAATCACCAAGCCAGCTTTTAAGTCATACCCAAAAATGTTAAGGAGAAGGCTGACCTCATCCAGGGTCTCTCTCGCTCAGGGGAAAAAATTATCCCGAAGTGCATCAGCTTGAAGCAACACAAAGACCAGGACTAGTTTGTATGCTCTAAAGCGCAGAAATCTGGTTAATCAAACTCCTGTGGTTTGTGGGCTTCAAAGTAAAGTCTTTGCTGAATGAGCTCTTGAAATCATTTTGTTTTTCAAGTTATTTAAACTTATTGATTCAGTAAAATTAAAGCTACTGAATCCCACAAAGGATTTACTTAGTCAAGCGTTGCTTCGCTCATTTCAAAGAGCCAGGCTGGATCGATTGTTGTTAGCTCCAGGACAGTGGTCCTCTAGTCCCAAGCCAGGTGATCCAACACAAACTGTGCATGCACTTATTTGATATATTATAATTGAGATTGTTTGATGCTTCGCATTCTGAGCCCTTTTTTTCAGGGGCTCATGACTCCATGTGGACTAGAGACCTTCATAATTTTTCCACTAAAGAGCAAAATTAAAATGAATTTTTTAAACATTTTCAGGAAAGAGGTGGATTTTAGATTCTGGTTGGAACATCAGTAGATGTTCTGAGCTGCATTTGTTGTCAAAGATCTGATGATGTTTTCCAGGATGACAGTCCACAATATCTCATATGCTTCTGAATGTTAAATTAAAATGGCATTGTACAGAATTACTCCTTGCAACAAGCCACACACAGCTTGGAGTGAAGTGTTTGTGACTGAGACCTAGTTCAGACTTGGCCATATTGAGTCAGGCAGTCCTTGCTGAACACACCTTTTAAAGCACAATTTGCATGCGGATCTCAGTGGTTTAGATCATGATCCTGCAATCAAATCACAGATCTGATTGCCAGATTGGAGGCTTTAGTGTGTAAATGTGTCTTGTGCCCTGAAACAGTGAATATCAACAAGGGATGTAAAAAGTTGGTTAAAAAGGTAACTGCTAAAAATCTTAGTGGTTACATGTGCTGCGTGTAAATAAAGAAGCGTAAATAAGTTTTATACTGCAGAGCCCGCAGCGAAGCCTCTGCTGGAGTCGAATTAGCTGGTAAACCTCATTGCAGGAGGAATACCTGCTAATTCGAGTTAGGGCTTTAATTCAGAATCCCGTTTCACTGCCGCGTGTAGACGCGGGCAGTTACTTTGGGCTAGTCAATTTTTAAAATGGTGACTGGCCGGGAACATGCAAATCAAGCGTGGGATATTTAAATCCCGGGCTTGATTTGCAATTTCGGTCGCCCTCATTAGTCTCCCTAGATCGATCTAGGGGGCTAGTGTAGACGTACCCAAACATCCCTAACATCAACAGATGCCTTAAGGAATGTTGGTGTCGATTGGTTAAGTACTATAACATGTCCAGAATAACAAATACATGATTGTCTCAAAAAAGAGCTAGTGGTCTTGTCGATATGTTTCATGTGTGCTCAAAAGTATTCACATACCCAAGAAAATAGCTCCCCTCCACTGCCTACACACGCACCAAGTCAATCTTCATACATGCTGATGGCAGCCATTTTTCAATATATATTTGATCATGGGTATATAATTTATATTGTGCCATTTGGGTTATATATAAAGGAAACAAAATTTGTGGAAGAAAACCAGGAGTTAAAAATAGACATTTGTTCTTTAGCAATAATGTCCAAAGTAATGCGGATGGTCCTAATGTCACTGGCTGCTAATACAGGGTACTTGGCTTCTAGCAAATGGTACATGCTATAGACTTTACACATTAATTTCAATTTGGGGTTGGACCTGTTCCATTTAAATTCAATGGGAGACTAAGCATAGAGATCTGTGAGAGATGAACCGAGATTTCTAGTGCTATAATTCAGGTTCAGAATGCAAACATGGGAATTTCTTCTTTGAGTGTTTGTTCATGTACATTCCAATCAGGTGTTTGTGTGTGCACGTGCATGTTAGCAGGAAAAATTTTCCTCTACCGGCTAGCCATAGGGCTGATCTTCTCACCCCCTGGATTCGCGCTTCCATGGGGCCCCAATATAGGACCTTACCCCTTTTTCAGTTCCCCAGAAAAATCTTCCAGACAATAAGCCTGCACTAATACCTGGATGGAATGGACATGAACTACATATCTCAAAGAACAATGATTACAAGAAGACGAGTAACTTTTTCTAGTAGAGATACCAAAAATCTTTCCTTGCTGTTACTATAGACCGCACCAAGCTCAATAGCCGCTGTCTGTTCCATAGGCCAGGAGTGTTATGCATGCTTTAGTCAATGTTTTTTACTTTCATTGTGGTCCAGGGAACCCCTTTGTACTTGGTACTGTACAGACAAATGGTGGGAGACATTCCCTGTAACAGCTTACATGCAAAGTTTAATCTTCTTGATGCATTATTAGTTCCCCATATAACTGTCCTCGCAGTTCCCCCATGCAATGGGTCCCATCTCTTGACACTCCTCCTGGGAAGTTCTGTGGAAGGGTCCAACCTAACTCTCATTAGGCTTTGGGAGACGACATGTTTCCTCAGAGACCTGCCCTTATGCTGAGCTACTCTCTCGGTGCTGCTGTGCGTTGCTGCTGCTATGTTTTCAGGAAGTAAAGCTAATGGAAATTATTGATTAATTTAACAACTTTGTTGTGTCCAAATCAGTTTTAACATAGAGCAGCACCCATAAATCTCGTGCTAAAGGAATAAGTCCTTTACCAGTCTAGGAGGCTTCCCTCCTCTTGTTTCTGGGTTTGAACTGAATGCAAATGATGGATGGATCGAAACTTACCAGTGTTAATCTGTGACGAATCACAAAGAGCGATTATTTGCGTAGCTGTGGATGCAGGCGAGGTTAGGGAACGAAATACTGAGACATTGGCTGTAAAAACAAATATTGGCTCTTTGATAATAGAAATAAAAGCTGGATATTGTATCTGAGAATCTCAAACAGTTGTGTGTACCCATTTCAGTGTTCCCTGGAGACTTCTTAGAGTAAAGGGTGATTAATAATGGTAATGGTGAGTCTAAGAGGTTTTTTTAGTGGTGCATTATCTCCTGCTATTTTCAATCATGCAGTACAATGATACTTAGCTTTACTCTTTCAACAACCCTCTACATTGATTACCATGCTCTTTTTTCCAATTTGTTAATCTTTTCATTCTCCTTGCGTGCTCAGAGGTCCTTTATATTATTCCTTCTGCATTTATCCTTTTGCTCTTAGGGCCTGTATGACATCAGTACTTTTGTTTGTACCTTGCAGGCACTATTTGATGAAAACGCCACAACTGCCTCAAAGTATCAGAACATCTGATGTTCATCTCCAAACTCTAGCAACCCATCACTCTTGTCTAATTTAACCCTCATTAGCTGACAGGATGCTGAACATGGCTTGTTCTTGTCTGAGCCTTGTGTTAACTACCATGGCCCTTTACAGCTGCGTACTAATATAACATGGTTTAGCAGTAAAGACAAGTCTCCAGTGTAGCAGGGGTCCATTACAGACTGGTTCTGTGGTGATGTGTGTTCCTCTGGCATAGGTGAATGCGATTTTAAAAATCCAGTGTGGAGAGATGTTTGAAATCGGCTAGGAATTCACATTTCTGCATTCCACACCACACCAATATGTTGTGCACGCCTGAGGAATTACTGCGTTTCTTGTATGCCTAAAATTGTTTGGCCTCGTAACTGTTCCTAGGCCATGTTCACTCACCCAGGAATTAGGGACGTAATATCCTGTTTAATCAGTTAACTGTTATGTTTAATCGGTTAACTGCTTAAACGGGGGCGGCTGGAGACTGCTCCAGCCAGCCTGGGCCTGCTGCGGGTGGTGGCTTCTCCAGCCAGGTGGAACGCCCTCCATCCCCCATGATGTGGGGGCTGCTCCGGTTAGGCCAGGCCCACTGCAGGCTGGAGCACCCCCTGCCCACCGCGCAGAAGGCTTCTCTGGCTTGGCCAGACCTATTGCTCCGTGCCATAGGTGTCGGGCTAGGGGCTGCTCCAGCTTGGCTGGGCCACCAGTTAACTGTTACCGGTAAGCATCACCCAGTAACCATTCACATTCCTACCAGGAGTAGGCTGTTTGCTGTATCCCAGCTGTGTATCATCTGACCTTTTGAATGTCTGACCTGACACTTGCTCTTCAGTGACTAACAGCTGATTTGGGGCAGGAATTAAATTTTCCTCTGTGTTTGTATAGCACCTTGCACAAAGGAGTCCAGGTCCATGACTGGGGCTCGTAGGTGCTAACATACTATAAATAACAAAACACAATGAGTACTATTGTTATTTACAGTACAGCAGCACTGGAGGCTGTGCTAGGCGCTGTCTACACACACACAAACATCCGTGCCTTGAAGAGTTTATGATCTAAATGCAGGAGACAAAGAATGGGAGGAAGAAGCATTACAGATCCCATTTTGCAATCGGGTACTGAGGCACAGGTTGTGTAAGAGCCAGATTTTGAGCCCCGTATTCACAGTGATTTCAGGGAAACTACCGGTGTAGCACAAGGTTAATAATCTTGCCTAAAAACTGCCAGAGACACAGCTGGGGACTGAAGCCTTATCTCCTGTGTCTCTGTCTTCCTCTCTGATACATTGTTATTGGGTAAACTGGATTTACCCTAGATAAGGAGGCAATTACCATATTCTCTAGTAACCAGTGTTACTAATTTACGATGTATTTCATTTCTTCAGTGTACACTCTGTCAGAAATGTTTATGCATTGACTTTTATTTTCTTTCTGGTTATCTATTATGTATTTGAAACAGTTTGCCTGCCTATCTGTGTGTCTGTTCAAGAACTCCTAAATGATAAGAGCTAGGTCCACTAAATTTGGTATACAGCTTTCTCTTATCATAACGTAAAGCAAGGCAAGGGTTTTGTTGCACCGGGAAAATGGCGTGTGCCTGGAGTGGAATTGCTTCTCATAAAACAGTATAGAAAAGAGACAACCACCAGGCAGGTGTAAGGAGTTGTCTGGGGGCATGACCCTCCCCATCTGGGACTACCCCAATCCTGAGCTTCTTACCCCCTAGGCATCCTTGTGGGGTGCCTGAAGCTCTACTCCTCCCCCATTGCTGATGGTTCCCTTTTGTCAGGGAAGGAGGGGAAAGTGCACAGTTTGCTGCATTCCTCACTGTGGCTGGGGAGCACAGCAGGCAGAGGAAACTGAACCTGCCCCAGCCAGGGGACATGCACCCCTCCCCCGACTGTGCCTGCTGGAGTTGGCCTTAGAGGGGCACTTCTCATCTGGCCCCAAGCCTTCTCTGGGGCAGCCACGATACTGAACCACTCATCCCCAGCCCCACCCCAGAGCAACGATTTAAATGAAGCATGCACATTTTCATTTTATTTTCCAAAATAACAAAAATTAATTGAATTAAGAATGTGAGCAAAATTAGGTAAATCTTCTAGTGAACTATAAGTAAATGAACATCATTGAGTGTGTTGAATTTGTGTTGCTGCCTACAAAAAACGCATATTTTTAACATTTTGATGGCATCTATCTGTCTTCCTGGGCTGTCAAAAATGTGTCAGCAGAACATAAGAAAGGTTATGTAGAGTTTTGAAGAAGAGAAGTTGGAGGAATGCGCTTTATTAAGACTAATACAGGTGTTAACCTTGGTTGGAGAAGTGAAATTTAATATCACATAAACCAAAATGAATTCTTCGCTTGGGACTCATTTGGCTGGCATTTTGTTCCTTTTTTCCTGTCTACTAAGCCAGTTCGATTCTATTAAAAATTCTCTTAGCTAAATGTCAATGGGTTCAATGTGTCATCTCTGTGTTATCCAGAATATTTCCTATAAAATACTATTTTAATACATTAGAGATAAACAGAATTTTATTAACGTCAGCCTAGAAGATTTACAATCCAGCCATCCTGCCTGCATTCAGTTTTCTGAGGCTAGTTGCATTAATATCCCTTCTCGTTTCCAGTGATAAAATGCTTAGTTATAATGCAGAGAAAAATGAAAAGGATAATGCTTTGCTACTTAAATGAAAATGTGATCGGGGGAACATTTGCATTTACTGTTTTGGCTTTAGGGCTTAATTAGAACCCACAGATTCACAAAAAGAATTACCGTAAAATCGTGAGTATAATGTGCACTTTTTTCCGACTTTTTTTGGGTCAAAGTCGGAGTGCGCATTATACATAGGTGTTATTTTTTAAAGTTTTATTTTGGCAGAGCCCTGTCTCGCTGCCTGCCCAGTGCTCCTTCAGGCTGCGCCCGGAAACTTTCCCGCTGCAGCGCGGCGTGGGGGTCGCCGCCCTGCCAGGCTCCCGGACAAGGCAAGGAGCCGGCGGCACTGCCATGCTGCAGCGCCCTGGCTCGCTGCCTGCCTGGTGCTCCTTCAGGCTGCGCCCGGGGGTCCCCGCGGCAGGTGCGAGCCTGGTGAGCACCAAGGAGGGAAGAGGCTGTGCAGCCCGAACCTCCCGGGTGAGCCTGCAGGTGGGAGTGGCGAGGCTGGGCTTGGTGCTGTCGTGTCTGGCTGTGGGACAGCCACCTGTTGGCAGAAGTTGTGGGGCTGCTAAGCTCGATGGCTTGAAACCCCGGGGCACATTACACATAGGAGTTCAGATTTTTTCATTACGCTAAGATTCCAAAGTCAGGGTGCGCATTATACATAGGCGCGCATTATATACGTGATGTTACAGTAAATGAAAAGTGTTCCTTTTGTTGTCCAGAAGAATTATGATTCACGGCAAAGTCTAAAATGCACTAGTTGATTGATCAGGAAAAAGGAAACTGAGAGGTAAAAAGCCAAGTCTTGGGGCAGGTTTTTTTTTTTCAAAATGGGAGCTTAATATTAAAACTTAGAATAGTGAATATTAACTAATAAAAAAGAAACTTTGGAAGGGAGATAAACCCTCATGCCCTGGGGCATAACCCAACCATTCATTTCTAGGGGGTCAAGAATCTTTCCCTGGGGCAGATTTCATGTTTCTTGTCCCTTCCTGAAGCATGTAATGCCAGACACTATTAGAAACAAGATAGTGAACTGGATTGTTATTTATTAGTTGTATTGGATTGTTCCTAGGAGCCCTAATCAAGAGCAGGACCCCATTGTGCTTGGTGGAATACAATCACAAAACAAAAAGACAGTCTCTGTCCCAAAGAACTTAAATGTAGCACTGGTCCAATCTCTGAGAGCTGTTCCTAAAACTCGATCTCTGAATCCTTTTAAAAATTAAGCTATGTACTTGTGCAGCTAAATGTGGATTTGGGATGAGATTGTTAATGGAGCTGAAAGGAGTTATTTCCTTTGAAAATCTTAGGGTGAAAACCCAGATTTTAGGCCTCCATTGTTGAAAATCTTGGTTCTACTGTTGCAGTAACTTCAACTATTATGAGGAATAACGCCCAACGCTGTTGTTGACTTCAGGTCTCTCCCGTTGTCCTGATAATCGGTGTGGGCTAGGGGATAGGATACTAAAATGGAATCAAGGAGACTTGTCTTCTGGTCCCAGGTCTGCCACTAACCTAGCGGGTGGCTTTCAGCATGTTGTTTCCCCTATTTGTGCCTCAATTTCTCCATCTGTAAAATGTTGATAATGATCCTGCCCTCCTTTGTAAAGAGCTTTGAAATCTACCAATAAAAGGTGATATAGGTCAGTGTTTCTCAACTTTTTTTTATAAAGTACCCTTTAAAAAAAAAAAAAAAAAAGTACCCCCAAGTACCTACAGTTTTCAGCCACACAATTTTTTTTCTACCATTGCAACACATTTGTTTAAACAACTTAATCATAGCCAGCCGGGCAATGAAATTTTTGGGTGTAAAAACTACAAAAATAATAAATCGCTGTAAAACTTAAAACAAAAATTCAGTTTTCTCCAAATTTCAGTTGTATTGATGTATCCCCCAGACTTCTCTTGAGTACCCCCCAAGGGTACTCGTACCACTGGTTGAGAAACACTGGTATAGATGAAGTCGGTAGTGTTATTATTATGGGTGAAAGCAAACTCATTTTGGAAAGGTGTGTAGTCGCTTGGCAACAGTTCTCTCCCCTCCTTCATGTAAGACTCCGGCACAAGCTATGCAATAATCCATACTTTAAAGAGCAGGGAGTTGGATTCTCACTAACTTTATTCAGCTGTCATAATTAGCCACTGCATAAGACTATAAGCTGCTACATGATGAGCACCGCAGGCCTCTTGCATCGCTGCAGTAATCAAAATACTCACTTCTCATGCTGATTTTATTATGCTGAAGAGATAAAGTTTAGCTGAGGCAGAGCTATTCTTTCTTCAAAATCTATGGAGGGTAGGCGCAATTGACATTACTATGGAAACAAACACTGCATTCTAGAAAGGGCTTGGAGTACCACAGGGAATAACAATAGCCTACTTGAGAGAGAATGGGCATTAAAATATACTGGTGTTTTGAGGGAGTTCTCCACAAGATACACAGAGGGATCTTGTCATTCTTGACAGGCTCTGAACTTCACATGCCAAATCATTCTGATATCACCATCCTCGCATGTCAGCTCTGGAAGGACATCATCAGAAGTGGAGACATAACATGGGAGTGGGGAACAGGAAGGAAATGTGTGTGTGCGGGGGAGGGGAGAATTAAAATTATAGTGTAGTGTATTGTTCTTCCAGACTGATTGCTATTCACAGAATAAAAACGGTGAGCCTAAATTCTGGTGGTCACTGCAGTGGGGTTGCAGTGGTTTTAAAAACAGGACTGAACAGTGCTTTCTTATAAATGCCTTGCTGCTTCAAGACAGGGCTGTCAGTTTCTGTTGCTGGTGCAACATTAGCCATAGCTGAGCCTCATTTTCATAATTTATGATCTTTCTCCTGTTGTTCTCTTCCCCTGGAAAATGGCTGGAGCAAAGAAAATTCATATTTTATGGTTGTTGCATGTATGTGGTATCAATTATATATGTAGACCGTTGGATGCCTGCAACCATCGCTGTAGCTGAAGTCACTCTAACCATATCAAGTGCTTCTTCCTTTCTGTTGTGGTGATTACAAATGAATGTGATTACAGTAATAAATGAACAAATGTAAACCACTTCCTAGTTCTGTTTGAGTTTTCCTAATGCACTAGAGGGATGGGTGTGTAGATTAACTACATAGAAGGTCCAGGTTAAATGTAAAAAAACCTAGATCTCTCGCTGAGGAGTTAGCTTTCAAAATTCCATCCAGTCACTGGTTTGAATCTATTAATCACTTGGTCAAATCTAGTCCATTCAGTGTTTACTGCCTTTTCTAGGTTTCAGTCACCAAAGCAGATTGGATAAAGAAGAGATGTAGGTCTCATAGTACTTCTGCATCCCTGCTTTGGATTTATTATACTGTGAAGAGTTTAGTAATATCATTGTGTATGCAATAGCAAAAATTAAAAAGCTTCTATCCTGTGGAGTGATGAGCATTTGGGATACATTACCACTCCATCTCGTTTAAATGCCAAGAGTAGATTATTGTCAACAGATCAATCAAAAAGTGGGGCCAGAATGGCTGACCTGACCTAGCTCTTTCCATCAACAGATGGTCACTCAAATAAAATGGAAATTCAGTCCTTATCTCTATCATGGATCTTACAAGCTGTTACACACAGGACTAGTTAATCTCTTGAACTTAGTTGCAACTTCCAGGAAAAAAAATAGTGCTGCTTTACAGCTTGTGATCATCAAAACAAATTAATGTTTCCGTCTTCCCAAAATAAGCAAGATGGGTCATGGAAGAATGCTCTGTAGGTTACCACTGAGAATTAGGACATGTACAATTTCCCTTTAAAGGTTTGTAAAAAAAAATAAAACATAAGACTGTCCCATTAGGAGCCAGGTTAATTGATTAATTAGCTTCTCTCAAATGGCTTCATTCTTGTCTTTTTATTCCCCCAAATTAATTAAACTAATTCCTTCCATGTACACGCAGTAGGAAGGTGAGACCTATCTTCTCCACAATTATTACGAACTGGTTTCTTTCTTAACTCTGCAGTAACTTTCATATATTAAAATCAACAGCTGCTGTAGCTTAATGTAGCTTGCTGTAGCGTCACTGATTCTCAATTTGGCGAAGGCCCTTTTGTGTCACTTTGGAAATAGGGCCTTAAATTGGAAAGAAATGGCCACTATGTATACTCCTTGCCAGTGCTGAGTTGGCACTCAGACTCTACTCCCACCCTCCTCTCAGGCCCTCGGATAAGAGGCAGATTGTGTTCAGAGTGCACTGTTCCTCACTTATTTCATATTTCCTGGGGGCCTTGGTAAGCAGAGAGAGTTTGAGCAGCCAGGCTCCTGAAATTTACACTAGAAAGGGCTAGGGTTGCCAGGTGTCTGGTTTTCTACCGGACAGTCCGGTTTTTTGGGGCTCTGTCCGGTAAAATAAATCCAGAAAATACCGGACATGTGCAATGTCCGGTATTTTCTGGTTTTCCGACTGGGTGCCTGGAAGCCTGGCCGGGGGAGTGGCTGGGAGGTGGGGCGCGATCGGCGCTGGGAGCCCTGGTTGCGTGTGAGGAGGAGGGGCAGCCCGGTCCGTGCTCCTGCGCGCTGGTCAAGCACGTGGTGGAGCCGCAGCCGGACTGACTCGCGCTTCGCCTGGACCATGCGGGGGGCGGGAGCGCCCTGGGATCTGCACTGCCCTGGTCAGTCCCGCTCCCCACCGGCTGATACGCTCCTCCCCCTCGTCCCCTCCTGGCCGGCCGGTTGGTTCTTCCCCACATCTCCTCCCATTCTTCCCCGGCCAGCCCTGCTGCACCTGCCTCCAGTCCTGCTTCTGGCACCAGTTCTCCCCTCCTCTCCTGATCTCCCCCGGCCAGCCCCGCTGTATCCAACCCCCGCCGCCAGCTCTTGCCCTGCCGGCTGGTTCCTCCTCCCGATCTTCCCTGGCCAGCCCCTGACCCCCTCCATCAGCTCTGCTTCCTGGCCCCCTTCCTCCCGGCCAGCCCCACTCCTCCTGGCTGGTCCCCATGAAGTGTTTTTTTAAGACTACCTGGTAACCCTAGAAAGGGCAGTCCTCTGCATAGACCCAGAATAAAGAAAGCTCAACTTACTCATGGCTTAAACCAGTGTTTCTCAACCTTTTTTTGCCCATGGCCCCCTTCTGAGCCTCGTTTACCTCTGTGGCCCCCCTCACAGCTGCTGTTAGTTGGAAAAAAAGGTACATAATTTACCTAATGTTCCGTTTTTTTCGATGTGGCCCCCTAGAGATAGGGCGTGGCCTAGGGAGCCACATGGCCCACGGTTAAGAACCACTGGCTTAAACAACCCTACAGCCCTCCATTCCCATACTAAGCACAGGAACCAAGGCCCAAGTCCTCAAAGCTTTTTAGATGCCTAACTCCCCTTGAAATCAGCAGGAATGAGGTATCTAAATACCTCTGAGGATCTTGGCCCAAGTTCTGAGATCCAAACCTAGAATTCCCAGTTGATCATGTGACTTTAAGCAGCAGACCATGTTATAAAACCTGCCTTGTGGCAATCCAGTGAGATTCAGTCCTGAGTTCGGCTGGTCCCTTAATATTTTTAAGCAGGACTCATTTTCCCTCTGCCTTACATAATTCATGAAGTGGAGATAATTGAAAGAGAAATATAACAAGATCAGAGGCAATGATCACCATTGCCCAGGGAGAAATAGCATTGTCATTCGCTGAGGGCGGGGGGGAAGGAGGAGGATGGATTGAAAATTCCCATTGGACACAACTGTCCCAACTTAAAAATAAAATTGAGACTGGAGTACTTTTAAAACTGAGGAAAGATCCAGTTGAGGAAAAATGCCTTATGAAGTACAGTGTAACGGAAAACTGAGCTGCCCTACTTGCTGATTAGGGATGTAAACGACTAGTTGACTACCCGTCTGCCCCCTAAGGATGTTAAGGACTAATTGACTAGTCGCTCTTTCCCCTCCCTCCCCTTCCTTCTCCCCCCTCCCGCCCTTGCTGCCTCTATCAGATAGAGGCAGCAAAGCGTGACAGTGAAAAGGGGGTACTTCAAAGCGGCAGTGCTGCACAGAGCCCAGGATCAGCTGTGCAGAGCTGCCCCTTGACATGCTGCTGTGGCGTTTCAAAGTGGCAGCGCCGCATGGAGCCCAGGATCAGCTGGGGAGTCTCCAGCTGATCCCAGGCTCCCTGTGGCGCTGCCGCTGCTGCTGCTTTGAAATGGTGCTGCCACTTTGAAATGGCGCATGGAGCCCACCCCAGCTTGGAGTCCCCAGCTGACCCTGGATTCTGTGGAAATGCTGCACGGAGCCTGGGATCAGCTGTCCCTGGCTTCGCGTGGCATTTCTGAGTCCCCCACTGACCCAAGGCTCCATGTGGGCACTTCCACTTTGAAATGCACAAGAGCCCCTGCTGGGGACTCTTGTACATTTCAAAGCTGGTACGTGGCGTGCAGCCCGGGGCCAGCGGGAAATCCCACTGACTCTGGGCTCCAGCGGGGCTCTTGTACATTTCAAAAGAGGAATGCAGAAGTGCTGATGGAATAGTAAATTAATCAGTATTTAACATCCTTACTCCCCTCCCCCTTGCTACTTCTGTATCAGAGGCAGCAAGGGGGGGGGAGCAAGAGCCAGTGCTGGGGGACATGGCTTAAAAGCTGGTTCCCCCAAGCACCGTCTCTGAGGGGGGTGGCAGGGGAGGCAGAGGGCCAGCGGGGAACTGCGCGAGCAGGGACTGAAGCCATGGGCGGCTCTTACCACATTGAAAAGGCAGAGGCGCAGTCAGGATAGTGAGCGCCTCCCCACCCCTTATCGACTAATCAAGTAGTCGATGGAAATTCCATCAACTACTCGATTAGCTGATTAATCGAAATGTAACATCCCTATTGCTGATTGATTGATAAAACAGAATTTGGGATTGTGAAACTTAAATACCCCCTCCCCCCATTTTTATTACATTCTGCTCAGAATCCAGTTTAAAGACACATTTTGGTGGTTGTGATGTGTATAGTTCTGGTGCCTGACATTGGCTCCAGGCAGCAGCCACCTTGAGGGTACCATTCACTGTCTGTGTCGCATACACAATGTGCCAAATGCTTTCCAGGCATATGGAAAGGGACAGCTCTGCCACCAAGTAGCTCTTTCAGGCTACATCTGCACTACGGGTTTTGCCGGAAGAGGCAACGCAAATGGGGTTTTCGCACAAAACGGAAACGTCCACACTGCATGTTTTTGCACAAAAACCTCTTGTGCAAAAATGGATTGGAAGAAATTATGCAAATGAAGTGCAAGAAAATGCTAATCAGCGCTTCATTTGCATTGCCTCTTCCGGTAAAACCCATAGCGTAGATGTAGCCTCAGTGGCACACGTGAGACCATTCATGGAAGTGAATCACTTCAGGGACAATCTTACAGAACCTGCATGGCCTCACTGGGACCACTTCTCAGACGGTGCTCCGCAAATTCAGCCATTTTTATGTAACAGGCCGTACGTGGGTAATAGGGACTGGGATGGATAGGCTGGAAAGTGTATTCAGCTCCTTCAGCAAGGCAGTTCTGCATTCATTACAGTTTCTTTCTCCTCTCGGAATGCCTATGTTCTCCATGTCCACCGAAGGTAGTGCAATGGGCTTATTCTGTTGCAAGGGAGCTTTAAGTGAGTTACTAAGAAAAGTTTTCTAACTATAAGGGAAATCAGGCTCTGCAATAAGCTCCCAAAGCAGGTTGTGGAAGCCTGTCAGTGTTTAAGTTTTTAAGAACAGGTTGGACAAATACCTACGAGGCGTGGGGTAGATTTGCTTGATCCTGCATCAGCGCAGTGGGCTGGAGTTGATAATCTTTAGATATCCCTTCAAGCCTTATACTTCTGTGATTCTATGGCTCTGGCTTGAGAATATTTGAGTGAATAACCCCACCGAGGGTACGTCTACACAACAGCGTTATTTTGGAATTTCCGAAATAACATATTGCACGTCTACACAGGAAGCCCATTATTTCAAAATAAACTCAAAATAACGGGCTTCTTACTCCGACTTCTGTAAATTTCATGTCGGAGGAGTAAGGGAAGTTGGAGGAAGAGTGGCTCTATTTCGAAATAATTGCTGCGTAGACGTGCCCAACTTTGAAATAAGCTATTTCAACTTAAGCTACGCAATCAGCGTAGCTCAACTTGCATAGCTTATTTTGAATTTAGCCCTGCTGTGTAGACGTGACACTGAGCTTCTCCTTCTACATTCACATTACCTGGAAGAACCATTTCTTTGAAGAAGGGCCTAAAGGTTTGCTGTATCAGTAAATGAGAGAAATCAGCCATTATCATGTTATCATTGGAGACCAGGATTGATCCTATTGGAAGTGCAACTGTGTGGTTCCTTTAGTGCTATTGGTTCTACACAGGTTTCCATGTATAGCAATACAAAGCCACTTGCTATGTCTTTGCACATAAATTAGGTTTTATATTTACTGGGGTGGATTCCTATTGAGTTTCCTGGATACTTTCTAGACAAGAATAGCTATATTACATTTTCCTGCCTCTTGACAGTTAGCTTAGAGACCTATCCCATCAGTCACAGCTGTGATGCAAATACAAGTTTAAATAGTTTATGCTGAATTGATTATTTTTCCTGAGGACCGCTCCGTTCTGAGGTGTTTTTCCATTAAAGTGGCTTCTAAAGCGGCTTCTGCTTCAGCTGTTCCTTCTCTAAATGTTACAGTGTCTGCATTGTGAAGGCTAGGAGAGGACAGGAATTTATAGCTTGTAACTCATCACATCTCTCTGACATGGCTGTGCAATTGAAAACGTTGTGTCACAGACGAGACAGTAAACAAACTAACTTTACCTTTGCCTTGAGGCACTTTTCGGTCCTATACTTGTTAAGCAAATAAGCCAGTGTATTAACATGTTATTTTGTCTAATCTCTTGTGTTCATTATATTAATGCTTTATGCTGTCTTTAAGGTCTGGATTATTTAGTGATGCTAATAGTTCCGATGGTCCTCTGGAATTCTGAAGAGGAAAGTGATGTGGGAAGGTCTCAGAAGGTTTTCCAGTTAGCACATGGGTTTCAGTATAGTCATAGCCTATTGACCAATTGTAGCAATAATTCAGAAGATACCAGTATGTTGAGTGAGTCACCGAAATGTCAGAGGGCAAATCCACCAACTTGGTAGAGCCCAGTTCTCTGTGTCTTGGACACTGGTGGTGCCCTTGGTAGGTGCTGATCCTGCTTTGTTCCCTAGCACCAGGGGAATGCTTAAAATAAATCAAACCACTTAGGGTGAAATTTTAAAACTGTTCAGCATTGGCTTAATTCTGCTCCCATTAAAGTCAGTGGGCAAGATGCCCTTGATTTCTTTGGGAACAGAGTTAATCCAGTGGTGATCACTGCCAAAAGCCCTGCCTTTAGGTTTCAGGGCTGTGAGGCTGTCAGGGCCTTGTCTACACTTAGGGTACATCTAGACTACAAGCCTCTTTCAAAAGATATCGTGTAGACAGCCACAAGGGTTTCAAAAAAGTGATCCACTTTTGTGAAGGAGAGCACCCAGGCATTCTGAATGCTCTCTTTCGAAAAAGCCATGTTTGCGTTCAAGAATGCCTTTTTTCAAAAGAACTCTTTCGAAAAAAGGCGTTCTTCCTGGTAAAAGTAGGTTTACCAATATCGAAAAAAAAAGCCATGTTCTTTCGATTTAATTTCAAAAGAATGCAATGGCAGTCTAGATGAAGGTGAAGTTTTTTGAAAAAAGGCCACTTTTTTTGGAAAAACTTGGTAGTCTAGACACACCCTTATTGGGAGATCAGTGCTGTGCAAGATTGTTCTCCTGGGGCTCAATTTAATGAGTCTAGTAAGAGCTGCAAAGTTGATCACTGATCATGCTCTCATACTTCACCAGGTTGTGAGTAAGGGGAGAGTTTCTCCTGTCAACTTCCCACAAGTTGTGGTAAGTCAGACTATACCTCTCTATCTCATAGAGCTGGAAGGGACCTTGAGGGGCATCAAGTCTAGTTCTCTGCCCTGACCTCACAGCAGGAGCAAGCACCATCCCTGACAGATTTGCCCCAGATCCCTAAATGGCCCCTTCAAGGATTGAACTCATAACCCTGGGTTTAGCAGGCCAATGCTCAAACCACTGAGCTATCCCTCCCCTTGGCACAGTGTCTTCAGCGACACTCTTCACGTAGCTGGAGTAGCGTATTTTACTCAGACTTTGCCCCATAGGGTAGACCTGGCCTCTGAATCCTGTGTCGCCATATTATGAAATGCAGACGGCAGCTTGTGGGCTCCTGTAGTCAGGAGCATAGGCTGCTAACCCTGCCTGTCAGCCAGACAGCTCCAACCAGATGTTTGAAGCTTTGCACCCAGCACTCCCCTTTCACAGGCCCCATGTGCCTCTTCTCAACACTCGTCTCTGGCTCCACAGGCACTGGTCTCCCAGGGGGAAGGAGCAAGAGCGTTTGAGGTGCAGACACAGTGGAAGCGGCAGTGTTGTCCTGCTTGATGGGTCCCTTCTCTGAGAAGAATGGTCTCTTGAGGGCACTCTCCTCATAGTCTGGAGAGCAGTGGTCTGTAGCTTGACCGCTACAGTACCTTCCGGGGAGACCCAGAGGGAGATGAGACCAGGATAGCTGATGGATGTGTCCCAAATGAATCTGCCATGACCCTTCTTAAATTCTGCCTGTAAGAAACTTGGACAGAAGTTTTTCTTCTCTTCTGTCCAGATTTCCTGGGCTAGGGGGAAGAGGGGAGATGAAAGGAGCAGTACTTATGTACCTCTCTTCCAAGGTTTCTTTTGGCCAACTGCAGCTACGCTCCCTCTCCCATAGCCCCCAGTTTAGGGCTACGGACTCTTGAGCTAGGGCCAGCAGGGGAGCTTGTGGGGAAGATCTCCACACTGATGTCCACCTCTCTCACTGCAGGGACTTTATGAAACTCTAAGCAAGGCAAGCTGAAGAATGGACTGATTACTGTGTGAGAGCATCTCTGCCTTAGTTGATGTCTGGGTCACCCCTGCTCCTGTGTGAACAGATGGCTTTAGTGAGGTGTCTAGTCCCTGATGTGCTGAATTCCAAGGACTGTGGGATGGGTATTAATGGCACCCAAGGAGAAAGCGGAGGGGCATATTTCAAGTTAAACTAGAGCTTGCAAGCCCAGAAAACTGCTTCCTCTTTCAACAGACCAAGCCTGTCCCTGATGCCACTCCGCAGATGACCAGGGAATTTCTCCAGAGAGGAATTTGGCTGGTTTCGTTTGCCAGCATGCATCTCTGCCATTCATTTAAGCAGTGTGACAACACTGTCATCCTGTTTTGAAAGCTGTTAAATTACTTCCAGGCCAGTGGCCTCTTAGGGAGAATTGTTTTGTGCTGCCATCATTCCTGGCTCCTCTCATAAAGACTCGGGGAGCAGGAAGCTTTTCCCACCCCATCAGATGCAGAGCGGGTGAGATAAGGGCCTGGCATTAATAGTGAGGCAGGAACTAGATGAGCCAGATCGGAGGCAACAAGACACAATGAGGGGAGGTTGGGAGATGTTCATTTCCACTGGAAAATTAGCTGCTTTTTGTACATGCTCAAGCCAACATTCGCATACTGTGAGGTGCTTTTCTGTGGTTCCTGCAGCTGTCCTCTAAGCAAAGCTGAGAATCTAAGAAAGTTCAAATTGCTGGTGGGATCACAACTGACACATTAATAATTTAAGAGTTGAAAGCCCTGCCAACACGTATCAAAGTCCAAATCTTATTTCAGAGGGTTTTTTTATACATAGCAAGTCCCATTTGCGTTACTCATGGGAGTATTCTCCATTACTCCAGTTCAGCTACTTGTGTGAGACTGGATTTGTCCAGAGTTCTGTAACACTTTGACATTGCTGAAAAGCTACTGTGTTTGGCATCTTGTGTTTGTCCTTAGTTAAATGCAAAGAAAATGGTGTTACGTCAGCCTCCGAATAGGTGTCAAAAGGAAGAAATATTCCTAAAAGCCTACTTAAATTGGCACACTGCAATACAATAATAATCAAGTAAAATGCTTTACAATGTGGCTTTTTTAGACATACTTCTAGAGTGAAGCCAGTTAAATCCCCCAAATTTTATAGGCACCAGTCTAGCTCTTTACATATGTGTGTGCATGCGGACTACTCTGGCCTGGCCAGACAGGGTCCGCTGCACCATGTCAGGGGTTGGAGGCTACTCTGGTTGGGCTGGGTGCTGGTTAACCAGTTACCCCAGTAAGCATGCTGGTAAAGCAATGCTCACTGGGTAACGGGTTACCCCTTTACATCCTAGTGTGTGTATGTGTTGTGTTTCCAAAACTTTGAAATTTATGTTAATGTATAAATGGTGCTCAGTTAGAACCTGGCTCTAATACCCTTACTCGTGATGTCTGTAGGACTGCTTGTAAAGTGAATAAGATGAATATCTAAGGCACAAAATAACCTCTCTCACTCTAATACTAGCATCAGTGTTTTTTGTAATTATATTATTGTGGTAGCATCTGTGAGCCCAAATCGTGGACCAAGATGCTGTTGTTGTAGGCTCTGTATAAATGTAGAACAAAAAGATATTCCCTGCTTCAATCAGCTTACCCCCTGAGTTATATGTTTCCTCCTTTCCTTGTGCTAGGACAGCTGTCCATGCTGGTAGTAAAGGCCTCAGTTGTTGGTTACTCTGATACATCATAATATTCTGAAGAAGTAGTTTCCCATAAATATATCCCAGCACAAACTACTAAAATATTCTGCTTGAAGGGGGCACCTCTCCACTCTTAAACCTGCTTTTCTGATACAGGCTTCTTCAGATCACTGCAACTTGCACCTACAGTTATTGTAAATGAGAAGTTAGGGGAAAGGTGGACTGTCTTTTTAGTTTGTTTATAGTGTGTTTTACTGTCTTCAATATAACTGCTGTGCTGTCAGTTACACCTGTTGCTTGTTTGAGCCTTTTGCACAGGAGACAGGAGGGACAACAGTAAAAGGATACTTGGTGCCAAATGAACTCAGCTTGAACTTTTCCATCTTAGCAATTGACTATTCTTCAAGATATCCCTCTTTATGCTGGATTCTGTGGGCCAGTTTGGGTCATTTTGTCTACTTTTCCTCAGGTGTGAGAGAAGGGAGAATTAGCTTTCAAAGCAGAAAATCTCAAAGGCCAAAAAAATGGAAGGGATTCTTCAAATTAGCCAGTCATAGGCTGGGACTGTCTCTACATTTCTGTTCTTTACAGCAATCCCTTTTCTGTTGTAAATCTGCCTTTGTCCTCTTAATAAATTCCATTGCCTTTGCAGTGGTGTTTCATTACTATACAGCACAAAGGTGGTGGTAAGGGCTTGGCTGAGCCTTGAAATACCCAGGAGACATTTCCAAAGGACACAGAATATTACAGACGAGCACAGCGGTTCCCAGACCTTCAAGGAGCACTACTGCTTTGAGTGTCTTCCCTTCTGATGTAGCATTAACAGTTGTGCCTGTGTCTGTGTTTATCGCGAGAGAGGCAAGGCTGTCGTGCACTTACTATACTAGGCCACATCTGGTAATCACAGTGTCTATCACAGATGTGTCTTTTCCCTGCATTATCCATGCGGTTCCTCTAAGTTTTGATAACATGACATGCAAGTGCTTTGTATTGTCACTTTCTCTTTAAAGATTGAGGAACCTGAGGGTAGCTAGTTAAGTGACTTATCTGAGGTCATGCAGTGGCTTAGTGGCAGAGGAGGTCATAGACCTGAGGAATCCTGACCATGCTGCCTTCCTTTCTCGGCTGCAAAAGTCTGCAAACACTTCCTATTTCTGGTGCCTTAAGGATCGTGATTCAGTTCCCAGTATGCCGTGCCCTTATGCAACAAGTCAGCAGGCATGTGTTTATATGAGTCGTGGATTGTATTTTTTTTTTTAATGCTGAGACATCACCATATTTCAGAGCCATAGTGATCGATTTCCATGGTTATTCAAGGGTTTCTCGCTGGAAGCATGTTAGAGTACACAGCTACTGCATCACAGTCCAGTGGGTTGATGTGGGGAAATCCACTCCATTGCTGATTATAGCTGAGTGGTTGTGAATTACTTCCTGACAGCAAAAACAGCTGAAATCAAGCTGAATTCAACAGTAGATTTAGAGATTCCTGGCTGAGATTGTGAACTCCCTGGGGCATCGGCCAGTCAGCCACTTCTGTATTTGTGCAGTGTGTAGCACAATAGAGCCCTCGTCCTGACGAAGGCTTCTGGATGCTCCTGGAATGCTAATCTAATAAACTGGCACTCTAAAGAGAACTCCTTTAAAGTGATAGGATCTGACAAAACAGAAGAGCTTCACTAGGCATCCCCTGTTGTGCATGGTCACCATTCACATCTCATGGTAATTGGTGATGCATAAAGAAAGAGCAAAAGATTGGCAGGTGGAAATAACCCAGTCATTTCTTGAATGCACAGATATCTGTCATAAATCACATCTTAAACAAGTTGCTAATATCAGGAGCCTGTGTAATTGTAACAGGCTTGGCTAGGTTGTTTATTGAGATGCTCTTTTAAATCAACAACAAATAACAAATACAGGGTCATGTGAAAAAGTGGGTTGTGCCCAAGCAAGCTCATGATACCGTCTACATGTTTTGTTAGGTGCTACTAGACTATTTATTAAGTTTTTCCTGTTACAGACTAACTCGGCTACCCCTCTGAATTTTTTTAATCAGTTAGCATTAATGAAAATATTTCACCGTTCCCCCCCAAACTAATACATTTCTCCTTTTTTCTTCTCTCCTTTTTTCACTGTCTTCTGTTGTGATTTCCTGCATTGTCTCTTGGCGGAATAAATAATTTGCATCTGACTGATGTCCCATTGTAAAGGTAAGGAATTATATTTATTATTGACATAATACAGAGAGAAGAATTGGAAACATTTAATGATACAATATCAGATGTAAGGCACTCTCAGGAATTCTCATTTGTTGGACAGAAGTTGGCTATAAACCTAGTACTCATTTTTATGTGTTAGCTATGCTTGGTAATAAACATGATTCATTTTGTCTGGCTCCCTGATAGCAATCAGTATATTCTGGTTGGAGTACCATTCATAAATACTCTCACACGGCTTTTTGGAAGTTTTGCTCCATGAAGGTTGTATTGGACAGCCAACATCTGTGTGTTCATTACTTGGATATTTCACTTCACAAATCCTAGTATGACTGACAGGCAAGGTCTCTAGAAGGAACGTTATTGGCCTGTCCATATGGCTAAAGATATGCTAAGGCTAGCATGCTTGATACATTTCCTTGGCTACCCCTACCTACTTTTCAGAGTCAGCAAAAATAATTTCCCCAGGCCCAATTCTTCTGCTTTCAGTCTTTCCTTAGCTAATGCTGCTCTTGTTCAGTTGACTTCCTGAACATTGCAGAGCCAAATAGATTGCATGCCAAGACTTGCTTCAGGTGAATTCTTATAGCCAAGTATTTACATTAGAAATGCTGACACAGTGCTACCTATGCACCAGGAGCAGTGCTGCTTCTGTGGCTGTTGAAAGTAAATAGGGCTAGAGCAGTGTTTCTTAAACTTTTTAAGACCGAGGAACACCAAACAATATTTTTTTTAATGAGGAACACTAAGGATATTCTGTTGAGGAAAAAAAAAAGCGGACATTTTAAACTCTGTTGTTCAGTCCGAGGCACGCCTCCGACTGCCTCGCGGCACACCAGTGTGCTATGGAACACAGTTTAAGAAACGCTGGGCTAGAGTATCTCTGTGTACAGATATAGCCGTTAGAGATTCTGGGCCAAACTCGTTGTTGATATAATTCCACTGAATTTGATCGAGTTACACCAGGGAGGGTTTGGCCCTCTAAAATTACACCACATTTGGCTGAGTATCTTTCTTTTGAAATTTATGTACAGTATGTCATGTCCTCCTCTAGTTTTCTGAAAGATGGCTCTGATTGTATTCTGTCTCACAGTAGTCTAAATCAGACATAAGAATGTTCTTGCAGCATCTTTTGCACCAAGGAAAATAGAATGTCCTGTAGTTCTTGAACATGATATATGCCTATACCTGTGCTTCCCAATAGACAATCTAATACAATTAATAGCCTGTTTTAGATGGGACTGTATCAAATCAGTGACTCCGTATTACTTGTGATTGCACTGTTTCACTTGCTGGCACTTTTACTGATTCACAGGGAAGACCAATTAAGATGAATTATTAAAACTGCATTGCGAAGGCCTCTGAACAAGGATAAGATGGCACCTTGGTACTACTTTTAACATGGGCAATCTTCCCTGGGAGCCCACTGGTGCTTAAATGTGCATCATACTCACACTGGGAAGTCAGGTTCTTTCAAAACTGATTGGGATGATTGCAAGCCTTTTAGGCTGTCCAGGCTATTTTGGTATAGCAGCGGTACGTATAAGGGCCCACGGCATGCATTCTCTTATGAGAAGAGAGAAATGAAAGCAAGAGTTGTTGCTTGCAGAATGCTCTCATTTCCAGTATACCCTCACATCTACGGTACACATCCAGACCCATATGCGCTAGGGTGCACATGAATGACTCAGTGAACATTAGTGGGCAATCAAATAGCTAATCATGCTAAATATTTGCCACCAGAGAAAATATTCAGAATATGCCTGGCTAAAAAAGAAACACTGCTATGGAGTGATCTGTTCTGGAGATTCTCAGATATGAATATCAACAAAGAGGAAAATGAACCTAACTTTTATGTTGCATGGCTGCTAAATTATCTGGAAAACAAACTGTTGGCTGGCCATTAAAGAAAACAATTTAAATAACCAGCATCAGTGGGTTATTTTCAAATTAAAACTATTGTACGTTGGTTTTCATTGAAAGGCTTTGCATGACTTCTCCGGCCATGGGATAATGAGCAAAACGGCACTGTGCACAAACCTTAATTACTAGTTAGCTTGACATTTTATGAGCATTAAGTACCAAACATTGGTGTGGCCATGCTGCACTGAGAAAAGAGCTAACAGCTCTCAAAATTTCTAATGGAGGTTTCCTAATTTTTTTCAGTCCTGATACGAGGTTGCGGTAGATTCATTATTAAGTCCTTCTGTAGCTCACAAACGTTTTAATAAAACACTCCAGTTTACAGATTTCACTACTGTACCCAATTAATTAGAACTTTAAAAGGAAATCACAGTAGGGGAATTAAACTGCTTTAAAAAAGCATTTCCTTAATCTGAAATGCTCTTCAGATGAAAGGTTGCTTTTCTGCAAATGAAGCACTTGAATAATATGTATAGTCAAGTTAACAGGGCAGAACTGGGACAGTTTCCAGACTGCATCATTCTTCCGACGTTTTGCAGACAACAGAAGGGGACCTTTTCACTATTTGGAACAGCTTCCCCAAAATAACCCATATAACAAAACTACTAACAGTACAACATTTCTTCAAATGCTACATTGCTCACAGGTGTGCAAAGTACAATAATTTGTAACAGTGTAACCTCAGCATTCCCCCAATGAAGATCACATTCTGCATCTGATAACTCATCTCGCTCCTGGCCTCTTGATACATGTGTGTTTGACGTATGTAGTTTGATTGCCAGGGCAGTAATCTTGGCAGCTTTGCCATTGCACATTTTAAAAATATTTTTTCTGATTTTAATATCAGTTTCAATTTAAAAATAGGTGTTTCTGTCAGATTCACTCTCTGCTGCTGTGAATAGTCAGTAAGTTGCATGCAGAGTACTATCATTGTAAAAATTCTAAGAATAACTGGCACATCTGCAGTGCTTTGAATAAAGCGGAGTACAGGAATGATTATTTGTTAGCCTCTGACCTCGCCCCACATATGGGTCAGATTGTCACTATTGTTGTTTTATTGATACCTAATCCTACCAACCCTCTGCCTTGTCTGTCCACCCCTGGTTTGTCATTCTGATTGTGAGATCTCTGGGACAGAGGCTGTTCACTTCTGATACTCGTCTGTATCTCGCCCAGCTCGATCCTGGATTGAGGCACCGTTGTAATGCAAGTGGTAGTAAATCTGTAAATCAGCATGGCTTCATGAGTCAGTTGAGCTACACCAGGATCTGAGCCATAAATGCACACACAAACACACATCTCTTCCTCCCTAACCTATTTTTTCCCTTTGTAAGTCTGCAATATATTAGAGTATGTTGTGTAACACAGTCGTCTCATTCATTCTGTTCTTGTTACTTTGAGTGGGGAGTTAAGATACAGTACCAATTACTGCAGATCCCAGCAATATTTACAGCCAAAATAATGCAACAAAACTGTGCACAATTTTATTTGGAATAAGTAGCACATGTCAGTGTAAAAAGGCTTCATTGTGGTGAATGCGAAGGCTGGATTGTTCAATAGGAAAGCCTTTATAAATGTACTTAATACAATCAGCTGATGATGGGCATGAGAAATATCCAACAGGCTCCAATCTAAAATACCAGTTACACTAAAATTCTTTTTAGGTGATGAGAGAAAAGTCATTGCCAAAATGAGTAAACAAAAGCATCCATGTTAATTTCATTTAACCAAATACTACATTGATATTGTGCTAGGAAGTCCTAACCGCTGTCACAGAATGCAGAAGGTACATTTGCAGTGGGCGTCAAAGTAGGATTGCTGCAGAGAGCACATTGTTCCACAGTCAGGAATCCTTTGGTTTGCTATATGCTAGAAAGAACATCTTAAAAACACGAGGCATATTGGAGAGATTCATTCTGAGATATGATGCACAATAGGGATGTAAAATCCTGTTTAATTGGCTAACTGGTTAACTGATTAAAGGGAGGGTGAGCAGGGTTGGGGACGTGGCCCCCTGTCTGCTGCTAGGTTGGAAGCTCCCACCCCTGAAGGCAGGGGCTGAACCAGCTGGGCTGGATCAGGTTCTGCCTGCGGGGTGCCTGCGCTTGCTGTTGACAGAGACTGTTCCGGCCGCGATGCGGCAGGCGAGGAGCTGCTCCAGCTCCCACCGGTTAACTGGTTAAACATTCACATTCCTCACGCAGCAGGTCAGACTAGATGGTCACAGTGGCCCTCTGTGACTTTAACATCTATGACACGGGGAGCAGAAGCCGGAGCTGTGCCCTGTGCAAAAGACATGTTAGCATCGTCCACCCTTAAGTATCCTGGTTTCCCTTCAGTAAAGACCAGAGCTTGTTTTTAATGCAGAATAACGTGTTGCACAGGCAGTGTGGAACATTCTGGATGATCTGCACCAGGGGTGGGGAACCTTTTTGGGTCGGGGGCCGCTGACCCACAGAAAAATCAGTTGGGGGCCGCACACAAGTGAGAAACAAATAAAACAAAAACAACCCCCCCCCCAAATCCTCACACACCAGAGCCTAGTGGGGCCCAGGCTAGTAGATTTTGTGTGCTCCAGCCCCACGGGCTCCCCAGTGCTGGGGGAGAGCTCTGAGCCTCAGGGGCTGGATTCAGGCAAGTTGGGGGCCACATGCAGCCCCTGGACCTTAGGTTCCCCACCCCAATCTACTCGGTGGCACTGTGAGTCTGTCAGGGAGTTCCTCGTATAGTAACTGTGCTATAAATGCCCTCCCTACGTAAGCTCATTATCTTGCATGTGGCTAAGCATTCCGCCTCCTGATTTTGCCACAGAACCTCTATAAAAATAATACTTTGCAACTCGCTTTTGAGTGATGTCAGCGACATTGACAATCTTATTTAGAACGTAGGAGGGTTGGGTTTAGGAATATGAGATCAGTGAAAAGCTGGTGAGCACCTTCCAGCTCTGCCTCCCTCCTCTGCGTCAACTAATTCTCAGAATTCTCCCCACTCCCATAGGGTGGGGAGGTGGGAGATCATCTCCTGTCTAAAAGGAAGTTCCATTGTTGCCAGCGAAGTACAATTCAGCATTGTTTACTCTGAAGAGCTAACTGAATGGGCCACACCTTCGTATGGTTACTATTGAGACACAATGTGTTACACACTTAGGTCTACACTTACAAGTTTATAGTGCAGCCCTGGCACCTGGCATGAGTGCTGGGAGAGAGATTTCCCAGTGCTCTGTGTAAACCACCTCCATTAGGGGAATAGCTAACAGTGCCAGTGCTGTAGCCTGGTTCACACCGGCACTTTACAGCGCTGTTGTATCTTGCTGCATTGGGGGCAGGGAGATGTTTTTTCACACCCCTGAGCCAGAAAATTACAGCGCTTTAAAGGGTTAGCGTGGACTTAGCCTTAGTCTTTCTCTGCTTTATGTAGACTAAGCCCTTGGAGAGAGGGCACTGTGGCTACGTCTACAGTACAGGATTTTTGCGCAAAAAACCCACGGAGCGTCCACACCTCCAGCACGTTTTTGCGCAAGTAAATTTACAGTAAATCAAAAGAACAGAAGGGTTTTTGGCTAGGAGAGGATTGTGTTGTGTTTTGCGGTGTAGGTATTCCTCTTTCTATGAGGAATAACTCCTTTCTGTGCAAGAGTTTTTGCACAAAAAGGTATGTGTGTGGACGGGCAACTGGGGGCTTTTATGCAAAAAGAGCCAATTGAAAAAAAAGCACAGGTGCTCTGGTGGCTATTCTGTGAATAGCAATCAGAGCTTTCTTTCGAGAGAGCGTTATTCCATGCAGTCTGTACGCTCTCTTGTGCAAAAGTGCATCACTTTTGCGATGCACTTTTGTAGTGTGGATGCAAAAAGCTTTTTGCGCAAGAAGCCTGCAGTGTAGATGTAGCCTGGGTCTTTAGTGTGTGTACATTTACCTAGCATAGCAAGGAGATCTCTAAGTATTATTCTATTAAACAATTGCATGTTTGAAAGTGAATCACCTTGAGAGCAGCTTTTAGTCACATAGTACTCAATTTCACTATGAATCTATCAGGAATTTTTCACCCCTAATTTGTTTTTAGGCAACATACACTATGTTTTAGCAGGATTATGTTGTTACGATTCCTGTTAAATTATGGCCCATGTTCCCTATCAAGTGTAAAGAAAAGCCTTTATTTTAGCTAAGGTTTTCTGGATGAATTATATTATTTAAATGGTGCTTTTAGGTGTTTTTCCTTTCAAACATACAGTTAAATAATAATAATAGCTTCCAGAGATTGCTTAAGTCCCACTAGATCCGAAAGATTAATTTTCAAGTTAAATGGTGTATTGATTTTTTGGCACTTTGGAGTTGGCCAGAAATGGGCCCGGATATGAAGCTACACTATTAGCGTATATAGAGCTCTCTCTGAAGCGAGTATATGAACCACAGCTTATCAGGGGCAGTACATCTGTGAAATATACATGGAGCACTTAAGGACTTTGATAGAATAAGTGTGAAATCCTCTCCTAGCCAAACAATATATAAAGAGCTTTGGCTCAGGGCTGATAATGGAGAATAATGGATTGGTATTAAATATGATTTAAAGGGTGTAGAGAAATGTCTACTAAGTAAATAATTGATTAATCATCCCTAGTTATACTCTGCAAGTGAGGAAGTATAGCTGGGATTGGATATTCAGGTAGAGCAGCTTTTCACATTTTCCCCCTTAATGAGGGCAGCTATAAAGCAGAATCACAGTCTATCTATAAAGGGATAGATGTTCAGAAGGAACCTGTAGGTTTGAGTTAGAGTTACTGGTGGTTGTGTGTGAGCAAGTTATTGTATGGCAATGTTAAAGAGAGATTGTTCTGACTATATGCTGGGTTTGGCAAAACAGGTGTTAGAGTCTCTACATTGTAATAAAGGGACAAGTGGGTGGAATGGTACATATGAATCTACACAAAACCCAAGAAAACCACCATCTGTTGGAAAGGGCAAACAAATTTAGAGGAACAAAAATGTCTGTAGGCAATCCATTCTGAAGTGGCTAGTGTTTTGAGAATTTTCTGTGAGCGTGTCTGTCTGTCTGTTTGTGCAGGAACTCCTTCTGTATGGTAAGAACTAGGACTACCAAGTTTGGTACACAGCTTCCTCTTATCATAATTTAAAGCAAGGTGAGAGTTTGTTTGTGCCAGAAAAATGGGATGTGGCTAGAATGGGGTTGTTTCTCATAATGTCTCCTATATAATGACCACATGGGTCATGATAAGCATTGGATATGTGATGGAAAGTAGGGGCAGTTATACTGTATAAGGACCACAGGGGGCAGCAAGGGGCCAGAGATGGGGACCAGGATAGCTAAAACCCCTTTGGAGCAGCAGGAGGCAGGGGTGAAGAAAGGGACAGCTATCTACTATATATATGAGAGAGTTTGTCTGTGTGTGTATTTGTCTGCCTTGTGTCTGTCTGTCCCTCAGCTGGGGGACATGCATCCTTCCCCCGGCTGTGCCCTCTGCAGCTGCAGAGGCCATGGAGAGGTGCTCCTCACCTGCCCCAAGCTGCTGCAGTGACAGAGGGCTGGGTTGTCCTCTCTCCCTGGGGCAGCCTGCATCTTGAACCCCGCATCCCCTGCTCCACCCCAGAACAATGATTTAAGTGAAGTAAAGTAAAAATTAATTTAGTTAAGGACCCGAGCAACACTGGGTAAATCTTCTAGTAATAAGTATAAAGGACTCTGATTTTTAGAAAGTGCTCAACAACTTTCTGCGGAACATCAGATCTTGTTAAGGTGTCTATAGTTCAACATCCAAAAACTGAGATGTCTAACATTGCTCCACCTTTTGAGGGAGAGGGAGAATCTTGATCCTGAATCTTCTCCTGCTTATCCACGGATTTCCTTTTTTCCTCTTAATCCTGTGATGAAAGGATCCATAGGTGAGAAAAGGCTATATATGAAGTTATTCTTCAGTGCTTCTGTCAACAAGATCAGAGCTACTGTATCCATGAGATCTTTTAATTTACAGCAATGTAGCAAAGCAGCAGATTAGACAGAATTGATTTTGACATGATCTTTCAAACCTATTGTTACATCTGCTTCCTCGTTAGTAGAATACAAACCCGTCAACGCTAAGCAAGGCACATGTACCCTATATCAAAGAGGACAAAAGATCTAGCTTGTTTGCCTATCAGATCTGACAGTGCTCACTTATTCTTTGCTGCCTGTTATCTTGATACGTAAGAACTTTAGGAAAGGGTATATGTCTTTATCAGATGTTAGTCAACCTTGAAAACAAATTTAACAAAAAAAGTTTCATTCTTTGTCGGTGGCATTTTTCAAGATCCTCACCATTGGCCTAACTCTGCTTTTATTGATATCAGTTGAAGTTTTACCAGTGAATTCCATGGGAACAAAGTTGAAGTTGTGTTTTTGAAAATGCCTTCCAATGGCAGCTAAGAAAATGTACTTAATGTGTAGACAGATTATTTTTCTTTCTGTTGATGACTCGTCTGTTTGGAAAGACAAAAAGGGGATAGGATATAAATATATATTTTCCCCCCTTTTCCTTTTCACTAGAGCCAACTGAAAAATGCAATCTCTATTCCATGCAGAATTCCTGTGATATCCTGTGGCTAGTTAGCCATGGGAGAGACTGTGCTGTGTGATAGGAGACATAGTCCAGCCACTGAAGGAAGAAGGCCGGGATTTTCACTTTCTGTGTGTTGAGCACCTAACACAGCAAGATACAGATCTCACTTCGGATTGCCAGGAACTATCCTACTAAATATTATTAATAGTCAGAGGCAACGTTAATATGACCTTCCCCATTTAAATACAATAATATCACTCTGGTGACAGCCTCCAACCATCATGCCTTATGAGAATTGGCTAGTGAATATGAATATGCATAACTTGAAGATGCTTTATGAAAAACAGATCATGCAACATATCGATTTTACAATTATAATCTGCTAGATCTGTGTATCCTATTTTTGTGCATGTATGGTTCTTGTATGTGAAGTTAGAAATATGAAGTGTGAATCTGTTTGTAGTTTTAAGAATGCTAAGAGAGCCATTACTGGTGCCTTGGAAGCCTAATGCATTGGTGGTCAACTCAACTTGTAAACAGCCTTGTATGTCCTGTAAGTCCAGAAGGAGGTTGGTCTAGAGAGACATGTGACCATGTCACCTGGTACTGGAATCCATTTTGAACCTGATGTTTTTTTCATGGGAAGGGGGGATGCCAAACAAAAGATTCCCACAGTGGTGGAAAGTCTATTTAAGAAATGGGAAGCTATCAGCCCTTTGTCTTCAGCTGGCTTTTGAAACTGCCTGGCTCACTCTAACAGGAAACAAAGAACTTTGAAGGTCTGGAGATTCAAGTCAGGGTAAAAGAGTTTGTCTCTGATTTGAAACTTAGACCTGAATTAAAAACAGCTTTTAGGATAAGAGTTTGCATGTAAAAAGTTTCTTAGTGAACTAGATGTGCATTTTCTTCTCATTTTAATTTCAGTAACTTACTTTGATCTCTCTGGCTATGTCTAGACTACATCCTCTTTCGAAAGAAGGATGTAAATTAGACCGATCAAAATTGCAAATGAAGACAGGATTTGAATTTCCTGCACTTCATTTGCATAATGGCGGCCGCACGTTCTTTCGAAAGTAAAAACGCTGTCTAGACTTGGTTCTTTTGGGAAAAAACCTTTTCGAAAGAATCGGTATACCTCATTTTTTTCAGGCATTACGGTTCTTTCGAAAAAGGGGATTTTTTTTAAAGAACTGCCTCTAGACGGTGGTTTTACTTTTGAAATACCTGTTTTCGAAAGAATGCGCTACCACCATTATGCAAATGAAGTGCGGGGAAATTCAAATCCTGGCTTCATTTGCAATTTCAATCTGCCTAATTTACATCCCTCTTTTGAAAGAGGGATGTAGTTTAGACATGCCCTCTGTTTTTACTTGCAACCACTTAAATCCTACTGTTTGTACTTAATTAAAATACTTTTGTTTACCATCAGGCCACAATGTAAATAATTGTTGCTCAGGGGAGCTACCACTGTGCATATCTCTCTTTCATTGATAAAGGGAGCTTATTTGATGAGCTTTTCTTGTGTAAAATGTTTACACAGAGAAAGATGGATTTAACTGGGGCTTTGTTCCCTTTCTGGGGTTGGTTTCCTGGGTGCTGTGCCATAGAACTGTGGTTCAGAGTCTGCATTGCTCTGCAGCGGAGTGGTGATCCCAACTCTGCCTTGTCTGGGGAAGACTAGAGGATCTGGATCAGCAGACCAGGGTGGTGGGGACCCCTTCAGGGAAGGAAAGCAGGTGTCAGTGGCATGATCAGCACACTGGAGAACAATCCCAAGGGGACTTCTGTCACTGCACCCCCTCACATACTCATGGAGTTAAATTGTCATCCATTTGCAATTCAACAGCAGAACAGTTGCACTGGTCTTCAGGCACAGAGAGCTGTATCCTGTATTGCCCTGTGCCTTCTCTAGTCATTGCACGAATGCAAATTTGAGAGAAACACTGCTAACTGAGAATGGATTTAAATTTACTTTGCACTTATATCAGGGAGGACACAAGGAGCAGAGGAATGGGGAGTCAGACCCAATACACGAGTTGCATATTATAGAAATACCAGAGCTTTTGGAGAGTGAAAAAGCACAACAAACTTGCCAGTGTTGCTTTGGAGATTTTACAGTGGAATGGCCTCATTTTTAGTATAATTATTTAGAGCTTCACAGGGGTAGCCGAGTTAGTCTATAACTGGCAAAACTTAAAAAACAATGAATAGTCTAGCAGCACCTTAAAGACTAACAAAACATGTAGATGGTATCATGAGCTTTCATGGGTACAACCCACTTCTTCAGATGAATGGAGTATTAAAAGTCCAGTTCCAAAATAAATAGGGGAGAGGGGAGGGGAAAGGAAGGGAAAAAATAGTGAATTAGAGTGTTCATGTTACATGAAGCTGATAGAGAAGGTGCAAATTGTTCGTAAGTACCCATTGTTTAGTTGGTTAAGTCATTAAGATATGGAAGGTAGTGTGTCAGCCAGGTGATATCTTTATTCATAGCTTTGTGATGGTTCCCAATCTTGTAAATGAAGATATTTCTGACACTTCCCTGTGTATTTGGCTTGTGGAATTAGCCTGAAACAACACGGTGACTTTGAGATTTAGAGCATGTTCACTTGAAAGAGAACAACAGCCAGTTTGCTCAGCAAAGTGCCAGTGAGAAAGAACCTCTTCTCAGTAGCTGCGATCAGCTATGAAATGTATTAGAAAATGGTGCCTTCAGTCTAATTGGCTATATTGGGCCTAATGCTGGTGACCTCATTGTTAAGCCCTGACTGATGGCTACGTCCCAAAGACAGATTCCATCCCGTGCCAATGCTGATTAAATGAGAGGAGGTCGTTGGTGTTGAATATCTATTACCATTGGCAAGAGAGCCTCCATGAAGTTAGATGGAGGGAGACTTGCAGTTTAAGAAGCTGGGGCCTGCCCTTGTTGCATGGCTCACAGATGAGATGTATCTCTTGGAGGGAACCTCCCCTCCTGTCCACCCATGTCATGTACAGTGTCCTTTTCTGGTACATTTCACAGTGCCTCCATGGGGAGAGGCACCGTGTGGAGTGGAATGGGAGACACATCTGCCCTTTCCTGCAGACTGCTCACTATGTTCCATGCTGGATGCGTTACCTCCCATCTGTGTAGGAAGATCGATATGGGAAGCTTGTAGACCCCCTGGGAGAGGACTGGCATCTCCCTAGCCTGCACCAGCTGCAGCTCCCTGCTGAGACAACAGACCTTGCTTTCCTGCAGCCCCTTCCCGGATGTTGCCCTCTACAGTGTTTCTTCCTCCTTGCTTTGTTACGTTGCGCTGTGATGAGCCGCTGCTCTTCCCGCCCTCTCCCCGAATCTTTGTGTTCTGATATTCCCCCAAGCTATCGACTCGCCTCTCCTCCAATACATATGGGATTACTGAGTGGTTACCATGGCAACTGGGGGAGGAATTGGATCTGTGAACTAGCTGAGATCAATCCCTGCCTCCCACTCCAGAGCAATCTGCATAGTTTTAATAAAGTGACATTGAACAGGATCTGTCTTGTCGAGCCTTTTGTTGTGTTAAATCCTGAGCACTTTCACCATTTTAGCTTAATCTACTGAGCTCACTAACCTGCAAATCACAACCTTAAGTAAGGAGCTGTGTGCATTGGACTTGGTTGATATTTTTTCCCCCTGAGCTACTTCATACAGCTCACAGTTCAGCTGACACTAGAAATGAGCAAAATAAACCATCTATTTGAGATCCCAGATTAAGGCACAAATCTTTACTCCAGCACAGTTGGTGAAATTCAGTCTTCAGTTGAGGGCCAATTCAACTGTTAGTAACACCTAATGACCCCCACATACATGTAGTGGGGGGGACAGTCCTTGCCCCCGAAGGGCTTACAGTCTAAATGGACAAGACAGGCAAAGGATAGGGAAGCCAAGGTGGGGGCCCCCCCTTATCTGTCCTATGTCCCAGGTCCATGCCAACCTTGTGGTTGCTGTCCTGGGGGAAGGGTGGGGAAGGGGTGGTTTGAACCCTTGACCTCTTGTAGTGGGGGAAGATACTTTAGCTACTGGGCCACTGGAGGAGCCCCCAAACTGCCCTACATTCTGGGCCCCCCATAGCCATCCTATGTCCCAATGGTGCCAGAGGTGAGGGCACTTTCCCAAAGTCACAAAACAGAACTGGAAATAGAGGACTCTCAAGTTCCAGTGTAGTGCACTATCCACTAGGTACATTGTACAGGTTGAACCTCTCTAATCCAGAACTCTCTTGTCCAGAAACATCCATCGTCCAGAATGGGTTTAGTTAGACAGGTGTCCACTTTTCATGGGTGTGGCCTAGTTTCCCATGATCCCATAAAGTTCTTTTACAGCCATCAGGCCTGGCTCTCAGTGTTCTGTGCTGTTATTTAGCTCTAATTTACCCCTAAATGTCCTCTCACAACCCAGTAAGCAGTGGAAGTGTTGGTAATGCTGCTAGACAATATTGACCTCCCATGGTCCAGAAAATTCTCTCTTTTGGAACCGGTCAGGTTCCAAGGGTGCCAGACTAGAGAGGTTCAACCTGTAATTATTTTGGACAGGGGCCATCTTTTTGTTCTGTTTATACAGCACCTATCACAGTGGGATCCTGGCCACGACTAGTGTTTATGTTCTACATTAATAGAAATAATAACAATAATAATCACACTTTGTCAATAAATACAAGACCTGCACAACACTTAAGTCTTGCTTACTCCTCCCCACCACTGTGTTCACAGAATTCCTTGTACTTTCACTATTTGTCAGTTTCTTAGAACCTTATCTTTTTCTTCTCTTTATTTATATGTGTAGCCAAACTAATGTGATCCAAAGAAGGAACAATAAAATAATGACGGTCGTGCTTTATCTGATAATGTGTGCAGTCATCATGTGGATTTCATTTTGTTCTGTAATATTTCCTAAAAAAAATCCATTTGTTTCCAAGTGGCAAATGCCATCTAACTTAGCAGAAAGTGGATCATCCAAGAGATGACAGATGATTGTTTTTTATCTGGTTGCAGTTGATTTGCAGTATTTGAATGTTTTAAATTATTTCATGTGGCAAAATGAGCAGCTCTGTAATTCATGACACTGAGCACGATGCAGTCTCTTTTACAGAAAGGCCCCTTTACTCTGCTCTGGCCAGCGTGAAAGGGCCTGGAAGTGAGTCCTAATCAGTGTTCTCGCTAAGCTGCACAAAAGCACAGGTGATTAATCAGCCCTGCCCAGGCAGTCAGCTCCATGGTCCTAATGCAGTTTACAAGCTTATTTTTATTTTACGTGAAATGTAAAGAGGTAACTTTCAATCTTGGTTGTGATGTGCTTCCTAAAAATGCAGGCAGTTCTGATGGGTGATCCTTGCAGAAAGAGAAGAAATCTGTTTGTGATGCATGTCATTAACTAAAATGGCCTCCTCTGACAGTGTGGAAAAGTGTGTTTAGGTTACGATGGTAACTCAGGTGCATACAAACTTGTATTCCCGTGGCTCAGAGCTAATTTTGCAGCTTAGGGACTCAGGGAAGACTAAGACCATCAGCTAGTGAAGTAAAATTAGCTGCAGTTGAGCTAGTACAGCAAGTGCAGAGGCATCAAATGAAAACGGTGGCTGGCCAGGCCCTGGTTTCCAGAAGGAAAATGCACCGGGAAAGATGCAGCTTTGAAGGATGTATATTTAACAGCTTTTTAAGCTGCTTTTGTCTTTCAAGAAAAAGCTGAGATGATGCACAGAAGTATCAGTGATCTCTACTCATCTTGCCCTAAATAAACAAGGGTGAAAAGCAAGAAGTGTGCTAGCAAGGTGAAACAGTTCAGTATGCAGGGAAACATTTGTGAAAAAGACTAGGATTAAGATGCAAATTTTAAACAGTAAGTGTAATTATTCATTGGAACACTTAAATATTGTGGTGGATTCTCCATCACTGAAAATGATGAAATCAAGTTTAGATGTTCTTTTTCTTAAACAAACTAGTTAAAAGCCTAGCCATTTGACTCAGAATAGAAATTAATACAGGCCTGTGTTATGCAGATCATAATTGTGGTCACTTCTGGTCATGAAATGTACGATAACCTTTGAGAAACACAACAGAGGTAGGCAGACACATGGGGACCGAGGGGGTGTCAAATTTTCAAAAGAGCTTACCAGCCAAAATGCTAAGGTTTTTTGAAAATCCAGACACTCACTTTTGTGCCTTATTGAGTGTCGCACTCTTCGGTAATCCTGCTATAGAATTCACCTGCTTAACAGGAGTAGATAGGTATTACTAAATAATAGAAAGGAAGTCAACTTGAATTTACTTGCCTTCAGAAATGGAAAAGGTTCAATCAACCATTGGTGTCACCATCACCACCTTATACCTGAATCTTCTCTTCTCTCAGCTATCTTGGATTATTTGCTGGACTTCAATAAATGAGGGTTATCAGTTAGCTCTATTCAGGTTTAGCTCACCATGTTATTGGTTACATCTCATTAGTCCAGCGTCCTTAGGAGGTGACTGGTGCAGGACCAGAGAATTTGCTATACCGGAGAAGTCAGTATTGTCTAACAGCATTACTAACACGTCCACTGCTTACTGGGCTCTTAGAAAACAGTTAGGGGTAAATAAGAGCTAAATTACAGCACAGAACACTGAGAGCCAGGACTAGTGGCTGTAAACACACTTTATAGGACCATGGGAAACTTGGCCACACCCCATGATAGACATCCAGCTAACTAAAATCACTCCAGATGATGGATGTTGCGAGCCCAGAGAGTGCCGGACTAGAGAGGTTCAACATGTATCAGCATTTCATGATCCATAAGAGAGATTTTCATAGTTGTTCACCCTGTGTCCTTCAGATTTATTAAAGGTTGGGGATCTTTACTCACAAATTAAGAATCACACTTTGACTTGGGATCTCAGCCTGGTACTTCGGTTCAAACAGATGTCCCGTGAGGTATCTGTCACAACCTGCTCCTTGCTTCACTGATGCTCAGCTGTCCCTCAAGCATTGTTTGATGTGATTTTCAAATTTTAAGGCGTGGAGCACACTTCAAGGAAAATGGTTCAGAAATGAATGAGCTGATCAGGAATGTATTGCTAAGGATTCAATATGTTGTGTCTTTAGGCTTGAAAGAAACTCATCCAAGATAATATTCTTTTGCACTGCCTTTTCACCAAACTCCAGTTTGGAAAATGATGAGCAACTGGCTCTGTATCTGAGTTATTTCCCTTTGGCTATTGACTGAGAATGAAATTCTGGAGTCATAATAAACCTTGTGAAAATACTGATTAACTGTTACAGCATCAAGCCACTTTGTAAGACATCTGTCTAAGGGGGGAATGCTGTTGGTTGATTGTATCCCAAGCTATCCTGTCAGGATCCAGCCCAAATCCAGTCAACCATTAAGCCCTGGTCTACGCTAGGACTTTATTTTGAAATAACCTCCCGGTCAAATTTCATAAGCGGAGCATTCATACTATCAAGCCTGCTATTTCAAAATAATGGGCTGTGGAATTCAGAATCTATACTCCTGCATTTCATCAGGAGTATCGCTAATTCTGAAATAGTAATTTCAAAATAACGGGAGAGTGGACGCAGAGTGAACGCTTCAGAGTAATTTGAACTAATTACTCCTGAGGGCTTCCTGGGGCTCTAAGTCTGAGGTAGCAAGTCCACATTAATGGAGCCTGCCTCGGACTAATTTTGATGTTTCCCCATAGTGAGGACATGCTAGTTTGAATTTGTTAAATCGTGAGTTTTTATGTCGAATTTAGTAATTTTGAAAGAGTTTTCTAGTGTTGACATAGCCTAAATATAAAACAAAACTGTTTACTGTGGCTTTCTGTTATGTACTGCAATTGCGATATACACTGTGGGTCTTGTGAGTTGAACAACCCACTTGCTTTGTAATGGCAAGTGTATTAATGACAGAAGAAGGGAATTGCAAGAAATAGTGCTGCTTACATACTGCAGCTCTTATAAGAGGTTAGTGCATACTGCCCATGGATTAGCCAGAGCAAAGGTAAGCAAAGGAATTGTGATAGGGCTGAATTGACCCCAGAAACATGCACAACACAGTGTGGTTTTGGATACAAGAAATGAATAGATTTCAAGAGCATCAAGGAGAGTTTCAGAGGTACAAATGGCAGTAAGGTGCCCACCTCCAATGGACTTCCATAGTAAGCTAGGAGTCTTATTGCCGTTTTTACCTGATCTCCCCTTTTATATGTGCATTGATTCCTCTGGCTTTCATGAGAGATCCTTGTATTGCAAACGGATGGCACAGTGGCTCATTGTTGTTTGAAGAGAGTCTCCCTGAGCATTCTGAGAGAAGTGGTAGGAAACAGTCAATCTTTATTCTCTCAAGGGCTGATTGTTACTTCTAGGAGAGAGAAACATAATACTACCGCCTCCGGAATATTGACCTGCAAGGGAAATGGTCTAGCACTGTACTGTTTCCATTGCTGAAGTGGATCCCAGAACCATCTAGAAAAATATTTACGTGTTGGCAGCGTTTACAGGAAGAGTTGAGTGCAGTGTACTTTAGATAGATGCATGATAACTGTGAACGATAGCTTGTTAATAGAACTCAACTGGTAAACAAGTAGATGCGATTTACTGGTGTCTTAGTCTCTCAAGCTTCTATCTAGGTCTGTAGTGAGCAACCTGCAGGCTGCATGCAGCCCATCAGGGTAATCTGATTGTAGGCCGAGAGACATTTTGCTGACATTGACTGTCTGTGGGTACCATCCCCCGCAGCTCCCAAATACTATTATAATTAAGTGTAATGATCCCTAATCTAGGCCTGCCTTTACATTCCTTTACACATAAATAGAAGGGACTTGAATTGTTCTGAGGAAGCATGGGGAGGGGCAACTTACACCATTCTGTGTATCCCTTCTGAATTTGAGCCTTGGTATCGGAAGCGCCCAGCATTGTTAAGCACTGAACAGAATGTTCCTTGACACCCATTTGTGAGAAAGATGCAGATAAAGATATGAGAGTCCGCAGCCCTGTGTAACCATGTTACCACTAGGATTTTTAGCGGTCACACGGTTACATTTTTAAACAACTTTTCACATTCCTAGCAAAGATATGAGAGAGTTGTCACCCTGCAGATGCTGGCCAGAAGGTGTAAAAGTCACGCATTTATGAATTCTCACCTAGCACAGAACTCAGGTATCAGTCTGTCTTGCAATCAGGTAAAGTATTACATTTCTTCAATGTAGTCATGTTCTCTCTGGAATGGCATCAGTTTTAGCTTCCTCTTTAGTGTCCTCTTTAGCTTCCTCTGCATCTCTTTGGTTGCAGTGCATTTCTTTAGTCTGGGTATTTTTCCAGCCTTACATTATGATTTAGTGTTTCATAGACACTCTATGTACATCTCCATCTTCCATAAATAAGGTCTGTCTTCCGGCTCAGGGGAATATATGTTAAATATTGCCCACTCAGAAGCTAATTACTCACTGCAATATTAGAATGTATTGTTCTTCCTCTGTTAATCCAGGCAGCCTGAAATCACACATGGGGGCCCAAACAGAAGATTGTCTGATTCATGGCTTTCTGCCTCTCCTTAGGGCTTTATACTGTTGCCTGTCACTATTCTGGCTGAGAGCCTTCCAGGTCAAATAAATTGGTAAGAGCAAAATCCCTAGTGGGATTTATGGAGCTCTCTTTCTTCCTAAAAAGCCCTGTTTGTGGCAGGGTTTCATTTTTCTGTTGCAGGGGTCCAGAGATAGCTGTTGTTGCAAATACCCTTCTGTTTATGTTGAGGGAAAACACATACGCACGCTCGCCCTCTCTGCCAGCCTCTCTGCCTTTTGAATAGGTTGTTCTCAGCACGTTCCATGCAAGGGGCCAAACCACTACTGTAATTTATCATTTGGAAATATGGCTGAAAATACAACACTGAGCTTTTGCCCTGCTCCTTGTTTCTGCTTCTTTCTCATTGGCTTGAGGAGAGTTCCCTGTCTTGTCACTGTTCATGAAGACAGCTTAATCTTCTGGAGACGGCAACAGCTTCAGAACAGGGAAGCGTGCATAATAAGCAGCTGGAGCTGCTGTGCAGAGGGTGGTAGAGAAGAAAGCAGCCTGCTGCTATCAGTACATATTGTTCCAGAGGTGGCAAGTCTCTGTCCTAATAAATTACATTGGAGATTAGCAGGGAGAGCTCCCTTTTTGTCTCTTCCTTCCCTTCCTAGATAAGGTCCAGAGGGCCGTTATGCATTCCTAAAAAAATTACATCCTGTTTAGTAGCCAACTGGGTAACAGTTGGGAAGGGATGAGCTGCTAGGAGATAAAGACGAAAGCAGCAATATATAGGTCAGTCACAAATGCTGCAGATGTTCCCACAATCCGTCTGGGGGTTTGTTGTTGATGTCCGCGCAGTGAGTGGCTGCTGCAGAGCTAGTGCTGCAAAGATGGGGGTAATGCCTCGTTGCTGTTTCAGGACGTCACCCTAAGCGGCTGTGTGCGCAAACAGCTCCCAAGCTGACTAGAAATTGAAATTGATTGCATTGATTCCTGAGTCATGGATGGATGCGCAGTGAGGCCCAGATGGAGTGCCCTGGTGTCTTGAGATGTAGCTCCCGGTATCTCTCCTAGCAGGAAGTCAAGCTCTGACTGATTCCGTCACAGAGATCCCCTTGAGACTGTAGCTTGATGTGCTGAAATACCACTGAGCCCACCTACCTGCCCTTTGGGGCGCCCTGTCCTGCTGAGCCAGGCCCTCTGGTCCAGCACTGGCACAGAGATGGGATCTCAGCCCACAGCAGAGTAATGTAGACACTGAGATCAGCTCAGCTCTGGGAAGGCCTAGTCAAAGGGACTTTCCACGGCACCCAGGTGCACAGCCTCAGTGGGATGAGAATCCCAGATAAATCTATCTTACCCTGTATAAAGTATTTACAGAGCAAACTCACTTTGTCCGCCCTCTTCGTCAATGAGAGATATGCCCAGCTCCCCCCGCCTCCCGGTAGCAGTTATTTACACTGGGTTAAATAAATAAGACTGATCTTATTAAGTATAAAAAGTAGGATTTAAGTGGTCGTAAGAGGTAGCAGACAGAATAATGTAGGTTACTAAACTAAATGAAACAAAACACACTGACTAAACCTAATACACTAAGACACTTGTTACATGCAATTTCTTACCCTAACAGTAGATCTACTCATTTTGTTTTTTTGCACAAGCTGGAAAGCTTCCTGGCATAGGCCTGATCCTTCCTGTTCAGTCTTAGAGGTTTCCAGCAGTCGTCTTGGGTGGTAAGCAGGGGTGTGCTTGGCATCTGGTAGCCACCGTTATTGTTTGGTTTCCCATCTTTATATACATTTTGCCCAGGGTGGGAATCTTTTGTGTTCAACTGAAATTTTTTCTCACCTTCAGTGGAAAAGTACCAGGACCAAGATGGTCCCAGCATTAGGTGACCTACATGCTTATCCTTGTGAGGACTGTCAGCCCCTCCTCCAAACAGGTCCATTGGAAAAACAAACCCCTTTACAGACGATTGTCTTTATTTATGAGCCATCAAGCTTCTGAAATACCCTCAATGTCCCTCACTTATGTCTATATTAGTAAAACAGGTTTATATGTCATATTTCTAACTTCAATACAGCAATGCTACATGCACAGAAATAGAATAGACACATTCAGCAGATTATAATGATACCGTACAAGAAGTATTTTGCATGCAGCATTTTCCAGTTATTCATATTCATACATATATTTCCATAAATAATATGGAATGCACTGTCACAGTAGCTCCTGGTACCTCTCCTAACAGGGGGTCAGAGTCTATAAAAATAGGTACTGGGTGGGGGGCAGTGAGCAGCGGATTTGATCAGAGGGTCCCATTCTGTTGTTGCGCATTTCAGCCATACTGCAAATGGGTGTGAGACATAGTGTTTTATGACAGCTTCCCCTAGGATCCTATGGGCCTAGCATGTCTCTGTGGGACTGGCCATTGCACTGCAGCTGTGCACTCTGAGCTCTGTGTTCAGGAGTGATTATCTCAGGGCTGTGAAGGAGCCAGAAATCTCTTAGAGGGGGCAGAATCACCTCTGAGTGGTGCATGCATACCCATGCTAGAGTGTGACTTGTTCCTCAGCAGCACATAAACACTGGGGCTGTGGTTTAGGTTGGGAGAAATGGTTGCCAAATGGAGTGCGGATGAGAAAAAAACAAATGAAATTAAACCTGGGTCCTTGTGCCAGCCATACCCAAGTTGTGAGTTTGGCGCTGCTGTAACTGGCCAACCCTTCCTGCAAGTCTCTCTTGCAATCCTTCTTGATCCACTAGAGACAGCCTAAGGCCTGCCAAGGAATGCCATGACTCTTTGTAGTGACAGACTCTGACGTTCTAGAAATACTCTGCTGGAGTTGGGAGTCATTGCTCAGAGAGTGGTGTTGGTTCCAATCCAAGCATGTGTTGGGTGGTAACATCACCATTCCTGCTCAGCCACGCCTTAGAATTTTTCCTTCCTCTGCTCAAACAGCTGCACCCAACCATCACCATGGTAGGGAATATTCTGGTGAGAAAAGGAGAGACATGTGTTTTCTCTGTGTAGCCATTTATCTTCTTTTCCTTGGTCCTGTGCAAATCAACATGGGGACTGGCATCCTTAATGGTACAAATTGAACCTCTCTATGTCTGGCACACTCTGGTCTGGCAGTGTCCATAGTCCGGCATGATTTTAGTTAGCCACCTGGATGTCCATTTATCATGGATGTGGCCAAATTTCCTGTGGTCCTATAAAGTGTGTTTACAACCAGCCCTGACTCTGTGTTCTGTGCTATTATTTAGCTCTAATTTATCCTTAAAGGTCTTCTAAGAGCCCAGTAAGCTGGGGAAGTGTTGGTAATGCTGCTAGACAATATTGACCTCCTGTGGTCTGGCAAATTCTCTGGTACAGCAGGGATTAGAGAGGTTCAACCTGTACTATAAGAAGCTTCTAGGAGCACCGTGATATGACACGTTGATCATAAATTTACCAGAAGTCACTACAGAGCATGCTGATATTCTGCTGACCACAGAGAATACTTAGATGTGTCCACTTTTCTGTAGCATTGCAATCAGAGGACTTGGCTTGAAACCAATTCCTCAGTGGCGAATAAACATGGCACCCGTAGCATTTTAGTGGTGGTCACTGCTGCCAACCCGAAGAAGAGGGCCTTATATTTATTTAAGCTGTGATTTTCTAAGGAGCCTAGGAGTGTTAAGACACTTACCTCTCTTTTAATGTCAGTGGGATACAAAGCCTCAAGCCCAGATCCCAAAAGGTACATAAGGCACCAAAATTCCTTTGAAAACCTCAGCCTTATTTCTGAACAGGCTGCTTCTGCACATCCCCTCTGTGTGTTGTGTGGCGATTACAAGCCATGCATTCACACTGCTGAGGATTGCAGCGCAGAGAATTCCGGATAGCCGCCTGCTTGGAAATATTGAAAGTGATATGAAAAATATGCATGTCACTAAAGCAAGTGCCATGTTCTGTGCTGTGAAACTCATTGAGCTGATGAATGTTGTGAGCGTAACTTCCCCTTGAGGGCATCTGAGGACTATTTGTCATTTTTCCCCAGCCTTACACAAGTTTAACTGTATGTGCCTTTGCAGTGTGAGTGTCAGATGAACTCTGTGTGCTCTGGGTTTGCCTTCTGACACAGCAAAGGTTTCATTGCCAAGTTAGTTTTCTTTTTTTAATCTGTGCTGCTTCTCTCAAAGGCTAGTGGGAGTCTACCCTGAAAGATCCACCATTTAGAATGGTAGGGTTGAGATGAATTCAGCTGCCAGCATTAGGGTATAAGTAGTAAATTTGAACAGTCAGGGTAATTAGCCATTGGAACAATTGGATCATGGTGGATTCTCCATCACTGGCAATTTTCAAATCAAGACTGGATTTTTTTTTCTACAACATTTGCCCTACAAACTATGTTGTACAGGAGATCAGACTAGATCAGTGTTTCTTAAACTTTTTAAGACCAAGGAACACCAAACAATATTTTTTTTTTTTTTTTTTTGGTGGGGAACACCAAAGATTTTTGTTAAGCCAAAAAAAAAAAGCTTGCCCCTTTTAAGGAGGCCCATTTGAACTCTGTTCTCTCCGCGTATGGTGACCATATTTTCTGAACCAAAATTAGGGACACATTACCTACACCCCCTGACATCTGTTTATTATGCCCCTGACTCTCAGGGTCAAGATGGACACATGACCAGAAGTAAAAGTAACCCCTTCTAAGAACTTTTCCCATTATCCTCCTACCCATAGGGGATGAGTTTGGCCCCCACCGAACCCTCTCTCCTCTGGTGCTAGTCTCTCCCCTGCAGGTGTCTGCCCTTCTGCTTCACCCCCAGAATCCCCTGGCACCTGCACCTTCCCTTCCCCCTGCAGCCTCCTGGTGTTTCCTCCTTCCCTCACTGCCCCCTTGCCCTCTTTCTCCCTGATGCCCATCCCCTCACCACCCTCTGCCCCAGTTCCTCCCGTGCCCCTCTGTGCCCTCACACATGACTTGTTCCATCCCCGCCTTCCTCATGCCCACCCCTCCTTTCAACCCTTCTCCCAGCACCTCCCCCTCCCCTTGCTTCCTCTGGCCCCCAATGCCCTTCCTCTCCTCTCCCGGCATCACCCTGTCCCCTCCACCCTCCCACCCCCAGTGGCACCTCCCCTCCTTCCTCCTGCCCTTTTCCTCATTGTCTTCACTTGGCCCCCTGGCATTTGTCTCTCCTCCACCCTGTCCCTGGCGCCTTTCCCTTTCTTCTCCTGCCCTGCCCCCTCCCTTCACCACACGCTCCTTCCTCTCCCATCCTCCTTCCCCCTAGTTCTCTCCGAGCCCCTCCCCCACCTTTTGCCTTCCAGTTTGCGGGACTGGGGTCTGTGGTCGGCCCCCAGAAGTCCCTGCAGCCCTGGCCCCAGCTGCTCCCAAGGCAGGACCGCTTGCTGAGCCTGGAGCTGGGCCGCCCACGGTGCTAATGTTAGTGCTGCATTCCAGTCCTCGCACCAGCTTTGGCTCCCATTAGGAGGAGCACGGGGGGGGGGAGCCCCCACCCTCCCAGATTTGGCTTGCGGAGCGTGGCAGAGCGAGCGGGTCGGTGCACTGCCGCTCCCCCAGCAGGGTGGAAAGGGGCAGGGGGAGAAAGGGCCATGCACAGAGCGCACCGGCAGAGCTCAAACATACCCCACTCTGCAGCACTCTGCCGGGACTCTGGTGGCAGCTCCCAGGAGTGGCTCACCGGCTCCAACCAGCGCCCCTCCCCCTCTGGCAGTGGTGGCGGCCGCCTGTGGATGGAGGAGGCGGGGCTGGCGGCGCATGGCAGAGGCAGTCCCACAGCGGGAGGGAAGGGCCACATGGTGGGGGGAAGGGCTTGCCGGACAGCGGCACGTGCTGCACTGGAGCTCGGAGCTCTGGACACTGTGCACCACCGGCAGTGGCCCTGGCTACCCGCATAAAGCACCAAGGGGAGCCGCTTACGTACTGGGTGGAGTCGGGGAGTTGCTGCTGCCCCACGCTAGCGCTGGGTGTCTTTAAATCCGGGACTGTCCCGGGAAAAAAGGGACGTATGGTCACCATATCTCTGCGGCACACCTCCGACTGCCTCGCGGCACACCGACGTGCCACGGAACACACTTTAAGAAATGCTGGGCTAGATGATCATAATGATTCCTTCTGGCATTGGAGTCTATGAAAGAAACCTTGTTGATTGACTCTGAGCCGTGGTCCACGGTAGGGCGTTATTTCGGAAATAACCGCTCATAGGTTGAATTAATAAGCAGAGCATCCATGCTATCAAGCCCGTTATTTTGAAATAACAGGCCATTTATATTGAAATCTGTACTGCTGCTTTCTTCGGGGAATAATGCTAATTTTGAAATAGTTATTTTGAAATAGCAGTAGTGTGAATGCTCTGGTGCTGCTACTTCGAAATAACTACTCCTCAGAGTCATTCAAAGTCATTACTCCCCAGTGTTTCCTGGAGCTCTAAGTCAAGGTAGCCCGTCCACATTAACGGAGCCTGCCTTGGACTATTTGATTTTGTTATTTTGGGAGTTATTAAATGGATTTTAGTTATTTCATAATAGTTTCTTAGTGTAAACATGCTCTAAGAGCCCACCGTGAGCTATTGCAGATCATCTCTGCTAGCTTTCCAATAGGTGCTCCTAGGAATTAATTGTCAGGGGAAATCTCCCCTCATACTGTTATGCCACGTAGGTTTGGCTGGGATGTGTGTGCAACTTTCCTATCATAGGAATAAACACTTGGGATTTCCAAAAGCACGTGTTGGTCCATTGCCTCCCACTGAAGTCAGTGAGTAGTCAAATGGACGTACCTTTCCATGAGCTGATTCCATCATTTTGTTCAAATGAATGTGCCATGTAAAGGAATGAGTTTGGGCTCCTGGAGAAAAAAAGGCCCATTTCTGAAAACATCCGCTGACTTCACCCCTCCCACAGTGTGCGATTCTGGGCTCTGCTTCCTGACCTAAAATTCTGCTTGCTCCATCCCATTGTTGCCTTACTGCATTGGATGGAGTAGCCGGCTGACCTCTTCAGGAGAGCAGCCACTCCCAGCTGATACGGGATAGAATATCTTGTGCATTGGTACCCTCTTGTGGCTGACCCAGAACAGCTCAGCCAGCTTGTCAAAGCAAGATTACTACTACTAAACCCTTGTACTCCAAGTGGAGTAAGACTGCTCTCTCCAAAAAGACACAACAGCCATCTCTGCACTCGTGTATCAAAGCTCAGCCGTGCAGGAATAAAACTGTTGTGAGGATGGGACAGTATAGTGAGCATGTGGCCTACAGGGCTGGACAGAACTTCATATACTCTTGCATTGCATTGACAAAGCACAGCACATCCCAGTCGTTAGAAATTTAGGATGACAAAGGTCTCTTGGCATCTGCTGGGATTGCTGGATGAGGGTGTTCCTGCAACCTCCTGCCTCTGATTTGAACATACAGGGGGACCACGCCTCTCTGCGAATAGTTTACATTCTGATTCCACGTAAATTTAGACAGCTGTAGCGCCGATACCCAGCAATTAATGCACTTTTTCCCTCCTCAAGTGGGATATTATTAACTTAGCAGGTAGAGCCTGCTGCGTCTGCCTTAGTCTTAGCCCAGCAGGGAGAAATCTTCCCCGCCTCTTATTGAAATCACAGAGTAATTTGAGCTCATTTCTTTTGTTGAAATGCAAAACTAATTATATTTAACTGCAGATGATCATGAAGTTGCATTAGCAGCATTTTCAATCAATGGGGAATTATTCAGCTTTATTTGGGGGCTGTGGAACTTTGTATCTAGATGAAGGATGTGGGGGAGGGGAGAGCTATAAAAAGTGTTATTGTGTGATTAAGAAGAAGCCCTTTAATGGAGTTATGTGATGCTGAAAAGGCCTTTATTGCATGAACTTGGAGGCAGAATACAAATAGGCTCACAGTGTCTATTAAAGGAAGAGAAGAAAAAATAGTCCTTCTCAATTTCCAGAACGTGCCAGATTGCAGAAGAAAAATAATGATTAAACTAGTCAATTACAGGCCAGTAAGCCTAAGTTCAAACCCAGGCAAATTGGCTGAAACTGTAGTGAAGAACACAATTATCAGAGACACAAAAGAACATGGTATGTTGGAAAAGTCAGCACAGCTTTTATAAAGGGAGAAGGTAGCTCACCAATCGGTTTGCATTTTTTGAGAGGGTCAGCAAATGTGGGCAAAGATGATCCAGTAGATATTGTGTACTTGCACTTTCAGAAAGCTGTTGACCAGGCTCGACAAAGACTTTTAATTGAAGTAAACAGTCCTGGAGTAAGAAGGAAGAGTCTCTCAACTGGTCAGGAAGCAAAGAGCAGAAATAATTGACCAGTTTTCATAGGCAGGAAAGGTAAATAGCAGAGTCTCCCAAAAATCTGTACTGAGACCAGTGCTGTTCAGCCTATTCGTAAATAATCTGGAAAAAGGGGTACACATTGAGATGCCAAAGTTGGCAGACAATACAAAATTACTCAAGATTGTGAAGTCCAAACCTGACTGTGAAGAGTTACAACAGGATCTCTTAAAACTGGGCAACAAAATGGCAATGGAAATTCAATGTTGATAAATGCAAAGTGATATATTTTTTGAAAAGATAATTCCAACTATACATACAAAATTGTGGGGTCTAAACTATCTGCTACCACTCAAGAGAGAAGTCTTGGAATCACCGTAGGTGGTTCTCTGTCAACAGCTGTTCAGCATGCAGTGGCAGTCAAGAAAGCAAACTATGTTCGGAAGCATTAGGAAAGGGATATGTAATAAGACATTAAATATCATGATACCACTACATAGAATCATAGAATCCTAGGGCTGGAGGAGACCTCAGGAGGTCATCAAGGTCATCCGAAGAAATGAGCTGTGCCCACAAAAGCTCATGATACCATCTACATGTTTTGTTAGTCTATAAAGTGCTACCAGGCTATTTGTTGTTTTTTAAGTTAAATCAACCCAGCCAGGGCTTTGTCAAACCGAGACTTAAAAACCTTTAGAGATGGAGATTCCACCACCTCCCTAGATAACCCATTCCAGTACTTCACCACTCTCCTAGTGAAATAGTTTTTCCTAATATCCAACCTAGACCTCCCCCACTGTACATAAATCCATGGTATGTCTACCACTTGAATACTGTGTGTGCAGTTCTGGTCACACCTTCTAAAAACAAATATATTAGAATAGGAAAAGGTACAGAGAAAGGCATAAAAATGGTTAGGAGTATGGTACAGCTTCCTTACGAGGACAGATTAAAAAGATTAGGACTCTGATCTTAGAAAATAGATGACTAACCGGAGCAGAGCAATAGGGTCTATGAAATCATGAATGATGTGGTGAAAGTGAATAAGGAAGCCTTCACAGAACACAAGAACCAGAGCTACACCCAGTAAAATTAATAAGGAGAAGGTTTAAAACAAATATAAGGAAGTACATTCCTTTACACAGTGCACAACAGCCAACGTGTGGGCTCATTGCCACGAGGTGTTGTGAACGCCAAGTATTACTGGGTTCAAATAGAGTTAGAGAAGTTCATAAAAGATAGGTCCATCAGTGGCTATAAGCCAATATGATCAGGGACCCAACCCCATATTCTGAGGGGGGCCCTAAACTTCTGACTGCTGGAAGCTAGGACTGGATAACAGTGGGAGGGTTGACCACTCACTACATGATCCTCTTCTGTTCATTCCATTTGAAACAATTTGCAGTGCCACTGTCAGAAGACAGGATATTGGGCAGTGTTTCTTAAACTTTTTAAAACCAAGGAACACCAAACAATAATTTTTTTATGGAGAACACCAAGGATTTTTTGTTGAGCCAACAAAAAGGGGGGGGGGAGTTATTGACCAAAAAAAAAAGGTTGCCTGCCCCTTTAAGGGTGGCCATTTTGAAGTCTGTTCTCCATGGCACACCTCCGACTGCCTCGCGGCACACCGGTGTGCCACGGAACACAGTTTAAGAAACACTGGGCTATATGAACCGTTGGTCTGACTCTGTATGGCCATTCTTGTTGACTAGTGATTAAAATCCGTGGCAGGACTGGCTTCATTACCTGTCATATACTAAGCAGTAAAGTACTGCAAAAAGGGAGTAACTGTGTATGTAATATAACTCATAGCTCAGAGAGGCCTGTTAACCTGTTTACGACGTTGGCAGATCGTTTCAACCTGCCTTTATTGGCTAAAAAACAATTAGGGTTGAACTCTCCCTGTTGTAAAATCATGAGCACAGATCAGCACTGCATTGATAATTCACAGGAAAGCAGCTTCCTGGAAATTGCCTGATTTTAGTGCCTCCTGAGGTCTCCCTGAATAGGGAGGTGTCGCGGTTGACTGTTCTGACTGCCAGGGAGGGATGGGTGCAGGTCAGAGTGTGCACTGCTCCTTTATTTGCTCTGCTTTTATTTCTGGGGGTCAGGGAGAGCATTGCAATAGAACTGAGCAGTTCCCAGAGTGGATTTGCCTTGGGATATATCCTGTCTGTGACAGGGGCCAGCACCAGCTGCTTCAGAAGAAGGTGCAAGAACGCCTGCAGTGCGCAGCTACAGGATCATCTGCCCCCATGAAAGTCTCAGACAGATGGTGACCTGACAGTTCTTAGGACTGTGTGCCATATTCCTACCCACGGCAAACCGGTCACATCTCATCCCAGTGAAGGCAACGGCAGTGCTCCGAAGTGAGGAGTTGCTGCCTGAACACCTTTTAGAACCAAGAAAATGCTGCTCAGGCCAATAAAGCTGAATGTTTTGTGCATTTATAGTATGCAGCTCTTCACCCAGCTTCACCCTGCTGTAATGAGACAGGCCAACAAGCTAGAACAGAGCATGTGGAAAAGGCAGCGTCCCTCTCCCATCTCCTGCTTGTACAGCATCCTCAAGAAAAATCCATAGCTAATGCCTCTTGAGCTCAACCTCCAGCTTTTGCTCCCCACGACAGAGGCAGTTTAGGGTTCAGGCTGGACATGTAGCCTCTTTGGGTATGTCTACACTACAAGGGTATTTTGAAATAAGTTATTTTGGAATAATAACACCCCAAAATAACTATTTCAAAATAGTAGCCTCGAAATGAGTTCGAGGCAGGCTCCCCTAATGTGGACGTGCTACCTCGATTTAGAGCCCCAGGAAGCACTGGGGAGTAATTGCTTTGAATAGCCCTGGGGAGGAGCGATTTTGAAATAGCAGTTTTGAAATAGCTGTTATTCCTTGTTAAATGAGGGTTTATTATTCCAGAATAGGAAGCTGTGTGGACGCTCACTTTGTATGCCATGAAGCTGCATGTGTGTGCACTAACGGATCCCCGGGTGGTCCTCACAAGAGTACCAGCAACCAGGGCATGCAGAGGTGTGTGAAGGAAGAATTAAATCCATTCTGAACCATGCTGCACAGAACAATAACTACTCCTCTCCTTCAAGAAGGGCTCAGGAGAGTGTGGCTCAGACCTGCCACCAGCCTATTTTCATGGGCGTGAAGCATCAGCGCACTCCACGTGCAAGCAGTGGCACTAAGCCAGTGTTCCTTAAACTGTGTTCCGCGGCACACCGGTGTGCCACGGAGAACAACAGAATTCAAAATGGCCACCCTTAAAGGGGCAGGTGACCTTTTTTTTTTTTCTCAATAACTTTCCCCTGACACTTTTCCCCCCTCAATAACTCTCCCCCCAACTCTCCCCTCCCAACCTTTTTTTTTTTTTTTCCTCAAAAAAAAATGCTTGGTGTTCCTCATTAAAAAAAATTGTTTGGTATTCCTCGGTCTTAAAAATTTAAGAAACACTGCACTAAGCGAAGTACTTGGCCTCTGCAGCTCTCTCCTCCTCTGTGTGGTTGGGTGAATGAGTGCAAGGAAGTCACCAGCCTTCTGCAAATCTGAGGCGCGCTGGATTTCAGTATAGCTGCTTTAGTTTGCAGTTACACTTTGGTCGTTACATTATAGCCCTCAGCTAGGAAAGAGGACAGTATGTTAAGGGGGAGGCACGTAGCAATCTATGATCCACACCTGATAGCGCCGACAGTCTCTCAGCACTCAGAATGGAATAAGCATCTAGGGTTTTAGAAGCATTAACCTGCCCAAGGGGAGTAAGTTCAACCCCCTTTAGACAGAGGAGGGGCTTTAGGCATGGAGGCATGCAAGCTGACTGGGCTAGGATCACATAGGGTCCAATGAAGAGCTCCTTACTCACAGTAGAGAGCAATTACACACCCACAGAAAGATCCCTCTTGGATTCAAAGGGACGACTCACAGGGGTAAGTGCTCATAGGTGGGAATCAGGGAGCTCGCAGTCTGGTGGTTGACCTGGCATCAGAACCCAGGAGTCCCTGGCGCTGCTCTTCCTATTTGGAGCGCTAACTACTTTTTGTAGTTGGGGGTATGGCAGTAGAACTTTGATTTTTTACAAACACCACTCGTATGGATGGCCAGTTGTTTTTTGACTGCCACTGCACACTGAGTGGATGTTTTCAGAGAACTATCCACAATGACTCCAAGATCTTTCTCTTGAGTAGTTGTGGCCAAATTAGTCCCCATCATATTGTATGCAGAGTTGTGATTATTTTTTCCAATGAACATTACTTTACATTTATCAACATTAAATGTCATTTGTCATTTTGTTGCCCAATCACTTAGTTTGGTGAGATCTTTTTAAAGCTCTTCACAGTCTGCTTTGGTCTGAACTATCTTGAGCAGTTTGGTGTCATCTGGTGATCTAAGCAAAGAGGTTAAACGGTGATTGTAAATTCCTTTGTGAGAAATAAATATTTCAGCCTATCAGACAAAGGTGGAACATGATCCAGTGGCTGGAAGATGAAGTTAGACAAATTTAGACTGGAAATATTGTGTACATTTTTAACAGTGAGAGTTACCAGTCAGTGGACCAGTTTGCCAAAGGTTGTGGTCCAGTCTCCATCGCTGGCAATTTCCAATTCAAGATTCAAAAGGAAGTTTTTCTTCACTCAGTGCACAGTCAACCTCTGGAACTCCTTGCCAGAGGATGTTGTGAAGTTCTAGAACTTTAACAGGGTTCGAAAAAGAGCCAGATAGATTCATGGAGGTTAGGTCCATCAATGGTTATTAACCAGAATGGGTAGGAATGGTGTCCCTAGCTTCTGTGTGTCTAGAAATGGGTGACAGGAGAGGGATCATGTGAGGATTACCTGTTGTGTTCCTCCTTCTGGGGCATCTGGTATTGGCCACTGTTGGCAGACAGAATACTGGGCTAGAGGGACCTTTGGTCTGACCCAGCATGGCCATTCTTATGTTCTTAGATAGAGCTCCTTCAGGCTATCACCCTAAGGCATATTCCTCAGGCATGACATGTCTATTTCTCATTAAGGAAGCAGCTTTTTTTTTCCAGTTCTCCATCAATTTAATACATTCTAAAGCTTTCCCAGCTACCTCAGCTATCGGTTTGGTGGAGTTAGCCAAATTATCAGGTTGATTCCTCCGGTGTAAATCTGGTGTTATAACAGGTGCCACCAATGGAGAAGTTATTTCCCCCTTTATGTTAGGGAAGCTGAGATCCAGGATTGGACCTTATGGACACAGAGTACAGAGAAGAGCCCCAATTTTCTGAGCTAATAGGGATTCAGAAGCTCATAAAATCAAAAAGATCACACTGAATGAATGGCTCAAAACGACAGCAGCTTGGTACATCATATGGCTTCATTCTCCTCCCCAAAACATCACTGCAAAGGGATTTCCAATGCGCCTAACGCAGCAAGACAACAATGTGTTCTTCACTGATAGATACTATGTGCATTATGTAGATTTTTTCATTCCTCCCATTGAGAGGAAATGGGCAACAAAAATGATTAGGGGTTTGGAACGGGTCCCATATGAAGAGAGATTAAAAAGACTCGGACTTTTCAGCTTAGAAAAGATGAGACTAAAGGAGATATAATAGAGGTCTATAAAATCATGACTGGTGTGGAAAAAGTGAATAAGGAAAAGTTATTTACTTATTCCCACAATATAAGAACTAGGGGTCACTAAATGAAATTAATAAGCAGTAGGTTTAAAACAAACAAAAGGAAGTTTTTCTTCACTCAGTGCACAGTCAACATGTGGAACTCGTTGCCAGAGGAAGTGGTAAAGTTTAGGACTTTAACACGGTTCAAAAAAGACCTAGATAGATTCGTGGAGGTTAGATCCATCAATGGCTAATATCCAGGATGGGTAGGAATGGTGTCCCTAGCTTCTGTTTCTCTGGAGGTGGGTGACAGGGGAGGGATCACGTGAGGATTACCTGTTGTGGTCCCTCCCTCTGGAGCATCTGGTATTGGCCACTGTCAGCAGACAGGATACTGGGCTGGATGGAGTGTTGGTCTGACCCAATATGGCCATTCTCACATTATTATGTCTTTTCTAAAAGATAAACTCGAGTTCAAAGGAATTAATGAAGAGAAGTCCCGTTTTCTGTGTTGTACAGAAGGTCGGACTAGACGATCGGATGGTCATTTCTGCCCTTGGAATCTATGAACTGAATGGAAGCTTTCTCTTTCATTTCAGTGGAAGCAGCCTTGGGCATGGGATTAGGGCTTCTAAAGGGTGGAGTCGGCCTAAATGCTGTATTGTTGTTTGTTCTCATGGTGCGTGATTGAAGAAAATACTTGTACAAGAAAATGGAGCAGTGCTTGGGGCTTCAGCCTTGAGGGAGAGACCGTGGAGTTGTTACATGATGCTTCGGTGGACAGCAACAGCTCATCCCATGGGGCTGGGAAGTTCTGCTTTTAAAGATGCTGCTTGTAGGCAGGTGACACAAAGGGACCTTGTATAGAAACTGATTTTCAAGTGTCAGTAACCCAGGGTCTTTTTTCCCTGCTGCTGCACACCCAGTCCCCCCCTTCCCCACCCTCCAGACAGCAGGAGGCGGAAGCACTGTGATGGGCTGGTGTTGCATGTGAGCTATTAGGCATGAGTGCCTGAAAAAGGGCTTGAATGCTGACATTGGCACTTTGCCATGTGTTCTGAGGACTGCTGTGCTGCTCCAGGGGAGGAGCAGGGAACAAGCCGGGATTCCGAGTCATAAGTTGGTTCCTATTTCCCGCTTTATTAAACTTTTTTCCCAGTGCAGCTTCCCTCTCTGTTGCACTGACACCTGCATAACTTGGCTGAGACCATGCCCTCTTCCTGTCTCTGGTTATGTTTACACTGCAGATATTTGTCGGCAGAGAGTATGCTAATGAAGCGCTCATTAGCATTTGTCGCGCTGTCATTTGTATATCTCTGCCGATGCTTTTTGCGCAAGAGGTTTTTATGCAAAAACAGGCAGTGTAGACAGGTCTGTTTTGTGCAAAAAACCCCTTTTGCGCAAGATCCTGTATACCGCCTTTTTGGAGGCATAAGGGATCTTGTGCAAAAGGGGTTTTTTTGCTCAAAACGGACCTGTCTACACTGCTTGTTTTTGCACAAAAACCTCTTGTGCAAAAAGCATCGGCAGAGATATGCAAATGACAGCGTGGCAAATGCTAATGAGCGCTTCATTAGCATACTCTCTCTGCCGACAAATACCTGCAGTGTAGACGTAGCCTCTGCCTGCCCACTGCTTATTTTCCTGCCCAGAGGGGGAATAGCAGCTCGGAGCAAGGTGCTTTCCTGCTCTGCTGTCGCGACCCACAGTATAATTAGCCAGTGCAAAGAGAAGTAGTGAGTGAGTTCTGTGTGTTTTCTTCCCCAGTGTGGGTGCATTGGAAGTTCACGGATGAGCCCTAAGGGCTAGCTCCTGATCCCCCTTTCTCTGACCAAATAGCACCCTCTATCCTGCTTGTGATCGCCTCACTTTGTCCTTGGAAAGAAGGATGGTGAAAATGCCCTACAAATATTAGCACGTGAATAATGCTCAGAAAGATTGACAGATGTGTTTGTGCTTTGCTGTGTGATGGACTACCTTCCCAGGCTGCAGGAGAATGGTCTGGTGGGAAGTGCAGGGACTGGACACAGCCCATTAGGTGTGCCTGGCAAAGGGGCTGAGAGAGCAGGACACGCTAATGCCACTGCAGACACATTGCGGTGGCACAGGCAGCAGCATGGCCTTTGAGAATGAACCTCTGCATGTTGTGCCATCGTGAGGACTCCATCCTGCAAGGTGCTCTGCTTACACACCCTTTGGCAGGATTGTGCCTTGATTCTTTTAATTGCAGGTTCCTGGCTCCCTGTGGTCTCAGTCATTGGACACCGCAGGTCAGTATTTTGGATAATAAACAAGGGGAGCTGTTAGTGGCCACGCATACAGAGTGCACCATGCATGAGCTGCAATGTTGATACATACAGCCTTTTCGTGATAACATCATCTGTGCATGAAGATGAAACCCATTGTGCTTGAAACATACCATTGTGAAATAGACACCGCATCAACCTCAAATAGAGACACACATGTAATGATCAATGTTTAAACTCAAGCCTAGTTTGCTACAAACATTAGCTTCTCTTTGGCCCACATTCTGGACAAATACAGTGAGAAACGTCCAGGTCTTGCAGTAGTTTTCATAGGGACCAATTGAGCCAAGGTATTGGACACTGTTTTTCTCATTAAGCTCGTTTTCTGGTTTGAGGTGACTTTTTTTTATAGAATTGTAGGAAAGCTTGTTGAAAATTATGCGGATCAGCTAATAGGGCTTTTCTATTCCCAGGTCTCTGATGTATGTGAGAATGTTTGTTTCCTCTGTGGTAACTTTCACCAGTTCAGCTTTGGCGCAAGGAGCAGTGGAGAAGGCTCAGGGAGAAGTAGATTTCATAGCATTACAGCAGGGTATAATGGCCATATTGACTATGTATTGAGATCTTCTCTAGTGCAGGTTTCACAGTGCCCTTTCTGCATTCGTTTTAAGGAAATTAAACTCAGTGTCCTGGGGTAAAATTTTCTGAGGTGCCGGTTTCTAAAGCAGGTTAGACACTTAGACTCTAAAATACCGATGTCGCTTTTCAAAATTGGAGTGATTCTTCTAAATCACTTAGTTGCTCTTGAAAATGTTATCCCTGTTTATTTATGTGAAGAAACACATGAAAATCTCCCTTGCATGTGGCTAGAAATTTGACAAAGACTGTCACGTGTCAGCTGAAGTGAGTACAGCAGTGACTTCTTTAAAATCCATGCACACAGTAAGCATGGAAGCAGTATGGAAACTGCTTTAGGAGCTGAAACTTGATTGTTATTAATGTAGGCGTTTAATAATTATATTGTTCTAAAGTAGAGGGAATTCAGTAGCGGATGCCTTCAGCTAAAGTGGAAAATCCTAACAGACTTAATAATTAAATTCTGCATTAGGATGTGATACACGGGAAGGGTGCCAAAAATGTTGTCTTTGGACTGCTAGTCTGTTCAGTTGCTACAGCAGACAAGCCACTGCACCTTTCAGGTTGCAGGGTTGTCCTTTTTTCCACAGGCTTGTAAGTTTCAATTACCTACAAGCATCCCTGGCATTTGGTGCAACTTCAGTTTAAGATGTGCCTTTATTTATAGCATCTGTAAGTGTGTGTCTTACTTTTGAAACAGACTTTTGAAATGGAGACTGTAATTTATCTTATTGTAAAAGGAACTTGCCAACTAATTTAAACCTCAGTGCTTTAGAAATCCTAATGTGGGGATTCTAGTATGAGTAAGCATGGTGTTCGTAGATTTTTAAAAAATCATTTAAGTGGAAAGAGCATGAGGGAGATATGGATATTGCAGTTTATCAAACCAAACAAAGTTAGAGCCAAGATCCTAAAAGGGACACTGGACATTTTATTTTCACTGTCCAAGTTGCAGGTAGCAAGCACAATCATAAGATCAGAAAACCAAAGAGGTTACTAAACATTTTTAGTTTCATAGACTCATTGACTTTAAGGCTAGAAGGGACCATTAGATTATCAGGTCTGGCCATGAGTAGCTTAAGCCAGGGAATTTCATCCAGTTACTCCTGCATTGATCCCAATAATTTGTTTGACTAGACAAGAAAGGCATCCAGTTTTGATTTCTAAACTTCATTAGATGGACAATCCACCTCTTTCCTTGGTAGGTTGTTTCAGTGGCTGATCACCCTCACTGTAAGGGTATGTCTATGCTGCACACTTATTTTGAAATAAGCTATTCCAGAAGAAATACTCCGAAATAGTTTATTTCGAAATAGCACATCTATACTACAGGGAAGCCTTAAAATTAGTCTGAGGCAGGCTTCCCTAATGTGGACGTGCTACCTTGATTTAGAGCCCCAGGAGGCACTGGGGAGTAATTACTTTGAAAGGCCCTGGGGAGGAGCAATTTCAAAATAGCAGCAGAGGAGCATCCACACTACTACTATTCCGAAATAGCTGTTTCAGAATAGGCGTTATTCCTCATGGAATGAGGTTTACAGAAGTCAGAATAAGCCATCCGTTATTTCAAATTTATTTCGAAATAACAGAATTGCTGTGTAGATGCTAGCATTGTTATTTCGGAATAATGGCTGTTATTCCGAAATAATGCTGCTGTGTAGATGCACTTTAAATATTTTAGTGTTAGGTTTAATTTGACCGTGAATTTGCCTGACTTTAACAACCAGTCATCAGTTCTTGATATTCCCTTTCTTTACCAAATAAAAGAGCCCTTTAGTACTTGGAATTTATTTGTATTGATTTCAGGAGGGGCCGTATTAGCAGCACAGGTTAGAGATATTTATAAAACAAGTATTTGTGTGTCTGAGCTGTCATCATTTGTTTGTAATGCGAGCATTTTTATTTTCAGGAATGCAAAGATAATAGGCTAGTCAATAAAAAGTGCTTTCTAACTGCAGTCAAGAGCTTTGTACCTTTTTCCTGAGATTAGCCATCTGTGGTGTCCCTGGGTCATCCTAAATTTTCACGGGCAACAGTGATGATGGTGACTGCACAAGGAAATGGGAGTGGTCCCTGAGCAATGACACAGAGTGGGCAAAGTTAGTATTTGACTCAAGTATAAGTCACAGTGGGGTGTTCAGCTTGTCAGATCTTGCTCCAGAAAATGGCCAAGTTGACATCTTGCGTGGAGAAAGCAGTACTGTTTTGTGGGTTGAGATATACATGGGAGAGACCTGACTTCAGTGCTGGGAGCACTGCATGCTTTTGTAACTAACTCACTGGGATGGGACTCCATTTTCAGTCACAACAAAAAGCTTGTTAGTTAATTTGCTGCTGTTGGTTACATACCTGCAGTTTGCTGCTTGGAAGCGTTTCACAATGCAGCAGATTGAAATGATAAATGATCTTTTACCAAGATGTTTTTCTTTATCTTTTATAATCTGGGTTGGGGCATGAAATACCTTGTATGCAACAAGTACGAGGGGGCTTTTTATTAAGCAAGGAGGCAAAATATGTCAGACCACAGCCAGCCATCCTCTTTCTCCACATAGGGCAGCTTGTGTCTGCAATAAAATGCCTGCTTAGAAGAGGAGATGCTGGTGCTCATCATTAGGGCATCATGACAGTTGCCTACGGGACCCATCTGTCATACAGAGCCCTAATAGATCCATCAGATCCTATAACACCTAAAGGGTAGAACAAAAAGGATTGGAAAGTCCTATTGAGTGGTAATCTTCAAACTTTCATAACCCCTTAGCCCCTGGTAATTCTCTCCCCCCTTTAAGCTTCATTAATACCTCTTCCTCAGAGGATGTGATCTCCTCTTTATGTTCATTCATAGAACCCCTTTCATGATTATAGGGATTCAGAGCCCAAGGAAGCTCCTGGAGTGACTAGGTCATGAAAGCATATGCGCAAGCGTGAATGTTTGAACCCCCCTTTTGATCAGTGCTTCTTTCATGCACTAGTATTGGTGGGCAGTTAAGATCTCAGTGGTACTGATAGGAGATATTCTGAAGCAGATTCTATGGGTTAGCCTCAGCCTTTATTGTTGGCAACTCCAATGTGCTTGGAACATACCATTGTGAAATAGACACCACATCAACCTCAAATAGAGACACACATGTAATGATCAATGTTTAAACACAAGCCTAGTGTGTTACAACATTAGCTTCTCTTTTGGCCCACGTGATCTCTAGTGGAAGGTAGATTCTGGACAAATATGGTGGAAAATATCCAGGTCTTGCAGTAGTTTCATAGGGACCAATTGAGCCAAAGTATTGGGCACTGTTTGTCTCATTAAGCTAGTTTTCTGGTTAGAGGAGACATTTTTTTTATTGAATTGTAGGAAAGCTTGTTGAAAATTATGCAGATCAGCTAATAGGGCTTTTCTATTCCCAGGTCTCTGATGTATGTGAGAATGAGTTTATGTTTCCTCTGTGGTAATTTGGGACTAGGCCAATTCCAAATGACTAGCATGGTGGATGTTTTCCAGTTGTTTTCATTATACCACAATGGTTATAATATTAATCTCTCAGTCTGTTGTGGGGAAAACAATCAGTCGGCGGGGTTGCTGTACTTTCTCTTTTGAATGGCTGCCGAGGAATTATAACACTGAAGATTGTAGCAGATGTATACTTGTGCCAATCTCCTAATATCTGTAAACTATGCCCCTGAGAGGTCTGCATTGCTGAAGGAATGTTCTGTTCCTTATCTCCTTTATTTGTTTTGCTTTGTTCTCTCAAAACAATGCACCATTTTTCATGATTTGTACCAACTTTGCATTCCATAGGCCTTTCCAGCATGGTGTATCATTCACTTAGGTCTTATACGAAAGGTACCGTGTGTACTCGATTATAAGCCTAGTTTTTTGGGTAAAAAATGATGCAGTAAAGAGTGCAGGTTGGCTTATGAATGGGTTATTGCATTTCACCAGTTTTTTTTAACTTGGGGGAGGGTTTAGCAAACTTCAGTTCCCAGCCCACCGGGGCAAACCGCTGGTGCTTTGGGACGGTTTATGTACTTGGAGCGTCTGCAGGCATGAAGCCCCCAGTGGCTGCTGTTCTCCATTCCAGGTCAACGGCAGTGGCAGGAAGTGGCAGCCAGCGTGTGCCTGGGCCCATGCTGCTTCCTGCAGCTCCCATTGGCCAGGAACAGAGAACAGCAGCCAACAGAGGCTGAGAGGCTTCATGTCTAAAGATGCTCCAGGTAAAGAAAACATCCCGACCAGTGTTCCCTCTAAGCTGTGCAGCACAGCTTCACAGGTGATTAATCGGCCCCCGCCCAGTCGGAGGCTCAGGCAACATTGGTCCCAATGTGCCAGCGGCTTATGCTGACGAGCTGGGACCAAAACTTTGCAAACCACCGATATAGAGTCATCTTATGAACGGGTCATTGTGATTTTTACAATTTTGTTTAACTTGGGGGGGTCGGCTTATGAACGAATAGGCTTATGACCATGTATATACAGCCTCTTCCCGAGTTACGAACGAGTTACGGACCAAACACTTGGCCGTAACTCGATTTGTTCGTAACTTGGACCCCATTGAGTTACATAGCAACCTCGCTGTTCGTAAGCGCGGGTCGCGTTCGTAACTCGGGGACCGCCTTTACGACCGCTCCATTACGGCAAACACTTGGTCGTAACTTGACCGTTCGCAACTCGGGGACCGGCTGTATAGTAATTCTTTACATTCTGTACCGCCTTTGAGTTATTGATAGGGCAGAAAGTTACGCATCTGGTTTCATCCTGTGAGCCATATGTGTAATAATATACTGGGAATGAAAGTCATGGCTAGGTGGCCAGGACACAGTACTGGGAAATCGAACGTGTTCTAGACCTTGCTCTGTTGCTGACTCTCTTTGTGGCTGTGGTCAAGTCACTTAAATGCCTTAGAGGTAACATGCAGGGCTGGTCTGCATTGAAAATTTACATTGGCATAGCTACATCTCAGGAGTGCAAAAAATGTACACCTCTGACACAGGGATGTAAAAAGTCGTTTAAAAATGTAACCGTGTAACTGGTAAAAATCCTAGTGGTTACACAGTTACAGGCACTGCAGGCTCTGCAGTACAAAGCTTACTTAATAAGTTTTATACTACAGAGCCCGCAGAGAAGCCTCTCCAAGCGCTGCTGGCCCTGTTTCCAAGGGAGCCAAGCTCATGTACACCTGCAGCGGGGTGGGGGGGAAAGGGGCTGGGTTGACCTGCCATGCATAGCGCTGCTCCATCCAGGATGGGTGTGGAGCTGCTTCAGCCGTTATTGGTTAACCAGAACTGATAAACCTCACCCCGTTAAGGGTGAGGCTTACCATTAACCACTTAACCATTTACATCCCTAATCTGAAAGGCATAATCCCTCATGCAGACAGTGGTGTTGTGTAGACAGTGATGGAGGAATTCTTCTGTCAGCCTAGCTGCAGTACCACCTCTCGGGGAGATGAATTTCCTACGGTGATGGGAGAACCCCTGCTATTGCTGTAGTAAGTGTCTACACTGTGCTGATGTAGCATTTTAAGTTGCAGGCATGTGTCCTGTGAAGAACTTAGGACAGGATGCTGGTTGATACTGTTTGAAACTGGAAAATAAAGTTATTATTAGTCTAATGAAAATTACTAAAAATATTTCTTAATTAGATAATAGTTTTGAAGTAATATGGTCACCTTAATTTTCATTAAAGGAAATACAATAAAACAAAAAAGAGCTTCAACCTAAAACGGCGTGCTTTTCCTTGTTTACCTCAAACAGAAGCTGAAACTTCTGAATTTGGGAATTCCTCCTTTGTTTAGCAATGAAAATTATATTATTTTTAGCAAACACGATTGGGAATTCCAAGATTGAGAAGATTCAATTTACCTGAGGTAAATGGCCAAACTGTCCAGTTCAGTACTTTACTCCTGCTGCTGTAACTGAATTCAGTGAGTACAGTGATGCAAGTCAAAATATTTCATCATGAGCAAAGATGGAAGACCACTTAATCCAATGTGGAAGACTACTTAATCATGGCTATGTTGAGGAAATTCACAAAGATGGCACAGTGTGTCTTAAATGCAGAAATTGCAAAGAAAAAGTGAGTGGGAATGCAGACCATATAAGGAAACATTTTGTAAAATACAATGGAAAAGGAACCACTGACTTTTAATGTTTTAAGTATCAGTCTGAGAATGAAGATCCCGATATTATTGCTTTGTCATTGCCAAGCACATTTAAAAGAAAAAAAAGGCAGATGCAGGACAGTAAGGAGGAAGTGTCACTGTTTCTCAACCATATGAAGATAAATTTGTAACAAAAACAATGCCAGAACCAAAATAATAAACTATGATTTGACTGTAATACTCCCTTTTTGAGCATCCAGCTTTTCTAAGAAGTGATCAGTTTCATTAGACCAGGCTACAAAGCACCCCATGGAAATTCACTCCAGGTGAGCTGTTTGATGCTCTTATTTTGGCGTCAAAGGATGGACGCGTGCAACAAATCACATGAAAAAGCAGTTACATTGGCACAAAGTGGCTGGAGTAATATGCACAGTGACCCAAGGATAGCTAACTATGCACAGACAGGGTGAACTGTGGTTTATATATCAACAGTTGACAAGACTGGAAAGAACTGTTATGCTGTCAGAAGAAGCTAAAGCATTAGCATATGAGCTGTATGGTTGTGTGAAGTATGATAAATTATTTGGAACAAGATTATGATACTTTGGTTATGTGTGGATGTACATCACAGTGGCTCGCTCTACTTGGAGAAGACCTTGCATCAAGTGCTTTGATAAAATATTTTGGTAATCACCATCAGCCTGATGAAAAGAGAGCTAAGGATGTGTAAAACCCCAATCCCTGACGACATGTTGGAACTGTCAGATAACATGCCTGGAAATATTAAAAAAACCGTCTACATTATCTCAGAATTGTGAGTGATCATTAGCCAGAACTGGAAGATAAGAGTGGTCAGTATCATTAATAACCAACGGATTTATGGAGAAGTAAAGAAATGTATTAGTCTGTTGAAAGCATTTGCTGTGGCATTTGCCACACCCCAACGGCACAAATCAGCAGTTGTTGTTCAATGAGAAGCGTGGGTGGCTGTATTGATAAATGAAGATCTTGCACCACTCAAAGTAGAAGTACAGGAGACATTTCAGAAGGCCGTTAACTCTTAATGCATTAAGAGGAGCATTGCCAGCAGATCCAGAGATGTCATTATTCCTCTTTACTCGGCTCTGGTGAGGCCACATCTGGAGTATTGTGTCCAGTTCTGGGGCCCCACTACAAAAAGGATGTGGACACATTGGAGAGGGTCCAGCGGAGGGCAACCAAAATGATTAGGGGGCTGGAGCATATGACCTACGAGGAGAGGCTAGGGCATTTGGGTCTATTTAGTCTGCAGAGGAGAAGAGTGAGGGGGGGATTTGATAGCAGCCTTCAGCTTCCTGAACGGAGGTTCCAAAGAGGCTGGAGAAAGGCATTTCACAGTAGTGATGGATGGCAGAACAAGGAACAATGGTCTCAAGTTGCAATGGGGAGAGGTCCAGGTTAGATATTAGGAAAAACTATTTCACTAAGAGGGTGGTGAAGCACTGGAATGGGTTACCTAGGGAAGTAGTGGAGTCTCCATCCCTAGAGGTGTATAAGTCTTGGTTTGACAAAGCCCTGGCTGGGTTGATTTAATTGGGATTGGTCCTGCCTTGGGCAAGGGGCTGGACTTGATGGCCTTCTAAGGTCTCTTCCAGCTCTATGATTTTATGATTCTTGTACGTATGTTGACCTGCCTCCTTCATCCAAAATACGCAGGAAGGAAATGGTCAATTGAATGAGAAATGGCAAGGCAGTGACTACTCAGCAAAAAAACCAAATTTCTGCATTTACTTTCATTTAAGGTAGAAGAAAGCATCCAAAAGCAATGTTTTCATCTGCTGTCGTGGAAGAGGTCCCTTGTAACATGGTGGCAAAATCTGAAGAATTCTCATATTCCATCTGATTTCAGAGAACTGGTGGGGCAGTAGTATCAGTGTCAAAACTGAAGAATAAGCTCGGTTTGCCCACGACATCAAAGGTGGTCTTCTGCTACTGAATTTTGCATGGCCAAATGAACCTGGATTTGTTGTCTGCAACTTTACCAGGTTCTGATTACTCAATGCTTCACACCTCCAGCGCTGCATTATTGTCATTTTCATATAATCGAATGTTCGACTTTTGTTTATATAATATTGAAAAGTGGAATATGAGTCACGACATGTATAACTTCGTGGAGAAAATACCCAACCAAAATAGATTTATTCATTCCAGTGTTAGGCACTATAATTATATGTATTATTAGTACTCTTACTGCAATTTCACTTTTTATTTGTACAACCCCAAATTAATCTCTAAATCTACTGCCTTATGTAACCACCATTTGAATATCTAACTACAACTAAGTGTAATGTGGTGTTCAGTCATGAAACAGAGCATAAAATGGAAAATGTAGTTTTTTTTCTGGGGTGGTAAAAATCATGATTTTTGCTTGCAAAAACCATCTCTGATGGCCTGCAGGGAATTAATAGATCAAATTCCACTCTTAGGCCTGGTCTATACTAGACCAGGCAGGTCAGCTTGAAGTACACCATCCAGCTATGCAAAATGCATAGCTGGATTTGGTTTATGTTAAGCCAACCCACCTCAGCGTCTACACTGCAGGAGGCTGACGGAAGTACAGGATGCTGGTGGGGGCTGCCCTCAGCATTCAATTTGAAGGTCTACACTAGACCAGCTAAACTGAATGCTAGAGCGACCTCTGGAGGGTCGATCTTCTCCGTAGTATAGACAAGCCCTTAGCTACTTTGGATTTAGTCTGGTGTTAGTCTTTTGGCTTCAGCTGAATTCCTTCTGGTTTGCACCATTGCAGATGAGATCAGAATCAAGCCCTCTGTCTGACTGTTAAGTATTATTCCTAGTCCTAATATGCTTTTAGGAGAATTGTCCCTGCCTGCCACAGTAGCCTCCTAGTCATTCAGAATTGCCCCAGCAATCTAAGAGCTGCCCCAGACACCTATCAGTAACAAACCCGCCATGTCAGAAGGGTCTGCCAACCTTGCAGGATTGGGGATGAGGTAGCAATACCAGGCGGTGAAATCTGCCGGAGATGTTGCATTTACCCAGGGATTACCTTGCTAGTGTCTTTTTGCATTTTAAATAGCTCGAATGCCTAATCCTATTGTGTGTGCTTCATAAAGCAGTCCTGGTTTCTTTAATTCTGCAGACCGGCTGCTAATGACAGACTGAAATAAAAATCACTTTTAACGGTGAGGTTTTGATTTGATTTTATACAAAGCTATTAACTCTCACCACTTTAGGCTGTGTTTGAGATTAGCTGGATTAGTGGACTGGGAAGGAAGCGGGTAGAGGAGAGAACAGTGCAAAATGGTTTGTCTGATTGGTCTGAAAAACATCGCTTCTTCATTTCATTTACATTTCTGCCACAGGTGACCTGCTGAGTGCAGTGGTTACTATTGGGTGCCTAAGATAAGGGATGAAGGAAGATCAGCATTACTCATGATTCGAGGTGTTACATCAGAACCTATTTGCCTAGATGCTGCTACCACAATGCTAAGAGGCCATGTCAGAAAATAGGTGGCTGTAGCACAGAGAGTAGAATCACGTCCATATAGCTCAGCGACTGTGTGACTACAGACAAGAGAACCGGCTGGAAAATTACACTGGCTTCAGTTCACCCTCTGTGCTGCAGAATGGCGCACAAAAACAGGGATGGCTCCTGTGCAAAATAGCTCCCGGCAGTAGGGGATGTAATGTCATCCATCAATTTGTCTATTTTGTTTAATAAAAGGACAAAGGGCAGGCAGTGTCTCTGCTGATTTTGGTCTGTCTAGAGGAGGAGAGGTTTAAAGGAGCAAATGATCATGACTAAGAGTAGAGATGGAAGATTAAGAAGGTGTTTAGAAACATGTAGAAAACTCTTTAAATCATATTAGTTTCTTAGGGCAAATCTCTGGAAATTAACTGGTTGTTTGACTCATCTCTGGCCTTTAAAATCAGGTGTGCATTTTGCGGGGGAGGAGATTAAAAACGATCAATAAAAATAGCATTTGGGCCAATTGAGGTATTGAGAAGGGAAACAGAGGTATTTCACAATGATTTTGTCTTTTCTAGCACTTTGGGCAGGAACACTTGAAACTTAAAAACTTCACCTACCTCAGATGGTTCATAGCTCTATTTGCTGCAGTTTTACACTGGAGTCAGTGGAGTTCACCACCTTAAGACAACCATCCTGAAATCTGTACTTGAATGATCTTTGTAGCCCAGGAGAAACGAAAAGAAATAAAGCTTATTTAAAAGATTACTAGAGGAAACCCACACTTGAAAAGTCTTTTGACATCTCTCTCTTCTTCTCCTTTCTTCTGCAGTGGTTGTTCATATCTAAAAACTTCACTGGCCCTTGCTTCAAGTGGACTGTGATTACATTGCGACATAAAAGGACTTGTGGTCTGCTTTTGCTCTACCAATAACGTTATTGATCTCATATCAGTCTGGCTGCTGAGCAGTCCATGTTCAATTTGACTGTCTTCAGTATTTGGAAATGTATTAATCAGGAAAAGAGATAAGCAATCAGATTGATTAAAGCCCCTTCCTAGCTCTGCTAATGCACTTGTCCTAACTGGCAACATTCTGGCTACGTCTACACTACAGTTTTTTGCGCAAAAACCTGTGGAGCGTCCACACCTCTAGCGCTTTTTTGCGCAAGAAGATTTACAGTAGAACGGCAGAACAGAGGGCTTTTTGCGGTATAGGTGTATCTCTTTCTACGAGGAATAACTCCTTTTTGCGCAAGAGTTCTTGCGCAAAAAGAGCCTATCAGAAAAAGCACAGGTGCTCTGATGACCATTCTGTGAATGGCCATCAGAGCTTTCTTGCACAAGAGCGTCCATGCAGTGTGGACGCTCTCTTCCGCAAAATGCAAAAAGATCTCTTCCTCAAAAAGCTTCTTGTGCAATAAGCCTGCAGTGTAGACGTAGCCTCTGTGTTTAAGGTAGTAATGCCCTCCATCAGCCTTGCTCTTGACCTAAAAAAACCCCTTCTCTTCCAGGCCCATATCTCCCACAGCCCTGACAATAATCTTGCACCCCGACCTGCGGCATCCCTTCATGGGCCAGTCTCTTGCCTTTCATGCACAGTTTGTGTCACGGGTTCTCAATCATGAGATGGTTCTGTCATGTGGACAGACGTACTCCATGACAAAAGACCCCCAAGCAAACTCACTTATGACTGTGGCCAGTTGAAGTCACATCTCCAGTGAGGGGGCAGGCACTAAACTGGAGCTACAGCTTCGTTCCTTAGATGGAGCAAGGCCCATCAGGTCAAATGCAACTGCCCCACTGTTTGCCCATTTGATTCATCAGATGTGTATTATACTTGCTTCTATGTATGTATTTGTTGGCGTTTGTGTGTCTAAACTTTGTTGCCAGCATGTCGTTTCCCAATACCAGTTGTACCTCCCTAAACCGGGACTCTCTTGTCCGGCAACATCCGTGGTCTGACATCCAGCAGGGCCCTGGATGTCGCTGAATGAGAACCCCGGGGCAGGAGAGCCATCAGCTGAGAGGCCCGCGAAAGGCGAGGCTGATGGTAGCAGGGCCAGGCATCAGCAGCAAAGCTGGGGTTGCGGGAGGGGAGCCAAAGCTGCGTTCTGTTGTGCCGGCAGTGGGGCTGGAGCAACAGCTATGGAAGCAGGGCCGGCCGGGGCAGCGTGTCGCCCAGCCAGCAGCGGGGCCGATGGAGCCGGCGGCGGGGAGGAGCAGCAGGCTGAGGGGGCTGGTGGCAGGGGACCTGCCCAGTTCCGTCAAATTTCCCTCATCTGAGACCGCTCAGGTCCCAAGGGTACCAGACCAGGGAGAGCCAACCTGTAGTACGGTCTATTTCATTTTATTTACACACACGGACCCAGATTTTCAAAACAACTCCCACTGTGATGCTTTAAGGCCGATTTTCCCAAAGAGGTCTGCGTCCAGTGATGCTCCCGACATTTCTGATCTCACTTGTGGTGGCTGAGCAGTGTTAAGAATCTGACTATGGATGTTAGTTTGATTCTGAAGAAAAAAGGCCTCTGGTGGCTGGGGGTGGGGGGAAGAGAAAAGGCCCCGGTGGCTGGGGAAGTCTGGGGGGAGACAAAAGGTTCGTATTGGATGGGACCTCCTGCCCTGAGCCCTCCTCACCCCTCAAGCCTCACTCTTGCATCCCATCCCCAGCTTCCTGCACTACCCACTCCCTCTCTGAGCCCCAAGGCCCTGGCTCCTGCGTTCCCCACACTGCCAGCCCCCTGCCCTGACATGACATGGACAATGCTGGGTACGTCTTCTAGTAAAATATATTGAGTTTCTCAAAGCTCATGTTGGGGAAGCGCTGGTGAAAGGTACCATTAAATATATCTGTTTGTGTCCTCTTTCAAATTGCTAAATCAAATCAAGCCCCGTTGGGCCTGATCTGTAGTTATCAATGACTTCAGCATCTCTGAAAAATCCAGTCCCAGTTACCACAGCAGCTAAGCTAGGTTTTCCAATGTATTTATCCTAACAGCAACCCTGTGGGATAGTCGCACTACAATCCCTATTTTACAGAGGGAGAAATGAGGCACAGAATAACTTGCCCGAGGTCACATTGCAGGTCTGTGATGGAGCAAGGAATAAAACTCAGTTTTCCCAGGCTAGGACCATAATCTCTGGATTAGCCAATTTCTCAAATTAGGCCCTTCTTTTGTATGGATGTATATTTAAAAAGCATGAAATGAGTCGTCTTATCAGCTATATCACTTCCATGCTCTGTACATGTCTGTATCTTCATTCAGAGACATACTCTGTAAATCAGGGTCTGTCTTCTACCCCGGCACAAGACAGTCCCAGCTCAACAAAAGATTTGTCAATTTCTTGATGAGGTTTTACATGTCTCTTTGCAATAGGAGCTGCTCCAATATAAAATAGGGATGTAAGTGACTGGAGCTAACCCTGCTGCAGCTCCCCCACTTATCGACTAAGTGACTAGGAATTTTCCATCGACTAGTTGATTAATCTTATATTTAACATCCCTAGTATAAAAACAAAGCCCTGTTCTGGCCTTGGCATTGAAGTGTCTCTTCAGATTGCGAGAACCAACATTTGGTGTGATACGTGCCTTCCAATGCAGGTCACACTTATGAACTGAGAAATTTAGTAAGTTAGTCTCCAATGAAAAATACGAATGTAGCAAGTGTGGACAAAGCAATTGGGGAACAGGAATGAGATGTGCATACCAAATGACCTTATGCAAATTTAGCAGCCTAAATTATAAGGATTTTTTTGGCAAATGAGTAGCTCATTTCTACAGAGGTCTCTATCAACGTTCATGACAGAGTGGTGGCATTTAAATGGTTATAGGAAACCCAGTGTCCCCCATCCTCCTCCAGTCACACATTTGCTCTCTTGAGTTCTTTTTTACCTGCCTCTAACCCATGGTTGAATGTAGTAGTGGTTCCCTCAAGGCTTGTTAGTAGGGTCTCAGTAATTGCGCTTGAGAGGGTTCCTGGAGATTGCAGAGCAGTGTGAAGGAATCAGCGCATATGCTTAAAGCTGCACCAGTGTATTTTCAGAGTTTTCTTCCAGTCAGGTCTGGGTCTGAGGCTGGATTTAGTGCAGCCTGTGGTGTAGTAAGACATACAGGGCCCTTCTGGTTTTTGATTCATGTTCTTGCCAGACATATGCTTAGAGGAGAAAGAAAAGATCTCACAGGACTGTCAGCCGGGTTACAGTACCGAGGGTTAGTACAAGCTCGTCAGAAAGGAGAGGATCCCATATGACATGCACCTCACTGTATTAGAAAGCTTTGAAATGCACATTGTGGGGTTGGATTTTCCATCCCTCCTGTCTTCGCTCAGGTGAAATTCCTGCCTCCTTTGCCCTATGTCGGTACTCCTCAGGGGCGTTACTGAGTGAGCACTTCATGTGTACATTGGTATTGGAAGCAGTTTGTGATGAAAATACCTGCTTGGGGGAAGGAAGTAGGTGAAGAATAATCCCCACTAGGACGGAAGACACATAATCCCCTATATAGACCAGGCAGGAGCAGCAGAGCAGAAGATAATAGAAGTTGAACCTGTTTCCATGAGTTTTATTTTTCTTTGCAGCGCTATGCTAGCAGCAACCCTGGTAATCTGTACTCTCTCCCTCGTTTCTGACTACCGAAGCCCCATCTGCACTGTACATTTGTTGTCAAGCTGTCAGTGTTTAATAGCAGCTCTTGACAAGACACTGACGTTTTTAAAGGCCAGACTAGCATGGCTGACAGCAAGGGTTTGTTTATAGGGAGAACGCCAGCATTGTGCCGTCGTTCTGGGATATGGTAAATCAAATGTATAGGGAGCAGCTTCCTGCATGTCAGGACTTGCTGTCTCTGACAAAAGTCTTCTTCAGTTTATCTTCCCATGCTGCGGGAAGCAGGCACACACCAGATGGGAAATAAAGGCAGAGAAATGACTATTCAAAGCAGGGAATGTGCAGATGGGGGCCCAGCAGTTGCATCTGGTCAGATTGCTACAAAGTCAGAATCTCTGCACTAATGAAGCTTTGCAAGGAGAAGTTTTTTCTCTACTTTTCAAGGGTTTCTACCGTACACAGGCTGGGGGTGGGGAAGGGAGGAGATGATATGGGCGTGCAAGAGAGTTGTTTCGTTCATGCAGAAACGTGCATGAAAACCAAATTTCTTCCCTTCCCTCCTGCAGTGTGATAGACAGAACTAGAGAAAGAGGGTCAGGAGGAGCAGAGTTTGGTAGGTGGCAGCAGAGGTTTGGGAAAGTAATTTGGTGCCAAGAAGGTGCCTCGCTGCCCACAGACACAAATCGCTGTCCACGGTATCCATGGGGAATCAAACTAGAGTGTGTGCATGGTCTAGTCAGTGGATGGCACCCTGGACCGAGACTCAGGAGATCAGAATTCTATTCCCAGCCCTCTGCCCCTTGAAATTAAACCAGCTGAGCACAGGGATCTGCAAGCACGAAAACATCATACACTGCGTGTTGCATGTTGACCCTCCCACCTGCCAGGAATTAAAAAGGGGCAAGCAAGGAGTTCAACTGACCTACATGACAGGGGTATTAGGGGCAGTGCTGTTAATTGCAAGTAGCCTTGACCCCAAAGAGCAATGTGCTTTGGAAGTTGATGTCCTTTTAGCCCTCTGGCAGACTTTTGTACAAACAATAAACAAGCGACGGGGGTTCTGACATTAACAACCGAAGCAGTCAGAGGGAGGGGAAGAAGAGGGGGGTTAGTTGCTTTATCTCTGTTTCTCTGGGCAAGTTTCACAGTGATCAAGAGCGTTCAGAAATTGTGGTTTCCAGAGCTCCAGCAGGGAGATGATTGTTTCTTACCCTGCTTTGTTCTTTGCTCTGTTTCACATCTGTGTCACTCACCGGAGAGCTGCCAGCTCTCCTGGGTACCTGAACTGAGACCAAGCTATAGCTAGAAAAAAATCTCTCTCTGTTTTAGGCAAAGATGTTTTAGAAGAAGATTGCCCTTTGTTTGTAAATCATGGTGTAGGGTTGGAGCTTTACCTGCTTGGCTATCTATCCTGTGTTCATATAAGTGTTATAGAACAATTTTTCTATATTGATCTTGCAAGGGATGTCTTATTGCTGGATAGATTTGTACCTAGTGAAAACTCCAGGGAGGCCAGAGGGTAGATATGGTTAAATGTCTTTTACCATAGTCTGGCTTGGGGCATGAAAAAAGTTTTATGCAAAAGTACATGGGGGGAAGAGGTGTATTAAGCAGGTAGGCAAAATACTCATGTCAGGATATGACCAGCCATCCTCTTTCTCACATAGGGCAGCCTGTCTCTGTGTGTTGCTGTCTCCATCAGACTGGCTGGCAGCACCCTGCTTACACACCTAACTTACTGCACGTTCAACCAACAACCCTTACTCTGCCTCCCTCTACCCCTCCCATCAGCTAGCGAAAGGATCAGGAGTGTGCTGATGCATCATGAAGCAAACTGAAAAGATGCTTTTCCAGAACGTATTTTAAGCTGCTTTCCTGGCACATCCCTGGAAAACGTGCCACCTGGCTGGAAAAAGAGATGATGGTTCACATTGCATTAACATGTAGAAGCCCCAGCTCTGGGCCAGGACCTCATGGGCCAGCACCTCACTAGGTGCTGTACAAACTCAACCAAAAGTCTCTGCCCCAAAGAGCTGCCAGTCTAACTATGCGAAAAGAGACAAGCAGACACTCTGCCTGCCAGTAAGTGTGACTCTCATCAGACACCACACTGCCGCTGCTGTATCCGTGGGATTCACCCACCCTTGTGGAGCACTGAGTATGATTCAGACAAGTTCTGCTGCTCTCCTGGACCCAAAAATGCCCTGTCTCCATGTGAGTCAGAGTGGACGTTTTTCTTGGGTAGTTGGATGCCTGAGTGAGCTCCATGGGCAGCAATAATTTGTACATCGTGATTAAGAATCATTTAACATTCAGCTACAATTTCTGTATTAGAGAGTGTAATTGTAGAAGCACTCAGCCAGAGCCTGAGAATTTGAGCTTAGTCTTTTCATCAAAGGATATGTCACAGGGTGTATGGCCTCTTTAAACATAGCCAATAATAGAATCATCTGGTCACAAAGGACTACAGGGATCATCTAGAATAAGTCCCTGCCAAGATGCAGGATTTGTTGTGTCTAAACCATCCAAGACAAATGGAAAACCTGCAGCAAAGACGCTTCCATGTCCTCCTGAAACTGTCTGTTCCATGGCCCTACCGTTCTTATTGTTAGGAAGCTTTTCCTGAGATTTAATCAAAATCAGCTCTTGAACCCATTGCCTTTTGTCCTGTTCATGCCAAGAGAGAAAAAATGTACATCTTCTTTATGGCAGCCTTTCAAGCATTGAAAGTTCACTTTCATATCCCCCTTAATCTCCTCTTTTCCAAACTGAATATGCCCTGTTCCTGCAGTCAGCCTGTGCTCGAATGGCTTCCAGTTCATCCCTGTGATCACCTTTGCCGCTCACCTCTGGATCCTTTCTAGTTTCTCTGCATCTTTTCTATACATTTGTGACCAAAGTTGGACACACTACTCCAAATGAGGCCTAATCAGTGCTGAGTAGATTGGTACTATCACCTCCTCCTATGACTTGCATGCTGTGCCTCTCTTAATACAACCTAACTGTATTTGCTCCCCTTCCCCACCATAGCATCACATTGCTGATTCATGTTGAGGTTGTGATCCACCACAGCTCCCAGATGCTTCTCAGCACTGCTGTTGCCAAGCCCATTTTCCCCCATTCTGTACTTGTGCATTTGGTTTTGCTTTGCTAAGTGTAGCACCTTACAGTGTCTGTTGAATTTCATTTTGTTATCTCTGTTATAGCCCAGTTCTCCAATTTATAAAGATTCCTCCGAAGTTTAGCACCATTCTCCAAAATATTGGCAACTCCCTAGCTTTGTGTCATCTGCAAACTCAATCATACTTGCTCGCTTTTCCTATTTCCAGGTCATTAATAAAGATATTAAACAACACTGGATCCTGAAAAGATCCCTGTAGAACCCCACCTGAGACCTCCCTCCAGTCTGAGATTCCAATAATAGTTATTGGTTTTTCAATTGTTAACCAATTATGTATCTAGTTAATGGTGGTTCTATAGCCCACATATTTTCAGCTAACTTATCAGAATGTCATGTGGGACTGTGTCGGAAGCCGTGCTGAAGTCCAGGTATATTATGTCTGCTGCATTCCCCCATTCACCAAATCAGTTACTCTGTGAAAGAAGGAAATCAAGCTGGTTTTGCATAGTTTGTTCTTGGTAAATCCATGACCGCTTCATCCTTCATGTTGATTATTGATTATTTTATATAAGATAATAATAAATTGATTATTTTATACATTGCTTTAGTAGCTTCTCACGTAGCAAAGTCAGGACGACTGGTCTGTATTTTCCTGGCTCCTCCTTTCCCCCCCTTTAAAAAAAATGAGCATTATATTAGCCCTTTCCCGGGTTTCAGGGCTTTTCCTGTTATCCATGATTATGTAAACATTATTGCCAGTGGCTGTGAGATTTCTATAGCTAATTTCTTAAGTGCCCTATGGCCAATAGCATTCCTCCCTGCTGATTTAAATTCTTTCGAATTGGTCAGAAGATTTCTGACATCTTTACTTATCCTGATCTGCCTTCCTTTCCCGTTATCATCTTGGGTAATTTCGCTAGTCATCTGGTCACATGTTTTTGTGAGAAGACTGAAGCATAGTAGGCATAGAACTGCTTGGCCTTCCTATTATCTTTGATTGTCACCTTCTCCATTGAGTTGTGGACCCACATCATCCATGATCTTTCGTTTTTGTGTACTGTATTTGAAATGTCAGAACAAATATTCTCAGTTTGGCCAATTAAGAGGGCAGGGCATCACTTGAGTCTCTAAATGTATCGGGGAGAATCAGAGAGCGAGAGTCCCTGAGGGAAGTAGTACAAGGTTCCTGGCCAAAGGCAGTAGTAGTGTTTGCTGGCTGACCTTCCCAAGCCAGTGCCTGGAGGCTGAATGTGGCCAAAGGCAGGAAAGCATCAGAGGTAGTTGTCTGCTCGCTTCTGAGCTGGAGCAGAGGGCAAGAGGCCGTGGAGCAGTGGAGGGGCTGCATGTCTGAGAGCAGAGGTTAATGGCACAGGAATTGATAGGCACTGGATAGGCATAGGAATTGAGGATGAACAACAAACAGAGAAGTTGGGGCGTAGTTTTTCTTCTGGGAAGAGCGGTGTTGCCCTGCAGCTGGGAGGGCTGGGCTGGGTCTCCTGTCCCAACATAATGGATGGAGAGGACTAAAGGAGAGCCTGGATGTGGGAGGATGTACGTGCTTTGAAGATGGAGTAAATGCTGTGGGATTTTAAGGACTAAATGCACATGCACCAGGGGGTGTCAGACAGACTATTTTTAAGGATTTTTATTGAAATCTTTGTACAGTGTTTTTATAATAAATGCTGTTGGCCTCAGTGGGATTCACATCTGAGTGAGTGAGGCCCTCTGCAGATGAAAAGTGAGGGCTAAGTGTTTGCCGTGTTTGAAAATAGTCATCCACTTCTTGTTCTTATTATTTGTGGTTTGTGTTGGGTGTCTTGCCCTTCTTTAGTCATTTGTTTGAACACTGGAATGATGACAAAACTCGGTTCTGCATAGTCATGGAACTCTGGGGCTTAATTTCTGTAGTCCAGTTGTTGAAGTAATCCAGCAGCACATGTCCTTTTCCTCAGTTGTGATAAGGAACGATGCCTCTGTTTTATAAAGGACGGCGATTCCCGTGAGAGGAGTGTTTTAAAGACTTAGAAAGTGCAAGCAACGGAGACTAATATCTTCATGGTTTAACAGTAACGTGAACGGCCCCTGGGAGAAGGGCATAAATACTGTGGCACCAAAATTCTAAAGGTGACAGATGAAGAATTTGCGGTCGAGGGGATGCAAAATGCTCTGGCAATGCAGGATGGAGAAATAGCTCAATTAAGATGATTGTTTTCTGCAAACTTAATGGCCGCAATTTAAAAATAACACACATTAGGTCTGGCCTCTTGAAATTCTTGTTTGACCTGGTCTTGTTAGGCCAGGGAGCTGACACAGCATCAGGCTCCATCTGGCAGACAGTGAATGTCTAATTATGTATAATGCCTCATAACTTATCCCAGGAAGGAACAAAACACAGATGCAGGATGCTGAGAGGAAGAGCATTTGTCTCCTGTGGTGTCCAGTAACCGAGTGTTGCTTTATTGAAAATGCAGAGGAAAGTACATAAGAGCGTAAGAACGGCCATGCTGGGTCAGACCAAAGGTTCTTCTAGCCCAGTGTCCTGTCTTCTGACCGAGGCCAGTGCTGGGTACCCCAGAGGGAATGAACAGAGCAGGGAATCATCAAGTGACCCATCCCCTCTCGCCCATTCCCAGCTTCTGACAAACAGAGACTAGGGACACCATCCCTACCCATGCTGGCTAATAGCCATTGATGGACCTAACCTCCATGGATTTATCTAGTTCTTTTTTAACCCTGTTAAAGTCCTGGTCTTCAACATCCTCTGCAAGGAGTTTCACAGCATGACTGCATTGCGTGAAGAAATACTCCCCTTTGTTTGTTTTAAACCTGCTACCTGTTAATTTCATTTGGTGATCCCTAGTGCTTGTGTTATGGGAACAAGTAAAAACCTTTTCCTTGCTCACTTTCTCCATAGCAGTCATGATTCTATAGACCTCTATCATATCTCCCCTTAGTCTCCTCTTTTCTAAGTTGAAAAGTCCCAGTCTTTTAAATCTCTCCTCGTATGGCAGCCATTCCAAACCCCTCATCATTTTTGTTGCCCTTTTTTCTGAAATTTCTCCAGTGCTGGGATATCTTTTTTTGAGATCAGGTGACCATGTCTGCACGCAGCATTCAAGATGTGGGCGTACCATGGTTTTATTTAGAGGCAATAAGATAGTCTCTATCTTATTCTCTGTCCCCTTTTTAATGATTCCTAACATCCTGTTTGCTTTTTTGACTGCCACTGCATATTGAAACAAAAAACAGGACTATGTAGTACTTTAAAGACTAACAAGATGGTTTATTAGGTGATGAGCTTTCGTGGCCAGACCCACTTCCTCAGATCAAATTGTGGAAGAAAATAGGCATGACCATATATACCAAAGGGATACAATCAAAAAAAAGTGAACACATATAGAAAGGACAAATCAAATTTCAGAACAGAGGGGGGATAAGGAGGGGGAAGGTAAATGTCTGTGAGCTAATGATATTAGAGGTGATAATTGGGGAAGCTATCTTTGTAATGGGAAAGGTAATTAGGGTCTTTGTTAAGACCCCGGTGTAAAGTGTCAAATTTAAGCATGAATGACAGTTCAGAGGTTTCTCTCTCAAGCCTGGTGTGAAAATGTCTTTGAAGCAGTATGCAGGTAATCAAGTCATTGAGACAATGCCCTTTCTGGTTGAAATGGCAAGAAACTGTTTTTTCTTTGTGATACTGTCTGATATCCGTTTTTTGTGCATTGATTCTTTGGCGAAACGTCTGAGACTGAGTGGATGTTTTCAGAGAACTATTCACAGAGAACTATCCAACATCTCTCTCGGGTGATAATAGCAAATTTAGTCTCCCTCGTTTTATACGTATAGTTGGGATTAGGGCTGTAAAATCCCATTTAATTGGCTACCGGTTAAAGATATTGTTTAACCAGTTAACTGATTAAAGGGAGGACAAACGGGGCGGGAGGGGAGAGGGGCGGCTGGAATGTCTTCCTCCCCCCAGCTGCAGGACAAGCCAATGCGCCCTGCAGTCAGGGGCTGCTTTGTTGTCCCGATCGGAGCAGCCTTGCTTGCGGGACGCCCAGGCCCGGCTGCTTTGGAGCAGCCCCCTGACCGTGGCAGGGGAGACTCCAGCCCCACTGGTTAACCTTAACCGGTTAAACCTTCACAGCCCTCGTTAGGATTATGTTTTCCAATATGCATTACCTTGCATTTATCGACATTAAAATTCATTTGCCATTTGGTTGCCCAATCACCTAGTTTTGTGAGTCCTTTTAAAGCTCTTCACAGTCTCGTGTGGACTTAACTCTCTTGAGCTATTTAGTATCATCTGCAAATTTTGCCGTCGTACTGTTTACCCCTTTCTCCAGATCATTTATGAGTGAGGTGCGAGTTAGGATCTTGTCTTTTGTTTGTATTTCAAGTGTAACGCACATGAGACAGAAAATTGGTAGAAACTTGAAGCCTTGCTCAGATCATAGCAAGATACAGATCCGGGCAAGTTTAATATAGGGGATCAACTGTGGTCCTGACTTCCCTTTGTATGGTTGATTTACCTTGTTGCATGAAAGTAGGATTTGATATAACATTTTCTCTCTTCTTGGTTTTGGTTTGTTTTCAGGGTGGCCTCTGAAGTGGGAATTACTGATCAGTTGCTTCTCTTTGCTTTGTTAAATATTTATCATTTTTAAAATGTGGATTTTTTTCAGTCATAGGAACCTAAAATTTAAGATCCTAGATCTTTAATTAAATGAGCTGCTTTTCAAAAGTGAAAGGCACCTCGTTGCTCCAGACATCTTCAGTCAAAGCTGTTGGGTGCTTTTGAAAACCTGACTTCTTGTTTGGTTTTTTTAAATACAATTTAGGAGCCAATCTTTATGTTCCTGCTGTTGTAAATGTTAGCTTGTGTCTCTGTTTCAGACTTTGGCTGGTCCAGCATAGCTATAGGTTGAATATTTACCTAGGTTTGTTTTTAGGCTGCTTACAGAAGCCTTTAAACGTGTTTTGGTGAAACAGGAATACGCGACAAACTGCTCACTCAGAGATTCCTGAACACCTCTTAGTAAGTTGTAGCACTTGGCCCATACTAAGGACTCCTTGTTCCAGGCAGTCCAATTCTGAATTTGGAAACATCATTCAAAATTAGGAGACAAAATGGCATCCAAGAAAGATTAAACTGATCAAATTGAAAACCTCTTATAAAGGCTTTAATCCTGGAATTGTATTTAGTTTATAAAACTTGGCTCCCCTTTCCTGATACCCTACCTCTGAGATGTGGGCCCATTTATCTTGGGAACCATTAACGCTCGTTCCCCTTTAAATGCATCATTGTAGCATCTTCCCGTACTCGGACAACCCTGCAGTTGCTGACATGCCTGGAGTTTTTAATGGTGTCCCCTTCCTGTCCAGTAGTGTTTTGAAGCAAAATGCCAAACCCTTTGTAAACAGGCATAGCTGTGCTACAGAGACATGGTACTATGGGGTTTGGTGACCTGGATTTCAAAACGTAAGAACTCTTTTAATACCCTTGTACTTGTGTTACAGAGCAATCATCTACCAAGAAGGAGCAACTCTGTACACGATGCAATGTCAGGAGGATTAATAGAAGGAAAATACATCCTGTAGAACTAGGCTGTTTAGTTCTCGCTGTACTGGATCTAATAAACCTTTAGCCATTTATTATGTTTGGCCCTTTGTACCTGCAGTTCTGTCTGGGAGTGAATTATATTAAAGTAATATGGTTGAGAGAAATTAGATTACACAGAAATAAAATAGGCTGAATGCAGGAGTAAAAAGGACAGCCTGTACTTTATTGAAAACAGGAAGGAGAGACCGTAACCTCTAGACTAGATGTGTGAGTGAAATGGAGATTTCCAAGAGTGGGTTATAAGAGTGGATTGATTTAAATCACTAAAAAACCATTGATTTAAATCAAGTTTCCTACTGATATTTCTTCACATATTTCTTTAAATAGTGGTGCAAATTTGATCACTAAAACATGTTAATTTACACCTCAGGACAGCGTTTAACAACATCTGAGAAGGTAAACCTTGTGTAATTTTTTTAGATAACTTTATTCATTTAGGAAATAGTACATAATACTCATTACTATGTCAGTTTGCAGATATAGCAGCAGTACATTAGGAATGGTAAGAACTAACTCACACACACAAAGGAGAAGAAAGTGAATAAGGAAAAGTTATTTACTTGTTCCCATAACTTAAGAACTAGGGGTCATGAAATTAAATGAATGGGTAGCAGGTTTAAAACAAACAAAAGGAAGTTTTTCTTCACACAGCTCACAGTCAACCTGTGGAACTCCTTGCCAGAGGATGTTGTGAAGACCAGGACTTTAACAGGGTTAAAAAAGAACTAGATAAATTCATGGAGGTTAGATCCATCAATACATATTAGCCAGAATGGGTAGGAATGGTGTCCCTGGCCTGTTTGTCAGGGGCTGGAAATGGGTGACAGGAGAGGGATCACTTGATGATTATCTGTTCTGTTCACTCCCTCTGGGGCACCTGGCATTGGCCATTGTTGGAAGAGAGGATACTGGGCTAGATGAACCTTTGACCCAGTGTGGCCATTCTTATGTTCTTTTGTTTTTAAATTGAAGACCCACAACTTTCAAGAAGCAAGAGCTGGGCAGACTAGAGCCATTAATTCATTTTTATGAGGCTGTAAGTGTAGGCGTAGCATGCTTGTGGTAAGATTTAATTGTAACTTATTTTTAAATGAGCAATTTAATATTTTATTGATGATTTTTTAAAAATCCAATTTAAATACAAAAATCCGATTTTTTTTTTCTCAATCATTGCTTTTTATCCACCCTGTCTGAACCTCTGCAGTCCTAAAGTCTGTTTTCATCTCCCAGAACCAAGGTTCCTCAGTGATCCCTCTGGACTCCTCATCAGCTTGTTTACAGTCGTGCCTAGATTATTTTTAAAACAATTCTCTTGGGACTCAGAGGGCCGGATGCACTCCTTTGGCTGTGTTGCACAAAGCCGCTGTTAACCTGGTTAAACAGGCCGTTTACATTGGGTTCATGGCTGCCAGGACATGGCAAAGCAGCTAGAGCCTGCCAGTGAATCCAATCCTAGATCATTTGATGACTAACTACAGCACAGACGGCAAAGGAAATGCAAAGATCAAGATGCCTAAATCCGTGTTTCCCAAATGCGGTTTCACGGAACCCCGGGGTTCCGCAAAGTGAAAATAAGGGCTCAGTGAGAAAATTCCATTACAATAACGTTTTATGATTTAAAAAATAATAATTAATATTTAAGCATTTATGAATTTTATTGAAAACAATTTTCATTTGTGTTGATCTCATGACCTTGTTTAGCTTTTGTTTATTATTATCCTTACTTATTTGTGGTCTACTTTTTCAGCTCCATGTATAAGACTTTTATTAGGGGTTCCGCAAAATTCTTTTGAGTTTAAAAAGGTTTCGTGGCCAAATAAAATTGGGAGACACTGGCCTAAATAGTAGTTTGTGTTGCCAGAATTCACTCCTGACCACCATGTCTTATCCAAATCCTAGTTGGTGCTGCAGCTCTGCACTGGTACATAGTTTATGGATGCTAGAGTGATACACAGAGCTGCCATGGTGATACATATTTGCTGTAATAAGAACCAAACAAAGCAAGGATCTGCTGCAACGTTCTTGTCATCAGTAAGAAAAGAAAAGGGGCAAATAGAGCTGGGTAGAAAAATTCCCTGCTGTCTTGTCCAGCAAACAGATGTGTAAAAGAAAGTTATCACCTCCTGTGATTGATTTGTAGTCAGGTCGCCATGATCATCTATCTCTTTAGCTGTCTATCCATCTGTCCCACTGTCTGCCTCCTTTGGTCCCCATCTCGCTGAACAGGGCGCAAAATGAAGTGGCTTATGCAGCATCATTGCCTCTTTCCTTTCTAGGACAAAGTGAGAAATTGATTTCTCTGCAGACAGCAGAAGCCACTAACACTGAGCATTGGATCCTCCTGGTTTATTTTCTGCCTGCCACTAGAATCCCTCTGGGAATAATTAGGAACAAATAGCTTATGAGGGAAATGTACCTGAAAAATAGTTTGACATTCATATTCTAAATTATCTGATGAGCTGAGGAAGGAGAGGGGGGGTTGATAGTTAATAGAGTGGACATGGATTGCAGAAACCTGGATTTAGTAGTAGCTGTGACACGGACTTCCTGAATAACCTTTGGCTAGTTACTTATTCCTACATTTTCAAAAGTGGTCACTGATTTCATTTTATTTGTGCTTAAACTTGAGATACACAAGATCAGATTTTCAGAAGTTCTTCAAGCCGGATTTAAATGCTCAGCATCCTCCCACAGGTGGGACCAAATTCTCCAAAGACCTCATTTTCCATTTAGACACTTAAATAAGGGTTAGGTTTTCAGAAGTACTCAGCCCCATGGTATGGTGAGATCATAGAATCATAGAACACTAGAACTAGAAGGGACCGCAAGAGGTCATTGAGTCCAGTCCCCTGCCCTCACGGCAGGACCCAATACCGTCTAAACCATCCCTGATAGATGTCCTGCTCTTAAATATCTCTGGAGATGGAGGTTCCACAACCTCCCTAGGCAACTTATTCCAGTGATACTTAATGTAAGTGCCACAGTGTACTTGTCTATTTAATTCTCCCTCCAGTCTGCACTGGATATTGTGTTCTTCACTTCATGTCTGCGATACATTTCACTTAGATAGTCCCTACTCCAAAAACTGACAATCTTTATGTTCTGTAGCTTCAGGGGGTAGCCGAGTTAGTCTGTACAGGATAAACTTAAAAAACAACAAATAGTGTGGTAGCACTTTATAGTCTAACAAAACATGTAGATGTTATCATGAGCTTTTGTGGGCACAGCCCACTTCTTCAGATGACCGGAGTGGGCTGTGCTACCAGATTATTTGTTGTTTTTTAAGTTTATTTGAGTTCTGTGTTTGCATAGCACTCAGCTGGTGGTCCTTGATTGTGACTGGTAGACTTTACCCCAGTACAGATGATAATCATAGTTAATAACAATACCTAAGAGATTGATGGTGCTAACCTTCTCTAAAAGGTTCTCTGAGACATTTCATTGAAGAAAATACATGACCCTTCTAAGCTGTTGTTTTTCTTTAACATCTCTCAGACTTATCTAGTGTTGGCCTCTAAGGGCATATCTAGACTACGCGGAACGGTCAAAAGAGGATATGCAAATTCTGCGGGAATTTGCATATCTTCTTCCAATCGCACTTTCGAAAACAGAGCTTTCGATAGTGAAAGTAATTAAGACGTGGCTTTTTCGGCGAACCGCCCCTTCGTTGAAAAGCCGCTTTTCCTCAAAAAAGGAGGTTTACGCGGCCTTTCGACATGGGGGTGGGGTTCGCCGGAAAAGCTATGTCTTAATTACTTTCACTTTCGAAAGCAGAGCTTTCGAAAGCAGTGCGATTGGAAGAAGATATGCAAATTCCTGTGTAATTTGCATATCTTCTTTCGTCCGTTCCCTGTAGTCTAGATGAGCCCTAAGCCCTGCTCTACATTAGGGCATTATTTCAAAATAATCCCCCTTAGGTCAAATTTATAAGTGGAGCACCCACACTACCAATCCCGTTATTTCGAAATAAGGGGCTGCTTATTTCGAAATCTCAACTCCTGCTTTCCTTGGCGAATAATGCTAATTTCGAAATAGCCATAGTATGGACGCTTCGGTGCCGCTATTTCGAAATAACTACTCCCCAGAGTAATTGGAACTAATTCCTCCTCGGTGCTTCATAGAATCATAGAATCAGAATACTAGGACTGGAAGGGACCTCGAGAGGTCATTGAGTCCAGTCCCCTGCCCTCATGGCAGGACCAAATACTGTTTAGACCATCCCTGATAGACATTTATCTAACCTACTCTTAAATATCTCCAGAGATGGGGATTCCACAACCTCCCTGGGCAATTTATTCCAGTGTTTAACTACCCTGACAGTTAGGAACTTTTTCCTAATGTCCAACTTAAACCTCCCTTGCTGCAGTTTAAGTCCATTACTTCTTGTTCTATCCTCAGAGGCCAAGATGAACAAGTTTTCTCCCTCCTCCTTATGACACCCTTTTAGATACCTGAAAACAGCTATCATGTCCCCCCTCAGTCTTCTCTTTTCTAAACTAAACAAACCCAATTCTTTCAGCCTTCCTTCATTCCTGGGGCTCTAAGTTGAGGTAGCGCATCCACATTAACGGAGCCTGCATTGGACTCATTTTGAGGCTTCCCCCGGTAGTGAGGACACGCAATTTCAATTTTGTTATTTGGGGAGTTAAGTAGAGTTTAGTTATTTTGAAATAGTTTCCTAGTGTAGACATGGCCTAAGTGAGCCAGCATGGGCATGGGGCGAAGAGTGGAGCAAAGGCAAAGCTGGAGACAGTTGGGGAAAAAAAGGGGAGGCCTCCTCCAAGGCAGTGGGGAGCAGCTACCTTTACACTTGAAATCAGGGGCCAGTTTTATGTCTGTGGTCATTTTTGAAATGAAACCATTTGGGGAAGGAGAAACACCATGTAAAATGCCACCACAGTAGACAATGCCAGCTGCTGATTTTTTCCCCTCTTCAGCTCCCTGTTCTGCTGTGGCATCATCCCCCATCCTGAATGGAAGTCCTTTCCAATTCTATCACTTATTTGAAAGGTTAGGAAGGTGTTGGGGAGACCTCAGTTCCGATCTGTGGAATCTATGTAGGGATGTGTCAAACCAAGTGAATCCTTTGGAACATTTTCTTTCATGACCCCAGAGACAATGACTTGTCTGCATGCTGCTGTGCTTTTCACAGTGCTTGGGCCACCTTTGCTCTATTTTAAGGGAGAGTGAATATTAGTAATCTCTCAGGATAGGCACCGTTCTCTGCTGAGTTGTAAGACCTCCACCAAGTCACAGGAACAATGTGTTATTCCTGGTGGCTGCCAATGCGCCACACGTGACGCCTGCAAACTTTAAAGAAAAACACCGATGCTCAGAATTTCACACCCGTATCTTGGACAGTGCAGTCACTGTTTTGATTGACACATGCACCGGTACATCTGTGCAATGTCAATAATTCTATATGCGAATGTGAGGCAAACACATGGCAGGGTGAGAGCAGCTGTGAAGCTAAACAGTATGAAAACCTTGAGTGTGTAGGGAAAGCACAGTCAGTATATACTTGAGCAGCTGCACAGCCTGAAGGGTGTTACTTTACTGCCAGACTCAAATTGGGATTCTCGTCTCCCTCTGCCAGCTCTGTTCCTCTCTCTGCTTTGTCCTTTATGCATTGAATACCTTCCGATATCAAGCCCACTACGCCACCACCTTCTTTTCATTTAGCCCCATCCTTCCACAATGCTTTCCGAGTGATTCAATAATAAATAATAGGGTGCCAAATGGAGTGAGGGAAGTCCATCTCCAAGGATGACACGCAGCATGTACCTTGGTGTGCAGGTAATGCTGCCTTTCTGTGTAGGCACGAGAAGAGGGGGGAATGGCTCTCTGAGATCCTTGGGGATAGAAGGCGGTGTCTCATCGAATACTGAAACTGGGGTCAAGAGCCCTTACCCTTCCTCTGCTGAGCTGACTAAGTCTCAGGAGGCAGGTTAGTTTTCTGCTCCATGCCAGCAGTTGTCTAACTCCCGCTTTGTGCTCTTTCCCAGTGTCGCTACAAGTGGATATTGTCCCAAGTCAGGTGGAGATCAGCGTTGGAGAATCCAAATTCTTCTTATGTCAAGGTGAGTGCTAGCTCCAGTTGCTGTCAGGCTTTTCCATCAGTGCTTGTTGAACCACTTCTGGGAAACCCCCTCAGCCCCGGACGTATGCAGACATATAGGGACATGGCATTCAGTTCTCCATGTTATCGTTGTTTTTTGGGAGGGCCTTACGTTTTGTAATTGAAGCAGATCGAAAACACTCACGGGTGTAATCGCAAAGGTGACTGAGGGTATGTCTACTCTTGCACCCTCTTTCGAGAAAGGGATGCAAATGAAGACATTGGAAATTGCAAATGAAGCCGGGATTTAAATATCCCGTGCTTCATTTGCATAATTGCGTTATGGCGCTTTTTCGAAATAACAGACGCAGTTAAGACGCGGTTATTTCGAGAGAAATCCCTTCTCTTGAAATAACCCTTATTCCTCATACGATGAGGTTTACCAGTTATTTCAAGAGAAGGGTTTTCTCTTGAAATAACTGCATCTTAACAGTGTCTGTTATTTTGAAATAGCGCCATAACGCCAATATGCAAATGAAGCACGGGATATTTAAATCCCGGCTTCATTTGCAATTTCGAATGTCTTCATTTGCATCCCTCTCTTGAAAGAGGGTGCAAGTGTAGACATACCCTGAGAGAATAAAGGTGCCTCTCGAGCTGAGAAGAGAAGGCAGCTCCTGGCAGGTATTTGTAACAATAAAACAACCTGAAAACGAGCCATCCCCAAACCCAGCAGGGATGCCACAGAAATGTGCTACCTCACATCTGTCTCTGGCGTTGGGCTTTTTTGTTTTAGAGGAGTTAGTCTTAGGGCCAAGATATTCAGAATCATCTGCGTGATTCTGATGCCCAATATCCAACAACTTAAAAGGGAGCTAGGGTTCCAAGCCCTGTAGGCAGCCTGGAAAATCTCCACCTCAGCCCCTGGAGATTTTAATACACTGGGAATCCTGCTGTTTTAATATCATCCTTCCTGCCACCAGCTGAGTGAAAGAACCAGCAGGCACAATGTCCACCCCAGCCTGTGAATCGCTGCTTACGCGGTACCACCATTTCTGCAGCACATCCCCTTTCAGCACACCCCCATGCTACTAGCCCCTTTAAAGCCGCTGTCCTGGTTTACGTGGGTATCTGGGTGCCACACTGGCATGGTAATAAATGATCCCAAGTCACCCGTTAACCAGAACATGACACTGAGGAAACAGCAGTGGGATTTAAAACATGCCTTGGAGCCAAGTCCCAGTGGTGGAGTGTCTGACTTCTTTGAGCATCTTCTCTTCTGGGCAAGGGAGGAGGTCATGGGACTCAGGCTTGCTCAGCCATAGGGCAGTTTGTTAATGTCCATACAGTGCTGTGAAGCGTCTGAGTAAGGGCTGTTGTGATGATTCCACCTTGGCTTCTGCGCGTGGTGGGACTGGTTAAATTCCCTTCTTTCAGAGGAATTTGTCACAAATAACGAAGCTGCCATGAGGCAACACTGAGGCTTGAGCTGCAGGAGGCAGGTCCTTAAAAGCTGCTCTGATTTGCATTGGATGATTGCAGGGATGGGTTTAATCTGCCTGACACGCTGGTGAGCAACTTAACCAGCTTGGTTTGCAATACGATGCCCCAGCACAACCGGCAAACAGGGAGATTTAGTGGAGTGGGGGATTGGGGACTACAGGGATGTATTTAAGGCCTGAAATGGGCAGTTGTTTCTTTTGGCCCCATGGGGCAGCAGCCAATGGATGTCTTACTATGAAAGTGGGGACCTGTGCCTGGTGGAGCCAGAACATGGTGTATAACGTGCAAGATGCTGCTGGGATTAGCTCTCTGTCATCTGGGCTTGTGTACAAATCTGCAGGGGATTAAACATGCCCCCTCAGGTTGGTAAGCAAAAAGCACACCCACAAACCCAGCTCAGTGAGTATGCCCCACCCCTTCCCGAGCCTGCCCCACACTGCTTAGGTGTCGGAAATCCATTGCCTGGTTTTCACCCTTCCAGCAGTCCGGCAGGTGATGGATCCCAAGGCCCTGGCTGATTTAGAAGAAGCAGGTCCAATGTGCTTTGTTTCTTCCCTAGTGACTGGGGAAGCCAAAGACAAAGATATTTCCTGGTTCTCCCCCAATGGCGAGAAGCTGACGCCCAACGAGCAGCGCATCTCGGTGGTACGGAACGATGACTTCTCCTCCACACTCACCATCTACAACGCCAACATCGATGACGCCGGCATCTACAAGTGTGTCCTCACCAGTGAAGAGGAGGGCGACTCTGAGGCCACAGTCAACGTGAAAATCTTCCGTAAGAGCACGGCTGTGGGAGCCTGCTTTGGAGTCTGGCTCTTGTGAGGGGAGGCCAAGGGACTTTCTGGGGAGGCATGGCCCTGTCTAGTGAGTGGGGTCTGGAAAAGGGAACCACATCCCAGACAGACTGGGAAGTGGAGCCCATTCCTCCCTTAGCAGTGATGGGCCAGCACTGACTGGGAAGGGGTGTGTGGAGGGACACCTATGAGAAGGAGCCTGGAAAGTGGTGGGCAGCTTTGCCTGTGAGGAGGCGCTCACCCATGAGGAGAAGTTAGAGGAAGGGCTGATCTGGGAGGGATGGGGAGAGTGGGGAAAAAAAGAATCTGTCCCACAAAGGGAGTATGGAAAGGAGAGAGTCGTGGTGTTTGTCTGAAAACCCACCCCAGGCCCGCCGACAAGGGAGGGCAAAGGAGGCAATTACCCCAGGCCCGGAGATTCAAAGGGGCCCAGATCTCCTGGCTGCCTCTACTGAAGCTGTGTCGGCTGGAGCCCCATGCCCCTTTGAATTGCCTACAGAGCTGCTCTGTGTGGCTCTGAGGGCTGGGGGTGAGGTGGGTGAGGTGTGGTCTGGGCCGAGGTAAGGGCTGACTGCCCTCAGCCCTGCCCCTTCTGTCCAAGGTCCTGTCCCTTTTAGAGATGAGGAGGCCAGCTCCACACACACCTTGCTTTGGGGCCCACGGTGGCTGTTGGCCCCGCTGCCCCACTCTCAGTTGTCAGTGCTTCTGAGAAAAAACAAGCCTTGAAAAGCCATTTATGGGCAGTGTTTACATCACTGGCCAGGCCAGGCCTGGCCTCTTAGCAGTATACAAAGTCCATTTTGCCTTTCAGCTACCCCTGTGATTCGTCAGGTTCGCCTCAGAGCCACGTTTCTCATTTGCTGCCCTTCCACATCCAATTCTTGCTCTTTCATCCAAGCCAATCCCTGCTGGTGTGAGCCATATACTGTTACTGGAGAGACCAGGAGCTTGGCCTCAGGGTTACTTCTAGCTATGTGGATGGTCCCTGCCCTGTACCACTGCCAACGGCCAAGCAAAGGAATCCACAAGCTAAGCTGAAGGATTCAGGGTCAGGAAGACCATTCCCTAACACTCCTCATGCCACTCAGCAACCCTGCCCTATTGTCCTGTTTAATGGTGGGTCACATATAAAGTGAGGGATTGATTGGCTCTGACACGCATAGCTGGTTTTCTCACCTTTTATGATCCATGGTCTCTGCATAGCAAATAGACTGTCAAGACAGCCTACCCCAGCTGTCCCTCTCCACAACAAGCTTTGTGGTTTCCACTTCTGTAGCCTTTGTGCTGCTGGAGAGGAACTACCCCTAGACTCACTGGGTAGGTGTGGTGGCAGAGCCCAACGTGCCTTGAATTTCTGGGGGATAAGCAAGGATCAATGTACCTGGTACAGAACAGACAGCATTGGGATGTGGCAAGATCAGGGCTCAGAAGAGCACCACAGGGACCACTTATGATGCAGTAGAATCCAGCATCCAAGAGGCCCTTAGTATCTCTTGTCAGGCAAAGCTATTATAGCAAGAGCCCTGCAAATATGTTCATAGCCATGGACCACTCTTGCAGATACAGATGCAGATACAAATGATAGCTCTTGCTTCTCTGCCAGCTGGGAGGCTTTGCATTTGGTTTTCCCAAAATACAACCTCTAAATATGGACACTCCTGTGAATCCAGTTGCCTTTCCGTGTGTAACTAGCATAGAGTTCCCATAACATAGTGGGGGATGCTAATGCCAAGCTCTACAGGTTGTTACAGTAGCATGAGCATCCCGGGTGGGTTTGTGCGCATGTATCATTGTTTCATCGGTGCTTTCAGTTGGCAGTGCACCTTGCAATTCAGGTGGTCCCCACAGCTTGCTGGGGCAGCAGCTCCACTGTCCGGTCACTCTCGTTACTTTCAGAGAAGCTGATGTTCAAGAATGCGCCCACCCCTCAGGAGTTCCAGGAGGGGGAAGATGCTGTGATCACGTGTGATGTGGTCAGCTCGCTGCCTCCCACCATTATGTGGAAGCATAAGGACAGGGACGTTGTCCTGAAAAAAGATGGTAAGGAATGAGAGATTTTGGCGCTCCCAAGGCCGGGGGGCAAAAGGACAAGTAGGCAGAGGGAATTCATAGCAGTGAAATGAAAATGGCACACATTAGGTCTGGCCTTCTGGGACCATTATGATTATCCAGATCTCCATAGCACAGGCCAGAGAACCTCACCTATGGATTGCATTAAAACACAACTTCTTGTGGGGCTGGGGCTGGGGTTGGGGGCCGCTGACGCACAGAAAAATCAGCCAGGGGCTGCATGCAAGTGCACACAGGGCCAGGATGGTAGATTTTGTGTGCTCCAGCCCTGCAGTGGGATGGTAGAGGGGCTGGAGCACCAGTGCAGGCTCCCCAATGCTTGGCGGTGGAGCCCTGAGCCTCTGGGGCAGGATCCTGGCAAGCCAGGAATCGCATCTGACCCCTGGGACTTAGGTTTTCCACCCATGAAATAGAGCATACAATTTTGAAAGAGAGATCCAGTGTGGATGTAAAGACTCCAAGTAGCTAGCCTGTCCTAGCTACAGCGCTTCCATTCCCCCTATGCTGGGCCAGAGAGCAGCACGCAGTGGAACTCATCTGTGCATTTTGTGGGCTGTTGTCACTCCAGTGCACTCCCCCTCCCCTCCCGGCAGGTGAGTAACTATTGCCTCTATAGCATTCCCCAGCTCCTCTCAATCTAGGCATCCAGGAAGCACAGTTGAGGCGTGGCCAGTGGTTGCAGTGCTAATCTAGGAGTTGAGCAACCTGGGTTCAGGTCACTGCTTTGCCACAGCCTCCCTGTGAAATGTTGGGCAATTCATGGTGTCAGCTCACAGGGGCATGGCCAAACAGGATTATGGATTCGCTTCACAACAGAGTTGATTAGGGATAGTTGCTTTTATTAATCTCACTACATCACTACTATTACAGGGTTAATACTGCCAAATGGTTACACAGCTACCGCAAAGTGACACATCAATAAGCACAGGCAGAGCAATGCCTAAGAGAGTAACAGGCACTTAGAAATGCTTACGCCCCTTCAGTTTGCGGGGAGTCCCGTTCCTGTCACCTTGCACCAAGCCGCAGTGGACGTGGCTCCAGCTGGGGGAATCCAGGGCACCTTCTGAGGTCTAGGTCCCTGGTGAGACTCACCAGGCACAGGACTCCCTACACCAGTTATACTACAGTTGTTTACCGGGTGTGTGCATACTGGCTCAATGCCATTCTTATCACTTATGAGCTGAGACTGAGGTCAAACTTGTTTACCGCTTAGTAGTTTCCCAGCTCAAGGCATAGGTTAAAGCTGATAAAGCCCAGTGTTTGCAGGGTACTAGGTTACCAGGCTGTGTACAGCTAGGATGGAAACTTCCATCCCAGGCCTGCTAAGCTGCAGGACCCACATGTGACTTTTTATGTGTCACATGGTAGCCGGCCTGTGCCTGCACTCCCCATCTGGAAAAGGGGCTATAGCCCCTCTCTGCCATGTAGCAATGATGCGAGGATACACCCACTAACAAATTGTGAAGGGCTTTGAGATTTCCTGAGGAAAAGTGCTCTATGAGAGGTAGGTATTATAGTTGTTTCAAACCAGAATCCCTTCTCCTGGGAGATAAGTAGAAAATGGTTCATTGGCCCAAGCCAGGTATTGATTAAACTTAAAGTAAAATAAAAGTGCTGGTTGTAAGATAACAAAGTAGTTATCCCCACTGCCTCTTTGCTTGCTGTGTGAGAGCGTCTCTCCTGGATGAGTTCTTTCCTGGCAATGTCAGATCTGATTATGAGAGTGACTTTCATTACCCTGATGGAAAAGGAAGTTACATTACATTAAGCTCTGTCTCCAAGCTATAAGGGGGAGTGGAGAAGTGCCCACTGATGACAGAGATCTCTCTAAATGATCCTTGACTGACGCTTCATTTTGTCTCTTCTAGTCCGATTTATAGTCCTGTCCAACAATTACCTGCAAATCCGGGGAATCAAGAAAACAGATGAGGGGACGTATCGCTGTGAGGGCAGAATCTTGGCTCGTGGGGAGGTCAATTTCAAGGATATTCAGGTCATCGTGAATGGTGAGCAGCGTGAAGTCCTGGCCGTGGAGGAGACCTGGGCTGCTTGAGTTACAGGCTGCTGCGCCCTTGTCTTGGAAGGGGACACGATCATCACTTCACATGTGAACTGTCAGAGTCATGATCCATGAGGCTTATTAATCTCACTCTGCTGTGTCAAATAAACACAACCATGAAATCAATTTGGCATTTACAAGATGTTTACAGGAAATTATCATGTCAGGAGTAGGCTCGAATGTCTCATAGCTCAAAGTGAGAGATGGCCCTCATTTGAGTCAAGATGGTTTTGTCCAACGTACCATCATCTATGTATTATGGGTTGTCCTCCTTCCCACCCTGCAGGTGATGTGGTCCTTTTGGAGCAAGGTTGTGATTCACTGCGTTGACTTTTATGTGTATCACAGAGGGCAGAAAACTTTGGTATCTGGTTTAGGGGATGTGAAGGACTAGTCAACTATCCGATAAGAAAATGCTTATCGGATAGTCAACTAGTCGCTTCTCTCCCCCCCACCTTGCTGCCTCTATCAGATAGAGGCAGCAAGGGGTTGGGGGGAAGAGGGGGTACTTCAAAGTGGCAGCGCCACTTGGAGCCTGGGGCTGTACGCGGCATTTCAAGGCGGCAGCACCACGTGGAGCCCAGGATCAGCTGGGGACTCCTCAGCTGACCCCCGGGCTCCACATAATGCTTTCGCCTAGGGCTGTGGCTACACTTCAAAGGCGGAGGCGCCCTATCGACTAATTCAATTAGTCAATTACCTGATACTTAACATCCTTAATCTGCTTCTTTCCACCTGCCTCTAACTCAGTTTCTTTTTCTTTCAGTGCCTCCTTCTGTCCGTGCCCGGCAGAGCACCATGAATGCTACAGCCAATCTCAGTCAGTCTGTCACCTTAGTGTGCAATGCTGATGGCTTTCCTGAGCCAACCATGAGCTGGAAAAAGTAAGATGCTTTAAGCAGAGTTCACTTGGTTTATGAGCATGAAGGTTTTAACTGAGGCAATCAGTGCAAGTGCTGTTTCTCTGTACTTCTGACTGAACAGAGCTGGTCACGGGACAGTCCATTTTAGCTGGAATATCATGGGCTCCTTTTTCGTGGCAAAATCAGAGAATTGGAATGCTTTAACAGATTGTCTTTAACCCGTAATTATAACAGCAGCATTAATAGCAATATGCTGCAGTGAAGCCATCTCTAGCACCCTTCGCCCACAGGTCTTCACACACGTCACATGGCAGTCTCAGGGTCAGCGTGGAGTACTGCTGTGTTAAGGCTTGAGCAGACAGTGGCTCAGAATGTTGCTGCAGGGGTAGAAGGTGGAGTTCTGGGTGGAGAGCAAGGGTCTCGCACCACCTCCTCTGGTTGGCTGTGGGAATATTTACAGAAGAGGGACTGCATGACCTGGGGCCCCAAAGCAAGGGTAGAGAAGAAGCAACTGAAGGAGGAAAATAGATGGTTAGAATGTAAGACAGATGATGCGATAGGGAAACTTTCCCCCCTCCCAAACAAAGGCGTTAGTTTTTAAAATACAGATCAGTTCTAAAACCTAGCCAGCCAGTTCTAAAACCCAGAAGAAGGACTGCATGACCTGGGGCCCCAGAGCAAGGGTAGAGAGGAAGCAACTGAAGGAGGAAAATAGATGGTTGGAATGTAAGACAGATGACACCATAGGGGAACTTTCTCCACTCCCAAACAAAGGCGTTACTTTTTTAAAATACAGCCAGTTCTAAAACCCACCCCAGCCAGTTCTAAAACCCTTCCCACCCCATCTTCTTGCTTTGTGCCCTGCAGGGACGGGGACTTGATAGAAAGGAGAGACAATGACAAGAAGTACGATTTCAACTACGATGGCTCCGAGCTGACCATCAAGAAAGTGGAGAAGAGCGATGAGGCGGAATACACCTGCATCGCCGAGAACAAGGCCGGGCAGAAGGAAGCCATCATCCACCTCAAAGTCTTTGGTAAACAGCAGTAACAGGCTTCATATAGCACCTTCTCACCCCTCACTTCCTACGGATTATCCGAGAGCCCAGCTCACCATTGGCAACTCATTGCTGTAAACTGGTACCAGCCAACAGGCATGTCTGGCTAACACACTGGGTGCATTTGCTGAATTATACTGTCAGTCTCCTTGCCAACACTACGCTGTCTACCAGGCAAGAAACACTGATGGTCACTGTCAAATACTGAAGCTCTTTCATGTCCCATCTCTTATGGCTGAAATCCACCCCCCTTCGGGGGTCAGCACTAGGGTGTACAGCGCTCAGCTTTTAGGTCTGACTCCAAAGTCAGTGGAAGACTTTTCCTTTCATTTCTGTGGGCATTCAGTCAAGCCTTTAGGATCTGAGAGGGACTTTCAATAACTGTGCACTATGGTGAATTTCACCCTCAACTGCATGAGGGAAAACGTTATTATTAGCCCTTTTGAAATGGTCAGTTCCTTCCAGTTGTTTATTGCCATTTATCACAGGCTCTTTTTTTTTCTTCAGAGATCTGAGTTTAAAAAAAAAAAGCAGGTAAATATAAAGGTGGTCATCAAACCACAAAAATTAGCCTAAGCTTTTCTAGTCTCTTCCCAGCTTTCTTTAAACAGTCAGGGCCCTGATGTAACAACTGGCTTTGGTGTGCTTTCTCTAGAGGCTGAGTGGGGCCCATTTTTAGTTTTGCCAAATTAGAAGCCATGGCTTGCAGGCCTTGAGGAGGGGAGGGTACCCCACCCTGCCTGCTGCAGCAGTTCTCCCTGACAGTAGCAATGCACAAGTCTTTTCTGTCTAATTGATGGTTTCCGTTCAGACGTCACTAATTCTAGGCAGTCTCGCTTCTTAGCAGGGGCTAAACCAGTGTTTCCCAAATGGTGCTCTGCGGAACCCTGGGATTCCGTGAAGTGAAAGTAAGGGTTCCGCAAGAACTCGATCACTCCCCCCCCCCCCCTTAAAGAGACAGAGAGGAGCTGGCGCGCAAAGTTGCAGGCTCCTTCTCTGGTTCCCCGCTGGCTTTCAAACACTTCCCCTCCCCCGCTGCCACTCCACGTTTCCAAAGCCCACTCGAGACATGCGTGACCGCATTTGGCTCCCTGGTCCACCCCCCCGGCTGTAGGGGTTCCTCGAAATTCATCTGAGTTTAAAAGGGTTCCGTGGCCAAATAAAATTGGGAAACACTGGGCTAAACAAACCCTTGTGCTCCCTTTCTAGCAAAACCCAAAATCACTTATGTGGAGAACAAAACTGCCATGGAGCTGGAGGACCAGATCACGCTGACCTGCGAGGCTTCCGGGGACCCAATCCCTTCCATCACCTGGAGGACCTCCACCCGGAACATCAGCAATGAAGAGAAGGTATAATGGCTCCCAAAGACAGGTCCTCAGTAACCTGTCTCAGAGCAGCTCATGTCTGCCATGCCTCCCACTCGTGTCTGCTGAGCCAGAAGACATGATGATGTCATGCAGATGCACACTGAAATCCTGGTGAATCCCCCTTTCTGTCCACTATAAGATCCTGCCCTGCAGTACAAGGCGCCTGTGAGAGCCGTGGCCTAGCTCCATTGGAGTACATTGGCCTAGCTCCATTGTAATCAGTAGATCCAGACCCTTTTGTTGTAGCTGAGAAGCTGCCTCACCATGTTTCTTTCTCTCTCCTTAGTTTTTGCTACTGAGACATTCAGACAGGTGTGTTTAAAGCACCAAACTGGGGCTCCTTTACACAGGAATGTCCAGGAAGCAGCCCCCTCCTTGGTTCCACTGTGGTGGGTGGAAATGGTTGCCCGATTCCAGTGTGCTCAATGACCTCATCATGGTGTAGAACCTTCCTGGGGAAAAAGGCGTTGCTCAAAGATGCTGTGGACCAAAATGAGCCTGTTAATTATTTCTTCCCTCCTCTATCGTACACTCCTGCTGCACGTACTCTGGGCACAAACGCCTGGGTGCCTTTGTGTTCGCCTGTATTGTTAATCACGTACTGATATCACTTTGTTTTTAAATGCAAAAATAATTAGCAGTTTTTTTGTAAATAATCCTTCTGGCTTGATTTGCCACTAGCTGTTGCAGGGGCATAACAGGTGGAGATTTGGGGACCTCTGTCCATTGGTGTGAGAGTCACATAAAAGGCAGTTGAGCAAAAAGGGAGAACCTAGCGCAGGCACTGAGATACTTTTGTGCAAATAGTAAACTAGACAGTGCTTATTGCTAACTTGGTCATATCAGGCCACTTGAAGGGTTTAATAGCCTGAACCCTTTGCTGGTCACAGTCAGTATGAAGACCAGGGGAATTGGGAGTGCATGTCAGAAACACTGAATGAACAATACACTGTCTTAGAACCATCCCACTACCTATTACTACAGTAACTCTCACCTTTTAAATGGGCCTTCTGTGCAGTGCCACCTGTCTTCTCTTTTCAGTGTATTGCTGATGGATAATCCATTGCCTGAGATGTCAAAAACAACCAGGCTTCCCTCTACCCTGTAGGAAAGAATAAGTTCCATTGAGTTCCATCGAAGGATTGAGTCTGTAGCTCAGTGAACTCAGGGGAAAAATCCTGTTGCCTTCAGTGGGGTTTGGCTCACACCCCTATTGCATTGGGGCAACTGGACCAGGGTATTCACAGGTTTGCTTCCATCCAGAAAGGGTATTTGGGAGATCAGTGTCAGTGGGATCTGGAGTCTTGATATGCTGCATCTCAGGTAAAGAATTTCTGTGTCGTGAATGGAAACTGCAAACAGAAGACTAGATTGCAGAGACATCTCCCAGAGGAACTTGCTGTTTCTGTTTTCCTCTGCTTGTCTAGCCCAGTTTAGCTAATGAGATTTCAGCTGCAAAACTGCTAACTATTTTTGAGACTCTCACATATCCTGTTTGATGCTGTTTAAGTCAGTGATCTATATTAAGGAACTATGGTGCATTTTCAGATAGTTTCTTATGTAGATAGGAAATTCAAACTATTACCATATGTCTGGTGTACTGGCAGAGTCCCTCATTCCAGGGTTTGTTGTTTTATTTATAAATCTCCAGTGCGTTAGGCAGGTATTTATATGATTGATTCCTGTTTTTATAGAAGCTTATATGAAATGCTTTAGGTGCAGATTAATGGTACAGACATCCGAAAACTCTGCAAGTCAAAATGGCCAGAAAGTTACTTCCCAAATCTCTTTACCCTCCCCCAGCACCTCACCACCTGCTACTGGCAAAGCTCAGAGAAACAGCTGACCCTTGACTTTGGGACAAAGAGTGCTGTTTTCAAAAGCATCCGAGTCACAAGTAACTTAGGCATTGGCCCGTAGATACTTAGGAGCCTAAATAGGAATTAGGCCCCCTGTGTACCTTTGAAAATCCATCTCTACGTGCCTATGTTGGTTTTAGGCACCTAAGTCACTTTGGCGCTTTTAACATTTTACCGTACATCCCGGTCTCAAAGAATTTACCAATTGGGAAACAACTAACCCAGGTGAATTCTGTGACAATGGCAGACTAAGGGCATGTCTATACTACCCTGCAATCAAGTTCTGCCTGTCTTTGTTACAGAAGAACTTAGCTAGCAGAGATAGCCCAAAAGGAATGATCGGTGTAATCAGTAGTCTGCTACTGATTTGGAAAACCTTGTTTGTCTTCCCTCGAGTATTTATCACTGCTGTGTTGGAGAACAGAATCGTCACTTTTTGAATGATACAAGAGGGAATACCTGTGCAGTTGGGGCATGCTGCTATCTATATTTTAGCCTACTCTCTTTCGTTACTCTTGCAGGACAATGATTAGGATGCAGTAAAGTTAATTTTGATCTGGTATATGCTGGTATGTTCAGGCTTCACTATTTCAAATGCAGAGACATTACAGTCACATTTCCCATTTTTATTGATTTTATTTATTTATTTAAAATATTTTACCCCGCCCTTCTATTTAAAATATTCAAGGTCGCTTACAATATTTTTTAAAAACACAATAAATAAATGTATATAAAGTAAAATACAAGACCCCCAAAGGATTCCTATCAGATTTCCAGATGGAGTTTGTCACTAACCAGGCTGTTACCTTACACACAAGCCCAGGAAACATTAACTGAGTGTCTTAGACATTTATGCACAAAAGAAGTTTTCCAATACAAGATTCTCAGGTGCACTGTATGCAGAGAATGATGTCCTCTTCTATAGTATTGTCTATTAAAATCTTGCTGAGGCTCATGGCAGGCTGGCCAGGTGTATACCAAAGAATTACTGCTCCCTAGCATCTCATCAGAAGCTGCATTGCATGTTACCATCTGCCTAAAAACAAATGAAAGAGGCTCGCCAAAGAGAAAGTGCACATGTTCTCATTAGCCCGTATGGGAGTCAGTGCCTTCTGCTCGGCTCTGTCAGCCAATGAGAGCTTTGTGCTAGTTTCCCCCCAGAGGGTGATTATGGGTGGCACCATACCTAGCTCTCACTATGGGAATGCTGCATTTGTAAGGAGCGTCAGCACTTTGCCATATCCTACCTAATCACCGCACTTCAGAGGGTGAGAGAGAGGTTTGGGCCAAATCAAAGCTGGTTTAGGAAGATGAAAAGCTTTGCTTCTGCCAAGCATGAATCCTGGCCCATTACTCCCAGATGCGAGTGCATTGAAATGAACTAAAAAGCCAGGAGGAGGAGGATGTCAACCTCATGCAGTGCCATCACTTTTTTTCTGCCAGTGTGGTTGTGTGAAAACACACCGCAGAAAGGGTCCATAAACAAGCTGTCCTCTTAAATCCACTCCTGACAAGCTCTCCTTGCCCCTGATTTAGGAAAGCCCTTTGGCATGTTAGATAAGCATCCAGGCTCATTTTTGCATTTCAGTGGATACACAGAATAAAGGGTAATGATTCCTGCCAATATAATTCCATCCTGAGTCTTTCCCTAATCAAATAACTAAAATCTGGAATGATAATTCCAGAATATAGTGATCCTACCCTGAATTCTCTGCCTCCTTCTGTGCTGTTAGTAGATGTGTCGACATCATCTTGTTAAGCCACCTTCTTATCATCAAGACTCTCTTACAAGGTCTGCAGTTACTGAAGTGAAGAAGCTTGTGCAAAACTCATGCTTCCTGAATTAGCTGAGACCCACGTCCTGTAGGTAACGGTTTAGCTAAAGGGGGGTGTATGTTCTAGTTTGATTGATAGCTCTTTTAGGGTGAATTGCACAGGTGTATCGGTGCTACTCTAAGAATTTGCCAGCATCTCCGTCTCCCCGTGTTTCAGGACTTTGTTGGCATGATCAGTGCTTCAAGGTAGCTGAGACCCCAAATTGTTTTTATTTTCTTAAAAATAACCCATTTTGGTTAATATCTGGGGATGTATTAATTAAATTAATTGAAAAGACTTTCAGTGGGAACAGAATGTGTTGTTTGTTGGGATTTCAGCATTTCTCTCTGCAGCATTTTGAAATAGTGGATAAGGGTGACCGGTTCTTTTCTATGGCCCAGGCTGAGTGAAATGCAGGAAGTAAATAAATAGATATAGAAAATTTTAAAAATGGACTAGATCCACTGCTGGTGTAAATCGGTACTGCTGCGTTTACTTCAGTAGAGCTATGCCAAGATACTGAGGATCTAGCCCTTAACTTTAATCATGGTGCTGTTCATAATAAGGCAAGAATCTTCGTTTGGCTCAGGGATGGCCAATCCATTTAACAAAGAGCCAAAACAGCGGCGGAAAAAATGTGAAGAGCCACATCACAATTGTTGAGGGAAAAAAAAGAGGCAGCTGCCCCTTTAAGAATCAAGCTTAGGCTTTTTGGCCATATCAGGCTCCCATCAATGGGCGCCATTTTGAATCGCTGCAAGCACAGGGAGGGAGCTGGGGGCGGGGACCTTTTGGGGGGGGCGCAGGAGTGGCTTTGCAAGCCGCACTTTTGGGGGAGAAGAGCTGCATGCAGCTCGCGAGCCGCCAGGTTGGCCACCCTGGTTTGGCTGATTCTCAAGCACATTGTGCGCCCATGGAATGTGTCCCCGCTGTTAATTACATTAATGTATGGATGATTTTGAATGTATTAGGAGGGTTCATTCCATTAAATTCTCCTGGGAACCCCTTATTTTCTAGGTTGCTCCCGTTTAATTGCTTGAATGCAATGAGAAGGGAGCAACTTCTTAAGAACTTATTTAACTTGTGATCTCCTTTGCTCCAGTGCAGCATAGATGTAGGCTCCCCTTTCCTCTGGTCTTTGGGGGAATTGGGCAGTCAGCATGAAACTCTCCAAGATTGAGATTTACAACGCTAGTTAATTTTGAACTGCTACCATCCCCAGAGGGTATAAAAGGCTGCTGCACAGAAATAGGCCAACAATCTTGGAGAAAAAGAGCTGGGTTCTCGCCTTTATCTGCCTGCAAACTTTGCAGGAACTGAAAACCAGTCAAGGGGAAAGATAGACAATTGCTTTTAACCACTTGCTGAAGATGTCAGATGTATCAGGTGCATTGGCCTCCCCATCCCAAATTGGATTCATTAAAACCTTCATCCCCAGGTGAAAGCAGTTGGAGAGAGATTAGCTCATGACTGCAATGAGATCCATGCACTGACACCAAGTGCAGTAGCCTAGAATGCCAGTGAAGCAATGCACTGGCATAAAGCCACAGGAAAAGGCTTAGGATGATGTCAGACTGAAAAACTCTAGGCATTTTATTTGTGAGCTCTGCAACCTCTTATAATGGGATTTCAAACTAATGAATGTTCTGGGGTGAAGGAAGGAGCAAGCTATGGAAATCACATAAACGTTCTGTGGAGCAGCCACAGTAAATCCAGACATATACAGCAAGGATGTAACAAGCACAACTGGCTTGTTAGGCTTCCAAGGAACCTGAGCGTGGCTGGGATACAGATAAATATAAATGTTCGGGTCTGGAAGCAAAATAAAGAAGTTCCAACTAGTGCAGAAATTGGTGGGTTAACAGGAGGGAATGGAAAATCAGGCAAGTCTGTACTGTATGTTAGCCCTTCAGTCTCATTTTGTTTGCTGGTCACATTTATTTCATGGGACGTTTTTTGGAAACAGCGGTGCATTTCCCATCCTCATTTCCTGAACGTCCATCTCTGTCTCTGCCGTCTCCTGTTCTTTGTGTACACCGCTACCATCCAATGTCAGCGATAGTCATGCCTTTGGGTCGTACGCTATGTAACACTCTCACAGCTGTGATATTAGCAGGTGATTTTTGACTCCTGAATGGAAGCAGGTTAAACTGCAAATGAAACAGATGGCTGGATAAAGTGAACCCAAAAATCTCTGGTCTTTCTGAACGGGGTGCTCTATGGCCTATGCTACTGACGGCTCGCTCTGAAATGTATCTTTGCTGATAGGGCTAATGCATGTTTGGGGAGAGTGCCTGCTATTTGTTTTTTACAACTCCAGTAAGGATTGAGAGCATCCCTAAGTACACTGCTAGCTGAAGAATTACCTAGTGGAGTTAAGAGTTCATTGCTGTTGTCTTGTTGTTTGATTCTGGAGTTCACATTTTTCCTCAGCTGTGTAATATGAGAACTCTTCTTCCAGACACAGCATGCATGTAAAAACAGTACAAATGCATGACGGCATTAATATTGCAAGCATTAATAACCAATGTATCTGTGCAACCAACAAAATCAGCGTTAGGAAACCAGTTCTATAAATATCTTTGCACTGAGTGACCTGGGTCATCAGAGTTGCTTCCATAGCACTGCTGGGACATGTTTATAGAAGTGGTGAGATGTAGCAGAGTAAAATATACAGTTGCTTAATGTGCAAGAGCAGAAGCACAAAGTCTTCAACTGTCATTAGCTTTTGATTAATCATTCGTCTTAAAATCAGTTTTAAAAAATTAAAATGCTGAATGCAAATCCTAATTGAAGTTATATTGGGAAATGGAAATATCATTGCTATTTCCCACCTCATCTGCCCCTCTCCCCCCGACTTCTCAGAAGTGATCTAAATTAGAGCCTGCATGTGCACAGAATGCAGTGTGATGCATACAGTATGTTACCTAAACACAACACTTAACTTTTATTGCTTTTTTTTGTGTGTTGTTGTGTTTTATATCTGTTTTTTCCAGGCTTCGTGGACTCGGCCCGAGAAGGAAGAGGTATAAAATTACCAAAGCAATAGCCAATTTCTTTAGGTTTTTTTAAAGTATTACAGATTAACACACCACTAGTACAGTAACCAAGCCAGCTAAATCAGTATTAATTATTTAACTATATTTTAAAAAAGATAAAAGATCAGCTGATAGTGGTAGAAGTTGCTTGGCTTATAGCGATGCATCTCTGGATGAGCAAACAAGCTGTGTCAGGAACTGGCAGAAGTCACGTGTGAGAATCCTGCTTCCCATTTAAAAAAAACAGGCTGTAATTTTCAGTGGATGTGAAATCAAATAGACAAAAGCCAGTGAGCCAAATTGCCACTGTAGAGGTGGTGCTTAGCTGGAATTATGAACCTTTCCCTTCCATGTGGCTTGGGAAAGTAACTTCTCACTCAGAACCTGGCTGTCTCCACTCCAGCCCAACTCACCTGTTTGCTCATTGCTCTCATTAGGTTCAATCTTCTCTTAAAGAACAATTGCATCACATTCCATCTCAAAAGCAATGCAATTACATGCCTCCAGGCTGTGTTTCTCCAGGAAATGCTCTCCATTACTAAATTTACTGTATTCTCTCTCTCGGGGGGCGTTTTTTCGGGGGGAGGGGGAAGAATTAAAAGCATTTAAATACAACACAATTTGGGGCAGATCATCTGATATTTTTCACATGAAATTATGTGAATTTAAAATATTCTATTTTTACATATTCATGATTTGTACAGAGACTTCTTGCTTCCAAATGTGCCCGGGGAACATAATTCCCAAGCAAATGGCAGGGGCTTGTCTGTGGAACAGCACTGGTGGTTAGAGCATGGTGATTGCCTTCTGTATTCTTCGGTTTCCTGTTTATCTGAATCCAGTAGGGAGCAGAGAGGGTGATGTGGTTTAGATGAGGTTCAGCTGATCCAAGCCCATCAGACATTTACTTCAGGTGAAGATGATGGAAACATACCTAGTCCTGTTCTGAAGTAGTATTTTGGAGGACTGTGAACATGGAAAATGGAGGTGTTTAATATTCATGCTTGCTTCTCCTGCAGAATTTCAAATTTCAATTGTTTCCGTTCTTAGGCCTTGGTTAATTCAGATTATAATTGTATGTTCTTTAATACATAGTGCTGTGTATCTCGTGCCTTTTTAATTTCAAAAGTAATGCTGCTAAGCTTACTTGGTATGAAATCGTTTTTCTTCCTTTCCGCTAAAATTGTTGAGTGGGGGTTCTGTGGAAGATGCTTTATTGCATTAAACTCTTGCCTTGCTTAAGATACTTTGGAGGGGGAACAGCTGCTAGCGATGTGCTTCTGAACTCTCATCAGCTATGCTGTCATTCTGCATAGCCCTATAAATCCTCACCATTCCAGCCCTGAATGTACTGGGGAAAGGGAGAAAGTCAGAAGTTAGCAGCAGATATGAACCAAAAGAGGGTGGTATTATCACCAACAGATGCTAAAAGCTCAGTTACAGGAGGAACAGATAATCTTATTAAGACTTAAGTTGTGAACAAGACTTATCTGAAACATTCCACTCCAATACAATCAGGTCCCAAATTAATGGTGCCTTGCTGATATCTGTGCAAGGCAGTGCTAATTCCCAGTTAAGTGCACTCCCACTGGGATAATGAAAGCACAGAGCTAGGATGGCTCCCTCATCTCCTTCCTTTGAATTTTTCCAACAGTGTTCAGCATTTCAGGGTGCCTCTGCCTAGTGGTGCTTGTCACTTTGCTAATGATGCCACTGTGTGTGAGAAGCAGTGGTTTTGGGGTTTTTTTTGGGGGGGGGGGGGAAGGGGTGTTGTACCTTACATCCTGAGACTCTCCTTACTCACAGTGACATAGGAGGAGGTGTCCCTTTGGCTCTGGAGTACTGAAAACCAGGCCAGCTCTTTTGATAGCATCTAATACCCTATGAATGACCAAACCATGCAGCACTGACAGAATTCAGAGTGAGAAATTCCCCTTGTTCACCATACAGAAGTTCGTAGTGGTCACAGGTGGGAGTTGTATTGTATCCTTCTGCCTTAGCAAAAGCCACTAGCCTTTGCATCCCAGGATACCTAATCTAACTGAAAATTATCTTTTGCAAAGAGCCCTTTAAACTAGAGACTCTGGGAAATGGGACTCTGGATAAGGAGAGCTGTGAAAGACTCCCAAGTCACAAGTTACAAACTAACCCGGGTCAGCAGTGACCGGAAGTAGTCGCCATCTCATAGATAGTCTGTAGGCTTCAATCCAGTTTCCATTGGAAATTGTTTTCTGCGCTGTTTGTTTGAATAGCAAACTACAACTATGACTAGCCCCAGTGGGTGCCCATACTAGCAGACCTCCACAGAAAGGGTGAAGGTCCCGGGCTGGATCCTCAGCTGGTGTAAATTGACATAGCTCCATCTGCGTCAGTGATTTATGCCATTTCTCAAACTGGGGGTCCCGACCCCCCGGGGGGTCGTGAGCAACTTAGAGGGGGTCGCGGTATCACAAAGTTTGAGAACCCCTGCATTAGAGGATTTGACCCCCCACCTGCATGCCACATTGTTACAGTGCCGTGGTATCTGATGAGAATTAATAGTCCACAATAGCCAAACTCATCTGACTCCAAGAGCAAGGCCCCACAAGTTGACTTGGATGGACATTAGGAGCTGTGTGCACATAGGATGCTTTCACCGCACTGCATGTCCTGTTTATCAGTGAATAAATAATACCTAACTCATTTGTCACACTTCTCATACGTTGATCTCAAAGTGTAGTGCAGAGGAGGCGAGTATCATTAGTAATGATAAGTACAAAGCGGGGGTAGAGATATGTGCAAGGTCACACATAAAGTCCATAGCAGAGCCAGAAATAAACCTAGCTCCTTCAGGCCTTAGTCCAGTGCCAGTGTTCACAGTGGCTTCTAGGTTCCAACACATTTCACCAGCGCTGCCTTCACACAACCGTCTCGTTTCATTCTCGGTGGTAAATATTAATTTGTTTGGCCAAGCTTTGCTGATCCATTTGCTTTCATTTCAGGGAGCTGAAAGCCTCAGCTCTTTCTTTGGATTCTTCTCAAGCCTCAGCTCTTTCTTTGGATTCTTTCTTATGACAGTCTTGCAGTCATTTTCCCCTGACCCTTTTATGCATTTAAAAAAGAAATCATTGTACAGTATTTTGCACCAGAATGCCCAGCCTCACATTAGCATTATATGTAAATTGACTTCTGAACAGTCACCTAGTGCTGGATTGTGTGTGGCGTTCTGGATCTAGGAAGAATGGGAAAAAGATCACTACAAAGTATAAAATCTGGGCTGTCATCAACAGACCTAGACTTTTACTTGCTGTGTTTCTTGCTTGCCAGTTGATCCATTTGGCCAGTTACTTCCAAAAGTGAATTAAGGTAAACACATGAAGACCACTTTAATTCTGAATGTGTGTCCTCACAGATTAAATAATCCCTTTTAAATTCACCCCTTTATTTAATTTGGATTAATTTTTCTTAGTGTCCCCATGTTGTAGGCTGACCATATTTCCCCATGTCAAATATGGGACACCAAGGGGGGGCAGCTGGTGGCACTTGGGACTTCAGCCCTGCAGGGGAGAGGGAAGAGGAGAAATACGCGACAGTGTGCCTGTTTGTTTGGTTTTTATTAAGTTGGGATGCCGGGAACAGCCCTTAAATACGGGACTGTCCCGGTAAAAATGGGATGGATGGTCACCCAACCATACAGACAAGCTCTTACAGCTGTGGTGGGCAACCTGGGGCCCGCAGGATGCATGCAGGCCATCAAAGTTTTATGCATGCCCACAAGACATTTTGTTTATTTACCATTGCCCACACACAGGGTTGCCAGATTCTGTTAGTTTCCGTCCACGTAGAGGTCATCGCACGTACAGGAAGGACACGTGAAGCGAGGTGAATGCTGATTGCACACAACTTTGTCTGTGAGAGCCATGCGCTCCCTCTGCATCCAATCAAAGTGCTGCTATGGTTCAATTCTCACACTGCGAAATCTAGCTACGCAAGCACAGTTAGCAAAACTAACCTGTTCCTGGACGCCATCTTGGTTATGACAGTCTTGCAGCCCACTGAGAGCAAAGAAGAAAAAATATGGTTCCACATGTAGCAGATCGTGTGATAAATTAATGTCTCATTAGGAAACCGTTCCCAGCTCCTATAAAGCTACCAAATGTAGTGCTCCAGACTGGCGCACTGTCCCATATGTACAAGAAATGGAGCGCTACATCTCTGTGCCAGGGACAGGGGGCAAAGTTGTTAGCCTTGGCCTGGGTTTATCAAGCTTGCAGAAAACCTGCCTGGGGCAGGGTGGACAGGAGAGAAAAAAGCAGAATTGTGTCCATATTTTATCAATGGATATCAGTTTTCTGCTTCTTGATCTGAAACTTGACAGTGTAAATGGGCTGCGCTTTTAGACAGAGACGGAAAAACAGTGTGGCGTGTATTTTAGCGCAACTCCTTGTGAGTTGGACCATCATCTTTACTTATAAATATTAACTCTTTCAAACGGAAACTTTTCCCAGGCTGCAGTCTCTAAACCAAAAGAGAGCTTAGCCCCGGAAGAGCTGCGTACTGAAGATCAAAATAGAGGTCTCTGCTAAGACTTGGAGTTTCTGTGTGGTCTGTGATTGTCAATCTGTTTAGCTAGGCCTCTGGAGTACCCACTACTGTAATCGTGACACACGTTTGCACACTCAGCCACAAGAGTGTGACGCTTACTTGTGGGCAGCGCCCAGAAGTGTGTGAGGCATTTCACAAACAAATAGGTGTGGTCTGTGTCCCAAAGGGTTTGAATTGGAATAGTGGGTAAGGCACAAGCAGCAAGGAGCCAGGAAAGGTAACAGACACAGCTATATGGTTATCGGGTTTGGGAGACCCTGTCTTAAGTGATCTAGTCTTACAGTTCAGGGATGTTGGGAGTTATAACATTTCAATTGTGAAGAGATAGGGTGATTCTGAGAGGGCTGTAATCTCTTTGAATGCCTTGTAATCTGGATGTAATGCTCCCAATTGTTCTCCGTTCACCATATATACACACACACACACCCCGCATATAAGAGCAATTCCTAAATTGGCTTACAGCCAGTCACCTCATTATAGAACTTGTTTTACACTCACAGATCCTATGAAAACTTCAAGCAAGGGTATTCCAAGGGTCATATATTTTCCCATCCTGTGTACAAATCTTGCACTGTTCAGCCCCATGTTCAGACAGGAGCACTGAATTTTCACACTGCATGGCCTCCGATTCAAACTCAGGGCCCTGGTTCTGTGCTCTGTTACACTGATGTGAATTGGGAATGACTCTAATGAAATCAGTAGAGTCACTCTGGCATAAAACAATAGATACAGTAATCGCAGATTTCTGCAAGAATGCAGTACAGGTTGGAGCACCCACGGGACCTGAGTGGTCCCGAACCAGGGAGTTTGCCAGACCAGGGGAGGTCAGTGCTCCCCTCCCGGCCATCAGCTCCACTCCTAGCCATTGGCTGGCCCCTGACTCTGCTCCCGGCCCCCAGCCCCCCTTGCCACTGGCCCCTCTGCGGCAGCCCTCCTGTGCTTCTGGCTCCAGCAGGGCTCCTGGCTGCCAGCTGCACTGCCATTGGCCCGGCTACACTCCTGGCCCTGACAGGCTCCTAGCCACAGGCCCAGCTGCACTTCCAGCCCTGTCAGGACTCCTGGCTTGGCTATACTCCTAGCCCTGGCTACCCCTTCCCACCACCACTGGCCTCCCAGTCGGTCACTGCTCCCAGCCACCATGGCTCTGTTACAGGAGCGTCTGTGATCTGCTGGACCAAGAGTCCTGGATTACAGAGGTTCAACCTGTACAGTGCGAAATCCCTTAGCTAACAGCCTGTCAAGCCTCGCATTGTAACTCTACACACAAGGAGCCTGGCTCAACAGGAGACACCACTGTTCTCACCCAGATGCCTTTTCACATGTTCCAGTATAGGACAGGTAACTCCTCTGCCACTTCCTTGGTGCTTTGCTGTTGCAGCAGCAAGGAGATACAGTTCTAAGCTGCTCGCAGGGGGTCGATTCTAAATTACTGAGCATTGAGGGGTGGGAGAAGAGTTTATGGGGAATAGACCCGGATTAAAACCTGGTGCCGCAGCGGCCCAGCCTCGTTGCACTCTGTCTGCCCCAGATGGCTCAGACTTTCACTCTGTCTTCCTTTCTGACTAGACCCTGGATGGGCGAATAGTGGTGCGCAGCCACGCCCGGGTGTCTTCCCTGACACTCAAGGACATTCAGTACACAGATGCTGGAGAATACGTCTGCACAGCCAGCAACACCATCGGTCAAGACTCCCAGGCCATGTACCTTGAAGTGCAGTGTAAGAATGGGGCTCTTGTCTTCAGAAGGGGCAGGAGCGGTATCGTGAAGCGTCCCCCTGAGTTTGGGTGTGCGCGGCTGGGATCCTTTCCCCCTCAGGAGGCTCGGGAGTGACTCGGGTGATTGCAGGACCTGGTCTCTCAAGGCTGATGCCCATTACGCAGCAGGGAGCCCTGTTCTGTTTCAGCAAAGAATCAGCACCGTCCAGAATCAGTTTCGGGGGAGAAGAGCCAATCATATGGCCGTTTAGAAAGACAAAGCAGGGTCAATAAACATGCAAATGATTGATCCTGTGTCTTCAGCTGGTGTAAATCAGCATCACTCCAGTGCGGGTCCTGAGCTACATCCGTTTACACCAGGGGTGGGGAACCTCAGGCCCAGGGGCCGGATGCAGCCTCTGGCTTGCCTGGATCTGGCCCCCGAGGCTCACTATTGGGGAGCCCCTGCTGGCGCTCCAGCTCCCCTGCCAGCCACTCACAGGGCTGGAGCACACAAAATCTACTAGTCTGGGCCCCTCTCGGCTCTGGTGTGTGGGGAGCTGGGAGGCTGCATCCTTCTCAGTCCTCATGCGCTGGATGGGCCCGACAGGAGCTGCTGTTCCAAACCTTCCCCCCAGCTCTGGTCTGAACGGCCTCTCTCAGGCCTGGAGGGACTTGAGGAGCCCTCTGCTCAACATCCCCGGTCCACGGTATCGTCCCCTTTTGTAGCGTGTCCCCCAGTACGCTCTGAGCACTCAGACGAGTGGCACCCTCTGTCCGCGGGACACATGATGCGCTGCCTGCTCAGCTTCCCCCCAGGAGCTTAGCGCTCCCAGGCCCACAGGCCCCGAGCATGCTGCAGAGGGAGAAATGCCCGCTTCCCCTCTGAAGCACTCTGTGCCCATGACAGCCCTGCCCCCACAGCGCTCCCTTCCCCTGACAAGGAGTGGGGGGTCAGACACCAGACTTGATGCAGTACAGAACCCCTGATCCCTAGGTGGGTGGGGTGGGCTGGTGCGGAAGGGCACTGATTTCTCCAGTTGCCTCAGATGATGTTGTCTTTGTTCCCAGACGCCCCCAAGCTGCAGGGCTCTGTGGTAGTCTACACCTGGGAGGGGAATCAAGTGAACATCACATGTGAGGTGTCTGCTTACCCCGCTGCTGTCATCTCCTGGTTCCGGGATGGGCAGCTACTCCCAAGCTCCAACTACAGTAACATCAAGATCTACAACACCCCATCAGCCAGCTACCTGGAGGTGAGGAAGGGGGTTTCTCGGGGAGGGGTTAGGAACGTGCAGCCTTCATGGGTGGTAGATGAATGTTAGTGGCACCGAAAGCCCCAGTGGGAGCTCTCTGTCACTCCGTGGGTCTGTTGCGAACTGGTCTGTAAATAGGAAAGAAGCATTTCCAGCCTCCTGTGGCAAGAAGTTAAGGTCTGGCCCGTGGCAGGAGCAGGGGCAGCACACATTGTGCCAAGAGACAGGCTAGAAATGAGACTCTCTCTTCTCCACTGTGCATGCCAGGCAAGGGCCAGAGAATGGATTGCTAGCTAATGATCAGAAGAGTGCTCAGCTACAGGCTATGAAGAGGCATGTTCCTCACCCGGGAACGGGTTGCAGAGGCGTAGCGAGCGTGTTATGCGCCCGGGGACAAACGCAAAATTTGCACCCCCCCACCCCCTCCCGGCCATGCGGTGAGGCCCCGAGCCTGGCGCACGGCTGAGCCCAACCCTGGGAGGAGGGAGGGGGAGCTTGTACTGTGTCTTCCCCCACCCCCTTCAGTTTGGGGCCAGACCCCCCGCACACAATAACCTGCCAGCGGAGATGGAGGAGGGTCCAGCTGATGGTGGCAGGCGGAGGAGGAGCAGGCGAGCAGAGGGATGACAGGGGGAGTGCAGGGGAACTAAATTGGTGCCCCTCTAGCATGACGCCCGGGGGCAACCTCTCCCCCCACCGCCCACCCCCTCGCTACGCCACTGAGAGGTTGCAGTGTAAATGTTGGACAGGAGGGAGCACATGAGCATGATACACCTGGAAAGACACAGTCTTTTGCTCTCTATCTCTGCATCGTATTTGTAGAGACTCCTGATGTGCAGCCTCTCTCCCCTCACTGTGATACGCGCACCCTTGTGCTGTTTGATTCATGGAGAGAGGATTCAGGAGAGGAGGAGATAACAGGGCAGGGGCTAAAGAAAACCTTGTGGCCCCGGTAAATTGAGCCGCCCGTGGACCATAGGCAGAGCTTTGTCTTCAGCTTCTTGCCTATCATGCTAGGGCACTGGACAACCGACACTCATGTCTGATGCTTAGCATCCATATTTTATGGTATCTTGGTTTCCCCGTTTAGTAAAACCAGAAGGGGCTTGGGCAAGTTGATTTTTGAGATCTGAACCCATCCTTAAATAACTCCCCAATCTTAACCATCCAGGTGACACCAGATTCTGAAAACGACTTTGGGAATTATAACTGCACTGCAGTGAACCGCATCGGCCAGGAGTCCTCGGAATTCATCCTCGTGCAAGCAGGTGAGCCATTGACAGGGCAGAGGGCTGGTGGGATGCACAGTCATTCACTGCACTGGTGTGATGAAGGTAAAGATTTGCCCTATTCCAACCATTTGCCTTGAGAGGCATCAGAGGAGCAACCAGGTGGTGGCCCGTAAATTTGGAGTTGGGTCAAGCCCAGGAATTGTCTCCTGCCCCTGTTTCTGGAGGGAGCTGCTTTTGGCCTGAGTAGGCCTTTCTGCACCTTGCAGTACCCACTGGTGCTGTGACAGAATCTTTGGTTCCGGCTTTTAATAGCATGACCATGTATATGGGCTAGACCTGGGAAACTATCCTCCATAAAACATCCTGCTGCCTCATAGGAATCCCAAAGCTGCACATGTCCACCAGCCAGGCTTCTCCGCCTGCCTCGGTAGCCAGACAGGCAGGAAGGGGCCCCGCTGTCCTGAACTCAGCGTGCCCTCAATAATTCATTCGCCCCGTTGCCATGGAAACAGTTAGGAATTACCCAGCTATGCATTCACATGTTCTGTGAGGAAGGCCTGAAGCAACAGAATGGTCTCCAGTCTGCATGCATAACCACATGTAGGCTCCATTTATCCGCCCAGGTAAATAAGTGACCAGGGGGGAGATGCAACAGGTTTCTTGTCCTTGATGGGAGGGAGGAAATTAAAGCTCCAAAATTCACAGAGAACCTGTTTGTCTCCTAAGAGTCCCTGTAGCCAGCTTGGGTGGGGACCCGGTCAGACAAGGCAGAATGCAGGGTGACATTTCTGGGATTGCCACAGGCACTTGCTCTCCAAGGGTACAGGCTGTATGAACATGTGCTGCCTTCTCTCTCCACATCACTACTCATTTCCCTTCCTCCCCCAGATACGCCATCCTCTCCTTCCATTGACAGAGTGGAGCCTTACTCTAGCACTGCCCAAGTGGAGTTTGATGAGCCGGAGGCCACCGGTGGGGTGCCCATCCTCAAGTACAAGGCAGAGTGGAGAGCTCTGGGCGAGGAGGATTGGCATTTCAGTTTGTATGATGCCAAAGAAGGTAGGGTGTGAAAAAAATACCGCAATCCCTCTTCACATCTCAACATTTTCTTATCTTTGGAGTGTGACCGTTCCCTCCTCTAACTTCAGCACCCACCCCAAGCTGTCTGGGATTCCTGATGTGAAATCCGCACTCTGGTCAGGTGTGGATGGGATTCTAAAATCATTCCCACTGGAATGAAGTGTATGCCTTCAAATGACTGGGCTCTGTTCCTGCCACTCATCTGTGCAGAGCCTTACTACTTACAGGATAAGAAAGCAATAGTGCCAACAAAGACTCTAAATCTATTATTATTTATATGTATTGCATTATCCCCTGGATTCCTCAATCAGGGATCAATACTCATTATGCTAGTTGTTGTTCGCACATGAAAAGACAGTCCCTGCCCCAAAGAGCTTGCAGTCTAAGGGTACGTATAGATTACAAGCCTCTTTCGAAAGAGATCATCTAGCCATCCACAAGACTTTTGAAAAACGATCCGCTTTTTCAAAAGAGAGCGCCCAGGCAATCTGGACATTCTCTTTTGAAAAAGCTCTGTTTGCGGTCAAGAACGCCTTTTTTCAAAAGAGCTCTTTCGAAAAGAGGCGTTCTTCCTCGTAAAATGAGGTTTACCACTGTCGGAAAAAACCACCGTGTTCTTTCAATTTAATTTTGAAAGAATGCAATGGCAGTCTAGACGCAGGTGAAGTTTTTTCGAAAAAACTGTGTAGTCTAGACATAGCCCATGTAACTGCAATCTAAGCAACAGAAATGGAATTGTTTTCACCTGATACATAGTTTAAAGTCAAACCCAATTGAGCTCCAGATCCAGTTTTCCCCTGAGTCTTCAGCCTGGTTTTGTAATAAGCTCATTTAAGAGGAAGGAACAGCTGTGCAGGATGAATCTGGATGGAGGGCAGCAGTGAAAGTAACTTAAAATTTCCTGTGCTTTTGCAACCCGGGTCCCTGCCAGCTCTTTAAATAGCTCCCTGCTGGCTTTTGCCGCAGCTCACCCAATTATTGCCGGAGCTGCGCACCAGGCCACATCCGCTTATTGTCACCTCCGGTACAGGGAAACATGCTCATTAGACATAAAACAATCTGTATACCTGGGAATTGTTAGGATAAACCTTCCTTTTAAGCATTGGCATGAACTCCAGCTTTAACATTTTTAATGGACCTTCCAGGTTATCTGTCAGAGATATTCCGTGGGGAGGCTCAGAACTACAATATAGTTCATTCAAACACATTATTTCAGAATACAGGAATCACTATGGTCCAGTTAACTCAGTGCCCTTTCTCTAACAGTGGCTAGTGCCGGTAATGGATGGTAGCCATCGGGTAATAGAATAGTCAACTAACCGCATGAATTCTTAGCGGTTAGTTGACTATTCTATAGTCCCCGGGGGTGGGGCCGGTGGCCAGTGCAGTCTGGCTCCACTTCTGAGGCTGCAGCATGGGGTGCCAGGCAGGAGCTGGTCTTCGGGGGGCGCCAGTTTTAAAAACCAGCTCCCTGCACAGACCGGCTGCCTGCTGCCCCACACTGCTGCCTCTGAAACAGAGGCAGCAGCCACAGTCTGCAGGAGGTCCAAACTCCCCGCCAACAGAGGCTGCTGCAGGGGAGGAAGCGGGGAAAACTACTGCGAAGCAGCCTCTGTCTGCAGCCAGCCCGGGCCACCAGGGCCAGAGGCTGCTTCACGGCAGCAGCCCGTGTCCATGGGGTGTCCCAGCAGACGGGGCTGCTGCCGTGAAGCAGCCTCTGCCCGTGGTGAGCCTGAGCCCACCGTGGGCAGAGGCTGCTTCGCGGCAGCCTGCCCTGACCCTCTTCCCTGCACTGCTGACTCTGGTAGGGACTGCAGCTTGGGGGGGGGGGGGTGGTTAGCCGGCTTCTGCTTCTCCCCCCTTGCTGCCTCTGGTACAGAGGCAGTGGGGGGGGGGGAAATGCGAGTTGGTGACTAGATTAACTCAACTACTCGCTTACATCCCTAGTGCCGGTTGTTTCTGAGGAAAGTGTAAGAAACCCTCTGGGTGGGCAGATGTGGGGTAACCTGCACACCCAGGTAGGTTTATCCTAATCACTTAATACTGAATAATCGGATTAAGACAGAAAGCATGAAGTTTAATATTCCTCCTAAAATTTTTGGTAGAGTTAACTAGGATAGGTGGATGTGCTTCTTTGCCATACAAATGTCTAATCCCTTTTGAAATTTTGCACAGTTTTTGCCCCCAGTGACTCGCAGTGAATTCCATGGTCCAGTCACTTGCATAAAACAATTTTCTGTATTTAGTTTTGGGTTTCCTATCTTTTAATTTCATTGACCATCTCCTTGTTCTTGTATTGTGAAAGAGGGAGAACAGACATTCCTGGTCTCTCCTGTCTAAGCTAGTCATTATTTTATATAATTTTATCAAGCCCTCTCTTTGTCTCCTTTCTAAGATAAATAGTCCCAGTCCTTTCAAACCTTAAGGCCCCTCGTCATTCTCATTGTCCTGCTCTGCACCCTCTCTAGTTCTGCAGCATCTTCAAGACCTTTCCTTCTCAGTTTTTATTTTGTTTAAAATTGCCCAGGAATTTAAGAGTCTAAAATCTAAAAAAATAGATGAAAATTAGTGCAAAAAATTAGTGTCACATTTTTCAGAGTCAGTATCTCATTTACTATTGGGGTACGTGAGAACAGAATAAAAGAAACTAAGAGAGAAAAATTAAATATTGAAAAGTTTAATGCTATTGTTTATTTAGCGAACTGTATATTAACAATACATATGTATATGGACACACGTGTGTTCAGCTGTTCCTGTATTGACTTATTTTTAATAGTCTAATTGTAAATGGGAAGCTAACTTTTTAACAAACACATCTGCTAGCATAATGCACTGGATTTTCTTTACGTAATCAGTATTTTCCTGTATTCGAGTGGTCCAAAATTCAGGTGAAAATCAGTAAAAAACAGATAATACTTTTGTAAAACTTGGGCATTTTTCAGTGAAAACTTAAAACCAAGACTCTTTAACACCCTGTCCTAGATGGGGTGACCAGATGAGCACAAGACCCAGATGAAGCTCTCCCATGATTTTATATAATGGTTTCATTTATGTATAATGATTTGTACCTCCTGCCCAAGCCACTTGCAGTGTTGCCATAAAGTACAAAAAACAACCAGATTCTCTCACAACCAGATTCTCTTCCCCCAAGAGTTCTAACTCCCACCAATAGTATAGCATTAGTCTGTGGAAATCTAAACATATATAGTACCCCCTAGAGTCCAGTAAACCAAGGCTGTTTGGGACGGATGCGGCTGGTGGAGGGAGAATCTTGTTCTTGAAGGTTCTACTACCTGACCCATAAATATTAGTATTTGTATTCCCATCGTGCTGTAGGCTTGCTGCTGCCCACAGATATGGCATGACTATAGCTAGAGTCAGGTTTGGTTCCTCTGTCTCTTCCTTCCCTTCCGTGAAGTGGAAACAGATTTTCTATAGTTAAGACAATAAAAACCTCACTCGGTCTCCCCTCCTGCTCTCCCCCTTAAAGTATGTCTGAGCTGTGATGCTCAGTTCCTAAGGGAGGGTCGTAGCCTCTTCTCTTGCCGGAGGCTTGGCTCCTAGTCAGTTCAATAAGAGTTGAGTAGACAGATAGCTGTACTGCTAATCCCCCATCGATCTCCTGCTCCTCCAGGGTTTCTGCTTTTAAATTCTGCTGCGTCAGGAAGAAAGGAAATCTCTCTCCAGTGTAATGGCTTAGGGTCATACAGGGGCTGTGGTATCTGAGACAAGGCGAGGAATCTGAAATGATTCTTGTTAGCCTTTGAGGTGGGTTAGGAGTCAGATGATATGTAAAGTCTCTAGGCTGGCTGCATCTACAAAAACCTGTTGAGTAAGCCCAGCCTGCCCATTTTGTCACACATGGTGCTGTAGAAAATGGCCCGTTGTGTTGTCAGCCCTTCCATTGACTGTGTGTTCTGTGGGGTCTGGTTTCCCTGTGAGGTGTTGCTTTTCCCTACTAGTGTTGAATAGTAAAGGGTATGATGCAACAAAACGAGGCCTAGATCTGACAGCCGGAATCTTGGGAGGCTTGTAAGGGGAGTGAGACATTCTGCCAAGCAATGGCCCACAAACCACATGAAGTACAAACACAGTGCACGTGGAGCAGCAGTGAGCCATGCAGGTGGAAAGCTGTGTGGGTTTTTTCCCCCCTGGAGCTTTTCCATTGCCAGGTTCTTCCCTTCAGTGGCTCACCCATCCAGCACACCACATTTATCCTTCTCGGCTGAGCAGAGACACGCTGTGACTGCCTTGTCAAAACAGCCTGCCCTGCAAACACAAGCTCTCCAGCAAACAGGGTCCCATTCAGGTGCTTTCTCTGCAACTTGCACAGATTACAAGCCCGCGTGTCATACCTTGAGCTCTGCACATGGATGCAAGAGGGGGTAACGGCTGAAGTGTGCCTGGCACTTGGAAGTCAGTGCCCATAGAGCAGGGGTGGGCAAAAGGGCCTCCGCGGGCTGGATCCGGCCTGCCAAGTTTATGGATCTGGCCCGCAGAAGCCCTGCTGCTCCCCCGGCCCCAGGTCAATTAGCCTGGGGGTTGGGGAGTGCCCAAAGCCTTCTCCGCTCTTCCCCTGCCCTGCGAGCAGCACGTGGCACTTCTAAAAGCACTGCATGCTGCTCGCAGGGTGGGGGCAGAGCGGAGAAGGCTTTGGGCGCTCTCCCGGCCCCAGGCCAATCAGCACCTGGAGGCTGGGGAGCTTGTGTGAAGCTTCCTTCGCCCTGTCCCGGCCCTGCGAGTAGCTTGCGGCACTTCGAAGTGCCACGTGCTCCCCTGGCCCTGATTGGCCTGGGGGCCGGGGAGCGTGCCAAGCCTCTTCCAGGGCATGGGTGCCTAGTGGAAAGCGGGGGCAAAGGGGCTCCCCCAACCTCAGACCAATCTTGGTCTGGGGGTGGGGTAGCCCCACCCTTCCCGTTTAGGCCCCACCCCTTCCGGGGTGGCCTGGGGCTACTTAAAAAATGTTTGAAGTGACCCCCAGGCAAAAATTATTGCCCTCCCCTTTGTTCTGTCTGCGGGAAGTAACTGGCAGTGGAAAGTAGTGGCTTTACTCTGCTCGGTGGTTAAAATACGGCAAGCGAGCCATTCCTGTGGATAGAGCAGGTGTACGAATATGCCCTGTGTGCACAGACATGCCACGTAAGTGTGTTTGTGCTGCCACATCTAGATGGTGCGTGGTCCTGCCGCGAGGGCAGGAGACTGGACTTGATGGCCTCTAGGGCTCCCTTCCAGTTCTAGCATTCTATGATTCTGTTTGCTTTTCCAGTCCCTCTGCTGCTCGCCCTGCGTGGGCTGCTGATGGGCTGTGTCTGTGAACTGTTTGGGGAGCTGGGCTCGGAAGCCTGACCCACACTGGGCTGTGTGTACTCTGCAGCCATCCCCCCTCGTTGGGGCATGTGAGATTACTTCTTGGATAGCCACAGTGATAGGTGCAGCAGTTGCTCCCCTTGCCTGCCTGCTCTGGGTCTCACCCCATCCCATCTCCTTTGGGAGGCCCTGGAGGCAGTGCTAGCCCTGCAGTCTTGGCACTAAATGCTCCCCAGAAGGGGGTGGTTGGTCTGGGGCATTCCTATGGGGCCACACACAGCTCATGCGACATGCATGAACCTGGCATTACAGGGGATGAAAATGGGCTTGTACTGTCCATTCAAACACTTCTCTTCTCTTCTCTTCCCTTCCCTTCCCTTCCCTTCCATTCCCTCCCCCCCTCCCCATTTCTGCAACAGCAAATATGGAGGGCACGATCACCATTGTGGGCCTGAAGCCAGAGACAAGCTACGCCATCAGACTGTCCGCCATCAATGGCAAGGGCCTGGGAGAGATCAGTCCGGTGTCTGAGTTCAAGACCCAGCCCGTTCGTAAGTAAAAACCAACCCTTCTTCTGCTCTTTGGTTCTTTCCTTGGCTTTCCCTGGGGGATCCTTGCTGCGCGTGGACAGTTCCTCTTTCTCCTGCAGGCCGTGCTGCACCCTTTGCAGAGTTTACTGAGCTTTTGTGATTTTGCCGGACTCCATCATTCATATTTTCCCTCTTCCAAGGGTGGGATTGGTTTGGGCCACATCCCCATGACTGCAGCAAATGTTCTACTCTCCGGTAGACTTGGGCAGCGGGCTATCGCATGGCATTATAATAAGACAAACAAGCAGCCCATGGAGGAGCAACAGGATATTATCATTGTTTAGGGGCTAGGAGAGGAATTGAAGGGGTGTCAGAGATATTTCCATGAGAATGAGTTTGAAGCTGCAGGAGGGAAGGAAGGTTTTTTCACTGCTCCAGTGTTTGCTCTGTTAAAATGTTCCCCTACCTTTCACCATCTGTCAGTGGGATGCTTCTCAGCAGCCTGGGGCCTCCCCATCTCCATCATGAGCAAACAGCCCTGGTGACAAAATCAGGTTTGATTTGGGGGGGAGGGGTGTTGCAGTGGGAATTCTGCCAGCTGGGAAAAAGGGAAAATGATGACATTCCATGTGCCTGAAGCAGCATACTGGAGCCAGAAGGGAAGAGCCAATGTTTATATAGAGCCCCTCACTCTTTTATCTGATCCCAACCAAGGGCTTAAGATCCTAGGTCAGCCAGAGTTGATTCCTTGTGCTTTACTGCCACACTCCCCCATGGCATTTGATGTGCTGTTCACCCCTATCACAGGTGTGCCTGAATATGTCCACATGTATCTCCCGCTCTCCTGATGCTGCTCAAGCTAGTGACGCTTCACAGACGTGGTCGTGAGCTCAGAGCTGTCTCCTCCATCATGCTCTAGAACACTGCCACTGATCGTTCTGGAGCTCCCGAGAGTTCTGCAGATAGGTCACCGCACCCCTGATCACTCTGGCTGTTGGGTCCAGGAGCACTCAAAGCACAAGCGTTATGGAATAATGCAAGCCTCATGTGCCTAGAGAACCCATTCCCATATGTCAGGCCAGATCTCATGTTACTTCTTACCTTTTGCAGTAATTTCCTGGCTGCTCCCCTCGCCATAGGGTTGCATTGAGTACAGCCCCCGCTGTTAGGAATGTCCAGCTCCATGGTCTCTATTACCTTTTTTTCCATCTCTTTGACATTTTTGTTTTTGGGTGTATCTCTTTTCTTTTTGTCTGTGTTCCATCTGTGGAAAACTGCAGGCATTCCTCATTCACGTAAGTGCCTCTCTGCATCTTTCTTTCTATCCATCCTTGGAATGCTCCCCTAACATGCCATAGCTCTAGCATTTAATTTAGTTTTTTCTCCCTCTCCTTGTCCTTAGGAAGAAGTAGCTGGTACTATCCATTTCCTGATAATACTGATCCTAGAGTAGCCATTCTGCTCTGCTTAATGTGTCTCTGTTGAACGGAGCTCAGAGGCCTTTTCCAGGTCTTATTGCATGCAGTATCAGAGTTGCAGTGATTTTTTCTAGAGATGAAGGCACTGCTGGATCAGCAGCTGCAGAGTGGAGTAGCGGAATGTTTCTTCGTTAGAATTCATTGAGATTTTTCAAGTTTCCGTGAACTTTTGACATTCAGAAAACAAACAGCCAGAAGCATCAACATTTAAGATGATTTTTTTTCAACTTAGAAATTTTCAAAAATTCTTATTTTTTTCCCCAAAAAATTTGGAAGTAAAAGGGGGAACGTTTGGAGAAGACGTTCACAAATACCTTTTTCCTTTTAAAAAGCTCTAAGTAGCACATACAGTCCTCCACCAATTAAATGGATTGCAGCTACTTTCCATTTAGTGCACAAACACATCTCCTCCACCAGCCAAAATCCAAAATTAATGTGAGAAAATTAATTATGGGTTTGGTGGGTCTGTTTATTTGGAACATTCAGGCTTATCACCCAGGCTTAATCAAAAAGTACTCATCACATAACCCATAGTTATTCCTGCCTTTCAGATTAACAGCATGGCAGCAAGGAGATGCCACTTCAGCTGGGTGAGAAGTATAGCAGCAGCTGCTTGTTGTGTTATGATGCCCTCCTCCTGGTGATCTGATCCTGTGGCCAAAATTATAGTGGCAGCCTTTACTGGGATGTTACCATCATGTTTGTGTCTTCAAAAACTTGCCAGCAGATATTGCAGCTCCAGAAAAGTATAATAGTAGATATATATTGTGAAATTCTGACTACACTAAGAGATTGGCCGTTGACTTCAGCAAACCCTGGATTTATCCATAGCATTCTTGAGCTGTGGGTCCTACAGGAAAACCAAAGTTTGGGTAGATCATTCGATAGATCAGTGGGGTTGACTGTCTGATAGCTAGATAGATATGTACAGCCGTAGTCGGATAGAATTTCAGATTGTACCAATTGCAAATAGAATAAGGTCAAAAGGAAGAAATGTCTTAACTGTTGTGATTTTTGGGACACGTGTGCAGTATTTTGGTTACATTGTTTGGAGCCTATAATTTTAGCAGGAGTAATTTATATCTCATATAAAGTGAATCACAGTATTATATCCATCTAGCAATTGGTTTGGCAGCATGTTCTGAATTGGACAACAGCAGTGATATGCCGGGGAGATAAAGACACGGGCATTCAGTTCTATGATGATGAATGTCATAAAGAAAGAAGGTTTAAAAAAGGACTGAATTAGGCAGTAAAAAGGGATCTCAAAAAGTCATGCTTTCAGTCGTAGCTCCAGATATGCCTGCCAAGCCACATGCTCATCATCTGGTGACAATTCTGTGGCTCTTACAGCAGCAGAGTTAGATCACACATGTAATATGGCCTGTTTACACCAGTGTGTTAAAGTCTGGAGTCGTCATCTAAAATTTGGTTTTCTGGACCAAAATATATTTTTCTCCTGTTTGATGGGCATGAGCTGCAGGTGCACTGGTTTGTCAGCTGACACAGGCTGAGACATAGTCCTGCTCATGGAATTTTCACAAGTTAATGTGAACAAATGCACTACCTAGCTCTTTCAGTCTGATTGTGGGAGCAGGTGAAGTTGGAGGAGATGGTGATGAGTGACCAGGCCTGAGGGAGAGATGGGAAAGGATGTGTGGAGATTGCTCCATGTGGGGGAGTAGCAGGAAAGAAGAAGCAAAGTGTAGAACAAGGACAAAGTGGGATGAACTATATGTCAGAGGCTTGGTCAGACCTGCTGTCCAGTGCTCCTGTAGGTCATTGCAGAAACACCCGTGGAAATGATGATGGAGGGCCACAGAGACCATGGTATAGCTTCATAGAGCCTAGGCAAGACAGATTGAACAAAGCCATCTATCCTGTGATTCTATGAACAGAATGGCTGGAATTTGTTATTAGAACCAAGCACTTGAAACTGCACAAAACCTAACCACAATAGTGATTTCACATGCTCTAGCGCCAGGGCCTGACTCTGCCATTTTGATGGTGAGTGGCATGTACTCACCCAGGCCACCCCAGTGTGTCCATTGCAACCACTCTGGGCAAACACCAGATGCCACTTGAATCAGCTGGCAAAGTCCAAGCCCCTGATAAGAAATGAAGATCAGGCTGTGAAACACTCAGTACCGCTAGGGAGCAGAGGAAGATAGAGAAGATACTGGACAAGCTTGCAGCACAGAAGAGTTCTGGAGGGACTGGAACATCATTATTGTGATCTTTCTCTTGTCACTCTTTTCCTACTTGCTCCCATCCCCTTCTCTGCCATCCCACCTTGCCCTAAACCAGACTCAGAGTTGCTCTCCGAGTTTTCAAGATCTGTCACAGCCTTCTCTCAGCCACCTTCTCCTGGCTGCTCTCCCCCACCTGTGGCATTCCACTCACTAGCATCCCCTTCATTGTCAAAAACTCTCTCTCTCCTTCTTGGACGCCTCCATCTTTCAGTCTTTGCTTGCCACTTTCCTTTCCTCTTCAGCTTACCACAGACTCAGGTCTTCACTGTGAATGTGCGTTTGAAGGCGGTTCCATAAGAATACACTATGTTGTATTACCTCCGGGAGCTTTTGAAATGGTTTCATTTGTTCGAGCAACTTATTGAAGATCAGACCAGGAAAAACCCTCTGGAATTTCATAGGCTCATTGCAGGGAGTCAGCAAGGTTTAGAAAGGAATTTCACCCCAGCTTTGCTCTTCTAAATTATGTGGGACTGTTGTGGTGAAGGGAAGCCAAGGGAATGCTGTTGGGTGTATATGTTGCCCTTGGAAAGCATGGTACAGTGCTGCCTCCTCTGGTCTCGGGATGGGGCCTCAGCATACTAAGAGTAACAGAGCTGAGTCTGAAATTGACACTGAAGGCTACAGTCTCATGCTTTTACTCTTGCTGAATAAGACTTCATCAACCTTGTCCATGCTAATACTAACACATAGCACAGGATACGTAAAATACTTAATTACAGTATTTTTAACCCTGCTCCCTCACAATTTCCCCTGGTGACAGAGAAGAAGAGTAGAACCACACCTGACAGATGCTAGCCTCAGTGATTAAAATATTCAGAAATGCCGTATTAATAGTACTGTGTTGCAGCCTTGTTAGTCCCAGGTATTAGCAAGACAGGGTGGGGGAGGTTATATCTTTTTATTGAATCAACTTCTGCTGGTAAGGGAAACGCCTGACGAAGAGCAGTGTAAGCTCAAAAGCTGGTCTCTCTCACCAACAGAAGTTGGTGGTCAGTGAAGGAGAGCTGCATAAGAACCTGAAAAGACTAGATAGACTAGTTCTGACCTCGGTAGAACCACTCGTGGAATAAAGATGGCCTTCCATGTGAGTCAAGATACCAAAATCTGGCCCTCAACAGGAAGGCAGGAAGCAATGGCTACGTATCATGCAGCAGTTTTTCAGACAGAAAAAAAGGCCTGTCAAGAGAATGCTGTAAGACCCTCCCCCTTTTTTGGTATGGGGGGATTGTGTAACTGGTTTGCATGATGAAACTGACATAAGATTTTCAGGCTGGTATATGTTCCTTTAGTTTAAAGCAGCTAAAGAGGAATGTATTTCTCCTGACAAATAAATTATATTGCAACTCTCAATCCTTAGTGGGAATTGAGACAGGAAATGGTCTGTAGACCAGCTCCATTTAAATAGCTGCAGTTCTGAAGATGGATGCTCCAGGAATAGTAGCCAGTGCTCTTTGTCCCTGGAGACCCTTCTGCCATTTTGATAAGTTTGCCTAAGCAAAGAAAATATGCTCTAAATATTCATCATCGTCTCAGTTCATCCTTTGGAAACCATTGAAAACACAATTCATGTGAAACTTAGAGCCTGTTTTCAAACTCTAGGAGCAAACACGTTTATAGATTAACAAAGTTTTTCACTATTTTGTGGTGAGGTTATGAAAATGTATTGGTGGGAAAACAGCCAGCCCTCGTTAACCATGAAAGAAGTGAGACGACAGCACTTTTTAAATGGCTTTTGGTTTGAGGGACAGCTTAGCAATAGTGTTGATGTCCTCAACCATGTCTTTAACTAATGAGTTTAAAGAATTAAAGAACAAAATGAACACTTCTATCTAGTGGGAGAGGCTGGGTCGTATGAAGAGCTTCCAGCAAAGAGTAAGCTTGTGAGCTGTGGAGATGGTGATCAGAGAAGCTTTGCTCCTGTAAATATTTTTGACATCTGAGATCATCACTGATATTCCAAGAACTTTTTGGAGTGGATTGTGGGGGAGGCAGCATAATGTGACATGAATCCCAAGGACAGCCAGTGAACACAGAGCACAGGGGCAGGTTATTACACGGTTATTACACGGATGCCACCCTGACTCCCTTGGAGTCCAATACCATCACAACTCCATGTGGGAAAGCTCATAAAGCAGCAGTAGCCTATGGGCATTCTTGACCAGGTTGCAAGTAGCATCAGGATGACTAACACATATGAGGAAAAGCTGCTTACGGTAGTCAGTTCCAATCTATTCCAAAAGAGTGATCCCTCAACTCATGGACATCGGTGAGACTGAAGACTGTCCAGGGTGCTTAAGCCTACAGGGCTATTTCTAATCCAGACTTTTTTCATTAATCTGGTATTTACTTTTTGAACTCGGAATACTGCAGCTGTGTGGTCAGATCCCTGATGGGGCAATCTGGTGAGCTATGGAATTTTCAAGGAATAAATATGAGTTTGACCATTGGATGCTATTTGATACCCCTTTGCCCACTGGGTTAGCAGTTCCCATCCTGATGCTAATGCATTCTGCATGAACACATCACATCAGGAAAAGTTGATTGTTGTGGCTTAGAATAAAGAGGAGGTGGGGAACATGCTGGTAAATGGGACATGTTCTTAGCCAGCAAGGTGACTTTCTTGACAGGTGTCTGCTGTGTAATATTTGTGTGCATTAATACATTAAACCATTTAGGGCATGTAAGAACTAAGCTTGCCAAGGCCAAAAGCCTAAAATGAATGTATTTGGCCACTGAATTAGGTGCATGCTGTTACAGAAAGCATCAATTATCAGAACTTGTGACTGTGATACAATTAATCAGTGAACAGAACTGGCTGGTTACAAGCACAGGTTTAGACTCTTCAAGGCCCTCCCCCTCTGATCCCAAACCATCTAAACACAGCAAACAAGTTCCACTTTTTTTTTTAAGTATCTGCTATCAAAATGTTGCCAGATGGAAAACAGGCAATCTGCTTGATTAAGAAGATACTGATTGCAGTTTGGAGAGAGTAAGGGGGAATGAAGATTGGAGAGACAGTATTGTTAAGATTTGTCACTAAATCTTTCTTCAGTGATTGAGTTGATAACCTTTAGAATTTAATTGCTTGAATGTTACTTCTTAATTTGCTGCATCGCTGGGGAGTGAGAAAAAGAAAGTAGATAGTCATAAAAAACCACTGAAACAGAAAGCTTTTGCTTTTGTATGACTAATTATATATTATACTTACTATACATTTTAGAAATTAAACTAAAAAGAGTAACTGTTACCATGTATATATGCAGATAAATTCATCTTAACAGTTATCTCATTGTTTGTAGAACTAAATCCATCAAGAATAGATATGAAAGGGCTCAGATGGGTGGATTCAGCATACCATTTGAGGAGTAAGGTCTAGACCAGCGATGGGCAACCTAAGCTAGTGAATGGACCGCATGAGTGGCCATCCTTCATCTCAGTGGTCCACAAGGTTGTCCTAACCAGGACATTCTTCTGGAATAGGGCAGTTTTGCTAACTGCACTTGCGTACCTAGAAATTGTGAGGGTGCCGATTGAACTGTAGCAGCGCTTTGATTGGATGCAGAGACAGCACACAGCTCTCAGTCCGTGTTGTGTGCAATCAGCACACACCTCACTTCACGTGCCCTTGCTTTATGTGTGTGTCACTTTATTAATACTGGTAGGAAAAAAACGATGTGGAGGGAAACCAGTGGAATCTGGCTACCCCGGTATATCTCGAGGTCCACACAAAGAACCCCGATAGGCTACATGCGGTCCACAGGTTGCCCACCACTGGTCTAATCTGACACCGAGACCATAGTATAACTTTTTTCAAGAGTCTTTATGGACATGAATGCTGGAGTTGCATTTTAGTACCAGACAAAACTCTTGTTTCTTGCTTAGAATTCCTGTTTGAATGTCAAGGGGATGCGGTTTTGTAACATCTGCTGTTGTGGTTGTGTGAGATGTTTGTTTTTCTCGCTCATCGTCCGAAGGAAGCAGTTTCTCCCTAACCTTGAGGAAGATGGGGCCCCAGATCATTACTAGTGTAACAGAGCACAGATGGATTATGGTTCTGGAAGGATATCTCTGGATTGGTTTGTCGGTTGTCCCTCTTCCCCCCCCCACTCATTTTTAGTAACCCTCACAACAGTGTTTGAAACAAACATGAGCTGCGTACTTGCCTCACATGTGCTGCTTCATTTCAAGGCCCTTGAGCTTCTTGTTGGAGTGAAGGGGGGACTGAAAGGGGAACTCTAATGCATCGGCCATAATTTAAGAGAACAACGCTTTAATAATCCCAGATCTGTAAGGCGATTAAAGATTACAAATAAATCCAGTTTAAGACAAAAATACAGGGTGCCCATACTTTTCAGTACTTTGTATCTGCAAAGACCCAAGTTCAGGATTCTGCTTCCTTCTAACACTTGGTCACATCCCTCACCCCATAACTAGCGGGTGTCTCTGTCCTGCATTGTCTCTTATCAATGGCATTGACTGTTGCAGGAGTTAATGGGGGCCACATTCTGCTCTCGCTTATATGAGGCATTGGCCATTATCTCCATGGCAATCCATGATTGTTGGTTTGGGCTCATGGCACATGGCTGGAGCTCCTTAATGAGGTAAGTGGTGTTTAGTGGAGATGCACCGGGGAGAGATGAGTGTGCACAGAGGAACACAGGCCTTGCAAGATACAGAGCCTGTCAGTTTCCCTTTAACAGAAGACACAGGGCAGCTTTGTCTTTCATTCTCCCATCCTGATGCACAGACATGTCAAAAAGTCCTTATCCCAAAGGGGATCCTGCCATTTCACTCTTTCCTGTTTTCCTTCCTTTGGCTACATTTAACAAGAATTTCTTCCTCCTTTCACCGTCCTTTCTCTTTCTTTAGCTACTGTTGCTCCTCCCTCCCATTTTGCAGACAGTGAGTATGACAGAAACCTGGGTTTGCTCTGCTGTGCTCTGCATGTGTCTTGCCCAGCTATGGTGCAATCAGCCTAATATTTCTGTTACCTGGGCGAAAACTAAGCCCTCTCCCTAGAAAGACTGCAGTTAGCATAGGCTGAATTCCTAAGCAGCAGACAGGAATGCAAATGGATAGTAAACCTTCCAGCCAGACGGGGAAGAGAATTCAATAGTGAAGTCATTGGGAGTTTTGTCGTGGACTTCACTGGGACCTTTCACCACTAGCATTTTTTATTCCATTCCCATTTTGTGGGAGTATCCTGCAGAGGCTACGTTTCCAGAGCTAATTTTGGCAAAACAGATAGTAAGAGAGCTTAGTATCTTAGCCAGAAAACCAGAATACTCACATGAGCAACAGTTAAAGACGTGTTCCTCCCTAAGCCTGCTGCTAAGGCGCCTCCTTGGGCTGCAGAAGGAAATAATGACTTTCTGGACTGTTTAATTTTAAATCCGCATTGTTAGATTTAGGCTTCTGATCACAAAAGGGTCTCTCCCCTTCTCCCATCCCATGCCTGACTAAGGTCAGCCAGATGGATGCCTGCACGGGAAAGGAGGAGGAATTAAACCCAAGCTTTGCCACAGGCTGGTGTGGCGGTAACTCTAGCTAGGGTGCCCCATGGGGAAGACAATCAGCTCCTTTATTTAAAAAAAAAAATAAGGATCTTACATAGCGTTATAAAAATCAATCCCTCCCAGCTGTGCCCTTTGGCATTTGGAAATGGAGTCTTGTTTTGCTTTGGGTCCACTGAGTCTAGCGATCCGTGCTGGATTCAGAGTGATGCTGGCGTTCATGTTTGTGTGGTTTGACTTTCCTCTCTGGTGTGCAGTGCTGAGTGCTCTTCCTAACATTTTAAGGAGCTTTGAATCTGTTATTCCTCAAAGATGCTGCCTGTGTGATACTCACTGCTTCCTATAAGTCAGGTCTTTTTTGTTTTTGTTTGGGTTGGGGTTTTTTTTGAGCGTGAACGTGATCTCTGCCCATTGGACCTGATCTCTTTCAAGTCAGTCTCAATTCCCAGTAAGGCCATTGTTTAGAAAATATAAAAAAGGGGGGGGATGTGAACATGCAGCAGAGGAGCACGGAGAAGCATGCAGGTAGTAACACAAATAACAGAAGGCAGGCCATGTTCTGTTAGAGCTGAGTGGCTCATGTACCTGTTAGTTTGTGCTACTGCTGCTTGCTGATGTGGGGCCATACTTTGGTACAGTGAGAGGCAAGGCTGGAGGTTTGCCTGTAGGCTTCCTGATGACGCTTTGCTGCAGAGGTGTGCAAAAGTTGACTTTCAAACCCTGAAAATCAGGCTGAGGCCGTTAAGAGGTTTGTGTTGCTCCTGAACTTGCTGGCACGGGTATTGTTGAGAACAGGAGTCCAGCAGCAGTCCATAAGGGCCTAGGCAGAGAATACCCACCCACATTGGATGGGATAACAAATACGGAAGGGATAAAAAGTCTTTTCTTGGAGGCAAAAAGGGGGTGTGGAAGAATCGTCTCAGCGGGGCAGGCTTATCTCATAATTTTCCACTTCGGGGTCTTTTTGCATTTTCCTCTGGAGCCGCAGTCTTGGCCAGTCTCACGGACAGCATCCTGCGCTGGAGGGGGTTTTTGGCAATTGTTCTGTGGGTCTAGCCAGAGCCAAGCGTAGGATGAACTGGGCTGGGTTTCAGAGAATCTCAGAGAGTTATTGTTTTGGGTTGAAAACGTGTGAAACTGCAGCAGCTTTGTGTAGCGCCTTTGAGATTCAGTTTGGGCTCAGAACTCTGGGGCTGGAAGCACCCCTGGGAACAAAGCCCTTGGAAGGGTCTGCTGGAGTCCCTGCCATCGCTGAGAGCCTCACAGCTGCATTCACAACCATCCTGCTCTGAAGACAGGGAAGAGACCCTGGTTTGTGGGTGGAATTTAGATGTTGCAAGGGGGGAGGGGGGGAATCCTAGCACAATGCACCGTTCATAGAAACCTTAATCTAATATTTATAAATGTTGGGCATGTATAGTGTTCAGCCCGGCCTGTCTCCTCCTCATTAGGCATCATTTCATCTAATCTCTCCCCTCCTCCTGATTTTTATTTTCATGCTGTATTTCACCTTTACAAGTCCTGTCCTATCCTTCGTGTTTCCATAGCAACCCAGGCTCCTACCAGATCCGAAAGCACAGAGCAGATGAGTGAGTAGATGGGAAGTGCTCCCCCTTGGTTCTGAGTGGTGGTTGCTGCCATATAGATCTTCCATCAGCAGCAATTAAAACACATGCCTTGTTACGCTGATGTCTTTTAAGGCTGAAGTTACAATCTGGCATTGATGGATGTGTGAGCATGCAGGCATTCAGGCGGGTGAGCATGCAGGCGATCCCACCCGATCCCAAGCATGTGTTGGAAGTTGCTAACACAGGGTTCATGAGAAGCATGAGGAGTTTCAGACTCTTAAAAACAGCAGACGGTGTTAACTAACATTTTATGAGCATTTCCACTCGCTCTCCAAAGGATCATTTTCCCTTGGGTTTGAGGGAAGTCCAGTGAGAACTGAAATGGGGGGGGTGATGATGAATGAAGATGAGAATGAAGAGGTAGATTGGGGATGCTATATGCCATCATTCCTCTGGGTGTTTTTCCTGCACATCCACACTGAAGGCATTGGTTACACCCAGAACAGCACCACCGCCCAGAGACCAGGAGACAGACTATCAGCTGTTTGCAAATAGAACAGTAGGGAAGCAGCTGTTGGAACAATTTTTCTCACAGTGCGTTCTTCCTGGCAAAAGGTGAAGGGAGCGCAGGGAGGTAGGAACACTTCCTCGTCAGGAGGGCGGAGATACGCCCGATGGATCAGATACATGACCTGTATCACCCTTGGTAGCCAAGCACCTGCAGATTATTAGAGGATTTTATCCTACAAGAGAGGGGAATACTATCCCCATTTTGAGGGGAACTGAGGCACAAGCTCAATTAAACAGCTGGCCCAAGATCAGACTATAGCTGAGCTGGAAATCCAACTCTGGTTTCCTGAATTCCCACTTAGTGTCCTAGCCACCAGACCGTTCTGCCTCATGGGCCTAGGGGTTAGCTCACATACCACAGTGAGGTAGCTGAGCAGAATAACAAACAGCTTAAAAGTACAACAGCATTCATTGATTTGTAGACCAAAAAAAAAAAAAAGGTTTTACTGCTCAGTGTCTGGCATAAGGGTAAGTAGCACACAGGCCACTTCCCTGAACAGGGATGCCGGATACATTTTGTAAAACTCATGTCTGCAGAAGCTCTGTGGCATTGCACATTCCATAACAATCCAGGCAAATATTTGCAATACAGTCTGGAGAGATGGGGCAAGGCAGTTAGGGAAAACATTAGCGATAGACTCAGCAAACACTGAAATCTCAGGCCGATCGGTGCTAGCTTGCTTTGGTTTTCAGTAATACTATGTGTGTCTGTTTGCCTGAGATGAAGCGGCGTTTATTTGCAGTGGTTTGGAAGCCATGAAGCAGATACACTAAAAGCATGAAACACACTTCTTTTTTAAGGGAGGTTGGAAGGATGTCGAGTCCAAAACTGCAAGAAGGGAAAAAACATGCTCTGTATCACTGGCCCTGTCTTTGGTCTTGCATATAAGATGAAATAGCCTTAAATCTGCCAGTCAACACAGTTAACAGTTTCTTCCTCTCAGTATATTTCTTGTGCGTGTAATATGCAGAATTCTAATTTCTAATGCTTTTAAAGTGGGAGTGGTTCCATTTTGCAGAAGAGTACTGTATTTTTTTATTCTGCTCACACCGTTTCCAAGGGGTTTTTTGGAGGGGTGATAAGTGGTGCTACTAACGCACATTTTTTTTCTTGCAGGAAGCAAAGAGTTGATTGCAGCCTTTCCCTAATTTCTGGACTTGGATGTGGTCAGGAGATAGAATTTTCTGGCAGAAATGCAAAATCTTTTAGTATTTCTGAATAGAAACATGGCTTGTTTCACCTCAAGGAAGCTAAATGTTAGTGTGGGTTGGACATTTTTCATTAAAAAAAAAAGATAAATATAAAAGTCCGTTTTTTAGTGTGAAAGGGAGTTCAGTTTTTTACATGTTTGTAAAATCCTGCCTCCTGCTGCCTGGTTGTCATTAGTTTATTCAGCACATTTATGTAAATAGTAGAGGCATTTGCTTCCATGGTAAGTTGTTCTACAGCATGTTAATGGGCTGTATTCATAGACCGAAAAAACCCACCTTGGCAACAGCCAAACATGCCAGAGGCTTTGCATTAATGTATTACTGTTAAAGCTGGTACAGCAGCTCAGGTGTTTTCCAGACAGAGACTGGGTGAAATTAAAGGCCAACAAATTATGAGAATAGCTACTTAACATCACTAGTATTAAAAGCAGAAGAGAAAAATGAACAGTGGGCCTTCTCCAGAGCCCCCTGAAGTTACTAGGATGTTTGCCATTGACTGCAAATGGATTTTGAATCAGGTCAAATATTTTGGAGTTTGTTTTGTGCGGGATATGTAACATATTGGGGGAGATTTTCAAAATCATCTAAGGGATTCAAGAGCACATCTCCACTGGACTTTTAATTCTTAAGGGCATATCTGCCCTATAGTATCTCATCTGGTGGTTTTACCCTTCTGTTACCTTCATCACAGTCACTTGCACTAGTTGCAGTCCATAGGAATAATGGGGTGAAATCAGTGTGAATTAGAAACTGCCCTACAACTACGGAATTCTCTTCTAGAAGAGCTGAGAATGACAACTAAGCATGCCACCTTCAGGCTGCATTGCAAGACCCATCAATGTGCCATCATATCACACACACATGAGATGATGAGGGCTGAAGACCCCATCATTGAAAATACTTTCCCCTTTGGACAGTCAGTTTGCTCTGTTCCATCCTGCATGATGCAGCCATGGCTATAGTCACCTGTTTATCCATGGCCTCAAGATTTTTGCTATATACTCTACCTGGAAGTGAGAGCGCAGACTCCAAAAGAATTTCATCTGGTGCGTAACACAACAGCCATGGCTGGAGCAACCATCCAGTGTTTTGAGCACGTGGTAGACAGCCCACCAAGTACATGATGAAGGTCACAGTTCTAGCCTTCGAGTAAAATTTTCAGAAATGCTTAAGTGACATAGGATCCTGCATCCCCTTAGCTTTCAATAAGACTTAGGCTCCCAAGACTTCTAGGCACTTTAAAAAATATATTTTTGAATAAAGATCTCACTAAGCAGGTGAGATCTCTGAAGGTGATACCACAGGGAATTTGGAAACATACCTTCTGCAGCAGCTGTCCTATAGCCCTTAAACTCCCTTCCAGAAGAACCAGCAGTGACCATTAATCTCCCCACCTTCTTTGTGAAATTTAAAACCTGTGAATTTATCATAATAATTAATTCATGAACTTACAATTTGAAAGCAAAATATCTTCCTTCTGAAGGCAGGCAGGGAAGATATATTTCTATGGGCAGTTGCAGTCTGCTCGCTTGGATTTCTGTTACTGTGAGCCTGGCATACTTGCATAGAAAACCTAACATTTTTTTATAATTATCTTCTTTTTCTAAGTACTGCTCTTTGCCTAAATAGTAACATGGCATGTCTTGCCAAGTAATAGCACCGAGAAGACCGATGGATTGATTCTCAGTTATACTAAGGCTACACTACAGAGCGTAGTGTGGGAATCACTGCCTAGTATAAGAGATAAACACTTTAATGCAGGCAGTAAAGTTTAAAGGGAACAGTAATTTGGGCAGAGGGGAACCCAGAATAGGTTTCATGTCCTCCTGTCCTGCATTCCCTCTCTGCACAATCTGTTCACTTGCCCTTCTCCATTGTCCAATGTCCATATCTTCTTTGTGCCATACCTGTCATTAACTTTCAGTGCAAACCAATTCTGCCGCACCTCATTGATGGACTGCGCCATATCATATTATCACTTGGATTTTTGCAGTATGATTTATCTTTTGATGAATCTTTAGGTTGGTTTTCTTAAGTGTGGCTTATGCTCTTTCAGAGTTGATTGCTGGAGTTAGCAAATCACGGTTGCATTTTAATGATTAGCAACCTCAGCATCAGAAATAAACAAGTAGATTTTTCTTCTCCATTATTATTAATAATGATTTTTGTTCCTACAGAAACGGATGCTCCATTGATATGAGAAGCCAAGGTCCATCCTTGCTAAACCATTGGCGATAACTGTTTCTGTTTCTTCTCTTGTGCCTGGGTTGTTTCTGAATAACATGTCTTTCCTTTTTCTTTTCAACAGTCTTGTGGATTCCTTCTGCTGTCCAAGCTTGAGGACAACGGTCCTTCACTTCAATAATGTTTATTCGCTCCCTGACTTGGCATTAATAAGCAGTGATGCAGCTGTGCCTAACCCTTACTGGTGTCATAACCCAGTGCTTTCTCTGGTTTAATATTCTTATATTTCCAGGCAATTTTACTGTCTCCCCAATGTTTCTTATATATACTGGTTAATTTTAATTTTGTTTATATTTTATTTCTTCTGTAATTCTGTTGTTGATTTTCCCTTGCCCATTGTTTACATCAGTTTTTTAATTTTTTGTATTTTCCATGTGACCTCCTCCACTTTCCTTTCAACCAATCATGTGCGTGCGTATCATGTGACTTTGTCATGTGGCTTGCATGGTGCTGATGATGTCGTCCACGCTGGTGAACAGAAGGTAAAAAATTTTGTTCTGATTGGTTGACTAGATCTGTGGGGAATTAAAAACACCCCTGCAAATAGGGACCTCTAAATTCCATTGCTCAAAATTTCTTCTGTAAACTTTTTGGAGAGATTGCTCACCACCTGTTATCTGCATGTGAAGAACTAAAAGCCAACCATTTACGCTGAGCTGGAAAGATAGCTTTATATGCAGAAAACCTATGGCTTAATCTTTTGATTCATTCAGTGCGTGAACACAACAGAATCAGCTGTCTGGGACACTGTAACCTTTGGAAGACTACTCTGGGTGAAATCCTAGCCCTATTGAAGTTAGTGGCAAAATTCCCATTGTTTTCAGTGGGGACGGGCTTTGGGCCTCTGAATTTTACTTAATACTTGTATGAAAATATGGGCCAGATCCTCAGCTAGTGTAAAGCAGCATATTTCATATGACTGTTGCAACATTTTGTTGACTTTTTTCTTCGTGAATACAATTCTGATAATGATTTTAGTCAGAGGGTCCTTAATTTTTTTAGCCCATGAAAAGGCACAAAATAAAAATCCTATGACCCTCCCCCCGAAAGCTAATCATATGTAAACATAAGACATACATTTCTCTTATCATGAGCAAAGCATAAATGTGCCAAGAGTGGAAACTGTTTTTATAAACATATATATGTATATTGATACACACACAGTACATAATCAGCGCCCAAGCTTTAATTTTTTTTACATCAGAAGTAATGCCATTGATGCTGTATTTTGCTAGTCATCACCTGCCAACGTACAGTATCCTCCCTATGCAGTATCTGTCACAGCCAGGAAAGAGCATTAATCTGGATCAGAAGTCATTTAACATTTACAGCAAGTGGTGGTTTCCAGGAAATCAGGAAGCAAACAATTGATCCTTGCAGTTAAGAAGATACAATTATTTTCTAATTAAAGCTCTTGGCAGCAAGTAAAGAATTAATTGAATATTGTGATTGTTGCAACCTCACTTAACACTCCATGCACACTGTAAAGAGAGGGGGGGAAAACCCCGCTTTTCTGCTTCCCAGGTAAAGCAAACACATTGTTTGGAAACTCACAAAGCAATTGGCTCTTTACTCATTAACTAAATCATTTTAGCGTTTTGGAACATTGCCAGGAAAGCATTTGGGCTGGGGTTTTACTAGGAAACCAAACTAACACCAGTAACCTTACCACATGCATGGAAGTGGTCCCTTCCTTCCCTCAACGCCCCAAGCCCCTCATCCCTCTCTGAAAGCTGATTGGGCGACATTCATGAGGAATGAAGATTTGGCTGTCTCGTTTTGCATGTCTTTTTGTTCTTGTTTGGTTTTTTGTTTGCTTCTCTCGTGCGTGTTATGAAGCCTTCCTTGGTATTCTCTTTCTCTCAGCCCCAGTGTACTTTCTGCTGACGACTTGGATTGTGTCGCTGTGTCTGCTCTCTGTTTCAAATTGTGGCAGCCGTTGTCACAATTTAGTCCCATTTACATGGTGGCTCAGGGATAAGGAAGTGAGGTGCTCCTCTGATGACATTTTGAAAAATAATAAAATAGGGAACTGGATTGTAATTGTGTATGCAAAGGAAAAAAAAGATGCTGAATCTCGCATTAGTGCTGGAGGGCCGGGTGTTTTGATTGTTGATACTGGGTGCCACAGCTTTATGGTGCCCAAACAGAGTTGTCTTAAAGGGCCTTGCTCTTCAGAGGGCAGTTACTCAGCATATTCTGAAAATCAGATCCATTTGAGGTGGAGCACTAAGCTGGGACTCAGGAGATCTGTGTTCTGTTCCTGCTGTGGCCAGCGGTGTGACCTCAGGTAAGTCATGTCCCTTCCCCATGCCTCAGGTTCCTCATCCCAACAAAAGGGGGGAAAGGATAACTACCTCCTTTGGTAAAGCAAGTGGAAATCTACTGATGAAAAGAGTTATATAAAAGCTAGGGATTGTTCACAGTGTCCTAGAGTCACTTATCTTTTCTACAAACCCAGACGATGCGAGTCCCATGTGAGCTCAAACAAAAGGCCAGCCTCTTTAACACTGATACCAGGAAATATTTTTTGCAGCTTTGGGATTCGCTGCAGCCAGATGTGACCAACACTAACAATTTAGCAAGAAGAATTCAAAAATGACATGACTAGGAATGATATAGCACTACACTGGCTGACTATAAAAGCTAAGACTGAACCATTATGCTTCATGATGCTGCAAACGATCACCAAAATCAAAGTAGAAAATGTCCCCTAAGCGCATGTGTATTCCTATAGAATTGGCCGGATGCATTTCAAACATCAGGTGCAGGCCCGTGGGGGAAGTAGGAAACCAGCATGTTGCTACAGCAGTGGACCGTTCTGCTATGGTGGTGCCAGGAGTAAGTAATGCAGTGGTTTCACTTTAGAAATGAATGCTTTTTCGGCCATTCTTAGCAGAGGCAAGCATTGGTGGTTCTCCTTCCAAAAGTTGCAGGCCTGGAAGCTGGAAGAAGTGTTGCAGGGGAGCTTTAAGTGAATGCCCTAGATGCCCATACTGTGACGTAGTTTCCTCTTACCAGTCTTGTTGTGCAATGGCAGGATGAAATGCTTAGAATACCCCCCCAGGGTATTAGGTGCCTGGAAGCTACTGGGCTTCCCCAGGGCTACCCAAGCTCTTCTCCCATTCAGCTGAGGAGAGAGCAATCCGCTGGAAATAGGACAAGCCCTGAGGAGGAGAACAGGCATTGTATCCATTCTGCAACTAGTAGTTCATCCTCACAGTTAAAGCATTTCCTAGCTTGCTTCCAGTTCTGCTGCATGGAGTGGACATCAGGGGGCAAATGCAGGCCTGGGATAAGCCTGCCTCTCTCCAGTGAAGCCAGCAGAGTAGCTGAGACTGAATTTAGACCTGTATGTGTCACGCACCTGGATGAAATCTGCCCTTGTAGGGCAGTGGTCACCAACCAGTCGATCGGGATCTACTGGTAGATCTTGGAGCCTCTGATAGGTGATCTTGACAGGTTTGGCCAAGAGGCTATCAAATGCTGACACTTCAGCTGCCCCTCCCCACACTGCTGGTCATCTCCTGCCCTTTGCCTTGGAATTCCCCCCCCACACACACCCGCGCTTGCTGTGCAGAGCAGGGAAGGGAGAGGTGGGGGCGCTGATGTCAGGGTGCCCCCCTCTCCCACTCTGTATCCTATCTCCACAGAATGGAGGAGGACACAACAGGACTTGGGATGGAGTTTGCTGGCTGCTTTTGAGCGTGGTGCAGGGCCAGGGCAGGGGTGAGCCTGCCTTACCCCATTGCACCACCTGTGGTAAGCAGTGTCCAGCTGGAGCCTGCATCCTGAACCCCTACCCCAGTCATAAACCCCCTCCTACACACCAAGTCCCTGTCCAAGCCCTGAACCCCCCCGAGACCCAAACTCCCTTACAGAGCCTTACACTGAAGCCCCTCCTGCAGCCCAACTCCCTGCCTCAGGCTCAGCACCTCACATTCCAAATCCCTTAACCCAAGACCAGAGCCTGCACCCCAACCCACTCCCCTGCCTGATGAAAGGAAGGTTGGGGGAGGGAGGAAGAATGGAGTGAGCAGGGGTGGGGCCTCAGAGAAGAGGCACGAAGGAGGAGGGGCAAAGGTATTTGGGTTTGAGAGAGATCCTGAATTGCACTTAAATTCAAAAAAGTGATCTCGTGCTTAAAAAGGTTGGAGACCACTGTTTTAGGGAATTAAGCACAGGGATCTTGGAAATTACCCACCCTAACATTTGCATGGCTGGTACTCCAGCCTCTAGGCTGAAAAAAAGGTTGCTGTCCCCACATTTGTCCTCTGGAGCTATGGAATCTGTGTGGACACAGAGGTCTTGTCTCATGGTTTATCTTTAGAGACAGCACAGAATTCATTCCTGTCCTGCAGCACCACTCCATCGCCCCTATATAATCTTCCCAGCTTGTCATTCCTTCTGCATTGAAATGAATTTCCTCCCAGAGCAGATTGTGTTTGTAAATTAATTATACGGAGCAAGTCTAACAAGCTTGATACTGTATTAGAATCAGTCCCTTGAGGAATTTTCTTAAACTGGCTCATAGAGTCATTATAAGGGGGGTTTCAACAAGCAGCCCAAAATGCAGAGTTTCTGAAGTATCTATGGGAGCCACAATGTAAATGGGCACATGACTGGCATGTATATAAACCACCCCTCTAACACACCTTTGCTTGCCAACCCTCTTTGTGTAGATGAGACGCATGTCCTGAGCATGAGTTCTTTCTAATCTTATAATGACCTTTTCTCTTCAGCTACTGACACTCTGACTCATAATAGGATTGCTGGTTCTGCCGGACTAAAGTCTTTACACTAAACTTCTTCCTTTTTTGGTCGGAACATTGTACTAACACCCTTTTATTTTACAGCCCCTCTGTATGGATTACACCTGCTTCTTTGAGACAAATATATAAATAAATAAATATGTGGATAGAAATATGAATATTTTTCACACTGGTTTGTGCCATTGTGATCCTTTGGTTTCAGACATGATGTTGACAGTCATGGGTCATAGACTGTAAGTACTTACCTGGGAAGAACATTTCTGGTGGTAGATGGCTCCTGAGCCTAGGGGAAAAAAGACATGACAAGATCCAGTGGCTGGAAGCAGAAGCTAGACAAATTCAGTGGGAAATAATTTTAATAGGAAGGTAGTTAACTGTTGGAACAGCTTCCGAATGGATATGTTGGCTGCTCCGTCACTTGAAGTCTTAAACCAAATCTTTCTAAGAAATGGTTTTTAAATCCAACACAAGTTGTCGGGCTTAATGCAGGAATCACTGAGTGAAACTCTCCTGACCTGTGTTTTACAGGAGGTCAGTCTAGATGGTCCCTTCTGGCCTTCCAATCTGTTCATTTATGGATGATTGTCTCTCCATTGGTGAGGTTATGGTGGGAGGGAGTAACATGAAGCGTGGTTCTGGTATTATCCCTAGTGTTAGCTTCCTACTGGTCCATTAATCAAGTTTGCCAAAGATGCAGCAGTATGAGGAGAGGGCTAATTGATATTTCAGTCATGCCTAAATGGCTCCGTGTCCAGCATAGTAAGTAGCGATCAGTGCCCCTAATTGTTGTTAAATCCAGTTGCTAGTCTGGAAAAGCATTTAAATTCCCTTTAAATAACAGACTGGTTGTGCAGGACATTTGTTTCAGTCTTGGTTAATTATTGGTTAATATCTTGGTGCCGTTATTACAGGACTAGCTTCCTCAACTTGAATCAACTCCATTGTGACAAGTAATAACCTTCCTGGTTATATTTCCCTTCAGGACTGGGGAAGAAGGAAAAAAGAATTGATCAGTTAAGCTGTTAGTGTTTTCAGAATGCCCAGGAGAAGTAACTCAGTATATATTTGCTGTCCAGTCTGTGAGCACTGATTTGTTTCCCTTTAATTTGCACTCTGTAATGGCATTCACTCTCCAAGCCCTAATAATTCCCGGAGAAACCGAAGCCGAAATGAGATTTGTAAACATACAGTCTCAGGAAATTGGCAGCAAAAATGATGATAAACTTCTTTGATTAAAATCTAGGACAGTGTTTCTTAAACTTTTTAAGACGGAGGAACACCAAACAATATTTTATTTTATTAGGAACACCAAGGACTTTTTGTTCAGGAAAAAAAAAAGAGGCTGGGGAAAAGTTATTGAGCAAAAAGAAAAATAGGGTCGGGGGAAAGTTATTGATCCAGAAAAAAGGGTTGGGGGGGAAGTTATTGAGGGGGGAGGAAAAAAAGTCACCTGTCCCTTTAAGGATAGCCATTTTGAACTCTGTTGTTCTCCGCGACACACCTCCGACTGCCTCGCAGCACACCGATGTGCCACAGAATACAGTTTAAGAAACACTGATCTAGGTGGCCACTTTGGTAATCAGTTAATCAAATCCTGTCCTTTTCTCCGATAGTTGCGTAACTAGCAGTAGTGCAAGAGGCATAAGGCAGCACTTGTGCTGTACAGCAGGAAAAATCCCGAGCATCTCACTCTAGAAGAGTTTAAAAAATGTGGACCAGTGATCTAGTGACAGCTCCGTGCATGACCATCTAACTAAGCGAGGGCCCCTCTTGGCTGGTGAAAAATATCTGAATCAAAATCCAAATGGATAAACATGAGAATGTAGGGTGAGCTCTTCCCATTGATGGACATCCTGAAAATTTGTGGTGGCAGGCTACAGTTAAACACCAAAGTGCATTTTTTATCCTAATAAAGCTTATAGGCTTATTAACCCTCATGTGTTTTGGGGTTGTGTAACAGAACAACGCCTGAGAAGTAAAGTATAGATCAGAATTTCCTCTCTGGCTGTTGGATCAGACTCCTCGGTCAAAAACATTATGTCTTTCATGCCTCAGCCGTGTCGTTATTTGAATTTGACCCTGTGCCCAATGGCAGCACTTCTGTTAGCTTCAGAGTTGTGGGATCAGGTTTTTTATGAAGATCTTAAAATAACATTTTGCCACAATTTGATGTGCCTGTCATTCTCTACTCAAGAGAGGCCCACGGTTGGCACACTTAGGGAGTGTTGCACATTGAGTTGGAGGTGCAGAGTTGTGCCAGGCTCAGATCTGGAATTGCAGGGATGCTGCAAGTCAGGATTGAGATGCACTGGAAGAGCGGTGTGTGAGAACCGACTGTCTCTAGTACATACTGTCTGTTCTCAATCCCTTGTGGTTGGCATTAGAACACGCTCAAATACTGATATGAAAAAAGGGTTCTACATTTGTATAATTATAGTGGACAGATGCTTTTTCTAATGATTAGATAAAATATCTGCAAGAATTGAATTAGGGCTCCAAGAGGAGATCAGATGATAGAGTATAATTAATCCTAGGAATTTTCTGGGAGTCCTGCCTGTTAACTGCAGCTGAATTGTAAACTTTAATTTACAAATAATTATAGCATTGGTTTTGCTAAAATTATCCATAATGAAGTCAGTGTATCTTTCTGAGAAATAGGAGCATGTGGGAAATCTATAAATAATTTCAGCTATTAAAACATGGTTGGTGAAACCATAATAGTTTTCATGGCTCTTTACATACCCTGGTATTCTAAACCTGGGATTAGCACTACATGCACATGCACATCTTCATTGTCATTAATTAATGGAAGACCCAATGTGAATTACCTTTGAGTTTATGAATAATAAAGAATCTAGATTAATGCCTTTGTTCATTTATGTTGACAGCTATAACTTATTTTCCATTATTTTTAACACCACTTTGTAATGTACAAATAGCAAATGCAGTGTAGTATATTTTGCAGAGGTAATGGAAGTCTGAATAATACAAGGCCTTACAGCTGCCTTCTACTATTAAATCTTTGCTAAGAAAAGAGAAGAGAACGGCTTTTCCGAGTATGAATTATATGGTGTGTACATTAGTAATGACTGGAGGTACCATATCAACCATACTGATGTCAAGGGAAAGACTTTTTTTTCCCCTCATTGGGTTTACATCAGGCATTTTTTGAGACTTTGCTGTTTAGTGTTATAGGCCTTCGTTTTTAGGTTGCTTTCTGGTATTTTTCTTTTCTTTTATTCATCTTGTAAATTAATCTCGGTCATAAGTATCCAAAATAATTTAATGTAGGCAATAGCCCAGATTCTGTCTAAACCAACTGAGGATGCATCAGGGAGGAATATTGATCCAATGGGTTTTAACATGAATATAGCAGTTTCCTAAACCTAGAGTAAACAGTAACTGTAAGGAGCATCACATTTTTAGACCTTACTATGGCATTGCTCTGTGAATAGCCGACATGGGCTGAAATACTGCAGAGCTGTTAAATTCAAAGGTACGTTACCAGGAGCAAATGGCAAAGCAGATGTGAGTCAATTTGCACCAAAAAGATGGCGTACCGGGTGCTAAGAGGGTTTTTATTGATTTAATCTTCCATCATTGTGCTCTCATGGCTGGCAGGCAAATTCAGGGAGGCAGTATGGAATCGGAGACTGGTGTGGCAAAGATAGCAAGCCAACATTTGGATGTGGGCTTGAGGTGGCAAGGGAAGTGTGAGGGCTATCAGTGTAATATATTGTGGCCCAGTATCTTTAAAAGAGAGATGATTTCTAGTAGCGAACATCCTGTAGCCTTAAGTGAAGTAATATTTAAACTAGGGCTGTCAAGCAATTTTTAAAAAGTAATTGTGAGTAATCATGTCACTTAGAAATTAATTGCAATGTTTAATAATAATAGAATATGATTTATTTAAGTATATTTGGATGTTTCCTACATTTATATATATATTGATTTCAATGCAGAATACAAAGTGGACAGTGCTCACTTTATTTTTTATTATAAATATTTGCACTGTAAAAAACAATAAAATAGTGTTTTTCAGTTCTCCCATTACAAGTACTATGATGCACTCTCTTTATCATAAAAGTTGAACTTAAAACTATAGAATTATGTACCTAAAATAACTACATTCCAAAATAAAGCAGTATAAAACTAGAAGTCCATTCAGGCCTACTTCTTGTTCAGCCAATCGCTCAGGCAAACAAGTTTGATTACATTTGCAGGAGATAATGCTGCTGCCCACTTCTTGTTTACGTTACCTGAAAATGAGAACAGGCATTCCCGTGACACTCTTATAGTTGGCATCACAAGATATTTAGATGTGCTAAAGACTTGTATGTCCCTTTATGCTTCAGCCACCATTCCAGAAGACATGCATCCATGCTGATGGCAGGTTCTGCTCGAATAACAATCCAAAGCAGTGTGGACCAGAGCATGTTCCTTTTCATCATCTCAATCAGATGTCACCAGCAGAACGTTGATTTTCTTTTTTGATGGTTTGGGGTCTGTGTTTTCTGCATTGAAATGTTGCTGTTTCAAAGACATCTGAAAGCATGCTTCACATCTCATCCCCCTCAGATTTTGGAAGGCACTTCAAAGGCTTAAACCTTGGATCGAGCACTGTAACTATTTTTAGAAATCTCACACTGGTACCTTCCTTGTGTTTTGCCAAATGTGCAGTTAAAGTGTTCTTAAAACAAACAGTATGTGCTGGGTCATCATCTGAGACCGCTGGAACATGAAATATATAGCAGAATGCAGGTAAAACAGCAGGAGACATACAATTCTCTTCCAAAGAGTTCTGTCACACATTTAATTTCTGCATTATATTTTTAATGAGCCTCATCAGCATGGAAGCATGTCCTCTGGAATGGAGGCAGAAGCATGAAAGGGCATATAAATGTTTAGCATAACTGGCACATCAATACCTTGCAACACTGGTTACAAAAGTGCCATGTAAACTTCTGTTCTCACTTTCAGGTGACACTGTAAACAAGAAGCGGGCAGCATTATCTCCTGCAATTGTAACCAAACTTGTTTGTCTGAGCAATTGGCTGAACAAGAAGTAGAACTGAGTGGACTTTGAAGGCTCTAAGTTTTACATTGTTTTGGTTTTGAGTGCAGTTATGTAAAAAAAAAAAATCTACATTTGTAAGTTACACTTTGACAAGAAAGGAATTGTACTACAGTACTTGCATGAGGTGAACTGAAAAATATTATTTTGTCATCTTTACAGTGTAAATATTTGTAATAAAAATAATAAAAAGTGAGCAGTGTACACTTTTGTATTCTGTATTGTAATTGAAATGAATATATTTGATAATGTAGAAAAGCATCCAAAAATAGTTAATACATTTCAGTTGGTCTATTATTGTTTAATGCTGCAATTAAAACTGTGATTAATCACAATTAATTATTTAAATTGTGATTAATTTTTTAGTTAATTGCATAAATTAACTGTGATTTATTGACAGCCCTAATTTAAATAATTCACATCAGGAAAAAGATGTTCCAAAGACAAGTCCGCTACTCCAGTCCTGTTCTAAAGCAGAATTCCTGTGTGTATTACACCTATCTAGCTGCCTCTTGCCTCTGTTTCCCAGAAGGGGCAACGGGATGGATCACTTGATGATTCCCTGTTCTGTTCACTCATTCTAGTGCACCTGTCAGAAGACTAGATGGGCTAGATGGACCTTTGGGCTGACCCAGGATGGTCGTTCTTCATGGAAATAAACACTTGCATCTTAGAATCATAGAAGCTTAGGGTTGGAAGAAACTTCAGGAGGCCATCCAGTCCAGTCCCTTGCCTCTGATGCAGGACCTACCCCAACTAAATCATCCCAGTCAGGGCTTTGTCAATCCATACCTTGAAATCCTCCAAAGATGGAGATTCCACCACTTGCCTAGGTAACCCATTCCAATGCTTCACCACCCTCCAAATTAACTAATTTTTCCTTATATTTAACCTAGACCTCCCCCACTTCAACTTGTGATGTCATGGCTGTTCTTACGTAAATACTTATATGGCTCCCTCCTTCATAGTATCCAGGCGACTCACATTTATGCATTAATGCTCACAAGACCTCAAGGCGAGAACAATTTTACAGGGCTGAGGCAAAGAGAGACCAATTGACTTGCCGAGGGTCACTCAGGAAGTTTGGCAGAGTGAGAAACTGATCCCAGTTCTCTCAAAATATAGGCAAGTTCCCTACCCAATGGCCTGTTCTCCTCCTTGTCCAAGGTCTCTGCATCACGCGATCTGCAGATTTGAGATCACATAATAAGAATGGCTATACTGGGTCAGACCAAAGGTCCATCTAGCCCCATATCCTGTCTTCTGATAGGTGCACCAGAGGGAATGAACAGAACAGGTGGCCAATGCCAGATGCCCCAGAGGGATTGAACAGAACAGGTAATCATCAAGTGATCCCTCCCCTGTCACCCATTTCCAGCCAAACAGAAGCCAGGGACACCATTCCTACCCATCCTGGCTAATAGCCATTGTTGGACCTAACCTCCATGAATGCATCTAGTTCTTTACATTCATTATTCTGCAGATGCAGATAGGCAAAGCACTAAGGTGCCCACCACCCACTGAAAACCTGCTTGAGGAGTGACTCCAGAGTAAATTGCTAGTTTACTGGACATGGTTTTTGTCCCCCGGCCCCAAGTTCCAGTCTTGCAAACTGAAGCTGGGATCTAAGAGTCATGCTCAGATTGTTACTTCTCATGCATTACATCTCCAGTAACAAGGATTCAGTGAGTCAGTTCAGTAGGGCTGCAAGGGGTAATGGAGGGCAAGGCTAATAGTTCGGTTGGATGTGTAAGACTGAATAAGAATCCAGCTTGCTCTTGCTAGCAGTGCTGGATCCGCAAGGCTAAGAAGTAGTAGAAAGTAGTTAGAAACATAGGGTTATCCTAAAAGTTTTCAAGGAGATCTGAGGAATAAGAAGGGGGCCATTTTCATAGACCTACTTTTCAGTCTAGGACTGTACTTGGTAACTAGTACACAGTGCCAGCATTCTGGACTGATTGATCTGCCTTCATTAGTAATTCTTTAAGGAAGCAAAATCTGTGTGGACTTCAAGTGCGTCTTCATGAAAACATTCCTGCTTCCACTAGCCCTTGCATTGCACATCCTTTTTATTTCTTCTTGTGTGTGCTAAAGGGAATTAAGTCTCTAAAAAAAGTGCTATAACAAACAAGAAGGCTTTGAGGGAACACTCATTTCTGGTGGGGGGAGGGGATATGCACAAAAAATCCCATAGGTGCAGAAGCTGTGGAAAGAAGACCGTGGGTATTTTCATTGCAGAGGCTTCTCAGTGGAATGGTCACTGGGATGTCATAGCTCTGCATTTGCCCGAGCTTAGTTCACAAGGAGACAACCCACGTGGTATCTGCCAAGACAAAGTATCTACCAGTGAATTTGCTCTTTCTGGAATAGATGAAAGAAGACCAGTTTGGCTTAAAAGCTGTAGACTGACAGAATTCCATCACTGATAACATAAAGCCATTGCTATTTTATGTTTTAATCGCATTAGCCAAAATTATTCACCAACAAATATTTCAGTCTTAGTAGTAAGGCACTGTGATGTCTTGGTACCCCACCACTTATAACTTCTAGAGTTACCCTCTTTATAGATTTTGCATTAAGGGAGCTTGGGTCTTTAATTGCAGACTCAAACTAGCATTGAGTTTCTGAGTCTGGATGCCCACAAAGGCAGTGGGTAACACTTTCTTAAGTGCCTATGTTACAGTTTTTTAAAATGATGTAAGCACTCAGATTCTATGGAGATTAGTATAGAATAGAGCAAGGATGGGCAACAATTTTTTATACAAGGACCACTCCAAGATTTTGGCAAGTGGTCAAGGGTCACACATTTCTATGCCGGATGTGCAGAGTCTGGGACAGATGTTGGGTGCAGAAGGGAGCTAGGGATAGGGGACTAGGGTGCAGGAGAGTCTGTGGGGTCTGAGAAGGAGTTGGGGTGAAGGAGGTGGGTTGTGACCTGGAGCAAGGGATTGGGGTACAGGGTCAGGGAAGGGGTATGAGATTTTGCCCTGGGGGAGGATTGTGAAAGGATGCAGAGTCTGGGAGGGATTTGTGACATGGAGTGGGGAGTACAGAGGGTTTGGGTGGTGACCTGGAGCAAAGAGTTGGGGTGCAGGAGGGACTGGGATGCCAGAGGCAGGCTCTGGCAGGGAGGCACTTACCTAGGTGGCTACCAGCCAGCAGCCCAGCGGGACCCTCAGGCAGGCTCCTTGCCTGCCACAACCCCAGGCCACTCCAAGTGGCTGGCTACTCCATATGCCTCTCTATGCTGCACACCTGGAGGGGTGGAGGGAGGCTTTGTGCACAGCTAGCACCCCCAGCACAATTTCTCAGCTCCCATTGGCTGTTACTGGCCAATGGGAGCTGAGAAATTGTGCGGGGGGCAGGATCTGCACACAGAGCCTCCCACTCCCCAGCACACAGCACAGAGAAGCATGTGGAGCAGCCAGAAGCTTTGAGTGGTTTGGAGCTGCTCTCTGCCTGAGGGTCCTGGCAGGGTGGACCGAGGGCCAAATTCAAAGGCTTGGCAGGCCAAATCCAGCCTGCCTGCCCCCGGAAAAGAGCCTACATTCCTTTGATTTTCTGCAAGACATGGGATAAAATTTTGTAAAGCATTCAAGTAACTTCAGAGGTTAAATTTTCAAAAGTACGCATTGACTTACATTGGGTCTTAAGAGTCCAAGTCATTTAAGCACTTTTCACAATTGTACGGCAAGTCCTATTTTCAATTTAACTTAGTGGCCTAACTTGCCTTTCAATAAGAAGAACGGTAAAATCTTCAGATGGCACCTAAGGCTCATTGAAAGTCAGTGGGGAATTAGGTTCCCAAGTGACTGTGTTACTTTTGAAAATGGGACTAAGGCTCCTAAATCTCTTACCTGCTTGGGGAAATCATATTTATTGATTTTTTTTCTTCTCTTGTTGCAAAAGAGTGTGTAAGTACCCAGCTGGGGAACAAATATGTAATAATGGGGCTCTTCAGTCTATCAGAGAAAGGTCTAACAATCTAGTATCTGAAAGTTGAAGCTAAACTAATTTAGACAAGAAATAAGGCAGACATTTTTAACAGAATAATTAACCATTAGAACAGTTTACTAAGGGTCATCATTGATTCTCCATCACCCGTGACTTCTAAATCAAGATTATTTTTTTTCCTGAAAGATGGGATCTAGGAATTATTTTGGAGATGTTCTATGACCTGTGTTACACAGGAAGTCAAATTTAGGTGATCACAATTGTCCTTTTTGGCCTGAGAATCCATGAATAAACAATAAAATGTTAGTAATACCAGTTCCAAATATACTTCAGAGGGTAAATAATATCAATATGAATTAGAACAGCTGAAACCTGGAGAAATACCAATTGTAGGGAATGTGTATATAAAAATCTGTCAGTGTTCTATCTAGATGGGAGGTTAGCACTTACAACATCATGATTAAGTCACGTGAGTTCATTTTTGTTTCATGCAGAAGAGCTGATATTGTAAAAGTGGAAGTAGGTAATGTTCACTGTGTGTGTGTGGGCAGGGAAGTGTCCTCAGAACATCTTGTACAAATGTGATGGGCAGGAATTGACTTCACCTTGAGAATCAAAAGAACTGCCACGAGTGAATGGCAGGAAATGGCTCTAGGTAAACGGAAGTCTTCAGGAGGTGATTAAACACGTCTTTGTCCTTTGTGGAAATGGCCTGAGCTGCAAATCAGAAGACACTTTTCTCTTTTTGAAAAGGGGGCTGATTCTCCATTGCTGTGCATCCTATGTAGCTATCTACCACAATGCAAACTGAGAGTAAAATGCTCTTATTCTAATGAATAGCATTATGCCTACTATTCACTGCTGTACAGGATGGTAGAAGGTGCTGGGTGATGGTGAATCCTAGATTTTTTTCAAATTTAAAAAGCATTCAGACAAGAAATTACGACACAGGAGGAATTTTTCTCTTAGTGCAGAGGTGAACTAGCCACTGTAAACAGAGAACTTACTCTGTACGTACTTCAGAAGGGTGGCCCTGCTGGTTTGACAGACTCACACCCACTTTGTTTTGCTGCTGCTTTAACATGACAATTTCTGAGGAAACAGAATGAAAACGCTTAAAACTGCTTCTGAGCCGCAGGCACCAAAGACCTATGCTTTAGGCTCAACTTTTGCGATTAGGTATGGGCAAAATTTCACCTGCATTTTGTAAGCACAAATACTGGCTAAAATTCTAACCCTAGCAACTATTAGACTCTCTCAGGAGCACGAGGGTATGTTCCCATGTGTATGTCTACGCGTTTCCACGTGGACATGAGCCAGTGTGGAGCAGATAACCTGCCCAGAAATATTTCAGGGTGATGGTGCACTTTTTCTAGCTTATGTATGTATTTATTTTTATGAAATGGCTGGAAATTAAATACAAGTCAAACCATTATTTCAGGGGAACCCAGCGCACCCAAACTGGAAGGCCAGATTGGAGAAGATGGGAACTCCATTAAAGTGAACCTTATCAAGCAGGATGATGGAGGATCCCCAATCAGACACTATTTGATCAAATACAAAGCTGTAAGTATGACCAATAGCCACGGCTGCTGAACTGTCGTCGTTGTTGATTTGATTTAGATAGCACCTAGGAAATCTATCAAAGCCCAATGCCCTACTGTGTTAAGTTGCTATGCAGACAAATAACAAAGCACCACAGTTCCTACTCAAGGGAGTTTGCAGTCTAGGCATCAGAAAATAACAGACGGCGTGGACAGGCACTAAAATATGCAGAGCTTAGGAAAAAATTCTTAGCTCTCCACCTTCTCCTTGATTTTGACCTTGACAGTTCATTTCCTTCACTTCATCCCTTTCTCCCCAGCTGCAGTGCTATAGGTGATAATAAGCACATAGACTTTTTTTAGCTTCTTGTTCTTATGAAACATAACAGCCAGCAACATTTTGAATAGGTCTTAGTCGGCTTGTAACATGGGGCATTATTTCACGTCCAACCTCTCTTAGCAATTTACAGATTTCATGCTGTATTTCCCAGCTGACCTTATATGCGTGGATAATCCCCATATTGGTAACAAATGATTGTGAACTAGTGACTTTAAAAAATATGAGATGAGGTGACGGGATCAACTGTATTCAACATTAAATGGAAACAATATAAGGGCGACTGTATTCTTGGCCATATGGGGGATGCTAGCTGAAGATAGTCCTCGTTAGGCCTCAACTAAATTAGATCACTGTAATTGCCTAAGGTTGTGAAATCTGCACATTCCTGTTTTGTGCAGATGCCCAGTGGAAAGATTGTTTTATTAGGAGTAGGTAACATTGCTGCAAGCTAAACAAACGAAGGCAACTTTAACCTGGGCTTTTGCTAGGTGATGTTTGACATTCTCTGTTCTGCAGCAGGCAGATTATTCAATCAAGAGACTGTGTGACAGCTCAGCCTTAAAGAATAAGAATGTGATGGAGTAGCCCTGAGATCCTGAGGGTCTCCCGGGCTGGGGGAAGTTTTGCTAAAAACTCCTGATGCTGTTTCTATTGTCTGTGCAATCTTCTGCCATATTCATGTGCCTGGGAGCAGTTAAGCTGCACTAGACCCTTCAAGGTGAAATATGGAAGTTTTCAGGGCATTTACAAAGCAGATCTTCAAGACTAAGCTTGGTAAACCCTCTTGTGAGTGATTTCTGTACCAGCCATTGGGAAACAGCTTTTGCAATAAGACTCATATCATGCTGTGGGGTGAGTGAATCTCTGAGTGAAGCAAGCAGAGTGAGCCTGTCACTGAAACCGGAAAAGGCATAGGCACTTTGGCATCCCCTCTATGGCCCTCCCACCACTCTTCTGACAGGAGGGAGTTGTCAAAATTCTTACTGGGTGTTTCAGTTTCGTAGAATCCAGAAGATAAAAATGAAGACGAATGCTTAAAACACCCCAGCCATATTCCAGAGGCCATTGTTGAGGGGTGGCAGTTGCATAGATTTGGCATCCTCCGTAGTTAGCGGGTTACTGATTCGTTTTGTTTAAATGTATTATCCTAAAACCACCCCCCGGAGGAAACCCCACCCATTCTCCACCCAGCCAGCCTTCTCCACTGCATTTTCCCTGCTGATCTTCCTCACAGTTTTTTCACCAAACCACGGGTCAGTGTTCTAACGCAGCCTCATGCTGCACTGCTCCGGGAACCCTCATTGATCACGTGAGGATTACCTCTTGTGATCCCTCCCTCTGGGGCATCTGGTATTGGCCACTGTTGGCAGACAGGACACTGGGCTAGATAGACCTTAGGTCTGACCCAGTATGGCTGTTCTTATTGGTTGTTGTTGTTATTATTATTATTATTATTACTACTAATAATAATGATGATGCTTGTTTGCAACTTAGTGGAGGATTTCTCCGGTGTCAAGATGCTTAGATGCCACAGTGATCAATATGAGAACGCCTAAGTACATAAGAGAGCCTAGATCTCAGTAGATAGGCTTCATAGATGGGTTTTTCAGTTCATTCAGCAGATGCACCAAACACTATGACTGCTCCTGATTGAGTTGTTCTCTTTCACGAAAGGTTTACAAAAAAAGTACACAGAATATTTTGCAAGTAGTACTACTAATAAAAATGGGATATCCTGTATTGTTTTTATCCGTGCATGCACTGTCCTGCATCTAAGACAACTCTGTAATTTGTTGGTGCTGCAATGAATTAAAACGAGTGACCTGCCTATAAACCAACATGCTGCTCATCCCATCAGAGGAAGAAAGAATGTTTTATGTGGAAAGCTTGTGTACTGCAACTTGTTGCCCTGATTAAATCCATCGCGTTATCAGCCTCCACGTTCAGGGCTGTAAATCCTATGGATGTGATGGATTATTCGTCACTTCAGGGTGTCTTTTAAAAAGCGCCAACAAACATTACGGGCTTGATGGAAAAATTACTCCCTGAAGTTCTCTGGACTGTGCTATGCAGGAAGTCAGGTTAGATGATCACAATGGTCTCTTCTGGACTTAAAATCTATGGAAACCTTTTCACTATGGTTTTATGGCCAATATCCGTGTAGCCAAGTGCTCACATGAACTTGTTCCCATGCTTGACTGCTGGCTCGTGACTTGTCTGCCCTCGGTGCTGTAGAAAAGCATTTTCTCCAGTCTCTTAAGGCTTTTCCCTCACCTGCTACACATGTCTGTCTTCTCAGCTCATCTATGGGTGGATTACCATAACTGCCCCACTAAACTCAGTTGTGTGCTAACTGGCTTCCCTCCCCCAATAAGTAAAATGCAATATTACCATAATGAGCCAACTTATATGCAAGTACCTCTAGGTAGAATAATTCATGCATGCAGCTGGGGATGAGCTAGGAGAAGACTGCTTTATTCCTTTGCAGTGTCTTTTGACCATAGCACTCGTGTGAGGGCTACCCCTTTCCCATTAAATGAGATTCCCCCAAGGCATGTGCTGTGGAATGCTATGGAACCCTGGGTTGGCCACTGAGGTCACATGATTTTATAACTTTTTATTAGTCTCATTTTTATATGGATTGCTCATTTCATGGGGCGCATTTTCAGCTGAGAGAGGAGGCCAAGCAGCTGGTCTTTGAAGGCGACCACCACCATTTCACTGTTCTTACTGGCTCAGTAACAGTAGAAAAGCAAAGGAGCTGCCCAATGACTGTAGCAAGTAGCGGGACTCACTGGCGGGTTTTAAATTGCATTTTTGCATATTTGTATAAGAGTGCATCTACACTGCACCATTATTTCGGAATAACTAGCGTTATTCCAAAATAACAATGCGAGCGTCTACACAGCAATTCCGTTATTTCGAAATAATATCGAAATAACGGGCAGCTTATTCCAACTTCTGTTAACCTCATTCCATGAGGAATAACTCCTCTTCAGAAATAGCTATTTCGAAATAGCTGCAGTGTGGACACTCGCCTGCTGCTATTTCGAAATAGCGCCTCCTCAGGGCCATTCTAAGTTATTCCTCCCCAGTGCCTCCTGGGGTTCTAAATCGAGATAGCATGTCCACATTAGGGGAGCCTGCCTTGGACTAATTTTGAGACTTCCCTGTAGCGTGGACGCTCTATTTCGAAATATATCTTCCAGAATAGCTTATTCCAAAATAAGCGTGCAGTGTAGATGTGCCCTAAGGGGTGAGACAATGGCAACTCTCATGCACTATAGAGATACCATAGACTAGCAAGCTCAGGGGAGAATGAGTGCTCAGAATGTCTTGGTAACTGGTTTGCAAAGCTGCCTAAATCCAGTTTCCATTTACATTGGAGTCAGGTCTCTTTAGGCAGTTTTGGAAGTAAACCTTTGTCATTAAAATGGTTTGAATTCTATGTACTAAGCGGCAAAGAGTCATTTGAAAATCTTCAGCATGTTTCACACTTCAGCAACATGGGTGGAAGGTCTGGAGCTTGCGCTTTCTAAAATAGGTGTGGTCGGGTGGAGGGGAGAGGAGCAAGCAGCAAGGTTTTCTTTAGACATGATAGCCCTGCACTGGGAAATAAGTTGGAAAGATACTGCTTAGATTTCACAAGTTCTCAATCAAAGCCACCCCTGTTTAGGGACAGATTCACCTGCTTGTGGAAGGTGGTTTCCCATTTGGCACCTGTTGAGTGGTCTGAGAACCCAGTGCCTATTTAGAAACCTCCCTTTTTATTTTCTATCATGTGTGATGTTTATTAGGTGATCATCCCTCTATCTCAGAACTGACCATTAAGACCATGCACTGTGTTTTGTGTCCCCACTTATCTTCTCACCGTCCCCCAGAAGCATTCCTCAGACTGGAAACCAGAGATCAGACTCCCCTCTGGCAGCGACCACGTCATGCTTAAGTCCCTAGACTGGAATGCAGAATATGAGGTCTACGTGATAGCTGAGAACCAGCAAGGGAAATCCAAGCCTGCACACTATGCTTTCCGGACTTCAGCTCAGCCTACCGTAATCCCAGGTATGATAGCCACAAGCTTGACTCTTGTTTTCTGCTTTCAATTAATGCAACCTCTGCTGCTTCCCTTAATGTGCCTGAATAAACCCAGACAACTTGCTTGCTTACAGACATTCTCATAATTGGTTACCCATCCAGAGCATATGTATAGCACAGCAACCCCTGATAGGAGTGCTCCATGCAGAATCCTTGTCTGACTAGTCACAAGAAATATTTGCTATTGTATCCCTATAAACTACTAGGACACGCAGATGAGAAAAGTGCAGGGCAGAAAATGCATTTCTGAAACCAGTAATAGGATCCCTGATTCAAGCCAAGACAAAGGGAAAATTCAGTTATCTGGTATCCTGCTTTTCACAACATGGATTGCCCTTGCAAACCTGCTTTCTGCTTGCTTTTTGCTCATTTGCTGATGCAAGACCGTTGTCAGCAGCATAAGGAGCTGGCTGGTGTGATTAAAATTGTTCTGTGTTGCATGGCCTTTTAGATGAAATGGAGACCAAATTAAAGCACTTTCTAAAGCAAACCTGTTGCTAACATAATTATAGTGGGTAGCCTATTAGGCCAAAGAAAGTGAATAATATCGGCAATCCTTTTGGAAGCTGCTGTTGCAGACAGACTGTTGCATCCTTCATGGATTTCTCTCCCCACAAAGCAAGGTGCAATCACAAACACTGTGATAGCCAAACAGTCCCTAAAGTATGGATATTTGATGGCAGTTTGGCAATCTGCAGGAGAGTTAAAAGGTTTAGGAGCATCTCTTTTCCAAACCTCTCTTGGCTTGTATAGTCATTCAGCCACAGAAGTTCCTTTGGTGGAAAGACCCTTGGACAAACGATTATTTTAAGTTAACACTAGAGGTACAAGTCTGAAAGCTGGCAAGCCAGGGCAATAGAGACAGCCTCATTGGGTAGCCTGAGTGAAGAGCATCCATGCTGCGATTGTTGCCTAAGATCTGTATTAAGGGAGTGATTTCATTTTATTTTTTTCTTTAGAGCTTTATCTGTGAGTGTCTTACTTCCCTCCTTCCCCCCAAAACAGTTAGCAAATTCTGCCCACATTGTCCTGTAACTGAGACTTAAGTCTTGGTCTGTTCCCCTCTCCCCTTTCTGGGGGCACAGCTGAGAAGAGTTCATGATAAAATTTCACTGGGGAAAAGCTCACTGGCAGCATTAAGCATACAAATGAGTGTGACCTGTTAACACTGGATGCTTGGGGCTTGAAAGGGAGGGGGCGGGGGAGGGGAAGAGTGGGATGAGTGCTTAACAGGTCTGTAGTGTCAGATGGAAGGATGTTTGATAACTCATTAAACAACTCACCCTCAGTTTTGCATTTTCAACAGCTCTAATACTTATTACCCTCATGCATTTGAAGGACAACTGAGACTGTTGGGGGGAGGGAGGTGGGGAATTAAATAAGATCATTTCAGATGGAGGCAGCCAATAGCAGTAGGCTGAGATCAGCAGTAAATCAGTTCCTTTGTGGTCTTGGTGGTCACTGAAGAGGAAGCTTCTAAGTGCTGCACAGTGTTTTAGTTCCCTGGAGCCCTTTTGAGGTTGACTCACTACAAGCTTCCTGTCTATTAGCAGTCCACAGCAGGCCATGGGATGCTGGAACAGACCTGGGGAAACTAGGATGTTCTGACCAGGTATGTCAGCAATGACCAAGCAGCCTGGCAGCTGTATGGATGTACATGGCACATTCAGGTAACAGCTAAGTGGTGAAGGATGGCAGGCACAGACAGGCAGGCCTTTTGGATCTTTGAAATGCCAGGCAAAGTGCAGAGATAGCATTATCACAGGCTTCTTACTAGAGCCACAGGTAAATTAAACTACCCCTGTTCTGATCTCACTGATGTAACTACGTTGATTTCAGTGGACCTACTCCTGAGTTGCTCCCGTGTTAAGGAGAGGAGGAGCAGGATTTTGAATAACCTTGCCATTTTGAAAGCTGATATTCAAAATACTAGCAAGCCACATGAGTGGCTAAGTGAGTTCTTGGAGGAGAGGGCCTTGTTTTGGAGTGTAATTTACTTCAGTGTCAATCCAGTATAGCCCAGCACTTCGGCTCTCTGCTCCTCAGAATGAAAGCATTGCGCTCCAGAGAGAAGGAGAGAGTTGCAATTAAATTATTCATGTTACCTGCAGTGGGCAGAAGATTTTGTTGCATTAGCTGTTTGATTTTGTTTAGAACCATGGTTCACCTTTGGCCTGTGAAATATTAGCAGATTCAGAGCTTCCGTGGGCAGATGGGGAGGAGCACCAGGCCAAATTTCCAGCTCATATAAATCCATTGAAGTCAACGTGGTAATGCCAGCTCACGTCGCCCACGGATCTGGTTCTACATTGGGGTCATTCACGTATTTCATAGCCAGTTATTTAGTATTTCCCTTTTGATTTCCGAATGAGCCCTTCATTTCCCCACACCTAGGTTGGAGTCAATGTTTCCAACTTAGCACTACTCCTTCTTACATTATAAAGAAAACCTTTCATGTAGATAAAACACATATCGGTTATTTGTAATCCCTTGAGTCTGTCCTTGGGCCCATTTTATGGTGTTCTCAAGTTGACTGTAAGGACGAAAAATAGTTACAAAATCAGTATCCTTGAGGGTAGTTTACAACAACTCCAACCAGTGTGGCTTGATTCCTCCAAGGAAAAGCCAGCATGGTATTCCTACATCCATATTGCTTTTTGCAAGGCTCTGGTTAAGTGTATCTATTAGCCAAATGCTCAGTGCAGTGAGCACTGGATCAGGACGTGGACAGGCTGTTAGGTGGAGTGTCTGCTTCCAAAAGGTCTTTTCTTAGCAAAAGGCAATGTTGTCCTTTCAAATACCAGCTAATCATTTTCTCATGTTCCACATTTGAGCCTCCTGTTCCATCCTTTATTTTGATCCATTTGCTCGCTAACCCCTCACCCTCTGAATTTTAACTTGCTGTGCTGCTTCTGGCATTGCTGAGCTACCAAATCGGCCTTTTAGCTGGTGTTACTGCACTAAAGCCCTTCTCTAATCTTTGGCCATTTTAATTTACTAAGTTAAATAAACCTTTAATTCTTATGTTTTCTATATTTGACCTAATTTTTTTTCTTTTTATCTATTTTCTCTCTCTCTCTCTCTGTCTCTCTCTCTCTCCCCCCTTTTCTTTCTTTCTTCTCCCTCGTTTCCTTTCCTGTGTCTGTTGTCATACATGTCACCTTGGACCTCACGGGAAACATCCACACTTGCCACATGCACCAAATTTGTTTTAAACAACCATTTTCCCCCTCCTGGGAACCATTGTTTGACACCTGCAGCGACCCTGGGAAGCCCATCAACGTCGTTCTCCTTTGTCTCATTGCTTCTTTCTGCAGTGACTCTGCTTTTGCTCTGTTAGAAACTTTTTACAACAACAAAAATAAACCATAACAAACAAATTGGCCTAAAAAGGCCAGGTTCCTACCATGGTGTGGAAGCAGATAGATTTTCCTTCAGAGGATCATGTCAGTACAAGAGAAAACAAACACAACCGATCATTTTATTGGAAAGATTCAGTACTTTGTAAGGAGGATAAAAGAAGTTTAAACCAAGCATTTTCTTTTTAATTTTTGTGTTGCTGATATTGAATTTGCCCTTTTTTAAATGGATCTAAAGAAAAATCTTTTGTTGGCTTTTTTATAGGAAGATGCAATAATGAAAGCTTTTAAAAACCTGATCTGTATTGGTATTTTCACACATCTGTTGCCAATCACCATTGTCTGTTCGTACCTGTGAATGGTATTACAAAGATAATAACCATAATAAAAAAGGTTTCTAAAGCCCCATCTGTATGCCTAAACAGACAATTATAGCCACGTTGGATGTCTGAACTGGAGATTATTTTTTCAACAGGCTTTTGTGTGTGAATTAAACACATGGTCATCACAGGTTCCTCTTATGCAGTCGTCTGACCTAAAATGTCTTGTTGAGACGTGCATTGAGGAATTTAATTTAATTTTTTTTCTTTCACATGCTGAAATCTTTGGAGCCTCACGGGCCCCGGTGGATTCAGGCATCTCAAGACCATGACATACAGGGGTTCAGGGCATAACACAGTTTGTGAGTGTACAGATTTGCAATGGATGCTTGTCTAATGTTCTGTCTGGCTATCCACTACTGTATTCTCAAATCAATATAGATACGGCTTTTCTTCCCTTTTAACTGAAAAGATTAGCTGGGAACAAGTAATCTGACAGGCTAAATAGTTATTACTGAATCTTAATAATATTCATGGTTAACTGTGCGTTTGACACTCCACCAGACAGGATTAATCTGTGGTGTAATTTGATGCAATATATACAGCTTCCTCTCTGAGTCCTGCGTATCGCATTTCATTCTAGCAATTTCAATGGACTTTCCTTTTCTTTAATGTGGTGTCCCTCGTGAATTGTTTTTGTAATGGAGAAAGTCATTCGGCTATGCCGCTCCTTTAAACCTTTCTGAGAACACAGCTCTCTCTCTACAAGGATCTGGGGAAGTAAAGGATGAAATTGGAAGAGTGTTTTGGACATGGTTAGGAAGCTTCTGTACAGAATCTCTTCTGCTATCAAAGCTCAAAAACAGGATTAATCTCCTTTCTAACCAAACCATCCCTGTTGGGTTCATAATCAAGCCCGACCCCTCCCCCAGATTAATGTCTAACGATGAATTTATGCACTTCATATAACACCTTGTCTGTGTTCAAAATTTAGTCAGACTTTGTTCGCTGGAAACTGTAATGTTCTTTTCTATTTAGAATTGTAAACAAATATTCATACAGATGTCTCTCGCCGCACACACACAAACACACACATTTCCATTTAGTAAGGGACAACTTACCAACAAAATGCTTTGCACTGTATAAACTATCCAACACTGAGTTCCATTAAAAACCCTTGTGATCTTTTCTATGGTAGTGTTTATGTACTTCTGCTTGGGGCTGTGCGATCAGTCTGTAGCTCAGAGATGAATGTGGATGCCTTTAGAGTCAGCGGATCACTTGATATGTGTGCATACGAGGTATGCGGGAGGGGGTTAGTTACATGTGCATTTCACTCCAACTTCATATGGAGGCTCTTAGGGAAGACGCATTTTTCAATAGATGTAATGAAGGTGTCTTTGGGAAAACCTTCCTACTCAGAACATTGCTGTGGCCAAGCAAAATCTCGTCAGGGACTGCCTTGAGGGTCACTCCCATGAGGTGCCATAAGAACAAACATCCGTGTGTCTTCCTTGTGCCTAGCGTTAGCCGTTTTACGGTTAACCATATACACTTGACCATATACACTGTAGCCATCACTAAAAATGCACAACTTCCAGCTGTGGTTTCCTGAGAACCTTGCTGGGAATTTCTGTTACATTGCATTGTCCTAATGCAGCAGACAGTAGTTTTCCGTGAAGGTTGCTGTAATGCGAACGAAGCACCCTGAGTTCCCATAGCCACTTTCAATTCCATGCCACACTTTGTAGTGTGTGGGCATGCCACTTAAGTTAGTGTGTTCGCACCTTCAACATTTATACTACGATATTTCATCAAATTGGTTATTAATGTGGTAGTGTTATTAATGTCAGGCCTTTCTTTTGTTTTTACATTTCCCTTATTAAAATAACAATATTGAGTCAATTGAACTGTCTAATGTATTTCAGTTTATTCTGTAGGTGAGTTTTCTTGCTCATTTCATGGGCTTCCTCTTAGCTGTCCATCCCATGAACAGAATTTGTTGCTGGACTGTGTAAAAGCAAATGCAGGAGTAAAACCCCTTTTACAAGGAAAATTTTCCCCCTAAAGCCACAAAACGAAAGAATGTCACTGCTGTCTTTGCTCCCAGTTTACAGGGATTGTCATGCACATGATAATCCATGGGGTTTCCACCCTAGAAGAGGCAAAAGTTGAGAGGTTCTAAAGTGTAATTGTTGCATTATTGGCACTTGTCTCTCCCTTTGTGGTGCTTACCACTGAACTCTGGGTGCAAAGCAGAGTGCTAGGCTGGCACAAATGCTGAGACGTTTAGGCAGATATCTGCCTTGCAAATACAAGATTTGTAGAAGCAAATCGTACTAACAAAAAGGAATACCGGACCGCAGCAATCAGACAACGAAACCGTGTGTCATTGACTCCTCATGTAATGCACTTGAGGGCTTTGCAGGCTCTCACATGGCTCATTGAATTCCATGGTGCCCCACAGCTGGTTTTAAACCCGAAATGCTTGGTTTCAAAGCTGTCTATCCAGGCATTACTTTGACTTTCTTAAATTCAACTGCGGTACTGTGGCTGATGAGACTCACTGTAATCCAGCTATGTGCTGAGCACCATCAAGCATTTTGCTGGGCTAAAGGACATTACCAAAGCTTTCCAGGTGCATCTGAGGACTGTTGAGCTAGAGCAGTGAGATGCAGCAGCCCCTAAAACCAAGGGCACTACACGCTACGTGTATGATGACAGTGCAGAGAACGGCAGCCTTAGTAAATTCCAACCACGCATCTTAGATATTTCCTTCAAAGTAGGAATTTGTTCCCTTGCTTTCTCTTTGTATGTCCATACTCCTCTTCCATTCAAATGGAAGTGCCCTCCAGAGCTAGAACAGAGCCCGATGCTCCTCTTGTTTACATTGTATACCAGAAGTAGCACTACTGAGCGACACTGGTGTAAATCTGGCCTTTATCACTCAATGGAAATACCCACTTCTTGTAACTTAAGCAGCAGCAGGCCCTCTCTTGTGACATGGGCAGCAGCCCATGGCCCTTACGAGCAAATCTCACTCTCTTTGGAAATAGATGCTGGAGGCTTGCAATTTGCCATCATTACTTTTCTCTGGTGCAAACGATGCACAAAAGACAATGAAATACTTATAATCTTGTGTTTCTATTCTGACGGATATTTTTAAGTGTCTGCAAAGGAAAGTATCTGATAGCAAAAGTTATGCTCACCTGACTTCTGCTGAACTTTTCTCCATGAGGCACCAAAATGAATATTTATTTATCTCATGTGTTTCTCACTGACCCCAAACACTCTTCAGAATGCTTGAAATGCATTGCTGCCTCCCTCTCGAGGACTGTGAATAGTGTCTGTTTCTGTCCAGTCCTGTCCCTTCTCTGTCCTGCCTACACCTATGCTTCCTACACACACCATAGCTGGGCCGTTCTCTGAGAGGATATATTGGAGTGGTACAGCCCTCTTTGACAGGATGGATGCATGTAAAGCGTGTGAGGAGCAAAGCGTGTGGAACTTTTTATTGTACGTTGTCAAGTGAGAATGGCTCGAAAGGTCTTTCTTGCCCAGAGCTTACGTTCCATTGATAAAACATTTACAATTAATCAATGTGAAAGGTTTTTTCCACTCCTTTAGAATTAAAGACTCAATGGATTTTTTTCATATTTGTGTTGATTTGTTTGACTTATATAGGAGATTCCATGCTCAGCCCCAGAATAGCAAAAATGCATGGGGGAAACGGACAGTTTTATGCCATTGACTTGGGTCTGCAATTTGCAAAAACATGCTCTGCATATGGGAATGGGCCATATAGATTAGGCCACTTTGTGTGTTATTACATGTGCCAGGACTGTTCCCCATTCTGGCACGATGAATGCAGGAGTTGGCAGCCCGCAAGAGCACTCCAAAACCTTGCCTCTACAGGCCCTAGTACAAAAACTTCCCTCCAAAATCCTAATACCCAGATTTTGGGGAATCCGCTGCCACCATCAGGTGCTTTTGAACCCACAAACGAGTGGACACTTGAAACCAACCCCTGGGATACCCCAAGCTCTTTTTTCCCCAAAAGAACTTGAAAAAGAAAAGAGAAAAACAAGCTGCAGTCTCTAGTAGCTGATACCTCAGTCAGGCATGCAGATACACACAGACAGACCTTCCAGGACACAAAAATCAACCAATGCCGGTTAATTGGAAAAAAGAAACTATCTTTTATTATCAAAACAAAACTACAGTTGCAAGCACAGTTAAATTGGCTAGATGGAGAGAGCCACCATTGATATAGATACTCAGGGAAAGTCCCTGGGCTGAAGGCTTAGTTACAAAAAAGGAAAAAAACACTTAGCAAGCTCAGACATTATTTCCACATCCCCAAACAAGGAAAACAATAAATCCTGACGGACTAGCTAAACTTTTCCCTACTTACACATTGTAAGAAGTCTGTTCTTGGAAAGAGGATTGTCTCCTATCTCTCTCAGTACTTGGAAGAAATTGCTCTGAATCTCGAACAAAGAAAAGAGAGAAAATTCTCTTTTTCAGTTTAAAATTCCTACCTGCATTGTTATTGGCTGACCACCCGATACCTTGCTAGGTACAGAGTCAACTCCTTAGTCACCAGGTGCTGGTCAGCACTCCTGGTTATGACAACATGTTATCTATGTTACTTGGCACCTAGGAGCCCCAAACATGGGTCAGAACTCCCCATTGTGCTAGATGCTGTACAAACCCAGATATAACATGGTGCCACCCCCACACCTCACGTCCAGTCATTATTCTGACTTCCCGTTCAAAACATATCCTATGTGGTTGTTCTCCCCTATATCACCTCCCAGTTATGGGGAGGCCCTGAATTCTCTGAAATGAAAGCCCTACAGCACTTGCTTTGCTAGACACAGCCGCGGACAGGAAGCAGCTGGAGCATTCTTGTACTCCAGCAATTTGGCGTCATCATCTGCAGATTCATGACCCAACCAACAGCAGGTCCTGAATACTCCATGGGAGCAGGGTCATGGGGACACATGACACTGACTGGTTCTCTTCCTACGAACCAGGCTATGCTGCCATAGGCAGTCACACACCAGGAGGCCCTCCTATGTGCTAACCCAGTAACTCGTGTCTGATCCGTGGCCCTCGACTCCTGCCACAGCCAGATGGTGCGTCTTGCCTACCCAGTTATTAAACAATGGATACAGGCCTGTAACTGGGGCAGTTAGCTTGTCTAAATCCCAAGGCTACCTTGCGTACCGAGAGGAGTCACCGTCCAGCGGTTAAGGTGTTGGCCAGAGACCTGGGTTCAGACCCCCTGAGATACCTTGGACAGTTTCTTAGCCTGTTTGTGCCTCAGTTCTTCTCCTGTAAAACAGGGATGAGAGCCCTGACCTAGCACATAGGGCGCTGTGAGGGGGGGAAAAACACGACAAGATTATGAGGTGCTCACACACAACCGTAATGGGGGCTGAAATCCACTGGGCACAGCTCTTGCGTGCTGGATTGGCTTCCCCAACTGCTCCTGAAGGGCTGAGCATGCGGCTGGCCGCGGGGTGGAACAGACGGCTCGGTTAGTTCCATTAAGGTGCTGAATTCCATATGGCCAAGGTGAGCAGCAGGGAGCACCGTCTTTAGCAGCCAGAGGGAAGAGATTCCTTGCTACCAGCCTGTGCGCACAGGGCATTTTAAAACAAGCGACTTGCGCTCCCTGTTTTACTCAGAATTATTCCTCCGGAGCCACTGCACAGCAACTGCAGCATTTGGCACCGGCGTAGGATTCATCTGACCCACCCGAGAGCAGCAATTTAATACTCCCCGCCAACTTTAACAGCTGCACTGTCTGCTTCCCCGATGTCAGCCTGTGCGCTCGGCCCAGGCACACGCCGGCGGTCTGGGCAGCAGAATTGGGAACTGATATTTACATGGCGCTGGCTGGGGCACTGGGGCACTCTCCAGCTTCCTTGTGGTTCGTTTTTTAGTAAGGTTGCAATTCTGTTGCTTTCTATTTATTTTCTTATTGCTGGTGAAAGACATTGAAGGGGCAAACCTGAAGACTCACATCCTCTATCCATTGTACCAGCACAACTGGGCACATGCCACAAGAGGTTTTGGGCCAGTGCACCTTAGCCTTACCGTGTGGAAGGAACAATGCTAGGCCTGAGAGATGGAGAGCCCAGTTTGTCCTCCCCTTCCTGCACACATTTCTGGGGATGGGCAAAGAGCATCCCCCCAGTACCCCCGGAGAAGTGTTGAACCTTTTTGCAATGCAGACGGGTGCATGAGCCAGGAGTCTGCTGAGACAGAGCTCTCTCTCCTCAGCTCTGTCTAAAAGATGTTCTCAGGGCCAGCTGCTGAGGATTACATGAAAAGGTCATTAAATACACTGCTGGATGTTTGTGCTAGAGAAATCCTCACCATGCCAGCACTGTGCATCAAGCTGCATAATTAAACAAATTCATCACCCTTGGTCCTTGCAAGGATAGATGGTGCCATATATGTGCCTCCTCTACTATCTTCAGAATTCATGCCTCAATGATTCAGTAGTTAATAGACTTTCTCTTGAACCAGATCCTAGAAGACAAACTGTGTAGCGTGCGTGTGTGTGTGTGGTGTGGTGTGGTGTGTCTGTCAAACGAACTTTCTGCTCATCTGAAACTTCCGCCTGGGAATGAGAAATGAGCTACTCTGCATGGCGACGGAAGCTGCACAGTTAAAGTGCCCGGAGGTCCTGGTGCTAAGCCTCCCTGCTGTGCTTGCAAAGAGCTCTCAGTTGAGGAGCTGGGTTGAACCCAATGCTTTTGGTATTTTTCCTGTGACAGAATTCCCACCCCTACCATTAGAAGGCATTACATGAAGGAGCACATTGCCTGCTGGACAGTGCATGGCGGTCAGAAGGATTCCGCTTCTAGTCCCCCCACCCTTTCCCATCCTGGATATTTAAACCATAAACTCGCTGGGTTAAGAACCAGTCACATAGCTCTGTTCATTTCCTTCGCCCAGCATCTTGCCCTAGTATGGAGGGCATAAATACAGGGCTGCCCGTCAAATTAAGGAGCAGGCACGACTTCAGGAATTGTTCTTCAACATGTAGAGATGCACTAGAGGTCGGCCTGGCCCTTCCCACAGAGAACAAGGGACAATGGAGGAGAGGGACAGTCTCCAGCAAAAACAATGGTGGCAGCTGGCATTGCCACTGGAGAGCAAAAAGCATAGACATTTCCATTCAAATCTCCATTTCCAAGGGATCCTGAGCCCATTAACATTATCCCCTTGGAGAAAAGGACGGGTGTATAAACAAGGGAACATCTGGTAGAAGTAGAGAGGATATAATCCCTCTAAGTTTGTCACTGATGTGATCGCTCCTGGAAGCTTGTGTCCAGTTCTGGTGTCAACAATTCAAGGAGGATGTTGATAACTTTTAAAGGGTTCAGAGAAAGAGCCACAAGAATGGTTAGAACACGTGCCCTATAGCCAGGGACTCTGTTTTAGAAAAGGTGGTAGGGCGACATGATCATAGTTTATAGTCCCTACCTGGGGAACAGAAATTTCATAATAGCGAGCTCTTTGATCAAGCATACAAGGGTCTCAAAAGACAATGGCTGGAAATTGGAGCTAGACGAATTTAAAGTAGAAACAAGGTGTATACCTGTAACAGTGAGGGGAATTAACCACCAGAACTACCTAATGAAGTCTGGAATCTCCATCACTGGGAATGTTAAAATCAAGACTGGGGGTATGTCTAGACTACAGGCCTCTGCCGACAGAGGCATGTAAAATAGGCCACCCGACATAGTCAATGAAGCGGGGATTTAAATATCCCCGGCTTCATTAAAATAAAAATGGCCGCCTCGCTGTGCTGGCTCATCAAAGGCTTCCCCTGTCGACCGATCCGCGTCTTGACTTGCGCGCTGTGCCGACGATCAGCTGAGCCGGCACAGCGTGGTGGCCATTTTTATTTTAATGAAGCCGGGGATATTTAAATCCCCACTTCATTGACTGTGTCGGGTGGCCTATTTTACATGCCTCTGTCGGCAGAGGCATGTAGTCTAGACATACCCTGATTGTTCCTCTAAAAGATTGACCTTAGGCAAATGGGAGTTAATTCAGGAAAATCCTGGGGCGTGTGTTGTGCAGGATGTCAGGCTAGGTCATCACCCTGGTTCCTTGTGGGCTTGGAATGGATGAAATGAAATGCTGTTTCTACCTAATTTGGCAGCATGAACAGAAATATTATGCAGAACGTCGTTGTCACGGACGTGCCTGTCTCTCTATTTACCCCCTGCCTGTTATTGTTGTAGGAGATACTTCAGTGAAGCTATGACAGGTTACACCAGCAAAGATCTGTTCAACTTTTGATAGCAGCCTTCAACTTCCTGAAGGGGGGTTCCAAAGAGGATGGAGAGAGGCTGTTCACAGTAGTGACAGATGGCAGAACAAGGAGCAATGGTCTCAAGTTGCAGTGGGAGAGGTCCAGGTTGGATATTAGGAAAAACTATTTCACTAGGAGGGTGGTGAAGCACTGGAATGGGTTCCCTAGGGAGGTGGTGGAATCTCCATCCCTAGAGGTTTTTTGGCTTGACCAAGCCCTGGCTGGGTTGATTTAGCTGGGATTGGTCCTGCCTTGGGCAGGGGACTGGATTTGATGACCTCCTGAGGTCTCTTTCAGCTCTATGATTCTACGATGTCTCAGTGTCTCAATCTCCTTGCTTGAATACAAGAGTCTAATCCTTCCTTTCTAGTATGGTAGCTAAGATTAGAAGCTCTTAAGGGGCAGGGACTGCATGTAGAGCAAACAGCGCAACAAATAGTGTTGTACAAAGAAGTAACCATTTGGTGTCTCCTTAGGTTTAATTTGTGCCAGTAATTTGTATCCCTCACAAGGTGGGATTTTAAAGCACACACAATATTAATCTTTATCCTGGGGGGACATGAGAAAATATGAGATAACTGGACACTTCAGAGAATGCTGATACACATGCCTAAAGACTGAAGGCCCTGATTTCTAGAAGTGCTGAGCCCCTCATGGGATCTGGGATGTGGGACATTTCTGGCATCCTGGCCCAAGACATGCACCAGCACCACCTGCTTTCGAGGAAGCTGTAGTAGAGTAGGCAACTTCAGAACCTGGCCTTAAGGAAAGTTAGTGGGAGTACGTCTGCGCTGCGCTTAGACATCCACAGCTGGCCAATGCCAGCTTGTTTGGGCTGGGGGGCTGTTCTTGTTAGCCACAGAAACATCCAACCCTTTTCTGAGTCTTGAAGTTCTCTCAGCTTGGCGGTTTCATATACCATAGTACTGGATGGGGGGCATTTTCAGGGAAAATATGGACCAACAAATGGTCCCAAGCAGATCATGTCTAATAGAGCAAATACCAAGTCATACCCATTCGATGCTGCTTCACCCTCTTTAGATGAAATGTACTATCCCCCGTCACCAGGCACATTTATTGAAAGGTTTTGTAGGCCACGTTAAAAGCATTTTCCTTGCACTGGAAGCTAAATCGTGTTCCTATCTCAGGTGCTTCTCCTTCAGACACTTGGGCATAACCTGAGTTATATTTCTATCAGCGTCTTCAATGGGAAGCAAAGCACGCGCGTAAAAATATTCAGGAGCGGGGCTGAAATCTGGATGTTGCCCAAGGAGCTGTGTTGTATGTCTCTGCGGTGTAGATTGTTTGTTTATATACCCCGTCGGCTCAGAAAAAAACAGTTTAAAAATAGTACAAGCAAGTGTCAGCAGCAGCAGGAAAACCAGCCAACAATGAAACAAGGCAAGGAAGTCCCCTCCAGGATGCCTGGTTCTTCTGTGCAACATGTGACTGGTCTCTGAGATGGGCAAGCTAGAGAGAATCCAAAATACCTATTGGATCAACAAGGCAGAATGCTGGTGTGGGCCTTTCAAGGCAATACTGGGGCTTTCACCTTTACCATAGGACTTAACTGTCTCCAGCAATGGCACTGCTATCATTTCCTTGGGAGTCTTTCCCATGTCTTTCAAACAGGAGGTCTTCCCTGATATTTTAAACCATAGCTAGGCCAGTGAGCTTACAGCTGCACGGATGGGAGAGAGCTCTCCCATCCACATAATAGAACCTGCTCTGTGAGGGATGTAAAAGGTTAACCAGTTAACTGGTATGCACCGCTCTTACGGTGTGTCTAGACTACAGGGTTTTGTCGACAAAAGTGGACTTTTGTCAACAAAACTATACCTGCATCTACACTGCCGCTGAGTTCTGTCGCCTTAACGTCGACAGAACTTGGCATTTTTGTCGATAGCGGTAAACCTCATTCTACGAGGAATAACGCCTTTTGTGGACAGAGTTCTGTCCACAGAAGGCGCTATTGCATCTACACTGTCCTTTGCGTCTACACTCTCATGTCGACAAAGCAGCTTGCTTTGTCAACAGAACTGGATGTAGTCTAGACGCTCTTTGTCGACAGTATCTGTTGACAAAGCCTCTGTTGACAAAAGCCTGTAGTCTAGACGAACCCTTAATGGTTAACCAGCTGCAGGCTGCTCCAGCCCTGTGGGTTCTGCCTCAGACAGGGGCATTCCAGCCCGGCTGGAGCACCTCCTGTCCGCACCGGGCCAGGGCACGTCTCAAGCCGGGGCTGCTCCGGACATCCAGAGCAGCACCTGCCTGTGGTGGGAGGGATGCTCCAGACCAGATGCAGCGGGTGGGTGGGCTGCTCAGTCCAGCTGTTCTGGAGTGCCCCCTCATCTTCCCTTTAATTGGTTAACCAGTTTAGCATGATGTTTAACTGGTTAACCAATCAAACAAGATTTTACATGCCTAGAGAGCGATGTCAGCTCTGCCAGCGAGGGATGCTCTCCTGCCAACACAGCGCTCTGCACACTGGCACCTGTCGGGTTCGCGAGGTGATTTTCTTCACACCCTGGAGCAACATAAAGTTTCAGCACTGAAGGTGCCAGTGTAGGCAGAGCCTGGTTTCCCAGCATTGCACAAGCTCTTCATGGAGCTGGAAAGCTTGTCTCTCCCATCAACAAAAGTTGGTCGAATACATGACATTACCTTGCCCATCTTGTCTCTGTCACAGATCCCTTAGGCACCGCTTAGCCAAGAGATGCAGATTGAACCCTTTTGGGCCCAGTCCTTTGAATTCCTACTGACTTCATTGTGCTATGGCTTAAACCAGTGTTTCCCCACCAGTGGTACGAGTACTCTTAGGAGTACTCGAGAGAAGTCTGGGGGGGTACGTCAACACAACTGAAATTTGGAGAAAACTGAATTTTTGTTTTAAGTTTTACAGCGCTTTATTCTTTTTGTACTTTTTACACCCAAAAATGTCATCACCCGCCCGGCTACAATTAAGTTGTTTAAACAAATGTGTTGCAATGGTAGAAGAAAATTGTGCGTGTCTGAAAACTGTAGGTACCGAGGGTACTTAACAATTTTTTTTTTTTTTGAAGAGGTACTTTATTTTAAAAAGGTTGAGAAACACTGGCTTAAACCATCTCATCTGATCACTCAGCTCCTGCTGCTTCCTGGGCATTTTTTAATTTTTCCCACAGGTTGTGTGACAGCCTGAGAATTCCCTGGTGCTTTCTGTGGTTACAAGTGAGGCAGGTTTGCAGCCAGAGCACTTACACAGTAGTGACTGGACTCTGCTTTCCTTTCTCTATATATAGCCAGGGCAGCTATTGTGTGTGTTGGGGTGGGGGCACAGCTGCAAGGGGACGTCTGTGTGTTAGGGATGTAATAGTGTAGTCGATCAACCGATAAGCAAAAGCTCATCGGTTAATGCTGTCGTCTACACGCATTCCCCCCCATCCCGCCAGTAAATGTTTTAGCAAGCTGGCCAGCAGCCCAGCTCAGTCCTGGCTTGTGCCAGGTCTGGGACCTACCCCCACTGTGGCTCTGCATTTTAAGTGTATTAGGAGCCAATTGGGCAGGCAGCCCGGCTTAGTCCTGGCTCACGCTGGGTCTAGGAGCTCAGATGCCCCCCTTCCCCTCGCAGACAGGGGCTGCTGCCACCCTGCACTGCTGACTCTTTATCAGAGGCAGCAGCATGGGGTGATAGGCAGCCGGTCCGTGAGGGGAGCTGGTTTTTAAACTGGCTCCCCTCATGGACCAGCTCCTGCCTGGCACCCCATGCTGCTGCCTCTGTATCTCTATATATAGCCAGAGATCTGGATCTCTATATACAGAGGTAGCAGTGTGCCATGGCAGGGGGTTCCTCGGGAGTGGGGCCAGAACGCACTGGCTGCTGGCCCCACCCCCGGGCACTATAGAATAGTGGAGTTACCGATAAGAATTCATGAGGTTAATCGACTATTCAATTAACCGATATTTAACATCCCTAGCGTGTGTAGATGCATGCATCATGAGCTTTTGTGTAGGCATAGCTCCCTTGTCTGTTCGGGAGATTTCACTGGTGAATGACCAGTCATAGTCTTGCAAAATCACTTGTGTTTTTTATTAAGTACAAATCTGACACTCCTGATGTGAGCATCAGGCAAGCCACAAGCTCTCTGCCCATGCTCACACACACACCTCTCCCCGCTCTCAGGACAGAGCAGGTGCTAACCCCTGTGGCCACCAAGGACCTAATGAAGCCTCATTGCTTAGCCCTCCTCTCTCCCTGCCCCTCATACTCCCTCTACTCCCTCCTTGCAAAAATCCCAGTGCAGGTTGTTGCTCATGTGCCCCAAACAGTGTCTGGCTACGTCTACACTGGCATGATTTTCCGGAAATGCTTAAAACGGAACAGTTTTCCATTATAAGTATTTCCGGAAAAAGAGCGTCTACATTGGCAGGATGCTTTTTCAGAAAAGCCCTTTTTCCGGAAAAGCGTCCGTGGCCAATGTAGACGCTGCGCTTTTCCGGAAAAAAGGCCCGATCGCCATTTTCGCAATTGGGGCTTTTTATGAAAGACTACTGTGCTGACTACACTGGCCCTTTTCGGAACAATTTTTCCGGAAAAGGACTTTTGCCCGAGAGCAGCATAGTTTTTCCGGAAAAGCAGCTGATTTCTTACAGTAGATCATCAGTGCTTTTCCGGAAATTCAAGGGGCCAGTGTAAACAGCTCGCAGCTTATTCCGGAAAAGCGGCTGATTTTCCGGAATAAGTGGCCCAGTGTAGACACAGCCTCTGTGTTTGCATGGGTCCAGGACAGCCATAGCCTGACTTCAGAAGCGGAGCTTAAATGGGCCCAGCTCCCTGACTCTTAGGGGAGGGCAGCGGGAGAGCACCGCCGGGAAAAAAATCTCGCCCCTCCCACAGTGTCCTGCACAACCCTGCGGCCACAGCCAAGCCCCTCCATCCTGGGGCGTGTTAATCCATCTTCCCCCAGCTGCTTCCCTTCAGCTTCATCCCTGCTAGAAAACACGGGGGTGGTAGGACAGCCAGGGGCACTTGGTGTGGGGGTGTCCCCCTGGGACCAGGGAAATGTGCAAGGGCAGTGAGCCTCATGTGGCAACAAGCCCTTTTGTAATAGTCAGCTGGGCCCTGGGCATTTCCCCCCTTTCCTCCCCCTCCCGCCCCCCTTCCCAATGAAGGACAGACCAGTGCTGAGACCCTGCCATCTCTCTCAGCATGGCCTTGTGCCAGCCACTCTTCAGAGCCCGGGCTTCATGCCCCTGCACGGTGCCCCTCTTTGTACAACATTGGCAGCGCCAGGCTTATGCTGTGTTTCCAAGCGGCCCAGGCGAGGCTGTGCCCTGCAGAAAGCCCTGTGGCGGACACTCAGAGGGAAGACAGAGGCCCTTTTGTTTTTTCCTGGTCCATCCCGTGCTCCAGAACCCTGGCCAGTGAATTCTCCAGACCTTTGCCCAGCCGAGCTGAGAGAAGCCATGGGAGACCCTGTCTGCTCCTTCCCCAGCAGGAGTCAGAGCCGCCTATTGCTAGGATAAGGTGCCACCGATAACAGAGCACCCCTAGAAAGGGCGGGCCCGGATCCCCGCTCCCACAGCCCTGGTCATGCCAATGAAAAGTTGTCCAGAGACCCCGGCAGCTTCATTTAACTGCATCCCCTTCTCCCCTTTTTCCTTTGGTCTCTAAAGCCAGCAGCAGCCCCACGTCGGGCCTGGGGACCGCTGCCATCGTGGGCATCCTCATCGTCATCTTCGTGCTGCTCCTGGTGGCCGTGGACATCACCTGCTACTTCCTGAACAAGTGCGGCCTGCTGATGTGCATCGCGGTCAACCTGTGCGGCAAGTCTGGGCCCGGGGCCAAGGGCAAAGACATGGAGGAGGGCAAAGCCGCCTTCTCGTGAGTTACCTCTCTGCTCGCCTCTAACCCGTCCTCCCATCCGCCGCGATCTCCCTGGAACGGAAGAGCCCCACAATACAGCACCTCTACCCAGTCTTGTAGCCTTGGGTGCCAAGCGGCTGCCTGGTGCGAGGGGAGGCACACCAGTGCTTTGAGGCAGTTGTCCTTCTGCCAGGAGATTCGTGCCTCCCTGCACCTGCATAGTCTCCATATTCCAGCTGCATTTCTGGGGAAGCCAGTCTTTGAGCTGGCTGCTCTGGCACCACGTGGGCAGGGGATGGGGTTGGGAGCCACTCTTGCTTTGCTGTGTTTCGGTGGAGAGGGTTGCTAGGGGGGTCCCCTTGTTTTTACCCCATCTTCCTCCAAAGCCAGCCTCCGGCTGACCCAGAACCCAGCCAGCTCAGCTGGGAGAGGGTCCATATCCGGAAGCCACATCCTGGTCAGGGGGACAGAGAGCATTTGTCTGTGCAGCACCCCATGTACCTCAGGGGAGGGGCGAGCTACTCACTGACACTTGGCATTGCCGTGGTCCTTGTCTTGGGTTTGGGAAGGGGGCGTGTGTCGGGCTGAGAACCAAGCCCCTTTCCCAGGCCACATCCTACCACGCTGAGAGTTGCTGCTGGCGGCATGGCTCTCTCGCCCCCAAGGAAGGGCGCTTGTTTGAGGCTGGGCCCCACTCACCCAAGCTTGCAATCTCCCGACAGGAAAGATGAGTCGAAGGAGCCCATTGTGGAGGTGCGGACTGAGGAGGAGCGGACCCCAAACCACGACGGGGGGAAGCACACCGAGCCCAACGAGACCACTCCGCTGACGGAGCCAGAGTACGTTGAAATGAGATCGTTCTAACGGGCAGTCGATGGTAACCATGGTAACCTCCGAGCTCTCACGTAGGTAACACAGGCAGGGGAAGAAGAGCGAGAAAGGTTCGGAGCTCGGTCCCTGCCTCGTCACAGTGGGGAACTCCTCTTTCCCCAGCCCGCACGGGGCACCGTTTAATTGGTAATATTTGCAAAGCAGTAGAACAAAGCTTCATTCCTTGGTGCCGAGTTGCTTCCCATGCTGTAGCACTGTCGCCCGGCCCGGCTCATTGCCAGGGCTCCAGAGCAGATGCCCTAAATCTCACTGCCGTCTGGTGTTGCAGTGCTGGGCTAACAGCGTCGACACCTCCTTGCCCCAAGCAGAAGGGCCTCCTGGAGTTGATCGCGACAGAGCAGCTGCGCTTTGGGTTTGTGCCAGGTTTACAGCCTTGGGGGGGGGGACATGTAGCAAGTTCAGACGTCCCTGCCTGCACGTTGGGCCAAGAGAGGGGTGGGAGTGACCCCTGGGTCTCCTGTGCACTAGAGAAATGATCTCCTTGGGCGTGAGCCAACGCTCGGTGTGTCCACACTGGCCGGATGAACTGGATTGGCCCTGCATCCGATTCAGCAGTGTTCTAAACCGCTGTACTTGCAATTTCATCTGGGCCCTTCCTCCAGCACCCCTAGTTCAGCTCCCGGAAGCAGTGCATAGTGGGAGATTTCAGAAGGCAACAGGCATGCTGTGTGGCAGCAGTGGGCGGTGTGGTTGAACCCTGTCTGCTTCTTTGAATCCACGCTGGCCCTGCACTGGCTGCGAGTGAATCGGTTTGTCCTCAAGTGTTTATTAAACCTGCTGGAAGATGGACTAGCTCTGCAGGGGGATGTCAAGCGCCTTACAGCCACACCCAACCTCTATAAACCGGGACAGAGACACCGTCTGAGCTCTCCGAGAAGAAAAATTCCTTTGTCCAGTCATTTTTGGGCCCTGGTTGGGGGTCGATGTAGCGGATTTCTTGTTTTCTCGCCCAGAGTGCTGCTCCTTCCCTGCTGGGGTGAGCAGTGAGAACTGGCGTGAAGGCTTTGCTGACAGCACTGGGAGTCTGGGCATGGTCAGGAGAGGAGCAGGAGCCGTGTTTATGCACTGGATTGGGGGCTGTGCTCTTGCTGATGAATATGTTGAGATTTCCTGGGGTGGTTGTATTGAACTTTTAATGAAGTTATTAACCTATACAGACGTTGCCTCCAATTAATAAGCCAGCCTTGGTGATGTTGAAGGCGCTGGCTTCTCACTCAGTGAACCATTGTCTTTCCAGCAGCTTTCCCCCCGTTTCCGCCTCATGAAGCTTCCAGCTTCAGAAAGGCTCCCATCAGTAAAGCTGTCTAGGCTCCATCATGGCTGCCAAAGCACGGTTTATGCCGGCATAGATCACACTGGCACTCGCTGGAACTAAACTAAAGGCTGACTCGTTCACAAGGGCAGAAGGGGCCGGCCCAAACGTTCATGTGGGGGGAGGACTCATAATCTCTGAGGCTTGATGAAAGTAAGAGGTGCACTGACGCTGGGGCAGGAGGCTTGGCCCTAGGGCCCTGCTCAGGACTAGAAAAGTGATGAGGCTGAGGTGGGTTACTGGCTCACAAGTGTGGGGCCCTCAGGAGCAGGAGGAAGACAAGGGTCCACAGAGGTGTTCGAGAGGAGGCTGAGGAGGGAGGCTAGGTTAGGGGACAAGACCTAACCTAGGGCCGAGGTTGGGGTGAAGTTTGGATTAAGACTTGACACACAAAACTCCGTGTGGACAAGGTACTCCCGAAATGATGTGGACTCTCTGCTCTTCCTCCTCTTCCTCGTTGCGCTGCGAGCTCCCCAGCTAGTGCCTATTCCCAGTTGTACATCTGGCCTCGGAAGGGTTGTTTTTTTCCTGCTTCTGTGTCCTCTGTGTGCGTTGTAACTGCATGCCACGCTGCTGCCGCTTCCGCCTCCGCCGCGCCCTCTCGCGCGCCCTCTTGCGCTTCCGCTCATTTCCCCCCTCTCATGTATGGGCTTCATTGTCTATTTCTCTTCTACTCCTGTCCTCCTCGCAGGCACCCAGCTGACACCACAGCTACCGTGGAGGACATGCTGCCTTCCGTAACCACGGGCACCACTAATTCTGACACTATCACCGAAACCTTTGCCACTGCTCAGAACAGCCCGACCAGCGAGACCACCACACTGACTTCCAGTAGTGCCCTGCCAGCCACCACTATCCCTGACTCAAACTCCGTGCCGCCCAGCCAGGCCACTCCGGCCAAAGGGGCAGCCACCTCAGCTTCCTCGCCACTGTCCTCGGCCCCCAAAGTTGCCCCCCTTGTTGACCTCAGCGACACCCCAACTTCTGCTCCGGCCACTAGTAATTTGTCTTCGAGTGTCCTGGCCACCCAAGGGGCAGTGCTTAGCCCTAGCACTGCTACCAACATGGCTGAGGCCCCAAAGGCTCCAGCCAGTAGCAAGCCGGCCACCCCAGCCCCTGCCAACCCCACTAGCCCTCCAGCTTCTTCAGATCCCAAGCAGGAGGTGTCCAGCACCAAAAGCCCAGAAAAGGAAGCTGTGCAGCCCAGCACAGTGAAGAGCCCAACAGAAACAGCCAAGAACCCAACTAACCTGAAGAGCGAGGCTGCCTCAGGCAACACCACAAACCCCTCCCAGAACGAGGACTTTAAAATGGACGAAGGGACCTTCAAGACCCCAGACATTGACCTTGCAAAGGATGTTTTTGCAGCTCTGGGCACTGCTGCTCCTGCCACTGTGGCTAGCGGGCAAGCTCGTGAGCTTGCTTCTTCCACTGCAGACAGCTCTGTACCGCTGGCACCGGCAAAGACCGAGTATGGCTGCCTTTAATCTTCTGTGGGTGGTGTGCTGTGTTTCTTGTGCATCCGTGCTGTGCTGTGTTCTCGTTGGATGTTCTCTGAACTAACCGCGTTGTTTCTCTAGCAAACTAACTCGCCTGCTTACTGCTCCAGCAGGGCGCTAGGGTGGCAAGGTGAAAGGAGGAGCAGGAGCCCCTGGGAGCAGCGCAGACTGGTGTCACAGGGAAAGGGGGAGCCCTGGATTAATAATGTGTCACTGTTTAGACTTCCCAGTAGCCCCCTCCTATTCTTGATTCTCTTGGGAAAGGGCTAAGGATGGCTTCCTTGTGGCAAAAAGGGGCCTGACCCTGAGGAAACACTGAGGCTATGTCTACACTAGCCCCCTAGTTCGAACTAGGGAGGCTAATGAGCGACCGAAATTGCTAATGAAGCACGGGATTTAAATATCCGGCGCTTCATTAGCATGTTCGGCAGTCGCCATTTTGGAAATTGATTAGCCGAATAACTGCCCACGCCACATCGGGCAGTGAACGGAGTTTGAAGTAAAGCCTTAATTCGAATTAGCTGTTAAACCTCATTCCAGGAGGAATAACAGCCAATTCAAGTTAGGGCTTTATCAACTCCTGCTTTCACTGCCGCTGCAGACGCGGGCAGTTATTCCGGGCTAGTCAATTTCCAAAATGGCGACCGCCTGGGGAACATGCTAATGAAGCGTGAGATATTTAAATCCCGTGCTTCATTTGCAATTTCAGTCGCCCTCATTAGCCTCCCTACTTTGAACTAGGGGGCTAGTGTAGACATACCCTGAGCTCCTGCAGGTCACTGGTGACTGCAGTTTCACCAATGTAAATCCAGAGCAGCTCAACTGGAGTCGCTCCGGATTTACTCTGTTGCAAAGCAAATCAGAACCTGGACCCAAGGGGAGCTGTGAGTGTCAGCACTTCCCAGGATCAGGCCCTAAATTAGCAAGTTCCCTATGGAGAGGGGCCCTGGGGTCAGTCGGCCTTTGGGACCCGCACAGCTGTTTGGGGCTGGCCCGTTTGGCCTTGTTTCATCCTAGTGAGCCAGTGATCAATTTCCCTCCACCCAGTCTCCCCTGAGCGTCCCCCTTTCCGAAGTGATTAGGAGCCACTAAGCCTTTAGGCATGAAGGGACGCAGGCTTGTTGTATCCGGACGGGATCCCCTCCCACCTGCAGGCATCGCTATGTGCCTAGCGTTCGGCAAGAGGCGCATCACTGCTGGGAGTTGCCAACAGCATGGGTTGCAGCATTAGCCGGTGTGTTGGGGCGGGAGGGGGCTTTGGGGGAGCTGCTCTACCGGAGGTTTGAGGATAGGGCTGTTTTGCCAGCTCAGCCTGGCCAGCGAGCCTGGTGTGAGGAATGGTATTGTCTGGGTTCTGCACAGCCTTCTGGATGGGTGCCAGACATGATCAGAGACAGGGCCAGATGAAGGAAGCAGGCACTCCTTCCCAAATGCAATGGGACTGGTACCCTCCATAGGGGAAAGGGTGTTCTTGCATTGGAAGAACAGCTCAGATTTGTTGGCGCAAGCGGTTTGATGTGACACGATGCTGAGTTGTGTCTTTGGCGAGAACTTCTCCCGCCTTCCCTTTCCCAGGAAAAATACCCCCATGCTCACAGCTTTGTGTATTAGCCCCAGCAAAGCCACTGGCGCTCCAGTTTGACACCATTGATCTCAGTACAGTTCCCCTGGTGTGGGCGGTCCTCCGTCAGATCCTAAGCATTCTGTAGGGAGTCCCTGCTGGAGCGAAGCCAGAGCACGTGCTATCCCGTAGTATTAGTGAGGCGCCTAGCACCTCGTGGTTTCTGGGCACATCATCACGTCTGCTGTGCTGCTAACACGCTGTGACCGATCAGCAGGCCAGCATGTGCATTCTATCCCATTTCGACCAAGGCCAAGCAGCACAGCAGATGTTCTTGAGCTGGTCTGACCACACAGCTGGAGTGACCAAAATGAAGTGACTCCATAGCAAAGGAATGCTCACTGACTTACCTCTATTTGCAGTAGTGCCTACAGGCCAGGGCCATATTGTGCGTAGTGCCAGACACACACATAACGAAGAAAGAGTCCCTGGCCTGAAGAGCTTGCAGCCTAAATGCTAGGACTGGGGTGGCCAACCCGTTACAGACGAAGAGCCAAGATAGTGGTGGATACAACGCAAAGAGCCAAGGGGAAAAAAGTTGTTGAGGGGAAAAAAAAAAAAAGCCCCGGCTGCCATTTTGAAGTCTGCACCAGTGTCCCATGCAGACAGAAACACGCTGCCCCTTGAAGAGCCGCGGGTGCGGGAGCCGCAATTTTTTCTTTGAAGAGCAGCAGGTTGGCCACCCCTGTGCTAGGAGGTTGCGTGCAGCATGTGCTGTGATTAACCAGAAAGAAGCCCAGGGGATGCGTTGCCAGCAGTGAACAGGCATGTCCACCTGCAGCCCTTCTTCCCACTTGCACAGGCTGAGGGAGCCCTTGCATAAGGAGCATCAGAGAGTCCTTCTAACTCTGCCCACTCCATGCCAGACCCAGAATCCAAGGTAGAAACTCAAAAGCATCTCTGCAGCTGGCCTTTCTGGCGTATGGGTATTCTCCTAACCTGGCTGGTCTGCCCCCAGCAGCGCTGGTGAAGTGAACCCCGGAAACTTTCTTACCAGCTAGACTTTGGAGACAGCCACTGTGCCGTAAATGGACCCCACAGCCTGGCAGGAGCAGTAGGGTGGAGAGGGCTTCCATCTGTGGATACCTGGTTTCCAGTCCTGCTTGGCTCAGCATGAAATGGTGGAAATAGTGTGGCCTCTCCCCCATGTGCATGCTGTCCCCGTTTCGCTGTGGGGTGAGGGAGAGGAGAGCATGCATTGGCTGTGTTGGACTTTAGACTCATGTTAGAAAAAATACTTTCCAGGTCACAGTTTTCAACTTGAAAAATGTGAGCTGGCTGCAAACAGGAAGGATCGGAGGCGCCCAACGTAGATGTTCCTGAAATCCCCCACTGCTTATTCTTGTGTCAGTGTTAGATCCAGACTGTCAGTCTCTGCTCACACTAGCTTGCACTACTGGAGAAGGGCAGTCACGCTAAAGCTGCTATATAGGGCCAAGAAATAAGGGCTCAGGGCTGGCTGAGGGTGAAGCTGGAGTTGCATGCATTGTACCCAGCTCCCTTCCTCCTAGCAGAAGAGCCTCTATGGGACCATTGTAGCTGGTGTAAATTGAAGTAGCCCTTTGGCTTCTCTAACTTGGTTGAGTTTGGGTCCCTTCGCTGGCCCCAGGAGGTTGTACTTGGGGCAGCTGGGAGTTACAGCCCTTGTTTCTGCAGAGGTCAGTCTCAGAGCTGGGTGAATAAATTCCATCCCTTTTTCTCTCTTCTCATGTATCATGGTGTTCTCAGATTTACTCTCAGAATATTTCCTCCAGGAGAAAAGTCCCCATTGTTAAAAATTCACCCTGTTTGGATTGGGCACACGGGTCACATGGTATTGTTTCTGTCCCTTAACCAGTGTGATTTGTAGAAGCAAGTATCCATTGCAGATGCACGTTTGCTTCCTGCAAATGATGCTAGCAGCAGCCTCATTCCATGGAGCATCCATGGAAAGTGAACCCAAAAGGGATGGAAACAAAGTCCAAGCAAATATATTTCCAAAGCTGAAAGTCTTTTCCAATATTCCCCCAGCTCTAGCCATGCTGTTGCAGAAGGTGGGGTGATGCTCTGTGTGGAACATCTGGGAGCTATTCCATAAGTATATTCCTTAATGCTAGCACATCTAACGAAAATAAATAAACCAACTGATGGCCTCTCTCTAACCTGCACTATCTTGGTGACTTTTCCACAGGAAAACCCCTGTAGAAGAAAAGTCTGAGGTGCAAGCAACGGAACCTAAGAGCCCTCCAGCAGAAGTCAAGACGGTCCCCAATGAAGCCACACAAACAAATGAAAATGAGAGCAAAGCATGATCAGCAACAGAAAAGAAAAAAAATGACAGAACAACTTCACCTGAGCATTTAAAACACAACACACATCTCATTCCTCTAGTGTCTTTTGCCTTTAAAAGAAAACCAGACAAAATGAAAAAAAATGCATAAATGGGGATCTCTTTTTTTTTTTTCTTTGTAGGTTTGTAGGAAGATTCTATTTGTTGTGCACTTGCTTTTAAGGAAAAATAAAATATGCTTTTAAAAAAGGTTGATCCCGCAACCAGCTCAGGGCTCAATGAGCCCTGCTTATAGTCAAACAAACAAGGTTACAAACACCAATTGCAAAATGGTTAGGAAGCTCAAAACCAACCCGGGGGGAGGGAGGGATAAACCCTGACTTTTCTTTGGTTAGCCTAACAGAGTAAACAGCTGTACCATGAGGTACAGGCTGTCCTGAATGAACAAAGTCCACAATTTATTTTTATACTTTTCAGTCGAGTTTGAAATATGTAAAGCCTCGTAAATAATAAGTTAACGTTTCTGTTCACTTTATGTTTGTTCAGTAGGCAGAGTGTCTCTCGCCCTTTGTGACTGAATCCAATTGCCGGCTTAGACAGTTATTTGGGGAGTAATTATTATTATTATTGTTATTTTTAGGAAGAATGCCAAAATTGCAGCTTTGGGGATATATTTCAATTTGCAGTATTCAGACTTCTACATTTTTTAAATTTTATTTTAAATCTTTTTGCCAACTTTTGTTTTTTCCAGTGTTTACAATCGACAAATGTTTTTTTTAACTTTTGTTGTGTTTAAATGTATGTGTAAAATAGCTGCCTTTTTTTTAAGTAAATACGGTCTATAGATATTAGATTTACTAGCATGCTTGCTTTGCAAAGGGAGACATTTTAAAATATGGATGTTTACAATAGTTGTTTCCCCTTTATCTTTTTAATTATTATTATTATAATTATTATTTCTTACTGGAGTAAGAAGATAAGTAACGCTGTTTATTTTACTGTTGGTGGGTGGACAACTCACCACCAACCAAGGTATGTGTCTAGCAATGCATTTAAGTGCATTAACTGTAAGCACAGTGGGAATACCGGTGTGCTTAAAGTGAAGCATGCACTTAAGTCCTTTGCTGGACTAGGGACCAACTGCATAAGAGAAATATGTTCTCTGCTTTTCTTAGACATTCTCCCCTGTTCCTTTCAGGAATCCTCCCTTAGCTTTGAGAAGCAGAAGGGAGTTTGTACAGTCAGGGCTGGTCTAGTCTCGGGTGAACAGATGTTTCAATAAACCAATTCCCCCTCTGTAGAAAAAAAAGTAAATAAATGCTATTTTCTTTTACACTAGGATTTAAAAGGAAAGCGCTTGTGCACTTCAGGAAACTAGTATCTTCTTTGGGGGAGTGGGAACCTTAAAAAATCTTTTCATTCACTGGGGGGGGGGGGGGCGTGAAATTCACCAACACAAGGTGTATGCACCACATTTATGATCTGAGCCTCTAAAGATTCAATGGCATGATTTGATGCTCTCTTGAGTAGTCCACATATGCTTTGCCAGATCGGGGCCTTAGAGACCTTATCCAAAGCCTATTGACAGAAAGACTCCCATTTGGTTTCCTTGGCCTTTCAATCATACCTGCAGTGCTCAAAATGAGTCTGACGCGGTGCATAAGCTTTGCAGGGAGGTGAACTTTGCTCTTGCAGCAGCATCAGAGACGACTGCTGCTTGGCATCTTAGAAAAACTGCAGAATTTTGGATGAGAAAAAAGATTTTGGATGAGAATAAGGGGTTGGGGAGGGGAATAAGAGTGGGTGGTTGGGGAAAGACCAGCCCTTTGTATAGAAATTTCCCCCCTTGGCTTTTATTTTGTTTTAATTTTTTGGTTTGTTTTCCATTCTACTTTAGATCTGCAAGCTTGTGCACTGTGGGCGCGTGAGTATTTTAGTGTGAAATGTGGTTTTTGTCATAGTATTGAAATAATTAAAATAAAAAAAAACTTCAACATAGTTTGGATGTGGAAGGTGTAGCGGATAGTTCAGATAAAAAAATTATTCAGGAAAATAAAGAGAGTAACTCTTATAAGGAACAGAAGCCTGTAAATGAGAGACAAACGGACAAGCAAGCCTGACTACAGCATCTATTCCTTTGTGCTATGGTAAAGAACAAATGAAAGAAGATTTTGGGTGGGGAGACTGCAGTTTGGCTCAGCTACATTGAACCACTCTCTTCAGTGTACTTTTATAATGATGCAGTCTTTAACAGTGGCATCACTAGATTATAATTTCAAACTGTGAAAAATAATGGTCTTGTCATTTGCTAAATGTGGGGGGGTTGCATTTTTTTTCTCAGCTCCTGGGGATGGAAATGGAGGCTAACTATGTGTGTGTATCTGTGTATACACCCACACTCACACAACACCCATCCTTAACATACCAGTAGGGTGGATGGATGTTTGATTAAACATCCTGGACCAGATCTGACCCTTGCTTATCCCCATCAGTGCAGCAGGTGTGTAACTAGGGGTAAGATTTGGCCATTGGTCCCTAAGAAAACATTTTTTAAAGAGATGGATTGATCAAATGTGGCATGAAAGGCCACCGTGGTTTCTCGGAAGGAAGAATCCACGTAGCCATGGGGGAATCTATGAGTTGGAAGTGAGAGTGTGTACCTCAGTTCATAATGATTATCAAGAGAATCTGTTCATCCTTCATGTGAAGTTGTTGATGGCTTTGACTTGCTTTGCCAACTATATTCTATACCTCATAAGTTATTACCCCTTGAGAGCTGAGCAGCTGTTATGAGGCAAATACTGCACAATCCCAGTGACTAGATACAAATCCATTGACACGAGTCTAGGTCTGTTTGACAAGAACTTGGACTTGGGATATGGATATCTAAATTGGCCTTTGTCTTGAATAGGAAACCAATTCAGAGCTGGGTCCAAAGCCCATCCTTGTCAATAAAAAAGACTTCCATTGACTTCAGTGGGCCTTGTATCAAGATTCCTGAAATGGGACATCATGTCTAGATATCAGCAAATGTTGTGGTTACTGGACTAGTAGTGAAATCCATTCTGCCCCTTTTCAATACTGACCTTTTTCAACAATCAGTACTTGTGTATTTACTCTTGAAAGCATTTTTATACTTCTCCATAACCAGATAATGTCATTTTAATTTAGAAATATTCCACTTTTCTAAACTAAAATAGTTTAGTCTTCATTATTTTTTTAAATCTTTGAAGAGGGACCAACCTGGCACCGTTTACATTGTATATATTTATATATGTGTTGTTGCCATACATATATATCTATATAGCCACTGAGTCTGATTAGCCTCTGGTAGTGGTGTGATTGCATTTCATGTTGCACCAAGCATACAATACCAAGACAACAGCGCATCCAATTGTTCAGCTTTTAGACTGGAGTTTTATTTTCACACTTTTATATGGAGCCTTCGGACCCCAGGTTTTCGCACTAGGCTGTTTTGATAGTGGTTCTCAGACCCTCCATTGACATCCCTACCCAGCATTCCCTACTTTTGGGGGCCTTCTATCTTGTTATAAACAAAAAACAACAAAAAAAAAACCTTTTACCAAGTGAAACATTGATACCACCTTTATTTCCATTCTCACCAGTGTAAATACTGATACTAACGGAGAATTTTGACTTTGCATTCTGTCAGAATACTTGTGTTCAAATAAAAATGACCAAAAAAAAGCCCTTTTCTTAAGTCCATCCTTTTTGTTGCCTGCTGCGTCGTGTGTCCAAACTAGGCCTACAGATTCCTTTCTTGTGCTTAATATTTGGTCCTCCATGGGATTTAGGCACCAACTTCTGTTGTTACTAGACTGGGGTGTGAGGTTAAAAGAGATTGAATAATCTTGATTGCAGAGTGGTGTGGAGACTGAGGAAAGGGGTTACTTGATGATTCCCTGTGGAGCACTTGGCATTGGCCACTGTTGGAAGACGGTACTGGGCTAGATGGACCTTCGGTCTGACCCAGTCTGGCCATTGTTATGTTCTTTAGCAGGAAGGGATTTGGATCTGGGCCATATGAGACACGTCTCCTGTGGAATAGACTCTCCCAAGACCTGCTGTTATTCCAATTCCTCGCCTTTGCAGGAGGCTCTTCTGCCTCAGGGGTTCCTTGGGAAAAACAAACCCAATCACCCATAATATTTTTAAGGTGTGTTCTTTCTTTTCAGCCTCCAATTCTGTCCCCAAGCTATTTAACCCAGAAATGCCCGGGATAGCCCAGCATTTCTCAGTGTGAACCCAGGAAATACGGCATTAGAATGAGCTGGAAAAGTGAGCAAGTTTGCCAGCCATGCCCATACCTGGTTGTCCATTTGTTTTAAACAGCACCCTGAGTCACAAACCAACACTGCCCAGCTGCGAGTTCCATAATTGGCTGTGTCTGTTTGTGATGGAGATGCAGAATTCTCCAGTTTGCTTTCCTCTGGGTGAAGTTAACTCTGCTCTCCGACATCTCATTTCTCAGAACAGCTCCAATGAGCAGCAACTGGGAGTCTTTTGCCGACAAGAGTGTTTCCTATGGAAATTGTGCTATAATTTAGCTTGCCAAAAATGCACTAGATGAAGCTAACGACATGTAATTCAATCCCAAAATGTTGATTTCTAGGGACACAGGGACAAGGGGGATGAGAAGTGATTTTCTATCAGTACCTGTGGGATGCACAAATTGTTCACAGAGAGAAATACGGTAGGCAAGAGACTGCTCTGACTCTGCTTATTAATGCATCACAATAGCCCTTTCTCCTCTTTGCTTTGCTGCCTTGAGGTTTGCTTTATTCCACACTGCACCCTGCGTTATTCCACCTGAATCTGGGCAGGTTTTCAAAAGTTCCAAGTAACCAGCAATCCCTGCTGGATGGAATGTTCAAAGGCACCTCTGTGACTGAGCAGCATGAAACTCTTTGACCTTGACTTGTGCTCCTAACCTAACGCTGGGTGCTTTTTTGGGGGGGAAAAACTCACATTGATTTTTGTGGGAGCCTATTGTGTTCTGGCCAACTGACAATCAGGCTACTTCATTTAAAGACCTAAAGATGTAATTAGGAGCTGGCTTTAGGCTCCCATTTTAAAACAAATCTCAGAGTCTTAACAATCTGCGTTCTACCTGCAGAAAGCCATTTTCCTCCTCAGTCTCAGCTCAGTGTGGGAGAATTTGTGCTGAAGAAAACTCTTATTAATATTTTACAATCTATTACCACCCCGATGAGTTCTTCTTCCTGACTTACACACTGCAGCATGAAATCCAGCTTAACCCAGTGTTACTAGGGAAATAACCTGACAGGCATGAATGCATTCTACAAAGGAACTGATGAGTCAGGCATCCAGTGAAGAGCCATGACAGAATAATTAGCCCCCTAAAATGCCAACCTAGATGTGACCAGTGCCCTGATCTGTTGTGCTGCTTGATGGTAAAAACTGATCTTGTGCATTTAGCGAATGGTGTACCAATGTTTTATATTAAGAAAAACCTCTCATGTAAACAAAATCTGGCTGGCAGCCATTTAACTTCAGAATGCAGAAGTGTGTGAGGAAATATCATGGAAGGATCCTGTGGATCGTCATAATATGGGGGTAAAACCCTTTTAAAGTATGGAAATCACTCTTAGCCTGTATATCCTCGACCTCATTTGATGACTGCAACTGTGTCACAGTGGAATCACATTATAATAGACATCCTGCCCGATGCTGGCTCCCAGGTAATTCACCTGCATCCACTTGCAGTCAAGAATGAGATCATCACATTGGATCATTTGGTTTATTGTTCTCCTTCCCGTTCCAAGTATGTGGGAAAAGCTTCACTCTAATATCAGGGAGCTATCACCTCCAAAATCATGTCCCTGATGCAGAGTCATGTGGCTTCCAGAGCCCTTGGTTTAAGAGCTGCAAAGACCCCAGGGAGGTGGGGGCAATCCCCAGTTTATTAGCCTCAGGAGAAAAACCAAATACAAAAAAAGGACTCAGACACAAACCAAGTTCCTCTACCAGGAGCCTGCTCCTGAAAACAATGACAAAATTCCCCGGCCCATCCTTTATTGGTGCATATTCGTGCCCTAGAAAGCCCTGACCACAACCGACAAAGTTGTTTTTACCCATGAAAGCTTATGCCCAAATACATCTGTAAGTCTTTAAGGGTGTGTCTAGACTACAGAGTTTTGTCGACAAGGAAAACTATACCTGCGTCTACACTACCACCGAGTTCTGTCGACATAACGTCGACAGAACTCGGCAGTTTTGTCGACAGTGGTAAACCTCATTCTACGAGGAATAACGCCTTTTGTCGACAGAGTTCTGTCGACAGACGGCGTTGTTGCATCTACACTGTCTTTTGCGTCTAAACTCTCATGTTGACAAAGTGGCTTGCTTTGTCGACAGAACTGGATGTAGTCTACTCTCTCTTTGTCGACAGAAGCTTTTGCCTCTGTCGACAAAAGCCTGTAGTCTAGACGTACCCTAAGATGCCACAGGACTTCTGGTTTTTACAGATACAGACTAACATGATGACCCATCTGAGACTAGAAAGCCCTGTTCTGTCTTTTCATTTGCTCCTAAACTGATTTCCCTGTGGTAACCCTCTTATTTATACTCTAGGGAGGGGGCCGAGGCTACCCTGTGCTTAAAGGGAGAGCACCCTATTGCAACCCCAGGCTGTTACCTGTTTGTCAGAGAGGGAAACTGGTGCTTGAAGCACTAACAGTGTTCCACTTCTAACAGAGAGGCCCAGTAAACTGACAGCACTGCAGAGCTGACCGCGATGGTTAGTGACATCTTGCAGTTGCTAGCCTGGCATCCCCTTACCCAGGGACACTGATTACTGTGTTGGGGGAGGGGCGTGTTTTCTTCACAGAAAGCCCAAATGTTTCAACAAATAAGATTTTTTTGGCAAAAAAAAAAGTCATTTGGGGTTTTAAAAAACACTGTAGACAAACCCCCAAACTAACAAGGCTGTTTCAATAGATAAGCCGATCCTTCTCGTTCCTAAGCCAGGCTCTGATGTTGGCTCAGATTCCTGCTAGCCAGCAAGAGCAGGTATGTCCCCAGTCATGGTGCTGCAGTGCCTAGCTGAGGTTGGATTCCACTACCTGCGGTGCAGACTACTTCCTGATGCAGTGTCTTAATGAACTATTGGCTCTGAAATCCTTTCCTGTTCACAAAGAGATTAATAGAGGCCCCTGGAACGCTTGCCCTAATTTACTGTGGCTGCAGAGCATATGCCCCTGTGATGAGTTCTCTATCCCTGGCGTCAGGGTTGTGCTCAATGATAAATAGGACTGGAAAAAAAATTCCTCACTAGATCTTTAAATTTCTCCAACTATTCATCAAGCTCAAGTTCTACCTTCCAGAGCAATAATTTACTTCTCTCCTCTTTCGGTAAATCTACAGCACCTCCATCATCAATTTCCTAAGTATATCCCTTGACCGCTTGGAATTCTCTTTGTATCCCTGAGTTGACTGAAGGGTGAGGCCCTTCTCCGTTTGAGAGGAAGGGATGCATACCATTTATTTTTATTCATTCCTCAGGAGGTGCTAGAGGGTAAGTTTGGCTCCTGAATTAGGTAGCAAAACAATCTGGGGTTGGATACTAGTTGCGCTATGTTGACTGAGGTTGATTATAGACCAGTATTTCTTAAACTTTTTAAGACCGAGAAACACCAAACAATGATTTTTTTTATGAGGAACACCAAGGATTTTTGTTGAGCAAAATAAATAAATAAATAAGGTCAGGAGAAAGTTATTGAGCCAAAAAAAAAAAAAAAAAGGTTGCCTGCCTCTTTAAGGGCAGCCATTTTGAATTCTGCTGTTCAACACAGTTTAAGAAAAACTGATATAGACCGTCATCAAGGTTTAACGACCCTCCACTGTCAGCCCTGGGCTAGGTGCAAGAATTTCTCCTATGTGTCAGCTCCGTGTGGAGAGTACAGTGCCAAGGCGATGGCCCAGAACGGGCTTACAATCAAAATGATCTTCACTGAGCAAATGGAGCTGGCAGCCTACATGCAGACCTATACAAATCCATCACACTAGGGCTTTTCAGGTTGGATCTTTGGTTTCTTTGCTTCCAATTGCCAATAAACTTGGGTTGAGTTAGAAAATTCTGGGCTCCCTGAACTAGAGGTTGTGTGTATAAATCCATTGTGACTTAGTGTCTGTACTTCTGTGTTGCTACCATGCAGCTGGCTACAGGGCATGTCTTCCAACTATTGGAGAAGCCCCCAACACAGCCAATTCTGCCATGAGTCTTGTATCGCTATAGACATGGTAAACATGCTTGGCTGTCCATCCTCCTGAGGTTCTGCCAATGCTATGTGGGAGGTTCTTCTGCTTTATTGACTCACCAGTTTGAACCCATTGGCATTTCTACTTCCACTCTCCACCAGAAATTCCCAGTCCACAAAAGGAGCCCTGGGTCATTCTGGCTTAGTTGGTTCTTGGCCTGCCATGGCACAGTTGGGTGGAAGAAGCTGAGCACTGGAGCGGTTAAGCTCCTGGGAGATGAATGTTGTTCTTCACTGAGAATGGAGGGCTGTAAAGATAAATCATTGGATAATGTACGAGTGGGTAATTTTCATTCTTGCACAGGCAAATTTGCATAAAATCACACTTTAAAAACTAAACAATTCAGGTGACATGACAGCCCAAATTAGGACCTGATGATGCGTGGCAATTGGAAATAGGCGAGGAGAGCATAAAAATCTACTTTAATCACAGCGGTGAAGAGCGGGAATAATTCTTAGCCTACCCGATCCATCCACAATGCCTGGCTATGAGAAGCAAAGCTAATTTCCACCTTCTGATGCAAACATTCGACCTTAATGGGACTCAGGACATGAGCTACTCCAACATCGCTTGTTGGCTCCAGCATTAGGGAGAAGATCAAAAGATTTGAAGCAAAATTAATAGATCTCTCCAGGAGTTACACAGCTTTGTTAGTGCCTGTGGCTGCTAAGGAGATGAAATCTTGGCTTCATTGTCGTGAAATGGATAGCTGTCTCCAATCTAGTCTGAAACACTGCCTCAAACCCGCCCCCAAGGGCATAAGGTCACAGCTGCGCAGTGAATGAGGAAGCATAGCAGGTCACCATTAGTTTAGGACTGTGGAGTTCAATATTAAGAGTAAGCGAGCATTGTATTTTGAAGCCGTTTCTCCTGCTGTTTCCCCCTGGAGCCCTGCCTCAAGATTCAGAGCCACGTGTTGGAAGCTCCCTAGTGCTTAACTATATTTTTATTGTTGCTGCAGATTGAAAGCTGGTTAAAAAACCAACTCTACCACCGCCTAAAAGCCTGACATTTGCAATGGCCAAATTCCTAGAGCGCATTAGCGCTCGTCTGCTGATGAAAAGGGGCCAGCAGACATAAGCTCCTCAACCTTGTGAGTTTAATAAGTAAGCAAGTAAATAAATAAATAAATGTCCTGCAGGAACTGGGGATAAGTTTCCCATTTGATGTAATTATAATAAAAAAGCAATTAGAATGAAGGAGGATGTGTCAGGAGAGCAAGTGTTCTAAAGGGGAGTAAATTGAAATTGTAGCTCATTAAGAATTAAAGAGAGCAATTACTTAGAAAGTTGAGGCATTATTGCTAATGGTGGGGAGTTTCTAACATGGTCCAAATTTAGGAGGCACAATAAGGTAGAGCCAAGCTGCACTGGGCCTGTTATTAGCATTATAAAGTCTTGTTTATGTTTCAGTAGGACTCCAAAATCCCCCTTCAGGACTGAGGCTCTATTGAACTGGCCCCTGCACAAATAATTAGGAAGGCAGGGGCTTTCCTTGAAGTACCTACGGTTGCAGAAGCTGCAGGCAGTGAAGGGAATGGTAAGGGATTAAAGATACAAGCAAGGCACTTAAGATGAAAAACACGTCTTGTTAATTTCATACTCTCCTCCCCACCCCTGCCCTTCTATTTCAAATTAAATGTTAATAAAATGGAGTACTTGCTACATTTATACAAATCTGCATTTTTTAACCTTGACTTTACCTATGTTATTGATATATTTAAATAATTCCCCCCTCTGTTTGTTTATTATCCTTGTCTTTTTCTGCTGGTGTAACCCACACACCTAGGCTACGTCTACACTGCAGGCTTCTAACCAGGACTGAATGCCACCAGGTACACTGTGTCCCCCCATGATTGTGAAAGCTCATTCTTATCAAGCGATTAGCATGTCATCACCATAGGGCAGAGAACTTTATTACTGCATGTGCCATGCAGCACTGAACAGCGCATTGCCAACACAGCGTAAATCACAGTCATGACACGGTGATCTTCCTAAAGCCAATTGGCGAGCTGCGCTCTGCAGGTCTAACCATTTACCCAGCTCAACCTGGTTTGAGCAGAATGAGAGACATGGCTTTGACACTCCGCATTGTGAGTCGTTCAGATACTGTCATGGTGGGAGGGGGCACATAGGTACCTAAGAGAGAGAGCTAGATGAGATCAATGTGTGTGAGGCTAGATGAATTTGATTACATTCTGGCAGCGATGGGCAACCTAGACTAGTGCGTGGGCTGCATGAGTGGCCCTCTTTCATCTCAGTGGGCCACAGGATTGTCCTAACCAAGATGGCCTCAGGCCAGGGTAGTTTTGCTCATTGCACTTACGTAGCTAGGGGGTGCCGATTGAACCGTGGCCGCGCTTTGATGGGATGAAGAGGGAGCACACGGCTCTCATGGTCAATGTTGTCTGCAATCGGCATGCGCCTCACTTCACTGGCCCTTGTTTTACACTCCTGTCGCTTTAGTAATACGGGTAGGAAAACAACCCCTTGAACTCTCCATACTGGATGAGCTGAGGTACTGCTCCACTTTTATTATTATTGATCTTGCAGTTCTACTTAGAGGCTCCAACAAGCTCTGGGCTGCCTTGAGCTGCATTCTATATGTAGAGACCATGAGAAATGGCCCTGCCTTGAGGAACTTCCAGGCAGGTGGTGGGTGAGAGAAAGGCAGTAGTAGTATCCCCATTTCACAGCTAAGCAGGGAAAGACTGAGGTGGTGTCTACACTATGCAGCTTTTAGCAACTAGGCTGTGACAACAGCCCTGTCGCTAAAAGTTGCCAGGTGTGAACGCAGTTTGTTGGCACTTTTGCCGACATACTACTTCTACCCCCAAGGAGTGGGTTTCACTTTGAGAGCACTCCTGCCGACAAAGCAGTGTTCACACATGCACTTGCTGTGGCAAAACTTGGTCATTCCTGGGGAAGGGGATAAAACACCCATGAACAACAAAAGTTTTGCCAAGCAAGGGAAAGTGTAGACCCAGCCTAAGCAACTTGACCTAGGTTAGAGAAGGAATCTGGTAGCGCCACCTCAGTGCTGTACCCCTGCAGTCAGCCTTTCCTCTGCTTCCCACAGTAGTTGTGCAAGGTGTCTAGTGTTCGTGTCTAGTCACCCACCCTTTCCAATGATTATAAATTAGCAGAAAGGAGCGGGAGACTCAGCAACTCAGCGTTCGGCTCTCCATTAATGGCAAGTGCTTCGTTCTCGCTGTGACATGTTCCACTCAGCGCGGCCCTGGAGAGGGGGTAGCGAAAAGCAAGCGAGACGCATTCGAGCCAGACACAGTGCATGATAAACAGCAGGGCTTTTAAAAAGGAGCTTTCTGGGGAATTATGAATTAATAATTAAAAAGAGGAATTGACTGGCTGCAGCTGGTCTGAGGCCAGCTCTGCAGGAACCCAGCACGGTCGAGTCAGAAATGCACCGTTAGCACCGCCTGCATGATTTACAGAGAAATCTTAAAGGAATCATAAATCTCCCTTAATAGAACTGGGTGGGCTTACATCGGAGGAGAGGCAGGAATCGTCTTTGTCCTTGCTTTAAATGCTACCAGGGATACATTAAACAGGGACCCAGGGAAGTGTTCCACCCTGCTACTGTGCCTAGGACCACAGGCAAGTTTTGCCACCTGCAATTAGACCATTTCTTCAACCAGAAGAGTTCCCCCACCACCACCATACATCCACCAGCAGTGCCATGTGTCCAGGCATGGCTGTGGTGTAATATACGATAGGGTAATACATACATCTGATCCTGACTGCCCTTCACTGTGCCTATCACTGACGCCCGCTCCCCTGTGCCACGGTGAAGTGATAGCACGTCTCAGTTCGGTTAGCCCAGATTGCCATGGCTGGCCACCAGTAGCAATGAGTTCATGCCGATCCCCACGCAGGGGCTCCAAATGTGTCATTGCTAGGTGAGCTGCACCCGTGGGGACAGTACCGACGGCTTTGGGACTTGGAGAATAGCCCCAGTGTGGCTCTGTCATGCACACCGTCCCCACATCAGCGACAGGGCCATAGGGGGGTGCATGGAGCTCTGAGTGAGAAGGGGCTGACGGCCAGATCTCTAATGCCAGCGAGGGCAGAGCCCCTACTTTGCATGGGGCTAGGCCTTGTCTGCCATCCCTTCCCAATAAGAAACTGTTGCTTTTGTCCTCTGCTGGGGCTGCTTGGCTCTAAGGGGCACCTCCAGCCAGTGTGACATCAGCATGGTGATATTTGTCTCCGTTTTGGTGTGATCGGTAGGAAACCCTGCGGGTTTGTTACTGTCGGTGTCGTAGTGTTCTTCCTTTCTGGCCAGAAAACGGGCTTTGTGGCAGTCGGTTCTGAACTAGGAAACAAGGACGGTCAAACTAGGCAAGCCCCAGTATTGCTCAGCACTAGGCCTGCCTCTGTCTAAACCTGGTCTTCCCTAGGAAACGCTCCCTTAACTGGCTGCAGGTGGGTGCTCAGGTTCATGTCTTGCTTAGCTGCAGATGTTGCCACAGGTTTGGCACCTTTTCAGAGACGTGGCCAAGCCTTGCTCTGAACAGACCCGCCTGAGGGAATGTCTGAGTGTTTCTGCTCCAGGGACAGGACCTATGTGGGCTAGGTCAGTGATAAGCTACAGCCCACGCCAGGCCTGACAGGGTTAACCAGGGCCTGAGGGGCCAGTTAATTACCTGGCATCACCTGAGAAAAGGAGGGGCAGGGTTAATGGAGCGTGAAGCGCAGCTGAGGAAAGTACTTCAACCCAAAGCTGAGAGAACAAAGGAGATCTGGGTGGAGGAATTTCAATGCTCTGGGATGAGGGAAGCCCTTAGAGAACATAAAAACAACAAGGATAAAAGAAGGAGTCTCCGTCCCATGTGGATCTGGATTTGAACTTGGCTGCCCCCGTCTAGACAGGAATGACGGTCTGGAGGTTAAAGGACACAGGCGATCTGGATTCAGTTCCTGGCTCTGCCTGTGTGACGTTGGGTAAGTCACTTGGTCTTCTCCGCGGCTGGGATTCACAAAGGTATTTAAGCACAGAGGCACCTGGGGGCTCGTGATCTTTTCTTCCCCTTTCTTGTCGGGTGGGACCAGGTGCTCTTTGAGGCAGGGACTCGCTCATGATGGGTACATACAGCACCTGGCACAATGAGTCTCTGCTCACGTCTGAGGCTCCTCGGCATTACCCTAATAATCCTTTTATTCCTGAGTTACAGCTGAGTTACAGCTGCAGCATCCGCTCATCCCCTCGAGGAAGCAGCCGAGGAGGAGTAGAAGGGGGCAGCAATACCGTGCAGTACCTTGCTGAGACAGACGCCTGGGAGCAGCCAGCCCAGTGCAGCCAAAGGCAGCCCTTTGTCTCTCTGCTGCTCCAGACAGCCGGGTTCACTCAGCGGCTGGCTAATTAGCTGTGTGAATAGCCAGAGCTTGGGGCTGGCCCGTGAAAGGGAGATGGATGAGGTTGCTGCATGGCGCTGGCTGGGCAGGTGTAGCACAGCAATTCCCCATTTTTCCCCTCCATCTGTTCCCATACTGCCGAGCTGGGCCCTCCTCTGACATGCCGAGTGACCCTGCAAACCCACCAGGCCCGGAACCACTTCCCTCAGCTACTCTCACGCTCAGACGCGTCGGGCGCTTTTAATAGGGCAAGATTTACTGCTGACCTTTGGGCGCCGGGGTCCTTTCTGGGAGGCCGTGGCAGCCCCAGCAACGCCCCACCCCGCAGCAGGAGGAAAGCAGACTCCAGGCCCAGGCTCCCTTCCAGAGAGCATTAACATTGTGGTAGAGAGAGCACATGGAGACCGGGCCAGCTGCACCTGAGCCCCTCACCACGGAGCTCTCGGGGCACGGGCAGGGATACGTGCGCACACTACGACCGTGAGGGCAGCAGCCGGATGCAGGAAGGAGGATGGCTAAGCTCACCCCGTAGACGCATTATTCCTCTCATTGCTTCGGGGGAACCCCAGAGATTCTTGAGTCCCATCCTCTGACCCCCGTTCCCACTTGCTCTCCTGCCCCTCCGAAAGCTCCACCTTCCGATTAGCCGGTCCTGGAGCCTGCTCCCCCAGGACAGCCAGGGATGATCTGTGGAGAATCGCTCCCAGATCCTTTCTTACCCTGAGGTAAAAGGCATTGTCAGAGCCGATCTGGGGACACTGGGACCAGCAGGACAGGAAGTGTAGAGGCTTCCAATATGATGGGGATGGATGCTATAAACCAGTCCCCGGCTTGCCTGGATCTGGCCCCTGAGGCATGGGGCTTCCTCCTAGCATTGGGGAGCCCGTGCTGGTGCTCCAGCTCCCCGCCATTCCCGACAGGGCTGGAGCACACAACATCATCTAGCCTGGGCCTCCCTCGGCTCTGGTGTCTGAGGGGAATGTGGAGAATGTCTTTCTGCTTCTTGTTTGGAGGCCTCCTCACTTGTGTGCGGCCCCCAACTGATTTTTCTGTTGGGTCAGCAGCCCCCGACCCAAAAAGGGTTCCCCCCCGCTATAAACACAGCACCATGAAACAAGTAGAAGGTTGCCAGCCCTCCAGGATTGGCCTGGAGTCTCCAGGAATGAAAGATGAATCTTGAATTAAAGATTACAGCCTGGGGTGAAATCTCCAGGGATGCGTCCAGTCCAAATTGGCCATTCTAAACAAGCCGCTCCATGGGCTCGTGACCAAAATGCTCTGCTCTCACTGCTGCTTGGGCAGGGCTCTCTCCCCATCGTGGCAGTAGAGAGCTTCATGCTCGTGCTCTGACTGGTTACTGAGGCCCTCTGCTTGTATGCCCAGCTCTGCCAATGCACCCCTGTCCTGTCCCACCACTTTCTGCTGTTGCAGCCCTGGTGCTTTTGCAGCCACAGCTTGGCCGGTGCACTGCGATCCTGACCTGAACCCCCGCTCCTCCCCGCTTTCCAGCCCGGCCTGCCCATCTTGCAACCATGTGACAGGTTAACAAAAGCAGGGAGGAAGCTTGAAAGACTAACAGGAAACACCCCCACTGGTGACTTTGATCAGGATGAGCTCAGGCCTAGGGAGGTGGGAGACTTCACTGACAACCAGGTGCCTCAGACAGGCCTAGGGTTGCCAGGTGTTCAGTATTGACCCGGACAGTCTGTTATTTTCACCTCCTGTCCGGTAAAAAAATTCAGAAAATACCAGACACCTAAAATGTCTGGTATATTTTGATTTTTTTTTTCCTGCCAGGAGGTGAAAATACCGGACACCTGGCAACCCTATGACACACTCAGCAACTGGGCCCAGCCCCCCCACTTACCGGGTTCCGCAGGAGAGCTGTCTTCTGGCTTGGAGCAGGAAAACAAGATGGCTGCCGGCCATGCTGCCTTAAAGGAGCCATGCTAGTTTTTTTTTTTTTTTTTTGCTTAATAACTCTCAGGGGGGTGGTTGCGGGGGGAATGTTCGGTATTTTTGGTTAAACCATCTGGCAACCCTAGACAGGCCCTGTGTTCGTTTGGGCCGAGCTGGGCGCTCAGCACGGTCTCCGGTTGGTAGAAGATGATGGGAATGACTCCAGCAGGGGCTGTTGCCAGTTGGTGCTGCCAATCCACGGCATGTCCATGGTAGTTCAGCAGCCTCGGTCAGCAGGCGGGACTGGCGGGGCTCATGCTTTCCTGTGGTGCTAATCTGTTGGGATGGGCAAGCGTCAGCCTGGTCCCTGAAACCAGCTCCGGGCCAGGGTGGCTCCCAAGGGCCAGCGCACACAAAAGCAACTGGGCAGGAGGGAGCTCTGGGGATGCTCGTTCCCTTTCCTGTGACTCTCCTCTGCCCTGCAGCAGGCTGGTGTCAGAGATTCAGGGCTGACAGACATTCCAGGGGCAGGAGAAGAAAAGTGTGTGGCCAGGCAGGAACAGGACTGACTAGCAAGCTTCCGCCTCTGAGCTATGAGCTGTGTCCCTCAGAGCTTGGCTAGCCATGCTGTTTACCCCAAGTCCCTGGCAGAACCGGCTTCTTCCCAAGGTTTGGGTGTGGCTTTATTGCTCAGTGACTCTGGCATTCCTGATCCAGGACCTTTGTTATATCTTATAAATCCCAGCCAATGCTAATGGCTCACGGTGCTAAGCCCTGTGCTGACAGGTAGCAAAGCAGGCAGCCGGTACCCCAACGAGCATGCAGGATGCAACCAGTGGAGGAAATGCATGAACAAGGATCCCACTCCTGCAGATCTCTCCTCTCACAGCAGTCCATACTGGCATCGGTGGGACAAACATCAGGAAGGGATGTCAGGGTAGGGCCCAAAGTACGGACTAGCTAGACCGTTTCCGAGCCAGCTTTTTCCTGCAGCAAACCTTCATGGGCAGGGCTTGCTGTTCAAGGCATGCCATGTTGAGGAGAGTCTATCTCTTGAAGGTCAAAAATGCAAACACTGCACAAAACCCAACCCGGGTGTCTCCACGCTGGAGTCTGTGAGGAGGTGAAGTTGGCCCATCATTAGCTATGGCTTTAAACGAGAGTTCATGCACAAGCACATGCTCACTCAGTCACCTCTGGATATTCCTGGCCGCCTCCTGGCCGCTCACATCTTTATCAGAGAGCGTGCAGGATGCTCTTGCTGGCCTAGTTCAAACCCATCTTGCTTGGCAGTGCATCTGCTGCAGCCCTCTCTTTTGTTAGAAATTGGAATGAGAGTAGGTGCTTGGTGCTGAATTACGCTCCAGAGCTCATGCAGTAACCTGCCCGCATCAGCTCTTCTACTGGGTGAACACTTAATAGACTGACAATCCTAATTAAAAACAAGATGTGATTTTTGTGCCAGGTTTGGGAGTATTCAGGTTGCTTGCCTGGACTGATTGGCTGTGTCCTGGATGGATGGATCTCTCTGTCCATCTCCATCCAATTGGGATTCTGGGTCAGGGCACAGGAGAAACAAGACCTGCCATTTTCCTTGATTTGCTGGCTGGAAAGACAACGTTGGGATTTGGAAGGTGTTCCATGCTAAGAATGTGCTTCTGTCATGAGTGCAGGGCAAAGCCAATGCAGGAAGATTGATGAGCATGAAATAAAAACACAGCACTACTGTATTCCTGTGAACTGCTGCAGTGTGGCTATCCTAAGAGATCCTGCTTTGGATGATTTCTGTAGAATATTGTAGTCATTTTTTTATTAGGCTTTGTCTACACTGCAGGGGTTTTGCGCAAAAGGGTTTTTGCGCAAAAAGCTTTTTGCGGAAGAGATCTTGCGCAAGAAGTTTTTGTGGAAAAGCACATCCACACCTCAAAAGTGCATCGCAAAAGCCATGTGCTTTTGCGCAAGACAGCGTCCACACTGCATGGACGCTCTTACACAAGAAAGCTCTGATGGTCATTAACAGAATGGCCATCAGAGCACCTCTGCTTTTTTCTGATAGGCTCTTTTTGCACAAGAAACCCCTGCGGAGCATCCACACGTGCCTTTTTGTGCAAGAGCTGTAGTGCAAAAAGGAGTTATTCCTTGTGGGGACAGGAATAACGCTACTGGCAAAAGCCCTCTGTTTGTATTTTTTTTTTGTTTTACTGGCAAAAGCCTTCTCTTTGTTTGATTTACTGTTTGTTTGGGGGGGGGTTGCGCAAAAACATGCTTGAGGTGTGGACGCTCTGCCGGTTTTTGTGCAAAAATTGCCATTTTTGCACAAAAAACCTTGTAGTGTAGACAAAACCTTCGTGGAAGCAGTCGTGTGTTATCCTTGAAGCAATAATTCACATTGCCTGACAACAAAACCCCCTTCTACACAAGGATGGAAAAAAGCAGTGAAACAACCATGCTTTGCTGCAAGAAGCATTTGTGGTTTCCTCCAAAGCAGTGTGTGCTCTGCTCAATTGCCTGGATTTGCTCTGCTCCCGATGGGCATTTTCCATGGCCCGCTGTCAACACACCCTCTCATTTAAAAGTACCCAGACAGATCGCCTGTAAAAGCAGCTTCCGCAATGTATCACTTGCTGTCGTTATTGTGGGCGCTGTTGTTGCGCCGTTAGCGGGCGAGGCCTGGGGAACTGTGAGCCTCACCTGGCTGTCTTATCACTTGGCACTACAACAGGAAGCTTGCAAGAGCTAAGGGAATTAGTGACCTTTCAGAATCTTTGGGCGCCCAATGAAAAATCACCTTCCAGAGGAAAAGAATGAAGAGAAAATAACCCAGCGGCAAGACACCGCTACAGAGCACGTTGACTCCACGCCGAGAGTCTCGGTCTTTTACTTCTTACTCAGCAAAGCAATTAAATAGGTAATTAGATTCCTAAACCATTGACACCATCGAGAGCAGCCTGGCCTGGGCTTTCCACCTTAGTTGAGATGCGTGGTGAAGATGGTGTTGAGCGCATCCTGCTGGAAGGCTGACACCTCTGCAGGCAAGACCCCCTCATGCCACGCCATGGGGCCTGACCTCGCACAGAATTTTCCAGGTGAAAAATAAGATTAGCAGGGAACAATTATGCCACCCAAAGGTTTGTCTGTCTCCTGAGCCTAACTAGTGACTCCTGCGGCCGAGCCAGGGCATGGGGGAACAGCTATGCCCTTAGCCCTCAGCAGTGAGGAAATGGGCCAAGCTACTGCCGGGCCAATCCTAACAGTCAGGGGCCTAGACAGACAGAACTTATTGTTTTGCACAGGCACCTAGAAGCTTTGTCTACACTGCCGGCTTTTGCCAGCAGAGAGTATGCAAATGAAGCGCTGATTAGCATATTGCCATGCTTCATTTGCATAATCTATTTGCGCCAGTTTTGCGCAAAAACAAGCAGTGTGGACATTTCTTTTTTGTGCAAAAAACCCCTCTGGAGAGGCATAAGGATCTTGCACAAAAGGGAAACATCCACACTGCTTGTTTTTGCGCAAAAACCCCTTGTGCAAAACCGGCTCGAATAAATTATGCAAATGAAGTGTGACAATATGCTAATCAGTGCTTCATTTGCATACTCTCTGCCGGCAAAAGCCGACAGTGTACACATAGCCTGAGTGTGCTTGTGCACAAGCATGTGTGTGCGATGAGCATTCAGTTCTGAACTTGTGCTCGCCTCCCAAATGTAACCTGCACTTCATCCCCCTCCTCCCATGTACACCTATAGCTCTTCCCTTCCTCCATCTGTTTTAATCCTGGACCTTCAGGTCAACTGCCTCCTTCCACCAGTCCTGATCCCCTTCCCTGGAACCTCAATCCAATGTCCTATCTACACGCCCTGCCCCCAGCCAATCCTCAGTCCTTGTCTGCCTTATCGCTCTCCATATGCTACCACGCTGGGCGTGTATCTTATGCCCAGAAGACACTGAGCCAGTTAGAAACATCCTGAGTCCTAACATGACAGGTCCTTCTCCGTCAGCTGCCACTCCCAAGGCCTCAGCTGCTGATGTCCCAATTTGGAAAGAGAGACCGGGCCACCTGCTGCAATTGTTCTTGTCAGTCTCTCTCTGTGACTCGTGTCTAGAAGAAGCCACAACAGGTGGCCTGCTGGGATTATTGTTTACTCGTCGCAGCCAAGTAGAAGTGACTGGGCAAATCATTAGCAGCATTATGTCTCGGGATTTCTTGGGGGTGGGAACTGTTTTGAAAGTACCTTCAGTGGGAACAGATTTGTTTTCCTTCCCCTGTGTGATTGCACTGCGTGGTCATGAAAGGGTATGTCTACTCTACAGATTTTTTTTTTTTGGAAAAACGGCATTTTTTCCTTAAAAAACCTGCAATCACGTTCTTTTGAAAAAAAATCGAAAGAACTGAGGGGTTTTCTTGGCATTGGTAAACCTCTTTCTACGAGGAAGAAGCCTTTTTCCGAACGAACTCTTTCGGAAAAAGGCGTGTGTGGACGGGGAAGAGGGAGAGGAAGAAGAGGAAAGAGGAAAAAGCACAGGTACCCTGGTGGCCATTCCACGCATAATAATTACAGCTTACATGCGAGATAGCGTCCATTTAGTGTCGACATGGTCTGTTGAAAAAGCAGATGGCTTTTTCGATGCGCTTTCGCAGTGTGGACTGTCTTTTTCAGAAGAAGTTTTTTTGGAAGTTCTCCTCTGGAAAAGCTTCTTCCGAAAGAAGCCTGCAGTCTAGACACAGCCAAAATGAAAGGCTGGGCTGTGTCAGATGGAGGGTTAGAAGGAGCAATGCTAGATTTACCTGCACAGCCATGGCAAAGGAAGCTCAAATATTCTGGTGATGGCGGTGGGCCTGGGAATCCCCAGACAGAGGTATTCACAGCCTCAGGCATCATCCGTGTGAAGGGCATCCTCTGCCAACATGCCAGCGGGTGGAACCCTGCACTGCTCCCTGCCAACGGACTGACAAACGAAGCACGACACACGAGAACACTGAGCGCCCGCCGCAGCTGAGCTCCCGTAATGGTGTACCAGCTGGCACTGCGGCCAACACGTCAATTTCTCTTTGGTGAGGCAAAACAACAGAGTGGGGCTGCAGACTGGGCTCATTTCATTTGCTGTAATGTAATCTTTCAATCTGGCTGCTCAATGAATTTCAACTCTGCTTGCCACAGCTGTGTTACTCGCTCCCGTCTGCCCTCCGAGACGGTGGTCCGGTGGTCTCCTCGCCATTTCTCTCGCATCGACCACAGGAGTCTCTTCTCACCGCTCCCTGCTGCTTGGCACTGGTATAGCAAAGGCTCTGCATCAGCAATCCCAGAAAATTGTGGCCTGTGCATTGGTTTATTTAAGTGCTCCACTGGGGTGTATAAATAGCAGCCGCATGTACAGGAGCAAGGCCCGCTCTCTGTACAACATCACTGATGCTAAAGGAGAGCTGCTGCCTGCAGTTCTGGAACTCTCCCTAGGAAAGGGCGCAATGGGATGGGAACAAGGGAGCCAGGGGGCAGAGCCATCCTTAAGATCTATAGGGCCCCATTCAGTATTATTAAACTGGCGCCCCTGTGCCCGATGGCAGCCCAGGGGACCAGGGTGATGGTTTTTTAGAGAGGTGATTTTATAATCTTCAGCAACTTGCTCATGAACTGTTTTTAAAATAAATTTTAAACTAAGTGTAACCCACACACCTAATGTGGTTACTGAGCAATGCAAGTGGTACTTAGACCACAGCAACAGTTAAGACCAAGAGACCTCTACAGCATGGGCTAAAAGGCAGCTGGCTTTTTAGCTCAGAGGGTAGAGGCTCCTATACTCTGCTTCAGAGGTCCCAAGTTCAAATCCACCTGATGGCGGTTACATAAGGTCCTGGCAACTAACACAATAAATTCAGAAATGGACAGTATGTACCTGGGGTTGGCAAATGGCTCCATTACCTCTCAAATGCTTCTTTCACAGGTTCTGCAAAGAAGTCTGACAGGTGTTGTCACTTGTAAGTTAACTAGATCCTCTCCTGAGGAAGCAGAGCCACAGACCAGGGGTAGGAAAAGGCAGGTGGGTGGACATTAAGACCCAGGCGTGCCCCAGATTTTTGGGTGCCCGATGTGGCTGTGTATTCTGCATATGGATACAGACAGCTCGGGGGGGGGAGGGGAGTGTGGGCGTATACAACCAATGTAAAGGTACGCTATTATACGTGCCCCATTGTTGCAGGTGATTATGGGAACACCAGGTCTGACCCACAGAGTGGCTGTTGCAATATTAGGCTGAATGACTCCACAACCCAAGGCCAATAATTAACGGACTTCACTACTGGGGTAGGGACTGGGGTAGGGTCGGAAAATGGTGAGACAAGAGAATGCACTTGGGAGATGGAGGGGGGGTACTTCTGCCCTGGAGAGGGAAAATCCTGCAGAAATAGCACTTGGATAATGTGCAGGGGAGTACAGGATACTTAGCTAGATAGGAAGTAAACCTGCCCATCGCTCCTCTCTGTGAATCTATGGTATTCAAGCCTGCCTAGTAAATACTCTCTGAGCCTTAGCTCTTTGTTTCATACGGAGCTTTGCTGCTCCAGCTTTATTTATAACAATTATTATTCTCTTATGTCCTAAGCAGGGTTTTACCCCCCCTAGAATCAACCAGGAAGAATAATGAACCAGCACTGGACCCAGGAGCATCCGCTAGCTCCTGGGTGCTTTTAATTGGGCACCATGGACAAAGGTTTGAAAAGTTTCATTGGAGAGCTAATCTGCATCTTCTGGCTGGGGGGCTTTGTGATCAGTGTTCCCTGAAAGCTGAGCACTTGGGTGGCCTCCCAGGAGAGATTCAAACCCACAGCTGCCAGAGCCAGCAGCATGTGTTTCCACTGGTGGTGCATATGCCTTGGTGCACACAGCAAAATGTATTCCGCACATGGGCTTAAATTGCAGCAAGGGAGGTTTAGGTTGGACATTAGGAAAAAATTCCTACCTGTCAGCGTGGTTAAACACTGGAATAAATTGCAAAGGAGCGTTGTGGAATCTCCCTCTCTGGAGATATTTAAGAGCAGGTTGGACAGACACCTGTCAGGGATGATCTAGAGTGACGGTGCTTCGTCCTGCCATGAGGGCAGGGGACTGGACTCGATGACCTCTCGAGGTCCCTTCCAGTTCTAGTGTTCTATGATTCTATGGGAACATTGACTGTCAGTGGAGCTCAGGGCTGAGTTCTAGGCAGAAGTAAGGAGGGACCCCCACCCCCAATAAAACACGAGGGCAAGCAATCGTATGCGCCCTTGAAAGTCAGTTGGGGAGTGCCTGGAGCTAAGAGATCTTGGCTGCTAATGGAGATTTGCAGCTCAGCACAGAGTTAGGTGCACAGCAAGCAGCAGCTTATTGGATGATTTCGGCAGCCAGGAGCAGACGAGCGTGTGTTTCTGTCTCTCGGGAGGCAGCTCATTGGTTGCACGATGTGCTGAGTGATTGTGCAGGAGGCCAGCAGATCAGAACTGGGTTTCTCACCCTGCCCATGGTCAGGGTTCTGCAGGATTTGGTCACCAATGGCGGGGGCTTTTATACTTTAGGCAACGGTGCCACCTACAGGAGACTCACCAAGCTGCCTTTATCTCTTTCTCCTTAGGACCCCATTTGGTGTCTCTGGAATAAAAATCCTCTGTCATCATGACAATATCACAAGTTCTTTGGTTGCTGAAATTTTCCATTACCCTATACACCACCTCTCCCTGACTCTGGTGCCAAGACTAGTAGGGCCTTGCGTTAAGTGGGGCCACGCACTCGTCAGGAAGATGTTGGTTCAAACAACTCAAGGGAAGTCTGTGGGACTTTTCTATGCGCTGGCTTGGGTTAAAATTAACCCTTTCACTCCTGGGAGCCTCAGCACACTCAGGGTACGTCTCCACAGCAGGGCTAATTAAGCTATGCATCTTCAGCTACATCAATTGTGTAGCTTAAGTCGAAATAGCTTAACTCAGCTTTTGGCGCTGTCTACACAGCAGGAAGTTGAAAGAAGAGCACTCTTCCTTCGACTTCCCTTACTCCTCGTGAAATGAAGGTTACAGAAGGTGGAGTAAGAAGTCCTCCCGCTTGACATTATTTCAAAATCATAGAGCTGGAAGAGACCTCAGGAGGTCATCAAGTCCACCCCCCTGCCCAAGGCAGGACCAATCCCACCTGAATAAAGGCTTGTTGTGTAGACACGCACGATGTTATTCCGAAATAACACTGCGGTGTAGATGTATCCTCACTGTATTGCGTCAAGTTTATCAAGGTAACGGTCCCATGGAAATTGATGCAACACGAGGAAATACCTAGCTCAGTCACTGGCACCCCTGGAAAGCCCCGCTGCTCCACCTGGATGTATTTGGAAGACTCGGGTGCAGGGTCGTCTGTTGGGACACACAAATCAAGATAGGGTGTTTTTCTAAGAAAATGTGTTTTTCTTCAGAGAAGAATTCTTTTGGGGAAGTTCCCCCAGCCTGGTACTGTGGGCTCTCCTTTACCTGTGGGACTATCCTGGTGCTGCATTCAAGCTCTCCTCTCTCTTCCCCGCCACCCCAGCGATAGTGCTTTCTGCTCTCTGTGTACAGGGGTACCTGATGGCACAAGGTGCAATGCACTGCAGGGTTATCTTAGTGTGCTTGCCTCTCCCTGGACATGCCTGCACCCTGGGCAGCATGGCAGGTGGCTCTCAAAGGCACGTGTCATTCCTGTAGAGTGAGAGTATTCAAAGGAAAGGCTTAAGCAGCGTCAGGGCTAAATCTGGTAGAGTGGAGCCTCCCCTTATGGCCTGACTCTATCCCTGCATCGCCAGAGCATGCCGGCTGTTTTAGGAGCAGGGAACTTGCAAATAAGGGGGGGCTAACGCAGCAGGTAGGAGTGGGTAAGCACAGGGTGGCCACAGACTCACCGAGTGCCCCCAGGCAAGTCATTTGGGGTCTCCCTGCCTCGATTTCCCTGTCTATAAAATGGTGACAGCATTACTGACCCACCTTTGTAAACTACACTGAGGTCTACAGGGGAAAGAAGCTGTAAGTGCGAAGCCTGGGTATTATTGGAGAAGTGGTGTGAGCCGCTGTATCAATCAGTGGCAGGGATGAGGTTTCTTGGCTGGGGGCTGGACTGGATCATCTTCTCCTTCCTACAGTGTTTCTCTTTCCCCTACTCATTGTCTTTCTGGACTATTTAGTCCGTAAGCTCAGCACAACAAGGATTGTTAATCAGGCCTGCACAATAGGAGCCCAATCCTGGTTGTCCCGGGGCACTGCTGTAATACACCTAATACATCCAATTACAAAGTTACTCTTCCCCTTTAACAAAGCTTTGCTAAATTAAAGCGCTGGGAAACCAACGAGGCGTTTCAGCCCAGGGCTTGGGGTATGTGGTAGTTACTTCCCATTCCATCTCCTAGCACTTGCACGGACGGGTTGCAATTCAATGGCTGGGCATCTCGCAGTGCATTGAAAAGCTGCGGCAGAAGGAGAATGCAGCTGGGTCTAAAGCTGCCTAAGGTGGGAGGTGTCTCTTTGGGAAAGGGCCCGCAGCCCAGACAGAAAAGCGCAAGGCACGTCTGACGTTGCTGTTCGGTCCTGCATGAGCTCAGTGCGGACAGGCTGGGGACAGGCCGCTGGAGGTGCCGCTACTGTGCTTCAGCTCTGCCTTAGAGGGTTCCCCTGTTGTCGGGAGTGCGGAATGAAGTCTTCCTGGTCCCAGCAGACCTTGCTCTGGCTGCCACTTCGGGAACTGCCCAGTGCCAGGTCTCGTGGTGGGGTTTTGTGCCACGGACACCTGGCTGAGGAGGAACTGGACTTAGATACACCCAGCCTGTTTCACAGTGGCCAATACGCAGCCATAAGGTACGCTCCCAGGAGGGTGGGAGACCTAGAGTTGATCTAAGGGTCCAAAAGACAAAAAAGCTCCATTGTCTATTTCCTGGCCATTTTTCCACTCACTCAGCGGGGGCCATTCAGCATGACACCCGGCCCATAATTCACTCCAGGGCTCATGAATATTTATCAGCTAGGATGAATGGGGTGAGCTCAGTAAACTCCGTACACCATCACAAGCCACATGGCATTCCAGGTCCATAGCTTATATGTAACACCGCAAGGGGCGGCGGGGGGGGGAGGAGAGGGGGGGAGTAATATAAATTCATAGAGACAGAAGAGACGTAAACAGACTGTCTCTGAAGAACTTAGCACACCCAGAGGTCAAAATACAGCAGCTGCTGGGAGGTAAGGAGATGGGCTGAGGTTTATGGATAACAGCTGACGGATGGGCAAGTAGCTTGATTGTCTTTGTTCAAAGCATCTAACACACTTTCCAAGCATGGATTCATTGTCCCTGCACCCCTGAAGCCACCTCATGACCAGTGCACGGCCTACATTCTGGACGAAGAATTACATGCACGCTTTGGCCTACCAGCATGCCCATTTTACAGCATGCAGGACCTACAAAAAAACACACAATTCGGGCCTCATCTGAAGTCTTTGGGATTCTTTCATCGACCTTAATTTGGTGTGGGAGTCTGTTGCTCTCAGAACAAGGGGTAGCACTCAGCATGAGTGAATGCAAAGCTTGAATGCAGGCCTATGGATCTCCCAATTGGTGTGCAATGACAGCCACTCAACAGCTGTCTGGAACCAGCTGGGGAGGGAACAAGTGTCGCTCTGGCCCACCAAGGGCTCCACCCAGGAAGCTCCTGATTGGAGCAGACATTCAGCCCCACTGATTGGCCCAAGCACACTATTTAAGCCAGAAGGGCACAGGAAGTTGTCTGAGCAACTGGGTGAGGCCCTGATCGGCTGCTGTCCTGGACTGGCTCCTTGCACCAGTATGACCTTTGCAAGTGCTGCTTGTCTCTAGCTTGAGCGCTTTGCATGGCTGTCTGACTCTCGGTGTTTTTCTAAGTGAACCGCGGATCCCTTCTGAGAAACCTGCTCACTGGCCACTCCCATTTGTTTATTTCCTGGTTCCGCAGCCACAGAGACTCACGGCTCCAATTGGCTGCAGTTTGCAGTTGGTAGCCAAGGGGAGCCATGGGAAGCAGCAGCCCGGTTCATGCCGCTTCTCGCGGCTCCCCTTGGCTGCAAACGACAAACCGCAGCCAATGGGAGTCGTGAAGCTCTGTGGCTGCGGAGCCAGTAAATGAACAAACCGCAGTGGCCAGTGAGCAGGTTCCTCAGGGTACGTCTACACAGCAGGGCTAAAGTCGGAATACGCTACGCAACTTCAGCTACGTCCATTGCGAGGCTGAAGTTGAAATAGCTTAATTCGGCTTTTGGCACTGTCTACACAGCAGGAAGTCGAAGGAAGAACACTCTTCCTTCGACTTCCCTTACTCCTTCTGAAAGCAGAGTTACAGGAGTTGGAGTAAGAAGTCCTCCATCTCACCGTTATTTCGAAATAACGGCTTGCTGTGTAGACGTACCCTCAGAGTGGATCCATGGACCACTTTGAGAAACTTTGAGAAACACTGCCCTGACTCCAATGCTGACCTTCCATACACTGATTCAGGGTAATCATTTGGTGTGACTCATGACCTCAGCTTTAGCCTTGTGGGTTGACCCTGCCTCTGACTCTGGCTTTGGTTCCTGGGTTTTGACTGTGGCTCTGATCACCCACACCCTGGTCCCTACACCCAGGAGTCCTGATTCTGTTGCCCCTGATGGGACCACGAGGTCAAACAGTGCACAAATCCATTTCCTGCTAGAGATGGATGGTGTGAACCTGGACCAACCTATGCCAAAATGTAATGCTGAGCTTTTCACGAGTGCCAGTGCACAGAAGAGAACAAGTCCCTTTTAAAGTGTTTGATATTTGCACTGAAAGGCAATTGGACTTGTGTTTTTGAAAATCCCACCGTAAAGAGATGCTAACAAGTCATCTAAGCCCCTGACTTCAATGTTAGCTCCAATCGGGTGTGGGCTGGGGAAAGCCCAGTTGGACTCTAGCTCTCCTTGTCACTGGTTGCTGCAGAAGAAGGGGGTTACATGATATTCTGCAGGAGGGGAACCACAGGGAGAGATGATACAGAGAGTGCAAAAGCCAGGCTACCTGGAGTGCTTCTGTCACGGGGCGCGTGGGCGTCCCCCACCCGGGGGCCCATCTGTCCACGCACTGCCTACTGTTCTGCGAGGTAGGCCCTCGCCGCGTGCTCCCCGTCACTGGCCCCGGCCCGAGTCCGGCGGGGTCTGGTCCTTGTATCCTTCGCCTCTCGGCTGGCTGACACTTCGGCTAGCTGGCAAGGGAAGGTGGGGGTCTCGGGCCTTCCCCCACTTCGAGCCCCGACCCAAGGCCCTAAAGACTGGACGTTCAACGTGATGGGGTGGGAGCCCATGTCGGCGTCCCTGGCCACTCCCCTTCCCTCTCCTCGGCCGCCTCCAGCTCGGGCCGGAGCCGCTGAAGGTCCCGCGCATGCGTGGCTCCGGCGAGGACCAGCCCGCTGGCTCTGCTACTTCCCGGGGTCCTCCAGGGGCCGCCGGGATCGGGCGTAAGACACCCGGCTGCGCCTCCTGACCCCCCCCTTGCCACGGCGGAGCAGGCGGCGCAGCTCTGGGGTTTGCGCGGGGCCGCCATTTCTCCCCAGCACGCCAGGGACGGCGCACCCGCAGTGTGGGGTGGGGAAGCCACCCCATCACAGCTTCCTTAATGCACAGGTTTTGCATTTACATTAGGTGGTAGCAGTGGCAAATCATCCGCTAACCCCCTTCTAAGCAGCACAGGTATCAGAGACTTTGCAGACCCAAGTCCATCTCCATGGGTATGTCTAGACTAGAGGCTTTTTTTCGAAAAAAGTGGCCTTTTTAAAAAAAACTTTCCCTGCGTCTAGACAGCTGCCGCCTTCTTTCGAAAATCAATCGAAAGAATGTGGCAGTTTTTTTGACCGTGGAAAACCTCGTTTTACGAGGAAGAACGCCTTTTTTTGAAAGTGCTCTTTCGCAAAAAGGCGCTATGTATATGTCTAAACTGTTTTTGAAAGAGAGCATCCAGACTGCCTGGGTGCTCTCTTTCGAAAAAGCAGCTTGCTTTTTCGAAAGTACTGGTTGTAGTCTAGACGTACCCCATGGGGCCAGGGCAGAGCTGGTCCCTGCAGTATAGCCTCCTGAGCTTACCCACATCTCTTGCCCCACAAGGTTTGGATACTGTTCCTCCCCACAGTGGCATTTCCAGCCCCCTGCCAAGGGATTTGTTCCCTATCATAGAGGGGGCAGTGAGGGCTAATGGGTGGATCACAGGTAAGGTGCCTCCCAATTATTCCAGTATGGAAGTGAAAATGCTGTGGGATTCCTTCCATTGGTATAAACGACTCTCCAGTCTGGTGGAGTTTAAGGCCAGCAGGGACCATTAAACCTTCTTGTCTCACCACCTGCATAGCACAGGCCATTGAATTTCACCCACTTACCCGTGTAGGGGACCCAATAACGTGCATGTGCGTTTTTCTGTAACCCGAGTTCTGTGACACGTTAATTCTAATGCAAATGTTTTCGAGTGCCAGACCAGACTAGGACACCCCCCCCCTGCGAGGAATGTGTGTGATCACAGGATTAAAATGATGAGCCTTTCAGAGTTACAGGCCGCTGCTTGTTTTGTGTGGATAGATAGTGCCATCCTCTGGTCAGTTTCAATAATCACAGATTTCCATATCAGCAAGGCTTTTTCCCATCAAAGATCTTGCTGGTAAAAGCTCTGACTCCTTGTGGCTCTAGTCATTTATATGTATAAAAAGCAGTTTGTATATTAAAACAGTTTATTCCCAGCCACCAGGACCCATTATCAGCTCACAGGAGCTAAGCAGCGTGAGGCCAGGTCAGGCCTCCGCCGGTAATGTGACATTATTTGATTGAAATATTAGTCATCTGATTAAAATGTGGCAGGTGGCCAGAAAGGCTTAGCCAGCTGGGGATGATTGACCCAGGGTCACCCTTTAATGACTTGTTAGGATGGTGTGTAAATGATAGCTGGGCTATTACATTAGGCTAGAACAGAACTTTGAAATGCAAACTTGCATTGTTAGAGCAGCAGAGTGGTAGGTGTTTGCTCAGGTTTTGTAATCTGAACGCTTGTCTGTTTCTATAGCTTTGATTCAAGAGCAAACATTTCTGATGAAACTTGATTGAAGTAGTATTATGGTTTATATGTCTCTCTGAAGGTTGTGGTAAACTGTATGGGAACTGTTTAATGGATAAATTACCTTGTGCTAATTGCCAACATGTTTGGGAGACAGAAGGTGATGTCAAAAGCCCATTGTCTCTCCAGGGCCAAAAGGCAGCTGTAAAGGTATAAAGTTCCTTTGGACAGGAACAGGATTCTGTTTTGTCTGACAGCTGCTTGGATGCTCCTAGGGATAAGAAATGAGATCCCAGAAAGGTCAGCATTGAGAGAGTAGGGGATTGGAATGGGTCCCATATGAGGAGAGGTTAAAGCGACTGGGACTTTTCAGTTTAGAAAAGAGGAGACTGAGGGGGGATATGATAGAGGTATATAAAATCATGAGTGGTGTGGAGAGGCGGATAAAGAAAAGTTATTTATTAGTTCCTAAATAGAAGAACTAGAGGACACCAAATGAAATTAATGGGTAGCAGGTTTAAAACTAATAAAAGAAAGTTCTTCTTCACACAGCGTGTAGTCAACCTGTGGAACTCCTTGCCAGAGGAGGCTGTGAAGGCTAGGACTATAATAGAGTTTAAAGAGAAGCTAGATAATTTCATGGAGGTTAGGTCCATAAAAGGCTATAAGCCAGGGGATAAAATGATGTCCTTGGCCTCTGTTTGTCAGAGGCTGGAGAGGGGTGGCAGGAGACAAATCGCTTGATCATTGTCTTTGGTCCATCCTCTCTGGGGCACCTGGTGCTGGCCACTGTCGGCAGACAGGATACTGGGCTAGATGGACCTTTGGTCTGACCCAGTACAGCCGTTCTTATGTTCTTATGTTATGTTCTCAGATATGCTTGAGGTTTCATACACCGGAAACCTAAGCCATAAGATTGAGGTCTTAGTCCTTGACTGGAAACACTCTGGATGGGGATTTTGGACTGTAACTATGATCTTTTTGCAACTATGAGATCACCCTCTCTATTATGTATCTGACCCTACATGTACATTGATCTTTTAACCAACACTCTCTTTTTTCCTTTTTAATAAATCTTAAAAAACAACAAATGGTCTGGTAGCACTTTATAGACTAACAAAACATGCCGATGCTATCGTGAGCTTTCGTGGGCACAGCCCACTTCTTCAGATGACCGGAGTGATGAGTTTAGGATGTGCAGACCCAAAATAAATCGGGGAGAAGGGAGAGTGGGGGAAAAGGAAAAAGAGAAAGGGGCAGGAAACAAGGAGCAGAGGGAATAAGTAAGTACCTGAAGATTGGATAGTTAAAAGGAAGCAGATAAGGATCAAAGGGAACTAACACAAGAATCCACAAAGAGAGCTGTTGGTACCTTCATTGAATGTTAGGTAGGTAATGTCCCAGCCATCCATTGTCCCGACTGAGCAGATGATGATCAGAGTGAGAATTGAATTTGTGGATGAATTGTAATTCCAATGTCTCCCTGTGTATTTGACTAGTAGAACAGGTTTGTGGCAAGACAGCCACCTGCAGATCTTAAGAGAGAGTAGGTAGTTAAGTTATTAAGAATAGGCTCCCCGTGGGTGTTTGGGATAAGGTCTGAAATATTCATTGGCCTGGAAGGTAATGTGTCTGATCCATTTGGGATTGGTAGAACTTTATTTGACTGGGATATTTGGATGGTGGCCTGAGGCTGAGTACTGTAAGAGAACTGCGTGGTTTGGATTATTGTGTGACCAATAAGGTAATACAGAACTCACTATATTCTAACTATTGGAATAACCACCAGCTACTGGAGTGCTTAATTTGTCTATTTTGCAAGATACAGGATTTCAACTCCTGGGTTAATTCCGTTCTGTCTCATTAAATACCTCCTGCTGTTTCTATTGGCTACTGGAATCATAGAACTGGAAGGAACCTCTAGAGCATGGGTTCCCAAACTGGGGGTGTGTGAAGAAATTCCGGGGTGGGGGGGCACAAGGCAACCCAGCCCCCATCAAGTTTTGCTGCCCCTGTCAGTTCCTTTTTTTTTTTTCTCTCTCGACAAGTTTTGCTGTTGGGGGGGGCGTGAGGGTTTTTCAAAAATCAAAAAGGGGGCGTGATGCTGAAAAGTTTGGGAACCACTGCTCTAGAGGTCATAAAATCCAGTCCCCTGCACCATCTAGATCATCCCTGACAGGTGTTTGTCTAACCTGATCTTAAATATCTCCAGTGATGGAGAGTCCACAACTTCCCTAGGCAATTTATTCCAGTGCTCAACCACCCTGCCAGTTAGGAAGTTTTTCCTAAAGTCCAATCTAACCCCCTTGCTGCAATTTAAGCCCATTGCTTCTTGTCCTATCCTCAGATGTTAAGGAGAGTACTTTTTCTCCCTCCTTCTATAACAACCTTTTAGGTACTTGAAAGCTGCTATCATGACCCCTCTGTCTCCTCTTTTCTAGACTAAACAAATTCAGTTCTTTCAACCTTCCCTCATAGGTCATGTTTTCTAGATCTTTAATCATTTTTGTTGCTCTTTTCTGGACCCCCTCGATTTCTCAACATTTTTCCTGAAATGTGGCACCCAGAACTGGATACAGTACTTCAATTGAGGCCTAATCAGCATGGAGTAGAGCAGAAGACTTGTGTCTTGCTTACAACACTCTTGTTAAAACATTCCAGAATCAGTGTTTCCTGTGAGCTGAGTGCTTGTGCAGCTTCTCAGGAGAGATTCCAATGCTACCCAGCTGATTAGCAGAGTGCCCATAGCTACGTTTGTGTTTATCCTGGTGGTGCACAGTCACACATGCATCAGTGCACATAACACATTTTATTCTGCACGTGGATGGAAAATATTAGAGGGAATATTGCCCAGAATGATATTTACTTTTTTTGCAACAGTGTCACACTCTTAACTCATATTTATCTTGTGGTCCATTATGACACCTAGATCCATTTCTGACATACACCTTCCTAGACAGTCATTTCCCTGGATGGAATCTTCCTCTCTTCCTGTCCTAAACTTGCTGTTGCTGAGTGCTGTTAAACTGCTTCCATGTTCCATCCCAGAACTGGCTGCATTTCAAATGCAGCTGAAGCAATCCTTGTTGTAACCCTTTCCTGCCTCACAGGGGCTGTATGCATTGTTGTTGTAGCCACGTCAGTCTCAGGATAGTAGACAGACAAGGTGGGTGAGATAATATCTTTTGTTGGGCCAATTTCTGGTGGTGAGAGAGAGACAAGCTTTCGAGCTACACAGGAAGAAGTGATTCAAAAGCTTGCAATAGAAGTTGGTCCAATAATAGATATTACCTCTCCTACCTTGTCTCTTGGGGAGTATGGGGGGCCTTGATCAATTGATAAATTAGCAAATGACTTGCTTTGAGATCCTTAGATGAATAGTGCTATATATGAGCCTGTGACAGACCGGGCCGGGTCTGGGCATGGCTGAGGGCATCCACTCAGGGCGAATTGCTCAAAATCGGGGCTCCTTACAGCCCCTGACTGGACACCTTCCCAAATAGGCCACAAACCAGTTACACAGAGTGCTTCAACTGCCTACCTGGCCAGCCAGAAGCCTCACGAGCAAAACCCCTCGAACACACCAGCTCTTCCTATGCCCCAATCAGCCCCGGGCCTAACACACAGGTGAGGGGTTATAGAATCCAATCTCACCTACCCCGAAAGGGTTCTTTCCGATCCCAAGAAACCAGCCAGTTCCCAGGTCAATTTACACTCTGGATCTCACCCACAAGATCACGCTGAGCCAATCCTTTAGAACCTAAAATCTAAAGGTTTATTATTAAAAGAAAGAAAAGCATGAGAGTAAGGTTCTTAAAGGATAATACATTACATCCATCAAATCACCCAGTTCTCGATGCAGGATTTTACCAGAGATGTTATAAACTGCTATCTTAAAAGTCTCTGGTGTACATCCTATGTCAGGATGGGTCCATAGTTCTTTCGGGCTTGTTGTTCCCTACAAGGCTGCATCTGGGATTCGGAGCAAAAACTGAAGAAGAACCATATGGAGACTACCACATGGCATTTTATATCCATCCCTGGTCTCTTCCAAGCTGGAGAGGGTCACATGGTCATTGGTCAGGTGTGTCTTTTGCATTCAGAGATCCATTGTTCCTGGAGCCTCGCTCATTAGCATATCCATGGGCTGAGCATTCCTCTGTATTGCTCAGCCACAGACAGAGAAGTTTCCAGCATCCATACAGAAGACATGTTTATAACTCCACATACAGACATTATACAATTACATGAACAGCATCTACAGAATCAGTAGAAGGTAAGCTTTTGTTTGACACCTCACATGGCCCCCTTTGTACACACTTTGGGGCAAATACGCCCCCCCCCCATGGGTGCAGCAGTGATCTGGCTGCTCCCCTTAAAATCCAGTAACGTGACAGAGCCAAGCACGACTGGCACAGTTGTACTAAGGATGGTGTCCAGGCACCTGGCAGAAAAGGCAGCTGAGGGGACACCTGCTCTGCTTGACGATCCTCAGCAAAGAGGCTGTTTTAGCAGCTTCACAGTGCACAGCAGGATGGCTGCCTCCTAGCCAGAGCTCACCCTGCTTCTGCCTGGCCCATTTGTGTCACTGCACACCCTAGGCCCCTGCTTGTCATGTGCCACAGGGCGAGACAATTTCACTTCCCACAAGGTTGTGCAGGGGGATGTGCAGGAGGAGCCTGAAAGCTGCACGACAGTGCAGACGGATTCCAGCCAGCATCAAGCAGTTCCCATATATTAGGAGACACAAGGGAGCTGGGGCCACCAGGCTGAGGATAGGAAGTGTCCATCCATGATGGTGTCCTCATGAAGGAGAAAGAAGAGAACAGCAGCTTAGTGCTTGCCAAGTGCATTGAGATCTGCAGATCCACTGGCCATGTGCGAAGGGCTGTGATGCTCCCTCCCCTGCTGAGGAGAGGACACGCTTTGGGGGAGCATGTGTGAGGCTGGGTAACCCCATTGCACGAGTCCAGCTAGAGACGTTTGGCAGGAGCTCACAGAGCACTCACCATATATTAGGAGACAAAAGGGTTAAACCTCCCTTCCTAGGCAAGGGGAAACCCTAGGCGGGGGAGTGATTCCTCATGGAGAGAAGCCAGCAGCCCAAACAGAGCAGGACAGGGGCTGCTCTGACTGCAGGACACATGACTGGTACCCGCCAGCATCACTGCCCAGAGGGTATGAGCCATGATGAGTGGGCTGAGACAGCTTTCACTCCCCCTGTGCTGGCAGCTGGGCCCTATGGAGCAGGTGAGGCGCTTGCTGTGGCTAATGGCACGGCTTCTCTCAGCCCAATTTCCCAGATTCAGGCCCTGCTCTCAAAGACCCGTGGCACTGACCCTGCACACGGGCAGCCTTTGGAGATGGCAGGCAAACTGACACCCTCTCCCCCAGCAGCGTGGGGAATGGCTCTGTCTGTGCAAGATGTTGTTTAAGCCCCCGGCCCATGATGATTCCCATTAGGTGATAAAACCCTGACACCGCACTTGGAGACTCAGACATGCCCAACCCTTCTGTTCCCACCTGCTCACTCTCTGCCCTTATACTTCTCTGCAGAACAGCTGCCTTTGCTCCACTTGTAAACTCCATGCCCAAAAGCTGCTAAGGGCAAAGCGCCATTATCCACTGGGGCGGGCCTGCTGCTTGCCACTTTGCATTCCCTCAGACTCCTGGCTGCTGCCTAGCTGTGGAGCTCTCTCGTGCATATATTTTTCAAAACCAAATCACGCCAAGCCACTCTAACTTCCTTCTTTGACAGGGTTACTGGCCTCATGCATGGGGGATGCCAGAAGATGTGATCTCTCTTGGGTTTAGTAAGGCTTTTGAAACAGTCCCACATGAAATTCTCATAAGCAAACAAGGGAAACACTGTCCAGATTTAGTCAGGAGTTACTGCTGTGGTGTCCACACAGGTCTCTGGCTCCTTACATAACATAAGAACATAAGAACGGCCGTAGCGGGTCAGACCAAAGGTCCATCTAGCCCAGTATCCTGTCTGCCGACAGTGGCCAGCACCAGGTGCCCCAGAGGGGGTGGACCGAAGACAATGATCAAGCGCTTTGTCTCCTGCCATCCCTCTCCAGCCTCTGTCAAACAGAGGCCAAGGACACCATTTTATCCCCTGGCTAATAGCCTTTTATGGACCTAACCTCCATGAAATTATCTAGCTTCTCTTTAAACTCTGTTATAGTCCTAGCCTTCACAGCCTCCTCTGGCAAGGAGTTCCACATGCTGACTACACGCTGTGTGAAGAAGAACTTTCTTTTATTAGTTTTAAACCTGCTACCCATTAATTTCATTTGGTGTCCTCTAGTTCTTCTATTTAGGAACTAATAAATAACTTTTCTTTATCCGCCTCTCCACACCACTCATGATTTTATACACCTCTATCATATCCCCTCAGTCTCCTCTTTTCTAAACTGAAAAGTCCCAGTCGCTTTAACCTCTCCTCATATGGGACCCGTTCCAAACCCCTAATCATTTTAGTTGCCCTTTTCTGAACCCTTTCCAAGGCCAAAATATCTTTTTGAGGTGAGGAGACCACATCTGTACACAGTATTCAAGATGTGGGCGTACCATAGTTTTATACAGGGGCAGTAAGATATTCCGGGTCTTATTTTCTATCCCTTTCTTAATAATACCTAGCATCCTATTTGCCTTTTTGACCGACGCTGCACACTGTGTGGAAGTTTGGTATCATCCGCAAACTTTACCACCTCACTGCTTACCCCTTTCTCCAGATCATTTATGAATAAGTTGAACAGGATTGGTCCTAGGACTGACCCTTGGGGGACACCACTAGTTACCCCTCTCCATTCTGAAAATTTACCATTTATTCCTACCCTTTGTTTCCTGTCTTTTAACCAGTTCTCAATCCAAGAAAGGACCTTCCTCTTATCCCATGGCCATGTAATTTACATAAGAGCCTTTGGTGAGGGACCTTGTCAAAGGCTTTCTGGAAATCTAAGTATACTATATCTACTGGATCCCCTTGTCCGCATGTTTGTTAACCCCTTCAAAGAACTCTAATAGATTAGTAAGACAGGATTTCCTTTACAGAACCCATGTTGACTTTTGTCCAACAAATTATGTTCTTCTACATGCTTCACAATTTTATTCTTTACTATTGTTTCGACTAATTTGCCCGGTACTGAAGTTAGACTTACCGGTCTGTAATTGCCCGGATCGCCTCTAGAGCCCTTTTTAAATATTGGTGTCACGTTGGCTACCTTCCAGTCATTTGGTACGGAAGCCGATTTAAGGGATAGGTTACAAACCACAGATAATAGTTCAGCAATTTCCCATTTGAGTTCTTTTAGAACCCTTGGATGAATGCCATCCGGTCCCGGAGATTTGTTAACATTAAGTTTTTCTATTTGTTCCAAAACCTCCTCTAATGACACTTCAATCCGGGACAGTTCCTCAGATTCATTACCCACAAAGGACGGTGCAGATTTGGGAATCTCCCAACATCCTCAGCCGTGAAGACTGAAGCAAAGAAATCATTTAGTTTCTCCGCAATGGCTTTATCCCTTGATTGCGCCTTTATAGTTCGACTGCCTAGGGGACCCACAGGTTTTTAGCAGGCTTCCTGCTTCTAATGTACTTAAAAACATTTTGTTATTTCTTTTGAGTTTTTGGCTAGCTGTTCCTCAAAATCTTTTTTGCTTTTCTTATTACATTTTTACACTTGATTTGACAGTGTTTATGTTCCTTTCTATTTATCTCACTAGGATTGACTTCCACTTCTTAAAAGATGCCTTTTGTCCTCACTGCTTCTTTTACATGGTGGTTAAGCCACGTGACTCTTTTTAGGTCTCTTGCTATGTTTTTTAATTTGGGGTATACATTTAAGTTGGGCCTCTATTATGGTGTCTTTAAAAGTTTCCATGCAGCTTGCAGGATTTGGCTCTAGTCACTGTGCCTTTTAATTTCTGTTTAACTAACCTCCTCATTTTTGTGTAATTCTTTTGAAATTAAATGCCAGGGTGCTGGTCTGCTGAGGTGTTCTTCCCACCACAGGAATGTTGGAATGTTATTATATTATGGTCACTATTCCCAAGCGGTCCTGTAACGGTTATTTCTGACCTGATCCTGCGCTCCACTCAGGACTAAATCGAGAATTGCCTCTCCCTTGTGGGTTCCTGCACCAGCTGCTCCAAGAAGCAGTCATTTAAGCCATTGAGAAATTTTATCTCCGCTTTCTCTTCCTGAGGTGACATGTATCCAGTCAATATGGGGGTAATTAAAATCCCCATTATTATAGAGTTCTTTGTAGCCTCTAATCCCCTCAGCATTTCAATGTCAGTATCCCTGTCCTGGTCAGGTGGTCGGTAATATATCCCTACTGCTAATTTCTTATTTTTGGAGCATGGAATTACTATCCATAGCGATTCTATTGAACATGTTGATTCATTTAATATTTTTATTTCATTTGATTCTACATTATCTTTCACATACAGTGCCACTCCGCCACCCACCCGGCCTGCTCTATCCTTTCGATATATTTTATATCCCGTATGATTGTGTCCTACAGATTTTCCTCATTCCACCAGGTTTCAGTGATGCCTATTATGTCAATCTCCTCATTTAATACTAGGTACTCTAGTTCACCCATCTTATTAGTCAGACTCTAGCATTTGTGTAGAAGCACTTTAAAAATTTGCCACTGCTTATTTGTCTGCCCTTCCTGATGCATTGGATTCCTTTGTACGCGGTTGTTTGTCTGCTCTGGCCCACGGTTTGCCCTCTCCCCTCCTCTCTTTCTGACTACAGCTTAGAGAATCTCTATCAATGGATTCTCCTCTAAGAGAAGTCTCCCTCCGATTTACGTGCATCTCCACACCAATCGGCTTTCCCCCATCTCTCAGTTTAAAAACTGAGGATTATCATCCTTCGATGATGATAATCAGAAGGCTGCTTAATCTCCACAGCAAACTCCCAAGACAGCCCCCCAAAGACCACAAATCAGATAAGGATCGAATGTGCCAGGCCAGGTTTATTGTTAAGCAAAGTACATTCATAGTTGTCAGGAGACTCTACTGAGCCACTACACACATGCAATTCATAACAATGGAATAACTCAATCATTGGGAAATTTCCACTGCCCCCTAGGTCATCCAAAGACTGTCCCCCCAAGACACCAATTTATATACAGGTACAAACAAGTTACACGTCACTGCTGAGGTGTCAGGTTGCCACCCTCTGATGCTACTTAGATACCACCCATCACCTGTACCTTGTGGTTTGATTAGATCATCTCTATCCATCATGCTGTCATTTTAGACCCTTTCCTGAACCTGGGTCTGTATCTGTGGGGAGTGTGGGTCCCAAGGTCTTTTTCAATGGTACCATGTGCTTTTAACTTATGACCAGTACTAACTACTGTTTTACAGTCAGTACCTAGTACCAAGTACCGTTCTACACCTGGGCCTATTACCAATTAGTGTTTTCACTCTCAGCCCTGTTCATGCCAAGTTATATAAGCAGGGGCCTGCGTCTTGCTCACAGCTTAGCTTTGCTTCATGTTAGCCATGTTTTGTCCATTGTTGGCTCGGCCTCAAGCCTCAGACCAGGCCTGTGCTACACGGGCTTTTGTTTTAAGCCTTTATCTTACTGCGTCATCATCAATGGTTTGCTGTCAAACAGGGAGCAAATATCTTACGAGGTTCTACAGGGGTCAGTCCTGGGTCTGATTTTATTAAATGTTTTCAGTAATGACTTGGATAATGGAGTGGAGATCATGCTTTTAAAACTTATAGAGGTTGCAACTGGCAGGGGTTGCAAGCACTTTGAAGGGCAGGATCAGGATGGGTCTGGATTAAGCAAGATGAAAATGTGTTAAAGGTAAGTGCAAAGCACTACACTTAAGAAGGAAAAATCAAATGCACAGCTACAAAATGAGGAATAACTGGCTACCGGTAGCACCAGGCCCAGCGATGGATGAAGAGAGGGGCAAAAGGGGCAGTTGCCCTGGGGCCTGGTGCTTCAAAGAGGCCCAGGGCTCCTAGCCTCTGAGGGCTGCAGGGGCAGTATGCTGCGGTCCAGGCAATGCCGAGAGCTGGTTGCTCCCAGTCCCATCCCTTTCACAGGTGCAGAGCTGCCCTTCCCACGCCTTGTCTGGGGGCCCACGGAGGCGGTCGGCTCCCCTGTGTAGCACTGCTGAAAAGGATCTGGGGGTTATAGGGGATTGCAAGTTTAATGAGAGAAATAGTTGCCAAAAAGGCTAATATCATTCTGGAGTTTAACAGCAGGAGGGTCACATGTAAAAGACAGGAAGTAATTGTCTTGTTCTGGTGTGGCTTCTGCTGGAGCACGGTGTCCAGTTCAGGGTGGAGGTGGATAAATTGGAGAGAGTCCAAAAGAGATCAACAAAACAGATGAAAGAAAACCTGGCTTATGAGGAAAGGTTAAAAAACTGGGCACATTTCTCTTCTCATAGCGAAGACTCAGAAATGACCCGATAACAGTCTTCAGATAGGTTAAGGGTAGCTAGAAAGAGGACAGTGATCAATTGTTCTCCATATCTGTTGAAGGTAGGACAAGATGTAACAGGCTGAATCTTCAGCAAGGGCGATTACAGATTTGTGGGGCTCTGAGCCACAGCAAGTGGGGGCCACTGCCCACCCCTTCCCCCTGCAGTCCCTGAGGCCCAATCCCACTCTAGTGCAGGAGCACTGTGCAGGCAGGTGGAGTGGGTTGCAGGCCCCCATTTTTCTGGGCTTTCCAGTTGGATAGGGCCCTTGCCCAGTGACTAATCCTGCACCTGACTCAATTTCTGTGCAGAGGGTGCATAAGTGGGACCCCTCTTTGCCTAGGAAGGGAGGTTTAACCCTTTTACTTCCTGCCACATGATCAGGTCTCTGCTCCCTCCTGCAAAGTGTCGCTAACAGGCCCCACGGCACATTGTTAACATAGCTTTGGATACTCATGGGGACAGGAACATGGCAGCTCTTTGCACCTCTACAGCCTCTTCCGTGCACAGATCTCAAAGCACGGGGGGAGCACTGATCCTCTGAGAGAGCCAGAGGGAGCAGGCAGGGTTGTTTCCGTGCATCTGGTCCCCGAGACCGTGCGATTAGTAGTCGCCACATGGTGGAGGCAGTGCTCCGTTTTGCCTGAGCCCAGCTCCGTTACCTGTTTAAGAGCGTGTGACTGCGGGATGCTCAGAATGCCGTGCCTGCATGGAGATGCTTGCAAGCGCCGACGACGCTCAATATTTCCTGAACTTATGTGGCCAGTGGCCTTTTGCCATGTGGGCTGCAAGCCTGAAGGAAGCAGAGAGGGCAGCAGAGCTCGCTGCGAAAGCTTGGCATGGTGTGGGGGATGATGTTTTCTATCTTTCGGGTTTTCTGCAGCACCCATTCCCTTGTATCTGAGTTCCCTGCAGCCTCACTTTCCCGATGCCACCTTTCTGATGCTGGAAATTTATGGAAATCAAGGAGGAGAGAGGTCCATGTGTTGGGAGTTAAGGAGGGAGCTATTACCTATTACCAACTATACGTACAAACTGATGGGGACAGCAGGGGGATGCTGCAAACCCGAGAGAGGATGGCAGTTGAAGCAGTAATAGGAGCATCATGTCAGGGCCTAGACCAGGGATGGGGACCCCGGGGCCAGATGCGGCCCCCCCAGCTTGCCTGGATCTGGCCCCTGAGGCTCGGGGCTCCCCCACCAGCATTGGTGCTCCAGCCGCCACTGCTGTCCCTCCATGGGGCTAGAGTACACCAAATCTAGTAGCCTAGACCCCCTAGGCTCTGGTGTGCCAGGGGAAGGTGGGGAGGGGCTTTCTCCTTCTCAATCGGAGGGCTACCTCAGTGGGGGTTTGGTTTTTCTTTTTTACTTCTCACTTGTGTGTGCAGCCCCCGACTGATTTTTCTGTGGGGTCAGTGGCCCCCGACCCAAAAAAGGGTCCCCACCCCGGCCTAGACTCATTGCTGGTGCAGTGTAGTGGGAGACCTGCGATATTTGCTACATCGGGAACAACAGTGGGCACATTGGCAACACTGGTGCAATGCAGATGAGAGGCCAGGCTCCCACAGCCAGGAGAATCGAAATAAGGAGCATGAAGGTGATCAGAGGCAGTGACAATAGATCCCATGTGCTTAGTCAGGGCTTGAGTTTGTACTCTCTAGCCCAGTCCAGAGACACGTGCATACTCCCTTCTACTTCAACAGGTTCTACTTAGTAAACTTAAAAAAACAACAAATAGTCTGGTAGCACTTTATAGACTAACAAAACATGTCGATGGGATCATGAGCTTTCTTGGGCACAGCCCGCTTCTTCAGAGAACCAGAGTGTTGGATGTCTAGAACTAAAATAAATAGGGGAGGGGGTGGGAGAGGGGAGAAATGGGAGGGGGGAACAAGAAGAGGTGGTGGATATAAAAATATCAAGGGGAAAGCTGATCTGGAATGTAACAGGAAAAACAAATAGTCTATAAGCACCTAAAGACTGGCTAGTCAAAAGAGGCAGATAAGAACCATTAGTAGGCAATAGAGAAGAAGAGTACTAACACCAGCTACTATACAAAGAATCATTGGCACCTTCATTGTTTGGTCGGTTGATAATGTCCCAGCCATCCGGTATCTTTATTTAATCCATTAGCATGAGTATCAAACTTGTGAATGAACTGTAGTTCCAGTCCTTCCCTGTGTATTTGGCTTGTGGAATTGGTCTGTCTGTGGCCCTTCTCAGGCCCTCTTCCACACGCAATCCCAGCACAATTTCTTCTTCACACCCATGGGGGGTCTGGCACCAGCTCTTAGAGGCCCGTCCATCACCTGGACCCTCATGAACAGGGCAGCTTGAAGAACTCCATCCTTGGTATGGGAGAGAAAGCTAAACAGAGCAGAAGCCGTGGAGCTGATAAATTGCGCATACACGGTGTTAAGTATTTTCACCTCCTCACAATTAACATTGACCCAATAATGGCTGGCAGATCAGCTTCATGCTCTCACAACAGCCGTGGGCTCCCTTTTCTGCTTGACCTGCGGGGGTTCCGCTAATGTGACCTGGGCATGGTGCGCTGTCCCTTTATAGTGGCACTTAGACCATTTACTGAGAGGAAGAATGAGTTTCCGCTACCGCCTTAGCTGAGAGCCAGCTGCTTCGTGCACTGAGCTGCAGAGATCCCAGGTTTGTCGGCGTTACATGAAGTTTTAACCAAAGAGGTCTCCTTCATTTGCTGTGGGTTTGCTGGAGCATTTCAGTCCCCTGAAGAACAGCAAGGGACTTCCACGATCCTCTCCTGTTTGTTTACATGCAATTTGCTCACAGCAAGCAGACAGAGCTACTCCCGTCGTTGCGCGTCTAACTGGATGTGGCTTTCAGTGAGACGCCAAACAGAAGACAGCAGCGGTAGGAGATTTCTCTTTTTGGTTTGCATCAAACTGCAAGGCAAATGCCGACCCATTTATTATGGGATAACCAGGAGACACTTCAACAAGGGCAGAGGAAACATTTCAGGGTGACTTTTCAAGCCAATAAATGATTCAAGGGCGGCGGGAAGATGCCCTGAGTGGATATGTATCATCCTAGAGAGCAACAGTCCCAGTGCCTGCAAGCTCACTGGCTCAGCTGAAAGCCTCTATTGGCAAGGACCATGTCCCCCTCTCTGTACAACACCTATCACACATGGCCCCAGGCCAGGCCAGGGCATCTGGCTGCAACTGACATATAAATATACACGAATGCTAGAGAAGGACTTTTCTAAAATGTATGGGGAAGAGGCAGCTGTCAGTGGTTCCCAAACTTTTTGGCATCACGCCCCCCCTTTTTGATTTTTGAAAAACCCTCATATCCCCCCTCCCGCCCCCCAAAAATAGCAGCAAAACTTGTTGAGCAAAAAAACCAAAAAGGAACTGAGCAGGGCAGCAAAACTTGATGGGGGGGAGGCTGGGTCACCTCACGCCCCCCCTGGAATTTCTTCATGCCCCCCAGTTTGGGAACCCATGTAATAAGACCATATGAAATGAAGCAGCATGAGTAAGAAGACACCAAGAAATGTTTCTTCTCAGAGCAGCACATCTCTTAAAGGACGGAGAACGGCATTCATAATAGTCCGGCCCTCTCTAGGCAGAGGAAAGGTCCCCCTTGCACAAAGAGCCAGTGCTCAAGGTTTAAATCATCAAGTAATAACCACATATTACCAGATAAAGGGCCAAATGGAGATTGAACAGTGCCTGGGAACTTCAGCATGGGGTGAGAATTTCATCTGCAAGGCAAAGTTTTCCATGTGCATTTTGAATGTTTGAGCAACTTTGGGCATTCCTGGTGATCAGCTTGGGGAGAGAGGCGAGCAAGAAATTAACATAGTTGTTTCACACCCCCTCCTCCCAGTAAATAAGCAGGCAGGGGGCATTTCTTTATGGAGCCTGTACTGCCTCGTGAGTAGAGGGAAAGCATCCCAGATTCCATCTTGACCCACCAGATGTGCTACTCTGATGGGAGATATTATCCACTCTGCTCTCCCAGCCTGAACTGCAGCTGTAAGTTCTCCAGATGTGACTGGAACACACCTTGCCACAGGTCTACGTCAATGCTGCCTTGCCAGCCGTGTCACACCCACACTCTGCCACATTGCTCCTCTCATTCCTGGTCACATGGGGAAATGGTTAAACAGGAAGAGCCAAAGGGGGACAGGCAGAATACAGCTTCCTGGACTGCGTGACAAACTCACCGGAGGCTCCAATTGCAAGAAGAGCCAGTTACCAGCAGAGAGTATCAAAGAGATGATCGCTTATCCTGAGACCTGTGCGGTGTACACTTGCCTGGTGTCTGTTGTCCACATAATGTACCATACATAGCAGGGGACGTGTAAGTAGTTATCAAGTCCATCTCCCAGGAGCAACCGCATGCGAGTGTTTCTTATAGAGCAGATAGTAAACTGACTCTAATTTGAGGTCTTACTCCCACTGTGAGTGTGAGCTGCACTCTGAAATGCGGGCCTTTCCCATATGGTAGCAAGGGCCATGGGTGATGATCTGGGTGCAAAAGACGATCTCCCATTCCAGAGGTGATGTTTAGAACAGGAGACTCCAAAGCAGGGCTCTGGGGATCTATTCCCAGCAACACCACTGTCTTGCTGTGCGACTTGGAACCCATTGTTTGTGCCTCAGTCTCCCTGCCTCATGCAGTTCGAAGGACTTAAGCAGTGTCTAACACAGGCTGGAGCAGGGACGAAAGCTGATAGGCTGCCCAGATGCCAAGACACAGGCTGTGTCGACATGGGGAAGGTTTGGCGACAAACGTGCTGTCGACAGACAAAAGCCGGCAAACGTGAAAAACGATCAACTGGTTTTTCCGCCTCCCAATGTCAACGTTTCATGGCTGCATTGCTAGCTGCCCGGTCGACAGATGGAGCAAAGCATTGTGGGGATGCATCCCACAGGGCAGCGTGGTGGGAAGGCAGAGCGGATCCCTGCTCTTCTTGGGAGTCTCTCCGAGTTCTCCCACTGCATTCTCAGCTGCTGGGAGCAGCATCATGAGTAGCTCTGTGAGCTCTTGGTGCTGAGGAACGTTGAAGCAACACAGCCGTCTCTCCAGCCCTCCCCCTGCAGCAGCAGCCTGCCTCCTGCTGTGTGCCTAGTGCAGGGCAGAACAGAAGCATGATGTCCTGAGCTTCAGGGCCGGGGCTTACTATCTGGTCATTGTGAGCAGGGCCATCCTTAGGATTTATGGGGCCCGACACGTTACTATTAAACGGGTGTCCCTATGCCCAACGGCAGCCTGGGGCGGGGAGAGAGCATGATTTTTTGAGAGATGTGATTTTTATAATCTTCACACTAATGAAATATTTTAAACGAAGGTCCTGTAGGCTAACACAGTCAATTCAGAAACTGGGGTTGGCAAATGCCAGTTAAATGGCTTCATTACCACTTGAATGGCTCTTTCACGGGTTCAGTGTTCTGCTAATAGCCCTGGCCGGCTTTTTTAAAGTTAACTAGATCCTCTCCAGAGGAAGCAGAGGCACAGAACAGGGGTAGGGAAAGCAAGCGGATGGACATTAAGACCCAGTGGTGCCCCAAATTTTTGGGTGCCCTCCGCAGCTGCATATTCGGCGTAGGGGTAAGGATGGCTCTGATTGTGGGGTGCAGTTGAATTGCAACGCTGTCTTAGGGCTTTTCAGGCCAGGCAGCCTTTTCAAACTCCCTGGGCAGGAGCATTCCATCATTGAAACCTCTCTTATGAAATGTTCCAATGGGACTTGCTGCTATTTGATTCCTCTCCGTGGCAAGGAGGGTGCTGACTCGGCGCCCAGCTCTCTATTCTCATCCCCGGTGTGGGTCTGCTACTGAAAGTTTAAAACAATCTCTTCAGGTGGATGAATTTCAATTCTGCGCTCGCCTCAGGCCCGAATCTCCGGCCCACATACCTTCCTCCACGTCATAAACTTCTAGTGATCAAATTAAACACTTTGCTGCTCATAAGCTCCAAACGGGCCCCTCGTCGCTAATCAGCAGCAAATCAGCCCCCTGGAATAAAATCAAAGCATTCCCCTCTAGTGCTGCACTGAACGGTTAGAGTGTCCAGGATCCATGCGTGCCATGTGGCTTCGGCAAAGCTGCCGCTTTGCTCATAAAACTACGAGGGTGGGGAAGAAAGAGTTTTCTGCAGGGGGAGAGCACGCGGTGCCAGTGAGAGAGGCCCAGATCCTCAAGGGTATGTACGATTTTAATACCTTTCAGGATCAGAGAGCTCCCTGTGCTGGAGAGCGTACGAGCTGCAGAGAGCTCATGTGAACCTAGAAGTACCGAAAAGCCAAAAATCAGCTAGCTCCACTCAAATCTATTCCCTGGTACAGGGTGATTCTTACAGCTTAATGGCTGGTGTTAGAGGGGGTGAAACTCGATCGTGCTCAGGCCAGAGACACTGTTGCTCATCCTGTGCTGAGCAGAGGAGCCACAACACTGTAGGGTCTCTACCTCGGTAAGTTATTACAGCTTCCCTTGCTCCCCTCCGTGGCTACCCCAGCATACTGGCTTTTCAGGAACCCTCTGCATGATGGACAAGTGCAGAGTCCTGCACTTGGACGGAAGAAATTCAGGCATTGTTACAGGCTGGGGACCGATTGACTAAGCAGCAGTTTGGCAGAAAAGGACCTGGGGATTATAGTGGATGAGAAGCTGGATATGAGTCAACAGTGTGCCCTTGCATATTAGGGTGCATTAGGAGGAGCATTGCCAGCAGATCTAGAGAAGTGATTATTCCCCTTTATTCAGCTCTGGTGAGGCCACATCTGGAGTATTGTGTCCAGTTCTAGACCCCCCACTATAGAAAGGATGTGGACACATTGGAGAGGGTCCAGCAGAGGGCAACCAAAATGATTAGGGGGCTGGAGCACTTGACCTACGAGGAGAGGCTGAGGGATTTGGGCTTATTTAGTCTGCAGAAGAGAAGAGTGAAGGGGGATTTGATAGCAGCCTTCAACTTCCAGAAGGGAGGTTCCCAAGAGGCTGGAGAGAAGCTGTTCTCAGTGGTGATGGATGGCAGAACAAGGAGCAATGGTCTCAAGTTACAGTGGGAGAGGTCTAGGTTGGATACTAGGAAAAACTATTTCTCTAGGAGGGTGGTGAAGCACTGGGATGGGTTCCCTAGGGAGGTGGTGGAATCTCCATCCCTAGAGGTTTTTAAGTCTCGGCTTGACAAAGCCCTGGCTGGGATGATTTAGTTGGGATTGGTCCTGCTTTGGGCAGGGGGCTGGACTTGATGACCTTCTGAGGTCTCTTTCAGCCCTAGGATTCTGTGATTCTATGATGGAGTAAGTCATTCACCTCCTGCTGCCAGGCCCAGAGAGGAATGAGAGCAGCTAACACATACATGGCAACTGCAGGCACTCAGTCCTATCCCGTGTGTGTTGGGAGAAGTGAGAGAGAGCTGATGAGGTGGTTAGTGCTCTGAAGAGCTGAGGGAGGATTTAGTGCTCTGGGACTCTGCCAGGCTGCGTAGAATGGAAGAGTGTGGGACGGGTACCTGGGGAGCTCAGGCAAGACAGGTCCATGCAGGGAGTGGTTAATGTATGGCATGAAAATCTCTCAAGGGCAGTTATGGGAGGGAATTGTAGAAACAGGCCAGCTAAGGGACTTGTATAAAAATATCCTGCCAGACAAGTGCCACCTTTGAGGCCTCTTCCCATCATCCTTTCCAGAATCCCTTGAATGCCCCCAACCAAATCTCTGGGGATCCTTGTGTGTACCAGCCTCTGAGACAGCCAAAGCAGAAACTCACTGCTGGATTGGGCACTGCCCAGGCAGCCTTGAAAAGGTGTTGTCAGGGGATGCAGATGGATTTGTTGGGTTACCCCTGCAATAGAAAGAGTAACTGCCTGGAGCCATCCCAGAATGAACTCCACCTGAGAGGTGGTATCATCTAGTCCAGTGGATAAAGAACCAGCCTGGGAAGGTCTGGGGGAAATCCTCATCCCACTCACAAAAGTTTCATCATTGACTTTGAAGGGGTTCTAGTCCTGCCTCTGCTGCTAACCTGCCTGCTGGGGGACCTTGAGCATGTCACTTCCTCCTTCCGTGCCTCTGGTTTCCCTTCCCACTTTGTTTTGTTAGACGGTAAGCTCTTTATGGCAGGCGCTGCCTCTCTCTCTGTGTATGTACAGCACCTTGCACAACGGGGCCCTTCCAGAACTTCCAGGCACTATTGTAATACAACTAATCATCATCATCATTCGCAGCAATGACACCCAGTCTGGGAAAGCTGGCAACCCTACCTGCCAAGGTGAGATAACTCTCTTTGCCCTGGCATAACTGATTCATAGGAAGGAATCCCACACCCCTAGCATTCCCTAACTTCAAAGCCTAGGATGCCAGAGACCCTTTCATGAGAGGGTGTGACCTAAGGACTCTTTGCTGCCAACTAACAGAGGGCACAGGGTTATGGGGGTTCCCAAGTCTGGCCTCTATAATCATTGTGAGATGTAGGCACAGAAAATAGGTGAATAGTTTTGTACATGCATTAAAACTTACGATCCCTAGGACTGTACTAAAGCAGGTCATGAAAAGAGTGGGGGTTAGATGGGAGTGGGGGGGGAGAGGAAGGGGACATGCTTATCTCATTCTGCCTGATCATCTGAAAATTGAGTATCATGCGCGTCACAATGGATACCCATTGACTGTCTGACCAAAATGCGAATCAACAGACTGGCAGCGGCTGCAGGGAAACAAACAAAGCCTACAAGGCGTCTCTTGTTTAGGAATAAGACTGTGCACTTTTGAAACGATATCTGGGGTGCAGATGAGTCTCCAATTATTCCTTCCATCTGTGAGGACAAACCATCAACAGCCTGATTGTATGAAAAGGACTCTCAGCCAAAATGGTTGAAAATATTGGAAAAAGGATGTGGGCTAGGGGACTGGGGAAGGCTGTGTTACGAAGGCATAGGCTCTAGAAAGCAAGTTATGGTTTTTTTTGCTAAGTAGCCATTTGTTTCCAATAGTCTTAGTTTCTATCTCTTGAATAATAATAATTATCTTTTGATAATAAGCTTGTTCCTGCTTTCACTATATATATGGTTATGTATTAAGCAGAATGATGATCCTGAAGTTTGCAAGCTGGTGTGTACTTTGGGAACAGTGAATCTGAGAGCTTTGTGAATGTGCAATGGAATGGGCAGGGCACTGCAGCAGGACGCATGGAAGGCTTGGGGCAGGCGTGTGCCCATCATTCATCAGTACGAAGAGAGCAAGCATATTCCAGAAGAATAAAAATACTTTGGAGTGACTACAGAATGACCCGTGTCTACATGGCCCAGAGACAGAGCTTGTTCCATTCATTAGCATCATGTGAATAGAATAAAAGACCCAAGTTATCCATTCAGGGTACGTCTAGACTGCAGAGTTTTTCAGGAATACTGGAGGAACGCGTCTGCTTTTCTAAAAAAACTTCGGAAAAGCAGACGAGTTTTTTCAGCATCCCTGTAAGCCTCGTTCTACAAGGAGGAAAGGATGTTCCAAAAGAGGCTTTTTTCTCAACATTTGGCCCAGTGTAGATGGGCCAATTTTCGGAAAAGCCTCTTTTGGAAGAAAATTGGAAAAATATGCAAATTGCGGTTCGCAGTTTGTGTATCTTTTCCCAAAAGAACTTTGTAGTCTAGACACAGCCTCAGAGAGCAGCACTTTCAAATTCCTTTTTGTTCACCACATTTCTCTGATATGGCAGCTAAATTTGTGCTACCATAATGGGCTCTATCTGCCAATAAAGTAAATGTCTTGGAAGTGCCATGCTCTGCAGAAGAGATAAATCAGGGTAAAAGTTACCTAACTCTTCATCTCTTTGAGGTAGATGTCAATTTCTGCACCATGCAAGAAATTGAAATTCATCCATTTCAAGTGTATTGAAGAGTGGAGGAGAATTAAGTTTCTCCTGACTGCCTGTCTGAGACAAATATTTGTCTAGGATTGAGTATATAGGCAGCCATTTGGGATGGTTTTCATATCAGAACATTGCATATGGCTGTAATTAATGCATTCCCAAGCATATGAAATTCACGATGATGAACAAAAATGGATTAAGAATACACTGGGTCAGATCAAAGGTCCATCTAGCCCATTATCCTGTCTGCTGACAGTGGCCAATGCCAGATGCCCCAGAAGGAGTGAACATAATAGGTAATCATCACATGATCTCTCTTCTGTCAACCATTTCCAGACAAACAGAGTCTAGGGACACGATTCCTACCCATCCTGGCTAATAGCCATTGATGGACCTAACCTCCATGGATTTATCTAACTCTTTTTCGAACCTTATTAAAGTGCTAGTCTTCACAACATCCTCTGGCAAGGAGTTCCACAGGTTGACCGTGCACTGAGTGAAGAAAAACTTCCTTTTGTTTGTTTTAAACGTGCTACCTATTAATTTCATTTGGTGACTCCTAGATAAGTCTACACAGCAACATTATTTCAAAATAACTAGCATTATTTTGAAATAACTTAGTCTGCTTCTACACAGCGGGCAGTTATTTTGAAATAATGTCAAAATACTGTCAAGCTGGAGGACTTCTTACTCTGACTCCTGGAACCCTCATTGTAGGAGGAGTAAGGGAAGTTGGAGGAAGAGTGCTCTATTTCAAAATAAGTGCTGTGTAGACGCTCCCGATTTCAAAATAAACTATTTCGAAATAAGCAATTGACGTAGCTCAATATGCGTAGTTTATTTCGAGTTAAGCCCTGCTGTGTAGACATACACCCTAGTTCTTATATTATGGGAACAAGTAAATAACGTTTCCTTATTTACTTTTTCCATATCAGTCATGATTTTATAGACCTCTATCATATCCCCCCTTAGGCTCCTCTTTTCTAAGCTGAAAAGTCCAAGTCTTTTTAATCTCTCTTCATATGGGACCCGTTTCAAACCCCTAATCATTTTTGTTGCCCTTCTCCCAATATATCTTTTTTGAGATGAGGCGACCACATCTGTATGCAGTATTCAAGATGTGAGTCTACCATGGTTTTATATAGAGGCAATAAGATATTCTCCGTCTTATTCGCCGTCCCTTTTCTAATTATTCCTAACATTCTGTTTGCTTTTTTGACCTCCACAGCACATTGGGTGGATGTTTTCAGAGAACTATCCACAATGACTCCAAGATCGCTCTCTTGAGTAGGTGTAGCTAAATTAGTCCCCATCATATTGTATGCATAGTTGGGATTATGCACTTTCCAATGTGTATTACTTTATATTAATCAACATTAAATTTCATTTGCCATTTTGTTGCCCTATCACTTAGTTTGGTGAGCTCTTTTTGAAACTCTTTACAGTCTGCTTTGGTCTTAACTATCTTGAACAGTTTAGTATCATCTGCAAATTTTGTCACCTCACTGTTTATCCCTTTCTCCAGATCATTTATAAATAGGTTGAATAAGACTGGTCCCAGGCAGACCCCTGGGGGACTCCACTAGTTACCTCTCTCCATTCTGAAAACTTACTATTTATTCCTACCCTTTGGTTCCTGTCTTTTAACCAGTTATCAATCCATGAAAGGACCTTCCCTCTTATCCCATGATAACTTACTTTACTTAAGAGCCTTTGGTGAGGGACCTTGTCAGAGGCTTTCTGGAAATCTAAGTATGCTACATCCACGGGATCCCCCTTGTTCACATGTTTGTTGACCCCCTCAAAGAACTCTGATAGATTAGTAAGGCATGATTTCCCTTTACAGACACCATGTTGACTTTCCCCCAGCAAATTATGTTCATCTATGTGTCTGACAATTTTATTCTTTATTCTTTATTTATTTCCCTTCTGTTTAATAAATAACAATGTACTATGACATCTCTGTAGACCATTGTACCCAAGAAAGCCCGTAAAGGTATCACACACTACATAGTGAACATTATACAGGAAACCCTCACCATTCACGGTGTATGCAGAAATGCATCCACTGAGAATGGTGAAATTCGCAAATACTGTGAGCCATGGCTCCTGGCCCCCATGGTGCTCTTGAACTCACTAGGAGCTGCAGGAAACTCACTGTAGCTGCCGGGAGCCACAGGGAACTCACCATGGGAGTCGGGAGCTATGAGCCATGGAGAGTTCCCCATGGCTCCTGACCCCCAACACAACCACCAGGCCAGGACAGAAGACCAGCAAATATGGGAAACTGCTAATAGTGATTCCACGAATCGCGAGGGTCTCCTGTAATTTCATCAAAAAGCAGCTTCTCACTACGTAGCATGCTGTCAAATAGTGCAAGGGGGAGAAAATTAAGCCAAAATATTGGGGCAAACTTTCAATATTACAAGAAGTACTAAGGATTTTTAATGTCCATGAAGAGCAGACAGGACCCAAAGCTTGTCTACACTAAGCTACTGTGTGAATTTAAAGTGCATTGTCTACTCTGCACCAACTCCCCCATGCAGACACATTTACTGTGCATTAAGAATGCCCTCACGCAGTTTGACTTAGTACACTTCCCAAGTGCAATAAGTCAACACACACAAAGACAGTGCACAGAAAGAGTATGTACATGAACAGTTAGTGTGAACTGTAGAGTGGGGAAGGCTTTATCCCCATGTAGATAAAAATCCATCAATCAATAGTCATCTGTTTTAAAATATAAACTTAAATAAAATGTGGTGTTTTTTGTTCCATAAAATCAAAACACTGCAGTAATTTGCATTATCCAGTTTTGATTACACTGATGTTCTTGTGTTACATTAACTCATGCTTTGCACTTCTGTACTGGAAATATCCTTTGATTGAGGATATCAAAGCACATTACAAACACAACCTGAAACAAACTGAAAATTATTATTATTTTGTACTGCAGTATTATACAAACTCCGCACAGAGAGTAAGGACCCATTGTGCTGGATGCCGTATAATTAAAATCCATTGAAAAATCAGTATTTTCAGATTTTTTTTCCACTGAGACCTGATGACAGAAGCAAGAAAGACCATTTTTTAGTTTCACATGAGCAAGTTTATGTAGGATTAAAATACCAGTTAGCCTGAGTGAGTGTTTCAACACAGATGATAGTGTAATGTGATTTCTAGTTTGGTTCCAGCTCAATACATGATGAGAACAAAGGGCTTTTCTGTATTTTAGCAATACCTACTTGGTTCTTCAGACTGAATACTCACTGCTAGACAGCATGAAAATGAATCATTATTTCTGACAGAGAATGATAGTTTTCCTCTGCAATATCAATTGAATGTTCACAGGGGGGATTTCTGACCCACTCCCTGTTGACAATTATTATTGAGTGTTTGATGACAGTTGCAGTTTCACCTCATCATGAGAGCTCTTTCTCTCTTCTTGTCTCCCTTGTTGTATCTTGTGAAAACACCATTAGATAAAATGGGCTCTTTAAGAGAAAATAGCTGTTGGCCTTGCCTCACTGAGCAAATAAATCCATAGAGCAAAAAGTGAGGGAGGAGGGATTTTCATTAGAGTTCGTAAGTTAAGTAAGACAGAGATATAACTCTGAAGACCCCAGGATCATTTCTATTGCCTTGATGAAGTAGCGGCTGATGCTGGCGGGCCCAGTGGACAGGTTTGGGTGAAGAGGCTGTTACATACAACTGTCTTTGAACATGCTGTCTACCTCAGAGACACAACGCCCATACACTGAACTCTGAATATTGGACTTGAGGATAGGAGGGGACACTGCCTGGTCACGGGCTGGTAATGGTCAAGCAGTCGCTTGCGATTAACCTAGCTGCACCAGATCAGTGATAAAACATGTAGATGGCATCATGGGCTTTTGAGGGCTGTGCCCATGAAAGCTCATGATACCATCTACATGTTTTGTTAGCCTATAAAGTGCTACCAGGCCATTTGTTGTTTTTTCCTGTACAGACTAACTTGGCTACCCCCTGAAGCTTCAGATCAGTAATGACAGTGCAGGGCTCTTTGACACCTGAAGATCAGATGTAGGGTGTGGTCATGGGCACTAGGCTCTCCGAGGGGCTGAACGCCTGGTGGAAAAGGGACCCTGCCCAGCCTGGGTGAAATGAGCAAATGAGCGAGGGTGGGGAGAGTGAGGACGGAGTGAGCGGGGCAGGCCCCTGGAGAAGGGGCAGGAGCAGGGTGTTTGGTTTTGTTTGGTCAGAGAGCGGGCGCCCTTGTGTCTGAACAGGCTGACGCTGGGCAGAGGTGGCTGCCAATGGGCGGTTGCAGAAGGGGGCTCATGGGATGGGGCCAATGGCCAGTGTCCAGGGAGGGGGCGGCACTGCCTGAGCTGGGGGGGGCAGGCTCTGTTTTGGGGGGGGCAAGAGTTTCATGGTAATGTTGCATGATTCTCCAACCCCATTGGACAAGACTATGACCTCTGCCCCCTGACCTCTGCCCCCAGGTTCTTCTTGCATCGTTCTGTAACCTGACCCCAGGTTGCCCACCCGGCTCTGAGGGGGAGCCCCGCCCAGCTGCACGAGCCCCGCCCCTTCGCTGCAGCCAGGCCCCGCCCTCCCGCGGCCGCCATTGGCTGAGCGCTCGGTTCGGAGGGCGCCGCGGCGGCCCCGAGGGAGGAAGGGGCGGAGCATCAAGGGAGCGTTGCCCCGGCGACCAGGAGGACGCTGCTCCCCGCGTTGCTGCGCTGCCTGGCTTCCGCCCTGGCCTCGGCTCGCAGGGGTGAGCAGGGCCCCCGCAACCCCTATTGCCCCTCAGTGCCCACCTCCCATCCACCCCCGCCTCTATCCCCGCCCATCCTCCCCCCGCCTCTATCCTCCCCCCGCCCAACCCCGCCCATCCTCCCCCCTCTATCCTCCCCGCCCAACCCCCTGCCCATCCTCCCCCCGCCTCTATCCTCCCCGCCCAACCCCTGCCCATCCTCCCCCGCCTCTATCCACCCCGCCCAACCCCTGCCTCTATCCACCCCCGCCTCTATCTACTCCCTCGGTGCTGCTGGCAGCTTCTCCATTCCCCCCTCCCCAGTCCCCACCATCCTCCCCGTCCACCCCTCTCCATCCATCCCCGCTTTACAGCCCTCCCCTGCGTACTGCCCGCAGCTTTTCATTGCTCTTCTTGGTCCCCTCCTCTCCTTGCTCCCTGCAGTGCCCTCATTGCCCCCACCTCCTCCTGCAGCCCCTTGTCCCACCTCTCCTCACCCCACTCCCTGCTCCCCGACCTACAGCCCCTCCACCTCTACCCACCTCACAGCCCCTTTCTGCGCTTCCTGCAACCTCTCCATTACCCCTCCTTGGTTCCCACTTTTTCCTGCTCCCCACCCTGCAGTCCACATACCCACCACTGCCTCCCACAGCATCGCAACTGCTTCCCAGCTTTTTTTAGCCCCACCTCTCCCTGCTCCCAGTTCCCCAGCCTCTCCCTGCCATGAACCTCCCCTACTTCTGTAGCTTCCCCAATTATCACCTCTAATATCATTAGCTCACAGACATTTACCTCCCCCATCCCCCTTCTGTTCTGAAATTTGATTTGTCCTTTTCATATGTGTTCATTTTTTTGATTGTATCCTTTGGTATATATGGTTGTGCTAATTTTCTTCCACTATTTGATCTGAGGAAGTGGGTCTGGCCCACGAAAGCTCATCACCTAATAAACCATCTTGTTAGTCTTTAAAGTGCTGCATAGTCCTGTTTTTTGTTCCACCTCTCCCTGTTCCTGACGTCAAACCCCACCCTCTGACTGGCCACTGTGTGTGACTTCCTTGCAGCTAGCTGATGGAGCCTTTTGATCTGTCTGGGTTGTAGCAGCAGGGCCAGCAGTTCTCTCTGTAGTTTTTCTGTGGGAGCTGCTGGGTCCTGAGCACTTTTGAAAGTCTGTTCTGTTAAGTGATTTTGTGACACCATCACTTAACAGATCAGATTTGTGACCCCCTATCCCAGAGGAGTTTGAAATTGAAGTTATATAATGCTCTGAGTAACTGTCAGATGGTGCTAACTGTAGTTCTGGGGTGGAAACAAACTGTCACAGCCCAAGTGAATCATAAAGGGAAAGTGAACCAACGTTGTGAGCTGTCCAGCCTCCCCAGATCTGGCAACAAACCTGTATTAAAATAACCAGGAGGTTACTTTTAGACTTTGTTTCTTTTTTTTCACTTCTGTTATTTGTTTCTCTAGGTTCTAACTGACCTCCCTACTCATTCTGTACCATGCTGGCTGATGAGCAGGAGGAGAGAGATTTGCAGAAATTCCTAAGAGATGTGGATGAAATCAGTAAGTATACTGTAAACATGGTGGGCCAGATTTATTATGCTTGGTCAGAGCACGTACCAGTCAGCCAAAGTCACTGCATTAAGGACAACATTGGCTTCTGAGTTTAGTGCCCCCCTTCAGACTTTGCAGACCTATTGAGCTATCCTGATTGTCACTTAGCTCTTACCAAGAGCAGCTAGTGCTGAGCACCTCTGAAAGCCAGATCCTAATGGTCATTATTTGGGCCCCAAGTAATAGAACCAGTCAAAATCGAATATTGCTTTAAAAAATGTTGGCCATCATCTTTTCTTGTGAGTAACAATGTTTATAAACAATACACTCATAGGCTGCATCTAGACTGGCATGATTTTGTGGAAATACTTTTAACGGAAAAGTTTTTCCGTTAAAAGTATTTCCGCAAAAGAGCGTCTAGATTAGCACGGATGCTTTTGCACAAAAAGTGCTTTTGTGCAAAAGCATCCGTGGCCAGTATAGACGCGATTTTGCGCAAGTAGGCTCCGATGGCCATTTTAGCCATCGGGCTTTCTTGCGAAAAAAATTAAGGTGCCTGTCTACACTGGCCCTCTTGCACAAGTATTCTTGCGCAAGAGGGCTTATCCCTGAGCGAGCGTGAAAGTATTTGCGCAAGAAGCACTGATTTTGTACATTACAAAGTCAGTGCTCTTGCGCAAATTCAAGCAGCCAGTGTAGACAGCTGGCAAGTTTTTGCGCAAAAGTGGCTGCTTTTGTGCAAAATCTTGCCAGTCTAGACGCACCCATAGAGTGAGGCCCCAGTGGGTTGTAGTGCATGCAGGTGGTTTGCCCTCAGGCAGTCATGGAGATCTGAGTAGGTAGGAGAACAAATAAGTGAAATTTTAAAAAAATCTGACTTTTTGATAAGTGATGGTAATAAATGGCCTGTCTGTAGCCTCTTTCCTCTGAGGATCTCGAAGTATTTTGCAGACATTATCTTATGAAGTCTTATAACACCTCTGTCAAGTAGCTAAGGCAGCGATGGGCAACCTATGCTAGTGAGTGGGCTGCATGAATGGTCCTCCTTCATCTCAATGGGCTGCAAGACTGTTGTAAGCAAAACAGTCTTCTGGGATAGGGTAGTTTTGCCAAGTGTGGTTGCACACTTAGAATTTGCAGGGTGTGCTGATTGAACCATAGTGGCACTTTGATTGGATGCAGAGAGAGCGCACGGCTCTCACAGTCGATGCTGTATGCAATCAGCATGCACCTCACTTCAAGTGCCCTTGCTTTACATGCCTGCCACTTTAGTAAAACTGGTATGAAAAAAACGACACAGAGACCAGTGGAATCTGCCAACTCTGTATGTGAGCAATGGAGAACAAAAGATCTTGCAGGCTGCACATAGAACTACGGATGTGAAAGTGTAACTGTGTATATGGTTAACTGATGAGCTTAAAAGCTGGCTCCCCATGCGCACCAGCTCCCGGGGGAGCCCTCTTCCACCTCTCCACCTCGCACTGCTGCTCTCTCCCTTCCTTCCCCCCCCCCCCCCACATGTAAACTCTAACAGCTGAAATTTTCAGTGGTTACATGTTTACTTAATTAAACACATTTTAACATCCTTACAAGATGCCCACCACTGAGTTAAGAGATCCACCACTGACTCTGGGATGATTGCTACAATTTTTAGCAGAGTGTATCAGTGCTATGCAAAAGTTTAGGACAGGAAGTGAAACAGAAGAAGAATAGATCCATGTGAAACTGCCCCAGAAATGGTGGTCTAAAGGGACCTGGGAGTCCTGCTTATTTATCTTTTTCACTAAGATTGGAAAACTTAATTGATTTCCAACATACACTAGTATGCACTGTGGTTTGGGGGGATTCTTTCGTTTTATCTCCTATTGTTGCTTCTGAAGTTAGATTCCCAGCCAGAGGCAAAAGACAAATAAGCATCTTTGGCACTGGACATCTAACAAATGATAAAAAATAAAATGAACCCAAAGAGGAGATTTTTATATTTGAAACAACAAATGACTCTCTCTTTTTGAAACTGCTTTCTCCGTTTTATCAGTGAAATTTTATCTGTGGACACTCACTGAAATGCTGGTAATTGCATCACACAGTTGCCCTCATCTTTGCTCAGTGATAAATACCCAAATAGAAAATGAGATCATTTGAGGAAAAGAAATAAAGAGAATTAGGGAGAAAAGGAAAATAAAAACTTGGATGGAGTGGAGGATTAAAACACCAAAAAGAAGACAAGATAATACAGTTTTGGTCACTATGTTTAGTTTTTAAAATCTCTGTGTGCTTGGAGGTGTCACTCTCGCTAGACACTGGTAATATCTCTAGGTGCCTCCGGTTATTATTTATTTTTAGAATCATATAAGACACTGGTAGAACTTAGAGATGGGAAAAAATTGTTTGATTGACTCCATCTTCCTGCCAGCATTTGGAGCTATAGCTGTTGGAGGAACTATCATATATTAAACTGAAGCTAACCTGAACCATAGCCGAAAGGCCAAGGACAAATGAATTTTTTAAATTTATAAATGTTGTCCTTGTCATCTATATGTTAAACCAAGTCTTAGTGCATGTCTGTACTATGAGCACCAAGTGTGATTCCCAGGTGGAAGAGATGTTCTCTCATTGGTTCTCATTGAGCTAGCAAGCTACAAGTAAAATGTACCCATGGAAGCTCAAGTTGTGGAATGGGCCAGCCACACTGAGTATGTGTGTAGGATCTTGGGTGGGCACAAACTGGCTAGACACCCTGAGTACAGGTTGAACCTCTGTGGTCTGGGATTCTCTGGTCCGGCAATATCCGAGGTCCAGCAGGACCATGAAGGTTGCTGGACCAGAGAGCCCCAACCACAGAGGTTGCTAGTGGCTGGGAGCTGAGCTGGCAGGCAGCCTGCAGGGCCAGCAGCCTGGGGACAGGGAACCCAGCCAGTGGCCGGCAGCTAAAGCAGGGCCGGGGGAGGGAAGCCACTGCTGCCACTTGGGGGCAGGGAGCCCCAAGGGCCTGACCTCCCCTGGTCAGGCAAACTCCTTCCTTCAGGACTACTCAGGTTCCAAGTGTGTCAGACCAGGGAGGTCCAACCTGTACCACAGCATGTGTAGCTATGTTCCACTTTCTGATAGCATGAGAATGAGTGCACTGTCTCCTCAAGTGGGAATTACACCTCACCTCAAAGCATGGGCATACCCTTAATCGTACTTTCAGCTCCTGGCTTCAAAGGCATGTGTAACCAAAGGGAAAACTTGACTCCTGGTCTCTCTAAGTGTGTTTTATTTCATGTTTGTTTTAGCTAATTTGGTTCAAGGCTTGAACTCCACAGACCCTGCTGTCCAGGAAAAAGCCATTTCTGATACAGAGAAGAGACTGGAGATCAGAGGTCAGGGAGAATGCAAGTCCAAGTTGAACAGAACAGTCATTAACTCCCAAGATGCTGTAAGGCTTATGATCTCTTTTTGAATATGAGATGTAGGTGGTTAGTCTTTCAAATGTTGTAAGTGTAGCCATCTTTCTGCATATGCATACCCAAGACAAGCCTCATAAGTTTTGTTAAAAAAATAGGTTGAATGTAGCTTAAACCTACGTGTAATTTCCTTCCTGGAAAGCATATGAGAGAATGCCCCACATCATACTTTACAGCAGTGCTACTCAACGTGCAGCCTGTTTGTTTGGCCTGTGGTATGGTTTGGGTTTATGCGGGGCTCAAAATGGGGCCTGTGGGTGGGATCCTTTGAACATGGCCTCCACTGGGAACATGCTCCACAACGACAAGTCAATATAATGGTCTTCTGTTGATATGCGTTTTAGTATTTAAATTCCTGGGCTATCATTGCTCATTAAAAGTGCTGTCATATGGCTGGAAATCACGTAAATATTGCATTTTATTATTATCAGCAGAACTGACTTAAATGGGGCCTGAGTGTTGTGTAGTCTTGCCTTAATATTTGTATTCATGCCCATCAGTGAGAAAGAAGCTATTTGCATATATTTGTGTATATATTTGCATGTATATGCAACCGCACGTAAGTTGCGGCGCTTGGCATGTACGGTGAGTATCATTGTGGCTCCCAGGGCTTCCAAAGTTGAGTAGCTCTGCTTTACAGCCTACGCCTGTTCAAGCTTCAGGAGATCAAAAAGGAGATCACTGAGTGCTAATAGCAAAGCAGCGGGTGCTGAGATACTGTAACATGTAGCTACTGTTTGCTGCTACTTAAGGGCATGATCCAAAGCCAGTCCTAGACATTAGGAGCTAGATTTGCAGGTGCCTAAATCTAGATAGGTACCTAGTGGAATTTTCAGAACTAAACAAATTATGCAGCTAATGCCTGTTGAAATCAATAGAATTTGGGCACCTATCCTGCTTAGGCATGAGAAAGAATCCAGCTCAGGCTCTATCTGCATCTTTAGGCACACGTATCTTTAAAAAGCTGGCCCCTAGGTATTGTACAGCTGCACCTAGTCTTATTCATAGAAATGCTTTAATTATGGAATGTCTCCCAGCAGATTGTTATAGCAATTTGAACAGTCAAGACTTCCATGGTGAATTTTCCCATCTGAAGAGTCTAACAGAAATTCTTAGCCAACTTTGTAAGGGGACATCTGAGCATTGAATTGTTTTCTTCTGTTTTGTGACTGTAAATACTCCTGGTGGAGTTAGTTTTGACAAGTTTAAAATGCTGCTCTTGTTACTAGACTCATCTTGTTACAGATCTTTGTTTTAAGCTGCTTTAAAAAATGAATGTGATCCATCTTTCGCAATCCCTATTTTTCATGAAAATTGCAGCTAGTTTAGAAATAACTATACTTAAATTTATTTTCATTCCAGCTGAAGCCTAATCTTTTTGTGTATGTGTTTGTGTGTCACTTATCCACCTCTTTCAGACCACACAGAATATGGAGACAGTTAGACGAGGTAGGACAGAGTTCACCTCTCTGATAATTATGCCTTGTTCAATTTGTATCCGTAAAGCTAAAGTAAGGATTGCAGATTGCTTTCCTTGATTTAGCTACCTCACACAATGCCTGATCTAATTCCCACTGAAGTCAATGATAATCTTTCACTTGACTCTGAGAGCTGTATCGAAAAGTTATAATTGCTTACAAAGTCCCTGTGTGCCTGGCTAGCTTATGCATAGTAAGGAATTTTTTCAGCATATTCTCTAGCTCTCATCTAAGAACCTCATTATTCTGAATCGAAAAGAAGGATCTCTTAGAGATGGGCTACTTAAAGAGGCAAGTATGCAAATCTAGGGCAGCCTTATGGTCTTTGCGTGTAATAGCTTATCATTCATGTTTCAAGTTATATCAAATTAATGAACTACCCCCTTAAGATTTCCTTTGTGGAGAAAACGTGTTTCAGAAATGACTTTTCTCTCATCTGCAATTTGATTTTAATGAGGACATTTTTTCTTTCATTGACTGAAATGCTACTCTAACTCTGCTGGCGCTCAGACAGCTTCATGGCAGCATTAGAGAAAGATGCCAAAGAACGAGCCAAAAGGAGGAAGAAAAATGAACGTTTGGCGAATGGTAATTGCTGAAGTTTTACATTTTTGATGCCCACTAAGCACTGCTTAAAAAGAATAGAGCTGAATTAAGCTGGTAAGCTAGCCTGTTAGCCACATTTTTATGCACATTAATGAGCCTGGGGAGAAGGAAGCCGGCATTTGGTGTTCTGCAGTACCAATGGTCTTATGTATAGCATTGATCAGAAGCGAGTGTTGTCTGCACACAGTAGGTGCTGGGATTTTGGAGTGCATTCCTCTTGATGGCTCTCCCTTGATGCATTCCTCTTGATGGTGACTTAAGCTTTGGCGGGAGAGAGATGTGGTGTGTGGGAAGATGTAAGTAATCAGCTTTATAGAGAAAATACAAATGGTCTAAGTTTGTATTTTATAACACAAGAGGGGGCATATAAATTAAAATGCACAGAGAAAAGTCTGCTGCATGCTATGCCCAGTGAATACCTTTCTGAATGAGGCTGCATAGTGGGAATCTGAGGGTAACTTGCAGCAAGAGAACATGGCTTCTGTCCACTGTGTTTACAGCTGGAAATAATGACATTTCCAATGTATGGCTCTTCTTGCTGCAGCCCTGAAAGGGAAGGGAAATGATGCATTCAATAAAGGAGACTATGCCACAGCTATTCAGCGATACACGGAAGGACTGGAGAAACAGAAGGATATGCAGGTTCTGTACACGAACAGAGCCCAGGTCGGTGTGTGATTAATCTGCTAGAAAAGTATTCATTTAGGTACAGAACAGTCTAAGTTACCTGCAGGTGGCACATAAGAATCATTGCTCTGTGGTCCAAGCTAATTTCAGGAGGCCACATGTGTTGCAGATGAAGTGGAAAAAGGAGGAAGAGCAGCACGTAAGAGAATTGTCTCGCCTTTCTCCACACTGGTGCTTTAGGTCTCATTTTTGTTAACAGGAGTTGATGGGATCAACTTTACTGCCATGTTACCAACAGTGAATATTAATATGATTAAAAGTTACCAGCAATGTACTTCAGACTAAGCTCTGTAATGAAAATTTCCCTTTAGTTTCTTTCACTGATCAAGTATTCAGCTTCACAGGAGAGGTTGTAGTGCAAATCATGCTGCCTTTTATAGCCCTGAACTAATTCCTCAGTCATGTAAAGCATTTTATGCTCTCTCTGTGCAAGTGTCTTAATAGAAAGTATTGAGCCATCTATATGCAGCCTATAATGTAGCATCCATCTTATATTGCGCCAATTGCCATGATATCAGAGACCTGCTATTAAGTGCCCAATAGCTGGTACTAAAGGAAAATAGAAAGTAAAAATAATCTGTCATGCACCTTCTATAGCTTAATGCCGGGAAAGTCTCTATATTCCCTTCTGTTACCAATAACCATCCTTGCTTCTCTTTTCTCATAATCTCTAATGGGAGCTAATTCTCTGACATTCCCATATGAATAGAAGAATCTGTCCTGACATATTCTAAATAGGCTGTTGAGAGCTAAATGTTACCACAGGTAGCCACTTGTGATGAGTTCTTTACCTACCTTGTATGCCAAAGGGGGCTGGCAGAGCTCTTATCTGTTCCATTTGCCAAATAGTATATCTTTAATAATAGCCTAATTATAGATTTTAAGGCCAGAAAGGTGGACCTTAGGATGTTCATTATTATTGCAGCCTGTGGGAGCTTCTGTCATGAACTGGAACACTAGTGTGGCAGTGCTTTAAAAGCAGAATAAACAGTGTCTTCCCCTAAGACCTTATCATCTTGTCTTACCTGCTTCACACACAGGCCATAGAATTTCACATACCTTAGGTAGCTTAGTCACACATGAAATGTCTATTGGGAACAGCACTCACATCTCATTTCTTAGGTGCTTTAAACCCAGGGGGATCCTTCTTCTCCAAATGCAAATCCTGCCTTTCAGTACTTCCGTCAAGGTTACATTTGACTATTGAAATCACTTCCAAAAGCCTTGCAACCCATTTTATTGTGTGTAACTGTAACACCCTTCCCTATCATGTATCAGCAACAGGGTCTGCACCCTAAACATTCAGCATTGTTGCACCACTCTAGCTAAAGGACTGACGCATATATGCCGGTGCTGTGTTGAGAAAACTGCTAAAAATGTGAGGAACAATAAGCTCTGTGACCTTTCACTCAATGGCATGTAACCTATGCAACTGGGTATCTGTGGTTGGGTCCTTGCTAGGAGATTATGGTACCAATTTGGGTGTACATTTATTCTGTTCATCAGGTTATCTCAGTGCCTTGTTAGAGTCTTGAGGGAAAAATTGCACTTCAGATAATAATTGGACAGCTATTGTTTTAATTCCTAGCTTATGCCTCTGGCTTCTAGGAAGGAAAACTAAACCTGACAGACACAACCCAGAGCTTAGCTCCTCACTTGATCATGTAGGAATGGTTCGGCAGTCTTGTTGCATTCGTTTTATTTCTGTTGTTGTGACTGCAGCCTTTCTCCTGCAGGGAGGGTCAGAATGAAACCTCACCATGGAAGGGCTGTTTGATCCACAAACTCTGTTGCTTAGCTCTTCCCCCTTCCCTGAATTCAGTGACACACAATGCACAGGTCACCCCCAATCTTCATGAAAGGAAAGTTCAGTGGGGTATATATTTTTCCAAGCTACCTTTTATTCTGAAAGATGGGTCAAATTTTTAAAATTGTGAACTGAGGACATGTTCCTGCCTTTGGTTTAGCACAGACTCATGAGTGTTTGGTGCTTGTTTTGTGCTTGTTGTATGTTTCACACCCTTAAACATCCACTGCACAAAGGCATGGTACCATAAAGGTTTAGGAGAAGTTAATTAAGCATCAATCTTAATATGATGGCACTCCCTGTGGGTTAAAACATATCACTTCATTAAACTAATGTTTGTACAGTGCTTTGAACTTGGGAAAACATTATAGAGATTCAAAGTACTATAATTCTTCTTTGGGCTGATAAATCTGCTGATCTGTATCCCTTCTTGGCTTTATTTCAGGCTCACATGAAGCTCCAGGAATATAAGAAAGCAATCCATGATTGTGAATGGGCTTTAAAGGTAACTGCTTTGCAGTTTCTTCAATCAGTTGGTAGAACACAGAGTATAACCATTATTAAATGTGCCAACAGAGGTGTGTATCACTGACTGCCCAACTTCATTTATAGTTATAGCGGGCATGTCAACAATATAAAGAACTCTTTACTTTTTTGAATCGAGATTATCTAGGCTAGAGATCATGTGTCCCAGCATGCACTGTGCTAGTGATGCCAGAGGCCTATTTATACATATTCATACAGTGATGCAATGCTGCAGTGCATGTTTTGACCTCACAGCTTGTCATCCTGGAAGCAATTCTCATGGCAGAGCAATATTTCAGAGGAATCTATGCTTCTAATGGTGATTTGCTACAAATGTGCTTAGTACTCTGTCAACATGGGTGAAATTCATCACAGTGCGAAGGATCATTGAAGGCCCTGGGCATGACTTCAACTTGGCATGCTGAGGTCCTTGCTGATCAGTTCAAGCTCTGATGAAGTGGGGGCTCATGCATAGCGGTAGCCTGGCATTACTTCCCAGGTGGAGACAACATTGTTAATATTTCTGGCATTCTTTTAACAACAGAAATAACAGCTGATGCTAAGTGTGAAGCTTCTCTGGGGTACCCAGGGCTGGGAGGCACCTCACTAACATTTGCTCTTAGTGTGAGTTAGCCACGTCTGTGCCTGCCAGTGGTCCCCAACTCAGCCAGCCACAAGAAATACAAGTGCTATGCTATGCAGCCCCTCCGGTGTCTCTACAGGTTAGTGATGGGCACGATCTAAAACTCAAGCCCTCCAAATGTCTGCCTGGAATATCCAGCCCAGCAATGGGCAACCTAGGCTAGTGAGTGGGCCGCATCAGTAGCTCTCCTTCGTCTCAGTGGACCACAAGATTGTCATAACCAAGATGGTCTCCCGGGATAAGGTTGTTTTGATAACTGTGCTTGCATAGCTAGAATTTGTAATGTGTGCCAATTGAACAGTAGCAGCACTATGATTGGATGCAGAGGGAGTGCACAGCTCTCACAGTCAATATTGTCTGCAGTCAGCATGGGTCTCGCTTCACATGCCTTTGCTTCATATGCATGTTACTTTAGTAGTACAGGTAGGCAGGGTTCCTGGGCTTGGGCGGCCACCCATGAGAGATTCAGGGTATTCTGATTAGCAGAATACCCACAACCGGCAGCAGGTGTTTCTGCTGGTGGTGCACATTTGTAGATATCTCAGTGCATATAATAAAATGTATTCTGCACATGGATGGAAAAGTTTAAAGGGAACATTGTTAATAGGATAAAACTATGTGGTCTGAAACCAGCAAAATCTGGCAGCTCTGCGTGTGGGCAATGGTAAACAATGTCTCGTGGGCCACACACAACCCTTATGGGCTGCTTGCAGCCCACATAGGCCACAAGTTGCCCACCACTTATCCAACCCCGATCTACTAGACATTCACGGTATTCATACATCTGCTTCCAAAGAAATAGTGCACTCCAGCTTACTCGTTCTCTCTCAAGCCTCTGCTCTGCTTAATGCAAATGTGCTTATAGTGAAATCAAGTACAAGTTTACGTGACAAAGATTCAAGTGATAGCAAGTAGAAGTATTGGAAACAAATAGTTACATATAAAATCATACATGCATACTAGAACAGGCCCTTGTCCTTTCCCCAGGAAGTCTCCTCTTCAGAAGCTTATGTTGGGGTTCCTTAACTGTAAATTCTCAGGTCTGCAATTGGTCCAGGCAGTAAACATAGCTGGCTCCCTAGATGTCCATTGTTGTATATGCTAACTGAGTTAGCTCTGAGGCTCATCTCGAGTCTGGTGATGAGCTTTACTTAAACAGTTTTGGAACCTAATATATATATATATATGTTTAAATCATTTAAAACACCTTCTAATCATTATGATGACCAGAGAGCTATTGGCTCATGGTAGAGATCTCATGTGCCAACCACCGGTTGATGAACCCTTGTACCAATATCAGATGCAGGGGATCTCTGTAAAACCGTGTGTCAGCTGGTACCGAGAGTTCCCTCAATCATACTGAGCTACATTTCCCGATTTAAAAAAAAAAATCATTACCATTTTAAACAGTGAAATTAAGATTCACTGATATTCAATATTGATTCAAATATTTAATCAAAGTTTGATATAACTAACGATAAAGGCCTTTGCAAACATTGTCTGGCTATGTTCTGCTGATCTGCTTAAAAATGTAAAGGTAATGGTCTTGTTAAACTTGCAGTGAATCCTCCTAGTCAAAAGTATTCATGTGGCCTTTAGAAAGGTGAAGAAATATAATAGAAGCCAAAAAGAAAGGTCTGAATCCAAAGCTAGCGGCTTTAAAACATTGGTACTCGTTAAATGCGATATAACATTGACATATCATTAATAGGATTAGCAATGTAATATTAGGAAATTATATTTCTCTTACACACAGATGGACTGGAAAAGATCAGCCAGTTGGTCCTTAACTGTGAAACAAAGAAATCTTTATAACTAGTGTCAATAAGCACTCATTTCATTCTTGGCAGGGCTGCTCAAGAAAGATGTGACACTTCAACTGCTCTTAAGGTTGGGTGTACATTACACAATGTAATTACACATATGGCAAAAAGCCGATGACATTGAGTCTTGGGACCTGGCTGTGATACGCAGAGTCCCAGGGGAGTCAGCTAGGGTGACTCAAGTAGGGTGCAGCCAAGAAATGGGACAGCCAATCTCCAATGCTGGTGGTTATTCCAATGTTTATATTCACCAAACTAGCATAAAAAATCAAGTCTCTGGAATACATCCGATGTTAGGATGGGCTGTCAGTCCTTTGGTTAAGCTTCAGTTCCTAGCAAAGATCTTCCAGAGATGAAAAGCCAGATTGAAGACAAAATAGAGGAACCTGCAAGGCCCTTTATATATCCATGGCCATGTGGAGAAAATCCCATTGTTCTCTCAGTGTAAAAAAAGTATGTCCCAAGATGGAGTTTGTCACACGTGCAAGTCACCTGTCCATGGGTGACTTAGTCATCACTCCCATGCTGGCCTGAACATTCACGTAGGGGCTCATTGTTAGTTAAGCACTTCTGTTCACTTGACTGATAGTCCTTTCACAATAGGCTGGCCATGCTTCCTGTTGATGTCTTTCAGAAGCAGTTATTTGAAATATAAGTCCAATATTCAGAACTTCAGATACAAAAATGATACATGCATATGAATAGTATAAAAAGAATCAGTGAATCATAAGCTTGTAATAGACACCTCACTTTGCCCACGTTGTGCAAGATTTGGTGCAAATATATAACAATGGTTGCAGCAATGATCTGTATGGCTGCATTTTATTTGGATAATGTCACATCAGGTCATCTGACTCAGGTTTGGGCTGCGGGACTATAAAATTGCAGTCTCAATGTTCAGGCTAAGGCTCGAGACTGGGGCCTGGGAGCGACCCCTCTTGCAGGGTTTCAGAGCCCAGGCTGCAGCCTAAGCTCAAACATTGACACTGAAGTTTTATAGCCCTGTGAGTCAGTCCCAGGCTCTGAGGCCTGGTCAATAACAGACCAGGCAGGTCGGCTTAAGGCACACCATCCAGTTACGCAAAATGCATAGCTGGATTCAACTTACCTTAAGCCAAGCTGCCGGGGCATCCACACTGTGGGAGACTGATGGGAACAAATGCTCTTTCCAGCTTCCCTTACTCCTTGCAGCTGGAGGAGTACTGGACACTGGCGGGGGCTGCCCTGAGTGTTTGATTTAGGGGTCTATATTAGACCTACCAAATCGAACGCTAGAAGATCAACCTCTGTACAGTCAATCTTCTCTGTATTATAGACATGCCCTGAGAGTTGGTGCCACAGGTTGTTTATTATAGTGCCGCTATACCGTGTGAGGCTTGCGATTAAACAGAGAAATTCTAGCAAGAGAGACACAAAAATAAGGAAAGTTATATTTCCCCAAGAGAACTTCCATACAAAGAATTTGCTTAACTTCTGTGAGTGGCAATCAACAGTGACTGTCTTTGCTAATTGTCCTTGTAAGTAGTTATCAGATCAGCATTTACAAGTTCTTATACATTTGGGTTCACCTTACCACTTATTGCCAATTTACTTTTTCTGTTGGTAAATTAAAGATTTTGATTTCTGACATTCCATATACAACTCCGGTCGAGTTCTCTTACATCCAGTGGAAGTGTACAAACTGTGGCCAGTTTGCTTTTGGATGAGCAGAAAGACTTTACGTACTAACGTCTTCTGATACCTTGTTTCTCCATTATTCCTAATATCATTACAGCTGTTGATTTAAGGTCCTGCTATACAAAGATCTGATATAGTACAGAAAATTACAACCCTTGCAAGAAGGCTGATGAGAATCAGCAGGCATAGGAATTATGTTTGCTATAATTTAATCTGGACATCTGAACAGTATTTACAATGTCCGTGACGTGGTCTGATAGGAGGCATCCTTAGCAAATTAATGAATTTGGATTTTTTTTTCGTTAATTAACTCAAAAACTCCAATAAGCATACTAGCCACATAGCTCCAAATTAGTCTAAACCTCACATTTCCAAAATCCAGTATCTGTGGAGGTGACCAGCTTAGAAAGAGAGGGAATAATAGAAACATTTTGTAGATGATCAATCCAGACACTTCAGATATTCAGAAATCTTGTCTGCCAAGGAAATAATTTAGAAAGTTCTGTTGATATGGAAATGTAGATGTAATCCACATCTAATATACGTTATGATATTTAAATCAACGGAAACTACTCCAGTTAACATCCAAAGAGGATGTAGCCCATTTAATGTATGTAGAGTATTGGTTCATGTTCTTATTTCTGATCAAACCACTAGTCTGTATATATTATTAATGTCATATTGGTGACTACTCCTCGATTGTGGCCTAAAGCCTATAAAAAGGCTAGACTGGATCTGCTTTTGTAGTTTAAAGGCTGATCCTGTTTTCCAAAGATGGATGTGGGCCCTGCCTAAAAAGCTGAATACATGTGGCTATGCCATCAGTTGGTGTAAATCCGTGTATCTTCGCTGAAGTCAATAGAGTTACATCAACTTACACCAGATATGGTCCTCAGTAGCATGTTGTGACGATGGAAGTGAAAAGTGTAATGAGAAATTTCCACATTATCACAATTGATTTTGTTACAGAGGAATGTCTAAATGTTACTCAATGAACTGTAATTCAGCTTGCTTCACTCAAAGTGTTTATAGTTTGATTTTGGGCCATTGCAGTAACTTTATTAGCCAGAAGATTAGATAACAGGGTGTAATGATTCCACATTCTAAACTGCTTGATTAATTCTTTTTAATGCAGTGCAATGACAAATGTATTAAAGCCTATTTCCACATGGGAAAAGCTCATCTGGCACTGGAGGACTACAGTGAGGTAAGCTGTACAACCAAGGGATTGAGCCACATTCTCTTTTTAAATATGGTGATGTACATCTGGGGTAACCCCATTGGTTTAGCAACTTAGACAAAGTTTATGCCAGTATAACAATAAACAGAATATACAACTGCCCATTGTTTGGCATTATGAGGCAGCGGAAGAGAAAGAGATAGTCTTAAATGCCTGACATTTGATAGCATGTTCTTCTAGTGTCTTGTCATACATTGGCAGCTTGGGGGACAAAATGTTAGCATTAGGTCTAAAATAAGGTATTTGCTCACATGTTAACGTAATAGACTTTGTCCATTACTTAGGCACACACAAAAGTTAGAGAATGGTTGTATATCGTAATTACAGAATCAAAGAAGTATAGGGCTGGAAGGGCCTTGAGAGGTGCTATAATCCCCCCCTCCCTTTGTGAAGCAGGGCCCATTGTGAAGATGGCATACTGTACTTAGACCATCCCTCACAGGTGTTTGTCTAACTTGGTCTTATAAACCTACATTTACAAGGTTTCACAACCTTCCTTTGCTAACCTGTTCCAGTACTTAATGGTACTTATAGATAGCTGTTTTATTTCTAATAACTAAACTAAATCTATCTTGCAGCAGATTAAGTCAGTTGTGCCACCTTGTGCTCTAGTGCTATTGATTATTGTTCTATTTATAGCAGTCCTTCACACATTTTGGAAGTCTTTATCAGGTGCAGGTGGATCACCCAAAACTGGATACACTATTCCAGCTGAGGCTTCACCAGTGCAGAGTGTTAATTGTACCACCTGTCATGTTTTAAGTACAACATTCATGTTAAATACACCCCAGAATATTTGCCTTTTCCATAGTTGCATTACATTGTTGACTCATAATCCATTGCTGCTTGTTGAGTTCAGAGTCATGGCCTAGATGAGAGGTGTCAAATAAAAAATTGTGGAGAGCAAAGAACAAAATCTAAAGCTCTATAGTCCCCATCCAAAGTCCACTGACATCCATGGGAGTTGGTCCATTGATTTCAAAGGGTCCTAGATCAGACCATGTCAGGTTAGATATCTTTTGCATAAACTTCTCACTTTGGTTTTCAACTAACCATGTAGTCTTGGGTTTTTTTATTAAGTCCAGGAAATCCTATCAGAAGATCTTAGAAATTGATCACCAAAAAGAAAGTCTGTTTAAAGGTAAAAAGTCTAATGTTAAGACTCTTGTGGTACCTTAATCTTGTCATCAAAATTAAACTTAAATTAAAACTCAGCCTCAAGCATTCTGGACCTCTCTATGGACTCTTTCCATCCTGTTTCTATAACTGTTTCTTCTTCCAGTTAACGTCACTCCAGTTAACGTCTCTCTTTCTACAGCTATCAATCAATCATTCTTTTACTGGGCCATGTGCAGAATGTTTTCCCAAATCACTTCCCCAAATCACTGAGCCATTTCCTCTCTCTCTGCCTCACAACCTTTCTGTGTAATTGGCACAGATGATACAGTATATAGTCAATTGCTTGACCATTACTTGATTCATTATGAAATATACTCAAGAGACCAAATAAACAATATCAGCCAGGTTAATGTTAAAAGTATAACACAAGGGAAAAAAGACTTAGTACAATACCAGTTTCCAGAAGGCCATCTTGTGCTGTGTTGTTAAATTCACCCCTCACAGAAAGTATGCTCCCCAAGTTATGCATTTTAGCTACGAATATTTGTAGGATAATTTTACAAGTTATCAAACCTCTTTACATGTCACTAAAATCCAGCCCATTAGTTTGTACCCGGTTCTTAATTTTTTAGTACTTTCCTAATCTTTGTTTCGGATATTGGTATTAGAGGTACTGGTCTGTGAACAGGCCTGCTGATGGGGTCGGGGAGAGAGCCAACAGGGGCAATTGCATAGGGGCCTGGCATTTCAAAGGGGCCTGGAGCTCCCAGCTGCTGTTACTTTGGCGTCAGCAGCGGCCAAAGCCCTGGGCCCATTTGATTTGCCATGGGATCAAAGCCACATGGAGCAGCGCTGTTTGGGGAGGGAGCCAGCGCCATGGTCTGGGCGGAGCTAAGGGCTGACTGCCCTCAGCCCTGCCCCTTCCAGGGGTGCAGATTCAGGCCCCATCCCATCGTACCCCAGGGCCCATGGTGGCTCTCGGCTCCGCTGTCTGTGAAGGTACTCTCCAGCTTGTTGCGAGGCAGAACATTAATCTGTTTTGCCTTACCCAAGCTTCTTATTTTCTCATGCCAGAGCTGTCATCATCTTTGAGAGTATTTATAAGATTCTTAGCATAAATGAGCAGGATTATAGAACGACACAGCCCAATTTAAGATATGTAAGATATGTAACTAGCTGGAGTTACCCGGCGTTTTTCAATCCCGCTCCCCCGCTGGCTGATTCGCTTCCCCCTCCCCACTCCCGCCAGCCCTGCTTCCTGCCGGCCAGTTCTCCTCCTCCTGATCTCCCCCGGCCAGCCCTGCTGCTCCGACCTCCCCCACAACCAACCCTGCTTCCCGGTCCCCCCCTTCCACCCGGCCAGCCCCGCTCCCCTCCCGGCCAGTTCCTCTCCCCACTTCCCCGCATCAAGTGTGGCCCTTTTACCTGGTAACCGTAACCGCGGAGGGCAGGGCGGATGCCTGAGCCGTTGTACGTGTGGGGGTGAGGCGAGTCCTGGACGGTGCTTTGGGGCTGCAGGCGGCAGGCATGTGACCTAGGGTGGGCGGGGCTGCCCCTGCAGCGCAGCGTGGTGGGTTATTTTTATTTTTTTACAGGTTGAGATCGGGCCCGATTGGGTCCAAAAGTACCTTAAAACCTTCTCCTGGAGGAAAGGTTATCCCATGGAAAGTTTGGTTGCGGTAGGTCTTATAGTGTCCAAGTTATTAGAGCACAAACATACAAACATTCTCCTTTTATATATTAGATATAACATTATAATGCTATTGTATTGTATGCGTAATACATATTAATATATTTGGGTGTCAATAATACATATTAATAATATGAGTATATGCATTTTGCCCAGCATATATTATTGGTCAATGTCATGAAATCCCATTGATTTCCATTTTTTCCTCACTGTCCTTAATGTGTATTGTCGCGAGAACCACGGGTCCGATGATGCATACCCAAGGGGGGAAGGACAGAACCAGGTGGACAGTTTTAGCAAATAAAGGATATTTATTTATGACAGTGATGAATTTATAGTATTTATTCTAAGATTTTTAATAGACCGTGTTAATAATGAATTTACAGTATTTATTATATTTATTCTACGATTTCTAGTTAAACGTGTCAGAGATATAAAGATGGGAATGGCAAGGGGAATAGTCTGTATTCTAAAAATATCCAGCTACACTAATTAATAACAATAACCACAAAATCTATGTACTACCAAAAACTACAACACTAAGCTTATACAACAAAGAAAATCAAATCATACATACCAACTTACACAGCACACGGAACATTTCAAAGATATCGGTTCGGTTGCGAAGGCCTTGGTTACGCCCGAGAGTCGGGGGAGGTGGCTGGTCGGTTGATCAGGCCGGCAGCGCTTTGAAGTATACGGGAAGGCACACGCTGACGGTGTGCGTGTGTTGCGAAGACCTCCTAGAGCGAACTGTGCGATGGGTATTTATCCCCAAATCTGCACATCGCTTTCCCGCGCTTGCATATTACCATATATGGCCCAATGGTCACCACGTGGGGGTCTGTGTCCCAGGGGTTGGGCCGAAACTGTGCAGGTTTCACGCGACCAGGTAAGCCCGCAGTTCTCACGCCAAAGGTGACAGGTGGGAGAGTCTGAGGCTATTTTCCCCTTTTCACACCTTCCCTTTTTCTAAAGGCAATGGTATGCAGGAAGGGTGCGGCCGGTTTCTCCCAAGGAGTACTGCAGCCCACTACAGCAAAAGTGGCCTGGCCAAACTTTTTACTGGGGGGGGGCAGTTTTTTTTTTTAATATGTATCAGGAAATTGTGGCCTCTTTACTTAATTTCTCTTAAATTAAGCTTCTCTTTCTTTTGGTTTTGAAGACTGCATGAATGAAGTAGACTTGCATGAAAGAAAAGCAAAAGAGGAAGAGAAAGCTCTGGAGGAATTTCAGTCTGGAAAGTATACTGCTGTGTCTGTGAAAGAGCTGCTCCAGAAACTCAATATACCTGACCAGAACATCCTTTATTATGCAGGCGGGATTAGAGTTTTGACTGAATTAATAAAAGATTGTAAGTATTTTATGCAAATCAGTCTGTCCAGTGAGCTAACCTGGGACATGATCCAAGTAGATAGAAGTCTTTAATGAGAGTGGGCTGAGGCCTATAAAACCTCTATCTCTGTTTTTAATATAAATACAATATGAGCTTGATATTTCACAAGTTTTGGGCCAGTAAATGCATATAGGTAAAATCTGAGCACTGCTATGTGCTAATCAGATGTGACAGATAGTGACAGATGGCAGAACAAGGAGCAATGGTCTCAAGTTGTGGTGGGAGAGGTCCAGGTTGGATATTAGGAAAAACTATTTCACTAGGAGGGTAGTGAAGCATTGGAATGGGTTACCTAGGGAAGTAGTGGAGTCTCCATCCCTAGAGGTGTTTAAGTCTCGGCTTGACAAAGCCCTGGCCGGGTTGATTTAGTTGGGATTGGTCCTGCCTAGAGCAGGGGGCTGGACTTGATGACCTTCTGAGGTCTCTTCCAGCTCTGTGGTTCTATGATTCTATGAATCAGGCACACTGCACAAAATAATGTGAAGTATTTACTTTGTCAACTTAATATTGAAAGGCGGCTCTCTTCCCCTAGAGGAGATGCATGCAGATCTCCCGTTAATGGCTTTGAGAATTATGTGTCACATCAGAGAAGACACCCCATAGTTTAGGAAATGAGAATAAATGTTCAGTAATAAACCTAGATGGCAGACTCTTCCCATGAATGTATGCTAAACTGTAATCAAGGAAACCTATTCAGTATTCAGCATGGACTTTCTTTTGAAACTGGTCACCATTGATCAGTTCTCTAGGATAGTGAATTAATCCTTGTTAAGAAATGATCAGATAAATCACCAGCATTTTGCCTTTGGAAGAGAACATTGAATTTGAAAGACTTTTTAGATGGGCTTCAAATGGAATGCTAAACCCAAAGCCACTCAGATTTTGGGCAGATATACGCATCACAATTTAAACTCATTTCTACTTAAGTCCCACAAGTTCTGAGTTCAGGTGTTTCTGTTGCACATGTTGATAACATTGCTAAAATCTACAGCAAAGAGTACAGGTACTTGGGTATCACCAGTTGTGGCAGAACTCTGGTCTTAAGAAGATAAGTAAAGGGGGAGCTAATTTTTGCTATTTAATTTTAAAGCATACTGTAATGGAACTGTCCAACTTGCTCCAGATGAGAATCTAGCCCTTTAAATGTACATTGTTTTTCTAGTGTTACTGATTTAAAACTGTGTAGCATCCAGTACGTGAGAGATCTTCTCGGAATTGTATTCTGCTTTGAGAGAAGCCTGTGCTCATTTGGGCTTTTCCTACTCTCTCACCTCCAATCCTATGTGGACTCTCGTGTTGATGTGAATCCTTTTACAGCTGTTCGGTTTAAAAATGTTTACAGATTAAATGAACTGGTTTGCCAAGCCTGTTTGGTGTTTAAATCTTTCTGACTCTTTGCAAAACTCTTTAAATTGAGTCAATTGTTCTGCACCATTACAGATAGGAATCAGAGTGCATCTGCTTTAACTTAAGTGCTGTTTTTGCTCCAAATATAGTTTAGAGGATTTTCTATTTTTTATTATGCAAATGTATTTAATTTTTTCAAAAGCTGTTGAATCAGTGACCTTGTCACTTAACACTGTGTTTCCAGAGAACAGGAGTGTGCCTTCATGATGATATATTGGTCAGATGGATTGCTGGCCTGATGTGGTTATCTCTGATTTGTTTCAGGCACTGAACAAACTTTATTTAGAACAAACAATGGATTCAGTATCATCAATGACAACAAGGTCATAAGACGGTAAGGCATCTCCTAAGGAGAACAGTGGGGCATTGCAACATGAGGAAAGGAAAAGATATTTAAAAAAAAACATAATCACCTCTCCTGAAAGTCAGATGAAATGATCAGAAGATAATGTGATAGCATTTTAACATCTGATGATACTGACTTCTATAAGACCTTTAGAAAAATAATGCTCTTTTGCATGTGGCAGGCAAAATACCTGTTGTGCTTCCGCTCCAGTCCTTAATCTTATGGATACTTCTGTAGGGTTAGTGCTTTTAGTTCCTCTGTGAAGCTGCAAAGATGAGAGCAGGTTTGTAAAACTTAACATAAACAAATCTCAGATGCAGCAACTCAGTTACTTAATGCACCTTAATCCTTAGTTGGGGTAAATTGATGCAGCTGCACCAAGGCTGAAAGAGCTATGCTGACTTAGACCAATTTGAGGATATGGCTGCATAGATCCCTAATGCAAGCTGCAAAACTGTTTCTGGGCACCCATGTCAGCCCTATACTTGAGGGAAAGGCTCATCCAAGATTTATACTTTCTGCTGCTTATCAGTTGTTTCTTCTTGACTCCCTGTTGTATTGTACTGTACTAGTCAAGCAATGGTGACCTTATTTGACTTTAAGCCCTTCTGCTATTTAATCTCCCTCTTCGATGAGAGGATATATGCTGTGCATGAGAGCAAAGCCATTTGTTTAGTACTGAAATCTGTTTATAAAAATTCTTTTGGGAACGAGATGATTGACTCATGGGTGATATATTTGAGAAGGGCTCAGTTAGGTGTTGGCTGCAACATGTTACACAAAAGATATGGCAGCCAGAAATGTTTGTTGGCTTGAGATGGGTCCATCACAGAGAGATTTGAGGTGGTCTCAGGATGCTGAAACAGTTGGGGGTGATGCATTAGGATTCCAAATAAGGCTGCATCATGGTGACCCCTTCAGAGTCTATCCGTGTCACTCTGTCAGCCACTGTTGGTTGCTTGAGATGTGAAGCAGTCTGTCCCCATATCCACCTGGGTGTGTGGGTTCTCAGTGATCCCAGCTCTCACTGATCCATAGGGATGAGCTCAGAATTCAGTCTCAACAGGGGTCCAAAGCCAGTGGCAAAGGAGTCTGACTGGGAACTGGAACCAGCATTCCTAAACATGTTTATCAAAATAGCCAGTTTTGGAACTTGGCAACTACAAAGAAAATCCTGGGGCAAATCCTCAGGTAGAGAAGTCCTTGGGGTTTCTCTAACTCCACGTTTTCCTCTTTCCTTTGCTGTTTTGTAGATAAATATTTTCATTTCAGGGGCCTCTCTGTAGCAAAGAAAAACACTGCTGAAGTGGAATTGTCCCTTTCTCTTCTCATCCTCTGGCAAGCGGTCTGTAAAGGGAATGGTAAGTCTGTGTAATCAGCATTAATCATTGTTAATGTACTGTTAATATGGTCCTGACCATGTTTGAAATTATTGTTTTCAATTAACAACTCTCCCCAGAGTACTTGAGTCTAGACCTTGCAGCACACTGCAGATTTACAGGTCAGATGCAACCGCTACAGGCATAGCGCTTGTAGTATGTATAATTCTGGCTCTGGGTCCCCAAGGCAATGAAATTATTACTCATTTTAATGGATGGCTTAAAGCTATTGAAGTGGCTGAAGTCGGCTCCAGTCCTGTGAACATCATTTGGTCTTGGGTTAATGTCTTGCACCATTAGTACCTAAATATCAGGAGCTAATTCTTCCCTTTCTGCTGGAATGTCTATCTTTGGTTAGCTAATGTCAGAAGTGGTGTGTAGCAAGAAGGGCTTGTAACCAGCCCCTCCTAGGGATGCACAAACGTGCACCTCAACAAATAAAGTGAGTGCAGAACAGCAAGGAGGAGACACTTGCTGTTATTCACTTAAGTATTCTGATGTCTGGAGCAAATCTGAGCCTTAGTGGTGTTTTCCAGTGTGTTTTTAACCTATTTCAGCCTAACTGTTAAAACAGAGGGCTGGATACTTAGATTGTGTAAATCAACAGGGAGGGCTTTGTGTAACCATGTCTACATGTATATATTCACATCCCTAGTAGCTACTTAAGTTAAAATCGTGGCTCTTTGTGTCTGACTGTGGATGTTTTGCCTTGAACTCTGTCCATTCTCCAAATGCTGCAGTTTTCATTCCACTTTATTATGGTATGACGGGCCCTTTGAGAGATGCAAACAGATGGTTTGGTATTTTCATATCTGTGCTGGTAAAATAGGAAGCCAGAAGATGTGTGATTGTGTAAGCAAAATTTTGCTCTCTTTCCATGGAAGTTTCGTATAGGTAGCAAGAGTGGTAGCAAAATATTGGCGGTAAGATTCCATGTGCATTTTCCCTGTGGAATAGTATTCCCTGTGGAATAGTATTTAACTCATGGAAGGAACTTTTATTATTATTATTTTTTTGCCTATGCTCTTTTTGACAATTGAGGTGCTTTTTATTAACTAGTTACAGCAATGTGATGCTGAATGCCATATAGGTGCCCCTGTAGAATGATGAAGCACACCCTGTTAGCACCCCAAGAATCCACACTCGCTGGCACTGTTTACCAGGGCTCTCCACCCTGTGATTCTAGAGAGGTTGTGGTGGGCAAAAAGAGAATAGTAAGGTAAGAGATGGTATACCTTGCAAATGACACAAAAGGAAAATATTTAAGAATTGGAGCCAAAATGTGTGTTGATTTACACCCATGTGACCCAGCTGATGTCCAAGAGGTTGAACTGGTGCAAATAACAACAGATTGTGAAGATTGAATGTATATGCTAAAGCCAGCTGCTCTGTCCATTTTGGAGTCTGAGTAACGGATGGAAGGCAGTATCCTAGGCTTGTCTTTCCCTGAAGCAATACCATATGAAATGAATTCTCCTGTATGCCAGTCATGTCGAGTAATGGCCATACAGCGGATGAAATAAAGATGCTAATCCATTTGAATGATTTTCTACAGGTTCTTATTTAATTGCTGTACAAGGATTTTATGGCACAAGATGTACAACACGGACATTTTCTTTTTCAGAGGAGAATCAGCGATTGTTGTTAACTCACCCTGATGTAAATGTGCAGCTTCCCATGCTGCTATCATCTTATGTGCCTGAGATCCAGAAGGAGAGCTTGGCATTGCTGTCTCTGTACTCTCAGACTGAGAATGGAAGAAGTCTGCTGGTCAGGCACCAGAACCTAACCACGTACGGTATTCTGCTAGAATCCATGAACAGCTGAATGCTTGCAGTCCGCAACTAATGGTTAACATACATCAAGGAACTCACGCTGAGTGAGCCTTGTCACTTGAGAAGTTGAAATTTATGCCCCAAATGAACTAGATTAGAATTACAGGATTCCTGGACAACATTTCCAGCACCATTATCTGCAAGTCATTCAAGCCCATGGGGGGAGCACTTCAGTTTCCAAGGGGAAATAAAGTCCAGCTCAAAAAGTGTCTTGAAGCTAAATTCTCCTTATGGATGGACTTTCTGTGGTTCACCCGGCAGACATCAGGCATAGGGGTGGTGATGCCTTTCCAAGCCAATATAATTAAAAGTGGCACCCGAGATGACCCATCATGTGCCCTTTCACCCCATGGCTCCACCACTGCTCAAAACCAGGCTGTGCTACTGGCTCCCATTGTCAGAGTGGATATTAACTCCCTGAGGTTGCAGAGAATTTTGACCTGAAAACAGGAATGTCTTCTGTAGCACAGAACGTCTCATGAATGTGAACGTAGCTCAGGAAAACAGTAGCTGAAAGTCAGTTCCCTCTGATGGCCATTTTGTGACCTCTGTCAAATGAATATGGTAATGGCATCCCACTTCCTATGTTCTTGTTCATATGGGAGAAACCACTAATACGGGTGGTAATAATCGGCACAATTGATGTCTGCCTCAACTTTGGAGGCCGGAGACTGACTGGGCCAGTGATACTTACCTCCACTCTTCCCTAAAGGTGCCCCTCGATCAGGGGAGAGGCACAGTGACAGGGAAGAGTGGACTCCAGCTCTCTAGGTATCTTAGGTACTTTTGTGATCTAAGCACCTCACAATCTTTAATGCATTTATCTTACCTGCACGCTTGTGAGGCAATTGCCCCTGTTACAGATGAAAAACTGAGGCATAGAAACACCAAATATCTTGCCTGAGGTTACCCAGGAAGTCTATGGTTGAGCAGCCGATTTAAACCCAGGTCGCTTGAGTCTGATGCCCTCTGGCTAGTGACCTACCCACAGGACAATAGAGGGCTTAAGGTACTTTCACAGGTGCTAAGTTCACAAACCTACACCTAATAATGTTTTGGATTCCCCCAATTCATGCCTGATTTCTTCAGCTTGTCATCAGAACTATCCCTGGAAAGTTTCTGAAGTGACAGCACCAGCTAAACAAAAACACTAAACCAAAGGGAGCAACAATGGTGAGTAGGGATGTTAAAAAGCGGTTAATCAGGTACTACTACAACTATAAGGATATACACCTATCTCATAGAGCTGGAAGGGACCTTGAGAGGTCATCAAGTCCAGTCTCCTGCCCTCATGGCAGGACCAAGTACCATCCCTGATAGATTTGCCCCAGATCCCTAAATGGCCCCCTCAAGGATTGAGCTCACAACCAGGGGTTTAGTAGGCCAATGCTCAAACCACTGAGCTATCCCTCCCCCCAAACAGCTTAGTGGTTACCCCCTGCAGGCTCTGCAGAATAAAGCTTATACTGCAGCACCTACAGTGCAGCAGGCTCCTCAGGAGCGGGGCCAACAGCCAGTTCATGCCAGGACTGGCTCCTGATTGCCAGTCCCATTCCCAGGGAGCCAGTTGCACTGTGGGCTCTGCAAGATAAGCTTTATAATGCAGAGCCCACAGTGCAGTGCGGCTCCCCAGGAGCCGGTGCATGCCAGAAGCCAGTTTTTAAGCCAGCTTGTGCACTGGCTTCTGCCTTCTGCCCTGCTCCTGCGGAGCCGGCTGCTGCCCCACACTGTGCTGCACTATATCAGAGGCAGCAGTGCGGGGCATTGGTCAGCTCCCTAGGAGCTGGTGTGCACAGGGAGCTGGCTTTTAAGCTGGCTCCCAGCCCCCTCACAGGAGCCGGTTGCCACCCCGTGCTGCTAGCTTTGATACAGAGTTAGCAGCATGGGGTGGCAGTCAGATCCCTGAGAGTGGGACTGGGAGCCAATGTGTAATCGTTAGAGTAACTGATAATCTCATGCTTATCAGTTAACCGTTTAAATGGTTACACCTTTACAGCCCTAATGGTGAGAGGAGGACCATGCAGCATGTTTCAACTTACAATATTTAGGAGTATGAGGAAAGCCATCCTAACTTTCTGCAGTTCATTTTCACAACTGAATAAAAAAGGGCTTATTACTGGAACTGTTTAGATAACCTCAGGGCACTTCTTATGCAGTGTGACTTAATTACCTTCCCTAAGGTGACAGTCAAATATGTGCACTTGAGAGCTTATGAAATTATCTTTGAATGTCTTGAGTTTCAAGCAGAGTGTCTCATCATCCAATAACTGAAATTTGTGATTATTCAGAGGATTGCAATGACTCAATGAATGGAGAAAGAAACCACAGTCTGTTATCTCTGTGCTACTGTAGCATCATCTACTTCTGCAATTGAACAGGGCACACATTTTAATGGGCTGGTTTAAATGAAATAGTTGGATATAATTGATGAGCAGGGAAGATTAAACAGATGTACATACTTTAGTAAAGTATGCACAACATTGATCTGGAGGCATTTTTAATCAAAAAGAAGGTTAAAGAGATGACCTATGTCTGAGGGAAAGTTTGGTTGCTTTTATTATTAATAATGTCAGTTAATTTCATTATGGTCTAAAATACTGTGACAAATCCTTGTGTCTACTTTTGAAGATAGTCTGGGCATGATTGTCGGAAAAGAGTCAGGTGTGCAAAATGCACATGTGATGCTTATTCTCATAGGGGTTGTATATCCACAACTGCAACTGAAGTAACTGAGAACTGCAAGTTCATGGGGCGTTGGTCATTTGTAGATTTAAACCAATGGAGATGATGGATTCTCTGTAACTCAAAGTCTTTAAATCAGGATGTGAGGACTTTAATTCAGTCAGAGGTTAGGGGTCTGTTACAGGAGTGGGTGGGTGAGGTTCTATGGCCTGCCATGTTCGTGAGGCCTGTCCAGATGATCATGATGGTCTCCTCTGACTTTAAGGTCTATGAGTCTAAGGGTATGTCTACACTTGCCCCCTAGTTCGAACTAGGGAGGCAAATGAAGCATACCGAAGTTGCAAATCAAGCGCGGGATTTAAATATCCCGTGCTTGATTAGCATATTCACGGCCGGTCGCCATTTTAAAATGCCGGTCACCCGATGTAACTTGCCGCGTGTGGACGTGGTAGTCCGATTTAAAACCCTTCCCTCGAATTAACTGGTACTCCTCATTGCATGAGTTAATTCGAGGGAAGGGTTTTAAATCGGACTACCACATCCACACGCGGCAAGTTACATCGGGTGACCGGCATTTTAAAATGGCGACTGGCTGCGAATATGCTAATCAAGCGCAGGATATTTAAATCCCGCGCTTGATTTGCAACTTCGGTATGCTTCATTTGCCTCCCTAGTTCGAACTAGGGGGCAAGTGTAGACATACCCTTTGTGACTAAGCTTTCATCTCACTCAGAATCAAAAGGGTTTAAGGTCCTAAAGCAATTGAGTGCTTTTGAAAACTTTATACCAGATTCTCAGCTATGTAAGTTAGCTTGGCTTCCTTAATTTTATGGTGCTATACTGATTAAAATCAACTGAGGATTTGGCCCTAAATACCACTTAGGTCTATGGGAGGTCTATGGGACTTAGGCTCCTAAATCAGTTAGATGTTCTTGTAAATGTTACCTGGGTGCATATTTGTATAATCTCTCTGATTTAAGCATTATTCATTTTCTTACAGGTGGCTGCAGATTCTGATTGAATTTGTCAGTGTTATGGACGACAGGGCTAGTTGTGCCATGAACCTGCTATCTAACTTAATCAAGGAGGAAAAGTAACTAGTACTTCATTTTTTTAATTTTTTTTTTACAGTTGTGAGGTTCATTTGATTAGCCCCAGAATACACAATGCTAAGTCAGGAAACAATAATTTATGGAGCTGCATATAGAACATTGTTTTCATGTATCTGATGGGCAAAAAGAACCATTTCATGCTTGCACTACTTCATAAGAGGCCTCGGCAAAAATGGAAGGATTTTTGCATCTTGAACTTTTTATGAAACAATAACCTGAGATTTTTCACTCACACTAGGACCACTCCATTGGATTTGCACAAGTGTAGTTTAGGGCAGACTTCTTAATTCTTACTTAATAAGGAAATTGTTATGCAAAATTAAAATAGGATATTGGGAAAACCCAGGGTGTTTGTTTTTGTGTAAAATTGCATTCATAATGTTGATTTGAATGGTTTCCAGTTGGGATAGGATTTGAGCCAGCCTTTTGGTTACTACGAGGTGCATTTTTCTCTAGGTTAATTTCGTCTTAATCCACAGCTGTTGACATATATTGCTTTGTCAACAGGTTCAAAATCCAGTGTCGTATCAAACTTTCGACAAGTGTTTTGCCTCTGTTCACACAGTTGTTGGTAAGAAAGAACCCAGATTTTCCATTTTGCATGAAAAGTGATGTTTGCATAATTTCTGTTCTGTTAGTTCCTTTTAGCTTTGGGGCTGATTGTTCATAGCTGAAATTTACATGACTGTTCAGTTCTAGGAATGTAAGAATTGCTGTGTTGAATCATCTTGGGATCCTACCATCCCAGTAGCTGCAAAAAAATGCCACAATTGCTTGCTGAAAGGCAACCTGCCCCTAGGGAAAGTTTTCTCCCCAATATAGAAAGGTTGTCCTGTGCTCTGAAGCAAGAGAGCAATTTTACAAAACTCCTGAGATGAAATCCTGGCTCTAATGAAGCCAGTAGCAAAATTTCCATTGACTTCGGTAGGGCCAAACTTTCACCCCATGTGGGTTCTCCCCATCTTCTCCTCCTCCCACGCCCATTCTTCTTGTGACTTTGGATACACTTGTCACTAACTAGCTCACTCTGTCCCAGATGCAATCATGCCATCGACTGATTTTATTTTACTTGTTTTCTATTTAAGGAGTTTTGGATATGAAGACAGTTTTAGGTCATGAATTAAATGAGTTTGGTGGTTTGATCTTTTCTTCAGCCATCTTTTATTCACATTTCCAATCCATAGTCTTTTGCAGTACCAGTGATTGGCCTCTTGTTGGAATAACAGGAAGTGGTGCAGGATAGGCATGGGTTGCAATAGACAAAAATGGATGTAACGAGAAGAAAAATCTCTTCTCTTTCTCCACTGTTTGAAATGAGTGACAAGAAATTGGCAGAATAGCTGGAATTCATCTGTTTTTTGGTTTTCCTTTGAAAATGTAACAACTGTCACTATGCCTGGATCTGTCCTTCTATTTTAGCAGGTCCTTGTAGGGGTATGGAGTTTTATCATTTTGAGGTCAGGGGGCAGAGACACAATTGCTAATTCCACATTGGTATAAATTTTCAAAACAATTAGCAGGGATTTAGCTCTGTAGCTCCAGTCAAGGTAGCTTGCCAAGTATGTTGCACCTTAGTGATGTATATGAGAGGAGTAATTACAGAGTTCCTGTTTTCACAGCTAAAGCAACAAGAATAATAAAGGAGCAGTCTGCATTCATTATTGTTTCATCACTGGTGTCCTGAATATTCTTTCTCTCTCCTTTGGTTTTTCAAGAAAACTGCCAAACAGGTGAACCAACCAGCTCTTGCCCAGTGCATTGGCATCGTGGGGGACCTATGTGCTGATGTAATCATCCGACTGCAGATGGCTGAAAACCAAGAATGCTGGCAGGCCTTTCTAAAGCTTGTGGTAATTAACATAATGAATACTACTAGATCAGTGGCTCCCTACCTTTTCCAGCATACTGGACCCCTTTTCAATCTATTACAATTTTACGCTCTCCCCCCCCCAACAATATAGCTGTGCCTGCAGTCTGCACGCCCCTCAGCCCGCTCCGCTTCGAGGTGAAAGCAGTGCAGGCTGAGGGACTTGCTTGCTGCTGGCACGGAGCCTCTCAGCTCCCAACTTTCCAAGTACCCCTGCAGTACAGTCGGACCACAGCTTGGGAACCACTGTACTAGGTCAACAGCGGGTCCTTAAGAGATCTCAGAGCCTCTGACAATCACTGATCAGTAGGCAGATGAGTTGGGCTGAGGACATATGTAGTTTTGCACCTGTTCATTTTGAGTCAGATGCTAAATAATCTGTTCTTCTCTGTGCAGGATGACTGTTGCTCCACTGGCAATTCAGCAGGGTACCAAGAGTGTTTGTTCAGAGTGCTGGGCCTGATAATGAACTTATCCCTGGAATCAAATTTGGTCATTCAGGTATGGCATGCGAGGCGTACTCGCCTTCTGAAGAAGGTTCCTGGTTGTTTTACCACTTACCTGGAGCCTCCGAGGTGCAGGAACTGTTGCAGACCCTTTCTCTCTCATTACCGTGTATGGTTCTTATCCAGGGCCTATTGAAGTTAATGTGGGGTTTTTTGCAATCATGGAGCATTCAAATAGACTAGGAGGCTGGAAGAGCTGTTTTGGCTATCCCACTGGTGGACATTGAGAACCTCTCCATCTGCCTTGGGAAGGAAATTTAATTACACTGCTACACATCAGGCATATCTGCTACAAATGGCTGTTATACATCAGGCCTGGCAGTGAACCAGGGGCAGGGGTCCCTCAGGAGCTAGCTCTCCATCAGTTTACATTCTGTCCTACCAAGGCTCTTAGTCTCTAATCATTTTACAGAAGGGGAAAATTGGGCAATACAAAGAGAGCTCTGGGATCTTCTTTGAATACTTTCTTTTTTTTAACATAAACATTTAGTGTCTTTTTAATATTCTGTGGCAGAAAGTGCAGTGTAAAGTTCCTCTCTACAACGTGACCAGTGAAATCTGAATGATCCTATTAATTCTTCTCCACTAAGGAAACATTGTATTCTATTTCATGACCTTAACTATATTGCCTGAGTGCAAGTCTGTGGCCTGATCCAAAGCTCACTGAAGCCAAAACTACCCATGCCTATAAGGATCAAGGGGGGAGATTTTCACCTGCACAATTGGCAATTACTTGCCTAACTGCCATTTGTGCCTATGGAAATCTTCCTTGAAAGCTTTCCTGCCATGTGATTGCCTTCTTAACGCCATTTCTAATTAAAGCTTGATTGTGACCCTTTAGATCTGAATTTCTAAAGCTGTTTATTGTTTCAGGAGCATGCTGTGGATGTTAGCAGGAGGTGTTTGTTTCTACTTGGCAGTAAAGATGGAAGGATTGTGACAGTAAGTGGAACCTGTGAGCTAAGAGAAGATTGTGTAACCAATCTTCCCACACTAAGTTAGCAAGTTCAGGCCCTGAATTTACTACTGAATTGTGTAGGCCAACCTATCACACCCATGTAGATTTATCTCTGTAGCTCCAATCATGGTAACCTGCACAACCAGGATCAAGGTCATAATGATCCTAAACCCATGATTTTATTACAATATATTATTGCTCTAGAACACAAATAGAACTTAATTTTCTACCTTGCTGTATTTCTGATAATAAGCAGTCCTATGGCACTTCAGAGACTAACAAATATATCATGAGCTTTCGTGGGTAAAACCCACTTCATCCAGAGATATTCTTCCAGAGATAGGGAAATGAATCCAGAAGCAAAGCACCAACTGCAGACTGGGCGTATTCTGTTTCAACTGTTATGCTTGAACCAGTCGATTGTACCCCCATTCATATGTGTGTATAACTGCCATTAATGTCAGCTCTTCCAAGGCAAACTAGTAGGAGTTTATGAAGTTTCAGCCAGGAATCATCTCTCCTCTGACAAAACTAATATGAGCCATACTGATATATATTTTTCTTGCCCCTTTAATTACTACTTTGGTCTTACACAGCCACCTACACAAACAAAGGGCATGTTAATCATTGCCTTTTTCTTTTTTCCTTTTTCTTTTTATTAAGAGAGCCATTGGAGTTCTAAGTCACATCTTGCCAGCAAGCTCAATGGCAGTAGAAGAGGCAGTGAAGGGAGGTGTGGTGAAGAGACTGCTTAGATTCTTGAAGGTAATTTACTTAACTGATTCCACTTCATAGCATTCCCACAGATTCTGGGGTTTCCCCTGGGAAGGAAGAAATCACACCCTGTTATATTTATTGCATGTTCTCTTTTGTGTTTCTTGACCAGCACTTGTAAAAAATGTGTAGTATACACAGAGGAATCTTACAGGACTGACTGAAAACGGTTTATTGCTTTATAGATCTTACATCTGGTATAAATTCAGATGGGTTTATAACACTAACTGAACACTCAGAAAAGTGTCCTTACCCAGTGCCCAAAGTTTCAAAGATAAAATAAAATATTTGCAAGTCTGTAAAGCCACTGACCGGTCTCCCTTCAAATCCTTTCCTAAGACTCACTGCTGTGATGATTCCATCAGAACACTGCCAGCTAAGAAGGTTTAGGCAGGTAGAGAATTGTGATCACTCCTTCTGGACAGACTGTTAAACAGATTGTGCACACAGCTAGTACACACAAAAACAAATACACATGCTGCCTTCTCCTTTTCCATGTTTCACCCATATTTCAGCAAACACGGAAATCCACTGATGCAGATCCTAACATAGAGAGCTTGGTTGAGAGCCCATGGAAGTAAACAGGAACTTTTCCATTGACTCTTAAATGAATGCCGGAACAAGCCAAGGCGCAATGATTTTAATATGTCTGTATAGCATCTAGTAGATCAGAACCCTGGCTGTTTGGGACTCGAGATGCTATTGTAATACAAATAATAAGTGACATGGAAAAGTACACCAGGTCCTGCTTTTGTCATGTTAATGAAAGAATTAATTCTCAATTTTGAAATGAATCCAATACCAGAGCTTTGGCTTTACACTCATACCTGTGTGTTCTGTGCAGGGAGCAGGATGGCTTTTGCCACTTCTGTAGTCTTAGATATCAGATAACATGCCCCGTGTGCACATGCTTAGAGCTCTTAATTTCAAATGTCATTTGCAAAACAAACCAAACCAAAAAATATCCATTGGGCTGGTGACTCAGTGGGAGATGCGTTAGCTTTTCATCTCTGAAGTGATTTAAGATTGCAGTGCTCACAGAGCAGAGAGAACAAATGAATTTCATACATGGAAGTATAAAGAAAGACCTTTGCTGGGTAGTAAATCTAGCCCTTTGATGGATTTATTTGCTTATCAGCTATTCTTTTATGACAATGCTCCTTTAATATAAATTTGCATAGCAGATTTATTCCTGTGGGTGTACATAGCCCTACTAAAGGTCAGATTATTATAGCATGAAGGTTTGAATCACTGAAAGTCCATGTCTGTGCATAGTTATCAGCTGGTGGGTTGAAAGAGCGATGGAGATTATAAATATCGGCACTTCCTAAAAAGGTCTCTCAATTTGTGTACTTGCAATGTTCTTTCTATTCTTGCAAAAGTTGTGTGAACTGTAAATTATATATGTATTTTTATATCCTAATTGAAATCCAGGCTGGTGGACAGATCACATCCAGTTATGCTATAAAGACCCTTGCTGTGTGTACTCGAAGCAACAGCCAGGCTCGAGAGGAGGTGGTGAAGTCAGATAAAAGTAAGTGACAATTTTATTAGCCAAAGATTGAATGCAGAGGTTTATTCCAAGGTTGCCATCACAGAAGCCCTCTTTCCTCTAGAATGGAGGTGAGCATTAATTCTGTTTGAACTCCCACAAGGATACCAGCATGTTTACAGAACAATGCGTCATTTCACTTCCTGGCTTAATGCTTCATTCTTCTTCCAGCCGTGTGCAAGTGGAAATGTATCCGAACATAGGATATGTAGGCTGCACTTAGCTGAGTAAAATGGCTTGATCTGTAAATCTCCAGACTTGGAGAAATACATTGAACTATGTTTCTCTGGAAGGAAACCAGTCAGTAGTTTATTAGAAAAGGTTAAAAAAATAGGTTCCAATTTCCCATTGTGGGTAGCTGAAGAAAGTTATTTACAACCATCGAAGTGGTCTCACTTTTAGAAGTGGTATGCAGCTCCAGTTCCCTTGGACTGCAAGTTTGGAAGGCTGGCCTAAGTGAAATAACAGAGGGAGTGTCACCATCAAACGTTTCCTTTGTATTGGCACCTTTAGGTATTTCTGAGTTATCAGCACTTGAATATGTAGTTTGTGATTGTGTGCAGCACCACTGTTCAGAACATTTTAAAACCTAGCTTTAGTTAGTCCACCCCAGTCTACAGAAACTGTGTTGTGCCTAGATGGTTGAACCCGGCCAACACCTTTTGGATCACTTGGTCCAATGGCCTATGTCATTATTGGATTCTCTGTGGAAATGTATCTCTACTATTCCTGAAGATTGCCATTGTTGTAGTTGAGCTTCTCTTTGCGTGGTTAATTCCAATATGAGATATGCCTCATTGCATTGACAAAGATGCCAGATGTCTCATCTTTCTCCTTCCTCTTCTTGGGCATACCACCTCACATTGATGATCTCTGCTCATATGAAGTATCCCTTTCCTTCCTGTCAAATTAACACTCTGGCTCTCTGGAGGCATCTTTATAGAATTTTCATCCTGCTCCTTCTATCTATACAAGTTTAGCTCACCTCATTTTGTATCATAGTAATATTAAGAATCATCCCACATATAGTACTCTTCACTTTTAAATTCTAAACACTGTTCAAAAGTTGGCAGGTGGTATTTATCCACCATTTACAGATGGGGAAACTAAGCTTGAGAAGAGTCTAGAGATTTGCCCAGGGTCACCTACCTAGTCAATGTGAAAGATGAAAGTAGAGTCTAGATCTCCTGACAAATCCACTGGGTCTAACCTGCTTCTGCTTTTCTCTGTCTGGTAACTTCAGATGCAGAACTGAGTAAAACTGTCCCATATGGCTGAGTGCTGTAGAGTTTCCTGTAGCAGCCCCAGGCTGCGTCTACACTGCACCATTATTTCGAGATAACTAGCATTATTTTGAAATAACAATGAGAGCGTCTACACAGCCATTCCGTTATTTTGAATTAATTTTGAAATAACGGACGGCTTATTCCGAAATCTGTAAACCTCATTCTATGAGGAATAACGCCTATTCTGAAATAGCTATTTCGAAATAAGGTGTGTGTAGATGCTTCACTTCTGCTATTTCAAAATAGCCCCTCACCAGGGCCATTCTAAGTTATTCCTTCCCAGTGCCTCCTGGGGCTCTAAATAGAGATAGCATGTCTACATTAGGGAAGCCTGCCTCGGACTAATTTTGAGGCTTCCCTTCAGGGTAGACGAGCTATTTTGAAATAAGCTGTTTTGGAATAACTATTCTGGAATAGCCTATTTTGAAATAAGTGTGCAGTGTAGATGTTCCCCCAGAGACCTCAATCCTAGCTGCATGACTAACCATTTATTTGTCAAGGAGAGACCGAATACAGATCACGTTGATAAAAGCAAAAGATCATTTAAGTCCAAACTCTGCTTTTCTTTCCATTTTGTTCGACTGGGTAATGGGATACAGTACAGTGTCCTATTAATGTGAACAGATGAAGTGACAAGGAAAGAGAGTAATGAAACTGGAGTTTGTTTTCAACTTCATTCTTGTGGGGGGCTTCAGAACAGATCTCTAGGTTTTTAGGTCTTTATTTCTCACTAGCCAAGTACAAAGAAATCTTGAGAGAGTTCCTTGCTGGCAGCTGCAAGGGAAAAAATTCAAAGTCAAGAGAAACTTGAACCCTAAGGACTCTGGCTGATTAAAAGCCCCCTGGAGCATCTTCTCTCCTTTGTACACCCCATATTAAATGCTGTTAATTGATGCGGTGTGTGGAGAGAAGCTTCCTTTTTTCCCCGATACTTATTATGCTACAATGTGCTGCTTTCCAGCCAAGTGCTGGGTGTTCATCTTTTGCTAAGTCACATTATATTGTCAGCTCAGTTTAGCAGCCCAGATTTGGTTTTGCTGCTGGGAGCCCTTTTGGGTCAAACTGTAGTTCTCTGACATTCAGCTACATTCCAATCAGGCCAGCAAGTTCAGCTTTCTGAAATGGATCGTTGTTGGTGCCCCTGCTGCAGTCTGGAGCAGCCCTACTTCTCGGAAGCTATTGTCACAGCAGAACAAAAGGGAAAGCATGATGTGATTAGGACGAACAGAAGGGACAATGTAAGAAAATCACAGCAAATTTGCGTAGCCCGTGGGGAATCTTCTGTAGGAGAAAGACATCACTTTTTGTTTTGTTTTTTTAAAGCAGTATCTCTGAATGCTGCTTTGATTCTGTGGCCCTAAGAGATGCTGCTGTTGTTTGCAGGAGCTGCCAGTAACGCCATGGCTCTTTATTAAGATAATGGGCCAGATACTCTGCTACTGCTGTGCTGATTTAGGCCAGCTGAGGGGTGTGTGTGTGTGTGTGTGTGTGTGTGTGTGTGTGTGTGTGTGTGTGTGTGTGTGTGTGTGTGTGTGTGTGTGTGTGTGTGTGTGTGTTAGTTTTAGTGCAGTGGATTCCCATCTTAGCATGTGAATTCCCATCTTAGCGTGGCCAGCCTGGCGCTGTAGATGCCATAGACTGAGCTTATGTTGCTTGGAGTTTGTATTTCACATTTGGTGCAGGACCCCCTGGCTAGCAAGCACAGAGCGAAGGGAGGATGCTCAGGGGAGAGAAAAAAGATCACACTCAGAATGGTATTAATTCTCTGCATGGGAACTAGGGATGTTAAAATGCATGTAAATGGTGAACTGTGTAACTGCTGGAAAATTCACACGGGGCAGCAGCCAGCTCCCTGGGAGCCAGTGTGCGCCCAGAGCTGGCTTTTAAGCTGGCTCCCCATGTGTACCAGCTCTTGCCTGCTGCCCCACGCTGCTGCCTCTGTATCAGATGGCAGCAGCCCAGGGTGGCAGCTGACTCCCCGAGAATCAGACTGGGTGCCGTGTGTAAACATTTGGGTAACGGATAAGCTCATGCATATCGGTTATCCATTTAAATGGCTACACTCTTACATCCCTAATGAAAACGGCATCTGGCCCTCAGCTCAAGAAGGGGAGGTGGATGCATTTCATTCCCTCCTGTTCCATTTGCCACTGAGCTGTGATTGGAGACTACATTGTTTACTCTGGGCCAGGTGTCAGTGATGCTCAGCGAAGTGGGCACAAGCAGTGTGGTTGACGGTCTCCCAGAGCCTAAGAGCTTGTGCTTAGCTATGCGCTCCACAGAGCAAGCAGCCTGTGACTCCTCTCACAACTGCATCTTGGGGTGGGGGCAGCGCAGTATGTTGCAGCATTGTCGCGCTGCATGCTCCTTGTTTTGCTGAGCCCTCCTTTAATTTGCATTTTCTTTTCTGCCCAGTTCTCAGAGCTGAATAGTTACTGATGCCTGCTTGGTATCAGGTGCCGCTACTCCATTCTACCATCGGTATCCAAAGAGCTATTTCCACTGGTGCACCCCGGGGCCTGGCCCTCTGCTGTACTTACAATGGCCCCTCCCCTCCAAGTTATTCCTTTCTCTTCTCACAGAGTTTGATGTGTTACTGAAGCTCTTGGCCTCTGAGAATGAGATGGTGGTGGGGAATGCTGCTTTTTGCCTCAGCAAATGCTTCGAACTACCTGGAGCTGCCTCGTCCCTGCTGAATTCCAACGTTGTGATGATCTTATTAAAACATGCAGGCGGTGAAGCCAAAGAAACCTCAGTGCAGGAGAATGCGGCAGTTGCTTTAGGAAAGCTCTGTACTGCCGAGCCAAGGTATTATGGGGCAGATTGTTATCCCTGGGCATCATCCAGCCTGTGTGACATCTTCCTAAAAAAAATCAAGGCAGCATGGCATGAAAAACTTGTCAGATCCCTTATAGCTAGAGTGCTAACCCTGCCACCAGTGGTCTGTGGGAAAGATGGGTGAGCTGGTATCAAGGACTTAGGCACACCATTGCTCCCAGAGCCATGCAGATACCATGTATGTTAGAGATACTGTGAAAAAGCCAGCAACTTCTCTCTAGCTGGGAGTCTCACAAAGATTTTGTGCCTGAGTGCTGCCTGGAGACTCCATATTTCATTTCAGTCATGGCTAGTACATCATTTAGCGTTCTCACCTTTCTATGCTCTCAGTGGCTCGTAGGGTGGCTGAAATCTCTCTCTCTCCCTTCCTTCCTTCCTTCCTCCTTTCCTTCCTGCCTGCCTTCTTTCCTTCCTTCCTATCTGCCTGCATTCATTCCTTCCTTTCTTCCTTCCTTTGAAGGAGGGATTGTCTCCTCCTCTCCCTGTTTTCCGGGTGCTGATCTGGGCAGGGATGGGAACTCTCTGAGAGTTCCCCCACCCACATCTCCTTGGGCAGCACCTGATAGGGAGTGGAGGAGCTCTCACCCTCTCTCCTGAGTGTAGGGACGGATGGGGCATGCTGTCAAGTTCATAGTCGGTTTGCTTGGAGCCTTGTGTGTAGGAGCAGCAGCACAGATTCTTTCATCCATTGCCAGAGCTTCTGGAGCATCATTAGGCATGTGGTAGCTTCACTCCGCTGCAACAGATTCACGGGCACTGGCTAGTAAAGCTGGCCTAGAACTTTCTGCAGCAATAATTGATAGAAAAGCTTGCTTTCCACAAAATCAAAATGTTCTGCCAGAATAATTCAGTGTTGTTGGGAAACTGTTCCCAACTCCCATGCTCCTCGGAAGCCCCAGCTTTCAGGCTCCCTTGACGGATTGGCCTGGAATCAGGGTTTCCTGCTTTTTCAGCAGCCCAGATGCCCTGGGAGCCTTGATTCCCCCTTGGTGAGCTGCGAGGGCTTTGGGGTGCCTCAGAGATGCTTTGAAAAGGTCAAAACAAAATGTTAAATGCGCATGAGTGAGTGTGACAGAGTGGGGTAGGGGATCCAAGGGTTTAATCTGGTGTGATGATCAAGTGTAGTATTTGCTCATGGAGTAACTCCAGCCAAACCCATCTAGCTGTAGTCAGTATCACAGTGCAAGTATGCCCTTTGCTTGTGCTGCCTGCAGAGTGTTAACTGTCCAAGTTGCCTTACTGTGTGAATGGGCCTATGCATTGCACTGAATCCAGGAGACACTGGACTTCTGTGTTGTTCGCTGTTGGATTGCTTGGATAGCTTTCTGGGAATTGTTTTACAAGAATGTTGTTTCTGTTGAAAGAATGGAAGGAGGAAGTATGATTTGACAAACTGTAGAGGTCAGAAAAGTGACTTGAGAGGAAAACAAGAGTGTAAATGTCTGGAAAGAATGTCTGCAGAGAGACTGAGTGGTGCTAGCAGACCACATATCACCCATTAATTACTATATATCCTGCAGTCCAGTCATAGGAGCAGAGCATGAACATACTAATATACCTGTTGAGCTACTATATAAAGATCAGTGGATAAGGTTTAGGCTTCCCAGTTGATGAGTACTTCACTCCTGCTGGTTGGAGCAATGTTCCCAAATTGATACCTTTCAGCAGAGAAAATATAACACAAACCTTTGATCAGAAGCTGCTATGAAGTCAAAGGGATAGACCTCACTCTACTACTTCTGCTAATCTTAGATGTCTTCCATAATAGATTAAAACCCACTGTGCTGCTTGGACATTTTTGTAAAGTATCTCTTTGTGTTTAATGCTTTTTTATTTCTTCCTGCTGTGTGGAGAACTGTAACATAAAAGCATTGTCTTGCTTTCCTCTTATGGGGAAATCTATTGGATATGGCATTAACATTTCCTGACAGCTTGTGCATGGGATGCAACAGGGCAATGGAAGTTAGATTTCTTGCATTGTCAGTCATATACCATCCTTGGCATCTGACCCTTGCTTTCTTTTGTGGTTGTTGCAGGCATATTCTTCGACTGCGGGAACTCAATGGAATGGCAATCCTTAACTCCTCTATGAAATATGTGCAAGGTCTTTGAATTCCCCAAATGTTTTTGAGAATAGGTTGTTAATATTGTGGTATTCTATTTGGTGTTGCTCATGCCTTCTCTAATAAACATTATTCAAAGAGACTAGACAATCTTTCATCCCATTATCAAAGTGCAGCTCCCATGTCCAGGGGAAGGAAAGCACATTCCTTGGCACCATAGCACCTCTAAAACCAGATCTGACCTCTGCTCCAAATAGTCCAGTTTCCAGTCTCTGATAGTGGCCAGCACTGGAAGATACAAGAGTCCCCAGAAGGGACATATATGGAATAACCTGCGCTTGTTCCTAGCCCAGTCAGTCAATGGTTGGCTTAATTCCTGATGCCTGAGGATTGTTTCAAATGTATGGAGCATAATGGAGGATATTCTCTCTACCTATGTAAATGTCATCTTTTTTTTTTTTATTCTGCCAAGCTCTGTCTCAATGGGTAAGACTACACTGCGGGGCTTTCCGGGATACCTCTACGCAATTTACGTAGCTTTTTCCGAAAAAAACCTATATTGTAGACCTAGCCAATGAGATTATGGCAATGAAGTTCACAGGGTAATTATCAATTGACATCAAAACTATCCATGTATCAGTGTTATGCTTCCTGCCTTTCAGTTTCACCATTTCCATTTGTTTTTGTCTTCTGAGAGAAAATAAATAGGATCATCCAATTTACCTTCATCAACTTTCATTATTTTGTATATCTCTGTCACATCCCCTCTTATTCATATCCTCTGTAAACTCAACAGTACCACTTCTTTGTATAATCAAACACCGTATTTAAAATATAATAATGCAAATATCATGTGCTTCTCTCTTGTCTGTTTCCTGAAGTGATTGGCCTTGAGTTAGTGGCTACGCAAAACTCTTATCTGGCAAACTATTCTGTATTGAATTGTTCTAATCTCTTCAAATTAAATCAAAGCCATAACTACTAACTATTTCAAGATCTGGCTGAGAAAGAAGCCAGTGCAACTAGACACTGTTTTGTAGGGGCAGCACAAACCACATAACTGAGAGGTTTGTTTAAAGAGATTTGAAATATTCACTATTAAGAGGCAACCCACTCTATGCATACAGATACCTCCAAATCTCTGGTAAGACTCTGCAGAACCCAAACTAGGCCAGGACAGAATTCAGTATCTTTGCTACATGTTTAGCTTTCAGCTTGCAATACAGAAAATATATACTGTGTATAAAAGCAGCATGCATGTAGGACAGCCTTATTTGCTTTTGAAATAGACTCTTCCCCTTTTCCCTCCGTGACACTTGTAGATGGCTATTATGTTTGTAATCTCTCCCCTTAGAGTAGTGGCTGTCAAATTATATATCATTATCTTCTCCTTAGAGTGGCAACTGAGTACACTAATCTTTCCTATTTGAGGGGAAGGAAATGCTGCTGCACCTGTTTTTTTTCCCTCTCTCTTTGGATATTGTACATGTTGTAATCTAAGTGCTGGGATGGTCTCATTCTTAATCCTCTTTTCTTAAAATGCAGGGATTAATTTGCAGATTGCTTGGGAAATCAACTAAACAAACATGTAATGTTACTGCTCAGTGTCTGACTTCTTGAGAAGTTGTACCCTCTTTAAATTTGCCAAAGGCATTGCTTAAAAACTAGATTGACATTGGTATGCAAAGGCAGCTAGCTGTCAATGAGCAAATGTGTTAAAAGCTCAAGAGTGGATGCGCAAAGTGAGCTTTTTAAAGCCTCAGGCTGGGATTTTCAAAGGAACCTAAAAAGTTAGGTAGGTGCCCAGAAAGGAGTTACTGTTATGGGATTCTTATAATGCTATACAGATTATTAAAAGGGGGTATCCTGCCCAACCAACCTGTCATCATCTCCGCCAACATGAAATGAGGAGTCACAGCATACAGCGTGAGAGCCAAATTATCACCATTATGTGCTGTGTTCCATTTTCCCCCCTTAATGCTGTCAGCTCTGTTGTAAAAACAAGGAGGAGTCCCGTAGCATATCAGAGATTTATTAGGGCTCATGGATCTGTGGGCAGGTGGGTGTTTGCAGAACTGCCCTAAGTCACAGCACATGAAGCCTGTTTATCTGTGAGCTTTGCAGAAGAGTGGTTCCCACTGCACAGGCATAGCCGGCACTCCGAAGTCCTCTTTTCTTCCAGGTGTGGTGCTCACTGTGAAGTATTGTATGCGAAGACTGTGGAATCAGGTGCTGTATTCCAGCCGCTAGATGGCATACTGGTTACTCATATTTAACTCTTTAGCCCTGAGGGTATTCAAATAGCTTAAGTTTGCAGGAAAAGTATGTCAGGTGCCTTTACTTAGGAAAACCTTAGGTGACAGAAAAGGCAGAGCATAGATGGGCGTCAGTGGCAGCCAGCAGTGTAGTTGAGGACCCTTATCGAGATGCTGGTTCTGCTAAAATAATCCAAAGAGCACCAATTGAACAGAAGTAGGTTCACTTAGTGAAAGAACTAGGGAACAACAACAAGACCTGCCCTATGACTTTCAACTGTTAAAAGCTACCAGGACTTCTGAGTGGGTGGCTGCTCACTGTAGACTCACAATTGGCTAATGAACATCAACGGACTGGTGGAAGCACAATGACTTGAAGGCTCCTTGGGCTGTTCTGACAGCAGGGTAGTGTAACGTCATAGAAAATCATGCCCCAAAGCCATTAGAACAGAATTTTAACATTTGCTCTGGTTCTCAGGTTTCCTAATGCAGTCGAAGTTTTGCCTAGTCCTTCATACCTCACTAATAGGGAAGAACCGCTTCCCTATTTTGACTTGAGGGATCTGTCCAGCATGTGTGTGCACAAATGTTGACAAATACACTCAACACCCTTGAGGAGCAGAACCACAGTGCATGATGCACCAGGTGGGACGGGATTCTCTCTTCTCCCTGCGAATGGGGTGACTCATGGTTAGGTGGCTTTTATATGGATCACTACGTCCACCCATTTAAGGTCAGTAAAGTAAGCGCCTTGCAACATGGGATCCTAACTGCTGCTTTGCTTTTGTGGAACAATAGAGGCAGGAAGCAATGATGAGGAATTGGCAAGCCACCCTAAGAAAGCTCTGTTATGCAACAGCTCCGTTATGCAAATAGAAAACCCCAGCACAATCCAGATTTAGAGATTTACATGTCAGAGTCTCAAAAAAATTGCCCTTGATGCCATTGTAAGGCCCTGCCAATATTATGTTTTCAAACTGATGCAAAGAATAGAACTGAGTGGGGAATTTCCCCTGTCTCGTATTTAGAAAGCAGCGAGTGCTGTGTGACTGGGAGTTCAGTGATTCTGGACATACAACACTCCGGTCATCTGAAGAAGTGGGTTTTGCCCACGAAAGCTCATACCACCATCTACATGTTTTGTTAGTCTTTAAAGTGCTACCAAACTATTTGTTGTTTAAGTTTATCGTTAACAGACTAACTCGGCTACCCCTCTGAAGTGTATAAGGAAAGGCAGCAGCAGCTGTAGCCTGATGGCCAAGAGACAGGAATGTGATCCAGGCAGCTAGACTGATCCTGGGAGGTGAGTTTGGCTTATGGTAAGTTCTGGTGTGTATTTATAGTGGGGAAATTCCCAGGAGGATTGCTGTGGCTGCATCCTCTGCAGTCATAGGCTCTTCATCATTGTACTAATCAAAACCCACTGCGTCTGTTTCTGTACCTCTCTCCTGCAGGAGGTGTCAGTCTGCTAAAGAGATTATTCCTGCTACACTCCCCGAGAAGCATTTATGCCTTTGACAAACACATAGTCAGCATTCCTCTACCCTAAATTACATGTGTTAGTTCTGAACAAGGGTGGTGCTAATAGGATCTGGAAGTCAGGCTGTCAGTGCTGAAAAATACTGGCTCAAATGAAAGTTTCCTTTAGGAAATGCTTTGGGAGGCAAGTTCAGAAGTCGTAAGTAGAATGGAAATCCCATTGTGAAATCAGAACACAGGGCCCAACCCTCATCTGCCGTTGTGACATAGGCTACGTCTGGACTACAAGCTTCTTTCAGAAGAAGCTTTTTCGGAAGAAATCGTCCGAAAACGCTTATTTCAAAAGAGAGCATCCATCCAGCAAAAGCTCAACGAAAAAGCGATGTGCTTTTTTGAAAGATAACGTCCACATTTATTGGACGCTATCTCACATTTAAGTTGTGATTAGTCTGGATGGAGTGGCCACCAGGACACCTGTGTTATTTCCTGGAGGCCTCTTCTTTCGAAAGAACTCCCTCTTCTGAATCCACACACGCCTTTTTCAGAAAAAGGCTTCTTGCTCGTAGAATGAGGTTAACTGCCGTTGGAAAAACCCCTCTGTTCTTTCCACTTTGGCAGTGTGGATGCAAGTATTGTTTTCAGCCGTTTTTCTGGAAAAACACTGCAGTGTAGATGCACCTATAGGTGTGCCCAAGAGGGAATGTTACAGCTATAGCTCAGCAGCTTCTTGATCCTTCACCAGTGGGTAAGTGGTGTGTGGTCTCTGCTGAAAGCTAAGAACTAGCTAGGTGTCATGGCTATTGCAAGATGTTTGGACAGGAACTATTTTGAGAGAGGTAAATGGTAGACTGTTCTGTTCCAACATGTTTGAAGATGAAGCATGTCACTGGAGCTGGTGTGGGCCTCACCAGTTCAGTCAAGAGTTGAGAGCAATCAACATCTTTTAGCCCAGTTCTGCCTCATATTTTCAATCTGGACAGCTGCAGGCTGGAGTGTTCTCACAGACCTGAGAAGACTCTGAATAGGGACCTTCAGGGCTGAGCTAAAGTTCATGAAATACTTGATTTGTGAAAAGAAACACAAAGTCTGGGACTGTATAAGAGAAGAAGAAAGGGCATAAGGTGTTATTGATTCTGGGGGAGATCTCTGCCAATGGGAACGGCTTATGAAGATTGGATCCCAGGTCCCTAGTCTGGACAGAGGCTGTGAGGACTGACCACTGGATGGAAAATACCTTATTAGACAGGCACACGTGTTTTTTCTTTTACCTGTAAAGATGTGTTTCCAAATCCACATAGTTGTTTTATTTGAATCTTGAACCCAAGCTTTGTTAGATAAACTTCAGTGTGGTTTTACTGTAGAAACACCCTGTGCTAAGTGAAACCAGTAAACTAGAGTGCAAGGAAGAATCCGATCAGAGTGTATTGTTAGTATCCAGAAGACAAGGGACTGGGCAGTGGAGCATGACAAAGGTTATGTAAATTGGTCGTTTGCATTGGGGAAGAGAAGACCTTGTTATGGCTTGGAGCACAAGGCTTGTTCGTATCCACTGTCTGCAGGCAACACAAGCGTTTTCCCCGCTGGGCACTGCATAAGGCCATGATACGGATTCACCCTGGACACCTCCGTTAAACCCAACATGTGTCAGAGATGCCAATAAATAGAGCAATGTGGGCTTACACCAGCTAAGGATCTGACCCAATGTTACTGACCAAAGTCATTTCAGTGTTTGTGCAAACTAACCTGTGGCCTCTGCATATGGATTATTGCAGAGCCGCTGAAATTGCCATTTAAGCAGAAGAGGTGCCTGGCAAATAGATTTTCTTTAGTAGATTTGTATCAGGTCGCACTTTCAGCGTCCAGTGATGACTCATTATAATGGTTATTACATGACAAACCGCCTGATTTATAGGTTGAATTATAGCTTATAAATTTAGAGATGTAATCACAGCTGCCATGAGTCAGAATATGGTTTGTCCTGCTCTGTACTGACCTCTGGACCACATTCAGCCTGGTATAATTTGTAGCACAGCCCATGCCCCAGTGTAAGCTATGCACAGAGAAGAGACGTAGGATATATGAAGAATATTGGCTGGGGGAACAAGTGGAATAGCTCTTAGGTAGGTGCCCCTTCTGAAAACAGAAGCCTGATAGCAGTTTTTAACATGGGATCCAATTTGACAAATCATTATCTGTTATGGTAGTGTCTAGAGACCTCAAGCACCCATTTATGCTAGATGTTGTACAAACATATAGTAAGAGACAGTCCCTGCCCCAAAGAACTTCCAGTCTGAATAATACAAAGCTGGGAAGGGAAAGAAAGGTGAAGTGATTTGCCTATGGTCAAATATACTGCAGTTATGTGGCAGGGCTAGCATAGAAACCAAATCTTCTAGGTCCTAGTCCAGTTCACTAACCACTGGATCATGCTGCCTCTCCAGAGATGTCCATTCATTTCACTGAAATTTACAGCTGACTTGTTGTGTTTTAATTTTTTTTAAACAGTCTACACAAAACTATGTCTTTAAACTGTTCTCAGATAGAATCCAGAAATTCCAACACTGGAATAAAATATCAGAAGAGGGGAGACAGGTTCTTGGGACTGGAGAGGTATTTTTTCCTCTGAAGTTGTCAGTGTTCAACAGCAGAATAGAAGTGGTTTGCTGAAGGTTGAAAAATGACTGATTGTTGGTTAGAGACCACTGTTTGACATCTCTTTTCGTTGCTTTCCTGCACTGTTGCCATGCTCCGTTTCTGAGTTCTTGCCCATTTTGGGAAGCAGCATCTGTCCCGTGTTGCTGTAAATGTAATGCTCCCTACTGGTCACCATTTGTTTGGACAGCAAGCACTTTGGGGCAGCCAATGTCTCCCGTTACCTGTGGACAAATTCTAGCATAATAAGGTCCTAATCTCAGCTGGCCTCCAGGTTCTATCGTAATACAAATAATACCAGGAATACAGGGGTGTGTGGTCCATAACAGATAATTGTGACAAAAGGAAACATATCCAGGCCTGTAAATGTGACTGTTCCATAATGAACCTTTAATCACTCCTCCCATAGTGTAATTTAAGCTTGCTGTAAATTAGCCACACTTTAAACAATTGGGCTATAATTTGATTCCTCCCTTTTCTGCCTCTGATGAGGTTTGGCTGAATTTATTGTAGTTCTAGTGCATGGAAATATTAGTCTGTGCAGCTCTGAGCAGGGGGCATTAATTACTTGAGTGTGAGGAACCTTTCCTATAGTCGCGCTGTCATGAGTCAGCATTTCTCTTTGTGAGGTTATTTAAGGTTTGGTGAAGGTTGCTGGATGGGCATATCTGGAGAACAAAACTGTTTATTTAGCCACAGACATGACACATCCAGCAGTAGTGCTATATGCCAGCACAACATGGTCCCCTAGCCCTGCTGGAGGACCCCATCTGAAGAAGGGAAAGTATCTTCCATCCTTTGTGTTTCAGCAAACAAACGGGACAATTGCGATTGCAGTGTCTACTACTGTTGGTGTCGTGCTTAGCATCAAAAGCGTCCCATTCTGGGTTGGGTGGTAGGTGCTACCCAAATAAGCATGAGTAATAGTAACACTGCTGTGACCTCTATGTAGGGGCCAAACCTGCACATCCAAATTCTTTTCATATAGGCCAATGAACAGCCATTAGCTTGGACAGGGTTTGAACTCTTGACTTGTAGCAGTGAAAAGTTCTGTATTATATGACCAGAGTCTGACTCCCAGCAGTTAAATAATTTCAGGCTCCCGCACTAAACAGCGGACCACTTTCGTCATTAGAAAGGGCTGGAAAATGGGAACTATTTTCCATGATACATTTAAAAAGAAATGGGGAGAAAAATCCATTTGTTCTGAAAATGTCTGTAGAAATGTTCACCTAATAATTACAATAAAAAAAAATTAAGGACAATGTTGAAAGAAATGAACATTTTCATTCCCAAAATGACTGCAGAAAGGTTTGATGAGCTCTAATCTAATCTAATGCTATTGTGTGGATTTGATAGAGTGTTGCAGTTATGTCGCCTTGGTAAATGACTGCAGCTGGAGCAGGGTGCCATGAATGAGAGAGAGTCCATGTACAACTGAGTTAAATTTGACCCTAATTTCAGGGGAGTCAAATGTGCTCAATAGAAGTGATCTGTCACATTCCTGCCATGTCCAGTCCTGTCTAAGCACCGATGCAAAGATACCACCTATAATAGATTGTTAAAGAAGTTCTGGGGGGCGGGGTGGTTAAAAAAATAAATCCAACCTTTTCAGATTTCATTAGGAAACTCTTAATCTGGCTACAGTCTGCTGAGTAAAAGCTTAAAACTCTCTCCCTGAGAGGATTATTTTTCTATCTGATATTTCAAATTATATTAGTCAAACGTGTTGGGCATAATCAAGCATTGCTTTGCAATTTGCTTTTCCAGCAGTCTACGAGATAGCTGTAGCCTTAAGCTATGCTCCTATCAGCCACAGAAGTGCCCCTGAAGTAGGGAATGTAACTCTTTGTCCACATTTAAATTTAACCCAATAACTCATCATAACTTGTGGCTCCTAAGTAGTTTAACGGAGGAACTTAAAGCAGTTTTACAGCCATTTGATTAAATGAACCTGAGAACACCCTGGGAATCTAGCTACCTACAACAGTCCCCATATAACAAAGAGAAAAACTCAGTGCCAAGGTCATAAAAACATAAGATCGGCCATACTGGGACATAGTATCCAAAGGTTATAAATTGCCCAGGGAGGTTGTGGAATCTCCATCTCTGGAGATATTTAAGAGTAGGTTAGATAAATGTCTATCAGAGATGGTCTAGACAGTATTTGGTCCTGCCATGAGGGCAGGGGACTGGACTTGATGACCTCTCGAGATCCCTTCCAGTCCTGGTATTCTATGATTCTATGATTCTAGCTCAGTGTCCTGACTTCTGACCATGGCCAAGGCCAGGTGCCCCAGAGGGGATGAAACGAACAGGGAATCATCATGTGATCTATCCCGTCCCCCATTCCCAGCTTCTGACAAACTGAGACCAGGGATGCCATTCCTGCCCATTCTGGCTAATAGTCATTGATGGACCTATCCTCCATGAATTTATCTAGCTCTTTTTTGAACCCTGTTACAGTCTTGGATGTCACAAGGTCATCCTCTCTGGTAAGGAGTTTCACAGGATTAGTATTCTGTGCATTGTGTGAATACTTCCTTTTGTTTGTTTTAAACCTGCTACCTAAAAAGGTTGCAAAAGAAGGACTAGCAACGAGGCCATTATGTACTATAGCTTACATAGGCACTAACTCCGTGGGTGCTTTGGGGTAGAGCACCAACAGGAAAAAATTAGTGGGTGCTTAGCACCCACCGGCAGCCAGCTTCCACCAACCCACCAGAGTCTCCCACCTGCCAGTGGCCTCGCAGATCAATTCCTCCTCCCTCCCTCCCAGCACCTGTGTAACCATGCAGTTAAAATATGGTTTTATGCAAAGTAACGTTCCTTAGTGTACTTTGCCAGCCACCCTTTCTGAAAGCAGAAAAGACCTTTATCTTACCATTAGTAAAGAATTTTGTGTTTAAAGCTGATTCCAAGGCAGGAATAGAGTCTTATTATTCTGTTTTAAGTTTTAAAATTAGTATTGTAAAATAAGTAAAAAGGTAAAATAATAAATATCTGTCAAAAAAACCAGCATGATAATGCAAAGCCCACTAATCCTAATAAAAAAACCTATTCTAGAAAAACTGGTTTTGCCTTAAGAGCAGTGACGTCCTGCCATGCTTGGAGCATCAGCCCAGACCAATAGAACCCCATTCCTCTGCCCATAATCAATCCACAGACCATAAACTGGTAAATATAACATCGAATGGTGGGACAGAGAGAGAGAGAGAGAGAGAGAGAGTGTGTGTGTGTGTGTGTGTGTGTGTACTGCTTTGCCATTGTATTCTCAATAAACACAGTGTATTGCCTTTCCTCCCCATACAAATCCCGTGCACTTTTTATAAAGCATAACACCTGTGTGCAGGAGGCTCTTGGAGGGATGGAGAGGAGCAGGGACAGGGTGCGCTCAGGGGAAGAGGTCAGGAAGAGGTGGAGAAGAAGGGGTAGAGGAGGGTCTGGGGTGGAGTGGCAGTGGGAAGAGGTGGGATGGAGGTGCAGACTTGGGAGAAGGGATTGGGTAGGGGCGGAGCTTGGGATGGAGTGAGTACCCCCTGGACCCATAAGAAGCCAGCACCTGTGACAGCTGTGAATAAGCCACCCCCTGAGTGATGTAAGTTACACCTTCTTGAATGTCAGGGTAGACAGCAATATGTCAGCAGGAGAGTTGCTTGCAGGGGCTGGAGTAATTGAGTTGATGGGGGAGCTCTCTGCCCTTGGTAGAGTGTCTGCACTAGCAGCGCGACAGTGGTTTAGATGCAAGATCTGTAATGTAGCCATAGCCTTACTCTCCTGCTCTGAGCATCAGAAAGCACTCCTAGAGGAAGAGATTCCATTCTACAGCCTCCTTTCTTGAGTGAGGAGCAAGTACAATCGCTGGCAGGATGAGCAGAGAAAATGGGTCGGGTTTCAAGTGGGCCCCCTCTCAACCTCTTTAACAATTCCTTTTTGTTCCCCATCTCCTCCTACATTAATTAGTATTCAATGCTTTCTTTGCTTCTGTATTCATGGACAAGGTCGGCTCCCGGACTAATGCGCTAAGTGACGCAAGATGGGATGAAGATGGACAGCCCTTGGTGGGTAAAGAACAGGTTAGGAACTATTTAGAAAAGCTAAAAGTACACAAATCCATGGGTCCGGACTTAATGCATCCGAGGGTACTGAGGGAGTTGGCAAATGTCATTGAGGAGCCTTTGGCCATTATCTTTGAAAAGCCATGGAGATCGGGAGAGATCCCGGATGATTGGAAAAAGGCAAATGTAGTGCTCATCTTCAAAAAAGGGAAGAAGGACGATCCAGGGAACTATAGGCTGGTCAGTCTTACCTCGGTTCCTGGAAAAATCATGGAAGGGATCCTTAAGGAATCTATTTTGAGGCAATTGGAAGAGAGGAAAGTGATTAGGAATAGTCAGCATGGATTCACAAAGGGCAAGTCGTGCCTGACCAATCTGATTAGCTTCTATGATGAGGTAACTGGCTCTGTGGACTTGGGAAAGTCAGTGGATGTGATATACCTTGACTTTAGCAAGGCTTTTGATACAGTCTCCCACAATATTCTTGCCAGCAAGTTAAGGGAATGTGGATTGGATAAATGGATGGTAAGATGGATAGAAAGCTGGTTAGAAGGCCGGGCCCAGCGGGTAGTGATCAACGGCTCGTTGTCAGGATGGCGGTCGGTTTCTAGCAGAATGCCCCAAGGTTCGGTTCTAGGACCGGTTTTGTTCAATATCTTTATTAATGACCTGGATGAGGGGATGGATTGCACGCTCAGCAAGTTTGCGGATGACACTAAGCTAGGGGGAGAGGTAGATACGCTTGAGGGCAGAGATAGAGTCCAGAGTGACTTAGACAAATTGGAGGATTGGGCCACAGAAATCTGATGAGGTTCAACAAGGACAAGTGCAGAGTCCTGCACTTGGGATGGAAGAATCCCAAGCATTGTTACAGGCTGGGGACCAACCAGCTAAGTAGTAGTTCTGCAGAAAAGGACCTGGGGGTTACAGTGGATGAGAAGCTGGATATGAGTCAACAGTGTGCCCTTGTAGCCAAGAAGGCTAATGGCATATTAAGTTGCATTAAGAGGAGCATTGCCAGCAGATCCAGAGATGTCATTGTTCCCCTTTATTCGGCTCTGGTGGGGCCATGTCTGGAGTGTTGTGTCCGGTTCTGGGCCCCCCACTGCGGAGGGGATGTGCATGCGTTGGGGAGGGTCCAGCGGAGGGCAGCCAGGGTGATTGGGGGGCTGGAGCATATGACCTGTGGGGAGGGGCTGGGGGAGTTGGGTCTGTTTGGTCTGCAGAAGCGAAGAGTGAGGGGGGATTTGATGGCAGCCTTCAACTTCCTGAAGGGAGGTTTCAGGGGGGATGGAGAAGGGCTGTTCTCAGTGGTGGCGGATGGCAGAGCAGGGAGCAATGGTCTCGGGTTTTGGTGGGGGAGATCCGGGTTGGATATTGGGCAAAACTATTTCACTAGGAGAGTGGTGGGGCACTGGAATGGGTTGCCTGGGGAGGTGGTGGAGTCTCCATCCCTAGCGGTGTTTAAGTCTCGGCTGGTTTGATTTAGTTGGGATTGGTCCTGCCTTGGGCAGGGGGCTGGACTTGATGACCTCCTGAGGTCTTTTCCAGCTCTATGGTTCTATGATTCTATGAATTGCTGCTAGTGAAACAGGCAGGACTGAAACAGCAGAGGTCCTGCATAAAAGGACTGAAATGTGCTGGCAGCGCTGGGTGCTGGGCATTGATTAGGGCAGTGGGCACAGTGGGCATGAGGGTGCGTATCAGGATCAAGGTGCACTCAGAGCTGAGTGTGGTGAGCCAGGACTATGAGAGCAGGAAGGGCTGATCACCATGCTCTAGTGCATAGCACAGTTGGGATGAGAGGGGCAGGAGTGGATCTGGATTGCGTTAGCTGTGAGCTGGGGAAAAGGGAAGTTTCAACTTGCTGACTCTAGGTATTAATGACTTTACAACTACGGAACTGATTTCCTGCAGAGCTCAGCTTGCTCTGCAGCTCTCACAGACACTGACAAATGAGGGCAAGTCTGAAGCCTCTACCAGGCTGATCTCAGAAATGTTGAGCTCCAAGTTTGATGCAGTTCCCTGTGACTTCAGTGGGACACATGGTAGGAAAGGAAACATGGTTTAAATCACTAACCATGTAGCCGATTGCAATTCAATCCGTTACATGGTTAAACGTTGCCAGCCCCGCCGGCTGCTGGCCCCATGGATTCCAGGTGGCTGCTGGCCCCATTGGCTGCTGGCTCCATGGGCTCCCAGTGATGCCGATCCCACGGGCTGCCAGCGCGTGGGCTCCCAAACTCTTACATCCCTAATATGTGGGTGCACAGCCATTCTGAAAATCAGGCCTGCCTGGATTGCACCATTTGCAAGGTCGCATAAGAAATGTGGATCTGTATTATATTGTGTGTGGATATTGACTGACAAGAATTTGATAATGGCAAAAGGAGACACCATGTTTTAAGGCTGCAGGCCTCCAAAAAGCGAAACTTCAACTATAATTCTGCATTTTCTTGACTGTTGCTTGTCTGATTTGTGAGCCTTGACGTTCCTTTCATGGTAGATTTGGTGTGAAGAACTTGACTAATTCAGAGTTTGCTAGTTTCCTCATCCGAAATCACATTTTTTTCTGGGTCAGGGGATTTTGTTAAAAATTACAACAAAAAAATGAATGAAGAAGCTTTTGAATAGATGCTGATTCACACTGATCTGCTTTAGCTTGTAGAGCAACACTGACCCCCTCCATACCCAGGTATGCAACAGAGCTAAACTCTAAGGACCTGCTTCACCTGCACCTTGGGCAGTCATTTATAGCCCTGAAAAGTGAGCATAAAATGCTCCCCCTTTGGCACAATAATGTTTTTCACCTTTTTGCCACTGATGTAAATGACACTGTCAATTACAAGGCAACAGAGAATCGGGCCCCATGTTTGGCTTTTCAATGCATCCTTGGATGTAGATAACAGCACTGACAACTAAAGTCTCCTAGGAAATGTTGACTTGTGCAGAGAGAGAGAAAAACCAACAACCCAGTATTGAAAAATCAGTCCCACCTCTGTGAGCCCAGCTCCTGCTCATCTCCAAAAAGCGGGGACAGAAAAATAGCATGATTAGAACCCTGTTACTTTGTCACTGCCCCACCTTCTTTGTTATAACTCAGTAGGTTCCAGTTGGTGCAGCCTTTTTTGGATGGGATTATTGGCTGCTCTTTGGCCTCAACTGTTATAAAGTAACCCAATACCCTGCCCTCAGGGAGCAAAGTGTGCAAAGCCCATTCTTGAAAGGGAGAGTAGCAGCATCACCTGGGACAGCTGCTACCTGTCTGAGCAAACCTGCAGGTCTGAGTTAGAAGCTGCTTTGAAAAATGCCGGGGAAATTCCCCATCATCTTTCTGATTGTGACTGGGCTCCTGGGTCTATCTGGTGAGTGATTCTTTTTGTTCGTGGTCCAGCACCTGTCTGCCCTCCCGTTCTTGTAGAAAAGTTAACAAGAAGAAAAGCTGCGCTTAATAGTGTGTGTGTGGCAGACTTTGAAAGGCAGGAAAGAAGGAAGGAGCAGCTCAGTCCTGTTTGTTCACCAGTCTTTGAAGGCTTAACTTTTTTCTTTACATTGTTTTATGGGAGGGAGTGTCTGAGGCCGCACGTGTGATCCGGGCTCCATTATGCTAGGTGCTGGACATACGCTGAGTAAAAGTCCCTGCTTTGAAGTGCTTAGAGGTTAAATAAAGAACTGGTGGGAGGGGGAACATTGAAATGAAGGGACTTGCTGAAAAATCACACAGCAGAACCGGGAATAGGACTTGAGTCTCAGATTAGCGTCCTTTGCACTAGAGACTGCTGCTTTTCACTTGTCACCTGCTCTGTAACAAATGGCCTTTTGGGTCCGTTATTGGAGGACAGAAAAGCTTTCTGAAGTTTCCTTGGGAGTAGAATGTCCAACCACATTATCAGACAGATGTAAAATAAAAGACGAGCTTATAGTGCTGTCCTACCTAAGACGGGTTAGAAGGGTCGTTGTCATTCTCATACACCGGGGCTACGATCTCTGCTTTTCTAACTTGTATAATCCGCATGGGAGGATATCCTGCAAACACAAATATATTTCACTTCACTCACACAAGCAGCCTCATTGGTATCTCTAGGACTGCTTGCATGAGTAAAGTTAAGCATGTGTGTCCAAAGGATCTCCCACCTATTTTGTTGAATCTCTTCCTCTTCTCTTTTTTTTTTTTACCCCCATGCTAATAATTTGTCGTGTACTTACTTATGAAATGTGTAAGTTCCAGATTCAGCAAATCACTGAGCAGCTGCTTAACTTGAAATGTGCTTAGATTCAAGTAGGCTTAAAATGAAGCATGTGCTTAGGATCCTTGCTGAACTGGAGCCTAAACTGTGAAAAATGGTTTTGTTTCTATATTACAAAATCATAATCCAACATGATATTTTACATAGTCAATATCTTATTATGTGCCAGCCTCTAGGCCAGGGGTGGGGAAGCTAAGGCATTGGGGAGCCTGTGCTGGCGTTCCAGCTCCCCTGCTGCCCCACTGCTGGGCTGGAGCACACAAAATCTACTAGCCTGGGCCACCGTAGGCTCTGGTGTGCGAGGGGAATGTGGGGAGTGTCTTTCTCCTCAGTCGGGGGCCACATCAGTGAGGGTTGCTTTGTTTGCTTTTTGCTTCTCACTTGTGTGCGCCCCGACTGGTTTTTCTGTGGGTCAGCGGCCCCCAACCTAAAAAAAGTTTCCCACCCCCTGCTCTAAACTATCGAAGCAGATAACATTTGAAAAAGCTCCCATGTTACTTTCAAGAGAGTGCTCCCAATGGACAGCTGGTCTTACCCATTCTCCTAGATGAGATTCTCCGCACCAGTAACTCCTAATCAGAATTGGCTTGACCAAAAATGCCGACCTTGGTCTGTGCTCTGTAACCAAAATCCTCAGGTTCTGGCATTCAGGGGTTCAATTTGAAATGCTGTGACGGGACGCTGTGTTGCGTTTTGTCAGACTCGCTAATTCAGTGGGAGCAGAAACACCTTTTAGCTTCCTCCACCTGAATTTGCAAACAGGCACTGAAAGGTGAATCTTGTGTTTGCTTTCCAGCACGGTTTAACACAGGACTGTGAAGGAAACAAGAGAAAATATGTTCATAAGAAAAATAGCCTTTTACATCACACCCCAAAGGCAAGGAAGTGTCTGGTTTTGATTGGAAGTGATGGGTCAGATAAACCAGGAGTCTCTGTCTTCTTTGTGCTGCTACAGCAACGCAATGTGTCTTTACATTTGGGTTGATTTACCATTTCATCCAGAGTTACAGCTGCTTTGTGCCAGTGGAGGGAGGCAAACTGGCCAGGGTGCATTGGCGAATATATTCCTAATGCAGAACTCATCATTCATGAGGATTTATCAGGAGAGTTTTAATCAATATCAAGTCTTAAAAGAGAAACTTACTTTTTTTGATAAATGTTGTTACTATGGTATTAATATTTGTTATCTAGAACCTTCTTGGTTGAAAGCGGTTCGACCGGGCAATGATCCTCTCAAAGATTGTGTCTCGTGGTATGTCTACAGCACAACTAAACAGCCATGGCTGGCCTGTAGTAGCTGACTCAGACTGGAAAATTGCTGTGTAGCTGCTCAGTTTGGCCTGTAGTCTCTAATGCGGTGGTACTCCACACAGTGAATCTATCTATAGAGAAACCCTATTTTTAGTGAAAGAGTGACAATCCCAGTCTTCAGTTCTGAGTCTGACCCTCCGAAGTCAAATTAAATCACAAGGAATCAAATTAGGCCCATAGTGAAAATGTTCCACGAATGAATTTCTGTAGTAGATGTGGGCTCTGCTGTGTAGTAGCACAGAGTAGCAGTCCCTACTGAGCTAAATAAGCTGGGGACTGGCCATTTTGAGTGCCCAAGACTCTGATTTTTGTAGCTACATTTTGGCTAGTGCCTGCTGCAGCCCTAAGCATAGGATTGCAAATGTTTCCTGTAAGCCTTGCGCTTGTGTGCAGCCGCTCTGGAAAGTTTCAGGTGCTACCCAGCTGATTAGCAGAGTGCCCACATCTAAGCTTTGTGTTTCTTCTGGTGGTGCACATTTGCACTTGCCTCGGCGCACATAAAAATGTATTCTGCACATGGATGAAAAAGATTAGCGGGACCATTGATTGCCCCCACAAATGAGCTACTTAGCCCAATTTTAAAGCCTTTCCTCTGTGGAGCTACTGTTACTCCTTTGGCCCTGAAATAGAGAGCTGAGTCCTTGTTTGAAAACCAGGACCACTATACAGAGGACAAAATGAATACATGTAGCTTTCTCAGCCAGGGCTTCATCATTTGTAGGGGTTGGCTTAGCATGAAGTTTGTAACCATGATCTACAGTCACTGGTGATACTCAGCAGTGACCACAATTTAGGGCCTGATTCCCCATTGGTTTGCACCTCAAGTTGCCATTTACCCCTGAGCAAAGTAACAGTTGGTGGTAAAGGGATCCATTCCAATCTGGTGGCATTTTACACCAGTATTGCTCTGGTGCGAGGGATGACGGGAGGTGCAAGGCAGTGGTGATTCAGGCCTCGCGGATTAGAGGTAGCAATTGGAGGCAGAGTTGAGGCGGGGCAATGCAGACCCTGCCTGTTCTTCACAGTCATTGTGAGTTTTGTACGGTGAGGTTTGGACTCAGCAGGACACTTAACATTCTGCTCCTGCTGCAGCCACCACAAGCTACAAGTAAATTAACTGGAAAAGAGACAAAGGGCTTTTTCTATTCATTAGGTGCCTCCAGAAATGAACTTCATTCCAGTGAAACGGCAGGCCAGCGCTTTCTCCGAGAAACCCCACCGAACACAGAAAGCAGCGCACGGACCAGTGCAGGGTTTTCCATCACAGAAGACGACACAGCCATGGCGACCTATAAATTGCAAAGTGCCACAAATGACCCTACAAACAACAGATCGCCCCAGTCCCATGGGGCAACAGCCAACTTCAGTGCTCTGCACGCCGTGACAACCTTTACAAAGGATACTGACAAGCTGCCTACGTTTGAACAAGTACAGACAGAGGAAGGTGTTTTAAATCTCCCCAACCCTGGCAGTGTTACCAACAGGCCTTTGAGTAGCTTGAGCATTCCCATCTCAAGGGGAAAATTTGATTCTTCCGCCCTTATGAAAAATCCAAATGAGGTGCCTCCGGGGAAAGCAGAAAGGGAAACTGCATTTGGAATCCATATAGCTAGCACCAGCCTTGACCTGTCCAGTCCCACTCCCAGGGAGAGGACACTCATAAAACCTCCTGTATTTCAGCCCCTCGTTGCTGAGATCGCAAGCTCCCAGCCACCCGACGGTGTTGTGCAGACAGCAATGCCAAATCCCAGACTCTCTTCCATGACTTCGACACTAAATATCCATAAGCTGGATGAAAACCAAACCAAAACACCAGCCTCTTCGTTTCCCATCAAAACCGCGCAGACTCTCACAAAGACAGCGACAAATCAGTTACCGGCATTAATCCCTCTCACTCGCAAAAGGTTGAGAGAGAAGAGCCCAGAGCTGGATGTCCAAGCTTTTTTTGCTACTGGGATTCCAGCATCCCCAAAGGGGACTACTCTGCATCCAGATATCAGAGTCCTCTTTTCAGCCTCCTTGCAAACACCAATTTCAGAGGAACCTGCTGCAATCATTTCAAGGGCAAAGCAGCCTTCCCAAGCTACACCCCTACAGAGAGAGACAACGGGGAGTAAAACCATTGATCCACAAAGAGTGGAAGTGAATGGTTTTGGAAACCCAGCCCATCGGTATGCACTTCAGATACCTCCACAAAATGGCGCTCACCCCTCTCCATTGCTCGCATTCCCAGAAACGCCTCCCCCAAATGCCTTACTGCACTCTTTGTTGCAAGTGCCCAGCACAAATAAATCACAGCCCTTCTCCTCATACCAGTTTGTCAACTCCAGTAAATTGGTCATTTTCCAGGAAGTTGGTGAAGTTCTCAAACAAAACACAAGCCCAGCTCTGAGAAGTGATATGGGGCATCAGACAGTGGCACACAGATCTAAGACTTCCAAATCCCCTGAGACCCTAAGGACGTCAGCTGATGATGGACATCCATTCAACCTACCACAGATGTTCCGCTTCAGACTATCCCCAAGCACCATAGGTCTTAAAGGGACATCACATATGCTCCTGCACCAGCAGAGCTTTTGGGACGATCACACAGATATGTCGGCCTCTGGGCATGCTGGGCCTGTGGCCCCAGCCACCTCCACCTCTGGACATGCCAGGCCTGCGGGATTGGCCACCTCTGCCTCTGCCCACGCTGGGCCTGCAGCTCTGGCCACCCTTGCCTTTGCCTACACTGATGCAGACCCTCTGGGCACGTTCAATTTGGCCCTCAGTGGGCTTGCAGTTCCGGGCATGGCCGCTTCCAGGCACACCTTGCCAGAAGCCCCGGGTATGCCTGCCTTTCAGCACACCTGGCCAGAACCTCCAGTCACCTCCGCCTCGGCTCTCCTCAGGCCTGCAACCCTGCGCACCTCTGCCTCGGCCCTCATGAAACCTGCAGCCTCAGTCATCCCCGCCTCTGCCCACTCCGGACCTGAGGACACTTCCCCCTCCACCTCTGACCACACTGGGCCTGAGGCCCTGGCCATCTCCATCTTAGCCCTTGCTGGGCCTGAGGACCTGGCTACCTTCGTCTCTGCCCATGCCGGGCCTGAGGACCTGGCCACCTCTGCCTCTTCCTATGATGGGCCTCAGGTCCCGTCCACCTCTGTCTCTGTCCACGCCGGGATTGAGGTCCTGTCCACTTCCATCTATGTCCACGCCGGGCCTGAGGACTCGGCCATTCCTGTCTCTGCCCACACCCGGCCTGCAGCCCTGGCCACCCTTGCCCCTGTCCACAGTGGGCCTGAAGACATGGGCACATCTGCCTTTGCCCAAGCTGGACCTGAGGACTCAGCCACCTCTTTCTCTCCCCATGCCAACCCTTCAGCCCCAGCCACCTCGACCTCGGTCCATGCCAGGCCTGAGGATTTGGCCAGCTCCTCCTCTACCCATGCTAGGTCTTCAGGCCCAGCCACCCCCACCTCAGTCCATGCTGGGTCTGAGGACCCAGCCACCTCCACCTCGGTCCACACCAGGCCTGAGGATATGACTACCTCCACCTCTGCTCATGCTGGGCCTCAAGTCCCATCTACCTCCGTCTCTGTCCACGCCAGGCCTGCAGTCCCATCCACATTTGTCTCTGCTTACGCTGGGCCTGAGGTCCTGGCCACCGCCGTCTCTACCCACGCAGGGCCTGAGGACCCGACCCCTTTGCCTCTTCCAACGCTGGGCCTGAGGTCCCAACCACCTCCATCTCAGCCTTTGCCCAAGTTGCACCTGAGGACTTGGCCACCTCCTCCTCTCCCAATGCTGGGCCTTCAGCCCCATCAACCCCCGCCTTAGTCCACACCGGGCCTGAGGTCCCGACCACCTTCATCTCTGCCCACACCAGGCCTGAGGTACCAGCCACCTCCATCTCTAGTCGCACTGGGCCTGAGGACCCGTCCACCTCTGCCTCTGCCCACACCGGTCCTGAGGTCCCGTCCACCTCCATTTCTGCCCACGCCGGGCCTGAGGATCTGGTCACCTTTGCCTCTTCCTATGATGGGCCTCAGGTCCCGTATACATCTGTCTCTGCCCACACCAGGCCTCCGGTCCTGTCCACATCTGTCTCTGCCCATGCCAGGCCTGACGTCCCGTCCACCTCTGTCTCTGTCCACGCCGGAATTGAGGTCCTGTCCACCTCCATCTATGTCCACGCCGGGCCTGAGGACCCGGCCATTCCCGTCTCTGCCCACACCCGGCCTGCAGCTCTGGCCACCCTTGCCCCTGTCCACGGTGGGTCTGAAGACATGGGCACATCTGCCTTTGCCCAAGCTGGACCTGAGGACTCAGCCACCTCTTTCTCTCCCCATGCCAAGCCTTCAGCCCCAGCCACCTCGACCTCGGTCCCTGCCAGGCCTGAGGACTTGGCCACCTCCTCCTCTACCCATGCCAGGTCTTCAGGCCCAGCCACCCCCTCCTTGGTCCATGCTGGGCCTGAGGACCCGGCCACCTCCACCTCGGTCCATGCCAGGCCTGAGGATTTGACTACCTCCACCTTTGCTCATGCCGGGTGTCAAGTCCCATCCACCTCCGTCTCTGCTCATGCCAGGTCTGAGGACCCGGCCACCTCCGTCTCCGTCCCGCCAGTCCTGCGGTCCCATCCACATTTGTCTCTGCTTACGCTGGGCCTGAAGTCCCAACCACCTCCGACTCTGCACAGACCAGGCCTCAGGTTCTGGCCACCTTCACCTCTGCCTACACAGGGCCTGCCCCCTTGTCCTCCTCCACCTTTGACCATGCTGCGCCTGATGCGCCGACCACATCTTCCTCTGCCCACACCAGACCTGAGGACTTAGCTACTTCCTCTTCTCCCCACGCTGAGCCTTCAGCCTCAGCCACCCCCGCCTTAGTCCACACTGGGCATGAGGACATAGCCACCCCCACCTTGGTCCATGCCAGGCCTGAGTTCCTGGCCACCTCTGTCTTTACCCACGCCAGGCCTGAGGTCCCGGCCACCGCCATCTCTGCCCATGCAGGGCCTGAGGACCCGACCCCTTCTGCCTCTTCCCACGCTGGGCCTGAGGTACCAACCACCTCCATCTCAGCCTTTGCCCAAGTTGCACCTGAGGACTTGGCCACCTCCTCCTCTCCCAACGCTGGGCCTTCAGCCCCATCAACCCCCGCCTTAGTCCACACCGGGCCTGAGGTCCCGACCACCTTCATCTCTGCCCACACCAGGCCTCTACTCCATCTCTGCCCACACCAGGCCACCTCCATCTCTACTCGCGCTGGGCCTGAGGTCCCGTCCACCTCCATTTCTGCCCACGCTGCGGTTGTGGCCCTGACCAACTCTGCTTCTCCCCATGCTGGGCCTTCAGCCCAAGTCACCACCACCTTAGTCCATGCCGGGCCAGAGGACCCAGCCACCCGAACCTTGGTCCACACCAGACCTGATGAGCCAGCCACCTCCACCTCTGCCCATGCCGGGCCTGAGGTCCCGGCCACCCCCGTCTCTGCCCATGCCAGGCCTAAGATCCTGGCCACTTCCACCTCTGCCCACGCAGGGCCTAACATCCAGGCCACCTCCATCTCTGACCATACCAGGCCTGAAGACCTGGCCATCCCTGCCTCTGCCCACTCTGGGCCTGAGGACCCAGCCACCTCTGCCCCTGCCTGTGTTGGGCCTGAGGACCTGGCCCCCTCCGCCTCTGCCCAGGCTGGGCCTGAGGTCCCATCCACATCCATGTCTGCCCAGGCCAGGGCTGTGGCCCCAGCCAACTCTGTTTCTTCCCACTTTGGGCCTGAGTTTCTGGCTCCCTCTGTCCATGCCGGGCCTGAGGTCCTGTCCACCTCTGTCTCTGTCCACACAAGGCTTGTGGCCCCAGCCACCTCTTCCTCTGCCCAGGCCGGGCCTGCAGCCTTGGCCCATTCCATCTCTTTTATGCCAAGAGTTCCATGCCGGTGGATACATCTGCTTCCGCTGTGGCCAGGTATCCCGTACCGGATGGTACATCTGCTTCCACGCAACATGGGCATCCTTCACAACACATTTCTGTTCATCTTGGATCTCAACTAGATGTCCCCACAATGCCATACCTGAGCACTCTGAAAGATGCTGAAGGTGAGAGAGTTCCTCAATTCTTTGCTCTGACAGATAATGCTGGTACTTTCCCAATATCCCTGTTAGCCCACCTGTCCCCTGGCTCCTCCATGTTCCCTGGCCACAAGGACCTTCTTAGCTTGGGCACTTCAGCTTTCCAAAACTGGCATCCTGACAGCCTTGCCCCATCCCTGGCCCACGCTCTAGGAAACCTGCCTAGCTTAACAACATCCCTGGAGGAGTTGGTGCTTAGCAGTCCTGCTAAGGCTCTGAACCCTCTGGCACAAGAGCTGTCCCAGCAGTTCAATTACTCAGATGTCACAGCTTCTCAAAGCCTTTATGCTTTCATGGCCAGTCACCTGCTGCTCCTATTGCCAGCCCAGTTTTTGTCCTCCTGGGTTGGAAATTCTGAGGACATGGTGTGTTTACAACCCATGAAAAATGCCCTCTGTCGGCAGTACACCCTGTCACCAGTGGTGAGGGTCAGTCTTCCATTCAGAGAATCCCAATGTTACTGACCTTACTTAAGGCTTCAGTGCTGAACACAGCACCTTTACAAGAAACAAGTCCCTCCAACAGAATTCTGGTTAAACCTGGTTTTGTCTTTTTACATTCTGATAAAAGAGAACTCCCAGAGTTACCACCTCTTGGGGCAGAAGGGAAACATGCTGCTTCTTTCTCTTTCACCAATGAGCAAGACCTGGGTTTGGTTACTGCCAAAAGCAGCCATGGGCGCTTGATGGGGAATAGTCCCCGTCATTCCCCTGAAACCCTCCCTTCCACCACTGCTTTCTACCAACCAGAGAAGCGAGTAACAGCACAGCCAGCTCTTTCTGGTTTTCTAAATGATGCAACTATCGCCAGTTTATTTGGCTTCAGCGCCTCAGCATCAAAGCATTTGCCTTCTCCGCTGATGGAGCTGAGCACCACAAAGCAGCCCTTCCGTACAAAGAGCTTGCCTGAAGAGGTCCAGTTGCCTGTTCTCCATTCTAAAGAGGCAAAAGAGAATAATTCACTTTTATCTAGTCAAATCTCTGCAACGCATCTTAACTCAGCCACTTTGCCGTTAACGTCACCTCCCCAGCACAGCTCAAAATCGTCATTGCATGCACTTTCCACAATTGGCATGCTGAGCTCTGACTCCAGGATCTCTTCACTGTTAGTCGGGGGGCACTCCAGCTCTTACCTTCCAACTCCAGGTCTGTTTACAAAGTCAAGGAGTGTGGGTCGGCAACAGCTTAGTACGGAATTAATTCTGCAAACCACTAATCAACATCGTTACTCAGCCTTTACTTCCTCTTCTGCTGAGAAGAGACACATGGAATCCTTGAATTTGTCCTCAGCTGATAGCACAAAACTCCCTCTAAAGATATCCACAAGCATCACACCTTCACAGTCCACCTCATTCAAACCCTTAAGTACTGAGTCACTTGGAAAGCCTTCCTTGCAAATTCAGTTTGTACCCAGCACGGTGTCAACTTCCTTAACACTTCCAACTAGAAACAATCACAAAGATTTAGCAGGAACGGGTGATTTCTATTCAGAAGGGGTCATGGCACATCATCCACCAACACAAACCCTCACAGCTTCCATGAATCGTGACCTCTCTAAGCTCTTTGAGTTGATTCCCAGCATAACTAAGCCCTCCCCAATAGGAGAGAAACCCGTGTTGTCAGTTCTCACACAGTGTTCAACAGAGAGCCGCCAAATAAATGCAACGGTTTCTGGGAAACTTCTTGGTAGCATCACAGACCCACAGAGACATTCCAGGACATCTTCAGAAGCATCTTCACAGATATTTGGGAGCGCCCACCATGTATTAAGTCTGAAAGACAGCCTAATCAGGATTATGGCTGTGGGGAGGCTCTCCCTGCCAAATGTGGAAGGAAAAGCAAAATCGATTGAGAATGTTCCAGAAACCAACATACATGCAAGACAAAAAGGAACAAATGAGCTCCAGGGGAAAAGTAGCACAACGGCAGCCTTGCCTGGCAATGAGGTGGAGCAACCAGCTACCATGGTTCTTGGTAATTGGCTCCCTTCAATATTAGGACAACCACGAGATTCTGCAGGGTCTACAGCTCTTCAAAGAGACAAGAGATTAACATCAAGCGCTTTACATTCTCCATCAGCTTCTCCTTTGGCCATTCCAGACAATCAGGTAAGTGCTTCACTAACGAGCACAGAAGCATTATTCCTGGTCTCTTCAAACACCAGCTCTGGCTTGAACATTTTGCAGCCAAAGGCTGCCAGAACGAATGAGACCCCGGTGGTTTCACAAGCAGCAGGTAAGGACAACAGCCTGCATGGTGAAGTGACAGCTGGCCAGTTGGCTGCTCCGACGCTTCTGTCTCAGTTGCTTCATTTGTCATCAAGCCTGCAAAGTCGCCTGCCGGAGAGGAGATCTTTGGAAGACAATGTGAAAAATGAGCCTTGGCATTCCTCCTCCCAGACTCACATCCCTCGGGCCTCTCTGTTTTTTGCTGCTCTTCAGGCCAAAACATCTTTGGCAATAAAACTGGCTTCCTCTGCTGATAGACTTGAGGCTAAGGTTATAAACCAGTCATCTGTCTTCCGGGTACTGGCACTGAGTGACTCTGAGCCACTTCTAACAACAAATCGAACCCAGTTCCAGCCAGCCTTGGAAAGTCCTTCAGATTCTTCTGAGGTCCCAATGGCCTTTGCATCAAAGAAGGATTCCTCACTAGATGTTACTGACCGTGGGTCATTAGATCAACCACCTGTGCGCACAGAGCGCGAGCAGGTTAGAACAAGCAAAACGAGCGAAGATGAAGCTGAGGACTTGGTAACAGCTGTGCTGCTGCCGGATTCCGATCCCAGCACTTTTGAGAGCGGGGCGCAGCCGAGGAGTTTGATGCAGGCAGACGATGTTCTTCAGGATGGGTAATTATGATGCTGGGAACCTTTGAGGAGATTCATGTGTTCAAAGGGTTGAACATGCTAATTTATTCACAGCAGGGGGTGACTAGCTGGCCCTGTGACACCCCCTCCAGCCCAAGGAAGGGCAGGGACAACCCCCCTCTGCCCCAGGCCCTGCCCTTCCCTACCCTTGCTCCATGCCCACCCCACTTCTTCCCCCAAGTGAGGCAGCCCGGGGGACTAGCAGGACCAGTGGTCTGGCCCCTCCGCACTCACCAGCAGCAGCGAGGAAAATGGAACAATGTGACCCCAGCTCATTCTGCTTCCTGGCTGCATCATTTCACTCCCTGATGGGGAGTGTGGGGGCGGTCCCTCCCGCCTCCGAGCACCTAGGCTGGAGGAGCAGAGCGAGCTGGAACTGGGTTGCTCTGTTTCCTCTGCCGCTGCGTGCAGGAAGGCCGACCCCTGCTGTGGGTGCCTCCCCCCCACACTGTTTCCTGCTGGCTGCTGGTTGGCCCTTACCCCTCCCACTCATAGCACTGGACCCCTCAAGAATCTTCCCCATGCATCCCCCCGACCCAGAGGTCAGTAACGGGGGGAAGCTGCAGTGCTATTTTAAAAATGTTTAGTCCAGTGGTGGGCAGCCTGCAGTCTGTGGGCCGCATGCAGTCCATCGGGGCTCCGCGTGTGGCCGGCGTGATGTGTTGCCCACACGCAGGGTTGCTAGATTCCGCTGGCTTTTTGTCCAAACTTGGTATTCTTACCTACCCATATTGCTAACGTGCACACACATGCAAAGGAAGGGCACAGGAAGGGAGGGGCGTGCTGATTGCACACACCACTGACTGTGAGAGCCCTGCGCTCCCTCTGCAGCCAATCAAAGCCCTGCTACGGTTCAGTCGGCACCTGCACATTCTAGACACACAAGTGCAGATTGCACAACTACCCTATCACAGGAGACTGTCCTGGTCACGACAACCTTGCGGCCCCGTGAGATGAAGAAGGGCTGCTCATGTGGCCCACTCAGCCTAGTTTCCCATTACGGGCTTAGTATTTCCCACATGGCTTCGCATTTGGATAACACTGAGGTACATTGTGAACCTGCCTTTCAGGTACCAACATTGCCCTTTGGGCCTGATTTTTTTAACTGTAGCTTTCCAATTTTGTGCCTGCATTTTTGCTCCTCCTGCACTATGTGTGGATGCAGTTTTGCAGGCACAATCATTTGCCAGCGCAATCGTGTGTCTAGCGGCATGATTGTGCCCACCCGTAAGGCAGATGTCTGTGTAAACCAGCGCGTGCAGTGATGTGCAAGTGCACGGAGCCAAGCTGAGATGGTTCTGGAAACGTGTGGCTTTCTTATGACACAATGTACAGAGTCCACTCGGCTCTTGCAAAGGTTTTGGTGCTTTGAGTGGAATAATAAAACTTGACTCGAGTCTCTGGTCCTCCGTGAAATAAACAGCTCCACAGGGGGACTGAATCCCATGCACCTTGCTGTTTATCCCCAGTGTTTGGCATTGGAGAAGGCTTTTCTCCCCTCCCCCTCCAGCTTTGCAGTCATGTCCGATGACGCCTGTGGCTCTGGGAACTACACCGTGCAGATGAGTTTGCGTCCCGTTGGGGCTGGGCTCCACAAAGCAGCACCTTCCCCCGGAGACCTTCCTGGCTGTCGTCACCCTGCAGAGCAACGGCAGCCGCCCCACGGTGAGGATCCACTCGTGCTGCGTGACGCCCACGGCCAGGCCAGAGGGGCCGGATGCCATGTGCTGTCTCTTCCCCAGGTCAGACCCAGAGCCGCTGTGAGAGCTGGCAGAGGCTGAGCATTATAGCTAGGGCCTGTGCTGGGAATGGGGGGGGGTGGGGGGGGGACACAGCTACTTTTTCTCATATCTCATTGCTCCGTAGGGAACCTCCGGGGGCCCTGATCTCAGTCACTTGCTGTGGGATCTCAGCTACATTACTCCCCTTGTCTGTGTCTCCATCTCCTAGCATCAGGACAGGGATGCTGCTCCCTCCCCCCTCTCCAGATCGGAGTGTCCAGGCACTTGAGGATTCATGTGTTAATGATTATAAAGTACGTCAGAGATGGCGAGCCAAGTAGTAGTATTAGCACTGAGAAGGGCTTATGGGCTGGCACTGCTGGGTCACCTCTGCACGGCTTACAAGCCAGTCTGGGTCAGTCAGGGAATAGTAAGTGGTGTTGCAACAGCAGGCCGGACAGCTGCAGTGAAATCAGCATTCGGTAAAATTGCTCTCTGCACGTGGTCTCCAGAACAGCTACAGTCCTGTAAGGTGTCCAAGCTGAGATCGTAGTAACATGCCAGGGACTTTTGGCTTAACCGCCTGTGCACAATGATGCTGGGAAACCCCATGGGAGGGGGGCGGATGGAAGTGAAACTGGATTCCCTTGTCTTTGCCAGGCTGCCAGTCGGATGCAGACACATCCAATTACTGCAGAACAATAAATCCAGCTCTGCCAGCTTCACCGTGCAGCTGTTCCAGATGCTGAACCACTCCACAGCATATTTGCACTGCAAATTCGCTATCTGCCTGAATGACCATGCAGGGTGTGAGCAGGTATGTGTGCAGGTCCCTCAGTGCAGGGCCTCTAGTACTGGCAGGGAGCAATGGGACATGGGTGTGATGCTGACAGAGAGGGCTTGAAATGACCCAAAGCTTGTCCCGTGATAGAAGCTAATACAGATGAACCAGCAAAGATCCCCTGTTGGATAGTTCCATTTTCTTCCTGCTCACAAACTCCTTTCGGATCTCACTCTGTCCTCAGTCGTATTTTCACTCTTGGTTACCTAATCTTCTCTAAACCCTGGTACCTTATTTCCACTTCACTGATAAATTTCCACTCTCGTAACTGATGTACTAACTTCTTTAACTGCTTCAGGGGTGGCCGAGTTAGTCTGTTACAGAAAAACAACAACAAATGCTCTGGTAGCACTTAATAGACTAACAAAACATATTGATGGTATCATGAGCTTTCGTGGGTACAGCCCACTTCTTCAGATGACCGGTCGCCTGAAGAAGTGGGCTGTGCCCAAGAAAGCTCATGATACCATCTACATGTTTTGTTAGTCTATAAAGTGCTACCAGACCATTTGTTGTTTTTTGACTTCTTTAACTTAGGCCAGATAAACAGTAAGGGAGAAAATTGACCTAATACACGCAACTCGAGCTACGTGAATAGCGTGGCTGGAGTCAACGTATCTTTGGTTGAGTTTTCATAGCATCCCTACTGTGGGAAGTCGAAGGGAGAAACTCTCCCAATGGCTCCTCTTAATCCTTGTGACCTGGGAGAGTACCTAAGTCGATGAGGGCACCATCAGTGGTCGATTTAGTGGGTCCTTACTAGACCCACTAAATTGAACCCCAGGAGATCAATCTCCGCAGCATTGATCTTCTGGTAAGTGGAGACAAGCACTCAATAGCATATCAATAAAGTAGCAAACAACCGTCAGATGGCAAAGTCCCAGGAGAGGGTTTGCTTCTCTAGATGGCTACTCAACTCTTGCATTGCAGAGTCAATGTGCATGGCTCAGTATCCCACTAAATAAGACAGAGTGGTTTCTTCAGGGGGTAGTTTTCAAACTTCTGTGGCTTGGCAGCCACAGAGACTAATTTAATTGATTTGGACGTTAGTAAAGCATTTGACACAGTGTCTCGTCCTTACATATGCACAAAGTCCTGGATTTAAAAGTGGCAAATGGACCACAAATGGAAGGGAGTGTGTGGGATGTGGAGAATAAGTCCTGGGGGATCAGGGCTGGCTTTGATCTTAGTTTACATCTTTGCTAACAGTGTGGAAGATGGGTGAACTGTGTGTTAATAGAATTTGAGGTAAGAGCAGAGAAATCAATGAGAGCAGGCTGGAGAGGTTAGGAATTTTGTCAAGAAGTGGGATAACAGTGACAGAAGCAGATACACATATGGGAAAATAACCTGAAGCATAGATTAAAATAGGGGTGGGCAAAATACAGCTTATGGGCCAGTTCCAGCCTGCCAAACCATTGGATCGCGTCTGCTGCCACCATCCCGCGCCCCCACGCGCTGCTCAAAGCAGCCGGCTGTGGGGCTCATATGTTCTCCACTCACCACATACCCTGAGGGGAGCTTCACGCACTGCCCCCACCCCCAATCACAATCTTACAGCTCCCATTGGCTGGAAACCAACCAATGGGAGTGCTGGGACCATGCTTGCAGTGCAGGCAGTGCATGGAGGCCCCACCCCCAAATGGCATGCAGCGCATTGAGATCACGCAGCCCCCCTCATCTGGCCACTTTGAGCAGCCTGCAGAGGTGAGGCAGGCAGGGAGCCTGCCTGAGGGTCTCACTGGGCTGCTGGCTCATAGCCGCCTAAGATAGGTGCCTCCTGGCTAGAGCCTGCACCTGACATCCCGTCCCCTTTCTTTCCCCAACTCTCTGCACCCCTGTCCCAGGCCACAATCCCCTCCCAGACCCTGCACCCCCTTCTCGATCCCTGTTCCAGGTCAGAATCTTCTCTTGCACCCATACCCCTCCCAGACCGTGCATCACTTCCTCCTGCACCCCTCCTCCAGGTATCCTCTCCTGCAGTCATGCTCCCTCCCGGACTCTGCACCCCCTCCTATCCCCCAACCCCCTACCCCAAACTTCCTTCTGCTCCCAACCTCCATCCCAGATCCTGCCTCTCCTCCATTAATACCATGGAAGAGTTCAGCCCTTTACCACTTACCAAATTCTTGGAGTGGCCCCACCCATCAAAAATTATTGCCCACCCCTGGCGCGTGTATCAATGGGAATGAGTCTCTACTGGTCAAAAGTGACCTAGAGAAGATTTCTTTTGTTTGCTGACGATTGTGCATAGTCCCAGGCACTGGAGAATAGAGGTTTCATTCAGAAATTCAAATGGGTTTTTTTACATCTTTCTCAGAATTGCTATGAAAACAGGGAGATGATTCCCCAGCGAAGTGACCGAAGCAGCTTTAGAAACCTGCACCCTCTGATCTCCGTTGGCCCGGTTTTGAAAGGAAAGCCTGGATTTCTAGATAAGCAGGCGGAAGGTGGGTGTCGCTCTCTCTGTTGCATCTCAGGTGCTATTGGGGATCATTTCTGCTTTACCGAACAGTTGGCAGCTCTTCATCGTGTGGGACTGGGTAGTGGGTTAGGAACTCACTCTGGGGTTTGAGCCCATATGACCAATGCTCCCTGGAATGTAATCCCCAGGGCCCAGAAGGATAAGCATGCATTGATTTTTCCAGCCTGGTGTGAATTTCCTGCAATTTATGACAAATATTTTGGCTTACAAAGCTCTTAAGGAGAATTAAATTGCCGGAGCTTTCTTTGCTACTAGTACCAAGTTCCCCGTAAAGCTGCATGATCAGATCACTCAAACAAGGGGGGGATGGAAGGGGCTCACTTCATCGGCACAGCACGTCATGAAAACAGCTCTGAGCTCTAGCATCCGTCTCAATACCAGGGACTGGCATGCTGCCTTCCTGAACTGTCAGGGAAATATGGTTCAGCACCAGTCTATGGACCGGCTGATGAGAAGCATTGCTCTAGACCACCGTCAGGTGCAAGCAACACAGGCCTTGTACCAGCCAGCCCACTGTGCTGTCCAGTAGGAAGTAGGCAGGCCCACTGACAGTAATACCGGGCCCCAGGACAGAAAATGAATGGGCCCCCTGCCTTCTCCCTCAAATGGAGCCAGTACCATGAATTAGCGAATATAACCCGTGGGTTATACATGTTTTTACAAACTCCACTCTGCCCTCCCCCTCCCGGCGGGGTATACATGTCCGCGTCTTATACAAGCTGATTTTTACTCAAATTAAAAGAAGACAAGACTAACATAATAAAATCAGCTGGTTAATTTCTTTATGGTCAAAATATTTAAAATCATCCATCTTCTCCCATTCGTCAGGAAGCCGTTGCCCAACAGATGTCCGTGCTCGAACTGAAAGGTTGTTTCTTTTCATAAATTTGTAAACCCAGTTACCTGAGTCCCCTTTAAAATCATTGATTTTCATCTCCTCAGCAATAAATCGGGCTTTATGGCTACCATTGACACCGCACATTGGCTATCTCTCCGTGCAAGAACCCACTTCACCAGGTTTTCTTTTAGTTTTGGCCACTTGGCTTTCTTTCCTTGGCGCGCTCTTTTCCGATGATTTAATTTCTCAATCTCCGCTTCTTCGTCTCTTCACTCCCAAACAGACTTTTCGTTGATGGTTCATTACCTGCGGGTTATGTACGTCCGCGAGTAATCTATTATTTTTTACACGTGAAAGAAAAACCGTGGGTAATACACGAGTGCGTATTATACATAGATGCGGGTTATATATGCTAATTTATGGTAGTTCACTTCCCGCCAGCCCAGAGAAACCCTTCCCATGCCTGCTTCCTGGCCAGAGGACCCACACCTGGAAGAGCCTCGGATCGGCTGCAGCCGTGTCTCGCCTCCATTCTGCAGACCCGACCTGCTCTGGGGAAAAGCGTCTCTCCAAAGGCGCTATTAATACACCCCATGTAGGTTCCTGTGGTATTTGCTACTCAGGTGCCCTGGAACCTGCAGAGGGAGTATTAAAAACATCTTTGGAGAGATGCTTTTCCCCGGAACAGGCTGGGTCTGAGGAAGGGAGGGGAGGCGCAGCTGCGGCCAGCCAGAGAGTCTCCTCTGGCAGAGGGTAAATGGGTGCTTGGACCTTCGCTGGGCAAGGGGGGAGGCTGCCGGTGGAAGGAGTAGAGCTGAGGCCTGTCTGCCCTATAGGGGGCTCCGCTTTCCATCCACACATCCATGCAGCACACCCGGGCGATTTAAAAGGGCCCATTGGGGTTCCCAGCTGCTACTATGGCAGCAGTGGCTGGGATTCCTGTGGCCCTTTTAAATCATCCAGGTCTCTGGGCAATTGCCCCTTTTGGCCCCCTCCCTCCCACTGACGGGTCTGGAACTAGGTCCTCATCTGGTGTAAATTAGCATAGCTGCATTGAAGTCAATGGAGCTGCGCTGATCAGCACCAGCAAAGAATCCAGCCCTGAGTGTTTTAATCTCTGTGGCACAGCTGGGTTTGCTGCAGAAGCTATTTTGAAAATGCACAATGGAGACAGAGGAGATGTAGGGCCTTTCACTCGCAGTGAGGCAGGACCATGCTAGGAAATGCTTTCATCTTCCATTGTAAGTGTCGCAACAATAAAGAGCCAATCTGGGAAATTCTGCAAAGGCAACATTCAGTCCTGTGCCAGAGAACCAGCACAAACCGAAGTGCTGTTTTAAGCTGGTCTCTCAGCGCGGGACTCAGCTGCCTGCCACTCAGATCTGGTTTCTTTTTCCTGAATCCCAAGCACAGTGGTTAATCAATGGCAGATCCAGTAGATTTTCCCTTTGGACACATCCTTTTTCAAACAGGAACAGCCACCAAATATCTGGGGGTCATCTGGGGGCTCCGTGGTTCCCAAACTTTTAAGAGAACCCTTTAAATGAAGCTGATTGATAAAGATAGCAAAAATGTTGATGGGCAAAATCTCTCCTTTTTTGGTTGGCATTAGAAATGCTGCTGGAAAATGTCACTGCAAATGTAGTAAAAAATGGAATGTTGGAAAACTGTAACCACCTCTGACCTGAAAGTAACCGGATTGTGGTAGAAATGAGGGGGAAGAAAAGGGGTAGTCTGTTAGAGGCGTCTTATCATTTTCCCTGGGACTTACAAATCAAAGTGTAGTGCAGTCATTTTAGTGCCAAGCCAGTAAGGATGTTAAACAGTTAACTGATGAGCATACAAGCAAGTATGCTTACCAGCTAACTGTTTAACAGACACTTGCTGGTGAACTTTGGGGGGCAGCCAGCTGTGCTAAGCAGGAGCAGCCGCAGCTGCAGAGAGGCTGGCGGGACGGGACCCCGGGGCTGGGTGGCAGGCCGGGCGGCAGGCCCTAATTTTAAACAGTTAATTAGTTAAGCACTAGCATTTAACTGGTTAACCATTTTAACATCCCTACAAACCAGTTTTCGTTCTCAGGTTTTGTACTGGAAGAATTCAGGATAAGAGAAAGTGGCCCTTTCACATTGTACTGTAGCTTACCCCATAGAAACCACACTGAAGTCATTTTCATTAGTGTAATTGAGAGGAGAGCAGAGCTGAATTTTGTAAAGGCAGGCTTCAAGGAGCTGTTTATGTTGGGTGTCAAAAGGGGCTTTTTCACCCACAGCAGCCTTTTCGTTACTCAGATACCACTGAAATATTAGAGACCCGGGAGAGAGATTCAATTTGGCATTTCACAGGCTATAACATTTTTATTAAATCTATAGACATCGCCCCTTTGAGACGCTTAATTTCTCGTATCTTTGTCAAATTTATTTTCACAACAGCTTCTGCTGGGCTTCTGCCACAAAGAAGCTGAAGTGCTTGCAAAGCTGCTATCCATGTGGGCTGCCCCAGGGATGGGGACTTTGCAGAACTTCCTGGCATGGTGGAGAAAGCAGAGCCAGGTTGAGACACTGCTTCTGCTGCGCAGTTCACAGCTGGATTCCCTTGCTCTTTTCAGGCCCCAGCTCTGCTGTGCTGATCCCAGTTGTTGTAGGCTCGCTGACCGGCATTGCTGTCCTAGGAAGCATCTTCATCTGTCTCTGGCTGCACCTCAGGTGCAAAACCAAGAGTCTGTGCAGTCCCCAATGTAGAGAAACCTACAGCCTGTGAACCACAAGTGCCTGGCTGATCCCGATGTCTCCATGCTGCTGCTAGGTGAATCAGAACAGCATTTCATTGTGCTTTGCACACTATGTTGCTTTTATAGAGCTGCTGCTGGCCTGAAGACTGAGGAATCCAGTCTCTGCTTTTAAATACTTCTCTCCTTTCCTTCCCTCAGCATGAGGGAGTCTAAGAATTGGAGCGTAGAGGGAGAGAGTGCGACAGCAGGACACCAGCAATGAAAGAGGAGACACCGTTTAAAATTCTCTCTCCACCAGGGACGAACACTTGTGGTTGTTCACAAAATGTGAAAATAGAAATGAATGTTGGGCACACACACAAAAAATACCTCCTCAGTAATGCTGTGTATAAAAGCAACAGCTATGAAAGGGACTGGAGAGCTCTGACAAATCATAGGACCGGAAGAGACCTCAGGAAGTCGAGTCCAACCCCCTGCCCAAAGCAGGACCAATCCCAATTAAAACGTCCCAGCCAGGGCTTTGCCAAGCTGGGACTTAAAAACCTCTAGGAATGGAGATTACCACTTCCATAGGGAACCCATCCCAGTGCTTCACCACCTTCCTAGTGAAATAGTTTTTCCTAATATCCAATCTAGACCTCCCCCACTGTAACTTGAGGCCATTGCTCCTCGTACTGTCATCTGTCACCATTGAGAACAGCCTCGCTCCATCCTCTTTGGAACCCCCCTTCAGGTAGTTAAAGGCTGCTATCAAAATAATCAAATAATAGACGTTTAACCGGCAATGCTGGCAGGTATATGGGGCAGATTTGCAGCCCTTCTCTGCTCTGGTTGTGTTGCTTGGGTTTCCCAGTGAGTGTGGAACCAGCATAGCAAAGCTGTGGCAGTGCCCCCAATGTACTCTGGCAAATCATGTCCATGTTGACATCTCAACTGTGAAAGGGGAATCGGCTCCTGACATTTCCTGGATGGATAAGCGTGTGGCTGTGAGACCAGCAGAAACCTACTCTTCTTTATCTGAACGCTTTGCCACCAGGCCTGCAGACTTGCAGCCGCACATGTGATCTTGTGAGATTTTGCATACAAACTTCACTCTTGGTTATTGTGAAATTTCACACGAACTTGTGATAATGCCGCATAGTTGTGATCTTGAAGGCCCCAGGCACTGTAGGGTCATTAATGATCCGAACCCCAGCTACAAAGTGCGAGGGGTCAATAATCATTTCCCCCCTCGAGGCAGAACTGGGAATGTTTCCTTAGTACACAAGTCAGTCTGTTTGTTCTGAGTGCAGCGTGGTCGTGTAAAAGAACAGCTGTGCTGCTGAAAACTGTCAGAACTCTGTAATTCACTGGGAATCCCCATACTAGGAAAATATAATTTGTGATGCCATCTGAGGGCCACACCTTTGACTTTTGAGGAAGATGTAGGAAGTGGCTGCATCTCTGCATAAAGGTTTATTTTCGATTGCTTGCCAGCTTACTTACCATACATAGGGTGGAACCATTTGCTTTCCCATTCATTTGAGCAAACACAAGCTCTACAAACTTCGCATACGCTTTGCCCTTCTCCCTGCACCTAGACGTGGGAAAAAGAACCCTCTGCTTCTGAGACTAAACCCTTCCAGCAGTCCTGTGCCCTGGCTCAGATGCTTCTGAGAACCCTGAGCTTGTCAGTGCAGTTTGTTTCCTCGATGGGAAATAGGCTGGGGGTGTGAAGAGGTTATTTTGATCACTGCATGGGCAGCATAGTGCTTTCCTAGCCCCAGAAGGAAATAGAGCCGCAAAGGTGTTTCCCTCCCTGCGTCGGAGTTCCAGTTCACTGCTCTGACAACCAGAACTTTGCATTCCTGTGGGCCAGGCGGAAACTTCAATGCAAGATCGTCATGAGTGCACCCCAACCCACTGGGCACCATGGGGCCTTTACAAGCCTGCATTTGTAAACAGGCACCTGGGAATGGAGGCTGATTAATTTCACTGATGTATGATTCATACCATGCTCAGAAAATCTGTGTTCGTGCTGCGTGTTAGAACTATCCTGTGCTGCTTTCTTTGGCTACATCTAGACTACCGTGGCTTCCGAAAGAAGATATGCAAATTAGGCATGAATTTGCATATCTTCTTCCGATCCCTTTTTCAGAAGAGTTTTTTTTGAGAAAAAAAAGCAGTCTAGACGGAGGTTTTTGCGTGAAATCCCCCTCTTTCCAAAGAACCCTGTAAACCTTATTTTTTGAGGAATAAGGGTTCTTTCAAAAAAAGGGGGAGGGGGGTTGTGTGAAAACCGCTGTCTAGACTGCTTTTTTTTCTGAAAAAAAACTCTTCTGAAACAGGGATCAGAAGAAGATATGCAAATTTGTGCCTAATTTGCATATCTTCTTTTGGAAGCCACAGGTAGTCTAGACGTGCCTTTTGAGGAGATCGGTTTTATAAAGAAGTCCTAGAAGTAGCATGAGAATATACACATCAGAAGAGACACAGTGTGCGTTCACCTCCCCCACTGGGTTCCTCACTTCCTCCTTAGATAGGAAGTGAGTCAGCTGGGTGAAAACTCCAGTTTGGGAGAGTTCTGGTGGGGATCCAGCTGGAGGGAGAGCTGCCACAGAAACCCAGCAACAACCTGTGGCATGCCACTTGCTATTCTTAGAAGCAAAACGCGTGTGTAGTCCAGTTGTGCAAGAGGTGAGGATTCCATGGCCAGTCTGTCGGCCTCAGAAATTTGAATACCATAAGTGGAATCAGGAGACAAAGACTGAGACGTCTCCTGCTTCTGCCACATAGCTTTGAAGCTCATGCCCCATGCAGCAAACACCATGTCTGCTTTGGGAGGTACAGGCGACCCCCAACTTACAACTGCCCGACTTACAACTCCCTCATTTACAACCATTTTTTTCATGCAAGATAGCTCCTAAAAACCCCCAATTTACATCCGCAGCTCACATTTATGACGGTGTACAATGCAGACTCCACGCATCATCCCAAAACAGGAAACGTACAAAGTCAGTCAGACTCGCCAGTCTGCAACTGCTGCTTGAACTGCGCGCATCTCCGCCACATCGGTCTTCACTTTTTAGTTATTTTTGTGCATTATTTGAACTATTTAGTTTAGTTTTCCTCCATTTCCATAGACAATTTTGGTATTTTGAGGGTATGACATGGATTTCCAGGAACGGAACCGTCATTTATAACATTGCACCTATGGGAAATAAGGGTTCGACTTACAACAGCTCGACTTACGATAGTTCTCCAGGAACCAATTAGGTCGTAAGTGCAGGGATCGCCTGTATGTCTTCAGCCAGACATCAGGAATACAGATGCACTAATGATTGACAGGATACATGAGAGCATGTTGCACCTGTCTACTCCCAATTTAAGGTGACAGCAGGCTCCCCCCGGGAGAAGATAAAACAAAAAGCCCATCAGCTAATTTACAAATGGCTGATTACCTATGATAAGGTTGGTCCTCATGGGGCATAGGCCCTCTTTAAGGCCTCTCTCTAAAGCTTAGTGCCAATGAGAATCAGACCCTGTGGCTATGTCTACACTGGCGTGATCTTGCGCAAAAACTCTTTAGCGCAAGAGTTCTTGCGTTAAAGTAGTTGCGCAAGAGAGCGTCTACACTGGCATGTGCTTTTGCGCAAGAGATGTGCTTTTGCGCAAGAGCATCCTTGCCAGTGTAGACGTTCTCTTGCGCAAGAAAGCTCTGATGGCCATTTTAACCATAGGACTTTCTTGCGCAAGAAATTCATGTTGCCTGTCTACACTGGCCTCTTGCGCAAGAACAGTTGCGCAAAAGGGCTTATTCCTGAGCAGGAGCGTCAGAGTTCTGGTGCAAGAAGCCCTGATTTCATACATTAGGATGTCAGTTTACTTGTGCAAGAACACGTGGCCAGTGTAGACAGGCAGCAAGTTTTTGCGCAAGAGCGGCCGCTTTTGCGCAAGATCACGCCAGTGTAGACACAGCCTGTATGTTTATAAATGGGCATTGCTTCATTCTCCACTGAAATGCAGCCATGTTTGAAGCACACAACAGCATTGTTTATGCAGGAAGAAGCAACAGGGTATCATAGCTTATGGACACTACAAGGGGATATTTAGATAGATATGTTGTTCAGGACACCAGACTTCACACAGTTTCTGTCTAACCCTCCACCACTCAATCAGTTCTTGGGACTTTTATCTGCCCCTTGCTTCTCAGGCACTTGAATATCTGGTTCATCCTGTAGGTAACAGCCCTTCCTTTCCTCTCTCTCTCTCTCTGCTTTTTTTTAACACTTTCTCAGTTTCATTCTCTCTATTCTCCCTGGGTCTGTGTGGGGCCATTCTCATTTGTCTTCTCCTGTGTCACCTGGAGTATTTTTGTCATATTCCTTTATTTACAGCCACCCGCCCTGGGGAACATGGCAAGTCTACAGCACTAGACCCCCTCTGGATTTATCTTTAAATAAAACCCCTTTCACCTTTTGACCTACAAACCACCTACTGAGGAGTTGAGAGTCCCTAGAGGACTCCTTTAGCTGCAAATGTCGGATCCTGTTCAAGCAAGCGCAAGGCTATGTTTGCCTACATTGCAGTTGTGGTGGAACAGGGGCATTTGCGTGGTTCCTTTTTGCATTGCAGTTTCCACTATATTTATCCATATCCACAATACTAGAGGGATGGACAATCTTATAAAAGCCTGGAGAAGGAGGCTCAGATTCTGCATTATGTTTTGAACCTAACTACTTTTGAGGATGTGGGCGAGGGGTACTCCTGACCTCAGTGCCATTCAGGGTTTGGCATGACATGCTAGGTTCTGTTAACATGACTTCTTGGCAGATGATTAAAAGTCACATTTGGACCCACCTTTTGGCAGTGTACAACACAACACATCTCACATATCGCCCCACCCTCTTTCTCATGCAAATGAGTGGCAGGAAGCAGTCTCCCTGGGTTCCTTCCTGATACCAGACGAGCAGAAGGCAGCTGGCAGGGCTGCTTGCTTCCTCATGCTTTCACAATGCACTGGTGCTTGGGCAGCTGAACAGTTTTCAATACGGGTGATTTTGAAGGGGAGTGGGTCAGGGTGCCTAGTGGAGGCTTTGGGCAGGTGCACCAAGTGAAGCACAAGTGATGGAGGAGGGTCTATGCTGTGACATGCTCCCCATGTCTGCTCCTGGATTCCAGCTCTGACAAGGAAATCCCCCCCCACCCGGTCCCTCCGAACTCTGAGGTGTCAATCAACCTGCCATCACAGCTGCGTTGATTTGGTTACAAAGTTCTAAGGAAAAGGAGCCTCTCTGAGCTTCTCCACCTGCCCCCCCATGGGACTTGGCATTGGAAGGAATCGGGAGACTTAACTGTTAGGTGAAATCATTTGCTTTCTCGCCTTTGTGTGTGCACAATATGAACAAACTATATATTCAATGCCAAGAAAATTGTCCCCTAACAGTCAAGCCTAGTGGCCAAATTCTGTACAGGTGTCTCCATAACCATGGCTTCTGGCCATGCTCAAGTGATTTCCTACTGACTTTAATGGGCTTTGTGGAAATTGAGCACTTTTTAAAAATACTGGGCTACTGCTGTTTAAATACCTAATAATGGATTTAGATGCCTCACGTTAAGGTTTGCAGATTTTTAGCCAGTGCTCAGAGAGGTTAGAGATGGGTGGAAAAAAGAACAAGGGCAGCACAGTCCAAGTGTCTTTGCTAGACCAGAGAGCTCCCAGTTACAATGCTCTGTGCTCCTGGTCTAGCCCTGCCTCCATGCTCCCTGGGGTTCTTTGTTGTGTGCATCTGTCTCCCCTGTAACTCCTCGTGAGGACTCACACCTCACTGCCCTGAAGGCATTAACCCGCTGCATTGGGAATGGGCCCAGAGCAAAGACAGGTAATTCAGAGCCAGTGCAGAGCGTGTCTGTGACTCATGGAGTCCTGGTGGAAAAGTACCAAAGTTGCTGCCTTTCACCATTTATGGGTAGGACTCTGTCAGGTTACATCTCCCTCACACGTGCGTATATATTATATAAACCTCCCTTTTTCTGTGTTGCTAAAAACAGCTGAGAACATGTAATCTGAATGTCAGCTATTTCTTTAAGTATATATATATATATATATATATATAGCATCATGAGCGTTTATGGGCAAAACCCACTTCTTCAGGTGAGCCCATGAAAGCTCATGATACTATATATATATTTGTTAGTCTCTAAGGTGCCACAGGACTACCTGTTGTTTTTAAAGTTACAGGCTAACACGGCCACCCCTCAGAGACTGTTTCATTTAGCTTGCATTACTTATGCTCTTTGGTTGGATGTTGATTTTGTATTCCCTCCACTTGGGAAACAAAGTTAGAAAAGTCAGATTTACTTTTGGTTTTATAGGCAAACCAAACTAACTTTCACTGAATGGTTTCCACAAACTAACACAGATACACTGCAGAGGGGTCCTTACATGCACACAAAAATATATTTACATTTTGGGGAGAGGGGGGAAGTAATAACTGAAAGTTATGAAAATGTTTCCACTGTGACTAGGGTTTGAAAAAGAAACTTGAATGCCTAAATTTAGAGTAACTACCTATAGATGTGCCCTGTTAGTATACACTGCACAGTTCTCTTTGGGATTTAAGTTACTCTATTTTTGAACTAAGCCACTTTGCACCCTCCATATTGTAGGATTTTGCAAGGAGGTCTTCCTAGCTCTCATCTTAACTCAGAGCAACCTTGGGGCTGCTCTAATTTATGTGCTGTTTCCTGGCATCTCAGACGCACAGACTTCACGGTGCCTCTGGCCATGCCCCACATCTGTCTCAGCTGCAGGGGCTGGAAGTAGGACTGCTATAGAGCTTTTATGCAGGTTCTACATCAGCTGAGTATTGTTAGAGAGCAGATTCCATCTACTTTCAGGCCCCTCTACACAGCCAGAAAGGCAGCAAAGCACCTTTGTGTAAATATGATGCAGCCCTCTATCATAGAATCATAGAACACTAGAACTGGAGGGGACTTCAAGAGGTCATCAGATCCAGTCCCCTGCCCTCACGACAGGACCAAGCACCATCTAGATTATCCCTGACAGGTGTCTTAAATATGTGATGGAGATTCCACAACCTCCCTCTTCAATTTCTTTCAGTGTTTAACCACCCTGACAGGAAGTTTTTCCTATTGTCCAACTTAAATCTCCCTTGCTGAATTTTTAAGCCCATTTTGGGTAGAGCTGTCCCTGGCCCCAGGTGACCAAGGGCAGCCCATGGGATTAGTGGCAGGAAGAAGAGCGACCTGGCCTTAGCCCATCCTGCTCCACTGGCTCCCAGCCACGTTGCTGTGCTTGCCCCTGCCAAGGAGGAGTCATGCGGGGAGGGAGTCACATGGCTGGTCCCCCTTGTGTCCCTCCCCAGCAGTCCCGTGCTCTCATATGTAATAGAAACAATTCAGTTATCTTTTATCTGCAAAGTTTCATACAGGCTCCAAGATGGGGATGTGTAAGGCTCCCAACCCCCCCCCCAAATGAGCTAGAAGAAACCACAGGGGCACTTTTCTGTGTGAGTGTGTCATTCAGGCCTAGACTGCACCATTGCTCCAGCACATCGTCCCCATCTATGGGCTTTGCGACAGCCCTCTGGGGGCAGTGATGGAATACATGGTCCTGGGGTCCTTGGAGACAACACTCCCCACCCACAAACTGTCCTAGCAGCTCAAGTTCCACATTATCCATGAGATGGGGCTGGCTATGAACTTCCTGCATAGCATGACACCCCTTGTTTCACTTTGACTTAAAACCGGGGAATATCCTTCTAGATGGGAATAGGCATGGTAAGGTAAGGCGTTAGGGCTGGGTGTATAAGAATGGCTTCTCTCCATTATCGGTGTTATTTATTAGTTGTTCTACAGTCGTGCTTAGCAGCTGTTTAGAGCAAGCAGGCAGAGGGGGGGTGTGCTGGGTATTAGAAAGGGAGGCTATAACTGGCCCAGATTTCAGACTTTGGATTATCCCAAGGAACATCACCTGCCCTGGTTTGCCGACAGCTGAAATAGACAAAACAGAGAGTAGAAGAAAGGGACAGAACTTACAGGGTGGGACTGGGAACCAGTGTTTCCTGTAAGTCGAGCATTTGCGGGGGGCGGGGGCGGGGGGGGGGTCACCCAAGAGAGATTCAAATGCCGCCCAGCTGATTAGCAGAGCGCCCACAGCCGGCTGCTTGTGTTTTTAAGGGTGGTGCACATCTGCACATAGCTGGAAAAATTTATTCTGCACATGGATGGAAGAAAGTAGAGGGAACATTGCTGGGAACCAAGACACAGAGAGTCAAATGGAGAGTGTGGCATAGCTGGGAATTGGATCCAGGGTGAAAGCCTGGCCCCCATCAAACTCACTGGCAAATCTCCCACTGACTTCAACACACCTCAGAAGTTCATTACCCGCACCTTAACCTCAACACCTTCCATCTGTCTGTAGCCATGTAGGGTGCAGCTGTCTAGAGCAAGCAGGCAGAGGGGGTGTGCTAGGTATTAGAAAGGGAGGCTATAACTGGCCCAGATTTCAGATTTTGGCTTATCCAGATGGATGGAGCAGCCGAGTCAGATGCAGTACATTGAGAGATCAGCTTTGATGGACACCCTGAGCAACGTCCCACCTGAAATATTTCTCCAGAGCACCAGGCCACCGGGAACAAGGGCTGCCCAGCAGTGACTGGAAGGGAGGCGGCCACAGCTGGGGATATCTGTCCAGAGGTCAGCGCGGAGTTGCCGTCTCACTCCTGTGCGATGTGAGAGCGATTGTGCATTGCCTAATTTTGTTTACATTCTGGCTCTCTTCCTTGCATAATGTCCCTGGTGCGGAACATGCCGGGAGCGACATGTGCTGCTTACCCCTCATCAGGGGTGAGTTTATCTGTGGAGAGTCATCTGTCTCCAGCCAGCTGCATTTCTCTACAGTTCTGACCTGGCATGACTTGTGTGCTGTATCGCCTCCAGCTCCATCACACCCTGTTAGGCCATCGGAGGAGAGGAATAACATTAAACCACAATGCAGGCAGCATGTGGGCTCTTGCTCAACAGGCACTGCTTAGAGTTATGCTGGTATTGAAGCAACCGCGGTTCTGTTTGGCCTTTGCATTTGGGTATCAGCTTGGCTTTGGTCAGTGTGGGGTGCCCTACAGGAGAAAGGCCAATGACTTAGGTTCCCCTGGTTCCTTACATCCCAAGTTAGACCGGAGGGCTGTGTCTACATTGGCACGATATTGCCCCAAAGCAGCCACTTTTGTGCAAAAACATGCTGCCTGTCTACACTGGCGGGGAGTTCTTGCTCAAGAACACTGACGTTCTAATGTGTGAAATCAGGCTTCTTGCGCAAGACCTATGATGCTCCCGCTCAGGAATAAGCCCTTTTGCGCAACTGTTCTTGCGCAAGAGGCCAGTGTAGACAGGCAACATGAATTTCTTGCGCAAGAAAGCCCAATGGTTAAAATGGCCATCGGCGCTTTCTTGCGCAAGAGAGTGTCTACACTGGCACAGATGCTCTTGCGCAAAAGCACAGCTCTTGCACAAAGGCACATGCCAGTTTAGACACTCTCTTGTGCAAATACTTTAACGCAAGAACTCTTGCGTTAAAGAGTATTTGCGCAAGATCATGCCAATGTAGACGTAGCTGAGGGGACTGTGATGGGGAGGCTGTCCCGCACCGGCCTAACAAGGATTAAACCCAGCCCTGGGAGAAGTCTGGCAGAGTGGAGGCTGCAGCTGAGGCGGATACAGCCAATTAGTGCCCCCGCTGGGGTTGTGTATGTAAGGGCTCCTGGTGGGAAGGAGAACGGACTCACTCTTGGTCCACCAGTGGATCAAGTGGAACCTGACTGCTAGGGAAGCTACAGAGGCTTCCTGGCAGGGGCAGACAGAGCTGGGGAACACTGGCCAGACAAACTCCCAGGCTGAGGCCTTGCTCTCAAGGCCTGAGGGTACTAGGGCTGCAAGGAGACAGCCAGGATAGGCAAAGGCAGCAGGGCCACACCCCCTCACCAATGATGAGTGGCCATTTCAGACTGCAGTTTGCCCCTGTGGCAGGAGCTGGAAGATGACTGGCAAGTGAGTCACTGAGGCTAGGTAGGTAGAGGGGGCTGGTGTTTCCTGGGAATGTTGCATGGGCCGCTGCTGCTGACCTATCCTTGCCTGCACCCTCAGGATGATCATTTAAGAGGTTCTTATGCAGAAGAAGCCATACTCAGATAGCATTCAAAATTACAAAGCTTCCCACACGGATCTTTACCTCCAAAGCACTCACTGAATGAGTAACCCCAAGTCTCAACAGCCCTGGAAAATACAGCAGACTAAATTGAAGTGGAGAGGAATCAAGTAACTTGCCCAAGGCCATAGTGTGAGTCAGTGGCAGCGCCAGGAATAGACACAAAAAGCCCTGACTGCCATTCCTGCATTTAGACCAGGCTGCCTGTCTTGTGACTATGTGGCCAGATGCTGCTGTTGGGAACTGAGGACAAATGAGCCGAAAATCAACTAGCGGCTTCATCTGTTGACTCAAATGGAGCGGTGTCATCTAAGAGACAGGGGCCTCCTCCCATCGGCATGGCGATAAACTTTCAGCCTGCTGTAGGGGCTGGGGGGATAATCACAGGGCTTGCTCCAATGGACTGACAAGCCTCAGCTGTTGCAAAGGCAGAGATGTAGGTTTGCTCCAAACAAGGAAGTGCGGTTCCTCAGCAGCAAGTCGGTGGCCCCGATCGGATGGTACGCCCTGCTGTCACTACCACAGTGTCCCGGCTGCTCCAATATGTTAATGGAAAACCAGTCCAATGCACATTGCTGACTCTTTCTCAGGAGCCAGCATGATGGCCATCATAGCCAGGGTGTCAGCAAGCAAGAGGCCCTGCCTAGCGTCCGTCTGTGAGGAGTGGCCAGGGGAACACCAGCAGCTGGTTGACTAGATGAAGAAGTGCTGGGACCAAGACCCGAAGAGAAGATGGTGCTTCACGGGTGTGGCAGCCAAGTGTGACATTGTTTATACTCAGCTGAGGGCAAAGCCAAACCCTGGTACTAAATGCCCAGCCTGATGGATGCAGCTGGAAGCGGTTCTAGTCATCAAGAATGGCTCCTCCATCATTTGAAGCAAAGCGCCAGCTCCCCAGTATTTCTGACCCTTGGGGGGAAGCTGGGATGGGGGTTTGAACGTTGCAGCTCAGCCCCACTTTTAGTTTAAACTCCTGGCAATTTATGGGCTTCTCACAAGCAGTCTTTATCTGAGCCCCCCTCTGGCCATGTTCTTCTCAAGGATCTCAAACTACTGGTCCCAGGGAGCCGCATCTTTGAACCGCTTTTACCGGGGTCCAGTGTTCTCTGCAAGCTGTGCGCTTGTGCTGCCACTCAGGAGAGATTCAAATGCCACCCTGCTGACTAGCAGAGCACCCACAGCTAGGTTTTATGTTTCTATTGGTGGTGCACATCCGCACATGCCTTGATGCTCATACAAATGATTCTGCACATGGATAGAAAAGATTAGAGGGAACAGTTCAGGGGTCTGCCATGAGTGGAGCTTCGTTAGACGCTTCTGTCGGATGCCTGTGGTGAAAGCAAGCCCCAAAAGATGCTGCTGTGATCCTCTCTGCATCTGAGTACTGCATCTTAGTTGGGATTGGTCCTGCCTTGGGCAGGGGGCTGGACTTGATGACCTCCTGAGGTCTCTTCCAGCTCTATGGTTCTGTGATTCAGAGCTGTCCCTGAAAAAGCCCATCCGGGTGACACTCTGTAGGACTGAGACTAACTGGCTGGTTGCATTGAGGTGTGTAGGGGCCAGGTACTGCCCAAACACCTTCCCTTTTACACTCATTGCTCCAGGATTTTCACCTTCCCAATGTGCTTATGGAACTCTGGATCCTGACGGAGGGAGAACTGTTCTCAACTTAGTTCTCAAGAGCCTTTCCCTGGGTGTAGCTATCCCTGTGGAAACTGACATGCTTCTGTCATTTATACAATGCCTCATGGTGGATCTGAAGAATGGGAGCTTGGTCAGGAAGATCTCACAAGTCCACCCTATCTGGGAGCCAAAAAGTAAGAAGACCCACACCACCCTCAGGGAAATGCTCTCTAGCTCCTTAGCAGTGTTTTCTGACCCATCTTTTCGCACTCGGGAGGGAGTTGTATCTCTTTTCCCCTTGTGATCTGCCCCTCGCTGATCAGAGCTCCTCTGCATTTTTTTCTACAGGCTGCTCTGTTTGGTGTTTCCTTCTTCATTACTGAGGTGAGAACCTATGAATTTAGGAAGCTGGCCAGTGAGATTCAGGGCTGTTTAGATGGAGGCGGTTCTTATTAGCTACCAGGAAGGAGCTTTAGCCCATCCTCAGCCTTACCATGAGGCAAACTGAGGCAGCCACCTCAGGTGCCAGACTGGGGAGGAGGAGGGCGTCACTAAGACCCAGAGTGTGGAAAATTGTGTCTACTACTGGTGCATATGTATTCCCTCTGCTCTAGATGCACAGAGATGGGGGAGTGCTGTGCTGGAGGAAGGAGGGCACAAGAGACCTAACAGGCAGACAGGAGAAAAGGGGAAATGGGGGTGTCATTTGAGCTCCCCGCCTCAGGTGCCAAAATGTTGTGGGCCGGCCCTGATCCTCAGGGTGAGAGATGTCCTCCCCATCCCTGGAGGGATGGAAATCTGTGCTGTCTGGGAGGCAGGTAGGCTGGGGAAAATAATTTTCTCCTGAGCTGCAAGCACACAGCTGAAGCAGGGCTGGATGTCATGCAAGATTGGAGCCTACAGCAAGCTGCTGGCAGAGTCCAATGGAGCTCTCTGTGGGGATTTGCCCAGGCAGAGTTAATTGCAGGACTGAGTCCTTAGTTCCTAGCATAAAGCTTCAGATGACGTTTTCCAACTCTGAGGAGGCCGATACATGTTGCATTAAACTGGGCACATGCTACTCGGTGCATTTTTGCTCTTAAATTTCTGCTTGTTTTTCTGACTGGAACAAAATCAGGAATCAGGCCAGATATTCGGCATGGATTTTGGCCCAGCTCCTGGAATGTAGGTGCATGTAAAGCAGGGGTGGGCAATAATTTTTGATGGGGGGGCACTCCAAGATTTTGGTAAGTGGTCAAGGGCTGCACTTTTCTATGGAGAGAATACAGGGCCTGGGATGGAGGTTCGGTGCAGAAGGAGCTCAGGGTAGGGGACTGGCATACAGAAGGTATGGGGTCCGAGAGGAGTTTGGGTGAAGGAGGGGGTGGTGACGTGGGGGAGGAGATTGGGGTGCAGGGCTTGAGAAGGGATATGGATGCAGGAGAGGATTCTGGCCTGGGAGAGGGGCATAGAAGGGGGTGCAGGGTCTGGGAGGGAATTGAAGGTGGGGTGTTTGGTGCAGGCTCTGGCTGGGAGGTGCTTACCTAAGCAGCTCCTGGCCAGCAGCCCTCTCAAGCAGGCTTCCTTGCCTGCCAGCAGCCCCTGCCTGTTTCCTGTGGCTCTGCACTAAGGTGGGGAGGGCAAGGGAGAGGCTTTGCATGTTGCCCTCATGCTCAGAAAAATCTCTCAGCTCCTATTGGCTGCTTTCCAGCCAATAGGAGCTGAGAGATTTTGCTGGGGCAGAGGGAACATGTGAAGCCTCTCTCTCTGCAGCTCAGAGAGCCACAGGGAGCAGCTAGCTGCTTTGAGTGGTGCTGCTCCCTGCTGCAGGGGTGGGCTGACTGGATTGGCGGGCCAAATTCAGCCCATGGGCCAGATCTTGCCCACCCCTGGTGTAAAGGGTACAAGGGAAGAAGTAACACAGGAGGACTAAAAGAGTCTTCATGTTGTTGTTGTAGTTTCATTTTTTCCATTTGTTAAAGTTAGCGAGAGAACAGATGAAGACAAGTGCAGAGGAAGGAAGATGGTTTTGTTCAGATTCCCTGGGAGGACATGTAAAAGGGCATCTGAGATGCTATCATTAAACACTGAAATAATGAAAATGGAACATTTAGCTTTGGAAAGAGGTGACTAAGGAAAGAGGGTCAGCAAAACCTAATTATCATGCAAGTTTCCCAGGATGCATCAGTTCAGACTCCAAAGAGACTCCCTTAGACTGCAATATCGGAAGGGATTTCTTCCAAAAGATTATTGGAAATTGCTACAGTGGAATTGTGGAGTATCAGCATGGGAGATAGATTATAGAGACAGACAAAACCTGTTTCTTTTCCTCCAAAGGATTGTCTGTAATCTTCAACAAGTGGAAGTCTTGGTAGCTCTGTGATTTGTTATTTCATGTATTTGTTTTCTTTCAAGATTAATTTTTCAAAATGGGCTATAAATATTAAGGAAGCTCACTCTGCATGAAGTTTATCAGAGGGTTAGCATTCCCAAGGAAATTGATTTAACTTTTAAGGTAGAAGTGGCCATTTTGATGCTTTCTAATAACACCAAGTCCTGTATTTTCACTTTTGCGTTCCTATTTGTGCTGTGATTCTCTTGGCTGATTTTTCAATGTAATAACAAACAAACATAGTAAGAAAAATAGTACATAAATGATGGCACAAAATCCTAGCATGGTAAATGGGAAGAATATGAAACCCACAAATGGTAAATTGCAAGTTACAAACTGCCCATCGTGTTCTTTTCCTATTATTTCTCCTACCTGAAAACAAGAGCCACAAAGAAGGACCCATCCTCTCCCAAGACACAAGTAGTAGCGGTGAGTTGGGGATCTTTGCTCATAAACTTCAGTTGAGAATCAATTGGGGAAGAAATAAGAACAGCCCTGTTTCCCGCCTTTGTATGATAGTCTCCATACAAAAGAGCAATCCATGTACTTTCAGGCTGGGTGATTTCAATTTCAGATTAAGGAAAAGTGCAAACAAAAAAAAAGAACAAATATAAAGTCCCCAGGAGAAAGATGCCAAGTACCTCCAACCCATATAGCCCTGTCCCATTGCAGACTAGCAGGCAGGTGCCTTTCGTTGGATTTATACTCTGCAGATGCACATACTTAAGTTTTATTTTGAGCTGTGGGCATCCAGAATTCCCTAGTGCAGTGCACACCCTAGTTTGGGAACCCTCAAGCTCTAATATCATTCAGTTGCTTTCTCTTTGTCATACTCTGTTTCCTCTGTCCTTTGCCAGCAAGGCTGAGGGCCTGGAGAGCTTCATAATGACCAAGGAAGTTCTCAGGTGCCAAGAAAATGGCCTCACCCTAATTCATCTTGTGGTGTGTGTCTACACTGCATTGTTATTTCAAAATAACAACATGAGTATTTACACAGCCATTCTGTTATTTCGAAATAATTTCAAAATAATGGATGGCTTATTCTGAAACCTGTAAACCTCATTCTATGAGGAATAACCCCTATTCCGAAATAGCTATTTCGAAATAAGGCGTGTGTAGACACTTCACTGTTGCTATTTTGAAATGGCCCCTCACAAGGGCCATTCTAAATTATTCCTCCCCAATGCCTCCTGGGGCTCTAAATCAAGATAGCATGTCTCCATTAGGGAAGCCTGCCTCGGACTAATTTTGAGGCTTCCCTGCAGTGTAGACGTGCTATTTTGAAATAACACATTTCAGAATAACTATTCCAGAAGAGCTTATTTTGAAATAGCTATGCTGTGTAGACATACCTGTGGTGACTCAAGGAAATGTGGAGAAGGTGAAGTTTCTGTTGAGGCAGGAGGCCAGTGTGGACAGCCAGCTGGGCTGTGGCCTCATCCCACTCATGGCTGTGCAGAAGAGGTCACCAGAGATCTATTCAATTCTAATCGAGCATGATGCAGATGTCAACATGGCCGACAAAGACGGCTGGTCCCCTCTTCACTTCACAGCTCAGAATGGGGATGCTAGGTTTGTGCGCCTCCTGCTGGACTAGCAGGCATGGGCAGACTCCCAAGAATGTGAAGGACGGACTCCGCTCCGCTTGGCATCTCACAACCACTTCAAGAACGTCACCTGGGTGCTGCTCTCTCACCAGGCTGACCCCGACTGCCAGGAGAATGATGGGAGAACTTCCCTCCACGCGGCAGCTTACTTCGGGCACCTCAGCCACGTGGCACTCCTGGCCAGCCAAGGAGCTGACCATGAAGGGAAGCAGAAGAACCATCAAACCCCACTGCACCTCGCCGTGGAGAGGGGTAGGTTTAGAGGGGTGCAATATCTGCTGAAGAGCAGAGCGTCTGTCAGCTGCCTGGATGAGCATCACTCCAGTGCTTTGCACATGGCTGCTGTGAAGGGGAAGTATCTGATATGCGAGAAATTGATCAAATACGGGGCCGATGTGGACTTGAGGACAGATAAAGGGTAGGCTCCCCTACACCTCGGTTGTTTCAAAGGCTGCATTGAAATCCTCTGCCTGCTAACACAGCCATGTCAAAGGAGGCATGGGTTGGACGCCGCTTCATGTGGCTGCCCACCACAGTGAAGAGTCAGTGAAGAGTGGGGTGAACCCCAACGCTGCTGAGAAATGAGAGTGGACCCCTCTCCACCTTGCGGTGCAACAGGGGGCCTTCCTAAGTAGCATCAACCTCCTGGAGCTCAAGGCAGATGTCAATGTTAAGAACAAAGTGGGCTGGACTCCCCTTCACCTCTCTGTCCTCAGCGGCAATGCGGCTACCGTAATGGCCTTGATTAAGGCTGGTGCTACGCTGAATGTGGAGGACCCGACTGGTTGCACTCCCCTCCCACTGGCCGTTAGGAATCAGAAGCAAAGCACTGCTACTGTGTTGCAAGGGAAGGACTTGCCAATGCATAACATGGGGAGCAGGGATGGCACTGAGCAGTGAAAAAGCTTTTAAACCATGAGCCCCAATTCACCCCTTGACATTGTTGACAGAAGGGATGGATTTGAAGAGTCACCAGCGTTTGCGATTTTATGCTGAGTTCTCACAGGATTAGATGTTTCTTCACTAGCTCCTGGAGTCAGGCAATTGTGGGAAGATCTAGACATTTAAAAAACAAATTGAGTTCACATCTTTGCCAAGAAAAGCTGAAGGATGTGAATCCTAAAGGCTTCAAAGCCTGAGGACGAACACAAAGAACCCAGCACTGGTTATTCTGGGGGCCTGACTCATAAATGTGAAGGTTGGAGGTGGGTGTGTTGGATATGACCCATGTGTTTGTGCTTCCATGTTAATAATGTCATCAGCGGATGGAAGTGGATGCAAAAGCTACAGCCTCTTTTTGTACGGACCCTGCTGGAATTGCATCTGGCAACAAACATACACCCGTCTCCCACAAAGCTTCCTGCTTCCGTTCGCCCTTCAATGGGGAGTTTTTTCAGGAATCAGAGTGGCACTCCGGAGCCTTCGGGAAGCAGGAATGAGGCCCCATGATTCCCACTCGCTGCTGGAAATAGACACAGAGCATATGGTGCAGTTATGTGTCAGTTGTTCCCACATCCCACTTTCGTGCCAGCTCTGAACATGAAACAAAACAAAATTACAAGAAAATAATTCCTGAAATGGCTAAAAAATTCCCCTCCCCTTCTCCCCACTGAAAGGGAAAGGGGCAAGAGTGTTTCTCTAATCATTTCAACATATGTCCTCAGATTCCTTCACTGTGAAACGCTATGCTGAGTAGAGGATTTGCCATGACGGGGATGGTTCTAAGGATGGATGAAGAGAACAGTATGAGTCCGACCCTCAGACCTTGTCCCTCCAGGCTACTGATAGAGACAACTGATGGGTTGCAAGTGCCTACAAATTCCTGAGCCGGGAGTGGAAGAGTTTTACAGAGGCACTGAATAGCCAAACCTGGGCACACAAAGTTAGTCACCCTGAATGAGCAACTCCTGTTGAAAATATGTCCCTGCATGTGTTTGAGTTGGGGGGGAGGGGATAGAAAAGGTTCTGTGGTAAATTCTTCCCATTGCTCAGGTGTTTAGTCCTCTCTGTGCTGAGGAGGGAACTACAGGGTTCTGTCGAGGATTCTTGATCAGCTGTCAAGGAGATCTCCCACCGGTCCGTTTGGTCTTCTCTGCTTGCCCTTTCAGGGGCAGGGATGGTGCAGAGCATTTGCCAGCTTGCAACTTGGAACAGGGTGCCACAGCGGGACCCAAATATATTTGTGAGCACATAAATAAAAAGGGGGCCTGTTATTCCAGCCTTATCTTGGCAGAGCGGAGTCCAGTGTGTGGAGGGGTGGGGCATGAAATCATCTTTCAGCTCTTCTTCTGTTGATGGAGAGAGGAAATAAGGCCAGATGGTTTCTGTGCCCTTTGCTAGACCCGTAACAATGGTGGAGGGCTGTGGTGACCAGTGCATGGCCCCAACCTGGCAGTTTCTTACAACGTTTCCGTTGTGCTTAGCACTGCAGGTACAGCACAAGGCAGAGCTTGAGGTCTAAAAGATGCAGTGGAGGCAGGAAGCCAGAGGACTCTGTGTGTGTGTGTTTTTCCTTTTGAATTATAAACTCGCTTCTTGCAGGCCTCAGAGAAGAAAAGTGATTTTTAAGGAGAATGATGGGTTGGGAAACTGGGAGATAGCGCTCGACACACCATCATCACAACAAAGTTATTGCATTCTTATGAATGAATAGATTGCAATTCGTATCGAACAGATTATGACAGTAGTCTATAGTGCCTAGTCCATGGGCAGTGTATTGTTAGAATTCCATTGTAGCCCAAGTTCTTCAGTATTTGCTTGGCAGGTGGATTTTTAGGTCTAGTCCAAAGCCCACTGAGGTGAATGGGAGACTTTTTAGATGAGCTTTGGATCAGACCCCAGGCTCCCCAGTGCCGCTGGTGCAGGTGAACACTGAGCTGGAAGCTCGGTCATTCAGTCAGGACTAAAGAAACTCAGCTTTGCCTTCCTCCAGAATGGCTGCATTGACCAACCTTGTGTCCTCCTCTAGTCTCCTTTGGGCAACTTGGCAGTGCTTTTCCTTGCAAAGGAGTGCCTGGCTGGGCTCTCCATTGTTTGCAAGGATTCCCTGCAGCCTCTGAGGGAAGATAGGGTGTTAACTGGCATCTGGTCCGTGGTGCACACTTTGCTTTTACAATGATGGATGAAAACTTTTGAGTAGCTGTTGATGGCCCTTCCTTTATCCGATGAGAAATCTGAAATAAGGATGAATTTGTCCACTTGCACATGCCTGAGATGACTCTCTTTGTCATCTCAGTTGCTGAGAAGCAGCGTTATAAATAAACAACCCTCTATCCCCAAGTGGGAGGAGACCCATCTTTCCTGATGAACTTGTTTGCAAGGGCCGTATCTCACCCTCACGGCTTGTAACATGTTTGCATAGCACAGAGCAGAATACACCCTCTCTGGGCTCAGGAAATCATAAATAATGCCATCTCCCCTCAGCTTAAGCTTTCTGTGCCGGCAAACAGGCCCAAGTGACAATGTAAATATTGAGTTTGCTCTCTTTGAAGAGGGAGCTGTACATTCCAAAGAAGCAGTTCTGGACAGACAAATGTTAATGTTACCAAATCCTTGGGAGTTTAACTTTGTACTGGCTGCTCCAAGGTAGCTTTGACTCAAAGGGAGTTATTGCCCTGCCCCTATTCTGAGGGCTTACGTGGGATGTGAGAGGTGCTGACTCTCTGCATAGGAGTGAAATTCACCCCATGGACCCAAAGGCGAGCAGCACTGGGATTGGGAGCTATTTTCACTTTCTTGACAGGGGCCTGGGTTACCCCCATTCAGACAAGGTTCCATTTGAGGGACACAGTGGATTCATAGGCATGGGAACTAGGAATTTGGGGGGGTGTTGCAACACCCCCACATTTTACATGGGCTCCTGTCTGCTGGCCCAGGGTCCTAGCTGCTGCCCATGGTCTTTGTGATGCCAGAGGTCAGAGTGGAAATTCGTCCTCTCTACTCTGTTCTGATGAGGCCTCAACTGGAGTACTGTGTCCAGTTAGGGCACCACATTCCAGGAAAGATATGGACAAATTAGAAATAGTCCAGAATAAAGCAACAAAAATGATGAACATAAGAACAGCCATACTGGGTCAGATCAAAGGTCCATCTAGCCCAGTATCCTGTCTGTCGACAGTGGCCAATTCCAGATGCCCCAGAGGGAGTGAACAGAACAGGGAATCATCACATGATCCCTCTCCTGTCATCCATTTCCAGTCTCTGACAAACAGAAGCTAGGGACACCATTCCTACTCATCATTGATGGACCTAACTTCCATGAATTTATCTAGTTCTTTCTTGAATCCTGTTAAAGTCCTGGTCTTCACAACATCCTCTGGCAAGGAGTTCCACAGGTTGACCGTTCCACAGATTCTGCCATAGAAATGGCATCAATCACTCCTGCCATTTACTGTGGGCGTACCATGGTTTTATACAGAGGGAAGTCTAGAAAACATGACCTTTAAGGGAAGAATGAAAGAATTGGGTTTGTTTTGTCTGGAAAAGAGAAGACTGAAAGAGGACATGATAACAGTTTTTAAGTATCTAAAAGGTTGTTACAAAGAGGAGGGAGAAAAATTATTCTTAACCTCTGATGATAGGACAAGAAGCAGTGGGCTTACATTGCAGAAAGGGAGATTTAGGTTGGAAATTAGGAAAAACTTCCTAACTGTCGGGGTTCTTAAACACTAGAATAAGTTGCCTAGGGAGGTTGTGGAATCTCCATCACTGGAGATATTTAAGCGCAGGTTAGACAAACACCTGTCAGGGATGGTTTAGATGGTGGTTGGTCTTGCCGTGAGTGCAGGGGAGTAGACTTGATGACCTCTTGAGGTTCCTTCCAATTCTAGTGTTCTGTGATCACAATGGTCCCTTCTGGTGTTAATATCTTATACACGTATTTCCCTTCATTTTTGCACAGCTGCCTGGGAGTTTGCAATGAGGACATTGCTGAAAACAGGCCTGCGACAGGGTACAGCCTGTGCCCCATTGTAGCTACCAAACACCTGGCTTTATGAGGAACAATTAACATGCACAATAGACAGGAGGATCCTGTTCCCCAGTAAGTTCTTGCCACTGCTTAGCTGCATGGGGGCAACTTTCTCCTCCCTTTGGACTATGTCTGCCCACGAAGAGAGCTGAAGGGCAGAACACCACCCTCTAGCTGCCAGAGGATGCTGACATTGTGCCAGCTGGGAAGTGAAGTGTTTTGATGCAGCGCTTTTTTTGTTGTTGTTGTTCTTGTGGGACATGGATGCAGAAAACTGCCTGTTCCATTCCCCATCTTCTGCTGCACAGGGCAGGTAGCCCTTTGCTTTCAGATTGGCCTGTTGGTATGGCTAGAAAAGAGGCCTAGTATTCTCCTTGGAACACTGGGACCAGCCTCCGTCGCTCTGCCTCTTTAAGTCCCTCCAGTCCCCTGCCTCCTGGCCCCTCTGGGGACCTGTCCCACTTTTGGGTAGGCCAATGAGCTAATCTTGTTCTGCCAGGGACTGTGTTTATTATCACACAGTAGTAGAGCTGGTCCAAAAATTCTTCAGTGGAACCATTTTCTGTTGGAATACGTCATATTGTGCAAAACTCAATGGTTTGTGGGAAATAGATAGATCTTGACAAAATTTTCCGTTGGAAAAAGTTGAAAAGTTTTTTTGATGGCAAGGTTGGGAAGGGATTTTCCTTTGGTCAGATTGGCAACGAGCTTGGATTTATTTGAATTTTTTTTTTTTTGACCTTCTTCTGCAGCATGAGGTGCAGGTCACTTGCCAGAATCATCTGGGTGTTTCTCACTTCATCAGATCCTTGCCATTTTAAAGCTCTCCGGCTCGGTTGCCCCTCTGTTCTTCCTATTCTCTTCCTGCAATATGAATACCTTAGTCTCCTGAAGCCTGAGAGACGTTGGTCTAATTTTGGTGGGGGGTTTAGTGTGTGCAGGCCCACCGATGGGAGTCCAGTGATTCAAGGGGCCCGGGGCTCCTGGCCACCGCCGCTCCTTTAGCAAGCCCTGCTTGACTCGGGGACTTCAAGTTTAGCTTTGTGCTGCCCCTGTTGGCTGGTAGTGCTGCCCGCGCTCCAGCTCAGAGCATGGCTGCTGGGTGTGTTCTGGATGCGTTCAACTGCATCAATGCTATTTTTGCTTCTCACTTGTCAATGAAGCAAACTAGAGGAAGGATAATTGTCTGTTTCACATGGAGTCAGGGCCTCGGGAGCCGAGTGAACTCAGCTAACTGAAGGCTAAATGCCAAGGTCCCCATCGTTCCTCCGAGTGCCATTCTCATCCAACAGGCCTTTCACTCATGGAGATGACTTGGTGGTGTCAGTCATTTCTCATTCACTGCCTGGGGAAAGCACTGAAATTACTCAGAACTGTTCATTGCAGGGACATGATGGGATTCTTACTTTGCCGTACTTCGTCCCTCCACACGAGTTCCACGGTCAATATACCGAGCAAGGAAAATTCCAGCTGTTGCAGCCATATTTTAGACACTCACACTCGGAGACATTTGCACCAAGACAGATGGTGCTCCTGGCACTGAATGCATCACCGGAAGGGATGCTGATGTGATGGAGGGCAGAATGAAAACCAGTCCTGAATAGAAAGATAAACACCCAGGAACCAGATCCATATCTGCAAACAGGAGGCAGAAATCTAGGCAATAACCTGCTTCACATCCCAGGCAGCCTGCGAATGGAACATTTAAAAAGGTCACCCACAATTGGATTCACTGAAGATGGAATACTGCTGTTAAAAAGCAAGAGCCAAAGTAACAGGAAAGACTGAAATTTAGTGATGTTAGAAGTCATTTTTCAAAGACATTGCAACTCCCATTTCAAGGAGGATAAGGGAAACAGGGAAAGGGTGGGGGGGGGGGGAAAGGAATCTGTCTCTAAAACCTCTTAGGGACCCACAAGATTTTGAATCCCTGAACAGAAACTTGTTCAGGGGAGATTTCTTGGCTTCTCTTTGCATTAACATTTCCCACTGTGATACAAACAGCCTATATGTGATCAGTCACACGCTGGCAGACAGTGTGAAATACTTTACGTACCTCTGGAAAATAATTAAACTTTGTTGCAAGCATAGTTTATATAAAGAATCATCCATCTGAGCCAATTGCTTTGTGAACAGTTCGGCATTTTAAAGGCCAGGCACTTTGCAATGCAACAATGAATTAAACACCGTGGTCCAAATTCATTGTGATATCATGCATTTGCACCCTGGGGGAGATGTGACCCAAACATTTTCCCTGTTAAAGTTGGTCTCACAAGTTTTCCTATAGAATGTCTTTAGCAGTTTACACATTTCACCTGCTGTCGGCACCTCAGACACCACCTTTGTCTTGTGATCAGCCAGTATTATCATTTCACAAGTCAATTTCAGTGCAAGTCCTAACAACTTATATCCTGTCTCTGCTCACTGAAGAGAGGCAGCTGGACCAGTGTAGCATGAGCTACATCCCAACTGCCCTGTGAATCTAGGCTATGTCTACACTGGTGGCTTCTTGCGCAAGAACAGCTGTTCTTGCGCAAAAACTTGCCGGGTGTCTACACTGCACGCGCGTTCTTGCACAAGTAAATTTACAGTACATCGACAGAAAATAGGGCTTCTTCTGGAAGAGTTATTCCTCTCCCCACAAGGAATAAGCCCTCTTGTGCAAGAGCTCTTGCGCAAGAGGGCAGTGTAGACAGGCAACATGGATTTCTTGCGCAAGAAACCCCTATGGCTAAAATGGCCATCAGAGCTTTCTTGCACAAGAGAGCGTTCACACTGCCATAGACGCTCTTGCGCAAAAGCACATCTCTTGCGCAAAAGCACATGCCAGTGTAGACGCGCTCTTGTAGAAAACTTTTTGCGCAAGAACTCTTCCTCAAAATAGTTCTTGCGCAAGAAGCTGCCAGTGTAGACGTAGCCTAGAGATCAGAGAGTAAAGAGTCCCATTTGATGATTGTCCTTTCTGCTGAGCGTTCCAGGAAGGAAGGCAATTAATGCCAGTTTGATGACAGCATTTTTGTGGCTTTGGTCTGAGGCCCAACAAGACTCATTTCAGACAGACCCTGGTTTCTGGTTAATGCACCTTGGAACTGAAAAGTGCAAATTACAGGTGGAGTCTACATTCCAGATCGAACAGAGGGGTGCACGCAGCAAGCAGAAAGCCTCTCCTCTAATTAAAATGTCATACTTTTCATACTTAAACAGCTCAGAAATCGCTTGCTGGGACTTAAGCTGTTCAGCTGTTGCTAAACTGCCAGCAGCACAACATTAAATGAGTATTAGGCTTAGATGCATAGCCCTCCCTCGGTGAGACATTTGGGCTCCACTATGGGTTTGAAGACGCTTTTCTTGGTGGCAATGCTTGAGGTTCTGCAATAAAATGGATGGAACTGATCCAGAGCTATTTGTTTCCAGTATTTTAAAAGCCCAGAGCTCCTCCTGTCCCAATCGGTAGTGAATTCTCCAGGGTCTGCATTCGTTACACAAGCCTCTGGGGTTATTCTTGCCCCCTTTAATCTCCTAAGCACAGATAGTGCCACCAAAAAAAGGGGGAGGGTGTGCAGGGTTTATTTATGCTACTCTTGCACAGTTTGTTTCTGTAGTGCCTATGCATTAATCATGAGCGTTCCTTAACACTGAGTTGTGGGGCTGGAGGAGCTACTGCTGTGTTTTAGTGACAGACCAGATGGATTGGGCCCGGGGGAAGGGAGAATGTGACACCAACATTTAAGCCTCTATATAAAGAGCAGAGTTTTTGTCTTTTTCGCCTGTAAGCTGTTTGAGACAGGGATCCCCCTCATTTATATGTGTGGCGCCTGGCACAACAGGACTTTGAACGTGAGTGGAGCCTTTGGCTGCTACAATAACAATCGGAGTGACGTTGTTTGTATGGCCATGGGCACTGCGTGCCTGACGATCTGCTGCTGGCATTTATCTGAGAACTGTATCGTCTGATGCTTGATTGGAAGCAAGAAAGTGAGCCCGGCATCAGAGCCATCCCATCCATAGGATGGTTGGGGGCACCCACCCCGGGCTCTTTGCTTTTTGGGGCTCCACGGTGGCCACCCCAACCGTCCTATGGATGGAACCTGTGGGATGACCTGCGGCTGGGGGCCTGGTGTGGCGGCAGCAGGAGTTACCTCCTCTCTGTACTCACCTCGGTGGCTGGAGCTGGAGTGGCCGGGCAGTCCGCCCTGCCGCCCTCTCCCAATCCAAGAGGTGGCGGGGGGAAGGGATTGCCCCATGGGAGGGGATACCCACCTTGGGACAGCCCTGCCTGGCATCAGACATTTATGTGTAATTTAGGGCTGAAACTCCAAGTAACACTTCACACTGTGGGCCTGACTGTCCACTGTGAATCAAGTAAGTGCTGCTTAGTAACAAAGCATAAGTAAAACAAAGAGGACGGTTGGCCGAGCCCTCCTTGGAATAACAATAGCTAGCAGTTAGGGACATGGCCAGATGAAAAGGCTGTCATGATTGAGTTGAACCTGTTCATGTTCTAATCAGAGGAGAATCCAGAAATGAGCATTTCATGCTAACACTCCTCCCTTCCCCTCCCCCCCACATTGATTTAAATGCTGCTTTGCTGATTCCCACCATCTCAAGAACTGGTCCTAATGCTGCATTCAGTTGTCATATTTGCTGAGGGATAATCTACTTCCCAGCTGTTCTGCAAAATGGCGGCTTTGAGCGTAACCCTAAGGAAGGAAGGCGGACTGGCTGGATCACTGCTTGATGAAAATCAAAATCTTTCTAATTCACTTGGAGCTTTGGATGTCTCTTTCGCTTAACATTAGCCATACTGATTCAGCTGGGAGAAGCTAATGTATCTAGTATTTAATATCAGACAAAGTATTTAAACAGAGAAAAAAAATAATCTAATTGCCACGTAATTTCAGCCGTTCATTTCCAACCCCGCGCTGACAACAAAACAAACCTCAGTGCGTCTGCCGCAGAGCACTCTCCAGAAGGGCTTAATTAAATTTATAACCAAAATAACGGGGGTTTAAGAAGACACAAGGGAAATATACTCCTTTCATGGAGCATTACTGAGAACCAATATAGCAGAACCAATATTCAGGAGAAAATTGCCTATTTGTGGCTCAATTCCTATAGAAATTAAAACGAGTTTTCACAATACCCCTGGAAAAGTGGATTCCAGCCCCCTTGTTGTGGCTGTATAACTTAGCAATTTGCTGTTCATAACTTGCATCCAAATTGCAAAATGTCTAGTGTCCCCAAATGACCCTCCAACCCCTACTTCTCCATGCTCCAATGGACTTTGTGTTGGTATATAGGCTATCAGGTTCTTCACTCTGCCCTGCCAAAGCATAGGTCCCAAGAACCAAGTCCGCCCAGGCTAGAGACATCTCAAGAGAGAAGCAGGAAAGACCAATTCCCAATGGCCTGTGGGGTGAATCCTCATTCTGAGGTCTCAGTTTGAGACCTCTAAGACGGATCTGATTTTCAGGAAGTGTTGAGCTCATGCCGTCTGAACATCAGGCCCCTTTAAGGTGTGTCACATTGGGTGCCCAAAATTAGGAGTCCCTTTGAAAAATGTGGGCTGGCGTTAATTCCTCTGTGTTCCTGCCCGTGTGACTGGCATTTGAACCCAGACCTTTCATCCTTAATAGCATGAGGCTCATATCAATGGGACTCCTAACTGGACCCCTTGACTTGAGCGGAGTTTGGATTGACCCTTACGTAGCACATGAACAGTTGCATTTGAAGTCAGTGTGCTCGAAGTTGGGCATATGCTAAACCAGGGCTTAATTGTGCAGGTGAAAGACTCGGTCGACTCCATTGTGTCTCTCTTTCCCGGGGGAGGGGGAGTGAATGTTGCTCTAGTACAAGGTGTTTTGCTCTCACTAGAACAGGGTGAAGCTCAGTGATGGTGCTTGGGTGGGAGTTGGCTGGACACTTTCCTCTTCCCAGGTTTGACCTTTATAGGTTGAGGCCTGTGGGTTGCTCTGAGTCTCATGGGAAAACAGGTTCCAAACAAGGTGAAAGGGAATAATGGCTGCTGAGATTGCTCTGGTTCAGTCCTTTCGTACGGCGTCTAATACGCTGGGCTCCTGCTTAGAAACTACAGCTCCTAGGTGCAACCGCAATACAAATAACTAGAAGATTGACCTGGCATTGCTCAGGTCCTTCACTCAAATAATTTTTATTTTTCTTCATTGCTCTGGGGTGGAGCCGGGGAATGAGGGGTTCAGTAGGCAGGCTGCCCCAGGGAGAGAGAACAACCCCAGACCTCTCACCACAGCAGCTAGAAACCAGGTGAGAAGTGCCTGTCCATGGCCGATGACTTGGGACCATGGAAGTGCCTGTCCAGGGTTGTAGCAGGCACAGCTGGGGGAGGGGTGCATGACAGACAAATAGACACACCACACAGACAGACTCTCTGAAATAGATAGTAGATAACTGTCCCTTGCTCAACACCTGTCCCCTGCTGGCCCAATGGGGTTATAGCTGTCCCAGTCCCCATCTCTGGCCCCCTGCTGCCCCCTGTGGTCATTCTACAGTATAACTCCCTCCTATCAGACCCCTCCTTTTCCATTTTATGAAATGCTATTGAATTCCAGGCACATCCCATTGTCCTGGCACAACTGAACCCAGACCTTGCTTTAAGTTAGGATAAGAGGAAGCTGCATAGGAAATCTGGTGGCCCTAGCACTTGCCCTTTAGGGCAAGCTCTCTCAAATCTGGTGGCCCTAGCACTTGCCCTTTAGGGCAAACTCTCTCAGATATAGAGTAGATAATAGTTATTATTAACCTGTGCTCGTGGTGGGGAACCAGCCAATGGCATGGCCATGTCAGGAGGTCAAACTTTTATTTACAGCTTCTTCAGATAACTCCAGCTAATTTGAGGTGGCAATTAATGTACCCACCCTTTCAGAATTAAACACAGCTCTTCCCTTCCAGGCCTTTTAATTCTTTTTGCATTTAGTGTATTCAGATAATGAAATCCACATCAAACCCTGGAGATATCAGCAGCCATGGATGAAAGTTTTGCATTAATCCTTTTATTACATTTCTAATTCTCTGCTGCATTGGATTTACCAGAGCTAGGAGCTGTAAGGCTAAGTCTAGACTGCAGTGCTTTTCCAGGATACTAGAGGTATCCCGGGAAAAGCAATGCCGCATCCAAGGAACATGTCCACTTTTTCGGAAAAAATTTCAAAAAAGCGGATGCGCTCTTTCGCCATCCCTGTAAACCTTGTTTTACGAGAAAAATGGATGTGTCGAAAGAGCACTTTTTTCTGAAATTTGGCACCGTGTAGATGCGCCAAATTTCAGAAAAGCCTCTTTCGACAGTAAAGCAGACAAAGATACGCAATTTGCGCACCACAAATTGCATTTCTTTTTCTGATTTATCTTTGCAGTGTAGACCTAGCCTCAGATTGCAGCCGGGACACTGCCAAGGCGAGGGCTGCACTAGAGAGTTCTCTGCTCTTCGTGAAAGACCCAATCCATGCCAGGAGCTTCCTGTTTCTTTGAGCCTGCGATTCTGGGCTCACATGTTGGCGCATTGGCTTTGCTGTGAGTACCAGGACTAAGGGGTGGGGCTGGATGAAATAATCAGCATCTCATTGATAAGATTAGAGTAGAAATTAGAGTAGATCCAGGTTTGGACTATAATGGGAAACGGGCTATTTGCAATGTTCTGATTCCAAACTTCCCCTCAATTCAGGTTCTGTGCTTTATGTTCCACCCCACCCCAGCTTTACTAAAGCTGGTGTCTCTCCCCAGTACCCCGGCCCTCGCTTGGGAGGAGTGTTCTGCTCCTCACGCACTGTGGGGTTTTTTTCATAGCGGTGAGATGACTCGAGTCAAGGCCATTTCTGTGCTGCCTGCTGGCTTGGATGCCAACAAGTGGCTTTGCTTTTAAGGTAGTTATTCGGATTGCTGCTTGTGAGGGTTAGTTTTACTAGCAGGAAGATGCAGGGGGGGGAAGAAGGGGGTTGTGCTGGCTACCAGCTGTCATCTGTATAACTCACTCCGGATGTGGAAGGAGAACGTTTTCAGTCGTCGGGCTCTCCCATCCATCTGCCGTGGTTAGGGACGGTCTGCTCCCCTTGGCCTTCACATCGTTAGTGCCGAACCTGACAATCAGCTCAGACAAAGCCTATCCTTTCATCTCACCGTCACACTCCCCTGCTGAGAAATCTGCAAGGCAACCCTAGTGTGGGGCTGCATTGCAGAGCGTGTCTGGCTGCACCTGGCAGGATGCAAATTGCCAGGCAGGTGGCACTGGATTCAAACAACAGCAATCCTGTCTGCTCCGAACTCCGGCAAATTGTGCCAATGAGACAAATAACTGCGGAAGGGAGGTACTAAACAGGAGAATCCTGGCCTTCCCTCTGGGGAGTTTTCTGCGCTCGCTGCCCCTTGGGCAGGAGAATAGTGCAAACCAACCGGACCCATAACTCCTCCCACTAAACTGAGAGCCTGAGCTTCACTGGGGCTCCTCCAGGCCCCGTTTCTGTTTGTCAGACTGTTGGCTTGTCTTATGTACTCCACCTGATAGCTGAGCAGAGGCCACTTAAGGCGTGATCCAAAGCCCATTGAAAGTGGTGGGAGCCCAATCCACTCCAATGAGCCTGGATCAGGCCCCTGAATCCCTTTACTGATAACAGTCCCTGGAACAAGCTACAATCTTTAGCAGCGTTAATGGTTTTTCAGGGGCTTGAGATTCAAACCCATGCCAAATACACAAGGACAGAAGAACGGCCTTCCTCGGTCAGACCAAACGTCCATCTATCCCAGTAGCCAGTCTTTCAGCAGGGGCCAGTGCCAGATGTTTAGGAGAGAACAGAACAGGTACTTATCAAATGATCCAACCCCTGCCGTCCACGCCCCCAGCCTTTGGGAGTCAAAGGCTTAGGGTCTGAGGCTAGGTCTACACTACAAAGATAGATCGGAAAAAGGCCCATAGTATAGGGTTGCATCCCTGACCATCCTGGCTACTAGGCATTGGTGCATCTGTCCTCCACGAACTTACCTCACTCCTGTTTGACCCCAGTTATACTTTTGACCTTTACAGCATCCCCTGGCAGTGAGTTCCACAGATAACAGTGCATTGTGGGAAGAAATTCTTCCTTCTCTTTGTTTTAAACCGACAGCTATTAATTTCACTGAATGGCCGCTAGGCCTTGTGTTGTGTGAAGGGGTAAATAAAATGTATTCAATTTCTTCACACCATTCATATGAACCAGATGGTAAGGGTGGTGAGTTATATGGGCCTGTGGTGCCCGGGGCACTAGGGAATGTTCCTGTCCCAAAGCCTGGCTCCAACAAAGTTCAGGGCTGGGGCAGAGACCCAGCCCTGCCTGCCACCCCTGCACGTTCCTCCCCGGTGCATCTTCCAGCTCTCTTGCCACCTCTGGGTGAACCCATCCACTGTCACCAGCACCTGCAGCACAGTGCAGCTAGGGCAGCTTCTGGCCACTTCTCCATGTGGCTGCCAGCTTGTCCCAAGGGAGGTGTGTCCATGTGCTGCCCCCCACCTGAGCGCCCCTGCAGCCAATAGGAAGCTGCATGGATGGAGCCTGTGGGCAGCAGTGCATGGAGACCCCCTGTCCCCCCCGCCCAGGAGCTGCTGCCAGAGGGGGGTGCCTCAGGTAAGTGCTGCATCCCCACCCCTCCCACACCCCACCCTCTCCCAGAGACTGCACCTCCACCCCCTCCATTCCCCTCACCCCCACACCTCCTCCAGCTCCCAAATTCCCTCCCAGAGCCAGCACCCCCTCACTTCTTCCTTCACCCAGCACCAGTGTTTTCTGTAAGCTGAGCGCTTGGGCAGCCACCCAGGAAAGATTCAAATGCCAGCCAGCTGATTAGCAGAGCGCCCACAGCCGGTAGCATGTGTTTCTCTTAGTGGTGCACATGCCTCAGTGGACATAACAAAATTTATTCCACACATGGATGGAAAAAGTAGAGTGAACATCCCCAGCACCCAGATTCCATCCCAGAGCCTGCACCCCCAGACTTCCTCCCACGCCCATGTTCCCTCCCAGAGCCTGATCCCTCATCCCTTCTGCATCCAAACTCCCTCCCAGAGCTTGCACGCCCTCCTACACCTCAATCCCCTGCCTCGGCCGAGTGCCAGCATCCAGCACCCAAACTCCATCCTAAAGCCTGAATTCTAGACCCCTTCCTACACCTAAATGCTCTCCCAGAGCCTGAGGCAGGTTGCGGGGGAGGGTGCAGGTTCTGGGCACCATCAAAATTTCTGCAAAGCTGCTGCCCCCACCAGCTGGGTCCTTAGAGCCAGGGCAGAAGAGATGAGGGCAGAGCAAAGAAGGGAGCAGATGAAGGTGTAAGATCAGTGACCGAAAGGAGGATGGGATGGGGAGAGGAGAATGGGGAAGGAGAAGAGGGTTGAATGGGCACCCTGTTATTAGTGAAGACCTTTTCACTCAAGTGCCTCTAGCCTACAGGTTGAATGAACCCCCTATGGCTACATCTACACTGCCTCTTTTGCCGGCAGAGAGTATGCTAATGAAGCGCTCATTAGCAACTTCTCGTGCTTCATTTGCATCATCTCTGCCCAAGGCTTTTTTGCACAAGAGGTTTTTGCGCAAAAACTAGCAATGTAGACGGGTCCGTTTTGTGCAAAAAACCCCTTTTGCGCAAGATCGATATACCGCCTTTTTTGAGGCATAAGGATCTTGTGCAAAAGGTTTTTTTTGCGCAAAACGGATCCGTCTACACTGCTAGTTTTTGCGCAAAAACCTCTTGCGCAAAATGCATCGGAAGAGATTATGCAAATAAAGCATGAGAAGTTGCTAATGAGCGCTTCATTTGCATTGACTCGTCCGCAAAAAAAGAGGTAGTGTAGACGTAGCCTATGTGAGCCAGTCCTGGAGTGGAACTGAACCTATCTGAGCCTTATGCTAAACGGCTCCCAGGCGGCTAGCAGCTTTCTAGGTACTGTCTGTGGGAAGGTTCAGTAGGAACGCAGGCTGCTTGTATTTCTTTGGGGAACTGAGTTTCCTAATTGGAACTGTCGCCGCAGACAAATAACAGCCACCCTCAGCCTGTGCAGAGACAGCTGTTGTGCTGACATCTTGCAGCCTTAATTATCTTGGGCCTAGAAGATAATGTTACATGAAAATGTAACTGCTAGATTAGGCGAGTCCCTTAACAAGTGTAGCGCAGGACTGCTGGGACACGGAGGAACCTGAATGAAAAAAGATGAACCCTTCTATCATTTGCAGTATGATTAACTCCGCCTGACAGGAAACCCGTTAAAAATTAGAACCGGCCATCAAACCCACAGAATAACCGTATCAACTCTTGAAGGATGAAGTATGAAGCACCCTACAATAGAACCACTGACTGCCAAATGGCTAGTTTGTAGCCTCTCCAGATCTACAGTTGTTTGTTCTCATCTCTTCCCAGAAGAGAGAAATGGCTGATGAAATCCCAGAAAAGGATTTCTCCAAGCTCTTCATTTCTTTGTTTCTTTGTTTGAGCTGCTTGTTTCATTGTCTGAGTTTATCCTCTCTCCTTCCTCGCTTTGTGCTGGTAAAGGCTGCACCCCCATGGGTATCGCAGAAACTAGATTGGAATCCGTCCAATAGAGTCTGCTTTGAAATTGGGCCTAGTAGGGTATTAGTGGCCTTTGACAGTCGCAGATAATGAACAACAGAATTTGTCTAAGGCGTTCAATTTGAATCTGGATTAGGGTTAGAATGGAGTTTTGGTTCAAGAGCTGACAAGGCCCAAATCTTGCAAACTGCGGCTGATTTTGTCTGAACTCTACATTTCTAGGCTTCACGTGCTCCAGGAGGTAGAACATGCTCCTCTGAGGGCATCTTCAGGCAGCCACTGTGTTGAGCAAAGTAGGAGCAGCTTTCAGTCAGGGACCTAATTATTCCCATGGAGTGCACCGTCCTGAACAGTCACTGGAGTCAGACTAGCACGGCTGCTCCATCCTGGAGTCTGTATATGCTGGGGAGGCACCAGGCTTCAGCTGGCCTGTCCCACATGTGAATCTAGCTTGTTTATCCGGAGGAACGTGGAAAGCTGCTGGGTAGAACTGTGGTGCTCCCCAGTTTTGATTTAATTTTGCAGCTCCTCTAGAGCTGAAAGTGCTCCACAAAACCACTTTGAGAAACACATTAACTGGCTGCTCCGGTTTGTTTATTTACTGGCACCCCGGCCACGGCGCCTCGGGGCTCCCATTGGCTCCATTTCGCTCTTTGTAGCCAAGTGGAGCAGCGGGAAGCTGTGGCCCAGCCCACGCCAATGGGTGCCGCAAGGCTCGGTGGCCACGGTGCCAGTAAATAAACAAACCAGGACGGCCAGTTAATGTGTTTCTCAAAGTGGTTTTGCAGAGCACTTTCAGAAACTCTGCTCTAGAGGAGCCGCAGCTTCTCTCTTTGGCTTTGACTGTGTGGCTTGCGGGAGCTATTGAACGCTTTAGAGGCCGGGCAGAAGGAGACCGCTTTCTGCAATAGCCTCCTCTGGGGTATTTGATCTTTACCGCTGCAAAAAATAAAAATAAAAATAAAAAAAATAGTACCAATGAGGGAGAAGATTGCTGCAGGGGAGTGTTGGAGCTGCCAGCCATGCCTGTTTGCTGCAGCCCTCAGCTGGGTGTCCAAAGGAGAGCGGCTCCTTTAAGGGGAACTGGGGCCAGCCCCTCCTGTGCCTTCGCAACAGCTGCCCACTCTGAAGGAGAGAGTAATGGGGGTCAGGTGTTAATATGGCGAGCACCTGGGCCTCGTAATGAGAAAGGCTGAGGGGGGATCACTCAGGCCTGTGAACCACAGAGAGCAGCTTAGGTTTATGGAGGAGGCCCTGAGCGAGGGAGGTCCCTGGAAGAGGCTGCTGGGGAGGGAACACAGAGTGGGAAAGGACTCTGCAGAGACAAGACCCTGAGGGGAAATGTGCAGTTAAAAGAAGCACAGAAGAGCCCTGTGAGCCTGCTGGGACAGGGGTGATGTGCTGGGAATGTCAGTAAACCACAGGCTAGGAGAGGACTCTGGACGTGGCAGCCTGGGAGTCTGCTCTTTCTAACAGAGCTAGAAGGACTCGAGAGGAGCCCAGACGGGGCAAGAGCTGAGCCTGGGACATGGGCTGGAGATTATCCTGGGGAGGGGAAATAACATGACGTGTTGAGACATTGTGTTTGCGATTCCATTGGATGTTTGTTGCCCTGGAAGGAGGCTGGGCGTGCCGCATGACCGGGCCGGAGGGCTGAGTCACTCGGGAGACTGCTGCAGGAGCAGGTTGACTGACCCACGCGGTTCCCCGCGTGGGAGGCGTCGCTGCAGTGCTGTGTCCTGAGCCGAGGGAGCGTTTTGGGGGGTGAGTGTGCCCTGGGACGCTGGGCCATCACTGTTATTCACAACACGGGCTGGGTTGTGTGTCACTGGATAATCGTTCTGCTGGCACATGGTGCCACCGTGCCACAGCTCCTCTGTGTCTCCATGGCACCCACAGAGCAGTGAAGAAGAGCGAAAATACTAGGTCCTCCATGGGAGCTGACTAGAGGCCATAAAGCGGGCTCTCTGCTGAGGCTGCTGGACACAGAAGGACCCTGTGCTTCTTCCTGGCTCTCGGCTGCCTGCCTGAGGAGCACATTGCATGGTGACTAGTGTCCTCGTGCAGGGTCATAGTAACAGGGCAGCAGGGCCTGGGGAGGAGCCCGGTTGGCAGATTCTGGGAATCACTGGCCCCTGCTGAACGGTGTTAAGGTGACTGTGTCTAATGAGGGGATCCGAATAGAAGCCCAGCTCCACCGGCGTGCCTGGGCCCGAGAGAGGGCTAGGAGAATGCTCTCTGGTAACTACAGTCGAGGTGGCTGTGGGGGGCAGTGAGATAGTAGGTGGGGGACTCTGGGCATCCTTTGGCTGACTGGAGGCCTTGCTCACGAGCAGACAGAGGCTAGGGAGCTCATGCCCCGTGTTGGGAATGGGACAGGTGCCTTCTGTTGTCACTCCATGGCTCCTTTTTTTAAATGTAGGATAATAAACCAAGCCCTGAGGCCAAGGCTAGGAACTGGTTTGGGCCTGGCTCGGTAGCTTTCCATAGGCTGGTGATGGAGCCCACCCGCTGCCCAGTTCACCTAAGCTCTTCCCACACTCGCCTACCGTGACCCCCGGAAACCTGCTTTCACCCCCGGCTCACTGGCCCAGCCACGGAGGTGGGTTAACACCCTGGCTCTGCTTTAACGTGGACAGCAACTCACCCACTTGGCACTGTTGTGTGGCTAGTTCTCTAGTGCCCGTCCCAGAAGTTCCCCTGAAGGGACTGACAGGTTCTCCTGCAATTGGCACACTGACTGGGAACTATCCCAGAGCATGAAAGACCATGGGATGTGAACACAGTAACGCAGACAGGGCTTTGCTTATACGCATGCTAAGCTACCCTTGGTGTTCACCCGGCTGCCAGTCATCTGGGCTACAGTGAAGACCTGGCCTGGCCAGGACTCGTTACTCCTGGGAGGACCTGCTGTCCGTAGCACAGAGCCTAACCACACGAGCGTCCCCTCCTAGGCCTCCACTTCTACCAGTCAAGTCTCCTGGTCTGTTCTGTCCGTGGCTTTTCTCGGCAGACTCCTTCGTAAGTGCCAATAAGCAGCTGTTTTCTCAGGAAAGCAGCCCCTTGTTCTGTGTGTAGGTAGATTCAGATACGGGAAACTCCCTCCGCCCATCCCCCAGTGCCGCAGGGAATTCCCCGGACTTGCTGCCTCTCCCTCACTAACCTCAAGCTGCGTAATTAGCAAAGCTCCAGTATCAAACTCGGATCACTTCCACGTTGCTTGCCCCTGCGGCTCCCTCCAGGGAGAGCACAGGAATGTGAGTCTGGCTGCTACCTGGTGTTACGCAGAAAGGAAGCATCTCTCTCTGCCTGTCCAGCTGTGCTGAGGACACGGTCCTTTGTGCTTGGGGATACTGAATGTTAGCTGAACGGTGAAAGGAGGCCATGTAATTTAAATGCAAACCAATTAAATTCCTTGCTATTAGCTGGCTCTTGTTTCTGGGAGATCAAGGGCAAACACATTTCCTGTGGATTATTTGCTGCTCAATACAAGGTGGATAAGTCGCTGCATGGGGAGAAGGGATGGCGGGGGCTCTTTGATGCACTCTTTCATTTTGGTGGCTGTGGTTTATCCAGGATTACACGCCACTCTGCTGTGCTGACACTGGGCACAAGATCTGTGTGCTGCAGGTGGGGGTGGGCAGCAGGCAAACCTGGAGAGGGATAGCTCAGTGGTTTGAGCATTGGCCTGCTAAACGCAGGGTTGTGAGTTCAATCCTTGAAGGGGCCATTCAGGAGCCTGGGGCAAATCTGGCAGGGATGGTACTTGGCCTTGCTGTGAGGGCAGGGGACTGGACAGAACAGGAGTCAGAGGATTTGTTATAGCCCCTCCCAGTGCCCATGGTGCATTCTGCCCCACTGAGAGGCATATGCATTGGCCACTGCCAGACTTGTCCTAAGCAAGTGTTGAGGCAAGGCATGTGCCCAGGCCAGCTTGGGGTGGCTTAGGGCCGGCTGCCTGATTATGACAGCAGGAACAGGGAAGAGGCAGCCCTTGTCTGCCACAGAGTGATGGTGAGCTCTTGTTAATAGGCCAGGCACTGACTGGTCTGGGAGTCAGAAGAGCTGGGTTCAAGTCTCACATCAACCCCCTCTCTCCTATATAATCTTGGGCATGTTGTTGGCCATTGCATTGCCACTGTTTCTCCCACCCACCCCCTCTGGTGCATTTAGACTGTAAGCTCTTTGGGGCAGGGATCGTCTTGCACTATGTGTTTGCACCGTGCTCAGCCCGGCAAGGCCCTGATCTCTCTCTGGGCCCCTGTGCGTTGCGATGCCTATAAACAGTCACGCTGCCAAATCTTCCAAGAGACCTGGTACCTCTGCTAAAGAGAAGGGAAGGGGGGGTGAGGAGCTGCCTTCTGTTCTGAGGAGCTGAGGGAAGGATGAAGGCTGCCAAAGGGGTTGTATTTCCTGCTTTCTCACAGCCCTGCCAAGAGCAGCTTGCCTCGGCAGGAGGAGCTGCTTATGAAGAATGCTGCTTTCCCCTGCACTCTGTTCGGTTGCACGCCACCAGAGAAGGGGCTTGTTCTATTATTGTCTTTGCCAGTGCTGCTGGGGGAATAGTACCTGGCCATTTCCCCAGGGTGTGACCTGAATTCTAAGAGGGCGATGAGAGATTTGGTGTCATGTGAAAGAGGGACGCGGGACGCTCGTCCAGGCCACATTTGTGGCTTCTATTACATGCCAAGGCCCTTTCTTGAATGTTTCCGAAGCTCCCAGAATATGTCGCTATTCCAAGCAGCAATCCTGCAGGGCGTTTTTTTTTTTTTTTTTTTTTTTTTTAAATGTGCTTGGTAGTCTTTAAAAACCTTTCCAGACTTATTTCCGACCCACCAGAAATGCATACCTTTCTCCCCCGCCCAATAGAAATGGCCCAGCAGCTCCGCAAAGGAAGGCCAGTGTGAGATATGTATTGATTTGAACCACTTCTTACCATGAGAAAGTATGAGACATATATAGATAGATAGATATCTATTTTAATGCCAGCTCACGAACAGCCAGCAGGGAATGCTAGAGTAGTAGGCAGAAAAAATAAAAAGAAAGATTTGATGGGATCAAATAGTTTATTTTCTCCTTTGTATTGCTACATAGTTGACGAAATAAAATGTAATTGGACAATAAAGTACTGTGTTTTCCACCAACATGATTATTATACCTGGTCTCTAGACGAATCTATCAGCACAACAACAACATCATTTATTTGAAGGAATCAAGAAAGTAATAAAAACAAAGATTCTTTCTGCATTCAACAGCCTTTAAATAGCACTCAGAACTGAGAAGCCGTCTGACAGCTTCCTTCTGTGATGGGTGTTTTATGTCCGAGAATTGCACCAGGATTATTTACTCTGCAACTCTTGATTTAATGAACGAAGATGGGTAGCTCAGACCACCCAAGCCTCTTGCAAGCTGTCCTAGGGAGAGAGAGCAATTGGGGTAGTTCAGAATCAATTTCCATTCCAACCTTGTGATTTTCCTCTGGCTTATAACGTTCACAAACCAAATCGCTTGGGGTGTGTGTGTGTGTGTGTGTGTGTGTGTGAAACGCCCCCTGTGGTAAAGTAGCTGCATCCAGTTCGGATCTGTTTTGGGGGTTGTGTAAAGAGGAGTAACCTGAAAAAGAGCCCCTCTGTGGTTTTGTGCTTGCCAAACTCAAAACTACAGTTGGTTGGGGACTTCAAAATGTTTTTTGTTGGAAAATGACAATGCTCCCTAATCAAATTTATTTTCATATCCATTTCAACTGTAAGGCTGCTCGGGGTCAAACAGAATTTCTGATCAAAGCCAGAGAGAAGGAGAAACCTGGGTTGTATGAGCGAACAGGTTCAGCTCTTTGCTTGACCTGAGTCAGAGACATTTGAATATGGAGCCTCTCATCCCACTGGAGTGTGCCCTAACCACTAAGCTCTTCTGCTCAAATCCAATTGTCTGCTGCCAGCACTTTGTAGAGTTATCAGCCTCTGCCAATCACTGTCAGTCAAATTTGGTAGCATTTAACACCCACTCTGCTCCTGTGTCAATGCCTGCACAAGGTTGTGCCCTGATCACAATCTGTTTTAATTCACCTTTAGCTATTTAAGCCCTCCTGTGTTGGGATGTGGGGAACAACCTCTTTAGTCTCTGTTGCTTTCTGTCTGTGTCCATTTGTTAGAATCCCGGCCAGCATGGAAAATCTTTTTTCTCTTTTTCTCTTTTTTTTTTTTCCTCTTTCTTTTCTTTTTTTCTCTTTATGTATTTAGTCTCTAAGCCTGCCCTTTTATTGGTGTTGGTTACGTGGTGTTAAAGGTCCAGCGTATTCATGCAGTTATGTGCTTGCTGAAACCATACCATATAGCAGCCTCTGGTCTTACTCTAGTATTGTGATTTGAGCAGCTGCCTGCTTACTATTTCCACTGCTGACTGGGAGTGTGTCCTCTCACTGTCCATTTGAGAAAGCCAGATGGAACTAGCCAAGACACTGCGGAAGGGGATCTAAAGTGACGTATGCAGAAGAATCTGGCTATTTTTAAGGCCACTGGGTTCCCTATAGCTATCTCCCCCTCTAACCCTGCTCTAGTGACCATCTGTGTTAGCTGCTGCCTGAAGCCATTCAGATGGCTGCTGTAACTCTCTGCTGTATTTCCAGATGGGTTTCCAAACCTACCAAGGTATTTTGAACTCCCTTGTTATTTAATCAAAGGGTGCTGACATTATCTGCACCTGTCAACATATCCGTAACACACACAGCTCTCTGAGATGGCAGCTGGAACAGCGTGAAGCAGTCGCAGTAATTGCTATTAGCACATCCACTCTTCTGTGTGGTAGAGGCTTCGCTCCAAGTTCTGACACGTTTACCTGCTAACAACAGCACCGTGGCATATGAGAAATATTTCATGATCCAAAATAAACACGGCACTGAGTAAATCTAGTGGCAGGGCAAAGAAATGGTCTAACCCAATGTCACATTCTCACAAAACGGAGGCTGTCATTAATATTGATTTGTTCAATACCCACAGCAGGCTCAGTGGTATCCAAGACGAAACTCACAGAGTCCTTCCTTTGAATTTATGATCTAGCCGAGAGAGACACTGACAACTAGATTCATCATTTCTGGAGCTGGCTGCAACTTTTCCCAGTGAAAAGTTAGTTTGCCCTGGAAATGTGGCTTTATCCAAAAACAAAAAAACCACAACACCTCTCCCTTGCAAAGTGTCAATGATATTTTCCAGGCATGGCATTTTGTGATGACGTCTCATTTAGCACCAAAACGCTGAAATATTTTTGTCACTTTTGAAAATTTTCAGTATTTTGACATTTCCCCCTGATTTGGCATTATAGCACATTTTTAAGTATTGGATATAGGCTATTGGCCCTTTTTGCACAGGGACTATAGGATCATCCTAAACTTTTTCTACCAGGATTACTCCAGTGACAGCAATATGATTATTCTGGGATACTGGTGGGAGGAGGCAGATCAGAAACAGGGAGCTGTAGCCATGGCTGTCTTGCCTTGATCTGCCCCCTGTGTGGACAAGGCTTTGTGAGAGCTGCAGCAGGGAACTGCTTTGAACAGGGCTGTTTGTCATATAAAATTGTGGGTACGTTTGACTCACATTTGCTGGTGTCACAGAAGGAGTAAAGCTGGGGAGATTTGAATGGGAGTACAATTTTCCTCTAAATGGCGTTGGAGCGAGATTTGGAAAGTCAGCTGTATGCCTTCCTCATTACATTTCTCATCTGGGTAGTCTCATTCTTTCTCCCCAGCTCTGGGCATTGCTTATACAAAGGCTCTTTCCCCTAACTCAGGGCCATCAGCAGCCAAAACACAATTTATAATTCTCCTGCAGCTTGGCCATTTATCACTTCCCTCCTGATTTGCCGACACAGGCAGCAGATTCAGAAATAGTGTTAAAAGGATAAGAACTGGACAGTCAGAAAGTCTCTCTTTCCATTCGGTGGAAAACATCCCATCAGATCTCACTCCCCCAGGAAAGCATTTGCCCTCCTTGTTGGTTTTTATTTGCATTGCAGTAGAACCCAAAGGACTCGAGACTGGCGTTCCATTGTGCTAGGCGCTGTACACCAGCACAGTGAGTGGCACAGTCCATACCCTAAGGAGCTTACAGTCTAAATAGACATGAGAGACAAAGGTGGGAGAAAGAAGGGGCTGCTCTTGTCTCCCTGGCCTGAGCACCAAGCCAGCGTTTGGCTCCTTTCTGAGTTGTTTGCTGTTAGGAGGAGAAATTGACGTTTATTTGGTATTAACATAGGGGAAATAGCAGGCAGTTTCCTAGTCCTGAAAGCCGCGTGCCTGCGTCTTCAGTGAGTTCTGATCCCAAGAAGCTCTGAATCCATCCAGTGTCATACTTGCCATTGCATCTCTGGCTTTCTGCTTCCAACACCCACCCATCCATCCCCTCTTGCAATCAGGAAAATGCCTGTTAATCTGCCAGGAATTGTTTTTGGCCGGGCAGCCCGTTGCCTCTGATCATTGCTTCCAGCTACCTCGCTACAAGGGGATTAATTGCTCTCTCCGTTTAGCTCATCAGATAGGTGCTTCTCACTGCCATTGGCTTTAAACAGATTGGTGATTGTCTTTGGGTCAAAGACTCACTGACTGGCAGCCCTTAACAACTTAACAGCATAGCATTATCCCCTTTCTATGGCTGGGGATCAGCTGCCCAGCAAGCTGAAGTGACTTGACCAAGGTCATGCAAGCAGTTTGTGGCAGAGCAGGGAATTGAATCTGGATCATTTAAGTCCCAGCCCCATGCTTTAACCACAAGATCATCTTTTTTTTTGAGTCATGTGTGAGGTGAGCCCTTATGTCTGAACACACTTCAACTCTGGGGATGTTTGGATCCAGAGCCAATCCTTGCACTTGGCCCTTGATCCCTGAGGGTGCGTCTACACTGCACCCTTACCTCAAAATAAGCTGTGCAATTTGCACTATGCAGAATGCATAGCTTATTTTGAGGTAATTTTGAAATTGAAATTGGACGCTGTCTACACAGCACCAAATTTTGAAATAAGGCGCTATTCCGAAATGTCCCGTAATCCTCGTGGAATGAGAGTTACAGGGATGCCAGACTAGCACTCCCGTTATTTCAAAATCTATTTCGAAGTAATGAGCCGCTTTAAAGACACAGAATAGCTATTTCGGGATACTTCCGGTATCGTGACATAGCTCCGCAGTGTAAACGTCGCCTGGGACTGACTGAATCAAACCACTTGATTTTGATTGCCTCCAGACTTCGTGGAGGCAGGCCTGATTCCCCTGCAACCGGCACACTCACTGCCCACCCTAGGTATATAGCACCACACAATGACCATTCCCATAGCCGTACAGCCAGTGCTAGCTGCACTGCAGAGCTTTGCAGGAGAGGGGCTGGGACCTTGGTGGGAGGCAGTGATGGTAGGGAGAAACTTCTCCAAATACTGAGCTTTGCAGGGATTGGTGGCTCAGATAAGTGCCCAGCCCTCATGTCTTCTTTCCACCAGGTCTCCTCTCTTGGGCTTGCTGCCCTTGGAAATTTCCTTGCTGCTTTCTTGCCAGCTGAATGGAAGGGGCACTGGGGGCTCCTTCCAGATCAGTAGGGTCAATCTTTGATCCATCCCACCCTTTTCCTCCTGGGCCAGCAGCTCTCTGAGATGAGGCATGGCTGGGAGCTGCCAGTTCTGCATGATCACAGCACTGGCTTTCAAACTGTGGGGTGCACTCCCGTGGTCTTAAGATATGTGTGGGATGGGGGGCAAAAGAGCTGACGGCAAAATACCCTCTGTGAAAAGGGGTGCTGGAATTTCACCCCCTTGGCCCCTTAGTCCAGTCCTGGGACACCCACTGCAACTTCTCAGTGCACCTTAGATTTGATCTGTCCCAGCCTGGTGACTCTAGCCCTGCAGTACTCCCCCTGCTGTTTCAGTCCTGCATCCCCCGCACCCCATCCAGCAATGCCAGTTCAGTTCCATTCTCAGCTGCAAAACCCTCTGCTATATCACTACTGGAGTATAGCATAACCCCCCAATGTATCTGCCACTTTCTCTGCTATTCTGGCCCTAGGAATCCACACACAGCTCTGCCTACACACCTTATTTCTGTTTCTCAACACCCTCAATGGGTCCAGCTCTAAGTCCCATTTTCCAAGTGACTTTCAGTGAGACTTGTGCTCCTAGGTACCACAATCGCTTTTGAAATTGGGACTTAGACGCTGAAGTCTTTTGAAACTTTCACCCACACTCCAGTGACTCACTGGAGTGTGGGTAAAAAGCTTATTGCTGATCCAAACTGTCACAATTTTGTTTTCTGTCCCGGCCATCTCCAGATCCTTGGGACACGTTTAATCAAATAAGTCAGTCTTCAAAGTTGTGTGTGTGTGTTTGAGAGTGACTATGCACAGTACATCAACCCAGCCAGCTTGGGAGAAAGCAGCTTTCAACCCTGTAGGTGATGCTGCAGCTCTTGTACATTTTGCTTGAAGTTTTCTACAGTGATTGCTTTTCAGAACTGGATTGTCAGATTTGTAACCTTTTTGTCTCCTTTCTTGTTGATGTGTTTCTGAGGTTTACTTCTGTCAGCGGTGGGAACTCCTCCAGGAAGCACTCACGCTGTGTGGCAGCTGTCCTGTGACTTGCTCGCTTGCCATCATAAGGTGCACCTGCACAGCGCCCTAAACTTGAAATAAGATGCGCAATTTGACCTACACAAATTGTGCATCTTATTTCAAAACTCTTTCAAAATAGCTTATGTTGAAATTTGGTACATCTACACGGCACCAAATTTTGAAATAATATACTATTTTGAGACCTCCTTTAAACCTTGTGGAGTGAAGTTTACTCCGGGGTGGTGAAATAGCATGCCCGTTATTTCAAAATGTTTATTCGAAATAACGGGCATCTTGTGTAGATGCGAGGTAGCTATTTCGGGATATCTCTGCGCAGTGTAGACATACCCATAGGGATTAAAGAAATTAAATTTAAAACAAACTAAACTAAAATCTCCTTGTGTTTAGAGCAAGCCTATCGGCATATGTTGAGTTGGAAGAAAGACTTCTTTGTAGTTGAAATAACTTATTTTCTCCCCCTGCTCCCTTAGGCACAGAGATTCAAGATGCCTTTGGCAGATCTGAAATGAAAGCCGCAGGGTTTTATATTCTAATGCAAGGGGGGGCGTTAGGTGCTGTATTTTCCTTTTCTTTTTTTTTCTTGCCAGGAGAGAGTTTGGGATTCACCCTGTATCTGTTGGCAGCCGAACACATGCCGGGTTCCTTTCACAGACCATTCAATGACTGATGTAATTAATCCGTAGCTTTTCAGTGCAAGGATTTAAGGGGTGAACAGGTGGCTTGTTTGATTGGGCTGGTGCTAGGGACTGTGACTGAAAGAAGGAATTCTCTCAGCAATTTCAGGGCTCGAGCATTTGTTTGGGGAATGGAAATTTAACCTGACGTGCCACGTGCTGCCGAGCAGCATTTCGAATGCAGAGGAAATAAGCCCTAGCTGAGAAGTCATCCGTGCTGGGCTAGAGCAGTGTGATTGGTGTGTGGCGCTAGCAGAATTAGAGAGTACAGACAGAAGCCTGTGCAGCCTACTGAGTTAATGCATCAGCCTTTTTTTCCAGCCTGAGACGTGGATCTAAGTACCAAAGCGCGTGTGTGTTGGTCTCCACTCAATGCCTGCTGTTGTCTCACGTCCACACTCCACAAATGCATGTGCTTAAATTTTCACCCGTTCTTTCCCACCTCTCACTCCCTCATTGATTTCAATGGGGATTACAGCTAAATGCATGCAGGAATGTTGGAAGGGTTGGAGCCTTAGATCAGAAGCAGGGGTCCATAGCTTTGTACAGCCCCTAGCACAATGGGAGGCCCAGTCCTGGCCGGGGAAAATAACCACCAATCACAGAGCCGCTACCTTTCCAAATCAAGCCACACAGCTAAGAAGCTCTGCTTGGATGAAGCCCTGGGACCAGAACACGAGGAAGTGGTGTGGGTCAGAGCTGAGATGAGCTGTGGGTGGGGGGGGGGCAGGCTTGGGGTGGGGATTGTTGGCGGGGGGGGCGTGTAACAGAGAGAGGAAATCACGGTTGTGATACTGGGATAGCAGGGGAAATGGGGACAGCAGAGGCGGGATGGTATGTGTGGGAGCCAGAGACTGTGACAGCAGGATGGGAGGAGGCTGCAGGTCACGCAGTGAGGAGCATCTAAAGCCCGGAAAGGGAACCTTGTCTGTGCCGAACCCGGACTGTACAGCCATTGCCCGTGCCATGCCTGGGGGCCCAGCATTTGCCACCGTGTTTAGTGCTCTGTCTCTCCCTTTCATATGAAATTGCCTATTGTTTCTAAAAGTAATTCTTCCTGGTATTTGTATAATGAACCAAAGCCACTTATATCCTGGAGTGCAAATATGAGCTCGATTGCCACTGAATTTAATGGAAGAAAATGTCAAATCCTAGATGGGTATCAAAGGACATTTGCTTTTCCTTCCACTAGGCTTTTTTTTAGCTAGCTTAATATTATTTTATTCTTCCATCAGCAGCTCATTTCCCTTCCTCTGGCTCAGAGCGCAGCATCAAACCTTTTCCTTCTGTGATGCGTTATGGGCCAAATTCGGATTCCTCCCTTCTTTTAGGGGGGAAAAATGTTGTGTTTGTTGGCACAGATAAGATGGGAAATACCCTGCATATTTATGCCACCAAGATGCCCACAAGATTCTGGTTGCAGAACAGATTGGAGAGGAAGATATTCTGGTTGAGAGATTGGATTCAGTCGCCCTGGCTTGAATTTCTTGTCTCTGCCCAGCTTACTAAGGTTGGGCAAGTCCTGCCCTAGCTGGGAATGCCTGCTGTATGCAGTGCTCCTGGAGAGGCAGACGACAGCTGATTGAGCTGGCGTGATGCCAGACCCAGACACCCCCTGTTTTACTGGTACTTTCCAGAAAGGGGTCGCTTTGGAAAAGCAGGCTGTTTGTGTCGGCCTAGCTGGTGCAGAAGGGATGGGGACACAGGGGGAAAGGGAAAGAGAGGCTTTGTTGGCACTCATGCATCTCCACCCTGCCTGGAATGGGGTAAATCCCCAGTGTAGAACTGGCACGATGCTCCGAGAAAGTGTTTCCAGGCAGCGATCTCAGGGGAGAGCAGGCTCTTCCGGGCGCCTACGCTCTGGATGAGGTCTGCAATGCTGCTGAATTTCTGAGTTCTTCTCTCAAAGCAACCCCCAGATCTCTCACGTAGAGACCACTCAGCCAGCCTTGTGTATTACAATTTCATTGCTGCTCTGAGTCGCCTGCAGACAGGCACAAGCCACTGGGTTTTCTTAAGAGCACGGCCATCGAAGGGGCAGTGGGGTTAGAACAAAGCCCCAAGAGCAGAACAGGTTCAGTTTCAATCCTCCTCTTTGTGCTTCCCAAAGGGAAGGGTTTGCTATTAGCAACAGCCCCCAACACCTATTGTACCTTTTCCTCTCTTGCTGCCGATGTAAAATAGTCACAATGAGCTTAACACGCTGAGTGGCGTAGTAGGAAACAAATTGTGAGGCAGCTCCAAATCCATACAATTACACTACTGTCCAATGAGTACTGGAAGAAAGGACCAACGTGCATGTGGGAAGAGCTGCTTAGCAGTTTGTATCCCACCACTTGTTTAGTGGTTTCTGTCAATGAGGAGATGGTGAACAAAGCGGCTAAGGCCAGGTGTGCACATGCTGATACAGCTGGGCCAATGCAGCACATCTGGGGAAGAGGCTGCATATTGAAATATGGAGATATACCTATCTCATGGAGCTGGAGGGGACCTTGAGAGGTCATCAAGTCCAGTCCCCTGCCCCCACAGCAGGACCAAGTACCACCCCTGACAGATTTGCCCCAGATCCCTAAACGGCCCCCCTCAAGGATTGAACTAACAACCCTCAGTTTAGTAGTCCAATGCTCAAACCACTGAGCTATCCCTCCCACTGAAGGGAGCGAGGTCTTCTGGGGGGCTCCAAAATCACCTCTGTGACCAGCAGACGCGGCGCTGTCAGGAGACGCTCTCTGGCCAACCGTGCTGCGCGTACGAGTGCTTGTGATGGTGTCATTTATATCGCACAGAGGTGGAATATTCACACGCATAAGCGACATAAATGTTGCCAACCTGGGCTGCATTGCAGACAGCCTGAGACTCCTTTGCATGGGCCACGAGCAAGATGCAAACCTAGGACTGCCCTCACAGACCTCTCCTACTTGAGCTAATGGAGTAACGCTGGTAGCAGTAAGAGGCTGTTATCCTCTACTGCAGGGCTGGGGAACCTTTTTTGGGTCGGGGGCCACTGACCCACAGAAAAATCAGTCAGGGTCTGCACACAAGTAAAAAACCCTCATTGTGGCCCCGGACTGAGAAATAGAAAGACACTCCCTGCATTTCCCTCACACAACAGAGCCTAGGGGGCCCAGGCTAGTGGATTTTGTGTGCTCCAGCCCCACAGGGGACAGCAGGGGGGCTGGAGCACCAGCACAGGCTCCCCAATGTTGGGGGGCCCTGAGCCTCAGGGGCCGGACCCAGGCAAGCTGAGGGCTGCATCTGGCCCCCGGGCCGGAGGTTCCCCACCCCTGCTCTACTGGATGGTCTGTTAGATGATCACCTAAAAAGCCATGGAAACCATGGTGCACCCAGCTTCATTTGACTGTGTTTCCTTGTTTCAATGAACACAGATCTGAGTCCAACCATGCTCAGCCTCAGTCCCTCAGTGCGACATTCCTAATGAATTCGCTCACTGTTGCAGCTCCTGTCCCACCTCACTCCTCCCATGCTGTCATTCAGTGACCACAATGGAGCTTTTGGACAGGGCAGGAGCACAGCCCCCCTAGCGAGGAGAAGCAGCCAGGTTAGTTCTATCTGGGCACACCTCATGCTTGTGATAGGATGGAGGGGTGTGCTCCTGGAATGTGGGTGAACAGGCAAGAGACCACATAGCCATTTGAAACTACAACAGGAAAACAACCTCCCCCCCCCCCCAAAGCTAAGACTTCACCCAAGTCCTATGTGTCTGTGAACGGGTGGATTGTCATCTTTCAACACCGGCTACAGCAGGAAAGTCAAAGACGCAGGTCATCACCGCTCTTGTCTCTTGTGCACTAGTTTACCCCAGTACCAACTGGGGACAAAATGTTACTGAAAGAGAATACAGGTTGAACCTGTCTGGTCGAGCAACATCCGTGGTCTGGGCATGATGTCCACTTATCAGGGGGTGTGGCCAAGTTTCCCGTGGCCCCGTGAAGTTTGTTTACAGCCACCAGTTTTGGTTCTCAGTGTTCTCTGCTGTTGTTTAGCTCTAATTTCCCCCTCAATGTCTAAAGGGCTAGAGAGGTTCAAGCCATAATAAGTCCTTGCCCCTTACGCAGGTTACACAAGTGTAAATGACTGCATGAAGTGCAAGATAATGAGGAATCGGGGCCTGTAACTCACTGGGTTTCTCTGGGACTCAAGGGCTCCATCAGTAGAATCCCCTGGCCCAGGTACCTGCTTTCTAGTGCTTGTCTAGACTAGGATGGGAGGTGTGTGTTAGCGAATACTGCGTAAGTCATTAAGTGATGGAGAAAGGCTGTTCACAGTAGTGACGGATGGCAGAACAAGGAGCAATGGTCTCAAGTTACAGTGGGAGAGGTCTAGGTTGGATATTAGGAAAAACTATTTCGCTAGGAGGGTGGTGAAGCACTGGAATGGGTTCCCTAGGGTTGGGGTGGAATCTCCATCCCTAGAGTTTTTTAAATCTCGGCTTGACAAAGCCCTGGCTGGGTTGATTTAGTTGGGATTGGTCCTGCCTTGGGCAGGGGACTGGACTTGATGACCTCCTGAGGTCTCTTCCAGCCCTAAGATTCTGTGATTCTATTCTATGACTAGCCAATTAGCCCGTCATAAGACGGAATTTTCAGGTCTCTCCTCCACGTCGGTCTTCTCTCCTGAGCCTCTCTCTCTCTCCTCTGCCTTCTGCCTCTCTCTTTGTCTCTCTCTTTCTCTTCTCCTCCCCCTCCTGCCTCTCACGCGGGGGACCACGGAGCCCAAATGGCCTTTTGGGCTCCGATTCCCCGTGCTGCATGGGGAGCGCAGAGTCCAAACGGTCGCTTGCGCCACTTGCTTCCACGCGGCAGCCCGACTGAGTGGCACAAAAGTCAGCCGAGCACCACGGCGGGAGGCAAAGGGGGGGCCGGGAGGTGACGTTCACAGCCATGGGGCGGGGCCTGGAGCCGCTGTCACGCCGCACATCACCGCCCCGGCCCCTTTCCTTCCTGCCGTGGTGCTCGGCTGACTTTTGCGCTGCTCAGCCGGGCTGCCACGGGAGAGTAAACAGCTGTTTGGACCCCACACTCCCCATGCAGCACGGGCCGCCCAGAGGGAACAGCCAGCATTTCAGGCAACAGCGCCCCCCCATAGGGAACAGCCAGCATTTCGGCGTTACAGACTCTCAGACACTGGGCTACTATATATATGACTAGCCAATTAGCCCGTCATAAGACGGGATTTTCAGGTCTCTCCTCCACATCGGTCTTCTCTCCTGAGCCTCCGGTCTCTCGCTCCATCTCTCTCTCCTCTTCCTACTTCCTCCCCTTCTCTCTCTCTCTCTCAGCTCTCTTCCGCCTCCTGCCTCTCTCTCTGTCTCTCTTTCACTTCTCCTCCCCCTCCTGCCTCTCATTCGGGGGACCGCGGAGCCCAAATGGCCGTTTGGGCTCCGCACTCCCCGTGCTGCATGGGGGGTGCGGAGCCCAAACGGTCGCTTGCGCTGCTTGCTTCCATGCGGCGGCCTGGCTGAGCAGCGCAGAAGTCAGCCGAGCGCCACGGCGGGAGGCGAAGGGGGGCCGGGCAATGATGTTCACGGCCAGGGGGCGGGGCCTGGAGCCACTGTCACGCCGCACGTCACCACCCCGCTCCCCTTCGCCTCCCACCGTGGCACTCGGCTGACTTCTGCGCCGCTCAGCCGGGCCGCCGCGTGGGAGCAAGCGGAGCAAGCAGCCGTTTGGGTCCTGCACGCCCCATGCAGCACGGGCCGCCCAGAGGGAACAGCCAGCATTTCAGGCAACAGCGCCCCCCAGAGGGAACAGCCAGCATTTCGGCGTAACAGACTCTCAGACACTGGGCTACTATGTATATGATTCTATAAGCCCCAGTGCAGACAGGGCAAGGTATACTTAACAATCAGCTGGAGAAGTGATCCCCAGCACTACTTTCGGCTTCCACTTGACCAGCCAGCTCACGCTAAAGGATCGCTTGCTCTGCCTCTACTAGGAATTTAGAATGTGCTAACTCACATGTTCCACCAAAATACCTTTTATTCTAGTCTAGACATGCCCATAGACTCTGCCTCGGCACTCAGACTTATGGCTGCACCCCTACAATGACTAGCATTTAACACCTTTTTGCATGATTACATAGTCTACCTGTCAAATCTGCCTGGAAATCCCCGCTGAGTCTGCGACCTAAGGTCCAGTAATATGCCATTTCTTTCTCTCCCCTTCCCCTTGTTGCTGAGGATTAATTTGATCTCCCAAAGTGCAGATGCTGTGGGTTTATGGTGTGTTCGGCGTGGTAAAAACAAGAGGATTAACACAACTCACGCAGGATTTTTATGATCTGCACAGATTTAGGAAACTTATAGGTGGTAGAAATAAGATGAAGGAGCCAGCTTTCTCTTGCTGCTTGCATTTGAATCAGGAAACAAGCAAACAAAAGCTCAATCCCACAACAAAACTAGAGGATTTATTTGGGAATAATTTATGTCTCCCTGCACTAGCTTTAGCAGCAGCATGTCTGGCTTTAACATCTCTGCTGCTCTCCTAACCACAGAGCAGGGCTGTCTGCAGATGCCACTTAATGGCCAAGCTGTGACTGAGAGAGAGCATTAAAGAGATTTCTGACTGAGACCTGCTGAGAGTTGTGGGTTAATTTTTCTTGCTGGTCAAAAGCATCTTTAGGCAGCAGGCATGGCAGCTCCCAGCTAGAGCTGATGGACGTTTTTTGGCTAAAACTGTTTTGGAGATAAATATGCAGACTCAGCAAGACCCAAGTGGTTTTTACATTCATTTGGAATTTGATTGTTTCATAAATGTTGGAACCAAATATTTAGGTTTTTCAGAATTTTTTTAATTGAAAAAACCAAACTGTTTCTGATTTGTTTTTTTGTTTTGAAACAAACTATTTATTTTGAAAAGTCCTTCAAACTTATTTTAATTTTTTTTAAATGTTTACAAAGGCACAGAACTGAAACAAAGCTTTTTACATCAAATAAAACATTTAGTTTCCAGCTGAACAAAATGTTTTGTTCAACCTGAATTTTTTTTTCAACTTTTTTATTTGTTGTAAATATTGGGGTCCACCCATAACATTGTTTTGTGGTCCACCCTTAACAATACCCCACTCTCATTTTTAGATATGATTAGTGAATTGAAAAATCTATTTGTACAGTCCCAGCTATAAAAGCTCTGGTGCTGTCCATCACTTGCTGACCAAAGAGGTTTGGGGTCTGTTCCTACCCCTTCACTTGTTAATGGTCAGATTGTGTCGTGGCTTTAGAAATGCAGAAATGATCTGCCTTTTCTACTGATCATTGTTCTAATGCCAGCTTACCATTTCATTGTACATGACAAAAGCAAAACCAAATGACTGGGATCCCATTCTGTGGGCAGATCCTAGGCTGGTTTTCAATAGCTGCTATCTACTGCTGAGTCTCATTTTCCCCCATCTGTAAAATGGGTGTAGTGATGCTGATGGTTTCACTGTGGCAGGGTGTGAAGATGAAGTTGTTAATGTTTGCCGTATGTTTGGAAAATATGCAGTGCTGGCTATATGTGGAGTTATGGGAGTATACTTATTTTGGGAGCAAATCTTGCCGTTCTAGTCCTTTCTTGGCTTTTATTTGGCTTTACTCTAAGTCCCAATTGACATCTGTGGGCCAGACGTTAGCCCATTGGTAGGCAACCTATGGCCCAAGGATTGCATGAGGACCATTGTGGTGCTGTGTGTGGCCCATGAGACATTTTGTTTGGTGTTGGCCATGTGCAGGGTGGCCAGATTCTGCTGGCTTTCATCCACATGGTGTTTTTCCTCCCAGTATTACTGAAAGCCAGGGCACGTGTAAAGCCAGGGCACGTGGAGTGAGGTGCATGCTGGTTGCACATAGCATTGACTGAGCCCGTGGGCTCCCTCTGCATCCTGTCAAAGCGCTGCTACGGTTCAGTCGGCTCAACCTGCAAATTCTAGGGGTGCAGGCACAGTGAGCAAACCTGCCCTATCCCGGGAGATCGTCTTGGTTAGAACAATCCTGCAGCCCACTAAGATGGGAGGACCACTAGGTCACTGCTTTAGCCTATTATGGAGAAAAAAGACGCCCCCAAGGCAAGAGGAAAGTAGCCTAAAACTGCATTGGTGCTGGTCCAAAAAGGAAAGCAACCCGCATGGATGGGGAAGGTTAGCAAAGCTGCTAAAAGCCAAGCTCCCCAGGGTTTCAAATCCCAACCCTAATAGGACTGCCCCAGCCCAGAGTCTGCTGGGATTGACTGAGCACATATGACATGAAGACGGAAAAAGAGCTCTTGGACCAGAGCATCTCTGGGTGGGAAGCAACTTCCCCACCAGCCAAGCTGCTAAGTACGGCCTGCCAAGGGGGTGTGCTGAGAGCACTGCAAGGGAAGTGCAAAAAGCAGCCGGAGAGTGCAAAGCAAGGCGAGAAAATTGCCTCTTTAATGGTTCTACATTCAACTTCTTTTGCCCTGGAAGTGCCTGTTACAAGGAGATGGAATCAAGGCGCGAGCCAGACCACCATTTTAATGATGAAGGCTTAAAGGCTTGAGATGTGGGGGAGGAGCAACGGAGGGCTCCAGGAGGCTCGGGGGAGGGGTGCCAAGGAGATGCATTGGTCTGTTGGGTTTGCCTTTCAACTCTTGAGCTGTTCGGTTGTGGGAAACGACTTCAAAGCACGTTACTCCTGTATTGTGATGGGAGACCCACACCTCAGGCCTGGAGCAGCTGGAGGTGTTGCATCATGAAGAGATGCCTGAAGATGCAGAGAAGCAAGACAACCTGGAGATGCACGTGCGTGAGTGCAAGAGAAGATGCAAACCCGTTGTATTGGGATTAACTGAGCCACGCAATCTGTGCTAAAACCAATTGTGTTTACTCAGTGGAGTCAAGGTCTCTGAGGGTACGTCTAGATTACATGCCTCTGCTGGCAGAGGCATGTAAAATAGGCTACCCGACATAGTCAATGAAGCGAGGATTTAAATATCCCCGGCTTCATTACAATAAAAATGGCCACCGTGCTGTGCTGGCTCAGCTGATCGTTGGCACAGTGCGCGAGTCAAGACGCTGATCGGTCGACAAGGGAAGCCTTTGTCGACCGCTCCTGTAAACCTCATTTCATGAGGCATAAGGGAGCGGTCGACAAAGGCGCTCCTGTTGACCAATCTGTGTCTTGACTCGCGCTGTGCCAACGATCAGCTGAGCCGCACAGCGTGGCGGCCATTTTTATTTTAATGAAGCCGGGGATGTTTAAATCCCCGCTTCATTGACTATGTCGGGTAGCCTATTTTACATGCCTCTGCTGCAGAGGCATGTAATCTAGACGTACCTTGAATCTCTGAAGTGGTATGCAATAGAATTTCCTCCCTCCTCAATCCCTTTGATTGTCGCTGTTGCTCACTGTAACTCAGTCAGCAGCTCACTAGAGCTTTTGCTTTTGCAGTCTCTTCCTTCCAGTATTGTACTTTCCTAATGGCATAACAATCCGACTGGGTAACAGCCGCACTCTGTATCTGTGTTCCGGTTGGGTCAGAAGCAGGACTAGATTTGTACATCAGCAAATTTGAAAGGGCAATGCTCATAAAAAAAGATTTGGTGTGTTTGAAAACAGACCTTTCTTTTACCTGAGTCCAACCCAGCGCCCTTACTCTAGTGTGTTAATCCCACAGCACTGTTTGCCAAAGGCCATGTCTACGCTACAAAATTAAGTTGACCTGTTTTATACAGCTGCCACAGTACTCCCATCTCTCGTGAGTGTCTACGCTTCACTCCTTGTGTCGGTGGTGCACGTCCCGACGAGGAGCACGTGTATTGATTGTGCTGTGAGCATGGGGCATTGTGGGATGCTCCCGAAAGCCAGAAAATGTTGACCTACACAATGCAGTGTCTATGCGGACACAGCATCCAGCTGACCACCTCAACCTTGACTCTACAATGTCCATGGAGGTGGAATTATCAGGCAGCGGGGCTGTTAGATTGCCAGAGAAATGGAAGTGTGGAGGCTTCCTCAGTTAGGTTGATGTTGGAACAGAGTCTGGACATCATGTATGAAGCAAGCAGAAGGGTTTATTAACACACAGCGCTGGTGGAGTGTCGCTTCGTTTATTAGGCTTGGTGAACACTGCCAGACAATAGGTTACAACTGATTATATAGGATGCTAATGGGTGGATGAAGTGATGGGCGGGGGGAAGATACCGGACCCCCTGGATAGGTACTAACCGTGAGGCAAAATGAGAGCAATAATCTAAAGGTTACATAGTGTTTTCCGCCCATGGCTTACAGGATACCTTATATCTAGTTAAACAAGCACTTAAACAAAGCAGACATCAATTGTCAGTTACGTGTTAAGTGGTGATGTGTCTGTTACCTTCAGGAAGGTATCTCTGCACGGATGTGCTCCATTGGTGTTACACCTGGAGATTAAAGCAGAGGCAATAAGCATTTGTTCCTAGCACCATTGAATGTGTTATGTCCTGTCTCCCACCCGTTGTCTGGATCGTTAGCTCTATGATGACCTTCTTCCGATGGGCTAAGCGGGGGGGGGGGTAATCTTCATGTACTGTGTCTGTGTGCCAGTTCCAGACTTGAAATTTAGAATAGGGGTTCTTAACAGAATATCATAGCCTGCCTCAGAAATTTTTACCCTACAGTTGACATAAGCTGTCTTGTGTTCACCTAACTGCAGTATAGACCAGGCCTGAGCAAGGACTAGTGATCTAGAGTAAGAGTGAGTGCTACAGCCCTGATCCTACAAATAAGGAGGCATTTAAATGTGAACAGGTGCACGTTTGTAGGACTGTGGTTTAGATTGTTTTCTAAAGCTAATCAGAGAAGAAGGGCTGAGTCCAGTTCCATTCCATGAATTATGGGATCAATATCTTGGACTTTTTTGCTCCACTGCTTAGAGGTGCTTTATGCTGATGCACTAGGTTGTGAGAGCTATTTAGTTACAGAGGCAATTTGTGACTCATGTAATTAGCATGCAGCTATAATGAACTACCGTGTACTTAATGAGTAATTGGTTCACTTTGCTGCTAAAAAAAAAATTGTTTCAAAAATACAGAGTCAAGACTACAAAAGATCAAACTTCTCCCAGGGCAGAATGCTGCGCCAGCCCCCACAAGCACATGACTTAGCTCTTCATATTTGAGATATTGTGATAATTGATTTTCTAAATTAATAAAAACCTTGCTAACAAAACCCTCTTGTATTAGGCATTCCATCTCCCCATGGAGCAATTATGAGGCGGAAGAGCAGACCGTGGTCAGTAATAAAGAGGTAGAGTAATTAGCTACAATAAAAGATAAAATGAATCTTTGTTCCCTATAGCAAATCTTCGTGGCATCTAATACCATGTCTTTATAAAACAAAGAAACATCACTTGATACTGACTGAATTTCTCTCCATGTGGAGGCTTCCTTTAATTGTAGCTTTGTTGTTTTCCCTCAGAAGCCAAACCCAGATCTTTTCTTCCTGGTAAACATGCGGCGTGCTTCTTTTACTACTACATAGATTTTATTGATATTCTTTGGACTCGTAAACTGAACTACTGACTGACGCAGAAAAAAACCCATTCCCTGCATAAATCCTGTGTCTTGATTTCTCCAGTAAACAAACAACTACATTTGCTGTTCTCAGCGTTGGATGAGTCATTTTTGTAGAGACCTATTTCATAAAATCATTTAATGTGTGCCTAAGTAAGCATGAGTAGTCCCATTGAAATGATGGCTCATTTGCTTACCTGTCTTGTGTATCTTGGGGTTTTATACTATTTCTCATCACTGCTGTGTAACTCGTAACTAGACCTGAATTCCCTTTCTTCTCACCTTGCAACCAGGGAGAGTGGCCCATAGAGACTGTACTTTTCATGTAAACTCGATAGCAACAACAACAAAGTTCCTAGTCGATTTCCTACGGTCTCTAATACTGCCTTTGCTTAAAGGTAGGCTTGTCCTTTAGCATCTTCCTGACTCAGAACCAAAATACCGAGCATTAAAAATGTATTAAATCCATGGAGGGGAAACTCCAGGAAAATGAGTCAAAATGGACTTTTTTATGAGTTCGTGAAAGGCTTTTTTTGGGGGAGGGGTCTCTTTCCTCCCCATTAATTTATAACACTGAGAGAAACCGATTTTGCTTGCGAACACCTGCAAATCAAAATCCTTTCATTTTAGTGCAATCCTTTAGTGTGCACAGATCTCGTGCTGGAGGTTCACCTGGGTCAGCCTTCTAGTTCCCGAGTTCCTTTGGGACTGATTTCATGGGGAAGTCACTGGACGGCAGAGGTGCAGGTATGGTTTACAGGTTCAGGTGATTATTGTAGTGAGGTGACTGCCTCATTCCAGAAGGAGTTAAAGCAGGATGGAGAAAGCCTATGCAGAGCCCCAGCCAATCAGGGAGCGGCTTGTAGGCGGCCAACCAGAGGCAGCTTCTTGGGGCAGCCCTGTTATAAGGAGCTGCTCCTCAGGGCAGAGGGCAGTTGGATCCTGACCAGCGAGGGAGAAGCGCCTGGAGAGAGCGGTGCTGGGCAGGCTATGGGGAGCAGGAGAGAGGCTCCAGCCTGATACCTGCCAGGGTGTGGCTCTGATAGGGACCAGGAGGGTGCAAGTAGCTCTGGGAAAAGTGAGAGCAGTTAAGGGAAAGTAAAGGAGGCCAGGATGAGGATGCTGCCAGAGGGTCCCTGGGTCAGGATCCAGAGTAGTAACTAGACCTGAATTCCCTTTCTTCTCACCTTGCAACCAGGGAGAGTGGCCCATAGAGACTGCAGCTTGCCCCAGAGGTGAGCAGCTAGATTTTTGGGGCTGCAGTTGGCCACACTGGCAGGTGAGACTGAGGACTGCTGATACCCGGGGAAAGGGGTGAGAAACCAGGGCATCGTCCCGAAACCCGAGGGCATCGTCCTGAAGAGGACACGGAGGTTCTGAGAGCGTTGCGGGTCCAGAGCCAGACAGTGGAGACGACGCGCAGAGCGGAAAGTGATGACTGATGAAAGCAGGGCACCTGGTGAGGGTCAGAGCTAATTCCCAGAGTGACCAGCAGGAGGCGCTGCGACAGTGAGTCTCGACCCTGCTACAGTGATTCATCTGCATCTCTGAACAACCCTTTAATCAGGAAAACTGACTGTGCATGGGAGGTTTCTTGCCTTTCTCTGATGGCTTGTTATTAGCACAGTACCTAGGAAGAGCTAAGCCCTGTTCTAGTGGGGACTGGCTCCGCTTTCTGTTCAGTGGGTGAGTTAGTTTGGCCTTGGTACAGGGGACTGGACTCTCTGACCTGTCAAGGTCTCTTCCACTCCTCTGATTCTATATTTTCAGTTACGAATTTGGAAGCGGCTTTTGGCCCAGGACTGGGCTCATTCCCCACCAGTTAGCATGTGCTAAAAGAGGAGCATTTTAAAGCAAAACTTAACTTGCTTAACTTGGACATTTTGTGTGTGCGCGTGGTGGTGGGAGGGGATGGGGGGAGAATCTCAAACCAAAATGGAAAAACCATCGTTTCCCAAGGCAACGCGTCCGTGGGCCACTGAGCGAGGGAGGCGCCTGTTCCCATTCCCCGCTGCGCTCCATAGGCCTTGCTGCCTAAATCGGGGGCAATCTGAACAGGTTCCAACTCCCTCTTCTGAACACCCTTCATTTCCTGGGATCCCTCCACTCACAGCAGCGTGAATATGAGCAGCTGGCGTTGCCATCAGCAAAGGGCTGGATCCACAAAGACGGTGGGCGACACGGGATGGGTTGTGAGTCCTGTTTTTATCCTTCCTTGATGTATCAGGTTATTAATCTCGGCATGTTTTCTTCCCCGGCAAGGCAGAGAATGACAACAGCACCCAGGCACGGCTGAGAGGCACGAAAGCTGTGCAGGCAAAGCTGCCCTTGCTGTGCTTCCCTCTGTGACTCACAGCACTGGGGTGGCAGCAATAATCTCAACAGGACCAGGAAACACTTTCCATTCAGGTCACGGTGAATGACACGCAGCAGCCTAAGGCCGGAGAAACCCACCAATGCCCACCGTAGCACCAGTTAGAAGCAAGCGCCAGTCGAATGCACGAGATGCAAACACTGGCCATTTGCTAGGGGGAACGACATAGGGCTAAATTTGTCCCTGCCCCACTTCAGAGTCCCAGGGCTCCCTTCCTCAATGCACCACCCCCATCCTGGCCTTGCATTAGAGTACCCAGCTCCCAAAGAGCCCTCACCCTCAATAGATGTCAAAGCACTTTACGAAGGACGTCAGTATTGTTATCCCCGATAGAAAGAAGGGGAAACGGAGGCACAGAGTGGTGTAGTGACTTGCCGAAGGTCACTTGGCAGAACCAGAAATAGTTTACCAGAGCAGTACTCTGATGCGGTACCCACTAGGTCACACTCGGCATGCTCTCTTTGGTGGCTCTGCACCAGGGTGATTCCATGCTGGGTGCCGGAGAGGGGGTTCACGGTTGCTTTATACCAGAATGGATTCCCCAAAGCTACGTTTGAAAGTATGTGCAGAGTCTCAATCCGCAGAGCTGCCAAGTACCTATGCCTTCTCTCATCATTGATAAATTCTGCTCCTCCCACCCCACAGATCCAGGGCCAGAGAGGGCATGTCTACACAGCAGGGCTAAACTCGAAATAAGCTACACAACTTGAGCTATGCTAATTGTGTAGCTAAAGTCGAAATAGCTTATTTTGACTTTTGGCGCTGTGTCCACCGCAGTTATTTCGAAGTAGAGTGCTCTTCCCCCACTTCCCTTACTCCTTGTACAATGAGGGTTACGGAGTAAGAAGCCTGTTATTTTGAATTTATTTATAACGTAGACGTGCACTACACTATTTCGGAAGAACTGACGTTATTCCAAAATAACGCTGCTGTGCAGACCTAGCCACAGAGAGTCCTACAGGCCTCGTCAAGCTGCTTTTGATGAACCTCTGAATCCCTTTAAAGACAGACCCTTCGAACTAGATAGCAGTGATGAAACCAGGGCTCTGTCTGATCAAGATTAATGTCGTCATTGGAGTTCCAACTGCCACATCATTTGTGCTACTTACACTCTGATGTCAGTGTCTTGCCACTGAGCACCTGAAGGTGACAGAGTGACTCTAGTTTGGGGAGATTCACTGGGGCAGGGTGTTCAGTGTCTGCAGTTCTCAGCCTGGGTCCATCATCTGGGTCAATGCATGTTCCGAGTGTTGATTCACAAGACCGGCACCACCTCTTGAAGGAATTACAATAATTCTTCCAGTTCCAGTAAGAATCCATGGTAAATGAGGCTTTTTCTACACTACACAGCTTTTAGGAACATGGCCTTTGACTCCACCTACTCTTCTCATCCTTTAGGTCTATTGAGCTATGTCTACACTAGCGGCTTCTTGCGAGAGAAATATGCAAATGAGGCTAAGCGTGGAATATCGCGAGCCTCATTTGCATACCTAGTGAGCCGCCATTCATATTCCTGAAAATAATCAGCGTAGCGGCATTGCGCAAGAGGGTTTTTCTTGCGCAAGAAGGGGCAGTATAGACAGCTCCTTCTGGCGCAAGAGCCTCTTCTGCAAAAATGGTGGCTCATTAGGTATGCAAATGAGGCTGGGAGATATTCCACGTATAGCTCATTTGCATATTTCTCCCGCAAGAAGCCGCGAGTGTAGACATAGCCCTGGAGTCCACGGGAGAGCACTCGGAGGTCGATCTATCATGTCTAAGCAGATAAATTGATCACTGGTGGATCAATTGCTGCAGCGTTGATCCACCATGTAGTGAAAACAATCACTAATTCACTTGTGTCCCCCGTATTCTAGGTTTATGCAGGTGACTGCCTAGGCCCTTGTATAAATTCTACATTCTTTCTATTTTTTCTGCTCTTATTGAGTTTTTTAATTATAATACTAACCCCACCTCTCTCTCAATCCTTCCACCTCCCCTTTTCCATACTACTATTATTATCAATTGTATTATGGTAACACTTAGTTGGCTCAATTGAATTCTCAGTCTTAATGTGCTAGATATAAACACATAACTGAGACCGTCCCAAATAACTTAAAGTCAAAATAAACTAGACAGAATTATAACCCCCAAATTTACTGACTGGGAACTCGGGCACTGAAATATTCAAGGGCTTTCTTTCAGGTAAGAAAGGTCTGTGAAAAGGCCATGAACTGGACCTAGATTGAGTTCCAGCCCAATGTCTTAAACCCAGGGTCAGTCTGTCCAATGGACAACTGGTCTGTCTTTCTGTCTCTTCGCCTTCCTACACCCATCCCTCTGCCCACCCCCAAGACAGAGTGAGGTTTGTGCCAGAAGAGTGTCTCTTTTCTTAGGGAAGGACGTTATTTGCACAACTATGCAGAGCGTCTTTGGTGTCTAAGAGATAATTGTCCAACAACTAGATTGACAAGGCCTGCAAATGCTAGACAAGGACATAATTAAACATAATGGTGCGAGACAGTAACAAGATGCATCCGGCAGTGCCGTCACAAGGCTGTGTTTTACATATTCTGCGCTCTCCAGAAGTTTTTCAGCTGCTCGTTTTTCCTTTGTGACCTTTTCTTTTGGAGGATAAGAGCAGGAGTGAGACGCTGGTTTCAGCTAAGAATTCACACGTGCCTAATGTGAAAAGAATTTTAAACAGTAGCTCACATTCTCATCTCACAGCGGGGTGGCTTCATTGAGTTCCCCCTAATTTATTACGGTGGAGGTGAAAGGAATTAACCATACTGTTTCCAGCTTGCAGTGTTCCATCTACTGTCTGCACAGCCCTTTTACATATGTGCAGATTCATGCATCCAATGCATAATTTTCAATGGATTTTATCCATGGGTTTCACATAAGGGCAGGTAGCTGGATGGGAAATGGTACAGAGGATAGATCTATTTCTTAGATAAAACATATTCTCTGGGGATAGATTAATCTTTTTAACACAAACCTGAAACCTGCATCCATAAACACACATTCTTCCCATTTTCTGACTTGACCAAATGTTCCACATTCCAAGGAAATCCCAAGCTTCAAAATGTTGAATTTAAACCAAAAGAGTGTAAAAATTGCATTTTTGAGGTGTGGGTGAACAAAAAAAATATGAAATTTGATCATCTATGTTGAAAATAATTTGCTTCTGCCACCATTTCTGTGCTTAGTATGATGCTATCAGCATTCCTGATTCCTCCCTATGTTGGATATTACTTTCAGTGGGGGAGGGGGGGAAGCATTAAACAAACGCATTTCTGGTTAATTTCACAGTGACCTACAGGTGCAAACTCAGTGCCATTTGTTTAGCGCAATGGAGGGAAAATATGCTCATTGTAGGAGAAAGGAGAGAACAATGAAATGTGATTTTTCATTCTTGACTCAGATTGTATTTTGGGTAAAATATGACTGTGGAGGCTCTATGCTCCGTTAGGAGCCCAAAGGACAAATGATGATGATGATGATGAAAGGCAGTTTATAAGACTGGAGGAGTCTCATTTCACTCCAGCCTTTCGTAACCTACCTCAGCCAATGAGTTATGAAACCGGGGGCCTACTACCGAAGATAAAGGAGCTGAATTCGGCTCTTGTGAGGCCACATCTAGAGTATTGTGTCCAGTTCTGGGCCCCACGCATTGGAGAGGGTCCAGCGGAGGGCAACCAAAATGATTAGGGGGCTGGAGCATATGACCTACGAGGACAGGCTGAGGGAGTTGGATCTGTTTAGTCTGCAGTGAGGGGGGATTTGATAGCAGCCTTCAACTTCCTGAAGGGAGGTTCCAAAGAGGCTGGAGAGAGGCTGTTCTCAGTAGTGACGGATGGCAGAACAAGGAGCAATGGTCTCAAGTTACAGTGGAAGAGGCCCAGGTTGGATATTAGGAAAAACTATTTCAGTAGGAGAGTGGTGAAGCACTGGAATGGGTTACCTAGGGAAGTAGTGGAGTCTCCATCCCTAGAGATTTTTAAGTCTCGGCTTGACAAAGCCCTGGCTGGGTTGATTTAGTTGGGATTGGTCCTGCCTTGGGCAGGGGGCTGGACTTGATGACCTCCTGAGGTCTCTTCCAGCTCTATGGTTCTATGATTCTATGAATGGGGGTTGGGGGCAGGATTTTGCTGTGGAAAGTTGTTGTGGTGGACTGCTTGTCCACTACTCTGAACACTGTGCTGTCATCACACTGTGGCAAAGCGAAAGCCAAGTGCCATCAGATCAGTGCTATTCACTTTACACTGGGGCTAAGCAGTGTGCCTAAGATAACACCCGGAACAGGACACTGAGGAATCAGGCCCAGCAGATCCCTCTAGATGCTCCTCCTAACAGAGACAAAGTAAATCCCTTGGCTCATTATCAGAACCACAGCATCACTGCGACGGAAGGGTGGGGAGTTGACTTTTTGATAGCCACCCTAAGTGCAAAAATCAATGAAAGACAAGAGCCCTCATAAAGTTACTTGATAAATCACATTGGTGCCCAAACTGTATTCATCTCTGCATAGGCCACCATATAAAATATTTACCACTTTTCACTTATTTGCAGACTAAACTTTAAAGCCCATAAACCCCCCCCCTTGTTGGGAGAAAAATCAATGCATACGCAGAGACTGGGTGAATAAAATAAACGCTTCGTAGTAGCGATGGTTGATGCATGTTCAATAATGGAACTATAAAGCTGTACTGACTTCCACTTACTAGTCTCCAGACTAAGTGAGAAACCTCAGAATTAAAGTTTTATTGAGCAACTAATCTCGGCCCCGCACGTACACACACAAAAAAGGAGACACAAGAAACCAAGAAAAACCACACCGACAATATCTGTGCAATTCTCACTAGCATGTCAAACCATATCCGGACAAATTTGCCAAGTGTCACAGGAACGCACAAGAGTTGCAAGGTTACATATGGGTTAGGGATGGTTAACATGGAGAAACTGACAGGTATAGCTATTCCCAGGGTGGCTGACAGGGGTGGAGGAGGCAGCTGCCCCAGCACTAGGCAATTTAAAAGGGCCCACCACTATGCTGCCACCACTAGGTTGATAGTGGCAGAAGCCCTAGGCCTTTTTAATTGCTGCTGGAGCCCCAGAGGCACACACCCAGCTGTGCTGAAGAGTTGGCTGGGGTAGGCTAGTCCCCAACCCCGCCCCTTCCGCCCAAGACCCTGCCCCTTCCACCCAAGGCCCCACCCCTTCCAGGGGCCTGGAGCCGCCCCCTCCTCTGGATCCAGCAAAGTGTGTTCTTAGCACTGATTATTCCAGAATAACTCATGCTATGGCTAATATAGAATAATCCCGTTTCTCCTCCTCCCAAAAATCTGGACACTTTATTCTGAAATAAAAGTGACTTCATTTTGGAATAATTACTTCTGCTTTGCAAGATAAAGACGAGTTTACAAACTAGGGGGAAGGGATCGGCTGCTGAGCCCTGGAGCATGAGGAAGTGGAAGTTACATCACTACACTAGAGCCCAGGGAAGCGGGCAGTGGTGCCATTTACTGGACTGAACTGAAAGGGGTGAACTGTGGAAATCAAACTCACGCCTTTATCGGAGAGCCACAGAACAGTAGGACGTTGTGGTTGGTGTACTCTGGTCACAGTCAGGCACGTGTGGTGGTGACAACACAGTTGAGAGGTTTTGAGCAGACAGGTGAATCTGCAAAGAAGGGCAAGGAACCTAAACTCATCAATACGATGAGTGTAGGCAGGTCAAAAGCAGAGGTGTTTGGAATTGTATTTCTGACTGGGTATCTTCTAGACCCACTGTGCACTCTGCCGTGGCGTAACTATCGACACAAAGTACAGAGCAGCAAAGAAGCAGGCCTTCTGGTGTTTATACTGGCATCGTTTATACTGGCACAGTTTTGTATGGACAAGATCTTTAATTTTGAGCTTAAGAGAGAGACTGAAACAAAAGCAGGTTTTCTAACAGTTCAGTTCAATCAGTTTGCAAATGAAATCAAATCAAATGGGGCATCTCCCCCAAGGAGCCAAAGCCTGAAGGAATCACCGAGCTTTTTTTTCCAGGTTTCTGGGGCATCACTTGTGATTGTCTTTTGAAAGTAGCATCTGCAAATTACAGCGATTGCAGCAGAGGAAAGCCCAGACCCAGCGGAGAAGGAGCGCAAGCGCTCTACAGCTGGAGCCTGCTATGGACGCTTTCATAAAAGGAAAAAGGCTGGACAATTTTATTTCCTACTCTAAATGAAATGAAGCAAGGCTGATTTCCATCACTTCGCACTCTCTGTCTCCTCTACCAGCCCCACGCAGCAAAGCTCTCCGAACAGACTGGCGTAGCAGGAAGATCTCTGATTGAAGTGTAAATAAATTGAACACAAAGCCCCAATGCACCAGAGCAGGGGTGTTAAAATGGGTAACTGGTTAAATGATAGCGCTTAACCGGTTCACCAGCTTTAGTCTAGGGCCCACTATGGCCGTGGGGTCCTGCTGCGGTCATGAGGTCCCGCTGCAGCAGCGGAGTCCTGCTGCTTGGCCTACTCACTCCACAGCAGCCGAGGCAGTTCTGGCCTGGCATGGGTGATACGCTTACCAGTTAACCGTTTAACATCCCTACATGCTGTCCCTGCCTAATATGTCCCCAGAGCCATCATGAAGGGTGGTTTGGAGGCAGCAGGGTTGATCTTGTTGGGAGATTCCCAATTAAACTACCGCCCTTAGCATCCACCTAGGCTGTTGAGAGCAGAAGCATCAGCAGGGGCTGCAGAGAAAGCAGGACATCTGGGACAATCGTGGCAGGCATGTTACAGGGCTGGCACACATCAGGAGTTGCCATCACACGGCTTAGCTCTCACGCTGTGCTTCTCACCTGCACTTTACACACAGGAAGGGTTTTGTAATGAAAAAGAAAATGTCCACACTGCTTGTTTTTGCACAAAAACCCCTAGCGCAAAAACAGATCAGCAGAAAAATATGCAAATGAGATTGTGACTCATGCAAATGAGTCCCTCATTAGCATATTTTTTGCCGAGAAAACTCATAGTGGAGACGTAGCCTTAGACCTCAATGCCACAATGAGGGATGGCCCATTAACTCAGAGCTGAACTCTCTCTCTCTCTCTAAGTCTTTCCTGGTCCTACTCTGACTCGGGTCATATGGTTCAGTGGAATCTCATCCTCTCCAGGTACTCTTTGGGCCCAAGCGAGGACATTTGTTGGGCCCTGAGTCCTGAAATGGAAGGAAACTCAGCCATTGGCAGGGGATGGCTGAGGTGGAGCAAATCCCTGGTAATGGTATGGCGGGGAGGGGGCTGTGAAACCATAGAACTGGTTATTACCCTAACGCCTAACACCCATAAGGGTTCCTCTGAAATAAATAGAATGGCAGCCATCTTCCCTGTCAGCTCAGGGGTTGAACCAGGGTACTCTGTAGCAGAACGTGTCTGCAGCTTGAGCTAAAGAGCCAAATCTTTGTAGTCAGAGTCTGCCACAGCTGCACTGCCCCGGTAGATCGGTTACAGAGGCGGGGATTTGGTCACACAAGGGAACTGCAGAGTTTCATGCCTGGCCCAGAAAAGACCATTTATCACCTTTCCTGGTGGGTTTGTTCTCAATAAATCTGCTGGCTTTGACTCCTGCTGACTTTTATTGTTGAAAGCCGGCTGCTCCTCCCTGGCCAGCTCATGCTTCCTTTGCACGTTCCCAGCTCTCTTAGAGGTCCTTGGATATGTTTATATTTGCTTGATTCACAATAGCCGCGGTTGCTACTGAGTTGCAGCAGCTCTGAAGTCTCTCTGCCCTCGCTCTGCTTGTGTTTTACAGCTCTGCCATGAGCCCAGCCCCTGAGATTTAGGTGACATCATTTTAACCACCTAATCAAAGCCTTGGATGCGGCTCATCACACTCTGTAGCGAAGCAATGACAAGATGGGTAGGCGCTCTCGTGGGCTGGGCCCAACATGGCAGGATGTAGCCCATTGGGGTGCCCCTCAGGGACTGAAGGGGCTCCCCTCAGGGTCAAAGGGTGGTCACTCCCACCCACTGCAAGCCCCGGAGCAGTCAGTAGCCCGGCTCCACTCCCAGGCAAGGGCTGCAACAGTCAAGCAATCCAAGCGACCTGTCCTTAGCCCTTCCCTAACACCAGGCAGGGACTGCAATAATCAGATAGTTTATTTACAGGGAGTGGGTAGCCCAACCTTAGCACAAGGCAGGGGCTGCAACAGTTAGCAGTCAGGAGCCCCGGCCTAACACAAGGCTGGGGCTGCACTCTGCAAGCAGTTTATACAAACAATGTGCAGCCCAGCCTTAACACAAGGCAGGGGCTGCAACAGTTAGCAGTCAGGAGCCTAGCCTAGGGCAGGAGAAGGGCTTCTCCCAGGACACCAACCAGGTCACAGTCAATACACCCAGGTACGTAGTCTGTCTTCTTACTCAGGAGCGGTTCAGGCCCTTCGCCTGTGGCTGCACGATGCCGGAGGGGAGACTGCCACCCAATCAAGGGATGGCAGGGGTGGCACGGGCCCTCCCTTCACCACCGGTCCAGGGCCCCTCAGAGCAGCTGGGGATCAGCTGCCAGGTCAGCCGGGATCCAGGCCAAAACTCACTGACCTGTCGCACCGGGGTCAGCGGGGGATCCACTCCGCACCCCACTGGCCCCTGGCCAGACCAAGGTCAGCTACCCCTGGGCCTGCTCCAATTCTCCCCTCTGTCCCGGGTACCTGGTTCCCTGGGAAGTCTTCCGGGCAGCCAGGAGCCGGGTCCTCAGGCCACAACCGCAGGCCTGCATGGTAGTCATCCCAAAGAGGGCTGGGAGGCTCCACCGGCTCTGGCTCTGCCTCCTCCGTCGGCCAGGGTGGGGAGGCTTTTGGCTTCTCAGCGGTCAGGGAGGCGGAGGCCTCTGGCTCCCTTGCTGACTGGGGAGAGAGTGCCTCTGGCTCTGGCTCTGGCTCTGGCTCTGGCTCTGGCAGGGCCCCCGCTGGCCTTGCAGGAAGTCCTTTTATATCCCTCGGCCCGCCCCCTGACTTCCTCTCAGGTGAGTTCTCCAGGTGAGCCCAGTCTGGCTCAGGGAGGGGCACTTCCTCCTCAGGATCAGTGGGTGGCCCCTCCCACCCACTACACAGGATGGGTCTATAAAATGATGACCGGCGGGCACCCTGTTTGCAAAGTGTGTTGCTTGGCTTCTGCAGAAGCCACTCGGGGTTCAGTGTCTTGTCCTGTTAATGGAAAAATTAATGATATTTATTCATTCCCTCTTTCCCTCCCCACTCCTGCTCCGTCTCGGTGGAGAATATTATTATTTATAGCCTCTTCATCACTTTTGTCACTGGGTCCCTTTTTGTCCTACCCTTTGGCGGTCCTATTCAGATCAATGGTTCTCGACTTACAGGCCCCTTGTGGTCCAATCGGCATATAGCTATTGCTCATCTGACTTCTTCAGGGCCATACAGTTAGGCTACGTCTACACTACGAGTTTTTTCCGCAGAAAATATTCTAATAAGGAACTCATTAGCATGAGTCGTGACATCATTCGCATATTTTCTGCCATTGCTTTTTGCGCAAGGGGTTTTTTGCTCACCTATCACAGGCTTTTCCATAAGCACAGCTGCAGCAGTACTTTAAACTTTGTCCCAGACAGGCATAAGGATCTTGCACAAAATGGGTTTTTTTGCACAAAAAACCCACGTCCACACTGGTTCTTTTTGCACAAAAAACCCCTTGCGCAAAAAGACATGGCAGAAAATATGCTAATGATGTTGCGACTCATGCTAATGAATCCCTCATTAGCATATTTTCTGCCGAAAAAAACTCATGGTGTAGACGTAGCCATAGTCTATAGATTGTGTGGATGTGGCCCTCCTAACACCGAGAGAGTTGCATATGCAGCCCACAATGATAAAAAGGTTGAGAGCCACTGATTTTGACTGTAAACTCTGCAAGGCAGGGACCGTCTAATTATTTCTACGTACAGCACCTGGAGCAATGGGGCTTGATCTCAGCTCAGGCCTAATAATCATTTAGTGCTTATCTGTAAACTCTTTAGCGCCGCTGACTGCTTTATTGGGTGGACATTGATGGCTAATTGTTCAGAATGTCCAATTAGTTGCAGAATCAGGCACAAGAGAAGTAAGTTCGATATCGGGTAGGGAACCGCGGCGGGCACAGCAACGACTCTCACGCTGATGGCAAAGCGGCCAATGCTTTTAGTGGCATAATTAGTAAAAACGCAAATGTTCTAACTGTGACAAAGTGGGGGAGTGGATTCGCTCTCTTTGCTTTCTTATGTTGCACGTGATTCCTGTAGTAACCTCGTGTGTGTGCCTCAGTTTCCCTGATGCTTGTATCAGTCTGCAGGTTTCTTGCATCACTACATAAAATACCTTTTAAGTTGGCTGAGTGGGCTGCAGGGCTGGAAAACAGATTTCTTTTTGCACTGAAAGCCACTGAAGGGAGCAAACAGCGTAAATCTGGCAGCTGTTGTGCCACTTGTTAATATTTTCTGCTCCATCTGTTCGGACCGATTAGAAATTGCTACTTGGTTCTCCAATGGGGCAGAGGATAGCTGGCAATTCTTGCTGGGACTTGATTGGCAGCATAGAAGCTCTGCCAGTTCCAGTGGTTCCAGTCACTAGGGGGCACTTTTCTCTCACAAGCAGATTTAGTTACAGATGTTGGAGCTATTTGGACTACCAAACTGGGAGGTAAATAGCATTGACATGTCTATGCCTGCTCTGAATGTGATTGTAGGGAAATAATGAGTAGGTGCAGTTCTTTGCCATGGACAGATGACAAGGACCGAGTGGCTGAATAGTTTTAATTAAACCAAAACAGAAATTTAAGTTGAACTCTTGGAGGCTGATAGTTTCCTTTCCTATCAACTGGGAAGAATTTTCTTTTTTGTACATGCGAACCAACACTACAGTGACGGAAGTTATGGTTTTACCTTCACTCCATCTAAACTTGCCCTCTTTCATTTTTTGTGTAGCTATTGAATGTAGTAGCCTGGTATAAAGAACAGATGCACTGTAAATGGAGCATAAATACACCATCCTGAGTAAGGGCTTGACTGAGCTTATAACAAGCAGAGGAATATTGATAGGAGTCGGGAGGTGACCCTACCATTGTATATGGCATGGGCTGGAATACAAAAGGCAATGGGAAAACTGCAGTGGGTTCAGAGAAGAGCTATGAGAATGATTCAGGCTCTGGAAAACCTGCCTCACAGCCAAAGACATATGGAACGCAACCAATATAGTTTATTGGTGTGAAAGTTACAAGGTAACTTGGTCACTATGTGTAACCACTAGTCAAACATTTTCCATTCAAAATGGTTTTTTCTGACCCAAAACTGGCTCTGTTGTCAAACTAGCGATTTCTGTGGGAAATGTCTAATTTTGATACTTTCCTGCCCCTCCCCACTTGAAGAATAAAATAAAGTTTGCAAACAAATGTTGATGAAAACAAAAGCAATTTTCCTTTTCAGCAAATTTCTTTACAGAACCAACAAGCATTGGCTGACCAGCTCTAATACGTGGCCACATAGGGAGATGACAGCAGTTACTACAGGACTCATACTAGCACAGGGGGACAGAACAAGATTCAACAGCTGGAAGCTGAATCGAGAGAAAATCCAACAGGAAGGAAGATGCAACACAGTGTGCTACAAATACACTACAAACTCCCATTCCCCCTGTCTGATTATCTTTGCTCCTTCAGAAGGAGGGTGTCTGTACTAATGCCCCGTACTGGACTGAGGCAGATAATGCATTGAACTCCTTGGCTCTACATCCTCGCATAGACATGAGCGGTGATGCCCAACCCCCAGCCTTACGCATGCAGAATGCACCTGATGCCAGGTTGAACCTGTCATTTTGGACTTTCATTCCTGAGGCACCCCTGCTTCCTCCATTCCTCAAATTCAGAATGATTGGCTAGTGACATCACTGAGTTGCCATGGGGATGAGGGGTGACATCACAAGCAGGAGATTAAGGCTACGTCTACAATGCATGTCAGCAAAAGCTACTTTGCACAGGGGTGTGAATATTCCATGACACAAATTACACCAACATAAGTGTTCATGTGCATGATGCGATATCAGTTGGAGAGTTTCTCCTGCCAATGTAGCTTACACTTTTTGTAGAAGTGGGTTCTTTTATGCTGATGGGGAAAGCTCTCACCCATTTGGCATAGCGGGTCTCCATCTACTAGCTGCAGCACTGTATAGATGTACCTTAATCCCTCAAGGGGGGTGGTTTGTGACAAGGGTTCTTGCTTCGTGCAAATGCTCCTAGTGAGACAACCTGGGGAGAGAGAAATACAGACTGTGCAGAACTGATGTCCGTGGAGAACGTCTCATGGTAGAAAGCTCTCCAATTTCCCATGAGGCTCCGGTGGGATTTCCAGTCGTGCCAGTGATTCCACAGTCCTCTTGCTGTGCACCAATCACTGGTGGAGATTACAGTGCTTCCTCGTTCCAGGAGATAATCCAGCAGCACAACCTTGTTAAATGTACGACTAGCCCCCGACCCCCAGAGGAACTCTTAGTTCCACCCCAGACAGGGGCAAACCCTAAGGCTGTCTGAATGAGGACTGGACCATACCATGACTTGCTATTGTGCAGCAGTAATGAACGGCCTCCTCTCTGCCTATGTAGCATCTCTTCAACTTACGCTGACTTTGATTTTCCTTGTCCCGCTCAGAGGGCTCCAATTCCCTTGGTGTTTTTGTTTTTTTTTTGGTCCCTGGGGCAATTTCACAGCAGCTTCTGCAGCTTCCAAGGGATGTGACAATTGTGGAAGGGCTCAAGGGAGGAAGCTGAAGGAAACCTGATAGATGAGAAACCCCACTGTCCCAGTTTGTTTCACTACGTTTTCCCAATGATCCTGAAAGAACTGCAGTGAGACAGGTGAAGCATCAAGAAATGACTGAGAGAGAAAAATGAAGCAGCAGTAAACACCACCCCCCACATACAAACACACACTAGCAGAGCTGGCAACAACTTGGTTGGAACTTTATTGCAATAAGTCCCTTATTTGCTAAACACTGACTGTTGTTTCCCTCGATTGGGAAGTGAGTGTGGCAGCTGCTTTGGTAAAAGGAAGGTTAAGGTTTGTGAGAGTTCCCCTTTTCTACGTCCTCAACGCCCCCTGCTGAAATTTCTCTATAGCTTGTCAATAGAGAAGTTTGACGCTACTTCCCAGCCAATCACAACAGAGATCCCTGCTCCGGCTGCAAGTCCCCTTTCCAGCATTCCATGCAATGGGATTTAATCCTTAACTAGCACTTTTCCTTTGTGGCTCCAAAGGTGCTTTGCCAAGGAGGAGGGCCATTATTTGCATCTCACAGGGAGGGTGGGGAAACTGAGGCACAGAAGGTTGAGATGACTTGCCCAGGATCACTGGCAGAACCGGGAATAAATCCCAGGTCTCATGATGCCAATTCCAGTGCGCCAGCCACTGGGCTACACAAGGGCCGTATAGTCTCATCTCTCTCGTATCCTCCAGAGAGTTTTACCTTTGCTTTGTACCTCCTAGTGCTCAGCATCATGCATTTGAGCTCAGAGTGGGGACAAAAGCTTGCCTTGTCTTGACTGCAGTCTTCGGGTGGTCAAATAATTGATTTAATTACTAAGCTTCAGCACAAGGACCTTGTGTTCCAAAGTGGGATTTTCAAAGTTGCCTAGGGGAGTTAGACACTTTGTTTTAATGGGATTTGGGCACCCAGGTTGATTAGGCAGCCCTACGCAGGTATGGGCAAGGTACCGGGGCAGCTGTGATGCTCTAGGATGATGATAATTCTAATAGATGAAGAGGCAGGAAAGGAAGAATCTTGTGATGAGGAGGAGTATGGCATGATGAAGGTAACACCATGTATCATCCCATCAGGAGCAGAGGGAACGGAGGGGGTGAGTAATGCCCTTGTGACTCAGATTACTACAGCTCCATTCTAAGCAATATTTCACTTCGGTGTTAAGTAAATCGTAAGTGCTGCTAGCTAAATGTGTTGCCTTGAGCTGAGTTTTATATAAAGCAAGCAGCTGATGGAGATGGACAGCAGAAAGACTCCCACTAATGTGAATTTTTACTTCAGGTGCATTTAGCAGATTGAAGTCCATAATTAAGTCTTCGGGGCATGTTAAACTCTAAAAAATCCCAGGGCTAAAAATATTGTATTTAGCATGCAAATTGTCTGTAATGCCATAGTACCCTGACAGCTTGGATTTATTTTCGCCAGACAAAGAGAAATTATTAGTTTGTGGGTGCCACTACATTGTTTGTCATCATCAAACCTAACTGAAGGCAATAAGCCTTTGGGAACAGGTTAACTCTGTTTTAAAAGTTGGGATTTTAATAATTTTTTTCAGCTTTCTACTTAGCTCATGCATGCAAAGGTTGTCGTGACTAAGCCAATAGCTGTGGATTATTATCTTGAGCAATCTAATATACAGAATCAACAAAGACATCAAAAGTCTATTGTGAAGGGCAGGTGCTGTGGTTTGGGGAGAACTTAGCCAAATGTCAGCTGCCTTTCTCTTCAGGCTGTTCCTCTGAGCTTGTGCCCTAGGGGGGTCTCTCTTCTTACCTTAGGGGGCCTCTCTTCTTATACACAAGAGAAGGTGCCTGGAGAAACTTGAGCACATCTAGTTATTGTCCTTCATCACCATGGTATGTGGACACACAGACTCAGTCTAGAACAGTGTTTCTTAAACTTTTTATGACCAAGGAACACCAAACAATTTTTTTTTTATGAGGAACACCAAGGATTTTTTGTTGAGCAAAAAAAAAAACAAACCCCCACAGTTTAAGAAACACTGGTCTAGAAGCAGAGAGAGAGAGAATTCTGGACAAAATGAGATGGAGAAAAGGGAAAACAAAACAAAAGAGGAGTAAGCTGAGAAGGGGAGTGAGTCTGAGAAGTCCGAGTTCTAAGCAGTAAGCCCTTTGAGATGAGGACCATATTTTTGTTGTGTTTGAGTAAGCTAGTATAATGGGGCCCTGAAGCATGCCCGCAAGCGGCTGCTGCAGTCCCCACTGGTTAACCGTCCACATCCTTAATCACACATAGCTTGTGTATCAGTCAATGTGCAGTTTGCTTTTACCAGTCATATGGAATTATACACCGACCATGTGAAATTGACCAAGGTCTATGTACCAGCCATAACAAATGTATATTCCTGAACCTTTTAAGAGAGACGGTTTCTCAGGATATTTTCGCCAGAGATTTTTATTTTAAATAACTGAAGAAACTTCTAAGTGATTAAATCATCCGGATCTATTCTAGTTAGTTTGCTCTTTAAGCAGGAGGAATAGAATGATAATATCATAATTGCAATGGAAGCTAGTGGAATGACTAGAGAAAACTTTGTTGGATACACGTGCTTCTAGAAAATAACATACTGAACTCTTGCAAACAACCACAGTGATCGTCCCTGAACTGTTAGCAAAGAAAGAGAAAGACAGGACCGAAGATTCTCATTAAACAAGGCTTGATGCTTTGCTCGTTAATAAGGAACCATAAATATGACCATAACAAGGATGATTGCAGTGACTTCTGGCTTGAATTCACCCTCAACCATACCTGCCTGTCAGTAAGGAACAAATCAGACCTTCTCATTAGGGTGATGTGAAAAAAAAATCTCATTGTCTTTACTGCCCAGCAGCACACACAAACATTTCCACAGGTCTCAGGAAAGCAAAACGTTTTAGATGTGATATAAAGGGCAGGAGCATCTTATCTACAAAGCTGAGGTCAGCAATCAGTGCTAGGTAGCACTGAATTCTAATCTCACTCCTGACTCTGTCCACAAGCTTGGAAAAATTATTTCACTTTTTAAAAATGTATTTGTACTGCAGCAGCATCTAGGGGCCCCAGCCATGGATTAAATCTCTAGATGTTGTAGGAACACAAAACAAGAGGTTCCCTACTCTGTGCTTGAATATATCCTCTCTCCGTTGGGGACAATACTTGCCTATCTTCCATGATGGGGGTGTGACGATTAAGTCACGATTGTAAAGTGCTATCTTGTTCCCCACCTCCATCCCCTGACCTATGGGGAGTTGCTGTGAAAATTAACCGTGGTGTTTGGTGGCAGAAAAACTGTCCCTAAACAGTTGGAATGCATGCACCAACCTGACATCTGCACCCGAACAAATCACAGCGCAGCCGCTCAGCTGTGGCCCACTACAAATTGACTTCATTGCAGGGCATCTAGGTTGCAGGTGGCTCTGAGAGACCAACTTAGAATTGAAGATTTTTGAAGAGGGTGGGGTGAAGGGGCACAGGAGTGAATGGAAAGCTGGTCTCTTGCTGACCTGTGCCTCTTCCCACAGAAGGAGAAGCTTGTATTCTGGGAGATGTAAAGGTACACAGGTCGGAGCGTGGTCTCTGCTTCCTGCAGTCAGGGAGGCTTCTCCCCTTTATTATCATTAATAATAAAATAAATAATAATTAATAATTAATTATTCCAAGTAGCTTGAGCCACAAAGTTTGAATCTGGATTTGGAACTGGTTCAGGTCCACCCTGAGATACATCTCACATGGGGGGTGGTGGTGGTGGTGGTGAAATTGACTTGTTGAATGGAACAAGGCTTTGACACTTCTGTTGGGGCACGTCTAGATTTGCTTTCACTTTCAAAAGATGATATGCAAATTTGGCACATATTTGCATATCTTCTTCCGATCGCTTTTTCGAAAGAGGTTCTTTCAAAAAAGAAAGTAATCTAGACGTGGTTCTTTTGAGAAAAAAGCCCTTTTTTGAAAGAACCGTTCTTCCTAAAACAATGAGGTTTACACGGTTCTTTTGAAAAAGGGGTTTTTCTTGAAAGAACTGCGTCTAGACTACTTTCTTTTTGGAAAGAACCTCTTTCGAAAAAGCGACCGGAAGAAGATATGCAAATTCACGCCGAATTTGCATATCTTCTTTCGACAGTGAAAGCAAGTCTAGACGTGCCCTTGAAGATTTATTAGCCTCATTTAGCATGGACGTTTTAATTGACAGGGGTTTTGTGTGTGTGGGGGGGGGGTTCTTTTCTCCTCCCTCTCTCCCCTCTTTTTCTAATTTAAATTTTGGGGGCTCTGTACCTGTCTGTGCCTCTTGCTCCACTCATCTGAAGAAGTGGGTTGTGCCCATGAAAGCTCATGATATTATCGATATTATTTTGTTAGTTTCTAAGGTGCTACAGGACCACTCGCTTTTTAAGGTTTTTTGGTTTTTTTACATGAAGCATAGTCCTTGCTCTGTCCCTTTGCACAGAGAGGAACGTCACCCAGGGGGATGACCAACAAGGATGGTATATTTGTTACATTAAGAAGGAGCTTTTCACACATTTCTTTCTGCTTTGATTTGTCTGTATGGCCAGTATTTTTCATTCGCTTGCTTGGCAATTTCCTGCTTTGAAATTGCTAATATTGTCAGAAAATCAAACAACGGGCTTTTTTACACACAATGCATTGTCCTTATTGTTGCAGTCTTTTCATTAAGACCAGGCGGGGTTGATTCCCACCACTGGGTTAACTCCCGTGGTTAAAATTGGAAGGACTGGGGCAGAGAAGAACGGATAATGTTCTTCTTTCTCTGCACCCTGCTCCTGAGATTTTTTTTTTTTAAGGTAACGTTTCCAATTTCCTGATGAGAAGAGGATTTCACGGCTTCCTGTCCTTTTGTCAGAACAGCCTTTTTTTCTCTGGCACATAATCCAGTTAATGTAATGCTATAAAAGCTCTCCTGATTGCCGTACATTATTGCACCAGGATTGTGGCGCAATTGGCCATGTTCTATTTGGTTGCAACATTTTGCTCAGGCAGCATGAAGTAACACCAGTCATTAAAGCTGGTTGCTATCGACAGGGCCCTGTAACCATCTACAGGAGTGGTTGGTAGCTATTGACCGACCTCTGTAACCATCTATAAGAGTGGTTTCGCTGCTGGGCTCACCCCCTTTTAGTTAGCTATATAGGAAACACACACAGTACAACTCCCTGATATTTATTTGCATAGGAAATGTATATGTTGGTCAACTGGGGGAATAGAACTAGAACAGACCTGGGCAAGATGTGTCCCAGGGGCTGCATCCGGCCCACCTCACACTTTGATCCGGCCCATCTGGCCACTTTCTATTTATATCCTGCTGCCTGTGCCACCGAATTTCCAAGTGGTGGCTCAGGCAGCAGGATCCTATTTAAATGGCTCCCGGCTCCCAGCTTCGGCAATACCTTGGCAGGGGCTGGAGCTGCGAGCCCTTTAAATAGCCACAGCAACCCTGGGCAGCTGACAGGCAACGAGGTAGCAGCAGGGCCAGGAGCCGCGAGCCCTTTGCTGTGTTTTTAATTCAAAGCATCCAGCCCCAGACAACTCTGGGGAGAGGCTATTCCTCAGCCCCGCCCCTTCCACTGCAGACTCCACCCCTTCCAGGCAGGGTGGGTGGAGCCAGCCCCTGACCACATATCCAAATTCATTAAGTGGCCCTCTTGCAAAAAAATATTGCCCACCCCGGCTTAGAACCATCAGCAAGAAATAGTCTTGACCTTCAAAATTTGAGAACTATCCTGTACTTAAAGAATGAATGAGTCAAATAACATAGTGTATTGAACTGTAGTTAAGAGGCCCTGGACATACTGATCACATTGAAGCTAATGGAATTACAGCAGAGATGGTAGATTTGGTCATCTTTTCTCTTTCTTTATATAAAATGAGAAATGATATTACATTTGGTCTCCACACCTACAGGAGACTCCCTCCATGTCTGCAGCAGAGCGTGAGGACCCTGAAGCCTGGCCTAGAGAGACAAGAGCTTGTATCTCTTTTGACAGGGCATTTAATTGCTTTAAAACTGGCAGATGACTCTAACGTGTGTGTGGGGGGGGGTGTATGTGTGTGCAGACTATTGCAATAATCCAGGCTATCCCCATCCTGAATTAAACTCCAGCCAGACCCGTTTCTGTGGAACTTTATTCATTTGATTGTATATTATTTACAGCGTTATTACAAAATATATTGTGAGCTGGGTACAATTAATAAATGACACTGTGGATTTGGCTTCTCAGTTGGTTAAACCAACCATGAAGCACAGAGACCAGAGGGTGGTGGTGGTGCTGGAAACAAACAGGGGAAAACTCTCATTTTCCAGACCAGAGTCCACACTGAACCCAGGAGCACATCCAGCTAGACACTCTTTCCGAACCTTTCCCTTTTCCCTCCCAGAACCACAAAGCACAGATTGCAGACACCCCTATCTCACAGTGGCGAATGGTTACTCTGAGGAATAGTTCCTCTGAAGACAAGGGGATTGTTCATGACAGGGACTACAGCACATCAGTGTGAGTCAGTGGCTTACAATCTTGCTTATACTGAAGTTATTGTCCTTAAGAGTGGTGCCTTGAGACTTTGAAGCTAATATACACATACAGCTAACAACTCCGCTTTCTCTCCTTGCAAACCTGCGGAGCCGTAAGGGAAGGGGGGAGCCAGGCCGGACTATGAGGAGTAGCTTCCCTTCCTGTTGATTTAAACCCACATGACAAGGGGCAGATTCCGCTTGGCGGCCTAGCTCGGATGACTTCACTGGAGTTACACCAGGGATGGATATGGTGCCAGGGGCCTTGTCTTTCACTGTGTCCTTGTGCTGCTATATGAACGACACTGTCACTCTGCCGCTAACTTTGTACAACAACTTGTAACTTGGAGGTGAAAATCCTAGCAGGAGGACATGTCGGTTGTACTAGTAAATGAATGGTGACGATGGGTACCCTTTGAATCATAGCACGTACCATGCAAGGCAAGGTGTTGTTTATTTAGTTTATTTATTTATTTATTTATTTTTTGGCTTGGGCTTCTGTTCAATTCGTCCTATTTATTCATATTTACATTGGTGTTATAACCCCGCATGTGACACATGTTTCCCTGCTCCTCCTGCGTCCACTTCCCCTGGACCCGTATGTCTGTAGATAAAGGATCTTGTAGGATGGCAGAACCTTCTTAGTCTTGTTGGCACCTCTCTAAGTCTTTGCCTAAAGGCTTCCGCAGTTTGATACTGGACTGGTCAGCTGGAGGTGATGGCAAAGCCATTGCATGGAGATCCTGTGAGCTCTGGCTGTCGGGCTCCTATTGCAAAGCAGAAAAGATGTCGGCGTCTTTGGTGAGAATTGTATCGATGACGTTCACACGCGAGCAACCGGCACAGTGACCAATCACTGTCCACCGCTGGCTCTGCTAATGTCCACAATTAATGCACTGGAGGTCAGCTGGCCACAGGCAAGTATGAAATGAGCGAGTCTGTTTTTGCTTCATTTTTTTTTTTCAAACACACAGTGTGAGAGTAGCTCTTAAAACTGCCCTTGGGTAGGTCTCTGAGTCCAAAGGTCACCTTAAGAATAAGAGAGGGCCTCCCACCTGAAGCCACCCATTACATTCCAGTTATAAGGCTGGGTGGGCATGGCACTGTCTTAACACCATAGGCCCTATATAAGAACACTAGGCCTCCTCATGACTCCCTACTCGCCTGTGTGTGTGTGTGTGTGTATGCGGCATGTGCATGGCATTGTCTTGCTCTCAGGCTTTATTCAGCAATGGAGTATCTTCATGAAGGCCTTGCGGAACTCAATATTGAAGGTGGTGTAGATAATTGGGTTGACGGCGCTGTTGACATACCCAAGCCAAGTGAAGGCACTGTACATGGCCGGTGGGATATTACAGTCACAATGCATGTTCAGGATGTGGGTGATGAAAAATGGGAGCCAGCAGATGATGAAAACACCTGGGGGGAAAAAGGGAAAGAATGGGGGTTTGATTGCCATGAGCTATCACTTTAACCCTGGAATATTTGCACTGGTGCTCAGTATTATCTAGGGGTGTGTCTAGACTACAGGGTTTTGTCGACAAAAGTGGACTTTTGTCGACAAAACTATACCTGCGTCTACACTGCCGCTGAGTTCTGTCAACATAACGTCGACAGAACTCAGCAGTTTTGTCGACGGCTGTAAACCTCATTCTACGAGGAATAACGCCTTCTGTCGACAGAGTTCTGTCTACAGAAGGCGTTATTGCATCTACACCGTCCTTTGCATCTGCACTGTCATGTTGACAAAGCGACTTGCTTTGTCAACAGAACTGGATGTAGTCTAGACGCTCTTTGTTGACAGAAGCTTTGTCGACAGTATCTGTCGACAAAACTTTTGTCAACAAAAACCTGTAGTCTAGACGTACTCTAAGGGTGTGTCTACACTTGCACCCTAGTTCTAACTAGGGATGCAAATGCAGGCATTTGAAATAATGAAGCGGGGTTTTAAATATCTCACGCTTCATTAGCATGATCTCGCTGGAGCGCTAGTTCGAATCACAGCTGATTCGAACCAGAAAGTGCGCGCCGGGACACGGTAGTTTGAACCAAAGCCCTTGGTTCGAACTAACGTTACGCCTCATTTTCGAACCAAGGGCTTAGGTTTGAACTACCGCGTCCCAGCACGCACTTCCAGGTTCGAATCAGCTGTGATTTGAACTAGCGCGCCGGCGAGATCATGCTAATGAAGCGCGGAATATTTAAATCCCTGCTTCATTAGCAATTTCGAATGCCTGCATTTGCATCCCTAGTTTGAACTAGGGTGCAAGTGTAGACATACCCTGAGAGCCAACAAATAATCCTCTTAGGTTGGCAAAAGAAAGTTGCTTCTTGCAGAGGGGTAGGTCTTGTCTTTTACTAACCTATTTTTAAAGCCGTGGCCCTTAAGCATCTAAGCACTATGAGTTCTCAGCTGTTGTAAGTTGATTGACTTCCAAGCAGTTACGCCACGAGAGACTCTGGCCCTCTGATGTCGATCCTGTTTCAGACTTCACTGCCATTCGGGATGTGATTGGGATGCATTATAAATCACACGAGCCCCATGCCAGCCATTGCCACTCAGCACCCAGGGTTCCCCAGAATTGGGCAACTCTCTGTGTTAGATGAGGTTGCCCTCTTATGCCTTGCCTTGCTACTGATGGCATATTGCCTTGTTACACAGGTGCTTCTCCTAACTTAGTCAGGGACACCTACAAGGACCTCACGTTTGGTATGTGACACGCTGTCTCCAGAGACCACTTTAAAGTATCCTTACCACCCTCTTTCACGCGTCATCTTTCTCCTTATTTGACACTTTCTTCTTCCCTTCATGCATTACCCACTGAGCTCCTCCCTGTGTTTTCTCATGTGTTCCACCAACAAATGCACTTCTGCATGCCTATCTGACTAACAAAATAGTCCTCAGTGGACATTCCCATTAAAAGACCAGTCCTGGGCAGCCCATGGACCATAAAGGAGGCCAAACTGAGCTCTTACCAAGCACAATAGCTAGCATCTGGGTGGCTTTCTTCTCCTTCTGCTGCGAGAGTTTCCTCCTGCTAATGGCCTTGAGGGAAGTCCTTGTCTTGCCGTTGGGCATGGACTGGATCTCAAAGACCTTGGCCGTCTTTGGGTTGTCTTCGGCATGCCCATTCTTCTCTGTTTTTGTGGGGCTGTCCAAGGGCAACTCCAGGGTAGAATTCACGCACTGGTTGGAAGTGGCTGGCATGACCAGTTGGTGGTTACTCAGCAGGGCAGATTTGTGTTTGGTTTTCTCGGGGGGGCTGGTACTGGAGACCATCTCCATCTCCATCTCCTCCATGTGATTCACTGCCTCCTGGACAAAGATCAACCCCCCCCCCAACATAAAGGTAGATGAATATGCAATTGGGGCAAAGAAGTGATACTGTCTTCTATGAAGGCAGCAGGGGTGCTAATTGGGCCTTGATGAGAAAGGGATTAACCTCAGCTGAACTGCCCATCTCCTCCTTTTGCAGAGATAGTCTGGGGAAGGGAGCATGCCTTTGGGACAATTGGGGTGATGGGACAGAGGCTCATTTCTTTGCTTATGTTCCCTTATTTTATATATCTTTTCTGTGAACATTATTTTGCAAGGAGTTAGCCTTTGTGACTCTGACAGTGGTTCTTTGCTTCCGCTAAATCATTCCCTGATTTTATAAGTCTTACCCAAGGGGAGAACCTCAGATCTAGAACTGGCTTTTCTATCAAAATTACATTGAAATGGAAGATAGCTTCCCACCCCCACCAAAAAAAACAAAACAAAACAAAACAAAACAGAAATTTCCCTGGGAAAGATAAGTTTCCAATCATTTGTTTCAGGTTTTCATGAAAAGACCAAAAGAAATTCATGTCTTAAAATAAAACATCACCTAAAAGGCAAATAAAAAAAATCCCAAATTGATACTTTAAAAATGTGGACAATCTTATGATGCTTGGGGGAGGTGGAGGAACTGAGACCTGATATTTTAACCCTGGGGTTGGTGACACTTCAATTCAAATGCAGGGGAAAGGGACGAGAACCTTTTCAGTTTTGATGCTACATAGCAACTCCCTTCTTTTACACAACCCTTTTCTTTTTTAGGGTGGGGGGAAAACCTACCCTAATTTCATTTTGCACCAGGCAGAGGCAAAGGGAGATAGTGATTGTGCTGGAGAGCTGACAGTCCATTGTAACACTTACCACTTTCCGCTTATTAATTGGGAAACTCCCATTGGACTTGACAATGACAGTGCAGAGCTTCACATCTTCTGGATGAGTGCATTTGTCCTAAGGGGGCAAGCATCAGCACACAAGTTACACAAGCTGATGGGAGTTAGGAGGGGAGCTGGCAAAAGGAATGTGGCAATTTAAACACAGGGCACTGAGCAGAAAGAGTGTCTAGGACAGTAAGGAGTCTGGGAAATTATGCCAAGAAGTGAATGATGGTAGTTCCCAGGGACTCCGCTTTTTTCTCCCCATGAGGAAGGCACTTTAAGGATCTTTGTAGCTCCTCATTCCACCCCCATCTCTCTGTCTCCAGACCACCCTGCTTGATTACAACCTGGCTTTTGAGGAAAATGCTGAGAGTTTGGAGATAGAATCATAGGATCCCAGGGCTGCAAGAGACCTCAGGAGGTCATCAAGTTCAGCCCCCTGCCTAAAGCAGGACCAACCCCAACTAAATCAACCCAGCCAGGGCTTTGTCAAGCCGAGACTTAAAAACCTCTAGGGATGAAGATTCCACCCCCTTCCTAGGGAACCCATTCCAGTGCTTCACCACCCTCCCAGGGAAATAGTTTTTCCTAATATCCAACCTGGACCTCCCCTGGGACTCCCCGAAGTCATAAGATGCAATATCCATCCGCACAATCCACCTTTCCATCCAGACCAAACAGCATCATTTGGGAAGGAATGGGGGCAATTTTAGGGAGAGCCTGGGAGCAGGAGGGAAAGAAGATGGTGGTTGTGAGAAGCCAGACAGGGCCTGGTTACCTTCAGCGGGGCCTGTGTGTCTGAGTCCAGGCCGTGGGTGTTGCGCTTGGTGTTGACCCGCTTCCGGCGTTTCCGGAGCACTATGTAAATCTGTACGTATACCAGCAGGGTGACAATGAAGGGGACGTAGAAGGAGACGATAGAGGAATACACAACAAAGGCGGGATTGGCAATGATACACTCATTCTTGTCTGGAAGACACAAGAGATGGCAGGAGCATTGTCCCAATAGTTAGGCACTAGAACCAGCATTTCTCTCTCTCTCTTTCTCTCTCTCTTTCATGACAGTAACCCCACTGGAGGATGGGAACTGCTGCTCTCCCATCTTCCTCCAGAAATAATTTCCAAACCAAGAGAGGGATTGTCACAATGAGTCATAGCCCCGACTCTCCATGAGAGCTGGGAATCTCAGTCCCCTGGGCCCATTTGAAAACCTCAAGGCAGTGGTCACCAATCAGTAGATTAGGATCTAGTGGCAGATCTTGGAGCCCGTGACAGGTGATCCTGGTTGGTTTGGCTTAGAGCTAGAGCACGTCAGCTGCCCTTCCCCCCCACTGCTGTGCTTCTGGCCAGTGCCTTGGCGCTGCCCCCCAAGGGGCTTCTGTTTGCTGTTCAGGGTGGGGGAGACAGGAGAGGGAAGGCATTGATGCTAGGGTATTCCCTTCCCCCCACCTCTGTACCCCCATCTGCACAGAATGAGCAGGGCAGGGCTTTGGAGAAGGGGTATGGAAGGAGGTGGCACAACGATATTTGGGTTTGAGGTAGATCCTGGATTGACCTAAATTGGAAGAGTGATCTTGCACTTTAAAAGGTTGGAGACCTCCGGCTCAGGCCAAGCCTTAATCCAAGGGAAAAGAGGTTTATTTCTCAGGCAGTTAGTACAGGCATAAGGGCTGGATTGGGAGAGTGAAATTCTCTAGCTAGCCAGCCACCCAACTGCAGCAGTGAGCTCTCATGACCCCCTAGAGGAGCGGTGCTGAGACACGCTCCCTTCAAGCGGATCACCAAGAGGTGAGTCTAGCAGTGGCGAGTGACCCTCTGCGACCAACCCAAACTCAGAGCAGTGACCTATACATGCAAGGCTCTGTCGTTCCCATACCATCGCCCATTCCGTTTCCTTAAATAGAGGCTACTGAATAGGAGTGTCTCTTCTGCTGCTGTGCGAATGGATCGATCTGGTTATTTGTAAGGTGCCCATCATTGGGCAGATTTTAAGACATAAGGTTCTCTCTTCCTTTTGGGTGCTGAGAGAGCGCTTTGCACATTTCTTCTACAGAAGCCTGAGAACAAACATCAACCCTTATTTGTTGGAGGATATAGGCCTGGTATAGAGGGAGGTGTAACAGATTGAGGGCTGTTGGATTGGCAAGGTGTGCACGAACCTAACTCTTATTCACCCATGTTAATCCCTTCCCCAGTAACACAATTGTCTCTGGGACCCAGTAGGACAGAAGAGCGCATGAAAACCCATACAATAGCCAGCTGCAAGATGACACTATGCTCACCTGTGTTGTTGAGACCGAACAGAAGTGGGCAGGAGATGGCAAACGACAGGACCCAGACCACGGAGATCATGACAGTGACTCTGCGCCTGGAGCTGTAGCGGGTGTTATAAAGCATTGGCATTGCTACAGCTGTGTACCTGCATGCAGCATGGAGACAAAAAGCGGGCATGTTATTTCCCTGCCGGTGCTGAAAGGCCACCTGCGCATTTGCAGTTAGTAAACCTGGAAAACTGCTCCCGAGAGATCACGGGGGCAAGTTTAGCGTGAAGACACCTCAAGGAACTCAGATGTCCAATCCAGGATGAACCCACTGTCTCACCTTTGCAGCAACTTGCATGGGAAAGTTTGAGGGTGGAGCCCATTGGATGTGCTTTTCAGTGCCCTTCCTCTGACAAGAGGGCAGCAATTCTGCCTAATGCACCTTCTCACTGTTATCATGACCCACGTGCGCGCAGAAGCACGTACACGAAGAGACTTTGTGTAAATCACCTTCCTGCCAGCCACACCGAGCTGAACAGGACCTTCCTCCTGCACCAGGGGAGATCTCACCTGTCAATGCTGATGGCACACAGGTTGAGGATGCTGGCGGTACACATCATCACGTCCAGGGTGACAAAGATGTCACAGTGGATCCGGCTAAATCTCCACTCGCCGACCACCTTGGAGAAGAGAGAAGGAATTGGGGGAAAAGGCATTCATGCACGCAGCCAGGATGAGAGAGAGTCTATGGGCCAGTTCTGCTCTTAGCACTGAGAGTAATTTTGTTGACTTCAGTGAAGTTAGTCTGGTGTTCTGGTTTAAATGAGAGTAGGCTTTGGCCTGTGGAAATTAGAGGGGGATGCAGGTCACATCCAGGCAAAACCCTGCTGAGCCAGTGTCAGAATTTTTTGTTAATTCAATCTTTCAATGCTTTGTCCTGTCTAATTTGAAAAGTGATGGAGTTTGACTAGGAGACTGAGATGTTACCAGTGGGATCTCATCCTTAGGACATTCCCCCTGAAATTAAGCCTGATTTTACCTTTCTTAATTGCATTCTATTGCGCTCCATTCCCATTAGGCAACCCATATGACAGACGCAAACCTAAGACCAAACTCAGTCAAGACATAAGAAATTGCTACTTCCATTGATGTCTAAGGGTGTGTCTACACAGCGAAGTTATTTCAAAATAACAGCCGTTATTCCGAAATAATTATGCGAGCATCTACACAGCAATCGTGTTATTTCAAAGTAATTTCAAAATAACGGGAGGCTTATTCCGACTTCTGTAAACCTCATTCTATGAAGAATAACACCTACTCCAGAATACTTATTTCAGTGTAGGGGCTGTGTAGATGCTCCACTTCTTCTATTTCAAAATAGCCCCTCACCAGGGCCATTCTAACTTATTCCTTCCCAATGCCTCCTGGGGCTCTAAATGGAGATAGGGAAGCCTGCCTCGGACTCATTTTGAGGCTTCCCTGCTGTGTAGACATGCTATTTTGAAATAAGCTATTTCAGAATAACTATTCCAGAGTAGCTTATTCCAAAATAACTGTGCAGTGTAGACATAGCCTAAGTGAGTTGACTCAGTTATGCGGTGAAGGCCAAAACAATACCAGGCTTAAAAAAGAATTCAATAAGTTAATGGAGGATAGGCCCATCTGTAGATCTTAGCCAAGATGATCAGGGATGTTACACCATGCTCTGAGTGTCCCTAGCTTCTGATTGCCAGAAGCTGGGAGTGGATGGCAGAGGACAGGCAACTCGATTTTCTATTCTCGTCATTCCCCCTGAAGCACCTGGCATTGGCCACTGTCAGAGACAGGATACTAGGCTAGATGAACCATTGGTCTGACCCAGTGTTTCTCAACCTTTTTTTATAAAGTACCCCTTTTAAAAAACAATTATAAGTACCCCCAGTACCTATAGTTTTCAGACACACATAAAAATTTTCTACCATTGCAACACATTTGTTTAAACAACTTAATCGTAGCCAGGCAGGCGATGAAATTATTGGGTGTAAAAAGTACAAAAATAATAAAGCGCTGTAAAACTTAAAACAAAAATTCAGTTTTCTCCAAATTTCAATTGTGTTGATGTATCGCCCCTCCCCCGCCCCAGACTTCTCTCAAGTACCTTTAAGCGTACTCATACCACTGGTTGAGAAACACTGGTCTGGTTCACTGTAGACGTTCTTATGCAAGGTCTTAACTGGTGCATTAAAATGTTACAAGAAACCTCCATCATAATGAATGCATAGGAAAATGTGAATATTTTCAAAGGATTTTTTTTCAAATTATGCTCAACAAAGCACAGTAATAGAAATAGCATGAGAGAAGCCTATTGTTTCTGCATATATAAAAATAGAAGCAATAATTCACGTTACACATTCTTATGAATGAAGATGGATTAAATTCATAACCCCCAAAAAAATCTTTGACACATTGTGTAACATACCAAAGATAGAGGACTAATTATAATATTCCCATTACTAGTAGCTCTGCTCTCATCTTTTCTCTTGTTACTAAAACCAAATTTAGCAATTAAGTTTAATGACGAGTAGTGCAACTATTGTATCGAGCATGCAAATAGAAAAGCACATTTCCCTCTATTATAAATAAATAAGTCTTACTGCATTTGGAATGGGAATGAATAAGATAGCTATTCTTCAGCGTGATTTCTCCTTTCTAAGCCATAACTGTAGGCAATATGAAGTGGAGGAGGGAGAGAGGCTGCAGTAAAGGCTGAATGATAGACCATACATAAACATTCATTTTAAAAAAAGCATTTAAAGGGCACAGCCATATAAATAATTTGGCTTGATTAGAATTTGCCCAAAGGCAAAAATTTGCCATTTGTGTAGAACCCAGAGCTACAATCAGCTTCTCGCAATCAAAACTAAACTAATTGGAGTTGCTTGAGGATGCTGTAAGATTAGTGTCGTGAAGAGTGTGGCTGTGTATGGGTTGGAGAACCTCTACAGTATGGGGGATTGGGGTAAATGCTTCTGTAAGACCTGAATGGAAAATGGAACGTCCAGTATTTTGGCATTTTGTTCCTGTCCCGATTCAATATGAAAAGATGAGATGTAACTTTTTGGAGATGCCAGAGGGCTGCAGGGAGGCAAGAGCCCTCTCCGAAAAGTCTGATTTTCTTCCATGAAAATAATCATCTGTAGTCAGAGCTTCACCTACCTGAGCTTACACTTCATGCAGCTGGAGTCAGGAGGGTCATGCTAAGTCTCTGTTCTCCGCACCCTGAGCGACTTGAAGGCTGTTCTAAGTTATCCTGGCTACAATGGTCCAATAGGGAAGCAGCTGAGGATGGTTATTTGCACTGAATGAAGACAGTTTGGAGAGGAATATCTGTTCTTCTATCGTTGATCCAGTCGCCATCCATCCCACACATGCTGGTACATTCTCTAACCAAGGCTGAGATACTGCATTATTTTTAATGGGAATTAGGCATTGGATCCCCTTGGTGGCACTGAAAACCGTAGCCTCTGAGTGTCGGAAGCCACGCCTACTGCAGAGACAGTCCCATCTGCTCATTCTTTGGCTCTGGGCTCTTGGGTCTCACATCCTTTGTTTGAGCTCCACAGCCTGAGCTCCAGGATTTTGCCTAATGTCTCCCCAGACTCTCTGAGATGGGATGGGGATGCGAGTCCCATTTGAGAGAGCTGCATCGGTGTAAATGCAGACATTAGGATCTGCTTCTTTGTCAGCCTTAAACCTTAAGCCATCGGCCCCTTTTTTTCCATTGGACATAAGCGCCTCTGAGGATTCCCAGCGGTTGTGTGTGTGTGTCCCTGTTCCGCTATCAGAGAAACATTCAGTCCCTGTGCATACAGGAAAAGCAGTGGAAGATCCCAGTGCATCAGGGTTAGTCACGTGGTTTAGAAGGCGGCAGAGGGGCCGTTGTGTCAGCAACAAATCTCAGCTGCAGTCATACACAAAGGCCTGATTTCACTCTCCTCTCTAGATTTATTAAACACAGGTTCCCAGAAGGAGCCGTGTATCCATGAGCTCATAGAAGGAAGAAGTTATAGCCCATCTTATATCAGCTCTGCTTGGTGCTTCCAGTTGAAAAGGGTGGGAAAGAAATTCCTAGCCCCAAGCTGGAAATGATGAGATCTCACAGACAGGGGTGGCAGGTTTGCAGAAATTTTGATGGTGCCCAGAACCTGCACCCTTCTCCAAATACCCTCCCCCCACCTGCCTAAGGTTCTTGGAGGTGTTTGGGGGCTGGGTGCAGGCTCTGGGCTGGGGTAGGTGATGGGGGTGCAGGGTGCAGGCTCCTGGAAGGAGTTTGGATGCAGAAGGTGTCAGGGGTTGGGCTCTGGGAGGGAATGTGGATGTGAGAGCGGGTTGGGGTGCAGGCTCTGGGCTAGGTCAGGGTGTGGGAGTGCAGGAGAGGGTGAAGGGTACAGGCTTTGGAAGGGAGTTTGGGGGCTGAATTGGGCGTGGGGGGAGTTTGTGGGTGGGAGAAGGTGGGGGAGGGGGTCCAGGCTATGGGAGAGAACGAGGAGCATGAGGGGACGTGGGAGAGAGGGTGGGAAGTGAGGTGCTTACTTGGGGTACCTAGGCTGCGGGGCTCGGTGGTCTCCGTGCACTGCTGCCCATGGGCACCGCCCCTGCAGCTTCCCATTGTCCGCAGGGGCATTCAGAGCGTGGTTAGCGTGTGTAGACACACAGGTACCCTGGGGCTGCGGGAATGAGCCAGTAGCAGCATGAAGTTAGCAGCAAGAAGCTACTCTAGCCCTGATTCACTGCTGGTGGTGGTGGCGGCAGGGCCCCTGGGGCCATTTTAAATCACGGCGGGGCAGCTGGTGGGCCAGGGGGCGCGATTTCGCGTGGACCGGCAGGCGGGGCCAGGAAACGCACCGGGGGGATCACGTGGGGGCAGCAGATGGGGTGGGGGTGAGAACTGGCCCCCAAATATGGTGGAGCCAGGCCCCCAAGCCAGAAATATTCCTGGTGCCTGGGCACCATGGGCCCATGTAACTCACCACCTATGCTCACAGAATGAGCGTCCATTTAAAAGAGGAGTGTTGTGGACCTGGTGTAGAGCAGCGCAAATTAATCCCAAGGGCTCTAACTACCATCACAGCTTGCCCGTGGTCACGTTAATGAGGCTTAGCACATGCACAATGCTTTACATTCCACAGTGCTGTGCAAACATTAATTAACAAGGGTGATAATAATATGGGGCTTCTTGACCCTCAATGAGTTTTTTTCTGCTCAGTACCATTCCCAAGTGAATTATGGCTTCTCTTGTCTGGCTTTTTTTTCCCCCTCTCCATTTTATCTTTTTTCTCCCTTAAACAACCAGCTGCTCAGTGCTCAAATGCAGCCGAAACAGCCACTCCCACCTCAAATCCTAATTTATTCATGTATTTATTTTTGAGGCTACTCTGGAGTTTAGCAGCTGCAAGGACGAGTCTCTTGTTCTTTAAAGTTTTCTTGTCAGGTCTAAGTAAACATGATATACAGCAGTGAGTGAGACTGTCTCATTGCAGGGGATCGATACAAATAGGGATTGGGAGAGAAAATACAATCTTGAAATTTTCCCAACAGACTCGGTTATTATTAAACTGCTCTGTAATGAAATACAGGGCACACAGCAGCTGAATCCTCTGTAGGATCTGAAAGCTCTGCAGAAAGTGCATTGCTGCTTGTCTTGAATGTCAAGTGATACAGGACAAGATTTTCCATTTTGTATAAGTTCAGCAAATCCAAATTCTTCCCTTTCAAAATGGAACAAAACCTTTTAAAAAAAAATTCCAGGGGAAAAAAATGCCTTAAAAATAGTTTCATGTAAATGGAAATATTTCATGTTGATAAAATGTCATTTCATTCCAATTTCAATCTTTCAAAACTTTTACACAATTTAAAAAATATAAAAGATAATGAATTTTGATATACAAAGGTCATTTTATCCTTTTTTTTCCCTTTTAAAAAACATTTTTTCCAAAAAAAAGTCAAAATGGGATTTTTGGACATTATCAGAACAATTTGGCTCTACGTGAAATTTTATTAAAATTGACACTTTTTTGAACATTTCAGCTGAGACGAAAATAACATTTTCCTTTGGAAAAAAAAGTTTCAATTAAGATCTTACAATCAGCTGTTATAGAATGCATGAACCTGAGACTATCTTGTTATTTTTTTGCCACCCTATGGCAGGAAGAGATCCTGGGTCCCATATACTTTTATTTTCTTGATGCACAGGTAGCGTAGTTGTGTTTAATGTGCTTCAAATCACTACACAGTTCAGAACAAATTTGCACCATCCAGTGAACTCCAAGTTTGAGTTTTACCTCCTATGTTTCAGATGACCAAGAAAACACCCCGCATGCTCCCACAACACAGACCAGAGTGCTGATTAGCAGCCTTGTGAGGGAAAAAAAGTTTCCACTTCAGCCCTGGTTTGTATGGATAACTGGCAATGCCAGTGAAAAGCATTTTTTCCCTTCACATACATTAAAAATGCCATTTTCCCCTTTTTTACGTGAGAATTTTTTTTGTACAACTCTTCTAAGCCTTCATTTGGCCCTTGATCATTGTAATATCTGAGGGCCTCTCAGTTCTCAGTAGATTTTATCTCATTTCCTTTGTGAGGTAGGGAACTCTCGTTCTGGTTGTATCTTTTCACCTATCTTTTCTTGCCATAAGAATACCAACTCAGATTCAAGTTTCCAGATGCTCATGCATTGAAGCTCCCTGCAGCAACCTGATCTATTAGAATGCAAACCCTAGATCTGTTCCGCAACATCAGCACTGATCCTATCAACTGAGGAGAATTAGGAATTAGATAGCACTTTTTTGAAAACTATCCAGATTCAGCAAAGCTGTCAGCAACCTTTCTCCACCTCCACCTTCTCTACCAAGCATTGCACTTCTTAGAATCCACCTATCCCATGAAGCCAGGAATGCTGGGAAACAGAAAGGACTTGTAGCTTCAGGGAGGAGTCACCAAGGAACCCTGCATATCCACCTGCAAACAGCCTGTAAGGCAGATGGACAATGCACTGGGTGTCTTTGGACTGACAGTAAATAGGGTCAGAATACCAGAACAAACTGCAGAATATCTGAATGTGGGAAAGAATTGGAGTCTGATTAACCACTGCCATCCACTCTGAATTGTCAATTAATCCTGTGCAAAGAAAGTGCAAAGTGCTGGATTTTCCATTCACGCCGAGAGGGAGCATAACACCCACATTGCACAAGGATCGCTGGGCAGTCAACCCTAAAGCCAATTTTCCAGACTTGCCTTTTGCATCACACATGGAAGCAGATGGAAACTCTGTACCTGCTGCAGCTTGGAACACCAGTCCTACGAGGGGTGGAAGTTACACCACTGAGTAATTCAAATACTTATAACAATGATGGGTCTGGACCAAATACCCCCAAATTGGCATTTCTAAATGGAAAAGTTTGACTCCGGATTAGGGATGTTAAAATGCACGTAATTAAATAACCAGGTAATCGCTGAAAATTTCAGCAGTTACACTTGGGTGGCAGTCGGCTGCACGTGCAGAACCAGCTCCCCATGCGTACCAGCTCCTGCCTGCCTCCTGCACTATTGCCTCTGTATCAGAAGCATATGGCTCCCCGGGAGCGGTGCATACTGGGAGCCAACTGTTAAGACAGCTCCCTGTACGTGTACCAGGAGCCTGCATGTAACCATGAATGTTAAGCAATGAGCCCCGTGTCATCGGTTAATCATTTACATGGTTACACTTTCACATCCCTACTCACTTTCACATCCCCTACTTTGAGGCTATGGCCAACCGTCAGTTAATACTACAAAGGAAAGGAAGCTAGTGTTCTGGAAAACCCCTTCTTGTGCAGTTTTCCCGTTCCTTGACTCGGGGCCAGCAGAATTGATTCAGAACTTCCATGAAGTAAAAAGCACTGGGCATTCTCAGAGACTTCGCTAGTTCCGGGGGAAACCCTGCTCAATCTTAGCCACCAGTGCGAAAGCCAGCTGGGCTTTTCACCTACTCTGTGGATGCTCACCTTCATTTTTCCCAACTTAACTTGCATCCCCCTCTCTGCTTCCTCACGGAGTCCTAGAATCCTAGAGCTTAAGGCCGGCAGGTACCACCAGAAAATCGAATCCGATCTCCTGGATAGCACCTACCACCAGCACCTCCCTGAACCAAAATTAGACCAGAGTATCACAGACACAAGGGAATAGACTGTCCTGTGCCACAGGAGAGTCTGAAGTGGGCCACTTCCGGAGGCCCCCTGCAATGGCAGGGAAATGAAGTGAGATTTACCTTGGTAATTATGGCATGTGACTTGCTCCCACATGCTGCAGAGGGAGGTGAACCAAGGACACTGCCAATCTCACCTGCGGGGCCGGGGGTGGATTCTCTCCTGGCCCCACTCATGGTGATCAGTTAGACCCAGAGCAGGTGAGCAAGAACTGACCAGCCAAATCCCTGAGAGAGAGTGCTCCGTGCCACTACAGAATCTTGGCCTTCCCCATCCAACTTCCCACCTCTCGCCGTGGCCACTCTTGTTGCTTCAGAGGAAGGAGATTAAAAGATCCTCCCAGAATACATTTTGGATGGGGGGGATCCCTTCCTGAACTCTGCTGGAGGCTGGCTGAAACCTTGAATGAGTGTCCAGTTAGGCTATAAAAACCAGTAGTCCTGTGGCACCTTAGGGTATGTCTACACTAGCCCCCTAGTTCGAAGTAGGGAGGCTAATGTAGGCATTTGAAGTTGCAAATCAAGCCCGGGATTTAAATACCCCGCACTTGATTTGCATCTTCCTGGCCGGTCGCCATTTTGAAATTTACAAGTCTGGACTAACTGCCCGCGTCTACATGTGGCAGGGACCCGGTAGTCCAAATTAAAGCCCTAGTTCGAACTACCTGTTATTCCTCCTGGAATGAGGTTTAATAGGTAGTTCAATTTAGGCTTTATTTCGAACTAACGGGTCCCCGCCACGGTAGACGCCGGGCAGTTAGTCCGGACTTGTAAATTTCAAAAATGGCGATCGTTTGAAGATGCAACTGCACGGGATATTTAAATCCCGGCTTGATTTGTAATCTTCGAATGCCTACATTAGCCTCCCTAGTTCGAACTAGGGGGCTAGTGTAGACATACCCTTAGAGACTAACAAAAATATACATGTGTGTATATATATAAAAAATCATGAGCTTTCATGGGCAAAACCCACTTCTTCAGATGAGATGCGCTTGAATGGTTGGGATTGGTCCTGCCTTGGGCAGGGGGCTGGACTTGATGACCTCCTGAGGTCTCTTCCAGCTCTATGATTCTATGAATGGAGGAAAAAGGGGCCCCCTCAGAATAAGAAGGGAGAGGGAGAGAAAAAAAATATCTGTCAACCGTAGTCCCGGTGTTAATAAGGCTAGTTGAGTGGGCCGGAACTGTCCCATATTTAGCTTTTGATGTCAATGGGCTGTTGAATGTAAGGAAAGCTGGTTTTATACTATGTTATCCAGTTCAAGTCTTTGTTCAGGCCAAGGGAAACTGTCAAATTTGCATATGATGGTCAATAGGCTATGTTTACACTATGACAAAGAGTGGAGGATAGGACTCCATTTTGAGTACATCAGTGTTGCTCTGACTCTGGCCAAACTGTGCCCCGTGGAGGCATGGAATGCCCTCTCAAGAATGCTTCAGACTTGTTCTTACAAAACATTTCTCCCAAGAGCCTCAAAAGGAAAAGCCCTCCCCTTACGGAACACGTTCTCCTCTCTCCTGTTTGTTCGCTGCCTTAGAGCTGAACTGAGATGCTATTTAAATAGAAGAGATTATGCTGTGTTAACTCAGGATCCTGCAGGCATTGGGTTGAAATCCATCCGGGGGTGTTAATGCATATCCAGTGGGAAATAAGAGGGGCCAGACCAAAGCTGTTCGAATCAGGAGGTAGCTCCAAAGTCTCATTTGTGCTTCCTGAGGTCATCTGAGTTTAATCAACTCCTTCAGCAGCATGGGCTCTGTCCAACAGTAAGAAATCCCACTGGCAAATCAATAGCACACTGAATTGGTTGGGGCGTAGGGGACTGAGGGTAGGAGAAGAGGAGGAAGAATACATTAGCTTTCTCTACCAGTAATCAAGTCTCTTTCATGTGGCTTGTTAGGAAGATGCAATGCTGAGGCTCTGTCTAAACTGGGAAGGTTTGATGACAAAAGTGCTGTCAAGAGACAAAAGTTGAAAACTGGTCAAACCGCTTTTTCTGCCTCTTATTGTGAGTATTTCATGGCCACATTATTAGCACCCTGTCGACAGATAGAGCAAAGCAATGTGGAGAAGCATCCCACAGGGCAGTGTTGGGGAAAGGCAGAGCGGATCCCTGTGCTTCTTGGGATTTCTTCAGAGCTCTGGGAGCTCTCCATAAAGAGGAATATCAAAACTGCGCTACAGTCTCTCCAGCCCTCTCCTTGCAGCAGCAGTCTGCCTGCTGCTGTGTTCCTAGCAGGGCAGAACTGAAGCATTTCAATGATTTGCTCTTTGTTTATTCTCCAAATGGAGCAGCTCGCTCAGCTGTCAGATACTTCCCGGAGCTTTGAAAGGGGAGGGGTGCATGCCTGCAGGGCAGCAGAGGTCACAAAACACTGACCAGAGCCATCAGAAAAGGCATTTTGAGATACTAGCAGAAGCCAGTTCTCTCAACCAAACAAACAGCAGAGTCTACACTGGTTCTTTGTAGACAATAAAGAGAGGTGGGGTTTTTTCACTCCTCCCCCCCCCCATGGAGTGTGTGCTGTGACTGGCAACTGGAAGCTATTGACTTCTAATCAAATTTGTTGGGAGACCAATACAGCAGTACATAGACAATCCAGGAAGTTTTTGGAGAATGTTGAGGATAATTTCTTGGTACAAGTGCTGAAGGATCCGACCAGGGGCCATGCGCAGATTAACCTGCTGCTCACAAACAGGGAAGAACTAATAGGGGAAGTAGAGGTGGGTGACAACCTGGGAAGCAGTGATCATGAGATGATAGATTTCAGGACCCTGACCAAAGGAAGAAAAGAGAGTAGTAAATTACACAGCTTGGGGTTCAGAAAAGCAGACTTTGACTCCCTCAGAGACCTGATGGGCATAATCCCCTGGGATGCTAACATGAAGGGGAAAGGAGTCCAGGACAGCTGGCAGTATTTTAAAGAAGCCTTATTGAAGGCACAGGAAGAAACCATCCCGATGTGCAGCAAGAGAAGCATATATGGTAGGAGACCATATTGGCTTACCGGGGAAATGTCATTGCGGAGCCTTTGGCCATTATCTTTGAAAAGTCGTGGAGATTGTGAGAGATACCGGATGATTGGAAAAAGGCAAATGTGGTGCCCATCTTTAAAAAAGGGAAGAAGGACGATCCAGGGGACTATATATTGGTCAGTCTTACCTCAGTCCCTGGAAAAATCATGGAGGGGATCCTCAAGGAATCCATTTTGAGGCACTTGGAATATGGGAAAGTGATCAGGAATAGTCAGCATGGATTCACAAAGGGCAAGTCATGCCTGACCAATATTATTAGCTTCTATGATGCGGTAACTGGCTCTGTGGATATGGGAGTCAGTGGATGTGATATACCTTGACTTTAGCAAAGCTTTTGATACGGTCTCCCGCAATATTCTTGCCAGCAAGGGAATATGGATTGGTCAAAACGACTGTAAGATGGAAAGAAAGCTGGCTAGAAGGTCGGGCCCAGCGGGTAGTGATCAATGGCACGATGTCAGCTTGGCGGTTGGTTTCTAGCGGAGTGCCCCAAGGATCGGTTCCAGGACCGGTTTTGTTCAACATCTTTATTAATGTCCTGGATGAGGGGATGGATTGCACCCTCAGCAAGTTTGCAGATGACACTAACTAGGGGGAGAGGTAGATACACTGGAGGGCAGGGATAGGGTCCAGAGTGACCGAGACAAATTGGAGGATTGGGCCAAAAGAAATCTTATGAAGTTCAACAAGGACAAGTGTAGAGTCCTGCACTCGGGACGGAAGAATCCCAAGCATAGTTACAGGCTGGGGACCGAATGGCTAAGTAGCAGTTCTGCAGAAAAGGACCTGGGGATTACAGTGTATGAGAAGCTGGATATGAGTCAACAGTGTGCCCTTGTAGCCAAGAAGGCTAATGGCATATTAGGGTGTATTAAGAGGAGCATTGCCAGCAGATCCAAAGAAGTGATTATTCCCCTTTATTCGGCTCTGGTGAGGCCACATCTGGAGTATTGTGTCCCGTTCTGGGGCCCCAACTATAGAAAGGATGTGGACGCATTGGAAAGGGTCCAGTGGAGGGTGACCAAAATGATTAGGGGGCTGGAGCATATGACCTATGAGGAGAGGCTGAGGGATTTGGGTTTGCTTAGTCTGCAGAAGAAAAGAGTGAGGGGGGATTTGATAGCAGCCTTCAATTTCCTGAAGGGAGGTTCCAAAGAGGATGGAGAAAAGCTGTTCTCAGTAGTGACGGATGGCAGAACAAGGAGCAATGGTCTCAAGTTACTGTAGGAGAGGTCCAGGTTGGATATTAGGAAAAACTATTTCACTAGAAGGGTGGTGAAGCACTGGAAGGGGTTACCTAGGGAAGTGGTGGAATCTCCATCCCTAGAAGTTTTTAAGTCTCAGCTTGACAAAGCCCTGGCTGGGTTGATTTAGTTGGGATTGGTCCTGCCTTGGGCAGAGGGCTGGACTTAATGACCTCCTGAGGTCTCTTCCAGCTCTATGATTCTATAGGAAAAGACAAAAATCTCTCACTGGAGTGGAAGTTTTTTTATCACCAAAACTGGGTGTTTTCCCTGAGAAAAGTTGCATTGCAGTGAAAAGCTCTTACTGTTTTGTTGCCAAAAGTTGTTGGTAACAAAAGGTGCCAGCGTCGACATGCCCTAAGTCATGCTAAATCTTGGTGGCTACATCTACACTGCAAGGTTTTTGCGCAAAACCAGCCATTTTTGCGCAAAAACCTGTGGAGCATCTACACCTCAAATGCGCTTTTGCGCAAATACATCAGCAGTAAAATGGTAAAACAGAGGGCTTTTGCCGGTGTAGGTAAACCTTTTACGAGACATAACTCCTTTTTGCACAAGATTTCTTGCGCAAAAAAGGCAAGTGTGGACGCTCTGCAGGGGTTTCATGTGCAAGAAACCCCTATGGGAAAAAGGACAGGTGCTCTGATGGCCATTCTGTTAATGGCAATCAGAGCTTTCCTGTGCAAGAGCATCCATGCAGTGTGGATGCTCTCTTGCGCAAAAGCACATCGCTTTTGCAATGTGCTTTGAGGTGTGGCTGTGCTCTTGCACAAGACATTTTTGCGCAAAGGCTTCTTGCACAAGAACTCTGCAGTGTAGACGTAGCTGGTAAGTCCCTTGCTAGGGCTCCTATCACTTGGCATTCTATAGATATTGTAGGTAAGGGAAAAGAAAGGAATTCTGTCCAGATGGTTGTCCTGCATACCCAAAACAGGGCACAGGCGGTACGTAGTCCCAGACACTGGTAACTGCTCCAGTTTGGTTTTAATTGAATTGATGACTCTGGCTATGTCTACCCTACAAGCTATGGCTGTGATACTTGCACTAGTGCTCGTCTGAGCCAGCATGCTAAAATCAGCAGTGGCATTGGCAACAGAGGCTGGCAGTCTCAAGTAAGTACCCCCAGGATGGGAGCGAGTTTGTACTTGGGACAGCTCGCTCTTGCTGTCACTGCCCAGACCGCCGCGGCTGCACTCCTCATGGTAGCCCACTAGCTCGGATGAGACTAATGTGAGTGGGGTATGTGTACTGGAGCTGGGAATGTCCCCACTAGCTCGTCGTGTACAAGGAAACTCAGTGGAATCCCTTCCATGTGCCTCTAGCTTTGTAGCGGTTGATGACCGACCACTAATAGATGTTCTGCAAAGAAAGGTCCTGATACTGGTGGTGGGGCTGAGCTGGGTGACTGTGGAGGTCTGTTCCAGCTCTACATTTCATGACTGTGATAAGATTTTTCTCTCTACTAATTGCAGAAAAAAAATCCCCACAGCACTCTCATGGCTGCCTCCTGGCGAGCGGTTTAAGCTGCGTGACGTAAAGTGTGAATTAATCTTCATTAATGATTCTGCATCCTGCTGATCTGCGGTTTTCATTTTTCCTAATGTACAGTCAAATATCTTCTTCCCCTCTCCCCTTTCCCCTCCCCTCTTGCGATGTGTGAAAGTTGATTTCTGTAGTTAACTAGAACCCACACAGCCGAACCCGTGGGCACAATTAACACCAATGACAGTGCATAAATGTGACAAGAGTTTCAAACAGTTATGAAGGGGGTAATGGGCTTGTCCTTAATATTAGATACTAGGTGTGACAAGGCATTGCTGGAGACATACAGGGCATCTGAAATGGTTAGGGAAAAAAGCAAGTAATTTCTCACTAATTCCACCATTTAAATCAATTGCTTTAATAATCAATTACTCCTGTAAGCAAATCTTGCAGGCTCTGATGCATGAGAGCACAAGTTGAACTTGAGTCTTGGGAGCAGTTAAGGCTTGATCCCAAAAGCAGCTGAGTATTGGATCCAGTGAAGTACTTGAACACATGCTTAATTTTAAGTGCACACATGTTCCCTCTGACTACCCACCTGCTTAAAGTTAAGCATGTGATTAACTGGTTTGTAGGACTGGCAGTGGAGCAATCAGCACCTTGCAGGATAAAGCCCTTGAAGTAACTGGGACTATTCAGATGGTAGCAATTAAGCACCATAGAAAATTATTAGAGTTCATAGAAAATATTTGCCAACCAACTTAAAATCAAGTGGCCTATTCAACTGTCATTTTAGTGCGAAGAAAATTTTTACTATAACAAATCACAAAATAATTCAAATTAGTTACGGAAAGAGTAATGGAAGCTTTACGAGTTTCTGATTCAAATTTACTATGGATGGCAATCATTCAGTAAAATGAATAATGATTGAAGTTGAAATCCTACAAATTTAAAACTGTTCTTTTACTTCCCTTTTGCAAGCACAGTAATAAACAATTCTATTACATATATTTAATGCCTTGAACTTTCCTATAAGTGTAATCTACGCAGAATGACTTTGCCTGGTTGACAACGGGCCTCACCCGCTAGTTGTTAATATAGCGCTTAACCAGTTAACCATTTCAACCTAGGTCTCACTTCTTGACCCTGCTGTGGCTGCGGCCGTGGGGTCTCACGATGGGTGTGTCCCAGCCATGGCTAAGGCTGCTCCAGCTCGACGGGGCTGGCCACCAACAAAACTAACTAGCAAGAGCTGATTAGCCGGTTAACCGTTAAGCATACTGGTAAGCCAGGTAAGCTTACAAGTTAACATCCCTAATCTCTCATCTCATGATCTCAAAGCACTGGATTGTGACTTGGACTAACTAGTCGTGGAGGGGATTAAAGGGAAGTTAGTACCTAGCTTACAACATTGTGCTTTTATCAGTGTCTCTGGTCTGGGTGCACAGTAGAGATGTAAAAATGTAAGATGTAAGTGGTTAAACATATTGTTTAATGGGTTAACTATTAAAACGGGGGCTACCCCAGATCAGGCACGGGCTGCTGCAGCCCAGCCAGAGCAGCCCCTGCCTATGGCTGACTCCAGAACAGCCCCTGCCTGCGGGGCACCTGGATCCGCCGCGGACAGGGGCTGCCCTAGACGACCGGAGCAGCCCTTGTCTGTGGCAGGTGGGGAGCTGCTCCAGCCCCACTAGTTAACTTTAACCAGTAAGCCTCATCCATTAAGGGTTAACAAGTTAAACTTTCACCTCCCTAGTGCACAGAAGCAAGCAAGCACTGTGTGGGGATGGCGTATGCTAGCAGCTAAGAGCTACTCCTTCCGAAAGTAAGGCAAAAGCACAGGGAGCACCCCTTATTCAGGGCACAATCTGAACCCTAAGTATTCAAATACTGAGCAACTCCAGCCTGCTATTAGTGAAGTGGCAACCATTTGTCTTTTGAACTAAAGCAAACTCCTCTTCCCTTCTAGATTCCACTGATACCTAGTGGGGATGCTTTATGTAAATACTTCCAATTGACTTCAGTGCTGTAGACTAGATAAAAGTCCAATAACTCGGCAGTGAGTAAATCTAAAATCAAGGACTCTGCTGTGGAACATAGATCAGACAGAGGTCTCAGCAAAGGGCTTTTCATGTGCCGCCTGAGTGTATTCAGAATTCTTGGCAGTAATTATGTCTGTGTCACCGCTGTAAAGTACATAACTAAACTGCTGTAGCACCCTGGAGACAGCAGAGTACTTAACTTTAAACACAGGAATAGTTTCAAGGACTTCAGTGGACCAATTCAGGTGCTCAAAGGTAAGCACGCATTCACTTGCTTGTGTGGCTTCGAGCCTTGACTTCTTGCTTGTTTTGATTTTCCATTAAACTTTCACTTTGTAATTTTGTATGTGTGGCGTTCTCTGGGGAAAAACCCCTCCAGTTCCTCCCCAATTACAGGCCCATCTAAAAGAAAGAACATTGACGGAAATGTCATTTTATTTATTTTTCTTCTTAGATTAATTTAGCATGGGTGAATCGTGCCATATTGACAGCCCTTGATGTCTGCTACTCATTTAGTGACTACAGCCCAGGGTAAGCACCTTTCCTTTCCTTTCCCCTACTGTGATTCAACCTGAATTGAACTGAACTTCTCTGTGCAGTCAGAGACCACAGAAATTCAAATGGGTGCAGGATAAAAACACAGATGTTCAGTCTCCCTGGCTTATTCTATCCTTGGCTTCTCCTGAGCATTGCCAAGTAGAGGACAATTAGGCTGTGTCTAGACTGCAGGCTTCTTTCAGAGGAAGCTTTTCAGAAGAGATCTTCCCAAAAAACTTTTTCCAAAAGAGAGCATCCACACTGCAAAAGCGCATCGAAAAAGTGATCTGCTTTTTCAACAGATAGCATCCAGACTGAATGGATGCTATCTCACACGTAAGCTGTGATTACTATGCATGGAATGACCACCAGGGCACCTGTGCTTTTTCCTCTTTCCTCTTCTTGCGAAAGAACTCCCTCTACCCATCCACGCACGCCTTTTTCCGAAAGAACTCTTTTGCAAAAAGGCTTCTTTCTCATAGAAAGAGGAACCAGTGTCGGAAAAACCCCTCTGTTCTTTTGATTTTCTTTCGAAAGAATGCAATTGCAGTGTGGACGAATTGAAGTTTTTTTGAAAAAATGGCCGTTTTCCCGAAAAAACTCTGTAGTGTAGACATACCCTTAGTAATGATTTTGAGGAGGACCTGGACACTATCTATCAAGAATTGGATTAAGACTCCTCAAAGCTCATGTCACACAGGTCACAAACAGTCATCAGACAGTAACAAGTGTAACAACTTTTTGGCAACCAGAATAGAATACTTTAGGCATTGTGGAGGCAACTCATCCTTGTGTAGAAGGCTAACACTAGGCCCAAATACAACTTCAGTACAACTTAGGTGGTACATAAAACTTGAGATTGTTCTCTGCTTAGTATCCTATTCCCTGAATCCACTAGTCTGCAAAGAAAGTAACATTTTCTCTTTTGTTTCTGTCTCTCTCTTGTGCACCCACAAGTTTTTCTAAAAATCTGAAGAACAAGGGCCTTGTACCTTCTATTATCCTTTCCCACACATTGCACTTCGCTCTTTCTAGCTATTTACAATTTCAAGGATCATTTGATGTCAGCTAAATGCTTGGCAGATTTGGAATATTCCACTTTCACAAAACACGGTGCCACTCAAACTCAGCTCTGCGTGCAGAGGCACAAAATTCCTTTATACCCAAGTGACATTCTAACTACTGTAATGTGACAAGTAGCTCACTTCTGATTCTGTTTCTCTTATATATTATGACACAGTAGCTCTGCATTTAAATTTTGCACATACGATTGCACATTTTCTCTACTGCTGAGGTTCTTAAGAAATATGCTGTGGTCCTATTGTGTGTGGTCGGTACTCTATGTACTTTATTCGCACACCACCAATGAAGTGTTAAGGCCCCATTCTTGGTCTTCATTGTGCATTGCACATAGCTGTGTACAGGAGGCCCCCGACTTGCGACCGCTCGAATTCCAACCCCCCACACTTACAACCATTCTGGAAGTGCGGAAGGGGCCAGAAACCCCCGACTTATGTCCTCGGCCCACATTTATGACGGCGCCTATCGTAAATGAAGGTTCGAGTTACAACACCCCCGACTTGCAATGCTTCCCCCGGAACTGATCACGTTGCAAGTCGGGGGCCTCCTGTATCTTGGAAAATACATGTCACACTCAAGGTTAGTCTTTGATAGGGTTTCCCTCAGACCTCTTCCACTCAGTTTCCACAGACACTTAAGTGCTCTATATAGACATTAAGGACCGTCCTATTTAAGCTCTTATGAAAAAGGCCACACATAATCACAGAACACTAGAACTGGAAGGGACCTCGAGAGGTCATCAAGTCCAGTCCCCTGCCCTCATGGCAGGACCAAGCATCATCTAGACCATTCCTGATAGATGTCTGTTGAGCCGGCTCTTATATAGCTCCAGTGATGGAGATTCCACAACCTCCCTAGGCAATTTATTCCAGTGTTTAACCACCCTGACAGTTAAAAAGTTTTTCCTAATTTCCAACCTAAACCTCCCTTGCTGCAGTTTAAGCCCATTGCTTCTTGTCCTACCATTAGAGGTTAAGGAGAACAATTTTTCTCCCCCCTCCTTGTACCATGTTGTTAGGAACTTGAAAGCTGCTATCATGTCCCCTCTCAGTCTTCTCTTTTCCAGCCTAACACACCCAATTCTTTCAGTCTTCCCTCATAGGCCATGTTTTCTAGACCTTTAATCATTTTTGTTGCACTTCTCTGTACCTTCTCCAGTTTGTCTACATTTTTCCTGAAATGTGGTGCCCAGAACTGGACACAATACTCTAGTTGAGGCCTAATCGGCACAGAGTAGAGTTGAAGAATTACTTCTAGTTTCTTTCTTACAACATGCCTGTTAATACATCCCAGAATCATATTTGCTTTTTTTTTTTTTTTTTTTTTTTGCAACATTGTCACAATGTTGACTCATATTTAGCTTGTGGTCCACTATGACCCCTAGATCCCTTTCTATAGTACTGGCTGAGAGTCCTGTGGCATTATAGACTAACTGAGTGTTGGAGCATAAGCTTGTGGGCAAAGACCCACTTCGACAGATGCATGTGACATGAAGTGGGTCTTTGCCCACGAAAGCTTATGCTCCAACACTTCAGTTAGTCTATAAGGTGCCACAGGACTCCTCGCCGCTTTTGCAGATTCAGACTAACACGGCTACCTCTCTGATACTCCTTCCTAAACAGTCACTTTCCATTCTGTATGTGTGAAACTGATTGTTCCTTCCAAAGTGGAGTACTTAGTATTTGTCCTTATTAAACTTCATCCTATTTACCTCAGACCATTTTTCCAGTTTGTCCAGATCAGTTTCAAGCGTGATCCTATCCTCCAAAGCATTTGCAACCCCTCCCAACTTGGTATCATCTGCAAACTTTATAAGCGGACTCTGTAGCCTATCAAGTTGCTTGCCTATTATGCTAATAATATGATAATAAGAACATAACATAAGACCGACCATATTGGGTCAGACCAAAGGTCCATCTAGCCCAGGATCCTGTCTGCCAACAGTGGCCAATACCAGATGCCCCAGAGGGAGGGGTCACAAAAGGTAATCCTCACATGATCCCTCCCCTGTCACCCATGTCCAGAGAAACAGAGGCTACGGACACCATTCCTACCCATCCTGGCTAATAGGCATTGATGGACCTAACCTCCATGAATCTATCTAGCTCTTTTTTGAACCCTGTTAAAGTTCTAGCCTTCACCACATCCTCTGGCAAGGTTGACTATGCACTGAGTGATGAAAAACGTCCTTTGTTTGTTTTAAACCTGCTGCCTATTAATAACCTACATGGAGTTCAGTTGATCAGTTCAGAAGGGCACAGAGGGGAAGCAATCTTACTGTGATGTAAATCTCTAACTGCAGGCCATGTAAGGGCCAGATCATAGAATCATAGAATCCTAGGGCTGGAAGAGACCTCAGGAGGTCATCAAGTCCAGCCTCCTGCCCAAGGCAGGACCAATCCCAACTAAATCAACCCAGCCAGGGCTTTGTCAAGCCAAGACTTAGAAACCTCTAGGGATGGAGATTCCACCACTTCTCTAGGTAACCCATCCCAGTGCTTCACCACTCTCCTAGTGCAATAGTTTTTCCTAATATCCAACCTAGACCTCTCCCACTGCAACTTGAGACCATTGTTCCTTGTTCTGTCATCCATCACTACTGAGAACAGCCTTTCTCCATCCTCTTTGGAGGGTCCTTACATGAGGTTAAGCACCATAGCTCAGAGTGGGCAAATTCTGTCCCGCGTGCCAGATCCAGCTGCAGAGTTACTCCCTGGCTGGCCTCCACCTCTTTGTTTACCGGTGCCTCTGCAGGTATCGGCCGATCGCAGCTCTCTTTGTCCGCAAATGGCGATTCGCAGACAATGCAAGCGGCGGGAAGCGGTGTCCTGGTCCGCACCATTACCAGTCGCTTGCAAATGAGATAGCTTTGCGGCCAATGAGAGCTGCAAGTGGCTGATACTTGCAGAGGCTCAGGTAACCTTAGCAGCAGCAGCCCACCAGGGACTAACCCTGGTGGGCTGCTGGGTTTTGTTATTGCCCACCCCGGCATAGCTCCTTGAAATGGCCCAGTTTTATACCAGCTGAGGACGTGGCTCTAATGCCTCAAAATCATGTCACCTTTTTTGTTCTTCACACCTGCTCTGGGGAGGTATGCAGAATCTGCTGACAATGAGTTTTAAACTCCTGTTAGCTTGCTGATCCAGTACAGCTAAGAGAAAATAATCTGGATTCTCTTCCTTCTTCTGCATACTCAGTAGATGACTGTACTAAGCACCAGACACACCTGGGCAAACCCATGGAAGGCAATGGGACTGCATGTGTTGTGGAAAACATAATCTGAAGATGATTGAGCAGCCCGGGTATCACAGGGGACCCACTTTGGCCTCCGGAATCTTTGTTTGGAGTGGTGATGATGAAGGCTAAGATTTTTGTCAGGGTTAGTTTCAGTAAAAGCCACAGACAGCTCATGGGCAATGAACAGAAATTTACAGAAGCCATGACCTGTCTGTGATGTCTGCTGCTGCAGCTCCATGGTTTCCCCTGCCACTGTGGTGGCCAGGATCTGTGGGGAACCTGCAGTGGGGCCCACCTCCACCCACACCAGCTGGTTGCTGCAGGATGACTGTATTTCCCAGAATGAAAATGGGACATTTCCAGCCCCTTGCCTGAGTCCCCTTTTCCCATTCCCAGGCTATTGCCTAGGGCTGGAACCCAGAGGAGGGCCTTCTCAGGAATCTGTCATCTGTTGCTAGACCCTTGCAGCCGGTCCCTGTCACTGGAGCCCTGCTAGGGCACCACTGCCCGCCAGCTCCCGAGTCCTGCAGCCTATGGGGCTGATGCACTGAATGTCATGGAGGTAGGGGAGCTATAAGAATTGCTGGGTCCCTAAGGTGTGTGTGTGTGTGTGTGTGTGTGTGTGTGTGTGTGTGCAGGGGGAGGGGTGCAGGCTGTGTACTCCCAGGAGAGGTGAGGCCTTAGGTGGCAGGGCTGGGGCTGGGGCTGGGGCAGCCAGCCCTCAGTGCTGCCTGGACCATGCAGCGCCGTGTCCCCCTGACTCCTTGCCAGCTCTCAGCTGCCCGGAGTGCACCATGCGCGGTAGCGATAGCAGCGGAGAGCTCTGGGCCCTTTTCAATTGACAGGCCCCAGGGCAACTGCTCCTCCCTTCCCGTGGGCGGGCCTGCATGGAGCTCTCTGGAAATCCTTGATTCTGTGACTTCCATAACATGACCTAAACGTAGCCGGAGGGATGCTGTGTGAGATAGGGAGGAGAGTCCTGGGTCCCTCACAGGGCTGGCAGTGAGCAAAATGAGCACATTTTGTTCTTGAAATGACTGTGAGGCCGTTGTTATTCCGAGCAGAGCCACATTTTCAATAGCCAATGCCTAAGCCGCTGCTCTGCCACTCTCTGGATAGAGGCACCAGGAATATTTGTCTGGCAGAGGATCCACTACAACACAATACCACCTACCTCCAGGTAGACTACCCAGGGCATCACCAGTGTCGCCACCAAGAGATCTGCCACAGCCAGGCTCACGATCAGGTAGTTCGTGGTGGTCTGAAGGGCTTTTTCCCTGGACACCGCCATGCACACCAAGACGTTGCCGAAGACGATGACAAAGATCAGGAGGGTGAGAAGTATGGCATAGTAGTTGTAGTGTGTCTTCTGGTCTCCATCGGACCCATTGAGAGGCTTGCTCCAGTTCCTGTTGCCAATGTCGTCATTGTACCAGGACAGGTTCAGGGGATCCATGAAGGTAAAAATGCCAGAGGCCAACTCCACCCTGCCACAAAAAAGAAGCCAAATGTTACTCTCAGATCATGGGGTGACATGAGCTGCACACACCAGCTCATGGAATTCAGCTCCATATTTGTGTGTTATAAGCAAGTAAACCTTGCAGAGGCTATGACTTACTGCTCAGGCATTGGAGTAGGATGCAGAAGCTCTTGGTTATGATTGAGTCACTCAGACAAGCCACTGACGCCAACATCCTCAAAGGGAGTTAGGTGCTTCATAACAGTGAGGATCCGAGAAGGTTGACGTAAGATATGCAACTCCAGCTACGTAAATTCCATAGCTGAAGTCGACGTATCTTACATCATGTTTCCGCACCATCCACACAGTGGGAGGCTGATGGGAGCAAATGCTCCTATCAGTTTCCTTTACTCTTCATGAGGAGCAGGCGTACCGACGCCGACGGGGGCGCCCTTTGAGTTTGATCTAGCGGGTCTACACTACACCCGCTAAATCGAACCCCGGAAGATCAACCAGGGCAATGTCGATCTTCTGTGTAGTGTAGATGTGCCCCCAGAGCCTGAGTACTTAGCAGAGACAATACTTTGCTGGGAGGAGAAATCCTTGCAGGTCTCAGAGACGCTCACATCTTTCAGCAATGGTGCCTTGAAAATATGCTGCAAGGCAGAGAGAACCTGAATAAGTAAATCGTTTTTACTGACTGCTGGGTTCCAATGGAATTGGTTGTTATGGCCACTTCTGCAATAGGGGAAGGGCAAACCTCTCTCTGGTCAGAGCTTCCCTTGACAGATGCATATGTGTTTTGGAGGCAGACCCCAGCCTTGTATAAACTAATTTAAAATGGGAAACTCAGATCTTAAATACCCTTAGAACACCCTTTCTGCCTTGCAGTAATTTATCCACCAGTCTTACCCTGCCAGGAAACACAACTAACTCAGACTGTTTTTCCAAAGCAAACAAAAGTAGCTGAACTTTCTAAACCAAGCATCTAACCTGCAGGGACCACAGTCCTTGGTCCTCTACACGCAAGCCTGTCAATGCTGACCTGCAGCATTCCTTGTTCCAATGACCGGCCTCCTCAAAGCAGACGTATTAGAAAATGGTGATTTTACGAGGAGGCCAAATCTCTCTCAGGAGAGTAGGATGAGATCATTTCGGCTCACGTTTTCCAACGCGCACACCCAGGTCGAGTGCCTCCGCTGTTGTGTGCCCAGATTCAGAGAGGCACTCGCTTCTTTGAAGAGAGAAGCCAGAAGTGCTCTGTCCCTTAAGCTGAACTCCCTGAGCTAGGGGACACTTTTGAAAACTAAGTGCTTCCTCTTGACTTCTAGGTCGATTCCTCTGATGGTGTAAATTGACAGCGCTCCATTGGCTTCTGCCTCTTTACAGCTGCTGAGAATTTGCCACTGCCCCCCCTCCCTCCAGCGGCCTTCTGCTCTCTTATTGCCAGAGGTTTAAAAAGAATCCCAGTTTATACTTAAACTTATTCATTAGAAAAATGGAGACAGAAGCCCAGCAGCAGAGTGGGGGCTATCCTGTTTATTGCGTCGAGTGTAACATGTATGATTACCTGCCCTGTGGGCGGTTTGCATGTGTGCACCCGTTGCAAGGAGCTCTTGACCCTCAGAGACCGAGTTCGGGCTTTGGAGGCCAGGGTGGCTGAACTGGAGGAGCTAAGGGAGGTAGAGAGATATGTGGATGAGACTTTCTGGGACACTGTAGTACTGTCCCACCTCCAGTCTGAGAGCCCCAGTACTCTTAAGGAGGATGAAAGTCTCAAGGGAACAGAGCATTCAATGGGAGCAGAGGGAAACCATCCCATAGTTGGGACCCTCCTCCCAGAGGATGTTGCGGTATCCTCTCGCACTGAGGATACCTCTGAGGGGAGGGAATGCCAGTTCGGAAGAGGCAGGTGTTAGTAGTGGTGATTCAATCGTTAGAAACATAGATAGTTGGGTTTGTGATGACCGGGAGAACCGTATGGTCACTTGCCTGCCTGGTGCGAAGGTTATGGATCTCTCGAGGCATCTAGATAGACTTATGTGTAGTGCTGGGAGGAGCCGGTGGTCGTGGTACATGTAGGTACCAATGACGTAGGGAAGGGTAGGAGAGATGTCCAGGAGGCCAAATTTAGGCTGCTAGGAAAGAGACTGAAATCCAGGACCTCTATGGTGGCATTCTCGAAGTGCTTCCAGTTCCACGCGCAGGGCCAGGTAGGCAGGCAGAGATTCAGAATCTCAATGCGTGGATGAGACGATGGTGTAGGGAAGAGGGGTTTGGATTTATTAGGAACTGGGGACACTTTTGGGAGAGGGGAGCCTATACAGGAAGGATGGGCTCCACCTAAACCAGGGTGGAACCAGACTGCTGGCACTAAACATTAAAAAGGCCGAGAGCAGTTTTTAAACTGAGAGATGGGGAAAGCCGATTGGTGTGGAGATGCACGAAATCGGAGGGAGACTTCTCTTAGAGGAGAATCCATTGATAGAGATTCTCTAAGCTGTAGTCAGAAAGAGAGGAGGGGAGAGGGCAAACCATGGGCCAGAGCAGACAAAAACCGCTGCACACAAAGGAATCCAATGCATCAGGGAAGGGCAGACAAATAAGCAGTGGCAAATTTTTAAAGTGCTTCTACGAAATGCTAGGAGTCTGACTAATAAGATGGGTGAACTAGAGTACCTAGTATTAAATGAGGAGATTGACATAATAGGCATCACTGAAACCTGGTGGAATGAGGAAAATCTGTGGGACACAATCATACCGGGATATAAAATATATCGAAAGGATAGAGCAGGCCGGGTGGGTGGCGGAGTAGCACTGTATGTGAAAGATAATGTAGAATCAAATGAAATAAAAATATTAAATGAATCAACATGTTCAATAGAATCGCTATGGATAGTAATTCCATGCTCCAAAAATAAGAAATTAGCAGTAGGGATATATTACACCACCTGACCAGGACAGGGATACTGACATTGAAATGCTGAGGGAGATTAGAGAGGCTACCAAAACAAAGAACTCTATAATAATGGGGGATTTTAATTACCCCATATTGACTGGATACATGTCACCTCAGGAAGAGAAGCGGAGATAAAATTTCTCAATGGCTTAAATGACTGCTTCTTGGAGCAGCTGGTGCAGGAACCCACAAGGAGAGGCAATTCTCGATTTAGTCCTGAGTGGAGCGCAGGATCAGGTCCAGGAAATAACTGCTACAGGACCGCTTGGGAATAGTGACCATAATATAATAACATTCAACATTCCTGTGGTGGGAAGAACACCTCAGCAGTCCAGCACCCTGGCATTTAATTTCAAAAAGGGGAATTACACAAAAATGAGGAGGTTAGTTAAACAGAAATTAAAAGGCACAGTGACTAGAGCCAAATCCCTGCAAGCTGCATGGAAACTTTTTAAAGACACCATAATAGAGGCCCAACTTAAATGTATACCCCAAATTAAAAAACATAGCAAGAGACCTAAAAAAGAGTCACCGTGGCTTAACCACCATGTAAAAGAAGCAGTGAGGGACAAAAAGGTATCTTTTAAGAAGTGGAAGTCCGATCCTAGTGAGATAAATAGAAAGGAACATAAACACTGTCAAATCAAGTGTAAAAATGTAATAAGAAAAGCAAAAAAAGATTTTGAGGAACAGCTAGCCAAAAACTCAAAAAGAAATAACAAAATGTTTTTTAAGTACATTAGAAGCAGGAAGCCTGCTAAAAAACCTGTGGGTCCCCTAGACGATCGAACTATAAAAGGCGCAATCAAGGACGATAAAGCCATTGCGGAGAAACTAAATGATTTCTTTGCTTCAGTCTTCACGGCTGAGGACGTTGGGAAGATTCCCAAATCTGCACCGTCCTTTGTGGGTAATGAATCTGAGGAACTGTCCCGGATTGAAGTGTCATTAGAGGAGGTTTTGGAACAAATAGAAAAACTTAATGTTAACAAATCTCCGGACCGGATGGCATTCATCCAAGGGTTCTAAAAGAACTCAAATGGGAAATTGCTGAACTATTATCTGTGGTTTGTAACCTATCCCTTAAATCGGCTTCCGTACCTAATGACTGGAAGGTAGCCAACGTGACACCAATATTTAAAAAGGGCTCTAGAGGCGATCCGGCAATTACAGACCGGTAAGTCTAACTTCAGTACCGGGCAAATTAGTCAAACAATAGTAAAGAATAAAATTGTGAAGCATGTAGAAGAACATAATTTGTTGGACAAAAGTCAACATGGGTTCTGTAAAGGGAAATCCTGTCTTACTAATCTATTAGAGTTCTTTGAAGGGGTTAACAAACATGCGGACAAGGGGGATCCAGTAGATATAGTATACTTAGATTTCCAGAAAGCCTTTGACAAGGTCCTCACCAAAGGCTCTTGTGTAAATTACATGGCCATGGGATAAGAGGGAAGGTCCTTTCTTGGATTGAGAACTGGTTAAAAGACAGGAAACAAAGGGTAGGAATAAATGGTAAATTTTCAGAATGGAGAGGGGTAACTAGTGGTGTCCCCAAGGGTCAGTCCTAGGACCAATCCTGTTCAACTTATTCATAAATGATCTGGAGAAAGGGGTAAGCAGTGAGGTGGTAAAGTTTATGGATGATACCAAACTGTTTAGGATAGTCAAGACAGAAGCAGACTGTAAGGGACTCCAAGAAGATCTCACCAAACTGAGTGATTGGGCAACAAAATGGCAAATGAAATTTAATGTGGATAAGTGTAAAGTAATGCACATCGGGAAAAATAACCCCAACTATACGTACAGTATGATGGGGCTAATTTGGCTACGCATAAATCAGGAAAGAGATCTTGGAGTTATCGTGGACAGTTCTCTGAAAACTTCCACACATGCAGCGCGGTCAAAAAGGCAAATAGGATGCTAGGTATTATTAAGAAAGGGATAGAAAATAAGACCCAGAATATCTTACTGCCCCTGTATAAAACTATGGTACGCCCACATCTTGAATACTGTGTACAGATGTGGTCTCTCACCTCAAAAAGATATTTTGGCCTTGGAAAGGGTTCAGAAAAGGGCAACTAAAATGATTAGGGGTTTGGAACGGGTCCCATATGAGGAGAGGTTAAAGCGACTGGGACTTTTCAGTTTAGAAAAGAGGAGACTGAGGGGGGATATGATAGAGGTGTATAAAATCATGAGTGGTGTGGAGAGGGCGGATAAAGAAAAGTTATTTATTAGTTCCCTAAATAGAAGAACTAGAGGACACCAAATGAAATTAATGGGTAGCAGGTTTAAAACTAATAAAAGAAAGTTCTTCTTCACACAGCGTGTAGTCAGCATGTGGAACTCCTTGCCAGAGGAGGCTGTGAAGGCTAGGAATATAACGGAGTTTAAAGAGAAGCTAGATAATTTCATGGAGGTTAGGTCCATAAAAGGCTATTAGCCAGGGGATAAAATGATGTCCTTGGCCTCTGTTTGACAGAGGCTGGAGAGGGATGGCAGGAGACAAATCGCTTGATCATTGTCTTCGGTCCACCCCCTCTGGGCACCTGGTGCTGGCCACTGTCGGCAGACAGGATACTGGGCTGGATGGACCTTTGGTCTGACCCGGTACGGCCGTTCTTATGTTCTTATGTTCTTATGTTCAGACTAACCGGATCCAATGTGTAGAACCCTTCTCCCGTCAATAGCACTGGCTAGTCCATCCTCCCTTAGTAGTGCTGACCCTGACAGCCGCCATCCACTCCTTTCTATGCTCCCCAAGCCTCTGGCTACATCACTGTATTGAAAAGAGACCCACGTGAACTATGACAGCTGCATTTAAGGGCCTGAGAACATTCATTCGGATGGACTCAAGGCTGCAAAGAAATCAAACGAGAAATATCCGGTTACAAGACTGACATTTGAAAAGCTGACTAGCAGTTGGCACCGGAACTAGGAGGAGGCATCTCACCCAGTCAAAGCGCCAGCCTAGCGTGCAATCAGAGCAACTCCTAGCGTAGCTAATGCATTAAGCTCCTATTATCTTTCCTGAGTCGTTTTTCCTTTCATGCTTTTTAATGAGATTTCCTCCGCTTCACATTGGTTTCTTGCTGCTCTTTAAAACAAACAAGATAACAGAGAAAATATAAATAGGGCATCACTTTCCCAGTCCTTCCAAAGGTGCCAGCTCTAGCCAACCTGCTGGCAACAGCCATAACAGCCACAAAATCCCAGGCCCAGACAGTCTCTGCTCGCTCTTGAGACAAACAGCTGCTGGTCCAGCATGCACTGGCACCTAATTAGGAGTCACTTTGCCTTGCTGTAAGACTTCTGGGTTGGACCTATGTGCTTGGTTGTAGCTAGATCGCTCGGATCTCTGTGCTGCTCAGCAGGGGTCACTGTTTGAACGGGAGCCCTTCACGGATAAACCTTTCAGAGAGAGGAATTGATGCTACTCGGGATGATACCTGAATTGTTATTGGACAGACTTGGTTCAGCACTGAGTTAGAGTGTGTCTACACAGCACTCTAAACTCGAAATAAGATACTCAATTTGCGCTATGCAAATTGCGTATCTTATTTTGAAATTTGAAATTTGGCACGTCTACACAGCGCCAAATGTCAAAATAACATGCTATTTCGAGCCATCCCTTATCCCTCATGCAACGAGGTTTACTGGGATGACAAAATCTTTCAAAATAACGGGTGGCTTGTGTAGACACAGGGTAGCTATTTTGATATACCAGAGGTATCCCGAAATAGCCGTGCAGTATAGACATATCCTTAATATTCACTGAGGTGACATAAGCCTGAGGTAGGAGCCCATATAGTTCCCATCAACATACTATCCAAGTGACCCCACGCTGCTAAAATCAATGGCAAAATCCAGTTGACTTCAACAGTAGCATGGCTGGACTTGTGGGTTATTCATATCCCATGACAGGTTTGTTTTTTTAATATAAAAATAGGCATAAAATCCCCCAGGGCCTTAAATTCTAATGTTATTACTCCATTTTGCACCCTAACCTCCCCCTGCAGTTTCAACTGGAGGTGGGAGTCTCCATCACATTTGTGTTCTAAAATGTTAGGTAATACCTCAAAAAACAACAAATAGTCCTGTAGTACCTTCAAGACTAACAAAACATGTAGATGGTGTCATGAGCTTTCGTGGGCACAGCCCACTTCTTCAGATGACTCCAGCTGAGGCAGTACCTCAGTTTGCCAGCTTGCTATTAAGTGTGGAATCTAGTGTGAAAAGCGTGACAAGAAAATTTAGATTTGGGGAGCTTGGAATTGCAAACTCAAGAGGGGTTCACTGGTCCCTTTTAATTCCACATTTTGCCATGGGTAGTGTCCTGCATCCAGGGCTCCAGAACCTACATTTCAACTTTGGTACCAGGACCAGTCAGGTAATGTGTATTCATGAAGTAAGGGGACCGCCTGATGGACTCTCACAGTTGTCATCGTACAGTCTGGAAGAGAAGGTTGTTACCTTTTGGGATACTCTTTTGACCTAAGCTCCCACGCTTGAGATGTTACCTAGGCTGCACTCCCATCACCTTTGCAAGCCTGCCCCTTGACAGTGGACTTAACAAAACAAGCTCCAGACTTGGTGTGTCTTTAAAATCTTGATATACCATGTGTCCCGGAGTCCAACTCCTAGGCTGCGTCTAGATTGCATCCCTTTTTCGGAAAAGGGATGCAAATTAGATCGCACTGATGAAGCGGGATTTAAATCTCCCCGCTTCATTAGCATAAAAATAGCTGGCATCGAGCTTTGCCGAGAAAAGCGCCAGACGCTGATCTTGCGAAAATAAAGCCTTTTCCGAAAGATCCCTTATCCCTATTTCATTGAGGGATAGGGATCTTTCGGAAAAGGCTTTATTTTCCGAAAGATCAGCGTTTAGACTGGCGCTTTCTCCGCAAAGCTCCATGCCGAAAAAAAGCGGCAGCCATTTTTATGCTAATGAAGCGGGGGAGATTTAAATCCCCGCTTCATTAGCAATTGCGATACGTCTAATTTGCATCCCTTTTCCGAAAAAGGGATGCAATCTAGACGCAGCCCTATTGTGTAAAATACCTCTTGCCTATGTCCTGCCTTCCCCAAAGCTAGAGTTCATAACAATGCTTCCCTGCTAGGGACAGTTGGGTATATTCCTGCTCATGGTGCACATGCCAGATGGCCTATTAATACTGATGCAGGAATCTTATGCACACACATTGGCAAAAAGAACCCATATTGGGGGGCACTTCCTTTACTGCTTGCACCTGATTTTCAGAGATGCTGAGCTCTTTAAAATGTCTCCCTGTATCTAGTAGCCAAAGCTCTCTCGGATCCAGAGAGTTTTCTTCAGTAGCTGGCCTCCTCTCAGACCACATCGTTTCAGAACCAAGAGAAGATAAGCAAGTAGGTCAATCTTTGGGCTAAACTGTTCTTCATATCACAGATAAATGTCCAAGGTATCAGCTGATCTTTGACAAACTCCTTATTTCCAGGGGAAAGTCTATAATCCATCAAATATCACTTGCAAAGGGATCAAAAGGAGCCTCAGTTAGCTCTCAGACTAATGCTTTTAGTACAGCCCCTGGCTGCTGAGTTCCCCACTGCACCTTCCATGCTGGTGTTCTCAAATTAATATCCAGATGTCAGTGGCATTTTCTTCCAGCTGGAGCCTTGGTGAGCACTTCATAGAATCATAGAACACTAGAACTGGAAGGGACCTTTAGAGGTCATTGAGTCCAGTCCCCTACCCTCACAGCAGGACCAAGCACTGTCTAGACCATCCCTGATAGATGTCTATCCAACGTGCTCTTAAATATCTCCAGAGAGGGAGATTCTACAACCTCCCTCAGCAATTTATTACAGTGTTTATGGACCCTGACAGTTACAAAGTTTTTCCTAATGTCCAACCTAAATCTCCCTTGCTGCAGTTTAAGCCCATTGCTTCTTGTCCTATCATCAGAGGCCATGGAGTGCAGAAATCTACCAAAAGGCTTTCATGGGGACAAGGCCCCTTACCAGGGGCAGCATGAAAATGAGAAGCTCACTTGCAAGGATTCTGCTGCTTAATCATCAGTGGAATGTGATGTTCTCATCTTGGCAATGCTGTCCAGGCTAGGGATTGTTCAGATTGTCCAGGGAAGAGCCAAGATCTTTCCAGTAGAAGGGTTTTTTGAGCTTTGCAAGGAAAATTCTGTTCTAGTTTCATTGTTATTAACTTTCCTATGCTAGTGAACTTGAAGTGCTGGGCCTGATCCAGGGGTGTGTTGCATCTAAATCAGTGGAGCCCAGGAGTAAAGCAGAGGTGAGCCAGGCAATTGTTGTTAAAATGTGTCTCTAGTAAAGGCCATAATAACCGTTCTTTGAACCCAGCCTTTGCCAGTCAGGTCATGCCTGTCTCTTATCAGTTGGAAAACTCTGCAGTTGTGTGTTTGTTTTTTAAAAGAAAACAAAAGTTTTAGTATAGTGGTTAGTGGCACACACAGCTAAATATTAAAGACCGAGCAGTTATTCATGAGTGTTCAGACCAGTACTGGGAATCCATGAAAAATTCTGTGTGTGTGTCCTGAAAGCAGCAAGAATTTTAGCATGAATGATTATCAGGCCACAAATCTGTACTGGAGAGAGCATTATTTCTTATTAACACTTGTCCTGAATGGAATATTTCAGTCATCCAATAAGAAAGCAGAAACAGTATCATATGACCTAGATAAACAACCATATCATATGAGTAGCAAATAGCAAACAGAGGGTGTGACAGATGCGAGTCCTGGGAAGTGCAAGGAATTAAAAAATCTGTAGTGGGATATGCCAGACACACATGGATTTTTTGGACAATAATCAAGCAGGGGAATCTCCGGGGTGTGGTTAATGCAAATTTCTTGCATCTGGTTATAGACTCATAGAACTGGAAGGAACCTCAAGAGATCATCTAGTCCAGTCCCCTGCACTCGTGGCAGGACCAAGGTTTGTCTAACCTGCTCTTAAAAATCTCCAATGATGGAGATTCCACAACCTCCCTAGGCAACTTATTCCAGTGCTTAACCTAGTCTATTGGTGCTACGTCATGAGCAGAAGACCTTTAACTGGTGATTGCCTATTCTGGAAGACTGGAAATCAAAGGCCTGAGATGTACAAAGAAGCCACAGGGTTTTTCTTCCTGACCTAAAAAGTTGACAAGTTGGCAAACCCAGCTGTGGGGACTGAAAAACTGACACCTATTAGAGCTGTAGGTTGGAGTTGGGATGACTTCTGGTGAGCTTTTAGCATGTGTATGGGAACTTTCATTGTCTTTATATGTTTGCTTCATGAAGGCTGGTTGGTAACTGGTGTATGCTGTTATAGACCCTGGAGACAAGTTAACTACAGGTACTGGCCCCTGGATAGACCTGCTGGGGAAACAACAGTGAGATGCAGAGGTACTGTAAGACTAAACTCCTGATCGGGAGGGAGACAAATGTGGGTCTCTGCAGGATTGAGTGGACAGCTGGGAGCTGGAAAGCTTAGGAAAGTGTCCTTAAGGAAGACCACAAGGTGTGTTTGTCAAAGGTGCAGTTAAGCCTGAAACTGTGACAGTGGAAATGAAAAGTTTGTAAAAAATATCCTTGAAAAAAATCAGTCAGCCTTTCTCCTGAGGCTCATATATTTTGTCTGTTGTAGTGGAAGACAGAATTATTCATATAAAATAATTAGCCGATACTTAGCAATCATGGTACATTGTTAAAACACTCACATCACTGCACACACAATTTGTGAACCAAAAAAAGAGGCTGAATTCTTAATTAATTTTAATCCTACCAAATAGTTTGACTACCACTAGTTGTCATTATGGATGGGCAAGTCTCTGATGCTTTAGAGGTTTGGCTCAGATGCTTTTCTGAAATGCCAGAGTATAGCAATCAGTTTGGAAATACCATGAGAAGAGCCTTTCTTGTTGTATATCAATATCTGCCTTTGAGGAGCAAACTACAAAATAAAGAGAAATATGAAAATTATAATACAAATCTGAATGTCTTTGAAACATTTTGGGTTGGGGGACTGAAGGTTAGGATGGGCATGACCAGCTACTATGTAACCAATCAACCCATTGCAAGATAATCTTATGTGACTCATCCTACATAGTATCAGCAAGCTGCCATTATAACCTTTGTCTTGAAGATGATTTATGGGACCTATAATGAGCATTGCCTGATGTATGAAATATACACTGAGAGGCATTCAGGTGTGCTGCTTGGTTATTCAGTGCTCTGGCTGACTATTCCACTTTGTTCCCAGAGGTTGGTTAAACTGCAAACAGGCCACAAAATGGAAAGAACCAAAGCATCAAACTGCAGCATGCATCAAAGCAAGGCAGTGCACATAATTCATAAGTATGATCATGAACTTTCAACTACCACATTGTTGGGACAAAACTCCAAGGGCAGTAAGGAATGAATCCATTCTTGGCGTGTCTGTTAAGTAGGAGGGAATAGCATGAGCTTGACACATATTGAATACAGTCATTACTTGCTTAGCTGTAATGCCCCTCGGACTTCCTAGAGGATCAACCCTGTTGTGCTGTGGCAAGTACCAGATATGCATAGGCAAAATGTATCTGCTCTTCTTCTTGATGCACCAGGAATCCATGTAGAAAGCATGTGCTGGGCTGTAGAATGGTTATTTATGGCTAGCTAGTGAAAGATGGGCTTCTAGTTAAGATGCTGGATTGGAACACAAGGTCTGAGTCCATTTCCCAATTCTGTCACAGACTGCCTCTGTCACAATGGGCAAGTCACTTAATCAGGCTGTGCCTCAGTTCCCCAGCTGTGGAATGGGGGTGATAATAGTTCCTATCTCGCACCCAACAGCTTTTCCATGTAGATTGTAAGCTTGTTGAGGCACAGGTGGTGTGTACAGCACCTAGCACAATGGAGTATGTTTCTCAGTTGGGGCCTCTAAGTGCTGCCATAAGCAAAACCTCCTGCTGCTGAATTCGAGTAAAATGCACCTGGTTTGTTGCTGAATGTACCTAAGTTAACATTCTGTTGTTTTCAGTGGAATTTAAATGAATAGCAGAAGAGCAAGTACTGCCGGGGAATCAGCAAGCAAAATGTTACGCTCTAATTACCATTTCCCATACATCTTTTTGTCTGAATGGAGTTTTATCACCAGTGCATGTGTTGTACTCCGATGCAGATACGCATAGAAAGTTAAGACTTCCTGTGACAAGCAGAGAATCTCAATGGGTAAAGGAGTTCAAATAAAGATCCCACATTCTGGGTGCTTTTCCATGTCTATTGGAATAGAGCAGGTCCTGTATGGCCTTGAAATCAAGAGTGGAAGTTTGCTAGTCTCAGAACACATTGGTTCCTTTGAGCCAGAACATTCTGCCAGAATACATTTTCTCATTGCACTTACGCTAGGTCTATACTGCAAGGTTTTTGCGCAAAACCAGCTGTTTTTGCACAAAAACCCATGGAGCATCCACACCTCAAATGCACTTTTGCGCATGTAAATCAACAGTTAAATGGCAGAAGAGAGGGCTTTTGCCAGTGTAGGTAAACCTCCTTTTACAAGGCATAGCTCCTTTTTGCACTACAGCTATTGCAAAAAGGCAAGTGTGGACACTCCAGAGGGGTTTCTTGCACCAGAAACCCCTATAGGAAAAAGCACAGGTGCTCTTTTGCAATGTGCTTTGAGGTGTGGACTTGCTCTTGCGCAAGAAGTTTTTGCGCAGAAACTCTTGCTCAAAAGGCTTCTTGAGCAAGAAGCATGTAGTGTAGACGTAGCCTTAATGAAAAGATATAAAACCCCCCATGAATTTAGCAGCACTTTTCCAAGGTGTGAGCTTGGTTCAAGCTTTGGGGAAAGTGGAGGGTCATTTCTCATTACACTCAAATGGGCTGTCCAGTTCTGCTTTTGACACGGACTCCTTAAGAGCAGGCATCATGGAGGACAAATTGCTCCAAAATATTTCGCCACAGGAGCAACCTCACTGATTCAAACCAGGTTCCATCTAACCCAGTTTCTTGCCTCTGACAGTGGCCAGCATCAGCTGTTTCAGAAAAGATGCAAGGAGCCGGGACGCCATGGGATAACTAGCCCCCAGGAAAAGTTTCCTCCTGGCCCCTATTAGTTAGAAGTTGGCTCATGCTCACGAGAGTTCACAGTGTCTCCCAAACAATCTTCATTGTTATAGCACTGGATGTTCTTGCTGCCCACAGAAACCTCCAGTTCTCTTTCAAAGGCTGCTAAACTCTTGCCCTCAGTGGTGTGTGATACAGGAGCTAGAAACGTGAGATTCCTTTCATAAACTGGTTTTCATGGCCAAGGTCTTCAATGATTGTTTCTTTTCTTTGTATCCATCAAGAACCACAGTGCTATCAGACAAGGACACCCAAGCTTCTGTTTTAGTTGCATTCACACCTGGACCTTCAGAGACAGATGTTGAGAAAGGAGGTATTCAGCGAAGACAAGCTCTATTGTTCGTCTGATGAATGGAAAGGGCAGCTTTCAAAATCACACATCAGAAATGCTGGTCCTAACCCCCAGAAAGCCCAGGTGAGCTGCTTACATGTGGCTTTCATCTAGCAGAGCAAGGACTGCTGGATTGGGAGGATGGCACGAGGCAGCTTCCAGAGTGATTTGTAAATAACTCAAAGGCTGTAAATTCTGCTTTACAAATGGTATAATTGTGCCAGGGTTAGAGCTAACCAAATGCACAAAGATTTTCCTCTTCTTAAGAGTAGCAACAGGAACTCCGGTCTAGTGCTACAGAGAATTGGTCAGACCCTGAGCTGCAGTAACTCAGTGGAGTTTCATTGAAGCCTGGGAGCTGCACTGGTTTACACCGGTTGAGGATCTTCTCTGGTGCCAACTGGTCTTGACAGAAGTGACATACAAGAGAAGCGGTTTGCCTAATTAAAGCCTAAAACAACCAATGAACAGCCAATAATACCTCGTCGGCCTTCTTCAGCCTTTTTGTTGCCTTTCAGATCCTTTACATATTTCATATGTAAACACTGAATTTGCATTTCAAAAGGTAAGCAGTTAGACCTAGAGATGTGTTTCCAAACATGAAGGGACCCAGTACTTGACAAATACTTTTCTACCCGCAATGTCTATCAAGAGAAAGGAAGCTGGTTGGTAGCATGAAGAATCCATGGACATCCTGCATAAACTTCCCACAAATGTCTAATTTCCAAAAGATGGGAGTTCACCTTCTGTCAGGGCCTTCGCAAAAGTTAATGACTTGAGAAGAGGGCGATTTTTCAACATGTCACCCATATCGCCAGCAGTGTTCCTTGTAAACTGTGTACTTGAGTGGCCAAATAGGGGAGATTCAAATGCCATCTAGCTGATTAGCGCAGCACCTACAGCTGGAAGCATGGTGGTGCACATCCACACATGCCTCAGTGCACATAACAAAATGTATTCTGCACCTGGATGGAAAAAATTAGAGGGAACATTGACTCCAGTACCAACAGATTCAGGGCATTTTGGATTAGTAACCTTGGGCATATTGGAAAACACTTCATCTGACTAGCTTATAAAATCTACACCCATTTCAATGGGTGAGCAGATTTAAGATGATGTAAAGCGGGTGTAACAGCTGCCATCTTGGCTGACACCGGAGACTGAATAGAGAACCTCCAGTGCTAAGAGCAGGAATCGCTACAGCTTGAACTAAAGAAGCAGGCTCTCCAACTGAGAGCCATACCAGCAGTGAGCAATGCCAGAGAATTTGAAGGCTGCAATTTCTCATCTTTCCTGTTTGTGGAGAGCTGAATTTATTGAGACTATCTTCCTATGTACAGAACAATACCCTTCCTCCCTTTTTAGCTTGCACAACACTCCTGTCATTCCACTGGGGGTTCGGTGAGACAGAGCGGTGAAGCTCAGATCTCTGGAACCACAACTCCGAGTTATAGTCCCTTTGTTGAGGTATACATAGGATGCATTGCTTGACTGGAAAGCGTGATTTAAATAAATCTTCTATCCCAGCCTCCATCTCTTCCCACCACCCCTCTGCCTTTTCCATCTCTGGTCCTTTCTTTTGTCTCTTCTTTTCAGCCCTGCCTCTTTCTCCAGTGATGGTTTCTGTGAATGCTCCAAATCAAACTCCTCCAACTGGCCTCTCATATTATGCTTTCCTTGAGCTCCTGAGTGTTCCTGTTCTATAAGGGATTCATATGTGGGATTTGTTTTCCCGACCTACTGTATCTAAGCCCCGTTTCTGTCTCCTTCCCCCTCTAACTCTCACATGGGTTTATTAATAGTAGTAATAATCATTACTCATCAATCATATAATAATCATTACATGTAAATAATAAACTTTACATTATGGTCATGTCCAGAGGCCCCAGCCAGGATCAAGGCCTCATTGCTAGGTGCTGTAAAAACAGACTGTTTTGGAGTCAGACAGCTTACATACTCAAAGATGCCCGGGTATTGTTTTTTACCCACAGCAAACACCTTACACAACAGATGCGATACTGACATAGTGCCACAACAACGCGGCCATGTTGTGTCGCAGAAGCATGTTGCAAAGAGACTGTGTCGTATTCTAATTCCTCCTGTGCCCGTACACATCGAGGGCTCTTGTGAAGCCAGTAAGACAGCCTTGTAGGTTGAGGGACAGACCTGGAGAATCAGGACAGGTGGAACCAAGTCGGAAGGGTAGCACCAAATTTGTAGCTCCTCACTGCTTTGCAAGAAAGTGAAGCTACAGGAAGACCAAAAAGAAAAGGAAAAAAAAAAAAAACAACCCACCAAATCTCAACCCATTGAATTATCCAATCAGTGTATTTTGACACAAATAATGTTAATTTATGTAGTGCCTGTCAATGTGTCTGTTAGAAATGACTCAGAGCTCCGACTGAGAATTCAGGAAACCAAATTAGATATCACTTAATGCCTAACTCCCCAATAGCTGAAGTCTCTTTTCCCAGTGCAGCTTGTTTTAAAACTAATGTGGTGGTGTTTTTCCTGGTGACTGGGGACCTGAATACCTAGCAGTTAACTGTGAAAAATACCAGTATCATTTAAATGAAAATATCAAAACCAAAACTCCAGAGACTGCTTTGTTGTTTCTTAGCGGTGCAAGTGAGCAGAAAGCATCAGGAAACAGTGAAAGCTCTTTTGTAGGTTCATCGCTCTTGCAAATTGAATTCTATAGTTTTATCTTTCAGAAACAAGTGTGAACATGTAAACTGGAATCAGAGCAACCTGGAGGCTTCTGGGAGGGGTGAGGGGGGAACTAATGTTTCATATGCTGATGGATTTAGATTGGAGGATGTCGGGGGACTTTCAAAAAACTTAAAAACCAACAAATGGTCCTGCAGCACCTTAGAGATGAAGTTTTTTTAATTAGGGTATGTCTACACTAGCCCCCTAGTTCGAACTAGGGAGGCTAATGTAGGCATTCGAAGTGCAATGAAGCCGGGATTTAAATATCCCGGCGCCGCCATTTTTAAATGTCTTAGTTCAACTCCGTGCCTGAGGCTACACGCAGCACAGAGTAGGTAGTTCGACCAGGATCTCTAATTCGAACTACCGCTACCTCGTGAACGTGGAACGAGGAGTAACGGTGCAGTTCGAATTAGAGATCCTAATTCGAACTACCTACCCGCGTCGCGCAGCCGGGCACGGAGTTCGGACTAAGGACATTTAAAAATGGCGGCGCTGAAGATGCAAATGAAGCCTGGGATATTTAAATCCCGGGCTTCATTTGCAACTTTGAATGCCTACATTAGCCTCCCTAGTTCGAACTAGGGGGCTAGTGTAGACATACCCTTACAGACTAATGTGGCTACCCCCCTCAGGGACTTTCAAGTTTGTTTGGAGAAAGCTAGCCTGTACCACTCTGCAGAATTGTAAGTCATCTCATCATACACTTTCTGGACCTCAAGAAAGGTTTATCATGTGACTTTTTTATTTTTATGCAACTCTGTCCTCTGTTTGCTGTGTGGTTGCTCCCAGGGTGGGCAGAGTGGAACTCAAACCCATCACCTTGTGGTCCCCAGGTGAGAATGCCCTATCCCCTAAGTCCCCCCTTCCCCAAAACCCCATGTTAGCACCATGATGGAGGATCCAAATACTTTAAGCATAAACCATATCAAATTTTATCAAACCCTGCTAATCTTGGGAAACTCATGAGAGAGTCTTTCCCAGCCAGAGTTTCACCTAAAGATGTTTGGATAACTGAGTAAGACACAGATCCCAAGAGGAGGCTGATCTTGTGGTTAAATGACCGGTTTAGGTGTCAGGAGATCTAGGTTCAGTTTCTGACTCCAGACCGACGTCTTGTGGATGTATGTGGTGTAAGTCATTTAATTTCTCTGTGCCTGAGTTTTCCCTCAGTAAAAATTGTGATAACAGTATTTCCTTTCGCTCTCCCTTTATCTGACTTGTCTATTTAGGAGAGGGTTCATACCAAGAGGCACTGTCCCCAGAAAGGATGAGGAGTTAGGGGTGCCTAATGGACCTGGGGAGGTCACAAGCCACAGAGACGGTGGTAGACCTGTTCAAGAGCCATCACCTCAGAAGGTGACTGAAAGGGCTAAGAGGTCCCAGCAGGATAGAGGGGCAAACATTACAGTGGTGAAGAGGGCTTGCGTGGACCCAGACCCTGAAGACAGAGGGTCTAGGGGTGTCTAGTCTGTGTGTGCAGCTGGAGGCAGTGGAGAAAGCCCGTTGCAGGGGGCTTTGAGGGGGGAGAGCTTTCTCTTACTGTGTGTGCATGTTGGGCAACTCACTTCATCTCTCTCTGCTTCTCTTTCCTCTGACTGTCTTGCTTATTAAAAGTGTAAGCTCTTGAAGGCAGGCACTGTCTCATAGGAGCTTTTGGTTCAGGATTTGACAGAACGGGGTCCCAGTCTTGGCTGAGGTCTCTCATTACTATTGTAATAAATTCATGATAATTAATAATAAATAGCACTTACCCTAACCAGACCTTTTCATCTCACCCCTACCAAGTAACAATTTTGTGCTGAGGTCCTAGCCATTAGGAATATACAATTTTTCCTAGGAATAGAAAACCCAACTCTTCCACCTCAAGTGCCAATGCAATTTGGGACAGCTCTTTGATTCACAGAAATGGTACAAACAGCCCGTCACATTGTGAAAGAAAACGTCTTCATTGGTATTTTCATGAATAAAAGTGCTAAGTTCAGTGGTCTGGCTTGTGCAGTCGCATTATTCATTATGAGTATTCAGACAAATGCTGGGTATTCATGGAAATGTTCCTGAGGGCTTGTCTGTGCATGAAAGATATTCTGGAATAAGGCAGGATGTGAATTTAAATCAGAACAGTTAGTCTGGAATAACTCCATATGTTCATACTCTTATTCTGGAACAACCCTTAGTCGGAAAATTTTGTCTCTGCTCTTCAACAGCTACTCAGGAAAGACAAAGACATTTCGGGATACCAGAAGTATCCCGAAATAGCTACCCCGCGTCTTTTAAATGCGCCCGTTTTTTCGAAATAACGGGTATGCTATTTTGGCATCCCTGTAACTTTATTCCACGACGGTTAAGGGATGTGTCAAAATAGCACGCTATTTCAAAATTTGGTGCTGAGGAGACGCCAAGTAAGATATGCAATTTGTGGAGTGCAAATTGTGTATCTTATTTCAAACTTAGGGTGCTGTGTAGACACACCCTTAGAGAAAATCAGGATTTGTGTATGTACCCACCAAGAAAGGGAATGAATACAGTAATAATAGCATCCCTGAATTAACTGGGCTTACTCACGTGCTTAAAGGTCTGTAAGTGTTTGGGGTCTTTGCGGGTTACATCCAACGATGAAATGGCTGGATCATTTTTCAACCAGCTGTAACCCTAAACACCTGGTGTGAAAAGGGTTAATTTAAAGCAAAGAAACTGATTCCGAATCTGCATCCCAGTGTCAGACCCTAGGCTGTGTATTACAGCCAACTCAGGCTCAGTCCATGGGATTTTTGCTTCACCCAGGGCTGTCCTTAGGCATACACAGCTGTCCTACTAAAGTTGGGGTCCAGTGTCATCTAGTGAGGAAGACCTCAGACAATGTGGAGAAGATGGACTGAGATTGAAGGGTAACAACTGGGGTACTCCTTGAGTCAGCTAGAAGTTTTGTCTCAAGACAGAGTGAAGTGGAGGAGACTTGTAGATGACCTATGCTCCACTCGGAATACAAGGGTTTAAGAAGGAGAAGTAATCTAGTGGTGCCCTATGCTGCGTATGGCTAGGAAAGGCCACTTGACCCCCGTTGGCTCTGCACTGGGGCTTCGGCAGCTCCCAGCCCTATCCCCAGTCACCCGCTGATGCAGGATCCGCTCACCAGGCAGTAGCAAGGCACAAGCACAGGCCAGAGGACTCAGGAGGAGCAGAGGGCGGCCATCCAGCTGGCAGCTGGAGAGAAATGGTGGTTTACCCTTCATTAAAGAACACGCCGTTTGGCGTACAATAAATAGTACAGCCCAATTTACACAAGAGATTCCGTTCCAACAAATTAACAGGGGAGGACGGACTAAATAAGAAGGCATGTTGATTTGAAATGGGTTTTAAGGAAACAGAAAGGGGTTTTGTAACAGGACGAAGAACAGGTTGGTTTGAAATACCAATGGCATTAACAAATGAGGATGATAAGGGAACAGAAGGAAATTTTGCAGACCTTAAGGCTGATCTGCTAGCACCAGTATTTACAAGTCAAACCACAGGCTGTTCCGCGGTTTTACAATTTATGTATGGCCCTTTTTGATTAATAGGAATTAAAGGATTTATGATGCAGTTATGTTTCCTTAGGCTGTTCTAGTAAGAATTAGCTTCTGGAGAAAAGGAAGGTGCATCAAGGTTCAGGAAAGGCAGAGGGGGAAAAGGCGGTGAGGAGTTTGGAGAAGGTTGGTTCGGGCATTTATTTTTAATTTTTTTTGGTGGCAGTAATGACACGTCGTGCTTTTTGTTAGGACAGGATATGAGGAACCTTTTTTCCCCCCCGTTCTTGACCTTGTTCTTTTCCTTTTCGTATAACCCCACGGCCTTTATATTGATAAGTTTGCAACTGTAAAGCCAAGAGTTTTGTTTTAGTACCTTAGTTAAGGAGCGTCCATTTTCGGGATTGGTCGTGGGCCAATTGGTCTGAAAGAGAAGCCGTTGCCGGACTTTGGATGGCATAACTACTTGCAAGAGTTGGTTAATGTCTGCCCATGATGGATTGTAACACTGAATTACTGTCTGGAGTTTTGTTTTTTTTTAATTTTCAGGCTTTTTTTTTTATATTTGGGAACTTTTTGACCAGGGTTTTAAGGTTTTCCGGTGTTTAAGGAGCACGTACTGTGACCAAGTTTTTTTTTGCACCAGGCAGTTGTTTTAAGAGGGCCCTGATTATTGAGGCCGGGTTTTGTTGGCTTTTAGTATGGTTTGCAACTGGGCTATTGGAGTAACCCTCCCCGGCCTGTTAGGCCGACGGAGGGGGAGATGGGGATGATTGCTTTTTAGAGAGCTTGATTTATTCATTTATTTATTTATTTTGCAATTGACATATGTGTTGGTGAGCCTTGTGCTGCAGCTTGTAGATTAGGAGGAGGCGCAGCCGACTGCAGGGGAGCAGAGGGGACTGGCTGCTGCCGTGGAGCACTGTTGAAGAAATTTACAATGTTCTTAGCTGCCTTTTTTTGCTTTTAGTTTTAATTAATTGGGGATAAAAAGGAGCCGAGGGAGTTAAGGAAGTAATTTGGGTGGGAAGGCATTCGGCTGCTTTACATTTTGTTTTTAAATCCTGCACTTGAGCTTTTAATTTTTCCTGAGAGTCCTCTAGACTCCGCACTCGAGACTCATGGAGTCTCTTTGTGGCTTTTTTTTACCAATAGACAAATGGCTTCCACTGTATACCAGAGAGAAGTGGCGCTTTGAAGGGTAAACCACCATTTCTCTCCAGCCGCCAGCTGCATGGCCGCCCTCTGCTCCTCCTGAGTCCTCTGGCTGCTCGCTGCTCCTCCGACCCACACTCATAACGCCCACCACCGCCCGCGCCTGCTGCCCTGAGGCTGCAGGGGAGGCTCCCCCCCAGCCCTGCTCTGGGATTGCCAGCTCTCCCAAACTGGATGCCATTGCAACAAATGGCTTCTGCCCCTGCGGCTTCCCCCATGGAGTGGGCGCTCCGCCCTATGCAGGGTGGGGTGTATGTCGGTGCTGGGTCACATGGGGACGGGCCTGACTTTGCCTCTTGGCATTGCAGATCAGTGAACTCCCCACACACAGAGCACAGGGCCCTGACCTGCTTTGTTTTTGTACTTCTGTGCTGCTGGGGGCTTTGGGTTTGATTTGTCATTGGGAAAATAAGTAAATCATCATTAAAAATAGCCTGAAATGGATCACGCTAATGATGAAAGTTGACAAGAAGAGTCGGGGCTGAACTGGGCATGCCTCTGAGATCCTACCTGGGTGAGGCTGCAGTGGGCAGGGAAAGGTAGGGGCCAGGACAGGGGCATTATATCCAAAGGCCAACGTCCTCACCTAACCTCTTTAGAGATATGGGCCACATTTGGGGTTGCCCTTGAAGCTGAGACCATGGCAAGCACAGGACTGCTGCTCCTGAGTCTCCAACTCGATCCATAATGGATCGAGTCCATGGGGAGGAGGAAACCTCACATGTCCATCACGCAGAAAGTTCAGTTCCACCCTTCAGTCGTAATTGCAGAAAGCATGCCTACGTTTCCAAACTTTATTCTGACACTTGGGAAAACTGATTCTTCCTGCTCCTTCTAGATTTTCTTGGGTGCAGGCTCTTGAGAGGAGAAGATGGTCTGAGTTTGCACATCCCACGGATCCATTGCGGCAGACAAAAAGTTCTGTGTTTTCTGCAACATGCTACTCCAAACAAGCCCCATTCTGCAGTCCCTCTTTGATCTGTTCTGTGGACAGAGGGCTGGGTTCATCCTCCAGGCCTGTAAATCTCACCTCTGTGTCGTAGGACCATAAGCCTGGCCATACAGGGTCAGACCAATGGTCTGACTTGCCCAGTATCCTGTCTTCAGACAGCGATTGGTGCCAGATGCATCAGAAGCAATAAAAAGAATAGGGTGGTTAGGGAGCGATCCACTCCCTGTTGTCCAGTCTGGGCTTTGGGCATTCAGGATTGTTGGAATGCAAATGCGTGCATGCAAGGGAGACTTTATTATCTTGCTGAAAGACAAAACCTGTCACACTGGGCCTCACACCAAGAAGCTGCCTTGTGGAGTCCCATCAGAGGTACACTGCAATCAGCTGGCCCCGTGTCAGCTGATTTGGGCTTGGGCTGTAGAGCTTAGTTGTGATGTAGACATTCTGTTTCTGTTTGCAACCCAAGCAGCGAGAATCTTCCCCCTCCAAGCCCAGACATCTGTACTGCAATTAAGCAGCCCCGTAGCCCCAGCCCTGTGAGCCTGAATCAGCTGACACGGGCCAGCTATAGGTGTCTGACTGCAGTGTAGACATACCCTAGGAGAAGCCAATGTGTGGGGAATGGCTGCAGTAAGTTTCGTTGCTGTCCCTTGCCATGCGGGTGAGGATGGATTGTGAGCATGTGGCTATGCTCTTTAGGCTGAGCAATGCAGCTGTGAAGGTCTCCCGTCTCGGGGCCGGGCCTTGCACAGAGAGAATCCACGAAGGTTGGCGCCAGCTGTATGTATTTTGCACCACGGTCCCGTCCCACTGGGACTGCAGGGTGCAGAGAAGTGAGAAGCTAATGCAGCTGCTGTTTGTTGCGTTATCCCCTTTGAGTGACTGCTGCAGAATAAAGAGACACTTTATATATGAACACAGTGATGCTCTGCTGCTCTTAACTGAGTGTCCCAAGCTCCAGAACTCTGGGGAGTGGAAAGAAGCCATTTTAATGCGAGTTTCCCCTTCCTGATTTCTGCCCTAATGACTTTCCTAAAAAGCTGGAAATGCTTTTGTCCTTCTGATTTGCCAGCCCTGCTGGTGGCTAACCGTCCACTGGCCTTTGCTGAATCTAGTTTGCTGCTGTGGACTTCCCATTTCTTTCTTCCCTGTAGGATAACAGGTAACTCTTCTCTGTTTCCTTCTGTTTAGGTCACTTGTTCCCTTCATTTCATAGAAATCCTTGGACTTATCGAGTTCATCATTGCAAACAAAACCACCCAGGGCATTGCAAACAAAACCACCCAGGGCATTTCAAACAAAACCCCGGCCTCTGGCCTGCTCCTTTTCCTCAACATGTTCCGGTTGCGTCTCCTGCCCTGGGTTCCTTTCATTGTATTCTTACTCTGGTTCGCACTGAAGTCGTTCTGAACCTTTCGCTCCATGATCACAGCCCCTGTGTGCTAGCCACTGGACAAACAAGTCAATTTAAAAACAATCCCTGCCCCCGAAGAACTCACGCTCTATCCATCTGTTACAATTTGTCATAATTCTAACCAGACAAACAGGATCTGAGGACAAAAGACAGAACTATGTAGCACTTTAAAGACTAACAAGATGGTTTATTAGGTGATGAGCTTTCGTGGGCCAGCCCCACTTCCTCAGATCAATATGTGGAAGAAAATCAGCACAACCCTATATACCAAAGTGATCACCGTGAAGACTGACAGATTTGCACACAATCTTGGAGCCAGATGCTTGGATGGCGTAAATCAGCATAGTTTCACTAAAGCTGATTTTACACCAGCCACGTTTCTACTCCTCAGTGTACTAGCAATCTCTTTTGACAGCACCATGGGTATATGGTTGGGCTGTATCTATTAGCAAAGCTTACTTATGTGTCTGCCGTGACAGCAGAGGCACTAAGGAGTTGGTAAAACTCTGCAAACAACCCCTGAAGGAAACAAAATGTTGTGACAGAATAGCAAAACGGTCTCCTCGGCAACCACTTGCCAATTGTTGTGCAATAATTAAACATCTGCAAACAGATGTGCTGCAAATCTTGCAGCGCTCACCGCCCTCACTGCTTCTAGCTTTTACAAAGGCAAGTAATTTTTTTAATAAGGCAAAAACATTCAGCCGGTGCTTTTCTACCTACAACAGCAACAGGCCCCTGTATTGTTTCCCTCCACGCTGGGGCACGGAACAAGGAGGGTCAGAAAGCAAGAGCCGTGTGCAATGCCAGCTGATTGCAATGTGTGCATGTGACTGCGTGAAAGAGATGGCAAGATGTTTTGGGGGATCTCTGGGGTGTTTGCAGATTGATTTGGGTGTTTCCAGATTTGCTCAAACAGCAAATGCAACATTTCACTCTGGAAATCCTGATACAATGAAGAAACCTCCTGAATTTTGCCCCAGAGGAAGCGTCACTGGTTTTGCCTGAGTGCTGTCTTGGTCACCACCATTGGCTGTACCTAGAGTGCTTGCAAGGCTGGTAGATTTCAGGGCCTAGTGGCCAGCAGGGGCCATGCCTGAATGCCTCCTCCAACAAACCACAGAGAAAAATAACAAAGGCAGGCAGCACTGAATTTTAATGTGAGCAATAATAGCTGCCCTGCATGAGATGTGATAATGCCAGATGTTCTACAGAAGCAGCAAGCAGAATGTGTCTGGCTTGCAGCAGAGGCAGGTAAATGCTAGAGTCAGCCCCTGGAGGGATGGCTGGGTTTGCCATCAGCATCTAAGTTAAACCTATTTCGTCTGTCAGGGAAAAGGAACTAGGCTTGCATCTTTCAAGTGCCATCAGGGCACATGTGGCATTGGACGCGAGCAGAGGTGAAAGGAAGCGGGTGCACCCTGGTGCACAGCTCTGGCAAGAGCTGGCTAAGCTGTGGCAAAAGCCTGCAGGGAGCTATTTAAAGAGCTGGCAGGGACCCGGGTTGCAATAGGACAGTACTGGTAAGAAATCGTAAGTTACTTTCACCTCTGGGCACAACCCAAGAGCATTTGACTTTGTAGTTTGGGTAGTTGCTGCTTAATGTGTTGTGAAGCCAGCCTGCTGACTAGGATCCGTTCCCCCTCCCCCGCCCGCCTTTCCCCCGGCTGTGATCTGAGAGCAGGGCACTTGCTGAACATGGGACTTTGTGCGCACTAGCCCCATTGTGAGAGTGTCCTGCCCTTGTGCCTTGCAGTGAGATCACATGGCGCTAGCTATATATGGCCTGGTCTTAACCTGGTGCCATTGCGGCTAAAGGGATAGTTCAAACTTTACAAAGTACACGAGAGGGAGTGTTGTCCAGTAGGTGCAGCGAGGGGGCCGGGATCTAGAGCTCTGGGGGTCTGCTCCCAGCTCTGACATGCACTCCTTGTGTAACACACACCGGGTAAGGCAGCTGCCTGCCTGTGTCTCCCTTTCCCTATTTATACAAGGGGGGTAACAGTGTTGATCTCGCTCAGTGGTACTGCCCAGCTGAGTTCATTCCTGTCAAGCACTTTCAGATGCTCAGGTGACATTTGGGTGTTTGACCAGAGCTCTGTCAGGTGTAAGGGCAGAGAGATACAAGTCAAAAGCATTCCCCACCCCAGGAACTGGTCAGGTACCATGAGAATATGATCACTAATTAAAGGCAAGGTTTTTTCAAAAGTGATTATTTTGGGTGCCTTGATCTTTGGGGGGTCCAACTTAAAGGTGCCTGATTTTCAATACTCAGCACTTCCTATGGGGTCTTAAGTTGGATAACCCAACTCATGAGTCATCTTTGAAAGTCCTGGGGATACTGGCAAACCCCTATAGAACAGCTATCAATCACAAGGTCTGCCTGCCCCTTTAAGAGCCAAGTAGCCCGAGGTCAGACATCCCAGCTGAGGGCAGGTGTTTTCTATAAAGGGCTGAGAAAGCGACACAGGAAGGCCAGCAAGTGGAAAGATGGTCTGATTTATTTTCAGCACTGTCCATTTATTTTCAGCACTGAGAGAGGCGAGGGGAAAAGCTATGGTGGGCAGAGAATTAACTTTTATGAGCCTTTTTAGCGGTGTGGGCTTGGTTCTGAATCCAAAGTGGGAAGGTGGAGAGACCCCACTTCAGCCAGGGGGATCTGAGACCATGGCTGGACTGAAGCCAGCCTGGGTATGTGATGTTGAAACAAGGTAAGACAAAGGCAAATCTGATGTATTAAACAGAGTTAAGTGATCAAAATAGCAAAACATTTGGAAATATCAAACTCCCTTGTGAACAATAGGCCTTTTTGTGTTTCTCTGAGCTTTTTGTGTGTGCTTTGCTCATTCAGAGAACAGATTGTATGATAAACCTTGTAAATTTGTTGCATGGGTCCTTAATAGCTGCTAATTCAAAAGGTGCTTGTCTGACAGTGCTATCAATGCAGCTTGATGGCTCTACAAATGTCGTCTTGAAAACTGTCAAAGTGTCACAAATTAATTAAATGTTAGCTTAAGTGACTCAGTGTGAAGGAGAGAAAAATCAGTGCTAAATGCAGCAATATCACTTTTTCTATTCTCCTGTTGCCCTTTGATAATGCAAAGCTATCTTAAGAGAAGGCAGAAACTTGTGTGAATTGCAGGTTTTTTAAAAATAGCCCTCCACAAAATTCTCTAAAGCTGTGAAGCAATTCACTGGCAATCACTTGCTGTGTGCATGCATCCTGAAAATATAATGAAAATATAATGTCGCCATTGACATTAAGGGCAGGTTTGTCACTTTTGGCACAATCCTAACCAAGTGATGCCACTGCAGGATGCGAGGAGGCAAAATTCTGTACCTGCTTGCTCAACAGGAAGCAACAATTTGCTGCTGGTACAGATTTCACCCGCATGGGCTCAGTTGCTTTGGTGAGTGAGATCATTGCGGGGGGAGTCCAAGTTCTACCCCATCCTGCCTTTTCTAGGGGGCAGAGTGGGCAGTGCTTGCTCCCTACGAGAGGCCTGGACAAGGCCTAAGTATGTTGTACAAGGGCTCTGCTTTCTAGAACTCCTTAGCTTGTACAGGGCCATCCGTAGGGGGGCCCTGGGGCAACCCCCCCCTAGCGTCCCAGGCATGAGGCTCAGGGTAACTCTTCTGCCACAGTCCCCACCGCTGCTCTGTCCCGTTGCTCCCGCGTGCTCAGGGGAGGGGACCAGAACGACCTGGCAGCTTGCTCCGCCCTGCTGCGTCACCCTCCCACCTCACTGCGCTCGGCTTCATCATAGCAGCGGGAAGCGGGGGGGCCCTGGGGCTGTGGCCTGGGCGATTCCTGCTGCTGAGATGAAGCAGGACACAGCTGGTTGGGAGAGGGCGAGGGAACGGAGCAGGCTGCCAAGTTGCTCAGGCTCCCGCCACCATGGTGGGTGGGGAGAGGTGACCCCTGCTGCCACCATGTGCCAGGCCCCATGATAATCCCCTGGGCCCTGCCTATAGGACAGTTAAGGTGGCTGCCGTGGGGCCCACCCAAAGCACGAGGCCTGGGCACATGTATCTAGCAAGACATAGCTAGCCTAGTGGGTAAGGCGGGACTCTAAAATAGGCTGCAGCCCTGTTTTAATGAGGTCACCAGGGCTGGGGTTAATTCGTCTGAGGCTGAAGCCAAAGTCCAGGGGCTTGAGACCTGAATGGCAGGGCTTGGGCTTTCGCCCCACCCACTGGCTTCAGCCCCCTTTTCCTGGCACTGTGCAGTAATTTTTGTGGTCTGAAGGGGGTCGCTGTGCATGAAGCTTGAGACATGCTGATTCTAGCCCCATGACTCCCCAAAGAGCTGAACGATTTTAATTTGGGACTATATAAGGCATAATTTGTGCATCTCTGATACCTTTTTTGCTTTTGAAGAGAGTACGGTAGATCTTCAGAAAAGTTACCCATGTGACAATTGATTTTGATTTCCCTTCCTGGACTGTTATGTAAGGTAGATCAGCCCTTGATTGCAAACTGCTTCCCAGGGTGTGATGGCCAGGTTCCCTTGAACTTGAACCCTTTCTGAAATTCAAATAAAGGTCATGAGACTGTGCCCTTGGCTCCCGAGGAGGGAGGCAGTTGACATCCTTATCATTTGTAAAGGGAAATACTCCTCAGTGTCTCCCAGAAAATCACTTGACTTAGCTTTATGGAGAGCTAAAGAACAGCCAGCGATGAGGAAGGGTTTGGCTGATCAACTCCGAGTCACCACTGGTTGCACAATACAGCTGAGGAATGAGAGGAACCAACCTGTTTGTTCTCTAAACTATCCCTTTAGTCTCCTCTCACCTGCCTTCTGGTGGGAATTGAGGGCATTTTGTTAAATGGGCTGAAAGGTGTTCTCTTGCTTTTTCAAGGTGACTTCTGTAAGTGCCTCTGACCTTTGCCTACAGAAAGGCTATGTCTACACTGGCGCGATCTTGCGCCAGAGCTATGCAAATGAGGCTAAGCGTGGAATATCGCTGAGCCTCATTTGCATATCTAATGAGCCGCCATTTTTGCGGAAGAGGCTCTTGCGCAAGAAGGAGCTGTCTACACTGCCCCTTCTTGCGCAAGAAAAACCCTCTGAGCAATGCCGTTATGCTGATTATTTTCAGGAATAACGGCATTGAGCAAGAGGGGTTTTCTTGCACAAGAAGGGGCAGTGTAGACAGCTCCTTCTTGCGCAAGAGCCTCTTCTGCAAAAATGGCGGCTCATTAGATATGCAAATGAGGCTCGGCGATAGTCCACGCTTAGCCTCATTTGCATAGCTCTGGCACAAGATCGTGCCAGTGTAGACATAGCCAAAGTGATTTTACAGCAATAATAATAAAAAAGCTCTTTCAGGATTTCCTGGAGCATCATAGTCAAGTTTTTTTGTTTTTGTTTTTTTTTTTTTAGCACTGTATAGTGATATCCATCACCCTGGAACCTGGAGTCTTTACATAGGGGGAGCAGGATAGTCCAGTGGTTTGAGCATTGGCCTGCTAAGGATTGAACTCACAACCCTGGGTTTAAGGGGGCCATTTAGGGATCTGGGGCAAATCTGTCAGGGAGGGTTCTTCATCCTGCCATGAAAGGCAGGGGACTGGACTCTGTGACCTCTCAAGGTCCCTTCTAGCTCTATAAGAGAGGTGTATATTATAACCAACTATTGACTAGCTGCTCCTTAAGGCCATGCTTGCACTAGGAACCTATTTCAAAATAACTAACATTGATTTAATAACTCCCAAAATAACAAAATCAAAATTGTATGTCCACACTATGGGGAAGCCTTGAAATTAGTCCAAGGCAGGCTCTGTTAATGTGGGCATGCTACCTTGACTTGGAGACTCAGGAAGCACTGGCAAGTCATTAGTTCAAATTACTTTGGGGAGTAGTTATTTCAAAATAGCAGTGCTGGGGCATCCACACTACCACTATTTTGAAATTAGCATTATTCCCAGAAGAAAGCAGGAGCACAGATTCCAAAATAAGCAGCAATATTCCAGGCAATAGAGTGGACGCTCCGCTTATAAATTCGACCTAAGGGGGACTATTTCAAAACACAGCCCTAGACCAGTGCACAGTCCATCCTGTGCACTGAATGTGGCAGGTAATCATGTAACTGAAAGCTTGTATCATAATGCACACCCGAGGCATAAATTGCATGGGCAACCTTAATACTGGCATTTCCTAACTTAATTTGTAACTTTAGTAATGTCCTTAACTTAGTTTGTGTGTCTCTGTCGTTTGATTAACGCTGTACCCGAATAGACATTGGAATTCTTTTTCTAGACCTGAAGAGCTCCACGTGGCTCAAAGCGTCTCTCATCAACAGCAGTTCTTGCAATAAAAGATATTGCCTAATCTCTCTAATCAGGGGAACCTGCCAGCATCATGTTAAGCACAGGAGTGATGACGTGTCTGTTCTGAATCACTGATGAATATTGCTGTAACGAATGCTTTGATTCTTATTGCTGATAAATAGTGTTTCAACAGGACAAAGAAGCACTTTAATGAATGCACCCAAAAGCTTTCTAAGTGCCTGCATTTCCTTTACGAAAGCAGGTGACAGGACAATGACTACAGAACAAAGTAAGTGCAATTGGCAAGCCAGAGCACTTTGCTACAGGAGATGTGACCAAGGGGGGAAAAAAACAACCCAAGAATAGCTCAGACCCTCGTTGTGCCTGGCAACTTGTCATTAACTTTGTACCTAGGTTTGAATGGTATCGCCAGCATCAGAGGCCTCAATAATAAGATGGGCTGGTGGTTAGAGCAGAGGATGGTAACGCAGGAGTGGGGCTGACCAAAACTTTTTCTGTTAAAGCTTGTTTAATGGAAAACTAAATCTGAGTGTAACAACTTCTGGTAGAAGGTGTCTACTTGCTTTGAAATTTTGGATGTTTTTTCAGCAGAAAACTGAAAACGTCACACATCAGTATCTTAAAAATCCCTCCCCATACTCATATTTTGGAATTTTTTTTTTTTTTGCCCCTCTGTTTTGTTTTCCAGCAAACTTTTTTAGCTCTTGCTGTTTGAAAAGAATGCTTTGTGTATTTTTTTCGTTTTTTAAAGCCTGGACAATATCTTCACAGTGTGAAGTGAAGCCTCCAAGTCCCACACATCCGCCTTGTGCTGTGCGCCGGTGCAATTCTGCCTGCCACGGATGTTTGCTAACCCAGTTCCCTCACCATTGCTATCTTGCATAGAACCAGTGTCTGAAGACTGCTTTGGAAGCATTACATGTCATTCAGCAAGGCTATGTCCATGCAGATGGAAATGAGAGTAGGAAAGGCGCATCTCCAGGATAGTGAGACTTCAGCAGGGAATATTTACAGCGTGACCCTGCAAATCAGGTAACGTTGGGAATGAAGCTCCTTGAGCATGCATTGGACTCTGAACTCTACGCTTCAGCTCAGTTAAGCGTACACTGAAGCAGCAGCAATAAAGACATGAGTTACTAGTTCAGAGTGACTGCATTGATGGTGGTCGCAGAGGTATAAAGCAGTGTTTCTTAAACTATGTTCCACGGAACACTGGTGTTCTGTGAAGAACTCGCAGGTGTGCCGCGACCTCTTCTCTTGTTTGTTTGTCCTTTTTTTTTTTTTTTTTTTTCTGACTTTTTTTTAAGAAAATTTTCATAGGTGTTCTGCATTAAAAAAAATTATTGTTTGGTGTTCCATGGTCTCAAAGTTTAAGAAGCACTGGTATAAAAAGCTTGTGCTGTGTCCTAGATATTTACACATTCTTGCGTCCTTCCTGCATTTCTTCTAAGCCATGAGAGCTTCCATGGAAGGCATCTGTTTCTCTCTCTCACACCCCCCCCACTCAGGCACAAAGTGCAGTTCAGCTAGCTTGTTAGAAGACCAAGGGTTGCACAGCAAGGTCTGTAGCAAGAGACACTGCAGCGGTGGGGCTTTAAGTTAAGGCAGTTCTCTTAACCAACAGCTGCCGATAAACATTGTTAGAATCCCGCGTTGCAGATTTCGGCTACACCTTCTTTGTGTTCTTGATTACACGCCAAACAAGTAGAGCAGACCACTCCTACAGTCCTACTGTACTACTTAAGCGGTGTGTTTGTTTACTGGAAAATGCACAAGCTGAGCCGTTCAGCACTTTGCAGTGTGTAAGTTGCTCAGCCATCTGCTACGTGATCATTTAGAAAAGCAGGCCACAGTATTGCACATATACTTCCAAACTGGTAGTGGCCCACACAGAGCACCCTATACATGCTGAATACATTTTCACACTTGAATACAGAGCACAGAACAGCCTCCAGTGGTGACACATCGGAGAAGGGCTGGAGAATCGGGAAGCTTTTCTTTAAATTTCAGAAGACAGCTCAGAGCTATAAGGAGTTGGAGTTGGGTGTTACTCTTTAAATAGTTTGGAAACCCTATAGTGGGCTGCCTGTTTTCTCTTCCTATAGCCCCCAGAGCCCTGCTCAGAGCAGAAGGACTTGTCTGTGTGAGTAAATGCAGTGGAAGCCATCAATGTCTGTGAGGTTTCTGTACATTCCTCATGTTGCGTAGAGACCCACCTTCTGCATCTTTGCAAATGGAGGACCCTCATCTATGCTAGCCCTGCCTTTGCTCCTCTACCACCTTTCCAGCTCATCGATAACCCATTTGCATTTTCTTTTCTTAGGGGCGCATCTAAACTACAAAGATTTTTCAAAAGAGGATATGCAAATTCTGCAGGAATTTGCATATCTGCCGATTGCATTTTTGAAAGAGGATCTTTCGAAAATGAAAGTAGTCTGAACGCAGGTTTTTTGGGAAAAAACCCTTTTTCGAAAAACCCGCTCTTCCTAAAAAAAGGAGGTTTACACAGCTTTTCAAAAAAGGGGTTTTTCCCAAAAAAACTGTGTCCAGACTACTTTAATTTTCGAAAGATCCTCTTTCGAATATGCGATGGGAAGAAGATATGCAAATTCCTGCGGGATTTGCATATCCTCTTTCAAAAAAATCTTTGTAGTTTAGACGTGCCCTTAATAGCCAGATCCCTTTTTCTACCATTGTGCAGTTTAAAAATGGATCTGTTGGCAAGGCCAGTATTACTACTCAAATTACAGTTGTGGCAAACAAGCCTTGGATCTCACTAGTAAATGTATATTGTACAGGCCCGGACACAGGAATTGCTGAAGTGTGTGTGTGTGCTTTTTTGTAAATATGGACCTCAAGGGTGTGAATGCACCCCTCATAGTCCCCTAAGTAAATGGGGAAATCAGCCCCAGCCTTCCACTGGCTGGCCAGAGCATGCTTTTGCACCCCCCTTCCTACCCACCCCCCGCCTGTGTACGGGTCTGTAGCGTATAATGGGCCACACCTAACCATTTCATTTTCTGGGCAAGGTGACTCAAGTCTGAGTCGTGAAATGTTCATGAGGTCCTTCCCAGCCACATACAGGGATGACCCCGATGTCTCATTTGGGTAACATGTAGCATAAAATCCAGCCAAGGCCTTAGTGAGAATGCCCACCTGTATCTTACTCTATCTGAATCATATCTTGGATCTGCTCTGTGCCATGTCTCAGGGGCGGCCCGTCCATATAGGTGAACTAGGCGGTCGCCTAGGGCACCAAGTTAAATGGGGCGCCGAATGGTGGCGCAATATCGGTGAGGGGTTTGGAGGTGGGGGTGCCGATTGCATGGTTCGCCTAGGGCACCAGTTGCTGGTAGCTAGTCTAGGGCTGCTCCTGTCTCTAGTCTAGCTGGAGGCATTGCTTTACTCATCAGCAAGCCACTGCTTTTGGGCATCCTTGCTTCTTTTTCTTTCCCTCCCCAAATGAGAAACTTTTAAGATGACCCCCTTTTAGGCTTTGCCTCCTGTTGCAAATGTTAAAGAAAATCACTTGGATGGAACTCCCTAGATGGAACTCCGAGCAGGGGGGAGGGGCGGATGCTTTGCCATGGACCAAAACCGAAGATGTTCCCGTAAATCATTGGGAAATTCCCGAAGCTCTCCGGGTCAGTTGCCCTTTTGCCAAGAGGCAGCTCATGACTGAGGTATGTCTGCTGGAATCCCAGCCTTCCCCATGGAGGAAGGTAGGCGGCAGAGGGGCTAATGCTATATACACCCGTTACTGACTCAAGCCTGCCTTCATAGTTAAAGGGATGATGCCGGTTGATTATTCTCAGCTTACTCAGCCGTGGGTCAAGTCACTGGGAAAATTCGTCTGACGAGCTGTCTCTGTGACTCAGCTCCACGGAGTCCTAGCCGAACAGAAGCCATAGCACATGCTGCTGTTGCATTCTCACAATGCCCCCTGCCTCCCTTTCCAAAGATATCTCACGTGAAACGTTAGCCAGCGGACTTGTTTCCTCTGATGGCTGACACCCCAGTACACCCCCATTGCCAATGACCGCGAGCCTCCCAGGGCTTTAAAGGGAAGTATTTAAAGAGGGATTTACCTCGAAGGCATTTCTGCCGTGCAGAAGCAAATTCCTAAGCACTACTCCCAATACAGCCCTAAGTGAAGCTGCCAGTCACCTCTGAGAATGCAGACTGGTGCATCAGCAGAGAGAGACCGGGCACTAGTGAAATTTGAAGAGAGAGGTCCCATACTTCTCTTCCTCCAGCAGCACCACAAGGACCATGGAGGGGAGTAAACTCTGCAGCAGCATCCAGGCTCTGACCTCCCAGCCCACGGGCATCTAGCAGGGCCGGGAAGATGAGTGACAGACAGACCTGTTTATTGCTTGAATAATTCATGCTGTGAATTCCTGAAGCACCAAATGAGCCTGAGAGGAGAGCGAGCAAGCAGTGGCTTCCCCTCTCTCTTCCCAGAGTGAGAATAAGGGCAACGTTTATGGGCCTAGATAAGGGAGAGGAATCAGGTGAGCAGGGGAACAAAGGGAGGGAGGAATGACCCAAGTTTGAGCCAAGATGAGGTAAAGCGCCCCCAGGAGGACGTCAGGGACGGAGGTGCTGGAACTAAGGAGTGCGGGGTGTGGCTTCCGTTATACACAGGGTTTACAGTTTCGTTCAGTGGCTCTCAGCACCGCCACGATAAAAACTATTCCAACACCCCTGAGCAGGGATGCCACCAACTGTAAGAACAAGGGCTTAGGAGGCTGGTTCTTCAGTGTAGCTCCATATACTTCAATACACTAGCCCTCTGTGAGTCTAGGATAACTGTTAATGCACCCTAAGATCCCACCCTGTCTGCCTCAGCATTTTCTATTTCAGCATTGGCAGGTAAAACGGTAGCCAGATGTAGCCCTAGTACCATAGGGTCTGTCTACACAGCGCTATTTCGGCATTCACGAGGGTTAAGGTGGGTTTTGAAATAGTGCATTATTTCAAAATTTGGTGCTGGATAGACGTGCCAAATTTCAAAATAAGCTCTTTTGAAATAGAATCTAAATAAGATACGGAATTTGCGTAGCGCAAAATGTGTATCTTATTTTGAGTTTAGGGTGCTGTGTAGAGGCATCCACAGTGTCCTTAAATCAAGTAGGGGTTAACCAAGCCCTGGATAGCTGAGGGAGCAAAGAATTAAAAAACAAACAGGTGTCATTTGGTTAAAGAGCATGTAAACTTTAAGCAGCTCTAAGCACTGTCTGTATCTCTAAAGGAAGTTGTTTTCCTGTCCCCTTTTAACTTTAAATCTATTATTCACATTTATTTGGTTTACTGCCTGCATCTATCTAATCTCTCCTATTGTTCCATCACCACAGTATTTGGGCTCACAGGTACAAGCACTAGACAATTTTAACCCCAAGGAGCTCTGGCACCTGGTACAGTAAGATTGCTGTAGGCTGCCTGGGCTGCAGAGTCAGGCTACTCAAATATTCTTGCTAGAAAGACCATGCATGTTCTCTAGGCAGGTTCAGTAAAGCACCTGAGCCAAGCACTTACACCTGTAAGTGCTGAGAAGTGCTATTAGCACTGTGTTTTGTGCTTGGAAAACCCCTCCCCCCCACCATCTCATGGGCCTTTGTGTCACTCCCTGTAATGATTCTTTTTGCTGGTGCCACAATATTTTCCACTCAAAGAAGTTCATTCTTGATAATTGCACTGTTCAGAGCTCACTGCGTTAATTCAGTAACATGAATCACATCTTCCCGATGGCAGCCTACGGAGAGGTTTGGGCATAGGAAACCAGAGCGTGAGCAGAAGCAGAACAGCGTTAAGCTCCTCTCTGGAATCTTCTTGCAGGACAGGATAGAGGGATCTGTGTTAAATTCCTGCTTCTTCTGCAAACTCCCTGTGAGTCTGTGGCCGGGTCTGCACTGAGAGAGAAAGTCGACCTAAAATACGCAACTCCAGCTATGAGAACAGAGTAAGTAGAGTCAACGTACTATAGGTTGAATTTCTAGGGTGTCCCCCCCCCGGAGAGTGATGGGAGAAACTCTACCGTCAACTTCCTTTAATCCTTGCAACTGAATGGAGTACCAGGGTCGATGAGAATGTGATCAGCATTAGATTTAGCAGGACCTTACTAGACCCACTAAATCAAACCCCAGAAGATTGATCTCTGAAGCATGAGTCTCATGGTAAGTGAAGACAAGGTCTGTGAACGTCAAGATAATTCAAGGCCATAGGGAAACACCAGATCATCAAGTGTAGTGACTCTCAACCTCTCCAGACTACTGGACCCATTTCAAGAGTCTGATTTGTCTCTTGTACCCCAAGTTTCGCCTCATGTAAAAATAACTTGCTTACAAAATCAGTCATAAAAATACAAAAGGGTTGCAGTGCACTTTTGCTGAAAAGTTGCTTACATTGTCATGTTTACTATAGAATTATAAAATCAATTGGAATATTAATATTGTACTTACATTTCAGCATATCGTATCTAGTGCAGTATAAATAAGGCATTGTTATGAAATTTGAGTTTATACTGATTCCGCTTGGGCTTTTCATGTAGCCTGTTGTACAAGTAGGCAAATATCTAGATGTGTTGATGTACTCCCGGAAGACCGCTGTGAATCCCTGGTTGAGAACCACACATCTAGTGTAAACTCACATATCACAAGATACCAACACCACCCTGCACCTACAGCCTAACTTCAACCTTGGGCAAGATACTTGATTCTTCAGTCTCCTATCTGTCAATTAGGAGAAAGGGATATTAATAATTGTTATCTGGGGCCCTAGATTTCCACTGGAGAGGGTTTTTTTGGTGGTGGTGGGGAGAAATAATAGGTGGGTTATGAGTTTTTTTTCGGGGGAGGGGGGAGGGAGGATTAATAGGGCCTCTTTCCAAACTGTCACTGGGAACAATGGAGGAACTAACTCATAGGACCACTACAGAGTTACCTGGTTATCCAGACAGAGCTTAGGGTACCACTGTGCTTTCAAATTCAGTGTTGTTGGTCTGTTGAAAACTGGTACAAGCACTGGACTAGCCTATTCTTTTAGATTGGGACTTCAAAGGAGCAATTGAAATTCAGTGGGATTTGGGTGTCAAGCACGCTTAGGCTTCAGAATAGGTGTGAGGGACCTTTTTTGGCTGATCCACAGAAAAATCAGTTGTGGGGGCTGTATACAAGTGAGAAGCAAAAACCAAAACACAACTCCCCAAGAAAACCAACCCTCACTGATGTGACCCCTGACTGAGACGGAGACAGACACTCCCCACATTTCCCTCGCACACCAGTGCCTAGAGGGGCCCAGGCTACTAGATTTTGTGTGCTCCAACCCCACGGGGGGAAAAGCAGGGAGGCTGGAGCACTAGCATGGGCTCCCCATTGCTGGGGGGAGCCCCGAACCTTGAGGGTCAGATCCTGGCAAACCAGGGACCACATCCCATTCCCCAGGCCTTAAGTTTCTCACCCCTGCCTTAGAACATCCCAGCCTTCTATGGGAGGTGCTAGGCTTCGTATAATAAAGGAAGGAAGGTATTCAGTGGTACTTTGCTATCAATGTAGGAATCTGGCTACACTAGAACTTCATGCCAGTACTATTTGCAAAGATTGTCAGCAAATAAGTTTTTTCTTTCATTATGGATTTGCTGCCCATGCTGCTAAACCTGCTTCCTGTGCTTTGGTTTTTGATAACTGGTGGGAATCCGACCAAACTATTTTTGTTTGAAAATGTCCATTTGTTGGCGAGAGAGGCAGTTCAAGAAAATCCTTGATTCAATTTTTTTTGAAAGTGTTGATGTTGATGCATCCCGTTCTGATATTTTCTACACAGAAGAATTTGTTGTTCTTCTTGAAACAACTTTTGCTTCAAGATGTTAGTTCTACACTAAAGGTATATAAATAAAACAGGTCAACAATCAAATGAAATGTTTTGAAATAATTGAAACAACACATTTTGATTGACCTAACCTGATTATTTTTCCTGGGATATTTTGAGATTTTTTCACTTTTCATTCCATTTTTGGGAGAGGGAAGATGTTCAAAATCTTAAGAACTCGTGTGGCCTGGAAAGAGAAAATCCAATGGCTCGAAGTTAAATTGAGATGAGTTTAGTCTGGAAATAAGGTGTACATTTTTAACAGTGAGGATAATTATTGAACCAATTTTCCAAGGGTTATGTGGATTCTCTATCCGTGGCAATTTAAAAATCAAGACTGGCTTTTTTCCTAAAAGATCTGTTCTAGTTCAAACAGGGATTATTTAGGGGCAGGTCTCAAGCCTGTTTGATAAGAGGTCAGACTAATTGATCACAACAGTCGCTTCTTGGCTTGGAATCTAAAATGGCCAATTCCCCTCTCTTCCTCCCCCATCTGTTTTACTTGACTTACAAGATGACATCGTGTCCCAACCCAGCAATCACGGTAACACTTATTTTAAACCCCACCTCCACTGAGGAAACCTGAGAAGTGCACAAAGTCCTTGCAGGCTCAGAACAGCAGCTGTGGTGCTGGATGAGTCACTCTTTCGCCTTCAGAGAGGGGTGACTTTTCTGTGAGCCCACACCTGGGTGATCCACAAAATCAGCAATTTTGAGTGTTAATCAATATAGGTTCCTCCAGCAATTTTCCCTTTCAAATGAATGGCATGTCACTCCCACAACCCACCTGCATTTCAAAAAGAGACAGAGATTTGACTCCTGCCTGACAACTGGAGGAGAGACACCGATTCATGTTCCTCTGTGAGAATGTGTGGGGATAGGAGGTGCTTCAGTCTTTCAGCATTACACGGGGTGGGGGGGGGGAGACTAAGAACCTTCTCTAGCTGCTGCTATCCCCAATCCAGCTGACACTAAAGGTGTGGCCATATTGTGGGCAGACTTGTGCCTCCCAACCTGGACAAGGTTCAGGGTAGCATGCAACACAGCTTGGGCTCCAGTCCACCTGACCCCCTCCCTGTTAGGCTGGAGAGTTTGAGCTGCAATGCCAGCAGTGAAGGGGTTAAGGACAATAGCTGATCCCCCACCCCAGCATACCTGCAGCCCTATGCTAACCCAGAAGGGGGAATAAAAGGAGTCAGCCTGGTTCATAGAATACTAGAACTGGAAGGGACCTCAAGAGGTCATCAAGTTCAGTCCAGGGCTGATTGGCCCCGAAGGAGGGAGAATCTTGAAAGGAGCTTTGCCTGCCCAGGTAAGCAGTCTCTGACCGGCTAAGGAGAGCAGCCACCGGGGAGGAGCAGCTAGACACTCCAGGGAGTGAAGGATGTTTGTGAATGGAGTCGGAAGAAAAAGGCAGGGACAGCCCAAAGGAAGGCTGGTGGGCAGCCCAGTATTGAACTGGGTTTGCTTCTTATTTTAGGAGACTTTGGGTTGAAGGCCTTCCAGCCACCTTCTCTACTGAAAAGGATGAGGCCAAAGGAGTAATGAAACGTGAGCTGGAGTCCACTTTAATGGACACTGGAGGCAGAAATTCCTTCCTCCCCAGGGAGACCCAGGATTGCAGCAAGGCCCCTGGAAAAGCCACAAGGGGATATGGCTTCAGTCGCCCCCAATGCAGATATTAAACATCATGCTCCAGGGTTTAAAACAATCTCTAATCAGTAGAGACCAAGGTGAGACCCAATGCAGGGGGCAGATGATTCTACAGTTGCTACAGCTTCCTCTGAAACCTCTGATGCTGGTAGCTGTCTAAGCTGGGATACTGGTCTACACGCAACTTGGTTCTGATCCAGTCTGGCAATTCTTATGGGCTTCTGTCCCATGTTGTCCAAAGCTCTGTTTGCTCCCGAATGCTATTGTACATTGCCCATTCACTGCATTCCACAAACCCAGAGCTGTGCCATTAATTTATTAAACAAATTTAACCTCCTCTTCTGTTTGACTTCTCCTTGAGCTATTTAAAGAGTTCTGGAATGCATTAATTTGAGTTTATCCACTGAATAATTTCTGCAAATAATTTCTGATTCTGTACTAGTTTTGTAAAATTTTATTTTCTAACTATTTGACAATTCCGCCCCCTCGCCCGCCCGAGTTTCCCTCTGTTTTCACTGGCTGTGGAGCTGGTTGAAGTTTTAAAGAATTATGTCATCAGAAGTTCGGGGAGTAGGAACAGGGGGAGGGAAATGAAAGATTTTCTTTAATTCCCCTCCTCCAACACTTTTTTTTCAGTCAGATCTTGTCTGTAGATTGTTTGTTCTAAATATTTGATACCCAATATTTGAACCATAGAGCCTAGTTTTAAAGGAGGATATTGATATAATAGGCATCACAGATACTCGGTGGAATGAGGACAATCAATGGGACACAGTCATACCAGGGTACAAAATATCGGAAGGGCAGAACAGGTCGTGCTGGTGGGGGAGTGGCACTATACATGAAAGAAAATGTAGAATCAAATGAAGTAAAAATCTTAAATGAGCCAAAATGTTCCATAGAATCTCTTTGGATAGTAATTCCATGCTCCAATAATAAGAATATAGATGTAGGGATATATTATCGACCACCTGATCAGGACAGTGATAGTGACTATGAAATGCTAAGGGAGATTATAGAGGCTATCAAATTAAAAAAACTCAGTTATTGTGGGGGATTTCAACTATCCCCATGTTGACTGGGTACCCATCACCTCAGGACGGGATGCAGAGATAAAATTTCTTGATACATTAAATCACTGCTTCTTGGAGCAGCTGGTTCTGGAACCCACAAGGGGAGAGGTTATTCTTGATTTAGTCCTAAGTGGATCACAGGATCTGGTTCAAGAAGTAAATATAACTGGACCACTTGGAAATAGTGACCATATTGCAATAAAATTTAACATCCCTGTGGTGGGAAAAACACCTCAGCAGCCCAACACTGTGGCATTTAATTTCAGAAAGGGGAACTACACAAAATGAGGAAGTTAGTTAAACAGAAATTAAAAGGTACAGTGATAAAAGTAAAATTTCTGCAAGCAGCATGGAAACTTTTCAAAGACACCATAATAGAGGCCCAACTTAAATATATACCCCAAATTAAAAACACAGTAAGAGAACCAAAAAAGTGCCACTGTGGCTTAACAACCAGGTAAAAGAAGCAGTGACAGATAAAAAGATATCTTTTAAAAAGTGGAAGTCAAATCCAACTGAGGAAAATAGAAAGGACCATAAATGTTCTCAAATTAAGTGTAAAAATATAATGAGAAAAGCTAAAAAGGAGTTTGAAGAACAGCTAGCCAAAAACTCAAAATAATCGTAAAATGTTTTTTAAGTACATCAGAAGCAGGAAGCTGGCTAAACAACCAGTGGGCCCTTGGATGATCAAGATGCTAAAGGAGCACTCAAAGATGATAAAGTCATAGCAGAGAAGCTAAATGAATTCTTTGCTTCAGTCTTCAAAGCTTAAGGATATTAGGGAAATTCCCAAACCTGAGCTATTCTTTTTAGGTGACCAATCTGAGGAATTGTCCCAGATTGAGGTGTCATTAGAGGAGGTTTTGGAACAAATTGATAAACTTCACAGTAACAAGTCACCGGGACCAGATGCCATTCCCCAAGAGTTCTGAAAGAACTCAAATGGGAAATTGTGGAACTATTAACTGTGGTTTGTAACTTCTCTTTTAAATCTGCTTCCATACCTAATGATTTGGAGATGGCTAATGTGATGCCAATATTTTAAAAGGACTCCTGGCAATTACAGACTGGTAAGTCTAACATCAATACCGGGCAAATTAGTTGAAACTATAGTAAAGAATAAAATTGCCAGACACATAGATGAATATAATTTGTTGGGGGGAGAGTCAACATGCTTTCTGTAAAGGGAAATCATGCCTAACTAATCTGCTAGAGTTCTTTGAGGGGGTCAACAAACATGTGGACAAGGGGGATCCAGTGGATATAGTATACTTAGTATCAGAGGGGTAGCCATGTTAATCTGGATCTGCAAAAGCGACAAGGAGTCCTGTGGCACCTTATAGACTAACAGATGTACTGGAGCATAAGCTTTCGTGGGCAAAGACGAAGTGGGTCTTTACCCACGAAAGCTTATGCTCCAATACATCTGTTAGTTTATAAGGTGCCACAGGACTCCTTGTCGCTTTTATAGTATACTTAGATTTCCAGAAAGCCTTTGACAAGGTCCCTCACCAAAGGCTCTTAAGTAAAGTAAGTTATCATGGGATAAGAGGGAAGGTTCTTTCATGGATTGATAACTAGTTAAAAGACAGGAAACAAAGGGTAGGAATAAATGGTAAGTTTTCCGAGTGGAGAGAGGTAACTAGTGGTGTCCCCCAAATGTCTGTCCTGGGACCAATCCTATTCAACTTATTTATAAACTAGCTGGAGTTATACCTTTGTTGTGTATTGATAAATTTGTTTAGGAAAAATAATCTAATCTGTTCAATAATTAAAGTGAGTTACCGAAAAATAGAGTCAGTATACATTGTTGAAATATAAGTTGATAGTTGATATAACTGAGGTGAGGAGTCTGAGGGGAGGGAGAGGAAAGGGAGCCGTGCGCCTGCCGCCTGTGCCCGAGCCCACCCTCCGCTTCCTTGTCCCTCTGCTGGCCTTAGTGAGTGACTGTCCCCGCCGCTTCCCCTGGGAAGCCGCTTTCTCCCCGCACTGCCAAGCTCCGTGCAGCCCCAGGGAGAGGCATCGGTCTCTCATCTCTTCCCTCCCACAGTCCCTTAAAACTTTCTCCTGGATAAAAGGTTATCCCATGCAAAGTTTGGTTGAGGTAGCTCTTATAGTGTCCAAGTTATTAGCGTACAAACATACATTCTCCTTTATATATTAGATGATCTGGAGAAAGGGGTAAACAGTGAGGAGGCAAAATTTGCAGATGGACTTTTCAGCTTAGAAAAGAGGAAACTAAGGGGGGGATATGATAGAGGTCTATAAAATTGTGACTGGTATGGAAAAAGTGAATAAGGAAAAGTTATTTACTTATTCCCACAATATAGGAACAAACCAAAGGAAGTTTTACTTCTCTCAGTGCACAGTCAACCTGTGGAACTCCTTGCTAGAGGATGCAGTGAAGGCTAGAACTTTAACAGGGTTAAAAAAAGAGCTAGATAGATTCATGAAGGTTAGGTCCTTCAATGGCTATTAGCCAGGATGGGTAGGAATGGTATCCCTAGCCTCTGTTTCTCTGGAAGTGGGAGACGGGAGGGATCATGTGAGGATTACAGGTTGTGATCCCTCTCTGTGGGGCATCTGGTATTGGCCAGTGTCAGCAGACAGGATCCTGGGCTAGATGGACCTTTGGTCTGACCCATTATGGCCATTCTTATGTTCATCAGGCACAGTGTGTCCTGACCATGACTGGCTCTGCTAGGCACTGCTGTAGTAATAATTAATAATAATTAATATTAATTAATACAATCTTCAGATTTAGACATTAAAATATTTGCCTCTCACTTATATCATCTGCTGCTCATTTAAAATCAGATCTTTTTGTGAACATTCCTGTCAGTAGACTCATTTTGTAAAAACTATTTGCCAAAACAGCCAATTCAAGGGGGATACAGAGCAAGTGAATGTTGTTTGTTTGTATGAATAGGTGTGAAAATGTTTTGGAAGGTGTTTGTACAGTAGCCCACGTCACTAATGTTTGCTGTAAAGCCTATTTTAATAGATCCTTTCTGGTTTGATGGAGGAGTGTCAATCAACTTGAGATCTGTGTGTCTGCTTTTTAGGCCAGCTGCTAGTTCTCTGCATTTGAGACTAAAAGGAAACGTTACCTGACCCAGGGCTTCGTCGGTCAGATGAGTGAGTAAAAATGCAGACATAGAGTAAATAAGATGCTGTGCAATTCCCCCCATTTCATGCTGCTCGGTCAATACTCTCCAACTCTGATTTCTGATGCCCTTTGATCATTGTTCCCACTTAACTCTTCCACTGCATCTTCATCCCGATGCAGAGACCGACTTCCCATGGTTGACCATGAAGACTGGGTGGAGCGGGGTTTTGTGCCAAATTCTAAGCTAGTGCTCTAACCACTGGGGAGCTCTTCCTCTCTGTTCACTTGATTCATCCTATGGAGGGGCCCAGCCTAACCCATTAGGCAGTACATCCCTCTCATTCTGTTGCCTGCTCTGACACAAGAGGCCTTCCCCAGTAGAATTATTGGGGGGGGGGGGGTCTGTCTTTGCTCCCACTGAAGACACGGATGGGCTTTACATCTGGCCCTTAGCATATGAAGCAGAAATATGTGTCAGGCGTTCAACAGATTGCTGCAAGAGGGAGCCAAGAGCAGCCAGTAGCAGGGTTGAATGTTTTGTGGCATATCATAGCTCTTGCTATTGGGACCCACAGTGTTGCCATTGGCAATCAGAGCATGATATAAATTCAACAGAGATCCATTTCCTGGCGACATCCAAACCCCAGGGGCTGGGGAATGAAAAGGCACATGCAATGCGGTACAACAGTACAAGGCAATTAACTCTCACTCCCTTCCATTCCGCACCCTGGGAGAGATCGTCCCCCATCTGACGGTACAGCAGGGAGGCAGCCAGTGGCTGTTACTGCAAGATGTGGTGTGAGAGGACGTGCCATGTTACATCACATAATTCCGCAGAGCATGGCCCCTGTGTGACTCATCAAGGCTTCCACAAAACCCTCATTAAGAGACTGAATTGAGAAGGCAGAGGGAGCTTCCCATCTCTCCACTCTGGTCCACTGCATCCACAATGTTACTGGGTCATAGCTGTCTACTGACTATTCCCCTGGCTTCAAGTAACCCACATACCCGCTGGGTGGGGTGCACTGTCTCCTCTAGTGGCACTGCGACCACTTCCAGAGAGAAGGATGAGTCTGCTCTACTGCCAGCTGGCTTTTGGCTCATGCGGTGGAGGCTCATGAACTAAGCTCCAGAAGTCCCAGGTTTGACTCCACTCACACTGGGGTCTGTCTGCGTTACATTCACGTGTCTGGCTTTCTTCACAGCTGTGTTCTGAGGGCCAGGGGTTACGAAGACCCGGTCCAGTTGACCACAGGGAAGGAAAAACATCTGGGAGCTAATCCAGTCAGTGGTTTAGGATGGGATTTTCCAAAAAGAGCAAGGTAGTTAAGCTCCCAACTCTCTGACTTCCAAAGGGCATTGGGCACCTCACTGTTTGAGGCTCTTTAAAAATGCCAACCTTGATCTCCTTGTTCCATACACTGGGCGTGTAAAATTGGACTCTTGTTCCTTAGAATCCATTTGCTCTTGCTGCTCTTTCCCCATTTGGAGTCATTACCCTTCAAATAAATGACATCACAGTTAGTGCTAGGGCAACAATCCCCATTCTGGCCTGCTGCTTGCTAGGGCAGCACACATACATGCTCACAGAAGAGCCTTGCTATAAACTGCTGATATTCAACAGGGTTTTTTTTCCGAGGGGCTGCAAACACACCTCAGCCGCTCCTGGGCGAGGATGGAGTCAGAGCCCTGTGGTGTCTGTGCCGTCTTGTGGCTGTCCCATTCAGTGCTTCCAGCTCCCAGATGACTGCCTCCTCTCTGTCTCGCTCATTAGGAGCCAGAAGTCTAATTGCGGTACCCGTGCAGAGCGTAACCTAACAACGGAGTCTGTTTCCAGGGTTCACGCCTATTGCCTCAGGGCTCTGGGCAGCACAGAACAAACGGCTTCAGGCTGATAGGAAAGTCGACGCTTGTGAATCTGAAATCTGTCTGCCCCTTTAGTGCAAAGGTGCCCCTGTGATTGGCTGTGTGACCTGCCTCACCTGCACAAGCTCACACAGACGGCACTTCTTAACCAGGGCTGGAAGTTCACAGGCAGCATATTTGCTACGCTTCCAATAAATCCCATTTGCACTAAACGTTAGAGGGAAAATCCTGCTCTCGGCGAGAAGTTTGGACCTGTCTGAAAAAGAACACGATGCACCCCTAACGGTCTGTCACAAGCCCTGACACTCCAGTGGAGGTAAGGCTGAGGCTAAAAAGCCACCCCTATACTCTGTTCTTTAATCAGGCTGATACACCTGAGCAGAGACATGAAATGTAGCTGTCTTGTGCTACATGCTATAGGCCCAATCCTTAATGCAAGCCAGACTCCCAGGGAGCACTGCTTGCTGTGTGGGGTGCTGAGTGATGGTGTGAAAGGACTCTGTGCTTCTAAGAACTATATGTAGAGTGCTCAGAGTTGCCAGGTGTCCGGTTGTGAACCGGACAGTCCAGTATTTGAGCTTTCTGTTCGGGAAACAAATTGAGAAAATGGAAATGTCCAGTATTTTCTCAATAAGATGTAATGTAGATTGTGATGTCATGTCAAGTGTGTCCGGTATTTTTGTCGAAACCGTCTGGCAACCCTAAGAGTGCTGCTTCTGCAGCCCCCTGTGAAGCATACAGACAGAGTTCCCAGTGCCTCCTCCAGACTCTGACCACTTCCTGGTTCTCTATGGAACAGGCTCTATATAGAAACCATTTCTGTAAGCTCGACAATAGCCTTGAGACAGACCAGCCATCAGTCTCTTGAAGTGAATCCATTCAGACAAAGAGTGACCCAAACCATTGGCTATGCCTCAAAATCATTCAAACCACAGTCGATGCACTGCCCTGGGGCGTTTCTCCTTTTCTCTTTTATTGCCTTGCATCCCGGCACTTCCACTTTCTGTTGGAACTAGAAGCTGAAATACTGGATTTTCTTGCTGTGTTTTTTCTCTGGGACTTCTTAGTAAGAAGCCTGCTCCTGTGAGATTTCCAGAGCTTTTCTGGACACTAGTATCAGAGGGGTAGCCATGTTAGTCTGAATCTGCAAAAGCAACAAGGAGACCTGTGGCACCTTATAGACTAACAGATTTATTGGAGCATAAGCTTTCGTGGGCAAAGACCCACTTCGTCAGTTGTATCTGACAAAGTGGGTCTTTGCCCACAAAAGCTTATGCTCCAATAAATCTGTTAGGGTATGTCTACACTGCCACCCTAGTTCGAACTAGGGTGGCTAATGTAGGCATTCAAACTTGCAAATGAAGCCGGGATTTAAATATCCTGGGCTTTATTTACATGTTCCTAGCGCCGCCATTTTTAAATGCCCCGTAGTTTGAACTACCTGCCCGGCTACACGGCACGACTAGGTAGTTCGAATTAAAGCTCTAATTCGAACTACCATTAAACCTCCTTGCAGGAGGAATAACGGTAGTTTGAATTAGGAGCTTTAATTCGAACTACCTAGTCCGTGCCGCGTGTAGCCGCGGGCAGGTAGTTGAACTACAGGGCATTTAAAAATGGCAGCGCCCAGGAACATGCAAATAAAGCCCAGGATATTTAAATCCCAGGCTTCATTTGCTAGTTCGAATGCCTACATTAGCCACCCTAGTTCAAACTAGGGTGGCAGTGTAGACATACCCTTAGTCTATAAGGTGCCATAGGACTCCTCGTTGCTTTTTCTGGACACTGGTGATCTGGAGAAGAATCTGACATGATCTTTCTCCATTTTGGGCCATCAACTAATTTTTCACTTAAAGATGACCCAACAATTTATGAAGAACTTCAGGAGGCAGCTTTGCTCTGACATGTTTCCAATGGCTTGTTAGTCTTTAAAGAGCTACTAGACTATTAGTTGTTTTTAAAGTTTTTCCTGTTACAGACTAACTCGGCTACCCCTCTGAAGCTTTTGACTCCTGGGGTTTGTTTTAATTTTGGGGATCTGTATGTCGAGACAGGTAATCTGATTAGCTACTTATTACCCACAGATTCCTCTGTCGTCTCAGCTACTCTGGGGATACATGTAAATAACTAGTTACCCTTTATCCTTTATGGATAATTAAGGTGAAATTGGCTCAAGACTTGACTCGGGACCTTTGGGGACTTATTTCAGCATGTAGCTGATGTTTGCACCGGAGGTACCAGTATGTGCCAGAGAGGGAAACAGCAGATCTCATTAGGTCTGGCACATCTCTAGCATGAATAAATTATCCCGAATGTTTGCACTGGCTGGAACACAGCCCCCAAGGCTAGAAGACAAAGGGCTAAGTAATTATAGAAATTATGCCTCCTGACTCCCTGCTCAAGGGTGAGAGGCCAGAAAACACTGGGACAAATTCTCCGTAGGTATAACTGTGCAGAAATCCATTGACGTGAAGGGAGCTGAATCTCTTCACACCAGCGGAGATGATTGGCCCAAGCAGTGGAAGTACAGCCGGCATTTGCAACCAGGACAGGTGAAATCTAGCAACTGAGAACTGATGGTTAATTGGCAACAGCTGAAGCCCATGTTGCCTAAATCACAGACTGAGGCTAGGTCCTTACTCCAGACCTATATCGGAAGCACTACTTTGCTCACGCCTTGTGCAGACAGTGCCTCATTGGTGGGAGAGGTTCTCCCAATGACACAGCTACCACCTTTCAGGGCGGTGGCTTAACACTGCTGACGAGAGAAGCTCTCCTGTTGGCCAGGGTTATAATAGGTCTGTTTACTTGCATGCTGCCTCCTTTTCTTTTGACTCTCTGCTCTCCATCCAAGCAAATTTTCCCACTAAGAATCCCTATCCAGGGTTTTTGCTGAGCAGTTACTGTGGCTCAGAAAAAAGCCCTGATTGGTCCATTCCCCTGCAGTCATGGCTTCTGGATCCCACCCACCCAAACCCAGGTCCCCAGCCCTGACAAAGGGCCTCAGGAAGGTGCTGACGGATGGCTGATGTTGGATTCTGGGCTTGCGCCGGCCACACTACCATCATGAGAGGAAGCGACATTGCGTCCTTCCTCCCCGCTCCGGCTGTGTCCTCTTTTGGGAGCCTGAAATATGGCAGCCCTGCTGTCGGCATAGGAGTCTGTTCACTTAAGCGCTCCAGTGGCCCGGCTGTACTAATGCAGCATTTTAAGTGGAGACCTGCCCTGCCGAAGGAGGGGAATAACAGCTTGCATGGAGGAAAGTAGTAAGAGATCTTTAGCTACACTTTAGATCCCAGGCTTGTGGGTGTATTTGATGTCTGTGGGAGTTTCATCTAACTTGAGGCCTTCCCCGGTAGGAAAGGGTCTGTTAAATGAAGCCGGGGATTTTCTCAAACCTAGTAATTTAGGCTGAGCAATGCTCTTGGAAACTGCTTCTGTATCTCATTCAGCTGGGATCCGCGGAATGATAGGCATGAAAATGGGGACTGAAAGAGCAGTGAGCCAAACAGGGTTTTCTGAGCACGTAAGAAGATTTGGATTCAGTTTGCCTTTGGCCTCTGTTCTTCTTTAAGCTGAGCCCCATGGCACAAGAGAGAGCAGGCAGCTTTGGAAATAGAAACTCCTGGTAGGTGAGAGAGGGAGAGAGAGAGGCTCAGAGGAGGAGTGGTTTGCACAGAGGCCTGCTGTAGCCCTGTCGTTTGGGGCTCACGTTGGGGTGTTGTGAAAGTCTGTGACTATATCATACTGCAGGGAAATTTCCAGTGTGACAGGAGCATGTGACAGAGCAATGACACCACAATCCTCCTCGCACCACAATCTGTTGCCATTCCTACATCTATATACTCTACATCCCCTCATAATATCTCAGGGAAGCTTCTTGGATTTGCTGGCAAATGCTCCATAGTCTCAAGCCCCAGCGCTCTCTGTGACTCCAGGATCTTGCATTTCCTCCTGAACTTCTTAAGAGAGGAACGCAGGCTTTCCTCTTTCCTTTGTGTTCTTCCATAAGGCTGGTTGCAGGCTGGCTGATTCTTTTCCAATCCCAAACTACCTGCTACAATCTCAGCCATGCACTCAGTGCTTCTTTTCTCTCCATTTGCTTTTTGCTTCATGAGAATAAGCAGCAATTAGAGGTGATGGGTGTTTGGGCAAGTTCTCCTAAAAAGGGTAATTACAGAGAAATGCTCCTGCCTAAGTAGCCTCAAAGATGGACAGAATTTAGGCCTGTGTGAATCCAGGTACTATCTGTGGTGACCGTGTACGTCAGCAAGTAGTCCAAACACTACAGGCTGGTAGGAATTCCCCATCTTGAGACTGTAGCAGACAGTCCAGCAATGGCTGCTAGCTCCCTGTTTTCTTGAAATACTTGTTGCTTCTCATCTTATTTCAAATCACTGAACGCTGGCAATACTAACAGAACCCCGAGACATGGGCAAGGTTATTCCAGCTCTATGTGTTCAAACAGAGTTCACTTGATCTATGCCTTGTAGAGTAGATCAGCTTGAAAGCACAGAAATTCTGCTGCAGCGCTGAGGAGACATTATAAGCAATAGCCGGGTTGTGGGTCTTGTTGCGGTAGCAATAGACCCAGCTAACTGCAGTGGGATGAAATTGACCCTGTGTAAAAGGGCAGAAAACAGCTGGTTTACGTTAGATTTAAATGCTGCATAAGCCTTGTTCTGATCCTCTGTGCTGGGGTGAATTTCACCCCTATGCACATCAACACTATCCCTGTTGGACTGCGAAGGTTTTGGTTTCGAAAGCTTTATGCAGATTGTCTTGGAATTCAGACTCGAAGAAAAATGTACACGTGTTGCAAACTCCGCGAAACATCAGCCAATTCGTTTCTAGGGTTGACATGGCAGTGGTTCCTAGCTCAGGACCTCTTTGTGCTATCTGTGAGCATAAACAACGGTCTTTGCTCCCAAGAACATAAAGTCTAAATCCAGGATGCCCACAAGAGCATTTCACCACACTCTAATGGCTGTGTCATTAGTGTTTTGGCATCTTGTTTCCATCATTGTAGTTTAGTTGTGTTCATGGTCTGCATTGGCAGTCTGTCCTACCCCCTGTGCCCACCGGTTTTTCTATCCTGCTGAGACACATGTAATGCACGGTTCTATGTATTCGTTTTTAAATAGACAACACTGTCCATAGGTTATTATTTCCAAATACATAAGAAACAGTGTTTGTTTGGCCCCCACAAAGTTGTGCTTGGATTTGTGGGGCCCTCCTGTGTAATAAGGTTGGGCATCACTGGTCTAAACAGACAAAATGGCAGATTAATAGTCAAGTGAGGAACAGAACTCAGGTGAGCTGACTTCCAGTCCAGTGCAGTCTCCATGAGCTATCTTGTCTCTGCCGTGGTCAGTGGAAGTGAGTTCACAAAGACTGATTTGTGAATGTTAGTGATGAAACTCAGCCAGTTTGGTTCGCTTGCCAGGTAGCTTTGCAAATCTGCATAGCCTGAAAGCTGTACGGTTTATTGCACCAAATATTTATCATGGCTACTCGCTATTCCATAGTTGTTCCTTTTTCACAACTAACTTTCACTCATCCTATCAGGAAGCAGAAACAACACTATGGCTATATCTACACTACAGAGTTTTTGCGGAAAAACAGCCATTTTTCCGCAAAAACTCAGAGCGTCCACACCTCAAGTAATAGAGATGTAGCCGTGTTAGTCTGGTCTTGCTGAAACAAAAGACAGGACTATGCAGCACTTTAAAGACTAACAAGATGGTTTATGTTAGTCTTTAAACATAAACCATCTTGTTAGTCTTTAAAGTGCTGCATAGTCCTGTCTACACCTCAAGTGCGTTTTTGCACAAGAGAATCGAAAACAGAGGGGTTTTTGCGCAATTGGTATTCCTCTTTCTACGAGGAAGAAGCCTTTTTGCGAAAGAGTTCTTTCACAAAAAGGCATATGTGGACGGGGAAGAGGGGGTTTTTGCGCAAAAAGAAGAAAGAGGAAAAAGCACAGGTGCCCTGGTGGCCATTCCGTGCATACCGATCAGTGCTTACTTTTGAGAGAGCATCCATGCAGTCTGGACGCTCTCTTGCGGAAAAGCCCATCTCTTTTTCGATGCACTTTTGCAGTGTGGACGCGCTCTTGCACAAGAAGTTTTTGCAGAAGATCTCATCCGATAAAAGCTTCTTGCGCAAGAAGCCTGCAGTCTAGATGTAGCCTATGGGACTCAGGTGACCCGCCACAAGAGGGACAGCGAATGCTGAATGTCTGACTCAAACCGTTGTAAACAAACCCTAGGCTGGAAACTACTCATCAAACACCTTAATCATACAGCAGTCCACGTTATTTGACACACATAGGATTGGTTCAGGGATGACTTGATAACCACCAAAAGGCCACATTAATTAGATCTGAGCCAAGGTTTGGAGAACTCTGGTGGCAATTCCACTGACTTCCATGGGCAATGCATCAGACCCGATTTCTCCACCCACTTCCAGCAGTGGAGTTATGCCAGTCACTTCAAGTACCGTTACATTGGTGTAAAAACCCATTGTGAGTGAGAAGGAGGCTCGGCAGGGCTCAGAGAATAGCATAGCCTAGCAGATGGAACCCTAAACTGACTGTGACACAGAGGACAAGTCACTTTGTCTGTCTTTCTGTTTCCTTTTTGTCTGGTCTATTGAGAGTACAAACTCTGGAAGGCAGGCACTTTCTCATAGCATGTGTTGTACAGTGGCTGGGACAATGGGGCGTTGATCTCCATTAGGGGCTCCCATAATAATGAGATCCATAATGAATATTATTCATAATTAATAGCTGGGACTGGCTCTTGTTATGAAATATGTATTGTTCCCTTATCCGTTTTATTCCAAAAACTCATTAGCAGAGCGCTATGTATTCATGAATGTTTCCATCCCATTATGTCTGGGAGCATATACTCTTTCAGATTCAAATGCCATAAAGACCCAGTAATGTTTTTAATTATTGAACGCCGGGCATGAGTAACTGAGAATTAAGGCAGAAATGAACCTCTGATGCCCTGACCATGCTGTCTTCATTGGCTGTTTTATTCATCATCTTCATAAACGAGGAACAAACGTGGTCCAGTTTGCTATTTGCTGAAGGTGATTGAAGTGCAAACCTCACCATGGGTGACATTGGGGAATGGCTAAACTCCAAGCAGGAGACCTTTATGTTTCTTCAAAGCTGATTAGAAAGTAGATGAAAACAGTGTGTTCCTCTTCACACACCTTATTACGCTCTTGGCTCCCTGCCTCCTCCCGGTGGAACTCAGTCCTGATAAATAAACCTGATGGGACAGTCCCTGGGATTTAGACTTTTTTTGTGGTGCTCATAGCCTGCTGATAGCCCCAGGAGCTGTCTCACGGGAACTCTCTCTCAATTGCCTAACTTTACATACAGCTATTTAATGCTGTAAAATTATCGGTGAGTTTCCTCTCAAACACAATGGTCTGGAAAATGTTAATACCGTGGTTCTCAACCGGGGCACAGGTAGCCCCAGCGGTACCCAGAGGTCTTCCACAGGATACATCTACTCATCTAGAAATTTGTCTACTTGTACAACAGGCTACATAAAAAGTGAAGCTAGTACAAATTAAAATTTCATACAATGACTTGTTTACCCTTCTGTATGTACTAGCTACTGAAATGCAAGTACAATATTTATATTCCAGTTGATTTATTTGATAATTACATGGCAAAAATGAGAAAGCAGGCCATTGTGTATTTTTATGTCTGATTTTGTGAGCAAGTAGTTTTTGAGAGTGGTAAAAGTTGGGGGTATGCCAGACAAATCAGACTCCTTAAAGGGGTACAGTAGGCTGGCAAGATCTGAGAGCCACGGTATAAAAAAAAGTTCATAATAGGAGGATGACAACGTTTTTGATAAGTTTTAATAATGAGCCAGATTCCCCATTGGTGTAAATCAGTCTAGCTCCACTGACTCCAATAGACTATTCAACCTTTGCTGTCTTTGCTTAGATTTGCAGTCACATGGGGCCAGTTGTGGATACTTGTCCCACTAGTAACTGGAGCGAGTCTCCATACAATTCCATACGTCGCACCAAAGTGATACACCATCGGAGCAACTTGGAACTAGTTGACCTAAAAGTTTAAAGTCCTTATATGTGATTAACTGAACACTAAGGTATATCTACACTGCAATTAAGGTATCCTGAAATAGCTACCCAGCCTCTTTTGAATGCGACCGCTATTTCGAAATATAGCGGACGTGCTATTTTGACATCCCTGTAAACCTCGTTCCATGATGGATAAGGGATGTCTCAAAATAGTGCTTTATTTCAAAATTTGACACTGTGTAGATGTAGCCTATTTCGATTTTCGAGATAAGATATGCAATTTGCGTAGCACAAATTGCATATCTTACTTCAAGCTAATGGTGCAGTGTAGACTCACCCTGAGTCACATGCAGTCCCTTATGTATCCTATATAGCTGCCATCATTCACAGGTTCCAGGCTGATTTTTGTAAATACATCAGTGATATGCCCCTCAAGCCTCTGTATTTTGTGTTCAGATGAAGCTTGGGACCTCTGTCCAGGGTCACATCCATTGCAGAGGTGGGTATCCTGAAAGCTAATAATGCTGCCACTTTGACATTTAATGGAGGTAACAAGGACAGGACTGGAGCATAGTAATGTCCATTGATTGTGCTGTGGGTAACATGCCATGGTTTTATTTGAAGCAATAGGAAAATAACATTTTTCTTAGCATCTTTAGATGTAGATTGGCAGTGGGAAGTGCTATGTGAAGGTACATAACCAATATTCCCCTGGACATAAAAAACAAGAATACTTACCTGGCATAGCTTGGGTCCTTCAGGACAGGGGGCTGGCAGTGGGGGTAGGGGGAGGAGCATGAATCAGAGTGGGGAGTTGGGTATGTGGGGGTCTCAGGGCAGGAGGCAGGAAGAGTGGGGGGTGCAGGAGCCAGGGCAGAGGGTGAGGACAGGCTCAGGACAGGACAGGGTGCTAGGGGCCGTATTGCGTGCCAGAGGCTACTCATTGGGGCGCTTGATGCCCCCCCATGGTCATATGTGTGTATAACTGTCTCCTGTGCTTGCTCCCACTCCCTCCGTCATCACACAGGAGTATAACTCTCCCTTCTCTCTCACCCCTCCTTTTCCATTGGATATGAAACAGTCGCATTCCAGGCACATCCCATTATCCTGGCATACCCAGCCCCGACCTCGCTTTAAATTATGCTAAGAGGAAGCTGCCTACCCAATTTGGTGGTCTAGCTCTTACCATTCAGGAGGAGTTCTTGAAAAAATGGGCTCACAAAGGTGGATGGACGGACATGCATTTCTAAAATATCTAGTAAGAGAAGGAATAGTTGTGAGGGAAGCAGAAGCTTTCTTTAAATTTTCATTTAGCCAAAGCCGGTTTTCCACCGGGAAGGGGGAAATGTTTTGATGGAAAATTTCAAACAGCTTGAGTAGTTAACGACACTTGAGAACATTATGATCAAGCGTTTCAAAACTGCCTTTCAACTCTTTTAGCATCCCACATCCCAGATGTGCCCCATATGGGATGTTTCCTTCTCTGACACGGACAGTCAAATCCTCTTAATTGGCAGACATCCTGCTGGAAACAGACCTGCCAAATGAACAATCATTGTCACTCAGGGGGCTGCTTCACACTCAGCAGTTTCTCCAATTTCACAAATGTTTACATATAAAGCACAGACTATGAAGCATTGTTTGAAAGAACATGACAGTGAAGTGAACAAAAACTCAGTTAGCAGCCAGCCAGAGCTGGGAAATTACCTGATGTGAATGAAACCTACAAACCTTGTGCAACTACACTGATTTACACCTGGTGAGGATTGGAGCCCACATCTGTAAGACCTGGCCTATACTACAAGGGAAGGTCGAAGTAAGAGACACAACTCCAGCTACATAAATTACATAGCTGGAGTCAGCGTATCTTAAATCCCCGTCCACACAGCGGGGGGCAACAGGAGCAAATGCTCCCGTTGGTTTCCCTTACTCCTCACAATGAGTAGGAGTATTGGTGCAGATGGGGGCGCCCATTGAATTCAATCTAGCGGGTCTATGCTACACCTGCTAAATTGAACCTGGAAGATCGACCACGGCAGCGTCGATCTTCTGTGTAGCATAGACATAACCTAAGGGCTTAGTCTAACATTCAGTGAAGCCAATGAGAATCTTCCCATTAAATAACTATCTCTAGCAGTTACACTAGTCCCCATGCTAGAATTACCACAACACATGGCTTTAAAGTACTATTTTAAATTATTTTGAGAACATTCAAATCTCTGACAGTATTTTTTATTCTAAGTCCACACAGACGCTAGATCAGTGGGTACCTGCTAGCTGACTGGTGCCCCTATGTGCAGTAGTAAATAAATACAACTAACTTAATAAAGTGTTATTTATTGCCCCTGCAATGGGGCCCAGACCCCCAGTTATGCACCATACCCCTATGATGCTTGATGCTGTACAGACATAGAATGAAATAATAAATGTAATAATACTAATTGTTAGTAGTTTGCAGAACTCTTCCTTAACCTGGGGGGTTTCAGTGTTGACTTTTTGATTTCCCTAACTGCTAAGATAATTTAAAAACTTTAATATTCCTAGTCATATGTAATTCAGAAACTGTAAATAAGGCACAGACATATTCATTTGATGTCATTGGCAGCTGAAGTATTTCTGTTCCATTGCAAACACATTTTGCAAGCCTCCTTAAGCCCTAGGAGAATACAGATGAATCGGCTGGATGCTTATGCCACAGGGAAAAAAGTAGCATTTGCTGGTCAGTGGTATGTATCTGACTTTTAAACGGGGGACAGGAATGGTGCCTTTTCTTTAAACTTAATCATAAGCTGTGTAATATTCAGAGGCCAACATTTTCAAGCTTGGATGCCTAAAAGTAAGCCCCTAATGCCACATTTAGGCACCAAAATAAAAGAAGCCCCTGTTGGAATGGCATAGGTAGGACTTCTGCAGCTCCCACTAATAACGAGGAAATTTGTGAGAATCATTGCTCCTCAGACCTTTTTTAGGTCCCTGAATAGGGAGTGAGAAACCCAGCTCTGAATGTTAGTCAAGGAAGAAAGTGGTCAATGCACTAATCAAGGACATGGGAGACCTAATCTGAGTTCCCTGCTCTGCTAATGTTTTTTTGCATGTCCTTGGGTAAGTCACTTATCCCCTCAGTGCCTCAGTTCCCTATCTCTGCAATGAGGATTACAGTACTACACTAGGATAAGTACCTTACAGTGAACCTAACTCAATTCACCCTATATTTTCGAAATAGCATCAAAATAAAATGAGCAATTTGCATAGCTCAAATTGAGTATTTCGTCAGTGGGCACTGTCTACCCAGCGCCAAATTTCAAAATAAAGCGCTATTCAAAACATCCCTTACTCTTCATAGAATGAGGTTTACAGGGACATCAGAATCGTGAGGCCAAAATAATGGGCTTGCTGTGAAGACGCGGGATAGCTATTTCGGGATACTTCAGTATCCCGAAATAGCGTTGCAGTGTAGACATAGCCTTAAAGAATTGAAGTGCTCAGATGCTACAGCAATAAAGGCCAGATAGACTCCGACATTGATAAATTCTGTCTTAGGTGCTTATCTGATTCTCATAAGTCTTAGAAATAGCAGGAATCCCAAGTGTTTTGGGGGTGACTATCCAATGCATGTTGCTAATTTCGATGGTGTGCTATATCAGTTAGTAAGTGTGACTTTGCTGAGGCCAGATTTCAGTTCTAGCATTCAAGGGAAGGTGAACATATTCATCACACTTAGTTCTTGGTTAAAATCTCATTTTGTAACACTGACGGATGCACTGCGCCATCTCCGTATAATTTATTTTGATTCCACGTCCATGGTATTAGCAATTAGTCTCCCTTGAAATATGCAGTAAAATAAAATACACACATCTTTCAATGAAAATATTTCCAACATTTGAAGCTTGTGAAGCAGCAGTAACAGTTGTGGGACTGAGATTTGGGAGAAATAAAGCCACACACAACTGATAATATTAATTTTGATTCAGAGCTCCTTAAGTATAAAGCAGAGACAATCAAAACAGATTTCACATGTTCTGGACTACTTACTGATAAGCTGTCACCAAACAGTTTTACACAGATTCAGCATGTTCATTTAAAGCCCCTGGAAACTTACAATTTGACTCAATTCACGATTACTCTGGACTACTAATAGGACTTAATATTGTGTCTTATGCCTGATGGGCTTTGTTGCTGCTTACAGTCTATTCTTTTTGTCCAAATGCTGCATAACACCCAAAGCTGCATTTACATTTTCTGAATGGACTAATCATGTCTCTCGCTTTGATAAAGAACATGCTGCCACCCACATACCCACATGGAATGCATTGGAGAAGAGTAAACCAGAAATAATGCTTTCCAAGGGGATGGAGAGAAAAATACCCACAAAGATAATTGGGAGGGATGTACAAGCAAGTAAGTAACACATCACTCAGGCACATCTTCAAAGAAGTAATGAAGCTAAAAATATGTACATGAGAGACAGCAAGAGAAAACATGACAGACGTGGAACAATCGAGAGAAGAGTTAATACTGATTAGCAACCATTTTAGATTGAATATTGGTTGGTTTTTTGTAACAGCGTAAGGAGTGATGCCTTTGATAAGACTCAAACAGTTGCTTTCCCCTTTCCATAGAATCTAGTTAGCAAAATGCTGGAAAGTCAAACTAATCAAGCTAATTTGTGTGTTACTGAAGAATTACCTAGAGCAACTATGGATGCTAAAAGCTTTTCCGTGTACCTTTCAGTGCACAGGAGAATCAGACCCCAAACAAATCACTCCAGTCCAGACCCTAGCTCTCCAAATTGTTTGTCTTGAATTTGTTTAGAATCCAATTTATTGCATCCCTCTCTTATCCTGTCGTCATAAACTTGTTTACATCTCTGTTGAACAAAAAGTGAGAAACAGAGAGCGCTTACTGTTGTTAACAAATCGGTACACAGAGGTTAAAATTCACCCCTGTTGAGAAGGCCAATACAAGGTCTATACACCGTTCAGTCCCACTCACACCTATAGGGTAGTGCATAGAGAATAACTCATGCATTTGATGTTGTGTGCATGCTTAAATGCTTTGCTATTATCAGGGCCCAAGTAAGCAATGTTCATCCTCTGAGTTTAAACTAACAAGGTCGCTAGGTGGAGAGGTGGGCCAGAGAGAATGGTAGATTGAGCATTAGTGTGTGCAGGGTAAAGCAAGAACATGCTGTGGCAGCTATGCTGAACCAGGAAGGAAGGAGACAAGGCTTCTGTGTGCAAGCCTCTATTTCTGCAAAGGTCATAAATAGGCTCCCATGTAGCTTAATAGTCTAAAGAATGTTTTTCTTTTTCCACCACTGGATGTTCTCTGTATTAGTGAAGCATTTCAAGTTGGCTGCTGTAGAGAGTTCCTGTTAATGCTTTTGGATGTCAGTGGTAGAGACTGAGAGAGTCTAGACACAAGTCAATCCATATCTGGTTACATGCTCCACACAAGACCACCTGGATAGTTGTCTGAAGTAGAGAGACTGTTGTCTGTCCCATAGGATTAAAAATTCTCCTTCCAGTAGCATGAGGTTTTCTGGCATGACTACCATGCATGAATAAAATGTTGAAGAATCAAAACTGAGGCATCCAAGGTAACTGCTTCTGAGATTAAGGTGTTGGTTGGTTCTTAAATGGAAGGGGGTTGAAAGATGTATGACATTCCAAGCTGCTTCTGAAATCAGAATATTACAAACTCTTTAAAGGAAGATTTGGGGTTTCAAATTTAAAATTGAGAAGGGAGGTGAATCCCTTAGCTTCTGTGATAAGAAGGTGACAAGTCTGAGGGGTAACTGTATCTGCAAAAACAAAGAGGCATCCTGTGGCACCATAAAGATTAATTGATTTATTTGGGGACAAGCTTTTGTGGGTAAAACCCACTTCATTGGATGCATTGGAGTACGTCAGACGCATTGCAATACATCTGATGAAGTGGATTTTACCCAAGAAAGCTTATGCCCAAATGAGTCTGTTAGCCTTTAAGGTGCCACAGAACTCATCGCTGTTTCATAAGAAGATGAAAATTAAAGAAGAGAAAACATGCTACACCTCCCTTAACTTTCCTATTCCATCTGCTCTGCACCTTATTTCATCATTTAGACCTATGCAAACTTAATGTAAATCACTGCTTTGGTAGCATTTCACCCCAATGAGTGACTGTCATTTTACTTATTTCCTTAATAAAACCAGTTAGTACAGACAAGAGTTTACACTTGTGATTGTTTGTGGTCACTGGCCTTGCTCTGTGTGGTCCTAGAGCCTCCCAGTTTGAGACAAGCCCTGAAGGTGGTTTTCACCTTGTTGAGCTTGAAACTGTAACACCAGGAGCTGAACCTTCTGTGGTTTAGCACAGAGCCAGTAACTTGATTTAAAAAGAGGCTACGCTCGGCTCAGGTGAACACAGCTGAACAAGGTGCAGAGACCCCGAATGACTAACCTGACTGTTGGATTGAAGCAGTAGTAGGGAAGGCATATTTAGCTTGTAATTGCTTAATAGTCATGGTTCTTGCACTAGCCATTAGTGACAGCGACCCACTGAATCCATCTGTGGCATGAATTGTTATTCTGTGCAGGTGAGATGTTACAGCAAAGCTGAAAATGCTTTATAGTTAATTATTTCATCTGTTTCCTTCCACACTCCTAGTGTGTGCTGACTGCAGGTGCCTCTGTGATATCTCTGGGTATATGTGGAAGCTCATCTGTGCTCTAATGCGGCACTGGAGATGCTGGGCCCAATTCTATACTGCTGTAACTCCATTCACTTCAATGGACTTGTTCCTGATTTCCATTGGTGTAAATGAGAGAAGTTTTGAGACTTTTGGACCTCTGTGGACAAATCCCTGCTTTTAAGAGAGACACTGGAAAGAAGCCTTTGAAATCCTGCTGCCTCTGTTCATAAAGAGGGAACCGTATAACATTCTGGGGGGTTAGACTGTGACTTTTGGCAAGGCTCTGCCCAAAACTGCACTACTGCAGGAGAGGTCTGAGAGGCATTGACTGGGGCAACCCTCTCTGTCTCAGCTCTTCCCTTGCATCCTCCTTGTTCCCAGGCGCTAAGCATTCACCACTGGTCTATAGCAGCAGGAGATGATGGTCTCTTCCAGTGAAGAGCTCCACCAGGCTCCTCCAATCAGCTGTTGGGATTGGTCCTGCTTTGAGCAGGGGGCTGGACTTGATGAGCTCCTGAGGTCTCTTCCTGCTCTATGATTCTATGCCCGCTTGTCCCAGCCAGGAGCCAGTAAGCAGATGAGGATCCTGGGAAATGTACCTGGATAGCCCAGTTAAGGGCCTAAAGGGACCAGAGATCCTCATTCCCTCTGACTGCTCTCTTGCCCACTCATCTAGTCCATGTCACAACCCTGCTTTACCCTTTGGCGTTGTTTACAATATAAGTGTTAATGCAAATAAAATGCGAGCTGTGGTCTTCAGGATATACATTGCCCACCCTATTAATGATGCTGAATATTAACCCAGAGCCACTCCACTTTTGTGATGGTCCATGTGAATCTGTCTGAAACCTGAAGAAAAGTCATCTGCTTCTTAGAAGATGGCAGGGGTTGGAAAAAATTCTAACAGCATAGGAAGTCTTAAAACAACAGCTGGGCGCACAAAAGCTGCTGTACCTGAAGCCTCTCTGTGCTTTAAGTGGTAATATGTTTTCCTCGTTACAGAACAATAGCTAGGATATTGCAGTAATCCTTATGCTAACAAAGGTCACACAGATTATCTTGTGAGATACTTTATAGAACAATGGGGGATGTCATGCTGAAACCATGCTGTGAATATACATAGAGTGCACGTGGACTTAAAGAAAATCTGAAATTCAGAGCATCTTCAGACATAGCATGCAAATGGGCCATCGTGGCATGCCATGTGCACTCTACATGTGTGTGCATAGATGAGGGCGCTTAGTGTGACATGCCATGGAGTCTTTTCATGCCTCATATGGGAAATTTAAATGTGCTCACCCCTGTGTGAGTAAAAACTGAGATCTAAATGGGAGAGATTTTGCCAAAATTTACACCAGAGTAATTCCAGTGTCTTCCGTGGAGTTATTCTGCCTGATTTTCCCCAGTTCTACATGATAGAAACATTAAAAACATTCTGTAGTTCATCTATGCCTTTCATTACATGCAAAAAGCACATGAAGGAGATTCAGTTTGTTCATAAATGAACACAGGAGTAATTTAAGAAAAGTTTACTTTAAGATGAAGTTTTTGATTAGGATGCAGGCAAATGGAAGAGTTCAGGTTCAAAAATAGCAGAATTTCCATAGACTTGAAAATGAAGCAGACAATGGGAAAAGAATACATCCCAGAAATTAAACTAATCAATTTTGATTACTGTTACTCAGCAACTTCTTATAGCCACTTCTTCTTTTAGGGAAAGAGCAGTAGCACCCATACGTAGCTAATTTATTTTTTGAGTTGCTAGGAGCAACCCACAAAGACTTACTTTGGAAAGAAAAGTAAAATAGCTAATATAAGCCTGTGCATTGTTACGGCCATTGTGTGATTGAGGAATTACACTTACATGTGTAGATGCTAAAAACATACTCACTGTTCTGCAGTGAACTGCATTTGTAACCTGTGTTGGCAAGGGCTAGTGTCATTTCTTAGTTGGTTGCTCATAACTGACTTTAAACTTTATTTGCATGGACAGCAAAGCATGATCTACATCCTAACCTCCTGTTTGTACTGCTGCTCTATGTCTTGCATCTTGACTAGCCTGGCTGAGATTTTCGTGTACAAAGAATACCCCATATAACCCATTTAAATCTAGCAACTCGGACAAAAATGCTTTATCACAGAAATGCAGCATTTAGGGCCCAACCCAACTCTCACTGAGTCCCTAGAAAGATTCCCATTGACTTTGGTGGGAAGCAAATCAAGCCCATAATGTCATGGCAAAGACATGGGTATCAATGTAACAATGAAGACTTATTCCTTCCCCACAAGTCATTGTCAATCATCCATAACAGTTACTAGCAATGGTTAGAGGAAATAACCTGAAGAATGTGTTTTCCAACCTTGATCTGGAAAAGGGGAAGAAGACAGATACCCTTCCACCACTAAAAAAGACTGTTTATCACAAAGACCGGCCTCCTTTATTGTGCTGAGAAATAAATAACAAGGGGAATTGTGGCTCTGACTTGAGCTGAAATACTAAGTCACATAAGAGAAAAAACTATTTTTTCCCTTAACCCCCTTTATTTCCATCCTTTGGGGATGACAGCCACAGTCTGCTGGATTCCCTGATCTGAGCACATCCAGGAGAATGGAATGAACTCCATATGTGCTCTGTCTAAACATGGTCATTGGGAGTTTGTCCTGTTGGTTTGTTTCCTATGTGTGTGGGTGCAAAAAAGAGAGTGAGTAAACATTACTCTTCTAATGAGGGAAATGTGTTCCTTGGGCAACAATAAATGCATCTTACTGTTTCATCTGAAGAAGTGGGTTGTGCCCACAAAAGCTCATGGTACTATATCGATATATCATATCATCTATATATATTGTTAGTCTCTAAGGTGCTACAGGACTATTTGCATCTTACTGGGGTTTAGCTAGAGAGTTGGTTGAAAATGAGGATGAGATCATGAAAATAGTTTTATTTTGTGTGTGTGTGGGGGGGGGAGTTGATTCAAATTGTAGAAGAGAATTTTCACTACAGTTTAGAAATGTGGAGGCACGAAATACAAAGCCCTAACCCAACCCTTAGCTCTGCCCGTCCATCTGTTTCCCTTGGCATCTGTACCATCCATATTACGTGAGGACGCGGAAAAAAATGAACATTAAAATGTGCTGTCTTACCTTCAAGCCATACGACTCCCTGGAGCAGAGATGGCAACTCTTCTTGCCCTGTATATCCACAACAGCACCACTCTCCGCCGTGGCGTCTCCCACCCGTGTCAGGGCGTCCCCACAGACTTTTCCATTTCCAGGGGCACCTCTGCTGAGCGCGCACACACGCGTGAGTGTTACCCCAACGCGCCGCGCCGCCACCCGCGCGTGGGCAATGTGCTCCTGCCCAGTCAGCAAGGAGCCGGCGCTGCAGGGGGTCAGGTTTTTGGGGAAGCTGCTCTGCGGCCGGGTGGCTGTCCAGGGCTCAGGGACGCTCTTGGCCAAAGGCTGGCCCAAGCTGTCCGTTTCCAGCAGCCCTTTCTCCCCGCCTCCCCCCTGGAGCCGGCTGCGGGACTTGGGCCAGCTCCTGCGCCGGGACCCGGGGAATCTTCTCTCCGGCGCGTTCTGCTCCTGGCGGGCAGAGGCAAAGTTTCCTCCCTCGGATCTCGGCGAGGAGGCTCCGCTCCCACGAGCCGGCTGTCTCCGCCCGCCCTGCGCCGCTGTGCCCAGGGCGGGGGGCTGCCTGCCCGTCCCGCTTCCCGCCGGAGCCGCGGCTGGTCGACTGGGCGCAGGGGGCAGGCGGCGGGGCTGCACCGAGCCGGCCGCGCTCCCGCAGCGGCGGCTTCAGCACTGAGCGCTGGACAGCTCCGCCGGGAGCCGGCGCGGGGGGCGGAGCTGAGCGGGGAGCTCGCCCGCGCCCACTGCCCGACCCCTCCGGCAAGGGTCCCGGGCCGGCGCCGCCAGCTGGCGCCCGTCCCCAGCCGCCCCTTTCGCTGGAGCTCAGCCCACGCGGCCGCTGACCTTTGGGGCCGGGCAGCTGTCAAAGGCCGCCCCTGCCCAGGCTAAGCAGCCTCCATGGCAGCCCAGGGAGGGAGGCAGGACATGCCCCCTTGCTGGGTGAGAGCCCAAGAAGCAGGAGGCTGGGCAAGGCAGAGGCGCAGGAGTTGGCTGGCCCCAGGTGGATTTGAATCTGGGACCTCTAGAGCTTAGAGTCTGGAGCTTAGGGTAGGTGCCGCTACCGGGTCAACCGCGCTCAGCCCAAGCTGTAGAGGTGTCTTGCACTTATCCTTGCTGTACATGGTGTAAGTGCCACTACATGGGACATTGAACCACAAACTCTAACCTCCAGTCATCTGAAGAAGTGGGCTGTGCCCATGAAAGCTCATGAGACCATCCACATGTTTTGTTAGTCTATAAAGTGCAACCAGACTATTTGTTGTTTTTAAGTTCACGCTAGATGTGTGGGTTACTCTATGACCCCTCTAGTCATTTCTGAATCCTGCCTGGAGGGCAGGGGACAGGACTAGGGACCTACTGAGGGCCCTTGCCACCCCACACCTCTAGGATAGGGAGCTCCAATAGGCACGCTGTCCAGCCACTGCCACCCCACTAGGCAACTGCTCCAGCTACTGCTAGGCCCTTGGGGAGCTTAACTCCACCTGCTGTATCCCCACTGGGTTAGGAGCTCAAGCCTGAGCCGCAAGTGAGCTTCCATCTAATCCCCCCACTCCCAGCTCCTCCAAACTAGCCAGCTAGCTCCACCTGGCTGCACCACTTCACCAGAACCCCACCTGTTTGTGTATGGCTAGTGTCACCCCCCCCTTGCTGCATGAAATGTGGCATGCAAATATGAATGCACAATGAGAAGACGCTTGTTGCAAAAGGCATCGTGTAATATGTCAATTTTAAAGATACAATCTGCTGAATCTGTATATCCTATTTTGGTGCATGTATCATTCTTGTATGTGGAGTTGGATATATGAAGTGTGAATCTGGTTTTAAGTCTAAATGTACTAATAAGGGCCATTAGGGATGCTTTAGGATCTTGATGCCTCAGTACTCAAACCAACCACCTGTGAATGATTTTATTCTTCCTGAAATCCCAAACTGTACTTGGTCCTACAAAACCCATGTTACCTGGTACTGGAATCCATCTTGAATCTAGTATTTTTCCATGGAGTTGGAGATACTGAACAAAGGGTTCCCATGGTGGGGGGAAGGGTAGGTGTCTATTTAAGGAATGGAAAGCAATCCATTTTTGTCTTCATCTGGCTTTTGAAATTGCCTCACCCACACTAAGGGTAGGTCTACACTACAGAGAAGATTGAGCTGCCACTGTTGATTTTCCAGGATTCAAATTAGCAGGTCTAGTGAAGACATGCTAATTTGAACTGAGAGGGACACTCCAAACTATGCCAGTAGTCTTGCTTCCACAAGGCGTAAGGGAAGTGGAGGGAAAAGTGTTCTCCTTTTGACTTCCTGCTGTGTGGACAGTGCCAAAGGTAGAGTTAAGGTATTAGGAACTGGGGACACTTTTGGGAGAGGGGGAGCCTATACAGGAAGGATGGGCTCCACCTAATCCAGGGTGGAACCAGACTGCTGGCACTAAACATTAAAAAGGCCGTAGAGCAGTTTTTAAACTAAGAGATGGGGGAAAGCCGATTGGTGCAGAGAAGCACATAAATCGGATGGAGACTTCTCTTTGAGGAGAATCCATTGCTAGAGATTCTCTAGGCTGTAGTCAGAAAGAGAGGAGGGGAGAGGACAAACAATGGGCCAGAGCAGACAAACAACCGCATATAAAGGAATCCAATGCATCAGGGAAGGTCAAACAAATAAACAGTGGCAATTTTTTAAAGTGCTTCTACACTAAAGAGTCTGACTAATAAAATGGGTGAACTAGCGTACCTCGTATTAAAGGAGGAGATTGACATAATAGGCATCACTGAAACCTAGTGGAATGAGGAAAATCTGTGGGACACAATCATACCGGGATATAAAATATATCGGAAGGCTGGAGCAGGCCGTGTGGGTGGCAGAGTGGCACTGTATGTGAAAGATAACGTAGAATCAAATGAAATAATCTTAAATGAATCAACATGTTCAATAGAATCACTATGGATAGTAATTCCATGCTCCAATAATAAGAATTTAGCAGTAGGGATATATTATCGACCACCTGACCAGGACAGTGATACTGACATTGAAATGCTAAGGGAGATTAGAGAGGCTACCAAAATAAAAAACTCTATAATAATGGGGAATTTTAATTATCCCCATATTGACTGGGTACATGTCACCTCAGGAAGAGAAGCGGAGATAAAATTTCTCAATGGCTTAAATGACTGCTTCTTGGAGCAGCTGGTACAGGAACCTACAAGGGGAGAGGTAATTCTTGATTTAGTCCTGAGTGGAGCGCAAGATCAGGTCCAGGAGATAACCATTACAGGACCGCTTGGGAATAGTGACCATAATATAATAACATTCAACATTCCTGTGGTGGGAAGAACACCTCAGCAGTCCAGCACTCTGGCATTTAATTTAAAAAAGGGGAATTATACAAAAATGAGGTGATTAGTTAAACAGCAATTAAAAGGCACAGTGACTAGAGCCAAATCCCTGCAAGCTGCATGGAAACTTTTTAAAGACACCATAATAGAGGCCCAACTTAAATGTATACCCCAAATTAAAAAACATAGTAAGAGACCTAAAAAAAAGTCATTGTGGCTTAACCACCATGTAAAAGAAGCAGTGAGGGACAAAAAGGCATCTTTCAAGAAGTGGAAGTCCAATCCTAGTGAGATAAATAGAAAGGAACATAAACACTGTCAAATCAAGTGTAAACATGTAATAAGAAAAGCAAAAAAAGATTTTGAGGAACAGCTAGCCAAAAACTCAAAAAGCAATAGCAAAATGTTTTTTAAGTACATTAGAAGCAGGAAGCCTGCTAAAAAACCAGTGGGTCCCCTAGACGATTGAGATACAAAAGGAGCAATCAAGGACGATAAAGCCATTGCGGAGAAACTAAAGGAATTCTTTGCTTCAGTCTTCATGGCTGAGGATATTAGGGAGATTCCCAAATCTGCACCGTCCTTTGTGGGTGATGAATCTGAGGAACTGTCCTGGATTGAAGTGTCATTAGAGGAGGTTTTGGAACAAATAGAAAAACTTAAAGTTAACTAAACTCCGGGACCGGATGGCATTCATCCAAGGGTTCTAAAATAACTCAAATGGGAAATTGCAGAACTATTATCTGTGGTTTGTAACCTATCCTTTAAATTGCCTTCCATACCTAATGACTGGAAGATAGCTAACGTGACACCATATTTAAAAAGGGCTCTAGAGGCGATCCTGGCAATTACAGACCGGTAAGTCTAACTTCAGTACCAGGCAAATTAGTTGAAACAATAGTAAAGAATAAAATTGTGAGGCACGTAGAAGAAAATAATTTGTTGGACAAAAGTCAACATGGTTTCTGTAAAGGGAAATCATGTCTTACTAATCTATTAGAGTTCTTTGAAGGGGTTAACAAACAGGCAGACAAGGGGGATCCAGTAGATATAGTATACTTGAATTTTCAGAAAGCCTTTGACAAGGTCCCTCAACAAAGGCTCTTGTGTAAATTACATTGTCATGGGATAAGAGGGAAGGTCCTTTCATGGATTGAGAACTGGTTAAAAGACAGGAAACAAAGGGTAGGAATAAATGGTACATTTTCAGAATGGAGAGGGGTAACTAGTGGTGTCCCCCAAGGGTCAGTCCTGGGACCAATCCTGTTCAACTTATTCATAAATGATCTGGAGAAAGGGGTAAGTAGTGAGGTGGTAAAGTTTGCAGATGATACTAAACTGTTTAAGATAGTCAAGCAGAAGCAGACTGTGAAGAACTTCAAAAAGATCTCACCAAACTGAGTGATTGGGCAACAAAATGGCAAATGAAATTTAATGTGGAAAAGTGTAAAGTAATGCACATTGGAAAAAATAACCCCAACTATATGTACAGTATGATGGGGGCTAATTTGGCTACGACAAATCAGGAAAGAGATCTTGGAGTTATCGTGGATAGTTCTCTGAAAACTTCCACACGGTGTGCAGCGGCAGTCAAAAAGGCAAATAGGAGGTTAGGAATTATTAAGAAAGGGATAGAAAATAAGACACAGAATATCTTACTGCTCCTGTATAAAACTATGGTATGCCCACATCTTGAATACTGTGTACAGATGTGGTCTCCTCATCTCAAAAAAAGATATTTTGGCCTTGGAAAGGGTTCAGAAAAGGGCAACTAAAATGATTAGGGGTTTGGAACAGGTCCCATATGAAGAGAGGCTAAAGCAACTGGGACTTTTCAGTTTAGAAAAGAGGAGACTGAGGGGGGATATGACAGAGGTATATAAAATCATGAGTGGTGTGGAGAGGGTGAATAAAGAAAAGTTATTTATTAGTTCCCATAATAGAACAAATAGAGGACACCAAATGAAATTAATGGATAGCAGGTTTAAAACTAATAAAAGAAAGTTCTTCTTCACATAGCGCATAGTCAACCTGTGGAACTCTCTGCCAGAGGAGGCTATGAAGGCTCGGATTATAACAGAGTTTAAAGAGAAGCTAGATAATTTCATGGAGGTTAGGTCCATAAAAGACTATTAGCCAGGGGATAGAAATGGTGTCCCTGGCCTCTGTTTGTCAGAGGCTGGAGATGGATGGCACGAGACAAATCGCTTGATTATTGTCTTCGGTCCACCCCCTCTGGGGCACCTGGTGCTGGCCACTGTCGGGAGACAGGCTACTGGGCTAGATGGACCTTTGATCTGACCCAGTACGGCCATTCTTATGTTCTTATGTTTATTTCAACTTTAGCTATGCCATTAACGTAGCTGAAATTCTGTATCTTAATTTGACCTTATCCCGTAGTGTAGACGTACCCTAAGAGGTTACACACAAAGAAACCTGGCCACAAAGAACTCTGAAAAAGCTGTAGATCCAGGCCAGAGCAAAGATCAACTCTGACTTGAAGCATATTACCTGAGGTAAGAGAAACTGTTTAGGGTAAGAATCTGCAAGTAACAAGCTTCTAAGTATATTAGAATTATCTGGCATCTTTTCTTTATTTTAACTTAGTAACTTGCTTTGATCTGTCCATTTTCACTTGCAACCACTTAAATCCTACTTTTTATACTTAATAAAAATAATTTTATTATCAAGCGCAATGTAAATAATTATTTGGGGGAGGAGGGAAGGAGAGCAAACTCTGTGCATATCTTTCTTCCATTGATAAAGAGGGATGGACTTATGAGATTTCTCTGTGTGAAACTTTTACAGAGCGTAAGTTGGATTTATTTGGGGGTTGGGTTCCCCATTTGGGGTTGGGTTCCTGGGTGCTGAGCCATGATAGCTGAGCTTTCCCAGAGCTGAACTGGTTCAGTGTCTGTGTTGCTCTGCAGGGGGGCAGTAACCCCAACTCTGTGCCTTGTCTGGGGGAGATCAGAGATTCTGGCACAGTAGCTCAAGGTGGTGGGGAGCCCCAGAGGGCAGGAAGATGAGCATCAATGGCTTGATCAGCACCCAGGGGGACAGCTCCAAGGGGATTCCAGTGATCGAACCCGTGATAGATAGGAGTCAGGTTTGGGGCAAAAATGGAGTTACACCAGAACTAATATTGCAGTGGAGAGACTAGCCTCAGGTGTATCTGTGTGTGTGAAAGGAACAAGAAATCAAGGGGAAGGCAGCTGGGAGCATGGCCTTAAGTTGAAGCCAAGGGGCAAAGCTTCTTTTGAGCAGCATGCTTGCTAAAAAGACACACGTGGATTTCTGAACAAGGGCACAACCTCCTGTAGCTTGTTTCTAGTGCATCCACAGAAGCAGCACTTCCTTTATATTGTGTGTAAATGAACAGGCTGACTCCTCTCACCAGTTTCTCCTACTAACGGAACACCACCCCCCACCCCTATCCCCCCCCACACCCACTAGTTAGACCCTGAATACTGGCTCAATTTTTGCGGGAAAGAGGGAAAACAATACTCATGGTGATAGCTAGATCCTTTTATCCTATGACTATTAAGGGTAATTATTTTCTGATCCAGAGATTTTTCCTCTTGATGCCTTGTTAAAATGGGGGGGGGGGGGGGGGGAATCACAACAGAGTGGTACAAGTGCTGCCAGTGAAACATTTTGTTGCAATATTTTAATATATGCATTAACTAAATTTTCAAAGACTAAAGTGTCTTGATTTTGAAGACATTGCCCACCTCTTTGATGAGACTTCTATAAAAGCATTTATTCAGCTTTGTGGAAAGTGGCTAAGCAAAGAGATGATCTAGATCTTGACTGAGCCTCCTGCTGAATTAAACTGATTCTTTTTTTCATTTTTATGCCACTGGTTAAAATATTGTCTCCTGGTGTATTTGATACTAAAAGACTGATTCATGATGTGACTGTGTGCAGTACTGAGGTAGACAAATTTATAACAGAGCCTTCAGCACAAGAGTCAGAAACACTTAAATGACTTGCATTTGCCTAAGAAAATTGTGCTAGTCAACTCCCATTAAAGGAGGCTTCATAGATTTCCATTTCAGTATGTCTAAAGCAATCTGATTTCTTCTTGAATTGGGTCGAACCTTATTATATTTTTATTCTGTCTTACCACCTTTTTGCTCTCCCTCAAAACAAAACTATTTAATTCCCAGATGAACAGCACTTAATGTAAGATTTTTTTTTTAAGTCATTAGGCTTCTTTTCTGAAGGCCAAGAAATAGCTTTTGTAGCCTCTTCTGCTTTACAATGATCACACAAATATGTGGTATATCTGATCATTTCAGAGAAAAGCAACTACACTCCGTTGTGTTCCAGAAAAACAACGACTTGGTAATTCATAACTGGAGGGAGCCCTGTGTATGGACAAACTCCCAGGGTAACATTGATTATTTATTATGTGCCAAGGCATTGCATGGGAATCAATACAGTCAGGTTGATTTACAGGCTTTAATAAAGCTATGGGGGTATATTTTAGCTGCCTCTAATGGTCTTATTTATGTTTGCTGTCATTACATTTTTTCACTCTAATTAAAGAAAACTGCTTTAGTTTCATTCATTGGAAAGGTATGTGTTATCTGTCTGCCCTTGTGTTCCGTGATCCTAAATTAATTCACGGGACCGAGGCTCTACCCAGATCCAATTTATTATGTCAACCCTCTTCCCATTGGCTTACAATCGTCCCCTATGTTACATCAGAGTATAGACCATTAATGTTTTAACCAAGATAACTGCCTTTAGACAGGTGATACAAGCCCCAGCAGGGGGAACGGGGACTCGGGCCCGCCCTCTCTCCCGAGTTTCAACACAGGGCCCTAAGGGTAGGGAACTTGCGCCCCTATCCAGCGGGTGGGGTCACGACCCCTAAACCACCCACTCACGGGTTCCACGGCCCTACCCTGGGTTGCTTCCTTCCCCCTTCCATCCCCGGGGGTCGCTCATCCTTTCCAGCAACTCACCGTCCCCGTTATTCCCCGGTTGTCTGTCCTTGCTCCCCCGTTCCTCCCCTCTGCCCCCTGGCAGGGCTCCTTTTGAATTCCCCGCCACCTCCGCTGGGGCTGTCACCACGGCGCGACCGGCGTTCTCGTCACCGGCATGGCTAGTGACATCATCCAGCCGCGACCCAGCCCTTGTGTCTCTGGTGTCCAGACGGCCCCTGCCGTCAGCTGTCTGGGCCATTCTGGCTCCTCTCCCGGCAGGTGCTGGGTCGCCACACGGCTCCCGGCTGAGTGTCCATTCGAGGCTCCTCCCCCCCAATTCCTTGCCATGCTTCCCCCAAGTGCGGGGCAATGGCGCCCCATCACAGTATGAATTAAAACAACAGCTGACTTCATCAAAGGCCTTGGATTGGCTTCCATGTCCCATTGTCCGTGCAAATAATACATGCTATCTTTTCCAAACTAGCAGTATATAGATCCTAACCTGATGTGAACCGTAAGCCAATTTATGTCAGCTGGGAATCTGTACTACAGAATATATAGTGAGATTCATTACTTTTGCACCATATATGTGGAATTTCAGTATGCACCCTGAGATGGGAGTGAATTATTTGTAACATGTGATGGGATGTATCTACCTTGCACTAGGTCAGAGCAGTCTAACACCATGCTATGGGCTGAGGAAGCCACACCCCTTTTCCCCTACTGGGCATGCTCCAACTGGAATCTTAGTATAAAAGGCAGCAACTCAGCTCAGTCTGGGCTAACTGCCAATGAGAGCAGATGTTTGCTGCAGGCAGCTGCTGGGAAAGTCCCCGAGCCACCAGACACTGATGCCAGCCAGGCTGGTGCCTCTGCTGAACGCCAGCCAGCCACCAAGGCCCAGAGGCTAGGCAGCTATTGCCAAGGGAGCACCTGCGTTGGAAGATGGGGTATGAAGTGACCCGGGGAATGGGATAGTAGCTATGGGTGACTGAGAAGGAGAGAGCAGTATCAGTGCCCTAGAGCCCTGGGTTAAGACCCACTGGAGTAAGTTGAGTGCAGGCCCCATGTCCCATCTCACCCAATGCAGATACTGCTGGCAGGCGAGGAGGTGAATCGGGCTGCGGAAGGGCATTACATAGATGCTGGCCACTGGGCCATGTTGCCCTGAGAACAAGAGCCACTATTCAGACTTTGGCTACACCTGCTTGCCCTGAAGCCCAGATCTACCTTAGTGATGCTGGCTGTGATGCCATACTGCCCTGAAGGACCAATGGGGCGTACCTACCCCGCAAAGCGCAGACCCATAAGTATTGCGTGAATGTCACTTCTTTTGTAAGATTTGTCCACAAGCACAACCCACTTTTCTTCTATCCATTTGTGGCTTGCCATTACTCACTGAACAGTTTGTCTGACTAACTCTTAGTCTATCGACTATTCATCAGCATTTTATGGCCGGTACCCAGTGCTGCACAGATATTGTTGGTCAATTTTGCTTAGGCACAGCGCACACAGGAGAGCACTTCCTTGCCTGGATGAATGTAACTTTTGGAATACAGCTCCTGGGGTGAATACTCCTGTTTATTAACTCTTAATTTGCCCTCCTGAGCATTCTCCAAGATTACCTTAGTAGTCCCTCTGTGAGCTTCTCTGTTGGCAAAGTCACTGGTTAGAACTAGGGATGAAAGCGACTAGTCGACTAAACGATAAGCAAAAGCTTATTGAATAGTTGACTAGTCCCTCGACTAGTTGCTTTCCCCTCCCTCTTCCCCCACCCCCGCCGCTTGTTACCTCTATCAGAGGCAGCAAGGGGCGGGGAGCAGGAGCCAGTGCTGGAGGGAGCAGCTTAAAAGCCGGTTCCTCCCAGCATCATCTCCGTGGGGGGGCTGAGGGATAGGGGGGACCAGGCGTGAGCTGGGAATCAGCTGATTCTCGACTTGTGTCCAGTCTCAGATGCTGCGCCTCTGCTTTCTAAATGTGTTGAGGGCCTGCTGGCTCTTAATACATTTAAAAGGCAGAGTCAAAGCAGGGTTAGCTCCCGGGACCGGGCGCTAACCTCGCTGCAGCTCCCCTGCTTATCGACTAGTCGATGGAAATTCCATCAACTAGTTGATTAGTTGATTAAACTAAATTTAACATCCCAAGTTAGAACAGCACAGAAAGAAGGTCAAGATGGGCACCCACTGGGCCTCACTTCCCCACTGAGTAAACAAAATAGCACTGAAATCTCATTGTCACTGCCATAAGGACCAGGTGTGCATGTGTGTGTGGGGGGGGAGGAGCAGCTTGTTCTATAATCCTTCCCTCCCATTGCTTCATCTCTGGGCCTATAAGATGCCTGAGCATCCTCAGGAAAAAGACCATTCTAAGTGCTAAGTCAAGATGAAGATCATAGCTGACACTCTGTGAAAGGTCAGGACCTCCTTTGGTGCTGGCACCTGATGTCCTGAGACCCCACTGAACTTATTTGCCCTGCCAGTTTGGGCTCCTAGTATCTTGTCTTACTGAGCCAGACACACTAGCCTGCTGCAACACTGACACAGGGTCCTGCCCATGCCCCCAAACCTGCAGACTTTAACTAAAAACATCACAGAAAGATACCTGTCACCAGCACTCAGATACCCAGCCTCTCCAGAAGCTGAAGCCCAGATAACTCTGTCCTACACTGTACAGTGTTCCATCCAGAATAAGCTCATAAATATTCACCCTCTTTCTCAATGTAAAGAGAGATATGCACAGAGCCCTTGCCTCCTCTCAGATAACAATTATTTACACTGGGCTTCTTAATAAATAAAAATGATTTCATTAAATATAAAAGGTAGCATTTAAATATTCATAAGAGATAGCACCCAGAACAAAGTCAGTTACTAAACAAAACAGAACACGCAAACTAAGCGTAATACACTAAAGAAACTACATGTGATAAATATTTCATCTGAAAAGTTGTTCTAATAATCTTCTTAGCAGACCAGATATTCTTTCAGCCTGGGCCCAGTTCTTCCCCCAGGGGAGTGTCTAGTTGTTTCCAGAGGTCATCGTGGATGGGGCAGCCAGGGAAAACTCATGGCCAGGATTACCTCACTCCCAACCCTTTAAATAGGATTTGCATGAGGCAGGAGTCTCTGTTTCAGTTTGATCCCCCCTCCCAGCTTCTCATGGAAAAGTACAGAGTTTAATATGGATTCCAATATTACATGACATGATCACATTACTTTGCAAGGCCCCATGCTCCCTAATTCATGGGCTGACTCGCAGGTCCTTAGGGACACTCAGCTCAATTGTCTCTTGCTAATGGTCCATCACAGCCCTGAAGTGTAATCAGTGGGAGTGACCCAAAGCAGTGACTATGCAATTACAGACACTCGGTTCAATACTCCTAGCTTGATCTATGAAAATGATACATGCATACAAATGGGATAATCAGATTCACTAGATTACAGCCATTCCAATGATCTCTCACATGAAGTGTCTCTCCCTAAAGCATAATCCAGTTATGTCATATTCATAAACATCTTCCCATACAGAATACGGAAGGCCCCGTCACACACTTCTCTGGCATAATGGTACTATCCCAACAAAGGAGAAGTTCACCTGTTCTGGGGAGAGAGCATTGTTGAGGGCCAGACTGTGGGAAGAACTCTCCCCGAAACTAAGAACCATCACAAACCTCAATCCTTCCCCTTCAAGAGCAGGATGCGTTTTGTTGGTCTGACTTTTCTAACTTAGCCGTACAGCGACGCATGTGCTCACACACAATTCCAAAACAAAACACTCCACAGCACCCACTTCTCCCTCTTCCTGGGGAACGGATGATACAATATACACCTGGCAGGTGCTAGCCCTGTTACTTAATGCCTGGCAGGAGGTTGCTCAGATACTAACAAGATAAGCGTGGCATTAGAATAGAACAGAACTCTCCCTGGGGCCAATGGGACTGGAGGGACCTCAGCAGCTTACAGGAGGCACAGTGTTCAGAAGTGGGGCTGCCCCAGAAGAGAGTGCTGTGCAGGCATGGGGAAGAGCTGAGGGAAGCACCTTCACCACCTCTCCGAAGTCCAGCACCATTGAAGCCAGGAACCCCTCTTTCTACTCCAGCAGACCATCTCCAAGTCCAACTTCAACACCAGCTCCCACTAGTAGACAAATCAGGGAATGCAAACATGGGCATGTCTACACTAGGAAACTATTTCAAAATAACTAAAATCAATGTAATCACTCCCGAAATAACAAAATCGAAATCGCGTGTCCTCACTATGGGGAAGCCTCGAAATTAGTCCAAGACAGGCTCCGTTAATATGGACGTGCTACTTTGACATAGAGCCCCAAGAAGCACTGGGGAGTAATTACTTTGAATGATTCGGGGGAGTAGTTATTTTGAAATAGTAGCACCGGAGCGTCCACATTACCGCTATTTCGAAATCACTGTTTCAAAAGTAGCGTTATTCTCCAAGGAAAGCAAGAGTACAGATTTCAAAATAAGCAGCCCATTATGTTGAAAGAATGGGTTTGGTAGTGCTCCGCTTATTCATTTGACCTAAGGAAGTTATTCTGAAATAAAGCCTTAATGTAGATCAGGGCAGAAATATGTGACCAGATTCTGGGGAAAGAGGGTGTTTTATTTTTGGGGGAGGTGTTGAGCATGTGCCCAGCTCTGATTTATTGGTGATTATTGCAGTGCTGGTTGGCTGGAAGTTGTGAAGCCACTATTAAACCTAAATACAATAGCACATTAGAATTCATCACAGAAGATGCTTCCCTTCTCTGTTTAGCTACATCTCGTTTCAGGGTGGATAAACTCGGCAAGAAGGCAAATTAGTCATTAGGTAATGTGCATAATGTCAGTGAACTTGAATGCTCTGCATATATTAGGGCACAAATGGTGTAATTACCAGGCCCCCTACTAGCATCTTACTTCCATTTCAGAGAAAAGACCGAAATGTTGTCTTTGTTGTAAAAGGAGGCTCTGCCACCGAGTTTCTATGTGGCACTGGGTGAATTCCATAAAACAAGGGTTAATAGTAACTACGCATCTTGCAAGGGTGTAGTGTATCTCTATTACTTACCATCTGATCTGGCCAACATAGGTCCAGTCTGACCTGCATCCTTCACCTGCTTTAACAATTCTTTAATGGGCAGAAGACTTGCATCCTCTGCCTGCTTTAACGAGTCTTTAATAAACAAAAGTGACTGAATAGACATTCTCATGTAATTTATTGACTTGGACAACATTTACCTGCCCTACCTGTCATTAGTTAGTTAGGAGACAGACACCGCCAAACAAACATGGAACGAAACTGCATAAATTCAGAGCACAACCACATGAGACACGAGCAGCAGCCACACAGATCAATCAAAAATCGATTTAATATTTGACTGGAGAGGACCAAGGAGCTAAAACTCTAAACTGCTTCAATTCTTGCTATGTAATGGGTTCCACCCCTCAGCTACATAAAACACAGACAGCCATCAACGGCTGATGAAACTTTTGCAACTATCAGATTAAGGGAAGTATCAGATCTTGGGTAGTGTATTGAAGAGATTCTCCTACGTGATATTAGTGGACCAGACCTGAAGACAAAACGTATATAGGGACTTATAGATTGATTGGATCTATGTATTTCATGGGCTTGGGGGTAAGAAGTACCAGTTATCATCTGTACTGATAAGGGGAATGTAGAAACATTGGGCCAGACTCTGAGATGGCATAAATCAGTGTTGCTCCATTGACACCACTTGAGGTTCTGGCCTGTTAGGAAACATTAGGTTTTTTTGCCAGGCAGTGCCCTATTCTTCTGGCTGAACTAAGCCACCTACAAAGCTGAAACGATCTACCTTGTGGGTGGGGGAGTGAAAAGGTTTGTGGGGATTGAGGGGAGTTGAAGGAAAAGAAGGGTTTTTAGTGGAAGATTTCCATTTTGGTTGAAATTATCCTTTTTCTCCCTGAAAACCAAGAGAAATCACTGATAAAAACTTTGGGGGGGTGGCAGAAAGTTCGTGCTTTTGAAAAGTGGAAACTTTGACCCAAAACCGACACATTTTACCCCAACTGGTATCTGAGGACTGAAAAATTCTCCTAAGCAGCTAAATCACTTTTGACCATTGGACTTAGGCTTCTAAGTCACTTGGATGCTTTTGAAAATACCCTCGCTCTAATGCACAGCTCTTTCATTGCCTCTCCTCAAGCTAGTTCCCTTCAGAGTTTAAAGCAGCTGCAGTCCAGCGTGGCCACTGGAACCGCTGAGCAAACTGAGAGGCTGCTGAGCTGCTGAAACAATTTCCTCAGTCACACTCACACACCTGACCCTTAGGAAGGACACGCATTGGTCAAAGAGCAATGCCATTCTCACCCTCAGCATTATTTCGGTGTGGTGTTTGTACTTGGGCCATGCCTGTTTTGTTCCATTTATTTCTAGGTGACTAAATGAAGCTGAGAATAATCAGGTCACAGCTGATGGAGGGGCAGCCAGGGGAATAAGAGGAGGCCAAGCAGAACAAGTTTTGTTTGCAGAAAATAGCAGGAAGATCCCTGTTCAACTGGCTTCCCCAGTTTCTCTGGGCTCTTTGCAGGAATTTGGCTGCAAATGCAGATGAGATCATGTTGACCACAGAGCCAGGATGCTCCAGGGCAGTGTAGTCTCAGACCCACTTAGCTTAACAAACCAAATGGAAAGCCCTGATGGTGAGAATGCAGCAATGCACCATGTCAGAAGGTGCTAACAGAGGATGATCTTTCAAGAGGAACCAAGACCCAGAGGAACCAAAGCAGCTGGTTTTAGGGCTACCAACAGAGGGCCATTTTCAGTGGCATCCAACACTCACACAAAAATCACCCCCTGTTGGCAGTAACAGGTTGTGGGGGTGAGTTCTGGTGTGGCCTAGGGGATAAGGTGTTTGCCTTAGGAGGATAGGGTGTGGGGTTCAAGTCCTGATCCCCTGGGGAGGGACAGGATGGGACAGTCAATGTCCAGGCTGCCCTGGTGGAAGGTGGGATAAGGTTGCCCTGAAGGTAAGGTGATGGGCTGGGTTCTTGCCTGGCTTATTGGCTGACTTAGCATGAGCCTGGGACTGAACTCACCAGTTCACTACTAGAGCATGGTCCATCCAAGTCAAGTTGGAAGCCTGTTTCATGCAGGAGCAGTGCTATGCTTATGGGGCAGTTGTGCTGCGTGCAGTGCTGTTCCAGGCACAATAATGTTACTCCCTTTCTGACCTGAGTAGTTAGCCAAAGTTGTGGGCCCTGTGGCTTGTTTCTGTTAGGAGGAGAAATCGATGGAGTCTGGAGTTTTGATGCAACGCTATTTATTTACAAAGTCATGTTTTCCTGAACACAGTCAAACAATAGGAGATAGTTTCTTTGCTCATAGCTGCAAGCCTCTTTCAGTCAGCACCCTGCCCAAAAACACTCTGTTGCTTAGTTTTTTCTCCCGGGCACATTCCCAGTGTTTCCAGGGCAGACTCTGGTACTTCCTCACTGTTTTCTCTCTAAATGTCTCTGGCCTTTCTGCTGTTTCTCTCACTGACACACCGACAAACGGTTCCAATATCCTAGCCAGTGGTCCCTGTAAGCCGTGCCTGTGTGCTGCTACGCAGGAGAGATTCAAATGCCACCCTGCTGACTGAACAGCGAGGCTTTTCGTTTCTACTGGTGGTGCACATTTGCACATGGCTCCGCTCACATAAAACCATTTATTCCGCACATGGGATGGGAAAAATCCGCACATGGATGGAAAAGATCAGAGGGAACATTGGTCCTAGCCTCTGCATTTCCTCAGGGGAAATCCTTTCAGTCACATGTTCCAGCTTCTACTCAAGCCTCGCCAAGTGCTTGAGTAGAAGCTGGAACATGTGACTGAAAGGATTAATAGGATACCCCTATTATTTCAACTCCTACCTGTAGGAGCTTAATGGCTTTTTCCAGCTATCTGAAGGGAAGGGCCATGGTTCCACCCCCTCAGCGGCTAAGAAGGTTGGGTTACACGATATCAATAAGCAGAGGGCTCCAATCAGCAGGGCATGCAGAATCTGTAACAGCCAAGAGAAGGTGGTAGTGTGAAGAATGCAGACTCCATGACTGAACACCATGCTACAAGCTGAGCTACCAGGCAAGGTCCTTTGATGGAATGTCATTGCTGTTGCACGTGGCCCCGTGGCAGGGAAGATACCTTCAGTGGAAGGACACACCGGAGCCACATTTTCTTTTCCTGGAAGGAGCACTCTTCAGAGAGAGGTCTGATCACAGAACAGGGAACAAGCACTCCTGAGTGTTAACCCAGCTCTGGCACTGATTCATCTGGTGGCCTTGATCAAGTCACTTATGCCAAACATTGCTCGGTGCCCATCTGCAGATGACAAATAATAACAAAATGGGAGGTGAAGATACTCAGCACTATTGAGTAGCAGGCTCCCCATTATCACAAATTTGAAACCGCCTGAATCAGTAGCTCCTTGGATAATGCTGGCTTTAATCTGGCTGACATGGTTTCCCATTCTGTAACATGAGAATAACAATGCTAAGACACCTATCTTAATGCCCAGGGCTTTTTGAAGAATAATGAATAGATATGCTATCTGTAAAGGGTTTGAACATGAAAAAGCACTACACAATGGCTATTGTTACACTTATCATCATTCATCCATTACTCATAGCTGCCTTCAGTTCTACAAAGGTCCATCCACTGAAAGCCCCAGAGACCTCTGGCTGGGACCGGGTACCAGAACATGCAAACAGAAACAAACATTGCCACAGCTGTTTGAGAAACATTGGCTTGGATTTTCTGCAAGGCAAAGCCAGGTAGGCAGCACAGTTTCAACAAGAGTTTGTAAATGAAAGAGGGTAAAATACATATCATGATCATGCTGAATGCCAGGTATGGTGACACATGCAGGGATCCACACAGTCCTGGGCTGATCTCACCCTATCTGGAAGGGTGCAGCCTGCTTAGCTCATCACACATGGGATGGGATGGGAGCAAGGAAGAGGATACATGCTGCCTCCAGGCATTGCAACAACTGGATCCATCTCCAGTGCCACCCACAAGCCCTGGAGTGGGTAGAAAAGTAAACCTGACCACAAGCAGACAACGAGACTGCGGTTTACTAAGCTGGGGCTGAGAACCCCGCCACAGAGCTGCATGGGCAACAGAGAGAAAACCAGGGATAATTTTACAGCAAATTGATTTCTTCCAAAACACCTGACAGGAGCTGGCAAGGTTAAGAACAATAGAAAAAGCACTTTCAGGAGGAGATATTATGCACTGCAGTGGGCCGATGCTGGTAAAGAAGGCCAGGAGTTTCAGAGAGCTGCACACAGCGTCTCTCAGATCAAAGAGACAGCAAAATCCATCCCAACCTTGAACACATTGGGTTTTCTCGGTGCACTATGTTTTGAATCAGGGGTAGCAAGAGTTGCCCTTATAGCTTCTTTGGCAAATGAGTCCCCCGCCTGACAAACTGTTTGGGAAGGGGACGTTACTCCCCAATCTACAATGACATGGAACAGCAGATTCAGCTCCAGGAAGGCAAGCCTGCTTAGGGTGGACTTGGATAAAGGGGGGACCCAGCACTAGTGAGTCTTTCTCTTCCAGCGACAAAGGGGCCATGAGATCTGAGAGGCAGCACACTCAGGCCTTGCTGTTTGTGCAGCAGAGCTGCTCCAAAATTTGAGTTGAAATTGTGTGCGGGGGGAGGGGCTTTTTATTAAGGCAAAGTTTCAATGAAATATTAGCATATGTCTTGTGCATTAGTTCTTACTTCTCCAGGATCAGGTTTAGGGTTGCCAGGTGTCCGGTTTTGAACTGGACAGTCCAGTATTGGAGCTTTCTGTTCGGGAAACAAATTGAGAAAATATAAATGTCCAGTGTTTTCTAAATAAGATGTAATGTAGATTGTGATGTCATGTCACGCGTGTCCGGTATTTTTGTTGAAACCATCTGGCAACCCTAACTGAGGGGCTAATTAGGGTTGCCAGGTAGACCCCGCCAAAAAACCGGACACACTTGATTGTGGGCGGGGGAAGGGGAGAACCGGGAGGCGGGGCTGGCCGGGAGGTGGGCGGGGCAGGAAGCAGAGCTGGGGGTGGCGCAGGGCTAGACTGGAGGAAGGGGGATGGGAGGGAGGGTAGGAAGCAGCGCTGGTGGGGTGTCCGGGGGCCGTGGGGCTGGCCGGGAGGAAGGGGGCCGGGAAGCAGAGCTGTCATGGGTCGGGGTGGCTGGACGGGAGAGGGGGCCCAGAGGAAGGGGGCAGGAAGCAGACCTGGGGCTGCAGCCACTGGCCACAGCCGGAGTCATTTGGGCCGCGCCCCCGGCAGGCACTCCCTCTAGTTGCGAGCAGAATCCGGGCGGCGGGGATGGAAGGGGCGGGGCTGGGAGTCACTCCCCCCGTCCGGCTTCTGCACGCAACCAGAGGCTCTTAGCTGGGGGGCAGGGCCGCGATTGGCACTGGGAGCCCTGTGGTCGCGTGCAAAAGCCGGGCAGGAGGAGTGGCAGGGAGTCCCGGCCCCTGCCCTGCCCCCGCCCCGCCCTGCTTTTGCATGCGACCACAGGGCTCCCAGTGCCAATCGCGGCCCCGCCTCCCAGTCACTCCCCCGGCCCCACCAGGCTTCTGTCCGGCGCCCAGCCTGGAATTCAGAAAATACCGGACATTGCACATGTCCGGTATTTTCTGAATGTTTCTACCGGACAGACGGTGCAAATACCGGACTGTGCGGTAGAAAACAGGACACCTGGCAACCCTGTCCCTGCAGGGCCAGGGTCAAAAACTAGTGATGGTATGTTTTGCTTGTACTGACATATTACAGCAGTTCATGCTCTGAACATCAGCAGAATCAAACAGCAGCTGACTTCCATGTGTGCAGGAGTTTTTGGTGGCTTATGGAATCCACCGTGGCTGCAGGAAGTCATTGATTTAGTTGGGCTACAACTGGTTTTTCACACAGTCTGACAAACAGCACCCCGTTGACCTTTCATTGCTTTTTACTGTAGCACAAGCTAAACCTATCTGCCCAGGCTGCTTGTTGAGGGATTCTTCCTCTCTGACCAGAGAAGTCGCCAAATTAGGGTTTCCAGACGGTTTCAACAAAAATACCGGACACGCTTGACATGACATCACAATGTACATTACATCTTATTTAGAAAATACCGGACATTTCTATTTTCTCCGTTTGTTTCCTGAACAGAAAGCTTCAAAACTGGACAGTCCAGTAACCCTTAGTCACCATCAAGTCAGCAGTGAGCACACACCAGCCTGTGAAAGCAAAAGCACTTTGTCTCATTGTTACAGCTGTGATAAGGCATCCGCCCAACAGGCCAGGGCAGAGTAGCTTAAATTAGGTTAACTAACCTGAGAGGCTGCAGCTGGGGGAGAGCCAGGGCTCGCAAGACTGATTGATGGGGGAGCCAAGCTGAAAAAGCCTGATATAAAGCCAGGAAGCTAGTAGCAGCCCAAGTTGGCAGGGGGAGGTTGTCTAGCAATTTTGGGGCAGGCAGGCAGGCAGGCAGGCTAGCTAGCTAGCTAGCTAGCTAGCAGCAGCAGCAGCAGCTGCTGTGTACAGTCTGTGGTTGCTCCCAGGAGGAGAGGGAGTTCTGGCTGGGAAAGCTGGTGGGCAGGCTGAAGCTACAGTGAAGTAGGAAAGGGGTCCAGGGACTAGCAACAGGCCTGGAAGCAAGCAGACCATGGCTGTATGTAAGATCCCTGGACTGGACACTAGAGTAGTGAACAAGCCTGGGCTCCCCTACTGGCTGCTGGGAAAGTGGCCTGGGGCTGTCTTGGGAGACTGTCTGGGGTGAACTAAGGAAAGCTGCTATAGTGGGACTGTGGTACCCTTGGAAGGGGAGGGCTGTCCTGTGACCTGACTGGAGGGCTGAGTCACCCAGAGGAAGTGCCCAAAGTCCCAGAGAAGGAGTGGGGCTAGGATCTGAGTGAGGTGAAGCACAGAGGGCTTCATGCCTGCCAAGAACTAATCCCCAGTGCAACCAGGAGGTGCTTTCCAGCAGCAGGTGTCCCTGGTGATGTGGTGCTAAAGGTAAGTCTCTGGCATGAACAATCTGACTTTGGGTATCTGCTCCCCTGTTCTGACTGTCCAGAGTTCACACTGGTGCCAATGGCACAGAAGCCCTGGTTTTTATGAAGACTTTACAGACTTCACTGTCTGTGCTTTTGCAAAATCTTCATTAGAGGGTGCTCTACTGAGTCTTTTACAGCGATGCATTACCTGGGTCTTCACTGTGGTTAGGCCAATAATTATTCTAGGCAACATAATTTGCTTAAAACCATGACAGTTCAAAGTATACATTAGGGTTAAATTATTGCTCAGCAAGACAGATGGTAAAAAATCCACCTTGTAATAATAATGAAGCAGTGTAAATGTTCCTAGCCCATTTGGGGTTTTGAGTTAATATAGCTATTAAATGCTTGCTGCAATATCGCTAAAGTTCCAAAACATCAGACCTTTCTGTTCTCTAGTTGTGCATTGATATAACCGATCAAATTAGCTTTCCATAGTCAGACTCAAAACATATGCTGTATGGTATTGGGTTTTTCTGTATTGCCATAATTAATGAGGCTTGAATGCTAATTTAATCTCTAGTGAAACACCTCTGTTTTCAGGGTGGTTGATGGAGTTGAAAATGGTTTGCATATCCTTACTGGGAAACTGTTGAAACTTTTGTGCCTGTACTACTTGCAAATGCAAAGGTCCTCCAATAAGGGAGTTTAATTAGGGGCTGGAGTGCACACTGAATTCCTTTCTATCATGTGCTGCTTAATTACATATGTCCTCTTGTTTTCACCCTGTGGGGTGTGAGGTGCTATGGGAAGCATTCTGTAGGCCAGAAGAGGGACTTTTTTGGGGTCAGGGGCTGCTGACCCGCAGACAAATGAGAAGCAAAAAACCCCAAAACAAAAAGCAGCCCCTGGCTGAGAAGGAAAGACTTCCCATCACACACCAGAACTTAGGGGGCTCATACTAGTAGTTTGTGTGCTCCAGCCCCATGGGGGGGTGCAGGGCTGGAGTGCCAGCACGGGCTCCCCAATGCTGGGGGGGAAGGGGCTGAGCCTTGGGACTAGATCCAGGCAAGCTGGGGGCCACATCCGGGCCTGAAGTTCCCCAGCCCTGCAGCAACTGACTAAAAAGCTGAGAAATGGGCCTGTTTAGAATTTAGGTCTGCATGGAACAAAGCGGGCATTAGGTTGTCAGAAGGCATGGAGTGGAGTGCTACAAAATGACAATCTTAGAGGTAGCAGGTCTCTTGGGTCGGCCTGTGTTCTACAGGGCATGGGTCATCAATGTATTTTTCTAAAGGTTAAGAAATATTACTGATCTCTGAGGCAGGTTTTTGACTGGCTTAGATAGCAGTCTGCAGAAAAGTGAAGTAGTGGTTCTCCAAAAGTGGCCTTGAGCAAACTGTGGAACTTAAAGATGTTAATACACCTTCTCTCCAAATTGAGACGCAGGATGTGCTAGACAAACCAGGACACTGCCACCAAAATAGGCCAGTCTGGGCCATTAATCTGTGAGCCCAATTCCACTTTTTCAACTCTTTGCATCTGAGCGGTGCCAAACTTTACAGCAGTGTGGTCTGAGTGCCCGAGGGTCAAAACCTTCTACTGGTGTACATCAGTGTAGCTCTGATTTCCTAGTTGGCCCCTTGGGAGCAGTGTCCAGGAGAGGCCAAGGAATGTGCCCCTTGAACTCCCCTCTTACAAGTAACCCCACTGGAGCAGTTTGACGCCACTTGGGGGAATGTCTGCCTCATCTATTCTGTGGCAAAACCAGGGGCTTCAGACTCCAAGGTCTAACTCGCATGCAGGAGACTGAAATGAGACTGCGTAATGTGGCTTGCTTCTGTTTGTAATGAAGTGACCTGAATCCATAATAAAATCTGCTTGTTGGGTGGCAGGTGTAAAAAGCAAAGCCAACACTTAAGTAAGGCCTCGTCTCCAATTACCTTATTACAGGAGATAATTCTCTCCCTATAATGGGCAGCTCCACTATCAATATAATGACCAAGGAGCCCCTACCAGTGCAGATTAGCTTTTAGGAAGTTCCAGAACTAGATTCTATACTGTCTCAGGAGATTCCACATGGGAACCAGAGCTGGGGCTGGAAATGGGGAGGGAATAGACGTGACTAAGTTACCGGTGCGGCTAATTCTGCTTCTCAGCTAGCAGTCCCCAGGGTGAGGTAGAGAAGTCCCTTGGGGATGCTGATTTTCAGCAGCTTTGCACAGTTCTGTGGCCTGCCCTGCAGCCTAGAATAACCAGGGAGAAAAGAGGTCCAGCCATTTCTCCCCCTTGTGTCCTGGCATGCCCCCAGCCTCTGTGTTCTGCTGCTGTTCCTGCCCTGGCCATGCGCCAAGTTGCTGGAGCTTTGCATAAACTCCATCATTGGCCTCTGCAGCCACTTGTGGCTGTGTGAAAGATTCTCCTTTCTGCAGCATTTCAGAGTCAATTTTCCTTGCTAATTGCAATAAATAGGACACTCTGGGCTTGATCCAGTGGAAAGATTCCCTTCTCTTCGACAGGTTTTGGATCAGGCCTGTAGACTGTCTGAAAGCTGCTTGCAGTCAGACCTTACATTAGGCCAGTCTAGTGGGTATAATCTTGTTAGAGGCTGAACTGATTTATTGAAGGATGAGTGTCTCTTTCCAGACATCAGTCAGGCTAAGGAACACAATCCTAATTTAAATCATCCTCAATTGGGGAATTCTCCGGGGCCACATGTCCTTCATCCTGCTTGGATAACCGTACAATTGCAGTTAGAGGGGTAATGTTGCAAGGTTCATACTCACGGCTTGAGTTGTGGGAACTTACTGAGAAATTATCTTGTCAGTCTCGGAGGGAACGTCTCCCATAGTTACCTAATCAAGGCATCAGAGCCTTGACAGAAGAGCATCCCATCAGCAGGTGGCTGGAGGGGGTGCGGTTAAATCCCCGGCCTTCTGCAGCTCATGCTGAATGCAATCCAGGCAACATTTACCCCAGTGCCAGTTTGGTGTCTTCCATTAATGAAGTGTAAATGACACGCAGTGTGGAGAGGTTCCCTGGTGTCCTTTGATGCTTGTCTGGATGAAAAAGCCTCTTCGCTGGCAGCCCCGGAGGACCTTGTTGGAGCACAATGGACACGCTACTTGTCTGCTGGAATGCCACGGCATGGGGAGCCCAGGCAAGGCTTGTAGGCAGGCTGTGTTCTGTGCAGGGCTGCCTGTGTCCCAGCCTGCGGGGCTGACAGCCTGACTCCAGGCTGCTGGATGAGAGGGGTGAGGTATCTGAGGGGTGTGGTATGCTCCACACTCCTGGATGGCAGGGGTGCGGGTGGTACGCTCCACGCTCCTGGAAGGGGAGGGGTGGAGCTTTGGGCAGGGGAAGGGGACATTTCAGATGTTTGTGGGAGGGAGGTGACTTGTACATGCTGTCATGGTGCAGGACAGTGAGGGCATGGGGGCAAGACTGAGGGCAGTGGCTTCAGTAGTGTTGTTGAGCATGCTCCATACAAGCCAAGCAGCAAGTGGGTGGGCAAGCCCCATCCATTGTCTCCCCCACATATCTCTTTCCAGGAGCTAGTAAGGCACTTGGACTCTAGCATTTTGGCAGATAATTTAGCAATGAGCTGACAGGAGCACTGTATCTAATTCCTATATAAAGACAGGAAAAAAAATAAATATTAGACCCACTCAGCTCTAACACTATTCTGACACATTGTGGGATCACATGCATCTGACGAAGTGGATCTTTGCCCACAAAAGCTTATGCTCCAAAACATCTGTTAGTCTATAAGGTGCCACAGGACTCCTTGTTGCTTTTGCAGATCCAGACTAACACAGCTACCCCTCTGATATTGTGGTCTGTCACTTAAGGGCTACTAAATAGGCTTGACCATTTTAATGTATGAGACAGAGAGAACTGTGAGGATTCCCAGCTATGGGAGGGGAGTGGGTTCTAGTGGGGTTACAGCAGGGAGCAGATGCAGATAATGTCAGAATGGCCACACTGGGTCAGACCAAAGGTCCATCTAGCCCAGTAGCCTGTCTTCAGACAGTGGCCAATGCCAGGTGCTCCAGAGGGAAGAGGCAATCAAATGGTCCATCCCCTGTTGCCCACTCCCAGCTTCTGACAAATAGGCTGAGACACAATCCCTGCCCATTCTTGCTAGTAGCCATTGATGGACCTATCCTCCTGGAATTTATTTTGTTGTTCTTGGAACCCTGCTATAATTTGAGCCTTTCCACCATCTCCTGGCCAAGAGTTCTGCAGGCTGACCGAATAAATAATTTCTTTTATTTAAATCTGTTGCCTGTAAATGTAATTGGATGAGCTTCTTGTGTTGTGTTAGGGGAAAGAGAAAATAACATTTCCTTAAGTTTTTCCACACCACTCATGATCTTCTAGACCAGTGGTTCCCAAACTCTTTGGCATCATGCCTCCCTTTTTGACTTTTAAAAACCCTCGCACTCTTTCCCCAATAGTAGCAAAACTTGTTGAGCGCAAAAAAAGGAACTGAACAGGGCAGCAAAACTTGATGGGGGGTTGGGGGGCAGGAGGAGGCTGGGTCACCTTGTGCCCCCCCTGGAATTTCTTCACCCCCAGTTTGGGAACCTTAAGTCCTTTCTTTAGCAAACTGAAAAGTCCCAATCTCTTTAATCTCTCCTCCTATGGAAGCTGTTCCTTACCCCTAATCATTTCTGTTGCCCTTCTCTGTACCTTTTCCAAATCCAGTACATATCTCTTTAGATGCGGCAGCCAGATGTTCAAGATGTATGCATGCCATGACTTTATATAGAGGAAATATATTTTCTGACTTATCTGTTTCTTTCCTAATGATTCCCAATATTCTGTTAGCTTTCTAGACTGCCACTGCACATTGAACAGATGTCTTCAGGGAACTACCCATAATGTTTACCAGATGTTTCTTGAGTGGTAAGAGCTAATTTAGACCCCATCATTTTGAATGTATAGTTGGGTTTATATTTTTCTGTGCCTGGCTTTGCATTTATTAACATTGAATTCCACCTGCCTGTGTTGGATCTCACAAAACTGGGTGATTGCACCTTTAACTCTTTGCGGTCAGCTTTGGGCTTAATTGTTTTGAGAAATCTTAGAGCTGCAAATTTTGCCACCTCAGCATTTACCCCTCTTAATGAATAAGTTGAATAGCACTGGTCCCAATGCAGGCTACTTTCCCTCCTATCCTTTAAATGGAGGGCCTGGCAATGTTTTCATGATTGAATGATCCTTCCATTACTAGAATGACGAGCCTTTTGTTACCTTAATCACCCTGCATTCCTCTGCTTAGACTGAGTTGGGAGCAGTGCAAGCTCTGTTGCACTTAAGTGCTACCTCTGGGGCTAGTACGTGCACTTTAAGCAGACCTCAAGTATGAAATCCAGGCATTCAAACTTCACAGGGGGCTTCAAGCTCCCTCGTCCCCTTTAAATGGTATCCCTACTCTGGCAAAAGGGGTGGGGCTATGGCAGCCAGTTCTCTGCAAGGCCTGGAGCATGTCACATGCTGAGCCGCCTCCTCCCTGCTGCCAGGCAGCCCTCCCAGCCACCCATAGCACACTGGTCACACTGTTTGCCATTTAAAGGACCCAGGGCTCCCTTGTTGGCAGCCCTGGTACCAGTCAACCAAGCTAGAGTTGGTGGTGATGGGGAAGTGGAATGCTAATTCTGCCAAACCACGTAAAAGCCATCTTCACTGCCTGGGCAGGTGTTGGGATGGGCTCCTCTTGTCCTAACTTCTATGGAAGTCTTCTATTTTCATCACTAAGATTTAGAAAATAATCATTTTCCAGGAGGGGTGTGTGCATGAGGGGGAATATATTGAGCAATGCTGCTGGCATAGAAGAGGGAACTGATATTAGACCATTCGGTCTGCCAAAGCTGGAACGCAATGCAATGGCTGGAAAGGGAAGCTAGACCAACTGACAGGAAATGAAGTGTGATTACCCACTGGAACAACTTACCAGGGGTCATGGTGGAATTTGCAGCATTGAACCATTGAATGAAGATTGGATGCTTCCCCAAAGATCTGTCTGAGTCATTCCAGTGGCCATCTGAGGCCAATGTTATGCAAGATATCACACTAATGTCTTAGTTCCAAGGCCTGAAGGGACCACACTTACAAATGACTGCTTCTGTTCTAGCAAAGGTTCTGGAAAAGTCCATATTTGTGAGTCTCTAACTTAAGGGAGGGCAGAGTGCTCACCACGCAAGTACACACACGCCTAGGGAAGTGGAATTAATGCTTACTGGCAAATTCCAAAGTTCCGGAACAATCCAGGAGCATCTATGACCTGTCTTGCAAGAGCCAATGGCATCTTCCCATTTGTTCTGCATTACCTTCATTAGTTCTAAAGCTATCCCTTAAGTTGAGCTACTCAACACGTGGCCTACCTTACAGTTTGGGTTTACATGGGGCTCAACACGCGGACTGTGGGTGGGAGCCAAAACAAAGTAGCCAATATAATGGCCTTGAGATGCATTTTAGTAGTTAAATTCCTGGACTCTCATTGCTCATTAAAAGTGCTGTCATATGGGTGGAAATCAGGTAAATATTGCATTTTATTAATATCAGCAGAACTGACTTAAATGGGACCTGTGTGTTGTGTAGTCTTGCCTTAATCTTTGTATTCATGCCCATCAGTGTGAAAAGATATTTGCATGTATATGCAACCACATTTAAGTTGTGGCCCTCGGCACGTTCTGTGAGTATTATTGTGGCCCCTGGAGCTTTCAAAGTTGAGTAGCTCTGCCTGAAGTGAACAGTATTTGGCTTGTATGTAACAGGTACAGTAAAATGCCTCATCTGCCTTCATGCAATCCTTTTGGCAGTTGAGCTAGGCAAAGGTTTCAAAACAGAACTTCAGTTATATGGGTTGTTTTCATGAAGCTGAAATTAGGGCAGGTTCTGAATGTTGCTAAGGCCATGTCCACACTGGCAGATGTAAAGTGCTGGTAGTTACGGCATTGCTCACAGAACGCAGCAGGGGAACTGCCGTGGTGTGTCCACACTGTGCTCCTTGTAATGGTGGAACATGTCCACATTGGCAGCTCTTGCAATGCATTGTAGTAGCAGGGTGCTTTGGGAAGGGTTTGTAATGCCACATGGGGTGGTCAGGGTTGCATGATGCAGGTTTCTCCAGTCGATTGCTCCATGGTCCTTCTGCTACATTGACAGCTGCTTTTCAACAGAAGTCAGGGGAAGGGGGAAGGAGGGTGATGGGAGTGTGTGTATGTAGAGCAGGGGAAGATGGTGTGTTTTGGGATTGTCAGCATGCTGTCTTCTAAAGTCAGATAGGGACAGGAAACAACCCCTCCTGAGGTACGTGGAGGGAGAAACCCTGACATCTCAGCCCCCTTGTCTCCCTCCCCAGCTCTCACTCAGAGGTCTCCTTCTCTGTTCAGCAGCATGAGCATTTCATCTGAATGGTTTGCTCTGTATCCTGGAGGAAATCCACACGGCTTGTAGGCTGTCAGAAAGGGAGCTCTGAAAAGGGTTATAAACATACCTGCAGGGCAGTCAGCAGAGCTCAAAACAAAGAGCAGAGGGGACTTGAGGGACTATGGACCATTTCTGGAGGCCAGTCACAATGCAGCAAACAAGCCAAGTGTCCACACTGGCCCCCCCAGTGCTGTATCCAGAGCGTAGCAAACTGTACTTCTTGTCACACACTTGGTGCCTTGGCCGTGTGGACACATCAGGAGTTACAGGGCTGGGAGCTGACTTACTACACGGTAACTTGGCAGAAAGTTAGGCCAAGTCTACATTGGCAATCTGGTACCAAGTTCATGTACAAGAGTGAAACTCTCCTGAAACAAGTCTTCACAAATTGCTGGAAACAGCAATTGCTAAGTTTCTTGCCCAGCTCTTACCAGCACCTTTCAACCTGCCCGGATCCAGATGTGGGATGAGGACAGAGAACAATAAAGGCTAGAAACAGAATAGTGTCTAGGCAGCGTTAAATGATGTAGAAGGTGTTTTACCATTTCATGAAAATAATATTGTTCCATCTTCATCTCATGAGTCACAATGTCTGCTCTAAACTTGCAACGAATGGGAACACAGACGCTGGAATAAAGAGCGCACTAATAATTAATGACTGACATGAAGTGCAGGGTTTACATGGTGCACCATTTTGGTAGAAAGTTGGAGGATTTGTATTACCTAACAAACCTGCATAAATTAGATGCTGCACTATGCAGTAACACCATTACATCTCAGGAATTGTCCTTTTCACTTGATTGGTCACTTGCTGCTGCAAGCAACCACTATTATGTGACCTTTGCATGCCAAATTAGTGACCATTTAGATCGGGGTGAGCAATAATTTTTGATGGGAGGGCGGCACTCCAAGACTTTGGAAAGTGGTCGAGGGCTGCGCTCTTCCATGATATTAATGAAGCAGGTGTGGGGTCTGGGATGGAGGTTGTGTGCAGAAGGGATCTAGGGGTAAGGGATTGGAGTGCAGGAGAGAATGGGGTCTGGGAGGCAGTTTGGGTAAAGGAGGCAGTTGTGACCTAGGGCAGGAGACTGGGGTGCAGGGTTTTGGAATGTGACCTAGGGCAGAAGGGGGTTGTGATCTGGGGCAGGGACTTGGGGTGTCCAGATCTGGGAGGGGGTATGGGTGCAGGAGGGGGCAGAGGGTTTGGGTGTGTTGAGTGGGGTGGGTGGAGGGTTGGGGAAGGAAGGTGCTGGGGTGCCAGAGGCAGGCTCTGGCCAGGAGACTTACCAGCCAGCAGCCAAACCAGCCTGCTTGCAGAGCTAAATGCTTGCAGAACTTAAAGCATTTCTCAGCCAGCCAACCAGCCTGCCTGCCCTGCGCCAGCACAGCCATGTGCTTTTGTGAATAACTGAGCCGGAGGGGAGGTGAGGCATGGTGCTTCGTGTGCTGCCTGTTTTTCAAAGAAACAACTCCCATTGGCCAGTTTCTGGACAGAAACTGGCCAATGGGATTGTGCTGGGGGCAGAGGCAGTGCCTGAGGTCTTCCCTCCCCCTCCAGAATCCGCTTTGAAAGAAACAGCCCCACAGCTGCTTTTCTGAGTGATGTGCAGGCTGTGGGGCAATCAGGGGAGCCTGCCAGGGGATTCCTGCTGTCTGTGGGCTGGATCCAGTGGCTTGGCATGCTGGATCCAGCCCAGGGGCCATTTTGCCCAGGCCTGATCTAGATTAAATGCAACCACATCACCCCAACACAAGCGTGGAGTCCCTGACTAATCATGTGACCGCATATATCAAAGTATCCTCTTATCTTGCAGGGGAAATGCAGGTCTGATAACCCCATTCTCTTGGTAATGAATACCTTTCTAGCTTGAAGCTAATCCTCACTAAGGCTGTATCCGCTATTTGAAATTACCCAATTTTTCTAGTGAATCCCATATTTGCCCTTGGCTCTCTTTATTACAGTAGCAAGTACATGCAACAGGCCAAGATTGTGTGTTTCGACAGTGGGACACGAGTCCTTGCAATGAGGTGCTTAGTGTGAATGGCCAAGACAGAAAAGTCTCGGGGGTGGGGTGGGGGGAGCTGTGTGAGCCTGTAACTTTTAAAAATGAGCAGTCCTATGGCACCTTAGACTAACAAAAGAGAATTACGTTCAAAATGCAAGAGTCCCCATGGCCACAAATCTATTGTAAAATTTGATTTCATGCACACCACACTGGTGCCTGAATCACCAGCTCTTTCTTAGCTTCCTTTTTAGGAATCCTTAGTTATTGCCCAACTTTTTCAACCTCCTGCTGCAGATACCAGGGAATGATTCCTCCTCTCCTCCCCTTGTGATCAACGAATGGTCTGTCACAATTTGGTGGCTTTTGGAGCCATCACGATCCTATTTAGGGTGTCAATATGGCTAGTGGCTGGAAGGCTGGACTTCCACTCTGGAGATCTGGTATCTGTCCTGGGCCTTGCTGCTGCCTGGTGATCTTGGGCAAATCATATCTCCCCTTGGTGCCTCAGTTTCCCCCTTGTGCTATAGAGTGGTACTGGTCTCCTTTTGTAAAGTGCTCTGACGTTGGCTGAAAAGCACTATATAAGAGCTAGGTGTTTTTAGTAGCCTGCTGCAGAGGAGTAGTCCCAGATGCTACAGCTGTTCTCCTGTACTGAGCAATCCCATCTAAATATACACTTGTTCGGCTAGCCTGAGCCATGGATATGCTATGTCTAGATCAAAGCTTGTATGCATCTAGCTGAGCAGTGTTACCCTGACCGCTCTGCTTGAAGGCACTTTCAAAAGTGCCCCTCCACGCTCTGTGGTTGTCGAGGGAAATGCTGCTGCTGCTTTAGGATCTGAAACTTCCATTGTCCTGAATGAATGGGGTCTGGACATTGGAATTGGGCGCTCTGTGACCTAGGGAACAGAAAAGCATGCCTGCCTGGTACCTTCACCAGGGAAGGACTGTTCTATGCAACCAAGTCATGAATGCTGCATGCAGTGGGGACTTGATCAAATCTTATTGACCAACTTTGTCACTTTGTTCAGTAGGGCAAAGCCCCCTACTGCCTCCTGCTGGGGACTCCGCTGCAGAGTCTGTCGCCCCGCCTCTTTTCACGTGTTCTCTAGGGCATTGGTGGGGCTCAGAGCAATATAAGGCTGTGTAAATGACTTTTAAAGTCCCTGAGCACATTCAGATGCGTGCAGATTGCTGCTGCAGAATCAGATGGCTCTGTTTCAGTGTGTAGAGACTATAATCTACTGTGATTTCATAATGGACTTGGGCACCGTCAGGGCTTCCTAATCACACCTGACATCCTAGAGTTTTTGTGCCTTTCTTTGGAGCTGTAGGAATCTCTTCAGCGCTAATACAAGCCATGACTTGCATTTTTATACCCCTGATTGGTAAGGGCTCAGAGTAAAACCCAAACACCTGGCCAAAACAACCAAAAAACCAATTCTGCTGTAATAAACTCTGCTTCAATTTATTCTCCTGCAAATCTGGTTTGGATTTATCTTTGCCTCAGGAGTCCTGGAAAGGATGCAGGCAATCTTTGGAAGAAAATCCTAGCAGGAAGGGGGATGCATTTGGCACTAGAATTGGGCAAAAGTGCCAATCTTGTAGCAAATATAGGTGGTGTTGGCAGGTGATGTTTCCATAGAATTGTCTGGTTGGGTGTCAGCAGAAACAAGGTTTTCAGGTTCTTCCATCTTCAATTGGTACAACTGAAACTTGGGTTTCAAGTTTTGAATTGTGTGAGACTAGCCCCCTCCTCCCCCGGCCTAACTGTGCATTATGGGATCTCAGCTGGGGGGTGTTGGTGAGAGCAAGACAAATCTTATGGTGCTGCTCCCTCTTGATTTGCCTTGAAAAGGGTCCTGGTGCTAATGCCCCACCCACCTGCATCCTGCTTATGGCTAAATCACAATGAGCTCTTCATGCCTGCCAGCCTGAAGCCTTGCCCAGTGCCACTCGCAGGCCCTCAGGTGTTAGCAGAGGGCTTTCAGGGGCTCGTGCCAATTATTCTGTCCACTTTCCTAATGAGCACTTGTTGTGTGGACAATCCACACTGCTCTGGCAGCGGCTATCACAGAAGCAGCATGTCCAATTTCCTAGCTCAAAAATAAATGTTCAACCCTCTTACCCCCAGAGTTTCCAACTGGTAACCAATGCACCCTCCAATTTTTTTCCGGCCACAAGCAGAATAGATGTTGTGTGCTGAAGCATGTGTGGGTGTCTAACATACTGCTGGCTGTGGGCATTGCAAGTGCTCTGCTAATGAGCTAGGCAACTTTAGAAACTCTCCTGGGTGGCAGACCAAATGCTCAGGTTACCCACTGCAGTGTTTCCTGTAAGCTAAGGTAAGCATCTCTGAGCTCGTTGGCATGCAAGCCAGGAACCGCACCTCACAAATGACCAGTTGATGTTCTTAATCAGGAATCCAGAGGTGAGTGGCCATGGCCTGTGCTCTGGAAGAGGTCAAAACGGCCCGTCAGGCCTTAAAATCTGTGCATGAAATCCTGGCCCCACTGTAATCCACTAGAGGTTTGCTATTGACTTGAGCGAGGCCAGTATTTCTTGCCAGGAATCGGTTTTCAAAGGGTATTTGGTGCTAGTAAGACTCCTTTCAAGGCAGACAGGCCTTGCACACAGATAGGAAAACAGGAGGAAAGACCACAGCTGCATGCCCCAAGTGCAGTGGCTGTCTGGGCAGGGACAGCTGTCTCAAATTAAAATGCCCCTGGCTCAGTAAGAACCCAGGCTGCTGCTATGGAGGTTAACAAGACTCATTCATTACATCTGTGGCTCAGAGGGTAAAGCTCTGAGCTCTTGGAACAGTTGACTTCAAATGCATGTTGCATGGGGGGGGGAAGGTGCTTAGCAAGCAGTACACCCTTTCCAGCCTGTGCAGCTCAAAGCCTTCCAGTTGCTGCTAGTGGCAGATCTTGTCTGTTGCCCTGCTCTGCAGGCAGCCCCCCTGACTACTTGGGTGGTTAATCTGCAACCTGACACGAGGAAGGGATTTGGGTAAGACTCTGAAAAGCAGGGCATGGCTGTTAGTCGCTTGCCATTGTATCAGTAACCCTGGTACCCTCAGTCATTTTATGGGAAAGGAGAGCAAACCAGTTCCAACGTTAGATGTGCTCATGTAGGACCAAGCAGCTTGCGAATGAAACAATTAACGAACTTCTAAAGCCCTCCTGTGCCTAATTATCTTCTGCTGCATCTCTAGCTTCCCCCACATGGGCTGATATCAGAAGAGGAGGGCACTGGTATTAATTTAATTAGCATATATATTGGCAGTGGGCTCATTGAATTATGTTTCCACATCTTGCAAGGTCAGAGGATCCAAATAAGAGAAATTGCTTGCTAAAGATATTGACTGAACTGTGGCTGTTCAGTGTGAGTAATGGTGCCGCTGTTCCTATGGCTTAGCTTTTCAATTACCTGAACATGCTGGCCGCTCCAAATGCAGCCTCCTGCCTTGAGTCCGGGGGAAGGGATGGTAAAATGTTGGAACAACACATGAGTGATCTCTGTTCGGGTTGATAGAACTAAGCAGCAAGGAACCCTTCTGATTAGCAGGCTGCCCTCCCAAATGGGGCATTCTTTGGGTCAGATCATCCATTCTGGGATCGTGACTTTGCAAATATTGTCTCACTCTGGGGCCCACAGTTCAGGAAGGGTGATGAACTGAAGCAAGTTCAGGGAAGAGAAATGAGTAAGGGGGGGGCAATTAGAAAACATTCTATAATGAGACTCCAGGAGCTCAGTCCATTTAGCTCAACCAGAAGGTGAAGACTTGATCCCGCAAGTACCTAAGAGGGGAACTTTTTTGATAAAAGGCTCCTCAATGCAAACGCAACAGGTCCTGCTATCTGGAAGCTGAAGCTAGACAAACTGAGACTGGAAATAATGTTTAGACTCTTAATACCAAGGGTAACGAATCACTGGAACAATTGAACAAGGGAGGTGGTGGATTCCCAATCAGGAGTGACTTTTAAATCCACACGGGCTGTTTTAAAAAAATCTGCTTTAGGACTTTCTCAACAGGCCATTTGAAATTTTATGTGGGAGGTCCTAGGTCAGACCATACAATGACCATGGGCTCTTCAGCCCAGGAAGCTACAAAGGTGGTTTGAGGTGTCCCAAGGCCAAAGACAGCAGGGTTGACAGTACACTACTGATTGCCCCCAGTGCACAGCTCTGAGTGGCGAAAGCAGCAGGCTCAGAGTTCTGAGGAAATGGGAAGTGGAATCTTGTCTCCATAGTGCTGTCCGAATTCCTTCCTCTACATCATAGGTTCCCAATGGGGAGGGGGTGCCTCCTGGGGGGCATGAAGAAATGCCACAAGGCAACCCAGCCTCCCTGTCGATTTCCCAAAGAAAGAGCCCAGTTCGTGCACCTCTGGCTGGGTGGGGTGGGGGGAAGATGGAGCGTCCCAGGCAGAGTTCAAAAGGGCAATCTTTTGGGGAAATGAGGGTTTCTCAAAAATCAAAGGGGGTGTGATGCCAAAAAGTCTGGGAACCACTGCTCTACATGAAGCTGGTAAAAATGGTCACTACCATTTTCCCTCAGGGCCACTGACCCACAGAAATCAGCCGGGTTCTGCACACAAGTGAGAAACAACCCTCCACCCTCACCAGTGTGGGCTCCCCAATGCAGGGGGAGCCTGAGCCTCAGGGACCGGATCCAGGCAAGCCATGGGCTGCATCCAGTCCCCAGGCCTTAGGTTCTCCACCCCTAAAGGGGACAGTGTCCCTAAATCTCCTTTCCAAACAAGGTCACAAGCTTGTTTAGTAGGAAAGTCAGTGGGGCTGATTCTCGCTGATGCCCTTTTGGCTGGGTCACAACACTGACTACTAAGGGTCAGGTTCAGTTTTATGCTAGCACATCAGTGGCACGATTCCTCCATTTATGCCCCCGGAAGCAAAATCGGGAGTGAGTGGAGACTCCAACTCCATAGCTGTACTCTGCTCAGGCAACCTGATCCTGTACCAGAGCTCCTCTGCGTGCACTTGAGATACAAGTCCCCGTGTACTTACTGTTGATAGCAGTGTCCCATTTGGATGCAAGATGGCAAATTCTCAAGCCCCAGCGGCTGTGTCCTGCTGCTGTTAATCCCCAAATAGCCTTAGTGCTCCATCCCTGTTCACACTGTTTCTTTCCATGGGCATGGGTCTGGATTAGAAGGAAGAGACTTGGAAAGATGTGCTGCTGTGAATCCCTTAAGGGGAGTGGGGAAAGGTTTGCTAACCCTCCAGGATGGGCTGTGGGGTCTCAAGGAATTGAAGGCTAATTTTACAAGATGGCTATGTGACCTCTCCAGGAACACATCCAACCACGATGGGCAGCCCTCAGGGCAGAGAGGAGAAATTATCTTGACATGGGAATTAGCTGCGGTAATAAATCCACCATTAGTGCCCAACACATTTGCACCTTCTCTGGCAAGGTGACCACAAATGGAGGCCTGAAGGTTAGATGGCACTCAGGGAGAGGAGACGGCTCCCTGAGGCTTGGGTACAGAGTTGCAGAAGGAGACTCAGGTTTGGACTTAAGCTTTCTGTTGCAGCCCCATTGCACTAACTGCACTCCGAGAAGTTCTGCACATGCCGGGGAAGAGGAGAGCGCTAAAAAGCCAAAGGGCTGCAGTGGAAGCTGTCGCCACCTGCTGCGTGTCTGTGCATTACAAACGGAAAGACTGTGTTGCCAGGAATGCTAATGCGCTGCCCGCACTTCATATGAGTAGAGAGGTGCCAGCGAAGAAAGAACCAGGGATGTTCTAGTACGGGGGGGGGGGGGGGACATGAGGCAACTAGTGGGGAGGGACACAAGGGGCACCCCCTCCCCAGACTTCTCCCAGCACTACCCCTAGCCTGGGCCCCACATCTCCCCATCCCGCATTACCTGGAGTAAAGGGGTGTCTGTCTGGGCTGCATTGGGAAGCAAGCAGCATAGCCAGAGACTGCTTAGGACTCGGGGCTGCTGTGCTGCCCCACCTCATCCCATTACCTGGTGGGAAGGGAAGGGGGAGTTCCTCTGGCTGCACCAGGCCGGGCAGCATCTCCTTTCCCACACAGTGTGGCTGGCGGTTGATTGGGAGAGTGCAGCAGCCAGGCAGCTTGGCCGGAAGAGCCCCTTCCCTGAACCCCACAGCACCGTACGGGGGGGAACATGACACTCCCCATGTCACCCCTGTCACAAGGAGTGCAGTGGTAGGGGTCACTGTAGCAGGGCTACAGCCATGTTTATTAACGCTGCTGATTGCAATGAGGTGCTGCCATAGGGTGAAAGGACCCCTGACCCAAGCCTGTGTAATCCCTGGGAAGAACGTGGCAGGTTGCTGGTGACTCTACTCACCATGGGCGGCTACTTTGACTGGTTGGAGTGAAGGTGAGGCTCTAGATGGAAGGCCAGGGGCCTGCCTGTCAGGGCTGCCTCTCTGTGCTGAAAACTTACAGCCACCTCTTCAGCCTTCCTGAAATCTCTCCATCTCCTCTTGCTCTGTTGCCTATAATGAACTTGCGTGGCTAGACAGCTAGTGAGCCACTGCTACTAGCAGTGGGGCTACTGCTTCTCTCATGGACTGAAGTCCTCATTGTCTGGAACCTCCCCTCCTCCCTGGGTTCCCCATTGTCTCTTTGGCACAGGGACTCTGCTGGTCCAGTCCCTAGCAGGAGGGGACTGTGACTGGGGCCCATAGGTGCTGTGGTAACACAAATACTGTTTCAGGAACACCGAGAGTGGCAGAAACATCAGGGAAATGCTTACTCACATTCTGGGCATCCCGGTTTCTTTGGTCAGCTGGACTCAGCACCTGAGGGCAACATCAGAATCCCTATTGCATTGAGCAGCATCAGGCCCATCTAAGTGAATAAAGGCACCAGGGTCTCACCCAAAGCAGTACCTGTCACTAGCCAGCAGCAGCAGAGATCATAGAATACTAGGACTGGAAGGGACCTCGAGAGGTCATCGAGTCCAGTCCCCTGCCCTCATGGCAGGACCCAGTACTGTCTAGACCATCCCCGATAGACATTTATCTAACCTACTCTTAAATACCTCGAGATGGAGATTCCACAACCTCCCTGGGCAATTTATTCCGGTGTTTAACCACCCTGACAGTTCGGAATTTTTTCCAAATGTCCAACCTAAACCTCCTTTGCTGCAGATATGACACTGGTGACCACAGCAGGGCTTCTCTAGGCCCAGGCCAATGCACAGGTCTGGCACGAGCGCACACAGCTGTGGGCAGTTTTACATTTTACCATCTGGTTCTGAGCAGACTGGTTCTGATCAGGCAGGAATGGCTTCTTTCCAACCTCATCCTGGGGGAACTGAAACTCTGCCGCCTTTTGTTTTGCTGTAGATGTAGCAGAAAATGGAGATGTTGACTGTTCTATTCAGGAAGGGACCATCGCAGCTGCTTGCTAGTGATCGCTGGCCTTGAACAACTTACCCAAGCCAGATCTACCTTTGCAGTGGGCACTGAAGGCATCTTGCCTTGGAACGCAGTGATCTCGCTCCATTCCCTTGGTCCCAGATCCCTATGTTAAGCCTTTGAGCCTGTCTTATCGGCATGTCCAGGTCTGATGGGGAAAATGAAGCAGAGAAGGGTGGCTTTTTTTTTTTTTTTTTTAAATCAAACTAGCTGTCCCTGGCAGCAGCAAACAGTGGTGTTGAAGTTTCCATGCTAATTAATTTTGACTGTTGATGCATTTAATTACCACTTACATAAGGAAGGGGTGAAAAGAAGGGGGAAGTGCCACCACGTTCTGAATTGGGGAGAAATAAGCTTTTATTCATGAAAGCAATTAAATCTACAGCTCATGCAGATCTGCATTAGAAATGCTTCGCTGGGGAGTTGCCTGCTCCCCCGCAGATCAGATTTTTCTGCAGAGCAGTGCTATCCAGGAATCACCTTGTTGAATAAAAACTCCAGCCGAGGAATCAAATATCCAGCAGGCTTCTGCTTGGCTACGGGCATCTACTTATTGCATTTGTGTGCTGCCTTTGATGGCATCACAGGGCCCTTGTTCGGGGCTACACCAGAGGGAAGGAGGAAGTTGCATCTGTCGTACCTCGGTGTTCTGTACCTCGGTACCTTAGGTGGTCTGAACTGTCAGTGTCAGTGTCGGCTGGTCCGGATCATCCTGGCGTGCTCCTGACAGGACCTCTACTCCGTCGGTGGTGATAAACTTTCAGCTGCGTGCGTAACAATCGGTGCTCCCTTTATCTAGAGTGTTAGACCCCGTGCACTTGGGTCAACACTGGAGGTCTCTGAGAGGCCCCCGGAAATGACAGATGCAGGCAAGGGTTGAAATCAATCGAGCAGGCTTATTGTCAAATGAGAAGCTCCACCAGTTGGTAACAGAGATCAGTACAATGTTACACCACTGAGCACTATGGCCCGCCTTGATAAGGTACCAACACCGGGCAGGCCTATTGCCGTATATCAGATATTAACAGCAGTCAGAGTTAAGCTACTGTGCATTCTGTAAGTTCAGGCAATGACACCTGCCGTTCAGGTGCCTAGTGCACCCCCCCAAGGTCGGCCAGAGAGCACCCTTTGTGGTGTCCTTTTATAGACACGTACAAACAACTTACATCACTTCTTTACATACCAGGTTGCCACCCTCTGTTGCCTAGTTACCACCCCTCATCTTACGGAAGGGGGGCTTATTTACTATCCTTCATGCTGTCAATTCCAACCTGGTCCTGAACCTAGGTCGGTATGTACCTTAGTTTTTGGGGAGTCTTTGTACCAAGACATTTCTTAAGATGTTCCGTTACTCCCTTTGGCTTACAGTCTGTACCCAGTGCTTCCCTGTGTCCTTTCATGCTCTACCTAACTTACACGATTACAGTTATCAGTAGGGCCTCTTTCTTGGCTCCTGTGTTACTGAACCAAAGTCTTGCTTACTAGAGTCTAGGTCTGTTGCTGCTTTCATGTTACAGGCCTCTATTCAGGCCTACTTACTCCATGTTACTGACCCTCAACTTACTACAGCATCCTTGGGATAGCTTGGATGATTAGTCAAATGTCCCAGAGCAGTGATGCTCAGACCTCAGTGGTTCAGGAGCAAATGAGCAATGCACATAACCCCGAAGTGGTGTGAGCTCATGGTTTGATTTGCTGTACTACTATATAGCCACACGATGACTGGGAAAAATTTAGCTTTTAGACTCTCAGCCAAATGACTAACCAAGTATCTTATCAATGACCATTGGCTAATACAGTGAAAGCATCACACATGAGGGATCAACCCATCTGGTTAAATTTAAATAGTGTGTTTAATATCATGGCCTGCCCAGCTACTGGGGATGCATTCAACAGCCAACTGGAAATCACTGTCCTAGAGCAACTTGAGACATGGGTCAGTGCAACTCCTACATGCCTGGCCATGAGGAAATCTCTTTGCCACAGTCATGGTTGCTGCCTGCAGGCCTGACGAGTCTCTGTTTCAGTCCAGGTGGTGGTCCCTTGCATAGAACCCAACTGCTGGAGTGGACACTGGAAATGGCTTACCCTGCTCCTTAGCTGAGGCACAAGGAGACACTAGCAGAAGCCTAGCTAGAGAGAAGTTGATGCTTGTAAGCTCTCAGGTGCCACGGCATACAGATAAAAGTCTCTGGGCCGCATTGCACTTGACTTCGCGTGGTGGTGGTGTCCAAAGTGGATGTGGCTGCGAAGAGCTTATCAAATGGAAGGGCTTGCTGTCTCCATTCTTTCTAAGCAATCACAGGTAGCGTACAGTCCACAATCCCGGCAATATGATGCAACTCTCTCCCCAGAGCTGAGAAACTACTTCACCTTCCTCTTCCTGACAGACAACCTCAGCCTTTGCCTATACAGTTTGGTGAAGGAGGTCGAATTAAATCCCTTACTACTGCAACCACGCTCCAGGTAATTGCTTCCGAGCTAGCAAGCGGCTGGGCAGAGACCCCCATTCTCCAGTCACTCACCTGTTTTGACCTGTTCAAGCAGGGGAAGCCTATCAAATCATGGGCATAGAGCTAGGCCTAGACCAGTGTAGACAAACCCTGCACCTATTGGGAGTCTAGACATCAATGAGGCTTATCACTGGTGCCTGGGTTTGCCCGTTGGAGTCTGATCCTTGGCGGTGTAATTCAAGGATACAATGGAGAAGAGGTGGCACCAAGTGACTGACTGAGTTTCCTCTCTTGCGAGGTGCACGTCTCTTCCTCTGTTATTGTATCACTGTTGATGATCCTGATGTTATGTGGGTCCATCGTCTGTGGTGCCACGTGGACTCAGCCATCGATCAATGGATCTCATCTTCTGTGACGCCGTTGGTTGGCATCAAGAGCGATACCTTCACATATGAATGGATTTAAGTGAGGCAGGCTTATGAGTTCCATTGCCACTCTCTCTTCTCACACTGACCATCGTGCACAGGAACTGTGACATGTACACTGGAGGGAGAGAGCACAGGTTTGAGATCCGAGTTACCTTCTCCTAAACCGATGCATCTAAAAGGCTTAACGAGCTCAGTCTGCCCCAGTTTGGAATCAGTTTTCCTTCTCCTAGGTACTGTTGGTCCATGATGCATTATTCGGCACAACCCCTCAGGATCACTCCATGGAGGGCTTCCTCAATCCGCCACCCTGAGGACGCACCTCAACGCTGTAATACCTCAGTACGAGGGGTGTCATGTAAGCTCTAAAGTAACAGAGCCATGCTGGGGGGGGGAGGAAGGGACAGAAGGAAGGAGTCTGATCTTCTGGCACCTACTTGACTGCTTCAAAACTCCTGCTTGCTTGTCAAAAGGCTTTTCCACTTGAGACTATATGATTTGCCAGGCCCATTTCTTGCTCCACCTGTCTGGAACACCTGCCTGTCTGCCTCCCTTAACTGTTCTCAGCTGGGTTTCGGCTCTGAGTCCTGCCCATGGTGCAGAACTAGAGATTTATCACTTATTGGTGGTTTCACAGTGAGATGATCTTGCCAACCAAGAACATTTCCTGTGCAGAATGGCAGCAAATTGTAGAAGAATAACAATAATTAGGATTGAAAGGAAAACCTATTTACATGACAAAACCCATCTCTCAATTCTAATATCACGATTTTTTGCTTTAATGAGCATCTCTCTCAGATACTTTGCTGGTGGTATATTAAAGCTTAGCGTGGCACTTGTGTGCTCCTTTACTTCTTGAGTAGCCTGGAAACACAATTCTGATAAGTTTGCTACTTGAATTACAGCAGCGCCTCCAGGCTTCCAATGAGTTCAGAGCCTCCCTGTTGTGCATGCAAACACATGGGAGTAGTCCCCGCAGAGATCATTGAAAATCATGAACGGTGCTGGGAGAGAAACATGATTTTGCTGTCTTAGAGGTATGGGAGCTTCAGGGGGTAGCCGAGTTATCTGTTACAGGGAAAAAAACAGCAAGCAAATGGTCTGGTAGCACTTTATAGACTAACAAAACATGTAGATGGTATCATGAGCTTTCATGGGCACAGCCAGCTTCTTCAGATGAGTGGAGTTATGACTAGGGGATAAGAAACAGCATAAGGACGAAAGGGAGTTAGGCACCTCAAACCCCCATTTAAGTGGCAAGTACCAGTTTTAGATGCAACTCAGCCACAAAACCCCCGGTTGGCTGCTGCCTAGCTCTCAGTGGCTACACTCACTCAAGGCCCCATTTCTACTGTGACAGTTCCTAGGAGCCCAAGTTCCTGCCTGCTGAGTGTACATTGCTGCCTCCTAGGCATACAGATGTTCAAGTCCCACAAACCGGGCCAAGAAAGGAGCTTGCCTTCCTGTCCTGCCTTCAGGGCTGGCTGTGGTAGGTGTGCTTAATGGTGAGAGGTGCAACACCTCAGTCTTGTTGTGGTTCCAGGCCCAAATGACTTGCTCAGAATCACACAGGGGATCCAGAATTCTGGGGAACGGAATCCTGTTCTTATAGAACTGTATTTTGAATAAGAGCCCCAGTCATAGGAACATGAGGCCATACAGGGTCAGACCAAAGGTCTAGCTAGCCCGCATCAGTTGCCAATGCCAGGTGCCCCATAGGGAATGAACAGAAGAGGTAATCAAGTGACCCTCTCGCCTATTCCCAGCTTCTGGCAAACAGAGGTGAAGGACAGCATTCCTACCCATTCTGCCTAATAAGCATGGATGGACCCTTCCTCCCTGAATATATCTAGTAGAACATGGAGCAAAAGAACAATTCCTTTTCCCAAGAATGCAGACCCTTGTGTGCCCTGGATTGTGCGTGAATCGCCAAACCATCCTTCATCACTAAACAGCTGGTTTGTCATCCCCATGGCAGGACCCTTAAAGATGCAGCCTCCAGGAAAAAAAAGACCATGGTAGTTTCTACCTACACAGCTCATGAGAACCTGGACAACCCAGGTAAAATTCCCCATTGGGTAGAGACATGGCCTACGCCCTGCACCTTAAGCCCTAATTTTGTCCCTCAAATGAGCAAATTCCACTCTAAAGTGCTTGAGTTTCATGGCCCAGTCTCACCTTTTTCAGGCATCTGATGAATCTCTAGGCAGCACAATCCTATTGCTTGAATCCTCCACTGACAATTGAATACCTCAAAATGCGATATGCTTTTGCAGAATATTATCCTCTGACTTCTTGAGCCTTGGCAGATTTGCCTACCTAACTCTTTCTTTCCATTTAATTTGTTCTATTGCAATGGCACTTTCTGGTTAAATAGAATAATTGACTTAAAGAGCTTTATAAACACCAGGCTGCATTTTTGTTCAGTGTGCTTTTGAATGCCTCTTCTAATTGGCTGTTTGCATTTTATTCCTTCCATTGTGTGGAAAACCTCATTTTCCAGTTATATAAAATGTCAGAGTAGTTAAGCTGTGTCTGTCGAAGGCACTTTGTGATCTGAAACAAGCAAAAGGACAAATGTTTCAAGGTAGCTATCAACATCTCTGGAAGGAGCTACAAAGCGCAGCTGAAAGGGAAGGCAGCCTTTATTTTACGACTGCTCATATAGAATTTCTGAATGCACAGTGGCCTTGATTCTACATTGCTTTTTTTGCTTTCTCCCGCTTGTGGGTCTGAGGAGATCTGTGTGTGTGGGGGGGGGAGACTGGAGTGGTGAGTTATCAGGCTAGATTCTCTAAGCTACACTAGTTAACTTTCACTGAGTTCAAAGGAGCAGTGCCAGTTGATGACAGCAGAGAAGTTGGATAACTGACTAATCAAAGATCTGTTTCTGAATGTGTATAAATCCTGAGTTTCACCTTGTGCCAGATGGGATAAAGCCTTAAAACCCCTGCTGACTAGAACATATTTTGTATTGATTGATACCTATGCGTCTCATGGGGGTATACTCTGGTTTGGTAATGTAGGTACCATGTGCAGAGGTGTTCAAAAACTTTCCACCCAGTTGGCTAGAGAGAGGGCAACTTGTTGAAATGGAAATTTTCTATGAGCTTCCATTTAAACTGAACTTCATTTAGAAGGGGAAAGAGAAGAAGGCTGAATTTCGGAATTTCCAGTGAAACAGCCATGCTGATCCAAAATGATTTGTTTTCAGTCCTTTGCCTTTTCATTTGGAATGAAAATGTCTACAAGTTGCTTCAAAATAGTCCATGTAATGAAAGTTTAAAAGCTTCCTTGTTTTTAGCTATCAAATCAGGATAGTGAGTGCTGGAAAGGACATAGACCATCTGATTCCGCCCCCTGTCCAGAGGCAGGACCAAATACACCTGGAGAGCATCCCTGAGAGGTGTTTGTCTTGTTAAAGAAATGGGGATTCCCCTGTGGGTCTAACTGATGAATGAGCCCCATTACTCAAAGACCAAATACTAGGTAAAAACAGGTACAAGAAATAAGTGACTACAGAAATGGCTAAATGTGTGGAGGGAGGAAATTTAAAATATTGTGAACTGTGGCATAAGAAAAAAGCATATTTTGTAAGGGTTGGTTCTGGAACATGACCTGGCCCATATTAAAGTGCACAATATAATATAGAGTGTAAGACGCAGGCCTAAGCCTACAGTTAAACTTGTACATACATTAACCAATGCTTGTGTGTATTGGTATGCCCTGTATCCACCTCTTTATGTGGGTCTGATCAGTTAGTTCTATGTAGTTCTACCTATGCTAATAAAGGCTCCAGAGTGAGCAATTGGAAGTCTGGCTGAGTTCTTGGGAAGAGGTTAAGATCTCTGGGGTTCCCGACATCCACAACCTGTTCCAGAGTTTTTCCTTTAAATGTCTAAGGTCAATCCCCCTTGCTGTGGATTCAGCCCATTATTACTTCTCCTTGTCCACTGAAGGCAGGACAACAGTTACTGGTCACTGTTCTCTTTGTAACCACCCTTAATGTATTTTAAGACTCCCTCCTAAGCCTGTGTTTCCAGACTAAACATGCCCAGTTCTTTTAACCTTTCCTGACAGGCCAGGTTTTCCTAAACCTTTTCTCATGTGTTGCCCTCCTCAGGACTTTTCCCAGTTTGTCTGCATCTTTTCTATCGTGTGGCATCAAAAACTGAACAAACACTTCAGCTGAAAGTTCACCAGTGCTGAGCACCATGGGGCAGTTTATTCTCCGGTCAATCTTACTGCTCTTGTTAATGCCCAAGAATGCTGCCTGTTTTGCAACTGCATTGCATGGTCAGTTTGGTCCCTTAGAGCCCCCAGGTCTATGCCAGTAGCAATTACCCCTAGCCAGTTACTCCCTTCTTTGTATTTGTCTAAGTTCTTCCAGAACTTTGACTTTTGTCTTTATGGAATTTCATCTTGCTGGCTTCAGGCCAAATCTCTAGGTTTATAAAGGTCCTTTTAGACACTAGCTCTGTTCTCCAGAGTAGTTGCAATTTTTCCCAACTTATCTACATCAGTTTGAAAGCCCATTACTTTGTGGTCTGACTCATATCTTGGCATGACACTTTAAGGACCAACCTAGATAGGTCTTCCCATTTTGACAGCAAACCTGAGGTAACTACTATGACAGTCTCTAGCCTTGTTTAAAATCAGATAACAAACCTGCTTCCCCCTTACTGGCTAGGCCAGTAACCCTGTCAAAGTAGTAATTTAAACTGACTGTTCTTGTCATATCCATGTTGCCAACTCATCACATTATAATAATGTAGGTATTTATGAATGGCTTTTGTTCTATCATCTTTCCAATATTTCCTGTAAACTGCCTTGTCTATAGGTCCAATTTTGAAATTGCAGTGTCCTATGAAACAAAGCCTGGTTCCCACACATCGCTAGTATGGAACATGAATACCTGTTGTGTGTTAAGGTAGCATCTGGACATAGTAATGAAGGCAGGCAGGCCCTTGTAGTGCTAAGTGCTGTGCAAACATAGGGAGAGGCAGTCCCTGCCTTGCAGAGTTTGCCAGGTAAATTGGCATGACAGATGTTGGGAGAAAGTATCTTCCCTGCTTTACAGGTGAGAAACTGGGACAAGTTTCAGTGATGTGCCCAAAGTCACATAGAAAGTTGACTGCAGAGCCAGATCTCTGGAGCCTCAGTCCTGTGTGTCTATTGGAAACTCTTGCTGAGAGACCAGGGTAACTAACGGACAGCCCAGAGGGGCCCTTGCTGACTGTATGCTTTCCTTCTCATTACCAAAACCACACCTGCTTCCTGCAAACCAAAGCCTACAGCATTTGGATGTCCTCCCTGAACGCAGACTAAACCTGCTCTCCACATGGCTGGGAGTTGGAACTTGTTCTTTAATCAGACTGCTCCAATTGTAATCCCCCTTAAGCATTTTCTCATTATTTTGGGGCTGGCAATCATTCTGCAAGAGCTTTGGGCCAGGCTGGGGACCAATATAATTGTGTTAGCTCAGGGGCTGCTTTAACATGGTTTCACATTAATTAAAGAAATCCAACCTAGATGGAGCTACTACCAGGTGGGTACATAACAGGCTAGATAACTGTTCCCAAAGTAGTTATCAATGACTCAATTCTGTGGAACAAGGGTTCCACAGGGATCCGTCCTGGGTTTAGGTCTATTGAATATATTTAAGGATTTAGATAACGACGTAGAGTATGCTTATAAAGTTCCCAGATGATGCCAAGCGAGGAGGAGTTGCAGTCCTTTGGAGGATAGGATTTTAATATGAAATGATCTGGATGAAATGACCTGAAGTAAATAGGATGACATTCAATGAGGACAAATGCAAAGTACTCCGCTTAGGACGAAGCAATCAGTTGCACACATACAAAATGGGAAGACTGCTTAGGAAAGAGTGCCATGGAAAGGGATCTAGGGGTCATAATGGACCAGAAGCTAAATGAGGCAACAGCGTGACACTGTTGCAAAAAAACAACCCTCCTTCTGGGATGAATTGGTGGCAGTGTTGTAAGAAAGACATGAATGAATTCTTCCTCTACTCCCTGCTGCTTAGGCCTCAACCTGGAGTATTGTGTCCAGTTCTGGGAAACACATTTTAGGAAAGATGTGGAGAAATTGAAGGCTCAGAGAAGAGCAGCAAAAAGTATTAAAGATCTAGAATCATGGTCGATGAGGGAAGACTGAAAAAGAATTGGGATTTCTTAGTCTGGAAAAGAGAAGACTGTGGACAAATGTCCAAGTACATAAAAGGTTCTTACAGAGAAGAGGGAGACATCCTGTCCTCAGACAGAAAATAAGGAGCAAAGGGCTTAAATTGCAGCAAGGGAGACTTAGGTTGGACATTGCAGGAAACCTTCCTGTCAGGGTGGCTAAGAACTGGAAATAAATTGCTTCGGGAGGTTGTGGAATCTCCCTCATTGGAGATTTAAGAGCAGGTTAGACAAACACTTGTCAGGAATGCTCTAGATAGTGCTTGGTCCTGCCATGAGTGCAGGGGCCTGGACTTGACGTCTCAAGGTTTCTTACAGTTGTGTGATTCTATGAAAATAAACCCCAGATAACTTCTTTCCCCTGATGGCAGCCCAAAGGGGCACAGCTTGTTGCCCATCTGTACCTTGGGATCATTGCAGCTAACAGCCGTAAGTTAGTCATAGCTTTAAATGCAGCAGAAGACTGATTTTTGGGACACTTCTGACTATTAGTTTAGCAGCCAATATCCTTATCTGGGGAGGAGTTTGACTGGCAGTAAACCGGCAAAATAAAGACAGGGAGACTCCTTCCCTCAGGCATGAAGTGGTTGTCTGCGACCTAATGAATCCCTATATGCAGGCGGGTGCTTTCAGTTCCTTCAAGCAACACAGTCAGATTTATTAAGTGGAAATAGTCCCTGCCTGGGCCTCACAGCTGGAGGCTTCAAAGTGGTTATAGGTTCGGATGTTGTGGGCTGGATGGGCCAAATATGTCACTAGAAGATTTACCTGGCTTTGTTTGGGTCCGTAACTCAAATTGTTTCTCTTCATTTTAATCATTGCTCTGAGGTAGGGCTGGGGATGAGGTGCAGGATGTAGGCTGCCCCAGGGAGAAAGGACTACCCCAGCCCTCTTGCCTCAGCAGCTTGGAGCCAGGTGAGAAGTGCCTCTCCATGGCTTCTGCAGCAGGCCCAAGCAGGGCAGAGGTGCTAACCACATCAGCTCTCCTAAGAGTCTCTTACCTGAGACTGGCTCCTTGATTAGCAGAGTCAATCCTAGGTCCTAAAAACTTGTTTAAAAGCTTCTAGAAAATGGATCTTCTGCACCACAGTAAGTTATGGGTCACCTACTCCGCAGATGTAAATCCTAGCTCCTCTGAAGCCACTGGCTCTACTCTGGCCCCACCGCCATCTTACACTGAAGCGGAGCTCAGCAGGTTCACATCAGCACAACTGATTTCTGCTTTAGATAATGGATTTACACCAGCTGAAGAACTAGCCCCTGTGCTCAATTTGAGCCTGGCTACCAGTTATCTCCATCTCCTGGCTGGCTTGTTGATGTTTGCATTGAAAGCCCCTTGGCCGTGTTCACGTGTGGTCTGTGTGCCAGCAGAACACAACACGTTTCAGACACATTCCAAGTGCCATTGCATTTATATATGTTGCTACTTGCCCCATCTTACTTGGAAGGGAAGATGGCAAACTTGTGAGCCACTGTTTCCTTCCATAGTCGCTGAATTCTTAGCACTACAGTCCTTGTCTGCTCATAATCTATCATTTAGAAGCCTATAAAGCATGCCTGAGAGCACAGGATGGTCATTGCCTACTAATGTATCTTTTACCTGCAAAAGCTCATGATACTATATATTTGTCTCTAAGGTGCCACGGGACAACTCGTTATCTTTTAATGAGTTAGAGATGCCCTTTCGAGCTAATGTGAAGAGAACATAACTCTGAGTCATGGATTGTGGAAGCCTTTTTAAACATCCCCTTTGTGGCTTCCCCCCCCATGTCAATTCATAAAGTAGCAGACAAAAGCAAAATGTGTTCCACAGCCGGTGAGCCAGCGTTCTCCTACAGTAGAGAAACAGAACTAAGCATTAGGAACTTACAGTCTTCCAAAGTGTTGCATTAAACGATCTAAGTGCAAAATGCAGTGCGCACTCCAATGGGTCTGGGATGCTTTTAATTTGGTGCTGTTCATTGTGATTAAGCTGAAGCCCTGAAGTAGTGTTTTGTGCATGTTCATGTTGCAACAGCCACATTTGTTGTGAACTCTTCCCAAGGAGATCTGATCTTAACTAGATGGCAAACTAAAAGACCTATAAACTTAGGGCCTGTGAATAAGCAATCCTGGCTTTTGTTCCTTGCTTAGTCAATGCTGTGCCATGTCACCTAAAGTTATATGATTTCTTTAGGACTCCATTTGCCTTTCTACAAAATGGGAATGAAACACTGATCTACATTAGGGTTATGTCTACACTGGAGGGTTCTTGCGCCAGAAATATGCAAATGAGGCTAAGTGTGGAATATTGCTGAGCCTCGTTTGCATATCTAATGAGCTGCCATTTTTGCGGAAGAGGCTCTTGTGCCAGAAGGAGCATCTACACTGCCCCTTCTTGCGCAATGCTGTTATTCCTGAAAATAATCAGCGTAGCGGCATTGCGCAAGAGGGTTTCTCTTGCGCAATAAGGGGCAGTGTAGACAGCTCCTTCTGGCACAAGAGCTTCTTCCGCAGAAATGGCGGCGCATTAGATATGCAAATGAGGCTCAGCGATATTCCACGCTTAGCCTCATTTGCATATTTCTGGCGCAAGAACCTGCCAGTGTAGACATAGCCCATGTGATTGTGTGGCTGAATTTGTGCAGTGAGATCACCGGATGAGTGCAAAAAAATGCTAATGGGGTTAGACTCTTTTCTTCTGAAGAGTCCTCAGTGAGTCAAGTATTCACTGTAAAGAATAACACTTATAAGCCTGCCTTTCGTTCTCCCTCTTTGGTAGGGCGGCCCTTCAATGTTAATCTCCATCCCACACAATCCTGTTGCAGTCTCCCTGTTACCATTCATGATTGACAGTAATCATGCTGAAGGAGGAGCTGAACTTTCAAAGAAGGGATGTTTGTCAGAGAAGTGAACGCCGCATGATTTAAAACCGCCTTCTCCATTTGCCCTGCAAGGACCTAAAGGATGGTTGTGCCAGCTATACAATAGGCGAGATGGTCTGGGATAATGTACAGTACCATTGCATTTCACAAGTGTACTCAGTTGCCTGAGGGGGGCTGTTGGAGCTGATGTGTCATGTGACACTGGGATCTGATGTGAAATAATTGAGCTCCTGAAACATTCTAACCAGAGGATTGGCTTCCCTTCCATGGATTCAAAGAAGGGAGTTTAAAAATGGCACCAGAACAAAATTGCTACCCGGCTTGCACGTCTCCTGTCCCAATGCCAAGTGCCTTTGCTGGACATAACCAGCCGCTCTGAGAGCACGTGCACACAGCTCCCTGGCTGTGTGAAGAAAGGAGAGGATATCTATTTAGCTCTAGACATTTAAATGTGCTAAACTGGCCAGTCATTTGGAGGGCCCTTGGTTTTCAGGCTTCCAGCTTCTGACAACTGCATGGACCCTGAAAAACTGCCCTCTGAAAATCAGGCCCCGCTAAGGTGCCTGAGTTGGGCACCCCCAAAATTCATGTACCCCACTTATGTGGCTCTCTGTGCTATGGTGTGTCTCCTGCTTTAATGTATTACTTCCCAGGGGTGCCATGAAGGTAAGGCAGGGATGTAATCGTGTTCCCTATAAGCTGAGCATTTGGGTGGCTACCTGGGAGAGATTCAAATGCTGTCCGGATGATTGGCAGAGTGTCCAGAGCTGGCAGCCTGTGTTTCTATTATTGGTGCACATCTGTGTATGCCTTGGTGCACAAAACAATGTTTATTCCTCACATGGATGGAAAAAGAGAGCATTGGCCATACTCCCCATTGTACAGATCAAAAACCGGGACACAGAATGTAAGTTACTTATCCAGGGTTCACACAGCATCTGGTAGAGCAGGGAATTAAACTCAGATCTCCCAAGACTCAGACAGTGCTGTAACCACTAGAGCAGTGGAGGGCAGCCTGCGGGCTGCATATGGTCCAGTTTGTGTGGCCCAAGAGGCATTTTGTTTACTTTTGCCCGCACAGAGTTTCCAGATTGCGCTAGTTTCTGCCCACATAGTGTGTGTCACTTTTGTAATATTGGTAGGAAAACCTGTAAAGTGAGGTGCATGCTGATTTTTTTGACTGACACCTGTGCACTCCTTCTGCGTCCAATCAAAGCGCTGTTACGGTTCAATTGGCACACTGTGAATCCTAGGTACGCAAAAGCAGTTAGCAAAACAACCCTACCATGGAAGCAGTGTTCCCTCTAAGATTTTCCATCTGTGAGCGGAGTGAGTTATGTCTTGTGCACCAATATTGACGTCATGTGCGCTTGTTCGGATGTGTGACACTGTCACCCACCAGTTACTAACAATATTTTATATACATAAAATTGTTAGGTAAGAAAAAATACTAAAATAAGGGATAATTAACAAGGTGCATGATCCTGCACCCACCTACCCTGAAAACCACCCGGCTTGGTATATTATTCTGTTGCTAGATGTCTGTGTTTACTGTGCAGAGTTCCGGGCAGGGTGTATTCCCTGGCAAACAAAGGCGACACAGTTGAATCTCAAGCTGTGTACAAACTGGTTTTGTGTCTATACCTGTGGCTATTTTCTTTAATGAATGGTTCCTGCTTAAGTAGGATAGACATGAACTATTCTGGTCTAAACCCACTATTTTAGTATCCAAACAAAGTTGGAATTAGAACTATGTTATTGCATGATTACTCACTGCACTGTTAGACCCATTCATTCAAAGTTAATTTAAATTAACTTGCAGCTCATCTAGTTTTCTTTTTTCAGAAAATCAAATTTAAATTATTTTAGTAACAATAAAATCCAAGGAAAAACATTCTCATGCTATTAGACTAGAATCTCACTCACACTCACACACAAATACACACATTTGCAGGCTAGATCTGGCCCATTTGATAGCTCTATTTGGTCTTCATGGTATACACAAAAAGCTTGCCTTAAAAAAAAATGTATCGCTTGTGTTGTGCAAATAAAATTCTCCAAATGTGAGCCAGTTGCAAACTGATAAAATGCTTTCTTTCTAAGTCTGCAGGGGACCCTGTAACAAAGACCCTGAGAGGTATGAACTCCCCTTTAATTGCATTGGGATCTTAACTTCAAAGACTAATGAGATTTTGTTAATGTTGTAATTAACCCTTTGCAGTGTTGTTGGGGCCATGTTGGTCCCAGGACATTTGAGAGACAGTTTGTGAGGTAATATCTTTTATTAAACCACCTTCTGTTTGTAAGCACGAAAGCTTGTCTCTTTCACAGTCTGGAACCACTCACCCGCCTATGGCCCATGACTGCAGAATCTTGAAAAGTCCCTAGCAAAATGTGTAAACTCCTTATGCCAAACTGTCTGTTCCATCTTGTGTTTAGTGGTAGCACCTGAGTACCTTTCCCTGACCCAACGAAGAATTATCTGTAAGCTCGAAACTGTCTTTAACCAATAGAAGCTGGTTCAAAAAAGATATAACCTCATGCATTTTGTTGGAATTAATTGTTTAATTTATGCCTGCTTTATCTCTGATTGGAGTCTGTAGAGATTGAGAACCACCAGTGTTCATAGCTCAGTATGAATGCAGCTCCGTTTCTTTGCTATCAGTGTGCTCACAATATATTTCAAACTAAGTCTCCTAAAAACTGAGCTGAGTTCTCCATTACTAGGAGCTTCCAAACTTGGAGGAGATAAAGCATTATATTTGTCCTGTGTGCATGTGACATTTGCCAGGGTACGCTCTGAATGGCTGAACAACTGTGTCCCCTCAATCCTCCAACTTGGAGGAAGAGAGGCCTTTTACACTGCTTTGCTGTGAGAACAACCACTCCTGGCCTGTTCATACACAGCATGCAAATTCATGCCAGGTGCATGACTGCAGTACTCTAGCCAGGCACTGCTGACTTATATTGACACCAGCAAATTCTCAGGCCGAGATCTGTCCCCAGAAATGTACATCCAGTATTACTCTGTTCCCTCTAGGACAATACAAGCTCATAGACAGTTTGTCATTTCATGAATAAAAAAAGATATCCACGACCCCTATTACCTCAAATAGATTGAAATGTTTAGCACCCTCCAGACATGCTGGCTTAGTTAAAACAAGTATATTAACTAGAGAAAGATTTTAAGTGCTTACATGTAATGAGGCAAAAAGGTCAGAATTGGTTACAAAGAAATAAAAAGTAAAACACAAACTAAGTGAACTTTAAAGCAACAGGATTTCTCTTGCTTATATGGTCACGGCAGTCTGGCTGGATCTTTTACCCAGGACCTTTCCCCCAGTTCAATTCCCTCCTTTTGTCTTTCAAACCTTGTTGATGCTAGGAGTCGAGATGAGGGGCACAAAGTGACTTGTGTCCAGTGTTGCCCCTTCTTATAGCATTTCTTTTCTATGAGAATCCTCTCCAGTTGGGTTCAAGTGACAGGAAGTCTGTCTGCCAAGGTATAAAATTTCTCATTCACCCTCTTCTACCTGTCAAAAACTGTCTGCTTCATCTGCTGACGGTCTCTTTCACGATGCAGACACCTGGCTGAGCTGCCGGTTAGATCTTTGTCTCTGGGGAACTGGTCTAGGCTGCTTCCTCAGATTTGGAATATGTCTTAGAAACATCATGCAGAAGAATTGTATAACTACATATATTTTACCAAGAAAATAATATTTAGCAAATTATGAATTTTCAAAGGATATCTGTCACAAGCTCACAAAATCCATTGTAGTCTTGTAAAAAGTCTAAATATGATGGTACAGTACATAGGCACTGAATTTTATTTTCCCTTGGGGTGCCTACTCCACCTGAGGTTATACCCCTGTTCTGCCTCTTCCTGCTCCCGTCCCCGGGCCCCTACCCACCAGCCGCTTGCTGCTCTCCACTGTCTCTAAACCACCAAATGGCTGCTGCCGTTGCTCCCCATGCAGCGGCTCTGGCCCTGGCTGCTGGAGCTCCCGCCACCATTTACCACATGGTGGCTTGGGCCCGGCCACTGAAGCAGCTGCCAGAGCTGGCCCCATGGTGGTTCTGGCCTGAGCCCCAGCTGCAGGAGAAGCCACCGCTGCCTGTCATGCAGCAGCTCTGGCCCCAGCTGATGGAGCAGCTGCTACCCACCCGCTATGCAGCCCACCTGGCTGCAGCTCCAGCTCTGGAGAAGGGTTGAATCATAGACCACTAGAACTGGAAGGGACCTTGAGAGGTCACCAAGTCCAGTCCCCTGCCCTCATGGCAGGATCACGCACTGTCTAGACCATCCCTGATAGATATCTATCGAACCTGCTCTTAAATATCTCCAGAGATGGAGATTCCACAACAACCCTAGGCAATTTATTCCAGTGTTTAACCACCCTGACAGTTAAGAAGTTTTTCCTAATGTCCAACCTAAACCTCCCTTGCTGCAATTTAAGCCCATTACTTCTTGTCCCATCCTCAGAGGCCAAGAACTATTTTTCTCCCTCCTACTTGTGACACCCTTTTAGGGTATGTCTACACTAGCTCGTTAGTTCGAGCTAGGTAGGCAAATGAGGGCAACCGGAGTTGCAAATGAAAGCCCGGGATTTAAATATCCCGGCTTCATTTGCAGCGCGCCATTTTAAATCCCCTTAGTTCGAACTCCGTGCACGCGGCTACGCGCACGGAGTAGGTAGTTCGAATTAGGATCTCTAATTCGAACTACCTACTCCGTGCCGCGTGTAGCACCTAACTACCGGTACTCCTCATGGAACGGGGAGTGAATTTTCAAAGGATACCTTTGAACGTGGAACGAGGAGTACCAGTAGTTTGAATTAGGATCTCTAATTCGAACTACCTACTCCGTGCCGCGTGTAGCCGCGGGCACGGAGTTCGACTAAGGGGATTTAAAAATGGCGGCGCTTGAACATGTAAATGAAGCCCGGGATATTTAAATCCCGGGCTTCATTTGCAACTCCGATTGCCCTCATTTGCCTACCTAACTCGAACTAACGAGCTAGTGTAGACATAGCATTTTTCAAGTATCTAAGGGTATCATGTCCCCTCTGTCTTCTCCTTTCCAAACTAAACAAGCCCAATTCTTTCAGTCTTCCTTCATAGGTCATATTCTCCAGGCTTTTAATCATTCTTGTTGCTCTTCTCTGGACCTTCTCCAATTTCTCCACATCTTTCTTGCAATGTGGTGCCCAGAACTGGACACAATACTCCAATTGAGGCCTAATCAGCACAGTAGAGAGGAAGAATGACTTCTCGTGTCTTGTTCACAACATTCCTATTCATGCATCCCAGAATCATGTTTGCTTTTTTTGCAACAGCGTCACACTGTTGACTCATATTTAGCTTGTGGTCCACTATGACCCCTTGTGACGGCACAGTCGGGGTTCCCCTCGATCCTGCAGCCCTGTAGAAGCAAGAACAGACACCGCCAGCCAGTAGAATAGAGGGTTTATTGCTTCTCCAGGATACAGCACAGTATAGACATGATGTGGTTACAGGAGTCAAGGCCAGGATGCCTTGAGGTCCATCGCCCCGACCCTCAGTCCTCAGCTTAGGTTGTTCCCTTCATGTTTCCCAGCTAGCAACTGACCCTTCCCCAACACTCACTTCCTTTGTTACATCTCTTCCCTTAACCAGTAGAACTGGTTCAGTCACTGTCATGGGGGCCCTCAAGGCGCCCCACACTGGGCAGTGCTTACAGAGGTCAGCAGGGGTCATCCACAGCTCAAGCACAGCAACCAGCAAGGTACTGACACTACATCACACCCCTAAATACTTTTCTGCAGGACTCCTTCCTAGACAGTTGCTTCCGATTCTGTATGTGTGAAATGGATTGTTCCTTCCTAAGAGGACTACTTTGCGCTTGTCCTTATTAAACGTCATCCTATTTACCTCAGACCATTTTTCCAGTTTGTCCAGATCATTTTGAATTATGACCCTCTCCTCCAAAGCAATTGCAATTCCTCCCAGCTTGGTAGCTGCAAACTTAATAAGCGTTCTCTGTATGCCAATATCTAAATCGTTGATGAAGATATTGAACAGAAACAGTCCCAAAACAGACCCCTGCGTAACCCCACTTGTTATGTCCTTCCAGCATGACTGTGAACCCTTAATAACTACTCTCTGAGAATCGTTATCCAGCCAGTTATGCACTCACCTTATAGTAGCCCCATCTAAGTTCTATTTGCCTAATTTATTGATGAGATGATCATGTGAGATGGTATCAAACGCCTTACTAAAGTCTAGGTATACCACATCCACCGCTTCTCCCTTATCCGCAAGACTCATTATCCTATCAAAGAAAGCTATCAGATTGGTTTGACATGTTTTGTTCTTTACAAATCCATGCTGGCTGTTATCTATCACCTTATTATCTTCCAGGTGTTTGCAGATGAAGCTAGGGTGAGGGCCCCACACATGGCCCCGCCCCAGGGCAGCCGAGCAGCCAGGGCACAGCCCTGCTGAGGAGGTAGGCAGGCCTCCAATTCTTGCTCTCGGGAGACTGTCTTGATTATGGCAATTCTGCAGCTCGTTGGGATGGAGGGGCACTCATGCGGCCTGCTCACTAGCCTAGGTTGCCCACTGATGCCCTAGAGCACCCTTCCTCTCAGTAGGCTTCTGAGACTGGAACGGTGCCTTAGAATATTCTCTAATAATGCTAAAGAACCTGTCCCATCTTTTCAGCTGTGACATACTTCAGTACTTTTCCAGCCGTGAAGAGCTCTGTGCAAACTCAAAGCTTGTCTCTCACCCAGCAGAAGTTGGTCTAATTAAAGCTTTACCTCACCTGCCTTCTGAAAAGGGAGGCCAATTTACTTGCACCTTGAAGACTCTTATACCATGGCAATGACCCTAGTACCCAAATCTAAACAGAACAGAGAATGGGGGGAGAGGCTGTGTATCCAGGCTAGGAAACTCACCGTATTCAACCATTTCCTCCTAACATTAGTGTTCAAAAGCCTCCCTTTACAGCAGAGGGGTTGTGTGGGATTGGTAATGCGGTCTGACTCCTAGGGCGAAGAATGAAGCTATTTTACAAAAGAAACTTGCTTGTGTTCAGCACAGGTTTGAGGAGACGTGTCACTAGATAAAATAGCTGGGAATTGCATTTCAAAATGAAATTTTGACTTGACACTTGATTTCTGAGCCTTGTAGCTCTGAACAGGAAAAATGACACCTGCAGTTTCCATGTGCCTTTGACACCAGTTTAATATTGACAGTTTTTCCCCCACCTTATAATTAGTTGAATGTTCTGAATATCTCTGCCTGTCAGGGAGTCATTTGGGTGGTTAGCATTTAAGCATCGGTGGGATTTTAATCTTGACAAGAAGACTCCATGTTCTGCCTCCTTGGTTTCATGAGCTTGTGTTGCCTAAGGCAGTTGTAGGCAAAGAAATGATCCTCAAAATATTCCCTGGGTGGAGACCCTGGCTCTGATAGCTGTGAATCCAGCTGAGGGCTTGCTTTGTCTTTGTTCTCCCCACAAACTCTTGGGGGAAAAAAACCCCAAAGTTTTGTGACAATCATGAATCTCTGGCTTAAAGTTCTGTTTGTGCAAGTGACATTTCAATGAAGTTGATGGCTCTAATAGGTAGCTTCTTGACAGAAGGGGGCTTCCCCTAGAGGCAACAAATTGGTTGCCTAAGTATCAGCTCCCTGCTTGCTGCATATTATTCCATGCCTGAAGTCAAAACCCTGTTTGCGATGGCCAAATCAATTTGATTGACTTAGAGAGCCTTCCTCTCACCTGCAAATCCAGAGGGATACAGTCCCAAGGAACTGAGGCTGTCAAAGCAGGGAAGTACCTGAAATGTGCATGTTTCAGGATCTCCTTATCCCAACCCCACAGCAGCAATTATAATGGCTAGAGACCTATAGCCTTTTGCTAGTCTAACTCCTCTTTGCAGTGTCTCTGAAGGGGGGTTTCTCTTGTTCATGCTGCAGACCTCAGTGTGAGATGGTTCTCTTCCTTGCTTGGCTCCATAGCAGCATTAACATTGCAGAGATGTTCAAAGTGGCTCCTTTCCTTTAGGTGTCTTAAGGTCGATACAAGTTCCTGTTATGAGATGCTTCCCCCAGGCCTTGCTGTTAAAACATTAACCTACTCTCAGTGCGTCAGTTTCCATGTAACTGATTCTCTTGGCTGTGTAAGTGCTTCAATGAGAACATCTCCCCAATATGCAGGGGGGGACACAGCTCAGAACAGGTTGGATGCCAGCAGCCTGGGAGAAGAGTAATATGATTGGTTCACAGCTGAATCCCCTGGAGCTTTTCACTGAAACGGGACTGGTGGTGTAAGTACAGGTCAGAATGCCCTTGGTTTAGCAAGGTTCCGCTCCGAGCAAAGAATGAATGACTCTTCTTAAACACAGACTAAAAGCTGTCTCAGCACCATTGTCTACACTAAGTGCAGCATCAAGCCCTTAATAGAAGGTTCCTGGTTGCAGGTGCTAAGACGCATTGACACCAGGAAAAAGAACCCAGGTGAAGACCTCTGGCTGAAGCAGCCATCTGGCGAGTTTTATACTATAGCCTTATGCCACTAATTCTTTATCTTCCCTCCACTTCTCCCACCAATATTCAGTAGCTCGTGGTATACAAGCACATGTTTGAGAGGCAGGAATTCCAGTTTTCTAAGCCAGTCTCTAGCGCAGATTCAGTGTCTGACCTTCTGCAAGTGAACTGCAGCCAACTTTTCAAAAGGGGAGCGGAACTTTGTTACTCGGCTTGGGATCCTCTGCATTTGATTGCCCAAGGTGTTCAGTGTTGGGAGCTGCAGCTGATTTGCCTCTGATTTTCAAGAGGTGCCGGTTGTATGAGAAGGAGCACCTGAAATGAAGCGCTCAGAATCAGTGGCAGCTTTTGAGTGGATTTAGAGGAATAGCCAAGTCTAGGAATTGGGCAGCACTGTGCCTGGTGTGACGCTATCAATTGTGGTTTCTCATGCTGGTGCAATGGTCCTTGGTAGACAATGTTTGAATGTAGCCTTACCTCCTATGTGGGGTCTGCTTCCCTGCCATTTTAAAACAGGGAGTGATATTTGTTACTCCCAGAAACAATGCGGGAATTCATCAGTTTGCTCTACACAATGACTATTCCAAGGGCAGACCAGAAGGCATCGATGTGATTGATAATTATCTCCATTTTACAGAGTGATACTTCAGAAGGCAGCGAAGCCAAGTGATCTGCACTCAGTTGTGCGGTCACAGCCGAGTGAGGAGTGAATGCAGGCGTGCAGACTCGCTCTATGCTCCGGCTGCTTCCCTTATTTCTTTCGTTGGCAGTCACTTTGGGTTGCTTTGGAAGAGAGAGAAAAAGCACTCAAGTCAGCCTACACTGTTTCGGAGGGGGGGCTGGAGCATAGACCCGTGTAACTTAACCTTGGAACACAAATGCAACTTGATTGCTCAAGATGACATTCACTTGGCTAGGTCTCTATTTCCAGTTCACTTGTGAAGGCTGCTCCCGTTCCAATAGGCTTGTTTTTAAGCTGACCTTCAAAGACTTCAGAGGAACTCTGAAAAAAACGCTTTTAATTACACTTCTAATTAAAAAGTCGGTCACGGGGATGACACCTTGAATGGATGTAAACGTGAAACACTTTTTATTATTGTCATTCCCTCTTTTAAAGGTTCCTGAACATTATCCAGGGCCTCACTGTGCAAGCACAGCCTCTGACATGCAAAACACAGGCTGAGGAATCGGAGACTCTCTGAGCAGGAAGGATTCAAAGCAAAGGACATGAAACCAATTCCTCTCCCTCCTCCCAACCCAGACTGTGTGATCCTTGAGGAGATAAAAGCCATTTAGAGTATCTATGCGCATTTAAAAATGGAAGGCGGGTGCTGTCAATGGGAGAAGTCTTAACTACAGTTCTGTTTGGCCTTTGATGCTACTGATCAATCTACTTCACAAGTGCACCTGGACTGCATTGTATTATCCTGGCTGCTACACAAGACCTGGGTTGGCTTTGTATTCAGCTGGCTGTTGGGGAGCATTTATTTTTGTCTCTGAACTGTTCATGAGCAAATGGAACCTTTCCTTGAATAAGCAGCAGCTAACCTGGACTTTTCAGGACTACGGTTCAAATGATGACCCAGCAGGTTGCTCTGAGACTCCTAGAGACCTGTCCAATTTGGGCAGCAATTGCCTGCACATTTGCTGCACATTTCCCAGCAGGGTGACAATGCACAGCACAGTCTATACCAGGCCTGGGCAAAATCCGGCCTACCAAGCTACCTGATCCAGCCTGCAGAGGCAGTGGGGAGCCCCACAGCCCCGCACACTTCTCAAACATGGGTGCAAGGCACTTTCTGAGTCCGAAGGGGGGGGGAAGATTCAAATGCTGCTCTTGCCCCCAGCACAATCCCATTGGCCAGTGTCTGTCCAGAAACTGGCCAATGGGAGCTGCCTGTTTGAATACCAGGCAGCCACAAAGCACAACCCTCCTGCTCGCTCACTCACTCAAGCACATGGCTGAGCAGGCAGAAATATTTTAAGCTCTGCAAGCCTTTAACTCGGCAGGCAGGCTGGTAAGTCTCCTGGCGAGAACCTGCCACTGGCACATCAGTCCCTCTTTTCCCCAACCCTCTGCCCCACATTCCTGCCCTGCTACCCCACATGCACCCATAATCTCCCACCCCCCCCCAGATCTGGCATCCCCATCTCCTGCCTGAGATCACAGTCCTGTCCTACCCTAGATGAGATCCCAAAACCGTGCACCCCAGTTCCCTACCCTAGGTCACAACTGCCTCCTTTGCCCAAACTCCCTCCCAGACCCTATTCTCCTTCCAGCACCCCAATCCCTTATCCAAAGCTCCCTTCTGCACCCAACCTCCCTTCCAGACACGGCACCTCCTCCATTAATACCATGGAAGAGTGTGGCCCTCGACCACTTTCCAAAATCTTGGGAGTGCCCCTCCCCCCTCAAATTATTGCCCACCCCAGTCTAGACAGTTGTAAGCATGCACTGAATTGACCATGCCCAGGCTTTTCTGCACCACACTGTCCCACACATTGTGCTTGTGCAAATAAAGGGAAATGTAGCTTCCAGGGGCAGTTCTTTATTTGGCCCCAGGCTGCCATTGTGTGTTTGATACAGGTGGATAGAAAATAACTACTCCACAGTACAGTGGCTGTTGAGTCGATATCCATTTCCTGCCCGTTGCCAAACCAAGGAGAGCATCTCCCAACCACAGCAAACATATATTTGTTGGGGAGAGATTTTCCCCATTGGTTTTTGCCCAGGAGATGCAAATTGTGTCCCATGCCATTGCTTCTCATCAGGGTGACCAGAGGCAGAGCTCAAACAGGGACACGAATGACTCAGTGTAAAGGCAAGACTCTGTTCTCAGGTATGGATACACAGGTCGCCCAGTTTTAACTTGGGTCATGTTCTATCCAAGGCTAAGCAGTAGAGTCACCAGAAAAAACTCTCCCATGTGGGAAGAAAGTGGCATTGGGAGAAGAATGCTGGAGCCAGGCTCCACACGCTGTAACTGAACAGCATTTTAACCAAGGCTAAGGAGCCCTGAGGTCACACTTATGAGCTCCTCCTAGTACCCTAACTGCTTCCCCCGCATCGTCCTGGGTGTGATGGAGAGGCCAGTGTTCCAATGAGCTGAGTGCTGCCTCGTGGGGTCCCACAACCTGCCTAGGTTAAATGTAGGGTTGCGCACTGCTCCTCCACACAGCGAGTGGAACAAATGGGCGCTTTGTCTGTTGGAGCGCCTCCTAAGTTAAGACATTAGAGCTCCAAGAAGGACCTGTGGGAGTCAGGGTAGGTCTCTAAGCAGAGGGCGCTCCCCTTTGGCGCTGATGGATTTAGACACCGAGATCAGACTTGACAGGAAGGTGCTGGGCTGCTGGGAGCTTTGAGACTGTTCTGAGGCGTCAGGGCAGTCCCGGTGCCTCTTTCCCCCCCATACAGCATGTAAACGCGGCTTAGGAAGGCTAAGGTGCTGGCTTCTTCTCTTGGCACCTCAGGCAGTCTCGAAATGGAGCTAGCAAGATGCATCTTTGTACATGCATTCCTACTGAGGAGAGGGCAATGCTAGGGGTGCAAGCGAATGCCTTGTATGAGCCCAGAAAAGATGGGCTAGAGCACTGTTTCTCAACTTTTTTTTTTATAAAGTACCCCTTTTTAAAACAAAAAAAAATTAAGCACCCCCAGTACCTACAGTTTTCAGACACACAATTTTTTTTCTGCCCTTGCAGCACATTTGTTTAAACAATTTAATCGTAGCCAGGCAAGTGCTGAAATTTTTGGGTGTAAAAAGTACAAAAATAATAAAGCGCTGTAAAACTTAAAACAAAAGTTCAGTTTTCTCCAAATTTCAGTTGTTGATGTGGGACTTCTCTTAAGTACCCCAAGGGTACTCATACCTCTGGTTGAGAAACACTGGGCTAGAGGAGAACTTTGGCTCCTTCCCCCCAGGGCGGGAGCAGTCCAGGGTTCCTCATCCGTGGAGTGACGGACATGAGGGAAGGGCGTGTGATTTGAATGTCACCGAGCAATGGAAATCTCCTCGCTGACTACCCTCTGAAGGAAGCCGTGATGTAGAAGCGGCAGCATTCGCTGGCGGCCAGGCCTTTCCCCACACATGCACGAAGGGGTGTCATAGATACTGGATGTTCAGCGCTCCTGTGTGCTCTGGGCTCTCTGGGGGCAGGGGAGGCTGTGCAAAGTTCAGGAGCTTCTGTTTGCACACATGGCTCGCCGGCAGGGACCTGCCCAAGCTGCCAATCCTCCGTTTTCTTAAGCAAAGCTAGTAAAGGTCAATGTACTACACTGGAATATTTAAGCTGGAACTTAAAAGGATGTGTCCTGGAGCCAGGCTAACCCTGGATCTCCCACACCTCTGACCATACCCGAACAGCCAGGCTGAACAGCACGAGTCTCTCTCCCCGTCCCCATGAAAATAGAATTGAAACCAGTAAGATGTCTGCTTCAGCATATGGAATCGCAGACCGTGCAGAGTATGAGGGAACTAAATCGCTTGAAATATAAATATCCGAGGCAACAGATTAGTACTTGCAGATTAGCTTCACATTTGGCTGTCAATATGCATTAATTGCCGGTTGAGCCAGCTAATCTATGAAACCTATCGCTGTGGCAATCAGAACACTTACGTTTCAAAAAGAGGGAAGGATTTTCGTCTGTTAATTACACACGCAGGCGTTCTGCAGTGTGAATCCCACATGCAATTTAGACTAAATCAGCAGACAAATTGGATAACATGTTGCTTTTATTGAGCCAACAAACAAGAAAGCCCCGTCTCTTGGAGCTGGCAACAAAGCTGCCAGAAGCGAGGAGGGTTGGCTCTGCAGAGACCCACGTGCTGGAACGGATATTCTCAGGCAAGGAGCCAAGACCTCTGGCAAGGGGGAAAGGCTGTCAGTTGCCACCTGCTGTGGAATTGTTTCCCTTTTGCTGTGGAAACAATTTCCCGGCTGCCGTCCATTCAACCAGTGCAGCAGCATGTGTCTTGCTGTGGATTGGGCGTGTTAAGGCCTCACGGGAATGAAGCAATGCATCATGGGAAGCCCTGTGGATTCTATACAATCGAGGCTGCACGCTGGGGCCCGATCTCTCCTGTGGCTCGGAAGCACTACTATGAAACGACCGTAAATAGTTCTATGGGAGCTGCCAGTTTCGCGAGGAAACGATTTCCCAGCGTCGAGGGGAGCTGCTCTTTTATTCTCATTCCACCCCACCATGAGGCACCGCTGCGAGTTTTTAACCAGCTCAGCTGGCTCATGATCATGCCACAAGTTGTTTCTAAGCGGGCTCCCTGCCACGCTGCTGGGTATAATCAGCAAAAGTCAAGATTCTGCTGAATAACTTCCTCCCACCCAATCTATATTGGGACATTTCCCCCGTAGGACCTTTTGGTGCTGTTGGCCCAATTGGAGAGGCAGGCCTCTGAAACTAATCCTTCCCCTGCTGCTCTGTCTCTCACTCTCCTCCTCCCCTATTGCTACCCCTGGGTCTTGGGCCGCTGCAATGGAGCTGTCGATAGCGGAATGGCTGATTAGTGCATGTTGACTTTCAGTACGACTGCCAGAGAGGTTGCCTCCTCGGAGACTAGTTATTCAGCATGGGAGGGGAGATTCTGGCCAATGTTGATATGGAGTCCATTTGTTGTTCAGTCAGAAATCAGTCCCAAGGGTGTTCATTCTGGGCCAGGATTTAGGAAGGGCTGAACCAGTGGACACGGCAGATTGTCCCTCCATTTGGGACCCAAGAAGCTCTGTGGTCTGTTAGTTTAGCACCCAGAAACAAGTCAGCTAGTCATGGGAGCAGGTGGGCTGGCTCCTGCCTCTCCCACAGCTTGGGGGAGGATGCTATAAGCACTGGACTGTAGCAATGTCATGGATTTGCTCGCTCTTGCCTGGCCCCTTTTTTACTCTTGAATTCTTTAGCCAGAGTGAGCGTCAGTGGCTGAGCCTGAGGTAGCCCCATGCATCCCAGAATTACCTAATACTTAGCATTCCCTGAGAAATGGCAATCCCTTGGATGGAGGAGGGACTTGATTGGGTGGAGTCCCCCATCCAAGGGGAGTACCCAACCCCCTGAGAAGTTACGAAGAAGGTCCCCCTCTCTTACTCTTCCCTGCCAGGACCTTATGTGTACTCACTTGAGGGGCCCAATCCAGTAGGCACCGTGTGATCACGTTTATTGGATTGGGCCCTGCAGGCCAAGCAATGGTCAAACTCCTGTCTTTGCCCCAGGTCATGAGGACTTCTGGGGCTTAGGGTGCAGATAGGCATCAGGTGTGTAGAGAGGCAGCGGTGCTCATGAGGCAAACAGGCACTGAGATCTTTTTTTACTAAAAAACAAATGTCAGTGGCAGGTGGGTGTAGGGGCCTAAGTAGGTGCCCCTCAGTGCTGAAACTAGGACATAGCTACCTCGAACAGGGGTGTAAATATCTAATTTTTTGTATTTATTTATTTTTTGTATCCAGGCTTTAGTCTGCCTGTCTCTTAGTTCTCCTCGGTCAAACAGGGCTAAGAGCTCTGTCCTGCCTCTTGGGGGGGGTGTCATGAGGATAAATACTATAAAGATTGTCAGGTGCACAGATGCTGTGCTGATTTGGGGGCATGTAAGCACCATACATGTCTACAAATCACATGATCTCTGTTACTATTACATATTTAAATGTATGGCCTGATGAGAGGCAGCCTTTCCCATTACCTGGCCCCCGAGTTACCTGACTTCCTTCATGCTGAATTTTGCTCATACATAACAATAGTGGTGTTATTGTTGCAAAACCAAGTGTAGGTCCCATGAGCCAGAGGTGACCAATGCTAGAAGGTATTAATCTAATTAGAAGGGCACCTTGCTCTAAGGGGCTCCACTGTGATTCTAAAGTATGGACTTGCATTAGGATTGCCGCAGTGCGTCCCCCGTTGCCTACTTACGGCAGGCAAATGAAACATCAAGCCATTAAACTAACACTAAAAAACCCTGATTGCATTTGTTGAAGTGTGAAGCCATAATTCAGCCGGTCAGACGTAGTTATGAGTCGATAGCATTACAGGATCTTATCGGGATGCTTTTCTGCTGACTCCCTGAGCAAACACGGAGAGGGGAGAAGCAAGATGGGGGAAGAGTCACTAAAAAAGTGGATTTTGTCTTGCGTGTTGGAATGTGGCTATGCACAATGTTGCAGTATTCAGGCTACTGCCCTCTCTGTCAGCAATAAAGCAGAAAGGTTTTCTGGGTTTCCTCATTCCAATTGTGAAAACATTTTGGAGCTAGGGCAAGTCACTGCTTCAGTGAGTGGAAGGCCTCCTGTTGCCTTAATAGGCTCCCTTTCTGTACAAGCACTGCTGGTTTGGGGACCATACACTGTCTTAGGACATAGCAAAGACATAGCCACCCAGGTTTGAACATAAAATAGAAGGCTGACTAGCGACAACAGGCATCTCCATAATAACTAACAGTAGCTTTGACTTTATTCTAAGCATGAATGAAACGCACAATTCAAAGCAACCCGTCCCCTACTGTCCCATCAAAACTATCGGTAAAATACCCCCCTGTGCTTGCTTGACATCCATTATCATGGGCTGTCTTCCTCCAGAGCTGCCACAGTAAATGGCAGAAGTGACTGATGCCATTTCTATGGCAGAACCTGTGGAATTGCCAACCTGTGGAACTCCTTGCCAGAGGATGTTGCGAAGACCAGGACTTTAACAGGATTCAAGAAAGAACTAGATAAATTCATGGAGGTTAGGTCCCTCAATGGCTATTAGCCAGGATGGATAGGAATGGTGTCCCTAGCCTCTGTCAGAGGCTGGGAATGGGTGACAGGAGAGGGACTGCTTGAAGATTCACTGTTTTGTTCACTCCCTCTGGGGCATTGGCCACTGTTGGCAGACAGGATACTGGGCTAGATGGACCTTTGGTCTGACCCAGTATGGCCGTTCTTATGTTCTTATGCACGAGGCATCTAGTCTTAATTAGTGCTGGGGCTTTCTGGCGCTGAGCCCCAGTGCCTCTTTGATCGCGGATGAAGCACTGTCTGCATCTCATTGGCAAGCAGAGCCATTTTCATGGCTGCCGGCTCACGCCACGTACTTTGCCCATTGGTATGTAGCTCGGAGGTACGATTCAGGTGGCAGGATGGGGATGGATACGGGCTTGGGTGACGCTGCTTGATGGCTTCATTTGGCTAGGGCTGTTGTGCTGGCTGTGATGGACCACTCCTCAGACCCACCACGAGCCAAACTGGATCAGACCTATGGTCCGTGTGATGCAGTATCGTGCTCTGACAGTGGCCAGCTCCAACTGCTTCAGAGGAAAGTGCGAAAACCCTGCAGTTAGGGGGTGTCCTGCCCCCTGGGGATGTTTCCTCCTGAGCCTCCATCACAGGGGCAGTATGGGGAAGCTCAGCTGGTGAAGGTAAGCCCCAGCCCCACCCTTTCCCCTTAGGCCCTGCCCTCTCAGCAACCTTCTCCCTCTTTTTGGAGCCAAACCAACTCCAGCCCCTGAACATCCCCAGGCCCCTTAGTCTACCCGTGTCCCAGTGGGTGGCAAGGCCCCCACTGTTCCTGACTGGCTGGAGCACTGGGCAGCCAGACACCTGGGCTTCCATGCCACAGCCCCCATTCTCCTGGGTGGCCAGGATTCCCTCCAGGAGGCCTGGGCCGTGCAGAACATGGGCAGTTTGGGGAAGGCAACACTTCCCTTTGCGTGCGCTCTCTGCTGCTCATGCTTCGCCAGTTACTAGTTGACTTACACCTGGAAGGCTGCGGATTCGTTTCCCTTCCCAAATACTTGTGTGGAATGCTCTACAATTTACTGTCCAGGAGCCAGCAAGGGGAGATATTTAGATTAGATACTCAGCAAAACTGTAACCGTAAGGAAAAACTTAAAACAACTAATAGTCTAGTAGCACCTTAAAGACCATCAAAACATGTAGATGGTATTGTGAGCTTTCATGAGCGCAACCCACTTCTTCAGATGACTGGAGTGTTAGAAGTCCAGATCCAAGAATAAATAAGGGAAAGGGGGGGGGGGGGGAGAAGAAAGGAAGATGATATCCGTTTGGATCTGTGCGAGTGTCTTTGTGTAGTTGATGGATTTCCACTCCATACGGCTGAATGCAGTGCCTTGCATGTTCAAAAGCTTCACAGGGGTAGCTGAGTTAGTCTGTAACAGGAAAAACTTAAAAAAAAAAACAACAAATAGACTTAAAGACTAACAAAACATGTAGAGGGTATCATGAGCTTTCGTAAGGGTAGCTAAGATCTGGAAGAGGCTTCCAAGGGAGTTTGTGGAATCCCTGTCACGGGAGGGTCGTAAGAACAGGTGTGACACACACATAGCTGGGCGGTCTGGATAGATTTGATCCTTGCTGCAGAATGCTGGATGATGTGACCTCGTGAAGTCCCTTCTGGCTGGATGCTTCTGAAATTTTATTGTCTCTTTTTCCCAGCCCCGCTGTTGCTTCTCCATGAATCCCACAAGAGGCACCATCTACTCCAACCTCCACATTCTTTGGGCTCATTTCATTTCATGGCGTGGGCTGGCTCTTATCTTGCATGGTCTCTAGAGATTCTGGGCCTGGATGTGCAGACTGCATATTGAGCATTGCTGAAGCTGTTTTGTTTCCCTTTAACTACTGGCACGGATGGTGCACGGGAAAGTGCAAGAGGGCAGGATAGGAAGAAAACTAATCACTTAAGCCCTAATTAATAAGGGGATTCGGATGACAGGGAAACCCAGTGTAATTACCACTAATTAGCAGCTGAGTGCAGGAAGAAAAAAAATGAATCCATGGTTTTAGGAAGTGCAAACAAGTCTTTGCAATTTACTGACAGCATCCAAACTCTGCATTCCGTTGGATTGGGAGACAATGTACTGATCAGAGTTCTCAGAGCTTTAGAAAATGAGAAGTATGTCCATAGACCAGATTGCCTGATCTCCCCCTCCCCCTTTTGATCCATTTCTGTCAATAACAGAACATCTCCAGCATTTGAGTTCTGCAAGCTTGTTTCTTTCCTACCTGGCTCTCATTGGTGAGATGAGTTTGTCGCTGTGCAAACTGTTAGTTTGGTATGTAAATGCCTGACCCAAACAGCAACTGGATGAGAGGAGAAGCATCTCCAAGTTGTTGAGGGAGGCTGGGGCAGCATTTTCAGAAGGTGCTTGCTCTGTTGCAAACCCTCGCGCGTATAGATGGTGCAATCAGCTGCTATTCAGGGACATTCAGCTGTGCATAGATCCACCAATTAAGGGAAAATCTATGTGAAAAATCAGTGTGCATTGCATCTGAAATGCTAACTCTACCATAAGCAGTGTAGTTGTAGCTGTACAGTATTGGTCCAGGATATTGGAGGGATGTTGGAACTAATACCTACTTTATTAGACCAACTTTTCTTAGTGAGAGTTTTGAGTCAGACGCAGCTCTTCAATATTGCTGCTTACGGCATTATCTTCATCTTGGGTCTGACCCAGATACATGATGTGTCATGATTGTTGGGTGTCCAACTGTCCTGTTTCCTGCAGATTGTCAGACATGTGTTTCTTTGTGCTTTGTGGAAACACATGCCTCTGCAGGAGTCTGTGATGTCGTAGCTTTTTAGGAGCCCCTCTGCCCATCAGATGGGTACTGTAACATGTCATTTGCACACATGAGTGCTGCATTTTGGAACCTCATGGCTACAGGTGTCCAGGAATTAGAAGATGGCTTTTCTTTCATGGGAAAACACTGCTTTGTCAGCTGAAATGGTTTGCTGGAAAGAATCAATTTCCTGACTTAAATTTTGACAGGGGGAGGGAGAATACATTTTGAAATGGCCCATTACCCGTTTCAAAAACAAAACTTTGTTTTGAAAACACCTGACTTAGTTCTTTTTTTGACCTTTTTTAAAGGTTAAATAGAAATGTAGCCTGAAATCCAAACAGATTCCAATCAATTGAAACATTGTATTGATCATTTTAAAGCTATTTTCGTTTGTAGGAATTTCAACTTTCTGTCTTAGTTTGGATTGGGGAGGAGGAGAGTTGAATTCTCAATTCTTCTGGGGTGGTCAAACTATTACCTCATTCTCATGATCTGCATGGTGTTGATGCTGAGCTAGTGCCAGCCCTCCCTCCCCCTCCCTCCTCTCCCAAGACCATGCTGGCAGGAAGGGCCTCAAAATACTCAAAATAACCCATAAATTACTTCCTGTAGCTGGAACTACAGGTGGCAGAGTAAGGGTGCTTTAGGAGTGAACAGCTCCTAACCCAGTGGGGCTCCAACCTTCACTGGAAACCCTGGGAGTAACCAAAATATAAGTAAAAACTTAAAAAACAACAAATAGACCAGTAGCACCTTAGACTAACAAAACATGTAGATCAGCGTTTCTTATAGTGTGTTCCATGGCACGCTGGTGTGCCACGAGGCAGTCGGAGGTGTGCCGCAGATATATGGTGACCATATGTCCCTTTTTTTTCCAGGACAGTCCCGGATTTAAAGACACCCAGCGCTAGTGCGGCGCAGCAGCAATTCCCCGCCTCCACCCAGCACCTAAGTGGCTCCCTTGGTGCTTTGTGCGGGCAGCCAGGGCCACTGCCGGTGGCACACAGTATCCAGAGCTCCCAGCTCATGTCCAGTGCGCACCGCCCTCCAGCAAACCCCACCCCTACCCCGCATGGCCTTTCCCTCCCGCTGTGGGACTGCCTCCGCCGTGCGTGGCCGCCAGCCCGGCCTCCTCCATCCACAGGCAGCCGCCACCACTGCTAGAGGGGAAGGGGCGCTGGTTGGAGGTGAAACCCGGCAAGCCGCTTCTGGGAGCGGACGCCAGAGTCCCGGCAGAGAGCACGCAGAGCCTGGCTGTTCGGGCTCTGCTGGTGCGCTCTGTGCATGGCCCTTTCTCCCCCCACCCCTTCCCACCCTGCTGGGGGAGTGGCAGTGCACCGACCCGCTCGCTCTGCCACGCTCCGCAAGCCGAGTCGGGTGAGGTGGGGGGTTTCTCCCCTCCCCACCACGCTCTTCCTAATGGGAGCCAAAGCTGGTGCAAGGACTGGACTGCACTAAAATTAGCACCGCAGACAGCCCAGCTCCAGGCCCGGCAAGCGGTCCTGCCCCGGAAGCAGCTGGGGCCGGGGCTGTGGGGACTTCTCGGGCCCGACTACAGCCTCCAGCCCCACAAACTGGAAGGTAAAAGGTGAGGGAGGGGCACAGAGAGAACTAGGGGTAAGGGGTGGGAGAGAAAGGGGCTTGTGCTGAGGGGAGGGGCCAAACAAACCACGTGAATTCAATACTAGTGCACAACACAAAATTCATTCTGCTCATGGGAGGAAAATCTTAGAGGGAACACTTCCCCCAGCCTCTTTCTCCCCCCCCCCGCCCCAAGTTAATGTAATACAAATTGGGTTAATGCAATTGCAGGATAGTTGCATGAGGGGGGTTGGGTGGGGGCCAAACTCATCCCTGTTGGTAGGAGGATGGTGAGAAAAGTTATTCGGGGGGGGGGTCACACAATACCTTTTATTACTGGTCATGTGTCCATCTTGACCCGAGAGTCAGGGGCATGGTTAACAGAGGTCGGGGGTGTGGCTAATGTGTCCCTAGTTTTGGTTCAGAACATATGGTCACCATATGTGGAGAGAACAGAGTTCAGATGGCTGCCCTTAAAGGGGCAAGCCTGCTTTTTTTTTTTTTCCTCAACAAAAAAATCCTTGGTGTTCCCCATTTTAAAAAAAAAAAATTGTTTGGTGTTCCTCGGTCTCAAAAAGTTTAAGAAATACTGATGTAGATGGTATCGTGAGCTTTCATGGGCCCAACCCACTTCTTCAGATGACTGGAGTATTAGAAGTCCAGATCCAAAAATAAGTAAGGGAAGGGGGGGGGTGAAAAAAAGAAGAAAAGGAGGGGTAAAGGAGAAAGGGAGAGACAGTGAGTAGATGGTTCAAATAGTTACAAGAGTCTCTTGTTTTGATCATTTGAATTTTACAAGAGAGGCTCTTGTAACTATTTGAACCATCTTCTCTCTCTCTCTCTCTCTCTCTTCTTTCTCCCTCCTTTTTTTTCCTTCCTTTTTTTCTCTCCTTTCTGCCCCTCCCCCTTCCCTTACTTATCCTTGGATCTGGACTTCTAATACTCCAGTCATCTGAAGAAGTGGGTTGCGTCCACAAAAGCTCATGATACCGTCTACATGTTTTGTTAGTCTGCAAGGTGCTACTAGTCTATTTGTTGTTGGGGTTTTTTATGTTTTTCCTGTTACAGACTAACTCAGCTACCCCTCTGAAGCTTCAGAATATGTGTTGTTTCATAGTTGTCCTGCACTACAAATATTTTCCTTTGTGTTACTATGTCATGCAACACTCACCACCAGCACCATGAATGTAAAGTGCTCGTGTTCTGCCACGAGCATGCCGCCAGCATGGTCTCTGTAGCTGCTAGCTGCTGTTAGAATGATAAACGCAACACAGTGGAACAGCGTTAATTATGACCCTGTTGCCTTCATCCGCTCCCTGCTGCTTGTTTATCTCCATGTGTGGGGATGGAAAGTGCAGTTTGGCTCCTGCTAGGGTGATTTTTTTTTTTTAAAGCGCTTTAAGTAGAAGTCTCCAGGGGAGGCTTTTGTCAAGGTCACAGAGTTGAAATTCAAATGATCAAACCTGTGAATATTTTTCCTTCTGTGAGCTTTAAAACCAGAGACAGGCAAACTTCAGATGGTTCAGAGAACCCCTCTCTCGGATGGTTCGGAGAAGCACAATGTTCCTTCAAAAGCAGCTCCTTTTTTGTTCTGTTTGTGCAGCGTTCACTTCCGCAGGGTGCTCTTTCATGATCAGGGCTTCTCGGTGTTACAGTAACAGGAGTCCCCATATTGCTTCAGTCTCCAGCAGGCAGGCTAGAAATCTAGCCTCAGCAAGCAGAGGCTGTCTGAGATTTCTGGGACGAAAGGGGATCGCTCACTTGTGGGTGCTTGGTGATGGCTGAGAGGTTATGGAGTGGAATTCAAGGCCCCGAATGGTGCAGGAAAAATCTTCTTTGACCAAAACCCAGGCAAGCAGCAGAATTAACAGTTGGAAAGGGAAAGGGATTGATCTTGGAACTGTACTCATGTCTGTGTATATTGATTGCTTACCCAATACTCTTCTTTTTAAATAAACCTTAGTTAATAAGAATCCTGTAAGTGTATATTTGGGTAAGGTCTGAAGTATTCATTAATCTGTGAGGTAATATGTCTGATCCTTTGGAATTGGTAGAACTTTCTTAGGATGTTCACTGATCCTCATATTTGACTTGGGTGGCTTTAAGGGGAATTGTGTCTTCTGGGGATCCGGTAATGTATCCTAGAGGCTGTTTTATGCTTTCTTGGCAAACGTAAGGGTACGCCTACACTGCAACACTATTTCAAAATAACTAGCGCTATTTTGAAATAATTTAGTCCGAGTCTACAAAGTAGGCAGTTACTTCCGAAATAGTGTCAAAATACTGTCAAGCTGGAGGATTGCTTACTCCGACTCTTGTAACCCTCATTGTACGAGGAGTAAGGAAAGTCAGAGGAAGAGTGCTCTATTTCAAAATAAGTGCTGTGAAGATGGTCCCTATTTCAAAATAAGAGATGCAATTGACATAGCTCAATTTGCGTAGCTTATTTCAAGTTAAGCCCTGCAGTGTAGACGCACCCTAAGTGTTGGGGTATCCACCACCTTTTCAGGACTGGCTATCTCATTCTTTGCCATTTCATCTTAATGGAGTGACCTGTGTTGGGTCCCCTGGAGCTCCGGTCACAAATTCCAATTAACACTTTATGTCGATGTAAACCCCAAAGGACTCAAAGATCCCAGATATTTGGTCCAGCGTGGAATGTTGTTGGTAACATTGAGCAAATGTCATCTGCTATCCTTGATCTCCTCTCTGTCTGTGCTTGGGAGGTTGTTTTCCTTTCTCCTTGATGAACGTGCTGGTCTGCAGGATGTTTCTTTGTTTCACGGTTTAATGCGGTTTTGTTTTATGCAAGGTCTCGGCAGGCTTCTGATAGCCAGGGGTAGATAAGAATGTAAATATCACCTGGAGCTCCCAGGAGCTGCTGTGGGAAGCTGTAGCCTTTCAGACAAACAATGAGAGATGCAAACTTTAGGTGCAATAACTGTGCAAAATAATATTGCTTCGGCTCAGACTATCTTAGTTAAATCTGAGGCATTTATCACTGTGGAATTTAAGTGGAAGAAATTTACATTTCCTTAACTCCTTTTGGCCATTAAAAACATGCCAAACATGGGTTTTGAGTAAGGAGTAGGATGATAACAAAAAGCAGAGCCAAGTTATCTTGCCTCTGAGCTGGGCTGGGCCTTTCCATTCACTTCAGTTTTCTCATGTGCTAGCCCATGAGCTCTTGCAAAAGGTCTTATGAGACAGCTGATCAACACATTTTGGCAAAACTTGTCCTATCTAAATCCAAATGTCATGGCAATGCATTGGTTTTGATGAAAATTTCCCAGGACGGCTTCTAAAACCTAGGGTGCAGCATGTGCACATGGGGGGGGCGGGGCAGCTCTAAAAGCCAAGGGGTTAGAACAGGGGTGGGATATGGCAGACTTGGGATTCAGAGCTGATATTGACCGTATTTTATTTCAATAGGCGTTAGCTGCCTTAAATATCTTGGAGGATCTTGCACCTCTCCTCCAGCCTTTTATCTGTCTTGTCTATTCAGACTGCAAGCTCCTTGGGGCAGAGACTCTTGCCATGTCTGCCTGGCACAATGGTGCCTCCATCTTGGCTACTTCCTCTCTGCACTACTGTACTACAATTAGATAACTGTGTTAATGCAGCAGATAGACTGTTTCCATTCCACTGGGCTTGGGGTACAGGGAGAATGCTCCAGTCACGGGCGACAAAAGGCAGGGTCCTTTTCCCTGGAGTCCATTAGCAAACTGACATGACATGAATTATTTCCCTGGTACTGCGGACTAGGCTGTAAATTGAGAGCTTGCCGTGCTGAACTGGGCCCGGAACTGGAGTGAGTGTAGTGTCAGCTGCCGGCTGTGAGCACTAAGCTCCACAGACTTAGTCAAACCAGGAAAGATGCTTTTTTTAAATTCCAGGTTCATGTGACTGCATTTGATTTCTCCGACCGTCTCTAAAGCTGACATTGCAAGCGTGATCAGCTGCGTACATTAAGAAAGTCTAAGAAAATGACAAAAATCTGGGCTTTGAAGACACTCTGCGAGGCTATTTACTGATGATTTCGCATCCTCACCCTTCTTTGTCTGCCTTGTCAAGCATTGATTTAAATTTGCAGCCACCTTGAGGAGATGCCCAATAAAAGGACAGGGAGTCGCTCGTGCAGAGCAGAACAGCCAGTGCCAAAAGATCAGAGGAAACAGCTGTTCCCTAAATGTTTATGATCGTTAAAATAACAAGTGACTAAATGACCTATTCTGCATGTCCCAGTCCTGGCTTAGATCCCTGTAAGAGAAGAAACCTAATTAATTATACAAATAATAACGAATACCCTCCTGCTTGAATCCCCTTTTTGTAGTGTTCAGTGCCCCCCTGGCTGAACACACATAATTCCCGTAGCATTTATGGTGGCTGCCCCATGAAATGAACCCAGTGTTATGGAATTACATGTTTCCATTTCGCTGAACATTTTTCATCAGTGGGAAGTGTTCATATGGGGTGAATTCCAGCATCACTATGAAGGTCTTAGCCACAGTGGCAGCTTTGAACTGATGGCTGCTTTTATCCAAAGTAAAGGTAGCCTTGGTGGATGAACAACAGCTGAGGAAGGGCAAATGAGCTTGGAGGGAGGAAGACCATATAGGAATCTGCCCCCAAACACCCCTTCTCCTCCCATCCCCTTTTTTTAAGGTTGAAAAATCTGGTTGATTTATTTTTGTAGGCCTTTTCAGGGCTTGGTTACAAGTGGCAGCACCAAAACACCATGCAGAACGTTATTCTCAGACATGTTGAGCCACCTTAAGTCAGAATATCTCCAGAAAAACCTGCCCGGGCCAGACTTCAATCTCTAATTCTAGCTGAGAACTTCTCCACGTGATGTCAGAGGTTGAGGCACCAATGCAAGCCCGTTTCCTCCCTGAGTTAAGGCAGATGGAAGAACCAGAAAGCCTTCTTTTTTCCAGAGTAATTTGCAGACCATAAATCCTTTGGAGGGCTGTTATTAATCTGCAGTTTTATGAGGCTCAAATATTTTATTTGGTGTAAACCTTTCCCTGGAGCTGATTTTACATTTTTCTGGACCAGAGCATCTAGTGCAGGTATTAGTAGGGTCTGGCACTTGATGAAGAATTCCAGATAACTCCCTTCCCTTGTGCTCAGTAAGGACTTGTATCTAGGAATTTCCTCCAGAGCCTGAGCTGCTAACATGGGAAATTCAGACTGAATGTGCCAGAGGATGTGCTAATCATACAAGATGTGCTATGGCCCTGATCTGAAGCCCAGTGAATAAATTGTTGGAGGTTCTGTATCATGATAGTGACCCTGTTGTAGTCTCCGACCTTCCTGCGCTAGGCGCTGTACAAACCCAGGATAAAAAGATGGCCTCTTCCCCAGCGAGACTGCAACCTAAGCAACAAGCTGCATTTTGGGTCTGTAACAGCTGCCATCTTTTAAGGCGATGGACCGGACCAAAGACAGTTCATAGTCAGCATCCCAGTAATACTGGCATGTTATCAATATGCCCTCTAAGGAAGAAAGCTGTGAGATTCCTGAAGGTCCTGCTATTTTCCAAGACCTGTTCTACCTCTAATGCTCTCTCCTCCGTTGTTTGTGGTTCATGTAGTATGTGCTTGCTTGGTAAACTCAAGCTACCAACACCATCTCAATTTCTGCTCCACCAGTACATATAAGCCCCAGTGGGTGATGGGGTGGAGTGCATGGTTTGAGATGAATGTGTGGCATTCATGTGGGCAGAGGGACAGTGGAAACCACCAAGAGCACTTGGATCCTCCAAATGGGGCTTAAATGACAAGTGCTCAAGGGAGGCATATTGGTCTTGTGTTGGCCCACTGCATGGGGTGAATTCCATCAGCTATTCCTGTACTCTAGAGTCACTATTAAATTAATGGAGATTGCCTATCTCCTAGAACTGGAAGGGACCTTGAAAGGTCATCAAGTCCAGTCCCCTGCCTTCACAGCAGGAGCAAGTACCATCCCTGACAAATTTTTGCCCCAAATCCCTAAATGGCCTCTGCAAGGATTGAACTCCCAACCTGGGGTTTAGCAGGCCAATGCTCAAACCACTGAGCTATCCCTCCCCCTGTCCTTACCTTGCCACAGTTGTGTAGAGCACCTGAAAATTTGGGGCACACTGGGTCTTAATGTTCACCCTCCTGCCTCTTCCTGTCCCAGGTCTGTGGCTCTGCTTCTTCCGGAGAGGATCTAGTTAACTTACAAGTGACAAAGCCTGCCAGACTTCTTTGCCAAACCTGTGAAAGAGCCATTCAAGATCAATGGAGCCATTTAACAGGTATTTGCCAACCCCAGGTATGTTCTGCCTGTTTCTGGATTTACTGTGTTAGTCGGCAGGACCTTAGTTCAAAAAGAATTTTAAAAAGTATACGAGTGTGTTGCTGAAGATGGTAAAATCCCATCTCTAAAAAAAATTATCTCCCCCGGGCTGCCATTGGGCGTAGGGGCACCAGTTTAGTAAGACTGCGTAGGGCTCCATAAATCCTAAGGACAGCCCTGATTGGACCGTCTCCTTTTCAGTAGTGGTGTATGGAGCTGGGCCTGACAGGCTACAGAAGCTTGGTAAACAGAGAGTCATACCCCACATGCCCCTGGGAACCTCTGTTTTATAAAAATACCGTGCAATTTGCAGGAAGCAAGTCAGGGTGGCTTGCATGGAAGAAAATTTGTAGAAACATAGAGCTGGAAGATACCTCAGGAGGTCATCACGTCCAGCCCCCTGCCCAAGACCGGACCAATCCCAACTAAATCAACCCAGCCAGGGCTTTGTCAAGCCGAGACTTAAAAACCTCTAGGGATGGAGATTCCACCACCTCCCTAGGGAACCCATTCCAGTGTTTCACCACCCTCCTAGTGAAATAGCTTTTCCTAATATCCAACCTAGACCTCCCCCACTGTAACTTGAGACCATTGTTCCTTGTTCTACCATCTGTCACTACTGGGAACGGCCTCTCTCCATCCTCTTTGGAACCTCCCTTCAGGAAGTTGAAGGCTGCTATCAAATCCCCCCTCACTCTTCTCTTCTGCAGACTAAACAAACCCAAATCCCTCAGTCTCTCCTCATAGGTCATGTGCTTCAGCCCCCTAATCATTTTGGTCGCCCTCCGCTGGACCCTCTCCAGTACGTCTACATCTTTTCTATAGTGGGGGCCCAGAACTGGACACAATATTCCAGATGTGGCAATTACATGATCAGATCTTCAAGATATGTTTGTCTCTGGTGTGCAGCCATCTTTAGACTACCAGTTGTCAGCCTCTTCCACCCCCAACTCACTGCAACAGCATGCAGTGGCTTAGACACTGGGAATGTCTCTAGCTGTAATGCTGAAGGGGTTAAGGAGGCCAAATGCAGTTGCTGGAGCTGGAGGTAGCACGTCCGCTCTTAGGAAAAAGCCAAAAGATTTTTAGTTACTATGTTTTTATGGAAGTAATAAATGTCCAATGACATAATGCAACCCTCGCACTTAATGACAGAAATTCATGAGGCCCACTGTGTCTCTCCACATTATGGCTGACCTGTGCCTTCCCAGCAATCACAGCTCTGTCGCTCTGAGGCTGAGACTCACTGGTTTGTCAAGGACCATGGAGGAGAGAGCTTACCTTTTGGCTCTGGCCCTGGGCAAGATATCAAAATGGCCACCGCTTTCAGAGAATGAAAGTCAGAGGAAACCTCACAGACCCACACTGTGTGGGGGAAGGGTACAAGTGGTGGAGAGATGGAAAATTGGATGGAACCTACCTGGTCTCAACACACTACAGTTCACACTAGCACATCTACAGTCATATACTGCCGGGGTGGGCTAGGAGAAATCTACTGCCCTGTTCAAGCAATTGAGACTTGAGGTGACTCCAAATCCTGCCTCCTGGGCTGTTCCTGGGGTGCTGCAGTTTACACAGCCCCTTGTTCAAAGCTGTGCTTGGATTCCCACTCTAGGCCCTTACGGAATCGGCACCCATAGCAAAGCACAGGGGGTCTGGTTTCAACAGAGAAAGAGGAGAGAGGGTGGAGAGTCAAGTCCTGGATCTGGCTTTCTCCATCCTATAAACCGGACATTCCTAGTTCTTGCTTGCAGAAGAAGGCTGCGCTGATGATTGGAGCCCTCGATTAAATTTCCTGCTCCATCAGTTGTGATTCGGGCAGGTTAAGTCATTTGGTGTCCATGCCTCAGTTTCTCATCTGTCATGTGGAGCTATAGGACGGCCCTTTGTCATGGGGGTGCTATGAGGATAAGTCCATTAAAGATTTTGGGGGGTCTTTAGATACTATGGTGACAGGTATGTGAAGCCTGGTTTAAAGGTGGGGAAACAAAGGCACAGATTAACTGGCTTTCCTGAGGTCACACACCCTCTTCTCCCCCCTCCCCCCCCCATCAATGGCAGAGCCAGGAATATAACCCAAGTCTCTTCCAGCATCCCCAGACAGTGCTTCATCCAGCAGCCCATGTTACCTACTGAACAAAGACTGGCGCATGCACACTAGTGAAATTACTCCTGCAGGGATCTGTTTGGGGTACGTCTACACAGCAGCATTATCTCTGAATAACTGACATTATTCTGAAATAACATAGTGCCCATCTACACTACAAGCCTTTATTTTGAACTAATTTTGAGCTGCAGGACTTCTTACTCAGACTCATGGTAACTCTCATTTCACGACGAGGAAGGGAAGTCAAAGGAAGAGTGTTCTTCCTTCAACTTCCTACTGGGTAGACAGTGCCAAAAGCCGAGTTAAGCTATTTCCACTTAAGATGTGCAATTGACATGGCTGAAGGTGCGTAGCTTAATTCGATTTTAGCCCTGCTGTGTAGACATACCCTTTGGGCGCTTGGCTGGACAGGCCAGGGGAGACCCTGTAATGCGTATGTGTGTGCTTTGATAGTGAAAATCCCTGGAGCTCAGTCAATGGTGCAACAGATGAACCATCACTGCTCTTTGATGCAGGCTTTTAAGGCCCGCTGTGGTGATTGTTAGCACCTGATTTCAGGGCCTGTGTCTCTTTCCTTTCCCTGCATTAATTCAAGTGTTGCCAGTGACTCCACTGATCCATGAAGGGTGAGGAGCATGCATGGGGTAGAGTCAGAAGTTCTAGTAACTACAACATGTGATAGACTCACTTCTGTGATCCACTTTGAACTGCTGTGGTGTGAATGATGGTTCCTGTGGAATGGACTCTGAAGGCAAGTTGGGAAGAAGAGAGCAGATGGTCATTACATCATGCAGGAATCTTCTCCTGCTAAAGAGAAGCTGTAAAACTGCCCCTTTTCTCTCTATTGCAATTTGCCTCCTCTGGCAAGATGCGCTGGGCCTCTCTTCCTCCTCCGCGCCTAAGCCCAGGAAAATCCGACAGCCCCTTTGGAGAAACGAGCCCGGATGTAACTAGCAGATACCTACAGAGCCTCACGTACCTGCAGTTAACCCCAGGTGTTGCTGTTCTACCAGCATCACCGTCTTGTGGGGAAATCTCCCCATCTCCCTTGGTACCATATGCCCTGGAACTAGCAGCCCAGGCAAGAGAAAGCAGCCCTTGTCGTAAAGGGGTTGCACTCTAGAGACAGGGCACGTGAGGTGGGAGGGGAAACAGAGAAGGAGGTGACTTGTCCAAGGTGACAAAGCAGGAAATACAACACTGTTTGCCTGACTGAAGCAGACGGGCTGCCACAAGACACTGCTGCAATCCTGCATCTCAGCCCAATTCGCAGCCAGCAGGAATTCCAGCTTCCCCCTGCCACACTGCTATTCCTTCCAGGAGTCACCATGAGGGGCAGCACCTGGGAGGTGCACCACCCCCTGCACCCCGCCACAATTTTAATTGCTAAATGGGGTGCCTCTTCATGCCCTCTCCCTGTTCCTCTGGGTGGCCCTGCCTGCACCTCCTCCCCCAAAGGCACCAGTCGCCTATGCTTCCCCGTGTAGATGAGGGAACTTTCTCCCCTTTGGCCTGTGACATTGTGAACAGCTTCCCTGGGTTCTCCAAACCCCGGTCCCCAGCCATGGGGAGATCTCCTCACCACCGTCTGTGCCAGAGACCTACAGGGAGAGGAACTAGCAAGCTTCTTGGCCAAATGCCACCTATAAAGCATCCAGTCCGCTTCATTCGTTGACATGGATGCCAATGCTAGTAACTTTTCGATGACAGTTCATAAAACGGCCATTAGGGGAGGAGGGAACCTTACCGGCTGATGTACAGTTTAATTATTAGGATGTATTGACCTGATGGGTTGAACCTGCGAGTGCTAATGCACATCAAAAGCAGCATTGAGGGATTTCTCAACAGACCATGACCAGTAGGAAAGGATTTCGGTGTGTTATGTTCACTGTGTATCGGGGCAGGGAGGGATTGGTCATGCTCTCTGGCCAGCAAGATGGGAAGCAGTAGGGATGTGGCTGTGTAAATGTATACATGTTAACAGAGGAGCCTGGGCTCATTGATTAACCTTCATGGTTAATCAGAGGCAGCACTGCAGAGAGGCAGGAGGGAGCCAGTGCTCATGGAGGGAGCCAGTACCAGTTCCCACAGTGCCACCTGCCTTCTCCTTACACACTGGGGCCTTTGATAGAGACAGCAGTGCGGGGAGTGGGGGCAGGGCCGGTTCCCCACATGCACCAGCTTCCAGGGAGCCATCTGTCCCCGCTGTGTAAATGTGTAATTGCTGACATTTTCAGTGGTTACACGTTTACCTAAATAAACTCACTTTAACATCCCTAGTGAGCAGTGGCGGGCCAAGCAGATGGCTTCCAAGACTTTGCTGGCTGGGTAATAGGTCTCATTGTGAGACCTTGGCAAGTGAATTTGCTACGACTCACTTGTATGGCCATTCCCTGTCACACCAGCTTGTTTGCCTTGCCAGGAAACTCATCAGGACTCTGCCAGTCCAAACCTTGCTATGCAGGTAACAGTGAACTGCAACTCCAGATTTTCCCCAGAGTGGTCTTTGTGCAGTGTCCGGCCCTCTCGCTGAGCACTCATATGTGAAGTCCTTTAAAGAGACAATACAATGCAGCCAGTTAGCTTCAATCGGTGCACTGATTACAGTAAACCACGCGTTTAATTAACAAAGGACATGGTATTAAGGACAAGGAATAAAGTTAGAAAAGGTTACATGCAACCAAAACTAGATTTCTAAGAAACAACTTCTTACCATTCTGGAAGAGAGGAGGACTTTCTAGCCGGGACCTTTCCTGGATCTCTATGTTCAGTTCCTGTCTCTTCAGGTAAAGGGTGCCAAAATGACTTGCCCTCTTTCTCTCCTTGTATCTTCTAAAAATACCTTGACCCTGCTTCAAGAGACAGGAAGCTTCCTGGGGTGCCATCTGTAGCCATCATGGGGATGAAATAGTCCTCTTTTTCCTACTTGGGCTGTGTCTAGACTGCAGGCTTCTTTCAGTAGAAGCTTTTCCAGAAGAGATCTTCCGGAAAAACATCTTTCGAGAGAGAGCGTCTACACAGCAAAAGCACAAGAAAAAAAAAGATCTGCTTTTTCGAAAGATAGCGTCCGCATTTATTGGATGCTATCTCGCATTTAAGTTCTGATTGCTGTGGACGGAGTGGCCACCAGGGCACCTGTGCTTTTTCCTGGAGACCTCTTCTTTTGAAAAAAAACCCTCTTCCGCGTCCACACACGGCTTTTTCCGAAAGAGCTCTTTCGGAAAACAGCTTCTTCCTCGTAGAAAGAGGTTTACCGCTGTCGGAAAAACCCCTGCGTTCTTTCGACGTTCTGTCAAAAGAATGCAATTTCAGTGTGGACGTAAGTGTAGTTTTTCTGGAAAAACTCTGCAGTGTAGACATACCCTTGGTCTCATGATGGCTTTGTTTACCATGCAGGTAAGTGTGCTTTTTTTGGCATTGCCTGATGACAAGTTGTCAGACAAGGAAATACATGTTCTTTTACCTGTGGCAGATGTGGCTTAAGTGTTGCTTCCAGAACACGTTTTAACAAAATTCTAGAACACTTTGCAAAATTCTAACACATTTCTTACAAGCTTTTGTTAACATCCTGTACAGACCGAGAGTAGCTAGTTCTCCAATGGAAGAGAACGTGCCACCTTTTGGTGTGCTGTGACAATAGTGTTAGGTGTAGTCAATGTCAGAGCTGACATGGTGCTGCCAGAGTAGTGAACCACCAAGGGGTCTCTGTCGTAATAGGCACTGATAGGAATATATGGAAGCCTAAGATTGGAGTAACAGAGGTTAGTTGTGGGTGAGGAGCAGCGAGTTGTTGGGAGACATAGGGCTGGAATAGTGGGAGGTGCTGCATGTCAGCCCTGAGGGGAATCAGAACTGAATGGACACCTAGGACTGGAATAGCAGGGGGTGTTGGTCAGGTTGGAGAGGCTTTAGCTGAGCTTTGCACCGTGCTGGATGGGGTCCAGAGGTCCTGCTAGTCAGAATTCCACATTACAGGAGAGTTACATAACATAAGAACGGCCATACTGGGTCAGACCAAAGGTCCATCCAGCCCAGTACCCTGTCTGCCGACAGTGGCCAATGCCAGGTGCCCCAGAGGGAGTGAATCGAACAGGCAATGATCAAGCGATCTCCCTCCTGCCATCCATCTCCACCCTCTGACAAACAGAGGCTAGGGACACCATTCCTTACTGGCTAATAGCCATTTAATGGATTTAACCTCCATGAATTTATCTAGTTCTCTTTTAAACCCTGTTATAGTCCTAGCCTTCACAACCTCCTCAGGCAAGGAGTTCCACAGATTGACTATGCGCTGAGTGAAGAAGAACTTCCTTTTATTTGTTTTAAACCTGCTGCCCATTACTTTCATTTGGTGGCCCCTAGTTCTTATATTCTGGGAACAAGTAAATAACTTTTCCTTATTCACTTTCTCCACACCACTCACGATTTTATAGACCTCTATCATATCCCCCCTTAGTTGGCATAGCTCTTGACCCAGGCCTAGCAGAGGATCGGCCTTGTTTCCCAAAATACTAACCCATAACTGAGGGCAAGTTTCCAAATAGATTAGTACCGCTCTAGTCAGACTCAGTTTGAGATTTCAGCTTTTCCATAGAAGTAGTGAATTGGTTTGTGATGGTCTCTTTTCATTTCCAGCTCACACACAAATCCTCTTCCTCCAGTCTGACATTACAGAAGCTTGAAAAGAGAAATTAGAACAACATTAAAAAGTGTATTAAAATTCCCTATCTGTGTGCCGTTCAGCCTCGCTTGATGCAGCGGAAATGAAAGGCGGGTGATCTCCATGGCTCAGTGCCTGTTAATTAATGAAGATATCCTCATCCTTGTTATTTCCCTTTTTGAAGTGAAATTAGAAGGTAACTGTTCTATAAGCCCATGGTCTGAGTTGATTAGGAAAGAAATGTTGGCATCAACAGCTATTTCACAGCTCCACAGACCTCACGGTCTGGAATAAGCATCCAGGCCTCAGCCTAAATTTCTTTTTCATCCCAGTTATACACCTTGCAAATGCTTATCTGGAGCATCATAGAACACTAGAACTGGAAGGAACCTCGAGAGATCATCAAGTCCAGTCCCCTGCCCTCACAGCAGGACCAAGCACCATCTAGAATAGATCATCCCTGATAGATGTCTGTCCAGCCTGCTCTTAAATATCTCCAGTGATGGAGATTCCACAACCTCCCTGGGCAATTTATTCCAGTGTTTAACCACGCTGACAGTTAGGAAGTTTTTCCTAATGTCCAACCTAAACCTCCCTGGCTGCAGTTTAAGCCCATTGCTTCTTGTCCTATCATCCGAGGCCAAGGAGAGCAATTCCCCTCCCCTCCCTGCGACACCCTTTTAGATACCTGAAAACAGCTATCATGTCCCCTCTCAGTCTTCTCTTTTCCAAACTAAACAAGCCCAATTCCTTCAGCCTTGCTTCATAGCTCATGTTCTCTAGACCTTTCATCATTTGTGTTGCTTTTCTCTTTAGGCTCCAATTCAGGACAGGAGCAGAACACACAAGCACAAACTGGCCCATTGGCTTGAGGGAGGCTACTACTCCCATGCAACGAGCTAGCATAACTTTTAATCCTACAGAAACTAATGGCCATTAGCCACATCTCTGGTCATGTAATTGCATGAATTCATTTACTGGAAACTAACGTCACATTTCCCGCAGCTCCTTTCTCTGTGGCTTTGGGCAGCCAACCAGTACCGGGAATTAACTGGCCTTCTCTGATCAGTTTTTCTAATAAACCCATAAGTCAGTCCCTGGTTAAATCCTGCTTAAAGCTCTGAACTGTATGGAACTAGATTGGAAAGAGAAACACCTCCTACGTCTGAGTGATTTTGTTCGTCCAGTCTTGTATGTCTGTGAATGATTTAAGGGGATACTGTGGGCCAGATTTTCAAGGTGGTGGTGTAGATCCACATAGCTCCACTATAGTCTTTGTAGTCAGTGAAGTGGATGGAGCTGTACCAATTGACAGCTGAAGATCTAGCTTGGCTTCATGGGAAGATACCAAGTCAAAAAGGCCTAGGGAATTCAGCGTGTGAGAGCAGAGTGGAGGCAACATTGCACAAGTTCCAATTTCCACTTAAAATCTAATTTTGTTTGGATTGTCATCACTGTTGTGACATTTGCTTTTTGCACGCTTTGGAGAGCTTAGTCTTTAACGTGCATGCTTGTGCATGCAAGCTATAAACATTGCTGTACACAAGTGTTTGCTGAAAGCAAATTTGTGTGTGTGTGTGTGTGTGTGTGTGTGTGTGTGTGACTAAAATTCAGTTTGTGGTGTTAATGACCTACAACATGTGAGATTATTCCTGTTTCCTGACTGGCTGAATTACATAACTGACTCACTGTGGATGGTGATTGTCATAACTGAACATGCTGATTAGCTTAGTTAGTCACATAAATTAGTGTGAAAGGCACTCCATTCCAGTACTGAAAATCTGCCCGATCTGCAGACCTTTAAAGAAATCCCAACACGTGGAAGCATTTCATGATACGCTTGTGATCAATGCTGAAGAGAAGAGAAGTGAGCATCCCTTGGACAGATTGATTTGTTGTGACTGACTCAGCTCTAGCATTCAGCACCAACCTCTTCTCCAATCACTTAGCCCTAATCCAGCAAAGCACATGCATTACTTCAGTGGGGTTGGGCACATGCTTAGAACTATACTTGTACTTATGTGCTTGTTGGATTAATGGATATGTGCATGAGCCGGTAATGTTACAGGGGGCTCCAGAGAGCTGCCCAATTAGTGTAAACCATAATCTGGATTTGTCGTTTTGTGGGATATTTTTAAGATGGCCGACCCTTTTTTCATTAGCATTTTGTTCACACACTGAGGCTATGTCTACACTGCCCCTATTTTGCACAAAAAATATGCAAATGAGGCAAAGCATGGAATATTGCCGTGCTTCATTTGCATAATTAATGAGGCTCCGTTTTTGCACAAGAGGCTTTTGCGCAAAAAGGAGCCATCCACATGGCTCCGTTTTTGTGCAAAAACCCCCTCTTGTGCAAGAGCCGCTCTTTCGCATTTTGGGGGGGAAGAACGGCTCTTGCACAAGAGGGGGTTTTTGTGCAAAAATGGAACCTCATTAATTATGCAAATGATATTCCACGCTTTGCCTCATTTGCATATTTCTTGCACAAAACAGGCGCAGTATAGACATAGCCTCAGGGTTCAAAGTCATTCCTTTGCACCACGGGGATCTTTTGAGCTCTCCAAGAGATGCACAGTCCCTATCTCTCTGGATGCCATTGTGGAAGCAGACAACTGGCTGTTGTGACTGGAATGCTGATGCTATCAATCAAACTGTGTGAGAGCAGTTGGGAACTCTTTTACCATGTCAAACCAAATCCAGGCGCCAGTGGAAGAGGGGTTTTCAATTCACGTCTTCACGTGGCCCTGAAGCACGTTGCCTTCTGGACCTATCATGATCATGGAATCCTAGAAAGGCAGGGCTGGAAGAGACCTCAGCAAATCAGGCCCAAGTAAACCTAACCTTCCCTCAATGTTGTTCCACCTGGCTTTAGGCTTTGTCTGCATGTTCAAGTCTGAACCACTGCTGCGGTAACACTTCAGTGTAGTCATGGCAGGAGTTCTGTCGGGTGGGGAACCTTTTTTGGGTCAGGGGCCACTGACCCACAGAAAAATCAGTTGGGGGCCGCACACAAGTGAGAATCAAAGCGAGAAGCCCCTGGCTGAGAAGGAAAAAGACACTCCTCCTATTCCCCTCACCTACCAGATCTTAGGGGGCCCAGGCTAGTAGATTTTGTGTGTTCCAGCCCTGTGGGTGGGTGGCAGGGGGGCTGGAGTGCCAGTATGTGTTCCCTAATATGGGAGGGATCCCTGAGCCTCAGGGGCCAGATCCAGGCAAGCTGGGGGCCACATCTGGCCTCCAGGCCTAAGGTTCCCCACCCCTGCTCTGTGTGAACTACCTCTAAGGGGAGAATCTAACAGCACTGGGAGCCTGTTTGTTGGTCCTTTACAGCGCTGAAACTTGCTGCACTGTGTGTGTGTGGGGGGGGGGGGGGGAGGGATTTTCACACTCCTGAGCGAGCAAGTTCAGCCCGGTAACTTGCCAATGTAGACAAGCCTTTAAAAACCTCATGACTGGATTCAACAATCTCCCTAAATCTGTTCTTCTACCTATAACTGCGCTTAGAGTTTTTCCTAATATGAATCTTGAATGTCTCTTGCTGCAACTCCCAAATCAGCCCCAACTAGCCACTGAGCATAGCAGCACACACAGCTTGTATTGTGTATTTGTGTTCATGTAGCACCTAACAGCCCAAACCGATCAGGGTTGTATTATACTAGGGGCTGTCCATACACAGGAAAAGATTGTCTCTGAAGCAAAGATCTTACCGTTTAAACAGCTGGAACAGATAAAGGGTGGGAGTCTTATTAGCCTCCTTACAAGTGAGAAGCTGAAACAGAAATGAAGGGACTTTGCTCACATTCACAGAGGGAGCCTGTGAGAGAGTCAAGGCTTCATTCCTGATCTCCCAAGTTGCAGTGCAGTTCCTTCAGCCACAAGACCATCCTCCTTACATGGATTGCTGCATCATTCGCTTCTGTGGAGGTGGGAGAAATTTAGGCTGCACCAGACAGAAGAATTTGCAGGGTGTGGGAAGTGGAGTTAGCAATCACAGGCTGCAAATGTAGAGACTGCAGCAGCCAAAGGGGCATGATGCGTCAGCTTGAGCAGCCATCTTCTGGTGTGTCTGGTGGCTAAGGGCCGACTGTGAAATGCAGATGTGTATCTCCCGTAGAACAGATTTGCTTCCCACTATCTCCATGTCCTTCAGCTGTGGGGAGGGGAACAGTAGGCCTGGCCTACTCTAGGGGATAAGTTTGAATAAAGATATGCAACTGCAGCTATGTTAATTGAGTAGCTTTAGTCAAGTATCATAAGTCTAATTTTGGTGCCGTCCACACTGCGGGAAGTCTAAGGGAGGAGGGATGTGAAGGACTAGTCGACAGGCTAGTCAGCTAGTCACTCCCCCCCCCCCCCTTTGCTGCCTCTATCACAAAGAGGCAGCGGGGGGAGGGGAGAGGAGGAGGTACTTTAAAGTGGCAGCGCCGCATGGAGCCTGGGATCAGCTGGGGACTCCCCCGCTGATCCCGGGCTCCATGTGGCGCTGCCGCTTGAAACGCCACGTGGAGCCTGACGCTGGGTTCTCCGTGGCATTTCAAAGCGGCAGCCCCACAGGGAGCCGGGGGTCAGTGAGGGAGTCCCCAGGGCTGTTGTGACACTTCAAAGGCAGAGGCGGCCTATCAGCTAATCAAATAGTCGATGCAAAATGCATCAACTACTCAATTAGTCAATTACTCACAATTTAACATCCCTATAAGGGAGCGCACTCTCCCTTTGACTTCCCTTGCTCCTCATAGGAGCAGGATTGCCGGCATTGACTGGAGTGCCCCTCTCACTTCGAATTAGCTGTCTTCACTAGACTCTGGAACCCTGGGAGATCAACAGTGGCAGCTTCAATCTTCTCCGTAGTACAGACATGGCCCAACGGAGTTGCTTCTTCCTTCCAGGCAGTTTGTGACCCTAAAGGCAAGGGAGGAGTGCAGGTGTTTGCCAAATGTGAATCTTCTCTGCATGAGCAAAAAATCGAGAGGGAGAAGAGTTGAAGTAAGGACTTGTTCTCTTCTGGCTCCATTTGTTGCATTGGGTGGGAGAGGCATGAGTCTCTTCCTGTGTTACTGGGGGCCTCGCGCTGTGCTGTAAATCACAACTTCCAGCCACTGACTCCGGCTGCGTCGAGTAAGTAGCGATGTTCTGGCAAATGTTCTCACCAGGGGAACCCACCAGTTAATGAGCCCTGCATGCTAGTTCGACGAGGTTGCTGTTGTCACTTGCCCAAGCAAAGCCAAAAGGATGGCACGGCGGGGGGAGGAGAGAGGTCACCTGGTTGGCTGGGTTCTTGGTGTGCTGCCCAAGCTCTGTGGAGACAGCAGAGCTCAAGCAAATTGCCCAATGTCCGCAGATTCGTTTAAGGCTTATTTGTTTGTTGTTGAAGCACCTGGCAGACTGGGTGAGGCGATGAAGTCATGCATGCCCATGTCAATGGCTGCAGCTCAGTGAATGGCCATTTTCCCCCTCGGCTGGGCAACGACTCCCGTTCAGATACAGTGTTATACCCTCAAACAAGTGATGTATATCCACTGACATGACTCATCACCTTGTACACGTTGGTTCGATCGAAACGCTATGTACTAGTCATCCTGAACTTAGCGCTTAGGTGGGGCCAGTGTGTTCCTGTCATCCTTGGGGAATGTTTTTGTACCAGCCTTGATATCAGGCTGCTCTGGTACGACTTCATATTGAGGGGAGGGGGGATTGCATAAGTGCTCTCTGCTTAGCACCTCTTAGGAACATGTATTTCTGTCCTTGGCAGGTGAGCAGGTCCTGCCTCTCACCAGGCCTCTGATATAAGGGCTTATGTCTCAGGCTTGCCAGTAGTGGGCGAGGGGCTTGGACAAATGGAAGTGGGGCTTAGGGGTACAAATCTCTCCAGGAGAAGAGACAAGAGGTGAGAGTGAGTCTGTGGGTGTAAATATCCAGAGAGCGACTGGGACCCTGGAGGTGGACTCACTTACACTAGCGGAGAACTTGGATACAAATATCCAGGTGCTAGTGAAGGGGCAATGAATGAGAGAGTTTGCAAACAACCCACATGTGGCCTAAACTCTCTAGTGGTTAGGAAACCCTAGACACACTTCTGGGAATCGGCTCTGTTCTGGGAGCCGCTAACACGCTGGAAATAGGGTGGAGTTCCCAAGCACCATTTCAGGCAGCTCTGCTCATAGTGTGTCTGTCCAAAAGGTGAACACCCAAAAAAACCTAATGAACCTTTAGCCAAAACTGGTCATGTTTTGATTGGGCTACAGTTTAGGGTTTTGGAGGTTTTGATGAAAACAAAAACAAAACAGAAATTGTCTTTAAAACTTTCAAGGGAGGTGGGGGGGGGGGGGGACGACATTATTTTCTGACCAGTTCCACTTATATGGACACCTTTATACAGCAGATATGAAGCACACACCCACCCTCTGGTTTTTATATATATCTAGGAAGACTGGTAACTCCTCTGCTAACATCAGAACTTCTTGTGGTTGGTCTGAGCACTGACTTGCCCTGGACATGTATTGTGTGTATGAGTGGCGGTCTCCCTGGCTGGAAAGCCAACTGCCTTTCTTTATCACCCTCTTCCATGCCAGTTTCTGGAAAGTCTGTACCTGCTTGGAAAGTCTGCCCTGAGCCTTCTGACTAACAGGTTTTTCCTGTTGGCTACGCTCTGTGGTGCTGTTCTGCCTGTTCTCACCCTTCCAGTCTCTCATTATTCAAATGTCCCTTGTGCTGCTCTCCCAGGAAGACAGTCAGGCCTGTTGCTTATTGCTGCGCTGTGCTTCTCCCTCCTATTAGCCTGAGTGAATGGTGTGGGTTGACCAAGGCTTTCAACCACTACTAGAGCAGAAACAGGAGATGGTCAGGCAGAGGCGGCTTCCTACAGAGTGTGCTCCAGGGTTTCCCTCATGCCAGGAGTGAAACCCCCAAACCCTGGGATTTCCCCCCTTCCCTTTGGGACATAGTGCAGACCAACACCTCTTTGTCAGGGGCTCATTCCCAGCACACATTGTCCTTTAACTCTAACAGCTAATCGGTTACCAAATAGACTCCCTTCCCTGCTTTGTGTGTAGTTAGAGACAGGAAGAGACGCAGCCAGAACTCAGTCAGTCTGGCTTTCATTTTTAAATCTTAGCGCTGAATCAGTTAGTAACTAGTGTCTTGCTGGCATTTTGGCAAACTTTATTCCCCACTCAGTCCCCAGCTGTGTCTCACACCTGGTGGCCTGTCACTTTAAGGGTATTTTTTACTTCAGTGTATTGTTTCCATCTTTCCTGTTGCTCTGCATCTCCTGAGCCTCGCTGCCTTCTTCAGGTGACTCCTGGTAGCTCCGTGGAAGGCTCCGGCTTCCACTAGGATGTGAACACCCTCTTACAACTCCCAAAGATTTAGCTTTCTTTCACTGTAAATATTGTGTAGGCTTCACTTGCCAATAAGAGGACTCAAAATGTCAGTATTGTATACCAGAAATGCCTCTTGGCACATGCTATTCTTTTAAAGGGCCAGGCACAGCTACTATATTTAACTATGCCCTACCGAGTTCTGGGTTCCAGGAACTTGACCCTGTTCTGTATAACACAGGGCATCCAGCGATTTATTCAAAATACATCCACAATTTCATCCCACTGAGAGACCGCTGCTTCTCACATGCCTGTGCTTGCTAAATCCACTTCCCACACCCTGCAAATTCTTCTATCTGATACAGCCTAAATTTCTCCAGTCTCCTAAGCGCCATCCACCTCCCTTTTCTGGCATTTGCTTATATTCCTCTTGACAGCTGGGCACCTGAGTGGAAGAACTCCAAAGCATCCACTTGAAGCTCAAATCCCTGAGGAATTGGTGAGTACGCAGTACCGCCTTGCTTGCAGAGAAGCCTGGGATCCCAGCTGGCATGAGAAGTTCATACCAAAGCTGCCTTAGGGGTTCTTGGAAATATGAAGAACAAAGGGGGTAATTACGGAGAACAAAGTCTTCATGTTCTAAAATGTCAAGCAGAGTTTATCTGAAATCTTGCCCAGCTATGAGAGAATGCAGCAAGAAAAAGGCACAGGGAGAATGCGGAGCCCTGCGGAGGAGGAAGGCTATTCGCTGCGCTTGCCTATCTCTTAAGGACCAGCATCCAGAAGCACCATTGACTCCTACTGAAGTGGGACTAACTCCTAACGACTGGGCACTGTCATTTCACTGTCACTTCGTGGAAAGTAGTCAGCTCACCACAGCCGACACTGAGGGAGCTGCTTCATAAATAGCAGGAGAAGGATGGCCTAGGGTTATGGCCCTAGTTTTTTACTAAGGCTAAAATTCCTGGTTCTGCCATGCAGTTCCTGTTGGACTTCAGGCAAGTTGCTGGTGGTTGGGTTTCTTCTATAGGCAGGGACAATCTTGTTTGTTCTCGGTACAGCGCCTAGCACAATGGAGCGTTGATCCAGATCCGGGGCTGTTGTACCGAAATACAAATAAATCCATTCTGTAGATAAATCTTAAATCTCTCTGGGCCTAGGATTGATGTGCCGAGCTAAAAAAATCTAGAGAGCCAATAGCCCCGCTCCGCTATTACCTCATAAATTTCCCATGCTCCCAAGTGTCCAAACATTGCCTACATTTGCATGTGCAAAGCTGGCTGTGTCCTTACATTAGATACTGTGGCACCGAGTCTGACCTTGTGGCTTTAGCTCACTGTGCCTTGGTGCGGGTATAGGACCAGAGTCCAGCCATGTGGCTATAGATACTATCACAGAGCCGACGGTGGGTGCACGCTGATCTGATGATGCTTCGTTGTTCTGAAGGGGATTACACAGTGTTCAAGGCTATGATGAATGGGACACCAACATAACAAGATACAGGAAAACGTTGGAGCAAAATCTCCCTTTCATTATGAAATAGACTCTATGCGCTGTCTCTTTCACGAGGCAAAGGCAGACAGACTCAAGCACCAACCTGGCCTTCAGGCAGCGGTGCAACCGTTCAAAAGGCTCTCTCCACCATGGAGAGTGTGACTGAGGGAGAGAAATGGCTTGCAAACCTTCCCATGGCAGCTGGGTTTGAAAGATCCTCTCGAAATGTGTTAAATGATCTTGTGCTTATTCTGTCCCTGACAATGTCAAGGAGAAATGGCAATAGGCCACCTGACCCCCAACCTCAGTTCTTCCTACCTCTGAATCTTTGTTTCAGGTGAGCTCTGAGGTAACGGGGGCTTGGCGTTGTCTGTGTCTGTTGTGCAAGGATAGCACATCGCTAAATAAAAGCAAGTTGCTAAGGGTACGTCTACACAGCAGCGTTATTTTGGAATAATGGACTTTATTCTGAAATAACATAGTCCTCATCTACACACTAATTTCGAAATCATGTCAAAATATGGTTGAGCTGGAGGACTGCTCACTTCAACTCCTGTAATCCTCATTGTACGAGGAGTAAGGGAAGTCAGAGGAAGAGTGCTCTGCTTTGAAATAAGTGCTGTGTAGATGATCCCAAATTCGAAATAAGCTATTTTGACTTAAGCTATACCATTCAGGGCCACCCAGAGGATTCAGGGAGCCAGGGGCAAAGCAATTTTGGGGACCCCTTCGTTAAAAAAATACTATAGACCTCAGACTTCAGACATTCTTGTGGGGGGCCCCTGCGGGGCCCAGGGCCTGTGGCAAATTGCCCCACTTGCCCCCTCCCCTTCCCCGCCGGATGGCCCTGACACCATTAGCGTGGCTCGAGTTGCGTAGCTTCTACACAGCAGTTTAGCCCTGCTGTGTAGAAGCACCCTTAGAGTCTTACAGGCCCAGATTGATGCTTACCGAAGTCAACAAAATGCCTCCCACTGATGTCAATGGATTTTTGGATTCGGTCTTGGGTGCAAAGAACTTGCACTCAGGAAGCACTTGAACTGCTCCTGGGACTTCTACCATCTCTCCTCTCAGCAATGTGCTTGAAGAAATGAGAACTTAGGCCAAAATAAAACCCTGGTGAGAAATAACATAGATGCTGCATGGGGCCATTGAGCAATGCTGTTCTTCCAGCATCAGGAAGTTTTAATACAAGGAACTTCATCCGCCTGCCCCTCCCTCACAAGACAGGTACAAGCAAGCGCTAAAGGAAACCCACAATAGACCCCTGCTCCCTTAAATATGAGGGACTGAAAATGAGGCTCATTAAAAGCATCCCCTAGGCCTATCTAAACTCTTTCCTCCTAGTCAGCATGTGCCTCATTATGGTGCCGAACATTTTGAATCCTCTGCACTGAGCAACAGTAATGTCAGGGCTAGAACTCAGTAAAAGGGGCTCTCCCCTTCTCCAAACGGATTGTGTCCACACCCTGGTTCCTGTTCATTATGAATTCACGTCTCCCTCGCTCTCTTCTACTGTCCCTTCCCTGTCCCGGGATGCTGGCTTTTTTGACATTGATACACTTACACGCTCCCCTGACCACTTCACTCTTCTAAGCAGGTGGAGGCCACAGTGATGTTCAAGGTCACAGCTCAGTTGGGATTGTTGAGACACATCTGAGCAGCTGGAAGTTCTAGTCCAGGAGCTGGAGGCAGAGAAGAGGACGAGAGAGGTATGTCCTCTTTGGCAGCCATGTTGGCATCAAAGCAGAATTTTAAACGATGGGAGCTTCCAGCTGACCTTAAAATGTACAGCGGGGAGCACAAGAAGCTACTAAAGTGAATGGAGCAAAGGAAAATGACAGGATTCATCCCCTGCAGTGGGTTGGCACCAAATTAATCTTGTGCTGCATGTCAGAGTGACTGCATGGCCAAGTGAGAGGAGCTTAGCACTAAAGCTGTGTGAATAACCCATTTTCCATTGTGGTGCCCAAATCAAAACTGTAACAAAAATGTTAACATGTTATAAACCCAGCTTTCCTTGCATTCAATACCCTATTGACATCAAAAGCCAAGTATGGGACATCTCCAGCCCACTTTGTTGGCGCCTTTAACACCAGGACTACAACTGACAGGCAATTTTTTCCCTCCCTCTTGCTTATTCTGAAGGTCCCTCTTTTCCTCCACTCAAGATCATCTCATCTGAAGAAGAGGGTTTGCCCACGAAAGCTATATATATTTTGTTAGTCTCTAAGGTGCCACAGGACTATTCGTTTCTTAAAGTTTACAGACTCACATGGCTACCTCTGACACTTTTAAAAAAGGAATTGATTCAGGTCAACATGTATCCACATGTTTCAATTTTTCCAGTAAAACAAAATATTTTGGGTCAGATACAATGGTTCCAGGTTGAACAAAACATTGTATTTCATTGGGGGGGTTGTTTCCCCACCTTTGAACTTTATATATCCAAGTTAGTAAAATGCCAAAGAGATGTCTTTCCAAAGCAATAAGCCAAAACCTTTTATTTTGGAAAGGCCAGAACAAACTGCTTAGAAACTGACATTTTTTTCCTTTTAATAGGTTTTAGCGAATTGTTTTGGTAAACTATCAGAATTCACTAATTTTCCAATCAACCTGAATATGAAATTTTTTCCAGTGGAAAAAATGATTTGCTCAGAAGTTTGCCCAATTCTATCAAGTACTAGTCTGTCGATCAGTTTCATGGTGTTGGTGCTCCTGCTTGCGGACTGTGGATTCCGGAGAGGCCTCACTGTAGCGTTGCAAGTCAGAGGCATGTATCCTTCAGTGAGGTAGGTGGCTAAAACCCTGATTCAGCAAAGTAATTAAGTACAGACTAAGCTTTAAGCATGAGTAGATGATGTGCTTTTAAAGGTGGATCACATGCCCCAATCTCACTGCATCACTCTGGTTTTGTGTGTGGGTAATTCCTTTGAAGTCAGCTGAGGCATGTAATTACTAATGCACAACCAAGCATGCCTCTCCCATCCCAAAACAAGTGAACTAGATTCCACTCTCATTTGCTCGCATGTGCATGGGCTCCCTCTTCCATTGACCGCAGTGAGCAAATTGTGGCCCGTGGTACAATATCATTTTCATTCAGCAGCTCCAGAATGCGCAGCCCCATGGCTGTGATGTTGATATAGTTTGGAATGACAAGGCAGCCCTTTGCACGTGGCAGACCTAGGTAGCAGATGTTTCGGATCTCTACCCTGGTCTCATAAAATACCCCTAATGTGTCTTGCCCCAGGAGCACTTAGAAGAGGACAGTAAAAATTTAAATCTGGTGCATTTGACATTTCCAAGCAAAATCCTTGTAGCGCTAGTCACGTGTGACTGGAATCTAAATGTCTCCTGATGTCCATAGGAATCAATAACCTGCTTAAGCCAGAGTTGCTACCCATTTTTCTTCTCATCAATTCCTTGCTGACCTAATCTAATGCTTCCAGGGCAGCTGACATATGAAAATGCAGCATTTAGTCAAACAGAACCGCCCTGATGCTGCCAAACAAATCCATGATGTTAAGAATCTATAACCTTGTTTCCACATTCAATATAATTGAGGAGCAATGGGACTGGGGCTGTCTGACATAGTGTTGAAAGTTGGAACAGGCTAATTGTGCAAATGCTTAACATCTTGGACTGGAAAGTGACCAGGTTCCCTTCAAATAGGCACATGCTTTGCAAACTTGATGACCATGCAATCCAGACGCCAGCAAGAGGCATCGCTTGTGCACAGACTATAGCTCAGTAGAAGCCCTGGGCTGCCAGTATCTGCCTGCACTGCCAGTGTTAACTGCTTCAGTGCCCTGTGGAGGGGAGAGCTACATCTGGCAAACATGCAGTGATATGGAACTATAGAGGTGCAGACAATTCCAATGAGAAATCCAGCCTGTGCACCCACGCCTCTTGCGCCCTGGTGGTCCCACACTTACGTGCTCCTCCCCCTCCCTCCCAGCATTTCCAGAATGTTGTGAATCAGCTGATTTGTCTCCAACCCCCACTCCTACCCCTCCCTCTCAGAGCTGGAATGCCATGGAGGAGCAGGAACAGGGTGTGAATGAGCCAATTCATGGCATGCTGGAAGTGCTGATAGGGATGGGAAAGAGCAGGGATGGGACATGCTTAGGAGAGGAGGCAGGAAGAGACCAGGCAGGGATTTGATATTGTAAAGTAAGTGTAAATGTTCTTTATTTGAAGTTGATGGCGGATCTATAAATAGATGAGTGATTATAGCATTTCTACTTGTGCTGAAAGATTCAGCATGCCATGTGTTAATTTATTTAATCTAGTCCTTGGGGTCCTGGTTAATACTCATTACTGATTTCAATCTTGTGGCCCACTGAGACCAAAGAGGGCTATTCATGTGGCCCACTCACAAGTCTTAGTTGCCCATCACTGGATCAGAAGGATGAAGGGTCCGGAGTAGTTTACTCCCGTCTCCTAAAATAAGCATAGCTTGCCTACACAATGTAGCAACCATGGGAGGCATATCTGGAAGTATCTGAAAGACTCAGATTGGAGACAGATTACCTGATCGACCAGATCTCACTCCTACCGCTGGGTGAGAGAGGGTTTTCTGCCTCTCTGAATATAGATGAGAGTTGAAAATATTCCATCTTGAATTGGGATGAGGATTTGAAATCTTAAATGATTCAGGTACAAAAAGAAAAACAAAATTCAGTTCGGGTTCATCAAAATTTGATTTGGAGTTGGGCCTTTTTCCAACCCTTTTCAACCTTTGTCTAATTAGGGTTGGCAGATGGTTTCAACAAAATACCGGACACACTTGACATTACATCACAATCTACATTACATCTTATTTAGAAAATACCGGACATTTATATTTTCTTATTTCTATTTTCTCAATTTGTTTCCCAAATAGAAAGCTCAAATACTGGACTGTCTGGTTCAAAACCGGGACACCTGGCAACCCTATGTCTAATTAGTTTAAGTTTCGGGGGAGGGGGGGGTCTCATTCTGAATCAAAAATAGAATTTTCCCTCTAGCAAATGTAGATATGAGCTGCTTTGACAATTCCTGCTTTTAAATATCATTTTGTGGTGGGAAACACATTGAATCCAAACCAGTTTCACCAACAGCTTCACTTTTGACAAACTGGCATTTTTTTTTTTAGCAGATTTCTCTATTCACTGCCTCTTTGCCACTTCTTGACTTTCTCAGCAACCTCTAGCATTTGTAGACTCCCATTCTCTGCCCATACTCATTATACCCTCTTTGTAAGTGCCCGCTTGACAGCCTTTTGACTACTCAGTCTTTCTTTCCAGCCCATAGGCTTGATTCAAGCAGAGTCATCCATGCAATTACATTCACCTCCCTTTGCCCCAGCTCTGGGAGGTGGAAGTTAAGAGACAGCAGCGAGATGCAGGCATGGAGACGAACGTAATTTCCCAGTGGGCAGTCCCTGCTTGCGGCGGTGACGTTAAGCTGCGTAGAGCTGCTAAAAGCAGGGAGTGGGAATCTCTGATCTCTGTAAGTGCCAGACACAGAAGGCTGATTCCAGCATTATCTGCAGAGAACTGGGGCTGTTTTAAGAGTGCTGCAAATCTCCAGCTTAATATCCTCTTGCCTTGAATCTGCAGATCCCACTGGGACAGGAAAACTGTTCCTCGGCACGAGTAGGCCCCAATACGTCCGTGGCTGGCAGTGTGTAAATGAGGCCAGGAGGTTTCAAGGCCAGAGTTTATGGTGGCTTATTAACCTCCTGAAATTTGAACTTACTTTTTGATACCTAGTTGCTCTGGTTGTATAAATATGCATGTGTGTATAAATGTAACAGAACCCCCCCCTCCCCATGTGAGCAGTGACTCAAATGTGCGGAGACACAGGCGCAAATCCATGTTTGTATAAACAAGCCTCTGAATTTCAAGTGTCCACAGATGTAAAATTCCCATTTTTTCCATGATGCAAATAACCTGCATGCCTATCACCTTCCTTTTGCATACCAAATGAGGGTGTTGTGCTTCTAATAGATCTGTTTGCACAGGCATTTTAATTAATAGAGCTTCCATAAGTGTAGTGATTAGTGTTTGGGGATGGCAAAGTTATTTATCTGCAACTAATAGAATTTAGTGCTTGCTACTTTAAGTGGAGCCAGCTGTTATAGCTCATATGAAAGCCATAACCAGACATCGTGATCACTTTTTCTGAAGTCTATTTAAATATTAAAAAAACATAATTGCTGCTCATAAATCTCTCTTCCTCTAACCTACCTGGCATCAGAATGACTCCAAGGTAGACACGCGTAAATAAAATATCAGCATGCACAAAAGATAAAGCAAACCAAGTTATTAACACAGCATTTATGATGGAAAAATAATGGTGCTAACACAGTATAGGAAGGAAGAGATTTAATTACATAGGCTAGTAAGCTCCATTTAGTTTGTGTCGCGAAAGGGTCTGTACTAAACTATGGAGAATAGATTTCCACAGGTGATGAGGATGTAAAACGGGGAGCTGTTTTGATTGCAAATGAAAATGCCCTATCCCTCCATCTGTCCATGCATGCAATAAAAGCTGAATATTTTTCAGTGACATACTACCCCATCAAAATACCAATTAGTAGAAAGTGCTTCAATAAGGTCAACGTGTACGGGAAGGGAATGCTTTGAAAACCTCAAAACCACTTTTTTCATTTTGACATCTAATTGTATGTTCTAATTTATAAAACTGGAAGATTTACCCAGTGTGGCTCAGGTCCTTAACTCAAGTTTTTTGTTTTTCTTCATTTTAAATCAGTGCTCTGGGGGTGGAGCTGGGGATGAGGGGTTCCATAGGCAACTGTCCCAGGGAGAGCAAACAACCCCAGCCCACTCTCACCGCAGGAGGATAGGGCCAGGTGAGAAGGGCAGAATTGCGGGAGGGGTACATGCCCCCGATGTGGGGGACATAGACAAACCCTGACATATACAGTAAATAGCGGTCCCTTTCTCCACCCCTGCCTGCTGCTGGCCCAATGGGATTATAGCTGTCCTGTACCCTATCTGACCCCTTGCTGCCCCCTGTGGTCATTCTACAGTATAACTCCCTCCTACCAGCCCCTTCCCTTTCCATTTTATGAGAATCAGTTGAATTCCAGGCACATCCCATCATCCTGGCACCACCAAACCCTGACCTTGCATTAAGTGAAGAGGAAGGTGCATGCCAAATTTGGTGGTCCTTGCTCTTAATGTTTAGGAGTTCTTGAACAAACAAACTCTCAGACAGACAAGACAGACATTTCTAAAATATATAGTAAGATAAAATCAAGCCAAAAGAGTCTGATTTTATGAAATAGTTTGATTAAAAATTTATTTTAAAAAAAGTTATGGGAAAGGTCAATTTTTGGTTTTCTGAGATGAGAACAATTGTGAAATGTTGGAATTTCTCGCAGAATTCCTGATCAGATGTGGCTCGACTTTTATATTGGAGTCGATCTCCATGGCATCCAAGCAGCTCCCGAGAGTAAAAACCAACAGCTGTGTTCATTGCAAGGCTTACCTGCTTTGTCTGCACAAACTCGAGGGGATTCTTCTTTTGTTGCTTGAGCGTAGGTGCTGTCCTGCCCAGGGTAACAGCTGTGCCAGCCATGGGATGCTAGTCTATTAACCGCTCCACCTGCTCAGTGCCTGCTTTTATGGCACTGACAGAGTTTCACCTCTGCTGGAGCAACCAGGGGGAGAATCAACTGAACTTCCCATTACCGGGGGATAAGTCATTGGAAACAGGGTGGTCCAGTGCAACACAATGAGATACTCGAGCTTTGTCCACAGTAGCAGTTTGTCGCTCAAGGATGTGAAACTCTACCCCTTTGAGTGAAACCGGTTTCACTGACCAGTGCTGGTGGGGACAGCGCTTTGTCAGCAGGAGATGCTGACTGCTGACATAGCTATCACTGCTCGTTAGTGGTTTAATTATGCCAGTGAGGGAGTTCTCTCTCCCAGCATGGGACACATGTCAGCAGTACAGCTGTGCACAGGCGCTGAAGTATCCCCACCTGGAGAGGAAGGCGGTGCCTATGCAGCTGTGCTGCTGTAGGTCTGTAGCATAGATATAGCCTTAGTTGGAATATAGTGCTCAGCCCATCGGTGGTTCTGAGGGTTGGAGGCTGGATGTTGTCTCTGGCAGACAACATAAGAAAGGACAAGGCTGCAGCTTAGGCTGAGTAGTTCCCAGGTTTTTTCAGTAGTAGCAGCTGCTTTGTTCAATCAGGGCCTTCTCCTTACGGCAGGCTGGGACTTCTTAGCTCATGAGAGCTTGATTGACTAGAATCAGCATGAAACCTTTCATGCTCAAAAATCATGAGCTCGGCCCACCAAAATCATGAGATGTTGGGTTTCTGGTTTTGAAGCCTTTAGGGTTTTTAAGATTCACCTTTTCTCCCCAAACCGGAGGGCTAGAATTAAAATGCATCTGAGGAAGTCAATTCTCGCTCTCGAAAGCATAATAAATGTGTTAGTTTTTAAGGTGTGACTGGGCTTGTTTTTGCTGAAACAGACTAATACTGCTACCTCTCTGAGTCTCAAACGCAGGACTCCACAAGCTGGGGCTTTAAGAAAATATCATGAGGCTGGTAATCTTAAGAGGTAACAACCCTGTCTCCTATCCATTTTGATATGAAAATCAAGATTGGTCAGCCACTCCCAGCACAGTAATTGCACTGCCTTGTTTTGCTTGGGACAAGTATACTGTGGATGAAGACATTCCCATATGGCATGCCTGAAATCTTGGCTGTAGTCAGGCAACATTGAGGAAGCACTCCAAGGCTATGTCTACACTCGTGGCTTTTTGCGTGAGTAATATGCAAATGAGGCTAAGCGTGGAATATCGCCGAGCCTCATTTGCATACCTAATGAGCCACCATTTTTTTCAGAAGAGGCTCTTGCGCAAGAAGGAGCGTCTACACTTCCCCTTCTTGCACAAGAAAAACCCTCTTGCGCAATGCCGTTCTTCCTGAAAAGTAATAGGTGTAACGGCATTGCACAAGAGGGTTTTTCTTGCACAAGAAGGGACAGTGTAGACGCTCCTTCTTGCGCAAGAGCCTCGTCTGAAAAAAAGGTGGCTCATTAAGTATGCAAATGAGGCTCGGCAATATTCCACTCTTAGCCTCATTTGCATATTACTCGCGCAAGAAGCCACGAGAGTGTAGACATAGCCCAAGTGTGCCTATGTGCCTGACCAACAGCACTGTAAGGCATTGAAAACTCAGATTCATTGGTCTTGATCCTGCTCTCACATAGGTGCAAATCAGGAATAACACCACTACTGTCAATGAAATTATCCCCTGTGTAAATCTGGTGGAAGTGAGCAGAGAATCTGCCTAGACCTCTGATAAAATAGGGTATATCTACACTTACACCCTCTTTCGAGAGAGGGATGCAAATGAAGACATTCGAAATTGCAAATGAAGCCAGGATTTACATATCCCGTGCTTCATTTGCATATTCACATTATGGCGCTATTTCGAAATAAGACGCTGTTAAGACGCGGTTATTTTGAGAGAAACCCCTTCTCTTGAAATAACTGGTAAACCTCATTGTATGAGGAATAACCGCGTCTTAACAGCATCTGTTGTTTCAAAATAGCCCTATTTCGAAATAGCGCCATAACAAGAATATGCAAATGAAGCGCGGAATATTTAAATCCCGGCTTCATTTGCAATTTCAAATGTCTTCATTTGCATCCCTCTCTCAAAAGAGGGTAGACATAGCCTTACACACACGGCTAACTACAGCCTGTGGATAATCAGCACCCTGGAAAAGGCTTTCAATGCTCAAATAGCCTGACTCTGCCTTTCACTGGTTTGAGGCTGGTGCATCTCCACTGATTTGGAATGGAGTTATACAGACACAGAATCAGGTTCACTGTGTCTTTACAAGCAGCTTGCTCCAAAGACATAGGGGAACTGCAGGACCAAAAAAAAAAAAAAAATTCTAACCCAGAAGTCAGCAACCTTTCAGAAGTGGCCAACAAGATTTAACTTAGGGTACGTCTAGACTGCAAGGCTATTTCGGAATACCAGAGGTATCCTGAAATAGCTACCTGATGTCCAAGGAACGCATCCGCTATTTTGAAATAATTTTTTAAATAATGGACATGCTATTTCAGCATCCCTGTAAATCTCGTTCCACGAGGAATGGACTAGTGCTCGAACTAGATGTCTTGAACTAGTGCTTTATTTTGAAATTTGGTGCCGTGTAGGTGTGCCAAATTTCGAAATAGCCTATTTCGAAATAAAATCTAAATAAGATACGCAATTTGTGTAGTGTAAATTGTGTATCTTATTTTGATTTTAGAGTGCAGTCTAGACTTACCCTTATTCACTTCTATTTACGGATCTGCTTGCCATTGATTTTTTTTTAGTCAATAATAGTCCTACTTACATTTTAGCAGCTTTATTAATCTCTCTCGGTTGCCTCAAGTGTGCGCCGCATCCTCCTTCACCCCCCTCCTGGCCCCACATCCCTGTGCCCCCGGTGCACACACCGGCAGGGCAGCAGCCCTGGGACTTGCAGCCCCCCAGGAGCAGCGCTGTGGTGAGGAAGGGCTGGGGGGCAGAGTCACTTCCCTGCCTGGCCCAGCCCTTTGCCCAAGGTTCGCCCCTCACCTGCAGGCTGTGACTTCAAGGCTGGGGCATGCAGAGCCCGGGGCTGCCCAGGGCTGGCTCCAGCCCCTGGCCAGGCACAATGGGTCTCACCACCCGTGGGGAGCAGCCACGGTTTAGCCCAGGCTCCAGCACCCCACGGAGACCGCAGCAGCATATGACAGGCCGTGCCACCCCAATCTGCAGAGTAGCCCCGGCCCTACTCCCTCCCAGAACAGGAGGCAGAGCCTGTAGCATGGGAGGAGGTGTTAACCCCTTAGTTCCCAGGAGTGCATGCCCAGGCCAGGCAGGGGCAGCCCCAGGGACACAGAGCCCAGCGCAGGGTCATGCTGCCTGCTCCACTTGCTCGGCCCCTACGCCATGCTGCACGGTGGCCACGAGGCTTGGACCACACCACGGGCTCCCTACTGGGTGAGGGAGTGGGTTGCACTCGAGCCACGGACCACCTAGGAGGCAGCCACGTGCCGCTCAAAATCATTGTGTGTGCCACTTATGGCACATGTGCTGTACATTGCTGACCCCTGTTCTAACCCTTTAGACTTCCTGCAATCTCCCCCTTCCCCCTACACAGACACACCCTCTCTCTGATTGGAGATAGGTTTGGTGCTTTAAAACCATCTCCTTTTCTGCTGTGCTTTAGCCTTTTAAAGTCAATTGCTCTTTGAATTCTCTGTACAAAACCTCCTGGAAGAGAGTACTGGAGAGTCTAGCAACTGAATGCCTCACCTTCCATTAGAACCCAATTTTTAGCTTTGCTGCCTGAAATGACAAATTATTCTGAAACCAGACTAGAAATCAAGCAAGTCTGGACTGAGAAAGGTATTGAAGGCTTTTGGGGAGAACATCCACTTTTGTCTTTGCACTTCCCAAATTTTGATTTACTAAGAATGTTGTCTTTAAAGGAAACAAAGCATTTCATGAAGGAATCAACCCCGATTGCTTGTAGGGAGTAGAGCTCATGTAACTTAGGGGGTGTCCACACTTGATCAACAAAAATGTTGTCATTCAGAGGTGCTTAACCCCTCATGAAAATGAAATGGAAGGGAAAATGTGACACTTCATGGTCGGGGTAAAGGATTTTTGTCAGCAAAAGTGCAGGCAAACAGTGTTTTCACATACCAACTTTTAGCAACGGGGCTGTGTCGACACAGCCTTATTGCTAAAAATTGCATAGTGTTGACGTGCCCGAAGGAGAGGAGTTACAATCGAGTTCTCTACCTATATGCTGGGAATTTGGTTTTGCCATCAGTTATCTGCTTGGCATCAGCAGAGTTAGCACCCAGGCTCTTTATAACTTAAAAGCAGGAGGCTCTACAGTTCTACTAAAGCAACAACTCCAGTAGCTGGCAGCTGTAGTAGACTTCTCCTCTTATGTGGACCAGCTAATAACAAAGACATAGGCTGTACTAGTAAGTTAGAAATGCACCTGCAGAAATCCCATTAACTTCAATAGGGCAGGATCATAAGTTCAGAGGGTATTTGAGCTCTTCAAATGCCATAGCATAGGTATGTCACTCATGGGCTTCCATCAGAACTGGATTTATGCAACCAGAGACCTTCATGCCTTGGAAACCAACCAAAACGGAGTGTGAAAAGCAAAATGTTTCATTCTTGGCCTCTCCTTTTTTCCCATCTAAATAATAAGCAAAGGTGAAAATGTCCTTTCACCATGATAAACTCTCTCTGCCCGATTCCGTTGGGCTAAATCCATCAAATGCTGAATAGTAATGTTGGAGGCTAGGATTACGGCATGTTCTTAGTATGGGAACTTTTTTTTTTTTTTTTGCCTTGAAGCCAATTGGTGAACATTAACATCTGGCAAATGTTTTGACATGCTTTACCCAGGAAGGGGAACTTGTCTGAGCTATATGAACTCTGCGATGCTGCCTCGTTTAGCTGGAAGTTTCACAGGAGCAGACTTTCTAATGTTATCCTGCTTCTGCCCATGGTTAGAAATCCCCTTTTATAGGGGATTTGGGAACTTCCAGTCCCTACCACAGCCAGAAATACTCTGGCACCGACAGGACCATCCCTCTTCAGGTAGTTCTTTTCAAGGTTCCTCTATCAGAAATGGCTAAAGTTTCGGAGGATTCTTAATTTTCCCAATTCATTTGGCTCTTTCTTACCAGGATTACTTCAAGCAGGCCCGGCCTTTGGGCAAGGCGAGCGAGGCAGTTGCCTTGGGCACTGTGCATTCAGGGCTTCGCGCTGCCCAGCTCCCGGCCCTGCCCACCTGGCCACTCACTCGCTGTCCTGACTGGGAGCTGCACAGCCGTGCGGCTCAGCCAACCAGCGTGCTGCCTTGGGCCCTGCAAACTCTTTGGCCAGGCCAGACTTCAATCCTTATCCTGTCTATTTAATTCTGCCTCAGTGTGGGAGAACAGACTAAGATGTTTTCTCATGATCCCTTCCAGCCCTACATTTTAACAACGTGCTCCGTTCTGGAGGCTTCAAACTCCCTTTATTTTGGAAGAACCACCATGCTCCATCTACAGTCTTTTATCTTTCCCTTTTTCTCCTTCTCGCCTGGTCTCGCTTTCTGGTGAGTCATTCACAGGAGGGTCTCCAACACAGGCACTATCCAAGCCTTCTCGGCACTGATGAAATGCAGCGCAACTTCTCGTCGCTCTGCACGCCCTGCTAGGGAGCTGCCGCGTGTTTGCGCTGTGAAAGAACACAGCTTATTTAAGCCATCTTCTTCCCTGAGAAGACAAGGTGTGGAGGAAGAGGGTGTGAGAGCACTAGCAGGTGGGGGACACGTGATACAGGCTACATGAAGAGGCCTGGAAACAGCTAGACTTCGCCTCAGATAGCATAAACATATTACATGTGCGCAGAAGTCAGCAAAGCCACTTGGATTTACCCCAGCTAAAGATCTGGCCTGGTAAATTTCCCCTTCTTTCCACGCTGCAGAATGAGATTTGGCCATTCACAGCTCTGTTTTCTCAGGCTGGCTTTTGGATAGGAAATAAAACAGCATCTTCTGTTGTAATGGCAACGTGGTGCGTTAGAAAACTGACTTTGATCTGGTGACAGTTCTATGATGGGTGGAAATGTTCTCCTGCTGTTGGATTATTCATAAATAAACCCTATCAGCCATCCGGAGAGGGATGTTTCTCTGAATCTCAGCTGGGAATTCATATTCCAAACTCAGAGACGAAGCAGGGATGGAAAGAATATGATTTAGCTCTAGCTTGCCCTTCTATAGTCTGCCTCTTATGCAACTCCATGCTCTGGGTGTTCATTCGTAAACCAGAAGCTGGGAGTGGACAACAGGGGATGGATCGCCTGAAAATTGCCCTGTTTGGTTCATTCCCTTTGAAGCATCTGGCACTGGCCAGTATCAGAAAGGGAACTGGACTAGATGGACCATTGGTCTGACCCATTATAGCTGTTCTTATGCTTCATTCAAACCAGAGTACAAGCCGAAATCTGCCAGTGAAATGATCCCTTGCTACTTTCCATAGATGCATTGATTCATAGACTTTAAGCCATTAAATCATTAGTCTGATCTGCAGCATAAAACAGGCGATTAAATTCCTACTTCCCCTGTATTGAGCTCATTAAGTTTTGTTTGACTAAATCATCTCTTCTTGGCAGGCATCCAGTCTTGACACGATTTCAAAAGACTGGAGAATTCACTGCTCCCTTCAGTAGTCTGTTCCGATGGTTAATCACCCTCACGGTTTTTAAAACACTGTGCCTTATTTTTAAATGGAGTTGGTCTGGCTTCAGTTTCTTAGTCCTTGTCACTCTGGCCTCTGTTCGTTTGGAGAAGACCTTATGCACTGTAATGAAGTCAGCCTGTGACCTCTTTGAGCAGCTGAAAAGCTAGCGCTCCTTCAGCCTCTTGCTGTATTGCATTTTTTCCGCACTGTTTTTTGTGGCACTTCTCTGCAGCTTCTTCCATGTAACTGCTGTGTCATTTGTTGGGGATGGACTACCCAGAGGCTGTGCCCAGAGACCCCCGAGGCTGGTGGAGCTCTGTTCTGTGGAACTTGTTTCCCTAGCAACGGGTCTATTGGGTTGAATCATAGGCCTTCCCTTGGAGTTGTCATCCAGTGTGCTCATCAAGCCACTGATGCCCACCTTCCTGCCCTCTGGGGCTCCCCACACCTCTCTCCTGCTGGGACAGAAGCTCTGGTTTCCCCCAGACAAGGCACAGGGTTGGGGTTGTTGCCCCCCTGAAGAGCAACACAGACACTGAACCAGATTTGCTCTGGGAGGACTCAGCTATAAGGCTGTTGACAGCACCTGGGAACCTAACACCAAAAGGGACCAAAGCCCCAAACAAATCAGTCTTATTCTGTACAAAAGTTCTACACAGCGAAAGCTCATATGTTTGCTCCCTTTATCAGATAAAGAGAGAGGTGCACAGTGGTTGCTCCCCTGGGTAGCAATTATTTACACTGGGCTTGATGATAAACAAAAGTGTTTTTATTACACATTAAAAGTAGGATTTAAGTGATTGCAAGTGAAAACAGAAACATCAAATAAAGTTACTAAGCCAAGATAAACAAAGCAGGCCATGTAATCTCTATCCTTTGGAAATGTGGATATGTCTGCCTGTTTGGTCGCTACTGGGGAGAGTGGGGGTGAAGAAACTGGCCATGTCTCAGAGCTCACTCCTCTAGACCCTGATTTAATCCTTCAAGCAGGTACAGCCTGCAGCTGCCCCATTCCCATCCTGCAGTGCTCCTCCTTCCATCCGCCCCCCGGAGAGCTTTACCTGCAGGGAGCGATGGTGTGAGGGCCGTTTATCCCAGCAAAGAATTTGAGCTGTGTGTGCTGGGAGCTGCACCTCCTGGTAACAGATAAGGCCAGTTTGGAGGACTCTGAGTTGTACTAACCTGTAACTCACTGTTGGGCTACCTCGGTTGATGCTGTTGACCGAGCGTAGTTTTGGGCTAACATCTGAGCAAGTTCCAGGTTTCCCAGTGGCAATCTCTAAAGCAGGGGTGGGCAAAAGGTCCTCCGTGGGCTGGATCTGGCCTGCCAAGCGGGTGGAACTGGCCTGCGGAGGCCAATTAAGGCCTGGGGGCGAGGGAGCACCCAAAGCCTTCTCCGCTCTGCCCTCACCCTGTGAGGAGCATGTAGGGCAGGGGCAGAGCGGAGAAGGCTTTGCATGCTCCCCCGGCCCCAGACCTTAATTTGCCTGGGGGCCGGGGAGCACGCAAAGCCTCCTCCCGCCCTGCCTGGAGCGTGTGGCATTTGAAACTCTGCATGCTGCTTGCAGGGCAGGGGGGAGAGCGGACGAGGCTTCGTGTGCTCCCCCACCCCCAGGCCCTGGTAGGCTTTGGGGTGGGAGAGCGTGCCAAGCTTCTTCCAGGGCATGGGGGCCTAGTGGGAAGGAGGGGCAAAGGGGCTCCCCCACACCCAGACCAATCATGGTCTGGTGGTGGGGTAGCCCCGCCCCTTCCCGTTTAGGCCCTGCCCTTCCCATTTAGGCCCCCCTTCCGGGGTGGCCCAGGCAAAAATTATTGCCCACCCCTGCTCTAAAGGGAATGGCACAGGTGAGATAGCATGAGTCTCTCTGCTGGTGTGTGTGTGTGTGTGTGTGTGTGTAATACTTTCCAACCAAGCCCAGCCCTTCTTATCGCTAACCCTCAGGAAAGCCCCACCTATGTCCTCTCCCTTTGGGGAGAAAGGGAGGAGGGGAATATACAGCTGCAACGTGCTGAGGCTGGCTGATGAATTGGGTGGAAGCTTCTCTTGGTAATTGATAAGCCAAAGCATGGGCAGGCTGACTTATCGTTAGGCTCATAATGACCTGCCATTGCTCACATTAACTGACTTCCTTGCATTAGCTTAATAAACAAGGAGACGTTAATTGCTTCAGTAACAAATTCACATTGGGTTGTGGAGATATTTACCATATTTCCAGAGGGATGTTTTTATTAGAAGCCTGAGCACTCAAGAAAGCACTGCTGCCAGCAAAGCTTTCTTGGCCAACGAAAAAATTCTACCGCCTCCAATCTTTGGGGCTGTGAGATAAGTTAATTAAATCTCCAGTTAATAGAATAACCATGCAAGTAGCAGGGGCCTGCTCTGAAGTTTTGCTCTCACCCTTGGACCCACAGAGACTCCATCTTGGACTATTCAAGGGTCGTGTTTCTCTCAGGTCTATGGATGGGGCTGTACTCAGGCAGTTTCCATTAGCGTTTGCATGGAATGGAAAACGTTCATCATACAGAGAGACACTGCTTTATTCAGTTCAAGGTGCTGATTTCACCATTTGTACTTTTCCCCCAGAGGAACAGGAGAAATACCCCTTTACTGTGCTGCAAAAAATATAGGGATTTTATTGTCTGAGGCTATGTCTACACTGCGCCCGTTTGGCGCAAGAAATATGCAATTGAGGCGAAGCGTGGAATATTGCCACGCCTCATTTGCATAATTAATGAGGCTCCATTTTTGCGCAAGAGGCTTTTGCGCAACAAGGAGCCATCTACACAGCTCCTTTTTGCGCAGAAAAGCCCACTTGCGCAAGAGACGTTCTTCCTGAAAAAAATGCAGAATGACTCTTGCACAAAAATGGAGCCATATTAATTATGCAAATGAGGTGCGGCAATATTCCAAGCTTCGCCTCATTTGCATATGTTTTTGTGCAAGAGGCTACAGTGTAGACATAGCCTGGGTGTAGATTTGCTATTTTTCCCAGAGAACAATTTGAAAATGCACATAAGAGCAGGAAGGGTTGAAGAACTGCAGCCATAGCACTAGAAAGGGCCCCCCTGTGTTACGGAGGCCAGTTCTGCTATTGCAAACAATCCCTTGGAAAATTGAACTAAGCTACATATCCACATAGGGTGTTTGCTCTGGGAGGCTGTTCCAGAACCTCCTTCCTTCTGAGAGTGAGAACCCTTGTTTGTGGGGGGTGGTGTAACTGCTTTGGTCCCAGGACATGAGAGAGACAAGATGGGGGCACATAAGAACAACCATACTGGCTCAGACCAAAGGTCCATCTAGACCAGTATCCTGTTTGCCGACAGTGGCCAATACCAGATGCTCCAGAGGGAGGGAACAGAACAGGGGAATCTTCAAGCAATCCCTCTCCCATCACGCATTCCCAGCCTTTGACACAGACTTGGGACACCATTCCTAACCATCCTGGCTAATAGCCATTGATGGACCTAACCTCCATGAATTTATCTAGTTCTTTCTTGAACCCTGTTAAAGTCCTGGTCTTCACAACATCCTCTGGCAAGGAGTTCCACAGGCCGACTGTGCGCTGAGGGAAGAAAAGCTTTCTTTTGTTTGTTTTAAACCAGCTGCCTATTAATTTCATTTGGTGCCCCCTAGTTCTTATGTTATGGGAACAAGTAAATAATTTTTCCTTATTCACTTTTTCCACACCAGTCATGATTTTAAAGACCTCTATCATATCTCCCCTTAATCTCCTCTTTTCTAAGATGAAAATTCCCAGTCTCTTTAATCTCTCTTCATATGGCACCTGTTCAAAACTCCTCATCATTTTTGTTGCCCTTTTCTGAACTTTTTCCAATGCTAATATATCTTTTTTGAGATGAGGCGACCACATCTGTATGCAGTATTCAAGATGTGGGCATACCATGGATTTATATAGAGGCAATAAGATATTCTCTGTCTTATTCTCTATCCCTTTTTTAATGATTCCTAACATGCTGTTTGCTTTTTTGACAGCCGCTGCACATTGAGTGGATGTTTTCAGAGAACTATCCACAATGACTCCAAGATCTGTCTCTTGAGTAGTTGTAGCTAAATTAGTCCCCATCATATTATATGTATGGTTGGGATTATTTTTTCCAATGTGCATTACTTTATATTTACAAACATTAAAATTCATTCGCCATTTTGTTGCCCAATCACTTAGTTTGGTGAGATCTCTTTGAAGCACTTCACAGTCTGCTTTGGTCTTAACTATCTTTAGGAGTTTTGTATCATCTGCAAATTTTGCCACCTCGCTGTTTACCCCTTTCTTCAGATCATTTATAAATAGGTTGAATAGAATTGGTCCCAGTACAAACCGTTGGGGGACCCCACTAGTTACCTCTCTCCACTCTGAAAACTCACCGTACATTCCTACCCTTTGTTTCCTGTCTTTTAACCAGTTATCAGTCCAAGAGAGGACCTTCCCTCTTATCCCATGACAAGTTGGGGAAATAAATCACCAAAAAGCCCAGACCTGAGGAAGAGCTGTGTAGAACTTGTAAGCATGTCTCTTTCACCTGCACAGGTCATTCCAATAAAAATTACCTCCTCATCTTTGTCTTTCTCAGAAGTCTTCTAATTTCCAGCTTAAACTTATTCATGAGCTGTTGTTGTTGTGCAGGCCTGCCAATTGTGTGTGTGTGTGTCGGGGAGAATGGGACAGTTGATGGGGACCTGGGGAATCAACAGGGTAAATCAGTATGGACTGGAGCCCCTTAAAATCACCACCAGAGTTCCACTGAGGTGTGGTCCAGGCAGTGCTGGAGGACTGGAGAGGGCAGGCAAGCCCCCAGCCCCTTCTGTGAGCACAAAGCCGCCTCCCTCACCTTGCTCATGGGCCAGACAGTTCTGTCGTCTCCCCCCACCCCCACCCCCAGGTCTTGTGCTAACATTGTCCTTTAGCTTAAATAGCTCTTCTCCTGCTGCATGTTTCTCTGTAAAACTAGGGAGGGAGGTGGCTTTACCTCTAGCCTGGCCAGCACTGAGGTCTCCTTTACACAGCTGTGTAGAGAGAAGTGAGAGCCCTTTGTGCACACACCACCCATCACACATCAAGATGAGACATTGGGAGCTCAGCCTGTGTGGGAGACTTCATTGGGGTAGATTTACACCCGGCCCTAAGCAGCCTGAAAGGAATTTCTTAGGGATGGATCCCTGTCTGCTTTGGTAAAACCCTCTAGGTGCATTGGTCTGAGCAGCACTGCCAGGAAGAGGTGTTCTTAGCAAACAGTTCATAGTCACCTTGCATGCAGAGAGTCTGGGGAGAAAATTGGGGCAGTGATACCCTAGGGACCTGGGGAGATGGCACCATTTAACAGCAAAGTCAACGGAGGGAGGCGGAGCTGGGTATCCTTGTCTGCTCCAAAAAGCTGTGCCCTAGGGCATGTGTTTGATCCAGTAGCTGTACAGTTACTCAAGGATGAGCCTTCAGCAAGGGGCTGTGTTGCTGCAAATGAATTTTCCCTGCAGATAAGTAGCAGTTTGGCAGAAAAGGACCTGGGGATTACAGTGGATGAGAAGCTGCATATGAGTCAACAGTGTGCCCTTGTAGCCAAGAAGGCTAATGGAATATTGGGGTGCATTAAGAGAAGCATTTTCTGCAGATCTAGAGAAGTGATTATTCCCCTTTATTCAGCACTGGTGGGGCCACATCTGGAGTATTGTCCGGTTCTGGGCCTTCCACTATAGAAAGGATGTGGACACATTGGAGAGGGTCCAGCAGAGGGTAACCAAAATGATTAGGAGGCTGGAGCACATGACCTACAAGGAGAGGCTGAGGGATTTGGGCTTGTTTAGTCTGCAGAAGAGAAGAGTGAGGGGGGATTTGATAGCAGCCTTTAACTACCTGAAGAGTGGTTCCAGAGAGGATGGAGAGAGGCTGTTCTCAGAAGTGACGGATGGCAGAACAAGGAGCCAAAGGTCTCAAGTTACAGTGGGGGAGGTCTAAGGTTGGATATTAGGAAAAGCTATTTCACTAGGAGGGTGGTGAAGCACTGGGATGGGTTCCCTAGGGAGATGTGGAATCTCCATCCCTAGAGGTTTTTAAGTCTCAGCTTGACAAAGCCCTGGCTGGGATGATTTAGTTGGGGTTGGTCCTGCAGAGGGTTGAACTTGATGACCTCCTGAGGTCTCTTCTAACCCTAGCATACTAGGGGGGAGGGATAGCTCTGTGGTTTGAGCATTGGCCTGCTAAAGCCAGGGTTGTGAGCTCAATCCATGAGGGGGGCCATTTAGGGATCTGGGGCAAATCTGTCAGGGATGGTACTTGGTCCTACCCTGAGGGCAGCAGACTAGACTCAATGACCTCTCAAGGTCCCTTCTGGCTCTATGAGTTAGGTGTATCTCTCATATATATTCTATGATAGGGGAATGAGTGGCTGGTGGAATATCAATGGGGTTATAAAATCTGCACAGCACCCTTACCTCAAAATAGCTTATTTTTTGGCACTGTCTAAGTCCTTTAACCCTCATGGAACAAGGGTTACAGGGATGGCAGAATAGCGCGCCCATTATTTCAAAATCTATTTTGAAATAACGGGCATGTTTAAAGATGGGAATAGCTATTTCGGGATACTTCTGGTATCCCAAAATAGCACCGCTGTCTAGACGTAGCCTAAGACTGTAACTTTAAAAAAATGAGTCGTCCTGTAGCACTGTAGAGATTAACAAAAAAAAAATATATATATATATAGTATCATGAACTTTTGTGGGCAAACCCACCTGGAACTTCTAGGCAATGTTGATTTTCATTTGAAATACAATGAGAGAGCCCTGGTGCGATTATTTGTTGCTAGTCTGTAATTTTCACGATCTGTTTTAAATACACAGAAGATTTGCTTGAGCAGCCCAGCAGCAGACTAATCTTACTACTTGTGCAACCTGCTCTGGAATAATGTCGGATATCTTCTGAGCAAGAGCTCAGAGTACTTTAAATTGTAAGTGATTCTGTTTCAACAAACCTGCGGGAGAGTTCCAACTGAGATAAGTCCAAGAGTTTGCTTAGGTGATGGAGAATCCTAAAACCAAATAGGAACAAACCTAAAATGCTTCCTAAGCTGACCAGGGCGCATGGCATTTTGGAAGCCCACGAAAGGGTGTGAAATTCCTGCCAGCAGGGGCTGGCTGAGCGCAGTTAGCTCAGACACACGGGAGAGCATGAAAATGAGGAGGACACCAGACATGATTATTTATTGTATTATGGGAGCAAGGCAAGGTTCCTAACTAAATGAGACCCAGTCGTGCTGGGCACTACACAAACATTAATAAAAGGCCGGTCCCGCCCCCCAAAACTTTGCATTCTCAGTCAAAGACGAGCCTCAAATATTAAAAAGAGGGGCAGGAGGAGAAGGGTTTCATCCAATTGCTTGGTTCTGTGCAAGACTCTGACAAAGTCAGTTCTGACCTCAAGAGATTTCCCGTCTAGGACAGAGACCTTACAACCTTAATTCACAGGATCCAGCCACATGCATCACCTGCATCCTATTAGGTTCCAGGAATGTGGGTTGCAGGCTCCCTTCTCACAAAGCAGAGCCGGATAAGACCAGATGCAACAAGGGGCTCTCGTAGACACTTCCCCCTTTTTCTGTCTCTCCTCCACCATTCGTTTATAGACCGTCTGATCTGTCGATGCTCATTGAACGCTAAAGAAAAACTCCCCACTCGTTGCAGGGGGTTCAGGTGAATCAAAAGCAATGCATAACTGTGATTTAGACTTTAACTGGTTGGTGCGTTACAAAGCCAATTTCTCCTCCATTAACATCATCCAGCCCACTTAATTAGCCTCATTAACACAGATCCTGCAATTGAAAGGTACTTTTTTTGCTGTTATAGATATCTCTTGGTTTCTGTTATTTCTACTCCAATTCATCTGACGAAGTGCAGAAGCTCATGATGCTGTAGATTTTGGTTAGCCTCTAAGGTGCCACAGGACCACTCATTGTTTTTACAGTGACAGACTAACACAGCCACCCCTCAGAGATTTAGAAGTCAGCACTTCTGGGCAGTCATTGTTTCTCATTATGCATCTTTGCCACTCCCAGCACAGAGAGGCCCCGATGTTGGTTGGTGCCTCTGAATGTAACCGTAATGCAAAGAATAAATAATTGGAGACCATTGGAATTGTCAGACTAGATCAGACCCCAGGGCACATCTACTCCAGAGCCTGCTGCTGCAGCTGCCTGCCAATTGCCACCTCCACACAAAGGAGGAGACGTTAGTCATCGTCACAGCACAAAGCGACTGCTTCATCGGTTCAGCTGGCAGATAAGGACAAACTTTGGTGTGTCTGTCTTCACTGCTAAAGAAAGGCAGGTGTGTGCCACGGGATAACTAACACACATGAGCCATCCTGCGTTGAAGTCCTACTGGAGATAAACCGCTGTAGTTTCACTGGGAGGTAAGTGAGGTGAGATCCATTCCCGGTGGAGGTTTAATGCTTGTCTTGCATAACTACATCGTGGTAAAATAAGATGTTACTCCCCTTGTGCAGTAACAAAGGTTCTTTGAGGTGTGTGTCCCTGTAGCTGCTCCACTCTAGGTGTCGGTGCGTCCTTGTGCTGGCGATTGGAGATTTTCGCTAGCAGTGCCTGGCCATGCCGTGCATGTGCACTAGTCGTTTTGCGGTGCCGTTTGGCACATGTGCATGGTGTGACTCCCTACAGTCCTTCTCTTCCACAGAACTCAGAGATGAACTCCAAAGTAGAGGCAAGGAGGGTGGGTAGTGGATTACTCACAAGGACACACATCTCGAAGACCCATCATTCCTGCACAAGGTGAGTAACTTCTTCTTCTTCTTCCAGTGGTGTCTCTGCAGGTGCTCTACTTTAGCTGATGGTAAAACAGTGCCCCCTATCCAGAGGTGGTGGGATTTGGAGCCAAATTAGGGAACGGAGGATAGCACAGCAAGGCCGATGTTGGTAGTGGTACAAGACTGCCTGATACGGCACAAGATTTAACAAAGGTATATTTGGAGGACCAGGTTGTGGCTCTGCATATGTCCATAAAGGTATGTTCTTAAAGAATGCGGCTGAGGCTGCAATCACTTGAGTGGAGTGTGCTGTGACTCTCTGTGAGTGTTTTTATCATGTATTGTGCTGCATGTGTGTGTACAGGAGAATATCCATTTGGAGATACATTGAGAGGAGATTGCTGCACATTTGGATCATTCTGCTAGGGAGACAAATAGTCTGGTGGAAAGATTTGGTCCTGTCCATCATGTCTTACATCTAAAGTATGAAGGGACACTTTAGTTGTAGTTCCTTTGCTATTCCGGATGCTTGCAGCCAGGAGGTTGTGTCCATGACAACTGCTGTTGCTGTGGTCTGAGCTGCTGTGTTGGCTACATCCAGGGCTTCCTAGAGGGTTGGTCGTAGTTGGCTAAGAAAGTCTCATAACTGGCTACCCAGAACTGGAGGGTGGCAGATGAATAGATTTTTCACCCAAAAAGGTCCAGGCACTTATGGCCCTTGTCCTGAGGCAAGGAGCAAAACTGCAGTTGCTTTGCTCAGTGGTGAACAGCCTCGACCACTAGGGAACTTGGTCATGGGTGGGAAAATAAGAACTCCGTACCCATGGCCAGGACAAAATATTTTCTGTATCCCTGCTTGGTAGTGGGAGGGGCAGAGGCTGATGTTTGCCATGTGGCTTCCGCAGGCTCCCTTATTTTCTCATCTCTGGGGAGAGCGATGTTAGTGGTAGCAGAAAGCTGCAGGATTTGCAGCAATTGGTGCTGTTTTTCCTGCACTTCCTGCAGTGTGGAGTCCTGGCCTGTGGCTTCTCCCCTGGACAGTTCTTGGAACCGTTTGAGGTCATCCCCTGGCCCCGGGATGGGTGGTCTTACTGCCTCCTCTGGTGAGGAGGAGGGGTTGATTTCTCAGTAGATGTCTTCGTTGTTTCTGGGGGCGAGATCATCACCCTCCAATGGTTCCTTATCCCCTGTATTTGAAGCTGTGTCCTGTGTCTGAGGCAAAGGGAACCTGACAGCCTGAGGGACTGGGGTAGGTGGGGTGGTATATTAATGTCTGTCACACACCTGGGGTCCTATGGTGGCCACTACAAGGGATAAGGTGGTGGTGGGAAAGGCCGCGATTGCCCATACCATGGCTGTACAGGTCCTGCTGTGAGTGGTCTTGACTCTGGTGGGTTCCCAAGGGGGCCTCCTCTGTGTGGGGGAGGAGTGCTGTGAAGAGAGCTGCCGTGCCCTGTGGTTCCACCCCTTGCTATATGCAGAGGAGGCTTCAGGGGACAATGGAGGCTGTTCCAACTGGCCGTGTGGTGAGCAATTGGTGCCGAGAAGCGGGGATTGCAGTACCAACACAATCTCCATGTCGCTTTGGTGTATCAATTGTGGCGTTGCCGACTGCTGTTGAAGTGTGGTCTGCTTCTGTGCCGGTTTAGCATTCGTGGTTGGGGCCGTGGTGTGCGTCGGTGTTGGCGAAGGTGGCATGTCCAACCACGCAGTCTTTTGTGCCAAGTTGGTGTTGACGGTGCCATGGAGGGGACTTTTCATCTCGGCTCGAATTTAGCATGTTTGGCCAGACCTGGTTTTCGCAGCTCAGCGGTGCTGGAGGTACACTGTGTTTGGGTGGTATTGACTCTTGAGGAGCTCAGCACTAGGGGCAATATCTTGCCAGGGATGCTCTTGACTGTCTGCTGGTTAGGAGAGGAGGAGGCTCTCTTCCTTGAACTGCTGGAAGCTTGAGCCTCGGCCTTTGAGGTAGTTTTATGAGACTCTGTGGCAGGGGTCTCGACAGAGGGCTGCGGAGACTTCTCCAGGAGGATCATCTTCAGAAGAAGCTCTCCTTCGTGTCTGGCCCTCACTGTTAAATTATTACAATGGGGGCATTTGGGGGGTAAATGCATTTCCCCAAGGCACTGGACACAGAATGAAACTGGCACGGCCTCTCGGCACAAATCACATTTTATTAATCTGGCATCTTCTCACTGAAGGTGTAAGTACCCTGACGGGTCAAGGAGGAGGGGGAATAATTTTTTTGTTTTTAAGTTAGGGAGTTAAAATGAGATTGGCAAGGGGAAGAAGTAATTTTGTCTTTCTGTCTCTTTCTTGTGTTCTTACGGTGAGGAGTCAGCACTGTCTGGGGCTCCATCTGCTGCTGAGGAGGGTAGAGAAGGAAAGGAGGGACCCATGTGTGTGCAAAACAGGGCCAACGGCACCACGGGGTGGCTACTGTGCATGTGGAGCATGGCCAGGCACTGCTAGTGAAAATCTCTGAGCGCTTGTGCGAGGAGGCACCGACACCGAGAGCGGAGCACCCAGTGGGACACCACTTGCAGAAGAACCACAGGAGCCTTGTCTCCGCTCAGATTTAACAGCAAGATAGCTATCACAGGTCAATTATCTTCCTGCAACTGCCCCCTGCCACGCATGCCCCTTTTGGGCCATAGGCAGCTGGAGCTCAGCCTACTAGAATATTTGCTTGGGGGCTGACCTTTGTAAAGGTTTCCCCCAAAAGGCTCGGTGGCTTCCCTGCAGAGAGATGCTCATTTTCTCTTTGATGGACAACCAGAGGCCCGAATGACCAGCGCAGGCTGCCCTACACGAATTGACTGGTTTTATTAGAAAAGGGGACAGCACACCGCAGCTGATTAATTGGGTCCTTCCTCTGCGCCCCGCTGCTTTCTGCAGATAACACCCAAAGAGAGATTATATTGTCTTAGATACTCATAAATCTCCTTCTGAAGCAGCAAAATCTGTTATGACTAGCCACAGCTTCAGACTGCAATTATAAAGTTGTTGGTTTGGGGTTGGTGGGCTTTTTCCCCCAGCATCCAAGTCATATTAAATATTCATTTCAAGCGGAATGGCTGGGCAGCCTTTCAATAGTGCACGGTTATTATTTCTTATTGTTATCTATAAAGGGCCTTCGCTGACTATTGAGCTTTAGTAAACTTATCTTTCTATCTCCCTGTTGTCATACATTTCTTTCTTCCTTTCATCCTTTTCTTTGAGAGGGGTAGCTCTGCAGTCTGCCTGAGTACAGAATTCCATATGCAAGGAGCAAAGTGCTGTGGGCCTACAGAGTGTACTCGCAGGGGTACATAAGCCAGATTCACTTGTTTTTCCTTCAGCTCCCCTTCTCTTTTTGTTGTCTGTTCTCTGCAGTCTTTGATGGCTGATATCAGCTCCTTGTTAGATGCAGCAGCCTGCAGAGAACAGGATCCAACCCACTTGCTCGCTCTCTCTCACTGGGTCCAAATAATTGTTTTCATAACGGGAGGAAGACCTGATAATTTCCCACCCAGTTTTTGGGACTGAGCTGTATTTGCCTGTATGAGAATTGGGGAGAGGGGCTACTCAGCATCCAAAGAGTCAAAGATACATGAGATCCCCATCCCTGGGTCTGCTTACCTGCCGTTCTAGGAGATCGGAGAACAGATCCAAGCCCGTGTTCACTGCTGTCCCGGGGGTTGGGGGTGTGGAAAGGATCAGGAGACTCGGGCTGTATGGCTCATTCTGTCCTTGGCTTCTCTGCTGAGGCTGTGAATGACTTTGCTGGTTGGTGCCAGCTGTGTGGGTGGGTTGTTTTGGGTGTGATGTAGATGCCCTTCCCCTGGGAACTGCTGAGACACACCAACCCCTTCAAGACATGTACTGCCTGGCATAGCACACCGCCAGTTTGTCCCACTGTTGGCTTGGGAACCCAAAGCTTCCAATTCCTCCCATATCTGACCACCCCATCCAGTGCCCCTGTCATGATCATGAGGGTTAGCCAGCAGCCTGGGGACTAAGGGGTTAACTATACCTAACTCAGGTATGTAGGAATGTAGGTAGGAATCTCAAACTAGGACAAAGGAATTTTGGGGTTTCCCTCCTTTGTCTCTGTGTAGTTTTTCTTTTCTCTCTCCAGCTTTTGAAGGGGACAGGATGTCTGCCTCTAAGAAAATACTCTTCACAGTCTGTAAGTAGGATAAAGTTTAGATAGATCCATTAGGTTTTATTGTTTATGGTTTGGAAAATGGGATCTGATATGTTGGCTTTCCTTTGTAACTAAGTTCTAGGCCCATGGAGTTTCTCCATGACCATGAGTTACTTTTTTTACTTTTCCATCAGTTATTTTGTTACTTTTCCATCTAATCATTATGCTTGCAACAGGAATAGTGTGGTGATAATAAAAGTTTTCTCTTTTCTTTTTATTAACCTGGCATTGGTTAATGGTTGTGTCCTGGTTTGTACTTTAGGGGTGAGGTTTCCCAAGTAGTCTCTCCCCTGGTTTTTTTTATTAATATTTGGGTGGTGGCAGCGGAGATTTTATTCCCAAAATCTAGATTGTTAAGATTTGGGGGGGAAGTTTTATACCAAAGCCTGGTAGATAAGGTTTTGGGGTACTTTTGCTGGCCCCCACTCCTGCATTTATCGTGCCAGAGTGGGGAAGGAGCCATGACAGCCCCCAATGAGGCCAAAAGCTCCCCTTGCGAATACACAAGCTGCTGGGTAGCGTTTGCACTTTCCCCCACCTGAAACAGGCCCGTATTTACCGAGCCGCCACTTAGAAGGGGGTGGACTTAAACGATGTTTCAATACCCCCAATGCCGGCTTGCAGGATAACATCCCTTCAAATCCTCCCCTCCTCCCCCAGCAATTTTAAACAACGGTTGCGCTTTCAGCAGCGATTTCTTGCCAGACTCTGCAGCCCTCCACAATGCAAGAGTGACAAAGGCACAGCAGAAAATTTCATGTAAGGAGCTATTTGTCAGGAATGACATTATTGACAGGCAAATTATCTGTCACAATCAATGCAGCCATCTTACAAATGAAACTTAAGCACCCCCGTAATAATAGCTCAGCAATCCGGTATTGATTAAGTTGCACAGGGCACATTTGTCTGAGGAAAATAGCTTATTTTGCCTTATGCTCTGCAAACATCCTACACTTTAGACATGGTAATGCTTTAATGTTGGCTGGTGTTCTGACCAGCTTCCAAAGCGTGCCTGGGATCATGCTGGGGTTGGGGGGGGAGAAGGGGCGGTTCATTGTTTTGAGTTCCCCCTCCCTTCCCTGTCCTTGCTTCAAAGACTCAGCCCTTGGATGAAATGAATGAGAAAAACTGGTCCCAGCAGAGGGCTGGAGGGAGTGCAGCTGTCTCCCGCCGAAATTTGTGAGGGGTGAGCCATGGGTCTCAGAACAGGAGTTAGGAGAGAGAGCCCAGAGGGAAAGAAGCTTGGGAAAGAGACTCATTAAAGAGAAAGTAAACAACATGGGAAGGGGATACAAAGCTTTAAAGTTTTTCTCTTTATGGGGAAGCTGCTGCTGGTAAGGGCTAATCCCGAGAGTTAGATCTCAATGGGATTTTCTGTCAGGCCCAAATTGTGAATCTCTCACCGCAGTAATAGAAATAGAAATGACTAGGTAGGGTGAAATCTGAAACCCCATTTCCCTTTTCCTTGGTCTTGCTTTGTTCCTGCTTCCTATTACATGACAGTTTCTATGAAGTAAACTCCAGTGAACACAGGGCAGTGGTAGTTTGAACACAAGTTAGCAGCGCAAGGTAAACCCAACCTATTGATGCATCTGAGGCACTTACATGGCCCCCGTTCCTCCAATATCTGAGCATCGCGCAATCTTTAATGTGCTTACCCTCATAAAACCGCAGTGCTATTATTCCCCTTGTGCAATTGGGAAACAGAGGCATGGAGGGGCTAGAAGTCTAGCCCAAGATCACCCAGGAAGTCTGATGGAACAGAGTCTTGACCCAAGCCCCTTTGCCTATGGATAAGGCAGGTAGACAACAAGCTCAGGGCCATACTTGTTGCAGACCTGTCACTTTTGTCTGGGCAGATACTGTGATGATTATACAAAGAACCATTCGCTCCAATGCCCATAAGGTCAACGAAAGTCTTTCCATTGGATGGTGACTCTACCAACCTATCTATAACAACTCTGGATATCTGTATCCATAGAAAGGTTTAATTCTTTGTTGAATCCTGCTCAGCTCTTGGCCACAGTGATATCTTGTGTCAGGGAGTTCCACAGGCTAATTGCAATGAGAGAGAGAGAGAGAGAGAGAATGGTTCGTTTCATCTGTGTTGCATTTGCCACATTTCCGTTTGACTGCTGCCTTAGTTCTTCTATGAGAAAAAGCAAATAGAAGTTATGCTCTATACCACCTCTAGTCCAATCATTATTTTGAATTCTTCTGTCTGGTGCTCCCTTAGGGTGCATCTACACTTCACCCTTACCTCACCATTCCGCTCTACTCTGCGCTGGTTAGGCCTCAGTTGGAGTATTGTGGCCAGTTCTGGGCACCACATTCCAAGAAAGATGTGGAGAAATTGGAGAGGGTCCAGAGAAGAGCAACAAGAATGATTAAAGGTCTAGAGAACATGACCTATGAAGGAAGACTGAAAGAATTGGGTTTGTTTAGTTTAGAAAAGAGAAGACTGAGGGGGGACATGATAGCCGTTTTCAGGTATCTAAAAGGGTGTCATAAGGAGGAGGGAGAAAACTTGTTCATCTTGGCCTCTGAGGATAGAACAAGAAGCAATGGGCTTAAACTGCAGCAAGGAGATTTAGGTTGGACATTAGGAAAAAGTTCCTAACTGTCAGGGTAGTCAAACACTGGAATAAATTGCCCAGGGAGGTTGTGGAATCTCCATCTCTGGAGATATTTAAGAGTAGGTTAGATAAATGTCTATCAGAGATGGTCTAGACAGTATTTGGTCCTGCCATGAGGGCAGGGGACTGGACTCGATGACCTCTCAAGGTCCCTTCCAGTCCTAGTGTTCTATGATTCTATGAAAATAAGCTACGCAATTTGCACTACACAAATTGCATAGCTTATTTCAAAATTTGGCGCTGTCTACACAGCCCCAAATTTCAAAAAAAAGTGCTATTCCAAAACGTCCCTTAATCCTTGTGGAACAAGGGTTACAGGGATGCCAGAATAGAGTGCCTGTTATTTCAAAATCTATTCCAAAATAATGGGCTTTAAAGATGCAGAATAGCTATTTTGGGATACTTCTGGTATCCCAAAATAGCTCCTCAATGTAGACGTAGCCTCATTCATCTCCCCTCTATGCTGAACAAGCATAGTGTGACAGGGTCTGCTGCCGGAGGCTTTATTGTACTCCGCCCCAAGGAAAAGAGCAGAAGAGAGGTCCTCCAAGCAGGATAGAGTGGCCACGATAGAAGCAGCCAATCAGGGCCCAGGAGGACGATATAAAAGAAGTTGCTGGGCCAGGGCCTGCCAGTTCCTCACTGGCGCGTGACCCAGTCAGATCTAGGCTCTGACTGGGAGGACAGCAGCACCTCGGACTGCTCCAAGTGCAAGGTGAACTTTAGACCTAATTATAACCCAGGTCCAGAGGCTGAAGACTAGCCACAAAACTTTACAGAACCCGGGACAGGGTGCATTGAGAGCCAGGCCTCTAAGCCCTGAGAGACGGAGCTAGGCAGATGGAGCAGTGTCTTGGGGAAATGGCCAGGGAGCAAGGTAGCATCAGGCACTAGAGACTTGTAGCAGGCAACTGCTACTTACAGGTCCCTGGGCTGGGACCCAGAGTGGGCAGGCCAGGGTCCCCGTAGCAGCCGCAGCAAGGGGGTATGAAGACTCCTGGTCCCAGGCAATGGACCTGAAATCCTTCAGGGGCTTCTCCACTCCCAGAGAACAGCTGGGCTGAAAATTGCAGATGTGCCCTCAGCCACAAAGGGGGGCTCACAGGAGAGTGAACCCTTTCCAGTCTCCATAGCAGAGCTTTGCCAGGCCCCTCATGCCTGCATACGTGTGAGACCCACAGTAGGTAGCAGAAGCTCTGGACAGATAAAAAGGCTGTTGCTCTGCATAGTTCCCCGGGTCTCTCCTCCCGTGTTCCCGAAACCACATCCTGTGGCGCACATGCCAAATGCACAGTGAGGCTGCTGGCTGACTCCCCATGGGGCTGTGGAAAGCAACAGCGAATGACAGGGCCCGCATGGGCTTGTCATGCAGAGATGGAGCCTGGATCAGTCCTGCTGACCCAAATCCTTCTGAACCTGGAGAAACGCTGAGTCCTGCTGCCTCCCTTCAGACTTGACAGCCTCAGACCCATCTCTATTTTCTCTTATCAGGACACAGTAACATAGTAATATTTAGTATGGCAGAGCATAACTTCTATTTGCTTTTTCTCATAGAAGAACTAAGGCAGCAGTCAAACGGAAATGTGGCAAATGCAACACAGATGAAACAAACCATTCTTTCTCTCGCATTGTAATTAGCCTGTGGAACTCCCTGACACAAGATGTCACTGTGGCCAAGAGCTGAGCGGGATTCAACAAGGAATTAGATCTTTCTATGGATACAGATATCCAGAGTTGTTATAGATAGGTTGGTAGAGCCAATGCAAAGACTTTCGTTGACCTTATGGGCATTGGAGCGAATGGTTCTTTGTATAATCATCACTGTATCTGCCCCCTCCTCCCGCAATTCCAAGAGGAATAAGTTTCATTGCGTTCTCTAAATTAGCTATCGTGCATGGAAAGGATGGAGCAATCTCTTCACGTCTGACCTTGTTGTATTATTGAGCACTAGCTGTACTAAGGGAGGCCATTTACTACTGGAGTTGCCTCAGGACCACTGTGGCGTAGTGGGGGTGCTGTCTGCTCTGTAACCCGGTGTCCCCCTGCGCTGTGATGTGATTCCCACTGACTCACCCACATGTGTATTAACCCAGACACCTAGGTTCAGCCTCTCAGGGAGAGAGACAAAGGGAGGAAGGCAGAGACCAGCACCTGGCTGGGAGGCAGGGCCTTGGGGGGAGGCAGTTGCTGTCTGGGAAGCATGGAGAGAACAGGCTAAGCTGGGGGATAGGGGTGATGGACCCTAACCCTAGGGGCCTGAGCCATCCTGGCCCTGCCCCCAGTAGCCACATCATGTCTGTGCTGTGCTGTATTCTGGAAAATCAATAAACACCTCTCTATTCTACTGGCTGGTGGAGACTGTTCTGGCTGCTGTGGGGGTGCAGGATCGGGGAAACCCCAACGCGCCATCACAACCACACTCTGAATTAACCATGTGCAGAATTAACCTTGGAGGCAGCGCTCCCATCCTATGTGCTAGTGTCCATGGTGGAGGGCAGGCTTGTTCATTAGACAGTTCTTGGCACCATCCATCTGGTCGCGACATTCAGCCAGCTACTCTTGTGTTCTCCAAGGTGAACCACACATTTGTGGGGAAGGGGGAGTGGGAGGCTCTGGGTGCTCATGCAGTCTTGCCCTTCCAGCCCTGTCAGTCATGTGCCGTAAGGCAGAAGCTGCAGTTTGTTTCATTTCTGCTGCAACAGGAGGAGCTCTCATGCCACAACACCCACCAGTGTGCAAAGAGCCTCGCTAACCCTGAGGATAAGCCCAATAAGGAGGGGCTGCCTCAGTTTCCCAGCCATAAGGATCCCAACAAAGCTGTGAGCCAGGCCAGGCGGTGCCTCTGTCTTGTTGCTTTGTTACTGACCCTGGGAGGGGCTCGGTTTGTGTGGACTGGAACTTTTACCTTTCCCCAACCCACAAGTAAAGTAAGCAGGCCTACAAGGACAGGACCCTACCCTAGCCAAGAGTCCGTGGCCTACACGGCCTGTGATCCCTGGGGTGGAAAATGGACAGGGTGAGGTGTCCCCAAGAGAGACTTTTACAACGCTGCTTTGGAAGAGGTTCTGGAAGACTTCTCCCTCAGTAGCTCACAGTCATGCTTGCTGGTATTTTCCTACACTTAAGGGCGCTGGATTCGTATAATTTTAATCTTTGTTACAGTATCGGAGAGCTTTGTTTTCTTGTTGAACAACACGCTCGTTCACTACCTGAGTCATTTAAAGTACACCCGCTCCCTCGGTGTCCTTTGGAACTTGCTCCTGTGCTGGGTGGGAATTAAAGGCTCGTGGAACTTCGTGTCTCACCTCTCGGTCTACTGGGATGCAAAGGGCACTCGGGGCTCTGATCCTCAAGCTAATCATGGGGCTTCAGGATGTGGCATCCACTTACCCGGGTACCCCTTGGCTGGACCTGCCCAGGAGTGGACTGGTCAGAGGAAGGCAACTGGGACATGGGGGCTTGTGCAGAGCAGGGGATAGCTCTGAGGACCTGGGAGTCAAGATCAGAGCTCCGGGGCGGGGAGCAGAAGAAAGCTGGAATGGCAGGGCTGGAGAGGAGCCAGCGGTGATCCGTGAGAAAGGCAGCGATGTTAATGAGGAGGCAGAGAAATGCCAAGAAACAACATTCCAGCTGCACCTCTCCCAGAGAGGAGCATCGCTGATGTCCTGAGCTCCTTGCATGGCAAGTGTGTCACTGAGTGGATTTCCCCAGAGGCCTCCTAAACCTTTCCGGGAAGAGCTTAATCATTTCTGGCATAATGACGCATCATAAATACACCACCAAGTGACATTCCCTGTACTGCTGCTTCCCAGGCCTCCTGCTGCTGTTCTGGGGCACTGGGACCATTCTTCATGTCTGTTTACCTTTTGTAAAATCCTTTTAAACAGTATTAGCCATGGAAGGAGTTGCCGCAATGTTCTGACAGCTTTCATGTATCAAAGCAGCTTTAAAGGGTGGGGTGGATTGTGGGGACTTGGGCCAGAGAAAGCCACATGTCAGTCCAGCTTTAAGTTGATTTTCAGACTTAAAATCAAAGTCGGCAGCATCCTAGGTGGGTGCAGCAGCGGGGGCCGGATGTTAGTGGAGCTCGACAGAGGACAACTGAAAAAGACAGCATGGAGGACAAGGCAAACGCCAAGTCGTGGGACTTGGAAGTCTCAGCAAAGAAGCTGCTTATCTAGCCCAGATGGCCCCCCAAAAATTGTGTCTCAAATCATCCTGAAGTGCCCTGCTGTGCTGGGCTCCACTCAATTTGGGTGAGTATGTGGGTGGATGGATTAATAGAAGAAAGGAAGGGAGAGTTGCTCTGTTTAAATTCTCCCTTGGCCCCCTATCAGTCCTGCATGAACACGCCCCGGGGCTGGACAGACTCTTGCTACCATCAACTGGCTCCCCCAGTGCCGGGGGGCCTGCTCCCATGCGTCTGATCTCAGGATCAGAACCCCTGAAAAGCAAAACGAAAGGGCAGAATGTGCCGAGGACAGAGAACAGCAGCATCTTTTGCAGCTTTGTGTCCAGAAGCCTTGATCTGTTTTTCTCCCGAAGGACAAACTCTTCTGTCTTCCAAAGGCCACATCAACCATGTCTCTCAGGCTGCACTTCCATGCAGCGAACTGGGCCCTGGAAACAGCAGGTTGCCTGTTTTAGCTGTTCCTTGCTTACTAATTATCTCCTTCCTGCTCTGCGGGGTGGCCTGTGGGGACATTGTTATAACAAGGCGAAATGTGAACTGAAGGATGACAAGTTCCCCTCTATCCTATCTGGATGGCCCTTATGGGAATCCCTCAGTGCCAGAATTTCTTGCAATACCATAGGTTAGCCTCAGAGGATGTTTACCTCCTATTTTATAAGAGCCCAGTTAGTTACGTGATATATGGGTTCGTTTCCATCAGTTCTCACCAGATGCTGTTTCTATTTTGCAGTTGTCAATTGCCTGGGACTTTTTTTCCCCCCAATCCAATGTTTGTACCAGCAGCTGGAGAAATCTGCCAGATTTCCTGTGAATGGAGTGTGCTCTTCTTGTGGGCATGGCCAGGTCTGGCTGAAGGTGATAACATCCACACCGTAATCAGATTTCCAGAACGAAAGATGTCTTGGGACTTTGGAGAGGCACAAGGGAAGTTTTACCCAGTGAGAGCAGAGAGTGGAGGTGTAAATGTTGAGATAATGTTGTGTGTTTTTTTTCCTACTGCTGCTGTGCTTGCAGCTTACAGAGGAGATCAGAGCAGGAATGGCTGGAATGACCTGAAGTAGGGTAGGATCTAAGAAGAACCCCTGTAAAGGCGCAGGACCGTAATAGATTTTGTTGATTCACTGGTAGTTGTGAGCAATCAAAGTTTTGTTTTTGGTTTTTTTTTGTGAGTGAGGGTTGGTGTGTGTTCTTTTTGTTTGTTTGTTTGTTTTTTCCCCTGCGTTTGTGAGTGAGGCTTTTTTTTTTCTCTCTCACTTCCCCTTTGCCCTCCCCCTTCCCTTCATGGAGTGTGTGCTGTGATTGGCTGGGGCTGTGATTGGCAGGTGGAAACTGTTGGCTTCTAAAAAGTTTGAATTCTAGAAGCCTCTGCTGATTGGCTGAGCCTTGGTAGGGAGGACTTTCAGGCAGTCCAGGGCTTTATAAGGCTCCTTGGGCAAGCGACCAAGGAGCTTGTGAACAGGTGAGTGCTAACAGGGAGTTCAGAGAGGGAGTTGGGAAGGGGGCAAGGTTCTCTTGCCTTTCTTTTTAAATCCCTTCTCCAGGACAGCAGGGATGGATTGTGATGGTTCTGCTGTTGTTACCTGCAGGGAGTGTGCCATATTTGTCTTCCTCCCGGAAGAAAGAATGGATTTCATCTGCACTAAGTGCAAGCTGGTCGCCATTTTGGAAGAAAAAATTAGAGGGCTGGAGGCCCAAGTGTCGACCCTACACTCGATCAGAGAGGATGAAGACTTCCTCGATCGAAGGCAGCGTTTAATCCTTCACACGCGGCAGGCGGAAGAGCCAGAGAGGGCGGTACGTGACCAGGAAGAGAACTGGCAGTATGTAACTTCTAGAAGGGGAAAAAGGCCAGCATGGGAATCCCCCAATGCTATAGAGGTAAGTAATCGCTTTCAGGCTCTCTCCACAGGCTCTGCGGTGCTGAATGCTTTGGAAGAGACCTCACAAGGAAGAAACCGGAAGGGAACACCATCTACTGGAAGGCATGGGATGCGTAGTCCTAGGGATGGGGGGTTCCACGGCCACCACCCCCAAAAGAAAACGACGGGCGGTGGTGGTTGGGGACTCCCTCCTAAGAGGGACTGAGCCATCCCCTCTGCCGTCCGGACCTGGAATCTCGAGAGGTGTGCTGCTTACCGGGAGCTCGCATTCAGGATGTGACTGAGAGGCTTACCAAACTGATCAAACCTTTGGACCGCTACCCCTTCCTGCTTCTCCACGTGGGAACTAACGATACGGCCAAGAATGACCTTGAGCGGGTTACTGCGGATTATGTAGCACTGGGAAGAAGGATCCAAGAATTTGGAGCGCAAGTGGTGTTCTCGTCCATCCTCCCTGTTGAAGGGAAAGGACTGGGCAGGGATCGTCGAACTGAGGACGTAAATGCGTGGTTGCGCAGGTGGTGTCACAGAGAGGACTTTGGTTTCTTCGACCATGGGACTCTGTTCCGGGCACGAGGATTGTTAGGAAGAGATGGGATTCACCTAACGAAGAGAGGAAGGAGCATCTTCGCGGGCAAACCTAGTGAGGAGGGCTTTAAACTAGGTTCGTCGGGGGACGGTGACCAAAACCCTGAGGGGAGTGGGAAAGTCGGATACCGGGAAGAAATGCAAAGAGGAACGAGCAAGAAAGGAGGACCCCTGTTTCAAATGGAGAAGATAGGGCGATCAACTGGTTACCTGAGGTGTTTGTACACTAATGCAAGAAGCCTGGGCAACAAACAGGAAGAACTGGAGGCCCTGGCCCAGTCCGAGAAATATGATTTAATTGGGATAACAGAGACTTGGTGGGATGACTTGCATGACTGGAGCACTGTCATGGAAGGGTATAGACTGTTCAGGAAGAACAGGCAGGGTAGAAAATGAAGAGTTGCACTATATGCAAGAAAGCACTATGATTGCTCTGAACTCCAGTATAAAGAGGGAGAAGAACCTATTGAGAGTCTATGGGTTACGTTTAAAGGAGCAAACAACAGCAGTGATGTTGTGGTTGGTGTCTGCTACAGGCCACCGAATCAGGTGGATGAGGTAGATGAGGCTTTCTTCGGACAACTGAGAGAAGCTTCCGGATCGCAGGCCCTGGTTCTCGTGGGGGACTTTAATCACCCTGACATCTGTTGGGAAACCAATACGGCAGTACACAGGCAATCCAGGAAGTTTTTGGAGAATGTTGGGGATAACTTCTTGACACAAGTGCTGAAGGATCCGACCAGGGGCCGTGCACAGTTGACCTTCTGCTCACAAACAGGGAGGAACTAATAGGGGAAGTGGAGATGGGTGACAACCTGGGAAGCAGTGATCATGAGATGGTAGATTTCAGGATCCTGACCGAAGGAAGAAAAGAGAGTAGTAAAATACACACCTTGGACTTCGAAAAAGCAGATTTTGACTCCTCAGAGATCTGATGGGCAGAATCCCTGGGATGCTAACATGAAGGGAAAGGAGTCCAGGACAGCTGGCAGTATTTTAAAGAAGCCTTATTGAAGGCACAGAAAGAAACCATCCCGACGCGTAGCAAGAGAGGCAAACATGGTAGGAGACCGGATTGGCTTACGGGGGAAATCCTTGGTGAACTTAAGCACAAAAAGGAAGCTTACAAAAAGTGGAAACTTGGACAAATGACCAGGGAGGGGTTTAAATGTATAGCTCGAGAATGCCGGGGGGTTATCAGGAAGGCGAAAGCACAGATGGAATTGCGACTGGCTAAGGATGTGAAGGATAACAAGAAAGGTTTCTACAGGCATGTTAACAAGAAGAAGGTGATCAGAGAGGGTGTGCGGCCCCTACTGGATGAAGGAGGTAACCTAGTGACAGATGATGTGGGGAAAGCTGAAGTACTCAATGCTTTCTTTGCCTCTGTATTCACGGACAAGGTCGGCTCCTGAACTACTGCGCTAAGTGACGCAAGATGGGATGAAGATGGACGGCCCGTGGTGGGTAAGAACAGGTTAGGAACTATTTAGAAAAGCTAAACGTACACAAATCCATGGGTCCGGATTTAATGCATCCGAGGGTACTGAGAGAGTTGGCAAATGTCATTGAGGAGCCTTTGGCCATTATCTTTGAAAAGTCGTGGAGATCGGGAGAAATCCCGGATGATTGGAAAAAGGCAAATGTAGTGCCCATCTTCAAAAAAGGGAAGAAGGACGATCCAGGGAACTATAGGCCGGTCAGTCTTACCTCGGTTCCTGGAAAAATCATGGAAGGGATCCTTAAGGAATCCATTTTGAGGCACTTGGAAGAGAGGAAAGTGATTAGGAATAGTCAGCATGGATTCACAAAGGGCAAGTCGTGCCTGACCAATCTGATTAGCTTCTATGATGAGGTAACTGGCTCTGTGGACGTGGGAAAGTCAGTGGATGTGATATACCTTGACTTTAGCAAGGCTTTTGATACGGTCTCCCACAATATTCTTGCCAGCAAGTTAAGGGAATGTGGATTGGATAAATGGACAGTAAGATGGATAGAAAGATGGCTAAAAGGCCGGGCCCAGCGGGTAGTGATCAACGGCTCGATGTCAGGATGGCGGTCGGTTTCTAGCGGAGTGCCCCAAGGTTCGGTTCTAGGACCGGTTTTGTTAAATATCTTTATTAATGACCTGGATGAGGATGGATTGCACCCTCAGCAAGTTTGCGGATGACACTAAGCTAGGGGGAGAGGTAGATACGCTTGAGGGCAGAGATAGGGTCCAGAGTGACTTAGACAAATTGGAGGATTGGGCCACAAGAAACCTGATGAAGTTCAACAAGGACAAGTGCAGAGTCCTGCACTTGGGACGGAAGAATCCCAAGCATAGTTACAAGCTGGGGACCAACCAGTTAAGTAGTAGTTCTGCAGAAAAGGACCTGGGGGTTACAGTGGATGAGAAGCTGGATATGAGTCAACAGTGTGCCCTTGTAGCCAAGAAGGCTAATGGCATATTAGGTTGCATTAAGAGGAGCATTGCCAGCAGATCCAGAGATGTCATTATTCCCTTTATTCGGCTTTGGTGAGGCCACATCTGGAGTATTGTGTCCAGTTCTGGGCCCCCACTACAAAAAGGATGTGGACGCATTGGAGAGGGTCCAGCGGAGGGCAACCAAAATGATTAGGGGCTGGAGCATATGACTTATGAGGAGAGGCTGAGGAGTTGGGTCTGTTTAGTCTGCAGAAGCGAAGAGTGAGGGGGGATTTGATAGCAGCCTTCAACTTCCTGCAGGGGAGTTCCAAAGAGGATGGAGAGAGGCTGTTCTCCGTAGTGACAGATGGCAGAACAAGGAGCAATGGTCTCAAGTTGTGGTGGGAGAGGTCCAGGTTGGATATTAGGAAAAACTATTTCACTAGGAGGGTAGTGAAGCACTGGAATGGGTTGCCTAGGGAGGTAGTGGAGTCTCCATCCCTGGAGGTGTTTAAGTCTCGGCTTGACCAAGCCCTGGCTGGGTTGATTTAGTTGGGATTGGTCCTGCCTAGAGCAGGGGGCTGGACTTGATGACCTTCTGAGGTCTCTTCCAGCTCTATGGTTCTATGATTCTATGATTCCATGAAAGAAAAAATGCACTTGAGGTGGAACTGAATCTTTCTGAAAATTTCAGCACCTAGAAAAGTGGGGGAAAGAATCATTTCAGATCAAACCCAATGTGTCATTTGACCTAAAATGAAGGGATTCATTTTGCTTCCAAGAATTTGGTTTTTAATTTTAAAAAAGAAGGAAATTTCAAGCCATCACATCGTTTTGAACTGAAAAAACAAAATGGTTCCCTTTGAAAATATAAAATGAACCATTTTCACTTTAAAAACAATTTTTGGGGTTCTTTTTCCAACACAAACAGCCAAACTGACATGAATCCCTGAAGTGTTTGGGTACGTCTACACTAGCTCGTTAGTTCGAGCTAGGTAGTAATTAGGGCCAACGGAGTTGCAAATGAAGCCGATTTAAATATCCCGGCTTCATTTATGTTCAGCGCCGCCATTTTAAATCCTTAGTCGAACTCCGTGCCCGGCACGCGACACGGAGTAGGTAGTTCGAATTAAAGATCTAATTCGAACTACCATTACTCCTCGTGCAATGAGGAGCAACGGTAGTTCAAATTAGGATCTTTATTTTGAACTACCTACCCGTGTCGCGTGTGGCACGGAGTTCGACTAAGGATTTAAAATGGCGCGCTGAACATGCAAATGAATCCCGGGATATTTAAATCCCGGGCTTCATTTGCAACTCCGCTTGCCCTAATTACCCTACCTAGCTCGAACTAATGAGCTAGTGTAGACGTACCCTTTCAGTGGTGCCAAATCCGTATTTTTTGACTGGAAAAACATTTTGGCTCAGAAATGCTGCCCAAAGCATTGGTACAGTCATGTACCAATGCCGACGACCTCTGCCCCAGAGAACGCATGGTCTAGGTGTCCTACAAAATGCAAGAGGTGGACAAGATGGACAAACCGGGTGTTTCGGAGTGTGCCAATAAAATTAACAGAGTTTAATGGGAACACAGAAGTATAAGGGCTTGTCTCCACAGCACAGTTGCCCCACTCAGCGAAGTCGCTACCTTGGCTTGCGGCAGGGCATTTCCTATTGGCGTAGGTACTCCACCTTCCCAGGAAGTGGTAGCTATCTCAATGGGAGAAGCCCTCCCATGGACACAGTATGTCTACACTGGGAGTTCAGTCGGTATAATTACGTCACTTAGGGCTGTAGAGTTCCCACTTCCCTGAGGGATGAGGCTTAACCAACACAAATCTGTAGCATAGGTCAAGCCTTAATTCCCACTTGTCTAGCCAATGCCTGATGAGAATCCTGGGGGAAAACTGGATTTTGGCCAGATCTGCAGAGCCAAGGGTGGGGAGAGAGCTTGGAGAACCATCTAAACTGCCTCTCGCCTCCAGCTCTTTGCATCTTAGTCCATCAGTGCGTCCTCCTCAGGTCTTTCCTCTGAGTTCTCTTGGCTTTGGATCGAGCCCCTCAACGGCCCACAAACGTAATCTGTGGTGTAATGAGCCTCCACAGCCGAGCGGCACCTCTCATCAGAGCCTAATAAAACATCATCTTCAAAGGATGTTTTTATCGCCTCGTTAATGTTCCCCCTAATTAACACACGGGAGGCAGCGCTGCCGTTTTCACTATGTTCAGTCGGCTGATTCACCCTGTGGAACAAAGGGAAATTGAAATTGAGGGGAGACAGCAGAATGGCCGTCTGGGTAATTAGCCACGGCCATGGTGATGAGGAGAATTATCTGCAGCCAATTGGTCTGAGCACATGGTGACTCAGGCCCGCCAAACATCCTCCATTGATTCCTCACTTGTCTTTCATGCTGCAGCCTCAGCATGAAATGAAGACCATACCAGGCTGTGACGCTCTGGGGTCCAACTCAGACCAGGAAGGGGGGAAGCCCTTCTGCTCTGGGTGGGATAAATGCTATTCTGCCTGCTCACAGAGCTGACACCAACAGCCAGCATAGGAGCATGAAAGGGGCTCCCTCAACAAGACCAACAGCCTCACCGGGCCCCTGAGCAAGGCTGGGGGGACCTTGCTTTGTACCCTCAGAAGGGGCAGAACCTCAGATGGAAGGGGCGGGGCTGAGGCTAGGCAGCTCTCAGCACCATTCAGAGAGCACTGCGCCTCCCCCGGCAGCCCTCAGTGGTACCCAGCACATGTTGGGCGGAGCTCTGGCAGTGGTTTAAAGGGCCCAGGACTCTGGCTACCACTGCTGCCCAGGGGGAAGAAGACAAAGGTCTTTTCTCTCTCCTTACGTCTTCCCAAAGTTCACTGAGCCTGTTCTGACAGGTGGGACGCTTCCTAGGTTCAGTCTCCATCCCCTGCTGTCATCTTTCCCCCCTTGCTCTCCTGAACGATTCACATGTCAATGTGATTTTCTTTGTCTTTGGTCACACCTGGCTTAATTCACATCAGAGGCTACATCTAGACGGTGGCGCTATTTCGGGATACTAGAAGTATCCCAAAATGGCAATTCCGTGTCTTTAAACGTCCCCGTGATTTTGAAATAGATTTTGAAATAACGGGCACGCTATTCCGGCGTTCCACGAGGGTTAAGGGACTTGTCAGAATAGCACTTTATTTTGAAATTACCTCAAAATAAGCTCCACAATTTGCGTAGTACAAATTGAGTAGCTTATTTCGAGGTAAGGGTGCTGTGTAGACACAACCAGAGACACATTCAAGTGGGCAGAACCACCATCCTTTGTCTAGGGCAAGCGTGGCTTGGACCCAGCTTCCCAATTCGATTTCAAGAAGGTAGTACCAGGGCATCATGACAAAGTCCCATTGGGTATTCTTAGAGTCACATGGGGCTAATCCAGGCTCTCTCATAGTTGGATACAGCAGGACACAATAACTCCACTGAAATCACCAACTCAGATTTTTCAGTTCACCTGCTCCTTTGAGGATGTAAGTGGTTCTTAGGCCTGGCACCAGCTTTCTGCCCAGGGATGTCACCCTCTGCAGAGATGAGCCCATATTTACTGCACAAGTACACATGGGTAATACTGTCAGAAGTCTAGCATACATTAGGTGCGTATGATCGATCTAGCTTATTACATACAGATCCAATGTTAAAAAAACATTATTAAGGTTGCAGAGTCCAGCACTTAATTAGGAAATGCCAGATTTCAGGTTGCCTTTGTATCTTAGTTTGGCCACCTTGTGCATATGCTTTACTTACATGACCACATACTATTTTTAATATTTTCAATACTGTTTTTTCCATTGAAAATACCTTAATTCTGGCATTTCCTAACTTTTTAATGGATATTTTTGTGGGCATACCAAACACACACACACACACTTTGCTGTGGTTTTATCATTACTACAACTCCTTCTAAAAAGCCCTATTTTGCTTTAATTAAAAACAAACCTCGTGTGGGCTAAAGAATAATTTCCCAACCAGCTCTAAACAAACACAAATCAATTTCTTTTCCCCACCTTTTTCAATTGTATCTAATGACTCGTGAGATTAGCACCTTTGAAATTACAAGGAGAAGACAAAAAGCCCTATTATCAGAAAGGAATCCTCCTGCATCTGATTTCTGGCAGCAAGCGGCACAAAGTTTCGCTCGGAAAGTCAGAGCTCACCCCTTTGTGATTAGCTTTTCATTTTAACTACTTTTTAAAAAAACAGCTAGTGAAGCTTGAATCTCCTGTCAAACATTCGGTTAGCTTTGTAGTTAGAGGTTTAGTATGTGCAAGTGACTAAGATGAAAACAGTCAGCCATGTGTTTCAGTAACAAAAGACAGAACTATGTAGCACTTTAAAGACTAACAAGATGGTTTATTAGGTGATGAGCTTTCGTGGGCCAGACCCACTTCCTCAGATCAATTTGTGGAAGAAAATCGGCACAACCATATATACCAAAGTGATACAATCAAAAAAACGAAGGCATGTGAAATTGACAAATCAAATTTTAGAACAGAGTGGGGGCGAGGGGGGAAGGTTAGTTTCTGTGAGGTAATGACATAGGGGTGATAATTGGGGAAGCTATCTTTGTAATGTATCTCTATCACTATGTGTTTCAGTGTGTGTTTTTGTAGGGTTCAGAAAGAATAAATGTTTAGGTCTATCAATGGCCATTAGCCAGGAAGGGCAGAGATGGTGATTCTAGCCCAGGTATGGGCAATCATTTTTGATGGGAGGGCTATGCCAAGATTTTGATAAGTGGCTATGGGACCACACTTTTCTATGGAGGGGCTGCCCGAAGCTGGGAATGGTTCCCAGGGGAAGGCTCACTTGATGATTCCCTGTTCTGTTCGCTCCCTCTGAAGCATCTGGCATTGGCCACTGTCGGCAGACAGGACACAGCGGGATGGACCTTTGCTCTGACCCAGTCTGGCTGTTCTGATGTTCTTAGACACACAGTTTCCCCCTCATACTTCATACTTGTGCCCCCATTCCACATGCCCACACACACACTCCCTATGTCTAATCCCTCGTCTCCCTCCCAGCTGATACACACATACCTCACAATTGGCACTCACACACCAGCTCTACGTGCACACACGTTCACCATTGACACCCCCCCTCCACACACGTGCACACACCTAACACTCCTTTGGCACACTCCACACACAGACACTTCATGTCCCCCAGCATACGCCCACGTTCGCACACAGCCCCCTCTCTCCACGCGGGCATGCAGAGCTAGCTACCCAGCCTGCTGCAAAACGTCAGCGACAGGTGCGAACCATGCCAAGCTGGGTGCATCAGGCGGAGCTGAATGGGGAAGGAACTAGTCTGAGAACGGGCTAGAACCTGGGAGGGACCAGGTGTCTGGGGAAAGGGAAATGGCTCGGATTCCACTCCCCAGACAGGAAGTGCTCAGCAAAGTCTAAAAGGGGAGGCCGGAGGCCCGACAAGCCATGAGGATGTTAGTGCCCAAATGAGAATCCAGGCCTCAGAGAGGGGGCAAGCGCTCTCTGCCATTGGGGGTGCGACGTGTGCTCTGCAACAGGACTGTGCATGACCAGAAATCTCCGGGCACCTCAGGGCAGCAAATGAGAAGAGCTATTGAGAGCAGAGGGGAAAGGGCTTTCGGCTGCTATGCCAGCAGCACAAAACTCACTCGGAAAAAATAGGGAGGAGGGGAGAAGGAAAACAACCTCTGCCTGTCCCTCTCTCTGGGGCCTAGGATGATTTTATCGTCTGCCTCTTTCTCTGGTGCTCTGCGGCTTCTAAGCCAACACGTCAAAGCAGCCCCCAGCAGGAAATGCTGCATCTTTTTGCACTCCTTGTAAATACAGGGGCTCTCTTTTTTCCAAGGGGGATTTGCTTTAAATGTTTAGTCTGATGCTCAGCAGGGAGGCTCTTTTCAACAAGGCAGGAGGTAGAGGGATAAGGGAGATATGTTTCATAAGGCTTAGCGCTGTGCATCTTCAGAGCACTACTTCCTCATTAACTAACGAATCCCCTAATGGGGCCAGGAGGTGACTTCCATTCCCACGCGGCTGGCACCACTGCACTGTTGCTGATTCTTGCAATCGTTGCTGTTTTTCTTGAAGCCCCAGCTCCTGAGGCCATGTGATGATTAGGATGGACTCTCGGCTTTCTCCCCTTCCCCACCCCATTAAGTTTGTTTCTGACTCTTGTGGCTGTGGAGAAAAGCTTGAAAACATGAACTGCCCGCCTCTGGCAGATCATGCTCCTTGCAAAGCAGCCGCAGTGGGGGGGACTGTGGGGTGAGGTCGATGCTCTTTCTTCCTCACTGGGAGCCGCCAGATCTCCACCCCCAGAGAAGGGAGCAATCCGGCCTTGTATTAGTCACACTCCTTTAAACCCCATTGCTGTCTCCTTAAGAAACCACCGTTTCGGCTTACTCGTGTGCCTGGGCCTGCCTCCACCTCCCTGTGCCGTTGTACCTGGATTGAGCCCTGATGTGACAATGTCAGGGGTGTGGCTTGTTAGTAGTGATCCTAGGGTAGGCCTGCACAACATACGGCCCGCGGGCTGCATGCGGCCCGCAGGGGCTCACTGTGCAGCCCGTGACGACTACGGGCGGTGCGGCCCCATCCGATCCGCCAGCCATGCGGAGGAGCGGAGCACCGCCGGGGAAGGGGAAGTGCAGTGATTCTCACCGCCGGGCTGCCTGCGTGCAGCTCCGGCGCAAGGAGGTGGGGCGCGAGCCAGAGGGCGGAACGCCGGTAGACACCAGGACGCTGGCGTGACATGGAGTCGTGACGTCACAGCCGGTGACCGCTGGATTCAAAAAGGCTCCGGCAGCCCCGCAAACTGGAAGGCAGAAGCCAGGTAGGAGAGGGGAAGGGGCTTGTGCTGAGGAGAGGGAGGCAGGTCAGGAGAAAGGGGAAGGCACCAAGGGGCAGGGTGCAGGAGAGACAAATGCCAGGGGGCCAAGTGGAGACAATGAGGAAAAGGGCAGGAGGGGAGGTGTCAGTGGGAGGGGGGACAGGGTGATGCTGGGAGAGGAGAGGGTAAGGGCATTGGGAGCCGTATGTTGTGCGGGCCTGATTTAATTGAAAAATTCTTAATGAAGTATCATCCCCCCCCCCCAAAACCTACCCTTGCGGCCCGCAGCTGTTTTCTTTGGAGTAATATGGTCCTCGCTGCTTTCTGAGTTGTGCAGGCTTGTCTTAGGGCAATCCCTAGTGTGATGCAGTGACACTGGCATAAAGGTGCCATGTAGCAGCATAGCTTATCCCCATCCCCCCCAGGAATCTATATCGGTACAGTATAGGCACATTGAGACTGGTATTACTGCGAGGTGGGTGGTGTGTTTGTATTGCTTGGACTGCACTGGAATAGGCTGGAGCAGTGTTTCTTAAACTTTTTAAGACCGAGGAACACCAAACAATATTTTTTCTTTATGAGGAACACCAAGGATTTTTTGTTGAGAAGAAAAAAAAGTGGGGACGAGGTGAGGAAAAGTTATTGACAAAAAAAAAAAAAGTCAGGGGGAAAGTTATTGAGAAAAAAAAATGGCCTGCCCCTTTGAGGGCGGCCATTTTGAACTCTGTTGTTCTTCACGGCACACCTCCGACTGCCTCGCGGCACACTGGTGTTCCATGGAACACAGTTTAAGAAACACTGGGCTGGCGAATACACCACTAGCAGCACTCTGGTCTACTTGGAATTACGATCGGTCTTTTCCATCTCTGCCTGCTTGGAAGTGCTGATGTGAAGCTGGCCCGGGGACGTGCTTCTGCTTGCGGAACAGGAAGCTCACAACGTGTTTGGATACAGGCAGGCATAGAGAGGGGGCCAAAGGTGTGAGGGGAAGTCTGGGGAGGTGAGACAGCATCAGGGTGGCCTGTGGAATGGGAGGCAGGTTGGCTTTGAGGCGGTGGCACCGCACTGGGAATGTGGAGACTGGGGGTTAGTTCCTTACTGTGATGGGATGTGCATATCTTCCAGTCCAGTGGGCGGGGTTAATAAACTGTGGACAGAGGAAGTCCCACCCTCCAGCCATACTGAGCATGCTCCAAATGCTGGGGTAGTATAAAAGGAAGCAACTCAGTTCAGTCTGGGTTGGACACCAGAGAGGAAGGACCTGTGAGAGGAATTACCAGAGGTAGCCCAGCCACAGATCCTGACAGTGAGAGCCAGAGACCCAAGAGACTGGAATGAGCCTCCAGAGCCAGTGGAGCCCTGGAGAGTGACTTACACTGCAGAGGCTGAGGACCCCGAAACCTCGCGGATCACCTTGCTGCCAGAGACAGTAGGAAATGACCCAGAGAGGAAGTGCAAGTGATATCTACCACCTGCGTGAGCTCGGTGTATTTCGGTAGGATTTCCCATTGAGCTAGTGGTAGACTACTCCACCACTGCCAGGGCCCTGATTTGGGCCCCCCCCTCCCAGGGCTGCTGCCCCACCTCCTCCCTCTAGAGACAGTCACCTTGGCACTGGCTATTAGGCCACACTGCCCTGCAATCAAGGGCAGCTCAAGAGATTCTCACTGCCCTGCAAGCAAGGGCTGCCCCATAGATTTGGACCAATAGGTCTCGCTGCCCTGTGGTGATGGACTGATTTGGGTCACAGAATGACATGAAGCAGTAAGACCAATGACCCTCCTCTTGGGACATGGTGTACATACACCGCCACACTGACACCGCCAGACTCCCTGTGAGACCCTGGGAAAATCCTTTATTCTCTCAGTTCTTCATCAGTACCCTGGGGTTAGAGTCCTCAAGCTCACACTCAGTTATCAGGATAAAGTCATTAGCAAGAAGCTCATGTATTGCATAGAGCAAGGGTGGGCAGTAAAACAGCAGCAGTTCACCAGGGTTAGCCGCTGGTGGGCTGCCGCTATATTTACCTGCACCTCCACAGGTATGGGCAATCGCAGATCCCATTGGCTGGGAACAGTGATCCACGGCCAACGGGAGCTGTGATCACCTGTACTTGCAGAGCCGCAGGTAAATATGGCGGTATGGGGGCCCACCAGGGTATTTGCCCACCCCTGGCATAGAGCCAGAGAAGCAATGAGAGAGAAGAGGCTGGAGCTTTAGAAAAATCCACAACTCCAGCCTGTAGCAAGACTTTGTTCCTGTGTCCTTTAAGTAAAGCCAGTTCCCTCCCATTTCTTGTTTGACTGTCTCTATGCACAGTGCAGCGCCGGCTTTGCATGAGCGTTTGGACTGAGAGCAGCTGGGGTCGATGCGAGTTTGTTCATCCCAGTAAAAGGACAGCCTCCTCTATCTGGAGAGTGATTGTTCGATTAAAGAACTGCTTCCATGTCTGAAGGCAACTTGACGGCACAAAGCACACCGCCGCATGTTGCTGCAGCTATATCCCACCAGCCCTATGGGTATCTGCCTCTCCATGTGCAATTGGAGAGTAATAGTGATGGTATTGCCATGCCATCTGCTTCCCCTAAGCCTCTGGTTGTTGTGCAAACACTTCAAAAGAATAATAGCAAACTCCTGGGCACGACAAACATGGTGAATATCAAGAATCTTTATTCATTTGCCTCCATCAGTTAAATTCTCTGTTAGACAAATTTGTGTAAAATGGAAATACAATCCTGGGTCCAAATACCTTCACACTTTGCCCAAACCCAGATCTGCTCCCAGCACCATGAAATTTGGGGGGAAGGGCTTCTACGTGGAGTCTAAAACTTACTTCCTGAGGACACCTAGAAGATAAGAAGGTGATAAGTAACAGTCAGCATGGATTTGTCAAGAATACATCACGTCAAACCAACCTCGTAGCTTTCTTTGACAGGGTAATAAGCCATGTGGATGGAGGAGGGAGAGGGGGAGCGTTTGATGTGGTATATCTTGACATTAATAAGGCTTTTGGAACTGTCTCATGTGACCTTCTCACATAAACAAACTGGAGCAATAGATCATATGTAGCCTGCTGAGTTAAATTTCTTAGCTAACACAACCTTTTAGCATCGCCCTCCCACGCAGGAGGGAAGCTGCCATTCAGAGATAGACAGCACTGACCGCTTAGTCCTCTGAGTGAGGGGGAACAAGATGCCCTTTTGCTTCTCCTTGTATTCGCCAAAGTTCATTCTCTCTCTTTCTCTCTCTCAAGAGTCGGGCTGACTCTCTGGGGTGCAGACCTGCTGGACATGCTCTTCTGGGCTGATGGTGGTGTGCTGTTTCCTCATTCTCCCACCTAACTGGTGTTCACCTCCGATGCAAATGCGCTGGCTTTACCCTGATTCATTTACATTCAAGACCCAGGGGCATCAACATTCCTTTGTCTGGGACAAATTTGATCACCAACTTTGCCTCCAGAAGGTACTGCAGGAAGAGATTTCCCTCACACATGCAGAACTCAGTCCAGGCTGTCTGCACAGACATCAGACAGTGATATCAATGATGGGCATGGCCCTAGATTTCATTTCATTTCACGTCACACAACCCTCTATACAGATAAATATGACAGCCGTGCGGGAGGTGCCATGAGTATCTCAGGCCTGATCCGAGATACAGCAACAATTGACACTGAGGGGCTCTGATGGTCATAACTTGTCAGTCCTCTCTTTATCTATCTACATCAGGTGTGGGAAAGATACAGCTCACAGGCCATATCCGGCCCTCCAAGCCTTTGGATGCGGCTGCCCCACAAGGAGCCCCGGGCTGGTTCCCTGCCTGCTGGAAGCCCAGACGGCTCAAAGTGGCTGGCTGCTCCATGTGCCTCTCTGCGCTGCATGCTGGAGAGGAAGAGGGAGGACTTTGCACATTGCCCCCACTGCTATCAGCCCAATCCTAATAGCTCCCGTTGGCTGGATTATTATTAGTGCCCACCCCTGATTCAGATTCCTTGTTTCACCCCCTCCCATGGAATCAGAGCCCCACATAAAGAGAGACTGCTATTTCTCTCTCCCTTCCAGCCAGCATGGGCCAAATGCTGAGCACACCCATGACAAAGGCAAAAGTCACATGGACTTTGGTGGCACACGCTTTGAAATTTTATACAAAGTTTTGCCAAAAAATTTTTGTTTTTTAAATCCTTCCTTCCCTCTGCAAAATTCCAGCTCTGTTGCTTTTTGTAGCAAGAGGAAAGCCATTTTTGTGCTGCATCTTGGGATATTTTCAGAGCTCACATCAATTCAGACCCCCTGGTCTTCCTTGCTGCTTTGTTTCGCTCTCCTTTAACTAGTCACTGAATGGTTCTGCCAAGGAAATCTGATGCATTGACAACACTGTCCCACGGGGAATGGGTTTTGTAAATTGCACTTCCAGTGACACAGTTGGTATCCGCTTTGTAACGAGTATCAACTGCAATAGTCAAACATTTAATATCCACCCCCCACGGGTATAGCTTTCTACACATTTTAGCTGGAATAAGGTTATTAAAGAATAATAGCGCTAATACACATTCCATCACCAAAAAAATTCAATTGTTTTACGCTGTTTACATTAGCAGGAATGTTTCTGTGCTGCTGAATGACAATTTTGGCTTTTCAGCTCCCGGCCATCAGTTTCATTAGCACCTTCTGGGTTACACGAGTGCTGTGTAAGTACCAGGTATTGTCACCTGATCTGGCAAAGGTTTCTTTTAAAGATCAAATGGTGGGAAAAGCTAGCACAGGGGTTAATCAGAGTGTTAGCGGTCAGCCTGTCATTCTGCTTTCCATCCCACCTTGGTTTTGTCTCTGAGGTTGAACTGCTCCTAAGTGAGGAGTGAACTTCCGATGACACTGAATGTGATCTGCCAAGGATGGGTAGAGCCTGCGAACCTGGAACTTTATAACAGTAGGAACCCTAGCTCTGAAGGAAGATGTGGGTTTCTGCAGCAAGGCGCGTTGTTGTCTGAGCTGGGAAGAAGGCAAGGCCTGCATACCCACTCATAAGGCACCACAAATGGAAAGATGCGCTTTTGAAGACTCTGTTCTGCAGAAGCCTTTATGAAAGTGGGAAACTGGATGGAAAAACTTTCATCTGGCCAAGGATAGTCAGCAAACCACAGAAGGCAAAGGATTATCCATGGGCTACAAAGAGCCATGTCCGCTGATGAGAAACAGGGGCCTGTGAGGAGACGGCATTTCAACAGGTAACATTCAGCCTACAAAGGGGAGTATTTGCTCAGTGACCGATGCTTTCACTTCAGGAAAAGTCTCACTATGCTGCCGTGTGTCCGGTCCTGACTCCTGATCCGTTATTGATCTGGAGCTGCCTTCTAATGAAAAAGTTCCAATCATTCGCAATGCACCTCGGCTGGCGAAACCATGGGACGTGCATTGGGTAAGCAGAGGCAGGATCCACATGTTAAAGGTTCTTCCTGGGGAGCCTCCTCGTGGCTTTACATATAGCTCTGTACAAGCATTTGCAGCTCACCCCGGCTCACCTCCTGGTGGCTCATCTGGGGATTGGCTTACCACTGCTCGCACGCCCCTTCCTGCGGTCACTCACCTCCTTGTATCCATCTCACCCTCTGGAACTCAGCTTTCTTCCTTGTGACTCAGCCCTCCAGCCAGGGGTTCTCCCCTTCCAGGGGTCTGTCAGTGCCTCTCTGCACAAGCTGTCCTTCTGCTGTCCCAGGCAGGCCTCCGTTCTATGCCCATGGCTGGGCCACTCCCCAGTGGCTGCTGGGGGCACCCAGGCCTGCCCATGACACTGGTTTCCAGCCCAGGGACTCTGTGCTCTGCAACTATGGTCTATTTATTCCCAGACCTGCTTGCTACTTGCCTGGGCTCTGTCCCACTTCCTCCCCCTGTTCTCTGGCACCTTGGAGTTTACGAGCCGTCTGATTTTTCCTCTATTCCCCATGGTTGTTTCCCCTTTGTCTTCTTACCAGCCCCAACACAGCTCCATGCTGTCCTGGAGTGACTGCAGGCTATTTCCCTCTGGAGCCCCTTCTGTTCTCAGCATCTTGGCTTTATAGAACTCTTGCCCATTCCTGTCCAGGGGAGTGTCATCCTTCATTAAGTCCTGGCTCCCCTCCACATGCAGCCAGTACAGTTAATTGGCCCATGGAGATACCTTAACCCCTTCAGGACTGAACACCCCATCACAAGCAGCCACAGAGAGAGATGTGAGTGGACCTTATCAGATCTTTATTTGGCTGAGGCTTAGTGCAGATTTGGCAAAACACGTTCCCCTTGTGACTGTCCTCGATGTACCCTGGAAAGGCCCCTCTCACCCCACCTAAATGAGGATCTGAGTAAACTCCAACCCTATTCTGCATTTGCCCAGGATCTTGGGTCACAGCAGAAATGCAAGTACAATGTTAGGGATGGAGTACAGCCTAACAACACCGATGAAAACGGCCACAGCTTTGTCCTGAAACTGCAAAACCGGTGCACCAGGATCCTGCTCTTCCTCCCGGGCCCCTGGTGTTCGTCTCCCACCTTTCCCTCTGCAGATCATTGGGCAAAGATAGAGAAAGGAAGAAAAAAGAAGCCGTTAGCTCAGACATTCAGCGCCTCCCCGGGGGAGTCTAATATTAGACTCAGAGACTTTCCGCCAACTCTCATTAGATTCAAGCTACGTGCGGGATTTCCCTGCAGTCCCTTTGCCAGGTGCTCGCCTCACGGGGTGGAGAGTGATTTATGGCATCCTCGGTGATGCCGTGAGAGGTGCTGTTCCACCAGTCTCCCAAATACCAGAGTTACGGAGCAAGATTGGTTGTGATGTGCAACGTCGACTGGGGGACTGAGCCTCACAGCTCCCAGGGTCAGTTTCTGCAGGTATCTAAGTGGTGGCAGGACAGAGCAGAATAACGTCCGTCCTTCTTAGCACCGTCAGTCAGTCTTCATGGCACCTTCGGCACCTTTAGATCACAGAGTCACCATGCATCTGTGGGGTTGGGAAGTATCATTATCCCCCGCAACCAATGGGGAAATCCAGGCATGGCTCCTGGCTTAGGGATGTTAAGGACTAGTCAACTAGTTGATTCCCGCCCCCCCCCTTATTGCTTTTATCAGTGAGAGGCAGCAAAGGGGGGGAAGAGAGGGTACTTCAAAGCAGCAGCGCCGCATGGAGCCCTGGATCAGCTGGAGACTCCCTAGCTTGACCCTAGGCTCCCTGCAGCATTTCTGCGGAACCCGGAGTCAGCTGGGGGAGTCCCCAGCTGTTCGTGCACTCCATGCTGTGCTTCCACTTCGAAATGGCGAGCGGAGCCTGGGATCAGCTGGCGACTCCCGGGCTCTGCGTGGCATTTCAAAGAGGCAGCGCAGCATGGAGGCCAGGGTCAGCAGGGGACTCTGAGTCCCCTGCTGATCCCAGGCTCCACGAGGGCGCTTCCGCTTTGAAATGCACAAGAGCCCCAGCTAGGGACTCTTGTTCATTTCAAAGCTGGCACCTTGTGCATTTCAAAGTGGAAGCGCTGCATGGAGCCCAGGATCAGCTGGGGACTCCCCAGCTGACTCCGGGCTGCACACAGAGTTCCGCATTCCTCCTTTGAAATGTACAAAAGCCCCAGTGGGGGCTCTTGTAAATTTCAAAGGAGGAATGCAGAAGTGCCTATCGACTAGTCGAGTAGTCGATGGAAATTCCATCAACTACTTGACTAGTAAATTACTATCCTGGCTCCCTGCTCTAAGCACTGGAGAACCCTTCCTTATGGACATTGTTGAGCATTCACGTGCTGTATGAACTCTCAGCTGGCTATGACAGATGATTGCACCTATATGGACTCTTTTAGTATCTTTCCACTCTGTGAACCAACTGCCGTAAAACAGTTCCCTTCTCTGCATAGCTTATGGACTGTTTGGCTGAGCATATGTACCGTATGTGCAACCCACATGGAACTAAGGGGAACTAAGAACGGCCAGACTGGTCAGACCACAGTCCATCCAGCCCAGGATCCTGTCTTCCAACAGTGGCCAGTGCCAGGTGCCCCAGAGGCAATGAACAGAACAGGGAACATCAAGTGACTCATCCCTTCTCGCCCATTCCCAGCCTCTGACAAACAGGCCAGGGACACCATCCCTGCCCATCCGGGCTAATAGCCATCAGGATGAGATACACTCTCACACACATTTTTATTTATTGCCCTTGGTCATTCCTCTCTTGCCTGAAATACTCTGAACCAGGTGGATAATTCAATATAATTTGTAGCTATAGGCTCTGGGCTTGTTTGGACTGGGATACAGGCCATTAATTTTAATGGGAAGATGCATAACTGAGTCCCCATCTCTGCTTGGAAAATCTCACCCATTGGACTTATTATCTGTTTATTAGTTGTGTTATGGTAGCAATTAGGTGCCCCAGTGACAGACCAAGACGCCACTGTGTTAGGTGCTGTACAAATGCAGACAAAAAGCTCAATCTAGACGCTGTACAAATGACCATCCAGCCTCAGTTACCAGAGTTGTTTCTTAACACTGTCCCCTTCCCAGTAATTCTTAAAAGCAATCCAGTCTTCTAGTATTAAAAGTTCCCACACGATATAAACAACCATAATTATGCTGCTGTAACCAATAATTGTGAAAAAATGCCGAGGGGAAAGGCAAATATTTTATTTAGGTTTTGCCTTCTCCTTCCACATCAGAGGAAAAACCACAGAATAATGTATTCACAAGGTACCAAGCAAAGCCATGATTTTCAGCCCCCCCTGCTAACTTCTGTCATCTGCATGGTGTTCAAGGTAACGCCAGGCTTTCCTCCTTCCAGCCAGCCTGATGCAATCATGACTAATTGGATCTCAAATGATTTCAAGGAGCAGAAATCAGATTTTGATTAAACTCAGAAAATGTGTTTAATTAAATATTGTTCATTTGAAATGCAGGCATGGAAGTAAATAGGAATTAACTATTACTTATGCTGGATGGTTCCTCCCCGCATTGGCACAGAAGCTCTGTCACTCTTTCCTAGCCTCAGTGACAGAGGAAATTTATTTCCATGGGAGTTGCTACAGCCCTGCCCACTGGGCCACGCAGGCTGCTATGAAGGTGACGTTCACCCCAGCGCACTAAGCCTCTTGGCCACTTAAGTTCCACGTACGATTCCAAAGCAGGAATCTATCTGAGACCCCTGCAAAGTGTTTTATTTCAACCAGGGCGAGGGTTTAGAAAGATTGTTCCAGCCCTTGGGGGGTTTTGAGAGTGGAATGGGCAGAGCAACAAGCCGTGCTCTGGGACACAATCGTTGATTGGCGAAATCATGGGCTACATTGGTCCCTCTACTATCCTTGTCTGCAGGGACAATACAAAATGGCCCGGCATATTTTTAGGAACAGCACAGTCAAGGGAGCTACCCATTGTGCCTTTAACGCCCTGTGCAGGGGAGCCCGAATGCCTCTCCCTGTTCTTGCCCGTTCCAGTTTCTTTGGAGAGATGGCTCTCTGGTTAGGGCTGGGACCCGCACAGCCACAACAACACCACTTAGTAGTACAGACGTCCAAGTATATAACAGCAACACTGTTACCTTATCAAACATATCAAACGTAATCTCCTCAATAGAAGATAATCAGGGGAGTTGCCTGCAGGCAGGAAGGCTGTCTCTAAGCAGGCCTTACTCATCTAGCCCAGGAGCCGCTAATAGACTAGGGAAGAGCCAAGTGGATAGGTCCCTGGTTGTGCATTTTTAAGCCCTGCTTCTGAATGCTGTTGCCCTGCTGTTACTGATAAACAACACCTTATTCTTCCCTGCAGGCCTGGTGAGAGCTTTGGGGTACGTCATGTTCCCTGGGGCATCACCGCTTCCCATTGTACCTCATTTCGCCCTAGTAATAGATGTTTGTGGGGGAAGGGGCGAGCTGAGCACAGGACTCTGCTAAAGTTATTCTCCCTTTTCCTGTCTCTTGTCAGCCTGGCCTTCAGGATTATGAAATACTTGGACTATTGTTGTTTATTTCATTGTTATCATTTGGTTTACAATGGCTTCCAGGCATAGTCAGGACTCCAAAGTGCTAGGCACCATACACACACACATAGTCTGAGCCAGGCCCTGCCTCCAAGAGCCTTCCAGTCTATATACAAAGAGAGGTTTATCATCACCCCCCACCCCACTGTACAGGTCAGGAACTCAGGCATGGAAAGACTGGGTGACTTGGCCAAGGTGACGCAGGATGTCTGTGGCAGAGCAGGAGACTGACTCCAGTTCTGCTGGGTCCCAGTGCTTCAACTACACAACCATCTGTCCACTTCTAGGACTGTAAGCGCTTTGCCTCTCTCTTTTCCCATGGCTGTCTGCAGTGTCTTGCCCAAAGGGGCCCTAATCCTGACCAGCATTTCCAGGCAGCACTGTAATGCAAACAACAGCTGTGAAGGGGGAGCTGATATTCCCATTTTCTAGATTCAAATGCAAACCGGATATAACTCAGTTTAATGCCTGAGCACAGAACATTTATCAGCTTGATCGACACAAGGGCCTCAGGCCATGTTTTGCTCCTTAGTTACTGGGGGAAGGCTGATTTTAAATGGCTAGTTTATGTTGCACCGATGAGCGAGAACAGCTCGAATGGTCTGGTTCTGACTCAGGATGGTCTCTGCCAGGCATGGCAGCCTTTTCCTGATCCTGGGCCTGATTAGGGTTGCCAGATGGTTTAACAAAAAATACCGAACACCCCCCTCCCCCCACAAAAAAAATCACCAGGGAAAAATTCTGTTGAGGAAAAAAAAGGAGGGGGAGACCAAAGTTGTTAAGCAAAGAAAAAAAAGGGGGGAGGGGAGACCAAAGTTGTTAAGCAAAAGTTGCACCACTCCCTCCAGTTTGGGGCCACACACTAAACCCCAATGCACCCACCCCTTCCCCAGAGCCAGGTCCCCCCAATACCCCCCCATCCCAATGCACTCACCCCTTCCCCTGAGCCAGGCATCCCCAACGCCGGGAGCAGCCCGCCCCACCCCAATCAAATTCCCCCCCTCCCCCCGCAGAGCCAGGAACGGGACGGCCGGGTAAGTTAATCTTACTTTTAAAGTCGCTTCTCCTGCCGCCCGGCCTGGCTACCTTGGCTCACATTGTGCAGAGGGAGGCATTACGTGGCCAGCTCCTGGATCTCTGCTGGTCACGTGGGCCAGAGCAGAGTGCACTCCGCTCCCACCCCAGCCCGGCGCCCCCCTAGCATGGCACCTGGCAAGTGCCCCCTTCTGCCCCCCTTCACTACGACTCTGCCGCGCTCCTCACTCCCCCGCCCCTGCCAGACGCGGCAGGGGAAAATTGTCCCCACCGGGCTTCCATCCGAGGGAAACAGGATATACCTGACATTTCACATGTCCGGTATTTCCTGTTTTTTTTTAACGGATGGAGCCTGCAAACACCGGACTGTCCGGGTGAATACCGGACACCTGGCAACCCTAGGCCCAATCCTGTGCACGCTGCATATGTGGCACTCAGCTGGCCAGGTCATTGGGAGTTCTTGGTGTGTCGGGATCTCGTTCTATTTGAGAAGAGCCAAAAATGAGACGAGGGCTGGAGAGCAAAACCCTTACCGGTGAGAGCCGAACCCTCACCCGTGAAAGCCGTAGAGCGCGCCAAATGGTTAGCTTATAAAAATGGTCAGGAAGTGCGTTGATTACAGGCCCGCCAACGGGGGAAGGGCAAAGTTGGCAGTTGGCCCAGAACCCTGCGACTCAAACGGGTCTGGAGCTCTTGGATGATACCGCAGGGGCTGTGGCGACTGGAGCCCCGGGCCCTTTTGAATCACTGCGGGAGCACGGCATGGCCTGCTCTGGGAAGCTCTCAGGGCAGGTTGGCTGAGGGAGTAAGAGGGCAGCGTGGCATGCTCTGGACGGTGCTGAAAGCTGACTACCCTAGCCCCGCCCCTTCTGCCCAAGCCCCACCTCTTCTGCCCAAGGCCCCGCCCCTTCTACCCAAGGTCCTGCCCCTTCTGGGAGCGCAAAGCCAACCTCCATGCACCTTGCCCAGGGGTCTGACAAGTCCATCGCCCCCCACCTCCCGTGGTTGATTATAATGCTTACGCACCTAGATAGCAAAAAATACCAGGTAGTGGGGGGAGGGCACGTGTCTTTGCTCTAAACAGAAAGGTGTTCCCAGGACTCAAGGCTGGCAATTCAAACCAGACAAATTCAAATGTTTAGCAGGGAGGGTGATTAATCACTGGAGCGACGTGCCTAGGGAAGTGGAAAGTAATTCTCCATCTGTTCACGTCTTCCGATCAAGAGCGGGTGCCTTTGTGGAAGAGACGCTTCAGTCAAACACAAGTTATTGAGCGTCACTGGATGAGTTGCTCCAGCCTGTGATAGACAGGAAGGAGGTCAGATGGGATCATCGAATGGTCCCTTCTGGCCTTAAACACTATGATCCTCACCATCATAATTAAAATTCACCCTACTGCACTGGCAACGTGGGAAGGGGTGCAGAGGGGCCATGTGCCCTTGAAATGCCATAGGCAGAAGGGGCAAAGGGCCAGAGCCTCCGATGGCCCAGGGACTAGCAGTGGGGAGGGGGTCACGACGCCAGCAGCAGGGAGGAGGAAGGAGCGGAGCAATGAGGCTGCGCTCCACCAGCTGCCAGCCCCTTCTCTTGGGGGAGGAGTGGGACCACGCCCCACTCACTGGCAGGAAGCAGAGAGACCCAGCTGGAGCAGTGAGCTGGGGCTGTGAGACTCCGCTTTCCCCCGGTAGGCAGCAGTGTTCCCTGTCAGCTGAGCACTTGGGCAGCCACACAGGAGATTGAGGTGCTGCCCAGCTGATTGGCAGCTGCCCACGGCCAGCAGCATGTGTTTCTGTCGGTGGTGCACAGCTGCACATGCCTCCGTGCATATGCCAAAATTTATTCCGCACTTGGATGGAAAAAATTAGAGGGAACCTTGGTAGGCAGCCGATTTAAAACAAACCTCAGTCCGTGCTTATTCTCACAACACAAACCTGACCTGGGGAGCTCATTGCCGGGGACCTTGCAAAGGCCCAAAGAATAACTGGGTTTAAAGAAGAGTTAGATTAGTTCCTGGAGGGCAGGTCCCTTGATGTCTGTTAGCCAGGATGGTCAGGGATGCAGCCCCGACTTCTTAGTGATCTTCAGCTTCTGACTGCCAAGAGCTGGGCCTGGGCGACCAGGAATGTTGCCCTGTTCTGTGCATTTCTTTTGGGGCAGTTGGCCTTGGCCACTGTTGGAAGTCAGGATACTGGGCCAGATGGACCTTTGGGCTGACCCAGTATGGCCACTCTTATGAATCTCTATCACCTGCCTTCTACGAAGATCAAACAGTTTTTCTTATGACTCCCCGTGTTGAAGGAGGCTGGAATGGCGTCTGTGGTTTGCGGCCTACTCTGAATACCGGGATGGGTGTCTCAGGGGTGCAAACCCTCCCCAAATATTTTATGAGTTTTTCTGTCACCTGGGATTGCAATTTAGAACAATTTCACAAGCATTTAAATCAGGGGTGGGCAAATACCGGCTGGTGGGCTGGATCCAGGCTGTCAGAGTTAGCCCCACAGTGCCGTATTTATCTGGGCCTCTGCAGGTACAGGGGTTCGCAGCTCCTGTTGGCTGCAGAGCACTGTTCCTGGCCAATGGAAGCTGTGATTGCCTGTACTAGAGATGTTAAATATCGGTTAATTGAATAGTTGATTAACTTCATGAATTCTTATTGGTTACTCAACTATTCTACAGTCCCCGGGGGTGGGGCCGGCAGCCAGTGCACTCCGGCCTCACTCCCAAAGAACCCCCTTGCCACTCCATGCTGCTGCCTCTGTATCAGAGGCAGCAGCGCAGGGTGTCAGGTGGGAGCTGGTCCATGAAGGGAGCCAGTTTAAAAACCAGCTCTCCTTGCAGACTGGCTGCCTGTCACCCTGTGCTGCTGCCTCTGAAAAAGAGGCAGCAATGCAGGGAGGCAGCAGCCCCTATCTGGGAGGGGGTCTGAGCTCCTGGACCCAGCACGAGCCAGAAATGAGCCGGCTGCCTGCCCACCTGGCTCCTAATACATTTTAAATGCAGAGCCGCAGCTGGGGTAGGTCCTGGACCCGGCATGAGCCAGGACTGAGCCGGGCTGCAGGCCAGCCTGCTAAAAAATTTACTGGTGGGGGAGGGGAGGGCAATGTATGTAGTCTATAGCATTAATCTATAAGCTTTTGCTTATCAGTTAATCGGTTAATTGACTACACTATTACATCCCTAGCCTGTGCCTATGGAAGTGCAGGTAAATATAAGTGGCAGTGACCCACCAGGAGCTAACCCTGCTGAACTACTACCACTTTATTGCCCACTCCTGGCTTAAATCTATGTTTGAGTCATGCATCTTGAAAGGGAGATTTCCCGGAGGGAGAAATTTGTCAGGTTAAAGGTACAAATCCTTTTACCTTTCCGTTTATTTTTCTCTTTAAATCATTTTCTTTCATCGAGTGATGATGCTTCCCCAAGTTTTTTGAGCCCAGTTCTGTAGTCAGGGCTCAGACCAACCTCTTGCAGAAGTTATCAGAACTTTGCTAGAGACTGGGAAGAGGAGCTGGCTTCCTTACTCCACACCTGCTCGTGGTCTGCTCCTGTGGGAACCCTCCAGTGCCGAGTGTTTGCCCTGCCTTGAGCACTTGATGTGTGTGTTGTACTCTGCTCACTGGCCCTGACCTGAAAAAAAAAAAAATGCCCAAAAAATGGTTTGACAAAAAACTTTCAACTGGCCCCAGCAGCCATCTCATTACCTGTCCCAAAGTGGCCCATTAGAGGCCTCATTAAAAGAAGTGCAGAAAAGAATCTGATACGGTTTACCCTCTGAAAAATTAATGCTTTCAATATGTATTTAAAAGCAGGGAATGATGGGTAAATCAGGAAGAAGCGAGTCTTGGGTTCCCAGGGACACCGATGCAAAAGATCTTTCCAGCAAAGGAAAACATGAAGAAATAACTAGGGAACTTGAGAAAAAGCACTCCCTAAGTATTAGTTGTTATGTGTAAATGCTCTTGTTTGCTTCAAGTCTGCCCCAATGAGGGACCTGCCATTTGAAGAGCATTGCAATGGGAAAACAGCAGAGCCCTTGTTTTATAGGAGCAAATTGGGATGAAAACATCTAATTTAATACTTCTGTACTGTAGCAATTCCTCGCAGATGCCCTGAAATCCCTTTCCTTTTTCTCCCAGTTGGCATCCACTTTCTGCAAATCTATTTACTTTGGAGCAGAAAAAAAGACTGGTGTGTTGATGAAATTTGCTGGATACATTATGAAACCATCAAGAAAGAAAGGTAACTTTCCAGTAGTGGAGCGCTATGTCTTCTTCCCCAGAATAAAATGGGGTCTCTTTTAGCACAAATTGCTGGGTGATTAGCTGATGTGAGATGCAGAAGGGAAAATAAACAAGGTGGGGGGGGGGGGAACCACTTTGTAAATCTTCCTACCAACTAGGGTTACCAAATGTCCCAGTTTTACAGGGACAGTCCCAATATTCGGGGATTTTTCTTATATAAGCACCTACTGCCACTCTGTCCTGATTTTCCACACATGCTGTCTGGTCACCCTTCTAACAACATCAGTATTCCGGGGTGAGAATTTCACTAGCCCTCCACAGTCGGATGCACTGGAGAAAGGAGAATGAATCCTCAATGCATGGATGCTTCCAGGCTGCTTCTGTCACCTCTCCGGTGCTTGGGGAAGAGCAGGGACTGTACATCAGCGTAGTAGGGGGAATAGTGACAGAAGCTGAGAAGGGGCAACAGGGGAGGGTCACTTGATTCCCTGTCTGTTCATTCCCTCTGGGGCACCTGGCACTGGCCACTGTTGGACACAGAATACATGGTTAGATGGACCTTTGGGCTGACCTAGTAGGACTGTTGTTATGTTCGTATGCACCTTGCACCAGCCCAGCAGAGATGGCTGGGTTCACGTGGGGCATTGGGGGCCAGGGCTGTAGCAAACCATTCCTTGCCCAGCTGAGCTAGGGAGTTCTGGAGGAGCTGTGTCTCAAAGGAGTGTGCCTGACGGTACAACCTCACCCCAAACTCTCACACCAACTGTGAGTATGAGGGTCTTGTATCCAAGGATATACACCAACAGGCTGTTCCTAATGTGGAGGCGGTTTCCATGGGTTAGGACGGGCATCGTGGCCTTTGGCTTGATTGGGGTTGGAGCTGACATCTGCAGGATGGCATGGAGCTCTTGAATTTGGCCAGCTCAGTCCTCCCCAAGAAGGACCCTTCTCCTGGGCTCTCACTTGGCCATCGCCGATGGATCACGTTGATCCCTTCCCTGAACCTGCAGGCACTAAGACTAATATCAGAGTTGGTGACAAAGTGTCTGGCACAACTATGGTGCTGCTGTCTCACTGGACTCCCCCAACCTCCTGAGTCCAGCAGAGATGGGGGAAACATTACAATGGGTCTGTGTTTATCTCCCCAAGGGAAGGCTCTGTATTACCGACCATCACACGCTCCGATCCACTCCCTGAACTTCTTCCCGCTTGCTTAAAAGGATGCGTCCGCAGCTGGCGTAAATTGGGGAAGTCGCTGGCGTTATGCCAATTTTCACCAGCTGTGGGTCTGGCCCAGGATATTTGGGTTGGAGAGTGAGCCATCTCTTTTATCAGTCCTACTCTCGGCAGATGAGCCAGCCTTCAGCAGATATTCCCGGCAGTATTCTCAGCTGCCCGCTCAGTATTCTCCTTGTGCTTGTTCAGTTGGATATGTTCCATCATGACCAGATCCCAGAGTGACTCTTCTGCAGGACTGTCTCCAGCCCCGGCTTAGTGGATGTCAGGTGGTCGCTTAGCACTGAGGGCCAGGGGGGCACCAGTATGAACGTGTCTAAGAACTGTATGGAGGTGGGAAGAAGGAGTCGATCACAACTGTGGCTCTGATGTTGTTGTTTTTTAATTTGCCAACTAAGTGAACCCAGTCAAACAGAGCTGCCTCTGGAGAGCCGCTCCACCTATAAAAGCCTTGAAGAGCCACTGAGAGACTATCTCATTGTTTCAAGCAATGGATGGATTCCAGCTCTGGAGCCAGAGAGCCTCCGCGAGTCGTTTCTGCCCAGTGGTCGGGCTTCTGGTATGAATGTGCCGTGTCATGAATCAGTAAATTAGGCCTCCTAATCCCTTTAAACATGACCTTGTGCAATGGCAGGATTATACATGTGTGCGCAGCCAGCATTTCAAGGGCTTGCTTAATGACTGCAAACAAACCCTGAAGGACGTGCAAACAGCTCCTCTCTGCCGGAAGCGGGGAGCAGAGCAAGCAGGCAGCCTTTCTGCACACGGTTCTGGGTGGAGCACGGACTGTAGGATTGGGCTCAGCCGGAGCTGGGGGTTCTGTGGGTCTCTGGCTGCTCCCACTGGAGATCATGGGGAAGCTGATGTCCCCCTGCGTTTTGGGGCCTGAGCTCCAAAGCACCTCACTGAACATGGAGGTCTTTCCTCCAGTCCAGCTCCAGCCTGCAAGTGGACTTTGGTCAGTGAAACTGCTGCTCCTTCGCAGAGTTCGGACAGGGAGCTCAGTGTGCGCAGACGGGGGGGCGCTCTTCCCCCGCCCCCGCCTTAGCAGTGAGGGTCTCAGCATGCCGCCTCCTTAGTGTGTTCCAAGTTGGAAAAACAAATGTGGAAATGATCCTCGTGCCAAAGTGGCTCATGTGAGAAGATGACCCCAGTGGGTTCCCTCATCCACTGATGCACACAGGTGTCCTGCTGGGTTCTTTCTGCTCTGTCCAACACTAAAGATTCTGGGACTGGACGTGAGTGGTGGATGATCTTGGTGGTGCGTGGAGCCCATTCTTCCTGTTAGCTCCCTCGGTTCCATTTTCACCACCTCTCTCCTTGTCCTCTCTTGCCTTCTGGATAATGCCTGCTTAGCTCACTGGCTACTCCAGAAAGAAAGGCCCACCTCTCAATTATTTCTATGTGTCTCGTATCTCCATGGGATTTCCAGTTTCTAATGCATGGGCCACAGTGTGCGGGTAGAGTAAAAGTTCCAGAAAGTTGAGTTTTTCTTTTTAGTTACAACTTTGCTTGATAATTGCCTTTCACCATTATGTATTTACAGCATGTACATTTATTTACATAAGTAGGGGCTATAATTACATTCTAATTAAAATGTGTAATTAGGTAATTAGGATATGTAAATATATGGATTAAAATAAAAAAACTAGTGTACAAAACTCCTTCAGGAAGCAAATGGGTTCCCCAGGCAGCAACAGTGTTTTCCGAGTGCTTGGTGGTGGCTGGTGTTTTCGACTTCCTTTATCGGGTGGAAAAAGCATATCCAGAGCAAGTGGCAGGGATGCTGACGCTACAGAATTCAGAGTGCAGGTTGAACTGTAGAGCCCTGCATGGATACAAAAATTGGTATTTGCATCTGAAAAAATGATCTGCGGATATCCACCCCCGCAGATGCGGATGCCCACGGATATAAAGCGGACATCTGCAGATTTGTGGGGTTTGACTGAACTGCCCAGGGAAGAAACACACCTGAGAACCAAGTCTGCTCAGCAGTCTCTGGGCCCTGTTGTTCTGCCAAGATACAGCTGGCAAGAGTATCCGATGATTCCTGGAAATACTCTGTGCTTTTCTGAGGAAGAAGCTGCAAACCAGGACAAGGAGAATGTTACAGGAAATGCTGCAGTTCACTGTGTAGGAGAGGTACAAGTTGTTCAGGAGTGCACGGGGTGAATTTTATCAGGGGTTTTATCAGAATTTTAGCAGGCTCTAACAAGAACCCAAAGCCCCATGCTGTCTTCCTAGCCGGGTGTCTCCTTGGCAGAAGGTTGATTCTAAATAGAATCTGTGCCTGGAAGACCTGAGGACCTACCAAGAATTTGCCAGTAGTAACGTGCACAAACCGAAAGGCTCTGCAAATGTAATGATTCCTGTTCTTTGATCTACCAGAAGGATCCAGCCAAGCACCAAACCTCCTCTCTCCTCTACCCACCCGAGCTTGGCTCCAGAGCTGGAAACTGAGAGCTGAGGAGCCAAGCTGGGCGCTGTCTCCAACATTCCAAGAGCAGGGTCCTCTCCTGCGGCCAGGAGCCCTCTTGCTGTCACTGCTGCCTGGAAGTACGTTGTGTTCTCCGCTCTGGACACAGCTGAGAGAGCCCTGAAGGAAGAACAGCACTGGGGTGGATTCTGCGACAACTTGCTCATTCCTTATGATGGTGGTGGGCCTGCTGGGGTGCTGTCCGCCTGGCTGTATGGTTGTGAGGCCATTTCTGGCGGGCCTGTCATGACATTTCCTCACCTCTAGCTGAACCATTCCAAGGGCACGCCAAGCCCTCACCGGCACCAAAGTTTTGCCCAAAGTTGCCAGATGTTTAGAAAATGACCGTGCCGCTTTATATCCGAGCTGCAGTGGAATTTTTTTTTTTCACCAGAAGCCCAATTTTCCCGTCCAATGAAAAATGGCAGATGCGCTCTGGAAGCTGGTATGGTGAGAAATGTAGAAGAAAATTTTGGAAAAGGAGTCTGGCTGCAAATTCTGTGAGCTGGCCGGTGCTTTTTTTGTGATGGTACTGCCCGGTACACAGTACCGGCACCTCCAGATGCAGTACCAGCACCTCCAGTCAGAGCTTAACAACTTTTCCCCTGGAGTACTGGCACCTTTTTTTTTTACAAAAAAAGCACTGGCTGGAACCAACTTTGTACCAACCCTAGGGAGGGGATGAGAGAGCAGAGAAAGACAAATTGTGAGCTGGGGCAAACTGCCGTAGCTCCATGGGAGCCCTATTGTGACCCCACCTTTATTTTTGGGAAAACAAAATGTACTGGTCATAAAGGAAGAAAGCAAAGAAACTCCAGAGCTTTTAGGTTATGTCTAGACTGCAGGCTTCTTTCAGAAGACGCTTTTCTGGAAGAGATCTTCCGGAAAAACTTCTTTCAAAAGAGAGCATCCACACAGCAAAAGCACAACAAAAAAGCGATCTGCTTTTTCGAAAGATAGCGTCCACATTCATTGGAGGCTATATCGCATTTAAGTTCTGATTGCAGTGGACAGAGTGGCCACCAGGCATCTGTGCTTTTTCCTGGAGACCTCTTCTTTCGAAAAAAAACCCTCTTCCCCGTCCACACACGCCTTTTCCCGAAAGAGCTCTTTTGGAAAAAGGCTTCTTCCTCATAGAAAGAAGTTTACCACTGTCAGAAAAACCCCTGTGTTCTTTCGACTTTATGTCGAAAGAACGCAATTGCAGTGTGGTCGTAAGTGTAGCTTTTCTGGAAAAATGGCCGTTTTTCCAGAAAAACTCTGCAGTGTAGACATACCCTTAGCTTCTCTAATGAAGGAAATGAGTCTTCCTATCCCAATGTGGCACTTGGGCTGAAAATAGAAATTTTCCAGGACTCAGGTATAATCTACTCTATGGAATAGCATCAAAGAGATGATTTCCATTTTCTTCCATATTCCCCTTTGCCACTGAAAAGAGACTGCTAGACATGGCTGCTTTATCTCTATACAGCCTATGCTGAGCTGCAAGGCAGAAATAGTACAGTTTCTAGATAACATGGAGTAAGAAATCCAAGCATCCGAGGCCAGGTCAGCGAGGCTGCATCTGAAGATTGATTTTCTACCAGAAACAAATAGACACTCAGCTAAAGTTTGAAGTCTGCTTGTGCCCCTCAGGGCACTCAGAAATCCTGCAGCAACGTCAGTGCTGGGACTTGCCAGTGCCCAGAGGAAGATAGAGAAAAAAAGATTATAAAATCATATTCATGTCGCAGGTTGGCAGTTGCTCCAGTGATGTTTGACCTAGAGTGAAATGTATCCGGTTTAACAGAGGAGCCTGTTTTTTTTAAAAAAATCCCATGAATGCTGCAGCAACAAAACCCTGTTCTCAGAGCTAGGAGTAGGTGTGCTTCAGGTTTGAAGTGACAGGTGGAATTTCTGATCGCCCCTCAACACCCAGCCTAGTCCCATTTGTCTTTAGAGTTTCTCTTCACCTGGCCTTCTTTACTATGCCCAGTCAAGCTGCCCGAGTCAAAATCCTTGTGATATTTGGGATTTGCTCCAGGACAGCTCAGTCTGAACTGGTTCAGGAACTTGTGCACATCATAGCTAGGCTAAGATTTTGCTCATACAGTCATAGGTAAGATTAACCGGGCCTGATCCAAAGCCATTAAAAACAGTGCGACTCTTACTCTTGAATTCAACAGGTTTGGATCAAGCCCCCACCTGAGTAATATAAACCATATAGTAGTTTTCTAATGCATTTGTATAATTTCTTGTCAGACTGTATATGCTCAAGAAGGTGTCTATCGCCATGGGATTTGAGTCTTCTTCCACATAGCCTGGGAAAATCTACTGTTTCCATGGATGATGGAGTATTATTTCAAGGCATGTTGATTTATTTTATATGTATAATATAAAAATATAGGAAGTTTAAACCATCTTACAAACCCTTGTTATGTAAATATCAGAAACAAAACCATCATTACAACAGTTTGCTTTTATTTAGAAAAAGATTATCCCCCGCTTTTTCTACCTGACAGCGTTACCATTTTAGAGCGTGGGCATCATTCCAAGGCCTATAATACAGCCGAGCTGGCTTCGGGAAGGTACCAGTTCCCAAGGCACTGTTCCAAAGTGGGTGGCAAAATCAGACGTTCAGCTGCTCCAGCCTAGAGGAGGCTGCATTTCCAGAGTGGTTGAAATGAGGCATTGGACGAATGCTCAGAAACCCTTTGGAAGCCTTGGAGGAATGTTGAGTGCATGGAGGAATGTTGAGTGTTTGTACCTTCTAACTTCGTGTCTACAGGTACGTCCTGGAGACATGGCCGTGAAATGCAGCCCTGCCTGTGAGGACCCTGTGTCCCTGTCTGCAGTGGGCATAGTACACACATTTCCCCTCATTTCACCAGGTTTCCTCACTCTTTCCTTGTCCATGGGATTTCACATCTCCACATTCAGGTCCCAGCAAAGCCCCCACGCATGTGTCCTGGGCCCACATGGCCCATCTTCCCCATCTGCTTAAATGCTTTGCTAGACTCAGACAACCTTTCCTTTGATTTCATTGGACTTTGAATCTGGCACTTTTGGAATGATTTTGCCACACAGCAGGAGATATATGAACTTAGAAACCTTCTATATGTTTGGGGATGACTATATATGCAGTTCATTTCGCTGGTTAATTAAGTGCATTAATGGGCTTTAATTTCCATCTGTAATGACTTCCTAGGAGCTGCAGAGACTGAGATCGACAATGTAATTGTCTAGGAAAAGCCTGCCCCCTACCCCTGTCCTCCATGGCTTTTGAGCAAGTTGCAGGGGGAAATGAATAAAAATGAAGTCAATCTCAGTATTTCTGCACCGTGAGTCACATCTTCAAGTTATCACCCAAGGCTGAAAGGACACGGTAAGGAAATCAAAGGGGAAACAACTGGAGATGCAGTGAGAGTCCATTTGGGTCGGGAAGAAATTCTTTCCCTGGCAGAGATGGATCAAGTCCCCTTTGACCTGCAATTGCACAGAGAATTTTCCGATTCAGTAGCACACACAAAGTTCTTTGAAATAGCATGCTGTGCAGGTGAGCTCCCTGCACTGCCTATAGCAGTGGTCCCCAACCTTTTGGGCCTGCCGGGCACCTGGGGGCGGGGCCGCACATGCACCGCGCGCCCGGGGGCAGGGCCGCACATGCGCCATGCGCCCGGAGCCAGCACTGCGCATGTGCTGCGTGCCCGGGGCAGAGGCCGCCCATGCACTGCGTGCCCGGGGCCGGCACCACACATGTGCCGCGCGCCCGGGCGCGCCATGTGCGTGCCTGGGGCAGGGCCGGCCCAGATCATTCGGCGGGCGCACATAAATGCCGGGTGCTATGGTGCCCACGGGCACCGTGTTGGGGACCACTGGCCTATAGCATAAACATCTTTGAGGTAGGACTTCTGTATGCTGGCCTCTGAAGACAAGTTAATTTCACAGAATGAACCCTTCTTCCTCATCAGATCCATCCTGAAAAGCCCACTCCGTTCACAGAACCTTCTGCAGTGTTCCACTCACTGACAGCACTATCAGGCCTGAATCCAGGGTGTGTCATTTGCCTGAATGAGATGGTAACGGGACCTGCAATCCCAGTGACTTCAATATGTAGGTGCCCAACACCTAGGACAGGGGTCTGCAACCTATGGCTCTAGAGCAGCGGTTCCCAACCTTTTCCAGATGGGGACCCATTTTGACAATTCAGGAAGACTTGGTGACCCAAGGCAATTCAAAAACAGGGGGAGGAGGGAGGGCAGAACCACTTGGGGAGTCACTTGGTGACCCTTTTGAAATGTAATGGTGACCCATATTTGGGTCCCGACCCATAGGTTGGGAAACCCTGCTCTAGAGCCAAAAATGGCACAAGACAGAACCAAATATGGCTCTTTTGTCGTTCCCAAAATACACACAGCTTTTTAAATTAAAATGAAAAGTTAATTCAAAAACTTAAAAAATGCATAATTACTCATGTCCAGCTGGTCTTTTTTTTTGTCTCTTTCACCTTTAAGTCTTCATTTTAACAACCATCGATCCACTCATTGGGGGGTTGTGCATATTCTCTTTTTATTTGATTGGTCAAGAAATCTTTCCATCACCATTGGTCAAGAAAAAATGGCGAAGAAAAAGAGAGACGATGAGTGCTGACATTTTCAAAAGGAGCAGACAGATTTCTATGCATCCGTGGAGAGGTCTGGATCTCCGCATTGTCTCATTTGTAGTGTGAGACTGTCCCCAAACAAAAAAAATCGAATTTAGAACGGCATTTCATGACAAAACATGCATCATGGGCTACAAAATACGCCGAGAGTGGTGCACGAAAAAAAGCCTGCAAGGAGCTGCAGCGAAAAATGAACATTGGACAAAATAGTCTGCTGGCACAGTCAAAAAAAGGTGGGAGCTTAAACTCCACAAGTTTTGCAGTCTCATACAGCATTATTTGAGAGGGGAAGCCTTTCCCTGATGGGGATTACATGAAAAGACGCATGCTAAAAACTGGTCATGAGCTATTTGATGAGTTTCACAACAAGGACAAAAATCTTACAGAAAATTCAAGACATGCTATAATCAGCAAAGACAGTTCATGACACAGCTCTGTAAAGAGCCCATCAAATCAACAAGGAACAAATGCAAAATTTGAGTACAGCTACTTATTTTTGTTTGCTTTGGACAAATTAACGACATACGTGGCGTTAATCAGTTGTGTATACTGGGACAATATATTTGTGGAAATGCTGTGCATGAAGAAATGATTGAGATATTACCAATGACAAATCAAACAAGGGATTCTTAAAATGGTGATGAACTTTGTAAACGAGAAAGAAATACAGTTGGATAATCTCGTGCCTGTGTGTACGGACGGTGCACTTTGCATGGTCGGCAAACACAGGGGATTCCTTACTCTTTTGTCAGAACAGCTGAACTGCCCGATTTTGAACTTTCATTGCATTGTGCATCAGGACGCACTTTGTGCGCAATCTTGTGGAATCAAACTCAGAAATGTAATGGGACTGGTTGTTCACATTGTCAATTGGATTCTTGCCCGAGCCCTTAATCACCATCCATTTCAGTCACTGCTCGAGGAAGTAGATTCCAAATATCCCAATCTAAAAATGCACAGCGATGTTCGCTGGTTATCTCACGGCAAAGTTTTGTCTCATTTTGCCACCTGCATTAATGAAATTAAGTAATTTTTTTATATGAAGGGTGTCAAACAGCTCGAGCTTTCAGACTGTGACTGGTTGCCCTAGTTTTACTATCTCATCTACATTACTGGTCATTTGAATGAGTTGAACTGTAAGCTTCAAGGGCCAGGGTAGGCAGTGTATGGATTTCAGTCAAAATTGACTATCTACATCAAAGATACTGAAATGGGCGGACTGGCATGTTTTGTTATTCGTATCAGAGAGAGAATCCGAGTAATAGCCTTGATTTGCAGCATCTTGCTGGATTTGTTTCTGAGCCCTGATGGCATTCAAGTCTTGTTTTGCTGACTTTTGCAAACACAGAGCTCTGTTTAAGTTTATGATTTGTTCACATAAAGCATCCGTTGAAGAACTGGATTTGACAGACATTCCTGGCATCTCAGTCGGTGATTTGGAAATGGAAATAACAGATTTCAAGGAGTTGGATGTCTGGGAAGAAAAATTCATCAAGCTGAATTCTGATTTAGAATGCCTCGCTTGACAACATGCAGAACTGGCAACACTGCTGACACGAAGAAATTGGAGCACGATGATAATCTGATTCTGCAAACTTGGAAAGAACTTCCCGTCACGTACAACACCAAGCAGAATGTCAGCTTGGCCTTACTTTCAATGTTTGGCTCCACCTGTGTGTGTGAAAAGGCTTTCTCTCGTTTGAATCACATCAAAGGTAATTTGCACTCAAGACTGACAGAAGACAGTCTGAATGCGTGCATGACCAGTTATGATGTAAACTTCAAAGAAATGTGTGAAAAGAAATGTGCGGGTTCCCTAGGGAGGTGGTGGAAACTCCATCCCTAGAGGTTTTTAAGTCTCAGCTTGACAAAGTCCTGGCTGGGTTGATTTAGTTGGGATTGGTCCTGCTTTGGGCAGAGGGCTGGACTTGATGACCTCCTGAGGTCTCTTCCAGCCCTAGGATTCTATGATTCTATGAAAAGATGCAGTAACAGAAGTCCCAGTAAGTAAAGTTGAGTACAATGTTTCATTTTATGCTATTTATGCTATTATTAATCATCATGTCAACTATCAATAATATTAAGTTGTATATATTCAGTCATTCAAATGAGCATTCTTATACTGGCTCTTTGTTGACCACTTGTTCTGAATTTTGATGCAGTTTGGCTCTTTGGTTTGAAAAGGTTGCCAACACCCTGACCTAGGCATATCAGGCACTTAGCCTGTCGTAGCCGGGCCCTGGTCTTTGTATGTGTTCTCTGAATAGAACCCTGGACTCCACGGATACGGCTACACTGTAGCCTTCTTCCAGAAAAGCTTATGCAAATGAAGCGCAGTGTGGAATATCGCCGTGTTTTATTTGCATGATTAATTAGCAGGCGTTTTTGCGCAAGAGGCTTTTGCGCAAAAAGGAGCTGTGTAGACCAGGAGCGAGGCCGTCTGTGCGGTAAGAGGAATGGAATGGCAAATGGCAGAGCTCAGAGACTTTTCACGCAGAGGTGAGATGGGGGTGGGACTCTGTTCTGGAGGGAGCTCTGTATTCCAGACAGGTAGAAATTGATCTTCATAGACTTGGCCAGCCTGCCACCCATCAGCATTTATATTCAGCAGATGCCATGTTCATTAAGCATGTTTATGTCTCTGGTTAGGCCTGCTGCTGGAGAGGTGAATGATTTCTGAAGGAAATTAGGATCCGCCTCTGTTTTGTAATGGAAACAATTTAGCAAATTAAAAAAACAAAACAGAGCAGGGCTAAAACCACACCTGCTAAGTCCCTAGGAAATAAAACGGTGCTGGGGTGGAAAGGAGTGAAAAGCATCTCTGGCAGCTACAGACTTGCAACGGACAGCTCATTCAAACCACAGGGCCGCTGCTTTTGCAATGCTAAGCAAGGGGTGGGTGCTAGAGAGAGCAGTTGCTCACGGAGCAGAGGGGCTTGGAGCCAGGAGGTTGGGAGAGAGTCCGATTGCCTGGCTGGATTTTCGCTGCTGCTGTTTAGGTGGCAGAGAAAGAGAGCGAGGGCTCCCTGCCCTGGGCGCACAAGCAGGCTGCAAAGAGGCCTAGAGATGCAGGGCTTTACTCCTTCCCTGCCCATGTCTGAGTGTGTGTTTGTTACTCAGCACTTTCTGGCCTTGCCCTCTGTGTGCCATGTGCTGGTTTCCACCCATTTGCATGCTCCGCAGGGCGGGGACCTGAGGAGATGGTGAGACAGGAAATGGCACTGAAGCTAGATCTGCGGCAGCCTGCTCAATGAAAGGGCCATGACGCTGTAAATCTGCCTATTGGCGGCTCTCGGTGCCCGTCTGCGCCATCACAACCCGCCGCTGAGACGTGGCCCTGGCGGAATATTCAGTGGGTGGGAAATCAGCCGGAGCAGAGGAGGTGCGTAGGGAGCAGAGCTCCATTTGCAGCGAGGATGCCCCCGTTATGAAAGGCCGAGGTAGGAGAGAAGCAGAAATCCAGATGACGTCAGAGGTTTCCTAAGGCCTCCACAGCCCTTCGGGAGTTTCCCCATTAGGATTCATTGCTGCCTTTGGCGGGATAAGAGGCCGCGTCGCTAGCGGCTGCGTTGATGACATTAATAGGTACGGAAGCTGAAGCCGGCAGCCATGCTCAGCAATGCGCCATATGCTTGGCATGTGTCCTTGGGCTAATGACTATCCAGGCAGAAAGTGCACCCATTAAATGCTTCCAAAGACAGCAAGAGCTTGGCTGGGCCATTGCTTTCATGCAAGAGCAGTTTGCTTGCAAAACGTGGCATCCATGGCATGCCTCGGCCATGAGTGCTTTTCTCTGCTTCCCAGGCAGGAGAGAATTCCCATCTGGCTGAGCAAACCAGAATGGAGGCGCCTTTCGAATGCTCTGACAGCCCCTCTAATACAGGCCGCAAAAAGGAGCAAAATAAATACGTCTCCATGCAAAGTACCTTGGGACAAGAACAGCTCAGACAGGAAGAAATAAGTTCTCCAGGAGTTCAGGCTACCACACTGGCCTTGCTCCATCAGCAGAGGTGATGCAAAGGCCCTGCAGGACCTTGTATGGAGAATCAGCATTTCAGTGTCATTCCTGTAAGTGGAGACTCTAAGGCTACGTCTAGACTGGCGCGCTTTTGCGCCAGAGCTATGCAAATGAGGCTCAGCGTTGGAATATCGCCGAGCCTCATTTGCATAGCTAATGAACCGCCATTTTCGCGGAAGAGGCTCTTTGCGCAAGACGGGGCTGTCTACACTGCCCCTTCTTGCGCAAGAAAAACCCTTTTGCGCAAAGCTGCCTAAAAATAATCAGGAGTCAGGACCCAGGGGAGCTGAGTAGAGGTTCCTAGCACAACCACTTCTTGCTCCTGGGCAGCACGGGAAAGGAAGCCAAGTCCTGGTTGGAGGAGGTTTCAGGCAGAATTCACTCAACATGTGTCTTAAGGGGTGAATAATAACCAAAAATCCACAGGGGGGAAATGGAGGCAGAGATTAGAAGGGACAGGCTCACACAGAATTAGAACTTTGGCCCCTTGTGGGGCGCTTTGAGGACACCTTGCTCCGTGTGAGCATCCCAGCCCAATACTCAGCACCTCCCACATGACCGGACTCCTACGTCCCCTGTGAGAAAAGCTCTTACCTGGACCTGGGCATCTCTGAGGAGCCTCATGATGATTCGATTCACAGGCTGCTCTGTGCATGTGGCTTGTTGCAGGCTATTGGGTCTCCAATCCGGGCCGTGCCGTTGCGGGATTCAATGCACCCAGACAAGGGGAGGCAGCTCTTTGATTCACACAGAGCTCTTTCGCAAAAAGGCTTCTTCCTCGTAGAATGAGGAATACCTACGCCGGAAAAACCCCTCTGTTCTTTCGATATTTTTTTTTTTTTTTTTGCACAAAAACACGCTTGAGGTGTGGACGTTCTGCAAGGTTTTTTTTGAGAAAAAAAGGCTGTTTTTCCAACAAAAACTCTCTAGTGTAGACATAGCCTGAGATTGGAAGAATCTATTTGGATTTGATGAGACTAGTTTTCATAACCTCTCATCTGTGTAAGGCGTGGTGCTGGTGGTGTTGCAGGAGAGCTGGAGTGTCTTAGGAGATTGCTTTTATAACTGCTTGCTAGCCAGCGTGGCAAACAGAAGAGCTCTTTACAATTGGTGCCTTATAGGAGAGGACCCCCCAGCCTTGGGCTGTAAGTAGCTCTGCCTCTAAGCAATTTGCACTGAATTGACTCTCTCAGCAGTGCCCCAGAAACCTGCTGTATTATAGCAGCTACTCTCCAGCAGTCCAGCACCTTCCACCCGCAGTGAAACTCAGCATAAGGGAGGGGCAAAGCAGAGGAAATTCTGTTCTAGAGCTTTGCAAAGGAGGGCCCCACTGCATCCATCTTGAATGAAGGGCTGGGAGCCTTGAGGTCTTGCCTCTGCAGTTGTGAAATAATAGCACTTGGCACCTATATGGACCTTTCCATCCATAGGCTTCACTGAGGCTGGAGAGGCAGCAAACTGGGAAACTGAGGCACAGAAGGACTCCCCTTCCTCCAAGTCTGACGGTGAGTCCGTAGCAGAGCTGGGAGGAGAGTGCAGCTTTCCTGACCTCTGGCCCTGAGCCCCAGTCATTGGACAATGCTGCAGATGGCACCGGATTTATCCACTTTACACGGGACAAAGTGGCTGTCTGCTTGTATTGCTCCTCTACCAGGATCTTGTCCCAGCCTTCCCCACCCCACATTGTCCCTCATCTCTCACACACTCAGGCTATGTCTACACTGCCGGGTTTTTTTGGCAGGAGATATGCAAATCGCTCTCTCATTTGCATATCTTCTGCCGATTCTTTTTGCGGAAGAGGTTTTGCCACTAAAAAGCCCCATGTAAACGGGCCATTTGTCAGAAAAAACCCCTTTTGCGCAAGATCCCTTATTCCTCAAAAAATGAGGTTTACATGATCTTAAGCTAAAGGGGGGGGGTCCGACAAATAGCCTCGTCTACACGGGGCTTTTTAGCAGCAAAACCTCTTCCACAATAAGGATCGGCAGAAGATATGCAAATGAGAGCACGATTTGCATATCTTCTGCCAAAAAAACCCGGCAGTGTAGACATAGCCTTAGCTTCATCCCCCACCAGAGAGAATGAAGCCTTCAGTGTTGCCTCATGGGGCACGGCGCGAAGTCCCCATTTCATGTCCATTTTCAGAAGCAAACCAGCCGCCACATCCGCTGTGTGTAAAAAACGCACTGCTGAGGCAATCCCCTTGGGCAAAGCAGTAAAGTTCAGGGAAGATGAGCTCCTCGAGTTCTCCAAAGGTCACCAACCCTCAGCACGTAATGTGCTGCCCGGACCCACCCCCTGCTCAGACAAATCCAGAACAGTGGTAAGATCCAGTCGGCAAACAGACCCCGTGTGGCTTCAAAAGTGTGTTGCAGCTTCGTATTTTGGGGCTTTTCTGTCATTCATCGGTTGCTGGGGTGTCTGACTGGCAGCAGCGTGGCCCTTGACTACAGCTGGAGCAGAAAGGTCTGTCCCTTCACGCAAGGCCCTGTAACGCTGTGCAAGGGGCGGGTTTTCCTGCGAGCTGTGAACACACGGCTGAGGTAAAGAATCAGACGGTGCCAAGGGCTGGACTCGGGGAAATGGTGTCGGTTCTGTCCCAACAGAGCGACACAAACTCACATGCAGCCGGAGCAGAGGTCATTATGAATAACATCATAGGGCAAGTCAGCTCACCAGCAAGTGGATGGATGGGTAAGTAGCAAGAGGCTTTGGGAGGAACAGTGGAGTGATGCTGGTTTATATTAGCCAATTTGGCCTGAGAGGTGTTAGATATTAAAATACCTAGCCACTTGGCTAGCTTGAATGCCTAACTGATGTTGATACATGTTGCACTGAAGAGCAACCTTGTCATCACTGAGAGTGTCCTCTGTATCCTAGGACTGTAGAGCATTGGGTTATTGAGTATTCCCCCCCACACACACACACACAGTACAAGCTTAACCTCTGTGACCTGGATGTCCTTCGGCCATCATCACCCCTGGTCCAGCATTGTCCGAGATGCTGTGGGTGCTTCGGGGCTGGTGCACTCATGAAGAAAAACTGACGGGCTGGGGCCAGGAGCGTTGGAGAGAGTGAAACTCCAGCAACTCAGAGGCTGACAGCGAAGTGGGCCAGGGGAATGAAATCGCAGTGGGCCAGGGGAGCAGGGGGCCAGTGTGCCAGGAATGGAGGGATCGGCATTGGCCTCCCCTGGTCCGGCATATTCTCTGGTTTAGACCCATCAGTTCCTGAGGGTGCCAGATCAGGGAGGTTCAACCTGTTATTCAGGGTTGTGATTTAGGCAGTATCTGCAGTAATAATACCTAGTTCTTAGAGCACTTTTCGTCAATTAGTTGGTTGTGCAGCGCTTCCCAGTCTTCAATGTGTTCCTCTCTTAGCATCCTGTCAGCAACCAAAACACGTTTTGAGCAGTTGTAGAAACATCAGATCTGGCTCAAGTGCACCTGTCTTTGTGCTGCTCTGGGGCATCCATGGTCTATACTAGGGCGTTATTTCGAAATAACCCCCCTTCAGTCGAATTTATAAGCGGAGCGTTCATACTACCAAGCCCGTTATTTCACACGGGCCACTTATTTCAAAATCTGTACTCCTACTTTCCTTGGGGAATAACACTCCACTGCTGCTACTTCTAATTAACTACTCCCCAGAGTAATTCAGACTAGTGACTCCCCAGTGCTTCTTGGTGGTCTAAGTGGAGGTAGCGCATCCACATTAACAGAGCCTGCCTCGGACTAATTTTGAGGCTCCTCCGTAGTGTAGACCGGCTATTTTGATTTTGTTATTTTGGGAGTTATTAAATCAATTTTACTTATTTTGAAATAGGTCCCCAGTGTAGACATGCCCAACATCTGATGCCAAGTGGACTGGACCAAACAGGGGGTCACTTTAAGACATTCTTCTCAACGTCAAGCATTTCCCAGCCACCTGAGGATTCATTTTTAAAGGAGTATGACACACACCAGAATGGTTTCCTTCAGAATGAAAGCTATCCCCCCATTTAAAGTGGGGTGAAGGAGGAAGAGCAGGAGGGGCTGGCTTGATTAATTTCTCCTGTCTTTGGTTTACCGAATAACAGTGCTAAAAATAGAGCTGTTCCTCAGGGTACGTCTACACTGCACAGCTATTTCGGGATACCGGAAGTATCCCAAAATAGCTACCCCACGTCTTCACAAGCCGCCCATTATTTTGAAATATTTTTCAAAATAACAGGTGAGCTATTTCGGTGTCCCATGAGGGTTAAGGGATGTCTTGAAATAGCGCGTTATTTCGAAATTTGGCACTGTGTAGACACGCCGAATTTCAAAATAATCTATTTCAAAATTCAGTCGAAATAAGATATGCAATTTGCATTGTGCAAATTGTGTATCTTATTTCGAGTTTAGGGTGCTGTGTAGATGCACCCTTAGGGTATGTCTAAACTACATCCCTCTGTCGAAAGAGGGATGTAAATTAGGCAAATCGAAAGTGCAAATGAAGCGAGGATTTAAAAATCCCACGCTTCATTTGCATAATCGCGTCACAGTAATCTTTTGAAAAAGGGTATTTCAAAAGTGAAACCACCATCTAGATGCAGTTCTTTCGGGGGGAAAAAAACCTTTTTTGAAAGATCCTAAACTCCTCAGAAAATGAGGAGTTTTTTCAAAAGAACCACGACTAGACGGTGGTGTCACTTTCAAAATACCCTTTTTCGAAAGACCGCTGTGACACAATTATGCAAATGATATTTAAATCCCCGCTTCATTTGCACTTTTGATTTGCCTAATTTACATCCCTCTTTTGACAGAGGGATGTAGTTTAGACATAGCCTTAGAGTCATAACTGCTGACAAAATACCGAGAGCAACTCCTCCTTACTGAGGGCATCGCTGTTTTACGCCAGTGGCGGATCTGGTCCTCCAGTAAATAAAAAAAGTCTTGTCATCTCTGGGGAATGTCAGGAGCACAACACCCACCGAATATCAGCTGGAATGCTTCAGCCAGGCACACTGACAGGGAAAGAACACTGTCACCTCACCGCCTTGCCTAGTGATGTGTGTTACCTCAGGATCACAGACAGCACTGGGTACAGAGCAGTTTGAAGGTTCAGCATCTCTGTACCCACTAGCCCTTGCTCTGATAGCAAGGGCCACTAACTCTTGGTTAGAATGGATGCAAAGGCAACTGAGATTCCCTGGGACAACTTCAGAAAAATAAAAGAAGCAAAGGGAGCAGAAGACTAAAAAAACAAACCATTTTTCTGGGCAGGGCTCATCCCTGAGGCTAAAATTCGCTTGTCATAATTAAGCTCTGAAATGACACATTCTCCGTTCAAGCCCTAACTGTCAGTGAAAAGGAGCAATGGGCTGTAACAATTAAAAGCCAGTTAATTGGCAAAAGAGCTTTATCTTAATGACTCCAAAGGGTATAATCTGTTACAGGAGGAAAAGCTCTGAGCCCGTCATGATCTGGAAATGTCAAACACAATTGAGATAACTCTGGGTGCCCACCCCTCCCAGAGATCTAGTGATGGGCCAAGTCTACATGCTACCTAGCCCTACCTTGGCCCTCAATGGCCTGCAAGAGCACAAGAAAAGGGGGTTGGCAGATGCCTGGTTCTGCTGGGGTTTCATGCTGAATTCCAGTAATCCCGCTGCCTCGCCTAGCCCTTCACCCACGAAGCACAGAGGAGCAGAATGTGAGAAAAGGAGGGCAGGAGGGGAAGGTAATGGAATGTTCTGGGCATTTCTCAGTGCACATTTTGTTCCAGATGTTCAAAATGCTTAGCTCCCAGTTAGGTCCCAATGTAGCTCTTGTCATTCCCATGAGGGCACTTTTAAAAATCTGTCCCTTTGAGTCTGGGCTGAAGGGTTGCCTGGACTATGGTTTTTACTGCCTCTTCTTGGTGGAGCGTTCATCACGCTTGCTCTGTGGTAGCGCCAGATGGTTTGCAAAGACAGGGGCACTCTGTCTGCTCTGACTTTCTGCTCCTTTTCCAGAACAGGGTTGAGAAGTGCAGACCAGTTCTCCTGCCCGGGCAGTATGGCCGCTAATTTGTCTTTCATTCTGTTCCACGAGGTGCCAGCTGCTCTCTAAACAAACGATGGCAGTGGCTTATGGTGATGGCTTTCCTCCTCGATCTCTGCAGAGAGAAACATGTCCCCCTGAAACTGTCTAAACTCCTCCAGAACCGTCGTGAAGTAAATTGCCTCAGGAGAGACTCTAGAATGAGTCCAGAGCTGAGTCCTGAGTTGCTTCTACCTCCCTACTGTAGACTGAAGCACGGAGAGCGAGACCCAGGGAGCTTTAGATGCCTGCTGGGAGGGGACACGGAAGGTGCATGGAGTTTTACAGGAATCCCCCTTGAGTTGCACAGAGGCATAATAATTCACTGAAGGGTGCTAGGTGAGGTGTCTTCTGAGACCTAGTAGCCCATTGGTCATCATAATCATTGCAAAAGGTGTGCATGGATAATATTTCAGGTGATATAGAGCTATGCCGATAATTGTGCTCTTATAGTATGGGCATTAAGGCAGGTTGCCAGACGGTAACTAAATGTCCTTTTCACACAGGAGGTAGCAGATGCTTATCCCTCCATTTGGTCATGTGTGTCTTGTGGATTGTATGTCTTATAATGTCTTTAGGTACCAAGGCAGATACTGGGCATAAAACTGTGACTTCTACAAGAGAAAAAAACTCACAGGAAAAAGCAAGCCAAGGGGTGATGTTCTGTTTCTGACTAAACTCAATGGATCAGTCTGGTATTTCAGGTAATGCCAGGAAACACCCAGCATCCTACGTCTTCGAGACAAGCAGGCAGTGTGTTTTGTCTCATGATAAGGGGATCGCAGCCTGCCTGCTGGAAAGCACCAGTGAGCAACATGCTATTAAACAGGAGAGTATCCTATCAATTAAGTCCAGAGTCTACAAAGCAGCTTATGATTTTGTTTTAAATGGAAACAGATTTGCTTCCAATACTTCAGCTTCCTAGCGCTCAAATCTCCAGCCTTTGTTAAATGAACTTTTATTTGCTTTCACTATAGGCTTATTGAAGCGCTGTGCAGGAAGAACCCTGCTGACCTGAGGTGGAACTGGGGTGTAAATACTGACACCGTCCAGCAGAGCAGGGGGATGTTTGAAGGGCTCTGGGGCTGGAATGCGCCTATATCTGTAGAGAGATAGTTCGGGGTGGGGGTGCTTGTCTTGCCTGTGGAGTTGGGGAGCTAATCCTTCTACAGGCATGGACAAGGCTTCCTCCTGCTAAGGGCAATTGGCAGAAAAATGCCTCCCAGCCCTGCAAGCCCCCAGAAGAGTCTGAGAGAAGCAGAGAGTGGGAAGAGGCTCCAGGAGTGCTGTTAGAGATGGAAGAGACCCCAAAGGTTCTAAAACAGGGGTGGGGAACCTCAGGTCTGGGGGCTGGATGTGGCCCCTGGCTTGTCTGGATCTGGCTCCCAAGGCTCAAGGTCCGCCCCCAGCATTGGGGAGCCCACGCTGGTGCTCCAGCCTTCCCCCTCCTCCGCTGCCCCACTGTGGGGCTGGAGTATACAAATCTACTAGCCTGGGCTCCTCTAGGCTCTGGTGTGCGAGGGGAATGTGGGGAATGTCTTTCTCCTTCTCAGTCAGGGGCCACGTCAGTGAGGGGTTGGTTGGTTGTTTTGCTTCTCACTTGTGTGCGGCCCCCGACTGATTTTTCTGTGGGTCAGCGGCCCCCGACCCAAAAAAGGTTCTAAAAGGAGGAGCAGACACATCAAGCTGCTGGAGAGCGTTGTGGTGAGGTGAATGAGAAGAGTTTTCTTCCTGCTGGGCGGTGAGGTCCCAAAGAGGCTACTGCCGTGTGTGTCAAACCAATGCTGATGCCAGGGCTGCCCAGAGGATTCAGGGGGCCTGGGGCAAAGCAATTTCAGGGGCCCCTTCTTGGCACTCCCTGTCTCAGACCTCAGACTTCAGACATTCTCGTGGGGGCCCCTGCGGAGCCCGGGACCTGGGGCAAATTGCCCCACTTGCCCCCCCCCCGGGCGGCCCTGGCTGATGCACAGGCATGACACACCTAGCACTTTCCTTAATCTTAGCCAGTGTCTTTGTTCTTCCCTGAAACCCAGCTCAGAAGCCATGTCTGACCTTTCCCCAACATTCCCTCATCCTCACCAGAGGCACAAGCTAGCTCCCATTCAAGAGTTTGCGCCAAAACGCATTCAAGTCAATGGATATGTGAACGCTGCTCTGACTGGCCTTTGGATCAGGCTTTGAGGGGAGTTAGATTGAGTCCCAAATGCCAAACTGCCTCAGCAGCTGTCTGTGTGCTGAGGGCCTGGTGCTCTGTGGCACCAAACTCCATTCCATGGCTTTCGTTGTCCCCAGACAGCTTGGTCTCTAGTTGGCCCAGACAAAGAAATGCGCTACCGCCTTGCACGGGAGCCAGATAGTCTGTTTCAATCCATTTCTGCTCATTGCTCCTTATAGCATATCTCTGTGGCCTTTTAAAGGGTCTTTCAGTTGCCCTTCATGCTATACTCAGAGTTTGATCTCCGGGATTGAAACCCACAGTCTCCATTAGAAAAAAAATCAGTATTTCCTTCTGTGCACCCCGCACTGGGTAACAGGGGGTTAACCCTGCACTGAGGGCTGAGAAAGCCACACCCCTTTCACCTTACTGGGCATGCCCCAGGTGTATGGATATAAAAGAGAGCAACTCAGCTCAGTTGGGGCTGACTGCTGGAGGGAGAGGACATATACGGCCTGCTCCAAGCAAGTCAACATGAAAACTCAGGTCAGGAGATGCCACATTCCAGGCTGAAGGCAGAAGCTTCCAGAAGCCTCATGGAGTTAGGAGGCACCAAGGAATGGGCCATCCATGGACCAGGAAGGTGAGACGGAGGCCCGCACCACAGCTGTGGGGATGGTGGCAGGAAGTAGCCCAGGGGAAGGTGAGTAGGTTGATGCCAGGGAGTCAGCATGTTTTGGCAGGAGCTTTTCCCTGCTGACTCAGTGGTTGGAGCTACAGCCACTAATAGAACTGTGGGCCGTGGTTCAGTGGGGAGGGAGGCACTGGACTGCCCTGCCTGGGGATGTAACCCCCTCTGTCTCCGCCCCTAACCAGGGAGCCGTACTTCCCTGCAAACGGGAACAAGTTTATGGACTCTGGCCATTGGGCCGTACTGCCCTGAGAATGGGGGCGAGTTTACAGGTTTGCGCTCTTTGGCCATACCATGGCAAGACTGAAGGCAAATCTATAGACACGGGTTGGCGAGATCTAAGCAAGGAATTGCACAGAGGAGGTGTGCGCACTCGCCCACACTGGGCGTGGGCTTCCCCAGCCATGTTACACCTTCCAAGGAGAGGGTTGCTCAGTTGAGCAGCATCTCCAGTCAGCCTCCCAGTTACAGGAGGATTCTTGTTTCTGCATCTCATTACCACGGTGAGACCGCATGAGCTGTGGGGTAGGAGCTGCGGGAACATCTCGATGCATATTCCTAACTTTCAGCTCAGTGTTGGCCTGGTCCCAAGAGTGCTCAAGTCTCAGTGACATCAGTGAGAGCTCAAAGCCCACTTAGTCCTTTGCAGGAGGCTGCTTCTGCTTCTTGCCGACACTGGCCCACCTCTCTGTGTCCAGCCATCTGTGGCTAGCAACTAGGCAGAGCCGAGCAGTGACGGATGCTGAGCACTGCCACGGGGAATGTGAGAACACACAAGGGGAGCTTTCCACTTTCCCAAAATGTGTCTTCTCCTCTTTCAGTGCACTAAACTCTGCAGCGACACTTTCACTGCTCGTGAAAGCCTGAACTGGCTTCTGAAGCAGACACCATGTGCAGCTAGTTGCTACGGCGCTGCCTTTTCATTATGTTGCACGAGCCACTGCAAGACCCTCCGACACATTCTCCCTTCACCGTGGCCTGAATCTGAAGCAGCTGCACTGAACTCAGTTATTCTGGATTTACACCGGCGTAGCTGAGAGCAGAGAGGCTCCTGCTGAGTCCAGCACGGGGGCTGGAGGAATTTGAAAGGGTTTTCCCTCTTCCTGCTGCTTCTCTTCCAGGCCCTTCCTTGCTCCCTCCTGTAGCATGAGTTACATTCCAGAGCTATGGGGACAGTAAATCTTTCGTTTAGTCATGGAGACGTCTTTCATTTATTCACGGAGTCACCCACACAGGCAGGAGCAGTGAGTGAGAAATGCAGTCTCTGGCGGTTCTCCACTGCTTGTCGCCTCACTAAAGGCACATCTATGACAGACTGTCAGGGCAGTTTTTCCAGGGTCTCTATGCATGGCAGAGTGGGCCAGTGTGACATCTCTGACAGCCCTAGAGGGATAGGCCTGTAGCCTAGGACAAACTGTAGCCAGTAGCTAGAGGACTGACTCCTATAGCCTCGCAGAGATTGGCCCACAGGGGGTCGTGTGCCCCCGCACTGGTGGGGGAACTAGCAGGAGGGTCTGGTGCCTGCAGCAGAGATCCAGCCCCCATCACATTCATTAGCATCAGTGGCGGAAGCGGAGCAAGGAGACTGCAGGTCGCTCTACTCTCCCGGCATACCACTCTGGGAGCGAGGGTGGGACTGCTCTGCGCTCCCTGGCGAGAAGTGGGGCGACTTGGCTGGGGGGAGCAAAGCGAGCTGGGGCTGCCTGGCTCCGCTTCTCCTACCACTGCAGTTGAGTGGGGGGCTGGACCCCTGCTGCCAGCACTGCCCCACTGGTCTCCCACTCACTGGGGGGAAGAGGCAGGGCGGGGGTGGAACAAGGGTGGGAAGGAGCCAAACAGGGGCAGAGAGAGGCAGAGCCTGAGGCAAAGGGGGGTTGTCCCAGCTCTTTCCTGGGCTGGGGGGGGGATCATGTGTCTGGTGCCCCCTCACCAGTAGCCTCTGATTGTCAGGCAGCTCTGCACTTGGAGTTACTGCTCAGGAGAGAGAACTTGGAGTCACTGTGGATAGTTCTCTGAAAACATCCACTCAGTGTGCAGCGGCAGTCAAAAAAGCAAACAATGTTGGGAATCCTTAGGAAAGGGATAGATAAGACAGAAAATATCCTATTGCTGCTATATAAATCCATGGTACACCCACATCTTGAATACTGCGTGCAAATCTCAAAAGAGAGATATTGGAATTGAAAAAGGTACAGAAAAGGGCAACAAAATGATTAGTGGCATGGAATGGCTTCTGTCTGAGGAGAGATTAACAGGATTGGGGCTTTTCAGCTTGGAAAAGAGATGACGAAGGGGGACATGATAGAGGTCTATAAAATGCCTGGTGTGCAGCAAGTAAATAAAGAAATGCTGTTCACTCCTTCTTATAACACAAGGTCTAGGGGTCACCACATGACATGAAGAGGCAGCAGATTGAAAACAAACAAAAGGGAGTATTTCTTCACGCAACGCACAGTCAGCCTGTGGAACTCCTTGCCAGAGGATGTTGTGAAGGCCAAGATTGTAACAGGATTCAAAAAAAGACCTAAAAAAATTCATGGAAGCTAGGTCCATCAGTGGCTTTTAGCCAGTATGGGCAGGGATGCAAAACCATGCTCTGAAGTGTCTGGTAGCCTTTGTCTGCCAAAAAATGAGAATGGGCACTAACCAGGGGGTGGATCACTTGATTACCCGCACACTGTTCATTCCCTCTGGGGCACCTTTCTGGCATTGGCCACTGTCGGAAGACAGGATACGGGGCTAGATGGACTTTTGGTCTGACCCAGTAGGGCTGTTCTTTTTTTCTTGTGTTTTGTTATTTTTATTTTCATTTCGTCTTTTTGCCCAGTTGTGGAGGGGGAGAAGATTTGTGGCCTTTCTAGATCAATTTCCCATTTAGAGCAAAAATCAGTGGGGGTGGGTCAAGGAATTTCTGAGTGTACTTTGCTTATATACACAATATACATGAGTCCTGTCTCCTTGAAGACAGTGGGGCTACAAATACAAATGGGGAACCCTCTTTGACGAATCCTCAGGTGTTACTTACCTGCTGCCTCTGGCCCTGTCTTTCTCTGGGATCTCTCGCACCACCGTCTATCTGCTTAGGGCTTAACTTCTGTCCCAGGCTGTGTCTACACTTAAAAGTTTAAAGCACAGCTGTGGCAGCACTTTAACATGGCAGCCGCTCTTTGCAAACCACCTCCATGAGGGGAGAAGCTAACAGTGCAGGGAGCCCAGCTCCCAGTGCTGTAGCCTGGCTCGCACTGCCGCTTTATTCTTGTGCTGTAACTTGCTGTGTTCGGGGGGGGGGAGAGGAAGAGAGGGGATCCTTACCCCTAAGCCAGAGAGCTGCAGCACAGTAAAGTGAGCCCCAGACTCAGTCCCCGAGTCCTGCTAGCTCAAAGTGCCTCTGCTAGGACCACAGGGTGAGAGGCTTGCGGCGGCAGCTGCTTTGCAATACAAAGGAAGGCCAGATGAAGAAGCGTGCCTCTCACAATCTCCGATGTGGGTGCTAATATGCTAAGGATCCCCTCAAATGAGCGAGCCATTTGCATCCTATTGGGGGGAGAAGGTGTTTATTAAATATGTGACAAGGCAGATTGGAAAGCTCCAGATGTCTCTATTGGGGGTCCATCAAGGAGGATGTACTGGGCATGGTCCTACAGATATCAGGGTGCACCACGCAGCCAAAATCCCTTGAATGCCACAGGAGCACAGAAGTTGACCTTTAAGTCAAGGGTACATCCTCAAAGGTGTGTGCCTCACTGCGGTGGTAACCTGCCTTGGTTATAGCAAGTGCAGAAGTGGCAACTCAGCTTGTAACTTGTGTTAGAAGCTGGAGTTAAAGCCAACACCAGAGTATGGGATGGAATTCCAGCTGCTAACCTGAGTTAAAAGTTGTTACCTTCACTGTGACCATTACCAAGTCAGTTAGTGTGGGTTCCCTACCCTGCTTTAAGAACACGTCTCTTGTTGCAGTGAAGACATAGCCTAAGACTAAACTCTGGTCCCACTGAAGTCCTCAATAGGATCACTGAATGTATATCCAGAGTAATACGCCTACAGCCCTGCAAATCCTCAGCTATCTGCTTTATATTCATTGGTATCCACATCTGTCAATGCTGATACCTGCGGCTCATTTTTGTGGATACAGATGCACATGTGGTTACAAATTTTGTATCTGCACTGGCTCTGAGCATGCCCCCCAAGAATATGGCATCTGGGCACAGCCAGGCGACTGGGGGAGAGCTGTGTTTCTGAAACACAAAATAAGTTGGACACCATCTTGTGAATCTCCAGCCCTGGGTGATTAACAGTGTCCGGAAAGAGCTGATGCTTTTGGCCGAGCTGTGGGTTTGCAAGGAGACAGAGTCACTGTAGCACACGAAGGGCATGTCTATACTGGGGAGTTATTTCAAAATAACTTCCCTTATTTTGAAATAGCAAGGCGAGCCTCCACACTACCAAGCCCGTTATTTCGAAATAATGGGCTTGTTTATTCCAAAATAATAATTCCTGCCTGTGAAGAAGAATAGGCTTATTTTGAAATAGTTATTTTGGGAGTTATTATTTTGATATAACTTGGTAGTGTAGATATAGCCTAAGGTTATGAAAACTAGACTGTGGGGAGGCATCCTAGGAAGCAATTCTCCATGCTACTTGGGACCTAATGGGACCCTAACTTGGGACCTATCTGTAATATTTCAGAACAAATGGAGCTGAATTCCTCTGTGTGAACTTCAATCAGAAAGCACTTCCCTGTGATGGCTGTTTGTAACATGCAGCTACAAGCAGATTCAGTAAGTACAGTGCAAACCCCTTGACTAAAGACACAGTGTCCTGTGGAATTACAAGCCCACATTAGGCCGAGTTCTGGTCCCAACATGGACACAGGGCAGAGCTTCATGCCTTCAAAGCATCGCGTCTCATGGTGAAAATGACTTTGGGTTGGCAAAGATGTTTCATGAAGTGTCTCCTGCTTTGCCCCTGAGTCTGGAAAGGCTAGTGAGCATTGGGTAAAGCAGAGCAGTGCTAACAAGTGATAAAGCGGTAGGTCAAAGCACCCTCTGGTGTTTCAAGAAATGGTACCTTTCTGGCCTTAGTACTGCCCATCCAAGAAGAGATTTGTGTGTTCTCAAGTGAGTTGTATGTGGAGATGGGGCGTTCAGCTTTCTGGCCCATGTAACACCATTGGAATACTTCCTAGCGGGGTCTTCAATCCAGGTTCTTGGAGGGTTTTTTTTGTTCAACAACTTTGGTCCCCCCCCCTTTTTTTTTCCTTCAACAAAATTTTTTCCTGGTGGTTTTTTTTTGGGGGGGGGGGGGAGGGGGTGTTCGGTATTTTTGTTTCAGCCATCTGGCAACCCTAGCGGAGAGTGGCGTTGAGCCCCTAGGTGGCGCCATTGCCAAGTCTCTACCCAGAGCCACTGTGTTCCGTCTCGTGTGGGCTGAGGAGGGTGAAATTTGAGTGTGGATAGCTCTGGGGGGGAGGGGGGGAAGCTCAGTGCAGATGTTTCACATGTTCCTCGACACTCACCAAGTCCTGGGTCTCTCTTGTCATGTCTCTGGACCGAGGCTGGCACGCGTACCCAGCGATGGAGGCCGTGCAGGCAGAGCCCTCGGCTACCAAGGTTCAGAAGCCCCGTGGGAGGAGAGTCGGGGGACCTTTGCAATGAATTCCCTTCTCAAAAGGGAGCCACCACAGGCATCGTCATTGGCGGCAGCAGCGCATTGTGCTGGGTTCTCACAGAACAACCCCCTCCAGCTGGGGCGTGCTCATCTTTGGGTTTCTTCTCACATATAAAAAAAATCTGTGCATGAGCTGTGCTGGGTTCAGCCCGGCTGGGTTTGCGCACCCCTGGGCTGGTGGAAGGGGATTGGTGGAATCCATTCCTAACATGATGGCTTTGCCCTGAGATTTCCTTGGGCTCGTTCATGCAAAGGCCACCCAAATCAAAACAGAAAGAAACCAAGCGTTGAGCAAAGAACCCTCCCAACTATAACTGCTGAATTCCACCCAAGCACTCAGCTTACAGGGAACATGGCTTGGGATGTTTCCCCTTTAGGAAACCACACGTCCCAGCCAGTCCCATCCCGGCCCCAGCTGCTGTTTTGGTGAGTTGCATCCTCTGGCTCAGCAGCCTGCTTGCTTGAACTGGAACCCTTCATTTGCAGCAAAGCATTGCCAAGCTCCGGCCTTTCTGCATTGTCCACCACTAGCTCGCACACTGAAAGGCAACGTGCCCACATCAGGCCACCGGGCTGTAAGAGCCACTGGGCAGGGAATGCGTCCAACCAGGGGCAGCTCGAGGCAGGCTGCAGGCAGCTGGCGCCCCAGGCGGAATGCGTGATCTGCGCCCCCGCCTCCACAGCCCTCAATGGCGTGATGTCATCATTTTAACGCGGCACCCTAGGCGACGCCTATACGCACGGGCCGCCCCTGCGTCCAACCATCTGTTCTGCGAGGCTCCTGGGTGGGGAGGGAATGTAAATAGCATATATCATGAATCATCTTCTCCCCTGCTAAAGGGAGGGTTAAAGACCAGGAGGACTGGCTGACGCAGGGGAAGGGCAGAGCTTTGGATTAGACACTGGTTCAAATCAGGCTCAGTTTGGAAATGTCTAACAGCATGTGTGAAATGGGCTGGGAGACCAGCATGTCAGAGGTAGGCAGGAGCCAACATGCCAAGAAACAGCCCCTTTGTGGTTAGACTAATCATGGGCCAGATTCCCATAAACTGATACTACTGCTTTACATCAGTGGAACATCTGGTCCATTACTTCATACCCCCCTACCTGGGACTGAAGGATGGTTTTGTTCCAAAGTGAGGGATGGTTTTGTTCCAAAGAGAAGAGGTAAGAAGTATGACAGCCTTGTACAGAACCTAGAAAGCCATTTTCTAAATGTAAATGACTAAGAAAACTTTGCATTCTTCATAACCGTGGCTGTCAGACAGTATTGATGGCTAACACGAAGGAATGTTTCAGCATCAGTATTGATGTCTGGAGTCTCCTGCTGCTTGTTTCCGTCCTGCATTTGTATTTTGTAATAGCTACATAAAAATATTGAGTGGAGCTGGTCAAAATGGGTAAAAAAAAATGCCATGGCATCCCTTCCTCCTGCCCTTTTTGCACCATAATTATTCACTTCAACAAACACTAACCAGCTCTGGATTAGTCATTAGCATTTTATGGAAGACAAACAGTGCTGTAGACCATGCACTTTATTTTCTTCCATAAATACAAAGACGGAGCTCAACAGCTGCAAAAAAATCAGGGAACGGCATAGCACTGAGGTGGGTTAGGCTGTGAGTGGGCTGGGCAGAATTCGTTTTCTCGGTGTTTATAATTGTGCTGGATAATGTTGATGTCTATTTTTAAGCACTGGCTCTTGATTTTCCTCAATTCAAAATTTCACAAATGGGGGAAATGGGCGGGGGCTGGGGGAGGGGTGTCAGACATTGCCACGTACCAGACAATAGTTACTTAATGACGGTAGATGTTGAGATTCAAAAAAATTAAAGCTTTTGTAGCTACTCAAGCAAAAAATTGTTAACAGTGCATGTCGACTTGTACAAGTATCCTTAAATCGAGCTCTGGTAAGTTCTCAAAGTTCTGTGTGACTTTGCTTATCTGCATTGGTTAGAGTGTGTACAGTGGAATTCAGTTACTGCCAAAAACAGAAACCTTGCTAGTCCGGTTATGACTTACATGCAGTAATCACCTTCCCTGTATAACATGATAGCAATGAATAGCGTGTGTTCATTTTTTACAGTTCACCTTTCTTCACACAGCTCAGCTGGGAATCTGATACAGCCAGTCAATGGCTCCATCTGAATTCTTATATGCTGGGCAGCAGCATTTCTATAGGGGTCTTTTGGTTTTGCACCAAAAAGGAACGACGTGTTTAGTGGCCGCAGACCCAAAACGTTGATGGTCCGCAAATCTCTAAAGCTGTAGGAATGTGGGACTTTATGGCTAAATGAATTCTTGCCTCAGTTTTCTACCCACAGGCCTTTGGGGGATGTTCCTTTGGGGACAGGCCCAGAAAACAGCAAGGTGATTCCCTATCAGCTGAGTAGCCTGGGAAAGGAGAAGTCGCTGACTCAGGCAGTCCTGTGTATCCGAGAGTCCCTAGTCCTTCGGCGCCATCTGCTGTCTGCAAAGGTGACTAAGAGAAGACCAGACCCTTGTGCTATTGTTAATCCAGCACAGCACCCAATGCAGAAGGGAAGGGACTCGGTGATTTTATGAGGGGGGGGGGAATCTACACAGAGGAGAGAAGTGGAACGAGCAGATAGGGTGAGGGAGATGAGAGGTGAGGCAGAGACTGCCTGAATGTGCAGGAAGACGCGTGAGGCGGCGTAAGGTGAATCCATTGAGAGCCGTTGCAATCAAGGACTCGTGGGTTTAGATGCAAGTGGAAATGGGGAGGAGACTCTCCAGTAAATTGCTCCCAGGCTGGGCAATAAGGATGCAGCAGGGATGTGCCACTGACCCTCCCCCCGAGTTTGTGCAGCTCACTCTTGTGGGTGTCTCATGGGTCCCCCTCTCCCCATCCACAAGGGACAAGAGTCTGCGACAAGTGCGAGCTTGGGGACGTTGGTCCCTTCGCACACTCTGGAGCACACTCTTAGCATGACAGGTCCTGAGATCAGTTCCTGAAACTAGACAGAGCGGGGGAGGCCCTAGGAAGGACCAGGCATGACCCAGCGATGTGCTGCCCCACCACTAACTGTGACTGCAGCACACAGGGCTGGGCTCAGCCGTCCTCCCACACTCCCAGCACCTGCTGCTGGTCCCCCACCCCATCTACCCCTTGGGCCATCCTCTTGCCTCCTGCCATCCCTGCAGGAGCTCTGGCTTGTGCCTCTGAGTAGCTCTAAGAGTGAGGGGGTGGGAGGGAGAGCAACTGCTGGCTCTGGCACTGCACAGGTCTGGGCCTAGGTGGTGTGTTGCCAACCTGCTGTGAAGCGAGGCTATCAGTCCAGCTGAACAGACGCATCTCCGGTGAGCTCCAGCTTTGGAAACCAGAAGCAAACCTGGCTGCCAACGGACTAACCCCAAAGCCTCTGACTGTCTCGTGCGGACAGCGACATCGCCCTGCCCTGTGGTGTTGCCTGTAGATGATGAAGTCTGGAAGGGGGCCATGGAGATGCATGGAGAAGGTTCCTTGCCGGTTTCCTTCTCAGTGCTAAGCCTTGGGCTTCCACTGTTTGCAAGGAGGATCCTGGCAGCTTTGCTCCTCTGAAGCTGGGACCTCTGTTTCTCACCAGGATTCCTGCCACAGGTCCAAAAGAGCTTGGCCCCAGTTGGATACTGCCCCTTTGGGGAGCAATGCAACTAGCGGCAGTTTACAGAGACACGGGATGGTCTTTTCCAAGTGAGATCTCCCACTGGAACAGAGTGTTTAGGGTCATTAGGTTAAGAAGATAACGCAAACCTTCTGTGCATGTGTAAGATGGCAGCACATTCTGCCCACCTTACCCAGATGCCGAGGATTGATCTTGCTTCAGTCTGCTCATCTCTTAGGGCTTTGATTCCAGTCCTGTCACCTGTTTCCAGGCCTCCCTTGGCTGGCAGTAATTAGAAGTTAATGGTCCAGTTGATGGCTAGGTAAGGAGGAAGGGGGGACCCAGGCCCACCTACTGCTCTGGGTCCTGACCCAGGGACCCTCTAGTGACAGCCATTTTCTGCCCTCCATCTCTGCCCTTGACTGCTCCCATTCCCTGGGCCACTTCCCAGGGACCATTGCACCTTCCCAGACCTTCTGTCTGTGATAAAAAGGAATCAGGCTGGAGCTTCTCTTGGGATCCCCTGAACCTGCCCAGCACTGCTCTGTCCAAGGGGCTCGGGCTCACGCTCTGTGTGTGTGTGTGCGCGCACACGCAGGGAGCTAGCTAGTCCTTTACCCGTGTGTGTGTGTGTGTGTGCAGGGAGCTAGCTAGTCCTTTACCCTTGCTTGTCAGGGCCAGAGTGAGCTCCCTTCAGCACTGCAGCCTTTTATAGGGCCCCTGATTGGCTGGTTTCTCCCTTTACCCTGATTGGCTAGGGTTATACAGGCCCCCCTCTGGCCTGCTTTTAACCCTTTCCTCACCAGAGTGGGGTAGCTGCCCACTACACCAACCTAGACACGGGACTCTCACCCAGTCACTGCCTCTCTTACCTTCTGTCTCAGGAAAGCAAGAAAGCCCTTGCCCCGCAGTGAGTAACAATACTGAAGGGAGGGGGAAAGCTGGAATATTCGTAAAAATATCACTGAGATTTCCTGCATTCTCTGCAGAAAGTTTTAACCCTTCCCTGATTCTCACGCCCAGAGTCCCCAGCCTATGTACAACGAATCCATCCAGTGCCCACTTATGTCAGAGGATCTCCCAGTTTCAGAGCTGTCACTAATTGCCCCCTCCTCACAGTGGCTGAGCCTCAGGAGAGAAGACAGGATACTGGGCTAGATGGACCTTTGGTCTGACCCAGTATGTCCATTCTTATGTTCCTCTGAGAAGAAAGACTGATTCCTGGAGGCTGAGCTACGGTAGGACACCTCCCCCCGGCAGTGTAAGCCATGCTGTGGGGTGGATAAAAGACTTTCATCCCCTGAAGATGTCAACCAGGCATCTTTCACCAGCATGAAATTAACATGGGAAATCAAAACAGAACCAAAATGGCAGGACCCACCATGCTGACCTTTAGGAGAGTTGATTCTTTGCACTCTGCATGCAAAAGGCCGGGGGGGACCCACGGGGAGCTGAGGGTTGGGCGCATGTTCCTGGGGAATCACACAGCCCTGTTTGTTTTAAGCCTGCTGTGGTTCAAGCAGGTGCACGGGTGTAACCTTAAAGCCAGGCTGTGCCTGAGTGACAAGTGCTGAGTAACTGTCACCTGGTTGGCAAATAATGTGCATGATGCATGGGGACGTTACCTGTAAATGTCACACTCCTAAGGGTGGGTTTGCTGAGACGCGGGGAGACTCAGGAACAGCCGGCCGGCCGCCAAACTGCAGCATCCAGCTGGTTTTCTGGGCCTCAGCCCATGCGGCTGCTCCAGCCCTGGGGTCCTCTGCTGTCGCCACTCAGTCAGCTGAGTTTGCTCAGTGCCCTGCACTCCAGTAACGCGATGCAACCCTGCTAGATCAGCCCAGTCCTGACCTGCATCAGTGAAACATGCCTTGGCCACCTTTCTCTGCACTCGGGGGCCATTCCTACCCTGCTAGGGGAGGATACTAGCCACCAGCCTCACTGCAGATGAGACCTGCACTAAGGCCCCAACAGTCCCTGCCTTTGGGTCTGCTCTGGTTTCACTGTCCCAACAGGCTCTTCCTTGTGTGCAGTAGCCAGGGTGTAGGGGGTGTAGGAATTAAAGTAGGGTGGGAGGCTCAGGACAGGGGTGTGGAGTGTCTGGGGGGTGCAGGAGTCAGGGGAGAGGGTTAAGGGTGTGGGGGGAGCGTGGGCCTGGGATTGCAGCCACCATGGCTATGTCTAGACTACATGGCTCTGTCGCCAGAGCCATGTAGATTAGTTTACTAGACATACCCAAATGAAGCGGCGATTTAAATAATCGCCGCTTCATTTAAATTTAAATGGCTGCCGCGCTGTGCCGATCAGCTGTTTGGCGGCACAGAGCTGTAGTCTGGACGCTCATGTCGACATCAAAGGCATTTGTCGACCTCCCTGTTATGCCTCGTGGGATGAGGTTTACCGGGGAGGTCGACAAATGCCTTTGATGTTGACCGCGGAGCGTCCAGACTACAGCGCTGTGCCGCCAAACAGCTGATCGACACAGCACGGCAGCCATTTAAATTTAAATGAAGCGGCGATTATTTAAATCGCCGCTTCATTTGGGTATGTCTAGTAAACGAATCTACATGGCTCTGGCGACAGAGCCATGTAGTCTAGACATACCCCATATGACCTGTCCACAAGATCCCTGGGACTGGCCAGGGTGGCAGGGACCGCATTGCCCGGCCACCCGAACACCAAGGCTGGGGTCTTGGTGTGCTGTGGCCATGCAGCCCAAGGTGCTGACAGCATCCAAAGCCCTGCCCCCAGCCAGCCAGTCTCTTACGAGTGCACCATCTTATTTTCACCTTTGTTTGTAGGCATTGGCAGCCACTGAGCTATCTCAGGCATGGATCTGAGAGAGTGTACTAGGAGAATGGGGCTACCAAGGAACTTACAGTACCCAGCACTATCTCTGACCATAAGAACGGCCAGACTGGGTCAGACCAAAGGTCCATCTAGCCCAGTGTCCTGTCTGCCGACAGTGGCCAATGACTGATGGCCCAGAGGGAGTGAACAGAACAGGTAATCACCAAGTGATCCCTCCCCTGTCATCCATTTCCAACCTCTGACAAGTGGAGACTAGGGACACCACTCCTACCCATCCTGGCTAATAAGTATTGATGGACCTAACCTCCATGTATTTATCTAGTTCTTTTTTAACCCCTGTTGAAATCCTGATCTTCACATCCTCTGGCAAGGAGTTCCACAGGTTGGCAGTACACTGTATGAAGAAAAACATCCTTTTGTTTGTTTTAAACCTGCTGCCTATTAATTTCATTTGGCGACCCTTAGTTCTTATGTTATGGGAACAAGTGAATAAATTTTCCTTATTCACTTTCTCCACACGTGTCATGATTTCATAGACCTCTATCATATCCCCCCTCAGTCTCCTCTTTTCTAAGCTGAAGAGTCCCGGTCTTTTTAATCTGTCCTTACATGGCACGCCGTCCCAAACCCCTCATCATTTATGTTGCCCTTTTCTGAACCTTTTCCAATGCCAATGTATCTTTTTTGAGATGAGGTGACCACATCTGCACGCAGTAGTCAAGGTGTGGGCGTACCAAGGATTTATATATCAAGGCGATAAGATATTCTCTATCCCTTTTTTAATGGTTCCTAACATTCTGTTTGCTTTTTTGACTGCTGCTGCACACTGAGTGGATGTTTTCAGAGAAATGTGGGCTCAGACACCATCGTGGTAGGAAGGAGGACAGTGCAAAGCGAGAGAAACCCCTCGGGCTGGTGCAATCACAACTGTTTCCACAGCTGATGGCCTTATTCTTTTCCCACCCCTGATCCAGGCAGGGCCAAAGAAACCCAGGGAACCTCATTGAACCATTAGATCCAGCCCCTGTTGGCTCCAAAGCCCAGGAGATGTTGCATGACTTTGAAAGGAAGAAAGAGACAATGGAAATGGCCTTGTAGCATGTGGCCACTGGCCCCCACAACAGCTGGGCTACAGGAACACGCTCCATGGCTGCCGTGAAGCCTGCCCAAGACACGACTCCCGATGCACTGTGTTAATCTCAGCAGCACCCTGGAGTTTTTGCCAACGATCTGACAGGAGCAGAAACTGTTGGGAGTTGTTGATCCAGATTTAATACCAGCATGTGCCATTGGCACTGATGCTCTATGACTTGGGTAAAAGGATCCCACGGGGGTGGGGGGGCGGGGTGGGAGGTTTTCCTCCTACGTGATGGATGAACTGAACCTTACAGGGCTACTCTGGCTGCAGCGGAGGTTGCTCTCTTGCTGTGTTCATCACCTTGAATATTACGGCTGCGCTGCCGGTAAGTCTTGTCCGAACCGAATTGAAATGCACCAGCGGTCTGAGCTGTGAAACACTTCCACAAATGCCAGTGTCACTCTGTCACTGCCAGCCCCCAGCCCCGCCGAGTGACAGCAGCGTTCCCCTGTGGGGTGCCCCCCACGAGCGGCATGCTTTCTGGGCACGGGGAGGTGGGCCAGGCGTTGCTAAGCGACTGCTCCCTTATCTATTCCAGGCGCCCAATGGACGATTGTCAAGAGGAAGGCAAACCCGTCTGGCAGCCTCCTGACTTCGCTGGGAAAACAACAGCCCTATTCACTGTGACACGGTAGCTGCTGGCATTGTCTAGCCCAGGCGGGCGGTGTGAAACCCATGCTATTTAATGGGAGGCCCGGGTGCTGCGCCTGTATCAGAGAGCAGCCGCTGGCCCCATGGAGCAGTGACTGTGAGTTAGCTGCACGCTCTCACCCCGAGTGCCGCTGTCATGGTAAGGAGCCTTTTATATCCTGGATGACCACTGGCTGTCTGGGACACGCAGCCGGGAGCCCAGCAGACCTAGGGGGCCTGCAGTTTGGTAGGGAAGCGGTGATCTCTGTGGGGTCCGTTCATGCCCCAGAGCAGGGGTTCTCAACCTTTGTTTTTCTGCACCCCTCCCTCACTCCCAACTGGTTTTCAGTGCCACAACTGGTTTTCAGCATATAAAGCCCAGATTGGGGTGAACAAGCAGGGCCCCACACCGCAGGGAGCCCTGCAAAGTAAGTTGCTCAGGCTTTGGCCTCAGCCCTATGTGGCAAGTTTTGTCCTGCAGCCGTATGGGGCAGGGCTCGGTCCTTCCCTTTGTTCCCTGGGCCCAGGGACTCTAATGCCAGCCCTGCTCCAAGCTTCATATGGGCAGCCCCCCCGAAACCTGTGTACAGCCCCCTGGCGGAGAACTTCTGCGGCTGCAGATCTAACACACCCTGACATTTGATGCCCGAGAGTAGGAGAATGGGATTGTGGGTTGGAAACGAGTGAAGAGCCCATAGCAAAGGGAAAGCCAAGGCGCTGAATGTTGTTCGGTTCTTCAGCAGGCATCCAGTCGTTATCAGGGAGACAGCGTGTGCAGGACGTGCATCAGCTGCATAAAGTACTTTATGTTCTTTCGGGGGTCTTCTTACAGCTCTTTGGAGTGCGCGGTAGTACAGCTTCTAGAGGGCAGCTTCAGCCTGCAGGGGGTGGAAACATTTCACAAACACGTTTTTTGAACAAAACAAACATTTTAGGGAAACTTTGTTGTGGCCAAAAACTTTTTTTTTTAAACTTAGGGTGTTTTTCAGAGTTGGGGGTAGGGGGGTTGCTTTCTTTTCCCCCCTTTTCCTCCCCTTCCTTTAATAGTGGGAAAGGGGAGTGAGGGATTTATGTAGTTCCAGATGGCAGAACAAGGAGCAATGGTCTCAAGTTACAGTGAGGGAGATCTAGGCTGGATATTGGAAAATACTATTTCCCTAGAAGGGTGGTGAAGCACTGGAATGGGTTACCTAGGGAGGTGGTGGAATCTCCATCCCTAGAGGTGTTTAAGTCTCCGCTTGACAAAGCCCTGGCTGGGTTGATTTAGTTGGGATTGGTCCTGCTTTGGGCAGGGGGCTGGACTTGATGACCTCCTGAGGTCTCTTCCAGCTCTATGGTTCTAGTTTCACTGAAAAAACAACTGAAAATTATCAATGAACATTTTTTAAACAAAATGAAAATGTTTGTGGGTTTGAATTTTTTTCACTACGAGCTCCCCCTGCATATTGACCAGCTGTGTCCAGTCCACACCGAGCTGCTGGAGGAGCGCTCCAGTCTCCCATCCCACCCCCAGTGTCTCAGGCTTCCATTGAGAACAGAAGGAATGGCTCTTACCAAACTGCTCCAGCATTATGCCTCTCCCTGAGAGCTCTCTGATCCTGGTTTCTGAGCCAGCGGTTCCTTCTCAGTTCAGGGCCTCACTGGTGGAGCTCCTGCTTGGAGCATGCCCATTAGGGTCCCCTCCCTACGGGGTTTCCTCTAGGAAACGGAATCACGAGGTTTTCACTGACTTTTCGGAGATTATTGGCAGGACCCTCTTTCAGCACAGCTGGACTCTGGTGCTGTAGGATAGGGACATTGCGGTCGGTTGCATTGGGAAGGCACTTGGCTCCTAGGGTCTTACTAAACTGCATGGGGGAGAGCACACTGGCTATTTATCTTCCTAGCTAAGTGGGTTTTCAGATCTGGACACAGCACGAGTGACTGGGCCATGAACCACCTCCACCAGGGCAGCTGGGGCCACCCCCCGATTATTTCTCTGCGGCCCCAGATTTGTACAGATCTTTGTTTCTTTCCCTCTAGAGTCTTGGATCAATTGCCCAGGCCCCCATTGACCTTCAGGGCCCCAGGGAGTCTGGCCAAAGCCCGGGGGCCAAGACAACGGAGCCGAGAGGAGAGGCGGGAAGGATACAGAACTCAGCAGGACATGGTGAGCTGTTCACGGGATGGGGCAGCTGGGGCAGCATGAGGGGGAAGGGGAGTTTCTCTGCTTTGCCAGGCACCCACAGAGCACTCAGGACGCAGACTGAGGCAGGACTGGCACCCGATATATGCTCACATCAGTGTGGCCGCACTGACCTGGCTTAGGCCATGAGGTTTCGGAGACCAGGGGTCCTCACGTGGGAATCCCACAGTGGGGAGAATCTCAGGCGACCGTCGTCTCGCTCACCACAGCGCTGGCAGGAAGCTGAGGCCACTTTCTCCAGGCCCCATGGTCTGTGCACTCAGGGTCTGCACTCCCCAGGGTCAGCAGGCTGCAGCCCTCACCTCACTTGGGAAGGAAAATAGCTTCCTGAGCCTGACAAATCTGCCACCCCCTCGGCAGCCCTGAATGCTGCAGCTCAGACACAAAGCCAGCCCCTGCTGCTGGGAGGTACCAGCGCAGAGCTCAGGGTGGGGTTTGCAAGCTCAGAAATGAGCCCCGGTGATGGGTGCCCCTCAGCCATTCTGCTGTCCCCTTCCCCCACCTTGTTATTCTCCGAGGGACTCAGTGGTGCACAAGTCTTGGCCTGGCTCTCTGCCCCGAGGGGAATGTCAGGCCAGCAGGAACCGTTCGGATCCTCTAAGCGAGGCGCCTGCAGCACACACCGGTCGTGCTCCCTCGGCTGGGCTCTGCCACATGTCGCATCAAGCGTTCAGCTCTCTGCACCTCCGTTCCCCAATGCTGACCGGCTTCCCGGGGGGCTGCAGGCTGAGCTTCTTCCAGACCTAGAGAGCCCTGCATGGAGGGTGCTGGAGGAGCCAGGCAGGTTGTCACCATCCCCAGCCTCCTCCCCACATCTCCTGGAGAAGGTCACTGTCCATTGCCCCTGGTTGGAGGGGTCCCCCCAGCCAGTCTCTTCTGCATTGCTACATGCAGCCAAGAGGGAAGGGTTCTCCAAGGTGTCAGGCTGAGGACCACGTGCTCGTTTGCACAGTGCAACATCGCACCACCGGCTCTGGTGCTCATGGAGATGGCCCAGAGTCTCCATTGTGAGCGACAGACGCGCAGGTATTGGCTCTCCGGAGACGCAACCGGCTGTTAGTAAGTAGGCAGAGTGCCTGGTCCTGCTAAGCTGGCTTCTTCCATTGAAAGGAGCCTGCTGCTCCTCTGCCTTTGACGGTGTTTTGTGACCAGACGGACGGGGAAGGTTCCCTCCTGCGTTCTGCCATTTGCACCCCCGGGAGTCTCGTGAGGGATGGAGACCCGGGTGAACGGTGGGCAGCTGGGACAGTCCTTAGAGGAAGAGAGGAGACTTTGTGGTGAGCTATGGAGTTGACAAGGGGCTAGATAGGGCCCAGACTGTGCCATGGAGGAAAACACGAGACCCAGAACTTGTTCTGTATCCAACCTCCCTCCCTCTCTTCTTGTTTTATCAAGGTTCTTCCAACACGTCCCTGGAAAACCTCTGCCCCCTCAGGAGATGTCTCCTCTTGCTGGGGGCCATCGGGCTGCTGGCAGGGGTGGCTGTCGGACTGTGGCTCCTAGGTCTGTATCTCCCGGGGGGATTCCACACCTCTCTCGAACCTGCCCTTAGCTCCATGGCCGGAAAGAAGAGGCAGGGCTTTGGGATCACACAAGCAATGAGTGAATGATCACTAGGGTCCCAGGACCACAGGCACCAGGCATGGGAAAGCCCAGCTGCAAAGTCCATGAAAAGTGAGCGCACAAGAGGCAGCACAGCACAGCGGGCACTGGGGTGGGCCCTAGTCCCGATCTGCCCTGGCCTGCTGTGTGACCCTGGGCAAGTTTCTTCCTCTCCTGGAGCCTGTTTCCCACCCCTGCATCCGTCTTGTCTGTTTCAGTGTAAGTGCTTGGCAGCGGGTACTGTGTGGTTTGTACAGCACCTTGCACAATGCAGTCTGATCTTAGCTGGGCCTCCCAGTGCTACTGTCGTGCAAATACTAGATCAGCCTCCTAATAAACAAAATCAACTGGAATCTCTCTGTAGCCTTTGGATCAAATTGTACGGGTCTATCTAACTCCCTTGGGGCCAATGCAGGGTTGTTCCCTGTAGTATGTGCGTTAGGGGCTAGTCTAGTCTGTTCCATCACATCTCAGTTCTTGTGCTTCCTTCTGAAGTGAAATTCCAGATGGCGCCCCCCTCGAACCAGGACGCCAGCCCGCTGCAGGACACGGAGTTGATCTCGATCTGCAGAGAGGCCGAGGAAGATGAGCCCACGGTCACCACAGCTCCCAGGAGAGGTTTGGGGTCTTTACTCCCCACAGCCCCTGCTCTCCTTGCCGCCAGGAGCTGGGGGGAGAGGATGTATCCCCTGGTGCCGTCAGCTGGGCCTTTCGCTGTCAGCAATATATGGAACCCCCCTAGGATCTAGCCTGTCTGACCTCACAGCCAGCAGATTTCCCTTCCTCAAGGTCAAAGACAAAGCAAAGAATGAGGCTGTCTCCGTGCCTTGGCCTGCCCCTTTTTCCCTGTCAAGACAGACCAGAAAGTCCCCATCCTCTCCCTCGGTGCTCTGCTTTTCTCCTTTAGCACTACCCAGAATGCTTTGCCAGTACCTGGCAGTGCCACCCCCTGAACCCTGGGAGCACGCAGAAAGGGGCCAGGGGTGGTTTGCAATAGCCCCACAGGTTTTCTGGGGCACTTTGCAGGGCCAGACCTGGGGAGGCGGTTCATCCCTCCTTAGACACCGGGACTTCACCAGGTTTGATTTTGGTCTCTGCCAAGAGCTGGTTGCAAGAAAGCTTGCAGGACGTGTTTAATAAAATGGCTTTAGTATCTTTCAGAATAAACACGGGAAACTTCTTGTTGGAAGTGCAGGTGGAAGGCAGGCCCGGCTGGCTCCTGGTGTGTCACGAGCGGTGGAATCTCTCCCTGGGGACCCTGATCTGCAGGCAGCTGGGCTATCTCCAGTAAGCAATGCTCCTCCCAGCAGAGACACAGTCGGTCAGCCTCAGGCACACATCTTTGATTTGCCATTTTTGCAACAATTCTGCAGGAAATAACGGGATCCCAGCCCAGGACCATAGACTCACTGACGTTTATTTATTGGGGCTTAGAAACGGGGTCCCACGGTGCTAGACCCAGTTCTCCCCCTTTTCCTATTTTGCCACTGGAAAAGGGAGGAAACTCCCAACATGAAACAATGTGGGGGGTGGAATTTTCACTGCAAAATATAATTTTTTTCACTGGATATTTTTTAAAATGAAAAAAAATCAAAATTTCCTGGGGGGGGGGGGAACAATTTGCATTTTTTTGAGCCACGCTAGATGTTCCATAGCTTAGGTTTGTTCCCAAAGACCTTTATAGCAGTTTCCCAAGCATACAGCATACAGTCTTTCCATTGGCTTTCCTGGGAGCTGGTTAAGCCCTTATCTCACCCCTGTCAGTAGAGTCGCTCCTAGATCTAATGTCACTGTTCTCTTATCCACTGCTGTTCTGTGGCTGTGCATTTTTCCTGCACATCACCATAGAGACAAGGGGGAGACTTTTGTGGCATAAATGATAAGCAGGACTCCTGGGTTCTAATTCTACCTCCTCAACCTTGTGACCTTTTCCTCTGTGCCTCATTCCCCTCATCTTTCAAACAAGGATCATAATAGTCATCCGTTTCCCAAGTGAGCATGAACTCATTCATGTTTGGAGTGTGTTATGAGATCCTCACTTGGAAGGTGTTAGCGAAGGACACAGAATTATTATTGTCTCCAGTTTGTACTCGTATGCTGTTGACATTCCAGGGCTAGCAAAGGGACTGCAGCTTCTGAAAACAGTTTAGCGAGGCAAGCAAACCTATCTCCTGATTCTGGGGTTAGAAGAGTGTCAAGTGAGGGTCTGGAGTATGTTCATTCGCAGTATTATTATGTAGCCACTAGATGTCCCTATGTGCTTTACTGTTCCAGTCAGGACATTTCCTCTGGTAAATGAGAGAGACAAAACTGGAACTCAAGTTGTGTGAATGCCTGTTTTGTATTTGTAGTTAGTAGCCCTTCTGCGTAAGCACTGTGATTCCAAGAAACATGGCAGAGGAAAGGATTAGCCTTCCCAGTGTGTGTCTATGTCTACACTGCCTGGTTTTTTTTCCACAGCACCTTTTCGTACCTTTTTCCGCTTGTTTTTTCGGAAGAGGTTTTCCCGACATTTGGCCCATTGACACGGGGCCAAATGTCGGAAGAACCTCCTCTTTTGGAACATCCCTTATTTCTCATAAAATGAGGAATACAGGGATGCTGAAAGAACGTACCCACTTTTTTGGAAACTGTTCCGAAAAAGTGGACGCGTTCCCTTGACGCGGCAGAGTTTTTCCGGGATACCAAGGGTATCCCAGAAAAACTCTGCAGTCTAGACATATACTGTGAGGGCTATCATGTTTAATCCTTTCATCTCTGTCTGAGCAGTGTATAAAATTAGCATGTATAAACTACCGTACAGTGGTTCTGTGCAGAAGAGAGGAAGAAAGTGACCATAAGAATGCTGTCATGTCAGGGGCATGGGTGAGCTCACTGATCTCTTGGCGGGATAGCCTGGACGGCCCATTCACTCTGCGTGTAGGTGATGACGTTTGCCTTTGCTTCTGCAGACTCGCCCATCACAAAGGAGTGAACCTGACAGATGTCAAGGTGAACGATACGCAAGAGTTTGTTCAGATTGTGCCCGACCAGAAGAGCAGCATTGAAGCCATGTGGCAGGTCAGGTGGGTGACGGCACCGGGGAGAGCAGGACTGGCATTGTGGGAACTGAACAGAAGGCCCTTTCCCTTCTGTCTTGTCTGAGGAAAACATCTCCCTGGTTCTGGAGGTGACCGCCAGGCTCTGTGTCGACTCTGATCAGCAAATATGGAGGGAGGGAGGGAGAAAATCTGAACTGGCCACTCAGTGAAGTCCAATGGAATGGAATGGAAACAGCACAGCGCCTGCCCTGGCAGGAGCCACACCTGTAGGGAGGGTCACAGCTGCCGTCACACCTCCACTTGCAGAGCAGACACCCCCTCAATACCTGCAGGGGAGCTGGCATACAGGCCTTTTCAGACAGGCCTGCTGGCCCTCTCAGGACAGCTCTGCTGCTGCAGAAACACACAACCTGCATCCTTGCACTTTCTACCCCTCATCAGCTCGTGTTTTCCAAGTGCTCCGCAGGTGAAAAGCCTTTGGTGGGCGCCATGACAGTCCCGATCAGAATCCACGTTCCAGGCCTCCTGAGGGAATCTGGCCTGTCACCATGCCAACGGGGGCTGCCAGGGAACCCCGGGATGGGCCATCTCTGTGTCTCATGGCTGCTGGGAACCTCATTGCTAACCCTGGTTCTGCTCTGGTGCAGGGGCAGCTGTGCTTCAGGGCGAATCGTGGCTCTGAAATGCTCTGGTAAGTGCGTTAGCCCCGTCCTCAGAGCACTGAACTCTCTTGCATTCCTTGTGCTGTTACAGACCCGCTGTTGTTAGGAAAAGCCCCAGGTCAGCTGGACACTGAGCACCCTGTTGCTCTGCATGGGCCTGCTTTTCCTTTGCAAAGTCGGCGTCATTCCTCGCACGCTGAGCGGCTTTCACAAACGAGCAGGCCCAGTGCTGAGGGGCCCACAAGCAGCGGAGTTACTCAGGGAGGCAGCTCCAGCATCCCTACGGTAACAAGCCTGCACCAACCAGCCTGTCTGGAGGGCAGGAAGGTTTGGCTTCCCATTGGGCTGTGGAGCAAAATAAAAGGGTGGGTTTGCAGCTCCTGGAGTTCGCCTTTGCCATGTGATTTCACAGATGGGGTTTGCTTGCAGCAGCAGCAGCGATGTGGCCTTCAGCCGCCCAAACCCTCCTGTCCATATGGCCCAGCTCGTGAGTAATTAACAGCAGGTGCAATGAGCACCCCCTCCCCAGTATTGGTCTCACCACCTCTTCTTGTCAAGGAAGGCAGCTGTGGCCCTGAACTCACCCCTTGAGGCCCCGGGCTATTTTGCGGCAAGGTGCAGACCTGAGAACGCCCAGGTGGAGAGGTGGGAATCCTGCATTCTTTGCTGTTTTCTCTCGCTCCCTCTCAGCCCTGGCCGAGCAGTGCTGAGTGGGGATATCACTACATGGAAGAGACTTTGCTTAGGTCCTGGGGTGGGAAGGCAGAGGTCCTGGAGCTAGCTCGGAGCACACAGAAGGGTGAGAGTGGGTTTCTCCGTGTTATTTCTCATGGGGACCAGTACAGGTGACAAAAAGCAAAGGAGAAAACAGGTCACCCTGAATCCCTAACAGCCTGTGGGGGTGAGCCAGGGACTAGGACGGAGCATAGGCGGGGCAGGGTCTGGGGTAATACTGTGGAGCACAGCTGAGAAGCAGGAGCATACACAGGGGATGATTCCTGCCGGCTGGTCCCTTCTCTGCTGCCTTGCCTTCTCCCTTTCTTTTCTTCCCTTTCCAGCCTGTGAGGTTGGCTGCTTTTCTCCTCCAATTCCAGTGCTCAAAGACCTGCCCTGTCTGCCTGCGGCCCCACGTCAAAGCCCAGCTCAGCTCCTGGAGAGCCGGGTTTCTCTGACAGGTGAGGTATTTGGGGCTCCAGGTTCATGTCTTTTCCCCCTTTGCAGAGTGTGGCGTGCGCTCCAGGGCAGCCCGGATCGTTGGTGGAAGTGAAGCCCCGTTGGGACGCTGGCCGTGGCAGGTCAGCCTGTACCTCAACTCCAGACATGTCTGTGGCGGCTCCGTGGTGGCGCGCAACTGGATCATCACGGCCGCTCACTGCGTGCACAGGTGAGTCTGGGAGCAGCAGGGCAGGAGGGCTGAGGGGGCAGCCTTGCGCAGGGTATGGCTTTTCCCCTGCAGGGAAGGTGGTGGGGAATTGGCCACCCGAGCTATACTGCATCCCCAGAGGGACAGGTGAGCCATGTCTCTGCCCAGTTACAGGCTGCCCCAGGTCTCCAGCTGGCTGGTCTTTGCCGGGATTATCGCCCACGTATCCGTCAAACAGCAGGCCGGGGCGGCGGTGGAGAAAATTATCTACCACCCCCGCTACGACGACCGGAGTCACGACTATGACATCGCGCTGATGAAACTCACAGTGCCCTTGAACTTCTCTGGTGAGAACTTTCTCTGCAACCATCTCCCGTTTGCAGGGTGGGGGATCCCCACAGGGAGGCCCTGGCTTCCCTTCCCAAAGGGACTGTAATGGGGCCACCCCCCTAAGGGTCTGATTCCACCCTGGTGGCTTGTGCCGATCCTGGGGCAGTGCCAGCAGGGGGGTGGAGAAAGCTTCCCCCAGGCAAGCCATGAGGCTCTGGTGATGGCACAGAATGCTCATAGACCTTGTCCCCCACGGCGACGTGAAATAAGTGGGCCGATATCTAAAGAGCAGGGCTCTGGCTGCGCAGGTCCCAGCGGGAGCAGCGCTCTTTGGAGAACGTGGCCCCCGGAGCCAGGGGAGCAGAGCAGCAAAGGAATTTCACTCTCGATTGGTGCTGTGCGCTACAAGGCCGAGCTGGTGCTGCTCTAACACGCCTCCCTCTCCCCAGATGCCATCCGTGCGGTGTGTTTACCACTCTCCCGCCAGGATTTCCCCCACGGCACCCGCTGCTGGATCTCCGGCTGGGGCTACACCAGCCCCAAACACGGTGAGCGGCTCCAGACAGCCCGGCGAGCGCTCTAGGGGCTCCTTCTTACCAGGGAGATGAGCGAAGGCTGTGTGTCACAGGAGGGGACGTCTGAGTCTCTAGGAGAGCACTGAGTGCTGAACTGCTAGCCTCCTGCCGTTCTCAGTCCCGACCCACAGCCCCTGCTGCTATTGCAGCCTAGGGCTCCTTGCACACTTATAGCCCCCCAACTTCTCCTCTCTCCTCCTCCCAGCACCCAGAGCCCTGGGGCTGAAGAGTCTCTATATAGCTCTGTGTCCCACTGTGCCTTGAGCGCAAACCCCAGCATTTAGCCCTCGGGCTGCAGGTTCAGCTGTCTCTCTCCTTTGCCTTCCTCTCCCTCAGCTCAGGTGGCTGAGATCCTGCAGGAAGCTGTGGTTCCCTTAATCAGCACCAAGAAATGCAACAGCTCCTGCCTGTACTCTGGTGAGCTCACCCCCCAGGATGCTGTGTGCCGGCTACCTGGATGGGCAAGCAGATGCCTGCCAAGTAAGAGCAGGGAGAAAACAACCCCTGTTGTTAATAGGCGGGGGTGGGGGTCGGGTCCTTTCCCCCCACTGAGGAGCAGCACAATGCTGCCACCCTGGGCTGGATCCCACACGGGGTCTGTCACGTACATGAAAATGGGGGAGAGGGTGGGGAACGTGGCTCCTCCTCTCAATGAAGTGGGTCCCCCCTCGATCTCCTTACCGGAGAGGACACGGCAGGAGCATGCTCAGTGCAGCACAAGAAGGGCAGGTCAGGGAAAGGGGGAGGTGGGAAGGTCTTGGGGGCAGAGCAGGGGCACGTGGGGCATGTGCTGAGGCACTGTGCAGAGCTACTGAGAGGCTGCTGGTGTCAGGGTGAGGGCATCAGGGGCATGAGGAGGTTTGGTCAGGCCTTCTGCCGAACCCGGGAGGGCGTGTCAGGGTGTCAGAGATGGGGAGGGGATGTGGCAGGAGTGTGCTTGGGGCTGCCTTCATCCTGGGGAACAGCAGATCACTAGAATGTGTAGAGGGGCAGCCATTGCTGAAGTTGAGGTAAATGCTACTTTATTACAGGCAGGGCAGCTGCCCACCCCTCCCTATGCACCAAGTGGCAGCCAGTGTGCGTTTCCCCTGGCACTCAATTCCTCCTCCTCAGCAGCTGCTCCTAGCGATGGCCAATGCTGGATCAATTTACACCCCCCACCCTCCATCCTGCACTCGCGGTCCCTTTGCTTTAGGACAGATAGGCCCAGCCTGGCGTCCTGTTACGATAGGCTACTGCATGAGTGTTGGTTACAGGCTTGTCACCCTGTTTTCTGCACGGCCACCAGCCCCCACTGGAGACAGGCCCGTAAGTGAGGCAGATCCTTGAGGTGAAGCTACAGCATCTCCTTAGGGGGGGCTAGGCCCAGAGCCACAAACAGAGCCTGGCGCCTAACTCCTGTGGGTTTGTCTAGGAGATAGGGGTCTAACTCCATTTGTTCTTCTGGGCCTTAGGGGAGCAGCATCTTGGTCTGGCTATTAGTGAGGGATGGACCAGGCCAGGGAAAACCCCACACAACAAAGGCAGCCTCTGGCTGTTGGGTTTCATTGCTGTGCTGTGTTACAGCAGCGCGGGGAACAGCCCAGAGGAAGAACCCTCCACTGGGCCCAGTACCCTCCTGCAAGCTGTCTGCAAATCCCAGCTTCTGCTCCTTGGGTGCCCTCCCACAGCATCTCCCCAGAGGGGAAGGGGGGAGCATTTTGGTCCAGATTCACAAAGGCATTTTGCTGCTGCGCGCCCATTGATTCAACTCCTTCAATCCCTTTGCAGATCTGTGGGGCCAGGATTGAAAATGGCCAGTAAGGTGCTCTGGGATCCTCTGCCTGAGGGAAGGGGAGTGGGGAAAATCAGGAGAAGTAAAGCGACATAACAGAGCTGGGTTAGCAATCTTCATGCCACGGGGACGTGCTGGCAGCTCGGCTCTGCCCCTTCCTGCATCGCAGCCTCCGGCCAGGCTGGTAGGGCCCACAGGGCAGGGGTAGCCCTACAGGGTATAATCCCATCCGTGTGCTTCGTGAAAGCACTGCCCCCGGTGACACTTGCTCTGTCTTGCAGGGAGACAGCGGGGGGCCGCTGGTTTGCCAGGATGAGCTCATCTGGCGCTTAGTGGGCATCGTCAGCTGGGGCACAGGGTGTGCTGAGCCCAACTCCCCAGGAGTTTACACCAAGGTGGCCGAATTCCTGGACTGGATTTATCACATCGTCGAGGTGAGGGAAGCAAATGGACAAAGGGTGGACCTCCAGGGAGATGCTAGAACACCGCAATGGGCTGGTTCACCAGCTCTGTCATTCTGGCTACCACCCAATACTTAACAACCTGCCCCTTTAGCCAACCCTACCCCAGGGGAAATTCCTTCCCCATGCCTGTGCCAGTCTTGCTCTGCAGGAGACATTTATAAGGGGCTGGAAGGGAGATGGGCTTTAAAACACCCTGCCATTGCAGATGTAGTGCATCTCCTGGGAGAAAGCCAACAGCTGTGTGCTCTGCAGCAAGAGCCTTCCAGAGGAAGGAAATCAGACACAAGCCTGCTTCCCCTGTGTTCGTAGCAGAGAGCTGAGCAGCAGAGCAGCAGGGGAGTCAGCAGCACAAAGTGCACCTCACTTTGTGAGGTGAAAATACTCCAGAAGCCCTAGAGAGCCCGGCTCCCTGAGGGAAATGTAGGTGAGAGCTTTGGAGTCTTACAGGCACACACAGCGCTGATGCATCCATACAGTGCAGTCTGTGCACATCAGAGCTCCTACAAGCAGCTTGGGGTTTTCAGATCTCAGCCTGTCTCTTCCCCCCGCCCCCCAACAGCAAACGACTGGGAATGAGAATCTGGGCCCTTTTCTGGAGCTGTCAAAAGCAACTAACGAGGAACAGGTTACAGGGGAGACTGAGGCCAAAAAAATGCCTAAAATCCCATTAAGTTTCCGTACCTTGGGAAAGTTCTTCTCACCCACTATAGGAAATTTGTTTCCTGTCTGGGGGAGGAGAGAACAAGTCAATTTCTTGTTCCTGTGGTCTGTTTCCAGTCTAGATCACGATTCTGCCTTTACACCCTACAGCAGTGTTTCTTAAACTGTGTTCCGTGGCACACGGGTGTGCCGCGAGGCAGTTGGAGGTGTACCGTGGGGAACAACATAATTCAAAATGGCCGCCCTTAAGGGGCAAACGACCTTTTTTTTTCCTCAATAACTTTCCCCCAACCCTTTTTTTCTCAATAGCTTTCCCCCCTGACCTTTTTTATCTGCTCAACAAAAAATCCTTGGTGTTCCTCATAAAAAAAATTGTTTGGTGTTTCTTGGTCTTAAAAAGTTTAAGAAACACTGCCCTACAGTGCGTGAATGGCAGACAAGGCGGGGAGCAGGGCTGGTTTATGAAAGAAAATTGCCATAAAACAGCTCACTTTTCTGATTTGGATGAAAATATTTCTATGGATCTCAGGGAACACTGAGCTTCAAATACAACTATCAACCTCCATTTACATAGCTTACCAAAACAAACCCCAAACCCTCACGTAACATGATTTTAATTCTTGCTTCCAAATTAACCATATTCACCCTTGTGATTCTAGCATTTGGGGGATCTCCCAGAGCTCAGAACTGATACAGCTTGTTGTCTGTTCTTTCAACAGAGCCACTAGGAGCATAGCAAGGGGGTTGACTTAAGGAGCAGAACCACATGCCAAGCAAAGAAGAGTCCAGGATAAACTTACACTCACTATGGCGCTTTGTCCCAGTTACTGTGTAGTGAACGTGAATCAGCATCAACTGACTGAGGGAGCTGACAGGCCAGCCTGTTGCCAAGTGTAGGGTCTAGTCTCTGCTCTAGGGGGTGGGGCAGCTCCCCTGCTTTATGCCTGTTGTAGCTATTCCATGTTAATTAATTAGTGTTTGGTCAATGGCTACCACAGCCCTTCTGCTCTAGTGCAGGGGCTTGGTGCCATGTTTGGGCTGTGTCTGTGGGGTAAGGGGGTGCATTCAAATAGCCTTCCTGTGTTAAGCAGGGCTTTCGATGGGGTGTCAAACACAGTCCTGCTGCATGCGGGGCTTGCTTCTCCTTGCCTGTGGAAGCTGTTCCACTTGCATTCAATGCTGTTCAGGCCAGCACCTTTTTTATAGACTTCCTTGGGAGCCTGGTGGCTTGGCTCTGGGCTAGTACTGAGACAGGTGTGGGTTTGATTTTACCCAGCTACCTCATCTCTAAAAGTCATTGGCTTGCCCAATGAAGTTCTTCCACATTATTTAAGTGTGCTGTGGGCCAGGCTTCTAGTTAACCTCACTCTCTAGTCCAGTGGTTAGGATACTAGCCCAGGCTATAGGAGACCCTGGTTCAAACCCCTCAGCTGTTTGGCAGGGGTTTGTGCTGGGCTCCCTTGCCTCCTATGCAACCATCCTTTGTGGTGGGCCATCCTTGTCCCCACCCCATCTCTTTCTCAAGAGGCTGCTGACTTCTGTCACACCACCAAGCCACCTATTGGAAGAAAATTACCACAGACAGCTCCTACTGAAGTGGCCTTGACAATGAGTCTTTCAAACACATGTACAATGTTTCTAGCGAGTCTCATGCTTACTGGCATGTGGTCATATAACACCAGAGGTTCATTTTGCAACAACTTACCAAGAGTCATGGTGGATTCTTCAACACAGACAGTGTCTAAATCCAGACTGGGTGTTTTCCTAAAGGACCTGCTCGAGGAATTGTTGGGGGGAACTTCACTGGCCTGGACCATACATGAGGTCAGGCTGGGTGAGCACAATAACAGTGGTGCCTTCTGGCCCTGGAATCTGTTATTGCTGTTTGGCTGCTGCACCAGCAACGTTCTCCGGTCTGTTCACCATCATTCTCTGCTGCACTTCCTCCCCTGGTTGCCAGGGAGGGCTGTTTTGAAAACCCAGAAGACACACCAAGGTAAAAATGCCACCTTGGTTATTCTAGCCAGTGTGCAGCTTTACAGCCCTTCAGAGGCAGGACATGGCAACCGGGAGTCAGGGGTATCATCTTTGAATTCTAGTGCCAGGAGGAGGTTTGGTAGGTCTGTATAAATCTGACAGTCAATCCAATAGCAGCATTTGCCAACAATAACTGGGCAGGTACCCAGATTCACCTACTACTGGACAGACCCAACAAAGAAAGCAACAGAATGCCACTAGCCCCCATCGAAAAACCTCTCCTACACATTGTCAAGGATCTACAATCTATTCTAGATGATGATCCTTTGCTCTCATGGGCCTTGGGAGGCAGGCCAGTCCTCACTTACAGATAGCCCCCCAGCCCGAAACACATACCCCAACCACACATCCCACAACAGAAACACTAACCCAGGAACCAAACCCTGCAACAAACCCCGTTGCCAACTCTGTCCACACATCTACCCTAGTGACACCATCATAGGACCTAACCACATCAGCCATTCCATCAAAGGCTAGTTCACCTGCACATCAACTAACGCAGGGGTCAGCAACCTATGGCTCGCCAGCCAAATATGGCTCACTAGGGAGCCAGATATGGCTCTTCTGGAGCTCCAGCTTAGCCCCCACAGCTCCCTCTGTGGCAGGGAGCCAGTGCTGGTGTTACAGCTTTACGACTCCCTGCAAGATTGGCACGCCAGCGCCAGCTTCCTGGTGGGGACCAGGGAGGGAGAAAGTTCTGAGCCTTCTCGCCAGATCTGACATGCAGGGAACAAGTGGAGCCAAAAATGGCTCCACGTGCTGCCATTTTCCTTCCCCCAGCTGGGGAAACAACCTCGCAGGGACGCTCTTCCTGGAGGCTTTCCCCTTTGTCCCCATTGGCCAGAATCCAGCAAATGGGAGCAGCGGGAGGCAGTGTTACATGGTGCCTGCGATGCAGCATGAAAGCAAGTAAGTGCTCCCCACCTCCTCGTGCCCAGATCCTACACCCCCAGCCCCCTCATTCATGCCCCACAGAGACCCTGCACCCCCAGCCCCCTTACTCACCCCCTGCCAAGACCCTCCCCCAACCCATTCTTCCCCCTCCCCAGCCAGACACCTTGCCCTCAGCCTGCTCCTGTACCTTTCCTTGCTCCTTCCCCCTGACCAGACACCCTGCCCCCAGCCTGCTCCTGCACCCTATCTCCCACCTAGACTTCCCAACCTCACCCCCTCCTATACCCCACTTCCCATTCAGATCCTGCACCCCTATCCCTATCCCACTCACTGGCAGCCCTGTCCTGCACACTTAACCCTCCATTTTTGGCTCCAACCCAGAGCCTATGGGGGCCCACAAAATCCACTAACCCTGGAACCCCAGAAGACTATCTGGGTCTGACGCACCAGAGGAGTGAGATGTTTCAGTTGGGGGCCATATCAGTGAGGGGTGGGTGTTTTGGAGTTTTTTTTGTTTTGTTTTGTTTTGTTTCGTTTCTCACTTGTGTGGTCCCCATTGATTTTTTCTGTGGGTCAGTGGCCCCTGACCCAAAAGAAGTTCCCCACTCCTGACATAAATAAACACAATGTTGAAAGCTTTTGTGTTGGACATAATATTTTACTTTATTTAAAAATGAAGCCTGGCCAACAAGCTCCCAATTGGGGCCCAGTGCCCATCTGGCCGCAGCATCGTAACACTCCTACACCACCCCACAACCCAAACCTGAGCCCATCTTACACCTGAACCCCCTGCCATGAGCCCTCATGTACCCCAACCCAGATTCCTGCACCCCCACATCCCCAGCCCCCTACCATAACTCTCCTGCATCCCCCACCACACCCCACCCTTGTGCCCTGGGTCCATCATACACCCAAACCCCTGGCCCTTAGCCCCCTGCCATAAGATTGACAGAAGACAGCCTGAATGCGTGCATGAAGCTGGATTTGACCAGTTTATGACGTAAACTTCAAAGAAACGTGAAAAGCTGCAACAGCAAAAGTCCCATTAAATCTGTGAGTACAATGTTTCATTTATGCTATTATTAATCATTATGTCAATTATCAATAATATTAAGTTGTATATTTTCAGTCATGCAAATGGGCACTCTTATATGGCTCTTTGTTGACCATTTGTTCTGAATTTTGATGTAGTTTGGCTCTTTGGTTTGAAAAGGTTGCCGACTAACCCTGTACTAATGGGATCATGTGCCCTCTGCCATGAACATTAGACAAGCTGCACTGTCTCTACACAACAGAATGAAGGGACACAAATCAGACATCAAGAATGGTAACATACAAAAACAAGTGGGAGAACAGTTTAACTTCCCTGGGCACACAGTTAAGACCTGAAAGTTGCCATCCTCAAACAAATAATCTTCAAAAACAGGCTGTAATGTGAAACTGCTGAGCTGTTTCATATGCAAATGTGATACCATCCAAATGGGTCGGAATAGGGATGGGGAATAACACAGTTATTACCATATGTAATTTTCCACTTTAGGTATTCTCACCTTCTTATCCACGTACACCTTATTGAATTAATTAGCAAGGGAGGTTTAGGTTGGACATTAGGAAAAATTTCCTAACTGTCAGGGTGGTTAAACACTGGAATAAATTGCCTAGGGAGGTTGTGGAATCTCCATCTCTGGAGATATTCAAGAGCAGGTTAGATAGACATCTATTAGGGATGATATAGACTGTGATTGGTCCTGCCATGAGGGCAGGGGACTGGACTTGATGATCTCTCAAGGTCCCTTCCAGTTCTAGTATTTTATGATTCTATGATTAATTCTGATGTAACATTCCCATCTCTGTATCCCTACCATCTGTTTCCTTTGTATTTCACTTAATTTATCTGATGAAGTGAGCTGCAGCTCAGAAAAGCATATGACATAATAGAATTGTTAGTCTTTAAGGCTACGTCTACACTGCGGCGCTATTTTGGGATACCGGAAGTATCGTGAAATAGCTATTCCACATCTTTAAAGCAGCCCGTTATTTTGAAATAGATTTTTCTATATAGATTTTGAAATGAAATAATGGGCTCGCTATTCCAGTGTCTCTGGAACCCTCGTTCCACAAGGGTTAAGGGACATTTCAGAACAGTGCTTTATTTCGAAATTACCTTGAAATAAGCTATGAAAATTGCATAGCTTATTTCAAGGTAAGGATGCAGTGTAGATGCACCCTGAGGTGACACCAGACTCATTGTTTTTGTTGAGCTAACGAATCAATAAATGCAGGGAAAGAGCTGATATCTACAACTAGCTCAGACTGACAGATAAGGAACTTAATAGCTAAAATGTGAAAGCAGAATGTAAAGGTCACCCTCAAAGCAGGACTTCAAAGACCTTAACATTTTCATAAGAACATAAGAACGGCTGTATGGGGTCAGACCAAAGGTCCACCTAGCCCAGTATCCTGTCTGCCGACAGTGGCCAATGTCAGATGCCCCAGAGGGAGGGAACGCAACAGGTAATCATCTCGTGATCCCTCCCCTGTTACCCATTTACAAACAGAGGCTAGGGACACCATTTCTACCCATCCCGGCTAATAGCCATTGATGGACCTAACCTCCATGAATCTATCTAGCTCTTTTTTGAACCCTGTTAAAGTCCTAGCCTTCACCACATCCTCTGACGAGTTCCACAGGTTGACTGTGCACTGAGTGGAAAAAAAACTTATTTTTGTTTGTTTTAAACCTGCTGCCTATTAATTTCATTTGGTGACCCCTAGTTCTTATATCGTGGGAATAAGTAAATAACTTTTCCTTATTCACTTTTTCTACACCAGTCATGATTTTATACACCTCTATCATATCCCCCCTTAGTCTCCTGTTTCCTAAGCTGTAAAGTCCTAGTCTTTTTAATCTCTCTTTTATTTCCAAAGCTTGCCCTTGGATACAAGGAAGTTAAAAACACTTAATTGTATTTAAGGGCAAGGTTTGCAGATGAAAATGTTTGGGAGTTACTAGTAAAACTTCTGAAGTGATTTAAAGATAACCAAATATTTCCCTCTAAGCAATGGAAAGTTACATCTAAATCTGATTAGTCAAGCAATTTTCAGTCAAAGACCTGTTGTAGAGGTCTTCTTTGCAGGTTTAAGAATATGGAGACACAATATGTAATTCTAGCTTAGAAAACACAGATCAGTAAATTAGAAATTTTTTTTTTTTTTTGTACACACACAAAATCTTTATACTTATATACATCAATGCCGATTGATTTTTTAAATTATAATAATAGTCAAAACAGGTGAAAATATTTGGGGTAAAATTATGAATATTGAAATTTTGGTTCTTTTTATAAAGTTAGTGATTTTTAAATGTTGGTATCAGAAACATCAAAAGGGTCCAATTTTATTTATTTATTTATTTATTTATTTATTGCTTTTGTTTTTTCAAAAATCAGGTGTTAAAAAGGGAAGGAGAATCCGAGGAAGAAGAGACCGGTCAGTCCCTGGAAAAATCATGGAGGGGGTCCTCGAGGAATCCATTTTGAAGCACTTGGAAGAGAGGAAAGTGATCAGTAACAGTCAACATGGATTCACCAAGGCAAGTTGTGCCTGACCAACCTGATTGCCTTCTATGATGACATGACTGGCTCTGTGGATATGAGGAAGGTGGTAGACATGATATACTTTGACTTTAGCAAAGCTTTTGATACGATCTCCCACAGCAAATTAAAGAAGTATGGATTGAATAAATGGACTATAAGGTAGATAAAAAGCTGGCAAGATTGTTGGGCTCAACAGCTTGATGTCTGGTTGGCAGTAGATATCAAGCGGAGTACCCCCAATGTTCAGTTCTGGGACCGGTTTTCTTCAATATCTTTATTAATGGCCTGGATGAGGGAATGGATTGCACCCTTAGAAAGTTCACGGATGACACTAAACTAGGGGGAGAGGTAGATATGCTGGAAGGCAGGGATTGAGTCCAAAGTTACCTAGACAAATTGGAGGATTGGGCCAAAAGGACTCTGATGAGGTTCAACAAGGATAAGTGCAGAATCCCAAGCACTGCTACAGGCTGGGGACCGACTGGCTAAGCAGCAGTTTGGCAGAAAAGGACCTGGGGATTACAGTGGATGAGAAGCTGGATATGAGTCAACAGTGTGCCCTTGTAGACTAATAAGAAGACTAATGGCATATTGGGGTTCATTAGAAGGAGCATTGCCAGCAGGTCTAGAGAAGTGATTATTCCCCTTTATTTGGCACTAGTGAGGCTACATCTGGAGTATTGTGTCCAGTTCTGGGTCCTCACCCCCATTACAGAAAGGATGTGGACACACTGGAGACAGTCTAGCAGAGGGCAACAAAAATGATTAGGGGGCTGGAGCACACGATTTATGAGAAGAGGCTGAGGGATTTGGGCTTGTTTAGTCTACAGAAGAGAAGAGTGAGGTGGGATTTGATAGCAGCCTTTAACTTCCTGAAGGGGGGTTCCAAAGAGGCTGGAGAGAGGCTGTTCTCAGTCGTGACAGATGGCAGAACGAGAAGCAATGGTCTCAAGTGGCAGTGGTTGAATATTAGGAAAAACTATTTCTCTAGGAGGGTGGTGAAGCATTGGAATGGGTTACTAGAGAGGTGGTGGAATCTCCATCCCTAGAGATTTTTAAGTCCTATCTTGACTAAACCCTGGCTGGGATGATTTAGTTGGGTTGGTCCTACTTTGGGCAGGGGGTTGGACTCGATGACTTCCTGAGGTCTCTTCCAGCCCTAGGATTCTATAAGGATGCAAAGCAGTAAATGGCCAAGTGATGCATTTGCTAAAATGTGCAATGTTGCTGATTTTGAGTATGTTCCAATGCTGGGATGACTTGTGCCTATCGTATTATACTACTATAATACTTTAATCAAATTGACTTCTTTGTTCTTAATGGAAGGCTATGAGAATCATGTTATTCCTAGATTTTAACCTAATGCTTTATCCTGAAACTCAAATGTAAAAAAAATATCAAGCATGTAAAAGTAAGTGACAGTCCACCAAACAGCAACAATACAAACTGGTGGGTCTGTATAGGCAGAGTCGGGCAGGGAAGTGGTTCCACAGACTCAAGGCTGGATTCACTCTTTTGTGGGGCTTGGGGTTAATAGATTTTGTGAGAGTCCCTAAGCCAGGATGGTGCTAGAAATGATGAATTCCATGTGGGAGGAGGCTGTGGGTTGAGGCAGGAGGAGGTGACAGCTCTGACTGGAGGTGTGGGCTCTGCAGTGGGGTTGGGGATGAGAAGTTTGAGGTGTAGGAGGGTGTTCCAGGCTGAGGCCAAGGGGTTTGTAGTGCTGGAGGGACTCAGGGTAGGAGGTTGGTGTACAGGTGCAGGGTCAGAGCAGGAGTTAGGATGTGGGAGAGGGCTCAGGGTCTGGACGGGGGGGGGCTAGGTGTAGGGCATTTACCTGGGACTGCTCCCCTTTGGTGGTACAGACTAAGGATGTTAAGGACTAGTCGACTGTCTGATAAGCAAAAGCTTATGGGGGGGGGGGGCAGAAAATCAACCTTCGAGAGAGGACTGACTCTCAGCCCTGAAGTCTTCATCACCAGTTTCTATAAAAGTTGCTCTGACATTATTAATCAAACCATACAAGAAAAATCCACCAAAGTTTTTGAGAGATTAATAAAAGCAAAAAAACGACTTCTGGCCTCAAGAAACAGTTAAACTCATTAAGGTTCAGAATCATAACTGTCCGCAGACCAAGAAGACTCAATTTTCTGAAGACCAATAGCTGTTATTAACAATCTTAAGGCAGCACTATTTGTCTAATGCAGTAACACCCAGTATTGCAAACTCCCACCAGTTACAGAGTTTTGGCACCTGAAGGAAGCGCTCTCAGTATGAGAGAACCTCCTTTATTCTTATTATCTTCAGGGCTGCCCTGATGTAGCAGCAGCTGTTCTAAGTGTCCTCTCCACCCTGCCTCCAGCTAACCCCTGCCATTATCACTCCTGCCCACAATCGGCCAGAGGCTGTAGGAGGTGGGGAAAGGCTGCTGTGTTTTTACATGAGTGATTGTTTCTATGCATAACTTAATCACAATAGGGTCATTTTGAACATTACAGATAGTTTTAAAACTTAAATGGACAAGTCAGTTTTAATACATTAACTGTTTGAGGTCTATTTTCCTAGTGTAGAGTTGGCTAATGTTTCAATAATTCCCAGCCCCCTTTGTTGACCAAAAAGGCACCATCAATAACACTTCCTCCATACAAAGCAGAAACATTGCTTGAGACAGATTGCTGCACCACAGTCCAGCTGAGGTTAGCTCCCCTTCAGAGATTTTTTTACTCCCTCTAGACTCTGAAGGTCAATACAAATCAATATTTGCAGCAATTCGAAGTAAACTTTTCCAAAACAGGGTAGATTCACATGCTGCAATTCACAAACCTAAAGTCATCACTCAGAATGAAGGGAAGAAGTTAGCCTGCTGACTAGCCTAACAAAATAACTTAAGCTCTTAATTTATATTGTTTTTTATATTGTAAGGCTCCTAACATTATTATAAGCCCCTCAAAGGGGAAACTGTATTAATCATATCACCACAGGGCACTAAAACGTTTTTAAAAGCAGCTTTTCATCTTCCTAAGAAAAAACATCAGACTCGGTCTGCTAAGGAAGAGGTTTTACAGTTCCAGCGTGGGAAATACGTTTACAGTGTCACATATTCAACCAGTGTCAGTCGTGCATGATGGTGATTTCACTGTTCAGCGTGCAAGGGCAGGGTGGCACGTGGTTTCTGGGGTGAGTGATACAGCTCACTTATGCACTGCCGCCTCGACAGCTGACAGGTGCTTGTCCCCCTATTTAAATCAGGGGCGGGCAAGACACAGTCCCCCGCGGCACTTTCAGCAGCTGGCTGCTGCCGGCGGGGAGGGAGAAGGTTCGCACCCCTTCCCCACTCCACTGGCCCGTTTCCCACGGATACGCGTTACCCAGGCTCCCATGGGGCGGGGCAAGGCGAGCACCAGCCCATCGCCCGCGGGGGCGGAGAGCGCTGCTCCCGGCAGAGGACCAGCGCTGGGAGAGTAGCGCAGTGCGCCTGCGTGGGCCGGGGAGGGTGCAGTGCGCCTGCGTGGGCCGGGCCGGGCCGGGCCGGGGGGCGGCTCAGCGCGCCTGCGTGGGCCGGGCCGGGCCGGGCCGGGCCGGGGGGCGGCTCAGCGCGCTTGCGTGGTCTGGGGCTGGTGCAACGCGCCTGCGTGGGCCGGGCCGGGGGGCGGCTCAGCGCGCCTGCGTAGGCCGGGGAAGGTGCAGTGCGCCTGCGTAGGCCGGGCCGGGCCGGGGGGCGGCTCAGCGCGCCTGCGTAGGCCGGGGAGGGTGCAGTGCGCCTGCGTGGGCCGGGCCGGGGGGCGGCTCAGCGCGCCTGCGTGGGCCGGGGAAGGTGCAGTGCGCCTGCGTGGGCCGGGCCGGGCCGGGGGGCGGCTCAGCGCGCCTGCGTAGGCCGGGGAAGGTGCAGTGCGCCTGCGTGGGCCGGGCCGGGCCGGGGGGGCGGCTCAGCGCGCTTGCGTGGACTGGGGCTGGTGCAACGCGCCTGCGCGGGGGGCGGCGCAACGCGCCTGCGTGGCCGGCGGGTCCGGCCGGCAGCGGCGAAAGAGCCCGGGGCGCCCCAGCCAGGTGAGCGCGCGGCTTGGGCGCTAACCCCTCCCCGTCCCGCTCCCTGCGGTGCGCGTGCCCGGGACACCCCTGAGGGGCGCGCTGCCTCCCCTGGGCCCGTCGTGCCGCCGCTGTGGGGCGGGCGCTAACCGTGTGAGCCTCCGGGGCGGGGCGGCTGGGGACCCGGGACCCGCTGCGTTGCCCGGGCCTCCCCACAGAGCCTGGCGCCTCTCCCACGCTGCCCCCCCCCCCGGTGTTGGTGCCGCGGGGCGCGTCTCCCCGCGCGCAGGTGGCGGCGGGTCAGTGCTTCAGTAACTCCCCCCCCGCCGACCCAGAAAGGTCCCATAAAAGCGCCTCTCGCGTGTGAGGAAACCCAGGGGGCGGGTTTGTTGTGCGGGGGCGGGGCGAGGCGGTCCCCTGCCTGTGAGCAGAGTTGTTGGTGTTGTGTCTGTGGCGTGTGGTTGTGTTTTTTTTGTCTATCCCTGTGTGGCATATATTTTGTTCCAGGCTCATGCAAACGTGCACCCCCCAGTAGGAACACACGCTGGAGGCTCTGCTGGGCAACATTTGAATCGCTCCTGGGGGGGCTGCCCAAGCGCTCAGTGGACAAAGAAACACTGGTTGTGACTTGAGTAACCTGTTAAATGTCAGACTCCAAAGGTTACGCTTTTCCACAGAGATAGGCCTTGTGGCTTGGATGCCTCCAGGGCGGGGTTTTCAGGCTCTAGCACTCTGAGCTCTGCCCGGGGAAAATCTGGCTGAGAGAGATTTCTGTTTAGAAACTTTACCTATTTAAAGGATCAATCTATTTGCTGTGATGTCAAGCAGTCTTTTCCAATCCCCCACCCCTGTCCTCCCAGAGCTGGATCAGTTGCAATGCAGCATCTAGAAGCACTAATCTTTGTTTCTCTGTGGTAATCTAGGGCAGAGTTCATACCGTCTAAAGCTGAGGCTCTAGGAACCCATCCTTCTGCCCTCTGCCCCTTTGTCTCTAAGTCTCAGGAGATTGCTATGTGTCTGCAAACACTTCTTACTGCAGGTGCCTGACATCTCCAGTCCATTGTCCTGCTGCCAAACCACACAGAGTTCACATGTTCAGCCTGCTGTCATTAAGTGTTCATGTTCAGTCATTGGGATTCCCATGTTTTGTTCTGGGTCTTCTGTTAATATGTTGATTCCAGCCAGCTTTTGATGTCTTTATCTCATCCCAGTCAGCCCTGGGATGCATGCCTCTCTGTTCCCAGAAGTGTTTTAACTCCTCTGCTTTCAGTATGCGGAAATACCAAATCAAATGGGTCCCCTGAAGCTCGTATTGTTGTATTATATATTTAGAAAGCTCCTACTTTCATCACTCTATCATTCCCAGTCCCTTGTTTGTCCTGATGCAGAATCCAGCTGACATTTTGAATTTGGATTCCTGCCCAGTTCTCTACCCCTAGGCCATGGGTTTTCCCCTTTCTGACTCCCTTGCATACTCAGTTGTTTCTTATTGCTTAGTCACAGTTACATGGTTACATTTTTAATTGTTTTTGTACATCCTTAATGGTAATCACATTTGAGAGACTGGTTTAGACCACCACCATTGCAAGAGCTAGTTATATACCAAAGTTACAGAGGTGATTTGGGAGGCTACTTTTTGCAAAATGCAGAGAGCAGATAGTATTACACAACATTGCCTGAAGAGCACTGTTATCTTATTCTGTATCCTTCTACTGCAAGACTCTCGAGTAAACATCCTACAAGTGCTTCTGTAATGGGAAAATAAACGTATATGTGGGGGAAGTTGGGTAACCAAAAGTTTGTCAAACATACCAACTGGGTGTTTGATCAGTTCAATGAAGAATATCAGAGTTAAAAGCTCAGGTGGCTAAAATCTACAGGCTAGACCCATGGTCACTAACCCGTCGATCAGGAGGGCTCGACCAGTCAATCGTGAGGCATTTGGGAGCCCCCCCATTTCCCATCCCTAAGAAGCCCCACTACTTATCTCCAGCAACAAGGGGGGTAGTGCCAGCTTCCTGCGGGGTGGAAGTCCAGCAGCTGCGCACCACTTCCGGGGTTTTAGGAAGTGCGCTGGCTGCTCCCCCTCCCCTAAATAGCCAGTGCGGTACCACAACCCAGGTCTGTGGCGTGCCGGGGACTTGCTGCGCGGGGTAGGAGTCACCAGAGGAGGCACACATTGGGGCTTCCCTTCTCTGGGGGAGAGGGAGGGGGGAAGGAGTCCCAGGAGGAGGCGTGTGCTGGAGCTTCCCTACTGTGGGGGGAGAAGAGGGTAGGAGTCCCGGGAGGAGGTGCATGCTGAGGACTCCCTGTCCCCTGCTCCCACGGGCACCCTGTCCCCTGCCCCAGCACCCACTAGCACCCTTCCCCAGTACCATGTCCCCTGCTCCCACCAGCACAACTGGGGCCACATTAGTGAGGCTTGGGGAGAGGGAGGGGGTTGGAGGAGGGGTTTTTTTGGTTTTTTTTGCATCTCACTTGTGTGGCCCCAACTTACTTTTCTGTAGGTCAGTGACCCCTGACTCAAAACAGATTCCCCGCCCTTCTCATAAATAAAGACAATGCTGAAACTTTTTGGCTGTGTCTAGACTGGCAAGTTTTTCCGCAAAATCAGCCGCTTTTGTGGAAAAACTTGCCAGCTGTCTACACTGGTCGCTGAATTTCGCAAAAGCACTGACTTCCTACTGTAAGAAATCAGTGCTTTTTGGAAATACTATGCTGCTCCCGTCAAAAGTCCCTTTGCGCAAAACTTTGCGCAAAAGGGCCAGTGTAGACAGCTGAGATTTGTTTTCCGCAAAAAGCCCCAATTGCGAAAAATGGCGATCGGGCTTTTATGCAAAGCTGTCTAGATTGGCATGGACGCTTTTCCGCAAAAGTGCTTTTGCAGAAAAGCGCCCGCGCTAATCTAGACGCTCTTTTCCGAAAATGCTTTTAACGGAAAACTTTTCCTGTTACAAGCATTTCCGGAAAATCATGCCAGTGTAGACACAGCCTTTGTGTTTGACATATTTTATTTAAAAATGAAGCCTGCCCAACAAACCCCCAATTGGGGCCAAGCCTCCATCTGGCTGCTGCATCCTCTCCCCGCCCCCCCGACCCTAGATCTGAGCCTTTCATACACTGGAACCTCCTGTCCTGAGCCTCTCCCATCCTCAAACTCTTGCACCCCCACATCCTCAGTCTTCTACCACAACACTTCTGCACCATCCACACACCGCACATCTGTGTCCTGAGCCCATCATGCTACCAACTTCCCTGCTCTGAGCCCCTCACATACCCCAACCCAAACTCCTGCACCCTCACATCCACAAGCCTGTGTCTTGCTCAGTACCCCAACCCTCCACCTGACCCCAGCAATTCCCAGCCTGGAGCCCCCTCCCCAAGCCAGCATCCCCTTCTCCACCTCCTCCTGCATCCAAATTTCCTCCCAGAGCTTGCACCTCTCACCCCTTCCCACACCCAAATCCCTCATTCCCATCCCAGAGCCCACACATCCTGTCTCAACCCAGTGAGGGTATGGCTAGACTGCAGGAGTTTTTCCGGGATTCCAGAGGAATCCCGGAAAAACTCTTCCGCATCCAGGGACAAGTTTGTTGTTCTGCTTTTTTTTAGCGGAAGAACAAATATGCTTTTTTGGTTACCCCTGTATTCCTTGTTCCACGAGGAATAAAGGGGCTTCCGAAAGAAGGTGTTTTTCTAACATTTGGTCCAGTCTAGACAGGCCAAATGTTGGAAAAACCTCTTCCTACAGAAGAATCGGAGAAAAAAAAGCAGCAGTATAGCCATACCCTGAGAGTGTATAAGGGCTGGGGATAACAAGTGATGGAGAGAAGGAGAACAGAGTGTGGGGCTTCTAGGAAGGGATGGGGTCTTGGGGGAAGGATGGGGCAGGAGATCTTGGCTTGTTCTGACATTTAAAAAGTGATCTTGGTTGTAAAAAGGTTGGAGACCACTGGGCTAGACTATCATAATGTCTGTCTTCTTCATCATACAGATCTCTTGTTTGTGTGCTTGTGCCTGCTGACACACAACTCTTTGCTTTAAAAAAAGAAGTCTGTTGGTCTGTCAGTGACTGTTTTACAAGTGTGGTCAAGGATTCTTAAGGCACTCCTCATTACCCACTCTGGTATTGAAGAAACATCTGACCATTGATTTCCTCTCTGTGTTATAAATGTGGACGTAAACAAGAGCATGTTGGGTAGAACTGGCAAGAAATTGACGCATATTTCAGATTTTTCTTTGGGTCTGGAGTGATCAAAGGGACAGTGAGAGGACTAAGGAACAAAACATAAAGGTAAGGGAACAGATGTTTTAAACATTGTGTTCTAAATTAACAATTTGGAAGCTGATGTGTACTATGTGTTTTTTGTCAGTGAATTGATGACCTGTTAGATTTGATGCTCATTTGCATTGGCTGTCTGGTGATGTTCCAGTACAAATTATCCAGGCTGAATGAAACACAAGACTATTCAGTTTAACTTTTGTTTATAGTCAGTTTCAGGTCGACTCCCATGGCTAAGCACCATTTGAGTTTGCAAACAGTACAGAGAAATGCTTACATCCAAACTCTGTAAACAATTTTGATATTTGACTGTCAATTGCCTGATATATGATAATGTAAAACTTAAAGTCTGAGTCTTACTTGCCAGAAGCTGCGCTTTATCTGCATACAAGGAGCAAATATTGTCTCTTCTGCATACTCTGGCCCCGAAATCATCCTGAGTTGTGGTGTCAGTCCTGTGGGCTGAACCCCTGCCTGGTCTATCCATCTATGTTTTAGATAGATCAGCACGTGGACATCTTACCACACTGACTATTTCAGGGGTGATTAGGAATACTTTCTGCCTTGCAGCTGAGAACGAGAAGGCTCAGGGACAGGAAGAGGAGGAGATGATGGTGAAAGTGCCATGTTGCAGGGATATGTAATGTAAATTAGAAATGAGAGCTGCTGGACCACCATGTTGGTGCATGTGCAGGATGTTTTCCTATTATGCTGGAGATGGAGAAGAATGAAGTGACTTCATCTGTACATGGTGCCACCATAGTTTTCACTGAATGTTTTAATTTCCTCAAGAATTATCCCTTTAACTAATCATACTGGTTTGGAGAGTATGTCTGCGTATGTCAGAGACAAAAATTGGCAATTCTCCTGACCAACAGTTTCATTTGAAGGAGTATTGACAAGGGTTTTCAGGTATATAATTTGACATTTAAGTGGTCAGCATGTAAAATCCTTTGGCGTAGAGGTATATAATGGATGTGACCATTTACTCATCACCAAAGAATAAAAAAACCCCCACATTAGCCTCTTTTTAGAGTCAACAAAAATCTTTTGTACTTGCTCCTGCTGGCCTTGGGGCACCTCTGGAGAGGTGCCCCCATTGCCCAAGGACGCAGGCCAACAAACCAAGATGAGTGGGCAAGGTAAAGAGATGGTATTGGACTATAATCTAGGTATTACCTTGGGGGAGAGACTGCTGCAGGGGAGAAGAGGTGATCCTAATGTTAGGCTGGCATGTGGAGTGATAATGCAGTGGCACAATGATTATGGGTGCTGTTTAAAACCAAATCAACCATTATAAACAACGCGTAGTCCTGGAGCACCTTAGAGACTAACAAATATAGTATCATGAGCTTTTGTGGGCAAAACCCACTTCCTCAGATGAGCAGAGGAAGTGGGTTTTGCTCACGAAAGTTTGTGATACCACGTGTATATTTTTGTTAGTTTCTAAGGTCTTACAGGATTACTTATTGTTTTTAAAGTTACAGACTAACACGGCCACCCCTCTGAGACAAATCAACCATGTTAATTGTAGCTATTAAGCCTGGGTAAAAAATGTTAGAGGGTGGTGTTGGTAAGAAATTCTTACTTTTAAGCTTCTGAGAGGATAGTCTAGCTAATGGGGAGTTTGAAAATATTTGTGGTCAGCAGCATCCATTAATCTCCTGGATATTTCGCAAAACTTCATTCAAAATGAGTTTTTGGTTCATTCCAGATGACTGAGTTGGAGCTGAAGAGTCCAGAATAGTGCAGTCCTTTGCCAAAAAGTGCTGATACAGATAACGAGACTAAATATTTGTTCTTCCTTTACAAAGTTAGTTAGGCTGCTTCAGATCAGATCACATGTATTAATTTTGCTTATTGTAAATTTGTCTGTTACAGAAACTGGATGGCTTCTACAGTGAGCGTAAACTTGGATAAAGACACGTTACTGGTGGATGGAATACCACCCGCAAAAAAACCCAGGTAAACTTACTAGTATTTCAATGTCAATGTTGTATAAATAGGAGGAGAAATGATGAAAGGCTTTTTTTAATGACCCTACATTCGTTTTAGAAAGGGGTGTGACACCTGGCACTAAATCTCAGTGACCTTTCCAAGGCTTGTCTGACTGTGTGCTGCCTTCGGCTGTCTGTTATAACCATTATATTCTTGTTGATGTAAATAGAAATCTCTATTTGGGGAAAACAGGTTTTTTATTTAAATTGTATTTTTTTAATAAATCTGATTTTTATTTTCATTTTTAATCTTAAACTCAGATTTTAAACATGTTTATTTTAATACAAAATATGTTAAGGCCTAGTTATCGCTTAAAGCAAATAAATAAAAAATAAATATACCGACTCCGTGAGCCTGTCAAAACTTTTGAGTAAAAGGCTGTTTTTCTGTATAAAAAAGGCACCGGAGGAAAATCGAACACTTGAGAGAGTGGTTTATAAATGGCACAACCAGTCATGTCCTGTGGGGGATTCAGGAGCTATTGGGTGCAAGAGGCTGGGGAAGTTCCCACAGATGTTGGGATCTGGGCTCTGGCTTCAGGAGACACCATTATGTATCCCATTACAAAGAGACAGCAAAAATACAGACCAAATTGAAGCTTTCCCCTTGATGATTTAGATGGCTTTGGTTTAATTCAGTCCAGCCTGTTTCTTGTGATGATTAGCCTGTAAGATAAGGTATTTAATTCAGATTAAGAAAATTCCCAGAACGGGTTCTGTTTCAAAGCAGAAAAGGACATCTGATTTGTTTCAGTTACTTTAACTCCCTGGCATCCTGGAGGGTGCCTGGATGTGCTGAAGATACTAGCAGTGCTTGATGTTCTCTCTGGGTTGGTTTGGCAGAAAAATATGTCTGAAGAGCTGTTGGAGGAAATGTAGTCGGCTAACTCGACTTACTTATTGGCTGTGAGAAGGCAGGAAGGGGGTGAAATAAAACTTAATTTAAAAAACAATAGAAGTCTTCAGCGGTTTTTTCCAAAAAAATATTTTTTGTTTTTGTTTTCCACCCTGTAGATCTCTAACATGAACAGAAAGGAGACTGGGAGTGTAGGCTGGCTTGCTAGGAATGCAATAATAGAAATGGCTTCTGCTTATCAGTGTGGGAACCAGATCTCTTTCTAGGAGAATTATTGCTTAGAATCATCTTTGTTGGGCTCATTTTCTGATACTCAGGCTAACAGGATTCTGAAAATAATAAAAAGGCCTGATTGCACTTCCAGACTCTTAGGGAAAGTTTATTTCTTTTAGGGGAGAATTAGAGTTTATTCTAAATTATTCTAAATTATTCAGAAATAATTTAACTCCCTACAATTATGAATAAAAATTACAGATCAAATGAGTAGTAGAGTAATATCTGAAGAGTAATATCTGAATATATTCACAAACCAAAGGGTCGAACAGTTGTTTCCTCAAGAGGCAGCCAGTATGCAGCAGGAATGTTAGATATTGTGTAATTGAATAGATGTGTAACCGCATGAAATCTTAGTGATTACATGACTAATCAATAGTCCCCAAGGGTGGGGCCGGCAGCCAGTGCGCTCCAAGGGACCCCCTGCCATCCAGCACTGCTGCCTCTGTAATCAGCCAGATAAAAACCAGCTCCCCTTGTGGACCCTATGCCACCCTATGTTGCTTCCTCTGATACACTTCGGGTTACATAATTTCCTCTTCCCAATCCCAGGGTGTGCTGGAGCCCCCTTGCTACAGCACAAGGAGTGCATTTTGAGCCTGTTAGTGGGTGTGTACAAAAGTGTACATCAACTGGGATTATCAAGGCAAACCTCCTTGCCACTCACCACATTCCAGCCATCCTCCTAACCTGCATTTTTAGATGGGACCGCTTGCTAGGACCTCTGCTGTCCTGCAGCTAAAGTTAACTTGGCTTCCTCTGCTTTAGAAAGTTGCTTGGGTGCCAGGGAATTTTGCCTTAACTAGGCTGATAAAGGAGCAGGTTGTGACTATCGCATGCCTATAGTTGGCTGTTACTGGCCTGTAGAACTGCACTGCCTTTTGAGGGGGCTCTGTTGCTGCCCTGTCTCTCTCCATGAGTGGCCGAGTGTACGCTTGGATTTGAAATCTGGGCATAGCAGGCCAGCTCCTTCAGCCTCTCTTGCCTCCTCCAAGTTCTGGTCCCGGTGTGTGCGTTTGGGACACTCATTTATGTCAGCACAAATGTGCTTTTCTCTTCCCTTGCTGCAGGAAACTATTGCCAAGCCTTAAAACCAAAAAGCCCGGCGAACTTGTTCTGGTAATTGGGACAGGGATCAGTGCAGCCGTAGCTCCTCAAGTTCCAGCACTGAAGTCTTGGAAAGGGTTAATCCAGGCCCTGCTGGATGCTGCAATTGACTTTGATCTTCTTGAAGAGGAGGAGAGCAGAAAGTTTCAGAAATGCCTCCAAGAAGACAAGAACCTTGTTCATGTTGCCCATGACCTTATCCAGAAACTGTCTCCGGTGAGTGAATACCTGCAGGAGGATTCATCAACCAGAGTGTGTCTAGACTACAGGGTTTTTTCGCAAAAAGTGGCTTTTTTCACAAAAAAACTTCCCCTGCATCTAGACTGCTGCCGCGTTCTTTCTACAATAAATCGAAACAACGCAGCAGTTTTTTCGACCGTGGAAAACCTCGTTTTATGAGGAATAACGCCTTTTTTTGAAAGTGCTCTTTTGAAAAAAGACGCTATGTAATGCAAACTGTGCTTTTTCAAAAGAGAGCATTCAGATTGCCTGGGTGCTCTCTTTCGAAAAAGCAGCTTGTAGTCTAGACCAATGGCTCCCAAACTTTTCGGCATCACGTCCCCTTTTTGATTTTTGAGAAACCCTCACGCCCCCCCTTCCCAAAAAAATAGCAGCAAAACTTGGGGTGCTATTGATGGGGATGTGTGTGGAAGGATCGCCTCGCGCCCCCCCTGGAATTTCTTCATGTCCCCCAGTTTGGGAACCCATGGTCTAGACGCTCTTTTTCAAAAGAGGCTTGCAGTCTAGATGTAGCCCCACTGTGTAGAATGGGTCTGTTAGAGTGGGGGGTGGCCAAGGATTTGCCCTAGCAATTGCCCTAATGGGCTTGGCTGGCTAGGTATTGCTGTCCCTGAAACCCATCCACTGGTCCTGCCTCCTTGTCCTTGGGGCAACCTCAGAGAGTTGCATGAAGTGCCTACTCCCACCACTTAGTGTGCCAGGGTCAAGGTACCAAACCAGCCTAGCTGGTATCAGTGAGATGGTGCATCAGTTGTAGCTTGATGGCTCTGGCTCAGAAGTACATGATTGTATTGACTGAAGTGGTGGGAGGGGGGCTCAGATGGGAGTTTGTCTGTGGAGATCACCTTGCTCTGTGCACTGTTTCCTTACATAGCTGTGTTGCAGAAAGTACCTGCTTCATAAGCAGCCTGTGTTTGCACTGCCTGAGAGAGTAAAGGCTTAGTTTTTCTTAGCAATTCCAGAGTAAGCAATTTCTCATGAAGGCGGCTTATGCTGGAGGGGGCAGCCTTTAGGATGTGGTGTTTGGGGAAGAATGTGCCTCTGAGATGGGTTTTGGGGAGGCCTGGCCGCCAGTGGTCTCAATTCTGGGTAGAAGGCTGTGCGTTAAATCCCACTTGAGGCCTTGTGCTCGTCCTTGCTGCTGCCACTGAAGGACAGCACTTGAGTACAGCAGTTAAAAGGGCCCTATTTTAACTGAATGGTTAAACCTAGGTCCCTTCTGTCTGCCTGAGTGCTCAATAGAGAGTAAAGATCTCACTGTACTTGAAGGAAAGAACAGGCTGCCTTGCTTCTGTCTCGGCATGATCAGTACGTTAGACATGACTGGGTGGGCAATCGGCTTGGTGTCCTGGCAGAGGCTGCATCTCAGCTGTTCACACAGCCTACTCTCTAACCTGAAAGCTCTTTTCTGATCACATAACTGCTGCTGTGTTTGCTTACACGTGGTCTGTACCCCCTGCTAACTCAGGGTATGTCTACACTACAAAGTTAATTCGAACTAACAGCCATAGAACCATAGAGCTGGAAGAGACCTCAGAAGGTCATCAAGTCCAGCCCCCTGCTCTAGGCAGGACCAATCCCAACTAAATCAACCCAGCCAGGGCTTGGTCAAGCCGAGACTTAAACACCTCCAGGGATGGAGACTCCACTACCTCCCTAGGCAACCCATTCCAGTGCTTCACTACCCTCCTAGTGAAATAGTTTTTCCTAATATCCAACCTGGACCTCTCCCACCACAACTTGAGACCATTGCTCCTTGTTCTGCCATCTGTCACTACTGAGAACAGCCTCTCTCCATCCTCTTTGGAACTCCCCTGCAGGAAGTTGAAGGCTGCTATCAAATCCCCCCTCACTCTTCGCTTCTGCAGACTAAACAGACCCAACTCCCTCAGCCTCTCCTCGTAAGTCATATGCTCCAGCCCCCTAATCATTTTGGTTGCCCTCCGCTGGACCCTCTCCAATGCGTCCACATCCTTTTTGTAATGGGGGGCCCAGAACTGGACACAATACTCCAGATGTGGCCTCACCAAAGCCGAATAAAGGGGAATAATGACATCTCTGGATCTGCTGGCAATGCTCCTCTTAATGCAACCTAATATGCCATTAGCCTTCTTGGCTACAAGGGCACACTGTTGACTCATATCCAGCTTCTCATCCACTGTAACCCCCAGGTCCTTTTCTGCAGAACTACTACTTAACTGGTTGGTCCCCAGCTTGTAACTATGCTTGGGATTCTTCTGTCCCAAGTGCAGGACTCTGCACTTGTCCTTGTTGAACTTCATCAGGTTTCTTGTGGCCCAATCCTCCAATTTGTCTAAGTCACTCTGGACCCTATCTCTGCCCTCAAGCGTATCTACCTCTCCCCCTAGCTTAGTGTCATCCGCAAACTTGCTGAGGGTGCAATCCATCCCCTCATCTAGGTCATTAATAAAGATATTGAACAAAACCGGTCTTAGATCTGAACTTTGGGGCACTCCACTAGAAACCGACCGCCATCCTGACATCGAGCCGTTGATCATTACCCGCTGGGCCCGGCCTTTTAGCCATCTTTCTATCCATCTTACTGTCCATTTATCCAATGCACGTTCCCTTAACTTGCTGGCAAGAATATTGTGGGAGACCGTATCAAAAGCCTTGCTAAAATCAAGGTATATCACATCCACTGACTTTCCCACGTCCACAGAGCCAGTTACCTCATCATAGAAGCTAATCAGATTGGTCAGGCACGACTTGCCCTTTGTGAATCCATGCTGACTATTCCTAATCACTTTCCTCTCTTCCAAGTGCCTCAAAATGGATTCCTTAAGGATCCCTTCCATGATTTTTCCAGGAACCGAGGTAAGACTGACCGCCTATAGTTCCCTGGATCGTCCTTCTTCCCTTTTTTGAAGATGGGCGCTACATTTGCCTTTTTCCAATCATCCGGGATTTCTCCCGATCTCCACGACTTTCCAAAGGTAATGGCCAAAGGCTCCTCAATGACATTTGCCAACTCCCTCAGTACCCTCGGATGCATTAAGTCCAGACCCATGGATTTGTGTACTTTTAGCTTTTCTAAATAGTTCCTAACCTGTTCTTTACCCACCACGGGCCGTCCATCTTCATCCCATCTTGCGTCACTTAGCGCAGAAGTCCAGGAGCCGACCTTGTCCGTGAATACAGAGGCAAAGAAAGCATTGAGTACTTCAGCTTTCCCCATGTCATCTGTCACTAGGTTACCTCCTTCATCCAGTAGGGGCCGCACACTCTCTCTGATCACCTTCTTCTTGTTAACATGCCTGTAGAAACCTTTCTTGTTATCCTTCACATCCTTAGCCAGTCGCAATTCCATTTGCGCTTTCTAACCCCTGGCATTCTCGAGCTATACATTTAAACCCCTCCTGGTCATTTGTCCAAGTTTCCACTTTTTGTAAGCTTCCTTTTTGTGCTTAAGTTCTGATTTCCCCAGCCAATCCGGTCTCCTACCATGTTTGCCTCTCTTGCTACGCGTCGGGATGGTTTTTCTGTGCCTTCAATAAGGCTTCTTTAAAATACTGCCAGCTGTCCTGGACTCCTTTCCCTTCATGTTAGCATCCCAGGGATTCTGTCCATCAGATCTCTGAGGAGTGAAAATCTGCTTTTTCGAAGTCCAAGGTGTGTATTTTACTACTCTCTTTTCTTCCTTTGGTCAGGATCCTGAAATCTACCATCTCATGATCACTGCTTCCCAGGTTGTCACCCACCTCCACTTCCCCTATTATTTTCTCCCTATTTGTGAGCAGAAGGTCAAGCTGCGCACGGCCCCTGGTCAGATCCTTCAGCACTTGTGTCAAGAAGTTATCCCCAACATTCTCCAAAAACTTCCTGGATTGCCTGTGTACTGTTGGTTTCCCAACAGATGTCAGGGTGATTAAAGTCCCCACGAGAACCAGGGCCTGCGATCCGGAAGCTTCTCTCAGTTGTCCGAAGAAAGCCTCATCTACCTCATCCACCTGATTCGGTGGCCTGTAGCAGACACCAACCACAACATCACTGCTGTTGTTTGCTCCTTTAAACTTAACCCATAGACTCTCAACAGGTTTTCTCCCTCTTTATACTGGAGTTCAGAGCAATCATAGTGCTCTCTTGCATATAGTGCAACTCCTCCTCCTTTTCTCCCCTGCCTGTTCTTCCTGAACAGTCTATACCCTTCCATGACAGCGCTCCAGTCATGCGAGTCATCCCACCAAGTCTCTGTTATCCCAATTAAATCATATTTCTTGGACTGGGCCAGGGCCTCCAGTTCTTCCTGTTTGTTGCCCAGGCTTCTCGCATTAGTGTACAAACACCTCAGATAACCAGTTGATTGCCCTATCTTCTCCATTCGAAACAGGGGTCCTCCTTTCTTGCTCCTTCCTCTCTGCACTTCTTCCCGGTATCCGACCCTTAAATCGAAAGCCGTTAGTTCGAATTAACTTTCATAGCGTCTATACATACAAACCGCTAGTTCGAACTTAATTCAAACTAGCGAAGCGCTTAATTCGAACTAGGTAAACCTCATTCTACGAGGACTAACGCCTAGTTCAAATTAAGTAGTTCGAATTAAGGGCTGTGTAGCCACTTAATTCGAACTATGAGGAGGCTAGTCCTTCGCAGGTTCCCCCTGGTGGCCACTCTGGGCCAAACCAGGAAAACTCCTCTCCTCTCCCCCAGCCCCGGGGCCCTTAAAGGGGTAGACTCTGGCCAGACAGCACTTGCCACAGCCAGCCCTGCCATCAGTCTCTGCCCCAAACCAGTGGCCGCAGGATGAGCCAGGCAGTCAGCGACAGCCAGCCGTCCCCCACCCAGTCCCCCAGCACCCAGGGGCCAGCCAGGGGCCGTAGACGGCACGTGCCCTCCTGGTCTAGTGCGGAGGTCATGGACCTCATTGAGGTTTGGGGGCAGGCCCCCAACCTCCATGATCTCCGCACTAGGAGGAGGAACGCGGCTGTCTACGGCCGCATAGCGACCGCCATGGCCCGAAAGGGACACAGGCGCACACAAGAGCAGGTGTGCCTGAAAATTAAACAGCTGCGGCAGGCATACGCCAGGGCCACCAGGGGCGGCACCGCAGCAGGGGCTGCCACCTGCCCCTACTTCCCCGCCCTCGACCAACTCTTGGGGGGCCGGGCGGTCCGTGCCAGCCCGGGAGGCAGTGAGCTGGGACCAGAGGGCCCTGACCCGGGTGCACCGGAGGGGCCACCGCAAGGAGTTCCAGCACCGGAGTCGGCAGGGTCGTCCAAGGAGGCCATACCCGGTAAGTGCCAGCACTGTCCCCTGCCCGGGGGGGGGGAGGCAGGGAGGGAGACCAGGGACCACGCACGTGGGCCATGCCTCCCACAGATCATGCAGACACCTGTGCAGGTGCGAGCACGTGCCATGTCACCCTTGGGCAGGTGGCTCCAGCTGCGTGACACCCAGGGGCTGTGGCCCAATAGGCACATGCGTGTGTGAAGAGACCTGACATGCTCCCGACCCCGGGGCGGGACCCAGCAGGATGCTTTCCCTTCACACGTCCCCTCTACACAGAGGCAGGGGACATCTTTTCCCCCACCCCCACCCCGGCCACACTATACACAGCACAGGGACATGGGTGCGGTCTTGGGGCAGCTCCCAGTCCCGGGGAGAGCCAGACAGCCTGACCATGGCCTCTGTACAAGCACAACGGCTCTGACGGTGCAGGGCACGGTCACCCTCACGTCACAGGGGCTGGGGCTGGGCATCATCCACTGTGTCCCCAGGGAGAACTGACCACTTCTCTTCTTTCTCTACAGCTGCACCAACTGCTCGTGCAGGGCGCACCACCCTGCCCAGGACATGCTCCTGCACCCGCAGCCTGCTCCGGACCACCAACACGGAGCAGGAGTACTGGGACCAGTACCTGGGGTCCCTGCGAGCCCTGAACCGCACCGTGGAGGCCTGGATGCAGGCAGACCTGCAGCTCCGCCAGGAGCAGTTGGCTGAGGAGCGAGCCAGAAATGCTATCCTGCAGGCCCTGCTGCAGAGCATGGTGCCCCATGTCCGTCCTGCGCCTGCTGCCTCCCCTTCCACCTCTTCCTCCTCAACCCCCACACCCTCCTCCTCAATGTCCACAACCTCCGCACCCTCTACCCCATTCCCCCGGGGACGCTGAGGCCCCCTCCCTCGCCGTGCTGGGAGGCGGTTGGCCAGGACCCCACCCCTGATCCCTGAGTTTCCCCTTCCCCTTGCTTCCCCCTTCCAGCTCCCTCCTCCCAGTTTTCCCCTTCCCCTCTCCTGCCCTCTCCCGCCTCCTTTCCCCCGTCTCCCCACAGTTTTATTCCCCCTCCCAAGTTGTGTTAAATAGAGTTTCTATTTTTGAACACACGTGTCCTTTATTTTTTTACATCAGGAAGGGGGGGCTAGGGAGGGGTAAGTAGAAAGATGTGAGGGAGGAATGGGACACAAGCCCCCGATGGGGAGGACCGGGGTGGCTCTGCGGGCTCCTCGGGGTGGAAGGTCTCATGCAGGGCCTCCTGGATCCTGACAGTCCCCCGATTGACCCCCCCGGATGGCAGCCTGCGGCAAGTGCAGCCGGGCTGATGGCCGAGTGCTGTGATGTGCCGAGTGTGGGCACTCAGGGCACTCCAAGACAGGACTGCTTTGCTGTCCTCATCGAGGTAGACAAGCAAGCGGGAACCCTGAGAACTGTCTGTCGGGGTGGGGTCGGGTCCCTTTAAGCACAGCCCTCGGCTAGCCTGAGGCGGCAGCTCCACACTCTAAGCCCTAACCTGATGCCCTGCCGTCACTGGTTCCGGCCAGCCTTAACCGGTTCAGGGTCCACTCAATGTGGACATGCTAGTTCGAATTAGCAAAGCGCTAATTCGAATTAGTTTAGGTCTAGATGCACTAATTCGAATTAGCTTAGTTCGAATTAACTAATTCGAATTAAGTTAGTTCGAATTAGTGCTGTAGTGTAGACATATCCCCATTGCCTCGCAAAGTGCTTCAGGCTAGGTATGTAGGTTTGTATACTGCCCTTGGCTCCAAGTCCATGCTACGAAAAATGCTACAGGGAACCAAATCCCAGCTCTGACCTTGCTTTCTCGATTCCCTCTGCAGCGCACTAGCAATGTCCGCTCCACGTTTTTCAAAGACTGTCTGTACGAGGTGTTTGATGACCTAGAGTCTAAAATGGAGGATTCTGGGAAACAGCTGCTTCAGTCTGTGCTTCACTTGATGGAAAATGGAGCACTCGTATTAACTACAAACTTTGATAACCTTCTGGAACTGTATGCAACAGACCAAGGGAAACAGCTTGAATCTCTCGACCTTACTGATGAAAAAAAGGTAAACCCAACTCTTCCTCGTGGCAGCCAGGCTAAACATTCTGCTCTTTGTTCACACAAATCACACGTCAGTGGTGGTGGAACATCCTGCACCTGCTTGAAATGTGTCGTGCTATTGACACTGACATTAATTTATAGTGGTAGATTATATACCCCAGGCTAGATGGTCCTTTAGTGTTGCAGTCTAGTATTCTAGGAGAGGAGAGAAAAGAACATTCTCAAGTTCCTTTGCATCCCGAATGTCTGTCCTTAGAAATGTTGGCGGACATCCTTGTAACTCAGAAGCCCCAGGGCATATTTAACATCTTTTGTACTGCTCTGATTTGTGCTTTGGACTTCTGGCTTTCAATTGCCAGCGTACTCCCAGCTTTGATTCCTGACAGGCCTTGGCTTTAAGATTTTGAACTGTGCTGGCAGCTATATGCACCAAACAAAGCTAATCAATTTTTTTGGATAAAATATATTCCTTTTGTGGTATATTATAGAATATATAGGAATGTGTGATACATATTTAAATGGTTAATCAATGAGCGTTCTTATGTTCTCCCCTCCCCTATATCAGAGGCAGCAGCTTAGGGGGCAGAGGGACAGGAAGCTAGTGATTTTTCTCCATTATGCCCAAGTAAAATATACCAGTTCAATCACATTTCTAAATTCCAGTCTCCTACATGAGCTCCCAATATGCACTACTGGATATATTTCCAGTGATCCAAATATAGTATTCTCAGTCATTGCAGGATTAAATAAGGAAAAGAGCTATGTAGGAAAGAATTTGTAAACATGGTAAGAAACTAGGAAAATGTGATAAGGATTTTATGTTGAAGCAAACAAAGGCTAAACTAAGCATTCTCAAAACTGTTTTGAGTCAAGATTGGAAATGGAATAAGCATGTAGTTTTGAGATCCATGCATATTAAAATCATGATCTCACAGTTTGTTTTATCATTTCCTTGCTGAGTCCTGAGTGAGGAATCCTACTTTTCCTATCAACAGTGGGTGACAAGACAAACAGCAACCTCTGCTGCAAATGAGCAGTGTAACACCATTTTTAGTCTGCGTGAGAAGATGAATCCAGAACTCATGAGAGTAGGGGTCTGAAGGAGAAGCTGACTGTTCAAACTGGCTGAAATTCAGGATGCTCCTGAAAAGCCAGGCTCTATTCATAACTTGAACTAATCACTACAAAATGATGCCTCAGCAAGACCTGCAATGAGGTGCCTGGGGAAAGCATCTGGCTCCCCTGTGGAGGACTGGCTGAAGCTGACCCTTGGTAGGCTTCAGCTAAGCACTGACCTCCTGTGGTTTTAGATGCCTTGCAGATGATTTGGGTTTATTTTCTTCACATGCACTGGGATTTCTCTGCATCTCTCCCTGTCAGAAATGTTCCATAGCAATTTAATTCCTGGAATGTCTATTTGCCCAATGAAGACATCCAGTTACAGCTCGCTCTGCCCCACTCAATTCTGTCTTGCTCAGGAACCCAAGCAGGTGGGCATTCCTTGCTGATACTTCCCAAGCTGTGTTTGTTTTGTACAGGTGCTGGAGTGGGCGCAGGAGAAAAGGAAGCTCAGTGTCTTGCATATCCATGGAGTTTACACAAACCCAAGTGGAATAGTTCTCCATCCAGCTGGGTACCAGAATGTGCTGCGCAACACAGAGGTTATGGTGAGCTTCAGCCCGTGTGCCCTTTCCTGCCTGGGCCCCCAAGCTGAGAATGCTTTGCTTAGCTGGGATCTTGTGCTTGTTTGGCTTTTCCCTTCATTGTTGGGGTAATGGTGCTTGTTTTTCCACCAAATGTTTCTGCTTCTGCATAAGGTTCAGATCTCACTCAGCGCAAAGACATCTTGAAAGGGGCAAGATGGACTGTATGGAGGTGGAGTTTCCATTTTCTCTTGATGCTCATGGCAGACTCCTGTCACTGACTACTCGATTAGCCAGTTAACCACTACTTAACATCCTTAACTCTGACTAGGGGTGTTAGCAAATGCTTGTCGGATAGTCGACTCGACTAGTCGCTTCCCCCTCTCTGAGAGAGGCAGCAAGGGGAGGAGGGAGCAGGAGCCAGTGCTGTGGGGGGGACTGGTAAAGCCGGTTCCCCCACAGTACCTTCTCTGTAGTGGGCAAGGGAGGCAGAGGCACAGCGGGAAACGGCGTGAGCAGGGATTGCTTCAGTCCCTACTCGCACCAGTTCCCGCTGCGGGCGCTTCTGCTTTTGAAATGTATACTTCAAAGCAGAAGTGCTGCAGGGAGCACAGGGCAAGCAGGGACTCAAGCAATCCCCGCTAGACCTGTGCTCTCTGCGATGCTGCCCCCCCTTCCCCGCCGCCTCTGAGAGGTGCAGCAAGCAGGGGACGAGAGCCGGCTTAAAAGCTGGTTCCCCCCAGCCCCTCCTGCTGCCTCTAGTGGGAGGGGCAGATGGGGGACCCTGCTGCGGAGCAGCCCCTATCAGCTGGGGTCCCAGCAGGGAGCTTGGGCCCCGCCACAGACAGGAGCTGTTGCTGCCAAGCAACCCCTGTTCGTGGCGGCCAGGGCTGGCTGCTATGAATGGGTTGGAGCAGTCTCTGTGGCGGCCAGGGCGGTCTGCCATGAACAGGGGCTGCTGAATTCAGCATGAGCCGGGACTGAGCAGTCCTGGCTCGCATTGATCGCAACGCCTCTGCATTTTAAAATGCAGAGCCACAGTGCAGATGGCTCTGGAGCTGGCACAAACCAGGACTTGCTCAGTACCGGCTCGAGTTGGCTCCTCTGGAGCTACCCCTGCTGTGGCCCTGCAGAGGTGCTTATTGACTAATCATACAGTTGATACAAATTAGCCAGATAATCACATTTTAATGTCCTTAACTCTGACAGCGAGTTAAACATTACCAGCATGTACATGTCTTGTACCCTGCTTGCAGCCACCGCTATCCTGATGTGTATTTTTTTTTTTTTTTTTATTTCTGTTTTTAAGGAAACTGCATTTTTCAGCAAAACTATCAGATTTGTCTATACAAGTTTCTCCAGAAGCCCTTAACTTAGGCATTGGCCCCTTCCCCCCCACCCTCTGGGTCAGACAGTCTGGCTAGAAATTCTCAGGCCCAGCCTTCCATAAATTAGTTCGAGAAGTGGAAGAAAGTTGATGTAGTTCCCGAGTATTTTAAAAGGGCAAATGGTATGCGCGAGGTGATTATAGGTCTTTATCTGACATTGATCCCTGGCAAGATAACAGAGTTGCTGATTAAAGGATTGTAATAAAATAAATGCCATAACCTCATCAAAATAAGTGTTGATGTAATACCTAGACTTCTGTAAGGCATTTGACTTGACACTGTGACATTTTCATTATACCACTACTATATAAAATTAATATGATGCACAGTCTGTGGATTAGAAGCTAGGTCTTTTGTAAATGCAGACTTCAGCAAGTAGGTGTGTTTCAAGGGTGTTCTGTAGGGATTGCTTCTTGGCCCTACTTCATTAACATTTTTGTTAATGACCTGGCTGTGTAAACAGATTTGCAGAGGACGCAATTAGGGGATTAGTAAAGAACTAAGAGGACAGGAGTCTGGAGTACTTGGTAATATGGATGCAAGCAACTCTTACATGTTTTAATTTGGTTAATTGTTTACACCGGGGCACAAAGAAGGGAGGCCATACTTGGACAAGAGGGAAGTCTCTATCCTGGCATTTCAGATGAATCTGTGTTTAGGATGAATGGGTGAGTTGCCACAGGATAGGAACTCTAACAATAACTGAACTAATGTAAACCTTGTCATATTAAGAGCCTGAGGCTTTGTAAAAGCCAAATGGTGCGTAACTTGCATGCTGCGAGAGCTGTGATAAAACCTGCCCAGACTGTTCTTATCTCTCTTTTAAAAAGCGGGAGATCCAGAAGCTGTATGAAAACAAATCATTCTTGTTCCTGGGCTGTGGCTGGACTGTGGATGACACCACATTTCAGGCACTCTTCCTAGAAGCTGTGAAGCACAAGTCGGATCTGGAGCACTTCATGCTGGTGCGGAGGGGAGACGTGGATGAATTTAAGAAGCTCCGTGAAAACATGCTGGATAAAGGGATTAAAGTCATTTCATATGGCAACGAATATGCCGACTTACCCGACTACTTCGAGAGGTTAACAAGTGAGATCTCCACACGGGGTCAAGCAGGTACATGGAGTGATGAGCTTTGTGCTGAATAGTAATGCACTGCACTCTGGCATGTCTCCAAGCCATTTCAACAAGGGCTTCAGTGTTATGTATGATAGCGTAGCAAGCGCTGAGGGATAATGCCTGAGCTGCCCCTTTATCTCTTCTCTTGGTAACACTAAAATACCAGTTAGCAGAAAATTGGAATTACTGAAGATTTTAAAACGCTCATTTTGTGCCTGCTTTGGCATGGTCTGTACCGTTTTATTCACTGAATAATTTTGTTCTTGCAAAACCATTCTGCCAAAGTAATGCAGGTGGGGGTCTGTTTCGTTTCAGTGCTGGTTAAACTTAACAACAGTAGATAGCTGTTGCTTGAGTGCTGCCTCCTAGGGATGTAAGCGACTAGTCGACTATCAGAGGGGGAGGGGGGAAGCCAGTTTAAAAGCCACCAGGTTCTTAATACATTTAAAAGGCTGAAGCGCAGTGGGGGGACCAGGCAAGGGACGGGAGAGCTGATTCCTAGCTCGTGCCTGGTCCCCCTTCCACCTCCAGCTGCACTTCAGCCTTTTAAATGTATTAAGAGCCTGATCTGGTTCTGCAGTTCCCCCCCTTAGTCGACTAGTCAGTTAGCTAATTAAATGCCATTTAATATCCCAATCTCCTACACACAAAACATGATTTCTTGTTTGTTTATAGCAGTCAGCTTTTTCCTCTGTTCTGTACCTTCAGTAAAATTATTGAACACTCCTGCAGCTGGCTTGCTTGAACTAAGTGACTTGCAAATGACTAAAATTAACCAATTTGTGCTTCTCTCTGATGCTTTGATACATTAAAAGCCCAATGTTTGGCTTTCTGCATTTACCTTTTAGCTGACTTGGAGGACAGCTGGCAAGTCTGATATTTGGTGCTCTCACAGCATGCTGAAAGGTGTTTTAAGGAAACATTCTGGGTGGGAGGGGAACCTTGTTAGTCCCTGAAGTTCAGTGGCTGAGCAAAACAACACCCTAGGCTCAACTTCATGGTGTTTGTCTGTATAACTCTAGTTGGCTATAGATCAAAAAATCTGTTGAGGCAGCCATTACCACCTGCCAGCAAAATACCCCTGTACCAGCTGTGTCTGTTGTCCTAATAGTTAATGTTGCCACCCTGATTTATCTCCTAGCCAGACAGGAAATAATGGTGGGGAAGGGGGAATGGCAGGGCCCACAGAGCTCTTGGCATGGAATCCTCAAATGGCCGGCCATGGAAGAGTGGCACACAAGGGGATTGGCAGGGAGGATACAGTGAGCTCTGTTGGCAGGAAAAAAAAATGCAGCGTAACCACTCTCTTGCCTTTCCTTCTGGCTCAGCTCTCTCACTAAGGGCATGTCCACACAGCAGCGTTAAAGAGCGTGCCTACACTGCAAGCCATTATTTTGAAATAATGTCGAGCTGGAGAACTTCCCTTACTCCTCATGAAATGTGTTACAGGAGCTGGAGTAAGACGGTGAAGGAGGAGTGTTCGTTCTTCCTTCGACTTCCTGCTGTGCAGATAGCGCCAAAAGCCAAATTAAGCTATTTCCACTTAAGCTACACAATTGACAGCTCAAGCTGTGTAGCTTAATTTGACTTGCCCTGCAGTGTAAATATAGCTAAGGGTGCTCATTTTCTCTAGCTCTCTGGTCACTGACACTCTGGCCCAGTGGAAAGGATATCTGTGTGTCAAAACACCAGATGCACAAGCCAAATAGTCTTCTTTACCTTTGTTCTGAATTCTACATTTGGTGTGTGCCTAGGGACCCTTACAGCACTTTTGGTCTGTATTGAGATGTAAGATTGATCTCTTGCACTCTCACTCCCTCCATGGAGTGAGAATAAACAGGAGCAGCAAATCTCATTCTCCTGACTGGCTTGTTGCTTCAGGTTTTATTTCCTGGGGTTTTAGCTGGCTGGAGCTGTACCAAACAACATTTCTTAAATACCATCTTCTCTGTTCCCCAGCTCAGCCTAGAGAAGGACAGCTAAATGGCTCTGCTACAGCCCATGCTGAAATAAAAGGTATGGCATTTACTCAAGAAGCTCTTAAGGTAGATCCAGCATGGCAAAATTGGGAATTTTTTTGCCAGGGAGGGAGGGGAGACAACCCTCTCCCAGAGATGCAACCATCTAGTCCAGGGCTAAAGGAGTGGCTGCTTGTGCACATACAAACAACTAGTGGCAGCTTTGAGATCAGACGTGTATATACTGATGTGCTGAATGTGAGAACTGTGAGGCAGTGTCAACCACCCACCTTTCGAGGGTTGATAGTCAAAGCACCTTTCAGTGAAGGTTGGCCAGAGAGACAGATCAAAAAACAGCTTAAAAGCTGCTGGCAGCATGTCACAAATTAAGGCACAGCAGGGGAGTATATGCTACATTTCTTCCTCCAGGGCCTGGTAGTGTCAAAATTAGCATGGGGGTGCTGTGAGCAGTTTAATGTGGATGAATGAAACTTTCTGGACTTCTTTGAAAGGCTATTTTAACTTTTACACAGGGGGCAGTACCTGAGCTTCCACTCCTGCAGCTCAGCTGTTTGTGCTACTGGTTCACCTGAGTTCAAGACCCTGGCAGCTACTGCACCAGCCTGTGGACCTTAGTCAGTTTACAGGAAAAAAGCTCACTTTTTCAGTGGCTGGTTTTTAAGAAACTGGGATTATCTTGCTAGAAACAACCAGACTTGACTGAGCCCCTGTTGGATGATCCTAGCTGCTGAAGATGGCTTGTAGTTTACACAGCAGTTACTGCAACCTTGGAGAAAGGAGGATTATTGTATCTGGAGGGAATCTCTCCCTCTAAACAGCAGCAGCCTCTGCAGTTTAATACCTTGCACATTTCAATGAAATGAAACTTGGAGCAGTTTTTATTACTTGAAGCTCTAGTTTTCTAGTCCTTTCTTTATACTGTATTTTGTATGTTGAAGCTGTATTAAAAGCCTGTTCACTTAACTGCTTTGGCTGCATTATTTCACTGGGGTACATGCTGAGTGTAGTACCACATCCCAGGTGCCTAACTCAGTTTATGGTAGGGCTGAAAAGACAAAAGCTATAGCAAGTTAAACATTTCAGAGTGTTCGTCCTAGCAGCCTATCCTGTCCCTTCAGCAAGAGAGACAACTTGTCCAACTTATTTATGAAATTTATTTTTATATAAATTATGTATTTCTTTTAGCAGACAGCATTCAAGTTATTGCACTAGCACATCTGCAATACTGAGCTACAAGACATCTTAGAGTTTTGTATTATTCAATGTGTAGCACTTTAGACCAGGATCTAGAGGCACTCTGAACGGAGGGAGAAGGGGGGCAGGAAAGCAGCAAGCACTGTCTTCCTCTAGAACAAGTTTCATTTCACTAGCTGGTTTATTAGAGGCCAAAGCTAATGCTGTTGGGACAGCAGGCAAGAGTTCTGGTAGTATCAGTTTGATCCTCAACACCAGGGAGCTAAGGAAGCATGAGTCATTAATAGAAACAGCTTCTGAGAAAAGGGGTTGTGCAGTACAGAAACCAGCTCTAGCCTATACCCCAAAGCAGTGCAGCTTGCCTGCAAGAAGCCAGGCAATGCAGCTCTTGGCAACTAACAATTCCAGCCTTAGACCAAAGTAAGGACCCTAGGCTCACTGTCAAATAACCCTCAGGGTCCTACAGTTCCAGAGACAGTGAAACTAGGGACCTTAAGGTGATTTCAGCATCATCCCTACAGGCCCCTGCATGACAAGCACAACAGGGTAGACTTACTATTTTTGGTTTATCAACTTTGGTGAGCTGCTATTCTCAGAGCTAGCAGCAGGTATTAATCAGGTTGGCTACACAAATTGTCACTAAGCAGCATCTATTTCTGCTCTATGGAATGTGCAAAGCTAGCCTTAGGATTAGCCCCTGGACTGGGACATTCATGCTCTTGGATCCTACTAAGCCTCACATCTAAACATCCAGATTGGCTCATAGGATCAATACCTTTAACAAGCTCAATAGTCCATAGATGCTTTGTTTGTGGCAGAGCAGCCCTGAAGTGCTGCAGATCTTAGCCACCACTCAAAAGATATGAACAATACAAAGCTCTGATTTCAGCTTCCACTAAACATGGAGCATGTGTCACTTAGAATGAAGGAATCCAGGAGAGAAGGGCTTTTGCTGGATGAAGGCCACAGAGCTGTTCTGGCAAGGATGCTCTACCTGAAGGAGACAATTGCTTTATAGCCAATAAATATGGAAGAAGTGTAGCTAATCAGAATAAACAACATGATTGAAGACAGCAAACTCCTTCCAAGTTAAGTCATGCACCAGGAGGGCTGTGCACTGGTGAAAACACTGATGTATTCAAGCACATGGTGAAGACAGCAGCCCCTAGCTCTGTTATCCCTTCATTCTGTTTTGCACTACACTGAAAACACAGTCACATTGTAAAGCATGTTCTTCGGAGACAGCTGCAAATAGCAATTTGGTGCAACAACTGGATTTTAGGCCTTCATGAGAGCAGTGACTACAGCCTTGGCATTAAGGCTACGCAGATCACAGTAGGTTTGTCCAGTACCAACAAACACAATGGGCTTGCTAGTGATGTAAGTCATGGAGATTGCAGCACCGACCTATGGAAGAAAGAGCATCCATTAGTTGGTTGGAGGAGAGCTACTGAACAGGACTCTGCCTCAACACCAGGCATGACAAAATATTCACTGTGTGATTGGCTAGGGCAGAAGCCTGTAATCTGGGCAGGTTCAAGTCCAATTAGAATGACAGCAATTTGGAAGGGTTCTGAGATGGAGAACATAAGGATTTGATAGCCAGGAATTTGAATTAAGGTTCTAAACAGTCTGAATGCCCCGGTCCCGGTCCCACTCCGGCCTGGCCTTGTCTGTCCCATGAGACAAGATAAATCAAAGTAACTCTGGAAAGTCCCTCTCTGCTGCAAGAAAGTGACTGCATCCAACTGGAAGGCTGGTTTATATAAACTAGCTAGGGTAAGTCTCTGAGGGCAAGGGCTCAGCTATGAGGCAGACAGAATTCCACTGCAAATGGAGGGAGTGTTCTACCACAGGGAAGGGACAATGTTCCACTGAGAACTGGGTCTAGCTGAATCTGAGCTGTCTGCAAGGAAATGGTGTGACCACTATTTAACAGTTTTCGCTATTAGCCTAATTTAGCATGGACACTAAATGACAAGGTTTTGTCCCCTTTCCCATCTTTTTCTGCTTTAAATTTTGGGGGTTCTGTGCCTTTTGCTCCACTCATCTGAAGAAGAGGGTTGTTGTGCCCATGAAGGCTCATGTTAGACTAACAAACAATATATTTATAGTAAGGTGCTACAGGACCACTCATTTTTTAAGTTTTACTATTTTAACTGTGAATGAGTTGTGACAGCCAAGTGTAAAGGTTGCCAGTCAACTAACTTCAAATTGCCAATTTCAGAAGGGAAGCCATGTTAGTCTGTAACTGAAAAACATTGCCAAATCAAATTGGCAGGTTAGTAGCTTTAGAAAACCATGGTGCAATTGCTGTAAAGAGATATTACATTGCTTAGGAAAGTCTTTAAACTGCAGTCCTGAGATCTGCAAAAGTCTAAGGGAGTTGACAGCACAGTGAGCACCTCCATACTCAAAGAGAACAAGTTTAGAGCTGTTACCTGAAGCTAATTCTACAGTGTGCTGGCCAGACCTTGTCTTGTTCTGCCACAACTGTTCAGGGTTCTGAATGGAAACAGTCTTTCAAAGTCAATTGCTGATTTGGCCAGGAACCAGAGCAAAAATGTTACACAGGCAAATGTACAGTGCAACAGAAATCTCCCCAGAGATAACAGATGGAAAGGACAATACCCAGTTTTTACCATGCATGGACTCCCATGCCAAACCCCTCCGTGCTTGAGTCTGATTCAACATCATGCAATTACAGCCATGGCTGATGTGCCACAATCTAGGCAGGGAGCAGGCTGCAGTGAGCCTGCAGCATGGGATCCCACTGGAAATCTCATCTTTAATTTGCCACCCACAAGTTCAGGAGTTAGTTTTTGAGTACTGACTTGCAATCAGATTCCTCTCCACACACATGGGGCCACACTGGCTGCTTCCAGGAACAGGGCAGCAGTGTGGTAGCAAGGCAACCAGAGAGCCTGCCAATTGTGATGACCTGGGAGACTCCCCAGGATCGACCAGTTGATCGTGGTCTAACATGAGCCAGTGGCCAGAAGTGAAAGCTCACATATTCAGACTGGAAATAAGGCACACATTTTTAACAGCAAGGGCAATTAGCTATTGGAACAACTCACTATGGTTTCAGGTGGATTCTCCATTACTAGATTTTTTTTTTTAAATGAGATGAGATGTTCTTCTACAAGATCTGCTATAGCTCAAACAGGAATTACCTGAGAGAAGTAAATACTTAAAACACAACAAATAGTCTAGCAGCACCTTAGAGACTAACAAAACATGTAGATGGTATCATGAGCTTTCATGGGCACAGCCCACTTCTTCATGCTGCAAGACTATTCGTTGTTTAAGTTCTTCCAGTTACAGACTAACTTGGCTACCCCTCTGAGGCTGAGATAAGCGACACAGGCTAAGTGGTATGCAGGTCATCAGGGAGTCAATAGCCTCTTTGGCCTTAACCTAAGTTTTTATATTCACCCAGCAGCAGAAAAATTAAAAACTATAGTGTGAGCAGTCAGAAGGGCCAGCAAAAGTAATGACTGGTAATTTCTTCTGAACCAATTAGAGATGCAGATGGCCCACTATAAACTGAACTATTCCCTGTCTTACCCCACCATCTTTTTATTCACAACTGCCGCAAGGCCTTAGCTCCTGGCTGTAAGCAGCAGCTGAACCATGTTTGTGAGGCCAGCACTGACACTCAATTGTCAGAATCAGAAAAGACCAGACAGTTTGCTTAGGTCAGCGGCCTCAAAGTTCAGAAGGCCAACATCTCGCCAGTAACTGTTCCCCACACACCCCGGAAGAACAATGACACTGCCTTTCCAAACCTCCTGCTGCAAGGTGAGCAACACCAGCTGGAACTCGTGTAGAGTATAAACCTTTGCACTCATGAAGGTTTTTCTACTCAACACACCAGTCCAGAAGAAAATGAGAAATAGCTGTACAATGCTGCCATCAAGAGGACATTTGAGAATGCAAGAAATTTTTATGCTATGAGCTATGTTGAGCTACAGCAGCTTTCCCTCATACAGCCGTTCTAACGAGCAGTTTAGAATGGCTTTCATTTGCCACCCACAAGTTTTGGAATACTGATTTGCATTAGGATTCCCTTGGGGGCCATGTGCATCTTGGTTGTTACAGCACTGCTAAAGGTCTGTGTTGGGGAGTAATCGGAATAGCTTGAGACTTCCAAAATACTCAGACCAACAAAGATTCCACTTGCCCCAGTACAGTATTGTGATATTCCAAAGCAACTCCACCTCAAAGTGGAACATGTTGCGTTAAACTACTTCAAAGCGGACCCAAAGAAAATAATTCCTTGAGAGGAGTCTCAGGGAGATGATATTGACTGATGCATCAAAAGAACATACCTTGTTGAGATCTGGAGACATGGTTGTTCGATTTCTCTCCCTGTTTGGTCTCAGCAAGGAGAGGATCCATATGAGGTCATTTAAAAAGACATTAAAAACACAAGACTCCAATGGGGAGAGAAAGAATGCACACACTCCTTGTATGAAGTGAATGGCCATCATACCTTGTCATCGATGGTATCAAATTTGGTGAGCACAATTCCATCAATGAGACGTGGTACCTGGGCCATGGAGTGATCAGCAAGGGCCTTGTTAAACTTGACCTGGGGGAAAAATACAGCCCAGAAATAAATCCATGTAAGTTCTTCTAAGCAGGTGTCCATTACTGGTATGCAAGCACCTCCCAAAGCGTGCGAAGAGGCTCATGCCACCTGGGGACTTCTCCCTCTGGCAAAACTTTGACTTTAAAGAATCAAAAACTAACCAGCTGATCCACAGCTTCGTTTCCCACCAGGGCTTCCCCAACAAACAGGACCAGGTCTGGGGTGTTGACTGCAATGAGTTTAGCCAGAGCCGTCATCAAGGGGGCGTTGTCTTGCATGCGGCCAGCAGTGTCCACCAACACCACATCGAACCCCTGGTTACGTGCTAGGAAAAGAGAAGCGAAGGGGTTTACTAGGTGAAGGAAGCTGAGAGAGTTTCTATTCATAGACACACTGCTCCTCTAGCCACTGCCCTTCCTCAGAATATCAGGGATTTACTCAAGCCTCTTTCCTCCACACACCTTTTTTTCCCACTACACGACACACAATCCGTAACACAAACCCTCCCTGTGACATGAGCAGGCAGTATATAAATTAGGGGACTAGAACTGTGGGCCCAAGCAAGACCCCAGATAAACAGCCTGGCACTCTAGGTACTGCCAGATTGATGGTACAGCCTGGGCCCTTTTCTCTAGCAGGTCAGTTCAAATCTCAATCACAAACCTTTCCCACCAGGCAGATTCTATTCAATCTTCAGCAGGTAACTTGTTGCTCAGCTGTGGAAACAGCCACAGACTGACACCCCTCCCCAATACACACCGTGAAACTGGCTTACTCCACCCCATCCCTATGCTGTTCAGAATTCAGAAGAGGGCCTGGCAGCTAGTGCACAAGATCGCTGATTTCCTGGACCAAGAACCCATCCCCACAGCTGGAGCCTTCCCTATTCTCCAGTCTGTGCTCCACACCTCCCCCTCACCAGGGCTATTCCTGACCTGTCGAGGAGGTGGGGTCTATACAAGCATGGTGGCAAGGAAGCCATGTCAATGGCCAAGCCGGGAACAAAGGCCAGCAGGCCTGGCTCCCCTTTCCCTACCCCAGGTCAAACCGTTCGGCCATCCTTCACCCCAGGAGTCTGGACTGGCATTCCCATCTTAAACCCCATGATCATTTCTCCCTTAGGAGGGCCAGCGCCTCTCAGAAAAAGGATTTCTGTCCTGGATGCCTGGGAAGAGTTGGCCAAGGCAGGGGACAGGGCTCACCATAAGAAATGGCCTCCATGGCAATGCCGGCGGCGTCCTTCCCATACCCCTTTTCATAGAGCTGCACCATGGTGCGGCCGCCGTGGTTTTCCGGGGGGTGCAGAGCGTTCAGGCGGCGGGTGTGAGTGCGCAGCTGTTCCACGGCTCCAGCTCGGAACGTATCGCACGCGGCAATGAGGACAGTAAACCCGTTTTCAATCAGCCAGAAAGAGATCTGAGAGCAGGGGAAGGGATCCTATTACTGTCCCCAGCCCGAGTCTAGCTCTGCTCAGCTCCCAGCTCATCAGAGCCCATCGCCTGCCCCCAGGCGGTTTGCTGGTTCACTTCCCCATCTCAAAGTTCAACAAAGGAGTTTCACTAAGTGTCCTAGCCCACGACAGTCACTGACAGATCAAGTAGGGAAGGGCCCCGAGTCTCCAGAGAAGAATGGTGAGTATGTTGGCGATGCTCCTCCCTCAAGCACCCCCCAAAAAAGAAAAGGGAACCTGCTCCATGTTCTCCTACCTGTCAACAAGACATACCAGGTGCTTCCATGTCAGACCCCACCTGAGTCCCTTGGCTAAGTTACAACCTCTTCACTCCCCTAGAAATACTCCTGTGAACACACCACACCAAGGCAGTGATCAACCAGCACTGGTTCCCATCTCCAACGCCAATAGAATCTGCACATTCTTGTGGGCATCACTATGTTCTGCCTGTAATGTAGACCCTGCATGTCTACCCAGCCTTCTGTCGAAGGGGGTCAGAGCACTCTGGGGCATGCCCATTGCCTGCTCAGGGCTGTATGGAGGAGCCAGACAGTTTTCCCTCTAGCGACAACTCTTATCTTGGTGATGACGACGACACTGCTGCAGCTCAAGGCTGCCTTCCTACTGACCCCTGGCCTACACAGCATGGCCTGAGTCCAGCATTTAACTGCACTATTCATGTTACCACATCAAGGCTTCTGGTCAGTCAGACACGTTACAGGAAGAGGCTGATCACCTAAGGCAGCATGAGGGAGGTAAAGACACAGTGAAGAGTCTGAAGGGCTTCTTCTACAGACCCTCAGTTTAACCACACCATAAGGTTTTAAAGATCAACATGAAGGGGTCTGAAATTGTCTAGGTATTTCAAAATGGTGGGTAGAAGTCCCTATAACTAGCACAAATTTCTTCTCCTGATGCTGAGTAGGGGCTCTTTAGCAGGGAGGGAGATGTGCATGTGAATGGGGTCAGAGCACAAGCCAGCTCTCCAGCCTCACTAGGTAATATACTAGTGGCAATATACTAGTGCAAGATTCAGGAAGTTGAACTGCCCATCAGCATAACAAAATGCAAAGCGCTGTCAGATCTACAAGGGAAGGGAACTGCTCAGAGGAATGGTTGTAGCTAATATTTCAATTCTAGGGATCTGGGTGCCATATGCAATAGCTGTAGGCAGACAGTCCTACACTACGGAGATGTTGCCATCACAATTAGCCAAGGGGATTTGAGATGGTGTCCCCAGAATGTGCACAGGAAACAGGGTGGATAAAAAAATCAATGATTTAAAACAAATAATCAGATTTTTTAAAATTTAAATAGGATTTTCTTATTTAAGTCAGATTTTTTTTTTTTATAATATGCTTTTTGAGGGGAAAAAACCCTATGTAAAGATTTTTAATTAAGATACATTATAGCTCAAAAATCTCACCATGGAATAGAGATTATAAAGTATAATTCTAATTCATGTAACGTTTAAGAAAGTTTTGTAAGAGTTCCTATAGTTCATGGGTTTGGGATCCAATCCTCTGGGGTTCTAAAAGCTTCTGTATAGATGATTTGGGTTAATCTTTCTATCTACCTCAGTGCTCAGTCTAGAAAAGGCCATCAAAGGTGCCTAATTTTGCAGTTCTCAAACTGTGGATTTGTGTCTCCAGAGAGAACATGCTTGTTAATAGCAAAAATCTTTTAAAATAAATAATCTGGAGGTGAGAAATAAGACCTTAACTCTACTGTCCTCTGCACATTTCTGTACACAGTCAATCCCTTCCCTCTCTAAAAGTGCAGTTTCAAACAGTTCAATGAATAGAAGCCAAAATTTTAAGTTTCTCATGTTGACTTTGCTGACAGACAATTTAATTGTTTTTTAAAATATTTCATTTATTCTAGTTAATTTTAACTAAAACAAACCTGATTTTAAAAAAACATGAATGTTTAAATTCAAAAGTTCATGCTTGTTTTGTTAAAATATGATGTTTACTGTTGAAGAAAAAAAATCCAGAATACATAACATTTTAGTGAAATAAAACAATTTAAACATCTGTCTGGTGATGTTCTCCTAATACAGCTTCGCAAGAAAATTCTCCAAATAGTAATGATTGACCTGTTGAGTTGAAGATAGTTTACCTCCCACTGACTTCATAAATATCTGCTTCAATTATCTGTGGTAAATGAAATAACCAATCATTTTCTGATATGAATCATCGTATCAATATAAAACTAATCTGAAAAGTTTTCAAAATAAAACACTGTTTAAAAATGTATACCTTCTAAAAATGAAACCTACATCTCTCTGAATTGTGATGAATATGTATTAATGTGATGACAATCAACAAGAATGCACTTTTATGTAGAAAACCATGATTAAATCGAGCCTTCCTGACAAGTGATTTAAATCAATGTAAGTTAAAATCAAATCCACCCTGACAGGAAAGGATCCTCCTGTACGGCCCGAGCTGATCGCTGAGAACACAAGCAGCTGCACCCTACCTTTGCCAGGTTGGTCGACTTTCCAACCCCATTGACACCACAGAAAGTGACGACATACGGCCGGCGGTGGCGCTGGGCATCCATGACGTCACGCAGCATGTCCACGCGGCGCTGGGGCTGCAGGATCTGCACCAAGGATTCCTGCAGGGCCTGCTTCACTGTGGAGGTCACCGCTGGGGAAGGCATGAGAAGAGGAACCTCTGTCAGTGTTTGATCCCAGATGGAGTGGCTAAGAGTGCCCACCCTTCCCCTATGGCATCTCAGGAGCACACCAGTCAAATGTGACCTACACAGCTGCCACATGAAGGGACTTGGGTTCCCTTCGGAGCAGGCTCTTCCCTTGTTAGTCTGCTGATTGTGTCATTAAGTTCACTTTTACCTTGGAGAAGGCACTCCTGCCCCGTACTACTACAAAAGGTGCGAACTTAGCACCCTGCATTCTATAGATTCTCAGGCCTCTGCTGATCCTTTGGCCCTCTCCCCATTTCATCTACTGCAGCAGAGCTTCCCACTAGCAAATGCCAAGGGGTTAAACGTGTGAACTGCTGCAGAGGTTGGCATCATAGAAACCTCCCCCCACAGCCTACGAGGGCCAAGCTACAGGAATCCAGAAGTGCAGTGGCTCAGACATTCCTAAACCACAGAGAGGTGCTTACCTAGCAGGGGGAGATACAGGGGGAGGTTATTCCATTCTGCACATGCACTGAGAGTTACAAGTCACTTGGCAACTAGAGCCTAAACAGGCCTCGAGGGCAGGCTGGAACAAGCCCAGGGTCCAATGTCCCTTGGGCTGAAACACAGCCAAAAAGCAGCAACGATCCGCTGGGACCAGCACACTTTGTTCCAATCCTCAGGTTAGCAGATGGGGAAGAATGAAATGGCAGTAGAGGGCTTTCAGAGCAGCTCCTTAAATGGAAGGACAGAAGCACTTACTGGTGAAGGTGCCCATCACTTTCCCTTCCAGTTTCTTAGCCACCGATTCACACAGCTGGACAGCGATATCGGCTGCAACATTCTTTGCTGAGGAAGAGAAAAGCCAAGGGAGTAGGAGTTAGCACTGTGAGACCCTTGGGCTCAGGACTCTCCCAGTCCCTCCAGATGCTCCATATGCCAGCTAGCTCCAAGAGCGAGGCCGCCCCATGGGAGAGCAGCGCTTGGCAGCGCCAATGAAACCCTGCTCTAGAGCCGACAGCAATACAGACACTCAGCGTAGGGCGCCTTCAAGGCCAGGAGAACGTGCCCTCTTAACACAACCCCCACCCAGATGCTTCCTCAAATGATCTTTTAACCCAGAAGTAACCCCTCCCTCACCTCTGGGGAAAGTAGGTAAGGAGTTCACTGTCTGGCCCCAGGGCAACACAGATCCTGTTTTGGGGCCAATGGCTTCTTTCCACATTAGTCAACTCCAAGGATCCCAAGCATTTTATCTTCCTCCCCTGCCCATCAGAGTCCTCTGGATAAAATAAAGACTTCAGAGCCCATTAACATCACGGTCTAGGACCCTGGCTCCCTACTAGTCAGTTCCAAAATGTGTATTATATTCAGTTCAGTCTGATTCAATTTGAAGTGGCCAAATTACTGCCCTCTTAAGGCCTGTGACTGTCACTAGAACTTGAACATTCTCCACCTTGTCACCAATAGAACTCCAGAGCATTTTACAGAATGTGAGCAAATCAGCTGGAACATATAGAGCCGCGGTAGGGAAGCTTTATTGGGTTGGGGGCTGCTGACCCCCAGAAAAATCAGTCGGGGCCCCACAAAAGTGAAAAGGAAAAACCCCACCACTGCCGTGGCTCCCGACTGAGAAGCAGAAAGACACTCCCCACATTCCTCTCACACGAGAGATTGTGGCCAATTGGAGCAGCAGAGGGATTTACTGTGCAGCTCTTTCCCCGGCCAGGGGGAGGTGCGTGGGAGTGGCAGCGTGCACAACTGCTTTCCCCCCCCCCCGCCAGGCAGAGCCTGTGGGTCGAACGTGACACTGGCCAGCCTGACATTGGCTTGTGAGGCTCAGAGCTTCCCCCTCCCACAGCGGAGAGCCAGCACTGGCACCCCAACCCCACAGGGGGAGCTATGGGGAACCCTGCTGGAGCTGAAACACTGGCGCATGCTCCCCAATACTGTGGGGAAGAGCCCTGAGCCTCACAGTCTGGGTCCAGCTCCCCAGGCTGAAGGCTCCCCACCCGATATAAAGAGTAGGGTCTCCGTTAACTACAATGCGCAGAGACTCACAAACGTACAGGCCTACCATCCTAAGCACCACATAATCTATTAGTCCAAGAGAAGGGTATCACACCAGGCATAACAGATTTATCCAGGGTGTCATGTCACAAGAAAAAGAAAGGACAAACTCACAGATTTCATCTATGACCTGGTTATCAGAGAAGTAGTTGGCCACATTTGATCCAACTGCGATCAAAAAGTCCTTGTGAGCAATCTTACACTAGCATTGGTGCAAACCACAGGTCTGTTGCAATATCATTCAAAAGACAAGGACACTGTACAAGTGAATCCCCCATTCACCAAGTTTAAAGTCAGGCATATGCATTAGAAAAAAGCTCATCAAGAGAGAATTTTTGTAGTTAGTGCTGTACATGGGACGCATGCCAAACATCCTTTGCTTAACCTCCCTCCGTTAGTCTTGTTCTGCACATATATTCAGGGCAGGAGAACATATGTTGTGGAAATTGTTTATGCAAGACTCCTGCAGCAGTTTATAGACAGTGTGGAAGGACACAACTGAACTCCAAACTCTGTAAGGAGAGACTACAACAATACTAGGAGGGAGGGATAGCTCAGTGGTTTGAGCATTGGCCTGCTAAACCCAGGGTTGTGAGTTCAATCATTTAGGGATCTGGGGCAAATCTGGCAGGGCTGGTAGTGGTCCTGCTGTGAGGGCAGGGGACCAGACTTGATGTCCTCTCAAGGTCCCTTCCAGCTCTATGAGATAATAATATATGGAGACATACCTAAGAAGAATACAAGAGAAAGGTTATAGCAACAGTTCCATGCTCATTGGCACGTGGTAAAATACAGGGCCAACAGCATCTGTGGCTGAGCTACAACCCTACTTCCTGGAAGAGTCACTTTACATTTTTAAACTGTGGATACAAAAAAGGAAAATAGAATTTTAGTGAAAGGCCTGGAGAAATGGTTCCTTCCAAATGCAGACCAGTAGATCTACAGAGCCTGACACCAAAAAGCAAGGACACAGGACACTTGTTTATAAGAGACATTCCGAGATATTCCAGACTTACCGATCAGATGATCCTTCATCTTCTCCAGCACAGAGTCCATGTCCTCTCTTGTTAAGCTTTTGGAGCCCACCAGGCCTTTCAGCATCCCGAACATGCCTCCCAAAGCACCCTTCTTAGCCCTGTGAACAAACATTGTAGTTACCGGTCAGTTCTCAAGCGTAAAGGGATGGCAGTGATCTCAAAGAGAATAGCAGCTAAAAGGGAGGGAAAGACTGGACAGCAATTAACACATTTCTTAAGCTAACATATAGTCAGTCACTTTTGCCTTCTGGTACTGAGCTGCTCCTTAGGTCATGGCATTTTAATATGAGAACCAGATTAACAGTTCAAACTGGGAGACGGTCTTTACTAGCTGACCTGCAAGCAGCCATTCTGTACACTTTGCAAACCCAACTTCTGTATGAGGCATGTTCCAAAGTTGTCTGGAAACTCGCATGGGTTTGCTCAGTTACCATGCGCAGAGAGGTGAACAAAGGTAAAGCAGGAGTCATTGGGAAGCAAAGATCCCGCATGGAAGTGGCAGTTACAGGATCATTTAGTCTAATGATTCAGCCTTCAGAAACAAAAGGACCACCCATGAGCAGACTGCTTATTCACCATGTGCACCCTCAGGTGGAACAAAGTAGGAAGCAGCCAAAACCACGTAACGTGTTAGACAAGACTTCCTTCCTGCAGAGGGTCCAAAGCCAAGGCTCTAGCCCAGGATCCATGTAAGCTACCCCATACAAGCTTAGCAGACTGGACATGCAGGAAAAGCTGTAGGGGATAAAGCAAGGAGATAGCCGCAGGCAGGGGAGCAGGCCTTGCAGGAGGACTTACCTGGGCTGTGAAGGGTTCTGAATAATCTTCTCCTCTTCTGGTTCCTCTTCATCACTCTCATATTCAAGATCATACAGGCGGCCAGGCTCCCGATCTCGATCTCCTAGGGCCTGAAAAGGATGGGCAAGGCAGAGGTGTATACAGAGATTCAGTAACTGGCATTTACACCTCAATTCCCTTCTTTCGCTGGCTCGCTGCAAAGGGGAACGGTTGGCTCATGTTAGGAGCCAAGTCAACTTTTGCAATGCTTCTGCCAGGAAGGAGCATCCAGCTATTTGCGACACAATCTGTGAGGAAACGGGGTACTGATGAGGGGCCAGACAGAATAACGCGATCATGTGTAGTGCCTGCGGGGACTTCTGGGAGTTTTATCTAATCCCCACAACTCCCAGTGAGCTAAGTGCTGGTTTCCCTTTACACAGAAGACTGAAATAACTTATCCCAAGATCACACAGCAAAGCAACAACAGATGGGAATAAAAGTCCCAGCCCTATGCTCCATCTACAAAACTACTTTTTATATTGCACAGGTAAGCTCTAAGGTAGGTTCTACCACCTTCCTCCAAACAGCTTTGCTAGCAGTTGGGGGGAAGGGGGCTGATTTCAGTTCCTCCAAGAGAGGATTCCTCCAGCACTGAGGTCCAAAATGGTGAGAGCACCATGAGGAACCAGACAGGTGCAAATTGACACAGCCTTATGGAGACTGAGCAATACTTGGGCAGTGCCTTCCCACTTCAGGTAGCTACCAGTTTGCCAAGCGAAGATCTCATCCGCAGCAGCCACTCCCCTGTTTCTGTTCCATTCTGCATGCTCCAATCCAGCACGTAATCCAATCTGAGTACAAGCTGCCATGGCAATGCCCTTGGCTTTGTGTACAAGCTGCCGTGGCAATGCCCTTGGCAGAGAAGCTATCATGCCATAGAAAGGGGAATGTATAGGACCTTACCATATCAGGGTCATATTCCTCTGTGGGACAAGTGTCTGTGTTTCCGTTGGTAGTGGAATTACTATAATCGAGTACTTTGGCATTAGAATTTCCCAGATCCCATACACGGGGCTTCTTCCCCTTTTCCTTCTGAGTCTCAGGCTTTGGGGACTTGCTGGGAAGGCAGAGGAGAAGCTATTAAAGAAAACTTTACCATGATAGCAGTCAGCAGTCCCAAGAAGAGATTTTAGAAAGACGGTATCTCCCATATGAATGGGATGAGTTTATAGGGGTTACCATGTGGGACTGGACTGCTAGGTTCTACAAGTATTGCACGGTAGCCTATATGCTGATGCAGCAGTGAACAAGAGAACTTCCAGCACAACCCTCCCCCGCTTTTGAGAATTCTTTTTCTGACCCCTCAGCCTGGGGGGTAAGTTGCTAGCATTCCTTTAATCCGGACAGAGTCAAGAAAGCATCAGTAACATTCAACAAAGACTAACATTAGCCACCCAAACATTGCAAATTATGGTGAAACTGAAAAAGGACAGAGCATGGAAGGATACTGCAAAGGCCACCCAACCAGCCTCAGCGCTGAGGCTGTATCATTGCCAAATGCAGTACACATTTCTTTTATCTGTAGGTTTTCCCCAGTACAATTCAACATGCTGCTCTTTGCACTTGCCAAGAGCCCTGTCACTGAGGACGTTTCTACCTGCAGGTCCCATACTCCCCTTCTCTTTGGAGTCACATGTACCAGTGGGGAACAGAGCTGTACTGTTGTCCCAGACACTCTTTGGAGACACAAACAGGCCACATTCTCTCTCCCCCTCCAGTGAATGACACAGGCATCCCCAAAGAAGCCAAAAGCCACAGGGGGTGTTTGAATGATGGCAGCCTGCAACCACTGGCAGACACTGTATGGGGTGCCAACAACTGCTGTGGTCTGATAACATGAGCTTCTGGAAAATCACCTGGAGTGAAATCATGGCCACACTGAAGTTAATGGCAAACCTTCCCCTGACTTCAATATGGTGAGGGTTTCACCCTTTGTTCTAGTTCCTGGTCAAGCACAGGGCATAGACATGTAGACAGCACTGGATCCCTCAGAGCACCCCAAAAGTGCCATCACCACAGGTCCAAGCAAGCTCAAGGAAACACTTTTCCAAAAGCCAGTGTCTTGGTTAAGCCTGTCTCATTCAAACCCTAAGGTAACTCACGGCTGCCTCACCTTCACCCAGGAAACACGGCAAAGACATTTCAAAGAGCATGAGCACTTACAAGTCACAGCCCGTGCCAGTCCCCAGGACTAGAAAGAGCACAGGTCATTGGAACAAGGGGTACTCCTGCATTGCAACACGAGGGAGGTGTGCTTTAGGAGGAGATGTTTGTTCCACCGTAAGGACGAGAGAATCTGAAGCTTTCTTGCCCATGATCCACCCAATGCAATTACAATTGACAATAGTTAGTGGTTCGAAAGCAATATGAAAACCAGCTCCTTGTCCATTGTCAATGCATGAAATCCTTCACCAACACAGTTCTGCCACCCTATCACCACTACCTCTCAGACTGGGGAGGGCAACACAGATCTGTCATCTTCTCACTCACTTTGACTTCTCTCCTCCTTTCAGGCGTTTCCTGAAGAATTCCTCACGGTTCTTTTGCAGGATCTCATCCTTGGTCAGTTCCTCCCTGTCCCCAGCTGCCACGGGAGGGTTCTGCTTTGCATCTGGGGCTGCTTTACTGGGCACAATAGCAGCTTCGGTTCCTGAAGCTGGACAAGACAGAGCCCTCACCACAATGCATTTAAAACTAGAGAGAAGTGACGTTTATATTGCACTTTGAAGCAGAGAGGTTTGTGATCGTAACCTTTCCCAGAGGTTGCTGTGTTAGGAGCCGGCTCCCAAGGAATCCATCTCCTGTGATGGATTTATTGTAGACAGTGCATTTTCCATTTAAATAGGGGGGAAAGAATGGCTTGCACGTGTAACATGGCTGAGTCACTGCCAGAGTGACTTGAACGTCAGGATTTCCCTGACCTCAGCACTGAATTCCATAACCTTCATGCAGTTTTCCCTGCTTGCAGCAGGTGGAGGCCTTAAGTGGCGATGGCCCATGCTACAGCTTTCAAAATGTTTGACTTGCTTATTTCAGGACCACCTTTCTCTCCTCCCACAAACAAAGCAAATGCAACGAGTCCTCAATGGGCTTAAACGCCAGCCTTTTTGCTGTAACATCATGTTAGAATTTAAAGTGACTGAAGGAGCAGCTGCAGCGAACAAGACTCCTTTACTATGTGGACAATCTGTTCCTGCAGAAGCATCCCACGATAACAGCATTCAGTTAGGCTAGAGTTTTTGAACTTGGGCACTGAAGTCAGATCCTAAATCCATATTTAAGGATCTAACCAAAGGAATTAGGTTTTCACAAGTGCTAAGCACTGGAGTCAGTCGGGCTACTGTGATTTGCGTCAGGCACCCAAGTTTGAAAAATTTAACTTAAGTTTGTATGAAACAAAGCGGAGCAAATGAGCAGCAAACCTGTTTGTCATGCATCTTGATCAGGTCTGTTTCACTGAATCAACTGCTATATGTAGGACGAGGGATGCTGGCAGCCATAAAAGGGCAAAAGCAACTAGCATACTGGATCCAAATCAACCTGTTCCACTGAGACATGCAACTGGGCAGATGTGCCTACACATAAGCAGGCAGTGGTTTACTGTCACTGAAGTCTAGGAGACAGCCTGGTTCTGGAACCCTCTGGGATATTTGCTCATCCCACTTCACAGATCTCTCAGTTGCATCCACTTACCCTCCTTTTTGGAACCTTTGTTTTTCTTGTTCTTGGCTTTCTCCTTTGGTTTCTCCCCTCGGGTTTCTATCATAGACTTGACAGTCTTCTGAGACTTTACAGACTGTTCAAACGTCTTCATGGCAGTAGGAACTCGGATTTTACTGCTGTCCTCTGCTTCCCTGATCAAAGAGAAAGCGTGTTATTCACCCTCCAAAATCTAGTCCACGTCCAGAACTTAGCATCACAGCATGATAATCACTTGGGCAAGAGTTGAGCTGCAACACCTACCATGCTGCAGCTCTTCAAATCATTCAGCTCTTCAAATCCCTCTGAAGACACCTTTTCTCCCTTTGCTGTCTCCCATTTCCTCTGCTCATTTATTGTTTCACTAACTGTATTACACACGATATTAATGCAGTTTTTGTGTGACAATACGAAGACAAGAGATGAAAGGTGCTATTGAATATCTCTTTCTGAAAAAGAAGTCTTATCTGTACTTGTTGCCCATTAGAAAGACAAGCTAGGTGAGGTAATATCTTTAATTCTGTTGGGGAGAGAAGCTTTCAAGCATCTTCAGGTCTCGGAAACGTACTCAGGGCTTGCCTACACTACAAAATTAGGCTGACTTAATTTAGGCTGCAGTAATTCAGTCAGCTGTGGGTATCCACACTATCCTCCTTGTGCTGGTGTTGCATGTTGTCACCAGGAACATTTGCACTGACCGAAGTGGGGCATTGTAAGGCACTGACGGTTGCATGGGACTCTCAGCTGTCCTCAACTTGATGACTATGATAACTAGGCCCTAACCAACAACTCTCAAACATCACCTAGTGAGAACATGCAACACGAGCACAAGGAGAATAGGTCTGCTTAAGTTCCTGTTTGTGTACCTGGGATGGGTTCTTAGGTGATGAATTTGTACAATTTCTCTTGGAGGAGTTTGAGGATGATGCACTGAAATTCATGGATACGTTGTGGAATGGGATCATTTTTGAGTTCAGTGAAATGTGGCCCACTCTGGGGTAGAAACATCATTTAACAGCACCAGTACTTGCCCGCACAAGAAGTGAAGAGTCCTGCATCTAATTAAATCAAGAATTACACTGGAGATTTATCAGGAAATTAAATCAACACTCCCATTTATCAGAAAAGAGCCATAGGATCTTTAATGATAAGAGAGCAGAACCTCACTGCTGCATCTCTTCTCAAAGATAGCACATTGTTGCATTGCGGTTAGTGCTGAGAGGGAGTGTTCCCTTTCGAATCACCCAACAACTGGAGATCTCAGAGTATTGACCAGGCCCACACAACATAAGCTTACAACCCAAGCTCGTGCTTCAACTATTTAGCAAGACTGGTCTTCAGGAAAGGTTTGTTACAATGCTCTGCATCAACTGGTGAAAGCGTATGAAGAATGAAACAAGCAATTCCTACTGCAGAGTTTGAAACCCCTACAAATCCATAGGTCCACTGGATCTAGGCCAGGGATTAGGTTGTGCAAGTCCTATTGCCTGGGACTTTAAGGGGTGAGCAAAACACTAGAAAAATCCCTCGTATATTCCACATCCAAACAGGAGTCTGGGGATGGGCAGAATCATTTTTAGGACTTTCCTATCTGACATTTAGGATTCAATAGTTACTACTTTTGCCTTTTAAAATGTGACAAAATCTTGGCACTTGTGTCAGGAACATCATTCCAGAACCTGAAACCAATGATTTCAACTGTTTATTTTGGCTAAGGCTGTAGTGCTCCTCTCACCTGGAAAAGAAACAAGCTTTCTACTCACCAAGGTTTCATATTAACAAGGACGTTGTCTGCCCCACTCTGACCCCACAGTCAGTGATCCCAATCACCAATGAAAAACATTCCAAAGGCTTCTATGGTGAGGTAGCTTAGAAAGAGGTAAGAGCTGGCATTTCTAAAACAGCAGCAACTCATATCGGGGATGCTGGGGAAGGAGAGGTTGGCTGTATGGGGAGTGAAGAGAGGCTCCAAAGGGATGCTTTCAATACCACCTGGTTTGTTCCCACTCTGATTGCAAGCCTGCCTCAGAACCAAAGATCTGTTGATGCAATGCTGAAGTTGATGTTCTATTCCCAGCTGGCAGGGTGCAAGATGACCAAGAGTCACTTTCACTGGCATATATCACTGATAGCCAGCTGGGGGAGGGAGGTGTACAGCTAGCTCAGTTACATCCAAATGGACAACGCAGCATGACCCCAACCCAACAGTTCTGACTGAGATGACCTCAGTGTTCCAGTGGCCCAGTTAGAGAGAAGCCTTAAAAACAGTAGCATGGGCTGGTCCACTCCAGGATTTTGGGTGTTGAGTATCTACCTTAGGCCCCTTCTCCCGGGAAAGCTCCTGCATGAGAAGTCTCCTGGCATGGTGATCACATCAACATAACAGCCTGTTAAAGAGGGGAGCTCTCATCTCTTGCTCCAGCTACATACAGGTCAGAAAGGATGTCAGTTGACAGAGACTTTATTTAGTCAAACACTATGGGATCCCCAGGTTAAGCCTAGTAAGGATCACAGCAAGTCAGGGCAATGCAAGGCTAATCAGTCCCCTGCGCTAACTCCAACAATCAGCCCCGCACACTAACTACATCACTGACTCCAACAATCAGAATGTAAGACAGCCAAAATGAGAGCCCAAACTGTACACTGCCTGAGCACACAGACACAATATGGCTGCACAGACTAGGGATGTTAGATAGCGGGTTTTTGAATAGTCATGTAACCACATGACATCTTCGCAATTACACAACTAGTCGATAGTCCCCAGGGGCAGGGCTGGCAGCCAATGCACTCCCAGCCCCACTCCCAGGGAGAGCCCTGCCACCCCGCGCTGCTGCCCCTCTATCAGAGGCAGCAGTGCAGGGTGGCAGGGGGAGCCAGTTTAAAAACCAGCTCCCTTCATGGATTAGCTGCCTGCCACCCTACGCTGCTGCCTCTGATACAGCTTGGACCCCACCACAGATGGGGGCTGCTACCGCAAATCAGCCTCTGCTTGCGGCGGGCCCACGCTCACCGTGGACAGAAGCTGCTCTGGAAAATGCAGAGCAACCACTGTCTGCAGGGAGCTCTGACCCCCTGTGGACAGGGGCTGCTACCTCAAAGCAGCCTCTGCTTGTGGTGAGCCCAGGCCCACCATGGACAGAGGCCTTGTGGCAGCCTCGCCTGCCCCCCACCCCTGCTGCTGCCTCTGATAGAGGAGGGGGAGGAAACAAACAGTACCCTCCTTTGGGGGGAGGAGACAGGCAGCACCACAGAGCAGGTGCTGGGGAGAACTGGCTTTTAAGCTGGCTCCCCCCAGCACTGGCTCCCGATACGGGGGGGGGGAGAGGGAGTAGTCAACAAGTTTAACTGATAAGCTGTCAGCCTAAGATTATCTGTTAATTGTCTACTCCGACTACTCATTGACATCCCTAGCACAGACCAGTAGCCAATTTCTAACACAGGGCATTCAAAACTACTTAATACAAAAGAAATACACAAGGAAACAGAGTCACAACAGAAATGGTCTCATTACTGGAGGAGGCGTAAAAAATCCTCTTTAAAATCAAAGGTGCCATTGAGGAGCCCCAAAGTGCCTTTCTGCTGGAATTCATTGCGGTATTTATCCCGGAACTCTTTATGGACATCATCTATCAACTTATCCACATAGGTCAGAGTCAGGATCTTCTGAAATCCAACCTGGAAGGAGGAGAGCAGACAGTACAAGCACTGTTAGAGAGCAGCTAACGTGTATCATTAGCTGAAAGATACACTGCAACACATTCTCATTGCTACATCAGCAAAAAACTACTAAAATTAAAAGAAAGGAGCTAGAAGATGCTGCTATCTTGACAATTAGATGATTTATGACTCTAGGACTACAGAGTCCACTTCAAAGCTTGGAGCTCAGAGTCTTTTCAAGATGCTATAAGTTTAAACACTATCTATTAAAAGGGAATAGTGTAACCACTACTGTTACAAAGATAATACTAACAGAAAAAATATTTATTTTCCTTGGGCTGTTATACATTTGAGTACTTGGTACAGTTAGTTTCCCTTATGAACTGGACTTGAACAGAAATACATTTGGAAAAAAAACTGGAAGATGTTATTGTTAAAAAAAAAAAAAAAAAAAAAAAAAGGAAAGGAAAAGCTATAACCTGAAAATTATTTCTAACTTTTTAAAATGTAAAATGGCACATTTCAAGATGAAATCTAGTACTATTTCCAAACCAACTGTTCAGTTTCTAAAAACTAATTAAGTTAATGTGACATACTATACAGCTTTAAAAAAAAATCTGAATTTTCAATGGAGACCAATCTCAGTCCCACCATACATCATAAGACTAGAATTGCTAGGATCTACAATGCTGGATGATGAAAATAGCTGCCCAACACACTTATTACTGAAGAGAGATCAGAATAGCAGCTGGTATGGCTAAAAACTACTCAACATTTATTTAGTGTACACACCCACTTAAAGTGCACTTTTTTAGGGTCCAACTCTGCAAACCACCTTCAACTCTGAGGTCATTTTCACCCACTGAAATCAAAGGAAATTGAAGGCACTCATCTCACAGAATCAGGCCCTAAATTATCCCTAAATTTGAAGTGCATTAATGAGCGGAGGGCATTCTCCTTTATACCTAGTGTACAGATTATCCTGTACAAATGCACTGTACACCACATTAGGAAGGGGGTAGCCACAGATTATTTTACAGCAATACAGAGCTTTCACTCATCCTCAAATAGAACAGCTATTCTCAGGACAAAGTGTAAAACTGCATGCAAGATAACCTTAGAGAGAGACCTGGCTAATCTGGGACTGGCTTTTGACCCCAAGCAAAGGGCATCCAGAACAGCTAGGCAGAACAGAGATGACAGTAGATACATGTGCCACGGATGCCTTAGTCTGCACTTTGTAATCTGTGGCTAACCTCAACAAGCTCGTTTTAATCAAACACTAAAAACAAAACTGTAAACAGAAAGAAATGTGACTAAATATCTACAATATAAGAAGCTGCTGATAATTCAAACCATTCCAAGCAAAGAATGCAAATGTTTGGCACCATCATCACTGCTCAAGACTCTAAAATTTTCCACTTATAGCAAAGGAGAAGGAGGGCTCATGCATCTTTACTTAAGGCTCTCGACAGAGCCTATTAGAGACAGGCACACACTCAGATGAGACCAAAAGTAAATTCTCAGCCCCACTGAAGCCAATGGGAGTTTTGCCACTAACTGCAATAGGCCCAGAACTTCACTCTAGGCTGCCCCCTATGGTAAGAATACCAGATTTTTAGATTTCAGGAAGATTTTTGTCAAACAACCTTAAACGGGATGGTAGACTTACCACTGGAATTATATCTGACACCCACAACAAAAATGATATTTCACTGCCCTCTAGTGCCATGGCTCTTAAACTTACTCACCAATGGCACCTCCATTGTACATCATGGACCAGAAGCAACCCCAAAATGCACCGCAAGTATGAGTTACAATTGGCCACAGTCTTCTATGGCACATTCTAATCTATCCTGTTAAACCTGGGAGAGTCAATTCAAGTTCACAAGTAAATTGGACAAGTTACTTCACTACAACAGCAGCCTGGACTCTTAGGATGCGTGAATTGTTACAATATTGACCAATTACTGCTCACTAACAAAATGGCTCTTCTGGAAACAATAGCCAGTCACAATTTTGAAAATGAAATACACCTTGAGCCGATATAGCACTTCTATGCAAGGGTTTCAGAATCTCTTTCATTCATTCATTCCACCCCAAGGCTCTATACTTTGAGGTAAATATCAGAACTATCTTACGTAGAAGCAACACTGAAGTTCAGTGATACTTTCTAGTTCAATGTCATGAAGCAAGTCCAGAAAATTGCTGAGAACGGAGTCCAGAATATGAAACAGGCTTTTTCAGCCATGCACAATGTCTTGAATTTAAGATGTTCTATTAAGTGTGTATTTATCAATACATCAGCTTTGGGATTTTATGTCATTCCAGATACAGAGTCCTATAAAACTGCCCAAACACTTGGGCAAGCAGAAGGGGCTGTTAACACAATTTACTTACCACAAACACCAGCTCAAATTGATTGTCCAGTTTGTACTTAAGTGTAAGAGCTTCATGATTAAAAGAATTGTTGCCACCTCGCTCCTATGAGAAAAAACAAACAAAACAATTACTCGTCATTGAAGAGCTGCCCTAAAACTGGAGAAGAATGCTCTGTATACAAATGCCCAGAGTTCTAAAAGTTCCTGTAGTCCCCTTTGCTGGGAATAGGGATGTTAGCCTAGACTCATTGGTTAATCCTAACAGCTACACACACCTCCTCCATTCCCTCTGCTGCCTCTGTATCAGAGGCAGCAGGTGGGGCGGGGGAACTGGAAACAGTGCCTGTGGGGAGCCAGCCATGGCCACTCACAGTGACAGCAGTGCAGGAGGGTGGGACAGGTGGGAGCCAGTGCTTGGGGGGGGAGCCTGCTTAAAAGCCAACTCCCCAAGAGCACCGGCTCCTGTAGACCTGCCTGCCCAGCGTTGCTGCCTCTGAAAGAGAGGCAGCAACATGGGGGGAGGGGGCAGATGGTACACACAGAAAGGCTCCCTGCACATACCAGCTCCGTCTGTCCCCTCGCCCTGCCTGTGCTGCTGCCTCTCTATCAGAGGGGAGAGGTGCAAGCAGGTGCTCCTGCCTGCCCCCCACCTGTAAACGTGTAATCGCTGAAAATTCAGCATTTACACATTTACAAAAATAAACATTTGCTACATTCCCTGGTTGGGAATGCAGTCTATATTTAACCTCCACATTTCCTAGTGAGCTACTAGAGCTGAGGAAGCCAGAGGAATGCCACCAATCCAGAAGAAAGGAGGAAAATGGGGAAGGCCCACCAATCAAGCCCAAACTGTGCTGAGATGCCTTGGCATGTTGCCAAAAGTTCTAGTTCTGCAATCAACTGTCATAAAGCAAAGATGATCATAGCCCCCTTCATCTCAGGACATCCTGGGGAACAGCAATAGGACACTGCCATTGAGCTATAAACATGCCAAATCCTGGCTGGCTGGGGAGGCAGAGGGTAGGGCCAATGTGCTGGTTCTGGGACCCTCTCTCCCAAAGATTAATTGTACCGACTACTTCTGTACTGACAAGACTGTTCTACGCTGTGTCCCTGTCAACTAATAAACCTTCTGTTCTACCTGCTGACAGAGTCACATCTGACTTCAGATAGGGGTGCAAGACCCATTGACTCCTCCACACTTTGATGACACTAGTGATGTGAACATGCACCCAAGTACAGGGTTGGCCGCCTGGCTCATCAGTTAACCCTCACGGTTACACGCAACCCCTCGTCTATGCTACTGCCTCTGTATCAGAGGCAGCCGGACAGAGGGAAACTGGTGCACATAGGTAGCCAGCTGTATCAGAGGCAGCAGTGCTGGGAAGGGAGGGCAGGCACAGTACATGGGAGGAGCTTTCAAGCCAACTCTCACCAAGCCAACTGCCCCCCTCCCACACTGCTGCATGGGGAGGGGGAAAACAGGCAGGAGCTTGGGCTTAAAAGCTGGTTCCCCACAAGCACCAGCTCCCACCCCCCATGTCTAAACATGTAACCCCTGAAAATGTCAGTGGTTAAACGTTTACACAAATAAACACATTTTAACATCCCTCGATGACACCACCCACAAAGCTAAACTGGTGCAGCATGCAGGGGTGGGGGAGTCTCGCACATCCCACCAACGGATGAGCAGGGTAGAGAGCAGGGGAATCTCCCATCCCCCAAGGATGAGTGGGAGGGAGCTCTCTCACCCTCCCCACAGGGCTAAGTGAACAGAGGAGCAGAGAGCAGAGAGCGAGAGCACCTCCTCCCATTCACCCCACCAGCACTGAGCTGGGTCGTTCCCCCCACCCCCAAAGCTGAGGGGGAAAGTGGCGAGGGCGGGTGTGGAAGGTCTCTTTCCCCCTCCCCCGAGGCACTGAGGGAGGGAAGGTGGGGGTGGAAAGTCTTCTTCCACCCCCGGAGGGGCTGACGACGGTCTCTCCCGGGACTGAAAGGCGGGGACGGTCCTCTCCCTCCCGGGGCTGAGGACGGTCTCTCTCGCTCCCCGGGGCTGAGGACGGTCTCTCGCTCCCGGGGCTGAGGACGGTCTCGCTCCCGGGGCTGAGGACGGTCTCTCGCTCCCGGGGCTGAGGACGGTCTCTCCCCAGGGCGGGGCGGCCTCACCTGCAGCAGCACGGAGCGGATGAGCGCGTTGACGGGCGCGGTGCAGGCGGCCGCGGGGCCGCGCACGCCCTGGAAGCACCAGAGCACGAGGCCGCCCTTGCTGAAGATGGTGAAGAAGTCGAGCATGGCGGGGCGGGCTCCGGGCCAGGCCCGGGGTGCGGCGGCTGCGGGCTCCGGGGCGCCGGGGAACCGGCCCGACCACCTCGGCACACGTCAGACTAACTCGCCGCTCACTTCCGCCGGAAACCCCGCGCCGCGGCCGGGCACAATGCAGGGGGCGGAGCCGGACAGAGAAAGTGATTGGTCCGTTCCCTGACCATGCTGTCCTATCCCGGCTCGTGTTGGGTCGGGCGCCGGAGAGCGAAGCCGCCATTGGTCCGCTCTACGGATGGGGCCGGCCCAGTGTTCGGACTGCCTATCCGCACGAGCGCTTTGGGGCGGAGCTGGGATTCGCGGCATTGATTGGTCAATTCTATCAGGCGTCCCTTTCTCAGGAGGCGGTACCCGAGCACGGGACCGGCGGATTGGCCAATCCCTGTCCATGGGCGGGCTCCGGGAGTGAAGGGCAGACAGGGAGGAGGCGGATTGGAGGCTTGCTCAGGGGTGGAGTAGTGTGCTCGGAGGCCATTGGCTAGCGCGGAGGGGGGGCGGAGCCTGCCCCTGCCCCGCTCCTGAGCCCGCGCGCGGGGCTCGCTGTCAGGCTGGCAGCATGATCCGGGCTGGCCGCGTGTGCCGGGGCTTGGCGCCCCTCCGAGCCCGCCCGCTGCCCGACCCCGCCGGGGACTGCGCGCCCCGGGCCCGCGGGCTCCGCACCGGCCGCCCCCAGTGCCGGGACCTCTTCGGCGGTGAGGACAGGGGGGTTCGGGCTCGGTGGGGCGGGGCTCCGGGTGGGGCGGGGCGTGGGGCTCGGTGGGGCGGGGCTCCGGGTGGGGCGGGGCGGGGCGTGAGGCTCGGTGGGGCGGGGCTCCGGGTGGGGTGGGGCGGGGCGTGGGGCGGGCGGGCTCCGGGCTCGGTTGGCTGGGGCGGGGCGTGGGGCTCGGTGGGGCGTGGCTGCGGGCTCGGCGGGGGGGGATGTGCGTGTGTGGGGCGGGTAACCCGCCGCGGGTCTGCTCTGGCCTTGGCTGGGCCCAGGGTCCCCCGCATTGCGGTGTGAGGGGGTCTCAGCGGGCGGGCACCCCTGGCGGGGGCCATGGCCGGGGCCGAGGTGTGGACTCACCCGCACAGGGGCCGTGGGGTTTTTTCGTTCCTGCCTAGGCTGGAGAGATGCCCCAGAGCCCCACGCTGCCCAGGGCCGGACCGACCTGCCTCCAGGCCTCATTGCGCTGTCAGGAGCCGGGGTGGCTTCCCAAAATGTCTGGAGCATCCGGCTGGGGCCCAGGGCTCCTGGGTTCCATCCCCAGTCACGGTGCCTCTTGGGCAGGGCCTCTCCCCGTGGGGCAGTTTCCATCTCTATGGGGGGAGAGGAGTGTCCCTGGACCAGGGCCCTCGTGTGCCAGGTGCTCTACCAACACAGACCAAAAAGATGGCGCCTGCCTTGGCTGTGAGGTTACATTCGTTCACGTTCCTAAAATGTTTCAAACTTGGCTAGAAGGTGCTGGAAGTGAGGAGAGTGTCACCCTGTGGGCACGTGTCCCTGTGTTAATCAGAGTTCATCACGTAGGTTGCGTTCATTATTAACCCACCTCACATTTTTTATTACAACTTTTATCTCTTCTGGGCAAGTTCCTCCCTGGGCTATCCCTCATCATTGGTGTCTCTTGTGGGTAATTCAGCCCCTGTATTTTATTGTTAAGAGACTTGTGGACAGGGCACTGGACTTGAACTCAGGAGATGTAAGTTCAGTTCCTGGCTCTGCCAATGGCCTGCTGGGCAAGTCATGGCTGTGCCTCAGTTTCCCCATTTGTAAAATTAGGCTAATGATGCTGATTTCCTTTATAAAGTGCTTTGAGGTTTGTGGATGAAAAGCCTGCATAAAGTTAGGTATTAATATTGTACATGTTTAAAGAGACAGGTTGTGAAATGGGGTTTATTCAGCTCTTAAAGTCTCCCGCCGAGCGCACGTCCAATGGTGGTAGTGAACATTGAGCCATGTTTTAGGAAGTAATGAACGTGTGATATGCAGGAGCAGTGGAAAGAGTCTGATGTCTATTTCTTGGCCTCAGTTACATGACTTTGATCAGGGTTACAATAGACAAGAAAGTGTATCCTATATCGCAGGAGTCAGTGACTCCAGTGTAGCAGTGACTGCTACACATGGGACCAGCTTTGACCGAAGCCACATGGGATACTACAAGAGAGACATCTCGGTCTCTAGGTTTCCATTAAACGCTGGGCTGGTGTTGGAACTGGGCTGAATGACCAGGCACCGAGCTAGACCTCTAACTGGCATGCCAAGAAGAGGACTGTGCAGAGGGCATCTTGGAGCGCTGCACACAAGACTAGCCTCTGGGGAGATTGAAATGTATCCTTTCATTTCAGTATACAGATAGTCCCCGACTTACGAACGAGTTACGTATCAAGCACTTGGTGCTTGATGATCAAGATGCTGCTGCGGGCTGAATGAGGCATCGGTTGAATCCAGCCCTAGATGGAACAAAGTGTCATGCAGCCCACGGGTGGTGGTGTGAATCTCAGTGGCTAGGTCCTCCACTGAAGGCAGTTTCCTGCCACACAAGGAGGGAAGGAAGAATACCTCACCCAGCAACAGTCTCCACATCCAGGGCTAGTCCGGGATCTGGCGGCACCTTGAGGCTTTGCACCACCCACCTGGTCTGATGACTCAGCTATAGGAGAGGTGTCAGAGCATGTCGGAGTCTTCCCCGTCCACAAAACATCCTGTGTGATTTTCCTGAGTTCATCAGAGCCAAATGCTCTTTGTCCACCTGTCAAACTCCTGCAGATGCTGGGACACCTTGGGGATGGTAGAAGCTGTATCAGTGGAGAAGGGAGCTATGCAATTATCTGCATCTCACACAGGGCCCAAGCTCCAGCATCTCCTGACCTTACTACAGGTTGGATCTCTCTCATCTGGCACCCTCGGGACTGGAGTGGTCCTGACTGAGGGGTTTTGCCGGACCAGAGGAGGTCCCTCCTTACATGGCCTGTGCTGAATTCCTGACCCCCGCTAGGGCTCCAGCCCGGCATTGCTGCTGTCTGCCTGGTCATGGCTCCCCAGGTTGGAGCTCCCTAGCTGCTGCTGCCAGACCCTGAGCTCCAGGGTCAGAGACCCGCAGCCACTGCTGGACCCGAGTTCCACGGCAGGGGCCAGAGTCCCACAGCCGCTGCTGGACCCGAGCTCCGGGGCCGGGGCTGGAGCTCCCCAGCCGCTGCTGACCCCTGCTACCTCCCAGCCACAGGGGGCACAACTCTCAGCTGCACTGCCTGCCCCTCCGCCTCCACCCTATGGGGCTCCCAACTGAGTCGCCGGTTCCCCCAACCCCACCACGCTCCTGCCCCACGACCCGACCTCTTTATACTTGGGCTCTGTGGTCCAGGAACATCCCTGGTCCTGCTGGATCACAGATGTTGCCGGACCAGAGAGTCCTGGTTAAGGGAGGTACAACCTGTACATGGCGTAGTGGACAACAGAAGGGGGGAAGTGTGTCCTGAACCTTGGCTGACGTTGCCCAGTCAATGCAATCACCCTTTTCCTAGCCCTGCCCTGCCCCTCCTGCACACCACTTGCAAAGCCCTGTTTGGCCTGGGGATTGTTTTTGCTGCCTGTCTTCCTCATTCTGGGGCAGGCTGAAAGCAGCTAACAATCCCGTCTCTCCTTACAGACCTAGGGAAGGAGGTGGGGAAGTTCCAGAAGAAGTTAAAAGAGAGTCTCCCTGGCAGTGAGTGGAACCCTATGGACACCACCAAAGGTCTCCCCCCTGAGCAAGCAGATGTGGTCATCGTGGGGGGAAGGGTGATGGGCTGGTCCGTTGCCTACTGGCTGAAGTGCCTAGAGACCCGGAAGGGCGCGCTCCGAGTGGCCGTGATTGAGAGGGACCCCACGGTAAGTTACCCAAGAGGAGGCTGCTACTAAAACACGCAGCATCTCAGACCTGTGCAGAGCCCGGGTCTTATTTAGAAACTGAGCTGAACTCCCAAGTGCTGTAGCTGCTCTGCACGCCCGACCCACCCTGTCCCCCTCCTTGCACCAGGTCTCCCTTCCTTCCCCACAAGAAAGGGTTGCATCCACAGAAGGTGAGGCCAGCTGCCCCAAAAGAGTCGAGTGGGAGGAGTCCAGAGAAGAGCCAGCTTGGTGTGTGAGGAGAATCAGAGGCCCTACAGAGCTGCGGAGGAATGGTTCTAATGGGGGGAGTCAAGGAGCAATGGCCCAAGGTGAAGGAAGGAAAAGCTCATACTGAGCATTGGGGGAAGAGAAAGGGTCTTAGCAGCCAGAGCAATTGGGGCAGTGGATTGGGCTTCCCCCAGGAGGCTGCAAAGACTGATTGGAGCAGGGTCGGTAGGAAATGGGGTAGTAGCTGTTTGCAGAAAGAGCTGTTCGGCTGGGTGATCCAGTAGTTACTCTGAGACCAGCATGCAGGGTGGCTACAGTGTTCCAACCCTTTTGTTTGGATCAAGGACTCCCGCATTCCATGGTGTTAAGATAGATCAGCACCTGTTTGTTCAAGATGTAGCATAAGCAGAACCAGGATAGTATTCTTGCCAGCAAGTTAAGGAAGTCTGGATTGGATACATGGACTGTAAGGTGACTGGAAAGCTGGCTAGATTGTCGGGCTCATCAGGTAGTGATCAGTGACTCATCTGGCTGGCTGGCAGTCGGTTTCAAGTGGAGTGCTCTAGGGGTTGGTTCTGGGTCTGGTTTTGTTCAACGTCTTTATTAATGACCTGGATGAGGGGATAGGTTGCACCCTCAGCAAGTTTGCGGATGACACTAAGCTGGGGAAGAGGTAGATACGTTGGAGGATAGGAATATGGTCCAGAGTGACCTAGACAGATTGGAGGATTGGGCCAAAAGAAATCTGATGAGGTTCAACAAGGGCAAGTGCAGAGTCTTGGGATGGAAGAATCCCAAGCACTGTTACAGGCTGGGGACCGACTGGCTAAGTAGCAGTTCTGCAGAAAAGGACCTGGGGATTACAGTGGATGAGAAGCTGGATATGAGTCAACATTGTGCCCTTGTAGCCAAGAAGGCTAATGGCATATTAGGGTGCATTATGAGGAGCATTGCCAGCAGATCTGGAGAAGTGATTATTCCCGTTTATTCGGCACTGGTGGGGCCACATCTGGAGTATTGCGTCCAGTTCTGGGGCCCCCACTACAGAAAGGATGTGGGTGCATTGGAGAAAATTCAGCAGAGGGCAACCAAAATGATTAGGGGTTGACGCACGTGACGTATGAGGACAGTCTGAGGTATTTGGGCTTGTTTAGTCTGCAGAAGAGAAGAGTGAGGCGGGATTTAATAGCAGCCTTTATCTGTCTGAAGGGAGGTTCCAAAGAGGATGGAGCCAATCTGTTTTCAGTGGTGACAGGTGACAGAACAAGGAGCAATGGTCTCAAGTTACAGTGGGGGGAGGTCTAGGTTGAATATTAGGAAAAACTATTTCCCTGGGAGGGTGGTGAAGCACTAGAATGGGTTCCCAAGGTAGGTGGTGGAATCTCCATCCCTCTGGCTGGGTTGATTTAGTTGGGGTTGGTCCTGCTTTGGGTAGGGGGCTGGACTCGATGACCTCCTGCAGTCTCGTCCAACCCTAGGATTCTGTAATTCTAGAATGCACCAAGGAGTCACTTGGTCTGTGCTCTGCCTACATTGGAGCTTGGTAATTTAAGAGTGGGCTTGTACAGAGCTATCAGGAGGACCTTTCCGGTCCTGTGATGTTATGATTTGCCTTTGCCTCTGAGATTTCATCCTTTTTCCTCCCCATTGTATTTCTTTACCCACTAATGACCAGGGTAGGATTGTGGCAGGTTTTGACCCCCTATGATAGGGTAACTATGTTCCTGCTCCACTGGGTTCACCGCTAAATCCCCACAATCAGGTTTCTCCTGAAGATTTATCTGTTGGGGGACAAAAGTAGCTTTGTAACTGAAGCACAGCCCAGGTTGCCAGGGACCAAAAGTTGTTGCCATCTGCCGACTGTTTGGTGGCCTCTCTGGTTTCCAAGAGATGAGTGCCCACATCACCCCATTGGTAGTCTCAGGAGGGAATGGTCCATGAAAACCGATGTCCCCTCTGCCCACTAGAGGGAGCAGCGTTCCTTGGTAGGCAGCGTTGCACTGCTGCTATGGTCCTGGCTTTGCTCCATGGATAGGGCTGTTGGGTCTGGGCCTTTCACCAGCATTAGAGCCTGGGAGAGGGCAGACCTGAAAACTCGCTGCCTTCTTTCTGTTTTGGTAACTGTCATTGTGACCATCCTTCCCCTGCCCCTTTGGCTTCCTTACAGTACTCGAAAGCCTCCACCGTGCTCTCTGTGGGCGGGATTCGGCAGCAGTTCTCCTTGCCAGAAAACATCCAGATGTCCCTCTACTCAGCGTTCTTCCTGCGCACAATCAACGTACGTCCCACGGGCCAAGCTCTGAAGGGAGGTGCGAGGGCCTTGTGTTCTCCAGGGGGCCCAGAGTCTGTGAGCTCAGTGCTAGAGGAAGTTCGGAGTCAGGCTGAGGGGCGCTACAAGCATGCTGACCCCGTTGTCGCCATGGCTGCAGGTGGAGCCTAGTATGATTCACGTCATTAGCTGTGTGTCTGCGTGACTGTGTTCGTCACACATTGTTTGGATCTTCTCGTGGGCTTCCGTCTGCTGCTTGCGGATGTCAGTCTGGAGTGGCTCTGGATTTACACCAGTGTGTAAGATCGGTATCTGTCCCTTCTGCAGGCATTGGCCTATGCTTACTAACAGGGCTCGACAAATAATGTAATCTACTCTCGCCCATGGCGAGTAGATTACACCCCGGAAGAGTCGGCGCAGAGCGATCATCTGTGCAGAGCGCAGAACCGCGCGGCTGGCGAGCGGGGCTCGCCGCCGCTTGGCGAGCCCTGCTTACTAATACCTCAGGCTTTCTGTTGCTCTTCGCCACGTTGAAGCACTGCACAAACATTAACTAGGTCACCTGCTGCATGACCACGCCAGCGGCCTGGGTTTGATTCCCATCTTTGTTCCCAAGCTGACAAGTGCTGGGAAATGTGTGTAGGTGATGCTGTCAGTCACTAGGGAGACTTGAAGGGGGTTATATCGCTTGTCAGCAACCCCTCGGGCAGAGCCAAGAGCTGCATTGGGGTCTCCAAGGGAGATGTCTAGCACAGGAGAACAGGTCATTCTGAGGGGGTTGCCAAATCAGTGCAGTTCCTCCATTTTATGGGGAGATAAGAAATCATCACTGCATTGAGTGGTTCCTGGCCGGGTCCTTTTTCCTCTGCGTCTACCTGAGCAGGTCAGTGACTGAAGTGTTGACAGGCAACCTCTGTCCACAGGAGCATTTGGGGGTTGTGAACGAGCCGCCCATAGATATTCAGTTTAACCCCTTGGGGTACCTCTTCCTGGCCTCAGAGGACGGAGCTGCCATATTGGAGGAGAACGTGCATGTTCAGAGGTACAGCCCCTCCGCGGGGAGCATGTTGGCTGAGCTGGGAAGCGAGGCTGTGGAGGTAGTGGCCGATGGTGACCAGCTAATGTTGTAGCAAAGAGCCCAAGCAGTTACCCTGGGAGCAAAGTAGGCACAGAGGATATTGCCTTTATGGACACTCCAGTTCAGAAGTACTGAACTCCCTCCAGCTCTGCAGAGACGCCTCCAGCATCTGTACAACCTTGCGGCTCTAGGTTGGGGTTTTCCCATTCTGCCTGTCCTGGGCCCCCCTTGCAGAGCGTTTTTACCGCACCCCAGTCTGTCCTGCCCATGCCTCCCTTCTAACTGCAGCCTCCCGAGATGGGGTAACTGACTGTGGAAGACCCATCGGGTTTCATTAAAAGCTCGGTGGAGAGCCCCCAAAATTATTCCTTATCCCTTGTGGCCAAAGCTCTTCTAGCCCAGGTCATTAGATGGGAGGAGCTTCTTCACTGGCCCTTCCCCCACCTGGACTCCCCTGGCACTGAGCAACTTGAGTCCCACAACGCGCTCTAGATTCCCTGGCAATGAACTCAGATGGTCACGGGTCTTGTGCGAGTAGGTGGGTCTTGCCTGGCAATGGGAATTGGCCATTTCCAGAGGTAACCAAGGGGAGCAGTGGGGCAGAGAACCTAACTTGTTTCAAGACTGAGCGGGCCAAGTTTACAGTAATACCGTGAGACTGGTGGCACAGTGAGGCTGCCGACAGTGGCACGTAGCCAGTCTGGGACTGCTAGCAGCAAATATCTCCAGTGGCTGGTGACGGAACACTAGGTGGGGTGGAAGGCCCTAAATTACTACCGGAGACTCTGCCCCAGGGGTCTTCCTGGCAAGTCTTGCCCACATGCTCCAGGTCTAACAGACACTGTGTTTGTAGTCAGGAAGAAATTTTCCCCTGGCTCAGATTGGCACAGACCCTGGAGGTTTTTCACCTTCCTCTGCAGTATATGGGGGATGGGCCACTTGTTGGTTTAAACTGGGGTAAATGGCTGCTCTGTAACTGAGTCTTGAGATGTGATCTGAGGACTTCAGTAACTCAGCCAGCGGGTAGGGGTCCATTGCAGGAGTGGGCGGGTGAGGTCGGAGCCTGCAATGTGTAGGAAAGCAGACTAGAGGGTCACGATGGTCCCTTCTGGCCTTAAAATCTGAGTCTATAGCAATTTTGGTGGCCATGGGGTCTTCTGCTGAGTGCGCCCATGACCCGTCCCTGCGTGAGGAAGAGAGATGGGCTTGACAAGCTTGAGGGATGATGCCTTTATACCCTTAGTATGGGGAGGAGATCTGGAGAGAGAAGCAAAACTGCTGGGGGAAGGAAGGAAATTCTTTCAAGTCCCAGACAGCATTGTAGGTTTCCTTGTTTTCCCCTAGCAGTTATGCTTCGTTTTCTCCGGCTCTCCTCCCCTATGTTTCCTTGCTCTAGCTGGATCAGGACAACACTGGCATATTCTGATGTATATTTAATGGCTTTTCAGGGCCCAAGGAGCGAAGGTCTCCCTTCTGTCACCAACACAACTGAAGAAGAAGTATCCATGGTTGAATACCGATGGTGTGGCTGTGGCATCCTACGGTATCTAATTGCTAGACCCCTGTCTAACCCATGGGGGACTGGAACTCCCTTTATACTTCAGTCTCACTAAATATTAGAGGAGTGAAATAAAAAAGAAAATGTAACGGCTGTCTGAAACGCTAGAAAATGCTATTGGAGGAATTGAAAGGACCAGCTCTCAGTGCAAGGGTTCATCTTGCTCTTAAATATTAAGTGCAAAACCACATTTTAATGCCATGTTAGGGCTGAAAAATTAAAGTCCAAAGTAAGATAGTACCAAAAATTAAGGTTTCTGATAAATATTAAACCAGCTCGGTACATGTCTTGTCTGTTTTATGGCACACCTTGAATAACATAAGCAGTAGTACACCATTTAACAAAGCAAATGGGGAAAATCATTATGTACGTACGTACGTACAATATGACCAAGTAAATGTAACTTTTGGGGGCTTGATTTCTCAGCAGTACATTAACATTAGGTGGCAAGAATTAATTTCCTTGTTTCCTTGTGTATCTACTGAAAACACAGTTAATGGAAAGCATCGCCACATCAGACTGGGGAGGAGAAATAGAATTCAGATGGATTTGTTCCGAGCTGCTGACTTGACATGTTCATGCTTCTACAATTATCGTACTGACTTCAGATTTGAATTGGTTTCCCTTCCCCATTGAGGTCTACAAATGAAACCAAGTTAAAAATTTCTATCCTTACCCTCTCGTAGCAGAGGAGCTGAAAATCCTCAGCCGGCATGTGTGGGGAGAGGGTTTTATCTTCCTGGCTACTTGGCACGGTCACTCTCCAAACAAATTCACCTTTTGGATGAGACCATTCATACACAGAACCATTCAGACCTGCCAGCAGGGGGGAAGCGAACACTTGGCCTGGGGCCTGGCCATTCAAAGGGGCTCCTGACTCAGGCCACGGCTACTGCAGGAATTGCCCCCGGAGCACCACGATCCGGGTGGTGCTGAGGGCTGGTTACCCCAGCCTGCCCCTCCCCGCACACCTTGCCCAGGGGCCTGTGAGGTCTGTTACCACCCCTCTCCTGGCCAATGAGAATTTGTTTGACAAGACTGAAAAACAAAAGTGGAATTTGCCCTCATTAAAATGCTCTTTGCTGGGAACTGGTGTAACATTCACACAACTATAAGTTAAATATTTAAGTGTCACTGAACAATGCCTGTATCGTAAAGAAAAACATTGATGCCTTAAGCAGGCCTAGCTAATCTCACCTCCTTATAACATAGGAGAGTAACACATACCCATCTGTACCGTGCATAAGATAATGCACAGGTATTTATCTGCTACTTCTGTTTGTGCCTGTGACTAATTCTCCTCGGGCTAAGCATGAGCACTGGTATCTGCAGAACTGGGGCTGTAGTTTGCAAGCATCCTACATTTTGGGGGCTTGAAGGTTGCTTCGTTTATCCTGTTCTTCCATGTGTCCATTCCTGGTTTCTATAGGCCTAGAAAATGAAGGTTGGTTTGATCCCTGGGCCCTCCTCCATGCCTTCAAGAGGAAAGCAATATCCATGGGTGTCTATCCGTGCCACGGAGAAGTGACATGTAAGTGAGCCATGTGTGTGTCTGAGGCTGGCCCCCTGTACGGCTCCCATGTGCTGAGATCCTCCAAGTGAAGCAGGGTTGGATCTGGTCAGAACTTGGATGAGAGACCACAGAGGAGCATGTAGGATTGCAAGGAGTAGCATTTGGGATTTTATACTCCTCCACCAGAGTGCTGGGGGTTGCTTAGCTGAGCGGCTGCTGAAGATGGTGTCTTTGAAATAAGATGGGAAAATTAAGATAGCCGCTGAAATGAAATAGCCACCAAAACCATTGAAGACCTTGAATCAGAAACAAAACGATGAGGGTATGAAGTCCTGGAAATATCTTTTAGAAACACACTGAAAGTTATCATTTATGGGCTCAGACTGGAGTCCAGGAGTCTGTGTTTCCCCTGCCACTGCTTAGAGGGGACATCACAAACGCTAGAGCAGTGTGAGGACTGTAACTTCGGACCCTGCTTTGGAAATCAGAGATCCCATCAGCTGTAGCAGGAATGAGTGACAGAGGATGGTTACCTGTTCTGTTCATTCCCTCTGGGGCACCTGGCACTGGTCACTGCCAGAAGACAGGACACTGGGCTGGATGGACTTTTGGTCTGACCTAGTCTGTACTTACGTTCTCAAACAGAGCTCTGAGCTCAGGTAAAAAATCTTTAGTTCCAAACATTTAATTAAAAAATTACAGACAGCCCCTTCCCAACTTTTTCTAGTCATTCTCCTCATCTATTCGTTTAAAATTAAATTACATGAAGCACTGGAGGCTATCGCCTGTAGGGAATAATGGAAACGTGTTCTGAGAGACTCCCCTAAATGGTACCATGTGGGACAGTCCATTTCTGATGTCTGTGCTTCTGTGTTGAATGTCATGGCTGTCTGCTACCCAATGGGTAAATGAGCAGAGAGGGTTAATGGAATAAGGATGGGGAGTCAGGATACGAAAGGTGTATTCCTAGCTCCATCACAATGTCACTGAGGGTATGTCTAGACTACAGGCTTTTGTCGATAGAAGTTTTGTCGACAGTATTTGTCGACAAAGCTTCTGTCGAAAAAGAGCATCTAGACTACATCCAGTTCTGTCGACAAAGCAAGCCGCTTTGTCGACATTACAGCGTAGATGCAAAGGACAGTGTAGATGCAGTAACGCCTTCTGTCGACAGAACTCTGTCGACAAAAAGCGTTATTCCTCGTAGAATGAGGTTTACAGCCGTCGACAGAACTCAGTGGCAGTGTAGACGCAGGTATAGTTTTGTCAACAAAAGTTCACTTTTGTCTACAAAACCCTGTAGTCTAGACACACCCTGAGTGACTTTGGGCAGGTCACTTAATCTCTCTGGATCTCTGTTTTTCCAGCTGTACTATGAGACTAAGGACTGCCAGCTGTCTTTGTAAAGCATTTTGAACTCTATGGCTGAAAAGCACTTTATGAGAACTAAGTATAAGTATCCAGCATCTAAAACACAATATCTCTGATTGCTGGGTCTTGGGTGGTTTAGCACAAGTTCATTTCTCAGTAACCTGTCTAGTGACTTCCCCATTTTTGTTGTGACTCATTCGTGAGCTCCATGGCTGCCTGTTATCAATCACTGCACGTTACGGATCAGTGAGCGAACATTGTGACAGAGCAGGGATTGTATTATGCACTGAAAACAAGCTAGCAGCTGTCAGAGATTTTAGTGTGAGCGGCCTTGGAATACACAGTATGTACTAGCGAAGGGACTGTAGGTAATTCACTAGCAGTCCAGAGCAGTGTTTCTCAACCTTTTTTTATAAAGTACCCCCTTTTTTTTTTTAAATTATAAGTACCCCCAGTACCTACAGTTTTCAGACACACACACAATTTTTTTCTACTATTGCAACACATTTGTTTAAACAACTTAATTCTAGCTGGGCAGGATATGAAATTTTTGGGTGTAAAAAGTACAAAAATAATAAAGTGCTGTAAAACTTAAAACACAAATTTAGTTTTTTCCAAATTTCAGTTGTGTTGACGTACCCCCCAGACTTCTCTCGAGTACCCCGAAGGGTACTCGTACCACTGGTTGAGAAACACTGGTCCAGAGAGTGCCACTTATAAGCTGTGCTAACTGGCCAGCTGTGCCTGCTGTAGATCCTCAGAGATATTTGAAGGCAGGGAGCAAGCTGCTGTTTGCTGCATGTTTTTTTGTTTCTCTTTCCCAGCCTTTACCACCTCCTCCACAGAACTCATGACGCCTGAGGGGGAGCTGACCTTCTCCCGCGTTAATTATGTCCGCGTAAGTAACCCCCCAGTGGTCTGGTCCCACAGGAACTGCGCTAGTTCAGACAAGAGAGATCTGTGCTGGATCTTGGTTTGACCCAACTTATCACTTGGTGGAAGAAAAATACCAGTCTATGTAATTGACTAGGCTCTCCTAAGACATTTGCATTAGGGGGCCGCGCTGGGTCCTTCGGGTAACCCTACGAGGGGGATATTTTAACGGTGAGGGGGATTGGCCATTAGAACAGCTCCTGGAGGGTCATGGTGGGTTCACCTGCACTTGGAGTCTTTCAGATTTAGACTGGATGTCTTCCAAAAGGCTCCACTGCAGTTCTACTGCAAGTCATTGGGCCCAGTGCCCAAGTCGCAGGGTGGCATCCCGCAGCCCAAGCCATGCTGGAGGACAGATTGAATGATCGCTGATCCATCTGGTCTCGAGTCCATGAAATCCAAACACACCACATAACTGCAAAAGCTTCCTTGAGCTTTGCATGGGCTGTTGGCCATGGGAACTAGTATAACCACACAGCGATGCCTCCTAGTCCTAGGATCCAGGCAGTGGGTCTTCATGGGTGTGGGACTCTGGGTTCTATTCCTATGGCTGCCGTGCGTGACACTCCCTCTCTGTGGGCTTCGTTTTCTCCCCACAGTGAAGTCACTAATATTGATTCACTTCAAGGGATGGGGAAACGGAGGCACAGAGCGATGCTGGCACTCACACAAGGCCACATTCTGAGTCAGTGGCAGAGCCAGGAAGAGAACTGTCCTCACCACTTCCTGCTCTCCAGCAGCCCATACACACCCCACCTGACCTCCCCCGTCTCTTGCTCTGCCCCATGATGCAGTTTCCAGTGAGGGTAATTCAGGAGCCAGTTCTTTCCCCCCCCCGCGTAGCGCTGTTGCTCTGCCTCTGGGCAGCCTGGAAAACCTTCCTGGGCATCTGCCCCCAGAGCTCTTTGGGGTCTGTGAAACTCCCTGCTCTCCCTCTTGGGCCTTCCAGGTCCAAATGCCCAACAGTTTGGAGTACCAGCCCGTGGAGTGCTCCCTGGTGGTCAATGCAGCTGGCTGCTGGTCAGGGAAGTTGGCAGAGATGGCCGGCGTTGGGATCGGCTCACCCAACACCCAAAAAGCGATCAAGCTACCAGTGGAACCCAGGAAAAGGTGCAGGTTACATACCATGGCCTGGCCCGGTGGAGTGGGAGATGTGACACAGGAAAAGGCTCTGCGGGGCCGAGGCCCTGGGAGGTTGCTCTCCGGGAGGTGTGGGCATTGACTTCCACATTCGGGTTTGATTCCTTTACCGGGAACCCCCATGTCCCCGGCACCAGGGGACGGGCTGGGGGAGGGCGTTGCTGGTTGGGCCAAGTGAAACTTCAGCACCACAGCTGAAGCGGTGACAGGGCGCGTGCTCTCTAAGGGTGACTGCGCTGGGCAATGGAACGGAAGCCGTTTTCCAGAGATCACTGGGAAATACCCCACTCTCGCTTCCGTTGCTCTGTGAAGGCGGAAAAGGGAGAGCCTGGGGAATTGGGAAGAGCTGGGGGCTGGGATTCTCTGCCTGGCGCGGGCAGGCACTGGTGTAGAAGGCAGGCCCTGCCCCTAGGGGCGCTCGCCTTCCGGAAGCTTCTTCCCTGTGTCTGCTCTGGCTTCCAGGGCTCTGCGAGCGCCCCTCTTAGGATGGGGTGGGGTCTCTTGGCATTCAGTCCTGTAGCCAAACTGACTGCGCCCTGTACCCCAGGTATGTCTATGTGTGGCACTGCCCCGACGGGCCCGGCCTGGCGTGTCCCACGGTGATTGACACCACAGGGACTTATTTCCGCCGGGAAGGCATAGGAGGCAACTACTTGGGGAGCCTCAGCCCAACAGAGGTGAGTCCATCGGGGTCTCGAGCAGTGTCCTCTGTAGGCTGGGTGCGCATCCGCCGGTGGTGCCATCCGCCCCTGCCTCGGTGTGCATAAAATGTATTCTACACATGAATGGAAAAAATTAGAAGGGACATTGGTTTCAAGGCATTCGTCATCAGCGAATCAGCTCAGAAAGGGGGAGTTGGGGAGGACTCCGTGGGGGAGCAATAGCCCCGTGAATGGGCGGGTCAGGGGAGCGATCGTGCCATAATTGTGGCGGGGAGAGCAGGGGAGCGGTAACCCTGGAGATCTATGGATATGGGTTGAGCGGGAGTTAGTGACTGTGCCCCTCCTCCCCCTTCCCCCAGCAGCAGACAGCTCATCCCAGCAGGAAATCTGGGTTCACTTAAACAGGAACCAGCCGAGGAGAGTGGTTTTAGTTGCTCACCAGCGGGTTTGAGGAGTGTGGATGAACTGCCAGAGGTGTTCTGACCTAGGAGGGGAAGGCGGTAGTTGCAGTGGGTGACTGGGGGAGGGGAGGGCAACAGCTTTTAGCTGAGCTGCTCTGTTCCTAAGCTGTCAGACACAGCCATGGGCACACGTACTCGGTCCTTTTAGCATGGGGGAATTCTCCAAGGAAGTGACGGGGCTTGGCCGCGGCTCCCCAGTCCGTACAGAACCACAGGTGGACATGGCTGTAATGATTTACCTGGCTCCCCGTCCTGGAGCTTCATGCGTGCAGAATGGAACCAGCTTTGTCCCCCACCAGCGTCCCCAGACAGGAGCTGGGTTCCGCAAACCCACAGCCAGCACTTGTGCTGTTGCAGCCCCAAAGCCTGGCTCCCCCACACTGCCAGGCAAAACACCCTGCCGTCTGAGCTGCCCCCTGAATGCCTGCTCTCCAGCAGCCTCTCCCAGCTCAGGCTGCTCACCGGTAGCTCCCTGCTTAAGTCTCTGCCTTTCTAAGGTGGCTGAGCTCAGGCACCATGGCCATAGATGGCTGTTTGTTTGCAGGGACAAACCCTCTCTCTCCGTCCTACCCCCCAGGAAGAAGAGCCAGACATCCAAGACCTGGAAGTCGATCACAGTTTCTTCCAGGAGAAGATCTGGCCCAAGCTGGCCCATCGGGTGCCGGTGTTTGAGTCCCTGAAGGTAACGGGGCCTATGCATCCCCGTGCTTGTCCCCCTTGAGAAAGGAGGCTGAGGAAGTGAATCTCTCTCTCTCGGGGGGGTCGGTCCCATGCTTGGAGAACCCCAGAGAAGGAAGGTTTGCTGATGGGATCTGATGGGTAGCATGGCACTGCAGGAGCGCCCAAGTTGGCAGGACTGCAGCAGCTCATAGCCCTGTGGCCGAATCCGCACAGGTGGCTGGTGGGGACACAGGGCCCGGGGAGAGGAGTGAGGGGAGCGCTGGGGGAAGGAGGTTGGCTGACAGCCTGGGGGTGGGAGCCTCTGTCCCCCGATTGGGAACAACATGGGGGGCAGTCAGTGACAGCAGGAGGGGTGTTGCCTAGCGGTTAGCTCAGTCCTGTGGCCCAGAAGGCCTGAGTGTGTGTTCCTTGGGCAGGTGAGGAGCGCCTGGGCTGGCTACTACGATTATAACACGTTTGACCAGAACGCTGTTCTGGGCTCGCACCCGCTGGTGGAGAACATGTTCTTCATCACGGGATTCAGCGGGCACGGGCTGCAGCACTCGCCGGCGGCAGGCAGGGCCATGGCCGAGTTAATTCTGGAAGGCAAGTTCAAGACCATCTGCATGGAGAAGTTCTCCTTCAACAGGTTCGTCTCTGGGGAGCAGGCCCTCGAGAGGAACATCATCTGAGCGCTTGGAACTAACCCGTCAGGTGGGTCTCACCTCCCTCCTCCCCAGATCTGACCTGCTCTGTCCAGGAGCATCTCAGAGCTATGCAGCCTGACAACCCACTTGTTAGCGCAGGAAACTGAGGTATGGCAGGTCGGTGGCTGAGCTGGGAATAGTATCCAGGCCTCTGCTGTATTCACTAGGCAACACTGCCTCTAGGGGGCTGTTGGTTTTGGCTCCTCTCCTCCCAGCTGCTGACCCAGTCATGTTGTGAGCTGAATATGCGCGCCCCTGCTCTGCGATGGAGGTTGCAATGCAGGGCTTGCAGCAGTCTGTACTCAGACGCTCTGTGTGCCCTTTCTGCCTGGGTGGTGTCCTGGACCTCTCTCAAGATCTCTGGTGCTGGTGCAAGATGTAAGAGTGTAACCGTTTAAATGGGTAACCGGTGAGCATAAGCTTATCGGTTACCCCAATGGTTATGCACGGCTCCTAGTCCGGCTCCCCTGGAGCCAATTGCTGCCTCTGTATCAGGGTGGCAGGTGGGAGCTGGTACGTGTGGGGACCTGGCTTACAAGCCATCTCTCTACACGCACTGGCTCCCGGGGTGCTGGCTGCTGCCCTGTGCTGCTGACACTCTCTATGAGAGTCTGCAGTGTGTGGCAGCAGCCGGCTCCCCGGGGTGGGGCTGACAGCTGGGAGCACACTGGCTGCTGGCCCTGCTCCCAGGGAGCCAGCGTGTCACTGCTAATATTTTTAGTGGCTACTCGGTTACAATAATCAGCATTTTTTAACATCCCTAGTGGATGGTGCTTGCTCCTCAGATAACGTCTGATTGCTGTGTCCAGCGACTGCTCACTTGGGCCAGATTTAGCCTGGGGACAAGAAGGGAAAGGCCCCATATCCCACTTCACCTTCGTTCCTGTAGGAGAAATAGGCTCTCCCTCCACCGCTTTTCTGTGAGCCATCTGCCCAGTCCCTGGATCTAACCTCCCCAGGCTCTGAAAGGCACCAGCTGTCCTGTAGGCTCTGCTGATCCTGGGAACCGAAATTAACCGACTGGTTCCACAGCCTATTGCCTGCCAACTCCTGTGTGTAGGGTGAAGCCTTAATAGCAGGATGACTAAGAACATCCATGTTAGAGGCGGTTCATGTGCTCTCTTGGATCTTAGAGAGCTTAACTTAATCTGACCCTTGTTTCTTCGAGGCTTCGTTTTGCTAGTCAGATTCCAATTGGCTAATCATTCTGCCTATCTCCATAGCCCTTGCAGTGTCCATTAACTAGAGTTGTCTTCACTTCCTATCCCAAACGGTTGTATGCCAGTATAAAGCTGTAGCATTCCACCCCAGAGGTGGCTGCAGTCCAACATTACTTGGGTGTAGAATTTTAACCCCTCACCCCCCAAATGGGGCTGCAGAATGCTTTGGCGCCTTAGGACTCACGGCCCTGTAGGAACAGAAGTTCATTTGGAACTGCAGGCCCTGGAGGAGGTGCAAAACAAACATTCTGAGAGCATGTGTCTTTACAGCCAGTGGCCAGTGTTCTCCGTAAGCTGAGCGCTTGGGCAGCCACCCAGGAGGGATTCAAATGCCACCCAGCTGATTAGCAGAGCACCTGGCAGCATGTGTTTCTACTGGTGGTGCACATCTACACATGCCTCGGTGCACGTAACATTTATTCTGCACACAGCTGGAAAAGATTAGAGGGAACACGTCTAGTGTCGTCTTCTTGTCTGCAGCGATTCTCCCCTGAACACCTCGGGGAGCAGGCCGTACAAGGCCCAGAGCAGCGCCCAGACACAGTGTTAACTCCCCCAAATGTTCTGAGATTCAGATTGCAGGGTGGGCAAGAGAAGCAAACACACATGGATCCCTGCAAGGAGCTGGAGCACTAATCAGTGATTCTTCCTCTTGCAGACGGAGCCCTCGCCAACACTGGTGGCTAGTGCTGCTCCCTAGCAGGAACTGACTGGACGGTTTGTTTTCAATGCAGCCTCGTGGGAGCCCCAGCGTGGATCAGAAACCCATCCAAAGAAAATCCCTCCTGATGTTGCTAAACCCTCACTTTGCTGGGGTGCGGACTCCCTTTCAGAGGCACAGAACCGAGGTCTGGGGTCTGCACGGTGCAGGGAAGGAAGATCACAGCCGTGCCAGAAGTGACAGATCACCGCTGGCCCGGATGGGAGAGGCGCATACTGCTGGTCTCTCCCGGCCTGGCACAGCACAGCCTGGATGTCTGACAGCTGAGCTGCCGCCACGCCCTGACTGGTTTGAGATGGGCTTTCCCCAAGGAGTGGCCATTGCTGCAGCTGCTACCCTGGCCACGGGCAGCCCCAGGGCAGCTGAGCAATAGAACTCTACCACCGCGTTGAGCTCACCCTCGCTCTGCAAGGTGCTGGGTTAAGAGGGGTGGGATGTGCGGGGGCCACAGCTGGTGCGTGTGTGTGTGGAGGGGGAAGGGAGAATAGCTCCCAGCTGCTGTCCTATCCCAGGAGTGCCGCAGTGCTCGAGGAGGGGTGTGCGAGCAGACAGGCCCCACCATACCTCCCTGCAGCTCTAGTTGCACAGCAGAGATTTTGTATCATATCCTCTCTTGTGATCTGGACTGAAATGAAGCGATTCTGCCCCATGGGCTGGGTGTGTGGCGAAGGGCAGCGCCCTCACCCTGTCCAGGGCTGCACTGCAGGCGTTGACAGTTGTACCTCGTTCAGCATCACAGGCAAAACTGCCGCCGGCATCAGGGCCTGGCTGCCCCTGCCCAGTGCCACCGGCAAATGGCAGTGGGAGAAAGTAAGGAACCTTGACTGGAGCAGGACGGTGCGAGGGGCCTGGGCCTGCATTTGCACCGCCCCGGGCTGCTTACCAGACAGTCGAGAGGGGAGTCAGCTATATTAAGGCTCTACAGTCTTCGAGGGACACTAGGGTGCTGCGACCGTGTGGCCCAGGATCAGTGCTAGGCCCTGAGCTGCCCTTTAACTTACACAAACCCTGTCCCAGAACTTCAGCTGGGTGGTGCTCCATAGACTCCTAGGGCTAGAAGAGACCTCAGGAGGTCATCAAGTCCAGCCCCCTGCCCAAAGCAGGACCAATCCCATCTAAATCATCCGAGCCAGGGCTTTGTCAAGCCGAGACTTAAAAACCTCTAGGGATGGAGATTCCACCACCTCCCTAGGGAACCCATTCCAGTGCTTCCCCACCCTCCTTGTGAAATAGTTTTTCCTAATATCCAACCTGGACCTCTCCCACTGCAACTTGAGACCATTGCTCCTCATTCTGCCATCTGTCATCACTGAGAACAGCTTCTCTCCAGCTTCTTTGGAACCTCCTTTAAAGTAGTGGACTAAACAAAGCCCAAATCCCTCAGCCTTTCCTCATAAGTCATGTGCTCCAGCCCCCTAATCATGCACCACCGCCCCCCCCATTTTCCATCTGCAGAAGCCCGTGGGAGGTGTTGCAGATGCTTCTTAAACACTGTTGCTGTGCCTTTACTAACACAAGAAATACACAGATCTATGCACAAACAACCCTCCACTCAACATCCCTACCTTGATTTCCTCACCTCCTTCGGGTTGGGGCTGCCCAGGGTACGTCTTCTGCAGCACGTGGTTTGTGTTGGGAATGACGGCGCTGTCTCGCCCTAGCCTGCTTTCTGTCCTCAGTTGACCGGTTCCTCGCCCCTGCCCAGCATTTCCTCTCGTGGCTCAGTCAGCGAGTTGCGCTGGTTTAATGTATCCAGGGCCGGATTAAGTGGGCTAGCCGGGCAGCTGCCGAGTGCCAACCTATGGGGCGCCTGATTGAAGTGGTAAGGGCGATTGTGTGCCCTTACCACTTCAATCAGGCGCCCCCCCATAGGTTGGCACCCAGGGGCGGGGCCGAACATACACTGCGCACCCACTGCCCGGGGTGCAAGTATGGCTCGGTCCGGCACTGAATGCATCCCACCACCTGCTGCTGGTGCCTTTCTGTTCTCCCACAGACAAGCCGGGGGGAAGTGGCTGCCTCCAGCTCCATTTGGCTGCTGCAGCAGCATCTTGTACCCAACCTGAGCACAGTCACTGAGGAGAGGTATTCCCGCCTGTCCTGGGCCTGGTGGTGGCTACTCGAAGCTGGAGCGGTTCCGGGATACACATTTCCTATATCGTCACATTGATCGCTCTCGGCCCTGTGACGTCAGCTGGCGCGAAGGGTTCAGGGGCTCACATCAGGATTTACCCAAGTGGGAACAGATGGTGGGATTTGTTTAATAAGTTTGCCTACTTGATTACCAGGAATCTTAAATGCGTCACTAAAAGCCAGTGAGGGTGTATGTTACCATAGCACCAGCTGTAGCCCTTGGCATCTCCGCACACACAATAATCCCTGCACCAAAGAGTTTCCAATCCTCCCCCCACCATAGACAAACCAACATCAGCCACTTAATGCATTTAGGGGATGGAAAGAGTCGATGGAAATAAACCAGAAGAGAGAACAGCTGATGCCTTCAGCCATGAGTCAGCTGCCAGAAAGCTGCTCTATCTAAAATGACCCCGGTGGTAGTGTGCCGCACAGACTGAACAGGTAAATATGTACATATCCAGCAAAGATGGGGAGTGGGTACCAACAGCACAGACAGCCGGAGCCTCCCCTGCAGCCAGGGAAGTGAAACCTACAACAGGAATGAAAGCAGATGTAACTGGTTTTATTAAAGCAACTGTTGCCATAACAGCTTAAGGAAAGAGTGTCTAGACAGCTGGATCTAAGGCAGGGGTCGGAAACTTTTGTGGCACTGACCACAGAAAAAAAAATCAGGCATGGGCCACACACAAGTGAGAAGAAAAAAAAAAATCTCACTGACCTGACCCCCAACTGAGGAAAAACTCCCCGTTCTCCTCACACAACAGAGCCTTGGCGGCCCAGGCTAAAGGATTTTGGGTGCTCCAGCCCTGAGTTGGGCAGGGGGAGCTGGAGCACCAACACAGGCTCCCGAATACTGGGATGAGCCTTGGGGGCTGCATCCAGCCCCCCAGGCCTTAGGTTCCCCACCCCGGTCTAAGGCATAAATTAGTCAAAAGTACAAAGTTTGGTCTTAAAAAAAAAAAATCTATATAGTACCTAATCTGTGCTATCCTAAATTCAGGTTAATAAATGTAACAATACAATTGAGATCTCCGCATCCAGTAACCTCACTCATAAGAGGCTACACTAAGGGCGTGTCTAGACTACAGGGGTTTTTTTTCGAAAAAAGTGGCCTTTTTTCGAAAAAACTTTCCCTGCCTCTAGACTGCTGCTGCGTTTTCCAAAGTAAATCGAAAGAACGCAGCAGTTTTTTCAACTGCAGAAAACCTCGTTTTACAAGGAAGAACGCCTTTTTTCGAAAGTGCTCTTTTGAAAAAAGGCGCTATGTAATGCAAACTGCTTTTTTTGAAAGAGAACATCCAGACTGCCTAGGTGCTCTCTTTCGAAAAAGCGGCTTGCTTTTTCGAAAGTACTGGCTGTAGTCTAGACGCTCTTTTTCGAAAGAGGCTTGCAGTCGAGTCGTAGCCTAAGAGTAGTTGGTGAAAAGCAAATACAGCAGGAAGCATAGATGGTCCCTCCGTAACTGAGAAGTCAGGACTGCGTGTCCCTCAGCTAGTACAATCTGTCAGAGAAGTGGTTGAGTTACTTTCTTGGCTTTGGGACATCGAGATCAGCTTTGCCCCCCACTTTAGCTACAGCAAGACTCCCTGTCCTGCTTTCAGAGCCACAGGAGACCAGAGCCAAGACACAGTGGATTTAGGCCTGGGTTGGACAAGCCCAAGAATGGTGGCAGAGTTTCAGCATTTCATGCTCAGCACAAAGATGGGCAGAAGGCAACAGCCATGTCAACATTCCCCACTGAGGCCCCCCACCCTGCCAGCTGCCAAAGGGGGCTGCGAAGCTTAACGATCAGCTCACTGATTCCCAGCAAGGCTTACTCGGGCAGACCACACGCGAGCAAGGCATTAATACAACTTTTAAAAAAAATCCGCTCCCTGAGCTGGCTGTGGTTTTGACTTCTGTGGAGCCCGCCTGGAAGGCAGTAGTCTGGGGCGTGTCCCAGGCCCGGCTGCACAGACTGTTTGCTAAGAGAGAAGTTTAAAATGTACCCATCAGCTAAACGTTTGCCACAGCCCAGATACAAAAAGCACAGGGCAGTAACCAAAGGGCGGATCGTGCATACAAGGCATTAGATCGGTAATGGGCAACCTCGGCTAGTGAGTGGCCTTCCTTCATCCGAGTGGTCCACAGATTGTCATAACCAAGCCAGTCTGGGCTAGGGTAGCTTTGCTAACTGCGTGCGTACCTAGAATTTGCAGGGTGTGCCGACTGAAGCATAGCAGCGCTGTGGAAGTGCCCGGCTCTCACAAGCTCATGTGCAATCAACACACATCTCACTTCACGGGTGTCACTTTAGTAATGCCCAGTAAGGAAAAACGGGACGAAAACCAGCAGAATCTGGCCCCCCCGTGCATTGGCTAGCAACGGTAAACCAAATGTCTCACGGGCCACACATTGAACCCCAATGGGCTGCGGGTTGGCTCCCATCGCCATAGATTGTAACGCAAGGTCTGGGTTTAGGTCCCAGCTCAGCTTCCCTGAGTGATCTGAGCAATTCACTTAGGGCCAGATTTTTAAAGGATCCAGCAGCTCCCCTTGGAAATCTGCCCAGTGCATCTCAGTGCGCCATGTGCAAAATGGGGGTGGTGATACCCCCTAATTCCCCAGTTGCTGTAGGATAAATTCACTGACACACAGACTCACTGCACAGCATTGGCCTTTCCGAAAGAAATTCAGCTTCTAGCGTGGGAGCAGCATAGAAAGCCCCAGCACCAAAGGACAGGTGGCTGAACCAGCTCAAGGGGTACACAAGGTACAGCATGGCAAAGTCTCCTGAGCCAATGCCAATGGACGTGCCAAACCCTACCCTCACTCTCCCCGGACTCCATGGCCAGGGCTCTGTCAGTCAAGGGATTAGGACAGTCCAGAGCGCACCAGGGACGCGAGTGGGCTTGTGTGCTGCCTGGCTCCAGCATGGGGCTCTCCCTGGGTCCACGGGCCGTGCTGAGGAATTCAGCTTTTAGTCTTTGGTTTCTTTGTCAGCAGTTCAGCCACAGACGGAGCAGCTGGGAGCTGCCGTTTAGCACCTAATGGGAGAAATGAAGAGTCAGGTTATTAGGCTGCAGAGGGCAGGCCTGGCCTGTCTCCCTGCTCACACGTTGCACTAGAGCCCTATGAGCTGGGGAGGCATGGATGGGAGCCGCCGGGCAGTTTGCCATGTCTCAGGTGGCAGGAAGAGCCACCCCTGCAATAACAGCACTTCGCTCCTGCACAGCATTTCTCATCCCGAGGCCTGCAAAGTGCCTTGCAAAGAGTCCCGTGTGGTTATCCCCATTTTATATGTGGGGAAACTGAGCCACAGGGAAGTCATGTGATTTCCCATGGTCACCCAGGAGCTTAGTGGCTGAACTGAGGACAGAGACCTCTGTTCTAAAGCCCCGGTTCTGTATTCTAGCCACGCTGCCTCCCCAAGGCTGCACTGCCCAGTATTGTCTCCTCCCATTATGCACAGGCAGCACCTTGCACGTCGCACCCCGGCAAAGAGAGGCCAAGACAGAGCGTATCCAGGGCAGGGGGCTCGTTACCTTTCTTGCCGCTCCCTCCCTCCAGCTCAGCGGTGGTGCTGGCTGATCGCCGGGCGTAGGCCGCCTTCATCCGCTCCATGTTCCTCTTGCTCACCACCTCGTGCACCACGATGGGCTTGGGATAATCTCGGCCAATCACGCAGCCCGCCTGCTCCTGCACGCTTCGCGGTGCCTTCCAGGGCTCGTAGATGTATGCGGCAGGGAACCGCCGGAGGAAGGGGAGGTACTTCCTGCAGCAGGGTCAGGCCCCAGAGGAACAGGCAGCCCCACGGGAAACAAGCCAAGGGGGAAATTCAGTGCTGCGCTACAGGTCACCCAGGCATCCACAGGCAGGGCCAGTGGCCTTCACCAGGACGGCCCAGCCAGCTCACGCTGAGAGGGCTAGAGCACAGGACATGTGACCAGTCCTCTGATGCTGCTGAGGGTGGGAATGGCCACCCTGTCCTTCCCTCCTGGGAAAGAGAAGAGCTCCCACCTGCCCGTCTTCCCAGACCACCCAAGCTGGGGGTGACTGCCAGTCGCCATGGGGCTCAGAGGAGTAGAGCCCTCAAACCCAGGGAGATCCGCTTTTTAGCTGTGGGCATCCGTGGATACAGACGCAAATATCTGCAGCTCATTTTGTGGATATGGAGGTGGATACCCTGCAAATCTGTGGCTAGCCACTCTCTGGCCTAGGGTTGCCAGGTGTCCAGTTTTCGCCTGGACAGTCTGTTTTTTCTGTCCTGTCTCATAAAAAAAACAAAACAAAACAGAAAAATATCGGACATGTCTGGGCGTGGGGGAGCGAGGAGTGCAGGGATTCTTAAAGGTGCAGAGCCTTCTTTTTTCTTTTTTTTTTTTTGTGCTCAACAAGTTTGGTCTCCTGGGGTTTTTGTTTTTTTGCCATGTTTGGGATTTTTGCAAGCCTACTCTAGGCACGGGCATCTGCCTCCACGGATGTCAGTGTGGATATGCACAGCTTGTTTTTGTGGAAGTAGATAACAAGTTTTGCATCCACACAGGGCTCTACAGCTGAGGAGCCTAGAGCTAGGAGGAGTCACGGCCACCACCCGTCGCCTGGGTGGAGAGAGAAAGAAAAAATCCCAACCCCCCACACCCACTGTTTCCAGGCTGGAGCCACACACTAACGGCAGCATGCGCAGGGCTGTCAGAAGCCTGCATGATCCAGGAAGAGGCTAGGCTCCGCCATGGCTCTGCTGGACTTTATCCTGCACTTACTTGATATACTCTCCACCCTTGTCTGTCTTCTTGCCAAAGGCGACGGGCGAGTAGACGCGGAAGAACTGGTGGAAGAAGGCGCTTGCCGACAGCCACTGCCAGTTGCCGGCGTTCAGGGACCAGTCGGCATCTAGTAACAACTCCTCAAAGACCTGGGGGCGGGGGGCAGTGAGTGCTTTAGGAGATCACGCCTAACCCGCCCCCACCTCCAACACTGCTGCTGCTCTTTAGGCTGACCTCAGAGGGCTCCAGCCCCGTGGCACAGTGCAGGGGTGGAGGCTCATCATTCAGCAGCTGGTCTCTGTGGAGTCACCCCACTGCTCCTGCTATTAGCACTCCATCCACCTGCTTCCCAGCTGTGGCAGGGGAACTCCCCAGGGCTTCTATCTCTGACGGCTCCGCAGGAACAACAGGGAGTGTGAGACCTCTGCAGGCCTTGGTTGCCTCCCCTTGGGGCTCCAGCTTCTGAGATGAGCAAGGAGACCCTACCTCCTCACAGCTGGGACAATGCTGCTTACAATCAGGCTGCTCAGCCCACATGCAGGCCAGGCAGCTGGGGAAGACGGAACCAACATTCTCCCTCCAGTCCTGCGTGAGACACAGGCAGGGAGGCTATTTAGCCACCCGGCTTCCTCCCCTTTGGCAAAGCGGCTCAGGTCTGAGACCTCTCACGTACGCTGCCTGCCTCATCTCACTTAGGCAGGCTGTCAAGGGCCCCACCATTTCAGCAGCGCCACTTGTGACATGCCTGACCTTTTGCCCTTCCTCCCAGGAGATCCACAGGTCCCCTCGCGTCAGGAAACAGGCCACAGCGTGCCGGGCCAGGTGATGGATCCAGCCTTCAGTGCGCAGCTGAGTCATGATGGCATCTATGAAGGGGTAGCCCGTCCGCCCCTGCCATGGGGAAGGCAAACAGGGCATAAGCTTCATCTCCAGCAAGCTAACGTAGGGAGCTTTATGCTGGGTTGACGCCCGATGTCACCTGTCTGGCCACAAGTGGCAGGACCCGCACAGCAACGGCCCCAGTTACTCCCACCAGCCAAGGGAGATCTCTGGTAGCTCAAGATGCGGTGGTTGTATTGTGACGCCGAAGGACCAAGGTTCTAGCCCTGGTGGCCCATGCCTGTCTGACGTATTGAATGACCCTGTCTACTCTCCGCCGAGCGTCTGCTCCTCCTACCATCTCTACCCCGGCCCTGTATTGAGCGGCTCCCCTTTGAGACAAGCATGAGAGAGTGTGGGTCAAACTGATCCCTGGTGGAACTCCATGTAGCGTCATACTGGGATGTACTTGGGCCCTGGGCATGTCACCGTCCTAGCCCGCTATGCAGCTGCAACTGCCAGCAAACATGTAACGGAGGAAGCACTGCTGTAGTTCTCCCAGCAATCCGAGGGCTCTCCCACAGCAGTGGTGCCGGAGGGTGTGACCTGCCAGCCAGGCCACGCTCTAGGTGTGTTCCCTCTAGTCAGCACAACTGCTAAGTGTCAGCACTCGGGTTCTCCAGCGCTTGGCGCTGGGTACAGCCCCACCGGGGCTGGGAGGCACAGGAAGGCCCAGAGCGAATGTCAGCTGGCCTGGTTCCCACAGGCCAGGGAGGACTTGCCATGTCCTGACCTAATTCAGAGAACAAACTGACCAAGTAACACAGCGAGTTCTCCCAAGCTGGACCAGCACAGGCCTCCTCTCCGCTCCACAGCCTGTCGTAGGTCCCAACCCTCCCTCCCTCCCGCTGGCCTCTCTCAGCCCTTTGCAAGGATCACCTGATCCCTTCCTCACTGGGTCTAACATCAAAGGGGCTGGCCAGCCCCAGGCCCCCTCGCCCTGGCAGATGACTTTGCTACAAGGCTCCTGTCCCCGGGACAGAACAGTCAGTGACCTGTGCTGCCGAAAGCGGGTACCTCGCGCCAGGCTCTGAGGTGCTCCGGATTGTCATCCCAGTCCACCTGCAGACAGACGGGGTTGCCTTCCATCCTGCTGAAGTTGGGGATCCCAGCTCCTGCCGTGTAGAAGAACTCCCTCCACAGGAGCTGCCCGTGCAAAGAGACGGGCGGACTGGAGTGTTTCCTCTGTTAAAAGAGGGCAGGCGTCATGCTCGTCTCTGGCCCACGAGGAAGAAGAGTCCCGCAGAAGGGATCCAGTGCTGGTCCCCTTGCTGGGGCTACTGCGGTTGCTTCTCCCAAACACCAAGTGGAGTGTAAGGACTCAAAAAAGTGAGAGATTAATAGGACTGGCTAGAGCTGGGCACAGTCCGGGGAAGTGCTGGAAAAGCTCCCAGGACGCACCCAGCTCTGCCAAGGTACTTCCCTAGCCCACAGCAGCCTCTGCTCTTCCAGGCCTCGGCTTTCTTGTCCCAAGGCCTCGATGGAGCCAAACTGTGAAGTGCCCTGGTCTTACTGACAAACAAAGCCTGTGACGAGTCACAAGACAGATTTCCCTCTGGGATTCTAGGGTTTAAACCGGAGATTCGGGTGTAGGTCTAACCCACCGCATTATCCAGTTCACTCACCATCCTCCCGCAAAGGGGTTCTGCTGCCATTCACTGAGGCAGCATCTTGACTGACCATTCCAGGAAGGTTGTTTGCCCACACAGAGCAATAGCTCTTACTCCAAATGCCCCACGGCTGCAGGCTCCAGCAGCCCGGGCAGGGCAGAACGCTATGAGCCCCACAGCCCCCCTACAGTACCGTTAGGCTGAACCCGAGCACGGGAAAGCAGCTGCCTCCTTACCCCCTGGTAGACGTCAGCCAGCCGCCACCAGAAGGTTCGCACCGACAAGCATCCAAACTTGAGGTAAGGACTCAGCACGGTGGTGCTGGGGCTCAGGGAGTTGGGTTCAGTCTGGGGCTTCTGGAAGTTACACACCCAGGCCTGCGCGAAAGGACAAGAGAAGCAGATGAGAGGGCAGAGCACAGGGGCTCCCTCCCAAGGGACGGGGATGGCCTTGCTGTATGTCATAGGAACCACTTCAAGCCAGGGGCGGCAGCACCCCCAGCATGCCTAGTCCAGCACCTACCCTCCTGGGACCATAATATAACAAAGGGGGGGGGGGGCGGGAGTGTACAGTGTAACCAGTCATATACGACCCCCCACCCCCTTTTCCACTGGTGTCTAGCTGTCCTGACATGCTCCTCTGCTTTTCCCTTCTTCCCTGACCCTGGCTTTCTTAATTATAATTTGTGAAGCTTTTTATCATCATGCCTTTGCTGTGTTATTTTTAGTACAATGTGATTTCTCAAGGCCATGAGGCCCCACTCTGCTTAGAAACCACATTGCTTATGAATATGTATGGAACCTGTGGAATGTGTGTGAGGTGTTGTGACGTAGTGGGGGTATCTGGCTAGTTCCCCACGGGGACAGGATCCCACCCCTGACACCAGTGTGACAACGCGTTGGGGTCCCCTGACTCCTGCACCCCCGTAATGGCACGAACAGACTCCACCAGCCCGTAGAATGGAGGGAGTTTATTGTTTCTCCAGGATACAGCACAGCACAGCACAGATGTAATCTGGTTACAGGGCAGGTCTAGGATGCCTCAGCCCCCCTTGAGATGGGGGAGACTGGGCCCCTAAATCCCAGCCCCTGGCTTAGGCTGGTTCCTCCATGATTCCAGACAGAAACTAAACTAACTCTCCTCCAGCCCTGCCCCCCAGCCCGGGCACCAATCCACCTTCCTTTGTTTCTCTCCCTTGGGGGTAGCTGGTCAGACAGGTTGAGAGACCCTCTTAGCATAATGACTCATCCTTCTGGGCTGTGGTACCGATGGCAGCCATTGGGGATTACCACAGAGCCAGCATAGGAACTAGCCAGATACCCCCACTACGTCACAGGTGTGAATGAGAAATACCCAACCAAAAAGGCAGTTTAGGATCCGTGACCTTTTAAGGCAGACAGAGACCCTGCCAGCAGATAAATTAACTGAGAAGCGGCCAGAAAATCTCTCTCTCAATCTTGGACAAAATGTGACATCACAGCGGAAACCTGAGACCGGCCCAGAGACAATAAAGCGTCCTGCAAATCCAAAGGGATCTCCCAAAGGAACATCATGGTCGAGTCTCCGGGAAGCTGACACCTGGCCAGCACTCCAACCACCGGCGGAATCAAAACTAATCTGCACCGCACTTGCAGCCTGCCTCCGCACTGCCAGCATGAATGTGATGTGTATGTGTGTGAGTATCACTTTACTCTTAAGAATCTGTGCCAATAAACAACCCCAAGAGCAATACTGCTCCAGCCCACCCTTTGTCCGGATTTGTTCCTCAACAGGTCAGAGGAAGTGCAACACACAGCACTGCTACCATTGTAATGATCATTGCCTGCCCGCTTTGCAGTCACTTAGCACAGGGGTAAGGGATCGCCAGCGCAAGACCTGAACGAATTAGGCCTGGGGTCTGTAACGGAGCGGCTGGCAGTGCTGCCCACGCAGCCACGGCCCTGCATCTCCAAGACGCTCCCCATGTGGGCTCAGCCCATTGCAGGGAATCAGTCCGAGGTGTTTCTCTTACGCCGCTTGCTTGGAAATGCAAGAGCTCAGTGTTCGCCCTTCACTGCCCCAGGCCTCAGGGGGAGAGAGGATCAATACCAACTCCCATACCGTCCGGTTCATATGCAAGTCAAGCCGGCCAAGTGCCTCAGACTCTCCTCCTGGGTACAGGTGAGGACCTGCTTGCGTGGGGTCCTGACCCAGCTCCTCCAGCGTAGGGATCCCATACTCTGCATCGTGGTTGTCTCTGCAGGGAGTACGGCAATCTGTGGAAACCGGCACAGTCAGTACCAACTTGCACCATAACCCACAGGACGTTTTCTCACCTCTTCAGATATAAAGAATCTCAAAGGGCTTTGTAGAGCTAAACAGGACCAACATTGAAATGCAGCCACTTCTGGAATGGAACATGGCCACTGGTTGACAGCTTCATAACACTATGCCAGACTCTAGGAGACAAAGAGAGGAAGCCCATGTCCTGTGGAAACTACAGGGAGATTTTAGGGAACACAGCAGGGGAAGCCTGGAATACCAATCCCAGCAGCTTGCAGTCCCATGGCAGAGAACCACCACGTTAACAAAGGCTCATCCCATACTCAGTATCCAGAGGGTGTGGCCAACCTATAACCCACCCCCTTAGTGCACCAGGCCCCAAGGGGCCATACAGTTCCACTGGGGCAGCCCCTCCAGGACTCAAGACTGGACCTTCAGGTAGCAACCAACTCTCCCACCACAGCTCCCTGCAGCGAATCCAGCTGAGCCAGACTCCCACGGAAGCTTGCATGGGCCCGTCAGGGCAGTGTTCTCAATGGGCATTTGCCGTGACACGGGAAGCCTTTTCCAAACAAGGGAACCATGTATGAGTCACCTGGTTACCAAATCTGGAAGCCCTTACGTTGGCCCAGAGAGGAAGAGTTAAGCCATAGGCCACACTGGTGTAAATACCAGCTCTGCTGGGTTGGGCTCCATCTCTTTCCCAGCCTCTGTCCCTTGTCCAATCCCAGCCTGGCACAAGCAGTCAATTTCTTCAGAAGAAACATGTCTCTAGGCAGGGCCATGCTGCATTCGGACCCCCTGCTCCCCCCGGCCCGAGCATCCCCATTGTAGTAGTCGGGATTCACCAATGTGGCGTCCTGACAGGTCTCCTGCTCTAGCTATGATGATAACCATTTGTTCTGCTCTGTGTGTCATGCCGGCTTGCACAAACAGCCACCACAGCAGACTCAGAGAGTCCCCAGAAAAAGGATCAAGGCACCCAGCCAGGTTTATTGTCAAAGGAAGTACAGTAATAGTTATCAGTAGACTCTACTGAACCACTATACATATGTACCCCGGCAAAGGACCAGTCAGTGCCAGGAATGAGACACTGCCCCCCCAGCGGGACAAATACAACTCTTTGGGTGCACGTTTATACACAGGTACAAACAAGTTACACTTCACTCCTTGATGTATCAGGTTGCCACCTTCTGACGTACCTAGATCCACCCATTACCATGTACCTGGGGGGGTGTCAATCTCTATGTTTCATGCAATCAGGTTAGACCCTATCCTGAACCGAGGTTGGTGTGTCTGTTATTTGTGGGGAGGAGGTTGGTACCAAGGTGTTTCTTAACAAGGTGTTCTGCTACCACCCCTCTGGAATGTGTTTACGGCCTATGCTCAGTACCTGTTAAGTAGGAGTGTTTTTATAATATCAGCCCTGTTCTTGCCAATTTCTGTGAGCAGGGCCTGCCTCTTACTCACAGCTTAACTTTGCTTTATATTAGCAAAGTCTTGACCATTGCTGTCTAGGCCTCAGGCCCCACACCAGGCCTGTGATACCTGGGCTTATATTTCAAGCCCTCATCTTACTACACTCCTATTGAGCGTTGATGGGACATCCTGTTGTTACTCGGGACCCTCTTTCGATCTGAATTGGCTTCAACCAGTTCCTTAACAACCCCGTTTGTTCCACCCACAGGGTGAGGTGACACACACCTGTACGGAAGGAAACTCGGGCACATGTATGAATCATTATTAGCAAGCCCTTGGTTCTACTCACCCTTCAGGTTTTCCAGAGTGGGAGCTGGCACAGGCCGTTTTGGGGGTCCCAGCTCTGCCACCAGGGTCTGCAGGCGCACATAGGTCAGAGGCACCTTGTCGTTGTTCTCAGCAATTATTCTGTGGATAGTCAAAAGCTAGAGGAATCATTAAGAAAGAGATATAGAATAAGACAAAAATATCCTATTTCTTCTTGGTATTCATGGTACGCCACATCTTTAATACTGTGTGCAGATGTGGTCACCTCCTTTTTAAAAAGATATGTTGGCATTGGAAAAAGTAAAAGAGCAACAAAAATGAGGAGGGGTATGGAACAGCTGCCATATGCAGACAGACTTTTCAACTTGGAAAAGAGATGACTAAGGGGGAGGGACATGATAGAGGTCAATAGAATCATGACTGGTGTGGAGAAAGTAAATACGGAAAGTTATTTACGCTTTCCCATACCACAAGAACTAGGAGTTACCTAATGAGATTAGTAGGCAGCAGGTTTAAACCAAACAAAAGAAGTATTTCTTTGCACAAGACACAGTCAAACTGTGGAACTCCCGGCCTGAGGATGTTGTGAAGACTTTACCAACATTAAAAAAAAAAAAAAAAAGCCAGATAAATTAATGGAGATAAATTAATGGTGTCATGGCTGATTCCCCCACTCTGGCATGATGAATGCAGAAGTGGGGGCCCACAAAAGTACCCCAAAACCTTCTCTTTCCAGGCTTTGGTATAAAACTTCCCCCCCAAAATCCTAAAATCCTAGATTTTGGGGATAAAAATCCGCTGCCAACATCAAGTGCTTTTGAAACCACAAACAGGGGTGAACACTTGAAATCAACCCCAGGGCACCCCAAGCTCTTTTCCCCAAAGAGCTTGAAAAAGAAAAGAGAAAATACAAACTGCAGTCTGTGGCTGCTATCCTCTAGTCAGAGCCATGCAGATCCTACAGACAGATTTTCCAGGACACAGAACTGAACCAATACCCAGTTAATAAAAAAGAAAGAACTTTTATCATCACAACAATACTCCTGTTACATGCATAGTTGGATTGGCTAGATGGTAAGAGCCACCAATTTATAAACTCATGGGGAATTTTCCCATGGGAACAAAACTTAGTTGCAAGAGAAAGGAAAACCCATTTCTAAATGCACAGAAACAGATTTCCATTCCCAAACCATAAAACAGTAAAACCTAACGGATTTATCTAGACTTTGCCCTACTTACAGATGGTGAAGAGTCTTTTCTTGAAGAGAGACATGTTGTCTGTCCCCCTCAGTATCTGGAGAGTCAACTGCCCAGACACAAAGGAAGGAAAACCCAAAAATTCCTTTGTCTCAGTTTGAAATCCCTATCTGCATTTCTATTGGCTGACTGCTACCTGGTTAGGTACAGTTTACCCCTTAGTCCCCAGCCTGCTGGCCATCCCTCATGACCATGACAAATGGCTATTAGCCAGGACGGGCAGGGAGGGTGTCCCTAGCCTCTGTTTGTCAGGGCTGAGAATGGGTGACAGGGGTGGATCACTTGTTGATTACCTGTTCATTCCCTCTGGGGCACTTGGCACTGGCTTGATGGACTTTTGGTCCGACCCAGTACGGCTGTTCTTATGTTCAATGCACAGCAAGGAGCAAGCCACAGAGGGACCCCGCCCCCATCCTTGGACTCACCTGTCAGTGTCATACAGAGTGTTGGACACCTTCTGAATAACCTCAACGCCGTGGTCAGCTGCCAGCCTCACCACCTCGGCATCGCGCTGCCTGGAGTAGGGCTCTGTGTCTACCTCGAATGTCAGCCGCGTCACCTTCCACTCTTTAAAGAGGCCTGGGAATACCTCCATGGGGCAGCCACGCACCACAAACAGCCTGCGGAGATGCCACCAAAACCCAGTCACTGGAGGTGAAGTAAGCAGGCTGACACAGGAGCCCAGGCTTGGCAAGCGAGAGCACTGCATGGTGGGAATTGTAGTCTCCCTACGGTCATGTCAGGCCACTTCCAAGCAGGGCATGTTGGGACTTGTCTCCAAGGGCTGCACCTCCACGTCAACAATTGGGACAGCTACATCCTGCTCAATTGTATGGACTGTCAGGTGGACCCCTCCGGCTCCTGGCTGAGGGTCGTTTGGGCTCCTCAGGCTTACAGTGCCACTCTGGCTTCTGTCTGACAGCTCAGCAGGAATACAGGGAGAGTGAGATCTCTCCAGATCATGGTAGCCTCCCCTTGGGGCTCCAGCCTCTGAGATGGGCAAGGAGACCCTACCTCCTCACAGCTGGGACAATGCTGCTTACAATCAGGCTGCTCAGCCCACATGCAGGCCAGGCAGCTGGGGAAGACGGAACCAACATTCTCCCTCCAGTCCTGCGTGAGACCCAGGCAGGGGAGGCTATTTAGCCACCCGGCTTCCTCCCCTTTGGCAAAGCAGCTCAGGTCTGAGACCTCTCAAGTACGCTGCCTGCCTCATCTCACTTAGGACCTGGAGATGCAAAGGATTGTGAGGAACCACCCCCCCCCACACACACACACACGATCATCCTCGTCGACCCCTCAGTAACAGCCTTTCTGCTGCTGCCTACTCCAGCCCTACTTCACTGCGCTTGCTCTCCTAGCCAAGTGCCTTCGGAAGGGGGCTGCCGCTCAAATCCCCAGTCAGTTAAGATCAAGCGCCTTCCTGATGTTTGGGACTGCTCCTGACCTGGCACTGGGAGCCCATTTCTGCATTGCCCTGCACCACCATTGCACACCTGGGCGAAGCGCATGCTGCACACGACTAAGTCAACTATCAGAGGGGTAGCCGTGTTAGTCTGAATCTGCAAAAGTGACGAGGAGTCCTGTGGCACCTTATAGACTAACAGATTTATTGGAGCATAAGTTTTCGTGGTCAAAGACCACATGGGAAGTGGGTCTTTGCCCACAAAAGCTTATGCTCCAATAAATCTGTTAGTCTATAAGGTGCCACACAACTAAGTCAGAATAGTAACTGTGCACCAGTGTCACAATGTCACAGGGTGCAGAGCGACAGAGAACCAGGCCCCATGTGTTTGGGGGCAGAGAAGCAGCTACCCTGGTGCAGTTCATTAATGTGGCAGGTTGTTAAAGTGACAGGTGTGAACGGAGCATTGCGGCGGAGGAGGGAAAATACATTTGTTTGACTGAGGAATGCTCTTCTCCAGGCACAGAGGCTGCCAGCTCTATGCACTGTGAATCCACAGCTCACTGGCATGGTTTTCTCAGGGACAGGGAGCTCCAAACAGCTGGGGCCAGAGGGACTTAAGGAAGCGGAATTCTAGCATCTACTGGGCCCACACTGCCAGCTCCCTATGTACACAGCTCCCAGCAAATGCAATGTGGGTCCCAGATAGGGCGGACTCAAATCAGTTCTTTTTTCCAGGCACCAGAGATGACTCCAGCAATGTAAGAATGCTCTGGGCTGGCCATGTCTTGATACGGTATTAGCCCTCTCTACACTCATGCCAAGTACCTGCCTGGACAGAACTTGCCTTGAGTTCAGTTTCTTGAGGCTTTCGTCCAGATCTCTCAGTGACTCGACCAGAAACCTCCAGCGGTTGACGCTGACCCGCATGTTCTTTGGGAACCAGGGGTCGAGGATGAAGATGGGATAGAGCTGGCGGCAGTCCCTCATCGCTGCCAGAAGGGCAGGGTTGTCATGAAGGCGAAGACCCTTACGGAACCAGTGGATTGAGCAGTGCTTCATGCTGCCGGTTCAGCTCCCGGCCTGTGCTGCTCCCTCCTTCGTCTGTGTCGGGTCTCGGGGGCAAAGGGAAACAAATAAAACTAAGCACCTCGGGATCACCTCCCTGCACAAGCCAAACAGCACCAAAACCAATCAGAGTTAGGTGCCTAAATACCTGGGGCTCTAGGAAATCGATGGGAGTTAGACCTTGGAGGATCTGGACTCACACACTCAGGGCTCAGTCCCGCCACACAGATGGGCATAATCTGAGTCCAAGGGACTGTCATTGCCTAGTCTATGGCCAGAGAACTCCCCTGCCTCAATTCCTGTTTGCACTGCAGCAGCCCTCTCCGGGAAAAGCGGCACAGTCTTGCACCAAGGCCACACAGTGATGGAGAATCCACCCTTCGCCGGACGCTTTGCCCCGGTGGCCAATTGCCCTCCATGTCCAGTCACTGCCCTGGCCGCTTTGCAGACCCCAACCCCTCTGCCCATCTCCGCTTCCTTCTCACCTGGGCCACGCGCCCAGCAGCGACCCTTCCAGCTGCACCAGGCGGCTCCTTTCCCTGCGCAGCCCGCCAGGAGCCGGCCACGGCGCGGTCTAGCCCGGGCTCCCGGAGCCTGCTTAGGTAACGCGGCTTGCAGGGCTCCCTGCCGCTTGTGAGCCGGTTACAAAACACGCCGCTGTCAGTCAAGGGGCGGAGGCCTCGCAAGGCATCCAACCAGGGGAGCCGCCCGCGCCTCCCCCAGCGCGCCCAGGGCAGAGGCTGAGCTGGGGCTGGCTGGTGGGGGCGCAGCTCCGACCCCAAGGAGCCGGGACCGGGCTAGTCTCTGCTGGGGGGGATGCAGCTCCGCGTGGCCGGACCGCAGAGCGGGGACCCTCCCGGCACAGGGCTGTGGGCAGAGCCCGGCTGGGGTCGCGGAGAGAGCCCGGGAGACCCGCGCTCGCCCGGCTCCGCTCTGGCCCTTGCTGGGGGCTGAGCCCGGCCGCCCGCGCGCCTAGGGACCCCCGGCCGGGCCCATCAGTGCGCCTGCCCCAGGGACCCAGAGCGGCCCGACCTCGGGGCCCCAGCCAGCCCCGCCCGCTGGTGCCCGCGGAGGTGGAGTTTCCTCGCGTGCGGGGGAGGCTTCCCCCGCGCGCCGCTTGCGCAGAGCGGCCGGGAGAGACGGGGCCGGGAGCGGCGGGCGGGGAGGAGCGCAGGGACCCCAGAGCCCGGCCGGACGCGCGGGGCTGGGTGAGTAGCCACCTGCCGCCTCCCCGCCTGGGCGCCCCGCTCCGGCGCAAGCCGCAGCTCCCCAGCCCGGGGCTGCACCAGACGTAGGGGGCGCCGGGCGCCGGGGGGTGCAGCGGCAGCCCGCGCCCCTACCTGCAGCGCCAGGGCGCGCCCGCAGCTCCCGGCAGGGCAGCTCCAGGAGGGCGGCCGAGGCAGGAAGCTGCATGCCTGAGCGCGGCGGGGGAGGCATGTGCCTTGCAACCGGCTGTCAGCAAGTTTTCAGATCCTTTTCTGAGGGTGCCCGGCAGGCTGCAGAGCGCAGCAGGTGCAGGCAGGGTGCCCTCCTGTTGGGGGACTGCAGTGGCCTGGAGCAGGTACAAGCCCTTTAGGCGACCCTGCTAGCCAGGGGGAGTACAGATCCAGAGCTTTGCTGGGCAGGGTCTAGCTGTCAGTCCCTTTTGTGCACAGGGAAATCCATGGGATGGATGTAAAGCTCCACTCGCTATCCCCAAACTGCTGGAAATTTTCTCTGCAGGGAAAGGGTGAATTATGTTGCCACTTAGAGGGTGTCATTAGGTTTCAGGTTTATCTCACAGACTGACCTGGAGAGCCCAGTAGCCAGGCCACTGGCTGAAAGTTTTCTTTGTAAAGGGCTAGAGGGGTTGACCAAGTACTGCTGGCCTGACTTCCGCTGGGTCAGCGTGGTGCCCCTGGGTGTGGGGTGCTGGGCTGGCGCTGTGTCGCAGACTCAGGGATGCTCCGAGAGCTGCAGGGCAGGACCGTTTCACAGATGGCCAGTAGCTCTGCCCAGCTCCCATCCCTGGCAGCTGGACCCGCATGTGATTGCTGCTAGGAGCTTCCAAGCATGGCTGAGCAAAAGGGGACCCAGGTAACCTTGTGTCTTTGCACTGACTGATGGGGAATCTCCACCTGATGGAGTGAAGACCGTGACCGTGAGCCTCGCCGCCCTACCCCCCTCTGGACTTGTGGAGCCTGAGCTGTGCCCAGAGAGAGGTCTCCACATAGATCCCCCTTTTCCAAGCCTTCCATCACATGACTGTTGTTAGGAATTGCAAGACAAGGCTCGAAAACATGCTCAGCCTTTGATGAGATAAACATTAAGAAGTCCCTGCCCCAAGCAGGTCCCACTCCAAGGGGCAAACCCAGAATGCACTGGTGCTATTTAAGTATATAACTCCCTGGAGCACCAAAGTCCTTTGCTGCTGTGAGTAGCAGGTTGTTAGAACAGGATCATTTGTGAGCCCTAAGCCTGCATATGCTGCTTTGTTCTTGTAGGGCGGGGCTACTCAACTTTGGAAGCTCTCGGGGCCACAATGATACAGCACATTCCAAGGGCTACAACTTAAGTGTGGTTGCATATACATGCAAATATATGCAAATAGCTTCTTTCACACTGACAGGCATGAATAATAAAAGGCAAGACCACACAACACACAGGCCCTGTTTTAGTCAGTTCTGCTGATATTAGTGAAATGCAATAGTGACCCAATTTCCACCCATATGACAGAACTTTTAATGAGCAATGACAGTCCAGGAATTTAACTACTAAAACGCATCTCAACAGAAGACCATTATATTGACTACTTCTTTTTTTTGGCTCCCACCCACGGGCCACGTATTGAGCCCCATGTAAACCCAAACTGCACTGTGGGCTGCAAACAAGCGGGCCACATGTTGAGTAGCCCTGTTGTAGGGTCACTTGTGCATCTAGTTATTACTGAACATATGCTCATTAGAGGCTCGTGCACACTCATGCACACCCAGCCGCGTGCACACTCATCCTCTTGGAGGTTCACTTGTGAGCACTTAGATAGCCGGCGTCAGCTTGCAGTAGAGTTGTGGGCTCTGGAGGTACACACACTGGCTCATGGCAGTACTAGGACTGCATCCATTCATTTGTCATTGTAGGGCCCCGGGTGTTGTGTTGGGGGGGATGGATGGGTAAGGGGAAATGTTTAACTCTGTTTGAAGCATTTGTTTTAGGGAGGAAATACAAATTACAATGTGGCAAAGAAATATAATTTTTTAAAAATTGATGTTTGACCCTAACCAAACCCATGATGCACTGGTCTCATATAGTCTCTCTGCCCCTTTGCATTCCCCATCTGTTTGGGGTAGCCATTCTCCCTTGCTTTGATGTAAGGTTTTCTGTCAGGTTCACAGTTATGTATTTGCATGGTGTTGAACACAGTGTGGCTGGTGCTCATGGCACTGCCCTCATACAAATAAAAAATTACATGCAGCTGTGTTTTCTTCAGCTAGGAAATTACACACACAAAACCAAAGTAAAATATTAAAAGCAGGTGCTGCCCCATTCTCTCCCTCTCCCCCACCTTCTGCTAAGCTCATCTTTGCTATAGAGAGCAGGAGAGGACTTGTTAAATCTATTTGTTGGTGTTCTCAGTTACATTTTATTGTAACCAAGGAGGGGAGACCCTGAAATCAGCTTTCTTGAGATAATTGTACCTTGTTTCTGTACTAGAAGATTTCCCCAGCATTGGTTGGGTCCTTCAGGGCAGAGGCTTGGGGATGTGGCGGCCCAGGGCAGGGGTCTGGAAGTGTGGGGGATCCAGGAGTCAGGGCAGGGGATGGGGGTGGCTGGTGGCTGCTCCCTGGGTCAAGGCCCGGGGGGGCGGGGGCACAGTGTCTGGCTGCTGCCCTGGGAGCAGCCGCCTGATGCTATGCAGCTCTCCAGGACTGTCAGGCAGGCAGGGGGGACCCTTGGTTGCTGCCCTCCTATCATCATTGTGAAGTATAACTGTCCCTGCTATCACAGCCCTCCCTTTCCATTTGATGAGAAACAGTCGCATTCCAGGCACATCCCATTGTCCTGGCACAACTGAACCCAGACCTTGCTTTAAGTTAGGATAAGAGGAAGCTGTATAACAAATTTGGCAGTCCTAGCGCTTACCATTTAGGAGGAGTTCTTTAATAGACAGGGGCTATGTCTATCTTGCACAAGAAGATATGCAAATGAGGCGTGGCGATGAATATCGCCGTGCCTCATTTGCATACCTAATGAGCCACCATTTTGCGCAAGGGGCTTTTGCGCAAGAAGAAGTAGTCTACACTGCTCTTTCTTGCACAAAACCCCCCTCTTGATCAAGAGCCGTTCTGCTGCTTATTTTCAGGCAGAACGGCTCTTGCGCAAGAGAGGTTTTTTTGTGCAAGGAGCAGTGTAGACTGCTCCTTCTTGCGCTAAAGCTCCTTGCGCAAAAATGGCGGCTCATTAGTTATGCAAATGAGGCACGGCAATATTCATTGCCGTGCCTCATTTGCATATCTTCTTGCGCAAGAATGCGCAATGTAGACATAGCCTGACAAACAGATGCACAAACTGTCTCTAATACATAGTAGGGATGATAGTGTGTACCCATTTACATGATTAACCAATAAGCCTGGGCTCATTGGTTATATGCACACACACACACCCTTTCTGACTCTGTATCAGAGGCAGCAAGGGGGGGAAGTGGGAGCTGGTGCCTGTGGGGCGCCTGCCCCCTTCTCACCCCCTACCCGCTGCCTCCACAGAGGCATGGGGAGGCAGGCAGGAGCTGGTACTCAGGGGAGCTGGCTTAAAAGCTCCTGCCTGCCCTTCTCCCCCCACATGTAAACATGTAACCACTGAAAAATACAGCAGTTACACATTTACAAAAATAAATGTTAACATCCCTACTATATATAGTAGAAGAGTTAAGAAAACAAGAATGGCTGAACTGGGTCTAGCCCAGTATCCTGTTTTCTGTCGCTGTCTGGTGCCAGATGCTTCAGAGGGAATGAACAGAACAGGGCATTTAACCAGTGATCCATCCCTTATTAGCCAGTTCCAGCTTCTGGCAGTCAGATGTTTAGGCACACCCGAAGTGTGGGGTTCATCCCTTCATGAGTTTATCTAATTCTTTTTTTTTAAACCCAGTTATATTTTTGGCCTTCACAACATCCCTTAGCAATGAGTTCCACAGATTGTATATTGGATGAATAAGTACTTAGAATCATAGGGTTGGAAGAGACCTCAGGAGGTCATCAAGACCAACCCCCTGCTAAAAGCAGGACCAACCCCCACTAAATCATCCCAGCCAGGACTTTGTCCAGCCAGGACTTAAAAATCTCTAGGGATAGAGATTCCACCACCTCCCTAGGTAACCCATTCCAGTGCTTCACCACTCTTGTAGCGAAATAGCGTTTCCTAATATCCAACCCAGACCTCCTCCACTGCAACTTGAGGCCATTGCTCATTGATCTGTCATCTGTCACTACTGAGAACAGCCTCCTTCCATTCTCTTTGGAAATTCCCTTCCGGTAGTTGAAGGCTGATATCAAATCCCCCCTCATTCTTCTCTTCTGTTGACTAAATAAGCCCAGTTCCCTCAGCCTTTCCTCATAAGTCATGTGCTCTAGCCCCCTAATTATTTTTGTTGCCCTCCACTGGACTTTCTCCAGTGTGTCTACATCCTTTCTGAAGGGGGGCCCAGAATTGGACACAGTACTCCAGATGTGGCCTCACCACCTTCCTTTTGTTTTAAATCTACTGAGTATTAATTTCATTCTGTGATTCCTGTGTTTTGTGTTCTATGAAGGGGTAAATGACGCTTCAGGCACCTATTATATCCTCCTTTAGTCATCTCTCCTAAGATGAACATTCACTGTCTTTTTAATCTCTCCTCATATGGAAACTGTTCCATACCCCTAATTATTTTTTGTTGCCTTTCTCTTTACCTTTTTCAGTTCTAATGCATGGGGGGGGGGGGGGGTTAGATTTTGAGGTTTTCAGAGAATTATAGACAATGACTCCAAGATTTACTTTTATGTGATAACAGTAATTTACATACAAAATGATGTAGTCTACATTTGGGATTATGTTTTCCAGTGTGCATTGGTTTACATTTATCAACATTGAATTTAATCTGCCATGTTGTTGCCCAGTCACCCAGTTTAGGGAGATCCCTTTGGAACTCTTTGGACATAATTTTCTTGAGTAATTTTTTATTGTCTGCAAACTTTGCACCTCCTTCTTTACCCCTTTTCTCCGATCACATATGAATATGTTGGATAATATTGGACAGATCCATGAGGGACCCCAGTATTTGCCACTCTCCATTGTGAGTACTGACCATTTATTCCTACCCTTTAGTTACTGGTTCATGAGAAGGACCTTCTTATCCTATAACTTGTTACTAGTGTGGGGCCTTGTCAAAAGGTTTCTGAAAGCCTGAGTATACTATATCAACTGGATCCCCCTTGTCCACAACTTTTGACATTCTCAAAGCATTCTAATAGATCAGTGAAGCATGCTTTCCTTTTACAAAAGTCATGTTGACTCTTTCCCAATTTATCCAGTTCACAATTCTGTTCTTCATGATAGTTTCATCCAATCTGCCTGGTGCTGAAGTTAGGCTTACTGGCCTGTAACTGCCCGGATCATCTCTGGAGCCTTTTTTAAAAAAAGGTGTCACATTAGCTATCCTCCAGTCATCTGGTACAGAGTGTCATTTAAATGGTAGGTTACATACCACAGTTAGTAGTTCTGCGGTTTCCTATTTGAGTTCCTTCAGAACTCTTGGGTGAACATCTTCTGCTCTTACTGCAGGTTTTATCTGGGAGAGTTGCTCAGATTTGTCACCTAAAAAGAATGACTCAGAGGTGGGACTCTCCCTGACATCCCCTGCAGTGAAAGGATTCATTGAACTTCTCCTCAGAGGCCTTGCCTTCCTTGGGAGCTACTTTAGCACTGTAATCGTCTAGTGGCCCCAGGTTTTTGGCTGGTAATGTTCTTACAAAACTGGTTGCTGTTAGTTTTTCTTTCTATTTCTAGTTGCTTTTCAGTTTCTTTTTTGGCTTCCTGCCTAATGCTATTGCTACATTTGACTTGCCAGAATTTCTGCTACCTTCTATTTTCCTCAGTAGGATTTGACTTCCAATTTTTAAAGGATGTCCATTTGCCTGTCTCTTTTACTCTGCTGTTTTGTCAAGGTGGCATGGGAGGGGTGTCCCTCTTACTGGTTCTTTGTTGTTGTTCATGGTTACTTGGCATACAGATGTAGTTAGCGCCTTTGTTATGGTGTTTTTCAGTAGTTTCCTTGCAGCGTGCAGAGATTTCACTGTTCCTTTTAATTTAAAAACATCGTATGTACCCAGTGCTTCATCCTTTCCGCAGTATGGTACCTGCCACACACAAAAATCTGTCAGCAGCACTTGAGCTACTGAAGTAAATTATTGTAGGCAGCAGGGGAGCCAACAGCCATACTGGGCTCCTGGGCAAGGAGGGGGGGATGGCTCTGTGTTCCCAGAAGGGGCGAGAGCAAGGGCAGCTGGCCCTCAACACCACCTGGACCATGGTGCCCCCCAACCCCAACAGTGCCTGGAGTGTACCATGCAGCACAAATGCTAGGGATGTAACTGGTTAACCAGTAAGCATCACCCTAACCAGGATCCCGATTAAGCGGGTGACTGGTTGAGTGTAACATTTAACTGGTTAAACAGGATTTTACATCCCTAACTCCAATGGCTCTGGGCGCCGGGTCTCAGAGCAGTTGACCCCTCTGTCCCCTCCCCTCCAGCCCCTTGTTGGTGTTCCTGGAAGGCAGAAATAGTCAGCAGTGTATCCAGGGAGGGAAGTATCCTGTTTGAGGGAAGGAATACTGGAGTTCAGTGGTGTTCTCTCCCATCACGGCCATCCCTGGCTATATGGAAAGTGGGGAGTATTGGTCCCTTGCCATTTCAGGGACCTGGGCAAGGCAGCTTCTGCAGAGAGCACCCCTGAGATACTTGTCTGCCTTCTGTGTGCCTGAGGGATACGCAGAGCTGGAGGGAGGCTAAGCCCAATGGATAAGGCAGGCTGCAGAAAGATGGTGGGACCGCCCCACTATCTGAATTGTGCTCTGAGGGGTGGGGGGGACAGAACAGTTGTGAAACTAGAGCCTGCCTGTGTGCAGGCTGGGAGGGCAGACTTAAGCCCGGGTGACTAAGTGCCTGCTCTGTAATTAGCATGCTCTGCTCACATGGCCAAGTAGTCCTATTCGGGTGGAAGGGTCCTGGCACCTCTTGGTGTATTTCCATAAGCTGAGGTCATCCCGACATTATGTTTGCCTAAGCACATCTTGAGCGTCAGCAAGAAATGGCCTTTGCTTCATTTCCTTTTTTTTAGAGAAACTGCATATTCGACAAGAAGCAGCAAGCACACACTGGTGCCAGCTGTCGCAGCCCAAGAGAACCCGACGTAGCCAGCCTGGGGGTGGCTCATATGGAGCCGCTGTCTCCTTGCTGTGCCCCAGCCAGTCTCCTTAGCTACACCCTGGGTGCTTTGTGAGGGAAGGGGGTGATGTCTGTTGGCAGGCAGGACTGCTACATGGATTTAGTGCAGGCTAGATGACCTGGGAGACAGAGGTGCCCTGTGTACCCCAGACCAGACAGCCGTGCCAGCGAGAGATCTCTTAGGCAGCGCTAGAATGTGGAATACACGGATGGTTCATTCCCCATGAGTCAGGGGCATGCACTCACCTTTTTACTGTGGAATTGTACAGTGCCTACCACAACGGGTACCGGTTGACTGGGCCTCCCAAGTGCTGTGGCCTACAAGTACCTACGATTTAATACCAGCATGACAGCTCCTTTCCTGTCCCTCTCTTACAGGGTCACGATCCATGTGGGCGTTTCTCATCGGACCGTTACCTCTGAGATGGCTGGTAAGACAGCGAGCAGCGTGTTGGCAGCTTGAGCTGAGTGAGGGGCTGGGAACAGGAGGCAGCGTGACTGTCTCTGCTCTGCCCCTGGCTTGCTCTGAGCCTGGGAGAGCTGGTTCCCCCAGCCTGTGAACGAGGGACTATAGAACTCTGTAAAGTGCTTGGCTCTCCTAGCTGAGAAGGGCCCCGCGGTGAACCCCTCGCCCATTTCAACTTTCCCACCCCTTGTCAGACTCTAAGGGTATGTCTAGACTACATGGCTCTGTCGCCAGAGCCATGTAGATTAGTTTTCTAGACATACCCAAATGAAGCGGCGATTTAAATAATCGCCGCTTCATTTAAATTAAAATGGCTGCCGTGCTGAGCCGATCAGCTGTTTGTCGGCTCAGCACGCTAGTCTGGACGCTCGCGGTCGCCATCAGGCATTTGTCGACCGCCCGTTATGCCTCGTGGGATGAGGTTTACCGGGGCGGTCGACAACTGCCTTTGATGTCGACCACGGAGCGTCCAGACTAGCGCGCTGAGCCGACAAACAGCTAATCGGCTCAGCTCAGCAGCCATTTTAATTTAAATGAAGCGGCAATTATTTAAATCGCCGCTTCATTTGGGTATGTCTAGTAAACTAATCTACATGGCTCTGGCGACAGAGCCATGTAGTCTAGACATACCCTAAATGAACCATAGCAACTCAGGGCAGGGACTTGGCCATCACAATGGATGCCTCCATGGAGCTCTTGGCTCAGTGGGTAGCTGCAGTCCAACCACTCCCCCGTGCCCCCAGAAAGTAAGAATGGAGGGTGGGGGAGATGGAGAATACCCAAGCCTATCAGCAGCGACAGGTATAAGTCACCAGTGTAGCCTCTCTGGAATACTGTGTGCAGTATGGTCACCCGATCTCGGGGAGGAAGAGCGAGGCGTCCAAGAAGGGCAACAAGAATGATCAAAGCCATGAGAATTTTCCCTGTGAGAAAAGATGGGATTGTTTTTACCTTAGAAAGAAGACCAGTGAGAGAGGAAGTGTAGCAGAGGCTCGGAGAGGGGGGGGAGCAGCAGCCACTGCCTCAGTTTCCCTTCTCAGATGGCGCTCCAGATGGGGGATTGGGTTGGGGGCTGTGTGTGCCTGGCTCTGAGGAAGGGGAGAGGGACTGGGTTAGAGCAGGGGGAATGCCTATGGGAGAGGAGGGGACGAGCAGCCACCACGCTTCCTGAGATCCGGGATCCCCAAGTACTGACCCCAGCTGTCTCTGTCCCCTTCTCCCAGCCAGGCCCCCCCACGAGTACCGTGCCCCAGCACGCACCAGCAGCCTGCCCCAGCACCCTGTCCCCTGCCCCCACCAGCACAGTTGGGGCCACATTACGGAGGCTTGGGGGTTTTTGGAGCAGTTGTTTTTTTGCATCTCACTTATGTGGCCCTGACTGACTTTTCTGTGGGTCAGTGACCCCTGACTCAAAACAGGTTCTCCTCCCCTTTCATAAATAAAGACAACGCTGAAACATTTTGTGTTTGACATAATATTTTATTTAAAAATGAAGCCTGGCAGCCAAGCCCCTATCTGGCTGCAGCATCATAACACTCCTGCACCCCTGCCTCCCCCAGACCCCAAACCTGAGCCTATCATACACTGGAACCCCCTGTCCTGAGCCTCTCACATCCCCAAACTCCGGCACCCCCATGTCCTCAGTCTTCTGCCACAACACTCCTGCACCATCCACACACCGCACATCTGTGTCCTGAGCCCATCATACTCCCAGCCTCCCTGCCCTGAGCCCTTCATTCACCCCTGCCCAAACTCCTGCACCCTCACAGCCACAAGCCTGTGGCTTGCTCAGCACCCCAACCCTTCACCTCACCCCAACACACTCCAGCCTGGAGCCCCCTTCCCGATCCAGCATCCTCTTCTCTACTTCCTCCTGCACCCAAATTCCCTCCCAGAGCTTGCACTTCTGACCCCTTCCCAGTGCTTTTTTTGTGATGGTAAGGCCCGGGATGGCGTACTGGCACCTATTTTCCCCCAGCACGAGTTGTTTTGGGGTTTTTTTGCTCAACAACTCCCCCTGCCCCCCCAGTACGTGGCTCTTTGCACTCTATCCACCGCTGTTTTGGCTCTTTGTCTCTAAGGGTATGTCTACACTACAAAGTTAATTCGAACTAACAGCCGTTAGTTCGAATTAACTTTAATAGGGGCTACACATACAAACCGCTAGTTCGAATTTAAATCGAACTAGCGGAGTGCTTAATTCGAACTAGGTAAACCTCATTCTATGAGGACTAACGCCTAGTTCGAATTAAGTAGTTCGAATTAAGGGGTTGTGTAGCCACTTAATTCGAACTAGTTGGAGGCTAGCCCTTCCCAGGTTGCCCTGGTGGCCACTGTGGGCCAAACCAGGGAAACTCTTCTGCCCCCCTCCTGGCCCCGGAGCCCTTAAAGGGCCACGGTCTGGCTACAGTGCTTGTGCCAGTTGCAAGCCTGCCAGCACCCAGCCAGCAGACCCTGCACCTGGCACAGCATGAGCCAGCCACCTGCTGCCACCCAGCCCTCCACCTCTTCCCAGGACCAGGCTGGCGGCTCCCAGGAGCCTGCCCGGGGCCGCAAGAGGCGGGCGCCCGCCTGGTCTAGTGCGGAGATCATGGACCTCATCGAGGTTTGGGGGGAGGCCTCCAACATCCACGATCTCCGCACTAGACACAGGAACGTGGCCGTCTACAGCCGCATGGGTGCCAGCCTGGCCACCAGAGGCCACATGCGAACCCAGGAGCAGGTTTGCATGAAAATCAAGTTGGTCCAGTGAGACCCCCGACCCTGGGCCCTGAGCTTAGAACATAAGAACATAAGAATGGCCGTACTGGGTCAGACCAAAGGTCCATCTAGCCCAGTAGCCTGTCTACCGACAGCGGCCAATACCAGGTACCCCGGAGGGGATGGACCGAAGACAATGACCAAGCAATTTGTCTCGTGCCATCCATCTCCAGCCTTCCACAAATAGAGGCCAGGGACACCGTTCCTACCCCCTGGCTAATTGCATTCCATGGACCCAACCTCCATGAATTTATCTAACTTCTCTTTAAACTCTGTTATAGTTCTAGCCTTCACAGCCTCCTGTGGCAAGGAGTTCCACAGGTTAACTATGTGCTGTGTGAAGAAGAACTTTCGCTTATTAGTTTTAAACCTGCTGCCCATTAATTTCATTTGGTGTCCTCTAGTCCTTATATTATGGGAACTAATGAAGACCTTTTTTTATTAACCCTCTCCACACCACTCATGATTTTATATACCTCTATCATATCCCCCCTCGGTCTCCTCTTTTCTAAGCTGAAAAGTCCCAGTCTCTTTAGCCTCTCTTCATATGGGACCTGTTCCAAACCCCTAATCATTTTAATTGCCCTTTTCTGAACCCTTTCCAAGGCCAAAATATCTTTTTTGAGGTTAGGAGACAACATCTGTACACAGTACTGAAGATATGGCGTACCATAATTTTATACTTCCCTCCTCCTTCTTCCCTGGCTTCCCCTTCCAGCTCCCTCCTCCCAGGTTTCCTCTCCCCTCTCCTCCTCCTCTGTCTTCCCTCTCCACCTCCTTTTCCCAGTCTCCCCAGAGGTTAATTCCCCGTTTTGTTACATAAAGATAGTTTCTATTTTTGAACACACGTGTCCTTTATTTTTACATCAGGAAGGGGGCTAGGGAGGTAAGTGGAAGCAGGTGAGGGAGGAATGGGGCACGAGCCCCGATGGGGAGGACGGGGTGGCTCTGCGGGCTCCTCGGGGTGGAAGCTCTCCTGCAGGGCCTCCTGTATCCTGACAGCCCTCCGATTGACCCCCCCGGATGGCAGCCTGCGGAAAGTGCAGTTGGGCTGATGGCCGAGTGCTGTGATGTGCCGAGTGTGGGCACTCAGGGCACTCCAAGACAGGACTGCTTTGCTGTCCCTTATCGAGTTAGACAAGCAAGCAGGGAACCCTGAGAACTGTCTGTCCGGGGTGCGGGTCGGGTCCCTTTAAGCACAGCCCTCGGCTAGCCTGAGGCAACAGCTCCACACTCTAAGTCCTAACCTGATGCCCTGCCGGCACTGGTTCCGGCCAGCCTTAACTTCGGTTCAGGGTCCACTCAATGTGGACATGCTATTTCGAATTAGCAAAATGCTAATTCGAATTAGTTTTTAGGTCTAGATGCACTAATTCGAATTAGCTTATTTCGAATGAACTAATTCGAATTAAGTTAGTTCGAATTAGTGCGGTAGTGTAGACATACCCTAACGGGTTGGCCACCCTTGCCCTAGCGCATTGGGTGCTGGCCATTGCTGGAGACAGAGACTGAACTGGATGGACCGTCGGTCTAATCCAGTTTGGTCACTCTCATGTAAACTGGACCTAAGCCCTAATGTAGAGCAGCTGGGGAGTGGGGGAGATGAGAGATGAAGCGAGCGGTAAGGAGACATTTTGGACTTCATCCCCCAGTGCTTTAGTAACTCTCATCGCCTCAGAGAGGCTGCCTCATCTGAGGTGGAGCGCAGCAGCCGCCACCCACAGCGCAGTGCATGGAGGGGGATGCTTTGCTCAAGGCCATCTGGGCGAACGTTAGCCTGTCAACCAATCTCACTGTGCAGTCCAGAGAACCTCTGTACTTATGGGCTCCCCTGGGCCCCATATGCCGTAAACCAGGGGTGGGGAACCTTGTTTGGGTTGGGGGCCACTGACCTACAGAAAAATCAGTCGAGGGCTACACACTGATGTGGCGCTCAGTAGAGAAGACACTCCCCACATTCCCTTGGCACACCAGAGCCTAGGGGGGCTCGGCCTAGTAGATTTTGTGTTCTCAAGCACCGTGGTGGGGCAGCAGGGGGACTGGAGCGCCAGGACAGGCTCCCCAATGCAGGGGGGGCCCCCTGAGCCTCGGGGACCGGATCCAGGCAAGCCAGGGGCCACACCTGGCCCCTGAGCCCAAGGTTCCCCACTCCTGCCATAAACAACCTGGTGCTTGGCTCTCCCTCTGCAGGAAGAAGGGCAGCGTGACCCAACCGAGGACCCTAACCTGAGACTCCAGAGAGTCTAGGTATTTCCCCAGTTTGCCCAATGGCTACAAACACCTTGCAAGTCAGAATTTGTTAAATTGGGTTTTGTTCCAGTGCAGCCATTCCCAATCTCCCTGTGCCCTTCCATGCCTGGAGCTATGGAAAGGCCTCTCTCTAGCAACTGTTGGACTAGACCTGTCTGCTAGTCGGAAGTTCTAGCTCAGCACACAGCACCACCTTAATACCAGATCTGTCTGCTTGGGTCCTGGGGCAGGGCTGACACTTGCTCTCTGGGTCCCAAATGGCCCCCGGATAAGAAAGCAGGAGTTTCAATGAGAGGCTCCTTTGGGTGCCTGGGGAGGGGCTGTGAATATCCCCAGAGGCATTTCACCCTTCAGGGACTCTTACTCTGATCTTTTATACTCCACAGGCTGGCTCAGGCGGCTCCTGCAGAAACCCAAGCAAAGCTCCAGCTCCAGAGGAAGCAATTTGACTGCTGTCTCCAACCAGGCACCCTCCTCCACTCCCTCCTCCTCCTTGGAGACAGCTGCCAGCTTTTCCTCCAGCAGTTCAGTGGTCACCCTGGGACAGCTGCCTTGCACCTCCCCGGTGAGCATCAGCAGCTCCGGGAGTGCCCGCTGGGCCAAGAGCTACGACGTGTGCATCTGCCACAGCGCCGAGGACTTGGAGTTTGCTGAGGAGATGGTCTCCTATCTGGAGAGCCAGCCCGAGAGCATCCGGTGCTTCCTGCAGTTGCGGGATGCCATGCCGGGGGGCGCTATCACGACAGAGTTGTGCAGTGCCGTACACAACAGCCACTGCTGGGTCCTGCTAATAACCTCCAACTTCCTCGAGGATTCCTGGTGCCGGTACCAGATGCATCAGGCGCTGGCAGAGGCGCCCATGGCCAATGGGCGCATCATCCCCGTGCTGAAGGGCATTGACCGGAGAGACTACCCCCAAGAGCTGAGGTGCCTCTATTACATCAATGTGACGCTCCAGGAGAACGGCTTCAGGCAGATTAGAAACACAATCCTGTGCTGTAAGTAAACTGTAGCCCAGGGCTACTCAACTTTGGAAGCCCCGGGGGCCACAGGGATACTCACAGCACATGCCGAGGGCCACAACTTAAGTGTGGTTGCATATACATACAAATATATATGCAAATATATGCAAATACCTTCTTTCACACACACTGATGGGCCTGAATACAAAGATTAAGGCAAGACTATACAACACAGAGGCCCTGCTTAAGTCAGTTCCGCTGATATTAATAAAGTGCAATAGTTACCCGATTTCCACCCACATGGCAGCACTTTTAATGAGCAAGGACAATCCAGGAATTTAACTACTAAAATGCATCTCAACAGAAGACCATTATATTGACTACTTTTTTGTTTTGGCTCCCACCCGCAGGCCACATCAACCCAAACCACTCTGCGGGCTGCATGCAGCCCACGGGCCGTGTGTTGAGTAGCCCTGTTGTAGGGGGCAGTCAGCTTCATAACAGGCCTGGCTAGGGTGTTTACTCTTCACGGGCTAAATTCAACAATCTGGAGTGTCCATTTGATGATACCCTGCATTTCTATAGCATCTTTTAAGCTTCTGGGCCTCAGGAGTGACTCTCCCAAGCCAGGGGGTGCAACGTAGCAGCATCTGACAGTCCACCCTGTACAACAGGCCTGGGCAAAATACCCAGCCTGCCAAGGCACCAGATCCAGCCCGCGGATGCAGTGGGGAGCCTCAGGCATGCCCCCCATGTGCTTCTGAGAAAAGCTGCTGTGGGGCTTTATTTAAAGAGCTGTGAGCCCTGGGGGAGAGGACAGAGGCTTCACACACTGCTCCTGCCCCCAGCACAATCCCATTGGCTAGTTTCTGGCCAGTGGGAGCTGCCTGTTATTAACAGGCAGCTTGCGAAGAACCCTCCCTTCCTCCCCTCAGGCTCCTACGCTGTTCAAAAATCACATGGCCCCTGCAGCCAGTGCAGGGGTGGGGCAGGCAAGGGGTCTGCTTGAGAAGGTTGCTGGCTGGGAGTCAAGCTGGTAAGTTTCCCAGCCAGAGCATGCTTTGCCCCCCCCATCCCACATAACCAATACCCTCTGCCCCCTCCACACCCATATCCACTCCCAGATCCTGCACCCCAATCCCCTGCCCCAGGTCACAATCCAAACCCTTGGACCTCAGTCCCTGCCCCAAGTCACAGCTCCCTCCTGCCCTAGGTCACAGCTCAAACCCCTCTACCCCCTCCTGCACCCTAGTCCCTGCCCCAGGTCACAACTCCCTCTTGTCCAAGGTCACAACCCCAACCTCTACACCCTAGTCCCCTAACCCAGGTCACAACTGCCTCCTTCACCCAAACTCCCTGCCAGACCCTACTCCCTCTTCTGCACCCCAATCCCTCACTGCGGGCTCCCTTCTGCACCCAACCTCCATCCCAGACCCCAGACCTCCTCCATGAATATGGAAGAGTGCAGCCCTTGACCACTTTCCAAATTCTTGGAGTGCCCCCATCAAAAATTATTGCCCGCCCCTGCTGTACAACCTTCTGGAGAGGATGTAGAGAATCCTGTGTCCCTCTGAAACTGCAAGGAAAGATCTAAACAGAGGGGGTTGGTACCTGTGTATCCCATTTGCATAGGGCACAGTGTAGGGCCTCTCTCTGGGAGGAGAGGTACCAGTACATTGCAATGTGACAACACTGTGACGTCAGTCCAGCTGAGGTCCCTTCATGACCCTTGTTTCTGTCCTGTGTCTCTCAGACCTGCGGGAGCTCTGTTGAAGCACCACAAGCAAACAGCGTGACCGGAGCCTCGCACGGGAAGTGAGCACCTCCAGAAAGCAGGCCCCAGCAACAGGGAAATGGAACAAGATTCCAGGCAGCCTGCGGCTAAGTTCCCGATCCTCAGAGCACCTACAGGATGGCAGAAGGGAACTGATTCTCGCAAGGGCTTCTGAAGAGAAGTCTTTCTCTTGCATCGGGCAGCTCTGCACCGTGAAAGAAGTCCCCTGAGAGGACAAGCGAAACGTCTAACACCAATGGAGAGCGAGGCTCACATGGGGCTTCTGGTACTAAAGATTTGGAAGAAACGTGAGGCTTGTTCCAGGTTGTACTCTGCGATGCAGAGGACTTGGCTGGAACCTGCAGCTGGAGGGTTGGTGACTCCACAAGGCAGCATAGGGGAGAGGAAAGAAGGCTGAATGGAGTTTACCCATTCCTCATTTGGGGACAGGGAGTCTAGTTGAGGTTGGCTTCCCCACTTCTTTTCTTACCTCCACCCCAGGGGCTCCTGGTCATTCTGTGACTATTGAGTTTAATGGTAAACTCCTCATGTAGGGTCCTGCAGCCTAGGCAATCGTGTCAGATCCTGACCCTGCATTGCACTAATACACAGTGCCATGCTGCACTGCCACGTTCACAGCCTCAGGGCAACATACTGTTCCCCTTAGGCCAGGCTGCCTCCCTGCTCTCCTGGCAGCTGTGTCAGGATTCTCTGCATTGGGATGGAACGGCCGGAGGCTGCAGCAACTGAAGATCTGATCCGTCCCTTGGGGTTGGAGCTGTAAGTGGTTCTAGAGCCAAGTGGCCTTCCTGATTTAAAGGTGTGTCATATGCCCTAAGTAGCCAGGAGGGCTTGGCTAGGAGTTGTAACTAACTAACTAACATGGTTTTCAAAACACACCGTATACCCCACTCCATACAGGCCCTAAGAACTGACCCCCACTGGGTACAATGTAGACAACAGTTTGTCCAGCTCTGTCATAGAAATCCATTCACTGGGGGGCTGATGGAAACCACCTTCCATTCAGTGCTATCAAGTCACGGGCTGAAATCTGCCTCTGCCAGCCCCCCTTCTCTTGCCTTATGCAGAGAGACCAATGTGTGTCCTGGGAAGTCCAAGAGTCTCTTCCGCTGACGTTCATTAATTATGGGAAAATGGATTGTTGTGCCTCCCCTTACCAGTGTCTGAGCATCTTTACTGTGTGAGTCCTCACGTGCCCCTTGAGTCAGGGCAGGGCTCTTATCTCCAAACCGGCGCGGAAAAGCCACGTGACTTGCCCTGGCTCACCTAGGCAGTCTGACAGCAAGTTGGAATGCAGGTCCCCCCCTGTCCTAAACTAGCACTTTACTTGTTGGGCCACTCTTCCTTACAAGGAGCTGCAGGGCAGCTAAATCTCTAATGGCCTTCCAAAAGCCAGTTCGGAGCTGTCACAATACAGACACTTGCCCATGTTAAATTACTCCACACCCCAAGGAGCACAGTTGCTGACACGGGGTGCGTGTGGCAAGCTCTAGGGCTGGAGCACCCAACATAACCCATGGGAAAAAATAGTAGGTGCTCAGATCCACCGGCCACAGCTGTCTGGGTGGCAGCCACCAATCAGCTGGGGAAGATGCTTGGCAGATAGTGGAGAGCAGCAGGTGAGCAGGACCTGGCGGGAAGAGCTGGAGCGGGGCAGGAGGAGGTGGGGTGTCGGGAGAGAGCAGAGCTTGGCAGGAAGAAGTGGAGCAAGGGTGGGGCCTTGGGACAGAGCAGGGGTGGAGCATCTCTGGGGGGCGATAAAACAGCGTGTATGCCAAGGAGTATAAACTGACAGGACTGAGATACTCCTGACAAGGAGCTGCCCGTCAGCTCGTCTTTGGTATGTGACGCGTAACGTCACTTTTGGTTTTTACAATTGTAATTTAAACTGGTGTACAAACAAATACAGAAAAGTTATTTTGTATCAAGTCTCCCCTCACTTTTTTTGGAACAGGTGTATCTACTGCTGGTGAAAGGGCCTACACTGGCAGCGTACTGTGGACTATTTAGTCCTAGAGCTGATGAGCTGCCACTGTCAAGCTGATTTTCTTGTTCTTCCAGTCTGCTTTCTACTTCCCCTCCTCTACACTAGGGATGTAAGCGAGTAGAGTCAACTACTTGCATTCCCCCCCCCTTGCTGCCTCTATATGAGAGGCAAGTGGGGAGCTGGAGCCAGTGCTGGGGGGAGCTGGCTTAAAAGCCAGTTCCCCCCAGCACCATCTTTGCAGTGTTGCCTGCCCCCCTTGCTGCTGCCTCTATCAGCAGCATTCAACCGGACAGTCCAGTTTTGGGGCCCTCTGTCCGATAAAAAAATTCAGAAAATACCGGACATGTGCGATGTCCGGTATTCTCTGGTTTTCCGGCTGGGCGCCAGTCGGAAGCCTGGTGGGGGCCGGGAGAGTGGCTGGGAGGTGGGGTGCGATCAGCACTGAGAGCCTCTGGTTGCGTGTGATGTAGGAGTGATGCCTTGGGGAGGAGGAGAAGCCCTATACGTGCTCCTGAGTGCTGTTCAAGCGCATTGTGGAGCCGTAGCCGGACTCCTCATGCTTTGCCGGGACCGTGCGCAGGACAGGCAGCACCCTGGGATCTGCATGTGTCCAGGTCAATCCTGCTTCCCGCCTGCCGATTCTCTCCCCCCACTCGCCCCTCCAACCAGCCCCGCTCCCCTTGACCCCCTCCCGGCCAGCTCTGCTTCCTGTCAGCTGGATCTCCTCCTCCTGATCTCCCCGAGCCAGCACCGCTCCACCTGACACCCCCCCCGATCTCCCCTGGCCAGCCCTGCTGCCTCCAAACCTCCCCTCTCCCCGATCAGCCCTGCTTCCCGCTGGCCGCCCCGATCTCCCTGGCCAGCCCCGCTCCTCCCGGCTGGTCCTTCCCCGCCCCACCACCAAGTGTGTCCGGTATTTTTCTGAAGCTACCTGGTAACCCTAAGCCTGGGCCACCTCAAACAGGGACTGCTCCAGTTAGGCACCCCAGCTCGGTTCCGGCTTGCACCAGGTCCAGGAGCTACCCCCACTGCAGCTCTGCAGTTTAAATGTACTAAGAGCCAGGTGGGCCGGCAGGCCAGCTCCTACTACATTTAAACTGCAGAGGCACAGCAGAGATAGCTCTTGGACCCAGCGCGAGCCGGGACTGAGCGCCTTCCCTTATCAACTAATCACGTAGTCAACAGAATTTTTATCGACTACATGATTAGCCAATTACCCACCTCTTAACATCCTTACTCTACACACAGCCCCTAACTCAGACTGGGAACGACACTGCCTTGTGAGAGGAGTTGGGGATTGTTTAATCTCTGGCTTTGTCTTCTTTAGGAAAAGTGGTTGAGTTTTTAGTTGAAGTTAAGAAAATAGTCCAGTAAACACTAACCTCAACTTGACCATTTTCCTAGCATAGATGTACAATCACACCTTTGCCGGCTGAGTTGTAGGCTAGGAAAGTCTGAAGAGTCCATGTTATGTTGTTAAAACTCTGCCATTGATGCTTACCATTTTTTTTTACAGACCCCATTTTTTAAAATCCAGACTCCTCAAGTAATTGACAGATTTTCTTGAAAATTGTTTCTGAACTCAACATGCTGTAATTTTGAGGATATGGGGTATTTTTCATAGATAATGAAGAAGTTAAACCTCTGTTTCAAGTGTCAGAGCTCTACCTTACAGACATGTAACTGGCATCTGTATAGTCACAGGAAGTTGTTCAGCAATGTTGGAAAGTCCAAGCAGCCTTTCTCCATGGTCGTGGTGTCAGTGGGTGTGAAGTGCTTATATAAAAGCATAAATCTGATGTAACCCTAAGTAGAGCATAACCAAATTGAGGTGGTTGGCTTGCTAAGTGACAACATGGGAGGTAAGAGAAATACAGCATAACCAAAGCCCAAGTGTTCAAAAATCAAGAGCCAGGCCCTCAAAAGTAAGAAGACTATCTCAAAAATCATAAGATTTTTAAAAATAACAAGTATAGGATTTATGTGCTTGGCCTCCTGATGTAGGTGCAATTTTTTAAGTTTTCTCTGCAGCCACAAGTGCTAGAAACTTTTTTTTTCAAGATGAAAGCTGAGATTTGCAAGTAATAACCTGATTCCAACAGCTGGAACTTCACACTGAGTAATGAGAGACTTGTGCTATAATGACAAAAGTTGGCCGCATTGTAAATAGGACAGATGGAGGAAACTGGGCACGTTAATTGCCACCTTACTTGGGCTGCCCTTATCTTCTGTGACCAAAGATGCCCCAGATATGCCAAGGATAGGCTGTCCATGATATTTACAGTCCCAAAGACATTCAAGACTAAAGAGGGGGACTTTCCAGCTGGTGTTTTAGGTAATTACTTAAAACAGGGATTTTCATCTTTGGGCCTTGGCGATATCCAATAGTCTGGGAATTAAATCCAGCCAGCACTTAAAATGTACACTGCTTAGTGCATATGAAACACTGAACTATCTGAGAGGGGTAGCCGTGTTAGTCTGTAACTAAAAACACTTAAAAAACAACAGTGGTCCTGTAGCACCCTAGAGACTAACAAAAGTATATAAATAGTATCATGAGCTTTCATGGGTATAGCCCACTTCTTCAGATGACAAACATTATGGAGCAAGGGGCACAGATTTTGAAATATAAAGCAGAAAAATATTGGAGAGGGGGAGGAGAAAGAAAGAGGAGGAAAAAACTGTCAATTAAAGAGTCCATGCTTAATGAGGCTAATAGAGTAGGCTGTAAGTGCCTAATACTTAGCCTTTGATGTAATTTGGGTGTTGAATATAATGGCCTATCCAGTTCATGTCTTTGTTCAAGCCATGTGAGATAGTATCAAATTTGCATATGAAGTCTAGTTCTGCAGATTCTCTCTCTAGTTGATTCCTGAAAGTGTTTTGTAACAGAATAGCCATCTTTAAATCCATTAATGAGTGTCTGGGCAAGCTAAAATGTTCTCCAGCAGGTTTCTGTGTGTTACCATTTCGAATATCTGATTTGTGTCCATTAATCCTTTGTTGTAGAGACTGTCCAGTTTGGCCAATATCCATGGCAGAGGAGAATTGCTGGCACTTCATGGCATAGATCACATTAGTGGATGTGCGGTTGTACGAGCCTCTGATGTGGTGGTTTACGTGGTTAGGTTCTGTGATGATATCACCTGTCCAGATGTGTGGACAGAGTTGGCACTGGGGTTGATTGCAGGGGTGGGTTCCTGGATGAGTAGGATGGAGGTGTGCTGCGTGGGTATTGGAAATAATTTGTTTGAGGTTAGGGGGTTGTCCTGCCCTGGAAAATGACCCCTCACTCTCACAAGCCTTAGGGGTCAGGCCAATCCTCGCCTACAGTCAACCCCCTTACTAAGTGGGTACTAACAGGGGCAGCCCGTGAGCCTAGGCAAACCAGACAGTTGCCTAGGGCGCCGCCAGCCCGGGTGCCCGATGATGACGTCACGGGGCGCCCTGTGATTACGTCACGGCCATTGACGGCCGTGCAGGCGGGGGCGCCGATCGTGCCTTCTGCCTGGGGTGCCAGCTGCCGCAGCCGACCTCGGGCCGCTCCTGGGTCCTAAGTATTCTTATCAGCTTCATTTAGCATGGACAGTCTGCTGAATGGACAATTTCCCCTTTTTTTCTTCTTTTTTTCTTCTTTTTTCCTCCTCCCCCCCGCGATTTATTTGGAACTGGGACCCCTTAAACTCCAGGCAGCTGAAGAAGTCCTTGTTTTTTTAAGTCCTACACTTGAGGCTGCCACGTGGGGCCAAGGGGGGGAGCTTGGCCAGGCCCAGGCCCCTCCTCTGCACAGCCACCTGCCCCTCCACGCTGTCACTTCTTTCCCCACAGGACTGAATAGCATCGTCCACCCACCCCCATTTCCCCAGTGGTTCCCGCCAATAGCAGTACCAGCCCAGCAGGGGGCGCCTCCTGGAGGGGAGGCTGGAGGACTGAGTCCTCTCTTCGCCTTCGCCCCTGCCTGGGTTTCGTTGGCGCGGCGCATGCGCGCTCCCTCCAGCAGTGATGGCGCAGGCCAGCGGCGCCAAGAGAAAGCGTGAGGGGGAGGAGGAGTCGGCCGAGCGCCCGGGCGGCGATGGTGGCTCCTTTCCCTTGGCCGAGCTCTGCGTGCGCAGGGTGCTCAGGGAGTCTGCGCGGGACAAGACCATTTTCCTGCATGGGCAGGTGCTCTGGACGAGGAGGAGAATGGGCTGTACCATTCTGGGCTCCGGGACAGAGGGAATGGGGGCGGTACCACTCTGATGGGGGAAGGGATTGGTGACGGAAGGGGCGGTGCGACTCGCGCGTGGGGAGTGTTGGTGACAGGTAGGGGCATGGGGACGCGGGGCGGGGAACGACAAGAGGATACTACTCTAACCTGGTGTGGGGAGGGGAGGAGATTGCGGGAACAGGAAGCTACCACTCTGACCGGGGGGGGGAGGTTATTGCGGGAACGGGAGGATACCACTCTGACCGGGGAGGTGATTGCGGGAACAGGAAGATACCACTCTGACGGGGAGGAAGGTGATTGTGGAACAGGAAGATACCACTCTGACCGGGGAGGAAGGTGATTGCGGGAACAGGAAGATACCACTCTGACCCGGGGGAAGTGATTGCAGGAACAGGAAGATACCACTCTGACCCGGGGAGGTGATTGCGGGAACGGGAGGATACCACTCTGACCGGGGAGAAAGGTGATTGCGGAAACAGGAAGATGCCACTCTGGCGGGAGGTGATTGCGGGAACCGGAAGATACCACTCTGACCGGGGAGGTTATTGCGGGAACGGGAGGATACCACTCTGACCGGGAGGAGGTGATTGCAGGAACAGGAAGATACCACTCTGACGGGGAGGAAGGTGATTGGAACAGGAAGATACCACTCTGACCGGGGAGGAAGGTGATTGCGGAACAGGAAGATACCACTCTGACCCGGGAGGTGATTGCGGAACGGGAGGATACCACTCTGACCGGGAGGTGATTGCGGAACAGGAAGATACCACTCTGACCGGGGAGAAAGGTGATTGCGGAACAGGAAGATACCACTCTGACCGGGGAGAAAGGTGATTGCGGAAACAGGAAGATACCACTCTGGCGGGGAGGTGATTGGAACCGGAAGATACCACTCTGACCGGGGGAAGGTGATTGAACAGGAAGATACCACTCTGACCGGGAGGTGATTGCGGGACCAGGAGGATACCACTCTGACCGGGAGGTGATTGCGGGACCAGGAGGATACCACTCTGACCGGGAGGTGATTGCGGAACAGGAGGATACCACTCTGACCTAGGTAATGGGGGGGTGACAGGAGGATAACAATCTGTCCTGGGGGGGAGGTTGGTGACAGGGTTCTCCTACCAATGTTCTGATCCGGGATGGTGACGGAGGGGGGCGAGTGACGGATGCGGTGGGTGCCACTTAAGGATGTTTAAATGCAGTTACTTTCCTAGTCGAGTAGTCGATAGATTTTTTTTATCGACGACTTGATCAGTCGATAAGGGTAGGCAGTTACAGCGCTCAGTCTGTCTCGTGCTGGGTCCCAGCATAACCCTTCCCCCTCCCCCCCCGCTGCTGCTCTGCATTACAAAGGACAGGGCAGCAGACCTGCGAAGATGCCCCACTGCTGGCTCCCCTGTTCCTTGTAATGCAGAGTGGCAGCAGGGAAGCGGAGGTTTATGCTGTGTAATGAGTGACTCAGGACCAGGGACTGAGCCAGCGTCTTCTCAGTGCAGAGAAGCGGGGGGGATGCAACTAGTTGAAAGTGCTAACTGATAAAGCGCCTGCTTATTGGGTAGTTGACTAGTCACCTACATCAGTAGTACCACTGCTGTGATCCTGGGGGGGATAACGAGGGGAGCAGGTGAGGCTGCCCTGACCCTACGTTGGGGGGTGATGGGGAGTGTCATCGCTCTGAACCAAGGCAGGGAGTTGGTGACTGGAAGGCGTTACTCTGACCCTGGTGTGTGGGTGATGGCCTGGCTATGTGCATGGGGTGACTGTCCTGCCCCACAATCTTTCCTGGTAGAAGTCCCATTCCTTCCTTGTACCCTCAGCCCAGGGGAGCAATGGCGAGGGGCGCCTCCCATGGCAGGGCCCCCATGTGCTCACCCTGACATGTCCTGGGGGGAGAGTTCCAAGCCTCCAGCTCCTTTGGACTCCCTTCCTTCTCTTGCCTCTTGGTGGGATCACTTGGGCTAGTTACAACTGGGCGGCTGGGAGACCTGGCTCCTTGGCCCAGCCATGGCACTTGGTGTTTAAAAACTATCTTGAGTTTCTTTTTTAAAAATGTCTATTTAAAAAAAAAAACTTTTCTATTTGTTTGGTACATATGAAATATCAGGATCTTGCTTTTCTCTGATTGCTGGAAGACTACAGCTTGGTATACGCTTTAAAGAGATAAACGTAGCTTACCTCAGGATTGCGAGTCTGTGACAGATTTTGTGTCCTGTGTACCGTAGTTATATCAACCTAAGCCCCAGGTTCAGACACCACTAGGCTGATGGTGGAAAAGAGATCTTGGAGTTATCGTGGATAGTTCTCTGAAAACTTCCACACAGTGTGCAGCGGCGGTCAAAAAGGCAAATAGGATGCTAGGAATTATTAAGAAAGGGATAGAAAATAAGACACAGAATATCTTACTGCCCCTGTATAAAACTATGGTACGCCCACATCTTGAATACTGTGTACAGATGTGGTCTCCTCACCTCAGAAAAGATATTTTGGCCTTGGAAAGGGTTCAGAAAAGGGCAACTAAAATGATTAGGGGTTTGGAACGGGTCCCATATGAAGAGAGGTTAAAGCGACTGGGACTTTTCAGTTTAGAAAAGAGGACACTGAGGGGGATATGATAGAGGTATATAAAATCATGAGTGGTGTGAGAGGGTGGATAAAGAAAAGTTATTTATTAGTTCCTAAATAGAAGAACTAGAGGACACCAAATGAAATTAATGGGTAGCAGGTTTAAAACTAATAAAAGAAAGTTCTTCTTCACACAGCGTGTAGTCAACCGGTGGAACTCCTTGCCAGAGGAGGCTGTGAAGGCTAGGACTATAATAGAGTTTAAAGAGAAGCTAGATAATTTCATGGAGGTTAGGTCCATAAAAGGCTATTAGCCAGGGGATAGAAATGGTGTCCCTGGCCTCTGTTTGTCAGAGACTGGAGAAGGATGGCAGGAGACAAATCGCTTGATCATTCCCTTCGGTCCACCCTCTCTGGGGCACCTGGTGCTGGCCACTGTTGGCAGACAGGCTGCTGGGCTAGATGGACCTTTGGTCTGACCCAGTACGGCCGTTCTTATGTTCTTATGTTATGTTCTTATGATGCAAGAATTCTTCCGTCAGCCTCGTTAGTGCCTCTCAGAAAGGTGGATTAACAGAAGCATCCTTCAGGATCAGAAGCATCTCTATGCTATGGCGGTGTAGCTTCAGCATTGCTGTGTAGTGGCTGTAATGTACACCTGGCCTTTGACAAGGCTTTTCAGCTTCTGAATAATGACATCACAAGTGCTGTAATCTTAATTGAGATCCCCAAAATCATGGGTAGAGGGGAAAAAATAAAATTTGTAGAAGCAAGAGCATATTTTAGACTTCATAAAAGGCACAAATTACTCTTACCACTTCGTGGCTCACCTTTAAGCTATTTTTATTTTTGTTTCTAACTCTCTTGAACTGACATAGTTACTTCAGCTGAAGAAGAGAAATCATGTTCTTTTCTCATTGCTTCATTTGTGTTGGGTAGATTTTGATATCTTCTGCTCCCTCTGGAGAAAAGAATCGGTATATGGTTTGTATGCTATTGACATAGTAAAATCAGTAAATCAATGAATATGAAATGAATTTGGGGTTTTTTTTAGGGGACACAGCTTGGATTTCTCCCACTCAATTTCCTGAGGGATAAAACAAGTAATGCATACACTTAATTGCCCAAGGTAAATAGTAGGAGCCACAGTGCCTAGGTTGTTAAAAACATGTTGAAGGGTACAGTCTTTCCTTTATCCCCCACAGAAGATGGGCTAGAGGAACTAATGGGTTTTTAGTATTTTAATGCTGTGACGCTGTAGATTTTTTTTTAACTGGGTTACAATTTACCATTGCTATTACCAACAATGCCTGTTAATATTTTCCCCATCTTCTCAGTTTTCTGCTTGACAGTGACATGCTGAAATTGCATTCCTTCTGTGTGCCGGATGAGAGTGTTTCATTTTTTAAGGAGATCTAAATCCAATTTCCATTATTAAAATTATCCAAGTAAATCAGATCCCTCTGTCATGCCCACTAAGTCCCTGGAATGTAAGAAGCGTGGAGCAAATAGTTTTTTTAAAAACTAAAAATAGTGTCACAGGCTTCAAACCATAGGAGGAAAACACAGCTGGTTCTGTGTTTGGAGGCTGAGTCGCCTCCAAAGCCAGAGAGGGCAGGACTGCACCATCTCATGTTTTCAGTACCTCCTTGCTTGAAACACATAGCTGAAGCAAGACCCACCAGCCTGTTCTCTCATAAAGATTTATTACTGCTCTGTGTGCCTGCTTTGGAGTTGGAAAAGAATGTGGACTGACTTGGACAGAAAGAGGAAATGGCAGTCGTTCTGGTTGGAACATTCTCACTAGCTGTGAGTGGGTTAGTTGGACTGGGGACTCCTTGCCTCAGCAGTAATAATTATGACATACCATTTTATCCAAGGATCACAAAGTGTTTTGCAAGCTTTAACAGAGCCTTATAAGACTTCAAGGGAGCAGGCATGCTTGTTTTCCAGATGGTCAGACTGGAGTGCAGGGGCCATGACTGGCCATGGTCACGTAAAAAGTCAGCAGATCTGGGGATGTAGCCCAAGAGTTTCTATTCCCAATCATTTGATCTAGCCACTAGATTGGGGTGGGCAATAATTTTTAATGGGGGTCCACTCCAAGATATTGGCAAATGGTCAAGGGCCACACTTCTATGGAGGGGATATAGGATCTGGGATGGAGATTGGGTGCAGAAGGGAACTTGAGGTAGGGAACTGGGGTGCAGGAGGGGTGTGGGGTCGGAGAGGGACTTTGGGTGAAGGAGGGGTTGTGACCTGGGGCAGAGGTTTGGGGGCAGGGTCCAGGAGGGGTTTGGGTGCAGGAGAGGATTCTGGCCTAGGGGAGGGGCTCTAGGAGGGGGTCAGGGTCTGGGAGGGAGTGGTGACCTGGGAGAAAGGGTGGGGAGGGGTACAGGTTTGGGTGGTCGCCTGGGGTAGATAGTTGGAGGGGGGTGGGGTGCTAGAGGCAGGCTCTGGCTGGGAGGCGCTTATCTAGGCCGCTCCTAACCAGCAGCCCTGCAGGAGCCTGAGGCAGGCTGGCTGATGCATTCCCAGGCTGGTGGGCTAGCTGTACCACGTGGCTCTACTCTGGGCATGGGGGCGGGACGGAGGCTTCACACACTGCCCCTGCCCTGGCAATATTTCTCAGCTCCTATTGGCCAGAAACTGTCCAATTAGAGATTTTGCTAGGAGGTGGGGCAGCACACACAGCCTCCCTCCTCCCTTCCCAGCCTCCAGAGCACAGCATGAGGTTCTCTCTACCTGAGGGTCCTGGGGAGGCAGCCTGCTGACTGCTTCTTGCCCACCCCTGCACTAGATCATCCACCTTCCTGAGATCACGTGGAACTGAGAGGAAGCACGTTGTTTGTCCAGTCACATTGTGAGAGGTGGGGGGAGAGAATGGAGGAAATGAACTTGACTTTAGACTGACTCAGCACAGAATTTCAATATCTTTTATATCTTAGTGATTCCATTCTCCTCAGTGGAGTTACTCCTGCCCAGCACTGGTATGAGAGGTGACATTTGGGCTCTAGGTGTGTACTTACAGCGATTCAAATTCAGCCCTGCTGTGAACAGCTGTATTTCCCATTGAAGTCGCAAGGGATTGTGCACCTGCTTACCACCAGGAATGACGCTAGGCCCAGGGGTGCTGGGGACAGTGGGTGAGAAAGAGGCTGCTTTTTCCTATTCCATCCCAGTGTTGTTTCTGCTAGTTTTACTGCTTTCCATCCCTTCAGGATGCATGCCACACTTGTTTTGCATACCCTCTGAATGTCGAGTTGGTGGTAGTTATGCTTTCTCTTCCATTTATACCACCCTTCATATGACTGCTGATTTGACCTAGAGCTGTCCCTGGGTGTTGTGGAGTTTAAGAATTTTGTAAAATAATTGTGAACGCACACACAGCTCTCTGCATATACTAAATGTTTCTGCGTGAAGTCTGTCTGATATCTAGCCACTGTTGAGATGATGCTTAAGATTTTCAGCATGAGCAGACTCAAACATAACTAATTCCAATAACTGAACTGCAGAGCGGAATACAGATATCCTACCACAGTCCCTTGGCTGCTCCTTTTGTAATTTCTTTACAAAGTAACTGAACCCTGAAGAAAAACAAGTTTCAAAACCAGCCAAAAAGCAATCTCCCATTTGTGAGTCCTCTGAGGCTATCTGTCTTGCTACTGTATCGCACTAGGTTCACAGGAGATTGTGCTAGAGCAGCAGGAAAGTCATTGTCAGTCCTTCTCATTCTTGTTTTAATTTTCCCCACAGCCTTTTAAAACTCCTAGTTTTAAACTGCAGGGTAAGGAAAACTGCCCCCAAAAGGGAGTTTTATCGTTATTTACAAATTGTTAATTTGGGGGGCAACGATATAGTGCTCTGAATGTGAAATTAGAGGCAGGCAAAGAGTCAGAATTGGTCAAAAAGAAGGTAAAACAGTTTTAGCTTCCTTAGTGCATCTTCAGTGGGAAGGGGAAAGTGTTACAGGATGGCAGAGCTCTTCTGTTAACCCTCCCTATTAGTAGCTGTTGAAGCTGGAAAGGAAATGCTGCCTGATTCCTGCTGACTCCCCATGCCAGGTGTAGCTTGTTAACTCCTGCCTGGATTTAAGGGAGGCTGGAAAAGCCCTCTGGGCTAGGGATGTGAACGAGTAGTCGACTATCCAACAAGCAAATGCTTACTGGATAGTCGACATGCTAGTTGACTAGTTGCTCCCCTGCCCCTTACTGCCGCTATCAGAAAGAGACAGTGAAGGGTTCGGGGGAAAGGAAGGGGTGCTTCAAAGTGGCAGCACCTGGGGCCAGACCCTGGGTTCCACGCGGCGCTGCCACTTTGTAATGGTGCGTGCAGCCTGGGGACAGCTCAGAGTCCCCAGCTGGCCCAGGTTGTACGTGGTGTTTCAAAGTGGCAGCGCCATGTGGAGCCCGGGGTCTGCCGCTTTGAAACACCTTGTGCAGCCCAGAGTTCCACTGCTTGAGTCCCCCGCTGGCCCAATGCTCCCCACAGCGCTTTCGCCTTTGAAGTATAGCAACAGCCCTGAGGCTGGCGGAGGTGCCCAGATTGCATTGACTATTCGATTAGCCAAATCATTGACATTTTACATCCCTTTTCTGGGCAGTGAGATTTAGGGCTAAGAAGCTGTAAAGTACCCTTGGGAACAACCCAACCTGGAAGCAAGCTTGACCCGGGGTTTTTATTTTGAGTTAGGTTTGTTAATAACTCCAGCCAAAGCAGGGAGTAGCATGTGTGGCTTTTGTTCTGGAGCAGTGCGGGCATGCCACCTGCTGACATATCTAGAACGTAGAGAGATCCACGAGTACAGCAGGGAGAAAAGACTGGAGAGTGATATTGGAGTCTGTCTGATCGTTATGTAACTCATTAAATGGTAGGTGCTATGTAAATAAGGGGTATCGCTTTCAAAGAGCAGCCATGTCTCACTTTCAGAGGCGAATTTAGGTAACTTTTTTTGGTGACGATTACCCAAGGACAACAATAATACATATAACAGGTCTATCTCTGACCAGGTGGCTATGGATCCTTTTTTTTCTGAAAAGGCTGATGAAGCCTGCTAGAATAAGGTTACAAGTCAGGTGGAATGGTTTTCTTCCACAGAGGGCCAGCGGGAGTGTGCTCTTTGTGGCTGGGTGTTTCCCACTTCCTTGCTCCTGTGGATTGTTACATGATCCTCTCAGCAATGTTGAGTGTGGAAAGAGATGCACAAATTGCCCAGCCCCTCTCTGAACCACTCCAAGAAACTCTTCTGTGAAAAACCCACCATCTTGACAGTTGCCCATCTCTGCCTGAACCTAATTGTGTCCTCCAGCCCTGAAATTCATTGTGCTATTTACCCAGTTAAGTGCGCTCTCCCATTCAGTGTTGTTAGTGGAAATTGACTAGTGCTTGGGTTGCATCTAGTTAGCTCCTTATATCTCTCTCTTCCTAATTGACTTTAGTACTAGGACTGACAACTATGACGTGCATCCACACAACATGTTGAGTACAAGCAAGAGCAGTGTTAGTTTCTATAGTTGCTGTTTCATCTGACCCAGTTTGCCTCCCTCTTCACCTGAAGGGACCCTCCCATAAGAGTACAAGAGGAGTTTAGCTTTTATGAGCCATTTGAATCCGAATCTTTGAAGAGGCTACCAGCGGTGTTGGCTTTTAGGGTGCTGAATTTGTCTATTGGATGTTTATACCCTCACCCCCAGCAACCCCCTCCTTGTCACCAAACAGCTTTCCTTTTCATAAGAACACAAGAATGGCCATACTGGGTCAGACCAAAGGTCCATTCAGCCCAGTACCCTGTCTGCCGACAGTGGCCAATGCCAGGTGCCCCAGAGGGAGTGAATCGAACAGGTAATGATCAAGTGATCTCTCTCCTGCCATCCATCTCCACCCTCTGACAAACAAACAGAGGCTGGGGACACCATTCCTTACCCATACTGGCTAATAGCCATTTATGGACTTAACCTCCGTGAATTTATCTAGTTCTCTTTTAAACCCTGTTATAGTCCTAGCCTTCACAGCCTCCTCAGGCGAGGAGTTCCACAGATTGACTATGCGCTGTGTGAATTTGAACTTCCTTTTATTTGTTTTAAACCTGCTGCCCATTAATTTCATTTGGTGGCCCATAGTTCTTATATTATGGGAATAAGTAAATAACTTTTCCTTATTCACTTTCTCCACACCACTCATGATTTTATATACCTCTATCATATCCCCCCTTAGTCTCCTCTTTTCCAAGCTGAAAAGTCCCAGTCTCTTTAATCTCTCCTCCTATGGGACCCGTTCCAAACCCCTAATCATTTTAGTTGCCCTTCTCTGAACCTTTTCTAATGCCAGTATATTTTTTTGAGATGAGGAGACCACATCTGTACGCAGTATTCCAGATGTGGGCGTACCATGGATTTATATAAGGGCAATAAGATATTCTCTGTCTTATTTTCTATCCCTTTTTTAATGATGCCTAACATCCTGTTTGCTTTTTTGACTGTCACTGCACACTGCGTGGGCGTCTTTAGAGAACTATCCACGATGACTCCAAGATCTCTTTCCTGATTAATTGTAGCTAAATTAGCCCCCATCATATTATATGTATAGTTGGGGTTATTTTTCCCAATGTGCATCACTTTACATTTATCCACATTAAATTTCATTTGCCATTTTGTTGCCCAGTCTCTTAGTTTGGTGAGATCTTTTTGAAGTTCTTCACAGTCTGCTTTGGTCTTAACTGCCTTGAGCAGTTTAGTATCATCTGCAAACTTTGCCACCTCACTGTTTACCCCTTTTTCCAGATCATTTATGAATATGTTGAATAGGATTGGTCTTAGGACTGACCCTTGGGGAACACCACTAGTTACCCCTCTCCATTCTGAAAATTTACCATTTATTCCTAGCCTTTGTTTTCTGTCTTTTAACCAGTTCTCAGTCCATGAAAGGATCTTCCCTCTTATCCCATGACAACTTAATTTACGTAAGAGCCTTTGGTGAGCCTTTGTCAAAGGCTTTCTGGAAATCCAAGTGCACTATATCTACTGGATCCCCCTTGTCCACATGTTTGTTGACCCCTTCAAAGAACTCTAATAGAGTAGTAAGACATGATTTCCCTTTACAAAAACCATGTTGACTTTTGCCCAACAAATTATGATTAAAATCTGGGGCTGAGAGGTGCAAAGTCCCAAACAGCTCAGATTTATAGAAGCAAGTCCATGTGCTCTGCATACCCCGAGTGGCACAAAGCCAACTGTGTGTATACCTGAGATTCCATCCGGTAAAATCCAGAAGCCTGGCCCCAGATCTTCAAACAAGCTTTAGCTTTTTAACATCCTGAAGAGTCCCTGCCTTTGACTAGTGTCAGACTTCAAAACCAACTGGAGGGAGGGAGGTTAATATGTTTTTTTAAAGAATAGCCCTATTAAACTAGGCTTATTAAAATGCCGTTCCATTGAGAGATACTTTTTTTAAAAGTAAGTTTAAGCATGTTAGAGAGGCTCAACAATTTTAAGTCTGGTGCTATCCAAATTCAGTTTACTGTGCTGTGAGGCAGGGAACTGTTGGAGTAGGGTGATGGCAATTGGTCTCGGTAACAAAGCATTGGAAACCTATCTAAAGCCTTAGATTATTTTTCTTATTAGCATATCTATTGCTTTTGGCCTGGAGATGAGTTTTTCATGTTTAAAGTGTAATTGAATTGCAAACTAGCTGTTAACTCAAATGCTGTAAATAAGATGGATGGACTTGCCACTCAGGGCCCATAAAATGGGAAATTTGTAAGTACTCTTTTAATTCAGCTTTTAAAAGCCATATACCAGTCTGGAAAAGTCTGGCTATAGCTCGCAACTCAGCATATAAGCGTGGTATGCTATTGAGTTAGTCCTTATTGTCTGCAGAAAATCCACTTTTGAGAGAGCTGAAGCAGATGACAAAGTGTCAGGAAATTACAAAGTGTCTCATCATTTCAAAGCAGCATGTTTGTCTTGGATGAATAAATCCTTTACAAGAGAGGACTAGAGTTTAAGTTCTGGGGCCAAATTCAGGCACCAGGTGTCAGTGGGTCAAATTAGACTCTTGTAAATGGGTGTAAGGGTGAATAACTTACATACTGATGCTTCTGTCACAGTTCAGGGTGGCTGCACCTGCACTTACACTCAATGGTCCAGCCATGGCACCTGCTGTCAGGCTTCCAGCTCCGGAGTTGTTGTCTGTCTTGGCTGGAGACCCATGTCTCTCTCTCCCTTCTGACTGAGGTGTTCCTAGGCATTATAGTTCGCTGCCTTGTCAGTGTTATGTCCAGCAGAGGCAGGCTGCCCAAGCACACCCACTGGCTTTCTCCTCAGAAACTGATCACAGAGTGATTCCTACGGCTATAGGTTACCACAAACATTTTCTAAGCAGGTCTACTTTATTCTTCAGGTAAAAGGTGTTAGAGAAAACATTTCAAAGAACAATGAAAGAACCTGCACACTTGCAAAGAAGCTTACCAGAGTTCATCCCAACTCTCCCATGGGTTATGGTGGGATAAATCCTCTCAGCTTCTCTTAGGCAAGTCCTTAGGGTTACCAGTTCCTCTCTCTGTTTCAGCTCAGAACAAGCTCACTCATGACATGTGCAGTCCACCCTTTTCTATAGATTGGGGTCTTTGTCCTGGAGGCTCTAGAAGCTGATAGTAGCAAACAAAGAGTCTCTTCCCCCCAGGGTAAAACTTCAGAAGGTTGGCTTGGGAGAGGGAAAATTTACATCCAGCTCACCACAAGGATCCTAGGGAAATCCGCAGTGCACGCAAGGATCCCAAAAAAACAAAACAAAAAAGCCCCTTTGCACCCCCTGAGATAGCAAGAAGCTAGGATCAATGCAAAATAAAATTCCATACAGTGTCACATACATCTTTATATTTCCAAAACACTGTACCCCCAGGTTATCAACCTGACATCAGTAAGGCTTAATTTACACCAGTAATGTTCAGTCGGGATATGACAGGGTATTGCCAGTCTGTTGCAGCCTCTGCTTCTCTCCCTTACATAGCCCTCATGCTGTCTGCAGACTGAAGAATAGTATCTACAAGCATGCAGGTTAAATGGCCAGAGGCAAGTTTGCTACTGGGTGTTAGCCAGCATGCTCTCTCCCCTGCTGATGGGAAGCAGCTAAAGCTAGGAAGCAGTGTGGCTCCTGCAGTGGTGGGGGAAGGGAAAATATATAATTGCTGAGCTAGAATAAGTTTGTTTGCAGGCTGATAGTGACTTCTAACGCTAGGTGAATGGAGCCTCTGGCGATGCAGAGGATGCTGTAGTGATCCTGGAGAAGACTCCCTTCCAGGAGGAGAACATCCCTGATCTGCTGAAGAAACACACAAAGTTGCAGCTCCAGATGTCCAATGATATCTACAGTACCTACCACTTGTACCCACCTCCGCAGCTGAGCGGTAAGTAGACAGAATGTGTCTAGACTCTCCTCCGCCTGCTGGTGGCAAACATAAAGGACCGTGGTGCCTGGTATGCAGTGTGGACTCCCTGTGCCTTAGTCAGTATAGTGTGTGCTACAGGAGAGTGGTCCACTGTTATTGCTGTGTTGTGGTGAGGAGAAGATGCTAGCTCACCCTGGAGTTAATCATGTGGCGTAACTGATAGAGCTCTGACTCTGTATGTCATGAGTCCAAGTCCCACAATGCTGGGAATGTGGGGGATCTTGCATGGTTGCAGATGGCATCTTTCTGCTGAGCTGTTCCTTCTGGAGAAAGTTAAATATCACTGCACGTTCACCAGTGACATCAAGGGGTAATCCCAGTGCACACACTTCTGTCCCCAAACTGCTCTTCCTCTCCAGAGTGGCCTTTAAGCTACTGTCTGGGGCAAACAGCTGCTGTGGGTGCCATTGGATGCCCATTCTGTCCTCGTAGGACGACTTTCCTTTCTTTGGAAGGTGTGTGTGTGTGTGTGTGTGTGTGTGTGTGTGTGTGTGTGTGTGTGTGTGTGTGTGTGTGTGTGTGTGTGTGTGTGTGTGTGTGTGTGTGTGTGTGTGTGTGTGTGTGTGTGTGTGTGTGAAGGGTGCTGCATAAATCCAAATAAACCTGTAAACGCATTTGTATAGCTCAATCAATGGACATGCATCCTGCAGAAACATTATCACTTCTCTCAAGGCAACAAACATCTGCCGGGTGAGTACTGGGCTAAATAGTGGCCTCTGCTTGGAAATGCTCTGAAATCTAAGGATAAAAAACCCTATCAAAACGCTAGGCATGTAGAGGGGGGAACATAGAAGAATGCTTGTTGTTTGTAGTTCATTAGAATGTCAGGTCTGTAGACATTGACTTTCACACTGGATTATTCTCATTAATTACCTTGTTCAAGGGGGCAACAAACTCTAATAGCTAGAGCAGGGAATTTGGAGCCAGGAACCGGAGTTCTACTGAGCATTCTTTACTCTGTGACCTTAGATGAGCTACTGTATTGTCCCATGCCTCAGTTTCCCTACTTGTAAATGGGGCTAATGGCACTTGTCCACTTCTTATGGGTACTTTGAGGTCATTTTTAGAAGCCCATATAGAAATGCAAACTATTAGTATTTTTTGGAGAATTCCTTGCATCCGTGCTCAAAAAAAAAACTTTATGCTGGTTCTTTTGAATCTGTGTAATCCCCACTTTGATTTAACAGATAGCAACAAACCTGGAAGGGATGGAAAAAAGAGGGAGGAGAAAAAAGAGGAAGGAGAGATGGCACCAAAAAAGAATGTGCATAGTTATCCATTCTCTCTCTCATTTGTACACAATCTTGAGTTCTTTGTCCTGCAGTAAGAGTTTGGAAATGACCTTTGTGGAATCAATAACATTTCCTGTGACAGCCTCCTCTCATTCTAAGACATCATCTCATGTTTTCTTTTTGTTGGGCTAACACTTTCTTGTAGGACAGGCAAGTCACGTGCTAGCAGTGGGACTACGGATGTGTGTAACCTCAAATGTCTGGGTCACATGGACTTATCTTCCTTTTAGTCTGCTTTGTATTGATTTCACTCTTTCATGCATAACAAGCTACAAACAGTAACTGGTTAATAGTCAGATGTACTGGGTCAGGAATCTCACCATCTCCCGATAGCTGTGAAACCTTGGCTTTTCTTAGGAAGGGAGGGAAAGATTAGTGTAGTGAGTGGCTAGGTGGAGGAATTTGCACTAGTCTAATCAGTAAGGCACCAGTCTATCTATTTTTGGTGTAGTATCTAGGCATCAGTTACAGAACTGAGATTTACACTGAACTTGTTTATAGCGAATGCAACTCATCATCATTCCCAGGTTCAGTGGCTTGGAGGTGGAGTTTCTTACTGCCTCCCCTCTTGTTCTCCCTCCTTTTTTACTGTGGGAAGGCTTGCCACCAGATTTGGAAGAAACATCTCTGATCTTATGTCAAAGGTACTGATTTTAAAGCCACAACTTCCTTCTCTTACACTGACTAGGACCAAACATATGCTGTCCAGTTTTGGATCAAGCCATTAACCATGTAAAACCACTCAGCAGATGGCTATAAATAGGAAGCTTTTCACATGTGATATCATGTGATACTATGATATCACATCCTAATCATAGGAAAATGCCTTAGTTCACTTCAAGAAATATGCTAAGGTGATTGTTCTTGTTGTCCGACATAGCAAGAGCATTACTGAGGTTGCTGAATGCATTAGATCCTTTGCACAGTTACGATTCAGTAATTCAAAGGAATCTTGCTTTGTTACTTGGCATTGTTTGGCACTGCTTTTGATTTGTCTGGGTGAAAATGAAATGCAGGGATTTCCACAAGGTGGCATTGTTGCATTAGAATCCCAGAAACTCTTTCCATTGTAATAGTACTGAGTAATGAGAAACCTTAGGTACTAGTGTTTGATTTCTCTTTTACCAACTTGCTACAGCAGCATATAACTTTGTCATCGGTCTAGATTTATATCAGGCACAGGACCTTGTATTTAGTGGTCCACAAATATATTTTGGGAAACAAAAGCCCAACCAGATCTTTTAAGTTAACCCTCAGTCATATTACTGAAATTCATGCCCCTCACATACCAATCTTGATGAAAGCCCCTTGCTTTGAAAATAAAATTGAGGCCTGTGGGGAAAAAGAACCCAGCCTTGCATTGTCACCTGAACAGCACCAAATTCCAGCTTGATGAGAGAGTTCCATAGGTGAGGGCCTTCAATAGTGAAACTGATACAAAGAGGCCACATCTCAGCCATAATGAATCTAGCCTTCTAAAATGCCAACTAGTATACAGCCAAAACAGCTATGATAAAAAAATATTTACATGAGTGCTCATCTCTTAGAGCAGTACCAGCATCTATAGTAGCTCATGTCTGGAGCTGGACTGAGCTCTGGCATATGGACAGTTGACAATCTGTGTTGTCTGTGTAGTGAACTGAGCCTGGGTTTGTCATCTCCTGAGTTATCATCTCTACCTGTCTCCTGTGTAGCTTTGGGCAAGTCACTTTGCTGTCCTCAGTCTGCCCATCTATGAAATGGGGACAATATCTACCTGTGAGCATGTTGTGAGGAATAATTCGTTTGTGCATGTGAACCCTCTGAGGTTTCCGGATGAAAGGGTCGGTAAAAGCAAAAGGGGAAGGTTAGGGGGAAAGTAGCTCAAGTTTGCAAAGTGTTTTTACACTATGAAAAGTAAAATGGAAATACTTGGGTGAAAGATCTCCTAGGCACTGCAGGAAGCACTATTGGTAACTCAGTCATAGGGATATAAGCGACTAGTCGCTTCCCCCCTTCCTTCCCCCCCGCTGACTCTATCAGAGAGAGGCAGCAAGGGGGTGAGGAGCAGGAGCTGGTGCTGGGAGGAGCAGGCTTAAAAGCAGGTTCCCCCCAGCACCGTCTCCGCGGGGGGCTGCGGAGGTAGAGGCACAGCGGAAAGTGGATCGAATGGAGACAGAAGCAATCTCCCCTTGCACCATTTCTGCTACGATTCTGCTTTTGAAATGTACAAGAGCCCCCGGGGGGCTCTTGTACGTTTCAAAAACAGAAGCCTGCAGGGAGTGTGAGGCCAGCGGGGGACTCCCGAAATATACAAGAGCTACCTCCGGGGCTCTTGTACATTTCAAAGGCTGAGGCACTGCAGGGAGTGTAGGGCCAGCGGGGAGTCCCCTGCTGGTCCCCTGCTCCCTGCAGGTCTTCTGCATTTGAAAAGTAGAAGAGCCCCGCTGGGACTCTTGTACATTGCAAAGGTTCAGGTGCCACAGGGAGCATGGGGCCAGTCCCCCGCTGACCCTGCACCCCCTGAGGGTCTTCCAGCCCTGTAGGGCTCTTGCTACAGTTCAAAGGTGGAGGTGCCCTTATAGACTAATCAAATAGTCGATGGAAATCTCATTGACTATTCGATTAGTTAATTAATCTAAATTTAACATCCCTACTCAGTCATAGGTGTTCTTCTCTCTGAATCATAACAAACGTCTCACATGGCTAGGGACCATGTGGTGCCAGTGATGTCGTCTTTCAGCTACGACATAAAACCCAAACCCTGCGGATTTCTGGTTATTAAAGAGCCCATAAAAGCCCCTTTTTGTTGCAGTGTCCTGACTAGATTCCCAACCTAGATAATTCTGTTCTGCCTCCCTAAATTTCGCCTGGCAATGGGATTCTTCATTTACTGACCTAAATTATGTAAAGTTGTAGTATGCCATGTTGAACCCCAGAAGTGGCCAAGTTTCTCTGTTGATGTCACTGTAAAATTATTCCTTTTGATAAAGGGGTTTGGGGTAAATGGTGCCATATAATGGTAAATTGTGTCCACATGATTTCAAGCTTAAAAACCAGTTTCGTTATCCAGCTTTTTCTGAGGTGAATAATTTACAGCTGTTATGGATGCAACACCATGTACATGTGAGACCCAGGGAAACTTGGCCCTACAATTTAACTTCTTAAGGGCCCACATACCAACAAGACCAAACAAAATGAGACCGGTTCTTATGGGTGCAACGGCAAAACTTTGTGCCTGGACCAAAGCTACATTCTACAGCCCTTTGGTGCATTTAGTGCCTGGTGGAGTGTCTGTAACAATAGATGGTAGGTGCTTATGTACGGCATCAAAATACATTGAAGGCATCAAACTGCAGTGCGGAGGAAAAGAAACAAAAGCAAAGTCAAATCAGTAGATCCTAACCCAAAGGCCACTAGACCAGTGTTCCCTCTAAGATTTTCTGTGAGCAGAGTGAGGTTTGTCTTGTGCACCAATATTGAGGCCACCATGTGCACTTGTTCAGCTGTGTGCCTCCGTGGCACCCACCAGTTACTAACACATATCATATTTATTTATATATATATATGAGAACTTTCACCCTAGCATTCTTCTTATTATGGCTGACCCTAAGTGCCAATGTACTGTGTCATGCCATCAGTTACAGATAAGATAAAAAGACATCAACCCCCTCCCCACACACACACAGGCTACGTCTAGACTGCAAGCCTCTTCGAAAGAGGCTTTTTTGAAAGATACTTTCGAAAAAGCCTCTTTCGAAAAAGAGCGTCTAGACTACAACCAGTACTTTTGAAAAAGCAAGCCGCTTTTTTGAAAGAAAGCACTGAGACAGTCTGGATGCTCTCTTTCAAAAAAAGCACCATTTGCATTACATAGCGCCTTTTTTCGAAAGAGCACTTTTGAAAAAAGGCGTTATTCCTCGTAAAATGAGGTTTTCCGCGGTCGAAAAAACTACCACGTTCTTTCGATTTACTTTTGAAAGAACACGGCAGTAGTCTAGACACGGGAAGTTTTTTCGAAAAAAGGCCACTTTTTTGGAAAAATCCTGTAGTCTGGACACACCCACACACACGTACCTGCAAAGTTTGGACAATAAACTGTTTTTCTTAAAGACCTGTGCTGCGCTGCTACACAACACCACTAATAAATGGTGGCAGGAATGGTTTCCTTGGCAAAGAGCAATTGCTACTGTTGTCAAGGTTGGCAGAACCTGACCTGCCACAAATGAACTGTTAATAATACTTTGCAATGGCTAGAGAGATGGGGGTTGCTGGAGATGGAGCCTGGGCCGCAGTGCATGTTGAACTTATTATAATATGAGGGATTCTGAGTTTCGTTTCCTGCATTTTTGCTGTGATTTTTCTTCTTGGATGTTCCTTCATCATCAACAGGAACTGTATCCCATTCCGTGCTGCCTAAAACCCACTCCTACAGTTTTAAAAAATGGAAGTGAGGGAAAATTAGCAAGGAGTACCATACAAAAGATTTTTACTCTAGTGTTTGCATGGATAACAAGTAGAGCTGGTCAAAAAATGCTGCAAATTTCAGTGGGGAAAAATCCTACTTCTAAAAAAAAAAAAAAAAAAAGATTATTTTATTTTTATTTTTTTGTGTGTGGCAAGTAAACATTTTTCATAGCAAAGGTTTGTTTTGTCAAAGGACCAGTTTTCCTTCAGAAATTGGCAACCAGCCCTGGTAAAGAACAGTTTTTAATCCGTATGGTGAGACCCAGGCTGTGTTGTCCATTTCCCCTACTCCAGTCTTGCCACCTTTTGTGATTTTTATTGTAAGACTTACATTACTTTTCTTAAAGCCACCCTGGAAAAAAGAGTGCATCACAATGTCTGCTTTCACCTTTTAAAAAAATGGTATTTGTAGTTGCAGAGGAAAACTAGAAAATGTGAAGCAGGTGCATCCTAAAGGCTCAGACACCAGACGGCAAATGATTTTTTTTTTCTTGTTTGAGTAATGTATTGTACGTCATCACGGTAAAACTATGGCAATTGCTTTGAGGAAAGTGCAAAACAAAGACAGACAGACCCACTTAAACAAATGAGAGGCAGTGACATTAATAGACCCAGATTTCTTGAAAATGCTGACAAATGTTGAATACCAGATCAGTGAGCCATAAAAAACCAGCTGCTCCGTTACTTAGTCTTTTTGATGAACATATGATCTATGCATACATACAATGATAACTTTACATAAGAACAGTCATACTGTGTCAGACCAAAGGTCTGTCTAGCCCAGTATCCTGTCTTCTGACAGTGGCCAATGCCAGATGCCTCAGAGGGAATAAACAGAAACAGGTACCGTAAATTAACGTATATAACCCATGGGTTATACACGTTTTTATACCCCTTCCTTCCCCCCCGTGGGGTATATATGTGTCCGCGGGGTATACAAGTTTATTTTTACTCATGAGCAGCTCCGCTGCAGGGAGGGCCTGACGAGCTTCCAGCGCGCCTGCGCTGTGCTCTCTGTTCCCCCGCCTGGAGGAGGGTGGGTTGCGCCTGGCTGCGGCTGCACGGGGCCTGGGCGCGAGTGCAGCTCCCCTCCCGCAGGCCGGCCAGCTTGCCTGCACTGTGCTCTCCGTCCCCCCCACTGGCAGCAGGATGGCTACCTAACAAAAGATGGGTGGAATGCAGGACATTGGCAGTTTATCCTGGTATGTGCAATTACCATGAATTAGCCTATAGAACCCATGGGTTATACATGTCCGTGGGTAATCTAAGGGTTTTTTTACACAGCAAAGAAAAAACGCGGGTTATACACATGTGCGGGTTATACACAAGTGCGGGTTATATACGCTAAAACACAGTAATCCTCAAGTGATCCCTCTCCTGTCATTCATTTCCAGACCCTGACAAACAGCGGCTAGGGACACCATTCCTACCCATCCTGGCTAATAACCATTGATGGACCTAACCTCCATGAATTTATCTAGTTCTTTTTTGAACTCCATTAAAGTCCTGGTCTTCACAACATCCTCTGGCAATGTTATTCCTGTTCTGATATTCTATTACCAACTATCCTTTCCCCTTCCAAAGTCTGAGATTTTTTTAAACAGCTGGGGCAACAATCTTGCATGCCTATAATGCCTATACTCCCAGTTCCACCAAACTGGAAAGATTGCACTTTAAATGCACTAACGTAACATTTGTAAATTGGATTTCCTTTACTTAAGCTATGCTGTACTGATATGGCCAAGATGAAATTGGGTTTTGTGTTAATGTAGCCTCACTGCCTACTTTGAAAAACATGGCTTACAAAGAGAGATCTACTGTTCTACTCACCCGGATAAGCTTTTTTCTTCCTGTCCTCATGTTTTAATTATGGAAGTGTGTGATTGGGTATATTGAGACTATAATGACAGGGCATGTTACTGCTTCGTTTATAATATTAATACAGTTCTAATGAAATTTGTATTCCCACCTCCTCCCGACAATACATTCTTTTTTATATAGTTCCTAGCTAGATGGCTAGACGTTAGATGACCACAAGCAGCATAGGGATCTAAAAAAAGAAAGCCCACAAGGACTTCAGAACCGGGATCAAGTCAATAGTGTTTATTTGGACACCTCTATCTGGAGTACTTTTTTTTTTTCTAAGGCCCCTATCACCCTGCAGCCCACTTATCCTATTAACCTGCATTTACTCACATGTTCTGCCCCCAAATTGGAAAGGTGTAGGATTCACCTCAGGTTACGCCAGAAGTGACCTAGAAGTTTATTTAAAAGCAGATGGGTGTTTCCAGCCCTTCCCCAACGCGGGGGTTCATCTGCTGGAAGGCGGTGTGAGCAGTCACAGCCCAGGCAGCACCAGCGTTCTGGGCAGGGCACAGTCCAGCTGGGGATGCAACGCTGGCCGCGTTTGACCTGATCGGGTGACTAGAAACCCCCCCTCCCCAGTTGCACAGAGCTAGCCCCCTTGTCTCCCCAGAGTCCCACCCCTGCAGCCAAGACACCCTTGGCCTCTCAGCCACATGCCAGGCACCACGCACCTCCACCCGCCGCCCAAGGAGCATGCCAGCCTGGGCCTCGCCTGCCCCCTGACTCACCCAGGAAGATGAGGTTGAGAAGGACCAGGACGGTTTTGGAGGAGGTGTTCCTGCGCTGCCTCTTAGCTCCAGCTCCTGCGCCCTGCTGCCGCCCTCCATGCTGCCTCGGCCCCAGCAGCATGGCTCTGGCCGCTAGAGCAGCTGCTGCCTACCACGCGGCTCTGGCTCTGTCCAGGCTGTCAGAGCAGCAGCCACCGCCGCCTGCCACACAGCCCCGGCTTGGGCTGCCAGAATAGCTGCTGCCTGCCACGCAACTGGCAGTTGTAGCCCTGGGGAAGGGCTGAAGCTAAGGCCATGTGGTGGCTGCCCTGATCTCCTGGGGTCTGTGCTGAGCAGGGTGGGCTGCGGGTCCAAAAAGTGCGAGAACCACTGGTCTAGGGGCTAGAATTGTTCATGTTGAAGGATTTTAACAGGAACTTGCATTAGCTGTGGCTTTACATGCCATTTGTCACGCCAGCCATTTGCTGAGGTTTGTCCAGGTTCACGTTGTCTCACATCTACCGAGGGACTGCTCCTGAGTCCCGCGTTATCTCCCATGATTCTCTTTGGCTTCCCCTCCCCCTGGAAAGCAAGGTGACACCTCTGAAGGGCCACATCTATTTTTGTACTCTGTGGAGAGCTAATGGAAACCTTCCGGGGGGGTGCAGAGGCAAGAGGAGTGCAGTATGTGCGTGCAGGGGATTATTGTGCCCCATTGCAGCAGGGACCCATTGCACTGCCAGGGTCTGAGCTGCAAGAGCCGCCATGGCATTAATTCCCTGCCGTTTGTCAGCAAGTCTTCACCATTTGTATCGGAAGCTGTCACTGCACAGTGGCTATGCAAAGGCTTCCGAGTCTAGTAAGCCTCCTTTACTAGAATATGGATGACTTATGGGACCTTAATCTCATCAGCTTCCTACATTGACATCTCATTAAAATTTCACAGAGGAAACTGTAAGTAGGGTAAATAATGATCTCAGCAAGGAGAAATCTCCCGACCCTGCAGCCCTTTTTTGGCAGTTTATGTCCCACTTTCACAGACTAAAAATGATTTTATTTTTTAAAGGAAATTCTACTTATAAGAAAACGGGGCCCTTGATGTACGAGCTGCCTTGCTCCCTGAAGAGCTTCAGAAACTGCAACATAGACTTCTGCTTGACTAGGCTCGGCAAGTTTCTCTCTTCCTTCTTAGACTCGGTATGCGCTGCTCCAGGCTTCCAAAATCAATGGCGTCTAATCGCTTGACTAGACTCTCTCTCCTGCACAGGTGGCACTGGTAGTGGGTGGTCCTTCTTGATGTCTAGCAAAATGCTCTATGGTCTGGGTAGCTGCATTTATAGACCGATCATTTGTTGATTTGGAACAAGCAATTGGCATCGTGAGCAGGTCACAGCAGGAGAAATTAAAATAAATAGGTCTGAGGTGGGGGAAACAAAAACCAAGGAGAACTTGAGGTTTAGTTCCTTGCCAGATTATAATTCAGTTTTCTCTTGCCTATGTAGGTGGGGCTAAACAGCATTTAACCACGTTAAGAAATTGTGTTAGCCTGGTGCGAACAGGGAATCAGTATCGCGGGTAAGCCATTGCTTTTCCCCATTCCCGCAGGCAGGACCAGATTCTGGTGTTATGTGATTCTCAAACGTAAGAGTCCTCGCTGCACCAATTTTCACTGAAAAAGAATCTGTCGATCTGAGGGTATGATGTTATTTGACTGGAACATTAGACAGCCGATTAAAATGTGGCACGTGGCCAGAAAGGGCTAACCCGCTCGTAGGCTGACTGACCCAGGTTGAGCTTTAAAGCCTTGTTAGGAAAATGTGTAAATGACAGATATTACATTTAGGGATGTGAAAGTTTAGCCAGTTAACTGGTAAGCATCACCCTTAATGGGTGGTACATACTGGTTCCAGTTAACTGTTAACTGGTGGAGACTGGAACAGCTTCCAGTCCATTATGGACAGGGGCTGATTGGGCCCAGGCACCCCACAGGCAGGGGGTGCTCCAGCATATGGAGCAGCCTCTGTCCGTGGCAGGTCCAGGCGCCCCGCTGGGAGGGGCTGCTCTATGAATGGAGCAGCCTCTGTCCACAGCAGGCTTGGGCGTGCCGCAGACAGGGCCAGGGTGGAGCAGCCCCTGCCTGTGGCTAGGGAGCTGCTCCAACCTTTCCTCGCTGGTTGGAGGGGGCTCCTGCATTCGTCCCCTCTTTAATCGGTTAACGTAGGGGTGGGCAATCATTTTTGATGTTGGGGCCACACTAAGATTTTGGCAAGTGGTCAAGGGCCACACTTTTCTATGGAGAGAGTGCGGGGTCTGGGATGGAGGTTGGGTGCAGAAGGAAGCTCAGGGTAGAGGACTGGGGTGCAGGAAAGGGTGTGGGGTCTGAGACAGAGTGCGTGAAGGAGGGGGTTGTGACCTAGGGCAGGGGATTGGGGTGCAGTCTCCAGGAGGGGTTATGGGTGCAAGAGAGGATTCTGGCCATAGGGGAGAGGCATCGGAGGGGGTGCAGAGTCTGGGAGGGAGTTGTGAGCTGGGGTGGGGACGGTGCAGAGGGTTAGAGGCAGAGAGTTGGGTGCAGGAGGGGGTGGGGTGCAGGAGGCAGGCTCTGGCCCAGAGGTACTTACCTATGTGGCTCCCAGCCTGTAACCCAGTGGGATTCTCAGGCAGGCTCCCTGTATCCTGCAGTCCTAGGCTCAAAGCGTCTGGCTGTGCCATGTGGCTCTCTGCACTGTATGCTGGGGCAGGCTTTCCACGCTGGCCTGCCCTCAGCACAGTCTCTCCGCTCCCAAAGCCTCTCCCCACCCACCTCCTGCGTGCGGGACAGAGAGCCACATGGAGCAGCCAGCTGCTTTGAGCAGTGTCGAGCTGCTCTGTGCCTGAGTCTCCCTGCGGGGCGGGCCATGGACTATATTAAAAGGCTTGGTGAGCCAGATTTGAACCACAATCTATATCTTGCCCACCCCGGTCTTTAAGGTGCCTCAGGACTCCTCATTGTACAAAATTGAATTACTCAAGTGTCAACTGAACTCATGTCTGTCTGTATATTGGCCTTTTAACCAATATTCTCTCTATTTCTGTTTAAATACATTTTAGTTTAGTTAATAAGAATTGGCTGTAAGGGTTTATTTTGGGTAAGATATATATTGACCTGGGTGCGTGTCTGGTCCTTTGGGATCAGAAGAACTCTTTCTTTTATATCATGAAACAAGAATTTCAGTAATTGTCATCATATTTGACCTGAGTAATTGGATGGAGGCCTGAGGCTGGGTACTGTGTTGTTTGGACTTCTGTGTAGGCAGTGAGATAGTACAGAAGCTGTTTTGTGCTTGTGTGGTAAATCTAAACATTGGAATATCCACCAGTTTTGGGGATTTGTCTGCCCCATTCTGTTTGCAGTTCACCTTAACTGAGTGACCTCTGCTGGCTCCCACAGGAACATGGTTACAGAGGGATTTCACATGCCTATCTCCATCACATCTAGGCCCCTAGTTTGTGGAAGTGACACACACAGAGTGGGCACTTTATCCATTGAAGTTAAAGGAAAGTCGCTTCCTGAAAACTTTTGACAGAGGAATTAGCAAATACAAACTAAATGCAGGAGCCCGCTCTTAATCAATTACATAAAGGGCAAAGACATTGCAGAAGAATCAATATGTTTTCTCTTTCAATCAGTTGACTTCAGATGGAAGTCTCAAAATAAAGAACGCTTTTAATTTTGCATAGGGATGTTAAATTGCGTTTAATCAGCTAATCGACTAGTCGATAGAATTTCCATCAATTAGTCGATAAGGGGGGAAACTGCAGAGCCACACCAGAGTTAGCTCCCGGGGCCACCAGGCTCTTAATACATTTAAAAATCAGAGGCACAGCCCGGGGGGGGGCCTGGGCATGAGCCAGGAACCAGCTTATTCCTGGCTCGCAACTGGTCCCCTGCTAGGCCTCTGCCTCCACTGCCCTCCTGCGGAGACAGTGCTGGGAGGAACCAGCTTTTAACCGGCTCCTGCTTTCCCCCCTTTTGCTGCCTCTCTCTGATAGAGGCAGCAAGGATGGGGACACAACTAGTTGAGTCACTACTCGACTACCCAATAAGCATATGCTTATCGGGTATTCGCCTAGTCACTTACATCCCTAATTTGGCAGCACATGCTCTTTTCACTTGGGGCTTTGAACTTTCTGCTGGCTGAAGGCCATGGCAGGTTCTGATTTAGTCTGTAATTTCCTGATCCCTGCATGCAGTGCTACTCCATGACCCCTTCCTCCCCCACCGCCCAGTGAAGCTGATATCTCACCCATCTATGGTGTAAAGCTAATATGGATGCTATTTAATTAAACCTTGTCAATGTACTTAGGCCTGGAAGTCGGATTGAATTGCTTGGTGTATGTGGTCAGACCCGAGTTACCTTATGTGAATGACTTGTTCTTTCTGTGCCTCAGTTTCTTATCTGTGAAATACGACTAATCATTCTTCCCTACCTTAGTGGGGCTGTGTGAGGTTTAAGCAAACAAAGTTTGCACAGCTTGGATACTATGCTAAGTGTCATGGAAATGGCTAGCGTTAAGGCCCTTGGCTGTAATTGAGTGGTACATTACATAGGTAGGTGGGTGTAGTTTGACAACACAGGAGACTGAAGCTTTCTGTATATGCTGCTCAGAGGCTTTTATTTAAATGACTGTTGCTTTTAATCAACTCCCAGTCACCTTATTACCAGGCAGAATCCTGACTGTGTCACAGCACTGGGGCTCAAGTGATTAGACTGGCATCTTTTATTGTGGATGCAGGACCGAAGGTCAGCACAGTTTGGACTAGCCCTAAAATGACCCTCTGTGTGCCCAGATAAGAAATGGATAGTGTTTGTTATGCAGATGATTTCTAACAGAATAGTGTCCATCAAGTATGTAGATGATTTGAATTGACCACTTCATATGAACAGCGGATTTCCCCAAGGACTTGTCCTGGCTCCGATGCTCTTTTAATATATATGCAGCTGGTCTGCTGTCCATCCCAGCAACTCAGTGACATCTGCATAGAAGTAGCCAGAAGGAGCTTTGAGGAACTGGACTCCTGCCTGTCATCTGACCTTGACATCTTGGCCAAGTACTTTTTGAAGTGATGACTTAAACTAAATGTACTAAAGACTGTGCCATTTTGTTTCCAGCTCCCCATCGGGTTGCTCGGGGTCTGTCTGAGCAACCAGCTGATCATTTTTGAGCTGTATCTTCCTTATTTGGGAATAAAGGTTGACCACTTTCTGCCCTTTTCCCACTAGTCGTCTTGGTGTATTGTCAAAATCCGGTTGAGAGTTGCACTCCTCTGCAGGTTTTCTGACAACGCCCGGGATTCTAGCACTGCAACCTCATGTAAATCCACCGATGCCCTAATTATTGCACTTGCTGAACAGTGTATGGCAGCAGAGGGCTCCAGTTGTCATTCTGGGAAGTTGGACTCAGCAATCCGCTCTGTCCTTCACTGGTGCAATCCGGATAATTCACGTCTCCAGCCTTCCAGTCCTGGCTGGCATTGCTCCTTTGATGATTAGGCATAAAGATAGGGCCCTGGGTACATTTTTGCACCCAGTCAGCCATCAAGACTGCTCATTTCACAACTTCATCTCAATGCCAAACTTAAAACATCAGCTGAAGTCAAAATGCCTCTTCTCTGAAATGGTCAGGCCTGTCAAAACAGTGCGTCAGACTCGGGATGTAAAAGAGTAGTTGACTAGTCAACTACCCAATAAGCTTAGGTTTATCGGGTAGTTGAGTCGACTACTCACATCCCCTCCCCCTTGCTGCCTCTGTATCAGAGGCAGCAAAGGGGGAGGGGAAACAGGAGCCAGTGCTGGGGGGAGCTGGTTCCCCCCTGCACTGTTTCTGTGATGCTACCTGTTCCCCCCCCCCACACACACACCACTGCCTCTATCAGAGGCAGCAGCATAGTGCGGGGCGGGCGGGTAGGGGAGGCTGCTGCGAAGCAGCCTCTGCCCGCAGTGGGCCCAAGCTCACCACAGGCAGAGGCTGCTGCAGCAGCAGCCCCTGTCTGTGTGTGGGGGGGGTCCCAATGGGAAGCTAGGACCCCCGTAAACAAGGGCTGCTGGACCCAGCGCAAGACGAGTCTGAGCACGCCTGGCTCAGTCCCGGCTCATGCTGGGTCCAGGAGCTACACCCACTGCAGCTCTGCATTTTAAATGCAGCAAGAGCCATGCCCAGCTCCTACTACAGACTGCAGAGCCACAGGGGGGGTAGCTCCCGGACCCAGTGCAAGCCAGGACTGAGCACCTTCCCTAATCGACTAATCATGTAGTCGATACAGTTTGTATTGGCTACACGATTAACCAATGACCCGCCTCTTAACATCCTTCAGTGCAGAGAGTTTGATATGTCTGAAGTAGCTTGTGTTGCTGAGGAAACGTAACAAAACATTCTACACTAGTTGGAGTTTACTAACTGGTGAAGGTTTCATGATCAGGTACATTTCGCTGCTGCAAGCAAGTTGAGAGGCAACAAAGGCACCAATAACCAAGACCAGGTCTTTGTCTGCCTGGATCGGATGGAGTTTCCTAGTCAAGCAGGTGGCAGAAAGCATTGCTCATGGATCCTGCTATGTGAGAGCTCAGCATCAGCAAGGGAACCAAGAGTACTGCTAGACTACACACTGTGAGTATCTATCTTCAACCAACAGAGACTGCCCAGTGGCTGCAAGCTCTCCACAGTGCTTTCCTGTGCCCACCATTGCTTTCTTGGGTTCAGCTTCTGCCAGCGGATCTTACCCAAGAATTAGGCCTTCTTGCTTGTAGTGGTGTAGACATGTGCAGTGAAGGATAGGTAAAGCTGTGAATGATCTGTATATTGCTGGCTCTTGAGTCCAAGTAATGTGACCAGTTCATTGAGGGTATGTAGATCGATGCTGTGGCAATCGATCCACCAGGGATCAATTTAGCAGATCTAGTGAAGTCCTACTAAATTGACTGCCGAACTCGCTCGTGTCAACTCTAGTACTCCATCAGAATGAGGAGCTTAAGGTAAGTCAAAAGGAGAGTTTCTCTATTTGTGGGATCCTCATCCAGTTCTGCCATCACCCATAGGGTTTTCTGGGAAAACTGGAGTTGTAGGCGAGACTGGAATTTCTTATGCAAAAAGGAAACAGATTGTGTCCTCTTTTTTAATGTCTTTACCAGCTACCTGTGTATCATTATGCATCAGGAAAGAGATACCAGTATGTAAAATGAAAAATGTATTTGGTCACCATTGGCTTTTGAGTCTCCTGATGAAGGCTATCTTGTTGGCGTCAGATCTCATTCAAGATACTGGCTGTAGGGGGCAGTGGAGATTTGCTGTTGGAGTATGTTAACCAGTTTCCTAGTCCATAAGTGGCTTAATAATCACAAGAGAAACTATTATTAGCTTCTGAAAATCAAAAGCAGTTTTCATGATTGTTTTAAACCAGTCATTGGTCTTGAAAGAGATTGTTTAACACTAAACCGTTGTGAACTTCTTCATAGATCTGTGGAGGCAAACATTAAATATTCTTTAATGTGCTTGGAAAACTGGGTTGAATTGATTTTTCCTAAAATCAGTGCTCTGTGTGTACAGCTGATTTAAACAAGTTCCCTACTATACATTAATGTCTGTTCAACAATTTTCTCTCATTTGATAGGCAACTAACTGTAAGTTGGAAAGTTTGAAATGCTGACAAAACACAACCCAGAGTTTCCTAACTCACTTTGCTGAATAAGAGGACCGCAGAGTTTGCTTCTACAGTAGAAAGAGTTTCTGATGCCAAAGGCTCCATCATAAAAGCCAGATCATTTAAACTCCATATTGCTTAGTTTTTTATTTGTGCTGGTCTGTTTGTTTAGGCAACATCTGGTTTCTTTTAAAGTACTATTCAGAGCTTGTCATTCATATTTTGTGAAACAGCATGAGTATTCCTATTGCACTTAGGAAGCAGGGTTTCCAAGTTCCAATAAGAGATGGCTTGATCCAGTAAAAACGTCGCGTTCTGTAGTTCAAGGTCTTCCATTGTGAATCCTGTTTCGAAGGATGTTCTAGTTAGCTGTGCACAGCTATGCATTTTAATGATTAGCAAATACATGGGTATCTGTCATTGTGTGTAGGAGAGTTAAGTGCTTCTGCATCTCATGGAGAAGGAAACTTACTAGTCTCCTGAGCTCCCTCACACTAGCACATTAGTGATTCAAATTCTAGTACCCTCACTCTGCTGCTGAGCACATGAGATAGAGAGGTTGCAAAGGAGAGTCTAGAAGCTAGGGAAAAATTATTCAAACATACAGGAAGTGATACTACTTCTCTCAAATCCAGACAGTATCCTATTCCAGGCTGCAGAAGCAGAAGCTAGGGACTAACTTTATTTGAGACGATGTGACCCACATTACAAACTGAAACAATTAGTAAAGCTTTCAGCAGCAATGCAGGGTGGGAGGATAGTATCTGGAAACAAAGGAAAAATAAGGAAGACATCAGATGGGGAAGAACAACAAAGTAGAGGCTGGACTTTGGCAGGATATTCAAAATCTATGCTCCTTGCTCCAGGGGGATTTCTAGATGTTGACAATACTCTTTCAAGCCCCCCGTGATTGAGGAATCAGCTGCTTGAAAGATTTCTCCTCCCACCCCCAAATCCTTCCTGTGCGTACTGCATTACAGCAGTGGCTAAGTCATGATAGTCCCCAGGTGTGAGCTACTGAGGACCAGTGGCTGAGTCGTTTTGATGGAGCCTCCTTACCTTTGCAGCTTGCTCTCTGTGGCTGTCCACTGGCATTAACATGTTGGCTTTTCAAGAAGGCTCATCTTTGAACCAAGCATTTGCCTAATAGGGTCTAAATTATGGAGGCATTTTTCCTTTTTCCTGGTGAGTGGATAATTAGGGCAGGGTTTTCGTTACAGCTAGCTCTTGTCACTTATGAAAGGGCTTGAAGCTGTGTGGGTTATAATTGGATGCTTTAGCTGAGAGAACTATACAAATGTGGTCATAAGTAAGAGATAACTGACATGAACACTATAGAGGAAGGGTTTTCGTGTCATATTGTTGACAGTGTCCACTCCTGCTTTTTGCTGGTTATTGAAGTGAATACCTGAAGGTTAAATGCGAGCAAGTGTAGGACAGGATATGGAGAGAGATAGGGGTCTTGGGAAAGACCGGCATTAAAACTTCCTATTATAGTTTCTGTGGCATCTTAGCCGTGCAAGGTACTTTTCAGACACAGTGTTAATTCATTTAAAAATAAGGAATATTATCAGTTATGAGCCAGACAAACATTCCTTCCATTCCCGCTTGTTACGGGAAGACGTGTGTGTTGTTACTTGAGCCCATGAAAAGCGAAGTGTCAAGCTATCCCCTCCCTGCAGGCTCCTCACCTTTATTCAAACCCTGAATATATTTCAATTTGTTAAAAAGCTTACCTCATTAATACTGCTGGCTGTGTGCTTGGGTAGGATGAGAGAAGAGAGGACAAGACTTCTCTGCTTCAGCTGGGACTCCCCATCGTGCGCTCCTTTTAAATTTGCATTGGATTGAAATTTGATGTGCTTAGCTAGATATGAATTTCTAAAATGTCGTGGAAAGACTGCCAGATGAGAGGGGGTGGAAGAGAAAATGTTACTGAAGAACTAGAATACTAAATGCATCTGAAACTGCATTTATATTTATATTTTATTATTATTTAAACTAGAATGCTGCAATATCTTTATTAATTTTTTTTTTCTGGTCATCATGGGTCATTCTTCAGAAGGACCAGCTTAACTGTCTGAGTAGAGTCCCTTGCTTCTTAATTGAGCAAGGTAAAAAGCTAAGGCAAAAAGCTATCCTGCCATAACACCGTGGGTTTGAGTTAAAGCCGGGTAAGATATAGATATCGGTCCATGTAGAAGTTGCCCTGGTACTTTATATTCCAACTTTAGTGTGTCTCAGCATTTTATTGTATATGAGCCCAGTCTACATTAGATGTTGCAACAAACAGCTGGATGTCTGAAGCTTTGTAGCATCTTGCATCAATACATAATAGCTGTTGCAGGGGAGTTGTCATTGATTGTACAGGTTTGCGGCAACACCTGTTACGAAGACGTCAGCTATAGTCCAGCTGAATCAGTGTATGCTACAGTGTATACTAGTATGCTTCAATCCATCGAGTTACACCAGTTGAAGCAGATTTCATAAAAATAGAGGTTTGCCAAGTCCCAGCATGCCCCAGAATAGGCAGAACTATAAGGCACTCTCTGTGTGGATGCACCAGAATGATTCCATATGATAACCCATTTCCAGGATAAGCTGCCCAGGTAGCCATTTTGTGCATTCAGAGTACCCACAGTGTCTCCCTTGCATGGTTCCTATTTGGTCCTCTCAGGTTTTGTCTACAGTAGAGGTTTTAGAATTGAACTGTCAATTCTAAATTGTTTCAAGATAAATCACAAACATCGGTGATGTCTTCACACTAGCATGCATCAGCGAGTTAGTTAATTCAATTTGAAAAACCTCTAGTTGAGACAATCCCTCAGGCCCTGATGAGAGCGCAGAACCAGAGGGTGAATGGAGGAGTGACTCGTTTAACTCAGTTTCCCAGCTCTTGTAGGTTTCAGTCATTAATGGTATTTTAACTTGTGTGTAGCGTCTCAAGAACTGTATCCTTTTTAGAATTTTTAAAGGAAGAACCAACGCAGTTGGTCACCAACAACTGGAAAGACTTAGCAGTTTAGTGGTTAGCATTTTCTCATTGATGTCTGTACAATAGAGCATTGCTGTGGCTAGGTGAAGCTGCTCAATGTGAATCAAACCGATCCCATTCCATATCTGGAGTGCCAGGCAGGCACCTAATTGAAGTCAGCATCTGAATTTGGTCTGTGTTAAAATGACTTCTCTAGTTTTAGTCATGTACATTAATTAGTGGTCTCAGGATGTTCCAGGGTAGATGAGACCTTTAGAAGGGAAATGATCATTAGTGAACCACAGTCTGCCTTCTGCTTTTTTCATAATCTTTAATTCTCGACCACAGCTGTGACTTAAGGGTTTTTTTTCTTTTAGCCTGCATTGGGTTCTAGAAATGTATAAAGTACATTAAGCTGCAATCTGCACTGAAAGGAACAGCTCAGAAATTGTAGATATAATTGTTCCTATTACTTGTTGGCAAGTTTTTGATTAAATATTGGGGAATAAGCCATAAATGATGTGTAATATTCAACACTGGAAAGCCCAGGCTTAAAGGAGAACACTGCAAAAAATGCTGGAGTACTTTACCTTCCAAACTGCATAAGAAATAGTCATCTCCAATAACCAAGTCTGCCATGACTTGAATCTGTACCCTTTCTTGAAGGCAAGAAATCAAGATGCCAAAGTTTCTCCTGGCAACTCAGAATGTTTCAGTATATTTTTGTCTACTTTGCTTAATCATCATCAAAACAAGACAGTTTAAAATAACACACACTAGCAGCGCAACAGCAAAGTCACAGCCTTGTCTTCTGCTATTACCTCATCCAGAGAAGTGCTAACCAATGGCTGGAAACCAGTCCAATTTGGACATGTGTGTGGTGGGAATCGGACCAGAATGTCCTTGTGGTTCACATTTTCATATTTCATGTTGCCAGCATTTTCCTGTGGATTTCATTAAGCTGGGCTTGGCGTGAAATGAAAAGGCTCTGTCTCCCAGCTTGTGCAGCGCTGACCTAAAAATGTTAAATCCTGGCTTTAACGACAAATAGATATTTGTTATGCAGACCTTCGACATATATTTAAACTAAGCACATGCAATCAGGTTGTACACATTGATTTTTCTAATTGAGGCTCTCCAGATGCTTCATGAGGGATAAGTCCCTAGACTCCACGAGGATAACAGGTATGATATTTAACCCCCTGTTATGTATGGGGAAACAAATTCATTCTGTCCCCCAATACCTTGCCCACCATTATGCAGTTAGTGGTTAGCAAAACAGTAAAGTAGTGATTAAAACTTAGCTCTCCCTAACCCCCTTTCTCTGCCCTAGCCACTAAACCAAGTTGCCTTCCTTCTGTATAAAAGGGTCAGCATATGACTTGAAGTGTAAATCTAAATGGATAGGTACTGTACAGTATTTGTGGAGATGATCCATGCTGACAAAGTAAATGTGGGAGACAAGACCTTATATTTTAGGTTGGATAAAGGAGTTTCACTTGAAATGCCCCTGACTGCTCATTGGGAGTGCATGAAACTGCATCTCCACCTCCCTCAGTTGTTCAGGGTTTTTTTTTTCCATCGCCTACATTAAAATGTATAGCCACTTTCCATAACAATGAAAGTTTTACAGCAAGAGGATTGCTTACACACTTAGTGTTACAGTAGTTCTGTGCTACGCACTGAATTCCCAGCTAAAGAGGTTAAAAGTGGTGCTTTTTATTTCTTTGTTATAATGCTGTAGTTGGATTCATTACTCATGACTAATGACTAATGATTAATTACTCATGACTGAGGTCAAAGCTGTCAGTCTGTATGGGTAGAAGACTATATCCCCTATCATGCATTGGTAAGTACATGCCAAGATCTTTAATCTCAAGATAAACAGAAATTGTTTTTCCCTTGTTAACTGTAAACTCTTTCTAAACACTGTCCACATGTCAGTTGGGTCTAGGAATAAGACATTGAATCGCTGTTGTGTCCTTTCTCTGAGTCCTCTCTTCAGTTGTATTAATCTTATCTTTGCCAGTTTCCTTTGCCTCCCTCTTCCCCCCCCCCTCCACCAATGCCTCTCCATTGTGACACGCTGTCCCTTTGCAGTCACATAGGAGACCTCATGCTCTGGGCCTGATTGTTCTCTATGCTTCCGTCCTCGGGAGGAAAGCAGATTGGAGCATCTCTGACAGGGAGCATGTAAATGGCTCCACATCTTGTTTTCCTTCCCCCAGGGATCCAGGAAGAGTCCCTCTGCCAAAGCAGGGAGAGAATGAGCAAGTCAGTCACACATCCTGTTTCTGGCAGGGAGTATCCAAATGCATGTCGATACCCAGGCCCACCTTGCCCCCTGGCCTGCGGTGACTGTTGGCCCTGGTGTCTGAACCAAAGCTAGTGCTGGTAGTAGCAGCACTAATGTCTCTGCCCTTTTATCTTCTTTGGAGTGTGGAGCTGTTTGGTCAACTAGAAGCTTGCTGCCGTGGTGGAGGCGATGGCCCAACTGTGGTGTGTAGAGATCCATGCTGAACTCCAAGCCATCTCTGGGTTAAGACTTTGAGATCTTAGGGTGAGAGTGGCAACAGCGGAGCCGAGTGTGATTATTGGCTTAGGGGTGTAAGTTCACTTGATGCTTTGAACAACGCAAATGATGGGCCATTGTCCTGACCCTGGTCATGCTAACTTGGATGCAACAGAGTGGTCCAAAATGGGCGTTCGGATGGCAGGAAGTCAGCAGCTAATCAGATCATGGCATGTGCATTTCATCAGCTCTTTCATGTGTTTCGTACTGGATGTAGGAAAGTTTGGAGCCAATGCGGGGAGGTTGGCCCTAGGAGTCTGGCCAAAAGTTGTGAGTCACAAGGGTGGGATCTGAAGGAGAGGGAGCTGTGCAGCTTGTGGGCTCCGGGAGATTTTTCCAGGCTTTTTAAGGGGTATGAGAAAATCAAATTAATTTGAAAACAATGGCCATGAGCTAAAGCTCAGCAGAACAAATAACAATGAGCACTGGGCTGCCATGGAGAATCGGCAAGAATAAGTATCTGGGAGAGAAAGCGTTGTGCTTTACACAGATGACCTCCCTTCTGCCTCTAAGGTCAGTTGCTGAGAACTTCACCCTGTTGCCTATCTCTGTTTCCAGCAGGGGTTCCACACAAAGCTTTCCGATAAAGAGCCTCCCCCTTAAAGGTTCAGCCAGGGGACCTCTCTTTGCTGTCTGAATGCTTCCAGCACACCTTTGTCAGGTGTCAGCACTTCCAGGGCTAGAGAGTAACTAGTCAGAGACCGACACCAAGGACTGGGGAAGGAGAAGCTCCCTGGGGTCCAGAGGTAGTGTCCTCATTGGAAGCCCAGTACTCTCTGCTCTCTTCCTCTGTCCCCCCAAAATGTTGCCCCTGGAAATTTGGCTAGCAAATGACTGTTAAATACAAAGGTTTCTTTTCTCCTTCCCTCTCCTCCAAGTACATCTGGCATAAGGGACCCACCACTGTGACTTGCTCTTCAATGCCCTCTTAGGAAGGGGGGTGTGATTAACTCTCTAGAGTAGGCCTAGGCAAAATATGGCCTGCGGGCCGGATTCAGCCCGCCAAGCCACCAGATCCAGCCTGCGGAGGCAGTGGGGAACCCCAAGCAGGCTCCCCTGCTTGCCCCGCATGCCACTCCCAGCACAAACCCATTGGACGGTTTCTGAATAACAGGCAGCCACTAAGCAGAACCCTCCTGTTCACTCACTCAAGCACATGGCTGAGCAGGCAGAAACATTTTAAGCTCTGCAAGCCTTTAACTCTGCAGGCACACAGGCAGGTGGGTATGTAAGACTCCTGGTGAGAACCTGCCTCTGGCACCTCAGCCCCTCCCTTCCCCAACCCTCTGCCTCACACTCCTGCCCCGCTACTCCACATGCACTCATACCCCCCCCCTTCCCAGATCCAGCACCCCAGTCTCCTGCCCGAGATCACAATCCCCTCCTACCCTAGGTCACATCCCAAACCCCTACACCCCAGTTCCCTGCCCTAGGTCATAACTGCCTCCTTCACCCAAACTCCCTCCCAGACCCCATTCTCTTTTTCTGCACCCCAATTCCTTACCCCAAGCTCCCTTCTGCACCCACCCTCCATCCCAGACCCCGCACCTCCTCCATTAATACCATGGAAGAGTGTGGCTCGCGACCACTTTCCAAAAACTTGGGAGTGGCCCCCCATCAGAAATTATTGCCCACCCCTGCTCTAGAGTTTGCACTCTAGTTTCTGTGTTCCCTAATCAGCCTGACCGAGACAGGGAGTGGCATGGAACAGAGTAAGAGCAGGTAGACTTGAGCGCTCTGTTGCTCCTTTGTGACGAGCACCCTGATGTGCTTCGGTAGTTCATGCAGGATGTCAGTTAAATGTTGGGGCTGCCCCCCTCTGTTTTTCCCTTTTCCATTCCAGCAAAATCAGGAGTATGTGGTTTTTGTGCTATGAGGCTCTTGAGTCTCTGTCTCTGCCACAAGCTGAATGCAGGATCGTTGTGGTGGCAGTAATTCAAGAGAGATACCAAGCTGGAAGGGGTTGCAAGTGTTTTGGGGACTAAGGTCATGATTCAAAATGATCTGGACAAACTGGAGAAATGGTCTGAGGGCAAATAGGATGAAGTTCAATAAGGACAAATGCAAAATACTCTATTCGTGAAGGAACAATCAGTTTCACACATACAAAATGGGAAAATGCCTGCCTAGGAAGGAGTACTGCAGAAAGGGATCTAGCAGTCATAATGGACCACAAGCTAAACATGAGTCAACAGTGTAACATTGTTGCAAAATTAGCAAACATCATTCAGGAGTGTTGGGAGCAAGACACGGGAAGTCATTCTTCCACTCTACTCTGCGCTGGTTAGGCCTCAGTTGGAGTATGGTGGCCAGTTCTGGGCACCACATTTCAAGAAAGACGTGGAGAAATTGGAGAAGGTCCAGAGAAGAGCAACAAAAATGATGAAGGGTCTGGAGAACATGAGCTGTGAGGGAAGACTGAAAGAATTGGGTTTGTTTAGTTTGGAAAAGAGAAGACTGAGAAGGGAATTAACAGCTTTCAAGTTCCTAAAAGGATGTTACAAGAAAAAGGAAGAAAAATTATTCTCCTTAACCTCTGATGATAGGATAAGAAGCAATTGGCTTAAGTTGAAGCATGGGAGGTTTAGGTTGGACATTAGGAAAAACTTACTGTCAGGGTAGTTAAGCACTGGAATAAATTGCCTAGGAAGGTTGTGGAATCTCCATCATTGGAGGTATTTAAGAGCAGGTTAGACAGATATTCGTCAGGGATTATCTAGATCAGACGTGGACAGTAATTTTTGATAAGGGGAGGGCACTCCAAGAATTTGGTAAGTGGTCAAGCACCACACTTTTCCATGATAGTAATGAGGATGTATGGTATGGAATTGGGTGCACAAGGGAGCTTGGGGTAAGGGATTGGGGTGCAGGAGTGGGGTGTGGGATCTGGCAGGTAGTTTAAGTGAAGGAGGAGCTTGTGACCTGGGGCAGGGGGACTGGGGTATAGGAGGGTGTGCAGGGTGGGGGAGATCATGACCTGGAGCAGGAGGGCAGGCAGGCATGCAGGGATTTGAGTTGTGACTGGGGTAGGAGATTGGGGTGCAAGGTCTGGGAGGGGTTTGTAACCTGGAGGGGGGCATACGAGGGAGTGCAGGATATGGGTGCAGAAACAGGGGTGCAGAGGGTTTGGGTTATGTGGGATGGGGATGTAAGAGGGGGACAGAGTGTTGGGGGGAGGGAGGAGCTGGCATGCCAGAGGCAGGCTCTGGCTATGAAACACTTATCTGGGTGGCTCCTGGCCAGCAGCCCAGCAGGGTCCTCAACCAGAGTCCCTGGTTCCTTGCCTCTGGACAGGCTGCAGGAGCCACGTTATGGCTGACTCTGAACAGTGTGAGCCAGGAGGAGGAAGGGATACTTCATGCGCTGCCTGTCCTGCAAATAGGCAGCTCCCATTGGACGGAAACCAGACAATAAGAGCTACAAAATTTTGCGGATGGCTGGGGCAGTGTGAAGTCTCTGTCTGGCTCACAGCATGCAGGAAGCCTGGCAGACAATGCTGCAGTCTGGATCCGGTGGCTTGGCAAGCTAGATCTGGCCCATGGGCCATATTTTGCTTGCCCCTGATCTAAATGGTGCTTGGTCCTGCCATGTGTGCAGGGGACTGGACTTAATGACCTCTTGAGGTCCCTTCCAGTTCTAGTATTCTGTGATTCTATGCATCTTTTCTTTCTGCCACATCAGAAAGATCTGAGATTCCTGCTTCTGGTTGGAGATTTCATGTCATTATGGCTCTGGGAGTCACTACTTTTCAAGTCAGCTGAAATATCTTACACGGGGTGCATCATTCACTTCCGGTCCTGCCTCTTCTGCTGTTTGTCTTTGGGATTAGCTCGAGGCCAGCGCCCTCATCCATGGTCTGCACCCTTTTCCAATGTCCACCTGCTCATAGTCCCTCTTCTATTGGTTGCATTTCACACAGCCTCTCTAGGGCTCTATTAACTCCTTGCTGGCCAGTGTGGGGTGAACGCCCCATCACAGGCAGATTTTCAAATATGTTCAGCTCCCGCTTAAGCACCTAAAAACTTTTCTACTTTAGAAAGTTGCACTAAGGTACCATGGGTTGATTTAGTTAAACTGATGTATCTTACTCCAGTCGTGCATGTCCACGTTGTTGGGGGTTGCAGTGTAAACAGTCACATTTGTGCCATGAGTGTGCTGTGCTGTGCTGCGTTGCTAGGTATCACAACGTTCTTAGCACTTTATCAAGGCCTACTGTGTTCTGGGGAATTTACTCATAGATTGTGGGATACCCCCAGGAAGCCAGAATAATTATGGGAATAGGTTTTAAAACCCCTATAGTTCACCACTTGTACCCCAGCTCTCCCCTCATGCTAGCCTCTTTTCCAGATGGTTCTTCTGGGCCTCCACAGCTTGGAGTATCCATTCTTTTCTTCCCTGACCAAGTGTCAAAGCTGATTATTTGAAAGGAGTATTTCTCTGTAGTTGTGCCTTAAGGAAACACTGAGGGTGTGTCTAGACTACAGGGTTTTTTCGAAAAAAGTAGCCTTTTTTCCAAAAAAAATTCCCCTGCATCTAGACTGCTGCCGCGTTCTTTCGAAAGTAAATTGAAAGAACACAGCAGTTTTTTCGACTGTGGAAAACCTCGTTTTACGAGGAAGAACGCCTTTTTTTTGAAAGTGCTCTTTCGAAAAAAGGCGCTATGTAATGCAAACTGTGCTTTTTTCAAAAGAGAGCATCCAGACTGCCTGGATGTTCTCTTTTGAAAACGCGGCTTGCTTTTTCGAAAGTACTGGTTGTAGTCTAGATGCTCTTTTTCAAAAGAGGCTTTTTCAAAAGTATCTTTCAAAAAAGCCTCTTTCGAAAGAGGCTTGCAGTCTAGACGTAGCCTGAGGGTAGTCCATCATGCCAACATGTTCAGAAAGTTAACTGTATTCAGAACAATGAAATTACAAGCTCTTGCCCCTTCCCCCCCAGACATTAATGAGAGGAATATACCAGCTGTTCTGGACAACCCGGCCTAATCTCTGCTTTCTGGATTTCTGAATGGTTTGTGCTGTGTATTGGATAGTGAGATGCTGACCCATTTCTGGGTTCTTAGGTGCTACTGCAATACTAATAACAATGAAGCCATGTCCTGGAGATCGTGATGGTGCCAGAGCTATTTAACTACTATCCCCAAGTGGCTGTAATGTCTGTGGAGTGCACCTTTGGCCAGCTGAAGGCGGGAGGAGTTGTCTGAGATGCATTGGCTGCTCTGAGGACCATCTTTTGCATGTTACTTCTGCTTATTGTGCGAAACCAGTCGGGTCATATCTGAAGCCAGGGCGTGGAGGCTGCTTGCGGAGCAGCCCAACACACCCCCATTATTGATAATTTTGCCAACAGCCGATGTGCCAAGGATGTTTTCAGAACAGGATGTGGTACCTTATTGCTCTTTAACAGCATATGAGCTGTTCTAAGGGAGAATGGTGCATCTGCAGTCTGTATTGCTGTGGTACTTCTGTCTGTTGGCATAATGTGTCCTCTCTGCCTTCTGTGCGTCAGGAATGTGTCTTTTCTACTAACTTGGATGGGAGCAGTTGTAAATGTCTAGTGAGCCAGCCTTGCTCTTGCTGTATAATTAAACCTTTGCAACTCTGTTTTGAAACCAAGAACATCACTGTGGTCAAACACCTGAAACTTCGGTAAACACAGCAGTTTGTGCTGCGATCCTCCCAGAGGATGAAGTAAGGGGAGCAGCTGCATGCTTAGCACTTCTGAAAATCTGGCCGCTTCATCTAGATCTGTGGTGTCTAACGCTAGCCACTAGCCATATCTGGCTATTTGGCCAGTTGAGTGTGATTGGTTAGCTTGAACAGTAAAGACTCCAAAATCGTTGCATTCAAAAAAATTTTTTAATAAAAAAACAAACGTTTTCAGAGAATTAAAAAAAAAAAAGTTCAGATCTTTGAGTTCTAAAGCCACTTTCTGTTTGTTTGACCCATCCACTGGATGGAGACTTCTGCCAGTTAGTGGAATAGCTTAACTATGCTGCTTAAGCCGGAAATCATCATGCATCATTGAAATCCACAGCTGGTATTTCTGGGTACTAGTTTTCCACTGGTATTTATCATCAAAGCCTTTCTGAAAGTACTTCGGAGTTCTCTGTGTGAAATTATTTGTTCTTGTACGAAGCAGCTCAGTTTTCAAGCTGGCCAGTTTTCTCCTGGCATTTATTTCAACCTTCAATTTAAATTTAGGTTCATCACGGTCACGCAATTAGGTTAAAATGTTGTCTCTTAGGTGGCCAAAAGTTTTGTTCATTAAATATAGCCGTGTATATAAACATTTCTTTAATTTTTTTTTTCGTGGCTGTTTATGGCCACTCTAAACAAAATCCAGCATACAAGCGCACAGTTGAAGAAAACAGTTTGAATTTTATTCCTGCTTTTTGAAAATTAAAAAAAAATCTTTAACAAATGTAACACTTCCAGAGATACTGAATTTTAAAAATTAGGGTACTTTTTTGCTTATTTCTGCTTTGTGCTGAAACGGAACAATGTCAATTCGTTTTTCTAGAATTGCATTCATGGATTGGTCTGTTATTAGCATAATTCTGAAGCAGGTGAAAGTACTAGTATCGAGTCAAACAACGTTGAAAACAACAAATCATTGGCAGAAACTGCAGCAAAGGAAAAGAGTGATTGGAAGGACATCAAACGTAAGTTTCAAGAGAAATGGGAATGGGAATTGGAATATGCTGACATTGAGGTGAATGAGAAGCCAGCGTGTTTGCTGCATCGCACAACAATTCTGGCAAATAACACGGACAACGTAAGAAGGCTTTTCCAAGAGCAGCACAATGATTTTGATCAAACTCAATCTGAGACTTCAGGGAAAGGGAAGCTGATTTGTGATACACATTCGGGAGTTCTCTTCTAAGCTACATCTATTTGTTATTCACCCACTTCCCAAATTTGCAGAAAATTGCTGGAGATAGTGAATTTGAGTGTTAACCTTGATTGTCAGCATTATGTGAGATGGCTTGAAAACCTGGCAATGAAATTCAGCCAGTGTTTTTTCAGATTTTGCAAGCTTCATGTTGGCATTTTGAATTCATGAAAAACCCATTTCAGTTCGACATTGCTAATTCTCAAAACCTTGTCAATTTGCTTGGCCTGGGCAAATGTTTGTTTAAAGAAGATATGCTCTCACTTCAAAGCCAGCTCGATCAGTCAAAAAATGAATTGGTTTTGACAATGTGGGATGCACTTTTGCAATAGAATCAGTTTGCTATTTTGAAAACTGCAGTTGCCAAACTTGGTTCAACATGGCTTTGTGAAGCGTCATTTTCTGTCATGATATACATCAAGTCAAAGTTTCAGTCACGGTTACTGGATGAAAATATGGAGGCCTAGTTTGACTTGATGTGTATATATATCATGACAGAAAATGATGCTTCGCAAAGCCATGTTGAACCAAGTCTCCCAAATACCGTATTGGGCAGGGGTGGGCATTTGATGGGGGGCCAATCCAAGATTTTGGAAAGTAGTCGAGGGCTGCACTCTTCCATGGTATTAATGGGGGAGATGCAGGGTCTGGGATGGAGGTTGGGCTCAGAAGGGAGCTTGGGGTAAGGGATTGGGGTGCAGGAGGGAGACTGGAGTCTGGGAGGTAGTTGGGATGAAGCAGGTGGTTGTGACCTAGGGCAGGGGACTGGAGTGCAGGGGTTTGGGATGTGACCTAAGGTGGGAGGGGATTGTGATCTGGAAGAGGGTGTAAGAAGGGGACAGAGGGTTTAGGTATGTTGGGGGGTGGGCAGAGAGTTGGGGCAGGAAAGCGCTGGGGTGCCAGAAGCAGGCTGTGGCCAAGAGACTTACTTGCAGCTGCCAATCCAGCCTGCCTGCCTGCCTGGCCATGTGCTTCATGAATAACTGAGCCCAGGAGAGGAGGGCGTAGTTCTTCTTAGCTGCCTGTTATTCTAACAAGCAGCTCGCATTGGCTGGGGTCTGTCAGAACCTGGCCAATGGGAATGTGCTGGGGGCGGGGCGGCTCCTAAAACTTTCTCCCTCCTCTCCAGTTTTAAAACAGAAAGGGAGCCCTGCAGCCGCGTTCTGCGAGTGGGGCTGCGGGGCAAGCTGGGGAGCCTGCCTGGGGCTCGCTACTGCCTCCACAAGCCAGATCCGGTGGCTTGGCAGTATTTGCCCAGGCCTGGTATTGGGTATTATTGCCATGTTACACATGGAGAAACAGGCGCAGAGAGGATGAGTGAGTGACTTACGGAGGGTTGCACGTCACTCAGTGGCATTTGAGAATAGAACTCAAGTGTCCTGTGTCCCGGGTCTCAGTTGCTACCAAGAGCACACACTCTTTCCATGAAAGGAGGGGGGGGGAGGCTTTCCTTCAACCTACCTGGGAGCTTTCCCCTTTAATTCCCTCAGGGATGCCCAACACTCTCATCTTTTTCTGAACTCTCTAGTCTCTGTCCCAGAAGGATATTTGCCCGGCGGACAGGATGAATTTGTGCTTCATCTGCCCTAATGGTGCATTTTACTTGTAGCCTCTTCTGCTTGACATAAACTCACCTTAGCTCCTTCTCTGTTCCCCTCCTGTTTCTTAAAAGCTGTCCTCAGACCGTGTTTTAATATTTCTCAGGGCACAGCCTGGGATTTTATTATAGCTGTTTAATAGCTTAGTGATTATTCAGTTCCTTGGCATGCCTCCTGAACACAGATAATAGTAAGTCCATTACTGAGTCGCTTTCCTGAGAGCGGGGCTTGTTTGCCAGGGCTGTTTCTCTGCCTTGTGACTGAATACAGAAGCCATCTGGCATAAGTAACCTATCTGACCCCCCTTCTTCTGTGGTCAGGGATTCCTCCCGCCGCCTCTAGCTAAGTCACGCCAACGCTTTCAGACTGAAACCCAGGGCCATAAAGCAAGGTTTCTATAGAGCACAGAAAAGAAGCATCCAAAACAAGCAAGTCTGCAACACACAGTCAGTGTGTGGTGTCTGCAGTGGGGAATGCCTGAAGTTTTACTCTCAGCTGGTGGATCTTACCCCTTCCCATCTCACCCTGGGTTTTCTGTCATTGAAGGGGAGGGCAATTCTCCACTATGCCAGAAAATGAACTGTCCCCTGTTTGAAGTAAGTCTGTGGCCAGCCTAGCCCAGAGCAGTGTTCTGGGTTTTTTGTCCTGCTGCCTCCCTCGCTGAGCAGCAGCAGTCAGCAGAGCGGGGCATGTGCTCCTCCCAAACCAGCAGCCTTGCAGGTGGGAGTAGGGATGAATTCTCCATCTGTAGCAGTCTCCTGCTATCTCCTCTAAGAGTCTCATGGCCAAGAACTCTTAGGCAAACATGCCCTGCATCAGGGACACTGAGAAGCACTCTCAACCTATAGAGTTAGCTAGTAAGGAAACATTTTCAAAAAGGAATTCTGCGTCAGGGCTGAAATAGTTTCCGGCTGGATTTCCAGAATTGTTTTGGCCTTGGGACCAACAATGAAAATGGGAGTTATGGACTGATAAGAGCAGATAAACCACATTTATGGGGCTAGTATTAAATAAAACAAAAACGCACAAGTCAGAGAACAAAAAACACTTATGGAAAGTTATAGAAAGATACTGACTCCAGGAACCCAGATTGTTTCAGAGCATCAGAAAAAGATCAGCTCGATATGGAGTAGATATTCCTGTGTAAATGCAAGTCGAGGGGAGCTAGTGCTGTTGGGCTCTATCCCTGTTTCCTTACGTGCTAATGCGGATTAATTGAAAATGACACAGCTTGGTAATGTTATTTTAAAAGTAGTTATTGAATCTTGGTGTAAGTTCTGGACACTGAGCCCTGTTTCTAGAAAGTCATGGCAAGGTTTTTAGAGAGAGGCATTTGGTGGAATTTTCAAAAGCACCTCCATGACCAGCTCCCACAGTGGGGAGCCAGGCCGTTCAGTGGGATTTTTCAGCCTCTGTTGTTAGGTACATAGTGGGATTTTCAAAAGCACCTATGTGCATCTTTAGGCATTTAAACACATTTAAAAATCTGGGCCAGGCTTGCCTTTTGTGCTGCTAATGTGTCTAGCCTCTGGTGGGGTGGGCCAGTGCCAAACCTTGCTGTAGGTTTGATAAGTAGTTCAGTCTCTCTGGCCCTCTAAGGCCTTGGACGCTCTGCAGGCAGTCGTGGAGAGGCCAGATGTGTGATGACTTTGTGTGTGTCTCAGTGCCCACACATACACACAGCTCATTTGCTCTTAGGCAGGACCGTACCCAATTCACGGTCCCTTTTGCTCCATTTCACAGTAACAGGATTTTAAAAACCATACATTTCATGATTTCAGCTATTTAAATCTGACATTTCGTGGTGTTGTAATTGTCGGGGTCCAGACCCGAAAAGGAGTTGGTTGGGGGTTGCAAGGTTATTTTGGAGAGGGTTGTGGTACTGCTACCCTGACTTCTGTGCTGCTGCTGGCAGGGGTGCTGCCCTCAGAGCTGGGAGCTAGAGAGTCGTGGCTACTGTTTGGACGACCAGTTGTGAAGGCAAAGCCCACTGCCAGCAGCAGTTCAGAGGTAAGAATGGCCTGGTGGTATTGACACCTCTATTTCTGCTCTGGACTCTTGATCAGCGCTTGCCACTCTCTGGCCTCCTAGCTCTAAAGGCAGAGCAGAAGTAAGGGCAGCCCCCATAAAATAACCTTGTGACCTCCCCCCTGCAACTCCCTTTTGGGTCAGGACCCCCGATTTAAGAAATATTGATCTCTCCCATGAAATCTGAATAGTGGAAGGTAAACGCACACAGGAGACTAGATTTCATGGTGAGAAACAAGATTTCACAGTCCGTGATGCGTTTTGCATGGCTGTGAATTTGGTAGGACCCTACTCAGAGGCCTCTGGACAGACATAAGGGGAGGGACAATTTCAGATGGCTGCTGATCTGGGCCAGATCCTAGCTCGGGGAGGGCAATCATTTTTGATGGGGCACTCCAAGAATTTGGAAAGTGGTCAAGGGCTGCACTCTTCCATATTAATGGGAGGGACTGGATGTGTTTGGACAGAGTGTGGGGTCTGGGAGGGAGTTTGAGTGAAGGAGGCAGTTGTGACCTGGATTAGGGGACTAGTCTGCAGGGGTTTGGGTTGTGACCTTGGGCAAGAGGGGGTTGTTACCTGGGGAACGGCACTAGGGTGCAGGAGAGTGTGAGAGATTTGTGACCGAGGGAAGGAGGGGATTGTGACCTAGGGCAGGGGGTTGGGGTGCAGGATCTGGGAGAGGATAGGGGTGCAGGAGGGGGACAGAGGGTTTTGTTTATGTGGGGGAGGGGAGCAGAGGGTTGGGGTGCCAGAGACAGGCTCTGGGTGGGAGACTTACCTGCTTGACTCCCAACCAGCAGCCTGCTCAAGCAGACTCCCTGCCTGCCCCACACCCGCACTGGCTGCAGGGGCCATGTGGTTTTTTTAACAGCTAGGAGCCTGAAGGGAGGCGGGGGAAGGTGTTTTGCAAGCTGCATGTTGACAACAGGCAGCTCCTGTTGGCCAGAAACTGGCCAATGGATTTGTGCTAGGTGTAGGGGCAGCGCGTGAAGCCTCTCCCCCCACCCCAAGCTCACAGCTGTTCAAACAGAGCCCTGCAGTGGCTGCTTTTCTCAACAGTGTACAGGGGGCAGGCAGGGAGTCTGCCTGAGCCTCCCCACTGCCTCAGCAGGTCGGCTCTGGTGGCTTGGCGGGCCAGATCCAGCCTGCGGAGGGTATTTTGCTCAGGCATGATCTAGCTGAAGAACAGGTCTGTGCTGCCTTGAAGTTTTACCTTGAATTCTGTATCCTTTGCTGGGCGCGCGCACCTGAGCAGGGGCAGCCCAGCCCAGCTCTGAGTATGCACTCAAGCCAGCCCTTATTAAATTCACCATTCTCTGTGGCTGCCAACTCCCCTCCCTGGTGGCTTTTTCACCTTCAAAGCTCCCCAGGTGGATTTCCACCAGAGTTCAGTCTGGCTAAAAGAAAAAATGAGGGAGTCCAGAGTGATCCACTTCTGGATTCACAACTGTTCTCTGTGCTACAGCACTGTCGGATTAATTTTGTTCAGCTAACGGGTGACAGTTCGCATGCTGTTCCCTTGGAAGTGGTCAGGTAAATCCAGGCTGCTGCTTCTTTTGCCATTGAAAAACAAGCGTGCAAATATATTTTAACCTGTGTGTTCCCTTCGCTGGAAATATGCACTCTAAGGGTATGTCTACACTAGCCCCCTAGATCGATCTAGGGAGGCTAATGAGGGCGACCGGAATTGCAAATCAAGCCCTGGATTTACATATCCTGCTCTTGATTTGCATGTTCCTGGCCGGTCGCCATTTTAGAAATTGACTAGCCCGAAGTAACTGCCCGTGTCTACACGTGGCGGTGAAATGGGATTCCGGAATAAAGCCCCTAAATCGAATTAGGTGGTAAACCTCATTCCACAAGGAATACCACCTAATTTGATCAATCTAGGGGGCTAGTGTAGACGTACCCCAACTGTTTTATCAACTGATTGTCTTCAACACACGGGGCCCAGTGAACCTTTCTTGTTGCAAATGAGCAATATGAGCTCTAGGGCATAGTGCTCCTGTGATATTTATGCAAATCTCCCAGTACCTTTGAAGTAATTTCTGAAATCTATTACCATAATGTTGATTAAAAATGAGAAACAATTCATCTGTGACAGGCTGTAACTTAGATTTCGTCTCTTCTGATTATAACATTGTAAACGTATTTATTTCCAGAGATAAAAACCACAGTGGTGTACCCAGCCACAGAGAAACATCTTCAGAAATACCTGCGTCAAGAGGTGTATCTCATCCGCGAGACTGGGGAGGATTACAAGAACATTACACTGCCCTTTATACAATCCCAGAGCTTCAGCATCCAGGTACAGTAGGTGCTTGCCTCTGTGGCCTAGTGTTATCTGGGTCATCCAACTGTTTTCCTAAAATATCTCTGTGAGGGTGAGCCTTTTGGATAAAGGCATAGTCACCTGTGTTCTAGTTTGTGTGGTGGCTGCTGAGTTTGAATAAATAAGATCAGGTGCCAGTCTGGATGGGATAGATTTGGAGTAACTCTGAAGTTAAGGGGGAGGAGGAGGAGAGAAAGGTTGATACACCCAAGACCTTGTTGCCTGCTTATCAGTTTGTTAAATGTTATTTGTTCAGACCAGATTTGGTTGCCCTTGGGGAAAAAAAACCTATGGATTAGAACCCTAGCTTGGTTTTAATACTCCATTCATCTGAAGAAGTGGGTTGTGCCCACGAAAGCCCATGATACCAGCTACATATTTTGTTAGTCTTTAAGATGTTGCTAGACTATTCATTGGGTTTTTTTACGTTTTTCCTAGTTTGGTAGTTACCTTGAATTTGAAATTCCTGCACACAATCCCTAATAACGTTGTATGCCTCTTTCCCTCTCATCATTTTGCTAACTGTGCACTTGGGAACACATATAGTTGATGATGTTTAAAACTGCAAAGTGTGAGACAAACTTAAAGATGGCACTGCAGATGTCTCATCACACTCTTCAGACAAACACACCAGAAATAAAAAACTTGTCTTTGAGCCAGAAATCTACATGAAAACTTGAATTTGTGGGAGTCTTAGGAGCAGAAGCAGCACTCAGGCAATCGGCTGTTTTGTCAGCTTGTGCTGATATGCACGGGCGAGCTCTTGAAAATATCAGGTCATGAGATCTCTACTTGGTGGATCAGATCTTGGCAGGCTCAGCAAAATATTGTCTCTCTTCTGGCCACCTGCCCCATTTCCCCTCTTATCACGTTCTCCTCCGTCACACCCCATCTCTATCTGTTCTGTTCAAGAACTCCTCCTAAACAGTAAGAACTAGGGCTACCAAATTTGGATATGGCAACCTCTTATTCTAACTTAAAGCAAGGTCAGGGTTTGGTTGTGCCAGGGCAATGGGATGTGCCTGGGATGGGATTGGATCTCATAAAACCATAGAGAAAAGAGAGAGAATCACCAGGGAGGTGAAAGAGGCTGGCTGGGGGTGACCTTCTCCCACGTCCAGGACTGTCCCAGCCTTGAGCCTCCTACCTCTCAGGTGTCCTTTAGGGAGAGCAGGGTGGGCTGAAGCTCCCCTCCCCTTCGATGCCCCCCCCCCTTGCAATTTGTATGGGAAAAGAATGAGGGGAAAGTGCACAGTTTGCTGTATTCCTCACTCTGGCTGGGTAAGGGGGGCGGGAATGGACCTTCCCTAGCCCTTCCCCCAGCTGTGCCTGTGTGGAGCTGCAGCAGCCATGGAGAAGCAATTCTCATTTAGCCCCAAGCTGCTGTGGTGAGAGAGAGCTGGGGTTGTCCCCTCACCCTGGGCAGCCTGCCTCCTGAACCCCTCATCCCCTGCCCCACCCCAGAGCAATGATTTAAATGAAGAAAAAAAAATTGAGTTAAGAACCCGAGCAATGCTGGGTAAATCTTCTAGTTATGAACACCAACGCTTATCATCTGTTCTTCTCCTCTAACCTCTCCCCTGCCACACTGATCCCATTCCGTCCCCAGCCCGCCTCACCCTCACTCTCAACCCATCTTCTCTTTAACTTCCCGCTCCAACCACACACATCACCCTTCTTGCCCATTCAGCCACTCCCATCTCCCTTCTACCATTCATCTCCAAGCTCCTGAACATGGAGTCCTTAATTTCCTGTGTGGAGTTCCTCTCCTCCAATTCCAATCAGGCCCTCTCCACTCCTGCGACTTCCCTGTTAGCCCCTCTAACAAAAGCCGCCGATGCCGTGGTCCTGGCCAAAGCTCAGAGCCAACATCGCCTCCTCCTCCTTGACTTGTCAGCTGCTTTTGATACTATTGACAGACTCCTCTTCTTGGTATTTTGTCCTCCCCTGGTTCCCTTCCTACTTCTCTGTTTCCTCCCTTGGTGTATCCTTTGCAGGATTCTCCTCGTCCCCCCTCCCCCCATCCAGCTTCCACATGGCTCTGTCCTTGGTCCCGTCTTTTTTCCCTCTGCATCTCTTATCTCTGGGTAATCTCATCTGCAGACTTAAATTCAAAGGTTGTCTCTGTCGATGACTTGCACATCTGCTTCTCTGTGCTATATGTGTCTCGCCTGCTCTAAATCTATGACACAGTCAGCTTAAGCTCAACCTGGCTAACACTCAACCCTGATCTACACTACAAATTTATGTCAGTGTAACTGTGTTGCTCAGGAGAATGGAAAATCCACACCCCTGAGTGCAGTTATTACTGACCTAACTCCTTGCATAGATAGCGCTGTGTTGAGAGGAGGGCTCCCGTTGACATAGCTACCACTCTTGGAGAGGTGGAGTACCTAGTAGGGATGTGAACAGGAATCCGTATATACAGTTAACCAATGAGCCTGGGCTCATCTGTTAACCCTCACAGAAACAAGCAACTCCCCCCACCCTTCGCTGCTGCCTCTGTATCAGGGAAGGCTGGAGTTGGTATGCCCACGGAGGCAGCAGCACAGAGGGAATGGGGGGGGCGGGCAGACAGGAGCCAGTGCTTGCAGGGAGCTGGCTTAAAAGCCAGCTCTCTGCAAGTACCAGTTCCCACGGAGCTGCCTGCCCACTCATGCTGATACGGAAGCAGCAGCACTGTGGGGAGGGGCCAGGCAAGAGCTGTTGCAGCAACTTTCATGCTGGCTCCCAATGTGTACTGGCTCCCGCTGAGCTGACTGCTCTGCCCCTTTGCCCCCCTGCACTGCTGTCTCCATGGGAGGCAGCTCCGCAGGTGGGGCTGCAACTAGTATGCATGAGGAGCCGGCTTTTTAGCTGGCTTTCTGCGGGACTGCCTCCTCCACTCCATGCTGCCTCCCACAGAGGCAGCAGCCCAGTCGGGTGGGAGGCAGGCAGGAGCCGGTGCTGCCCCTGCGTGTAAATGTATAACCGCTGAAAATTTCAGCAGTTACACGTTTACAAAAATAAACACATTTTAACCTCCCTAGTACCTACGACAACGAGAGACGCTCTGCCATCAGCATAGGTAGCACCGTCACAGTGTACTCCTGTGCTGTAAGTGTTGACAAACCCTGTGCTCGTAACCTTTCCCTCTATGGCCCCTCCACTGCCTCCTTTCCCAGTAACCACAGACACCACCATCATTCTCCCTGCCATTCTAGAACTGGGCATACTCTTCATCTTAGCCTCTCTAGATCCTTGCACCCAGCTGATGTCTGAATCTTGCCCAGTCAGTCTGCCTAGTACTGATGCAAAAATAATTTTCCTGGTTCATTGTTTTGACCACAAAGCTGCCTTCTTCTTTTTCTAAATCGGCTTCCCTACCTAATGACTGGAAGGTAGCCAACGTGACACCAATATTTAAAAAGGGCTCTAGAGGCGATCCGGGCAATTACAGACCGGTAAGTCTAACTTCGGTACCTGGCAAATTAGTCGAAACAATAGTAAAGAATAAAATTGTGAAGCATGTAGAAGAACATAATTTGTTGGACAAAAGTCAACATGGTTTCTGTAAAGGGAAATCCTGTCTTACTAATCTATTAGAGTTCTTTGAAGGGGTTAACAAACATGGACAAGGGGATCCAGTAGATACAGTATACTTAGATTTTCAGAAAGCCTTTGACAAGGTCCTCACCAAAGGCTCTTGTGTAAATTACATGGCCATGGGATAAGAGGGAAGGTCCTTTCTTGGATTGAGAACTGATTAAAAGACAGGAAACAAAGGGTAGGAATAAATGGTAAATTTTCAGAATGGAGAGGGGTAACTAGTGGTGTCCCCAAGGGTCAGTCCTAGGACCAATCCTGTTCAACTTATTCATAAATGATCTGGAGAAAGGGGTAAGCAGTGAGGTGGTAAAGTTTATGGATGATACCAAACTGTTTAGGATAGTCAAGACAGAAGCAGACTGTAAGGGACTCAAGCAGATCTCACCAAACTGAGTGATTGGGCAACAAAATGGCAAATGAAATTTCATGTGGATAAGTGTAAAGTAATGCACATCGGGAAAAATAACCCCAACTATACGCATACAGTATGATGGGGGCTAATTTGGCTACGACAAATCAGGAAAGAGATCTTGGAGTTATCGTGGACAGTTCTCTGAAAACTTCCACACATGCAGCGCGGTCAAAAAGGCAAATGGATGCTAGGTATTATTAAGAAAGAGATAGAAAATAAGACCCAGAATATCTTACTGCCCTGTATAAAACTATGGTACGCCCACATCTTGAATACTGTGTACAGATGTGGTCTCTCACCTCAAAAAGATATTTTGGCCTTGGAAAGGGTTCAGAAAAGGGCAACTAAAATGATTAGGGGTTTGGAACGGGTCCCATATGAGGAGAGGTTAAAGCGACTGGGACTTTTCAGTTTAGAAAAGAGGAGACTGAGGGGGATAAGGATAGAGGTGTATAAATCATGAGTGGTGTGAGAGGGCCGATAAAGAAAAGTTATTTATTAGTTCCTAAATAGAAGAACTAGAGGACACCAAATGAAATTAATGGGTAGCAGGTTTAAAACTAATAAAAGAAAGTTCTTCTTCACACAGCGTGTAGTCAGCCTGTGGAACTGCTTGCCTGAGGAGGCTGTAAAGGCTAGGAATATAACAGCGTTTAAAGAGAAGCTAGATAATTTCATGGAGGTTAGGTCCATAAAAGGCTATTAGCCAGGGGATAAAATGGTGTCCTTGGCCTCTGTTTGTCAGAGGCTGGAGAGGGATGGCAGGAGACAAATCGCTTGATCATTGTCTTCGGTCCACCCTCTCTGGGGCACCTGGTGCTGGCCACTGTCAGCAGACAGGATACTGGGCTAGATGGACCTTTGGTCTGACCCGGTACGGCCGTTCTTATGTTCTTTGCATCTCTCCATGGCTTCCCCTTTCTCCATCACACCAAACACAAACTACTTGTCTTCTCTCTCAAAGACCCCTCCTTAAAACTCTCTGTGATGCCTACAAAAAACTTGCCAGTGGTTGGGCTGCTGGTGTGCTGAGACGACTTCCTCTCATCTCGGCTGACACTCTCTCACTGGTTCCTTGTACTCCTTTCTCTGTGTCTGTATCCAAGTGTTGTCTCCCTCTTTATATGCAGTCCCTGACTTCAAGCACTTGCAGTCTGTCGTCTTGTTCTGTGTTTGTACAGTGCCTAGCACAGCCGGGGCCTGTTCTGTGCTCCCGGATCAATATGAATAATAATTGAGTTCCTTGAAGTTTACTGTGTCAGGCTCTTTCAGGTGAGGCTTTAAGCACCTGTGCTGTGACTAGACACTGAAATTTCCCCCAGTCCATTTCAGGAGACAGGATTTGCTGTGATGGCTTGTGTAAAATCTCCCATCCCTCCTCCATTGGGCAATATCCAGCCTGGTGGGTCATTGCTACCCTCTGTTGGAGAGGTGGCTGCATTTTAATTATGTGATTTAATTTTGGGGAAATCTTTTGAAAAGAAAAGTGCTCCAGAAATGTTGGGCATTGTAATCATTGTCCTTAAATTGCTTTATCACAATACATGGTTCGCTCTTTATGGTATTGTTTCAAAACAAGCTCTGAGTCTCCTCTGAGTTTCTAACTTCTCATTTCATATGGAAAAACTCAGTCCTGTGCTAGGATGAGAAATCCCCCATCCCACCCCTTTGGATGGTTTCTGTCTCTTCTTTAATTAGATGCTACCACTTTGGAGCAAGGGGTTTGTTCTCCTTTCTTACCTGCCTTCTGACAAAACAGCCCTGCTTGCCATTGCACTTAGCTGCTTTGCAGGGTAGAGGAAAACAATTCTACTTGTCTGCTGGGACCCACTTACGCTGATTGCACAGAAGTAGGAGTAATTATTCCAGAAATGCAACATTGACTCTAATTAGTTAATATTTGCGTAGAGCTTTGGAAAGTGCATTAAAAGTGATGATAGTAATTAACTTCTGTCTAATCTGAACAGCAGCTGATGTAAAATCAAAACCAACATCCAATCCAAACTGTTCCTAACCCTCTTTGCTCCGGCCTCCATGTGTTTTCCTTTGAAGTTGCCTGGACTGATTGGCAATGAGGGTGTTGCATGCCTCGCCATATGACCACACAGGTGAGAGTCCACTGAGGCAATACTTTAAAAATAACCTTTCTCTGAAATACCGAGCTCTCATTGGAATGTTGGGGCTCTATCACTGTTGTACCTCGTACCCAGGGGAGCTGTCCACGCCCATCTGCTACTCTGCACAGCCCTGAATCTGTTAAGAACTGAATGGCTGTTGAGATAGAATCATAGAATACTAGGACTGGAAGGGACCTCGAGAGGTCATCGAGTCCAGTCCCCTGCCCTCATGGCAGGACCAAATACTGTCTAGACCATCCCTGATAGACATTTATCTAACCTACTCTTAAATATCTCCAAAGATGGAGATTCCACAACCTCCCTGGGCAATTTATTCCAGTGTCTGACTACCTTGACAGTTAGGAACTTTTTCCTAATGTCCAACCTGAACCTCCTTGCTGCGGTTTAAGCCCATTGCTTCTTGTTCTATCCCCAGAGGCCAAGATGAACAAGTTTTCTCCTCCTCATGACACCCTTTTAGATATCTAAAAACTGCTATCATGTCCCCCCTCAATCTTCTCTTTTCTAAACTAAACAAACCCAATTCTTTCAGTCTTCCCTCATAGGTCATGTTCTCTAGACCTTGAATCATTCTCGTGCTCTTCTCTGGACTCTCTCCAATTTCTCCACATCTTTCTTGAAATGCCGTGCCCTGAACTGGACACAATACTTCACCTGAGGCCTAACCAGCGCAGAGTAGAGCAGAAGAATGACTTCTCGTGTCTTGCTCACAACACACCTGTTAATGCATCCCAGAATCATGTTTGCTTTCTTTGCAACAGCATCACACTGCTGACTCATATTCAACTTGTGGTCCACTATAACCCCTAGATCCCTTTCTGCCATACTCCTTTCCAGACAGTCGCTTCCTATTCTGTATGTATGGAACTGATTGTTGGAGCACTTTGCATTTGTCTTTATTAAACTTCATCCTATTTACCTCAGACCATTTCTCCAATTTGTCCAGGTCATTTTGAATTATTACCCTATCCTCCAGATTAGTCGCAACCCCTCCCAGCTTGGTATCATCTGCAAACTTAATAAGCGTACTTTCTATACCAATATCTAAATCGTTGATGAAGATATTGAACAGAGCCGGTTCCAAAAACAGACCCCTGCGGAACCCCACTGATTTGAGATCTTTGTTTCCTGATCATTTAGAGGCGACCATGGTTGGGATATTTTTGCGTTTAGTAAGAGAAGCCACTAAGCTGCAGTGTGCTCTCAGTTACTCACCTGTCTCAGTTACTATCCTTTTTGTTTGCCCCCGGTTTTCAGCTGCATCCTCAAACGAGGGCACCTATATACACAATTGGAGAAAGCAGGAGGAGGCTTCTGTAGATTAGGGATGTTAACGTGTAAACAACTACATGATCCCCCCACCTTGCTGCCTTTATATCAGAGGCAGCGGGGGGGGAGGTGGGAGCCAGCTTCCCCACCCCCGAACTGCTGCCTCTGACAGCAGCCCGCAGAGTTAGGGGGGCAGGTGGGAACGGATACGTGCAGGGAACCAGCTTTTAAGCGGCTCTCCACGTGTGCTGTCTCCATGAACCCATCTGCCCCCACCCTTGCTGCCTCCTACAGAGGCGGGGGGGGGGGGGGGAGGGGACAGGCAGGAGCTGGTTCTGGCAGGGGGGAGCTACCTCCAACACCGGCTATGCGGTGCTGAATTCCCTTCCCACCTCGGCAGGAGGCAGCAGCATGGAGAGGGCAGAGGAAGTTGTCCGTGTGGGGTCCGAGCTCCCTGCAGACAAAGGCTACTCTGGCATCCCACAGAGCAGTCTCTGTCGGTGGGGAGCTCGGACCCCCACGGACAGGGGCTTCTGCTGCGGAGCAGACTCTGTCGGCAGAGAGCTTGGACCCTCCCCACGGACAAGAGGTTGCTGCCACACCGTATTGCTGCCTCTGTATCAGAGGCAGCAGCGTGGGGTGCAGGCTGGAGCCACTCTGTGCGGGAAGCCTTTTTTTTTTTTTTTTTTTCTGATAGAGAGGCAGCAGCATGTAGTGGCAGGGGGCTCCCCAGGATTGGGGTCAGGAGCCTACTATCTGCTGGCCCTGGCCCCGGAAGTATTGAATAGTTGTGTAACCGCTAAACTTTGATGTGGTTACACACGACTGTTCAATTACACGCTATCTAACATCCTTAGTGTAGATTATTGTAACTTTCTAAAGCAAACCTTTTTCCCCATATCTTTCTCTGACAACTGTAAGCATCCTGGACTTGGCTGCTGTTGTCACTGAAGCAGAAAGAGCCCTCTCTGTTGTGGCTGTGTGAACTGTGTATATTCCAGTCTGCACTCCTGAGATGGGCTTGAGAATACAGAGACATCATCCCAGGAAAGCAGAGTAACCAAGACACCTCTGATGGTCTATCTCTGATAAAATGAGTCACATCCCCCAATGTAGTTTTATGGTATAGCCTAGCCATCCACTTATCATAGAATTATAGAGCTGGAAGAGACCTCAGGAGGTCATCAAGTCCAGCCCGCTGCCCAAGGCAGGACCAATCCCAACTAAATCAACCCGGCCAGGGCTTTGTCAAGCTGAGACTTAAAAACCTCTAGGGATGGAGATTCCACCACCTCCCTAGGGAACCCATTCCAGTGCTTTGCCACCCTCCTAATGAAATAGTTTTTCCTAATATCCAAGCTAGACCTCCACCACTGTAACTTGAGACGATTGCTCCTTGTTCTGCCATCCGTCACTACTGTGAACAGCCTCTCTCCATCCTCTTTGGAACCTCCCTTCAGGAAGTTGAAGGCTGCTATCAAATCGACTATTCAGTTAACTGATAGTTAACATCCCTAGTTGGGAGCAGCGTGTCTCTGCCCCCTCAGCCAAACTGAGTCTTTTTAAAGGGGTACAGGGGAGACAGTGGGGCAGCTTGAAGAGAACTCTTCTCTTCTCCAGACTAAACAAACCCAAATCCCTCAGTCTCTCCTCATAGGTCATGTGCTCCAGCCCCCTAATCATTTTGGTCGCTCTCCACTGGACCCTCTCCAATGCATCCACATCCTTTCTATAGTGGGGGGCCCAGAACTGGACACAATACTCCAGATGTGGCCTCACCTTATGATACTGCAGTGTCTCATCCTCTTCTTCCTCTTGTTGAAACCAGCAGAGCTGACAAAATAAGCTCAGTATGAAAAATTTACTTGGAATCATAGAAGATCAGGGTTGGAGGAGACCTCAGGAGGTCATTGAGTCCAACTCCCTGCCCAAAGCAGAACCAACCCCAATTAAATCATCCCAGCCAGGGCTTTGTCAAGCCAGGCCTTAAAAACCTCTAGGGATGGCAATGCTTTTGTTTTGACAGTAAGTACCGGTACGGCCAGGAGCGGCCCTAGACAAGCTGCCGGCAACTGTTTATCTTGGTGCCCTAGGCGACTGCCTAGGTCGTCTGTATTGATGGGCTGCCACTGGGTACGGCGTACTGTCACTTTTTTTGGGGAGCACTTGCCGCTTTCCCTTGGCACTTTCCCTGGGAGTACTCGTGCCGCGCCGGACGAAAGCCCGCTCGGGACAAGTGGCACTTAAAGGGGCCCGACCACGTTTCGGCCTTTTTTTCCTTCTTCTTTTTTTCCTCGACAAATTTTTTGAAACCCTAGTCCCGGCACCTTTTATTTATTTATTTATTTTATTTTATTTTATTTTATTTTTTACAAAAAAAGCACCGAGGGATGGAGATTCCACCACCTCCCTAGGGAACCCATTCCAGTGCTTCACCACCCTCCTAGGGACATAGTTTTTCCTAATATCCAACCTACACGTCCCCCACTGCAACTTGACTGTTGCTCCTTGTTCCATCATCTTTGGTTAAGAAGTGGAATATGTTGCCTAAGGAGGTTGAGGAATCTCCATCATTGGACATGTTTAAAAGCAGATTAAATAAACATCTGTCAGGGATGAGCTAGACGGTGCTTGGTCCTGCTGTGAGGGCAGGGGACTGGACTTGATAACCTCTCGAGGCCCCTTCCAGTATTCTGATTCTGTGATTCTATCTGTCACCACTGAGACGAGCATAGCTCCGTCCTCACTGAAATCTTCCTTCAGGTAACACTGCTCTACAGCCAAAATGCTTCTGAAATAAATGTAGTCAAACTTTACTAATTCTGGGTCACTGAGAACGAAAATGATGCTTAAAATTGTTGATTGGCTCTAGTTTTCAAGATATGCTATTGGGTCAGTATATACGACCCTTGACTTGGGAATGGCGGAGGATAAGTGAGTTATAAAGGGAAGGGATCTCAATTTAAACCAGAAATGACTAAAATACATCTTTGACTGGATCTATGAATAAATCTATGACTGGGGTTGGACAGTACTTGCTTTTTAGGCACAACAATGAATGATGCAATCTGAAGCTGGTATTGCGTCATACATGATATGAATTGCATCATGTTATTCCTAGAAGGATGATGCAATCATAACGAAGCTTACATCACTCTGCTGAACAAATTGCCCTATATCAGCTCTAGAAATCATACAGTGTCGTGCTCTCTTATTTGTCAGTGTTTGATTTTGCAAAGGGACACATTTCTGTTTAGCCAAAGTGAGCAGAGATGCCTGACTTGTGTGAACAGTGCAGATAACTTCTGCTATGTTTGTGGTGAAGTGACTTTTGCATCACAAAAGCGCAGTATAACCACTATGGTTAAGAAAGCCTATCACCTTTATTTTGGCTGCAAAATTGGAGATCAGGACAAGAGGTGGGCCCACACATATGCTGCAACACTTGTGCAACAAATCTTCACCAGTGGTTGAACAGGAAAAGGAAATCTATGCCTTTGCAGTGCCAATGATTTGGAGAGAGCCAACAGATCATACCAGCAATTGTTACTTCTGCATGGTGCCTCCAGTTGGGAAAGGTGTGTCAAAGAAGAAAAAGTGGACTGTGCATTATCCAAACATTCCATCAGCTATACGCCCAGTACCCCACGGAGAAGGACTGCCGGTTCCTGATGCACCAGAATCATTCTCACTTGAGTCAGATGAGGAAGAGGATGAAACTTCTGGTCCTGAACCATCAATGTCACAGGACCCACATTTTCTCCCATCCTTCTCCTCTGAACCACACCTCATAACACAAGGTGAACTGAATGACCTTGTCAGGGATTTGGAACTACCCAAGAGTAAGGCAGAGCTGTTGGGCTCCAGACTACAGCAGTGGAATCTCCTGGCAGGTGATGTTAGGGTTTCCATGTTCCGTGACCGTCAAAAGGATCTTGTCCCATTCTTCTTCATGGAAGGTGATCTTGTAGCCTGCAACAACATCGATGGTGTGATGGCAGCCCTCAACATCGCTCACGATCCAGATGAGTGGAGACTGTTCATTGATTCATCAAGACGAGTCTTAAAGCTGTTTTGCTGCATAATGGCAATGTTTTGCCATCAATTCCAGTTGGTCATGCAGTCCATATGAAGGAAACCTATGACAACATGAAACAACTTTGAGGTGCATAAACTATGACCAACATTAGTGGCAGCTTTGTGGCGATTTGAAGATTGTTGCTCTCTTGCTTGGTCTGCAGACTGGATACACAAAGTACTGCTGTTTTCTCTGCGAATGGGATAGTCGTGCAAGAGATTCCCACTACATCAAGATAGATTGGCCACTCCGACAGTCATTGGAGCCTGGGAAGAAAAGTGTTCAGCATCCACCACTTGTTGAATCAAGGAAGATTTTGTTACCACCCTTCACATCAAGCTGGATCTGATGAAGAACTGTCAAGGCCATGGACAAAACACAAGTAGCTTTCAAGTACCTCCATGGAAAATTTCCAAGGTTAAGTGAAGCTAAGATAAAGGAAGGTATCTTTGTTGGTCCTCAGATTCGTGAACTTCTTCGAAATGATGCATTTGACCATGCACTGCGTGGCAAGGAAAAGATGGCATGGAAAGCCTTCCAGTTAGTGGCAATAAATTTTCTCGGAAACAACAAGGCAGACAACTACAGGTTGTTGGTGGAAAACCTCTCAAGGCATACAGAAGCCTTGGTTGCAACATGTCACTAAAGATACATTTTTCGCACTCTCATCTAGATTTTTTTCCACCGAACTGCGGAGCAGTGAGCGACGAGCACGGCGAGCGATTTCACCAGGACATTGCAACAATGGAGAAACGCTATCAGGGCAAATGGAGCCCATCAATGCTTGCAGACTATTGCTGGACAGTGACAAGAGATGCTCCATTTAATGAATACAAGAGACAAGCCAAGAAGCGCCGAGTAGACACTGAATAGGACTAAACTATATACATAATAGTTTTTTGCCTTTTGTTTCATAATAAATTTTATTTATATAACCCTTTTGCTGATTTTTAAAGTGTTACATAAACAGGACAGGTGAAATATTATCATGTAAAGCAACCATAAACACATGAAAAGACCTAGGTTTACAATTTATGATTAAAACTCGACTATCTACACAATATACATAGACGTAAAAATGTAAAAACTTAAATATCTTGGAAACAGTAGCCAATCAGTTGTTTTAATTGTCATATTTGAATTCAGCACATCAAAATACATAATAAATAGCACATTTTATCTCTGAAGCAGACGACTTCTAAAGAATTATAGACCGGTGTAATTGAAGGCTATCAAATTCCCCCCTCAGTCTTCTGTTCTGAAGACTAAATAAGCCCAGTTCTCTCAGCTTCTCCTTGTAAGTCATGTGCCTCAGACCTGTAATCATTTTCATTGCCCTCTGCTGGACTCTCTCCAATTTGCCCATATCCTTTCTGTAGTGGGGGGAGCCCAAAACTGTAAGCAGTACTCTAGATGTGGCCTCACCAGTGCCAAATAGAGGGGAATAATCACTTCCCTTAATCTGCTGCCAGGGCTCCTACTAATGCAGCCCAATATGCTGTTAGCCTTCTTGGCAACAAGGGACCAGTTCCTTTTTTGCAGCCTGTAGCATTGCATGAACTTCTTTTGTCCTAAGCGAAGGACTCTGCACTAGGGCTTGTTGAACCTCATCAGATTTCTTTTGGCCCAATCCTCCAATTTGTCTGGGTCACTCTGGACCCTGTTCCTACCCTCCAGGGCATCTACCTCTTCCCCCACAACTTAGTGTCATCTGTGAACTTTCCATCCTTGAGAAAACAGTCTGTTTTCCACTTCAGTCTCCATCCTTCCAAACCGAGGAATCCAAAGGAGGGGTAACTTTAGAACTGTGTCCCAACTGTAGCTGACTAACTGTGTCCAACTTGTTTACAAATGTAGTGAGAGTTTGATAGGGCAGAATTGTGGTTTCAAAATTCAAAGTTCCGTCTTGCAGCTTTCTGAAGAGACTGGGGTTCCTAAAGACGTATGTGCCATGCACCTTTCCTGACCATCCCACCTTGATGGCAGTGAAACGGCCCTTGCGGTTTATGTTCTCCCTGGCAAGGTGGTCTGGTGCCAAGGTAGGGATGTGCGTTCCATCTGTCACCCCACCACAGTCAGGGAACCCCATTGTGGCAAAGCCGTTCACTATGGCCAGCATGTTCTCCAGAGTCACTATCCTTCCTAGCAGAAGTGTATTGATTGCTCTGGCTGCTTGGATCACAAGACTTTCCACTGTAAATATACCCACTCCAAATTGATTCCTGACTGACCGGCTGCCGTGGGGACATGAGCCTTTCACTTGATAAAGTTGGATGCTAAAATCAACTGCAATAAATTCAACCTAAATCAACCTTCGTATCCTCCTAGAGTCTAGCAGGTGCTGTTACTGTGCTTCATTTACAATAAACCTGGCCTAGCATCTTCACACTTTATCTGATTGTGTGGTCTTTGGGGTTCTCTCGGAGTCTGCTGTGCTTGCTATGTGCACAATCAGGGCAGCACACAGTGGGAGCATATGCATGCAGCCAAATGGCTATCAACATTTGACAGAGCAAAATATTTGCCAGGACACCAAATCTATGACTTCTGATGACACTCATAGAAGTGTAGGACTGGAAGGGACCTCAGTAGTCCATCTAGTCCAATCGCCTGCATTCAAGACAGCACTCTGTAATAACTAGACTAGCTCTGACAGGTATTTGTCTAACTAGTTCTTAAAAACTTCCAGTAGAGATTTTGCAACCTCCCTAAGCCATTTGTTCCATTGCTTAGCTACCCCGACAGGAAGATTTTCCTTGTGTCCAACCAAAACCTTCCTTGCTGCAATGCAAGGTCATTGCTTCTTGTCATATAATCAAAGGTTAAGGAAAACAATTTCTTGTCCTCCTTGTAGCAACCTTTTCTGTACTTGAAAACTATTGTCGTGTTTTCTGTCCAGGCTAAACAAGTCCAGTTTTTTCAATATTTTCTCATAGGCCATGTTTTCTAAACTTTTAAGCATTTTTGTTGCTGTCCTCTGGACTTTTTCTAGTTTGTCCACATCTTTTCCTGAATCTGGCCTACAGAACTGGACACAGTATTCGAGTTGAGGACTTACCAGCACAGAGTAAAGTGGAAAAATTACTCCTTGTGTCTTGCTTACAACACTTTTGCTAGTACATCCCAGAATAATGTTTGCTTATTTTTGCAAGTGCTACACTCTTGACTCATTATTTATCTTGTGATCTGTTATAAACCCCAGATCCCTCTGCACAGTACTGCTTCCTAGGCAGTCATTTCCCATTGTGAATGTGTTCAATTGATTGTTCTTTCCTAAGTGGAGTACTTTTGCATTTGTCCTTATTGATTTCATCACATTTCTCCAGTGTGTCCAGATCATTTTGAATTTTAATCCTATCCTCCAAAGCACTTGCAACCCCTCCCAGCTTGGTATCATCCGCAAACTTTATAGATGTACTTGCTATGCCATTATCTAAATCATTGATGAACGTATTGAACAGAAGTAGATCCCAAACTGTTTCCTGCGGGACACCACCTGATATGCTCTTCCAGCTAGACTGTGAATTACTGAGAACTACTCCCTTGGAATGGCTTTCCAACCTGTTATGAACCCATATTACAGTAGTTCTAGCTAGCTTGTATTTCACTAGTTTGTTTATGAAGAGGTCATATGAGACTGTATCAAAAGCTTTCATAAAATTAATAATAATAATAATAGTAATAATTAATAATGATAATTAATGCCCCGTTTCCCTAGCTCTGCCTCTGAGACAAGTCTTGCTGTGATTAGATCCCAGCTCCTTTTATAAAGTACCAATCTTATTACAAATTATTTAGTGAAGGTGTCAAATACAAACAAAATCACCATAGGGAAAAATACATACACTCACCCCCCCACACACACACATGTTGCAAAGCTCATTAAAGAGAAATTAATGGGAATGACCATGGCATAAAATGTTGATCAGTGATATTAGCCCTAACAGAGCTGGTTTGCTGTGTGTAACTGATTGTTAAAACATAGTGATTTCATGTGGGGGAAAGCCAGCTGTATTGTAACCATTTGATTTAGTCAGGGTGGATGGGTGCAAGTTTGTTTAAAGCCAGGGCTAATGTACTTTTTTTAACCTGGTTATAATATAGAATAGATTCAGGCAGGAGCAAACCATATGACAATACACAACATGTTCTGTGGTGACTGGCAGCTTTGTGAATTAATATGATGATAGCCCCACTGTGTTACTGTGAGTTCATTCAGCATATGTAAGAGAAGAGTGCCTGTTCAGAAACCTTAAAGTCTGTCTACACAGCAAATAAAATCTTTGGCTGGCCAGTGCCACCTGACCTGAGCTCCTGGGACCGGGCCTGAGGGCCTGTTTCCTTGCTGTGTAGGCTCAGGCTGGAGCCTGGGCGTGGGACCTTCCCTCCTTGCAGAGTCCAGAAGTCTGCACTGCTGTGAAACTGGCCAAACCCCCATGAGTGTGAGTTGGCTAGAATGGGCCAGCCATGTAGTTGCTGTGTAGGCTTACACTGAGTCTCATTTAATGTCCTAGAAGATAAATCAACCCTGTTAAAGAGCTGTGCTTCAGCAATATCCATTTCATAGCAACTGATCGATCCTGTCCAGGAGAATTCTTTCCCAGCTCTCGTATGCGGGGAATGTAGCATTTGCTAAACTGGATTAAAACATCCAAATCCAATATCACATTTCCAGCAGTGGTCAGAACTTAATAGAATCATAGAAACGTAGAGCTGGAAGTGACCTCAACAGCTCATCTAATCCATTCAGTTGTACTGAGGCAGGACCAAGTAAACCTAGACCATCCTTGACGGGTTTTTGTCTTATCTGCCCTTAACATTCTCCAGTGGTACAATTCTATGACCTCCCCTAGGAAACCTGTTCCATTGCTTAACTAGTTAAAATGATTTTTACCAGTATCTAACCTAAATCTCCCTTAATGCTTCAGAAGAAAACAAAATTCCCCCCTAACTCATCTAGTAAATTGGGCAATGATCTACATGTGTGAAAAATTCCCTCCTCACCCCTCTAGTGATCAGTTGTTGTCCTGGAACATATTTGATTATTTCATGGCTAATCAACTACCAGTGTTATTGGCCATAAAATTACTTGGTCATTTTAAAAATTCAAGTGTAGCTTCCACTTATATAGAATCAGAAAAAATCCAAGATCCCGAGGTGAAGTGTGAAGCATTTGATTATTTGCTCTCTTTATAAACTGTGTCTGTCTGTCTTTCTTCTAGTGGGTATATAACATCCTGGAAAAGAAGGCTGAGGCTGATCGAATAATCCATGAAAATCCTGATTCTTCCAATGGTTTCATTCTCATTCCAGATTTTAAATGGAATCAAAAACAGGTCAGGTTCTTATTTGGTTGTCTAGCTCTTTAAAGGGACTATGCATGTTTCAAACTAACACAAAAGAAGCCTCTTTAACTGTATTTTTTAATAACACTTGAGACTATAAAAACTGCAAGTTTTAAAAATTAAATGTACTGTTCTCATTAATGGTGTTATTAGTTAATTATGTACCATTAACGTAACACTTTACATTTCACTCTGCTTGACAATGAGAACGGACTGGTCAGTTTCACTTTTGTTAAGTGACTTACTAGTAAACTGCACTTGCTGGTTCTTGTGTACCTATGCAAACATTGCTGGGGCACTTTTAAAGCCAAAGTTACTTATCTGTTCTAGACAAATTTCTATTGATTTTTGGACTATGTAAAACCTCATTTTTGTAAACCTACATATTAGACATAAAACAACTTGGCAGTGTCCCTTTTAGTTGATGTACAGTAGACTTCCGATAATCCGGAACCTATGGGATTTAGGTGGTGCCGGATTATCAGATATGCCGGACTATCAGGAGGTACTATAAGCAGGTTATATATATATATATACTGTATACATTATATACTGTATATAAAGTGTTCTTAACCCTTTTTATTGTACATACTGTATACAGTATACTGTAATGTTTTAGTTTTTTTAAGCCTTTTTTACCCTTTTGCTCAGTTCAGCTGCTGCGCTGTTACCTTGTGACTCATTTTTTGCCGAAGCTCACTCACTAGGCTCTTGCCATTTTGATGCCGGACTATCAGGAGTGCCGGACTATCAGGAGTGCCGGACTATTGGAGTTTTACTGTAATTAATTTTCCTCTCTTTTGAATGTTTAACTATATGCACTTGCATCATAGCATGTATCACACAGTCCCCTCATAAACAACTGCTTAACCCCTTACTGGAATGAATACTCCTCCTTCTGCATATATTGAAGTTCACAGACCCAGTCCAGCCTATAACTCTAAATGTACTGGTTCTTAACTATAATTTTTTCTCTTCTACTGAATATGCTTAATGTGGTATTTTTGTGGTCTGGAAACTCAAAAGCCTGGGACCAAACAAATGGAATGTAAATCTTAAACCTTATAATAACAAGACTCCAAGACTGCAGTCCTGGCTCCATTGAAATCATTGGCAAAACTCTCATTCATTTCAAGTGGAGCCAGGATTTTGCCTTGGGTTTCTGATTCTCAGAACATTTAACTACACTAAAGTGGGGAAGATTTCCTATTGTTCTGCTTCATAAACCATACAGACAAGGACTGAAAAGAACTCTTGAGCACTCTGAGTTAAAACTGCAAAGTAACGTCATACTTCTTATAGTCAAATGTGTTTCAGCAAATAGGGCACCAGGCTGGCAGTCAAGAGAGCCTATTTCTAGCTTTGTCACTGACTTGCTGTACAATGTTGAGCAAAACACATCCATCTTTGACAGGTGCTTTGAGATCTCAGGACAAAAAGTGCTATTTATAATTATACCCTCTGTCCCCAGTGAAAATATTTTCATGTAGGAATGCAAAAGGCATCTCTCTCTAGAACTGAAACATGTGACTCCAGCCAAGGGTAGAAGTGCTGATATCAGTTCCTCTAGAAGGATTAGTTTGTCAGCATCAGATATTTAGGGCCCGTAATATCTAGACTGTATTGTTATCTTTGTTCCCTTCTCCTTCATTTGAAAAAAAAAAAGAAAAGAACAAACAGAAAGTCGAGCAGTGTGAGCCTTCTGTTGAATCAGGTGTAAAATATTGCTCTTTCCCACAGGCCTTTAAAACTATAGAATTATCAGTTTAGTTTCTTAAATGCAAATTCTGTCTCCTGACTTCTGCTCTTTTAGGGTACTAGAAAGTGCAAGAGCTGTTAGAAAGCTTGACGCTAATGCAGTACGTTGGACCTTTTCTGCTCACTGATTTGAACATTTGGAAGTTGTCAGTAACAGAGCAGCTGCTGAGATATAAAACCCCATAAAATATATGCAAGGGCTGCCTCAATTAGTGATTTATTAATTAAAGTCTGCAAGACACCTGGGGATCCTTGGATGGAAGTCAATTTAGAATTGCAAATTGCTCTCAAATTCTTAGCATACTATTGGTATGATAAACAAATAATAAATTATTTTGAGAAAATGTGGCTTTAACTGAGACATCCCTAAGAAGTGAGAGAAAAGGAGTAGAGTGAGAACAAAGAAACAGTAGTCGGAGCCTTTGTTACAAACTTCAGTGCACTACATGATCTCTTGAACTCAGCAGGTTGCATACACCGTTCATAGCCTTCCCCCAGAAGGAGCAGAATGATGTACTTCGGATCAGGTGACTTGTGGGAAATTCAGGAGAGAGGGAAAATAGCTAGGAGAAGATAGGCATACGGTGTAAATAAATTAGTCTGAAAAACCCTGAACAAGTTGGAGTCCAGTGCATCCCGAGTCCTACAAACTTGCTATCTGTCATAACAACCATTTCAGCTGTGACTTCAAAGCACTCCTCTGTTATGAGCTGTCTGAATTTGATTCATCTGATCAGCACACTTGGCAGGCTTCATCCCAGAGCCCTAGGCCACTAGATTAAATTACAGGAGCCACACGTGTCTCCCAGTAGGTCTGTCAAAGCATCTCTCGAGCTAGGACTTAGAACAGTGTTTCTTAAACTTTTTTAAGACAGAGGAACACCAAACAATTTTTTTTTATGAGGAACACCAAGGATTTTTTTGTTGACCAAAAAAAAAAAGGGGGGGGGGTCAGGGCAACAGTTATTGAGGGGAAGAAAACGAAAAAAAGGTCACCTTTCCCTCTTAAAAGGCAACCATTTTGAATTATGTTGTTCTCCATGGCATACCCTCTGACTGCCTCTGTGCCACAGAACACAGTTTAAGAAACACTGACTTAGAAGCTTGCTCAGTAGGGTTGTGTTCTGCTAACTTAGCACGTTATGAGATGATGATGCATGGGTGGAGCTTTTAACTATATTGGGCTGGATTGCAACAGAAATCTTTGTTTATTCTTTGAAATTGTTCTGAATGCCAGTGACCTCAATAAAATGAACAGAAGCTGCTGACTGACTTTACTCGCTATCAGAATGTGAAATCTGCATAATCTCTTTTTTCCTCCCAACCTACATAATGCAATGGAAGATATCTCTTGCTGACTGTCTGGAACTGTGATTTCAGGCTTCAGCATCAGGGTCTGCAAGGCTAGAGTCTTTGAAAACATTGCATACTTAAGTATAAGGAGAAGACTGGAGTTGTCTGTGCAGTGTACATATTGCCATAATGTCTGACTTTCCCATAATGTCTGACTATTGCTCTGCTGGGAGAATTAAGACTCTGTCTAGTTGTGTGTCTCCCCACTGAGCTAACGACCCGTAGTATGATTACAGATAATGGTCAGGTTTTATGGTTAAGTTGTTTGAGCTTTACACAGGTTCCAAGTTCTCTCCTAGCCGACATCTATAAGGCCTAAGCAGTCAAAGGGCCAGATTCTTAATGGTGCCGCTGCATTGACTTCAGTGAGACCACACCGGTTGACATTAGCTGGGAAACTGGACCTCAGCGTGCTCTGTAAAAGATGTTTACAGACTCCATGTGGCCACGTGTCTGCATGATTATCTTTGCTCTGACCGCTCACCAAGGGCAGCAAGTGGGCCAAGCCACAGACCTCCCTGTGTAATTGTAACTGTTGAACTGAAATTGTGGGCGAAGTTCTGTTCCAGCCTAGCAATGTCAGGGAAATGGGAAATCCCACATGGACAAGCTGAGTTTTCCAAGTGTTTGAACTAGTTCAGGAAGTGCCTCTAATCATCCATTTCAGCTACTGAAGTTTGGATTAGAAGGATCTTCTCCAGGATCACCAGGCCATATGTAATTGGAGTAAATTGATACCTAGGAAATACAGTAGCTGGTTTTTTGGCCTTCACAGAGGAATGTGTTTTAGTTTAAATATGCTGCTAAAAGCCGGTTTTAGATCTCTCTTAACGTCTCACCACTTCTCAAACCCACAGGAGCCCTGAGGCGTTGCCTGAAATGTTATACATTACATCATCCAGAGCCTTTTTAGCAACAGGCTTATTTATTTCAAACAGCAACATACAGATGTTGTTCTAAGGAGGGGAGAGCAAGATTTGCTTTGCTTTTGCAATCCAGGTCCAATAGGGAGTCTAGGGAGATTTTACTAAATGTCAATAATATGCTGCCTTGTCTAGGAGCAATAAAGAGAACCCACTGAGCTAACTAGGTCAGCCTCAGAATGATAAATAAGTGTCGAGTAATGAAAATTACTTCGTGCCTTGGAAACAAAAAGATGTAATTGGAAGTGTCATGCTTTAGGTATCTGAGTAGGCATCCTGAGAGCCATCTTCGCACATAGACTGCTGTTTCTTAATAGCCAGGCCAGGTGGAATTATTTTAATGGTGAAAAAGCATAGATGATCTTAGACATCTAAATTATTTGTCTTATAAACATGTTAAACATAGAGAGTAGCTGACTTAGTACAATGAGCACAAGCTGTGGAACCCTAGAGAAAGGGAATGTTTGCATACACAAAGGATTCGACTTTGGAAGCATGGGGCTGTTGATAGAATAGGCTACAAAAGCTGCATTCTTTATAGCTTTGAGCAAATATTTGTTTCACTGAGTACCCGAGGCAATGCCGGAAGCCTGGCTGATCATTTTGTAGATGAGATCTTGCCCACTGCATTGGTATTATGATGAATTGACTCATTAATTCTTTAGAGATATGTTATTTAAAGAATCAGAGTAACTGACTGGAAACGGGCCCATGTTGTAATACTCAAGCAGAAACACATGAGACCATTTCATTTTGAAAAATAAAATTACACCTTTGCCCTTCTGAATTCTTAGAAAAAGCTGCTGCTTAACATCTGTGAAGGGAGACGTGTCGCTCTTCTGTCCTGCAGCGAGAGGGTGCTTCAAGCAAGTGGATGGGAATCGATGCTCCTGGCTTGTATTCCCATTTCTCCCATTGCCTCATTCTGACTGCGAGCAAGTCTGTGCCTCGTTTTACCCAGTAGTAAAATGGGAATCATTACACTGTGTCTTTCTGACAGCAGTGTTGTGGGACCTTATACCAACATTTTAAAACTGATTTTGCAATGCGTAAAAGGTGCTACAAAGCATAAATTGTCACTATGGAAGGTTATTTGATTGGCTAATTAGTTTAAAACATATTAGCAACAGGAGAGTGAATATTCAAGGCCAAAGTGCAATTTGTTCAAATGACAAAAGGAGAAACAGACATGGTCGTAAAAGATTTGGTCCTACAGCACCTTACCGTCATTAGGTTTTATCTAGCAGAACTGGCCAAATGAGTGGGGTGGGGGTGGGAATTGCAAATACATTATTTACTGATTGGGGGAAAACTTTGATTAATGGTATCTGACCAGCTATAGAACTGGCTCAACAGTGGGTGAATCTCCATTCACAAAGAAATCATTCCATGCTATATGGGGAAAAGATATCTAGTATCCTATTTGAGAAATAACATTCAGCCCAATCTAGGTGGCTGTGCGATGGATGACGCCAGTCCATATCTATAAGGGGTGAGACCCTTGTCAGAGCTGCACTACTATGGTTATATTTTTCTGTGACACACCGAGAACTAGCTTCTCCACATGCTTTTTATGTTCTATTGTGGTGGTAATAATGTCCTGTCTCTGCAGATAGATGACCTGTATTTGATAGCCATCTGCCACCGTCGGGGGATAAAGTCACTGAGAGACCTCACCTCTGAGCACTTGCCTTTGCTGAGGAACATCTTACAAGAAGGGAAGGTGGGTGTTACTTCACTTACTTACCCTGCTTCTAATGGCCTCCCTCACTTTAGTATCTAAGCATTCATCAGGGCCTTTGTTTTAATCCTGGATGGGGACTGTCTTGGTTTCCCATCAGCAGGGAAGAGCAGCCCATGTCACCCTGCTTATGCTGGCTTTCTGCTAGTGATTTTAGGGAGTTGAGCTGGGCCGTCATGAGAGCCGTTTCCTTGGGGAGCAGACTGGAAAGTGTCCGACTATGCTTCAAGTGGAGTTCACAGACTCTCCTCCTGGTTTTTTTTCCTGGAGTGTTTCGTACCCACCAGCCTACACACCCTGGGCCTGCATTTCCAGTTTCATTCTCCAGCCGCACCTGTTCTGCTAGAGACAATAATTTGACTGTGATTAATTTTCTGCTGTCAATGTCACTGACAAAATGAAAAGTGGCTCGGTGTGATCAGATGTTGGACATGGTGTCACCAAGGGCAGTGGCACAATGCCCACCAGCTGTTAACCAAATGGAATCTCAAAGTGGAGGCTTAGAAGTGTGAGGATCCAGTATGAAAAACCTCTGCCTTTACTGCATACCCGGCACGTTCCTTCCCACCCCAGAGATGGCAGCAATTTTAGTAGCGCTGAGTGGTGTTTGTGAAGCTCTGAGGCGTGAAAACTGTTCGGTAAATACTAATTTATGTATGAACATGGCAACCCTGCATCATCTAAGTCTAAGGGCACCATCAAAGTCCTGTTGTGTTACCACATATGACGTGCGTAGTAATGGTTCTGTGGTAGAAGAAGAAATGGGCAAAGGAAAAGTCTAAGGCCATGTCTACACTGGCAGATATAAAGCACTAGTAGTTACAGCACTGCTCACAGAGCGCTGGAGGGAAACCACTTTGTGTGTCCACACTGTGCTGGTTGTGATGGGGGAGCATGTCCGCATTAACAGCTCTCGCAACGCCACAGAGAGCAGTGCATTGTGGTAGCTCTGCAACTGGCTGCAGGGTGCTTTGGGGAGAGTTTGCAATGCCACATGGAGCAGTCAGTGTCACATGATGCAGGTTTCCCAGTTCCATTGCTCCATGATCCTCCTGCTACATTGACTGCTGCTTTTCAACAGAAATCGGGGGGAAGGGGTGAGTGTGTGACAGTGAGTGTGTGTGCGTGCGTGCGCGCGCGCATGGACGCAGGGTGGGGGGGAAGACAGTCTGTTTTGGGGGATGTCAACATGCTGTCTTGTAAGTTCAGACAGCAGCAGGAAGCAGCCCCTCCTGAGACAGAGGGAGAGGAAAACCCTGATATCTCAGCCCCCTCTCCCCGCCTCCCTACCCAGCTCTTTTCACAAGCTTTCTCTTTCACACTTGCTCACACACACACCCCCACACACCCTACCTCTGTTCAACAGCATGAGCATTTCATCTGAATGGTTTGCTCTGTGTCCTGGAGCAAATCAGCACAGCATGCAGGTTGTCAGAAATGGAGCTCTGAAAGGGGGGATGTGCGCATGCCTGCAGGGCAGACAGACAAGACAGGACTTGAGGGATTATGGGCCATTTCCGGAGGGCAGTCCGAACGCAACAATCAGTTCAAGTGTCCACACTGGCTCCCGGTGCTGTATCCAGAGCATAGCAAAACCTGTGCTTCTCATCACGGCGATTTACCTAGAGCGCAGCAGCTGCAGAGTTAGTGCGCACTAAGTGCTTTGTCAGTGTGGACACCTCGGAAGCTACAGCGCTGGGAGATGATTTATGTTACTTCAGTAACTTGCCAATGTAGTCTTGGCCTAAGTGCGATGCAAAGTTTATTCATTAGAGGCCAGATGAGTTACAGCAGCCCAGCCTCAACTGCCTCCAGCAATAATAAGGGCATAGTACCTAGGAAAGCAACATGTCTCTGTAGGGCCATTGAGGTATTTTCTGGTTTTCTCCCCTCCATCTCCCATGGACATAAGTGTGGAATCTCAGTTGTCTTACCAGCCTGGTCTCTCTCCTGAGGTCAGAGCACAGAGTTCTAACGGTTAACATCCTCTTCTGTAGCTTTGCCAGTGTTGTCCTGGGGGGACAAACCTGATCAGCAGCTCCCAGTTCTGAGAAGATGACCCAAGAAGAGCAAAAGGCTCCACTAGCTTCAGAATTGGAGTGAGGACAAGGCTTCTCCATGGCAAACTAGTGCATTCCTTATGCTGGGGCGGGGTGAGTTTTGATGACAGCAGCTCACCCTAAGGTGCACTTGGCTCAAGCTCTTAGTAGAGCCTGTCTCAAGGCCTAGAGCAACAGCATCCATCTTCACTGGATTCAGCCTCCCACCCAGTGATTCTCTTCTGGCATTAGCTGGCTCTCTGGGCTGTGATATTACCCACTCTTTAGAGCAGAATCTGAGACTCCTTTTAAAAGAAAACACCCTTTTCCTCTTGGCACCTGGGCTTGGAACATTAAAGTCTGAACATACAGTCTGACATGGAGGTGGGATTTTCAGCCTGAGCCAAGTGAGTGCTCCACCCATTCTCGCAAAGCCTTCGCTGAGACTCGTTTAGCCGTATGAGGCTCTAGTGCTGTAACTATAACTGCCATGGCTTGAGCTCTGCCCGATGGGTGGGCCCGCTGGAGAAAGTTCACTGCAGCTTGCTGTGACCTCAGGCTGGCTGGAGGATATGAAACGCCAGACCCTAGAGAGGGAAATAGGAGGGTAGTGGTTAGAGCAGGGGGGCAGGGTGTCAGAGCGACACGTTCTATTTCTTTTTGCCACTCACTTGTGTGATCATGGGTTTCCCATCTCCATGCCTCAGTTTTCCCCTCTGTAAAAGGGGATAATACCTTCTTTGCCAGTCTGACAGATGCACTAGGTAATGTGTGAAGTGCTTAGAAGAATTGGGAAACAGACCTTACGTTCTATTTAGCTTGCCAAAGGAGAAGTTAAAGGAGTGACTTGATCACAATCTATAAGTACCTACCTGGGGGAGAGAAATTTGATGATGGGTTTGTCAATCAATCGGGAAAAGGTGTAACGAGATCCAGTGGCTGGAAGTTGTATTTAGACAAATTCAGACTGGAAGTAAGCCAGATTCTTAAGTGAGGGTAAGTAACCACTGGAACTGCTCACCAAGTGTTGCGGTAGATTCTTCTATCGCTGGGAATGTTTTTAATAAAGTCTGTGTCATGCAGGAGGTCGGACTTGATTGTCACAGGGGTCTTTCTGGCCTTGAAATATCTGGACACAAAGCGCTGTAGAGGTGCTAAGCATTATTACCGTGACCCCTGCAGAAACTGCCTATTGGAGGGGAGGGCAGTTACACTCCTAAGCCAACCACGAGGCGTGTCCCATGCATTAATAACTTGCTTCTAAACTTCTACCCATTTTTCTGTTCCTGATGATCTTTTCTAGGCCCACGATGCAGCTTGTTCAGTAACAGGGAGTTGAGTTTTTTCTCCTTCATTGCACTGGCAATTCAGAAAGTAATTGCGCCAGGGAAAGCAGAGATTAATTAAAAGATTGGGTGAGGAATCAGCGTTCCCAACCAGCACGCAAGCACAGCATATTGGAAAGGTCCCTGACAAGTTCACTGTCGCTGTTTATAGCTTTAATTACACCGAGGGGTAATAGGATCCTGTAACTCACAGAGCAAACTGGAGCGCTAAGGCTGGAATGGAGAACAACAGAATCTGAGAGAATGCACTCTTAAGGGAACCATGCTGTGCGTGTTATCCAGCCCCCACAGGCCTTATTGTGGAGATACTTAATGGGAAGGAGGCAGCTTTCTGCACAGCAAACCTCCATTCCAGCAAATCAGCTTTTACGGGCCCAGCTCTGGGTCTGTCACACTGTGGGCACAGACTCAAGGGCCTTCAGTGGAGTTGCTCCAGATTTATACTGGCGGAGCTGAGATCAGAATCTGACCTACTGTTACCGCTCTTCCTGTGCTGGGTATGTGCTGAGCTGGAGCCCTTGGCTTTGCTACCCAGGTGTCCTGTGATTTGCACAGGAGAAGAACGTGTCCGAGGAGGCATGTGCCATTAGGCTCAACGGCATGTGTGGGTGGTGACCAAAACTCCTCCCACCTCTGCCTCTACAGCAGTGGTCTCCAACCTTTTTAAGCATGAGATCACTTTTTGAATTTAAGTGCAATCCAGGATTTACCTCAAACCCAAATACCCTTGTCCCACCTCCTTCCCGCCACTTCTCTGAGGCCCCGCCCCTGCTCACTTCATCCTCCCTTCCTCCCCCATCTTCCCTCCCTTTCACTGGGCTGGGGCAGAGGGTCGGGGTACAGGCTCTGGTCTTGGGGATTTGGAATGTGAGGGGGCTCTGAGCTGAGTCTGGGGCAAGGGTTAGTGTGTAGGAGGGGGTTCAGGGTACAGGCTCTGTAAGGGAGTTTGGGTCAAAGGGGCTCAGGGCTACGACAGGGGCTTGGGGTGCAGGCTGGGGTCATGACTGGGGCAGGGGATCGGAGCTGGCTCCAGCTTATCTCAGGTGGCTCCTCGGTGGTGGGGCTGTGAGGCTAAGGCAGGCTCACCCCTGCCCTGGCCCTGCACCACACTCCAAACTCCCTCCATCCCAGGCCCTATTGTGCCCCCGGCCTCTGTTCTGTGGAGATAGAATACAGGGTGGGAGAGAGGGCACCCTGACATCAATGCCCCCTCCTTTCCCTGCTCTGTATCTGCTTGCAGCTCTAAGGCAAAGGGCAGGAGATGCACAGCAGTGTGGGAAGGGGCAGCTGAAGTGCTGCCCTTGATAATAGACTCTTGGCCAAACCAGTCAGGATTACCTTTCAGAGGCTCCAAGATCTGCCAGTAGATCCTGATCTACTCGTTGGTGACCACTGCTCTACAGTGACCTCCAGATTGGTTGGGGACACTGACCTCCCCTCCCTTTCCCCCTGCTTCTCTAGCTGTAGTGCTGGGATGCTTTCCTCCACAGCAGCCACCATCTCCTCTTTTTCCACCTCCCTCCTCCCCATTGCTTGTCTCCTGCCTCCCAGCTTCTGCTTTAAATGTTAGATAATGGCTCAGATGCTCAAACGTCATCACAGCCTTGACATCTGCTCCTTTCAGTCCTTTCTGGTAGAGTACAAGCAACAAGTTCTCATCTCTGTTTTTGCCACTCTATCCTTAATGGTTTCCCTGCATGGTACGTCTGAACCTACCGTAGTTCTCCGTCCATTTAAAATTCTTTTGCAGGCCAGCCAGTAAGCTCATCTGGTAACAGGCTTTTGGGCAGGCCTTGGCGAGTCTGTTCCTTCCTCTCTAACAAAGCTTTCATTGCAGCTGGCCGCTGTCTGCACTGGGCTAGAATTTTCACCAAGACGCTGAGCAGAGGGTTTACATATGGGCGGACTGTCGGCCAAGTATCTAGTATTGCATGACCCTGTCCATCAGTTTCCTTCTGTAGAAATCTGAGAAGTCAATAATATGTACAAACATTGGAGAACCAATTCCTTAATGTGCAATCTAAACTCTGTCTCCTGTCATTCTCAGACGAGACCTAGAACTGAGGGTATGGTCATGACAGGTCCCATGGCAATTTCTGGAAAGCAGGAGTATTAATCCTCTTGTCCTGGCTAAATTCCACTTGAGTAATTGAATTCTGCTACCTAAAACGTATCCCCCTCCTCTTGCTATTTAGCTGGTATTCTGCACTTTCTGTACTAAATGATCCACAGCATTGCTATGAACTCAGCTTTTGTGCTCCACCTCAGAGGTTGCTGTATTTCAGCAATTCTTCTGTACAATTTGGAAGGTTTCTCCTGAATGTTTTGAGATCATTAGATGAAAGGAGCTGTTTTGAAGTTTCTTGATGTTAATTCATCCATGACAGGAGATGGGGCTTGGTCATAGGATGTACCAGTGTGCGTCTATCCAGTCCCCTACCCTTGGATATGATGCTAAAACATTTCAATGTATTATTTGGGAGATGAAATTCTCTACCCTTTCTCCCCCAGGAAGCCATATTAAAGCACTTTGGCCTGGCTGGCTCCCAGCTGCGGATTTACCTGCATTATCAGCCATCCTACTTCCACCTGCATGTACATTTCACCGCTCTGAGCTACGATGCGCCAGGCTGCTCAGTGGAGAGAGCTCACCTCCTGTCGGACGTTATTGACAATCTGGAGCTCGACTCCAAGTACTACCAGAAGCGTGCGCTGACCTTTGCCCTCCGAGCGGACGAGGCTTTGCTGAAGAAATTCCAGGAAGCAGGCAAAGCTTGAGAGCTCAGGGACTGGTGACTGGGCTGGTTTTGTACCTTTTTAATGTATGGATTATTTGTATCATCTTTGACCTTTTTTTAACTTAGTTTTGTAAGAATCGGGATTCCATTCCCATTGCCATAGTAACTGTTCCTTGTATTTCTATCAATAAAATGTTGTTTGAGCAGAGACTGTTCATCACTGTGGTCACATGGCATCATGTCCCCTGTCCTCTGCAGAAAGGTGCACCTAACTTCTGTGACAAACTAGAAGCTGGTGCGCTGACTCACAGGGCGGTAGATCAAATAAAGTTTTCAACAGCAACAGAATTTGTCCCTTTCTTCAGAGAGAGTTTATTTCTGTAAACCAATTCCTGTTGTCCTGGTCCCTTTCCACATTCTTTTCCCTGACCCAGGTGTCTTCTGCAGAGCTCTCTCCAACAGAGGTGCTTGGTTGACCTTTAAACTAATGACCCTGTGACCTGTAGGCTATCACCTGAGCCCTGGCCTCACACCTGTCACTTAGAAGGAAGCTAATAAGTCACAGGTGGGGCTACACCCACCTCTCTTGGAAGTTTTCTCCCATTCTGTCTCCTGGATTTTGCAGCAATTCCTCATCAACTTTAGATAAATGGAAAAAAATTGAGGATTTTAACTGAATTAAATCTGAAAACGGATAATAAACCTGTGGGCTGTCTAGACTGGCAAGATTTTGCGCAAAAGCAGTCGCTTTTGCGCAAAAACTTGCCAGCTGTCTACACTGGTCGCTGAATTTGCAAGAGCACTGACTTTGTAATGTACAAAATCAGTGCTTCTTGCGCAAATACAATGAGGCTCCCGCTCAAAAAGCCCTCTTGCGCAAATGCTTTGCGCAAGAGGCCAGTGTAGACAACCCAGAACCATTTTGCGCAAAAAGTCCCGATGGCTAAAATGGCGATCGGGGCTTTTTTTAAAAACCGCTTCAGATTGGCACAGATGCTTTTGCGCAAAAGCGCTTTTTGTGCAAAAGCATCCATGCCAATCTAGACGCTCTTTTCCGCAAATACTTTTAACGGAAAAACTTTTCTGTTAAAAGCATTTGCAGAAAATCATGCCAGTCTAGACGTAGCCGTGGTGTTTTGATATTTTTGCTGTCCCTGCATTTTCAGTGTGCAGTAAGATGTACTCATAACTAGGGGTGTTACATTTTGATTAATCAAGTAATTGATGCAGTTTCCATCCATTAGTCGATAAGAGGGGCATTCACTATCCCACTGCGCCTCTACCACTGCACCTCTGCACCACTGGGAGACTCTTGTACATTTCAAAAGGAGAGGCGTAGCAGTAGGGACGCCTGGCCTCTCTTGCCTCCTGCAGAGACGGTGCTGGGGGAAACCAGCTCCTGCTCCCCGCCCTAGCTGCCTCTCTCTGATAGAGGCAGCGGGGAGGGGGGAAGTGACTCGTTAAGTGACTACTCAACTATCCGATAAGCTTACGCTAGTTGCCTACATCCCTACTCGTAACACATAATTACATCTTAGAAAATGCTTAGGGAAGAGGAGGAGGGCTTGGCACCAGGGCAGCAATTTGGGATCATGAAACAAACATGAGAGTTGCTAATTTCTGCTAAAATGAGCAGCAGTGAAATAGTTAACAGTGCTGACATTTAAATTGTCAATGTTAGGGTCCAGCGCGCTAGCTAAGAGATGAATAGGGCAGTTCATGTACAGAAGGTTTTCTTCACAACTGTTTTTTAATGAAATCAACTGCAAACTTTTGCTGCTGGTGAATGGCACAATGTAAGTTCTCTGCTCTGTCCAGTCTGGAAATCTGAACGCAGCAAATCCAATAATCTGTGGGGAGGAGAAGGCAACTTGCTATCAAGCAGCAGAGCTATGGGAGAGTGGAATTGCCAACTCAAATCTGCTGATGACTGCTGCAGCAATTTCCTGCAGTATCCAGGAGAAACCTGATTGAAATAAATATCTTAGGAGTTTTTACTAAAAATGCAAATGTTCACATAGTCAAGTGGGAGTGTATGTAATGTCTGTAGGAGGGAGACATAGCTTATGTCAACCCTGGAAAGTGTTTTGCGCTTCAGTGAATTTTTTAAACAATTTGCCAGGTAGGAGTGCACTTCTAGTTCAGTGGGTTTCCTAGGAAATACTTGTGAGGAGGGGAAGGCAAATTCTCACCTCCGGAGCCAGCCTTTTCAAGCTACACCCTAAGGAGCAACCCATCTGCTTATCGTCCGTTCCTCAAGGCCCACCAGTGGAAAGGAGTGATGGATCTATGGGGGTGCTTATTCTGAGCTAACAGCTGTTCTGAGTTGTGACCACAGAAAAAAACTCTTGCTGGAGTTGGGCTGATTAGCTGCTAGCATGTGTGTAAGTTTTTAGGGTTTCACTATGTTTTCACTGTAATGCTTTTCTTTGAAGAATACATGTGCTTGCTTAGACAGGGCTGTCTGGGAATTTAACTAGGCATTTATGCTTCTAATAGTCTGAGTGGAAGGCAAGCAGGCCTGCTTAGGCAGTCTGACTTACTGGGGAGTTCACAGTGTAGGCAGGGAACTGCAGCCTGGATATACCCCAGCCAAGAGGAAGAGAGATGTGGGTCTCTACCCAGGAGAAGTCTTGAATGGGTGCCCTGAACTGTGACACTCCTTACATGCTGTGTGTGATTTCACTGCTTTGAAAAGTAGTGGCATGACCGCCCTAGCCACTGAAACCCTCCCTCTCTCTCCAGAACTTGTGTAGCTCCGTCTCATCCCCTTTCACGACTCCCCACCATTACGACTTAACTGACCTGAAGGAACTCTCTGTAAAGGAGAGAAGAATTTGCTTGCCATGGTCCATTCGAACCTTTGCTGCTCGGCTGACCCGAGAGCAAGGAGTCACCCAGCAGCTGAAAGGACCCAGAGAGAAGGAACTCCATGTGACAGATGGTTACGTGGCATAATGCAGTTCTGGCAGATGCCCAGATACAGCAGGGAAGAGGGTGGGGTAAAGAACCTGTATGGGCTAGAACTGGTAATGCAGAAGTGAAAAGCTTTCTAGCCTACTGTGGATCCGCTGACATTTAACCCCAATGTCTACTCACTCTCTAGCTCTCCGAAACAGCAGGGCTATGAATAACTGTGTGTGTGCTCACTTCCTGATTTACTAAGGCTTTCTCTACACACATCTCCAATACCCTGAGTTTTCTCACCTACCCTGAGGAGATTCCCCAACTTGAAAACTACTGCCTAAAGAATCCTTCACTCTTCCCCAAGCCCTCCTTTCCCACACCTTCCGTTAGGTAGGAATATCTAACTCCAGATGCTAGAAGGGTTTTAACGTTGTTGATGGGATAGTGCACTGGAGTTAAGCCCCATTATAGTTTGTCTGTGAATTCCCCCAGGAGCTTTGGGTTTGCGAGGGAAGCATTTGTCTACTCTCTGCTGTTTTGGTTGCCAGCTCTAATCCATCTGAGGAAAATGCCTGGGGAAGAGAAAACCACTTAGATTTATCAGCAACCATAACTGCCAATTCCACTGGGGAGCAGCTCGTACCCCACGTAGTTGTTCCAGACACACCCAAGCTGGGCCAGGATCAAGGAATTGTGGTATTTTGAATCCTAGGGCTCGATGACCTGAGTCCAACCCCTGCCCAAAGCAGGACCAACCCCAACTAAATCATCCCAGCCAGGACTTTGTCAAGCTGAGACTTAAAAACCTCTAGGGATGGAGATTCCACCATCTCCCTAGGTAACCCATCCCAGTGCTTCACTACCCTCCTAGGGAAATAGTTTTTCCTAATATCCAACCTAGACCTTCCCCACTGTAACCTCTCCCACCACAACTTGAGACCATCGCTCCTTGTTCTGCCATCCGTCACTACTGAGAACAGCTTCTCTCCATCCTCTTTGGAACCCCCTTCAGGAAGTTGAAGGCTGCCCCCTCACTCTTCTCTTCTGCAGACTAAACAAGCCCAAATCCCTCAGCCTCTCCTCATAGGTCATATGCTCCAGCCCCCTCATCATTTTGGTTGCCTTCCACTGGACCCTCTCCAATGCATCCACATCCTTTCAGTAGTGGGGGGGCCCAGAACTGGATGCAATACTCCAGATGTGGCTTCACCAGCGCCGAATAAAGAGGAATGCTGCTATGAAATGATGTTCCTGTGTGTGAGGCAGAAAAAGCACCTTTCTAGCACAACAAGAAACGCAACCTGTCTTTCCTTCTCTCCTGTGATGACCAACCTCTACTGAAGCAAGGGGCTTCCTAGCAATAGGGCCGTTGTCTCTGAACAGCCCTCCACACACAAGCCAATGGAGATGAGGAGATAGTGGAGCCTGGGGAAAATGGGCCAGAGTCAGTTTTAAAGAAGGGTGCTTCTCTGAGCAACCAAACTAGCTTAAATGTATAGGCCAAGCAGCCAAGGAGATATAATGCTTCTAGCTCTTCTTGGAGCACAAAGCAGGGAAGGACCCGTTTCTTCCTGATGTGACTTCTTTAGGGGTGGTGAGTGGAATGACATCACCCAAGGCAGCAGCAATTGATACTCCAGCCCCACCCCCCAGCCATGTTACCTTAACGTGACTAACATGGCCCAAGAACAAGCATTTCCACAAAATGAATAGCATCTGCTCCAGGGGAGAATCTGAAGTGATGAACCTTAATTAATGCATGCGTCCAGCAATAGGGTGGTGGCAGCTTTTTGGACATCACACGTCAATAGCTTTAGGAAGAGCTCTGAAATGATGCATATATTTTAACTCAACCAACCCCTTTAAAAGAAATAGAGCAGATCTCATCTCCTAAAGTTGCAGGAGGGGAAATTAGTGCTGATGTCCTATTTAGATTGCCTATTGCCTTGTTTGATAACAGTGCTGAATTTGAAAGACTTTGGAGGTGAGAACTCTGATGACTGTATAATATTGGTTGGGTTTGCGGATAGTACCCCTGCTGACAGTTCAGATGCAATTAATGGTGCCTCTTCTAGTTTTAGAAGAGTTCAAACACACAGGTATAATTAAGGGGGATGTGGTGCTTTGTGGATTTCTTACTATTCTTTGCCTGAGCTAAACAATTTAGGAATTTTATAGCTAGGCTTTTATTGTTCCCAAAAGCCATTCCCCTCAAGTTCAGCGTTGAATGAGTCTCAGCCCTGTAATAAACAGATTTTATAGAGCTGTTTGATAAGAAACCTCGCAAAGTATGTGGAACAAGCTCCATCTATGGGCTTGGCAGGATTAGATTTTTATCAGTGAATGCTGGTAAATGTTGATTTTTGTTAGACGCATAAACCAATAAAAAATTATTTCCATTGGGCTCACACTTAACAAGTCTCCTGGCTTCCTGCCTCCATCACTCACAACCTCGTCTCTGCCTCAGCAGCCAGGGAAACCCATCAGTGCATATGGCTTAGCTCTGACTTAGCTCCTTGGGTTGTAGCCCCACAGTCTCCAGGTGTTTTTACTATGTAGCGAGGCTGAACTGTGCATGCTGCTAACAGGGGCGGCCCTAGACTAGCTGACAGCAACTGGCGCCCTAGGTGAACCATGCAATCGGCGCCCCCACCTCCAAACCCCTCAGTGATATTGCGCCACCATTTGGCGCCCCATTTAGCTTGGTGCCCTAGGCGACCGCCTAGTTCGCCTATATGGACGGGGCCGCCCCTGGCTGCTAAGCCTGAAAGAGAGCACTTGGCACCCATTGGCTTTCCTGAGGTCTGGGACTGGCTTGGGTCCCGGACTCACTTTCTGGCAGCCAGTAGCGCATTTCCGTGTGATCCTATGTGTGTCCAGCACCTAGCACAAGTACAGGTTGAACCTCCCTTGTCCAGCACTCTGAGTGGTTCCGAATTACAGAATTTGCCAGACAAAGAGAGGTCAGGCTCTGCTCCTGGCTAGGGCTCTGCTCCATGCTGCCTGCCCCACTGCCTCCAACCCTGACTGGGGCTGCATTCCCCCCCCCTGCCCCCACACACACACACACCAGCCCCGGACAGGGGACTGGCCCTGCTGCCTCCAGCCCTGTCTGGGGCTGCACTCCCCCACTGCACCAGCTCTGACTGAGGCTGGGTTTCCCACCTCACCAGCCCCCGGCTGGAGCTGTGTTCCCCACTACCAGCCCAGCCAGTGCTGCGCTTCTGAACCTGGCCAGCAGGGACTCTCTGGTCTAGCAATATCCCTGGAACTGCTGGACCAGAGAATCCCAAATTTTAGAGGTTCAACCTGTACCTCTAGATGCCACCCCAATAAGAATCAATGTTGGCCTGTTGAGACTCTGGAAACAGGAAAAAGTCATTCTCTGGTTCTCACCTAGGAGCCCCTGATGTTTATGTAGCATTTGGAGGTCATGTCATATACACCCCCCTCTGTTTTACCGTGCACGGCAGCACTGAATAAAAGTTGGGGAGAGGAAGTGAAGAGCTCTGTAGCCAATTGGAGCAGAAGGGAAACAGAAGAGTTGTGCTGCTGAAGAGGACAGAATTAAGTTAGGGATACTGGCTCTTTGTTTTGCTTTTTTTACCCCAAATACTTTGTGGCAGAAATGGCCTAACCCCACTAAAACCCAGGGCCATTCATTCCTGTAGCCTGACTGCCTGTTTCTTCTATCAAAAGCTTCAGAGGGGTAGCTGAGTTAGTCTGTAAGGCTACGTCTACACTATGAGGTTTCTCGGCAAAAAATATGCTAATGAGTGACTCATTTGCATGAGTCGTGATCTCATTTGCATATTTTCTGCCGATCTGTTTTTGCGCAAAAACAAGCAGTGTGGACGTTTTCTTTTTGCGCAAAAACCCCTTTTCCCGCAAGATCCTTATGCCCCAAAAAAGGAGGTTTACCGATCTTATGGAAAAAGGGGGTTTTACGCAAAAGAAAACGTCCACATTGCTTGTATTTGCGCAAAAGCCCCAGCGCAAAAACGGATTGGCAGAAAATATGCAATTGAGATCACGACTCATGCAAATGAGTCCCTCGTTAGCATTTTTTTGCTGAGAAAACTCTTAGTGTAGTCGTAGCCCAACTGGAAATACTTAAAAAACAACGAATGGTCTAGCAGCACCTTCAAGACTAACAAAACATGTAGATGGTATAATGAGCTTTCGGGGGTACAACCCCCCCAAAAATGCAATTTCCATCGGTTGGCCCTGGGTAACTTCCATTCGGGCAGCCATTCAGAAGGAATTCACAATCATTTGTGGAGGGGAAAAAAATCCATTGGCGTTAGATTGAACATTCTAATTTTTAAGCGGTTTCATTATGGTGAATTCCTCCTGTAGGCCAGGGACAAATAGCTTTAAAGGCAGCGAGATGGTGCTCATTATGAATGCATTTTTCAAATGTCCTAGGATTTTTCCCCTTCTTTAAATTACTGCTCAGTGATCGTGCTGAATTAATCTAACAGGCAATTTTTCCCTTTACATGCTTTGCAAATTAAATATTAGGGCAGCGTGGATTAGTTAGAAATGGCTGACTTTTACCAAGAATGCTAGTGGCAATCAACTAGCACAGGAAATACGTTTTTAAAATATGTACTTACCTTTACGCTGAAATTATGTACACGTTTTCTAAATAATGGATTGCAGTCTGTTATAACAGCGGGATTTAAATATGTACCATCGATTAGAATCACTAAAGGTAATTATAATTTCTTCTGCTATCTAACACTACTGCTTAGTTAAGGTTACTTTCAGGCAGTCTTTATAACTTCCTGTTTTTACAGAAATACTCTTTCTCTGCTGGGAGTTTCTCTGCTCAAGCTCACCTCCAAAGAGAATATTTTGAGGGTGACTAAGCCACATCCACTCACCTCATTTGAAGGGGTGGGAAAAGAGTGTTTTCCCACAGAATTTCCTGGACTCTGAGCATACAACACTGTCAAGCACAAGAATTTGCTGTCTCGACCAAGAGGTGGCAAGAGCCCAAGAGAGCATGCTAAAGTGGGCTGAGCCCTTCCTGGCGGGACACACCCAATGAGCATTGCTGGAAATCTGCTCCCCCACCACTAGATCCCTCTCCCATGGATGCCACAAGAAGCAATTCTTTCTTCAGCCCTATTCAATATCTACCGCAGCTGCTAGGTGAACTGGTCAGCTGACATGGACTCAGGTGCCAGCATTATGCAGGTGACACACACCTCTACCCTATTCTCCACCATATACAACTACTCCACTACTGCCAAGATGGGACAGCGCTTGGATGTCATCGGTTCATGGCTGACAAACAGCTGGTTGAAGTTAACCCCAAGCAAGACAGAGGTGATGCTGGTGGTCAAAAGGCAGCAGTGTAAAGAGCTTTCAGCCACAGTGCGTTGGGCAATTCAGTCCAAGTGTGCTCCTGGATTTGTTGATGATGTTAAGCACTCACCTCGCCCCAGAAAACTCCTGGGTGTAGGACAGATTGGGGCAGCCGCCCCAGGCTCTGCACTCTGGGGGACCCTGTGGTGACTGCCCCAACTGTCCTATGGACTGTTCAGTCTCCCATATTGAGGTTACTTAGCAGGGCATAGGACGGCCTGGGGAGCTTGAGCCAACAGCAGGGGTTGGGCCCCGCTGCACTGGCCGCAGTGGCGGGAGCCATGGGAGGCGGAGCAACGCAGCAGACGGCTCCATTCTGCCATCTCCCAGCGGGGTTGCTCCACTCCACTGCAGCGGCAGGAAGTGGAGTGACCCAGCCTCAGCCCACTCCACTTAGAATCACAGAATCCTGGGGCAGGAAGAGACCTCAGGAGTCATCGAGTCCAGCCCCCTGCTCTAGGCAGGACCAATCCCAACTAAATCAACCCAGCCAGGGCTTTGTCAAGCCGAGACTTAAACACCTCTAGGGATGGAGATTCCACCACCTCCCTAGGGAACCCATCCCAGTGTTTCACCACCCTCCTAGTGAAATAGTTTTTCCTAATATCCAACCTAGACCTCCCCCACTGTAACTTGAGACCATTGCTCCTTGTTCTGCCATCTCTCCATCCTCTTTGGAACCCCCCTTCAGGAAGTTGAAGGCTGCTCTCAAATCCCCCCTCACTCTTCTCTTCTGCAGACTAAACAAACCCAAATCCCTCAGCCTCTCCTCATAGGTCATATGCTCCAGCCCCCTAATCATTTTGGTCGCCCTCCGCTGGACCCTCCAATGCGTCCACATCCTTTCTGTAGCGGGAGGCCCAGAACTGGATGCAAGTGGATGGGCAGCATAGTGGAGCCAGCTGCTGAGTCTCTCCACTTCCCACGACCCCTGCTGCTGCCCCACACCAGACCCCCTGGTAATCCACTGGGTTGTGTCACTTGGAGGGGAAGGGGTGCAATGAGGGGGAGAGGGCAAGGCAGAGGCAGGAAGAGGCAGGCCAGCGGCCAAGCAGGGGCGGGGCTTGGGAATGGGTGGAATGGAGCAGGGGGCAGGAGGAGGTGGGACAGGGGGACAGGGCTTGGGGCAGAGCGGGGGTTGCTCCGAGCCCCACTAGGGATGTCCCTGTGTAGCACTATCCATGAGTAATGCCTTCTACCATCTCTGGTCAGCTAGGACATTCCATCCTATGTTAGCAATGCCCTGATCTCAGTTGTTTGTGCCTTCATCACAGCAGTGTGATATTTAGCTATGCATGAACCAGAGAAATGAAGGTCTGGAGATCATCAAGTCCACCCCCCTGTGCTGAGGCAGGACCAAGCAACCCTAGACCATCCCTGAGAGGGGCAGCAGCCAGTTGCTTCTGTCTAGTTTTGATCCTTCCCAGGTGGATTGTTTAATACTCTTGAAGTGTGGGGAAGGTGCTGTCTGGGGTGATGAACAACTGCGTAAGTGCAGTCTGATTGCTCTGGACCTCAGCTGAGTTCTGCTGCAGGAGATATGATGTAACTGGCACGGGCTCTTCGACTCTCCAGGAGGAGGTGAACAAACCCTACACTCTAACAAGGGGCTTTCCTTTACAAGGAGCCAGTGTGCTCTGTATCCAGGTTCTGCCTCCTCTCCCCTTCCCAAAGGGAAAAAGCAAAGCTACCATCCTCCTCAGAGTGATGATGGCAGAATTCATGGGTGCGTGAGAGCCAAAAAAGTCATCCAGCCTCTATTTCCCTCCTCCCGGAGGAGATGCCTTAATGCTTCGGACAGGTGGGCTGACAGCCCCCTAGAAGCACAGGTTCAAATCCTAGCAGGGTCCATCAGTTTATGCTTCTGAAGCAGCTGAATCAAAATCCAAGCAGCTTTTTGTGTGTGCTTTTTTCGAATGCGACCTTAAAAATACAAAGATAGCAGGAGACACCAGGTGGCGATGTTACACATACTCTTACACATTCTTTTTCTGAGGGCTTGTCTAGACTCTAGATTGGGGTGGGAAACCTTTTTTGGGCCGGGGGCTGCTGACCCACAGAAAAGTCACTCAGGGGTCGCACACAAGTGAGAAGAAAAAAAACAAAACAAAACATCCCTCACTGACGTGGCCTCCAACTGAGGAGAAAGACACTCCCCACATTCCCCTCACACACCAGAGTCTAGGGGAGCCCAGCCCAGTAGATTTTGTGTGCTCTAGCCCCACGGTGGGCCATCGGGGAGCTGGAGTGCCAGCACGGGCTCCCCAATGCTGGGGGAGCCCTGAGCCTCAGGGAGCCAGATCCAGGCAAGCCAGGGGCTGCATTCGGCCTCCGGGCCTGAGGTTCCCCACCCCAATCTAGATGGACAGTTAGGGTACAGCTAGACTGCGGGGGGGTTTCGGGATACCTCCAATATCCCCCAAAAACTCTGCTGCGTCCAGGGAATGCGTTTGCTCTTTCGTTTTTTTTTTTGTGGAAGAGCAAACGCACTCTTTCGGAAGCCCCCATATTCCTCGTTCCATAAGGAAGAAGGGGAGCTTTCAAAAGAGGGTTTTTTTCTGAAATTTGGCCCTGTCTAGACGGGCCAAATTTCAGAAAAGCCTCTTCCGACAAAAGTATCGGAAAAAGATATGCAAAATGCGGAGCCCATTTTGAATATCTTTTTCCGATAGTTCCTCGCAGTCTAGACATACCCTTAGGCTACGTCTACATTGCAGGGTTTTGCGCAAAAACCCACGTAGCGTCCACACCTCAAGCACGCTTTTGCGTAAGTAAATCAACAGTAAAACGGCAGAACAGAGGGCTTTTTGCGGTGTAGGTAAACCTCCTTCTATGAGGAATACCTCCTTTTTGCGCTACAGCTGTTGCGCAAAAAGGCATGTGTGGACACTCCGCAGGGGTTTCGTGCACAAATAGAGCCTATCCAAAAAAAAGCACAGGTGCTCTGATGGCCATTCTGTGAATGGCCATCAGAGCTTTCTTGTGCAAGAGCGTCCATGCAGTGTGGACGCTCTCTTGCACAAAAGCGCATCGCAAAAGCAATGCGCTTTGAGGTGTGGACGTGCTTTTGTGCAAGACGTTTTTGCGCAAGAACTCTTCCACAAAAGACTTCTTGTGCAAAAACCCCACAGTGTAGCCATAGCCTTAGTGTGTAGCAGGCCAATCTACGCCAATTGCACCAATCTACACCAAATCTACATCAATTGCAATGCAGAATAGGTCAAAAAAACACTAGGGAAGTTTTAATGCTGAGGAGCAGGGTTTACACAGTGTACAGCAGGCTAACACACTGCAGAGTTACACCCCAGCTTGCATGCACTAACTAGATCAGCAGTTTTCTAATTTTTTTTCTAGTGACCCAGTGGAAGAAAAACTCACAACCCAAAACAATAATGTCTTCTGACTAGAGTTTTGATCAAAGCACAGTAAAGACATGGTAGCTTGAACCACTTTGAGTAATAACTAAATTTAGACATTGACAATACAGTACTTGTAAAACATTTTTAAATATAGCATAAATATAGTAAAAAAGATGTTTAGGTTGAGTTTTACTTCTTTAATGTGGTGGGTGGCCTGCCGGTTGTTCATGATCTCTTTCCAATCTGGATCACAAAATGATAGGTGTGCAGTTGAGTCAGTTTCTTTCTTTTGTTTTTAACTTTGTCAGAGTTGAAAATGCCAGTTTGCACGTGTAGGTTGTTGTAAACTATAGCAGCAACAGAACACTGATCTTACTTACCAGTGAAAACGCTTATCCAAAACTCTGACAAGTTTAATGATTTGTGGTGTGTTTTGAGTATTATGACAGATGACTTGCAGTTTTTCTCCCTCTCTCTCGCTGAAGCATCACGTTTTGCTCTATTATTGGTTCTGGATTTTTGAAAGCAGAAAGGTCTTTTACTAGGTTTTCAAGAGAAGTAGTGACTAAAACTGTCAGCGTGACGTGACACTTCTCATTTAATTCACTTTTTCTTCACTGATGTTGAGAACGTGGTAGCTCGGACGATTACTTTTCAGTTGTGCTTGCCACAGTGCAAATGATTTTTGGAATGCTTGTATCTTTTCAGAGTGTCGACACAAACCATCCCCTCTTTCTTGTAACTTCAGATTCAGTTAGTGTAAAATGGAGAACATGTCAGCGAGGGATGACAACTTTATTAACCACCTCTCATCATCAAGCAAATTGCCAAGTTAGACTGTTTCTTCTTTAAGTCATGTCCCTCTGGGTGCTTCACTTCAGGGGCATCCCTGAGCCTTTACTCGGAGAGTTTTGGTAGCAGTGCCATGCAAGTTGGACATGTGCGGTGTTTGACTCGTGGTGCAGTTAGCATCTCGTCTAGCATGCATTTGAACCATACCCCTCAGTTTCTTCTCAACCATCCCAGCCTGAGATGAAGTCTTTAGCAGTCCCATTAAATCTAGATACTACTCTCTTTTAGATGGCTTAAAATAAGGCAAGAAGAATAAGTTTCATTCCTTAGTTATTTACTCACCCCTTTTCTTCCTTAAAATATTTTTTCTAGTTTAATTCATTTCTCCGTTTGGATAGAGATCGCAACTCAAAATATATAAAAATGCTCGATTCACCAGGATTCAAATACTGCATGACATGCAGAGAAGCGATGGCAGTGTCAGATGGACACACTCAATGTGTCCATTGGTTGGACAAAATGCACATAACCCCCCAAAAAATCCTCGATTATTCAGCCCTGACTGAAGATTTTACCCTTCCCTTCACAAATATTGTAGAGGGTACAGCACACGGCAATAACCATAGGGATGTTATCATTGGCCAGGTCCAGCTTCCCATACAAACATCACCAGTGGGCTTTTGAACAGCCCAAAGCACATGCCACAGTCATTCTGCTCCTGCTCAGCCTGTTACTGAACAGTTCCTTGTTGCTGTCAGGGCTCCCCATGTGTGGCTTCATGAGTCATGACATTAAGGGGTAGGCAGGTTCTCCAGGGATCACAATGGGCATTTCCACTTCCCACATGGTGATCTCCTGGTCTGGAAAGAAAGTCTCCGATTGCAGCTTCCTGAAGAAGCCTGAATTCCAAAAGATGCGGGAGTCATGCACCTTTCTGGACCAGCTGGCGCTAATGTCCGTGAAATGCCCACAGTGATCCGCAAGTGCCTGCAGAACCATGGAGAAATACCCCTTACAGTTAATGTACTTGGAGGCTAAGTGGCCTGGTGCCAGAATTGGAATGGGCATGGCCATCTATCATCCCATCCCAGTTTGAGAAGCCCATCCAGGCAAAGCCATCCACAATGTCACGCACATGGCCCAGAGTTTCAGTCTTTTGGAGCAGGATGCGATTGGTGGCCCTGCACACTTCCACCAACGCAAGTCCAGCGGTTGGCTTTCCCACTTGGAAATGATTGGCAACTGAGCAAGAGCTGTCTGGAGTAGCCAGCTTCCACCGTGCGATCGCCACACGCTTCTCCCCCAGCAGAGCAGCTCTCATTCGCGGTCCGTGCACCGTAGATTGGGGGCGCACTCAGCACATGGTCCCGTGAAAGCCACTTTCCTCATCTGAATATTCTGCAGCCCCTGCCCATCATCCCAGGCTTGCATGATGATGGGATCCCTGCACTCAGTGCTTGTCTCCTGAGCCCAAAAGCGATGTTCCGGTGGGGTCAGCACCTCCATGAATGCCACCAGAAATCCCGTGTCATACGAATGCTGCATGGTCTCTTCATCATCACGTTGCAGCTTCCGGAATCCCTTGACTGCCGTGCGTGCCGTGTTAGTGAGCCTGATCAGCATTTTCGGCAACAGCTGGGGATCTGTTCCTTCACACCGAGAAGGCAGAGCTCGCAGCAAAGAAGCCATTGAAAGATGATGTCAAACAGGGATGTAAGCGACTGGTTGATGAGTCGACTCTCCGATAAGCAAAAGCTTATTGGATAGTCGACACACTAGTCAACTAGTCGCTTCCTCCCCCCTTGCTGCCTCTATCACAAAGAGGCAGCAAGGGTGGGGGGAAGAAAAAGGTGTGCTGGAGGGACCCAGCTTAAAAGGCGGTTCCCTCCAGCTCCAGCTTTGTGGGAGAAGGCAGGGGCACAGTGGCAGCCAATGTTGAAATGTACAAGAGCCCCGCTGGGCTCACATTCAACGATGGAATGTGGTGTGGAGCCCGGGGCCAGTGGGGAGTCCCGCTGACCCTGGGCCCTGTTGAAGCAAAGGCTTCCCTCTGTTTTGGCAGCTAACAAACAGCTTTATTGATCAATAAGGCACAAAGTGAGCCAAACGTGGTCCCAGCAGAGCCGGGCCCAATAAGGCTGCTAATATAATCAATCCTAGTATCTTTATACCCTTAACCAAACAGTCTGATGTCAGGGCATCCAATTACAGAAATCATCAGTTAAACTTAGAAAAACAAAGACTTATCAGCAAGATGGCGGGCAGGTACTAGGGAGTGAATCTCCTTTCTCAACCAGCTCAATTAACACATTCCAATAGCACATCTGTCTGGCCTGGCACATGGGGTGATAGAAAGTTCACTCTGGTCTACATGCTAAAGCAAGAAGCTGAAATGGTTTCTGTTATACAAGGTGGCTTCTAGCTAAATATGAAATGGTTTCCACAACTCCCCCCTTTTAGCCTTTTAAAGGCTAACTTTGAAACCATTTTATACCTCCATTTCCATCAAAGTATTTATGTACATTTCTTGTTCCTTTCTTTGCTCATCATATTTTAACATCATTACTTCCACATTCCCTTTAGTAAGGGCCTGTCTTGTGTTTTTCAGAATACAAGAAATGCAGCATTTGATTAACAAGAAACAAAAATAAACACAAAAGAATATAGCCAATACTAAAACTACTCCTTGCAAAATCCAAGTTCCCACATGTCGAAACCAGCCTCCCAACCAACCCCAGAGGGTCCAGCTTTTCTCCTGTCTTAGGCTCTCCACAGTTCTTTCAATCTCTGAGGCATCTTCCTCTACTTCCTTGCTGGTGTCAGTGATATACACACAGCATTCTCTTCCCACTAAGGCACAAACCCCGCCCTTACTTGCTAGGACGTAGTCTAGGGCCACTCGGTTCTGGAGAACCATTTGTCTCACTTCTCCTAACTCCTTATTAATGGCACGGAGGGCTTTGGTTGTGGCATTAGCTACTTTCTCGAAAGCTACTTCCAGCCTCCGAATTTCTCTTATTGTGTAGGCCACACCCAATCCTGGGATTGTAATTCCCCAAAACCGCTGTTTCTGTTATCTCTCGGTAGTTTCGGAGTCTACTACCAGGGAGACGGTTAGTGATTCGAATGGCTGGGAAGGCTGTCCCAATATAGCAGGTTCCACTCCAATCTTTGGGCAGTGTTTTATATGCCCTATGGCCACATATGAAGTAATGGCCAACCTTTGCTGTTAAGGTTTTATGGCATTGGGGCTTCATCATCCATTGCAAATAGTACCCATCGATTCCGAAGTCATAAGGGCCTTTGTTATTCTCCCAGGTGTTGTTTCTGTACCATACCCTATTCAGGACAACGCTTATCTCACACCTGCTTTTTCCCACCCTGGCTCCGGAACCATTACATGTCCAACAGTATTCTCCAATTGGTGTTAGGGCTAGGCGGATATACCCTAGGTTAGTAAACCCTTTATCCTGCCAAGTATCATTTGGGCCCAATTCACTAAACAATGGGCCATTCATTTGAATGTTGTTCAGTGGGACTGGAATCATTGGGATGCCTCCTTCTGAATGTACAGGTCTGTGAGCACATATCCAGCAATCTGTGGAATTAAATTCTTGGGAAACTTGGTTCATTAAAAGCATAAACACATTTAAACCATATAGGTTGTAACTGCTAGGTATTAAAAACAAAATTAAGCATACGTTTAGCATGTATTGTTTGTCCAGCCTCATGCTGGCTGTTCTTCAGGACTTCGTAGTTTGCTTCACCTATTGCTGGCAGGTTCTTCTGGGCCGCAGCTGGTACCTTGGCCTCAGTCTCTCAGGCTTGTCTGCTTCTGGGCCTGGATTGCTGGTACCAGGCCTGCGCTGATCCTCGTCTGCTTCTGGACCTGGGTCTCTGGTACCAGGTCTGTGGTGCTCCTTGTTGGGGCCAACCCCTGTAGGCACTGGAACTGGTTTGCAGTGGGAGGCATGGATCCAGGTGGGCAATCCCTCACACTTCACAGCAGTATGGGTGGTCAGAAGGACTTGGTAGGGACCCATCCACCTGGGTTCCAGGGCAGTCTTCCACTGGTGAATTTTCATGCAAACCCAGTCTCCTGGTTGCAGTTTATGGCACGGCTCAGTCGGGGCCTCCTGGAAGGCGTCCTTGACCTGTGAATGATAGGACTGTACACACCTCATAAGTTCCTGACAATGCTTAACTATGCTTCCTTTAACAAGTGTGGCATCAGCCAGGTCAATTTCTGGGCTGCTTAACAGTCTCATAGGTCGACCACATGCAATCTCATGGGGACTGAATCCAGTTTTCCGATTAGGAGTGGCTCTCATGCTCATTAGGGCAATCGGGAGTGCTTCTACCCATGTTAAGCCAGGGTCCCCACATATTTTAGCAAGTTTGTTCTTTAAAATCCCGTTTCGTCTCTCTACTGCTCCCGCGCTCTCCGGGTGTCGCGGGCAGTGCAGCGCTTGTCGGATAGAGTAGTACTTTGCCAGATTTTGAACAATTTGTCCAGTAAAGTGTGTGCCTCTATCACTGGAGATCACAAAGGGTATTCCCCATGATAGGATGTAATGATTTAGAAGTCTCTTTGCCACTGTGATGGCATCAGCTTTCCTGCAGGGATAAGCTTCTACCCATCCCGAAAACAAGCAAACAATAACCAGCACATATTCAAAAGATTGACATTTAGGCAATTGAATAAAGTTCATCTGTAAATTCAGAAATGGTCCCAAAGGCGGAGGTCTGGTTGCCAGAACTGTCTTTACAGGTTTACCCACGTTGTGGGCTTGGCAGACAGGGCAAGCCAGACAGTAATCTTTGGCTGCTTGGGAGAATTTAGGAGCAAACCAATTTTGTTTTAGGGTTGCTACCATCCCCCCTTTGCCAACGTGCGACAATCTATGGAGCACGGAGGCAAGGTGAGGTAGCAAGACCACTGGGGCAACAATGCGGTCATCAGAGCTGAGCCACAAGTGGTCTGGGTGCAAGGTGCACCCTGCCAGTCTCCACTCCTGCTTTTCTGATTCTGGGGCTTGGTCTTGCAGGAGGGCCAGTTCCGACAGAGACGGCATAGGAGCTGGCGATGGTAGGAGAGAAGGGTATAATGCTTCAGCCCGAGGAGGACATAAGGCGGCTGTCTTAGCAGCCCAATCGGCCATATCATTATTATAAAACCAAAGGCTTCACTTACTGCAACTGCAACCACATGCAGGCAGGAAGGGGGGGAAAAAAACTGCCACAGGGTCAAGATAAGTACTATAATAAGCAAGAGGGCAATATTTATCACCATGTTCCTGCACCAATACACCCAAAGCACATCTTTGTTTCCATAGCAGTGGCAGGAGCAGCTCCACAGTTATGTTTCAGTTCCTTTTTGTTCACCTGTGGAGATATTGTTAACATTTTTCTAGCTTAAACAATTACTACACTATTGTCTTTTTACTAGATTTTAGAGTTGCCAATTGATTGCCAATTGATTGGGCCCAATTATTAATTTTGTTTTGTTTAAAATTCATGCTTTTACTTTACTTAAATTATTCTTTCATTAAAACAACAATATTGTACACACAATGATGTTTGAAATACATATATCATAAGTAAGACACACAAGACAAATCTGGACAGAACACAGAACACAAACTTATGTCATGACACAGAACCATGGTTTTTCTTTAGTCGATCTCCTTCAGTTAATTTTCAGCTGATATTAGTGCTTTCTGATGATCTGAAAGACAAAGAAAACATTTCTACCCCCATTGGGGTGGCACATTATATCTTAGAATTCCTTTACAGATGTTCTTGCTAATTTTTGATCAGTCTGCTGTTACCCAATGGTATGCTTTTATTTTGCACACCAGCTTCAGAGGGTTTGAGTAAATTACCTCATTGTTCAATTATTAAGTTAAAGATGACATGCCTCAATTTCCCTCTTGTACCACAGATCAGGTTTAATGTGTGAAGCTATAATGCTTTTCCTTAGCACAAGGTGTTGGCCAGTTACCGTTCCAGCAAGCAAAAGCTTTTCTTTTCCTGAAAAGAACCACATACAATGTTACAGGCTCACTTATGGGGGACAGTGGGCCCCCTCCTTCTCCAGAATAGACGGGCAGTCTGCAGACACACGCAACCTTGGATCTGAAAGCAAGCCAAAAGTGCTATCAACTCAGCCTTGAACAGAGACACAGTGAAGTTTCTGGGCTTGGATTTTTAAAACAATAATTTGTTTCCTTGGAAGGCAAATTTAATCCGTAGGGTGCAGCTTTTACAAATTTACAATATATAGATTTTATTCTTTTATGCAGTTAACCAATTAAGTTTCAGTAGAATTCCTTATTTTTCTTTAATAGATTCAACAAAGAGTCTTTAGCCAAATGTTTAAACTTGATTGTTTCTTTGCCTAGATTATTCAAAGAGGCTGCACGAAAAAGGGAGTAATTTTTTTAAAGCAGGTTTTCCTCCTTACACATTACAATATTGCTTAATTTCTTTCCTCAGAATTTGGAGGGACACCTCCCTTAAGCTATTAAACTTATTCTAAACTCGGTGTTTTGCTTTGGATCGGGCAAGTTTGTTACAGGAGCCTGTGTTTCCAAAGGGAAGAGCTAATCCCTTTCAGTTATTTTTTTGTGTTTCCTCTCTATTTGTGTATGCGTCATAAAGAGGGGTAGAGGGTTAAGTTACATTTCTCACTGCAGGGCAGATTTTTGCTTTTCTGAGCTTCACTTTCATCCCTCAGGGCTTTAATTTTTCCTCTTTTCCAATTTGTTAAATGCTTACAGGTCCTTGGACCATTATGCACGTACATGTAGTATGCATGGGTGCCTTTCAGCAGTGTGTGTGTGGGGGGGTATGTTTAGACTAACCCCCACCTAAACTAACTCTGCACACTCCAAAGAAAGAGTCTGCCGGGTCTAGAGTGTCAGACCTTAGCAGCTCATTAAATAAGGGGAGTTGTCATTCCCTCACATATCCGCTGAATCTCAAGGTTCGGCTGACCCCCTCCCTTTGCATTCAGAACTCCCTCGTGGGAGAGCCCTGGTGCAGCTGGGATCAGCTCAAGTCTCAGACCTATGCAGCGGCATTCATACTTCACTCATTACATTCATACTCATTTTTCACACCTTTTTTTTTCTACAGTTTCCACATTTAGATGCACTTTTCTTTATTGTCCCATTTCCATGGGTTTCTATTAAGTGGCGCTGCCCTAAGACACCCGACACTTAATATCAGACTTCATTAGGATCCTATACCAGAAGGCACTTATCATAAAGGCACTGGAATTCCTGTAGACTGACCTACCCCCATTTTCTGCGCGCTTTGAAAGACTCTGTGAGACACCGAACCGAGAGTTCGCCTGCTCACACTGATCCCCCCGCTTTTTGGTTGCGAGGCACTGGACTCAAAATCCACCTGGCTCGCAGGGGTTTCCAGCACCCACCCCAGCCCTGCAGGACACCTCCTCCTGGCGCCTGGAGACAGCCTGGCGGAATGAGGAAGTACTATGGCCTGGGGTTAGCCTTAAAGGTTAGTATTACGTCCGCAAGTAACAGAGAGAGACAACAAAGCTTTCCCTCAGTTCCGTGTGCCCAGAGAGTGTAATGGCACCACACCAGCTTTCAGCGTCCGAACACAGAGGGTCCAGCGCATGGCTGCCTCACTAGAGACACCGGTGTGCCCTTTTGGAACTGTGACACATAAGACAGGCCTAATAGACAAAGACAGACACAGACAGACAAAATGTTAGCCGCTCCACAAAAATGAATTCCGTAGCTCCCCTTACCCTGACGGCCGGCCGTCACTCCAAATCCCAAGCCCTCACCAGGAGATTTTGTAACAGGTATCCCCCTTACCTTCTATTGAGCGCTCTGAGAGGCTTGGAAGTGGAGTGCCGGTCCGTCCTTAGGGGCAAGTGGCACGTTAGGAATCTCGGTGGAACCTCCAAATTGTTGAAGCAAAGGCTTCCCTCTGTTTCGCAGCTAACAAACAGCTTTATTGATCAATAAGGCACAAAGTGAGCCAAACGTGGTCCCAGCAGAGCCAGGCCCAGTAAGGCTGCTAATACAATCAATCCTAGTATCTTTATATCCTTAGCCAAGCAGTCTGATGTCAGGGCATCCAATTACAGAAATCATCAATTAAACTTAGAAAAACAAAGACTTATCAGCAAGATGGCGGGCAGGTACTAGGGAGTGAATCTCCTTTCTCAACCAGCTCAATTAACACATTCCAATAGCACATCTGTCTGGCCTGGCACATGGGGTGATAGAAAGTTCACTCTGGTCTACGTGCTAAAGCAAGAAGCTGAAATGGTTTCTGTTATACAAGACGGCTTCTAGCTAAATATGAATTGGTTTCCACAGCCCCATGCGGGCACTTCCGCTTTGGAATGCACAAGAGCCCCCGCTGGGGACTCTTGTACATTTCAAAGCTGGCAAGCCACGTGGAGCTCGGGGCCAGCGGGGCGTCCCCTGCTGACCATAGGCTCCATGTGGGCGCTTCTGCTTTGAAATGCGCAAGAACCCCTGCTGGGGCTCTTGTACATTTCAAAGGCAGAATGAGGAAGTTCTTAATGACTTGATGGAAGCGCAGGGGTTTCTGGGATGTGAAGCGAGACACCACTGGGCACCTCTGCTCTGCCTCCCCCCAAACCTCAGCGGCAGGAGAGGAAAAGGGGCTCTGTGGGACAGCTGCCCAGAATGCACCACTCCCAAAGGTGCTGCGAGTGTGGTCACACTACTGCGCTGGCAGCTGACAGTGCGAGCACCCAACGGCGATTCCCGGCAGCGCTCGGTGAGCGGCGCTGTAACTGCCAGAGTACACACGCGCTAGTCATGAGGGGATTAATCTTGCAAACACTGTAGGCTGAAAAGAGCGATACAGATCCTCAGGTCGCGTGGCAATGGGCCCAGCAGTAACTTGAATAGCAATGTTCAACAATAAGGTTATCGGGCCCGCTGAGCAAGGAGCAAAGGTCTCCAATATGGAGAGAAGCTGCCCTGACGTTAATCAAACCACCGTCTGGTCATTCCCAAAAGCAGCCGGCTGACTGGTTGTGAGCCCACACTCACCTGGGCATAACCGAGGCTGACTTAGCGGAGCTCTGTGGCTGGGCCAGGTGCCAGTCTGCATGGATTTCAAGACAAGCGCTGGCATGAAACATGGAGGAAGCCAAGCAAAGGAACTACTGACTAAAGCATCCTTGCAGGGCATTAAGTGGGAAGCTCTCCAACAGCTAGTGTTGTCTCCTACGGATAGCTTCCTAACCTGCCCCGGGGTAACAGCATTCAGAGGCAGTGAATGTAAAATGAGGGAGAACGCAGCAGGCAATAAATGAAAAGCTAAACGGTGCCATCTTAACCCAGTCCCTGCTTAACATCTCCAACCTCTACCAGGCCTGGGCACTCTGGCAGTGGTGGGCATCCCCTGGCAATGATAATTCAGTACAGCTGGCCTCAGAGGTTCACAGGCACATTGGTCTGTTGGGTACCTTTCCCACCCAGTCCAAGCTGGTCTGCTTTGCGGCACGCTCCAGTACACTGCTGTAGCATCCTTTCCTAGCATGGTGCCTTCTTCCACCACCCCAGTCAGATGTAACACGATCACACCTGGCCCCAAGGATGCAGGGCCGGATTAACCTTTTGTGGGCCTGGCACCAAACAAATTTGTGGACCCCCATGCAGTTGTCCTTGGCCCCTCCTGACTCCCCCGCGAGCATCCAGAAGTACAGCCCAGGTTTCCCTGTTTACCCTCAGGAGTGAGACATCAGCAAGAGTGAGGCCAGCCGGTGGCCAAGTGAGGCACTATTAGAATTGTTTCCATGGGGACCTGTTGCACAAGACAGGACTGCACAGTCTTAGGCCCCATGTGCATGCCTCATTCCCCCTAACACACCAATGCTCACAATGCCTGCAGAGACGGGTGCTTAGCTCTAGGGTCAGAGGAAAAGTGGCAGCTTATGTTGCTTGAAAGTGCTTTTCAGTGAAATGTTTCAACCTTGGGCAGCGATTTTACAGCCCCTCTTTTGTGACACTTAAGTTGCAGAGGAGACCTTGACAAACCAGAAACTTTTCCCGCGGACAGACAGCGCCAACGGAGGAGAAGACCGGAGAGGAGCAGGGAAGACACGGGGACGGATGTTTTGCACCATTCATCAATGCAAGCAGAGAGGTGGCAAAAGGCGCTGAAAGATAGAAAAGGCGCCACTGACCATACGATCAAGTCATGGAAGAGCAGACAGAGATGCTGAGGTGTTTAATCAAGATACAGCATGAATATAACTAGCATCAGTCTCCCTGGCAACTCAAACAGAAATCTTTGTCCAACAACCCATCCTCTATGCCCACACACTCCTTTTCACTGTCAGAGAATGCTCATTTTCCACCACACTCCCCTCCCCAACTGCCACTAGGACAGCTGGACCTACACACAGTCGCCCCTACGCCTAACCGTCCCTTACCAGCAAACATTCATCCTGGGCACGTGACCGTGATTTGCAGTGATCAATAACGGCAGAAGGTGCGATAACTTTGTTTCCTGTTCCACAACGCATACCAATTGCTCAAGCCCCAGTTGAAGGCTCTCACGTCCCTTGCTATCAAAGAAATGTGTTACTCAGGATGAGTCTTGGGAGGCAGCAGGGAAGCAACCTGAATAGAGACACGTTTCAGCATGTCTCATTGTCAAAGTGATTCCTCAGAAGGCTCCAGGATATTAATGGCCACCCCCGGGCTCCTCTGACAGCCCTAGTGTCTGGCTGCTCCAGCTGTGTGCCTCAGACCCATGAGCACTGTGCCTCAGACCCATGAGCCAACACTTATCTTCCCACAGGTTGTGACTAGCATGCGGCTATTACCACAGGGTATGATCCTCCAACAGGTCCAGCCTGCCATACAGACACCTCCACCTCCCTTTCAATCTGCCAAAGGCACATCCCCCTGCCATGCAGCATCAGCTCAGCCTGTTGTTGAACTGCTCCTAACTGCTGCCCAGGTGCCCCATGTAAGGTTTCATGAGCCAGGGCTGTAAGGGGGAAGGTGGATCACCCAGGATCACGATGGGTGTTTCCACTTCCCCCACTGTAATGTTGTGGTCTGGAAAGAAAGTCCCAGCCTGCAGCTTTCTGAACAGGCCGCTGTTCCTGGCAATGTGTGCGTCAGGCACCTTTCCAGACCACCCTACAGTTACGTGTGTGAAATGCTCACAGGGATGCACCAGCGCCATGGAGAAGTGGGGTAGCACTGACGTACACCATGGCGAGGTGGGGTAGCACTATAATGGGCAGACGTGTGCCATCCATCGCCTCACCACAGTTTGGAAAGTCCCTTTCAGCAGAGCCAACCACTCTGTCAGGGGTGGGGAACCTTTTTTGGACCGGGGGCCACTGACCCACAGGAAAATCAGTTGGGGGGGGGGCTGCACACAAGTCAGAAGCAAAAACCCCTCACTGACGTGGCCCCCAACTTAGGAGAAAGACACTCCCCACATTCCCATTGCACGCCAGAACTTAAGGGGGCCAGGCTAGTAGATTTAGTGTGCTCCAGCCCCGTAGCGGGGGCACTGGGGAAGCTGGAACACCAGCACCTTAATAACTGTGGGGAGGGACTGAGTCTCAGGTGCCAGATCCAGGCAAGCCAGGGGCCGCATCTGCCCCCTGGACCTGAGGTTCACCACCCCTGCACTATGTCATACACGTTTCCCAGAGTCACAGTCCTATGCAGCAAAACGCGATGTTTTGCCCTGCACACTTGCAAAAGTGCAGCACAGATAGCAGACATCCTCACCCCAAACTGATTACCAGCTGGATAGTAGCAATGGGGGGGGGATTGCCAGCTTCCACATCGCAATGGCCTCACTGCTGAGAAAGCAGCTGTCATTCGGGTGTCCTTGCACTGCAGGTGGGGGGCCAACTCAGCTCACAGCTCCAGGAAAGTTGCTTTGCACATCCAAAAGTTGTCCCGCCACTCAGTGCTGGGATCCCAGAGGGCTGGGACACAAAGTGGTGCACGATCGGATGTTTTTCACATTCCCAAGATGCACTGTGCTCTGTTCTGCATCCCCACGTTGCCTAGTGAATGTAGCTTGTTGCTAGTCCCTGCGGGATGCATCCCCACAATGCATTGCTCAGTTTGTCCAGAGGGGAGCTAAAAATGTGGCCATGATCTGTTGAGAGAGAGATGCAGAGAGAGGGAAGCACCAAAGTCACTTGCTTTGGTGACTTTTTTTTTTTGACACTTTTGTGTCAACATTAATTTCATCGCCAAACTTTTGCAGTGTAGACATACCTTTAATTGAACCTCGGGATGCCTCTGTGAGGTAGGACAGGGACACTTGAAACTCTCTGTGCAACAATTTAAAGCAGGGAAAGCATCATGTACCCAAATTAAACTGCAAAGGTGTGTTACCTCCACAGGGCTAACCAGTAATCGAGTTAGCTCCTCATAAGAGTGGGCAGGTAGGATGCTGAGTATATGGAGAGGGGAGAACTGGTCTTTTTGGTCTCTTGGAGCTGTGGTTGTGGGAGGGGTTCTAGATCCCTACCCCTGCACAAAGCAAGAGGAAGGACAATAAAAGTAATACCTAGCACTTCTCACCAGTAGATCTCGAAGCACTTACTAAATGAGGTCAACCTCATTTTATATATGGGGAAACCGAGGCACGGAACAGGGCCATGACTTGCCCCAGGTCACCCAGCAGCAGAGCCAGGGCCCCAGTCTAGGTGCTATCCACTAGTAAGGATGTTAAAATGCGGTTATCAGGCTGATTGTATAGTCAATACAGTGTGTATTGACTATATGATTAGTCGATAGGGCTGCTCTGCAGAGCCGCAGTGGGGGTAGCTCCAGGAGCCGGCTCAAGCTAGGACTGAGCAGCCCCAGCTCGTGCTGCCTCCAGGAGCCACCCGTGCTACGGCTCTGCACTACATTTTAAATGCAGAGGTGCAGAGATCAGCTGGCGTTGAGTCCAGCAGGCCCTGTCCGTGGCAGACGGCCCTGTCTGCCACAAAAAGGGGCTGCTGCTGGAGCAGCCTCTGTTCACAGTGGACAAGACCGGCTGATGCAAACAGAGGCTGCTCTGGCACCAGAAGACGGTTGGGCAGGGCCGGCCTGAGCCATTTTGGCGCCCGGGCCCCAGGCGCGCGGTGCCGCCCCCGGGGCACACGGCCCTGCCTCCGGGTGCATGACGCACGCGCGGGCCCACCCCCAGGGCGTGTGAGCAGACGCACGACGCATGCGGTGCCCAGTCGGCCCGGCCACCGCCGATGGCGCGCAGCCCGGGGCCACCCAGGGCGGGCTGCGCCTGGCCGCGCAGGGCCCTGTGGCTGCGGGGGGAAGGGCGCTGCTGGCCGGTGCTGCAGGGGTTAACACGGCCCCCGCCCCGGGCAGCCGCTGCAGCCCGCCAGGAGCCGGGTGCCCCCCCGTAGGTTGGCGCCCTAGGCAGCTGCCCGGCTAGCCCACCCCTTAGTCCGGCCCTGCGGTTGGGCCCCGCTGGGACCCTTGGGGACAGGGGCTGCTTTGCAGCAGCCTCCCCTATTCCCCCTCCCCCGCTGTCTCTGATAGAGGCGGGTGGCACCCCGGAAATGGTGCTGGGGGGAACTGGCTTTTAAGCCAGCTCCCCCCAGCACCAACTCCTGTTCCCCCTGCTTGCTGTCGCTCAGAGAGGCAGCAGGGGGGGCACTACAGGAAGCATGGGGCCAGCAGGGACTCAAGCGGTCCCCACTGACCTCATGCTCCCTGTGGGGCTCTTGTACATTTCAAAGGCTGAAGCGTGGCAGTAGGAACCGGCGTGAGTGGGGACTGTTTCGGTCCCCCACTGTGCCCCTGTCCCTCCCCCCCCCCCACGGACACAGTGCTGGGGGGAACTGGCTTTTAAGAGGCTCCCCCTAGCACCGGCTCCTGCTCCCCCCTTGCTGTATCAGAGGCAGCAAGGGGGGAAGTGGGAGTCAGTGCCCATCTGATAGAGATGCAGCAGCACCTAGGGTGAGAGGGGCAGGCTGGAGCGGACATGCATGGGGAACCAGCTTTCAAGCCACCTCCCCGCATGGATTGGCTCCCGCGGACCTGCCTGCCCCCCTGCTGCCTCCTACAGAGACAGCGGGGGGAGGCTTAAAAGCAGCACAGGCAGGGGAGGCTGCGGCGAAGCAGCCTCTGTCCACGGTGAGCCAGGAATAAATCCTCTCTTAAGATGAGTTATCAGTCCTTTCACACTTCTGCTCATAGCAGAGATTTCTCCTAGGTGATTAGCCGGATTGAAGACAAAATGGAGGCATCCTCAGGGCCCTCTTTGTACCCTTGCCCAAGTGAAGGGAATCCCGTTGTCCCAAGATGGAGTTTGTCACATGAGCAAGTCACCTCTTCGTGCCTGACTCAGTCCTTTTTAGGCAGCAGCCACCTCAGCAGAGGTTCCCAGCAAAGCTCATCAGATATGGATTGGCACCATCAGAGGCGCATTGTTGTGAAGTGTTGCTATTTACTTATCTAGCAACCTTTCCACAAGAGGGTGGCCAAGCCTGTCGCTGTCTCCCAGAAGCAAACATGTACAGAGCCAACTCTGACAACTTCCCCCACAAAAAGATCCATGCACATGAGCACTACAAACAGAATCAATCATACGCTTTTCCTAGGCATCTTATGCAGCACACGGTACGAGATTTGGTGCAACCATTTAACATGGCAGCAAAGCTTTGGGCATTCACCTCGCAATCCAATAACGTCACACCCCTTCCCCATTTTCACGGGGCTGGAGTAGGGCATTGGGGCTCATGAGGAGTACAGGCTCTGGGCTGGGGCTAAGGGGTTTGCAGTGTGGGAGGGGGCTCCAGGCTGAGCCTGCGGTGGGGGTGCAGGAGGAGGTGATGGGTGCAAGCTTTGTAAGGAAGTTTAGATGCAGGAGGGGGCTCCGGGCTGGGTCAGTGTGCTGGGGTGCAGGAGGAGGTTTGGGGTGTTGGCTCTGGGAGGGAGCTAGGGTGTAGTCTCCCACCAGGTGGCACTTACCGTGGGAGCTCCCAGTTGCTGGTGTTGCAAGGCTACAGCTTCCTGCTCCACTCCCAGAAGGGGCCAATATGGGGGGGCATATGGGGGAACCAGTCACCCCTTCCCAATGAATGCTGGTCCCCAGGAGTGTAGTACATGAGCACAAGATAGGCACTGACTCTGTTTTAAGCTTGTTCTTGCACCTAAGATGGCACCTGGGAGTGACATCAAGAACTGTCCCCAGGCCTCTCGCCGATGGACAATCATTCCTCACGGAGACCCCCAGGAGAACTCCCCTCTTGAGATCAGCAGGATGGGAGTTCCTGGAGTGCAGACAAGGGGAAACCCCATAGCAAATACCTCCCTTCCCACTCCAGTTGTGCACTCGCCCTGTGGCTTTGGCCAAGGCCTTGTTCTTTTTTTGTGCCTCAATTTTCCCATCTGTACAATGAGGCGAAAGTCCCTCACTGGGGGGCCTGGGAGGCTGTGAAGTGCACTGAGATTCTGGAGCCAGGAGGGGGCCATCAGAGCTGCCCTTGAATTTCAGGCTCTTCGGTGGGGGCTTGTCAGCATACAACTTCCACTCTTGCTGCCTTGCAAGCTGCTCAGGGTAGGTCGCATGCTGGTCCCATGGGCCACGGCCAGATCCCCCCCTCCCGCTCTGCGGGCTCCAGCGCAGCAGCGGTGTAGCCGGCGGGGGCAGGAGCACACATGGAGGGTGGGGGGGAGAAGGTGCCGTTCCCTGCCGGACTACCCCCGAGGGGCCCCAGGCTCTGGCCAGCGGGGCGGGGAGGAGAAAGGGGAACAAAGAGAAGCGCCTTAGCGCACAGGATTCCGGGCAGCCTCAGCCCCCTCTTCAGAGCCGATGTCCGCTCAAGATTTCCCCCTTTTCAGCCCCAAAGCAGGGAGCCGAGATCCCCCCCCCCACCCGCCCGGGCCCGGCCCCCGCCCCCCTGTGGGAGAGGTAAGCGGAGACCTTGGGAAAGGGAGCCCGCTATGAATGGGGCTATTCTTGGAAGCGGCCCTTCCTCTCCGCGCCCATTGTTCATTCATGCGCCCAGCGCCGCCGCGGGAGCGGACGGGGCGTGTGTGTGTGTGTGTGTGGGGGGGGAGAATCTGTGGCCAGCCCCCCTTCCCAGCATCAACCCTCCCTCTGCTGGCTCCCCCCACCACACTAGCGCGCACAGCTGGCCCAGGCTGCCAGCGGCTCTGTGCGCAAGCGTGGCCAGGCAGGGGCGGCCCGTCCGCCTGCGCTGCCCCGACCCGCAGCCCTCTCCTGCCAGCTCGTGCGAACTTTATGCAGCGCCCTTAATTCGCATCCTCGCCCGCTTGCACAACAGCAGGGCCCTTCTGCGCTCCGCCCCCGCCCAATTCGGATTATAACCCTGCCCTCCCTTTGCAGGCGGCTTGAGTCAGCGACTAGCGGATCGGAGCCCCCAGCCCTCGACACCCGGATGGCTGCTTGATGGTGAGTTGAGCAGACCTGGAAGTGTGTGTTTGTGGGGGTGTCATGTATAAGTCCCTGTACCCGAAGCCTACCCAGGTACAGGGACTTATACATATGACCCTCCCCCCATATGTACCACCTACCCAAGTTTTAGTCGGATGAAGGTGGAAATTGGGAAATTGCATCCCTCTGGGTGCGTGTGTGTGTGTGTGTGTAATTGACATGCTGCCTAGGAACCCGGGCTGGGGGGGCTTGCAGGTTGGATTGTTCGGCTTTTGTCTTCTGTCGCACTACAAAAATAAAATGAAAGCGGGTTGAAAGGTGGCAAGGAAAAAGGTGCCACAAATCGGGCTGTTGTCCACTGCTGGTCCAGAATTTACCTTCAAAGCACTGCAGGGAGCAGCCTTCTTTGTGCCTGAGATGTTCTGGATGTGTTTGAACTTGGACCTGCCTCCCTTTCTCTCTCTGCCTCTGCTTTTCTGATGTTTAAACTCCAGTGAGCTAGTGAACAACACCACGGGTCCTTTTGATGGGCTCCTTTGGGGTATCTGGACTTCTGGAGGAGGGGATAAAATAAACAGCCATTGCAGGACTTCAGGCGTGGAAAACATGAGAGTCAGGAAGAGTGATGTATTGGCATGTGTTTAATCTGCGCACAGCATAACTGGCTTCTTGTGAGGGAAAGAGCTTAATTGGGGAGCTGGTAGAAGGCATGTGGCAACAACTACATGAATGTTGCAGATATCAGAGAAAGTAGAATGTATTTCCAAAAGGAAATCACAGGAATTTCTCTGCAGCCTCTGTGTGTAATGAAACAGTGTTTGTTTTTCATTAGGCTCTGGCACTCAAAAAAAGATGATCTTGCTGGGTTAGAAGGTTGGCGATAGATTAATATTATTATTTAAGCAGGTTTTGCATTGATTTTGCAGACCAATGCTTATTAGGGAAAAGGACCCCTAAAGCCAGGACAGAAATTATTTTGGGTGCTTCAAAATGTGACCTGAAGAAGAGCTCTGTGTAGTTTGAAATGTCTCTCTCACCAAGAGATGTTGGTCCAGTAAAAGGTGTCATCTCCTGCATCTGTCTTTCTAAATGTGTCATATTTTAAAGTATATAGCTAATAATAGCACTTGGGTATTTTGAGAGCAGCAGTCTGTGTGCAGCAGATCTGTGTGCAGCAGTCTTGGGAGGTGGGTGTAGCAGAAGAAACTATCCAAAGTTGTCCCTTTGGGTCGTGCATGAGATAGGAAGAGGGCCTGGTGAATGTAAGAATCACAGACTTTCTCCCAGAAGGTCTGATGCGTTTGAATGGGCTAGGTTCAATACTGGCACACACCTGTGTATAGAATTATTCAAGGATTCAACCTTGCGGAATGGGAACGGGAACGGGAAACAGGGGAGGAGTCACTTGATGGTTACCTATTTTGTTCATTCCCTCTGGGGTGCCTGGCATTGGCCACTGTCAGAAGACAGGGTACTGGGCTAGATGGACCTTTGTCTGACCCAGTGTGGCTATCCTTATGTATGTGCGTTAGACTCCTCCTACACCAGCAATACCAGCCCAACACTGCAACCTGCTGACTTGTTGGAGACGTGCTAATCTGTGTTGCCTCTCTCTGATTCCCCATCTTGGAGCTCATACATGTGTGTTTGGAACGGACTTATAACATAGTAGCGAACACTGGGCACTATTGATTTGTTAATGAAACCAGCTTCCTTTACAAGGCCCCCACCCTTCTCAGAACCTCCTCTGACAGCAGCTCCTGAGAAGTTTCCCTCCTCACTGAGCCGCAGTGCTTCTGTGTCACCTCGTTGCTTGACTCGAGGATTCCTTCCTTCGTGGGGAATCTGGTGCAGTGATGATGACTTGTTCAAGGCCAAACAGCAAAGCGGAGCCAGGCGGGCACGGAACCCAGGTGTCCGAGCCCCACCCTCCTGTGTGTGGCTCCTGGGAGTGAGCTGATGAGGGGGCGGAGATCAAGAGACATGAGAAGGAAGGGGAAAGTGGGCTGCTTCCTGGTGAGGTTGGTTGTTACCATCCCATCGCTGGGATGGCATGAATCAAGGTTCTCTGTCTCTTAATGTAAACTGGTGGCTCTGCCTTGCGATGTGGGCAGCCCCTCTGTGGGGCTGATCTCCTGTAAATATCGGGCAGGCCTGGCCTCCCCACAAAGACATGCACGTCCTTGGTCGCGGCCAGGGAAAGCTCCCATTCACAATCCAGTTTGCTCCTCCTTTGTAGCTGATGTGGCCTTGCTGAGCACGGCTTGACCTGCTGTTATTGCTGATGGGGCGCATCCTTTGCTGCTCCACAGGCTGCTTCTCTAATGCAGTGTTTCCCAATTTTATTTGGCTACGGAAACCTTTTAAACTCGAAATAATTTTGCGGCACCCCTAATAACGGCAGCTGGTTTGACAGCCGACGCTTCGACTTCGTCCGACGCGGCGCTAGTCTATTCGTATTCAGTCACCCACGTGATCCACGCTCCCTGAGAGCGAGTACGGGGATTTACGGTGGTATATAACAGGCGATCGCATGACTGACTGACTGCGTGCGCAGCGCTGAGTAGTGACATCGTCGTCCCCACTCTCTGGCTACGCTGGCATTACACAAGGACGCTTATCGAGGCAAACACAAATGAAAATTGTTTTCAATAAAATTCATAAATGCTTAAATATATATTTTTTTAAATCAAGAAATGTTCTTGTAATGGAATTTTCTCGCTGAACCCTTCTTTTCACTTCGCGTAACCCCGGGGTTCCACGGAACACTGCTCTAATGAGTCGTGGGAAACACACATGGCTTGTTGGGCCTCAGGCGATTTCTGTCCAGGAAAGCATTTCCCTCTCAAGAGACACACTTAAAATAGGGCTGGCGTGGCAGCGTCCCTTGCAATCGAGAAGAGCAAGGGTCTGGTTGTACTGAATATACAGGGGAGCTTTATTGCGGCGACTCAATGACAAGATCTGTCTGCACCCTCTCTCGCGTCTAGGCTGGCTGACTATCGTACTGTCTCACGTTGCCACTCAGGGGCTCCCGAAGTCCTGGCCTGAATGACATAGTCATGGACCTGCAGGCTGCCTTACCTGCAGGCACCCTGTTAAATGGCTGCAATCCCTGCTGGCAGGCTGGACGTGAAGAATGCCCAGAAACATTCCTGCAGGTGGTGACGTGACGTGCCCAGCAGGGCCCTGCCGGGGGAGTGGTTGGGTCTTTTGTTTTGTCAGCTGCCCTCCTCAGCCTTATTCCTGTGTTGAGACGCGCTCAGGGCTGTACAAACTCCAGAGGAAACCGCTTGCTTGAGGGGTCTGGCTGAGCCAGGGCTCATAGTTTGGACGGAGCAGCAGGGAAAAGTGCGCTCCTGGGCTAGCGGTGCGAGGTGGATCAGCGAGGGATGGAAACAATGAGGGTATGGAGCCAATGGGCGGGGTGAGCGGCGCAGGGCGGGAGATGCTTTAGAAGGGGTTAGGTGGTGCTCACGAGATGGGAACTTGCTGCGTGGCAGGAAGGGCTGCCCCCCGACAGTGAAGCCTTTGGAACAGGGGGAAGACCCCAGCAACTCTCACGCCAGGCAGGAGGGGCTCCTGAGACAGGAGAGAGCGAGCGCGTCACCTCGGCAGCGGATGTGGAGTGGCGTCTCGGAATATGGGATGCAGTGAATGTTCCCAGAGCGTGTCACGAAGGTGGGTGCGATCTGGGCCGCACAGAGAGCAAAGTGCCTTCTGAAGGTCATACAGCCATACAAAGGTCGCCTGACCCTGTGCTCTAACCACTAGCTCGTGCTGCCCGTTGTGACAGGCTGCTGCTGCCTTCATACCTTGCATGCTGCTGCTCCTTCCTATAACAGGCCTGAATTCCTAGGCTGACCCTACACATGGTCAGACTCTAGCCCCTTATGTCTCCCTCATCCACCGCTTTGTGCCCCCACTCCTCCTTGCATGCTGAATTCTGTCTGGACCAGCCTCTCCCTGCACCAGGCCTCCCACCTCTTCTTTTCTCTCCCACTCCCTTGCTTACAGGAAAACAAAATGCAAGCTACGTGCCAGATCTCCACCGTGCAGGGTTCCAGGCCTTGGCCTGCCACCGCCCTGCCGCTAGTGCGTTAGCAAGCCCGTTAAACTCCTCAGAGCGCCATGCCCACAAGTTAAACAGGAAGAAGAGGGATCACACAGCACTTTGAAGGGAGGAGCTGGGGGTGGAGGAGAGGAACTCTGGAAGGTCAGTCACCCTGTGGAATTGGAGTCCCAAGGGTAAGTGGTGGAATCCGGGTTGCTAGACATTAGTCGTTCACTGCCCTTTATTTAGTCTGCAGTGTGTAGATCCGTGGCTCTCAATCAGTCCTGCTGAAAGTGGGGGGCAAAAGGCGGAGCTTGGCATGGGGCCCAGCGATTCAAAAGCACCCAGGAGCAGCGGTGGCCAACGCTCCAGGCCACCATGCAGCATTCTCCGGGTGGCTGTGCCCCTTCTGCCCAAAGCCCCACCCCAGGAGCATGGAGCCGCCCGCCCCCCCACTTTGCCCAGGGGTCTGGTGAGTCTGTCGGCTCACCTGCTCTCAGCCTTCCCAAAGGACTGTACCCCTTTCAGGGGCCTGGTCTTTCCTGCCTGCCCCCAAGTTTCCCCTCACTGAAAAACGACTTGCTTACGAAATCCAACATTAAAACACCCAAGTGTCGCAGCACATGGTTACTGAAACGTTGCTGATTTGCTCATGTTTGCCAAAGAGTTATAAAACAAACCAACTGACATCATTAAGGAAAGGCTAGAGAACAAGACAGAAAATGTTTAATGGCGTCTATATAAATCCATGGTATGCCACCATCTCAAATGCTGCATGCAGGCGTGGTCGCCTCATCTCAAAAAAGGCTGGCATTGGGAAAAGTTCAGAAAAAGGCAACAAAAAGAATAATGGTATGGAACGGCTGCCATCGGAGGAGAGATTAGTAAAACTAGGACTTTTCAGCTTGGAAAAGCAACCAAGGAGAGATATGATAGAGTTCGATAGAATCATCACTGGAGAAGAGAAATTAAATAAGGAAGTGCTATTTACAAGAACTCGGGGTCACCAAATGAAATTAATAGGCAGCAGATTTAAGTCAAACCAAAGGAAGTCTTTTTTCAAGCAACGCAGATCAGCTCTTTACTGTGAAGGCCAAGACTAGATAGATTCATGGCGATTAGGTCCATCAGTGGCTATTAGCAAGGCTGGGCAGGGATGGTGTCCCTGGCCTCTGTTTGTCAGAAGCTGGGAATGGGTGATAGGGAGGGATCACTTGATGGTTCCTGTTCTGTTCATTCCTTCTGGGGCACCAGGCATTGGCCACTGTTGGAAGACAGGACACTGGGATAGATGGACCTTGTGTTGGACCTAGTATGGCCCTTCTTACGCTCCAATACAGAATCATAGAATACTAGGACTGGAAGGGACCTCGAGAGATCATTGAGTCCAGTCCCGACCAAATACTGTCGAGACCATCCCTGATAGACATTTATCTAACCTACTCTTAAATATCTCCAGAGATGGGGATTCCACAACCTCCTGGGCAATTTATTCCAGTGTTTGACTACCCTGACAGTTAGGAACTTTTTCCTAACGTCCAACCTAAACCTCCCTTGCTGCAGTTTAAGCCCATTGCTTCTTGTTCTATCCTCAGAGGCCAAGATGAACAAGTTTTCTCCCTCCTCCTTATGACACCCTTTTAGATACCTGAAAACGGCTCTCACGTCCCCCCTCAATCTTCTCTTTTCTAAACTAAACAAACCCAATTCTTTCAGTCTTCCGTCATAGGTCATGTTCTCTAGACCTTTAATCATTCTCGTTGCTCTTCTCTGGACCCTCTCCAATTTCTCCACATCTTTCTTGAAATGCTGCTGCTCCTTCCTATAACAGGCCTGAATTCCTAGGCTGACCCTACACGTGGTCAGACTCTAGCCTATGTCTCCCTCATCCACCGCTTTGTGCCCCTCCTCCTTGCATGCTGAATTCTGTCTGGACCAGCCTCTCCTGCACCAGGCCTCCCACCTCTTCTTTTCTCTCCCACTCCCTTGCTTACAGGAAAACAAAATGCAAGCTACGTGCCAGATCTCCACCGTGCAGGGTTCCAGGCCTTGGCCTGCCACCGCCCTGCCGCTAGTGCGTTAGCGAGCCCGTTAAACTCCTCAGAGCGCCATGCCCACAAGTTAAACAGGAAGAAGAGGATCACACAGCACTTTGGAAGGGAGGAGCTGGGGGTGGAGGAGGAACTCTGGAAGGTCAGTCACCCTGTGGAATTGGAGTCCCAAGGGTAAGTGGTGGAATCCGGGTTGCTAGACATTAGTCGTTCACTGCCCTTTATTTAGTCTGCAGTGTGTAGATCCGTGGCTCTCAATCAGTCCTGCTGAAAGTGGGGCAAAGGCGGAGCTTGGCATGGGGCCCAGCGATTCAAAAGCACCCAGGAGCAGCGGTGGCCAACGCTCCAGGCCACCATGCAGCATTCTCCGGGTGGCTGTGCCCCTTCTGCCCAAAGCCCCACCCCAGGAGCATGGAGCCGCCCGCCCCCCCACTTTGCCCAGGGGTCTGGTGAGTCTGTCGGCTCACCTGCTCTCAGCCTTCCCAAAGGACTGTACCCCTTTCAGGGGCCTGGTCTTTCCTGCCTGCCCCCAAGTTTCCCTCACTGAAAAACGACTTGCTTACGAAATCCAACATTAAAACACCCAAGTGTCGAGCACATGGTTACTGAAACGTTGTTGATTTGCTCATGTTTGCCAAAGAGTTATAAAACAAACCAACTGACATCATTAAGGAAAGGCTAGAGAACAAGACAGAAAATGTTTAATGGCGTCTATATAAATCCATGGTATGCCACCATCTCAAATGCTGCATGCAGGCGTGGTCGCCTCATCTCAAAAAAGGCTGGCATTGGGAAAAGTTCAGAAAAAGGCAACAAAAAGAATAATGGTATGGAACGGCTGCCATCGGAGGAGAGATTAGTAAAACTAGGACTTTTCAGCTTGGAAAAGCAACCAAGGAGAGATATGATAGAGTTCTATAGAATCATCACTGGAGTAGAGAAATTAAATAAGGAAGTGCTATTTACAAGAACTCGGGGTCACCAAATGAAATTAATAGGCAGCAGATTTAAGTCAAACCAAAGGAAGTCTTTTTTCAAGCAACGCGCAGTCAGCTCTTTACTGTGAAGGCCAAGACTAGATAGATTCATGGCGATTAGGTCCATCAGTGGCTATTAGCAAGGCTGGGCAGGGATGGTGTCCCTGGCCTCTGTTTGTCAGAAGCTGGGAATGGGTGATAGGGGAGGGATCACTTGATGGTTCCCTGTTCTGTTCATTCCTTCTGGGGCACCAGGCATTGGCCACTGTTGGAAGACAGGACACTGGGATAGATGGACCTTGTGTTGGACCTAGTATGGCCCTTCTTACGTTCCAATACAGAATCATAGAATACTAGGACTGGAAGGACCTCGAGAGATCATTGAGTCCAGTCCCGACCAAATACTGTCGAGACCATCCCTGATAGACATTTATCTAACCTACTCTTAAATATCTCCAGAGATGGGGATTCCACAACCTCCTGGGCAATTTATTCCAGTGTTTGACTACCCTGACAGTTAGGAACTTTTCCTAACGTCCAACCTAAACCTCCCTTGCTGCAGTTTAAGCCCATTGCTTCTTGTTCTATCCTCAGAGGCCAAGATGAACAAGTTTTCTCCCTCCTCCTTATGACACCCTTTTAGATACCTGAAAACGGCTCTCACGTCCCCCCTCAATCTTCTCTTTTCTAAACTAAACAAACCCAATTCTTTCAGTCTTCCGTCATAGGTCATGTTCTCTAGACCTTTAATCATTCTCGTTGCTCTTCTCTGGACCCTCTCCAATTTCTCCACATCTTTCTTGAAATGCTGCTGCTCCTTCCTATAACAGGCCTGAATTCCTAGGCTGACCCTACACGTGGTCAGACTCTAGCCCCTTATGTCTCCCTCATCCACCGCTTTGTGCCCCCACTCCTCCTTGCATGCTGAATTCTGTCTGGACCAGCCTCTCCCTGCACCAGGCCTCCCACCTCTTCTTTTCTCTCCCACTCCCTTGCTTACAGGAAAACAAAATGCAAGCTACGTGCCAGATCTCCACCGTGCAGGGTTCCAGGCCTTGGCCTGCCACCGCCTGCCGCTAGTGCGTAGCCCGTTAAACTCCTCAGGCGCCATGCCCACAAGTTAAACAGGGATCACACAGCACTTTGGAAGGGAGGAGCTGGGGGTGGAGGAGAGGAACTCTGGAAGGTCAGTCACCCTGTGGAATTGGAGTCCCAAGGGTAAGTGGTGGAATCCGGGTTGCTAGACATTAGTCGTTCACTGCCCTTTATTTAGTCTGCAGTGTGTAGATCCGTGGCTCTCAATCAGTCCTGCTGAAAGTGGGGGGCAAAAGGCGGAGCTTGGCATGGGGCCCAGCGATTCAAAAGCACCCAGGAGCAGCGGTGGCCAACGCTCCAGGCCACCATGCAGCATTCTCCGGGTGGCTGTGCCCCTTCTGCCCAAAGCCCCACCCCAGGAGCATGGAGCCGCCCGCCCCCCCACTTTGCCCAGGGGTCTGGTGAGTCTGTCGGCTCACCTGCTCTCAGCCTTCCCAAAGGACTGTACCCTTTCAGGGGCCTGGTCTTTCCTGCCTGCCCCCAAGTTTCCCCTCACTGAAAAACGACTTGCTACGAAATCCAACATTAAAACACCCAAGTGTCGCAGCACATGGTTACTGAAACGTTGCTGATTTGCTCATGTTTGCCAAAGAGTTATAAAACAAACCAACTGACATCATTAAGGAAAGGCTAGAGAACAAGACAGAAAATGTTTAATGGCGTCTATATAAATCCATGGTATGCCACCATCTCAAATGCTGCATGCAGGCGTGGTCGCCTCATCTCAAAAAGGCTGGCATTGGGAAAAGTTCAGAAAAAGGCAACAAAAAGAATAATGGTATGGAACGCTGCCATCGGAGGAGAGATTAGTAAAACTAGGACTTTTCAGCTTGGAAAAGCAACCAAGGAGAGATATGATAGAGTTCGATAGAATCATCACTGGAGAAGAGAAATTAAATAAGGAAGTGCTATTTACAAGAACTGGGTCACCAAATGAAATTAATAGGCAGCAGATTTAAGTCAAACCAAAGGAAGTCTTTTTCAACGCGCAGTCAGCTCTTTACTGTGAAGGCCAAGACTAGATAGATTCATGGCGATTAGGTCCATCAGTGGCTATTAGCAAGGCTGGGCAGGGATGGTGTCCCTGGCCTCTGTTTGTCAGAAGCTGGGAATGGGTGATAGGGAGGGATCACTTGATGGTTCCTGTTCTGTTCATTCCTTCTGGGGCACCAGGCATTGGCCACTGTTGGAAGACAGGACACTGGGATAGATGGACCTTGTGTTGGACCTAGTATGGCCCTTCTTACGTCCAATACAGAATCATAGAATACTAGGACTGGAAGGGACCTCGAGAGATCATTGAGTCCAGTCCCCGACCAAATACTGTCGAGACCATCCCTGATAGACATTTATCTAACCTACTCTTAAATATCTCCAGAGATGGGGATTCCACAACCTCCCTGGGCAATTTATTCCAGTGTTTGACTACCCTGACAGTTAGGAACTTTTCCTAACGTCCAACCTAAACCTCCCTTGCTGCAGTTTAAGCCCATTGCTTCTTGTTCTATCCTCAGAGGCCAAGATGAACAAGTTTTCTCCCTCCTCCTTATGACACCCTTTTAGATACCTGAAAACGGCTCTCACGTCCCCCCTCAATCTTCTCTTTTCTAAACTAAACAAACCCAATTCTTTCAGTCTTCCGTCATAGGTCATGTTCTCTAGACCTTTAATCATTCTCGTTGCTCTTCTCTGGACCCTCTCCAATTTCTCCACATCTTTCTTGAAATGCTGCTCCTTCCTATAACAGGCCTGAATTCCTAGGCTGACCCTACACGTGGTCAGACTCTAGCCTATGTCTCCCTCATCCACCGCTTTGTGCCCCCACTCCTCCTTGCATGCTGAATTCTGTCTGGACCAGCCTCTCCCTGCACCAGGCCTCCCACCTCTTCTTTTCTCTCCCACTCCCTTGCTTACAGGAAAACAAAATGCAAGCTACGTGCCAGATCTCCACCGTGCAGGGTTCCAGGCCTTGGCCTGCCACCGCCCTGCCGCTAGTGCGTTAGCGAGCCCGTTAAACTCCTCAGAGCGCCATGCCCACAAGTTAAACAGGGAAGAAGAGGGATCACACAGCACTTTGGAAGGGAGGAGCTGGGGGTGGAGGAGAGGAACTCTGGAAGGTCAGTCACCCTGTGGAATTGGAGTCCCAAGGGTAAGTGGTGGAATCCGGGTTGCTAGACATTAGTCGTTCACTGCCCTTTATTTAGTCTGCAGTGTGTAGATCCGTGGCTCTCAATCAGTCCTGCTGAAAGTGGGGGCAAAGGCGGAGCTTGGCATGGGGCCCAGCGATTCAAAAGCACCCAGGAGCAGCGGTGGCCAACGCTCCAGGCCACCATGCAGCATTCTCCGGGTGGCTGTGCCCTTCTGCCCAAAGCCCCACCCCAGGAGCATGGCCGCCCACTTTGCCCAGGGTCTGGTGAGTCTGTCGGCTCACCTGCTCTCAGCCTTCCCAAAGGACTGTACCCTTTCAGGGGCCTGGTCTTTCCTGCCTGCCCCCAAGTTTCCCTCACTGAAAAACGACTTGCTTACAAATCCAACATTAAAACACCCAAGTGTCGCAGCACATGGTTACTGAAACGTTGCTGATTTGCTCATGTTTGCCAAAGAGTTATAAAACAAACCAACTGACATCATTAAGGAAAGGCTAGAGAACAAGACAGAAAATGTTTAATGGCGTCTATATAAATCCATGGTATGCCACCATCTCAAATGCTGCATGCAGGCGTGGTCGCCTCATCTCAAAAAAAGGCTGGCATTGGGAAAAGTTCAGAAAAGGCAACAAAAGAATAATGGTATGGAACGGCTGCCATCGGAGGAGAGATTAGTAAAACTAGGACTTTTCAGCTTGGAAAAGCAACCAAGGAGAGATATGATAGAGTTCGATAGAATCATCACTGGAGAAGAGAAATTAAATAAGGAAGTGCTATTTACAAGAACTGGGTCACCAAATGAAATTAATAGGCAGCAGATTTAAGTCAAACCAAAGGAAGTCTTTTTTCAAGCAACGCGCAGTCAGCTCTTTACTGTGAAGGCCAAGACTAGATAGATTCATGGCGATTAGGTCCATCAGTGGCTATTAGCAAGGCTGGGCAGGGATGGTGTCCCTGGCCTCTGTTTGTCAGAAGCTGGGAATGGGTGATAGGGGAGGGATCACTTGATGGTTCCCTGTTCTGTTCATTCCTTCTGGGGCACCAGGCATTGGCCACTGTTGGAAGACAGGACACTGGGATAGATGGACCTTGTGTTGGACCTAGTATGGCCCTTCTTACGTTCCAATACAGAATCATAGAATACTAGGACTGGAAGGGACCTCGAGAGATCATTGAGTCCAGTCCCCGACCAAATACTGTCGAGACCATCCCTGATAGACATTTATCTAACCTACTCTTAAATATCTCCAGAGATGGGGATTCCACAACCTCCCTGGGCAATTTATTCCAGTGTTTGACTACCCTGACAGTTAGGAACTTTTCCTAACGCCCAACCTAAACCTCCCTTGCTGCAGTTTAAGCCCATTGCTTCTTGTTCTATCCTCAGAGGCCAAGATGAACAAGTTTTTCCCTCCTCCTTATGACACCCTTTTAGATACCTGAAAGCGGCTCACGTCCCCCTCAATCTTCTCTTTTCTAAACTAAACAAACCCAATTCTTTCAGTCTTCCGTCATAGGTCATGTTCTCTAGACCTTTAATCATTCTCGTTGCTCTTCTCTGGACCCTCTCCAATTTCTCCACATCTTTCTTGAAATGCTGCTCCTTCCTATAACAGGCCTGAATTCCTAGGCTGACCCTACACGTGGTCAGACTCTAGCTATGTCTCCCTCATCCACCGCTTTGTGCCCCCACTCCTCCTTGCATGCTGAATTCTGTCTGGACCAGCCTCTCCCTGCACCAGGCCTCCACCTCTTCTTTTCTCTCCCACTCCCTTGCTTACAGGAAAACAAAATGCAAGCTACGTGCCAGATCTCCACCGTGCAGGGTTCCAGGCCTTGGCCTGCCACCGCCTGCCGCTAGTGCGTTAGCGAGCCCGTTAAACTCCTCAGAGCCATGCCCACAAGTTAAACAGGGAAGAAGAGGGATCACACAGCACTTTGGAAGGGAGGAGCTGGGGTGGAGGAGAGGAACTCTGGAAGGTCAGTCACCCTGTGGAATTGGAGTCCCAAGGGTAAGTGGTGGAATCGGGTTGCTAGACATTAGTCGTTCACTGCCCTTTATTTAGTCTGCAGTGTGTAGATCCGTGGCTCTCAATCAGTCCTGCTGAAAGTGGGGGGCAAAGGCGGAGCTTGGCATGGGGCCCAGCGATTCAAAAGCACCCAGGAGCAGCGGTGGCCAACGCTCCAGGCCACCATGCAGCATTCTCCGGTGGCTGTGCCCTTCTGCCCAAAGCCCCACCCCAGGAGCATGGAGCGCCCGCCCCCACTTTGCCCAGGGGTCTGGTGAGTCTGTCGGCTCACCTGCTCTCAGCCTTCCCAAAGGACTGTACCCTTTCAGGGGCCTGGTCTTTCCTGCCTGCCCCAAGTTTCCCTCACTGAAAAACGACTTGCTTACGAAATCCAACATTAAAACACCCAAGTGTCGCAGCACATGGTTACTGAAACGTTGCTGATTTGCTCATGTTTGCCAAAGAGTTATAAAACAAACCAACTGACATCATTAAGGAAAGGCTAGAGAACAAGACAGAAAATGTTTAATGGCGTCTATATAAATCCATGGTATGCCACCATCTCAAATGCTGCATGCAGGCGTGGTCGCCTCATCTCAAAAAGGCTGGCATTGGGAAAAGTTCAGAAAAGGCAAAAAAGAATAATGGTATGGAACGGCTGCCATCGGAGGAGAGATTAGTAAAACTAGGGCTTTTCAGCTTGGAAAAGCAACCAGGAGAGATATGATAGAGTTCTATAGAATCATCACTGGAGTAGAAATTAAATAAGGAAGTGCTATTTTACAAGAACTCGGGTCACCAAATGAAATTAATAGGCAGCAGATTTAAGTCAAACCAAAGGAAGTCTTTTTCAAGCAACGGCATGATCAGCTCTTTACTGTGAAGGCCAAGACTAGATAGATTCATGGCGATTAGGTCCATCAGTGGCTATTAGCAAGGCTGGGCAGGGATGGTGTCCTGGCCTCTGTTTGTCAGAAGCTGGGAATGGGTGATAGGGGAGGGATCACTTGATGGTTCCCTGTTCTGTTCATTCCTTCTGGGGCACCAGGCATTGGCCACTGTTGGAAGACAGGACACTGGGATAGATGGACCTTGTGTTGGACCTAGTATGGCCCTTCTTACGCTCCAATACAGAATCATAGAATACTAGGACTGGAAGGGACCTCGAGAGATCATTGAGTCCAGTCCCCGACCAAATACTGTCGAGACCATCCCTGATAGACATTTATCTAACCTACTCTTAAATATCTCCAGAGATGGGGATTCCACAACCTCCCTGGGCAATTTATTCCAGTGTTTGACTACCCTGACAGTTAGGAACTTTTTCCTAACGTCCAACCTAAACCTCCCTTGCTGCAGTTTAAGCCCATTGCTTCTTGTTCTATCCTCAGAGGCCAAGATGAACAAGTTTTCTCCCTCCTCCTTATGACACCCTTTTAGATACCTGAAACGGCTCTCACGTCCCCCTCAATCTTCTCTTTTCTAAACTAAACAAACCCAATTCTTTCAGTCTTCCGTCATAGGTCATGTTCTCTAGACCTTTAATCATTCTCGTTGCTCTTCTCTGGACCCTCTCCAATTTCTCCACATCTTTCTTGAAATGCTGCTGCTCCTTCCTATAACAGGCCTGAATTCCTAGGCTGACCCTACACGTGGTCAGACTCTAGCCTATGTCTCCCTCATCCACCGCTTTGTGCCCCCACTCCTCCTTGCATGCTGAATTCTGTCTGGACCAGCCTCTCCCTGCACCAGGCCTCCCACCTCTTCTTTTCTCTCCCACTCCCTTGCTTACAGGAAAACAAAATGCAAGCTATGTGCCAGATCTCCACCGTGCAGGGTTCCAGGCCTTGGCCTGCCACCGCCCTGCCGCTAGTGCGTTAGCGAGCCCGTTAAACTCCTCAGGCGCCATGCCCAAGTTAAACAGGGAAGAAGAGGATCACACAGCACTTTGGAAGGGAGGAGCTGGGGGTGGAGGAGAGGAACTCTGGAAGGTCAGTCACCCTGTGGAATTGGAGTCCCAAGGGTAAGTGGTGGAATCTGGGTTGCTAGACATTAGTCGTTCACTGCCCTTTATTTAGTCTGCAGTGTGTAGATCCGTGGCTCTCAATCAGTCCTGCTGAAAGTGGGGGCAAAGGCGGAGCTTGGCATGGGGCCCAGCGATTCAAAAGCACCCAGGAGCAGCGGTGGCCAACGCTCCAGGCCACCATGCAGCATTCTCCGGGTGGCTGTGCCCCTTCTGCCCAAAGCCCCACCCCAGGAGCATGGAGCCGCCCGCCCCCCCACTTTGCCCAGGGGTCTGGTGAGTCTGTCGGCTCACCTGCTCTCAGCCTTCCCAAAGGACTGTACCCCTTTCAGGGGCCTGGTCTTTCCTGCCTGCCCCCAAGTTTCCCCTCACTGAAAAACGACTTGCTTACGAAATCCAACATTAAAACACCCAAGTGTCGCAGCACATGGTTACTGAAACGTTGCTGATTTGCTCATGTTTGCCAAAGAGTTATAAAACAAACCAACTGACATCATTAAGGAAAGGCTAGAGAACAAGACAGAAAATGTTTAATGGCGTCTATATAAATCCATGGTATGCCACCATCTCAAATGCTGCATGCAGGCGTGGTCGCCTCATCTCAAAAAAGGCTGGCATTGGGAAAAGTTCAGAAAAAGGCAACAAAAAGAATAATGGTATGGAACGGCTGCCATCGGAGGAGAGATTAGTAAAACTAGGACTTTTCAGCTTGGAAAAGCAACCAAGGAGAGATATGATAGAGTTCTATAGAATCATCACTGGAGTAGAGAAATTAAATAAGGAAGTGCTATTTACAAGAACTCGGGGTCACCAAATGAAATTAATAGGCAGCAGATTTAAGTCAAACCAAAGGAAGTCTTTTTCAGCAACGCGCAGTCAGCTCTTTACTGTGAAGGCCAAGACTAGATAGATTCATGGCGATTAGGTCCATCAGTGGCTATTAGCAAGGCTGGGCAGGGATGGTGTCCCTGGCCTCTGTTTGTCAGAAGCTGGGAATGGGTGATAGGAGGGATCACTTGATGGTTCCCTGTTCTGTTCATTCCTTCTGGGGCACCAGGCATTGGCCACTGTTGGAAGACAGGACACTGGGATAGATGGACCTTGTGTTGGACCTAGTATGGCCCTTCTTACGCCCAATACAGAATCATAGAATACTAGGACTGGAAGGGACCTCGAGAGATCATTGAGTCCAGTCCCCGACCAAATACTGTCGAGACCATCCCTGATAGACATTTATCTAACCTACTCTTAAATATCTCCAGAGATGGGGATTCCACAACCTCCCTGGGCAATTTATTCCAGTGTTTGACTACCCTGACAGTTAGAAACTTTTTCCTAACGTCCAACCTAAACCTCCCTTGCTGCAGTTTAAGCCCATTGCTTCTTGTTCTATCCTCAGAGGCCAAGATGAACAAGTTTTCTCCCTCCTCCTCATGACACCCTTTTAGATACCTGAAAACGGCTATCATGTCCCCCCTCAATCTTCTCTTTTCTAAACTAAACAAACCCAATTCTTTCAGTCTTCCGTCATAGGTCATGTTCTCTAGACCTTTAATCATACTTGTTGCTCTTCTCTGGACCCTCTCCAATTTCTCCACATCTTTCTTGAAATGCGGTGCCCAGAATTGGACACATGACTCCAACTGAGGCCTAACCAGCGCAGAGTAGAGCAGAAGAATGACTTCTCGTGTCTTGCACACAAAACACCTGTTAATGCATCCCAGAATTATGTTTGCTTTTTTTGCAACAGCATCACACTGCTGACTCATAGGGTATGTCTACACTAGCCACCCTAGTTCGAACTAGGGTTGCTAATGTAGTCATTCGAACTTGCAAATGAAGCCCGGGATTAAAATATCCCGGGCTTTATTTGCATGTTTCCGGGCGCCGCAATGAGGAGTAACGGTAGTCTGAATTAGGGGCTTCAGTTCTAACTACCTAGCCCGTGCCGCGTGTAGCCGCGGGCAGGGAGTCCGAACTACCGGGCATTTAAAAATGGTGGCGTCCGGGAACATGCAGATAAAGCCTGGGATATTTTAATCCCGGGCTTCATTTGCAAGTTCGAATGACTACATTAGCCACCCTAGTTCGAACTAGTGGCTAGTGTAGACATACCCATATTCAGCTTGTGGTCCACTATAACGCCAGATCCCTTTCTGCCATACTCCTACCTAGGCAGTCGCTTCCCATTCTGTATGTGTGAAACTGATTGTTCCTTCCTAAGTGGAGCACTTTGCATTTGTCTTTATTAAACTACATCCTGTTTACCTCAGACCATTTCTCCAATTTGTCCAGATCATTTTGAATTATGACCCTATCCTCCAGAGCAGTCGCAACCCCTCCCAGCTTGGTATCATCTGCAAACTTAATAAGCGTACTTTCTATGCCAATATCTAAATCGTTGATGAAGATATTGAAGAGAGCCGGTCCCAAAACAGACCCCACTTTTCATACCTTTCCAGCAGGATTGTGAACCATTAGTAACTACTCTCTGAGTACGGTTATCCAGCCAGTTATGCACCCACCTTATACTAGCCCCATCTAAGTTGTATTTGCCTAGTTTATTGATAAGAGTATCATGCAAGGCTGTATCAAACGCCTTACTAAAGTCTAGGTATACCACATCCACCACTTCTCCCTTATCCACAAGACTCGTTATCCTATCAAAGAAAGCTATCAGATTGGTTTGACATGATTTGTTCTTTACAAATCCATACTGGCTGTTCCCTATCACCTTGCCACCTTCCAAGTGTTTACAGATGATTTCCTTAATTACTTGCTCCATTATCTTCCCTGGCACAGAAGTTAAACTAACTGGTCTGTAGTTTCCTGGGTTGTTCTTATTTCCCTTTTTATAAATGGGCACTATATTTGCCCTTTTCCTGTCTTCTGGAATCTCTCCTGTCTCCCATATAAATATTGTACTTGCATTTCAGTGTATAATATGTAGAGCAGTGGGAACAAGTAGCTGTCTGTATGAAATTTGAGTAGGTCCTGGCTTCACTAGAGCTTTTTGTGTAGCCTGTTGTAAAACTAGGCAAATATGTAGACAAGTTGATGTGCCCCCTGGAAGAGAAGCACCGGTGTAGAGGAAAATCCTGTTGCTGTGAGCAGGGCAGGCCCGGGGGGTGGAGCTCTTTGGGGCACTGAGCCGCTTAGCTGGCCCTTTTCTGGGTGCTCCAATAGGAAACTGATGGGGGGCGCACAAAGTGGGAGCCCTGGGGAGGGGTGTTGGGATGAGACGCGGAGGGAGCCACAAGAAGATGGAGTGGACAGACTTGGTGACTATCTAGCCCATTGGAGAGGGGAAGAGCTTCTAATGGCTCCTGTGCCCAGCTGTGCATGTGGTGATTCGGGCCAGGAGGTTTCTGCCTACACCCTGCAGTGCAGGTACAGGTTCGTGACCCTATTGGTGCATTTAGCTGCATTAAAAAAGACCCCCAAACTCACAATGGTGGCTGTGAAGAGCATGGCCTCCTCACACCCTCCCCTCCAGATGATCTCCCCCAGAGTCACAAGCCTCTCTGCCCCTAGCAAGAGCAACAGGCCTTGCGAAGGGCCACAAACTGGCTGTGCCGGACCAGTGAAGTGGAGCTGGCTAATGGGCGAGTTCCAGAGCTGAGACCTGTCCCCTCGCATTCAGGTCTAGGAGGAGTCTGGGTTGGGGTGGTGGAATGTCTCCCTGTAGTATCCAGAAATCTGGGGCACAGCTGTCTAATGCACACCGGCCCTGCACCACTGAGCTAGTGCGCTGCCTTCTACACCAGCTGGAGCATCTGGGTTGGCGGCAAAGCAGTTAGCAAGGTCCCTGCTAGCCTTGGTGCTGATTCTGTGGGAGGCTGGGCCAGTGTCTCTTGTGAGCCATAAGCTGGTCTGGGTTCATCTGCAGGAACCGTGGCCACATGACCTGGCTCAGAGTAAAACTATAATTTCTGGTACAGTCTGCACTGAGGTCAGCCACTTTCTGTTTGTGGCTTGCAGCTTCCACTGGGTGCTTTCCTGATCCTCCTCTTACAGACCTGACAGAGACCCCTCCCTTCTGCCCACTCAAGTACCCAGCACACAGGCAATATGCAAATCAAATTCCACCCCCAGCAGATCACTCACTCCAGGGTAAATGCTGTGGTCCCTCCGACCTGATTTCACACTACTAGGTGGGAACTGCTCCATCCAAGAGGCACTGACATTTGCTTCGAAGTCAACAGAAAAATGAGTAAGTGCCGTGGCTTTTCACTACAGATCTTACGATTCTGTCCTGAGGTACGTGGATGCACAGTCAATGGATTGCTGCATATACCACTGGTTAGAGCAAAGCATGGGGAAGCCTTCAAGGGTGGGGTCTCTTCTGCCAGGGACTAGCTGTGCAGTCAGCTCACTCAGATGAAAAGTGTCCAAAACAGGAGGAAGATTGCACAGTGGGGTCTGGGTCTCTGAATGGGATTCAGAGTACAAATCACTTATTTCTTATTATTAGTGTTTAATGGGAGCTGTTGGGTATTCAGCATGGAAAACCTGGTCCCTTATTGAGGGGTAAATACAGATTTAAGAGACTATGTTCAGGTGGCGAGGTTTGGAAAACCTGACCTCAATCCCTCTGCACCTCAGTTTCCCTATCTGAGTAGCCAATACAGTGGTCAAAATGCCCTTGTCCCAGCTGCTGTTACGTTTCCACTGTTGCTGCCACCCAGGGGAGGTTTTCACTATAGATGTGGCATGTGGTTGGGGGGCGGAGTTGGGCAAATGTTTCTTGGGTTTCAATTCATGCTGCTTTTGCACCTTCCTCAGATCATGGTTTAAAGACATCACTTGCAGGTTTAAACATGCTGCAGAGGAAGGCAAACACCCCTTCCCTGGATATCTGCTAATCTTGGGGGTGGGGGGGTCCTTCTCGACCCCAAATATGGTGGTGATCAGTTAGTCCCTGTGCATGTGGGCAAGACTTAACCAGCCAGACGTGCTCTGTAAATGCTGTGGCTTGGGTGGCGGCTCAGCTCCCCTTCCACTGTGGTCTAAGCTGGGCAGGGCTGGCTAGCCTGAGTCTGTCTTCCCAGGCTGCTGTCATTCTCAGCAGCGGTGTGAGAAGGGCCACCGTGAGGAGCAAGAGCATAGTACGGCACCTGCCTGTAGGGGCTGTCCATTGTGATTGGTGGCTTGATCTAGGGTAGGTGCCTGCCATGTCAGCTAGACTGCTGGCTAGCCATTTAGGTTGGGTGTGGGGGCACTGCCAACCTGGCTTTGGGGCAGGGACGCAGAGGTGAGAAAACTTTCCCTGCTCGCCCTTGTTCTGGAGAATCCCATTCGCTTTGGGGGCTGGCAGCACCTTGTGGGTTACTCCTCTAGTGGCTGTGGCTTGTTCACACCCCTCGCTGCTAGTGTGTGCTTTGATTGCATGGAACAGTCCTCATCACTTTGGCCTCCAGTCTGGGTGCTCTCCCCCGCACTGGCTGGTCCCTGGTGCTTCCAGTATTTGCAGATGGGGAATTCAGATTCCTCCCTGTTGCTTTGGTCTCCTTCCCATCACTGAAAGACAAAGCTGGGTAGGTGGCCCTGGTCAGATTGCTCCCAGTGCCACTTCTGGTTTCTTCCGAGGGGCAGTGAAGAGAGCTACCTCTCCCTGGGAACCCGTTGAGTTGACTCATTACAAAGCAATGCCTGTGCACTCTCTCCTTTCCCACCGTGACGCTGTGCAGGAGTTTTTTGTTGTGAAATCCAAGTCGAGATGTAATCCCGTGTACCTGACTTCCAGGTAACCAGAGCTTGGTCTTGTTCCCCACTAGCCATGTGAATTCCTCCCCGTTTAGCCAGCTTCCTGGATCTTTTCCCTGTAGACTCCTTAGGAAAACAGAGTTGTGCAGTGTGTGGCTTAAGATCGCTCCCTGACTGCTGTTTTTTTTTCTTTCCATTTTGGGGAACGAAAGAATTGTAATCAAACTGGGCCCTTGAAAGAGGCATCTAGTGAGGAAACTACAAAATATGCAAAAATATATGGAGAGCAATCCAGTGGTCTTCTCTGACAAAACGTTCCAGCCAGAGGGCACAGAGAAAGGGCAAGTAGCTAGAGGGCCTGAAACAGAGGGCAGGTGTGAAGGGAACCGCTCTTATCAAGTGGGTCTTTGATCTATAGACAATTGCAGACCCGGATAGTGCCCATCAGTGTCGTAAGAATCCTGCTTTCCGGTTAAATAGCAGGAGCAATTAAATCCATTTAGGTCAGCAATGGGCAACCTAGGCTAGTGAGTGGGCCACATAAGTGGCCCTCCTTCATCCCAGTGTGCCACAGGATTGCCCTGACCAACGTGGAGGACAGGGGAGTTATGCTAACTGCCCTTGCGTACCTGGAATTTGCGGGCTGTGCCGATTGGTAGCACTTTGATTGGCTGCAGAGGGAGCGTGTGGCTCTTACAGTGTTGCGTGTAAGCAGCACAAGCCTCAGTTCGTGTGCCTTGGCTTGAAGTGTGTGTCACTTTAGTAATTAGGGTTGCCAGGTGTCCGGTATTGACCCGGACAGTTTGGTACTGGATAAAGACAGTAAAAAAAAATTAAGCTTTGAATATGCACTTTCCATCCTACTCATCAGGCTCAGCGCTGCTGGAGGTATGAAACCTGAAGCCGTGCGAGATGGGTGCTTCTCTCTTTTCCTGCCGTACTGCTGTGAAAGAGCCCTGCTTGTATGGGTAGGTGCTGTGCCCATTGTAGCTCCTGTTGTGATGTAGCTGAATGTTTCCAATCCAAAGGGGCTGGAATGATCGTGGGGCTGGAAATCTCCCTTAAACATCAGCAGCGCTGGCGTACCATAGCTTCTCTTCGGACCTCCAGGCAAGAGAGGGAAAGAGCCCTATGTTTCGGGAAGTCTGATTCATTCCGTGCAGGCAGGGGCAGTCTGCACACCTGTGTGAGAGTTTGGGGAAGTTTTCCCACATGTTCACATCTTTGTTTTTCTATAGGGAATAAAAACTAAGTGGGTTTCAGGGTCATACCAGGGAAAACGACCTTCACAATGGCTGACGTGCTCATGGGACTAAAGCCAGGAATGTTGTCGCAAACTTGCAAATGGCTGCCTCCCTCGCTCCCAAACAAATGCCTATAGGGAAGAAAGCAGCTAAGTGGCTTCTTGGAAGGCTGTTAAATGTTCACTCTGGTTGAAGATTATTAGTAAATAAAGACGATAACGGTTTCCAGGGCGGAGCGGAGTTGGTATGCTCGGATTCTGGGCAGCAGGGGTTGGTTTTGTGCTCTCAGTTCCTTCAATGTTTTCTAACACTCTCTGAGGGGCTGGTGTGTTAGTCTGTAACTTTAAAAACAATGAGTAGTCCTATGGCACCTCAGAGACTAACAGAAATATAATACAAATAGATATAGTATCATACTCTCTCTATATATATACCATATCTATTTTTGTTAGTCTCTAGGGTGCCACAGGACTACTCCTTGTTTCTAATTCTCTCAGCAGCTACTGTCAACGGCATTCTCTTGTTGCCAACTGAAGAAGGAAACTGCTCTGACTTTTTCTGTTCTCATTCCTCTTCCTCCTGGCAGTCCCCTGTGTCAGCCAGCAGGCTGTCCTGGCTCACAGGTGCCGGTTCTGACACAAAGCCCATTTGCAAAGAGATTCCACAGTCTCTTTATAGTGGCATTACTGCTGTTTTTCTGGGCACCAGCAACATCTCTGATGCGATCCTCAGCATGCACTGAAGGCAGCCCCTATTCAGGTAAGTTCAGGTAACCCACTGCTCAGTGTGTCCCTCTTTGAGACTGGTTCATAGAAGCTATAAATTTCTTGCAGCCTCTGGATTAGGCAGCTCATTCTTTCGTCTCAAATTGGAACATAGGCTGCTAGCTCTGGAGGTCCTCAGTTCAGGCCCTAGTCATGCCAAAAGTACCAGTCTGTTAACTTTTTCCTTTTAAAATTATTGACCCCATGTGGATTCTCACATCACATGGGCAGGTGTGTGCACCCCAGGAGAGCTGCTTTCTGTGGCCACCTGGGTTCTTCTCCAGCTCTTCCCTCTTGGCATGGTGATCACTTAAGCCCTTGGGTCCAATTCTGTCCTCAGAGATGTGTACGTGACACTGTGCCCCTATATTTTCCATGGAAATTTGTTTTTCAGTATGAATATGCATAACTCAAGTATGTTTTATGCAAAGTGAGGCAAGTAATCTATCATCCAAGAGCTTGTAACTGCCCGAATGTGTCATTCCTGTTTGTTTGTCTAGGTGTTCTAGTGAAAACCAGGAGTGGTACTTAAAGAACGTAATAGCCCCGGCCCAAGATAAGGATCTGTAAATAGTATTGTTTTCTCTGCGTCAAAGGGGTAGCTGAGTTAGTCTGTAACAGGAAAAACTTAAAAAACAACAAATAGTCTGGTAGCACTTTAAAGTCTAAAAAAACATGTAGATGGTATCATGAGCTTTCATGGGCACAGCCCCCTTCTTCAGGTGATTGGAGCGCCTTTTTTATTATTATTATTTTTACTCAACAACTTTGGTTTCCGTCCTCTTCCCCCCTTTTTTTCCTCAACAGAATTTTTTCCCAGTGTGGTTTTTTTTTTTTTTTTGGCACCTCTTCTCTGGGGGCTAGAAACGCCGACACCCTGTACCTGTCTGTACCAGCCAGCCTGTCCACTTGCGTCTTTCAGTGCTCACCCTGCCTGGGAGACGCCTGCGCCGTTGTGGAGCGTGTTCCCAGTGGAGGCCATGTTCAAACAATCCGATCTGTGGGCCATGTGTTGAGCCCCACGTAAACCCAAACCGCACCACGGGCCGCAAACTAACGGGCTGCCGGTCGCATGTTGGGTAGCCCTGATGTTCAGGGTGGGGCCCTTAGTCACCGCTTTGCTGGGTAGCTTTAACAGCGTTCCAGGGCACACTTATAGCCTGGGATGGGATATGTTGTTTAGCCCACTCTTTCCCCATAGGAGATGGGGTGGGGAAACCCAGAGTATTCATAGGGATATTATCAAGTCCTGCTCCCAGTAGGCAACCCCCTCATATAATCCCCTTCATAAATATACCCAGCTCCAGCTTCGACCCAGTGTGCTCTGTTGCCTTGGGAGACTGTTCCAGAGCCTGCCTTCCAGCTTCCAATTTCCAGCCTGAATTTACACGCGGCCAGTTCATCCCCATTTGTAACAAACCTGTTATCCATCAGCTTAAACAGCTCCTCACCTTCCCTGAAATTGATGCTGCTGATGTAGTTAGAGAGAGCCATCCCCTGCGCCTTCGTTGGACAAGGCTAAACAAGCATCAAGTAGCATTTTCTCTTCTTTTACCCAGGTGAGCTTGCATCTGATCTGTGCTCTGCCTGTGCCTCGCAAGCTGTGGGTTGCCCCAGTTCTCCACAGTCTCCTTATCTAGCTCCACAATCTCCTTATCTAGCTCGCCCACTGAGTCTGATTGCTCTGCCATCTCCACAGGATAGACTTGCCCCTGCAGGCGGACATCATTCATTAGTGTTGGTGAGGTCTCTAGAGAGCCGCAGGGGAAAGGTGCTAGAGAAAGGCAAGCTATTTTTTATCTTAGTGTCTTTCCAAAGCCCCAGGACGCAGCGCCAAGCATGGAATCCAGGAGTCCTGCTACACATTTTTGCTCCCTCTATGTACTGCTCTCTGAGAACTGCATTCTCTGCCGTTGTTTTTCAATGAGCTGTCAGGTAATGAACACTTCTTCACTGCTTGCCAATTGCACTTGTTGCAGTCCTGGAGAAGGGTTTGAAAGGAGAAATCCATTTACTTTTTTTATTTTTTCCCCCCTAAATGGCTCTTTCTAGTCTCTGAGCAATATCTTTGGCCTGGTACGGCTCAGTTACAGTGCAGCACACTTCTACTGTTTACGGTGCGATTCTACAATCAAAACATTGCACATTCTCCTAAGTGGTTTGGAAAATGCGTGCAGTGAAAGGGTTAAACAGCTTTGTTTTCCCTTTACAAAGCTAGCTCATGCATTTTTCCTCTGGTAAAATACATTCCCATTGTGGCATTTGAAGGTACAGTTGGCTCAGAAACCCCTTCAAGGGTTTTCAGTGACTGACTAAGAATAAATAATGTCTCAAAAATGTTTGCAATTTTTCTTCCCTCGTCTGACTGTCTCTGACTCCTAGGTGAACTGAGCATGGCATAAAAAGCACCCAGCCCGTGGACTATACTCTTTGGGGACTTCTTGGTTGAGGCATGGAAGCTGGGGAGAATTTGTTGAGTATCTACTTGCTGTGTTAGGCAGTTGCCTGGGGGAAAGGGCCTGTCCACACTACGGGTGCAACAGTGTTTTGTGGTGGGTGAGAGAGCCCAGTTTGATTCAAGTAAAATAATTCATATTATGTACTCACAGCATCTTTTCTGCCATCACAGCTGCCTAACCATGGATTGTATTCCAGCTAACTCTGGGCTGCCACAGGTAGAGTACCTGAGGGGCAAAGCATTTGGAGATGTACTGCACAGAGGTCAGAGAGAGGAGGATCTGCTAGACTTTTTTTGCTGTGTAGACAGGACACATATCCATCACCAGTGGGCTGAAGGCAACCATGGAACAGCTTAGCGGTCCTGCTACAGAACCTGCTTGGAAATTGGGGGCTTTTTCCCTATTGACACATTCCATGAACAATTGACATTTTGGCCAAAAGTCAATCTGGGAGACTGAAAATGTTGGTGAGGAAATGCTGCTGCGGTGCCTTCTAGGAATTGTGGTTTGGGCGCCTCATGCCCCATTCTCCTCTCTTGGTTAAGTTCCCTGGCTGCATTACATCTTGTTTATCATAACATGGTCCCTTCTTGGTGATCCACCACCATGAACCATGGGAGCTTCATGGGGGATGCCATCAGTCTGGGGACAAGAATGGAAGCATGAGGTGTCTGAACTAGGAGACCCAAGGAATTCTTGCTCCTGGTTGCCGGTTGCTTGGGTTTTTGACTGGAAAGCTGAAGTCTGCCTGCACAAAACTACACTGCAGGAAAAATGTCTTTGAGTCAAAAACCCAATTTGCCTTCAGAAACCTGTTTTAATGGAAAACTTTTCAACCGTCCTAGTTTGGACTGTGGAGCAGTGGGCACAACCAGTGTTTCGAGAGAGCCAAGCCAGACATCAATCACAACCTTGGTCGTAGCATGGACAGGACCTGTGTTGACTCAGTGGAGTCTCACTACCCAGGTACTTGATATTCAACCCTGTAAAATGACTCAAGAGACACTTAATATGCTGTGGTCAGGCCTTGTATGAAACTCAGTATTGAACGTTTATAGCTCTAGGAAGCATCATAAAATTAAAACTGTTGTTGAGCAAAGCCCATTTTTAATTTGTACCTCTTTCCATTTATTTGGATTTTACTGAGTGCAATATGGAAGCTCTTAAATTCAAACGAACTAGTTCTTTGGACCCCTGTATTCTTTGTTTAGTACTGCCTGTGTGTTATAATATATCAAAATCTAGACCGCCGTGTAACAACCTGAAAAAAACCATCCAGGGCCATAGGTGAACTGTGGAAATAAGAAATTATCTGTGATGTTTCCTCCTCCTCCAAAAACTAAGCAAAACAAAAACACAAAAAAAGACAGTTGAGTACATAAGCAATGATTAAATCATTCCTTGATACCCAATGTGGTGTGCCCAGTGAAATTTCTCTCTGTTCTTCTTGTAATCTGCTTGTGGCACGGCTTGCTTTAATATTTGTCAGGATTTAGCCAATAAGAACCTCTGAGCTCTTGCCACATTATAAAACAATTCCAAAGAGTCAAATGTGACTTAAGGCATTACCTTGCCTTTCTAAATTCTTATGCACTTGTTCTGTGCCTCAGTTTCCCCATCAGAAACAATAAAGATAATGCCACAGACCTCCTTGGAAATGCACTTTTGAGATCTGCAGATGAAAGGCTGTAAAAGAATTAGAGATTTTTATTATTAATATTACTTGCTCACTTGAAGTGGGCCACGCTACAGACTGGGAGAACTAGTAAGGTCCTGCTCTAAATCCTTGATGGGTCCAATCCAGTTCCCACTGGGACCAAAGACAACCCCCCGCTTTGATTTCATCAGAACCGGATTCAGGCCCTAATGTGCTGGGGGAGCTATAATGTGTGCACCTGAATTCCTTACAAGAGGTAGGATTCATTCACGTGTGCCTGACAAAGGAGAAAACACCAAGTTATCAGGCCACTTCCTTTCCTTTGAAGGGCCCTGTCTACAGCCTTGAGTATACCTGTCAGAAAAGTGGCTCTATTTGAAATGGAGCCAGAAGCCACCTTTCAGCTTCCTATGCATCTGTATCTCACCTCCTGCAATGAGTAATGAAGGGAAGATGTTACCCTATTCATCATCATCATCACCATCATCATTGCTTTTCATGTCCACTGGCGTATAGGGCAGCAATAAAGGTCCTCCACTTCTGTCTGTCTCTGGCCAGCCTCTCAATAGTGCCCCAAGTGTAATTCATGCTCTTCATTTCTACTTCAGCGGTCTGGCGCCATGTTGACTTGGGTCATCCTCATTTCCGCTTCCCTTCAGGGGTCCAGTGCACAGCAGTCTTTGTAATGGAGCTTCCATCTTTCCTGACCACGTGCCCAATCCATCTCCAGTGTCTTTTCATAATGATGGTGGCTATGTCATCTTGTTTGTACTGTGCAAGTAGGTCCTGATTTGAAATTATTCTTGGCCAAAAAATATGGAGGATCCTCCGAAGACTTCTGGTGTGAAAAGTCGACAATTTATCGAGGTCGTGCTCTGTCATCCGCCAGCATTCTGATCCATAGAATAGTGTTGATAAAACACAGCTCTGATAAAACTTCAGTGTGGTATGGATGCTGTACTGTGATGACTTCCATATAGCATTCATACTCATGAAGACATTTCTGGCTTTACTGGATATCGCTTCTGATGCCTCCGTCTTGCCTGATAATACTACCCAAGTATGTAAAGCTCTCTGTGATAGGTAGGTTGTGGCCATTGATCTTAACTGGTGCTGGTGCCTCAATATTTAGGGTCATAACTTCTGTCTTCTTCTGGCTAACTCTTAGTCTGACCGGTTTTCCGAAAGTGCAGAGTCGATTTGTCTTCTCTTGCATAGGACGATGTGTATGGGAGAGCAGCACTAGGTCATCAGTAAAAGCAATGTCCTCTAATGTGGAGAAGACAGTCCATCTGATGCCTCTTGGCTCATCTTCTGTTGTATTCTGCATAACCCAGTCTATGACTAAGTTAAAGAGAATCGGAGACATGATGGATCCCTGCCTTACTCCAGTCTGAACTTCGGAGCGTAGATAATTGCTCCCCACACTGCACATGAAATTGTTAATAAAAGCTCTTAATGAGCTGTACTGCTTGTTGTGGTATTCCATAGGCTCTCCGAATATGCCAAAGACTATCCCTATGAATGCGGTCAAAGGCTTTTTTGAAATCAATAAAGTTGATGAACAGCTGCCTCTGCCATTCAATGCATTGCTCAATGATGTTATGCAGTCCAAAAATTTAATCTACACACCTCCTTCCTTTATGAAAGCCAGCTTGTTTTTTCCTCGGTGATTTATCAACAGCATCTACAATCTGCTGAATAATGATCTTAGCAAGGATCTTGCTTGGCACTGAGAGCAGAGTGATGCCGCGCCAGTTGTTACAGTCATTGAGTGCTCCCTTCTTGGGTATCTTAACAGTAATATCATTTGTCCGTTCCTCAGAATCGTGGCTGCAAGTTCTGGGTCTGCCTTGAACAATTCAGCATTGAGATTATTGTATCCTGCAGCATTATCATTCTTTAAGGATCTTATTGCCATGCTAATTTCTTCCATTTTTGGTGGAGCAGTATTTATGTCAAGGTCTGTTCCCGCTTCTAGAATATCGGCGGCTTCTTCTGGTGGTGGCCTGTTTAGAATTTCCATGAAAATATTCTGCCCAACGAGCCTCTTGTTCCCTCTTTGTTGTAAGTAGATTTCCTTGTTTGTCCATGATGGGGACACTTGTACTGGCATGATATTTACCGAAAACAAGCTTGGTGATTTTAAAAACCTTTCCTTGCTCTCTTCGAGTAGCTGCTTCTTCAGCTTGTGCTGCTAGTTCCTCTATATGTGCTCTCCTATCAGTTCTCACCAATTTTTTAACTTGCCAGTCTGCTTCTTTGTATTGCTGCTGGACTGGTATCTTTCTTTCAGTCTTTCTGATTTAACAACCTTGAGTTTCTTCTTTAAGAAACATCTATTATCAATTGCCTTCCATGTGTCTGCCATGATCCATACTTTTTTCTTCTGTTTCTGTTTGAAAGCTAGATAGTCCTCGCTGCTCTTTACATATATTGTTGTAATTTGTTCCCATTTCTTATTAATTTCTTCTATGCTGTGAGTTTCTTCTTCAAGATCTTGTAGCACTTGAAACCTGTTTTTTACCTTTAAGTCAAAAGCATTCTTAATTTTGGGGTCTTGTAGCTTCTCTACATCAAAGTGTTTCTGCATGGGTATCTTGTGACCAGTGCTTCTTAGCTTAAGCTTTATGAGTGCTGTCACAAGATGGTGATTACTGCCGACATTAGCCCCTCTTTTCACCTTGACATCTAGTAACGAGCGTCTCCATGTTCCATTGATCATCAGATGGTGGATCTGATGACTATCCCTACCATTTGGTGAGCGCCATGTTAACTTGTGAATTTCACGGTGAGGAAAGAGCGTACCTCCGAGGACAAGATTGTGTAAAGAACAGAGTTCCACTAGCATCTCTCCATTCTCGTTCTTGGTACCACACCCATGTTTCCCCATGGTTCTATCATTGTGCGTATTATCCCTCCCAACTTTAGCGTTCAAGTCCCCCATGACTATTATAAGATCATGACATAATGCTGTTTTTATTTCAGCTTGAAGCTTTTCATAGAATCTATCTTTCTTTTCTTCTTCACTTTCATTTGTTGGGGCATAACACTGGATTAATGTAATGTTTACATGTCTACCTTTCATTCTGGCTCTCATCAGTCTGCTGTTGATTGGTTTCCATTCCAGCAAACATTTCTCTATTCCTTTCTTCAGGATGATAGCTACTTCCTCATCATCCCTTCCGGAAAAAAAGTACTAGTACTAGTCTTCATTCTTCCTGATCCAATCCATCTCTCTCACTGATACCAAGAATATGTAGTTTGTAGCATCTCATTTCATTTGTGATCTGCGCACATACGTTTCATACATGATACGTTCATTCCAGAACCCAATTCTGGTCTTAATCTTGGTGCTCAGGACTTCCATCTTCATGTCAATAGCTTCATTTCTGCTTTCACCACTGGGAGTCCTACAAGTCACTGTAAGTGACTCTGGAAGGCCGTTGCACACAGTGGAGAAGGAATTCTTTGTTGCTGTCTTCTGTAACAAAAGCTATTTCTAGGTCAGGGTTGTTAGCCCTGAGCCAAACCCCCAATCCTGGAGGACCGGTGTCCATGCTTAGTCTGGTTCCTCCCCCCTTGACCTTTCTGGCTTGATTGAACCTACCAGGAGCACTAAGCTCCCGCCGGCACAGCTCCTGGGATCATAAGAACACGCAAGCTGCCCCGGCCCGAGAAGGTGCATGTACAAGGGCAGGTTACCCTATTAGCCCTGCAAAATTGATACTGCTATGGGAGGGGGGGAAGGTAGACTCTCTTCTCCCTTGCGCACCATCTAATGCATGGCAATACAGCTCCCCTTGTATGATCATTGTGGCCAGGGAAGGTGCTGAAAGTGGAGAGGACCCACTGGGCTAATCTTGGCTGAAGGTTTTGTGCAATGTAGCCTGTTTTCAGTTATCACAGTCCTTGGAATTAAAGGTGTAGCTGTCTGCATTTACTTTCTGTTCGGCATAGACTGTTCCCAGAGGAGATTCATGCACTGTGCGCTCTCGAAGAGAACTTATTTTTTTCTTGTTTTCTTATTCTAAACTAAAAGGCAATATATCTGTGTGAATGTCTCCTGTTGATCTCGATGAATGCGAGAAGATGAAGACTGCAGAGTCTCACCAAATGACCCCCACTTTCCCTTTCATAAACACAAACTCCCCTTCTGAAAGCCAGAACAGCTTTTCCATTTCCTTCCTACCCGTGAGTTGAGTGCCGGGGCTTTATGTTCTTCCCGTTATCTGAGCAGATCACTCTAGTGGGTGAATATTTTAATCTATACAAAAATTCTGAATTTATTCTAGGGCAGCATGGCATAGAGGACTAAGCCCAGGGTTAGGGGACAGGATGGCCTGGCTCTGCCACTGTCTAGCTCAGTGGACTTGGGGAAACTGAGGCAAGAAGGGCCAGTAGCAGGGTCTACATCTGTAAAATGGGAGTAGTGCTTTGTTTAAATAAATCACATTGTTTGAAAATGTATTTCTTTTTAGAGCATTCCCCTCATTTTACATCTGAGCAAGTCACTGACATGCCTTGTGCCTCAGTTTCCCCAGGGTCACACAGGAGGCAGGTGATAGCACTAGGAATAGAATCTGGGTCACCTCACTCTGACCACAGGTCTCTCATTGGCTCACACTGTGTCTCTCGGAACAATGCATTTCCTGGGGCTAGGATCCTTTCTGCTCTTGTCCCCTCTGGTTACTAGATGAGCAAGTCCAAAAGCACACTGCGTTGGAGGATTTTTCAGAGCCGCCGTTTGTAGGAACTGTTCTGCCTGATGGGATTATCGGAGTCTCCTCATGCATTCTGCAGCTGCGAGCCGAGCGTTTGTGCAGCTCATTAAGCAATAGAGGGAGGAATACATATAAATTCGGGATTAGACCTGAGGCATGGAGGGGGTTGAGGATTAGTTAGGTGATATCTGAAAAGCTCAGTGCAACTGACAAGTATTCTCATTATTTATCCCATACAGCCTGCTCCTAATCCCCAGTAATTAATATCTAATGTAGACTGTCAGTGCCTGGGCCAGGAACCTTGTCTTCCTGCATGTTTGCGAAATGTCAACTACACATATGGAGCTAGACACATACAGTAAACAATCAGTTTGGCTGCTGCTAACGCCCATTGGCAATGGGGATGCTCAGCAGCTGGGAATCTAGATCGGGCCTCAGCCAGGCCTTGCTGCGAGGCAGTGCCCGCGGTGAATTATTTGCTTCTGAATCTCAATGCAGTTGTTTTGGGGGAGCGATGTAAAAAGTGGTAGGGGCAGGAGGTGAGTGCAAATTGGCCAAGCCGCTATGAGAAGCTCTGTCAACCCAAGAGCTCCCTCAGGCGAATAGTCTTGTCCCGGATCCTGGGAGCATCACACAGGGGTGTGGTCGTAGCCTTCCAAGCTGCAGCAAAAATCCAGGTCAATCCCACAACAGTAAAAATGAAATGCTGGGAAGACCCAGCCCCTCTTTTAAGACTCCTGAGTAGCTTTATTATCTTTATCCTATAGCCAGTCTTTCTCAACCTTTTTGATGACAGGGACCTGCTCACTGCCTTTCTAAACTGCATCAGGGACCTGTCAGCACCAGCCCGTGGGCTGATCATTGAGAAACACTGCTCTAGAAGACGATTCCTCCCCCACAGAACCGTGAGGGTTGTGTCCTCCACAAGTCTACAGAACAACAGACATGCACCTTGTTTAGGAAGGAGGCTGGGGCAGGGCTGTCCTGAGGGGAGCCTGGGGCAACACCCCCCTAGTAGGGTTGCCAGATGGTTTCAACAAAAATACCGAACACCCCCCACCCCCAAAAATACACGGGGGAAAAATTCTGTTAAGAGGGAAGAAAGGAGGGGGGGGGGGACCAAACCAAAGCAAAAAAAAAAAAAAAGGACCCTAACAGTTATTAAGCAAAAAAAAAAAAAAAAACCCAAAAAAACAGCATTGCTCCTTTAATTGCGTGCAGAGTCACACTAGGGATAGGAAGAGAAGAGGGTGAGCACTAAGACCAAGGGAAGGCATTGCTTCCCCTTGCTCAGGTCTTTAGGTTTTTTGCCAGTGGCCATCTTGTTTTCGTGGTCGAGCCAGAAGGGAACTTCCCTGCGGAACTAGGTAAGCAGGAGGTCCGGGGGCAGGGCCCAGTTGCCAAGTGTGTCGTAGGGTTGCCGGGTGTCCGGTATTTTCGCCTCCTGGCAGGGAAAAAACCAGAAAATACCCGACATTTTAGGTGTCCGGTATTTTCTGAATTTTTTTACTGGACAGGAGGGTCAATACTGGACACCTGGCAACCCTATCCCCTAGCGTCCCCGGTGTGGGGTCTGGGGCAACTCCCACCCACCGCAGGCCCTGCCCTACCCCCTCAATGCAGCTTGGGTTGACTGATCTGTCCAGCCCGCCCGTGTAGTGTGGGACGAAAACAGAGCTGCCAACCTTCCAGGAATTAAAGATGAATCTTTAATTAAAGATTGTCATGTGAAGAAACCTCCAGGAATATGTCCGACCAAAACTGGCATATTTCTTCAGCTGCTGTGGTCTGTTCCTGCCCTGGGAAGTAAGAGGAGAAGCCGGCATGTGGGTAACCTCATAAAGCCAATGCCGGTCCCAAGAGGTTGGTCTGACAGGCAGATCATCCCAGACCTGGGTAGCCCTGCAGCAAACTGTCTTAAACTCAGTCTGGTGAAGAGAGATGGGAAAGCCATTGTCTGTTTCCTGCAGTCCAGCACCCCCCGCCATTCCTCATCCTCGCTGGCAGCGTTGACTATTTCTGCTTTCTTCCCAGGGCTGTGTAACGCTGGGGTTGTGTAACAGGGTCCTGCTGATCGGAGGACATGCACCTCTTTGTTTTCTCTGATTTGGAGCCTTTGGCTCCTGCCTCAGGGTTTTTCCTGTGGCTCCATGAACCCTCGGAGACTCTTAGTCACGCGTTCCACTTTGAAACACGCTTGGGCAGCATCGTGTTCTACAGATGCTGGTGCTATCGGACGAGTTTGGCAAGTCTCAGTCTTGTTCTTGGGGGAGGATCTTAAGCCACTAGTGAAGGGGTGGCCAACCCGTGGCTCGTGAGATGCATGCGGCTCTTCACCCCTGAAAGTGCGGTTCGTGAAGCCCACCCCCCACGGCTCGCGAAGCCGCCTCATGCACCCCTACAAATGGCTCCCTGTGCTCACTGGGGACAGAGAAGCCATCCGGCATGGCAAAATGGCGGTGGTTGACGGGAGCCTGATGTGGCCAAAAAGCCTAACCCGCGGTTTTTAAAGGGGCAGCATCCTTTTTTTTCCTTTTTTGCTCAACAATTCTGGTGCGGCTCGTCGCATTTTTTCCAACGCTGTTTCGGGTCTCTTCGTTTAATGGGTCGGCCATCTAGTGGGCTTGAGCACAGTTACTGGCTCAGCTCTTTGCTACTTGTAGTCTGGTCCCATGTACCACTGAGAGGTGCTGTTTGTCCTGCAAAAAGGAGCTGTGTTTGACCCTTGTTCTAGCAGATGTTCCACACCTGGCAGATGGAGAGTGCTCCTGCACAGCAGGTGTTAAACATGGCTTATCCTGTCCCCAGCAGCAAGGCAACAGTCCTGGTCAGTGTGTGGTGGGAGACAGGGCAGGGATGTGTGTAGTGTAAGGACAGCCATGTGGCATTGCTCACAGGTAGTCTATCCAGCCTGAAGAGTGTGCTGGAGGGGCTTGTTGGCTAGCTAACTTGTACAGATACCAGGCTTCTGGTAACTGGCCTTGGGGCCCTTCCTAGCCCCAAAGTTGCAGGAAGCGGGGAATCCCATGTGCTTGGTAACCATCTGGATTCTCCTGCTGGGATCCCCTGGCACCCACATGCAAGACAGGTCACCTCCATTTTGTGGTTCATATGGAAAAAATATCCTGACCTCTGCATGGAAGTTTGGAGCCCTGGGAATGTCTGGATCAGAAGGTGCAAGTGCAGGTAGGCAGCAAACACAGAGGCAGGAAGGGCTGATGGTCACTGCGTCAGAGGACAGAGTGGCAGGGAGCAGAAGAAAGCTTCCTTGTGAAGGTGAGAGTGATGCGCTTGCCCATTTTCCTTTAGCAGCTGCCTTATCTGCCCTACCCTCAGATGGCACCAGGTCCGGCTGTGGGCATCAGCCTTCAGAGCCTGGGGTTGGGGTTTCAGGCCCTGCCCCCTGAGAACCCACCACTATGTTGCCCATGGCTGGAATTGGTGCCACCTGAGGGTAGTGAGGATAAGGCAGCCACTGATGGTATAGTGGTGAGCTGGATCCTCCTGTGGCCTGATGGGTAAGGGGTTAGCCTCTGGATCCTAGGTTTGCAGGTTCAAGACCTCTCCTCCCTTGGAGTAGCTGGGCACCCCCCACTAGGTTGCCCAATCCTGTGGAGAAGCTGTTTATATGCAGGGGTACCAAAAGGAATCACGCCAGATTGGCTAAAGCCCTTGACTTGCATCCAGAGCCAATTATCTCATTGTAGAAGGCAATGAGGTTGGTCAGGCATGACTTGCTGTTGTTGAATCCATACTGACTGTTCCTGCTCAGCTTCCTCTCCTCCAAATGGATTCCTTGAGGAATTGCTGCATGATTTTTCCAGGGCCTGAGATGAACCTGACCAGTCCGTAGTTCTCCAAATCCTCCTCCTCCTTTTTTGAAGATGGGCATTACATTTGCCTTTTCCCAGTCATCTGGGACCCCTGGTCACCACGAGTTTTCAGAGATAATAGCCAGTGGCTCTCCAATCACATCAGCCAACTCCTGCAGTACCCTCGGATGCCTTCAGTCCGACTCCAGGGACTTCTGCACGCCCAGCTTTTCCAAATTCTCCTGAATCGGTTCAGTGAGTGCCTTCTCATTGCCTCCCCAAATTAGCTGACACGCTTCTGCTCAGACTTGTTTTCCTGGACTCTAACGCAGCAAAAGGGACATCTGAAGAGCTGGTTGGCTGGTGGTTTTTTTGCACTGTACAATTGATGCTGTTATGCAGGTAGTAGTTCTAAGGATCTAGTTACAGGACGTGGCAAGTTACTTTGCCAAGTCTCGTGTACGTTTTGTTTTGTCCGTCTCTAAAGGAGGCTCTGAAATACTTGAATTGTTTTGTTTATAGCCAGGTCTCCTAAGTGCTGGGGGTAGCTTTTGTATCAGAGCCAGGCGTTTTTCAGCTAGGGAGCAATGTAAGCCCCAGCTTTGCCAGCCCAAAGTGGTTGCACTGATATTTGATGTGTGTGTAGCATCTCCCATCCAGCAGGGTTGTTGTATTTGGAATGCTGAGTGGGATCTTGAGGGGAGGTGCAGTTACACAACTAACTTGCCACTCTTGAGTTCTTTGTCTCTTTGTATGTGCCCCAACTCAAGTCCCAGTCCAGTCTTCTAACCACCCAACCAGCCTTTTTCCTCACTTAATTTTGTATTGACTTCCTAAAAAGGATGTGTGTCGTTTGACACATCACTCTCTTCTCCAGTGCCATGCAGATTCTGCTTTTTGAGCCTCAAGCACGAGTAGTAAAATAATGTGATTCCTTCAGAAAACTGCTGAGAAATGAGCCCCCTGCCCCCCTCGCCTTTCAGACGTTGTAGAGTGGCTGATCGGAGGTTTTGTTTACACAACCAGAGTTGTCCCATCCATAGGATGGCATGGAGCCGGTGCCTTAGACCCTGCAGTTGGGGGGGCCTCATGGTAGCCGCCTCAGCCGTCCTGTGGATAGGACCCATGGGGTTATGTGTGGGCCTGGTGCAGGGCAGCAGCAGGGGTGCTATGGAGAAGCCGAGTGCCGCTCCATCTGCTGCCCTTTCCTGGCTCTCTGCACTCGGCTTCTCCATGGCTCTTTGCTTCCACTGCAAAGCTGTGGGAGGGGACAGAGCTGCAGGGTGAGGCTGAGCAGAGCAGGTTGCCAGGACGCTCTGGCTCTCACTGCTGTGGTGAGAGTGTGTGTGTGTCCGTCTGTCCGTCCTGTTGTCACCCTGCACCAGGTTCTCAGGTAATCCTCCAGTTTGCATTACTTGGAGGAGGGAGATAGGGACAGAGCAGGGATGGGAAGGGGCGTGGAGCAGGGTTAGACCTTGGGGAAATGGATAGGGCGGAGGTGGGGCGGGGCTTGTCGTGGGTGGGTAGGGTGACCCCGGTCCCATGCCTGCGGCATTGAGGGAGGGAGGTTGCCAAAGGCCCTGTACCTGACGCAGCTTTTAGCCGCACAGCCACGTCGACGCAGTCATGTTGCTAAAAGTTGGGCAGCGTAGCCAGTGTGCGTCGCCTCTTTTGCCGACAAAATATGTCCACCCAATGGCACTTGCCATGGCTAAATGTTTGTCTTTCGGGGGCAAGGAAGGTAGGGGATTTGCACCTCTTATTGTTCAGTTGCCAGTGTAGACAGAGAATGCATCTACACTGCACCGTTATTTCGGAATAACTAGCGTTATTCCGAAATAACAATGCTAGCGTCTACACAGCGATTCTGTTATTTTGAGGAAAAAAATCGAAATAACGGGTGGCTTATTCCAACTTCTGTGTACCTCATTTCACAAGGAATAACTCCTCTTCCGAAATACCTATTTCGAAATAGCTGCAGTATGGACGCTCCCCTGCTGCTATTTCGAAATAGCCCCTCACCAGGGCCATTCTAAGTTATTCCTCCTCAGTGCCTCCAGGGGCTCTACATTGAGGTAGCGCGTCCACAGTAGGGGAACCTGCCTTGGACTAATTTTGAGGCTTCCCTGTTGTATGGACACTCTTTTTCGAAATAAGATATTTTGGAATATAACTTCCTCAATAGCTTATTCCGAAATAAGTGTGTCGTGTAGATGTACCCCTAGCCTCAGTGCTATGTCTACACTGTGCAGTGCTTTGCTGCTGTATGCACAAGAAAGCAAACAAAGGGCAGTCTCAGAACTAGAGTGAGACACAACCTAACCCGGGCACAGGATGCTCTGCTACTCCGGGAGTTCCCTAGCAGTTATCATCGGGCGGCTGACCCTGATGAATTTTGAATTTTTGGTCCTAGGACGACAGTGGAGTTGGTGGTGTTAATTATTTGTATTGCAGTAATACCAAGTAGCTCCAATCACAGAGCAGGGCCCTGCTGTTTTAGGTGCCGTACAAACGCAAACATTTGCTTCAATCTTTAAGCCATAACCTCTGAGCCAGAGTTCTAATTTTCATGATTTTTTACAGAGAAGATTAAAATATACATATAAATAAAATCACAGATTTTTTAAAAAATAAAACACACTAAAATCACGGAAACAGTATTCTCTTCCTCCTCCCCAAAATTATATACGTAAATATTGGTAAAGAAAGGTCACTTACTAACTCTTTGTAATGGAAAACTTGTGTCTGGAATGAGAGGAGCATTACTTTCTTTAGTGGCAAATATTGTTTTGTATGTTTAAAAAAATGTTGGCAATTTTTTTTTGTTTGCTTTCTTAGAAGAGTCTTTCACCTGAGCTCACAGTGCTGGAATTCACTTCTGTGCATGGGAGAGGCTCCTTGTCCACAATTATTTCCATCTGTGACTCTCACGGCTGTTGTTCCTCTTGCAAAATTTCTCCAGTGCCTTTCCCACCCTCAAAATCTGGTAAACTCCATCTTTTGCAGTTACTGTCTCCAGCTGGAAATGACTCAGTGGCAACCACTGGGATTAGAGTGTTAAGAATCATCCATATGGCTTATGTGTTGACCACGTTGGTGGCAGAGAATGTATGAGTTTGGCTGTGGACTTGAATGGCCCTTTTAAAGTGTCCTGTTCTAAGTGAAGCCCTCCAAGCTGTATACAATGCTGAATTTCCTTAGGGATATGGCACATGAAGCACATGATTTAATTTCACTGAAGTCAGAGGAGTAATATTGGGACAAATGTGACCCTTTATGTTGTTAGGGAGAGGTTAAAATCTAGAGCCTTGGATCTTAAAACCAGGGAATAGTGGAGATCTGATTTGCATCTGAACCTGCCCCTTTGGCTCGGCTTAGATTGGATCCAGAAAGTTTTGTGTTCCCAGTCTGTTTGGATGTGGCTGAAGTAGAAGCAAAGTTCTGGTGAGAACTTATAACTGTTGAACGCGAACCCTAAATCGGATTCTGCGTCAATAAACCAAACCCAGCTCTGATACAGAGCCAAACATCACCTCTAGTGAATGTAAGCCATTTGATGCCTTCCCAGAGCGCAGAAAAGCTAATGTGGACAGGTTATTAACTTTAATCACTTGAAGTCAATGGGACTTAAGCACATGCTTCATGTTAAACTATGGTTTGTACTTTGCTAGGTTGGGACCAGAACAAGGATCTCACAGGCAAGCTGTTCAGCAAGTTTCCCTCACCTTGCTGGCTGGTTCTCCTTCACTTGGAGGGACTGCTCCAGTCATGAGGAGCCCATTCAAACCTTGTTGTCTCTGAGCCAGCAAAGAAGGTGGCCCCATTAGCAGTGGCGGGTTTGTGACGTGGATGTTTAGTCACTGCTGACCGGACAGAGTCTTCTGACTCACACAGAATCAATAATTTATTTGCCAAATTTTGCCTTTTTTCCTGCTCGTGAATTGTCTGTGCACTGATTGCAAAACTTTTGATTTAATTTATCATTCATAGTTACTTCTGACTTTTGTCAGCAACCATTCATGCAATGAATTGGTCCCATAAGTCATGCCATCAAGGGAACGGAAACATACCCATTCAATTTATGGAACTAGCCGGTGTCACCTGCCTTGGGAATTTTATAATCTTACTTCCAATTTGACATTCATTGCTGGCAAATATGCAAGTGCAAAATTAGCTCAGAATGTTTGCATTAGTCAAAGAGAAACGCTTGTCTTTGTGGAAAGAACCAATAATACAATAAATCTGATTTGGCTTTCATGTTCAAGAATAAAGGTATACTCCCATAACCTGTTTAACATATTTTACCAGTTCAAATTTGCTAGTGTCCTGCTATGGGATTTACTGTCTTCTAGCTCAATGTTTCTCAAGCAGTGGTACGAGTACCCTTAGGGGTACTTGAGAGAAGTCTGGGGGGTACATCAACACAACTGAAATTTGGAGAAAACTGAACTTTGTTTTAAGTTTTACAGTGCTTTATTATTTTTGTACTTTTTACACCCAAACATCTCATCACCCGCCCAGCTACGATTAAGTTGTTTAAACAAATGTGTTGCAATGGTAGAAAAATACCGTCTTTTAGTGAATATACCCCGCTCCCGAATATACCCCGTGGTTTTTGCAGTTTGAGTAAAAAAAATCTTGTATACCCCGCGCATGAGTATAACCTGCAGGGTATACAAGACTTTTTTTCAAACTGTGTGGGGGAGGGGGGACTTCTATGGGTCGGGGGGGGGAATTAGCCACCCTCTGGACAGGGGAGCACTCACCCCACCTGGTTCCCGCGCAGCCGCACAACCTCCGGACGGGGGCGCACTCACCCCCCGTGGTCCCGCGTGGCCGCACAACCTCCAGGTGAGGGAATGAGAGTGCTCCCCTGCCCCTTCCTGCAGCTGTGCAGCCTCTAGCCTCCGGGCGGGGGAGTGCTCATCTCCCGCCCGGAGGCTGGAGGCTGGCGGCTGTGCAGCGGGGGAAGGGGCGGGGGAGCGCTCACTTCCAGGTGAGAAAAAAAAAAATGTATACCCCGCACCCGAGTATACCCCGCAGAAGGGGTGCGGGGTTTGTAAAAACGAATATAACCCACGGGTTATATTCGCTAAAATACGGTATTTTGTGTTTGGAAACTGTAGGTACTGGGGGTACTTATATATATATTTTTAAAGGGGGTATTTATAATTTTTTTTTGAAAAAGGGGTACTTTATAAAAAAAAGGTTGAGAAACACTGTCCTAGCTCATTACCATGCTTCGTAGCCATCCACTACCTGTTTGTGTAGGTACCTCGAATACCACATCACATCTGAACAGGGTGAAAGAAGCAAGCTTTCCTCTTAATTGGTTGCAAATGCTTTGGCTGCAGAAGTAGCAGTCGACTCAAAATGAGTGATGCCTGCGTATTCCTGCAGCACCTCCCTGGAACGTATCATAACAGCTTTTCGTCTGGGAAACTGAAGGTGCTTGGCAGTCCCACTGTATTGTTCCTGATTTCTCACAGGTGCAATGTACTGACTGCAGCCACTGAAGTACCGTTGGCTGATTCTCAACATTCCAGGCGATAACAAAGTGGTCAGCTAATCGCTGGCTCTTAATCCCAGGCATTCAATTGTCGCATTTGTTGCTGGAGTCGTAATTGGCAGGAAACGAGATCTTACTGGGTCATGTCGTTTTGAAGGAATTATCTTCCTGGTGCCACCTGGCCCTAGAATTCTGATGTTTCACTTGTCTCTAGCCATTTGTATGGCATTCATTGTGGTAGTACGTGAATCAGTCCCCCGGCTTCTAGCCTCGCTGCTGGGACCGTGGTGCTGCCGTGATAAGAGGACGTAGCTTGTCTTCTGAGGCTGGGATTGTTTGGACAAACCAGGTGTGTGGTGTGCTTCCTAGGTAACTTGCCATCTAGCCCAATGCTTTCATTCTCTCCCACAATCCCCCTTTACAGGGAAAAGGGAGGGTGTACAGCTGGTGAAATATGGACTAAATGTATCCTAAGTGATAAGACGTTCACAGTGCTCTGGATTTCGTACCATCTGCTGCCTGTCAGGTTGTCAGGGCCATTCTGTCGGCTATTTCTGTTCTGGAAGTTGGCGTAAGTGTTGGATGCTCATGAGAAAACTACTGTTTGTGCTGTAGCAACTAACTCTTGGGGGGTCTTCTGTGCCCCACTAAAAATAAGGAGAGAGCTCTTTCCCCCATCTTAGTCCCCTTTCAGATTTTTGCAAGTGAGCTAAGGCCAGGATATCCTGGGCTTGGATCCAGAGTTTTCGGTCTCTTTGGGACCCAGGGGCAAGTGAGTTCTCTTGCAATCTGCTTCTGTTCCCCTCTGTTGGACAAACAGTCTTCCTCTGTCCAGCTGCTGTGAGTACCTCCAGCCACCTGTTTGTCTTTCCCATGGGCTTTTACATTGCTGAAATAATTCATTGTTCCCTTCCGGGCCCAAAGCTTCCCCCTCTGAACCATGGAGCTGCCTCCAGGTCCTGGGTGTGTCTGTGAAAGTTGGGCAGAGGGACCCAGGGGGCTTGGGCATGGTGTATGCATTACTTGGACATCTGGTTTGCCGCAGTCTCTGCCCAACCCAAATCTGTGGGGGGGGGAAGGCGGGAGGTTCGTGGAAGGCCCTGGGAGACTGACAGTGTGGGAGCTGATGGACAGGCCAGCATGTGGTTGTTCAGTTGGGGCTTCACTACTGTTTGCCTGGAGTAATGGAGCTGTACCCGCTGAGTTCAGTGCCTAAATTGAGGTTGGAGCCGCCTTCTGCTTGGGATGCTCAGCTGGGAGCCTTCTCCTGGCTTCAGCATTTCTTGTAGCCCAGAGTACTTACCCAGGATGGGGGCCCCCCTGTTTGAGTCCCCGCTCCGACATGGGAGCAGACACCTTGCTGGTGAGTGTCCTGCTCAAAGAGCCGTGAGACAGGCTGTTGTGGGCGCCTGCCGTCTCTCCTGTGGAAGCCGTTCCACTTTGGCTCCATTGGAGCAAAAGGCTGGGATCCTGGGTCTCTCTTGGGCATGCCCACCCGGCCAGGCTACAGAGCCCAATGACTTTAATTATCCCCAGGGGAGATTAAAGGAGAGCCGCTCTCCAGTAGCTCATTGGTGCTCAGCCTAGAGGTGGCCGAGCTTTTTCAAATCCCTTCTCAGGCGGTGGAGCCTTGAGTTGTGGGGAAGGAGGTGTCTCCCACATCCTGGATGAGTTCCCTCCCCCGGGGGCTCAAGTTACAAAGGCAGTTTTCCTCCCCGCCCGCGACGTTCTGTGTGGAGCTAGGTGTTGTGAGAACACACCTCCTGGCCGGGGCCCCGCGTGTGAGTTAAGCAGAGGGACACCTGCCTTCCCTGGTTCACAACTTGCCCTGGGGCTCAGGACCTGGACGGTGAGGGACGAGCGCTCATGCCCAGAGGCAGAAACAAAGGTGCCGAGCAATTCTGCAAAGTGCAGGCGCTTGCAGTGGTCGGCAGCAGTGGCGTGGGAGTTCTGAGACAGGCAGTGAAGCTTAAATCTGGGATTTAGGCACGTACCTGCCACCTTAGGCACCTAAGCTCCTTTTTGAGACTCTAGCCCTCCCTGTCATGGTGCTACATGCCGCCGCCAGTGGGAGCCCCAGCAATTGGCTCCAAACCCTCTTCAAGCAGCTTGGGCGACTGCCACACGTGCTCACGGGCAAAGTTAGCTGTGCAGGGCCTGAGACGCCTAGCTGAACCGTCCTGATTCCCTTCAGTAGATGGCACTGGTGTGGCAAGTAGGGTGGCCATCTAAGTACCTCAAGAATAGAGGACAGTTGCATTTAGTGCATAGGGGGCCCAGGGCAAGGGGATGTGGGAGGGGCAGTTCAGGAGTTGCTGGGGAGGTCCAGGGCTGCCCTCCCCTCAGCAGCTGGGAGCAAGAGAACTTTCCCTTCACTCCCTGATAGTTAGGGGAAGGAGACTTGCTACACGCAGCACCAGCCCCGTCCTCCCACAATGGCACAGGGGGAGGGGCTAGTAGATTGGGGAGCGCACATCCCCAGCCAGCCCTGTTCACCTGCCCGGCTACTGGCTGCTCAGTAAGGCAGCGTGCCGGAGAGCCAGCTGCGAGCAGCTGCAGCCGAGAGCTCCGGCCAGCCGCCGCCTTCTTGCCATGGTGCCATGCCAGGGCGCACCAGCTAACTTGCTAACTTTCACCTCTGGTCTCAAGAGAAAAATAGAGGCATAAAAGCGTCCTTTTTCGTCTCGACAGAGGACAGAGTGTAGCAAAAACCAGCACTGTCCTCGCTGAGTGAATAGCCACCCTAGTGCGTAGTCCAGGGGTGGGCAAGAGGCTGCCAGTGGGCCGGATGCAGCCTGCCAACCCACCGGATCAGACCTGCAGCTGCCTCACTGGGAGCCTTAAGTGCAGCCGCAGCCGCTTTAATTGTGGCTGCTCCATTCTGGGAGCGAGGAGGGAGGCTTTGTCCCGCCCCTCAGCAAAATCTCTCAACTCCCATCGGCCAGTTTCCGACCAATAGCAGCAGAGATATTTTGCTGGTGAAGGGGCAGCCAATGAAGCCTCCTCCCTCCCTCCCCCCTCCTTCACCCTGCCCGGAGCAGAGCCTCCTGGAGCAGCTTGGGACTGCAGCCTTCAGGTTCCTGCAGGGCTGCTGGCTGGGAGCTGCCTAGGTAAGCACCTCCCAGCCAGAGCCTGCCTCTGGCAACCCCACCCTCTCTCCTCCCCCCAACTACCTGTCCCAGGCCATCACCTAAACTCTAGGTACCCCTTTCCCCCAGGTCACAACTCCCTCCCAGACCCTGCACCCTCTCCTATGCCCTTCCCACAGGCCAGAATCCTCTCCTGCACCCAAACACCCTCCCAGACCCTGCACCCCATTCCTCTGCCCCAAGTCATCACCCAAACCCTCTGCACCCCCTTCACCCAGGTCACATCTCCCTCTCAGACTCTGCATCTCCTCTGAGAGCCCCTCCCTCAGGTCAGAAACCTTTCCTGCACCCAAACTCCCTACTGGACTCTGCACCCTCAAGCCTCTGCCCCTGATCACAACCTCCTCCTTCACCCAAACTCCCTCTCAGACTCCACACCCCCTCTTGCACCCTAGTCTCCTCCCCCTAGTTCCCTTCTGCACCCAACCTCTGTCCCAGACCCCAAACCCCTTCGGTAGAAATGCAGCCCTTGAACACTTGCCAAAATCTTGGAGTGGCTCCCCATTACAAATTATTGCCCACCCGTGGCCTAGTTATTGCAATGCTGGACATTTCTCCAGGGCGTTAGCTTGAGATCAGGTGATAAGGATTAAGTCATGAGAGCTGGGGGATGTCAGCTGCACCCTGGCCATGACTGACTGCACAGTCTCGGGTGATGAACAGAGCAGAAATTGGCTGGAGAGACAGAGACAGCTCTTCCAGTTCATGCACCCGAGCGCTGACTACGGGACAGAATTTGGTCAGCACTGATCGGTGTTGTAATTGCTAACCCCTGTGCCTCTCTAGGAACTGAACCCTGAGGAGGAGTCTTGGCTGCGGCAGCGCTCTGATCAGGAGCATTTCAGCTGGGTCGTGTGTTCAGGGGGGCAGCGTGAATGGAAACTATTTGGGTGTTTGGGGGAGATCCCCTCTGACCTCTGGGAGTGCTTGGACCGGCAAAACGGGGGCATGTAGAATAGAGACCTGGGAGGCTGGAGTCCCAGCTTTACTGGCTCTGACAGCTGATTGACCCTGGACACTTCTATACTGTAGTTTCTTTCTCTGCACAGGAGTTTTCTCTTCCTAACACCTCCCACCCCCAATCACAGGCCCAAAATCCCTTTGTCTAGGTGCTGAATCAGCACAGAACCCCTTCTCTTCTGGCCCGATCTCTGCATGGCCCATGGACCAGGATGATTGGTGTGTGGTTCCTTTAACAGGAATCCTGACTGGGTCCCGCTCACATTCCCATTGCTGCACAGATGTGTCCTAGATGTACTGTGCTGTTCCCTCCCTTCGCATGTGCACTGCGCTGAAACCTGAGCCTTTCTCCTAAGCTTGTTTTGGCTATCTTGGAGGCTGGGCTGCTGCTGGCAGCCCGCTTCCACTCAGGTGACTGTGTGTTACATGAAAGTGCCATTTATCCAGGAGAATTGATTCTTCCTCATCCACTCCGCCCCGTCTCCAGCAAGCAGGCCAACTGTTTGCTAACGTGTTCAATTCAGCATCCCTTCTCTGGCACACGCTTCACTCCTCGTTTAGCACTGGCCTCGGGCATTTCTGTCAAATGCCGATGGGTTGTCAGGCACGGGGCAGCTTGGGGCATTTCTCTTTGTATTGTCACATCAGTGCGTGGCTTTTCAAAGGGGCTGGTGACAGCTCTAGGGAGCGACAGCTGCTCTCTAGCCACAGAGCGGGTGGAGCCTGGGCAGTAGCTTTTCCCTGCTTTAAGAGAATGAGGGGAGGTGTCTGCGGAGGCCTTCACCTGTTTTTTGGCAGCAGTGGCAATGTGGACACACTTAAGGATGGTAGGAGGCGGGTCATTGGGTAACGGTGTAGTTGATACAATTTGAATCAGCTACACGACTAGTCGATCAGGAAGGCGCTCAGAGGGCGCGCAGGCAGCTCAGCTCCTTTTAAACTGCAGAGCCGCAGCAGGGGCACCTCGGGGACTGAGCCAGGCTTGCTCAGTCCCAACTCACGCCAGGTCCAGCAGCCGCTGTCCACAGGGGACCCAGACTGCTGCAGAGCAGCCTCTGTTCGTGGTGGCCAGGGCAGCAGTGCTGGGGCGGGGAGCGGCTTTTAAGCTGGCTCCCCCCAGCACCAGCTCCTGCTTCCCCCCACTTGCCTCTGATATAGAAGCAGCAAGGGGGAGGGGAATGCAAATAGTTGTCTCAACTACCCGATAAGCCTTGTCTTATCCCGACTAATCGACTACTCTTGTACATCCCTAGGGCACACCCAATAGGAACTGGGCTGGGGGGGAGTCACCTCATTCCACTTGCAGCATGATGGGCGCCAGCTGATCAGATGGAACATGCTCATTCGACAGGCCCATAGACAAATGAGAAGGCCCATCCACATAAGGAGTGCCTCAGCTAAACCCCTGCTCCTTCGTCTTCAGAGGCACAGGCCCCCTTCGATTGAGTAGGAGAGTGCTCTGAGCTGACTTTACTGGGGCTTTTTAGTCTGTCTAGGCCCAAACCAAAGGTCAGCTCCTCACACATCCGGACCGCTACCCTGAAATTCGCCTTCCCACGGGTCTGAGTCATCTCAATTCATTGTCGCCCCTGCCGTTGCTAGTGTTCCTTGCTGCCATATGGTAGCAGGGGCCTCTGGCCTTGCTGCTCCGTTCTCAGTGGAGGACAAATCAGTGATATGGAGTCAGGGAGCATATAGATGTATCAGCCAGCACGCAGGGCAGTCCCTTCAGTCCAGAATCTCTGCACTAGCGCCCACTTCCTACGAAGCAACTGTGGCTCAGGGCATGACTTTAATAGGAGCCCCAGGTAGACAGTAAACTCGCCTGCTGCTCACACCGCTCCTCCTCTCCCCAAACAGCCTCTGCACCAAAACCCTGCATGATTCTAAACTCCCACTGCTGCGACACGCCTTCAACACTTGCTCAAGGGCTCAGGAACTAGCTGTGGAACAGCAGCAGCACTTCCTGGCGGTGCCTAGTGGACCTAAATTTAGCCCCTGGTTTCCAGTGCTTCATTTTCAGTGGAGACAGGTTTTCCTTTTCTGTTCAGGGTTTCAGGTGGAGAGATCTTGGGCTGCTTAGTCCCATGGCAAACAACAATCACCATTAAAAAAACCCTCTTTAATAAAAGAGAAAGGAGGATGAGTTGAAGCATTTGCCATGTGCAGCATTAAGCAAGACTCTGTGCAGTGATATCTCTTATCTCTGTTCCCTCGACCTGGAGAGAGCTGGAATGAGTACCCTCCTTGGGGAAGGGACAAGAGGTGAGAAGAGGCTGTCCGGCGCTGCTGTTGAAGTCCAGTCCTGCTTCCTTGAAGACAAAGCAGGACACGTGCCCAGAAGCCAAGACAGAAACTGCAGCCTCAGTCGCTGGGGCTGCCTCTCCTGCTGTGAGGCCAGGCACGCTGCCCTAGCTTTGAGCTAGCTCATTAGAGGTAGCAGTGCAGGCATGGTGGCCAGGCTTGCCATGAGAGTACGCTAGGTGTGTGCTCAGGTGGCTCCCCTATGCTGCCTCACTCTCCTGCTGTTTTTCGCGGGTGCACTGGGAAGCCTACACCCATTGTCCTGACTGGATGGGTGGTTCAGTGCCACAAACTACCCACTAACTCGCCTTTGTCCTACAGTTGCAGAGGTGTTAAGTGCGCCATTCCCCTTGGTTAGTCTCTCAGGATGTGCTAACTAAACAGTCTGTTCCAAACCTCCACCTTGCAGTTTGCTGGGACGTTCTTGGGCATGGCCAGGTCTACACTACAGAGCTATCATGGTTGCTAAGGGGGCTGAAATCCACCCCCTGAGCAACATAGTTATGGTAGACAGGCTAGGTCATAGTCTCTCGGGGCTGTGGATTAACTGCGCTGATGGGAGAAACTCTGCCATTGGTATAGAAGCATCTTCACTGAAGTGCTACATTTTAAGCATGGACCTGCCCTACTTTCCCTACACCAGAAGACAAGCTCGGTGTAAGCTCCACAGAAGCCTCTCTCTCTCTCAGGGGTGGCCGCTCACTGACCCCGAAGAGGAGCAACCTCTCTCTGAGCCCTGGTGGGCCGAGTTGGAGCCTGCCCCTTTAAGTTCACAGAGGCCTAGGGTGGGGCAGGGAGTATAAAAGCTCAGTGCAGGAGCTCAGTAGGAGTTGAGCTGCTGGAAGGAACAGAGGCCTGGGGATCTGGCAGGGGTGGATGCCCAGCCCCTGAAGAGGATACTTTCTGTGCCCTGTCCCTACATGCAGAGTAGCCAGACATGGCAAACCCACTGCTGGCTGGGATTCAGGTATAGATGGATGGGGAGTCTGAAAGTGGCCCAGGGGAAGCAGAGGATGGTCAGGTGGACCTGATAGCCCTTTGATGTGTGTTTTGCAGCAGAGTCCCCAGTAGCCACCAATGCCTGGGCTGGGATGTGGTGGAATAGGGAGGGCCTGTGTCCCCCTTGCCACCTCACATACTGAGTGGTAGTCTCCTCCCCACTTGTGCTGGGAACTGATTGTTTGTCTGCCACACCCTGAACCAGGGCCTGAGCTAAAACTGATTAAGGGAACTGGATGTTTGCCTGCCCTGCCCTGAACCAGGGCCTGGGCTGTTCTGACTGTGGACTGGTGCAAGCAAGTGTTGCAGCCTGCCCTGCCCTTTGGCCCCACTGTCTTAAAGGGGCCATCGGATTAGTAGATATTGGCCTGATCACCAGTTGGGGCCCAGGATTAAGCAAGACCGCTTACCCATGTATGCCCCCCCCCGATATTGGACTGAGAGTAGCTATTGCCTCCCCCACCTTGTCTCACACCTGCCTTGTAACAGTGACTCTTCGAAGGAAGACTATACTGAGGGGTACCTGCTGCAGCCTCTGCAGCGCAGCCCTTCTCCATCAGCCAGGCAAGCTGTAACTGCCTGCAAACAGTTAGCTGCCGACCGGGCGGGAGCCTCTCTGCCAGAGCCTCGCTATGGGATGACGTGAATCCTTTTAAAAAGGAATAAATACAGGAAATGCTGCAGCTGCCAGGGGCCTGGGAGTGAAAGGACAGAGGAAACCCTGCTGCAGCAGCTGCTAGCTGCACTGAAGAGCTGTGGCTGCCGGGGCTGGAGAGCAGGTATCGCAAGGGACAGCAGGGCCTAGGAGGGATGCCGTATCCTCTGTGCTGTAAATAAACGCTGACGCGGGAGCACTGAGCTGCTCTCTCCATCTGCACTGTGGTGCCTTTAGCAGGGTCCTTACTTAGCTGTGCCTGGTTCGGCTGAGCATGGTCTGCATGGCTGCTCTGTGAAACCCCAACAGCTGGCTTTGTCTGGGTGCTGTTTCCAGATTGCAACCCCCTGCTGTGTTGCTGTCCTGTCCTCTGGCAGGTTGGCCTACTTCAAAGCCCTACCCGCTTTCTGAACAGTGTTGCTCAAATCCAGAGGTTGTGCCAAATGTTGGATGGGGGAGTCTGGGTTAACACAGGAAAATACATCAGAACGGCCATACTGGGTCAGACCAAGGGTCCATCTAGCCCAGCATCCTGTCCTCTGACAGTGGCCAATGCCATGTTTCTCAAAGTGGGCCCCTTGGCTGCGGAGCCACTAAGTAAACAAACCGGAGTGGCCCATTAGCAGCTTTCTGAAAGTGGGCTCGTGGCCCACTTTGAGAAACACTGTGTTATGGGAACAAATAAACAATTTTCCTTATTCACTTTCTCCATACCAGTCATGATTTTATAGACCTCTATCATGTTTCCACTTTTCTAACCTGAAAAGTTCCAGTCTTATTAATCTTTCCTCATACGGCAGTCGTTCCAAACCCCTAATTGTTTTTGTTGCCCTTTTTCAATGCTAAGATACCTTGTTTTTGAGATGAGATGACCACATCTGTACGCAGTATTCAAGATGTGGGCATACCATGGTTTTATATAAAGGCAATAAGATATGTTCTGCCTTATTCTCTAGCCCTTTTTAATGATTCCTAGCATTCTGTTTGCTTTTCTGACTGCCGTTGCACACTGCATGGTGGTTCTCAGAGAACTAGCCACAATGACTAAGAGCTCTCTTGAGTGGTAATATCTAATTTAGTCCCCATCACTCTATGGATAGTTGGGATTGTTTTCCAACATGCATTACTTTGCATTTATCATAATTAAAATTAATTTGCCATTTTGTTGCCCGTCACCTAGTTTTGTGAGATCCTTTTGAAGCTCTTCAGTCTGCTTTGGATGTCACTATCTTGAGCAGTTTAGTATCATCTGCGAATTTTCCCACCTTATTGTTTACCCCTTTCTCCAGATCATTTATGATTCCAATTGAATTAATGAATTTAATAGGATGGTACCAGTATAGACCCCTGCAGGACACCACTAATTACCTTTCTCCATTCTGAAAACGGACCTATCATGTCTCTATTTGATTGCCTTCTACATTCCTTTGTCTCCCCGACTCTCTGTCCCAGCATTACTCTGGCCTGTTCCCTACCTTTCTGCCTCCCTCCACCCCCAAATCCTCTCTGGACAGTGTGTTTCCTGTTCACCCTCCCAGTGAGGCTGGTGGTGAATTAACCCTTGATGGAAGTGAATCGACAGCTCTGCTTTTAGATAGTTGCATAACGGATAAAGCATGGACCAGGTCTCAGGAGATCCAGGCTTGAGTTGCACCTCTGCCACTGGCTTGCTGGGTGACCTTGGGCATGTCACTTCACCTCTATACCTCAGTTTTGCCTTCTGTAAAATGGGGACAACACTCCCAGTCTCTTTTTGAAAAGGGCTGGGATTAGCGAGCTGGAGGGATTGTTTTTCTCTGTGCCATACTGCCACAGCTGTGGATTGCAGTGGTGCTGAAGTTAGATTCCCCCTCATGTAAAAGAAGGTGGGAGCTGACAGGGTGGTGTTCTCTGTGAGGGCCAAGGACTCTGGAGTTTGCTCGTCTTTGTCCTGAAATAGCCTTTCCAGGTTGCAAAGGTCACCTGGGGGTTTGGGAGAGGGCTGAGGGTGTGCTCCTGCAGTGATCAATGGGAGAAAGGAGTGATTATAGGCAGTGGCTGGCTGGGTTCCAGCTGAGCTGATCACTGTAATGCTGCTAAGATTTAATTGCATTGTTAATGGTTTGTTAGAGAGCCTGGAGCAGTGGATAGGCCTCTCTTGTTGTTTAAGCAGAAATAAATACAACAAACAAGTAGGAAGTAGACAGGGACAGCTCTGGTCCAAGGGGGAAACACAAAGCTGAGTCTTTGGACTCAGGGCCCTGGTTCTGCCTGCCTGTGTTTTACTCTGAAGGCTGTTGTTCCTGGGGCTTTCTTCCCAAGACCTCCTGCTCGCCGTTTGTCCAGCGAAGCACCGTAGGTCTGAGTTTAAGGAACTCGGTCTGCTACGTTTGGCACAGAATGCGAAGGGCTGACTTGATCAGACTGGAAGTGTGTATTGGTCCTTGGTGAGTACTTAGAAGCCACAGCTGGTAGAGGCTGGTGCTCCATGGAGGTCCTGCCCATGACACCATGTGGGAGTTCATACCACGTGTTCCCATGGCTTGCTTCCAGGACCCACAGCAAGCCTGGATCTCAGACTGAGTGGGCTGCTTTCGAGCCTGTGGGTCAATGCAGAATATTTCTGCAGCTATGCTTAGAGTGGGTCTGTGCTTGAGAGGTCATCAAGTCCAGTCCCCTGCCCTCATGGAAGGACCCAGTACCATCCCTGACAGATTTGCCCCAGATCCCTACATGGCCCCCTCAGAGTTGAACTCACAACCCCAGGTTTAGCAGGCCAATGCTCAAACCACTGAGCTATCCCTCCCCCACACCTGAGCTAGCTTTCAATGTGGGGCAGCAAAGCCACAGTAACGCGACCTTCAGCACAGACCCCTCGCTTGACCCCGCTAATGCTGCTGCAACTTGGCTGCTCCAGGCCCCAGTAGCTAAACTGAAGCTAGTCCTGGGAAGCCAGCATGAACTGCAGTCTCACCTGGTGACTGTAGTAAAGCCAGCCCCTGGAATGCTAGCAGGATACACTGGCACCCTTCAGATGGGTGCTTCGGACCACTGAATACACTGCGTGACAGAGCTGTAAGCCAGCCTCAGTCTCTCATGGCCTGGTGCCCGTGTCCCATAAGCCAACATCCCCACTGCTACTGAGTGGGTCTCGGCAGAGGCCAGGGAACGAACAGGCTGTGGAGACTGAGCTCCTGGTGCAGGGAGCTCACTTTACAAGAAGACTGAGGTAGGGAGCTTCCACTGCTGCCATACTTGTCCTGAGGATAAGGAAGGTTCAAGGCTGGGGTCTGACAATGGGACACCTTTCATCAGCACTAATGTCACCTTCGCAATAAAATAATTTGGGCCGGGGGGGAGCTTGATTTTTTTTTTTTTCCATTGTTCAACTAACCTTGGCTCTTTTTGCCTGAACGTCTGTAGGTGCTTTTGAGGCAGATAAGTGTCAGTGCCTGCATTTGACTGCTGGGGAAACTGAGGTAGGCAGGTGTATGGTCTGCTTTCCGTGGACACTGAGCACCTACAGCTCCTATCTGAAGGCTGAGTTGGATAGTCAGCCTCTCTGGAAATCAGGCCCACGGTCACACAATGAGCCACTGGGAGGGCCAGAAAAATAATCCAGGAGTCTTGCTCTAATAGCCAGGCTGTAACATTTTGCTTAGCTTGGCCTTCTTTCTCCCCAGTAGAGTGGAAGCACCCAGGAAAGAGTAAACAGCCCTTAGTATCGGTTCTTCTCTTTCCTCATGCATGCAACCTCCCCGAGCTCTGTGGCGTGGCATTGAGATGTGCAGCGGGCACAGGATGGCTGGCACATGCCTCTCCTGTCTACTTGTGCCTGCAGCTGTGTCTGCAACCGGCTCTCTTCTCAGGAGAGGAGCTGGTGAATCTTGATGTGCCCTGATCTTCTCTCAGAGCCCCCTGCAGGCAGAGTGCAGTGTGAGGGTAGGAGAAATGCTGGGGAGTAAATGAGGGAAGGAGCCCTGAGGGCAAATACCATACTGGCGCAGATACAAACTGAGCAGTCGGTGTGGCGCTGTGACTGGCAGTGCATCCTGGAAGGTGAACCAAGGCTGTGAAAAACCACAGGGAACAATAGCAAGCTGTGTTGTGATTCCTACCCCACGATACCAGCTGTGGAAGTCGCAGCTGGGGCTTTGGGTCCTGATCTGATTGCCTTAGTCACCCCTCTTATTTGGTGCAGGAAACTAGCTGGGACATGAAGGAAACTAGGACAAACTTACTAGAGGTGCTATTTCTCCTCTGCTTCTACCTGGGGAAGGGGGAAGATGTGCTGAAGGAGCTGGAGGAAGTGCCTTCACACTCTTTGTACAGAACCCCTAAGACAGTGGCCTCCAACCTTTTTAAGCACAAGATCACTTTCTGAATTTAAGTGCAATGTAAGATCTATCTCAAACCCAAATATCCTTGCCCCGCCTCGTTGGTGTCCCTTCTCTGAGGCCCTGCCCCTGTTCACTCCATTGTCCCTCCCTTTTACCAGGCAGCGGGAGAAGGTTGAGGTGCAGGCTCTGGTCTTGGGCTAAGGGATTTGGAGTGTAAGAGGAGCTCTGAGCTGAGCTTGAGGCAGGAAGTTGGGGTGCAGGGTGCAGACTTTGGGAGGGAGTTGGGGTTCATGACTGGAGCAGGGGTTTGGAGCTGGGTCCAGATGGTCACTGCTGACCTCAGGTTGCTCCTGGGTGGAGGTGCAGTAGGGCTAAGGCAGGCTCACCCCTGCCCTGGCCCTGCGCCACTCTCAAAAGCAGCCACCAAACTCCCTCCATCCCCAGCCCTGTTGTACCCCCTGCCTCCGTTCTGTGGAGATAGAATACAGGGGGGAAGAAGGAACACCTGACATCAGCACCCCCTCTTCTCCCTTCCCTGCTGTGTACCGCAAGCAGGAGTCTCCTGGGGTGGGGGGCAGCTCCAAGGCAAAGGGCAGGAAGTGTGCAGCAGTGCAGGGAGGGGCAGCTGAAGTGCTGCACTGGATAGCCTCTTTGCCAAACCAGTCAGGATCACCTGTCAGAGGCTCCAAGATCTAACAGTAGATCCCAACGTACTGGTTGGTGACCACTGCCCTAAGGAATCTGCTGGCTTGTTTACTCTTGGAGGTGCCTCTTACAGATGAGCCATGAAACCAGAGTCCTGGCCACACATGAGATCTTAAAGGCCTGGTGGTGGTAGCCTCAAAGCCCTGACCAAATTCACATTTTGTATTTCTGCTCTGTCTCATTACATTTTTCCAGGTGGTTTCAGTGAGGAATTGTTTCCTTCCCATCCAAAAAATGTGTGGTGCTGTCAGAGTTGCTTGGAAAAGCTGCAGGGTCCATCATAGAAAAACTTCTGATATTTTGATCCCTGTTTGTGTTGCACATCTGGATGAGAAGTTTAAATAACAGAATTTCTGAGACCCAAAATTCAGCAAGTCAGACTGTCAGTTGGGACTGAAATGTTTTGGTTTGAATCAATGCTTGGACATGACATGTTTTGTTTTATTTCAAAATGTTACCGTGGAAAAACTTGATTGACACTTGACATTTTTTCCTCTGGAAAATTTCAACATCATAACATCATAAAGTTTTTCCATAAACTTTTTATTTTGGTTGATTGGGTGCTCTTCCCCAGAGGGGGCAGCATTACCGCAGATGTCTCACCTCTAAAGTGTCTCTGAAATCCTTTGGGAAGAAAAGTGTTTTAAAAATGAAGTTATGACCAGATTACTCCTGAGCTTGCTCACAGTGCACTTTCTGGGAAACTGTCCTACATGCTAAGAAGGCAGCCTGTCCCCAGGGTGATAGAGGTGGAAAGAGATCAGAAAGGTCGGTCTTTGCACTGTGCTCCCTTCTCCAAGGGTTGAGCTCTGGCTGAGGAACCAGGAATGCTACAGTTTGGTCCCTCCAATGCTGTAGCATTAGTGCAGCTTCCCTTGGGGATCAGGTCAGGTGGCGTGCTAGAGCAGACAGACTGCTGGCATTCCAACCCTTGTGTGGTGTAGACCTGAGCGGAGCAGTGTTCCCTGACACAATGAGTGAGCATTAAAATGTGGCGCTGCTAAAGAGGATGTTGTGGCTTCCGTAGTGGTCATGGTTGTGCTCAGTTGACAAGTGAAGAGCCTTTTCCTGCAGAGCCCTTGGGGACTCTCATGCAACCCTCTTTTCCCCCTCCCGTTGACTTCAGTGATTCTGGTGCCACCCTCATTGCTGTCAGTGGTCTCTGTGGGCGTGGGGAGTTGTGTCTCTTCTGATAATGTGCAAGAAGGAACAGACTCTGACTCCTGCAGCCTGGATCTGAAGGTACGCTACACTTGCAGTGTAACTTCTAGCTCAGGTAGACCGATCTGCACTAGCGAGTTAAAAATAGTGGTGGGACAGGTGGGGTGGTGGAACAGGATAGCTGCTCTGAATACAGTCCTGTATGCTTGGGACAGCTAGCCCTCCTGCACCCATGCAGCTGTGGCTACCTAGCTTTTTGTAGCCCCCTCACTCCATCAGAGCAGCACGGGGAAGAGTGCCGGAGCTGGAAAATTAAAGGCATCTGCGGTGTAGACGCGCCTGCTCTGCAGGGCTAATTGGAGTACTGTAGTGGCTGTTAACCTTCACTGCAGTGCCCAGGGCTCTGATCTGCTGAATAGGAACGTGCCATTTGTACAAAGACTCTTTTCAGCATAACTAGAAATTGGGGTCTGGTCTGTCTTCTCCCAAGACCCCGCCTGCCATCACGCCCTCTGGGTGATAGCCACTGGCGCTGCCCGAATGAAGGAAAAGGGCACAGACATGGCTATGCTAGCATAACTATCCTGATATAAACTATAATGCCAGGCGGCCAGGAAGGGTGGGGGCCCAGCCCGCTCTTCAGTGCTTCCTGGGGTAATTTAAAGGGCCACGGGGCTCTGGTCACTGCTGTGGCCACTGTAGTGGTGGCAGTGGCTCGGAGCCCCAGGTCCTTTTAAATCACTGGGCTCTGGGACAGCTGCTCCTTTGCCCTTTAAGCTGGTTTCACCCCTCTGATAACACCTGGCATCTTTGTGAGGGGCGCGAATAGAGGCTGGGTCAGTTCTGTGCTTCCGAAGCCTGTTTAGGATGGCAGGTCTGCGCTCTCGCAGGGCCCACTTGGATTCAGCTGTCTGCTCTCTGGGTACTGAGCACCGATCAGCTGAATTCGGCTTGGGGTAAAATACTCCTGTCTGCTTCCTTGAAATTAAAGATCTAAGTGTGTTTCATAAGCAAGCACGAATTAAGCCACTCACTAGCTGTGTGTGAAGGCAAATATTATCCTATCTTAGAGATGTGAGGGGAAACTGAGGCACAGAGGGGAGCTGTGACCTGCCTGTGGGGTGTCTCTAATCCATTGGTTTGCTCTACCTCTGTCTCTCTCAAATCACTCCATTGCATTGTATGGCATTTTACACCCTGACCTCCCAAGTGGCCTATGCTAGCATCACAACAGAATTAATGCGATGACATGTAGGAAGCCTGCTGTGAAATTGATTTCATTGTGAGAGCTCTCATGCATGTAATCAGCAGGAGGGGTTACCCTCTGTCTCCTATTCCACATAAATGAGATTAAGCAATTTAACAGCCTGTGCAGGGGCTTGTTTGGGGGCGAGGAGGAGACTGAGACATAATATCAGTATGTGTTTAATGCTATGAAGTTTCTCTATTATCTAATAGAGGAGGGGGATGGGTATTCCATCACACCAGGCATGGGGAAAACTTGAGCCAAACCTGGCATGGAGAATCTAGATCCTAGAAACATAACATAGCATACACTTTAGGCAAGATGCTGTATTCCTGTCCTGCAGCATTTGAGATTTGGAAAAATGTCCTGTTTTGTATCAGGACTAAATGTGTGGGTGTGGTTTTTTTGTGAGACACAGACACAGACTCACCCCCAGAGAATCCAGTAGTTGGGCTACTCACCTGCTACATAAGAGACCCAGGTTAGTAAGTCCCTGCTCCAAATTGGGCAGTGTCGTGATCTGTCTGGGCAGAGATATTATCCCACATCCACAGCTCAAACCACCAGGCTACTGACTATTCGGAGGGGATGGGGGGGGGAAGGTCTCTCCTTGGTTTAGCTATTAAATTCCATATAGGATTTGAGAAACCTCCCTGAAAAGTGTCAAAACTGCAAAAAGTTCTGATTTCAGCAAATCACTGTTTTCTGACCAGAAACTGGGAATTCCAGAATTGCTCAGCAAATCAATTCAGTGCCCCGCATCCTAGTTATTATTTCTACATAATCTTTCCTGTGTCTGTTTTCACTACGTCCCTGTGAGGCAGGGTCCTGCTGATGCCCCTATTGTTCAGATGGAGAACTGAGGCCTAGAGACTGATTTGTCTAAAGTCACACAGGGAGTCCGATACACAACAAGGAATTGAAACTGCATCTTCCAATGTGTAGGCTAGTGCCCTGACCAGTGGCTTTCTCTGCATGTCACAATGGAAACAGTTGCATGGCCCTTGGAAAGTGGGATGACATATTATGAAGAGAGGCAGGATGGTGGTGTGGTTAAGACACTGGACTGTGAGCCAGGGATCTGGATTGGCTACGGACTCTTCGTGTACCACTCAGCAGGCAGGAAGCCTAGCTGTTCCAAGTGCAAGTTGTCCTCCCAATAGTTTTCTAAATCGGGTCAGCATAAAACACTGAACAGGTGTTGCCAGCATTGGCTCCAAGCAAAAGAACAGTGTTGACAAGGGCTATCCTAGAGCTGGTCGAGAACTTTCCCTCAACTTTTATTGGTGGAAAATTAGGTTTATGAAAAAATGAATTTTTGTTGTGAAAAATTCTTTCTAAAGGGAATTTGGGGGTGGGGGGTGTCAAAATGGAATGTCTGAAAGCCAAAACATTCCCAATTTTTTTCCTAAATCCAAAATATTTTGTTTCTGAAATACTGCTCTGGGACTGTCTAGGCTGTTTCCCACACTCTGGCACATTGAGTGCAGAAGGTGGGGGCTTGCAAAACTTCAAAATACTTCGCTATTAAAGGCTTGCGTTAAAACGCCTCAAGCTTACAGGTTCCCCTAGCCTTGGATAGGTCTCGCCGCCACCACCATCCACACACAAACCACCTTTGGAGACCCAAGAAGGCACACTTGGGAATTCCTTCCTGGGAGGTACATAGCCTCAGTCTTTTATCCCTCGCTCTGGAGGGAGATTGAAAGCCAGCTGCTGCGATCAGCTGGAAATAGAACTTTAGTTTCTCTTAAGAGTACAGTTATGTAGTCTCAGGCACATGCACACAGAACCTCTCACTTTCTAGGACACAGAAATCAGATCATGTTCTTAAAAGGGTGATTTTATTTAAAACAACAAACCACATTTAGTGAAACATTGCTTGGTTGCTCCGTGTTACGGAGCAACTGAGAACAGGATTAAAAACACAGAACTGCTCCTCTGGGATCCAGCTTGGAAAGTTACAGTATAATGCGAAAGTTAGAAATGCTCACCATAGAAAAGTCCAACAAACCCAGAAATAAAGAATAACCCTAATCAGGTCTGACTAAACATTCCCTATTCTATTCACATATCTGTAGTTTCAAGACATAGTCCTTCCCTAGGCCTGGATATCTCTGGATTCTCCATGCCTTGCTCCCTGGCTTCTTACATGTCCTTCCAGGAGGTCTTCCTTGGCCAACAAGAAAAGCTGCTGCTTCCAATTTGAAAGTCCATACTCTGTTTCCATTGGCTCTCCTGCCAGTTGCAGAGACCAGGAGACCTTGTAAGACTGTTTGTCACAAATGCCCCTTCTGCTGTATCTGCCCAGCCTACTTCTCTAACACTCCCGGCTCTCTCCCTTGCCCTCATCTTTTTATGCAACATCTCTGCGCAAGTGGTGTTAATGCAAATGTCACTTCAGGGGCATGCAGAGTTTACAGCCTGTGAATCAGATTTCTGTGTTTTGGAGAAACTCATCTAGCTAGAGAAGTGGTTACATCCCAGGCAGTGGCAGGACACCAGAATGGCCATACTGGGTCAGACCAAAGGTCCATCTAACTCCGTATCCTGTTCTGACAGTGACCAGTGCCATGTCCCTCAGAGGAGATGAACAGAACAGGGAATCATCTCCTGTCGTCCATTCCCAACTTCTGACAAACTGAGGCTAGGGACACCATTCTGACCCATCCTGCCTAATAGCCATTGATGGACCTGTCCTCCATTAAAGTCTCGTTTTGTTTTTGAACTAGGTAAGGACAACCTTCCCCCTGGCTGTAGTGTGCCTCACTCACTTCTGCAGCTCCTAGGCCTCCCTGTTAAACATGTCAGGTAGGGCATGGCTACCTGGCCATTGGGTGCCAGAACTGCTTGAAATGCTTTGCAGATACTTTTCAACATAATGCAGCCTTTTTCAAATCGAGATGTAAATGGTTAACCAGTTACCTGGTAAGCATTCGCCTCACCAGCATGCTTAGTGGGGTAACCGGTTAACCGGTGCCCAGTCCAGCTGGAGAAGCTGGCAGCACAGTGCAACGGGCTCTGCCCGGCCCAGCTGGAGCACCCTGCGGAGCCATGCAGGGAGCCAGTTAATGGATCAAACCTGTCGTTTAACCAGTTAACGTTCTAAATGGGATTTTACATCTCTGCTTTCCAAAGGAAGGGAACTTTCTGGTTTTTTCCACCCTGAAAAAGACCCTGAAAAGTCTTTGTTTTATCTTCTCCATTTTGCCACTGGAAAAGATGGGGAGAAAAGTGTGGGGCAGGGGAAGGGACTCATAAAGCCCCAAACTGAAATGTTTGTGGTTTGGCTTTTCAGCAGAAAATGAAAACTTTTGCAGACATTAAAAAAAAAAAAAATTTCAAAAAATCAGGTTTCCCTCAGCTCTCCTAGGAACTAGACTGAGCCTTACTAAGCCCATTTGATATAGGCACCTCAAACAGCTAAACTTCAGTGCAGCTACTCCTGTTGCCAGCAGCTGGGCATCTGCCCTTATATTCTCTCACGCTCTGCCAGCAGAACACCGCATTACACGCTTTTTGCTGACTGAAGACATGGAACGAAGCACTTAGCCCTTCCTGGACCTGATTTTGCATGTGTGGCTCCCCTAATCCGGGGGTTCTCTTGGAAGCCCTACAGGCCACAGGGTATGTACGTACCAGACTGAAATATGATCACTGTCAGCAGCATCATGTCTCCTCCAGAGGAGGATCCAGTCCAGGCTTGTGGTAACTGGCTGGGATTTGCATGTAAAGCAGTGGACGATAAAGTTCTCCCTCCATAGCAATTGCTCCTTGTCAGAAGGGCGGTGGAGCTGGGTTCCTGGATCCTGACAGAGCAAGCATTCCCTTTCCTCTCAACTCGCTTTATTTTACTCTCTTCTGTGGGAAATGCCACCAGCTCTTAGTTTGTTTTGGGCCTTGCCCTACAAATCTCTCCCTCTTTGAGAGCCAGATTTACCAGCCTAGAGCCGAAGCAGGGACAGTTAAGCTGCTCGTAAAACGACTGTTAATTGCAGCAGTTGTAAGAAGATTATTTCCCTGAGCCATGTTCAGTTCAGACAGTCTCGTTTCCAGCTTTTACTTTGTGGGCAGCCAGGTTTCCCTGCCCAGAACTCCAGGCCCTTCTCTCTCTGGCTGTTACTGTACCAGAGGATTGGGCCTTGATGGCTGAGTGAAGAAAGGCACCAGCCCAGACTGTATTCTTCAGCAGTATGGCTAGGCCCGTTTCCTCTGCTGCACGATGCCCTAGGTACAGAGTCTTTACAAGGCCCCTTTCCTGAAGAGCTCTCGGTCTCTGGCCAGGCACAGCACGATTTGACCCGTGGCTATAAAATGGCTTCGGGTACCAGGTTGGGAAGGGTGCTGCAGTCAGATGTTGTCAGTTATGCCTCTCCCTCCTGCCACAGTGGCTGATTTATCTCTGTGGTTTTGTTTTTAACGTGTTTGGAGGTCATGGGCTTGTGGAGGGCATCCTGAGGATGCTGTGACCCGGAGGTCTAATTCTGGCTTCATATCCCATTGCCAATCTGCCTCCCCTTCCTGCTCTTAGAGGTTTGTATGTTTGGCATGCCCAGGCCCTGCTCTCTCCACTGAAAAGAGGAGGTAGGGAAGGAGTCTGGGGAGTTGCTGGGTGATGGCTTCTCTGGCTTGCTGTGTAAAACTACTCTGTAATATTCCCATTCTGTGGCTTTGTTCTGGGGCCTTTCCTCCATCTCCACCCGTCCTGCCTGCTGTGAGGAGTAGGGATGTACAAAGTTGTTTAAAACAGTAACCTTGTAACTGCTAAAAATCCTAGTGCTTACACGGTTAAATGAGCTGCAGGCTCATTATCAAGTTTATATAATAAAGCAGTGTTTTTCAGCCAGTGGTGCAAGTACCCTGAGGGGTACTCGAGAGAAGTCTGGGAGGTACATCAACAACTGAAATTTGGAGAACTGAATTTTTGTTAAGTTTTACAGCGTTTTATTTTGTACTTTATACACCCAAAAACTTCATTGCCTGCCCAGCTACAATTAAGTTGTTTAAACAAATGAGTTGCAATGGTAGAAACATTTTTTGTCTGAAAACTGTAAGTACTGGTGGTACTTATATATATTTAGATTTTTAAAGGGATACTTTATCAAAAAAGGTTGAGAAACACTAATAAAGTACTGCAGAGCCTGCAGTGAAGTTGGTTCCGGGCAGCCGGCTTGTAATGGTAATGGAAACCAATGAGGCCTATCGGTTAATCGTTTAAACGGTTACACTTTTACATCCCTAGTATGGAGGGGCAAGGGAGAGGGAGGGTTATGCCATTATGGCACTAGAAGTCCCTCAACACATGCCCCTTATTCTTCTTTGCGGTTTTCCCTGCTCGCTGATGGCACAGGGACATGAGGCCGTGGCATACGCTGCTGAAGGAATGCTCCATATGAGGGTATTTAAAAGCCTTGGAAAATGTCCAATCCAGTAAAGAAACATCCAGCCCCTCGAAGCAAGGCTGCCTGCTCAAGTGAGTCTCTGCCAGAGCCATCCTTATGATTTATGGTGCCCTAGGTGGGATTATTAAACTGGTGCTCCTATGCCTGACTTGCTCTTCCACCCCACTCCCTCCCCTTCCCTTCCCAGAGACCCCAGCAGCCAATCCCCTCCCTCAGACTGTGCTGCAGGCAGCGCATTCGGCCCTCTCTAGGACCCAGCCCTGCTGTTACATGTGTAACCCTTCCGCCGGGTAGGCCTGGCAGCAACCAGGGGCAGGTTCAATATCTAGCGCTATGTCTACACTGGCGGGTTATTGTGCAAGAATGTCTGTTCTTCCGGAAAGTGTCCACACTGCCCACCCACTCTTGCGCAAGAAGATGTACAGGACGGCATGGTAAGAGAGGGCTTCTTGCGCAAGAGCTACTCTCTTTTTTTTTTTTTTTTTTTTTTTAAACAGGTGTAAGCCCTCTTGTGCAGGAGCTCTCACGCAAGAGGGCAGTGTGGACGCTCGGCAGGGATTTCTTGCGCAAGAAAGCCCTATGGCTAAAATGGCCATCAGCTTTCTTGCACAAGAGAGCACCCACATGGCCATGGATGTTCTTGTGCAAAAGCACAGCTCGCACATGGCAGTGTGGATGTCATCTTGTGTAAGAGTTCTTGCACAAGAACCCTTGCGCAAGATGTTCTTGCACAAGAAGCCACCAGTGTAGACCTAGCCTAGGGGTCCATCTCCCACAGAACCGGCTCGAGCCCCCACCCAATAGCCTGGGAAATTCACACACCCCTGGGCGCCTCTGAGAGGCAGTGCTTCCCCACTCGCAAGCACAGAGTCTGAGTGAAGAAAAGAAACTTTTAATGAAAGATAAAGAAGTCACATGGCATTATCTTGGGAAAATACTGCAACAGAGTTCTCTGTACCCCACTTCAGAAGCCCCACTTACAGCTCTGTCCAGTCAGTGCAGACCCTGACACATCATTCAGATGACTCACCTCCTTGAGCCTGAGGCTAGGCCACCTTTGTGCTACTCCTGGGCTACGTCTACACTGGCAGCTTCTTGCGAAAACTCTTTTGTGGAAGAGTTCTTGTGCAAAAACTCTTCCACAAGAGAGCGATTACACTGCCATGTGCTTTTGTGCAAGAGCATCCATGGCGCATCCATGGCAGTGTGGTGCATCTCTTCTGATGGCCATTTTAACCATAGGGGCTTCTTGCGCAAGAAATTCATGTTGCCTTTCTACACTGGCCTCTTCTGGAAGAGCTCTTGCACAAGAGGGCTTATTCCTCGTGGGGAGAGGAATAACTCTTCCGGAAGAAGCCCTGTTTTCCAACGCTGTACTGTAAATTTACTTCTGGAAGAATGCTCGTGCAGTGTAGACAGCTGGCAAGTTTTTGCGGAAGAACAGCTGTTCTTGCGCAAGAAGCTGCCAGTGTAGACATAGCCCTGTAGTCCGCTGGCTGCTCCCACTAGCCGGTCATTCCTGCCACTCCACTGGCTGGAACGGGTCTGGCTCCCAGCCAAACCAGTGATTTCAACTCTTTAGCCATCACCTAGGCTGGCAAAAGATTCCAGCTTCCACTGGACTAGCAAAAAGACTCCTCATGGAGTCTGCTTTAGGTCTGTCCTTAAAACCAAGGGGAAAGGGGCAGGTTGAGCCAGTCTTTCAGCTCCCACCTGGCAGGCATGAAGCAGGCTGACTCAGCCCTCAAGCCCTTTCCACCCTAACTCAGTTCCACCCCAACCCAGCTGGGCCTAGCACGGTCACTCTGACAAAAGCCCCAACTCTTCCTCCTGGGTTCTAGCAGGTAGTCCCAGTGGGGAGGTCTCTGGAGAGCAGGTGCAAAACTATACTCAGCTCTGGCATGGGGGGAGGCTTGTTCCTCTGAGACCTCTTACAATGATGGTGTCTCTCCTGCAAGCACTGGTGTCATATTTTACAGTTCCCACATTTAGGGGTAGCATGATTTGACCCCCACAACAGCCCCAAATTAGTTACAATACCCCACATTCCATTCCAACACTGATCCTCCTCCAGCCCTGGCTGAATTGGATTTACATAATCACACTTCGGATTCGTTCCCCCTCCTGGCATGAGCTGTATTTACATATCAATAGTTAACAGTTAATTATCTTGCGGAGCTAAACAATTGGAGTGAGCATACCCACCCCCCAGGGCAGCTCTCCTTTTAGCTGGCTGATAGCAAGCAGTAGTTTAGCTCCTGATTACACATGTTCCACTGCTTCCGTCCGTCCCAGCAGAGTGGTGCCCCAGAAATACTGGTGCGCTAGGCAACTGTCTATTTTGCCTATGCCTAAGGACGTCCCTGGTCTCTGCCATCTCTCCAGGCTGCACGGCAGGTGCATCTCACTGCACAGAGCTGAGCTGCCCCCACCTGACCATTAGAATCCCTTTGTTTGCCTGATCTCTGCGTGGTGCCAATAATCAGGCTCCTGTTGCTTCAGTGTCTGTCCCCTCTTGGCCCTCATTGTCCCCTCAAATTCTTTAAGGAAGATGCTGAGGATCAAAATCCCAAACACCCCATCTGCCTTCCTGCATTTTAGCCCTGGATGGCTAGAGCTGGGATCACATTATCCAACAGCCTCTTTGCTGTCATGGCTGTGCAGGTGACCAGCGGCTCAGAGCCCATACGGTTCTTGGAGGCTCTGGCAAGGCAGGCTGGTGTTCTCGGATTACGGCTTTGTCCTTCAAAGGATGATTGGGGTTCCTTTCCGCGCCTCTCTGCGTAACTTAAGAGACACAGAAGAGAGGTGACTTAGAAAAATGAGGACCAGTGGAGGTTGTAGGGCTAAACCAGTTTGTATTGGTGAGCTGCTTTGAGTTCTGGGGCAGGAGGGAGGGAGCTGTTGCAATGTTAAATGTTTCCTGAACCGCTTTGGTGTGAAAATTGGTTTGGAAATACAGGGGACAGGGCTATTTTATGAAATTTCTGTCTTTCTGCTTCCCTCTCTAGCAGAGGCATCCCAGTGGAGTTATTTTAAGGCTGGAGATATCCATGGCACATGTTGCCCCGGAATGCTCATTTAGAGTGGCTTCTTTTCATTATACAGTTATATTGACCTAATTTCCTCGTGTAGACCAGGCCTTCATCTTTCAGCCCAAAGCACGGTAGAATAGATTGATCTGGCACCTCCTCTAATAATAATAATGATGATACCTAGCTCTTATCCACGGATCTCGGATGGCTTTACAGAGGAAGTAAGCATTATCATTGCTGAACTACAGATGCGGAAGCTGAGGCACAAGATGGTGACAAGGCTTGAGCAAGATCACCCAGAAAGCCAGTGGTGCAACTGAGACTCTCCTAACTTAAAGCCCAGTGCTCTATCCACTAGGCAGCATGGATGTTTGGGTTGAATTTTGAGAGAAGGGTTTTGGCTATCTCATTTAATTTTTGTATGGAACTAAAAATGTGTTAAAAGAAAGTTTAGGTTGCACTGTCATCTCTGAAAAGTCATGTACCAGAATTAAGGTTGCTTTTGCTGCTTTAATTTGGCCCCCTCGTGTGTATGCATGATGATACAGTTTTAATTAAATGATTGCATACTGGTTTTTTTTTTTTTTTTCCTCCCACAGGTCCTCTGAATCCTTCACTGCTCAGGATGGATAGTTCTCACTGACTGGGTAGCTATTTGTTTCTTTTTATCCTTCTCATTCATTGTGTGGCCCCATGCATTATTTACTGTCTACCTTCCAAACCCTGCCTTGATAAAGAATTATTAATTTCCTCATGGGCTTTCCTATGGTGCTATCCTTATTGAATTGAAGCCAGTTCAGTGTTCACTATACCCTGGAGAGGGGAAGTGGTGTATTAGCTGCATTTTAAACATGGGCACTGAGGTCCAGAGATTGAAGCCAAAATCTAATCTTGTGTGCCCAGTGTGAGAAGCAAGTCCTTTGCGTTTTATAGCGTGTCATGTCCAAAGCTGCTGAGGTGGCCTGGGTGAATGGCTGGTGGGTCTCTTTAAAATTTTGGTGTCCTAAATTTCATTTTGACCCACCAATGACTGACGAGCTATACTTGGGCTCCAGCCTTGTTTGAGTTTTACCCAGCGTTTGGATGATCTATTGTTAACTCAGCTGGTCACATTTTTTTTTTAAATTGTGATGCTTAATAATAATGCACTGCTCAGAACTCAGTCTGTGTCTTTATGCTGCCTTTGTTTAAAAAAAAAATGCAGAGTGGAGGGTTGGGGGCAATGCAGATGTCAAGGAAGCTGAAAGGAGGAAGATGCAGTGATTGACAGGCGATAAGGGAGGGATCTGGTTGGGATGAGGTTGGTCATAAAGATCTCCTTGAAACTGTCGCTTGATGAGCTGATCATACCACTGAACCTGCTTACCTGCTCTGTGGGCACCCCCACCACCCTGTCCTACTGAGGCAGAACCTCCGGTTACCCCCAGCAAAGGCACAGAATTGGGGTAACCGTCCACAGCAGAGCAGCACAGACACTGGAAGGCTCAGTCATAGGGACTTGACACCGTACCCAGGGGCACAGCCCCACTGGGACCAGAACTCTAGATAAATCCATCTTACCCTGTATACAAGTTTGATACCAGGGAAGCTCATAAATTGCTGCCTTTATCAATGAAAAAGACACAAGCACAGCTGTTATCACCTCAGGTAAAAATTAGTTACAATTACTTTTGTTTATTAGCAAACCCAGTGTATTAAATATAAAAGTAGGATTCAGATGGTTGCAAGTGATAACAGACAGATCAAAGTAAGTACCTAAGCTAAATAAAACAAAGCACGCCAGCTAAGCTTAATCATCTAAGAAACTTGTTGCATGCAATTTCTTACCCTAATGCAGGGGGTCTCCATCCTTTTTAAGCACGAGATCACTTTTTGAATTTAAGTGCAATCCAAGATCTACCTCAAATATAAGCATCTTTGTTCCTCCTCCTTCCTGCCCCTTCTCCGAGGCCCCGCCACTGCTCACTCCATCCTCCCTCTCTTGCCCATCCTCTCTCACTTTCATCAGGCTGGGGCAGAGGGTTGGGGTGCAGGCTCTGGTCTTGGATTAAGGGATCTGGAGTGAGAGGGATTCTGAGCTGCTCTTGGGGCAGGCAGGTGGGATGTAGGGAGGGGGTTCTAGGTGCAGGCTCTGGGACAGCATTTGGAGGCAGGGGTCTAGGGCAGCGGCTTTGGGTACAGGAGGGGGTTCGTGACTGGGGTAGGAGTTTGGATATGGGCTCCAGCTGGGCACTGCTGTTGGCTCCTGGGTGGTGGTGCAGTGGAGCTAAGGCAGGCTCGGCCCCTGGCGTACTCCCTAAAGCAGCCTGCAAACTCCACCTCAAGTCCTGCTGTGCCCCCTCTCTGCTCTGTGGAGAAAGGACACAGAGTGGGAGGGGACACCTTGATATCAGCACCCCTCTTCTTTCTCTCCCCCACCCACCCCCCCCGTCCTGCACAGAAAGGAGGCTCCCTGGGGGAGGGGCAGCTCCAAGACAAAGACCAGGAGATGAGCAGCAGCTGATGTGCCAGCACTTGGTAGCTTCCCAGCCAAACCAGTCAGGATCCCCCCTGCCAGAGGCTTCAAGATCTACCAGTAGATCCCGATCCACTGGTTGGTGACCACTGCCCTAATGGTAGTTCTCCTCTTTTCTCACAAGCTAGGCCTAGTTTCCCGGAGTCATCTGGGTGGTAAGCAGGAGCTATCTTGGTGTCTGGCAACTGCCAACCAATCCCCTCTTATTTGGTTCCCTGCCTATATAACAGGTTTTGCTTAAGGTGGGAATCCTTTGTGTTCAGCTTCAACCCTTTCACCTGCTCCCTCTTCTCTCCCCATGGAAGAGTACCACATCCAAAATGGGTTCCAGCATCAGGTGACCTGGCCACATGTCTTGCAAGGACTAACTTCCAGCAAGCCAAGACTATTCACAGATCATTGTCCTGAGCACCAGGCAATTAAGTTCCTTGGGTAGTACTAATGGCCCTCATTAGCACCTCTAGATATATAAATGGGGTTATACTTCATAGTTCTAACTTTGTGTACATGTATCATTCCTTTTTTCAAATAGAATATCCACATTTAGGGGATTACAAGCTTTCCAGTGATAGGTTACATGCCACATTTTGCATAAAGCATATTCGAGTTAGGCCTATTCATATTTAAAAACATTTCCATAAAAATATGGTGTGCAGCATCACTTTGGTTATGTCTTTGAGAGAATTATGGAGGCAGAAACAGTGGGGTTTGGACGTGGGCTGGGTATCTAGGGCAAGAGTATCTTTGTCACTTAGGGCACATCTACACAGCAGAGCTAAACTCGAAATAAGCTATGCAATTTGAGCTATGTTAATTGTGTAGCTTAAGTCGAAATATCTTATTTTGACTTTTGGGGCTGTCCACCCAGCAGTTATTTTGAGAGAGCACTCTTCCCCCGACTTCCCTTACTCCTCGTATGATGAAGGTTGCAGGAGTTGGAGTAAGCAGTCCTCCAGCTCAACATTATTTCGACATTGTCGAAATAATTGCTTGTGTGTAGACGCAGACTGTGTTATTTTGGACTAACGTCGGTTATTCTGAAATAACGCTGCTGTGTAGACATAGCCTTAGTGACTCCGCCTCAGCTCTCCTGTCCAAAGGGGGCAGTAATACGACCAGCCTTGCGGGGGTGTTGTGTGGATAAAGGCATTAAAGATTGTGACGTGCTCACGTGCTGCAGTCACGGGGAGCCACAAACTATACCTGAGTGAGCTAAACAGAGAAGGAGCAAAATGCCTCCCAGGATGAGCGAGTGGCAATGTCAAGTGACATAAAATGGATAATCAGGATTAACCCTTATGATAACAAATTATTATTTACTTGAGTTAATTAGCATTGCTGGTGTTCCACTGATGTCATTGGCAGTTTGTATTTGACGAGGTACAGCCAAGCCAGACTGCTTTAATTATTGAGTAACCAGCATTCTATTTAAGGTTGCCAACTTTCTAATAGCAGAACACAGACTGCCTCTTCCCCACCCTCTCTGAGGCCCCACCCCTGTTTGCTTCATTTCCCCCCCTCTCCCTCCCCCCGCTGGGGGCACGGGCTCTGGGGGATGGGTGGAGATTCAGGGTGCAGGATCCCAGAGGCATATACAGCAACTCCCAGGAATCAGCGGCCAATGGGAGCTGCAGAGTGGGCACTTCGGGTGTGGGCAGCATGCAGAGCCTCCCTGCCTTTAGGGGAGGGGTGAGGAATCTTTTTTTGGGTTGGGGGCTGCTGACCCACAGATAAATCAGTTGGGGGCCGCACACAAGTGAAGCAAGAAATAACCCACCTAACCATCTGTCAATGCTGTTCCCCACTCTGGTATGCCAAATACAGAAGTTGGGAGCCCACAAGAGCACTCCAAAACCTTGCCTCTACAGCAGTGGTCTCCAACCTTTTTACACCCAAGATCACTTTTTAAATCTCAGAACAGGCGAAGATCTACTGCCCCTCCCCTTCCTTGAAGCCCCGCCCTCTCTATTCTCCTCCTGTCCATCACTTGCTATCCCCAGCCCTTACTTACACACTCTGATAAACAGTTTATTTTTAAATTATGCGATATATAAAATTAAAATCACGTGTTTATAGTTATGAAATAAATGGTCTGTTTTTTATTCATGATATTTAAATCTAAAATGAGGCATTTATACGTATACATTTTGTGGGGACAGTTCTGGGGCAGGGGAGAGGGGAACAGGGTGCTGGGAGGGCAGAGGACAGGGTTCTACAGCTGGGGACAGGGTGCCAGTGGGGACAGAGTTCGGGGAGTGAGGACGGGAATAGGGACAGAGTTCTATGGCTGGGGACAGGGGCATGGGGACAGAGTTCTGTAGCTGGGGACAGGGGAGTGGGGATGGCATTCTGTAGGGGGGGGGAGTGGGATCTGGGGAGTGGGGTGCCAGTGGAGGCAGAGTCCCCTGCATCTGCCGCCTCCCAGGATTCCCCCCCTCCCCCCCGGCGCAGGGAAGCCCCACGCGCGCCGGGAAACCCTGCGCGCGCCTCCCCCCTCCTGTGTGGTGCAGGGAGCCGATGCTCCCTCCCGCAGTACACCCGGCAGAGCAGCTAGCGCACTTCCGGAAGTGGCGCTAAGCTGCGGGACTTCTGTCCAGCCCCGGGAAGCCAACACTACCTCCATTTTCACTTGAGGTAGGTAGTGGGGCTTCTCGGGGGGTGGGAGGGAAATGGGGGGCGGGGCGGACAGGATGCCTCGCGATCGACTGGTCGATCGCGATCGACCTGTTGGTGACCACGGCTCTATAGGCTCTGGTACAAAAACTTCCCTCCACAAAATCCTAATCCCCATATTTTGGGGGACCCGCTGCCACCACTCAAGTAATTCCAAGAAAATCAGGGAAGAGATCACTTGGGAAATCCCCTCCCTAAGATGAAGCTCTCCCCACTTCCCCAACCTCTGTTTTGCTTCGAGTTGGGAAAAACAGAGAATCCACAGACAACAATGGACTCTGCCCTTGTAACTAGGCACTGAGTCCCAAGGACACAACAGTCAACCAATACTGGTTGATTAGAAAAAAGAAACAATCTTTTATTATCAAAACAAAACTATAATTGCAAGCATAGTAAATTGGCTAGATGGAAAGAGCCACCGTTGATATAGATACTCAGGGAAAAACCTCTGGGCTATAAGGTTTAGTTACAAAAAAGGAAAAAAATGTAGCAAGCTCAGACATTATTTTCAAACCAGGAAAACAATAAACCATGAGGGTATGTCTACATTTGCATCCCTATCTCGAGATAGGGATGCAAATGTAGTGTACCAAAATTGCTAATGAAGCGTGGGATTTAAATATCCCGTGCTTAATTGGCATAGTCGTGTCCGGCCGCCATTTTGAAATTGCATTATTGTGAAATAAAACGCCCCGTGTAGCAGTGTTATTTCGAGAGAAAACCCTTCTCTCAAAATAACTTATTCCTCATACAATGAGGTTTAACAGTTATTTTGAGAGAAGGGTTTTCTCTCGAAATAACACTGCTACATGGGGCGTTTTATTTCACAATAACGTGATTTCAAAATGGCGGCCGGACATGATTATGCCAATTAAGCGCGGGATATTTAAATCCCGCGCTTCATTAGCAATTTCGGTACACTACATTTGCGTCCTTATCTAAACTTTTCCCTACTTACACGTTTTAAGAAGTCTGTTCTTGGAGGGAGAGAGAGAGAGAGAGAGAGAAGCATCTCCCTCAATACGAGGGGGCAACTGCTCTGAATCTCGAACAGAGAGAGGAAAAAAACTCTCTTTTCCAGTTTGAATTTCCTACCTGCATTGTTATTGGCTGACTGCTCGACCCCCTCCCCCCCCAGCTGACACCTTTGCTAGGTACTTGAGTTAACTCCTTAGTCACCGGGTACTGGTCAGCACTCTTGATTATGACCCCCCCCCCCCCCCCCCAAAATTACAGATGGTGCTGGACAAGTTTGGGCCATACTGGTTGTGTTTTCTTCTTGGAGGTTTGGGATAAAACATAGTTAATAAGTACATGCATACTTTTTTATGCATGAGAATCAAACAAACCCCTGTGACTAATACACAGGGAGAGTTTTAAGTAGATTTCTTTTCGAGCATTAATTTTGCAGGGCCTCTTTGCAAAGACCCTTATATTGTTGCTGACTCACTTCAACTGCCCCTTTAACCAACCAAACTCTCAATTTCAAGATCAAATTTAGAATAGCGTGGGGTCCTGATCCAAAGCTCAATTGACCAGGTTCTGTGCATCCTGCCGAATACACCACTGTAACACACCAGGCTGAGTTTTGGCACAGCTGAGGGCGTATTGCTCAAAACCAGGGCTACTTACCTCCCTCAACTGGGGACCTTTCCTATAAGCAGGGCTCGACAAATCGCTGAATCTACTCGCCCGTGGTGAGTAGATTTCAGCCGGTCGTGCTGTGAGCCCCATTCACTGGCGCTTCGCGCATGCGCAGTTCCGGTCTTGCGCATGCGCAGTACGGGGCTGGCGAGTGGCTCTTGCCGGGGTTTGTCTAGCCCTGCCTATAAGGCACCACTCCAGCCACACACAACGCTTCAGCTGCCAATCTGGCCAGCAGAAAGCCTCACAAGCAAAACCCCTCAGACATTCCAGCTTCCCTGTGCCACAATCAGACCAAAACCTCACACGCAGGTGAGAGGTTATAAAAACCCAATCTCACCAACTCCGAACAGATCCTCTTGGTCCCAAAGGACCAGCCACAGTCTCGGGCAAGTTTACACTTTAGATCTTACTCACAAGAGCACACTGGGCCAATCCTTTAGAACAGTGGTTCCCAAACTTTTTGGCATCACGCCCCCCTTCCAAATAGCAGCAAAACTTGTTGAGCACAAAAAAAAAGGAACTGAACAGGGCAGCAAAACTTGATGGGGGGGGCGGGAGGCTGGGTTGCCTTGCGTCCCCCCCCCCCCCCCGGAATTTCTTCACGCCCCCCAGTTTGGGAACCCATGCTTTAGAATCTAAAATCTAAAGGTGTATTAATAAAAGAAAGAAAAGGTTGAGAGGGAGATTGTAATATCTCTACTAAGAGCCTGCATCAAGCACTTGATGATTGATGTATATAATGTGTTCTCTTTAACAAACTGCCAGCTTAAAAGTCTTTAGTGTTAGCCTCATGGCACCTTTATATTTCTGGTGTCTTCTATTTTTGTTCCCCTTGCAGCTTTCCAGACTGCTACAAGCTTCCATACTGTCAGTAGGCACCACAGTTAACTCACCCTTATGCTCTCCTTGTGTCCTGGCTAGGGTGGAATCCTGATCACACAGTTACTTCCCCTTCTCCCGGCGACAGGCAAAACACAAGCACCAGAACTGTCTGATCTCTGGGATCCCACTATGACACGGACTGGACCTACCCGGGGGAGGAGAAGAAAGACATTCCCCTCACACACCGGAGCCTAGGGGGGCTTAAGCTAGTAGATTTTTGTGTGCTCCAGCCCCACAGGAGGATGGCATGGGGGCTGAGCACCACAGCGCGGGCTTCCCAATGCTGGGTGGGGGGAAGCCCCCAGCCTCGGGGGGCTGGATCCAGGCAAGCCGGGGGACACATCTGGTCCCTGGGCCTTAGGCCCCCCACCCCTGCTTTAGGGGATGCAGGGACCTGGTAGCTACTACCAGGAGCTGCACAGAGCCAGGGCAGGTAGAGAGCTGCCTTATCTCTGGGGCCCCTTGAGCTGCTGACTGGACGTTTAACAGCCCCGTTGAACCCGAATTCTGTTACCTGATGATATCATCAGTCACCCACTTAGAAATGGGGGCAGGAGATAGGGTTTTGGAGGAAAGATTGCTGCCTTGCTCATCCTGAAGGCATTGGAGAGTGAGACATCCAGGAGGTGTTAGAGGGAAACAGGCCAGGACCGGCGAAACAGGTCTGAGAGTTCTTGGACCCATCCCTAAGTGACATTTGTTTCAGAAAGGAGAGTGAAGCTCATATGCAAACAAAAATGTGTCTGTTAATAAGCCTTGCTACTTGAATTTTGCGCTGGCCTGTCGAGGTCTCTTCCATCCCTAATCTTCTGTGATTCTATGATTCACAAGTTGGATTCTTGTATACATCAGTGTGCTACCCTGCTTGTGTGTGAGAAAGCTACAGTATGTCTGTGACATTGGAGAAAACTCCATGCACAGTTTTATAAATAGGTTTAACACTTTACAATTACAGATTATTATTTAATCAAGTTAATTGGCATTACAGGTTTCTCACTGAATTCATTAACAATTTGTATTTAACCCAGTATAACTAAGCAAGATTGGTTTGATTTTTGAATATCCAACATTCATGATTTAATCTATAGAATAAAATTAAACATTCAAAAATATTGTTGATGCAATTTGAATAATGAACACATTTTGAGGAAATCTTAATCTGCTAGGGGATAACTTGCAAAAAGAAAACCACTAAGATGTATTAATCTCAGATGGTTTATTTGTGATATAGTTGTCATCCTTGCATTGGAAATGGGGGAAAATGAGGCACAGAGAAGTAATTTTGCCCAGTTCAATTAGCAAACCTGTGACAGAGCTGAACATAGAACCCAAATCTGATTCTCAGGCTGCTTCTCTGACTGCTAGGCAATATAACCTTCCCAACATATTAGGATCTGGAAAGCACAGTAGATTTCAAGTTCAAGTACTGGGGAAAAGTATGTTTCCATAAGGAGAAATGAGATGCAGAGAAATTACGTGATGTGTCCAAGGTCACTCACAAATCAAAGAATCACAGAATCCTAGGGCTGGAAGAGACCTCAGGAGGTCATTGAGTAAACCCCCAGCCCAGAGCAGGACCAACCCCAACTAAATCATCCCAGCCAGGGCTTTGTCAAGCCAGGACTTAAAAACCGCTAGGAATGGAGATTCCACCACCTCCCTCTGTAACCCATTCCAGTGCTTCACCACCTTCCCTAGTAAAATTTTTCCTAATATCCAACCTAGACCTCCTCCACTGCAACTTGAGATCATTGCTCTTCGTTCTGTCATCTGTCACCACTGAGAACAGCCTCTCTCCATCTTCCTAGGAACCCCCCTTCAGGTAGTTGAAGGCTGCTATCAAATCCCCCCTCACTCTTCCCTTCTGTAGTCTAAGATCAAATCCCTCAGCCTCTCCTCATAGGTCATATGCTCCAGCCCCCTAATCATTTTGGTTGCCCTCCACTCGACCCTCTCCAATGCGTCCACATCCTTTCTGTAACTGGGCACCCAGAATTGGACGCAATAGTCCAGATGTGGCCTCACCAGTGCCGAATAAAGGGGAATAATCACTTCTCTTGATCTGCTGGCAATGCTCCTCCTAATGCACCCTGATATGCCATTACCCTTCTTGGCTACAAGGGCACACTGTTGACTCATATCCAGCTTATCATCCACTGTAATTCCCAGGTCTTTTTCTGCCAAACTGCTGCTTAGCCAGTTGGTCTCCAGCCTGTAACAGTGCTTGGGATTCTTCAACTCTGCAATTTGTCTAAGTCACTCTGGACCCTATTCCTACCCTCCAACGTATCTACCTCTTCCCCTAGTTTGGTGTCCTCTGCAAACTTGCGGAGGGTGCAATCCATCCCCTCATCCAGGTCATTAATAAAGATGTTGAACAAAACCGGCCCTAGAATCAATCCTTGGGGCACTCCGCTTGAAACCGACCAACACGCGCCATTGATCACTATCCATTGGGCCTGACAATCTAGCCAGCTTTCTCTCCACCTTACAGTCCATTTATCCAATCCATACTTCCTTAGCTTTCTGGCAAAAATACTGTCGGAGACCATATCAAAAGCCTTGCTAAAGTCAAGGTATATCACGTCCTCCACCTTCCCCGTATCCACAGAGCCTTGTTGTAGAAGGCAGTCAGGTTGGTCAGGCATGAGTTGCCCTTGGTGAATCCATGTTGACTATTCCTGATCACTTTCATAGAATCATAGAGCTGGAAGAGACCTCAGGAGGTCATCAAGTCCAGCCCCCTGCCCAAGGGAGGACCAATCCCATCTAAATCAACCCAGCCGGGTTTTGTGAAGCCAAGACTTAAAAACCTCTAGGGATGGAGATTCCACCACCTCCCTAGGGAACCCATTCCAGTGCTTCACCACTCTCCTAGTGAAATAGTTTTTCCTAATATCCAACCTAGACCTCTCCCACTGTATCTGGAGACCATTGCTCCTTGTTCTGCCATCTGTCCCTTTCCTTTTTTTCCAAGTCTTCAAAATGGATTCCTTTGCTCATTGTGTAATTTTGACTGGTTCTTGTGCCCCCTTTCTGCTTTGTTCTGCCCTCTGGTCTCATTTTTGGATGGGTACCCTTTCTGGCACGGTGAGCACTTTGAATGTTTTTCTTTCTGAGGTGAATTAGGCCTGTGCATGTTAAGGCTAGGAGATTTTCAGAAGAAAACATGCTCTTCTGCTTTTTAAATAAAGTTTAATCCACAGAGGTTTTGCCCTCCTTAAATAATTTACAAAATAAAGCAGATCTGGATGAGAGAGGAAGAATGTCTCAATTTTAAAACCACAGACATGGAAACTACAGAGACAGTTTTTTGGTTTTGTTTTGTTTTTTTGGTTTTTTTTTTAAAGCAACAAGAAAGGGAAACAAAAGATTCCTCCCCTCTCCCCCCTGCTCCCAAGGACTGTCACCATACAAATACCAACAACTGAGGGTTGGGGGTCTGGAGAGGAGAATGCAGCCTTAGGATAAACCACTGCTCTGTTGAGCCAATCAGAAGAGGTTTTCTAAAGCTGTTACCTTTTAAGACCTCCTGCCAGGACCCTTGATTATGCTAACTCACTGTCAGCTCAGCAGTTTTCAACCAGCATGCTCTCCCATTCTGCCCTATCTATATTTAGAATTGTTAAATGTCATACTTCAGTAATAGTTCCTTGAAACAAATAAAAACAAACCCAGGGCAGTTTTGTAGAAATAGTGGCTTTAAAAGTTCTTCCTGGGTGCAAAAGCAACCTAAACTGTTCTAAATACTGAAGCCTAATTTAATTGGAAGAGCAGATAACTTTTGTTTCTACCAGAGATATGGTCCTGACTTTTGCTAAAAACTGTTCAACAAAGTAATTTGATGAAACAAAATTTTAAAACTGAAGCTGCTTTGTAGCTGACCTATAGATTTTTTTTAAAGATAAAATGACCCAAGTTCATGTTTTGGACCTAGTGAAAGAAAAATGACACTTGTAAATTAGGGGGAAAACAGTACCTTTTGCTAAAGAATTGAGCCACTTCAGACTAGTGAAGGAGGGACTAGTCTTGTCCAAAGAAAGATACACCACAATGGTTCCTTCTTCCTTTTAAAAAAAACTTAATTTTGGTAGTTGAATATTTAAGCACAGAATTAATCATAGATCAAAAGAGATATGATAAAGTTTAAAAATAATGTAAGCATATTTTTACATGCTAAAGATATGCCAAGAAAAAGAAATTATTAATTTCCAAAACTAAATAATTATAATTTGTGACACAAAGAATTTAGTCATTTATTTATCTAAATAAATTATATAGTAAGAAACCTTGTAAAATGGTTTACAAGACTATAAATTGTGAAGAATAAAGCTTCACATGAATAGCAATATTTTATAAAACTCTCATATAAATAAGAGTGATGATGATGATAAACATGTCGCTGCTTTCTTGATCTTTAAAGGAGCTCTTTAAAAGCAAAATATTTATTTGCTTTTTAGAGTTTTGCCTAAATGAATTGACTAGCTTACCAACCAAAAAAAACCCAACCAAAGACTGCCCTAATTGTAAATTGTAAAGAAAACTTTACAATTTAGGACAGAGGTTCTTAATTGCAAAAGCCACAATTGATTGATTCAGATGTAAGGCTCTAGCCTCTCATTTGGTTATCGGTAGGACCTGTCTCGAGTTCACCCTGCCCCTAATTTACCCCTCTTCCTTTCCTGACTTCTCAGTTTAAAATGGGCATCTTTGGCATCTGCTGTGCTCTTTTGCTAACCATAAAGTTTTTAATTGTGTGACATAAAATGTTAAAGTTTAACGTAAAACCAGGACATGGGGATGGCCGAGTTGTCCTGCCTTGTAGGAGAATAGTGAGAACTGATTTAAATCTTCGTGAAACACGCTTGTAGGTAGCAATTCTTTGTTAGTTTTCATGGCCAAGCGCTGGTTGTACAGAAACACTTGCCCACTTTGTGACGTTATTTCCTCCATACCATAGACTTCAGAAACGATTAATAAAATCGTTAATGAAAACATTGGGGAGTTACATGTTTGGCGATCTTTTGGTAGCAGTACCCCCTAAAGGAACAATTAAATTTGTTTGGTTTCATCTCTCGTTACCTTCAAGGGGACCTAAAGAATTATTTCTGGTTTTAGATAACACCTGACATTTTATTTTATACAAGCTGTAACCTGAGATGCTTTGTAACATTCAATAACAAGAACTTACTGGAAGCAGAAGTGTTAATGGTGATTAACTCTGTAATGTAGTGGACCTGGGAGGAAATGAACAGGTCCAGCTGACATAGAAGAGGCAATGATTGAAGAGAGGTTCAAGGGCTACTTTTGGTGGCCGAGAAAGATGCCTATGAATATAGGGGACCGTTGTCAGAGTAATGGGCCAGTCGTATGCCTTTGTTGTTGACCCGGGGAGAGGAATCGTTTTTGGGTCAGGGGACACTGACCAGCAGAAAAACCCCAACTGAGAAGTGGAAAAGAAACAGCACTCACTTCACTGCCCTCCAAGGGGGAATGACCTACTGAGGCTCAGGGCTTACTCCCAGGGGCAGGTTAATTGTCCTGGGGCTAGTACCTTTTGTGGACCCCCCTCGGGGGTGGTGCCAAAAATATGGGGTTCAATGTATGGGGGGCAGGGATGCTGGGGAGAGGGCTGGAGGTAGGCGTGCAGGGCTTGGGCGGGAGGGTGCAGGGGTGGGGGTACCAGAGGTGGAAAGGCACTGGTGCGCCTACCTGGTGCAACTCCTGGGGCAGGAGATGGGAAGGGGCACGGATAGCTCCACACAGATCTGCTGCTCCTATTGGCTGCATTTCCTGGCCAATGGGAGCGACGTTCCAGCTCTGGGATGGAGTGTGAATCAGGTGATTCACAGCTTCTCCAAAAGTGCTGGGAGGGTAGAGGGAGGCGTAGGAAGTGTGGGGCTCTGGTTCCCCATTGCGCGAGAGGCACGTGGCGGGGAGGAAGCCGGGGGTCCGAGGGCCACAGGTTGCCCACCACTGCCTTAAACAGAAGCCCCTTGTTGCTTAGGCAGGGAGCTCAACAGCGCTTTCTAATGATAGCCCTGAATGATGGGCAGAACCAGTGTATAAAAGATGAGCCTGTTGATTAAAGATGGAAGCCCCTGAAGAAGAGGCTTGTGATTAACCAGCATGAGAACAAAGGAGGCCCTTTTACTTTGCCTGGGGTGACTGCTCCCATTGACTGCGTCCTTTATAATGAATCGCACCAGTGTTCTCTGCCTTGCAGATGTCCCCAGCCCTGCAAGTTTCACAGGCAGGCAAATGGCTCCAGTATGACAGGCTGGTTCTGTGTGATGCACAGAAAGGGCTGATGATCTTGTGTGTGTGTGTGTGTGTGTGTGTGTGTGTGTGTGTGTGTGTGTTCCACGTGTGTGACTTTAATGGAACGGGCTTGTTTCAACCTCGGGCTTGTTCCAGTCTTTCTGCGGAGCCCTCAATTACAGTGCTTCCAAATGAACTGTTAGCAACAGAAAATGGCTCTTCTGAGGCTTTTGAGCAGACCTTTTTTTTTTTTTTTTTGGTCGTGCGTTACAGCTTGCAGGCAGGAACTTGGAAACACAACTGATTCAGCCACTCGGTGGCGGAGGGGTGATGTCACTAGAATTAACCTGTGGCCAGGGCCATCCCTACCAGTGCTGGTGCCCCACACAACGGGCAGTGGGGGGAGCGGCTGCTCTGTGGGGCAGAAGCTGTGGGGAGGGTGGGCAGGGGATTGCCAGTTCGACCCCATGTCATTTGCTGCAGGGACATCCGGTCTGTTCTGTCCTGGAGAGTTGGAAACCCTGTCAGGAGCAGGGCAGGGGGAGAGGCTCACCTGCAGCCTCAGGGGAGCAGGCGGGGGGTGGGCAGGAGGACTCACGAGGAGGAGGGGGCAGCCGTGCTGCTGGCCGGAGAGAAGTGGAGCTGTGGAGGGGAAACTGCTGCTGCTCTCCAGCCGCCCCCTGCTCTTCAGGCCTCTGACCCACGATCGCTGCTGCCTAGTGAGCGAGGCCTGGCGGGGGCTGCCAAGCCAGCACTGAGCCCATGGCCGGGGGGCAGCCAGGGGCTGGGGCAGGGAGCCACCAGAGCCCATATGCAGCACACAGTTGCATAGGACACCAGGATATTTAGGACAATTTGGTGCCCCAGATTTCATGGTGCCCCCTGTGGTTGCATATTGGGAGGGCTGGCCCTGTCTGGGGCACTGAAGCCGGCTCCCCATTCCTGTGGACATTTCACCCCGGGCACCCATGCCATTCCTGCAATCTGGTTTGACATTCTCCATGCAGCATTGCAAGGACTTACTCTGCTGTCTGCTACGCCCCTCTTCCCTCTCTCCTCATGGGGCTCATTTGGGACAGCCAATGAGAGGAGCCCGTGTTCATCTTCAGACCAGTTGCAACCTCAAACCTTCCTGTCTGGCTCTGGAGTGCCGATGGCGGGGGTTGGGGTGGTGTCTGTGTTTCGTTTCATTTCGTGCTCTGTCCTTCATGGAAGAAGTTGTGTGAAATATTTTTAAAGAGCTGCCGTGTACTGCCAAATATTGCAAATGGCAATGGGAACCCTGCTGAACTGTTGTCTTTTTACTTTTCCCCAGCATGGCTGATTTTCCAAGATGTTTCTGTGAAAAGCAGAAACTGTCTCCTCTCCCTCACGGTCGTTTCTCTCCTGCCTGAATCATGCAGTGAGAGACATCTGAATTATCTCCATGGAGGCGAATGGGGGCTCTTCTCCTCCAAGGTTGAGGGGGGAAACCTATCTGGGTAAAATAAGAGCACATCTGAGCATTTATCTGAGATCTGAACCAAGCTGGAATTAATCCCACAGCTCGGGAGTTGAATTTAGGAAGCAGCAAGGTCCTTTATTCATCTCAGCTGTTACTTAATGTGATCTGATCTCCTGTGTATCTAATGTCTCCATCACCATCAAGTCTATCCAGGCGTGAAAGTAATCAGAATAAAGCGACTCTTCTACCTCATGATGAGCTCGGGCTGGAGAGCTTTTTGTCAGCCCATGGATCAGCCAAGATTTCCCTAGCACTGGGTTCTGATCCTTTCAAACAAGAAAAACAAGTCCCTGTCCTAGGTTAAAGGATTTTGCCATTTGTTCTAGCCAGATGTTCAAAATTTCTCTCATTGTGTCTTCTTAAAAGAGCTCCGTCTTTCAAACTGCCACTGCCCAGCAGCTCTGTGGAGGTGTCTTTCTGCGACGACAGCCCATTTGTAGATATCTCTGCTAGGAGAGGTTGTGGATGAAGTTGTGTGAGGCCAGTACCGTTCTGTGATTTATGAGCTGATCATCTGCCGTGGAGTGGATGGTTTTGCTGAGTCTGTAGCTGCTGATCTGTGCGCTGATGCAGGGCAGCAAGAATTGCCTGGTTCTTGGTCTCTAACAGACAGGTGACATAAGAGCGGCCAGACTGGGTCAGCCCAGTATCCTGTCTTCTGACAGTGGCCAATTCCAGGTGCCCCACAGAGAATCGGAGTTGTCCCTAACCGTTCTGGTGCCCTTTGCATCCTGATCACCTGCACCCTATGTCGGAATCAAGGGTTGCGGAGGCAGGGGCTGGCAGGGGCAGGAGCAGGGCAAGGAGGCAGCAGGGGTCAGTCCTGGGGAGTGGGACGTGGAGTGACCTGGATCCAGCCCACTCCGCTGCCCCAGCTCCCAGCCAGCCCATGGTCGGTGATGTTTCTCACAGCTGTGAATCTGGTAGGACCCTATGGATCTCACAGGCCAGAGGACTCCTCTGAATTCAGATCTGTTGAATTAGAGCAGGTCTCTTTGAAAAGCATCTAATCTGGATTTACCAGTTGCTGGTGATGGAGAATCCGTCCCAACTCTCTGTAGGTGGGGTGGCTGCATCATGGTCCAGCCACATGAGCGGTGTTAGATGGTGGCGTGTGGCCATCCGTAAACAAGGAGATTCATTGCTCGGTGATCCAGAGGAGCTGTGGGTCTCACCCTGAGCCCTGCATCTCGTTTGGGCAGGAGGCGGTGCTTAGTTTGTACAGAAGGAGGTGCTGAGACTCAAGCAATTTTTTTGCATTCTTAACTGATGCTGCAAACCCAGGGGTGTTGGGGCCATGCATGGCCCAGCCCTGAGGAACCTGACCAGCCCTGGCACAAAATGAGCTCTGGTAGGAGGCAGATATAGCGTGTCTCAGTCCCAGATCAGAGGGGAGGCGGAGCTGGCTCTGTGCTTGGAGAGCTCTGCCTTTTGGCAGGCCGCTGAGAGAAGCCCAGTGGGGCGCCCCACTTCTTGCTCAGCTGGCAGAGCGATTCCGGAGGAGCCGTTTGCTCTGTTGTTGGCACATTGCAGCTTGCCAGCTCTGAGGGCTGTGTCAGGCAGGCCATGTGCTTGGAGCCACTGCGTGGCAGGTCTCAGTGGGACTCTCCCCCGAAAGCAGCACAGGGAGGGCGAGTGCAGGGCTTGACTGTGTCTGAGCAGAAAGCCTCAGGATTGGTTTCTTCAGGGTCTGATGCAGGTCTTGATAGCCTTGAATCAAAAGTACAATTCACCATTAATATAATCTCAGGGGGTTGGGGTCTAAATGCAGCTGGCTGGGCAGAGAGGAGGAGAGCAGAGCGAATAACAGATTTTTCATCCCACTGGCCAGTCTGAACAAATGAAGATTTTTTTTTTTTTAGGGGATGAGGGGTTAACAGAACATTTCATTTGAATTTAGAGTGTTTTTCGCTCAAAAAAACCCCCCAAACCAACCCAGAACATGATTTCATGAACTTTCCAAACAAAAAGTGGATTCAGACACTCCAAACCTTAGGTTCTGAAAATGTTGGCACAAAACGTTGCGACTTTTTGGGGAAATTTTTGACCTTTTCTGACAATGTGCAATTGGGTGAAACTGACACAGATTTACAAAATGGATTGGCCTTGCCAAATCTTTGCTTTTTGATCATATAAAGAAAGCTTAGGATGAAAAATTTAGCTCAGCTTCAGGGGTTTCTCCCCTCTCCTCTTCTCCTTTCTCTTTCTATCGAGGCATTTGTCGTTCAGTGCCTTTACCATCTCCCTGGCTTCCCCTGGGGCACTGAGGATAGAGAAAGACTGGTCTATTCGGGATGTTTGCCATGTGGAGGAGACTGTGTGTGGTGAGTGAACACACCCCTTGGAAGGAGCTCCTATGGCCTGGGAGCATTCGGCATGGAAACTCTCTGGTCAGATTGGGAGAAATCCAATGACTTCTTCCTTTTGAGCACGCGCCCACTCTCGTATTAATTATATTGCAGCTGCTCAATGCCTGGGCAGCCCTTGTACCACTCAGCATACCTGACATGCTCAGATTTTTACAGCTGGAATGGTCTTTTCGCCAAAAACCAGAGTTGTCTCTGTGGGATGATGGAGACCGGGTCCGTTCTTTGAGTGGCTGCTCACGTCCATCCCACCTTAGGTGAGCATGCTGGGTTCAGTGGGGTTGTGCTGCAGTCAACCATGAACTCCTACTTGCCTCCGTGGGTGCTGCTTGTCATCACCTAGTACGGAGTGGACCTGAGCAAGCACTCGAAGAAGAAAAGATAGTGACGTTTTTGTCACCAGTGGCCTTCAGGATGTGTTGCTCATGTCTATTCCCACCGTCAGCGTTTCCAGCCAGAAGAAACTGAGAGTGGGGGGGAGTGTGCAGCACCCCGATGCTGCGCCACTCCAGGGTCACCAGAGCCGCTCCCCTACAGATGCTGCCAGGGGAAAAACCCTCTGACACTGATGCCTGTGGGGAGCCACCACCCCTAATGCGGAATGGACGTGAGCAACGCATCTCGAACATCACTTACCCAGAAGGTAACTGGCTTTCCTAGAGTCCTGTTCCTGTGAGGCAAGTGGTATTTTGGGGCCCTGAATGTTGCTATTTAAAAAACAAACAATCTTCAAGGAGTCCAGCAGCAAGTAGGCCCCCCGGAATAGCTTGGGATTTGAGTTAAAAAAGGCAAAAATGTACTACCAGGTCAGTACTTGGCCTTTGTCACTTTCCCTGCGTAACACTGGATAACTGGGCATCTTTGGCCTTTTCAAACAGTAATTTGGGGCTCTTGAAAATAACTTGCAGGGGAGTGTGAATGTCCCTTAGCCCTGGTAGTGCCAAGCCTGGATGGAGGAGCGTGGAACGTGATGCAGGGTCCGCTTTCTTAGTGAAATGTTTGGTCCCATTCAGGCTTTCCAAGAAGTTCCTGTTAGTCTTCAGAGAGTTGTTACTTGAAAATAGATTTTCCAGGCCTTTGATCTGTCCCTACTGTAATTATCCTCTCGGCTTGTGTGTGTGTGTTTAATTACTGTATGATTCCAGGCATATCCTCTGCCTTCCATATGGCAGACTTTGCATCCAGAGGGGGAAAAGCAGAGCAATTCCAGACACCTTTTTATTAGAGGATCTCAAAGCACATTGCAGATCTGTAATTAAAGCTCTCGACACTGCCCAGGCGGTAGATGAGTGGTGTTCCCATTTTAATTGGAGGGGAAATTGAGGCAGAGAAGTTGAGTTTCTTGCCTAAGGTTGCAGAAGCTAAAGTGCCCCTGCTGGCTCTTCTGGTTAAACAAGTTCAGAGCCAGGGCAGCAGGTAGGAGAGAGGGCTGAGAAATGCCTGCATGATAAAGAACTGACTGGATACATTCCAGGGTGGATGGCTGCAGGGCTCCGGGAGGGGAGTTCCTATTGGAAGGCAGGGCGGGGGCTGTCCCTTAAAGTGGGACACAGTTTGGTACAGTGGGAGAGGGTGGGAAGCAGGTTCGGGAGATGGAGGAAGTTGCTCCTTCTCCATCTCATGCACTTACTGGTGCTAGCGGAGGCGGGTTCCAGCTTCCAAGTGCAGTGACTTCTCCTTGGATTTGGTCTTCTGTTGCCTGGCTGTGGGGGCGCATACACAGGTAAGCTGTGCACATCCACCGCTCCAGCACAAGAGCCTTCTGCTCTGCTCACCGGCAACTACTTGTTAGGCCGCAGGGGCCTTGCTACCCTATTTGGGAGTTCAGGCCCTCGTTCCAGGATGGCTCAGTCATAGGCTGCCAGCAGGGTTTGAACTTCGGTCCTTTGGCAGGAAAAGCAGGCTGGTTCTTGAGCTAAGGGAGCAACTCCCTTAGCTGGTAGCCACAGGAGGCTCTTACCATCTGGTGTGCATCAGCGACGGGAGGAAGACATGGTTTACTTTCCAGGGCACACTAGGACATGGCTCAAAAATGATCTTCTGGGCAGGTGATGAGCAGTAACTCTGATGTTCTCTCTTCTTCCCTTCCCCTGATGTGCTCTCCACATGCTCAGTAGGAGCAGTCAGGCACGGCGTGTGCTTCTAGCATAGCATCCTCAATGCCTGCTTGCTTGTTTTTGAGTGCTCCTGCTTTCCCTCCCTGGGTAATAAAGAGCATTTGCCTTGAAACAGAGAGAAGAAACCAATCCATTCCTCTGCCCATCTCTGCCTTTGTGGTAAGCGCATATACCTTCCGTGCACCGGCCTGGGGCTTAGATCAGGCGAAGGTGTGACATGTACAGGGAGACTTGTTAAAATATAGCAGCATATCACAGCAAGTCCTGGATTGTTACGAGTATTATGGCTGCTGCTGCAGCAGCTCTAAATGGCCGCAGTGCTAGAAACTGCAATTAATCTGTATGCTGTAAAATCTGCCTCTCTTCCTGAGAGCCCAGATCCTAGAACCCTGCCTTAATGAGGAGATACAAGCTCTGCTTTGTTTGGGAAATGCTTTATCCTGTTCAGACTTTCTGCCAGGAAGTACCTCTTGATCTTTCAGAGAGTTGTTACTTGTGTATTTATTTTCCAGGCTTTTGTCAGTCTTTAATGTGATTATCCTCTCAGTTTGTTCAATTGTATTGTATTTTATTTTTAGTATGATGCTAATGTCTCCCATATGGCCAGCTTGTGCATTCAGATAGAAACAACATATTTTATTTCCAGAGCACCTTTTTGTTACAGGATCTCAAAGCACTTTTTAATTCTGTAATTAAATCTTTCAGCACTCTCCAGCTGGCAGATGAATGGTGCTCCCATTTTAATTTGTAGGGGAACTGAGGCACAGTGTGGGAGTTGCTGTCCCAAATCTGCAGGGAGGCAATGGCAGAGCCAGGAATAGACTCAGGGGGATTTGCTTTCTTGTAAGCGTTAGATGCTGCGGCCCCAAAAGAAGGACTCCAGCTTCTAATTACCTGATCACTAGAAATTTAATTTTTGTATCAAATTCTCTGACCGCATGGTGGAGTTCATTTTTTTTAAAATTAAAGGCAGGGGAATATTTTGGAATCTAAAGGACCTTCAACTAGCAAAACATATAGATGGTATGAGCTTTCGTGGGCACAGCCCACTTCCTTGAAAGCTCATGATACTATCTATATGTTTTGTTAGTCTATAAAGTGCTACTCGACCAGTTTTTGTGTTTTAAGTTTATCCTGTACAGACTAACTCGGCTACCCTCTGAAGCTTCTAAATTATAACAATAGCAATATTGGTTGAATTTTAAGCTTACGGTATATGATGCTGGCAGTACTACAAGTATGACATTGCTGATGGCTGGCAGCAGAGTTAATTCTTTGTTTCTTTCTCCTTTGCATATGTCCTGTCTCTTCCTTGCTCCTGGTAATTTGCAACTACCCAGAGCTGAATTGTTGAATGAACAATGCTTGCTTTCAGTGATTAGGAAAAACTCTAGAGGGACTTTTGGGTTAAATTTATCTCCATATCTTAGGGCTCATTTCTGCAAATCCTTATTCATGTGGGCCCCGATTTAGCAAGGCACTTAAGCTTAAAATGTAAGCTTCTGCTTAAATTCCATGGAATGTGATAAATGCTTAAGTGCTGGTTTGAATGCGAGCCATTGGTAATTGCTCTGATTAGCTACAGGAGGGAATGCTCATGTACATGAGTAAGAGTTTCCTTAGATTTTTAACTTGTTGAACAATCCCTCTGTTTTACCCCAGTTCAGACAACTAGAAACGTATCTCTGAATCTCCCTAAGTCCCCCCCGAAAAGGCTCTGCAGTTAAGAAGTATTTCTCTGCAGCGCTTGCAACAGAAACTTTGCAGGGCCATGCTAGTGTATGAGAACTCCAATGTGAAACTGACTTAAAGCATATAAGGGGAAGCCAAAGGGAGCTGAAGGGAAGCCAACCAGCCTGCTTGTCACGTTCATGCAGCAAGTAAGTGACAGAGACAGAAACAAAACCAGAGCTAGAAATTCTTTTGGTTTTCACACTCTTCCAGGGGATAGTAATAAATCTTTTGCAGTGATTTTAAACCTAGAGTGATTATGGAAAAGAGAAATAAAAAGGATTAATGATCTAACAGTTGCCATAGGGGACTCAGAAACAGGATTCTTATTTGTACGCCTTGCTTTGCAACAGAGTGTATTACTACTTATTATCGTAGTGTGTAAGAGCCCTATTATAGACCAGGCACCATGTTTCTCAACCTTTATTTATAAAGTACCCCCTTTAAAAAAAACAACAACAAAAAAAAAAGTACCTACAGTTTTCAGACACACACAATTTTTTTTCTACCGTTGCAACACATTTGTTTAAACAACTTAAACAAATTTTTGGGTGTAAAGTACAAAAATAATAAAATGCTGTAAAACTTAAAACAAAAATTCAGTTTTCTCCAAATTTCAGTTGTGTTGACGTAGCCCCCAGACTTCTCTCGAGTACCCCAAGGGTACTCGTACCACTGGTTGAGAAACACTGGGCTAGGACACTATTATGCTGGGTACTGTACAAACACAAAACACAGTTTTTTTTTTTTTTTTTAAGGATCTTTCAGTCTAAGGCCCTGTGTGATCTTGGGCAAGTTCCTTGATACGGTTTTCCCATCTGTAAATACAAAGAACTACTCCAGAGGGGTGTTGAGCCATAACTGTCTGTAAGGAGTTTGGGGTTTTGCGTGGGAGCCCTTAAACATGTCTCCCTGCTACGGGTCTGTTGCACCCAGCAGCCTGTTGTTCTGGTTTCTATTTGTAAGGGGCTGGTGGCGTGGGAGGGATGGTTTGTGTTGTCTGATGCTGCACATGGAGTCCCCTTGGGTGGTCTGTGTGGTGCTGAGCTGTGCTCTGAGCTGTTGAAAACTCAAACACAGGGTCCAGTAAACATTGTTTGACTCCAGTAGCTTTTGTTATTGCCTGGATGTCGCCTGTGCAAAGACTCCTGGTGAGAAGACACTAGCAGAGGCTGAGCTGTGCTGCCTCTGCTGGCTTTTTTACAAGGGCCCGTGGCATCTGTAAATGTCCACCCACGAATGGCTGATGCTGGCACCCTCTTGCTCCTTAGGGATCTTTCTTAGGGAGGGTTTTGCTGCCTCTTCTGCTAAGTCATTGCTCTCCGAAGGTGAGTGTGTCTGTGCTGCTGGTTTGTTTGTAGGACCACACTTGGCTTTGGCAGTGCCCACAGCTTGTTGGGTTTGGGGCATGTGTGAGGTGGTTGGGGGCACTGGGGGCACTTGTGTTGCAGGTCATACTTCCCTCGTTAGGGCTGATTCTAGAATAGATCGGGAAGGGTTTTTGTGCGTCTTGGAGGATGTGCAGATCTCCACACAGACACCTGGGAAAACAAGCGGTCAACCTTCCTAGTAACTTCTGCCTGCTCCTTGCAGATGTGCAGGCTCCTTGGGAGTGCTGCTCCCATGCTGGGATGCATCAGAGGCTGGTGAGACCTCGAGAGGGCATCTGATCTCCCTACCCAGTGTCCTTGGGCCACTTCCACGGGCATTATCCGTGGTAGCGCCCAGAGAGGGATGTCAGCTCTTCGACATGGCGCTTCCGCTGACACAGGCTGGGGGAGAGGCTGTCCCAGAGCAGGCATGGAACTTACACCGCCTGACTGCCGGTCCAGTGTCCCCTCCACTGCCTAGTCAAGCCAGGACCACATGGTGGCAATGCTAGTCTCTGAGCAGGAGAGATGCTGTGCTAGGCAGAAAACTCATGGCAGGGCAGCCCTCCATGACGCATATCCCTCTCCACTGCCTCTTGTACCTCTTGTGTATGGTGCAGAGCTGTGATCGTAGGCATGTGCACAGGGTGTGCCAGGTGTGCCTGGGCACACCCTAATGCAGAGGCGGACTGGCAAACTGGCCGGCTGGAGGAGGAGGGGGATGTTTTACCTGTGCCCTGGGAGGGGAGATTCCCTGGGGCAGGAGTCCGGGGGAGGGTTAAAATCCCCCTGGGCAGATCAGAAAGTAGGCTGCTGCAAGAGGGGAAAAAGGCTACTGCCTTGCAGTTGCCCCCAACCAAGAAAAATTGTTGCTCTTTTCCCCGCCCTGACGGGCAATGTCCATCTCTCCAGTGCACAGATACATACGCTCCCTGGCAGCCATCTGGGCCTGCTTAATGTGTCCCAGTGTGACGACGCGTTGGGGTTCCCCCGTCTCCTGCACCCCCGTAATGGCACGAACAGACTCCACCAGCCAGTAGAATAGAGGGACTTTATTGCTTCTCCAGGATACAGCACAGCATCTGTCATCTGGTTACAGGAACTGCAGCTAAGAGGCCTCAGTGCCCCCATTGGAGATGGGGGGTGGCTGGGCCCTACAATCCCAGCCCACTCCCCAGCTCCTTCCCTAGGCTGTCTCCTCCATGCTCCCAGACAGAAACTAACTAACTCTCTTCCAGCCCTGCCCCCCAGCCAGGGGCATTCCACCTTTCTTTGTTTCTCTCCCTGTGGGGGTAGGTGGTCAGACAGGTTTGGAGCCCCCTTTGCATAATGACTCACCCCCTGCCCTGCTGGGTCGTGCTCCAGACAGCAGAGGTCGCCCACAGCCCCAGCAAGGTACCCACACTACGTCACACCCAGTGAGAGGGTCTTGCTCTGAAACCATATGGCCAGAAACACTGGATACTGTCTGATGTATAAGGTGAATTGGCAAGGCCCCCCAACCTGGGCCCTCTGGGGCAGCCTGCACGAGCCAGCTGGAGAACACCCTGGGCCTCTCTTGTGATGGGTCTCAGTGGCCCCAGCAGCAGGGGTTACTCATGGAAGCCACAGAACCCATTAGCAGCCCCCGAGGATCACCCCCATAACTTGGGTGCCAAAGAATTTTTTTTAAAATGTACTCTTTGACCCCCATTAGCCATACCCCTGACTCCCATTAGCCACACTTCTGGAGGTAACACTCTTGGGGAAAGATGGACACATGACCAGAAGTAAAAAGTGTTGTGTGACCCCCTTCTAAGGACTTTTCCCACCATCCTCCTACCAATAGGGATTAGTTTGGCCCCCACCAAACCCCCCTCAGGCAACTATCCTGCAATTGCATTACCCCAGTGTGTGTGACATTAACTCGGGGGCGGAGAGGCTGGGAGAAGTGTTCCCTCTAAGAGTTCCTCCCATGAGCAGAATGAATTTTGTGTTGTGCACCAGTACTGAGTTCATGTGGCTTGTTTGGATGTGCCACTGTGGCATCCAAGTTAATAAATATCTTATAAACCTCTACCTTTTCCCTCTGCTGCCATGTCTTCTCCCCTTGCTCCATCAGCTCCCCTGGTGCCTGCTGCCCCCCAGCCCTTCATCCTCCTCTGCTGTCCTGACTCCTGCCCTTCTCACTGCCCTCAGCCTTCCTGAGACCTGCCCCCTCCACCAGCCCTTCTCTCTTCCCTGTGCCCACTCCTCCAGTAGCCCCACTCTGATCATGTGAGCTACTCCTCTTCATCCCCTCTGCTAACACCTTCCTCTACACACCTGCCCTGCCTCTCTCCTCTGGTGCTGGTCCCTCCCCTGCAGGTGTCTGCCCTTCTGCTTCACCCCCAGAATCCCCCGGCACCTGCACCTTCCCTTACCCCTGCACCCTCCTGGTGCCTCCCCTTCCCTCACTGCCCCTGCCCCTTTGCCCTCTTTTTCCCTGATGCCTGCCCCCTCACCACTCTCTGCCCCCCCGTTTCTCTCATGCCCCTGTGCCCTCACACATTCCTTGCTCCATCCCCGCCTTCCTTATGCCCACCCCTTCTTTCAAGCCTTCTCCCAGCACCTCCCCCTTCCCTGGCTCTCCCGCCCTCACGGTTCACCATTGAAAAATGACGAGCCTGACTTCAGAAGGAAAAACCTCTTCCTACAGAAGAATCGGGGGGAAAAAAAGTGGCAGTGTAGAGTGTATAAGGGCTGGGGATAGCAAGTGATGGAGAGGAGGATAGAGAGGCCGGGGCTTCAAGGAAGGGGTGGGGTCTTGCGGGAAGGATGGGGTGGTAGATCTTCACTTGTTCTGAGATTTAAAAAGTGAACTTGGGTGTAAAAAGGTTGGAGATCGCTGCTGTAGGTGATATGTGGACTCAGCTCCCCTTTGTGTGGTCTGAATCCACATGAGCTCTGTTAGGTTCCTACTGCAAGGCTTCTTGCAAGGTTCAGATGCTCTGCTTGAGAATTTGGCATTGGCTTCCCCACTTGTGGGGAAGATCACTAGTGTTCTCAAAAACCCAATTGTGTGTAATGCTGAAATGAGGCATCACAATGAGTACCTTGTGTTGATCCATATAATTTGATCCTTCTTTTCTACATACTTGTAAGCAATGATATAATTAACAACATGGACATTTGCAGAATTATCATTGAGGAAATGAGTTGGTACCCACAGAGTAGTGCGCCTCTCAGAGAGATTGCTTCACGTTCTGCAAATGCAGGCAGAGATTACTGACCTCACTAGTCATTTTTGAGGTGCTCTCAGCAAATATTTAGAGACTTTTTAGAAAAAAAAGTCAAACAGATTTTGAAGAACAAAAAGCCAACATGAAAAAGGTTCCACAATACAATGCCACGGTTTACTAACCCAATCTGAAGTCTGGCAGTTAGACAGGATATAAATCCCCATATTTCAACCCAACAGTCAATAACTAACTTTGATTGGGAAGAAATGTCCTTCTATGATGACAAAGTTGTTTACTACAGGGCTGTGTCTACATTGGCATGATTTTGCGCAAAAGCATGCTGCCTGTCTACACTGGCGGGGAGTTCTTGCGCAAGAACACTGACGTTCTAATGTGTGAAATCAGTGCTTCTTGCGCAAGAACTATGATGCTCCCGCTCAGGAATAAGCCCTCTTGCACAACTGTTCTTGCGTAAGAGGCCAGTGTAGACAGGCAACATGAATTTCTTGCGCAAGAAAGCCCGATGGCTAAAATGGCCATCGGAGCTTTCTTGCTCAAGAGAGCGTCTACACTGGCACGGATGCTTTTGCGCAAAAGCACATCTCTTGCGCAAAAGCACATGCCAGTGTAGACGCTCTCTTGCGCAAATACTTTAACGCAAGAGTTTTTGCATTAAAAGTATTTGCGCAAAATCTTGCCAATGTAGACGTAGCCCAGGGTTCCTTGCAGCTTCTTCTGAAGTACTGTATCTCTGTTAGTAGCCAGATCCTAGATATAATGAAGCACTGATCTGATCTACTAGGGCAATTCCTATGTTTCCATGTCACAAGGTGTCCCCATGATAGTGAAGAAAAATCAAGCAAGTCTAACAGTATTTCACTATTACTACTGTAGGTTACAGACAAACAGAAAAGTGGGATACTGCTTTTCAAATGAATTAGTTTTATCATGACTTTTGTTCTATAAAGCACTGGACCGATCTTGACTTGGACACAGTACTTTATATATTTCTTTCTTTTCTATGTTGCTTAATTCCCATTTTACCAGTGATCAAAGCAACACAGTGATGTTAAGATTATCTGAGGGCAGACAGAGTCAGCAGCAGACCTAGCTAGTTCAGAAGTTACTAACTCTTATTTTTGCACTTAATCCGCCAGAATAACCTGCCCTTCTCTTACTAGTTCATGATATTATCTACAGTACACTAACACGAAAGCTGACATGTTGCATCACTAGGGATGAAAAAATGTCCCTTTCACAAGTAAAACTTACATCAACTTAAAATGGTGTCTGCACCACATTATGTTGGTGGGAGGTGCACTCGTGCCAATACAGCTTCCACCTCTCATTGAGGCGGAGTAATTACATACACAGGAGAGTGCTCTCCCATCAGTGTAATGAGTCTTAACCCGAAGAGCTAAATCAGCACTGCTCCATCTGTGGCAGCAGCACTGATTTAGTGCAGTAGTGAAGACCAGTCCGGCGTGGGAGGGCGAAGACAACAAAACAGGAGTAGTAATTAATTCCCTGGGCAATAGAACTAATTGGAAAAAAAGACTTTTTTTTGTTCCCCGCGGCGGGGGGCTCATGCAGTGACAGCACCAGGCCACGGGTACCCCCTGGGTGCATTTGGGGCCAGAGGAGGGTCTTACTTGTACCTGGCGCTCGGGGGATGGGGCCCCACCGCGGCTGAGCCCCAGCGCCCGCCGAGCCCCTGAACTCTGCTCCAGTGAGCTGGGACGTAGGGTTGCCAGGTGTCCGGTTTTCTACCGGACAGTCTGGTTTTCGGGCCCTCTGTCTGGTTTAAAAAAAAAAAATGCAGAAAATACCGGACATGTGCAATGTCCAGTATTTTCTGATTCTCCAGCTGGTGCAGCACGGAAGCCTGGCGGGGGCAGGGGAGTGGCTGGGAGGCGGGGCGTGATCGGCATGGGGAGCCTCTAGTTGCCTCTGGGAAGCAGGGGAAGCCCTGTCCCTGCTCCTGAGCACTGTTCCAGCACGTGCTGGAGCCGTAGCCGGACTCGCTTCGCCGGGACCATGAGCGGGGCGGGCAGCGCCCTGGGATCTGAATGTGCCTGGGTGAATCCAGCTCCCCGCCAGCCGATTCTCTTTCCCCCCCCCCACTCCCCCCGCAGCCGGTTCCTCCTCCTGATCTCCCACGGCCAGCCTCGCTGCCCCCGACTTCCACCCCCGACCAGCTTTGCTTCCCGCCGGCGGCCCCGTGGCCTCCAACCAGCTTTGCTTCCCACCACCGACCAGCTTTGCTTCCCGATGGCCACCCCTTCCCCGTTCTCTCCCGGCCAGCTACCTGCCTCCGAATCCCCCGCCCCTCCCCAGCTTCCTCTCGGCCAGCCCCACTCCTCTCGCTGCTGGTCCCTCCTGCCCCCAATCAAGTGTGTCCGTGTGTTTTTGTTTTTTTTTTTTTTTAAACCCTTCCTGGTGGTAACCCTAGCCAGGAGCCCCCTCCGCTCCCTTACCTTACCTTCGGCTTCTGCCTTCCAGTTTGCAGGGCTGGAGTCTGCGATCGGGCCCCCACAATCCTGGCCCCAGCTGCTTCCGGGGCTCCAGACCACGTGCTGAGCCGCGGTTTTAAAGTCCCAGGCCGTGACGTCATGCCACGCCCGGGTGTGTCCTCTCTCACGTGTTGCGTGGCGTTGAAGCACGCCGCACATGCGCTTCCTTGGCCCCACAGATGGCTGGTGCACAGCGCCGGGGAATTTAAAGTGCACAAGTCCCTCTCCTCCTCCAGCAGCCGCCAGCCGGCCCTTTGAAAGATTAGGGTGTGCCTAGGCACACCCTGTGCGCACGCCTATGGTGTCTGGTATTTTCTGAATTTTTTTTACCAGACAGGAGGCGAAAATACTGGACTGTCCGGGTCAATATCGGACACCTGGCAACCCTACTTGTCTGCAGCAAGGGGGACACTAGATCAGAGGTAGACTCCTGCTGGTGCCAGCCAGGGGAAAGAACCTGCATCCCTTCCCTGAGGGGGGAGACTTTCAATAATGCTCCATTTACACAGCCAACTCCTGTCCCTGTGCGAGCAGGAGCCTTTCCGCATTCTCCTGCCCCCTTCTCTCGGCAAATGAGCAAGTGCCCCGTCTGTCTCGGCAGCTTGTTTGTCTAATGCGGGCATCTGTGGGCCAGGGGAGAGTCCTGAGGGAATCCCTCTGCCTGGCACTGTTCTCCCTCCCCCCCCTCCCCCCCACCGTCGGTGCGTCTGGGCCTCCAGGGATGGCGTCTTGGGGGCTTCCTCTTCCGCAGGAGCCTGTGTTGCCGAGCCATGGGGCAGAGCCAGGGGCAGAGTTTTTGTTCCCCCTTTGGGGATTGCTAGCCCTTCCCAAGCAGGCAGCTGACCAGAGCTAGGCCATGGTACTTCCAGCGGTATTGCAGACGTGCCTGAAGGCCCCGCTCAGAGTAGCCCCCCTCCGCACTCGGTGTGAGACGAAAGGGCTGGTAAGCTGGCTCTGGTAGGCGGGGAAAGGGTAGGAGGGGCAGGCGCCCAGTGAGAGCAGGCCTGCTGAGCCAGATGCGCTAGCAGGGCGCGTTGCGCATTCAGAGGTCGTGAGCAGGTGGCCCGTTGCTCACTGCCAAACTCTCGTCCTCTTTCTCAGAGCCCTTTCCCCTCTGTCTGGGAGTCTTGGTGTCTCTGGCCAAAGCACGAGGCTGCGTCCCCCTCCTCCCTCCCTGCCACGAGCCAGGGACAGCCAGGTGTGCTGGCTCTGGCTTGCCGGGCTGTCCTTCCGTGGGATTCCCAGCGAGGCCTCAGAAATGCACTGGGGTGCTGCGCTGAGCAGGCCATGGGCTTCAAACCTGTGGCTCTTGCCGTTCCAGATGTTCCCAGCTTCTCCTGCTCCGGGCTGTGTAACAACGGAGTCTGCCTGAATCCTTTCCGGCTGGAGAGTGGAGCAGAGGGGCCCGCCCTCCTTGTGGCTCACTTAACCCCTTGCTGGTGGGACCTTAAACTTTTGGAAGAGGGGTAGGTAGGGCAGCAGGGACCCAGCTGGGGGTAGCCTGGCTGCCTGTCCAGGTTTTCCCAGGATCCTCCCTTTTGTGAAGGAGCTGTCTCAGGGAGGCAATGCGGCTGCTCAGGGCAGGGCTCAGCACGTGTGCTCCGGGACTGGCCGGGGAAGGAGAACACATTGATCATTCCCTAATTTCCACTGAGCTGCTCAGAGGAGGCATCGCCTGGTTGAACGCAGCTGCTGGTGCTAATCTGCACATGTGAGAAGGGATTTGGAGTGACCGATGGGGCAGTGACCTGGGAGGGCGGCCGGAATGGATAGACAATGACCGGAGGTACTGTCTGCTCTGTGGATGGGCTGTCTGATGAGCAGTGGTTCCAAGTGAAGGATGGGTGAGGGGGATTTTCTCCTCATGCGGCGGGGATCAGTGCATGAGATGAATGCTCTGCTCTTAAGGAAAACACGGCAGTGCAATAAATATTCAGGAGCCTCCTATTTCATACAGAACTCCATGACTTTGCAGCCTGCCTCTCTCTGTCTATCCAAAACAGACAGGGATTTTCCTTTCCCACTCTGGCTCCTTCCCTTTGCAGCCCCCCTCCACCCCTGGCTGTGTCAAGCCAGGGGAGAATTCTCCCGGGGAGGGCGCAGAGTTGGACGGCTATAAGCTAGCTCTGCTGGGAGTTAGGGCTATCGTGAGCACCGCTGAGAGGTCTGGGTGGCGCTGCCACCCTTTGGCAGCCTGGCATGGGCTATCTGGTGGCCATTCCTGGAGTGGCACGCCGGCATTCAGCACAGCACAGCAGCTTAGGAGAGGAGCTCTTAGATCTCAAGGAAATCTCTTCAGATCCAAGTGAGACACAAGGCTATTTAATGTACAAGATCTCGGCTGTGACATCAGTGTTTCTTAAACTGTGTTCTGTGGCACACCGGTGTGCCGCGGAGAACAACAGAATTCAAAATGGCTGGCAACCTTTTTTTCCCTCAATAACTTTCCCCCAATCCTTTTTCCCCCCCTGAACTTAATTTAAGTTTCTTGGTCTTAAAAAGTTTAAGAAACACTGCTGTAAAATTGTGGTTGGTGGCTTTGCCGTGGTCACCGCCAAGTTCTAATTTACCCCCCTCCCCATGGCGCCGTGAAGAGAACTCACAGCTTTCAGTTCCCCAAACTCCCTTTCTAGCCTGTTATCTAGACTGGGACAGCGGCCAGCCAAGGGAACATACTATGCTCTGCCCAGCTGAGGCAGGCTTCTGGATGTCTCCCAGCACGGCTGGTGGGTGAAGTTATTCCTTGCTTTGTACACATTGTTCTGAAATGAGCTAGTTCTTGTTGTTTTATGGCTGCATTTAGGGCATTGATTGGTCCACCCTTTCCTGCTCTTCTGGTAAACTACTAGGCTGCTGATGAAATGCTTGCTAGGAGGTTGAAGAGTGCAGAAGTCCTTAGGCATTCTTGTGGCTCCATTTAGAGGGTGTGTGCACACGTGCATGGCACCTACAGATGCAAAATCCTGATCATAAGAACATAAGAACATAAGAACGGCCGTACCGGGTCAGACCAAAGGTCCATCTAGCCCAGTATCCTGTCTGCCGACAGTGGCCAGCACCAGGTGCCCCAGAGGGGTGGACCAAGACAATGATCAAGCGCTTTGTCTCCTGCCATCCCTCTCCAGCCTCTGTCAAACAGAGGCCAAGGACACCATTTTATCCCCTGGCTAATAGCCTTTATGGACCTAACCTCCATGAAATTATCTAGCTTCTCTTTAAACTCTGTTATAGTCCTAGCCTTCACAGCCTCCTCTGGCAAGGAGTTCCACATGCTGACTACACGCTGTGTGAAGAAGAACTTTCTTTATTAGTTTTAAACCTGCTACCCATTAATTTCATTTGGTGTCCTCTAGTTCTTCTATTTAGGAACTAATAAATAACTTTTCTTTATCGGCCCTCTCCATACCACTCATGATTTTATACACCTCTATCATATCCCCTCAGTCTCCTCTTTTCTAAACTGAAAAGTCCCAGTCGCTTAACCTCTCCTCATATGGGACCCGTTCCAAACCCCTAATCATTTTAGTTGCCCTTTCTGAACCCTTTCCAAGGCCAAAATATCTTTTTGAGGTGAGGAGACCACATCTGTACACAGTATTCAAGATGTGGGCGTATAGTTTTATACAGGGGCAGTAAGATATTCCGGTCTTATTTTCTATCCCTTTCTTAATAATACCTAGCATCCTATTTGCCTTTTTGACCCGCTGCACACTGTGTGGAAGTTTTCAGAGAACTGTCCACGATAACTCCAAGATCTCTTTCCTGATTTGTCATAGTTAAATTAGCCCCCATCATACTGTGTATAGTTGGGGTTATTTTTCCCAATGTGCATTACTTTACACTTATCCACATTAAATTTCATTTGCCATTTTGTTGCCCAATCACTCAGTTTGGTGAGATCTTCTTGGAGTCCCTTACAGTCTGCTTCTGTCTTGACTATCCTAAACAGTTTGGTATCATCCGCAAACTTTACCACCTCACTGCTTACCCCTTTCTCCAGATCATTTATGAATAAGTTGAACAGGATTGGTCCTAGGACTGACCCTTGGGGACACCACTAGTTACCCTCTCCACTCTGAAAATTTACCATTTATTCCTACCCTTTGTTTCCTGTCTTTAACCAGTTCTCAATCCAAGAAAGGACCTTCCTCTTATCCCATGGCCATGTAATTTACACAAGAGCCTTTGGTGAGGGACCTTGTCAAAGGCTTTCTGGAAATCTAAGTATACTATATCTACTGGATCCCCTTGTCCGCATGTTTGTTAACCCCTTCAAAGAACTCTAATAGATTAGTAAGACAGGATTTCCTTTACAGAACCCATGTTGACTTTTGTCCAACAAATTATGTTCTTCTACATGCTTCACAATTTTATTCTTTACTATTGTTTCGACTAATTTGCCCGGTACTGAAGTTAGACTTACCGGTCTGTAATTGCCCGGATCGCCTAGAGCCCTTTTAAATATTGGTGTCACGTTGGCTACCTTCCAGTCATTAGGTACGGAAGCCGATTTAAGGGATAGGTTACAAACCACAGATAATAGTTCAGCAATTTCCCATTTGAGTTCTTTTAGAACCCTTGGATGAATGCCATCCGGTCCCGGAGATTTGTTAACATTAAGTTTTTCTATTTGTTCCAAAACCTCCTCTAATGACACTTCAATCCGGGACAGTTCCTCAGATTCATTACCCACAAAGGACGGTGCAGATTTGGGAATCTCCCAACGTCCTCAGCCGTGAAGACTGAAGCAAAGAAATCATTTAGTTTCTCCGCAATGGCTTTATCGCCCTTGATTGCGCCTTTTATAGTTCGATCGCCTAGGGACCCACAGGTTTTTAGCAGGCTTCCTGCTTCTAATGTACTTAAAAACATTTTGTTATTTCTTTTGAGTTTTTGGCTAGCTGTTCCTCAAAATCTTTTTTGCTTTTCTTATTACATTTTTACACTTGATTTGACAGTGTTTATGTTCCTTTCTATTTATCTCACTAGGATTGACTTCCACTTCTTAAAAGATGCCTTTTGTCCTCACTGCTTCTTTTACATGGTGGTTAAGCCACGGTGACTCTTTTTAGGTCTCTTGCTATGTTTTTTAATTTGGGGTATACATTTAAGTTGGGCCTCTATTATGGTGTCTTTAAGAAGTTTCCATGCAGCTTGCAGGATTTGGCTCTAGTCACTGTGCCTTTTAATTTCTGTTTAACTAACCTCCTCATTTTTGTGTAATTCTTTTGAAATTAAATGCCAGGGTGCTGGTCTGCTGAGGTGTTCTTCCCACCACAGGAATGTTGAATGTTATTATATTATGGTCACTATTCCCAAGCGGTCCTGTAACGGTTATTTCCTGACCTGATCCTGCGCTCCACTCAGGACTAAATCGAGAATTGCCTCTCCTTGTGGGTTCCTGCACTAGCTGCTCCAAGAAGCAGTCATTTAAGCCATTGAGAAATTTTATCTCCGCTTTCTCTTCCTGAGGTGACATGTATCCAGTCAATATGGGGGTAATTAAAATCCCCATTATTATAGAGTTCTTTGTTTTGGTAGCCTCTCTAATCTCCTCAGCATTTCAATGTCAGTATCCCTGTCCTGGTCAGGTGGTCGGTAATATATCCCTACTGCTAATTTCTTATTTTTGGAGCATGGAATTACTATCCATAGCGATTCTATTGAACATGTTGATTCATTTAATATTTTTATTTCATTTGATTCTACATTATCTTTCACATACAGTGCCACTCCGCCACCCACCCGGCCTGCTCTATCCTTTCGATATATTTTATATCCCGGTATGATGGTGTCCTACAGATTTTCCTCATTCCACCAGGTTTCAGTGATGCCTATTATGTCAACCTCCTCATTTAATACTAGGTACTCTAGTTCACCCATCTTATTAGTCAGACTCTAGCATTTGTGTAGAAGCACTTTAAAAATTTGCCACTGCTTATTTGTCTGCCCTTCCTGATGCATTGGATTCCTTTGTACACGGTTGTTTGTCTGCTCTGGCCCATGGTTTGCCCTCTCCTCCTCTCTTTCTGACTACAGCTTAGAGAATCTCTATCAATGGATTCTCCTCTAAGAGTAGTCTCCTCCGATTTACGTGCATCTCCACACCAATCGGCTTTCCCCATCTCTCAGTTTAAAAACTGCTCTACGGCCTTTTAATGTTTAGTGCCAGCAGTCTGGTTCCACTCTGGTTTAGGTGGAGCCCATCCTTCCTGTATAGGCTCTCTCCCAAAAGTGTCCCCAGTTCCTAATAAATCCAAACCCTCTTCCCTACACCATCGTCCTCATCCACGCATTGAGATTCTGAATCTCTGCCTGCCTACCTGGCCCGCGCGTGGAACTGGAAGCATTTCCGAGAACGCCACCATAGAGGTCCTGGATTTCAGTCTCTTTCCTAGCAGCCTAAATTTGGCCTCCAGGACATCTCTCCTACCCTTCCCTACGTCATTGGTACCTACATGTACCACGACCACCGGCTCCTCCCCAGCACTACACATAAGTCTATCTAGATGCCTCGAGAGATCCGCAACCTTCGCACCAGGCAGGCAAGTGACCATACGGTTCTCCCGGTCATCACAAACCCAACTATCTATGTTTCTAACGATCGAATCACCCACTACTAACACCTGCCTCTTCCGAACTGGCATTCCTCCTCAGAGGTATCCTCAGTGCGAGAGGATACCGCAACATCCTCTGGGAGGAGGGTCCCAACCACGGGATGGTTTCCTCTGCTCCCATTGAATGCTCTGTTCCTTGAGACTTTCATCCTCCTTAAGAGCACTGGGGCTCTCAGACTGGAGGTGGGACAGTACTACAGTGTCCCAGAAAGTCTCATCCACAAATCTCTCTACCTCCTTAGCTCCTCCAGTTCAGCCACCCTGGCCTCCAAAGCCCGAACTCGGTCTCTGAGGGTCAGGAGCTCTTGCAACGGGTGCACACATACGCCACCCGCCCACAGGGCAGGTAATCATACATGTTACACTCGACGCAATAAACAGGATAGCCCCACTCTGCTGCTGGGCTTCTGTCTCCATTTTTCTAATGAACAAGTTTAAGTATAAACTGGGATTCTTTTTAAACCTCTGGAATATAGATTATGATAAGAGTTATGTTTTAAAGAAGGCCAGAAGTCACTAGTGCCCTCTAACCTCCCCTCTAAACTCCTCTCCAAACTCCCTGTTAGCAATTCCTGTTCGCAAGCTCCCTGGTCGCTGAGTCACAGGCTTATATAGCTCTGGTAGCCCCTCCCCCTGACTGAGGCTTAGCCAATTAACAGAGGCTTCTAGATTTCAAATCAGTTAACCGGTTAAATGTTAGGTTAACCCAGTGTTTAACCGGTTAACCGACTAATCAGGATCCTGTGCGGGGGACCACTCCACCCTGGCTGGAGCAGAGCCCAGCTTGCGGAGCTTCCGCTCCCAACCCACGCGGGGCTGGCTTCTAGCTCCCAGCCCCAGCTGTGCGGGGCGGGTTGCTAGCTGGCAGCCCCACACGGGCCCAGTGGAGTTGGAGCAACCCTCCACCGGCTCCTGCTACTCTGCCCCTTTGGGTGTGGTTTTTCCTATGGGGCGGCGGTGGCCCCGCCAGCATGACTGCAAAATGCCACCAGGATCATGTGCTCAACCAAGCTCTGGAGAGCAGCCATGCCATGAAGCTAAGTGTCTTAGCAGCCCATTGTGCTGGCTTGGGAATGTTTAGCCTTATTAAGGAATCCCGTGATTCCTGGCTTTAAATCACAAGGTTTTGTGTTGGCGGAGACTTCAGTCTAACTGATGTTCATTGTCTAGGAGCGTAACTTGGTCATATTGGGGTTTGGTCCCATCTTCGAGCAGGACCTTGTGTGTTATCTTTTGCAGCAACTGTTGGGCTGTGTGTTTTCTGCTGGAGCTGGTCTGCTGAGCCCCCAATAGCTGCCCCACACCTTGCAATGTTGGGCCTGATATTTGTCCTGGAGGGAAAGAAGGGATGTTTGTGTTGGGTTGATGTATGTGGGAGATCACTAGCTGTTCAGGGCCTACAGGAATGGGGCGATCTTGTGGCAGACTCTGCCTAGCTGGGTGGTGAAGTCGCTGTGTAACAGCGAAATGCTCCGTTCCAATGTGACGTGGTTTTACGAGCGAGGAGTGATTCACCTCTGGGCCCCGTGAACAGCGATGGTAGGATCATCAGCTGGAAGTGAGGTGTATGAAAGGCTGATGACTCCAGTGGTATTGTGTCCTTGGCTTGAAGAACTATCTTCTTGGGAGTTTTCTGCAGGTGTGGGTGTCTCTGGCTGGTTGGAGCCAAAGGTCTTAGTAGGGATGGGTGGGACGGCGGGGCAGGATTCTGTACTTTCTTTGTTGCTGGCTTGCCTCAGTGTTGGCATGGCTTAATGGGCTCTGGTTCTCCATCAGTAGTTCTTGTGTATGTGTGGGCAGAAGCTGGGTTCCAAGCAGGAGGTGGAGCCGTTCTCTGTCCTCCAGTGCTGAGCAAGCCAGGGAGTTCTGGTAACTCATCTCATGGAGGTGGCAATGGAGAGATGTTTCTGTGGTTTCCTGGGGCCTAGCAGAATGACTCTGGTCCCCCAAGGAGTTTCAGGTGGCCCCAATTGGCTCTGCAGAGGGTGGGGTCGTGGGAATGTGCAGGGTAAGGCCGCATCTTGGAGCAACACCAGAAACTTAGTGCGTCCATAAAAATAGCCCAAAAAAGCAGGTTCAAAATCATAGCATCATGGAACCACAAATGTTCAGTTCCCTGCCCTTGCGGCAGGACCAAGCACCATTCTAGACCATCCCTGATAGATGTCTATCTAACCTGCTCTTCAGTATCTCCAGTGATGGCGATTCCACAATCTCCCTAGGCAATGTAGTCCAGTGTTTACCCACCCTGACAGTTAGGAAGTTTTCCTTAATGTCCAACCTAAACCTCTCTTGCTGCAATTTAAGCCCATTGTTTCTTGTCCTATCCTCAGATGCCAAGGAGAACAATTTCCCCCCCTCCTTTTTGTGTCACTCTTTAGGTACTTGAAAGCTGCTATCATGTCCCCTCTCAGTTTTCTCTTTTCCAAACTAAACAAACCCAATTCTTTCAGTCTTCCCTCATAGCTCATGTTTTCTAGACCTTTGATCATTTTTATTGCTCTTCTCTGGACCTTCTTCAATTTCTCCACATCTTTCTTGAAATGTGGTGCCCAGAACTGGCCACCATACTGCAAGTGAGGCCTAATCAGCGCAGAGCAGAGCGGAAGAATGACTTCTCGTGTCTTGCTCACAACGCTCCTGTTAATGTCCTGAAATGTCAAACTATTGCTTGTCCAGAGTCAGCAGGCGAAGGGAAATGTCTCCTAATGCATCTAGTGCAGGGTGATTTGCAAGCTCTCCCCAGCAAATGCTCTTGTCAGTGAGGTTGGGGTCCAGGTGCTCAGATACCAACAAGGTGGATATGGGATAAGAACCAGAATGGAATAGAACCGCGGTGGTTGCTTACTCCAGATGCAGTTACCAGCTGCTAGTGACAGATTAAAGGCGTTTGCAAACTGCCCCCATTTTCCCTGCCCTTTAAGATGAAATGTAACTTTCCACCCTTATCGCTATGCTTACCTGCATGCCTCCAGCTTCCATCCCGGACACAGCACATGATCCATTGTTTACAGCCAAGCACTGAGGTAGAACCGCATATGCTCCAACCCCTCAGACAGAGACCTACACCTACAAGTTCTTCAACAAGCATTCTGTAAACTACGATACCCACATGAGGAAGTGAGGAGACAGATTGACAGAGCCCGACGTGTACCCAGAAGCCTCCTGCTACGGGACAAGCCCAAGAAAGAAACCAACCACTGGCCATCACCTACAGTCCTCAGCTAAAACCTCTCCAACGCATCATTAGTGATCTACAACCCATCCTGGACAATGATCCCTCACTTTCACAGGCCTTGGAAGGCAGGCCAGTCCTCACCCACAGACAACCTGCCAACCTGAAGCATATTCTCACCAGCAACTATACACCGCACCACAATAACTCTAACTCAGGAACCAATCCATGCAACAAACCTCGGTGCCAACTCCGCCCACATATATACACCAGCCACACCATCACAGGACCTAACCAGATCAGCCATACTGTCACTGGTTCATTCTCCTGCACATCTACTAACGTAATATATACCATCATGTGCTAACAATGCCCCTCTGCTATATACATCAGCCAAACTGGACAGTCCCTACATAAAAGAATCAATGGACACAAATCAGATATTAGGAATGGCAACATACAAAATCCTGTAGGGGAACACTTCAGTCTCCCTGGACACACAATTGCAGATCTAAAGGTAGCCATCCTGCAGCAAAAAAACTTCAGGACCAGACTTCAAAGAGAAACTGCTGAGCTACAGTTCATCTTCAAGTTTGACACAATCAACTCAGGATTAAACAAAGACTGTGAATGGCTCGCTAACTACAAAAAGCAGCTTCTCCTCTCTTGGTATTCACACCTCCAGATCAGCTACTAGAAGTGGGCCTCATCCTCCCTGATTGGATCCACCTCATCATCTCCAGCCTGATTCAGGCCTGCATATTTATACCTGCCTCTGGAAATTTCCACTACATGCATCTGACGAAGTGGGTCTTTGCCCACGAAAGCTTATGCTCCAACACTTCGGTTAGTCTATAAGGTGCCACAGGACTCCTCGCCGATTCTGCCCTTGACTCCTGTACGTTAAGGCTCCAGCAGCATGTTTCATGAGTGGTGGGGGCGCACCCTGAGGGGGTGAGACAGGCTGGAGTCCCAGCAGACAAGATTGCCCTGGATGCTGTTTGACCACCTCCTTCCAGGGCTGCCGGATGGGTGTAAATAAGACAAGTTACACTTGTCTCTCTCTCTGCCTCAGTTTCTCTTCCACTGGGAAGTTGAATTAGTGGGGGACTGTGGCCTGTACCTCTCAGCGCAGGGGTGATGCTCTCAGAACAGACACCGGGGTCAGAAGGGCCCTCACTAGGAAACAGGATAATCCAGAGGAGCTTTGTGGCTTGCCACTGTAATCTAACCAGCCGCAGCGGCATGGCTTTCAGGGTCCGGCCCTGGAGTGTTTTGTTTGAATTTTAGCAGAGCAGGTGAAATTGCCAGCAGGCTGGTGCCCCAAAGGCCGAACCCCCACGGGCGTGTCAGGTTGCTAGTCTGTCCTTTCCCTCGCCTGGCCTCCCAGGTTGTTCTCCACATCTGTGCTAGATTCTCCCGAGTGGAAGGAATCCTGTGGGAGTGGAGGTTGCAGGCTGCCATGTTTTTTCTCCCCTCCCTGCCCCAGGGACTTCGCTGGGCAGTGGGGTGACCCTGAGCAAGTCTCTCTGCGCCTCAGTTTCTCCATGCACAGAATAGGGATCAGACCCACCTTCGCCAGCCTGCCTGAGGGAGGGCATCTTCGACGCAGCCTGTTTCTGAATGTGGAAAGTGCCCATGGCTGAGTGGCAAGACCAGTGGGATTGGCTGTTGGCTACATTTCCCTCCAAGTTGCAAACTATCCCTCTTCATGTTCCTGTTCCAGCCAGGCTGATAATTCGCTACAGACTAAGCTGGCTGGGAAGCAAGGCCATGCAAACAGCTGCATTTCCTAATTAACAGCCTCCTAATGTGTAGTATTATCTTGTTTGTTGTTTGCAACAAAGATTCCCCTGTATTTATGAGGTCTCTCTCTTTTTTTTTTTTTAATCAGATTTCTCATAGTAATGAGAACCAATCCAGGGTTCTCCTTGAGCTCTTTGTTTCTGATATGTGGGTGTAATGACTTCATGACATCCTGTTGTTGCTAGTCAAGGCACGGCCCCAACATTGTCTGGTCAAAAGGGAAGCAAAGGAGGCTCCAGAAGCAGTAATTTTCTTCTCCTTTTAAGCCATTTTCACCAATTAGGGCTTAAGGATTTGAAGTCTGGCCCCTCTCTCCCTGGGAGCAGCCGATTCCTCCCAGGATCTGCCTTATTGAGAACACACAGCAGGCTGCCAGCGGGAGGGTGCATTCACAGTGCTGTATTGTGTCCACTGCCATTGCAGATTTCCGGGCTGGTGTGAAATTTACCATCTGTTGCATGAACATCTCCCTAGGCCAGGCACGGGCATTCTTTTGGCATGAGGGCTGCAGCAGGGTCTGGAAGTTGTGTTAAGGGCCATGAGTGCTCATGAAATCGGAGGTGGGATGCGGGAGGGGTGAGCGCTCGGGAGGCGGGGAGAGGGCAGAGTGTGGGCTTTGCAGTGGGGCCAGAATTAATGAGTTCAGGATGCGGGAGAGGGCTCTGGCTGGGGCCTGGGGTTGGACGGGGGGGGCAGGGATGAAGGGTTTAGGGTGTAGGAGGGAGCTCTGGGCTCGGGCCAAGAGGTTCTGTGGACAGGAGGGGTAAGGGCTGGAGCAGAGGTTGGGGTGTGGAGGGGAGCAGGGTCCAGGTTCTGGGGTGCGCTTCCTTCCTTAAGCAGCTCCTGGAAGCAGCAGCATGTTCGCCTTCCAGCTGGCTCCTGCCTGAAGGAGCAACCAGGCAGCTCTATGCGCTTCCTCCTCTCCCCGACAACTGCAGGCACTGCCCTCCCATTGACCACTGTTTCCAGCCAATGGGAGCTGCAGGGGTGGTGTCGCCCCTACATGTAGAAGCCGGAGGGGCTCACAGCGAGCAGGACAAGCCCCCAAACTGCTCCCCAGCACAGGGGGCTGAGGGCCAGATGAAAACAGCTGATGGGCTGGGGGTAGCACATGGGCCCTAAACAATGTGAAAGTCAAACTGTCTGCCCCACGCTGTGCCTTGTGTGAACAGTACACAGAATCCAGGGGCCGGACTATCACCTGATGTAAGTCGGTGGGGTTCCATTGGCTTCGCCTGCCGGGGGACCTTTGCCCACACAAGGGGAATCAGGAACCGGGCTCGGTCTGACGGAGGGAAGGGACTGTGATGGTCTAGTAGGCAAGTGGGGGACGCCTTCCAGGTTGGATGATTGTTTCAGTGGTCGCAGCATGCCAGCCCTGGGCATGTCCTTTTTCACGCTCTGCGGGAATGTGAAATGCAGGTGTATAAAGCTGCTGAAACTGCAGCTGGCAGAAAAATGAACCCAGATGAACAAAGGCAGAAGGTGTGTGTTGTCCTCTCTTCGTGTGTCTGTTTCCATGCAACTTAAAGCACTTCAGGCCACAGAAAGATTCATCTGTTCTGTTACAGCAGAGGTGGGCAGTAATTTTTAATGGGGGCGGCACTTCAGGATTTTGGTAAGTGGTCAAGGGCCACACTCTTCTATGGAGATTATGCAGGATCTGGGAATGGAGGTTGGGAGTAGAAGGGAGGTGGGGGTAGGGGACTGAGGTAAGGGATTGGGGTGCAGGATCTGGGAGGGGGGTATGGGTGCAGGAGAGGATTCTGACTTAGGGGAGGAGAGTAGGAAGGGGTGCAGGGTCTGGGAGGAAGTTGTGACCTGGGGCAGGGTGGGTGTGTGTGTGTGAAGAGGGTTTGGTTAGTGACCAGGAGCAGAAGGGGTTGGTGACCAGGGGCTGGGAGTTGGGGTTCGGGCGGGGTGCTAGAGGCCGGCTCTGAGTGGGAGGCGCATACCTAGGTGGCTCCTGGCCAGCAGCACCCTCAGGGAGCCTGCTCAAAGCAGCCGGTTGCTCTGCATGGCTCTCTGCTCTGCACATTTGGGGGGAGGCTTCACGCACTGCCCTTGCCCCCAGCACGTTCTCACAGTTCCCATTGGCCAGTAGAGTGGCCGCTTTGAGTGGCTTGGGGGTGCTCCCTGCCTGAGGGTCCCAGAGGGGCGGGCTGTGGGCTGGATTCAAAGGCTTGTTGGGCCCACCTCTGTATTACAGTATCGCCAGCACCACCGGGTGGTCAATGTAGTTTGTCCCACAGCTTAGCGACGCATGGACTTGGATTCCTGTGCCGTGATTGTACAGAAATATTTCAGAGTTGGGGCAAAGGAAGGGCCTGTCTACACTTGGAGCCGAGCGACGATTCCCAGCTCCCAGCATGAACCGATCTAAAGAGCTACTAGCCATTACGTAATTACTAGATGGTTCCATGTCAGGGAGGCTGAGATTTGGAAGAGGCCTGGGACGTGATTCTCATTCACAACGAGGCCCATTTCCATTTTGCTGGCAGTGTAAGGTAGCCTTTGTGTGGGTGGGAACAACATGGTAGAGACCTTGCATATTTGAGGAGAGTTCAGGCCGTTCTAGGCGTGCTCAGAAGCGTGTCCCCCATGTTGGGGTGTGTGCGCATGTTTAGATTTGTCACCCGGGCTGTGGGATGAGAGGCGAGCCAGGCTGGACCTCAAGGTTGAACGTCCATAGAAGTGATACACCTTGTCCTCAGTTTGCTTTGGTTTGTCCTTGTAAGTAAGACGGCAGCTTACCAAGTCTGGGATCTCGTTTTCTGTAACATCAGCCTCACGTCCACTGACAGTCCGACTGTTCCTGCTTCCCGGCATGGGGACGCTGAGGTGCTGACTGCATTGATTGTATTGAAACTCGCTTGACAAGAACTCCCCCTTCTTCGTTATTGGAAAGTTCCATAGCACCGAGTCTAACGCACCTAAAAGGGAGTGGAAATTTTTCGACCTTGTGGTGTGGAACATGCTTGATCACAAACACACTTTGCTGGGTCAGTTTTGGTGCCGACCTATAAAATTTGCCTTTTTTTCCCCCCAAGAGAAAAAACAAAGTCTCCGATCTCCCCATCCCAATGGTGGTCTTCTGTGGCCACTGTCACTTTGGTATGTGCCTGTTGCGCTCTGTACTGTGTGTGATTGTTTCCAACACAACCTGGTGAAGGGACAGACTTGTTGCCCAGGTTTTCAGACGAGGAGGACAGATTAAGAACAGTTGGGTGCTGAGTTCTTCTGAGAATCTGGCCCTAACTGGAGGTGCTGGGCATTAGAAATCTGGCCTTCTGTGGCTCCCCCAAGGTTTCACAAGGGTGTCTGGCTGGGCTCTGAACTCGGCCCAGTTCAGAGCCTCAGCCACAGACCCTGTGGCAAGCTCCTCCTTGGGGTGAACAGCATATGGTTACTGCTGGTCCCAGCCCCTCCTGCGGGGTCCAGGTCAGGAGGAGCTTGCTCGTTGTTTTGTTTGGGGATCTGTTATGCAAATCCCCTTCCTGCAGGACCAATCCCAGGTCATTCTGATATGTAGCATCCTCCAGATAAAGGCAGAGTCCACATGGAAAGCCGTTACCAGAGAGCTGGCCTATTTTCTTCATGGTCAGAACAAGTATAAAGGCCAGTTTAATAATTCTCTCCCTCTGGAGTCTCTGGCCCAGATCCTCAAAGGTATTTAAGCACTTGACTCCACTGGGAATTAGGTACCTGAAACCCTTTGAGGGTCTGGGCCTCACTCACCCAGAGGGAAGGCTGGGGGTCGCGTGTGGCTTTCTCCTTGGCAAAGCAGCAAGCCTGCCGGAGTTCTACGCTCTCCCTGGAGGGGAGCAGCTGCCCATCTGCAGCTGGCACCGATCAGCTCCAAGTCAACCTGCGTCTGTGTTGAGCCTGCACCTGGAAAGCTGCCCACGGCCTTGCTGGCGGCTCAGAGCCAGAAAGATCCGGAGGGGAGGTTCGAAGGTAGGGCAGCCAGACTCTTGGGAGAACAGGTCAGGTTTGATCAGGAAGGGGGATGTGAAGATAGGGGTGACGGGTTCTACCCAGATCTGCCATTGTCCATCGCTTCTCACCCCGGACCCTTTGCTGTCCCAGTCCCCTGCTCTTTGGTACAGCCCTGAATCCTGTCCCCACTCTATCCCCAGCTCGGCCAGCATCCCTCAGTGATGCCCCGCAATGCCCCTGCTTGTCCCGTCCTATCTCCCGCCCCACATGTGCATCCGCCCGGCTGGGTGGTGTCTGTGCCAGGCTAGACAGAGCCTGCCTGCTCCATCCCATTGTGTCCTGTTACAAATGAACCTCCCCCACCCACTGGGGGGGGGGCCCTAATGACGTGCTCCCCGCTCTTGTACCTTCCCACTAGCCTCCTTGCACCCTCTTGGATGAATGTGTCACTGTCTCTGGTCTCCATCACTGGCCACTTTAAAAGCCAGGTTGGAGGCTTGGCGAAAAGCTCTGTTCCAGGAATGACGTGGGGTCGCTTTCTGGCCTGCGCCAGACTGGAGGCGGGGATCACAACGGTCCCAGCTAGCCTTGGCATCTTCGAATCTGTTTAAAAAACCATTTTGAATGTTTAACAGCTGCTGACGCTTGGTCATCTTGTGAAATGGCCTCCCTGGCAGATCCCAGCGCTCCCACCTGCAGGGCTGAAACCAAAAGCTCCTTCTGGAGTGCCCCTTAACCAAGTCTCTCCTCTCTTTTCCAGCGTCGGGTGTTTCTGGTTTTCTTCCACTTGCGCAGTGGGGGAGAGAAATCCATTCAAACTTCAGGGCGAATTTCCCCTTCTGCCCTGCAGCAGCTGTACAAGTACAGTTCTTAAGCAGCTGAACAAACATCAGAAATAAAATTACACCCCTCCCTCCGCAAAACCCCCCTCTCTGCTAGCCCAGCCTGGATGCTGTAGTGTTACATCCCCGGCCTGCCTGCCAGCTCCTTTCACTGAGCGAGTGGCGCTCTCTTAGGCGTTGCAGACTTCAGTCCTTTCCCACAACCAACTCAGCCCTTCAGCCAGTGGCCCATTGCAGCAGGTACTGTGCTGGCTGGGTGGCTGTTGGCACCTTGCACGGACAGCCCCCAGATCCTTGTTTCAAGAAGCTACTCTGCTTCCTGCAGGAGTGGGGGAGAAACGTCAGTACAGCAGCAGGAGGGCAGGTGCTGTTGTGTCCCCTGCCAGGGATAAATGGAGCTCCACCTGCATTGATACCTCAGGGGTCTGGGCCCAGCTCTGCTAACCAGCAAGAACCGGACTGGAACAACATCCAGGACTTAGCCCCTAGGTTGCCTGGTACAAAGCACTTGGTGTGGAATAGACGACACCCCCCACGCTGGGCACCGCTGGTCAGAATGCAGCTGCTGTCCTGAAAGCCTTGGGGTTAGGGCAGCATATGGCTGAATGGGCTGGATGGGCTCTGTTTGAGCAGTCCTGCCCTGGTCAATCTTACTGGGCCCAGAGTTGCAGGAGAGAAACCTTCTCTCCCTGCTGAATGAAGTGACTCTCACAGTTCTTGTCCTTTCCAGGCACTGTTCCACCTCCATTCAGTCTCTGGGTGCCCTTCCTCAGAAGTGCTTGTTTTGGATACTAATCTCCCCCCTGAGTGCTCCGTAAAAGTAGACTCCTGGGATGATCTCTGTGCTCTGCAAGATTTGCTGTACATAGTAATGGGGTATGCCATGGGGTGGTTACCAGTGGGGGTTATGCACTCCCTGGCCAGCCAGCCCCCTAGGTAAAGCCTCTGTGATCCTCCGTGCAAGTCTGTGGGATGCTGGCTAGGGATGTTAAATATCGATTAACTGAATAGTCGATTAACCTCATGAATTCTTATCAGTTACTCAACTATTCTACAGTCCCCAAGGGCAGGGCCGCCAGCCAGTGCTCTCCAGTCCCGCTTCGAGGAGCCCCCACCTCTCCGCGCTGCTGCCTCTGTATCAGAGGCAGCAGCGTGGGGTGCCAGGCGGGAGCCAGCGTGGGGTCCACAAGGGAGACGGTTTAAACCAGCTCCCCTTGCAGACCGGGTGTCTGTTGCCCTGTGCTGCTGCCTCTGTCCAGTGGGGGATTTGAGTTCCTGGACCTAGCGTGAGACAGAAATGAGCCGGGCTGCATGCCTGCCTTGGCTCCTAATACACTTGAAATGCAGAGCCGCAGCAGGGGTAGGTCCCGGACCCGGCGCAAGCCAGGACTGAGCCGGGCTGCTGGCCAGCCTACTGAAAAATGTACTGGCAAAGAGCGGAGGGGGAATGCATGTAGTCTGTAGCATTAACCGATATTTTTATCGGTTAATCAGCTACACTATTACATCCCTAGTGCTGGCCCCCTGTGTTACTTTAGCCTGGTTTTTAAGGGGGCATGTACCCTACACTGTGCTGCTAATGGCTTTGGTCTCTAGCATTTTGCAGCCAACTGGTCTCTTGTGGCACACGCACGTTTCGGCAGCACTAACACAAGGTATAATCTGGAATGTCCACTTATTTCTGTCTAAAAATATTGGCTTGGTAATTCATTACAAGAATCTCTTCTGCAGCAACCAGAAGGGCTTTTTCTCTTGAAAAAGTAAGTGTTTTATTCAAGTGATGATCTGAAATTAACCAGAATTAATGCAGAGTAAAATGTGCCGGCGTGAACCTGCCATTAGATTTGTGTTGTGTTCTCTGGAGAATGCCTACATGTTTTTCTTGCTAATACATGGTGTTTTTTTCATTTCCTTTTTCACTTATCCTCCAGAAATGCACGAAACTTTAGAACAGTGGTTCGCAGCCAGGGGCGAGGATACCCTGGGAGGTAGGATACACAGGTCTTCAGGGGGTGCATCAACTCATTTAGATATTTGCCTAGTTTTACAACTGGCTACATTAAAAGCGAAGTCAGTATGAACGAATATTTCATACAATGGCTTGTGCATACTGCTCTGTATCCTAGTCACTGAAATGTAAATACAATATTAATATGCCAATTGATTTATTTTATAACTACACTGTAAAACAGGTTGTACCTCCTTTAACCGGGACTCTCTGGTCCAGCCGGGCCATGGATGTTCCTGGACCACAGAGTCCAAGTATAAAGAGGTCAGGCCACAGGGTGGAGTAGAGGGGGGCGCGACACAGCCAGGAGCCTTGTGTTGAGGTAGGGGCGGGCAGCGCAGCAGGGAGATCTGGGACAGAACTGCTGCCGGGCAGTAGCGGCAGAGCCCCAGCACCGGCAGCCGCAAAGTCCTGGCGACCACGGAGCCCCAGCAGCCCCGACAGTTGGCCTTGGCCTCAGCAGCCACAGAGCTCCAGCCTGGGGAGCCATGGCCGGGCAGGCAGCAGCGGGGCTCGGCTGGAGTCCTAGCCGGGGGCAGCACGGGCCACATTGGGAAGGACCTCCCCTCGTTCGGCAAATCCCCTTGTTTAAGGTCCCAAGGGTGCCGGACGAGGGAGGACCAACCTGAACTGAGAGAGTCAGCAGTGTTTCAGTAGCTATGTGCTGTGACACTTGTATTTTTATGTCTGATGTTGTAAGCAAGTCGTTTTTCAGTGAGGCTAAAGCAGGACAGATCAGACTCCTGGGAGGGGGACAGTCATTTGGGAAGGTTGAGAGCCCCTACTTTAGAAGAGACAGGAATGTGTGATGGGATGAGTTCAAATCTCACCATCTTTCATGCATTGCTTACTCCACAGCCTCCTCCAGAGAGAGAGAGGGGATCCTAGCTTTGCCCTGACAGTATCTGTTGCTTTAATTCATGTTTTACAGCAGTGGTCCCCAACGTGGTGCCCACAGGCGCCATGGCACCCACCGGGGCATTTATGTGCGCCTGCCTAGTGACCAGGGCCGGCCCGAGCCATTCTTGCGCCCCAGGCCCCGGGTGCGCGGTGCATGTGCAGCCCCAAAAGGTTGGGGACCACCGCTTTACAGCATACACCGGACACTGCAGTCTGCACTCCCCATCCAGCCACCATGCCAGGGCTTGGATGAGCGTGTGACCTCTGGTGGAGCAGGACGGATCGGTGCTGGTTCTCAGGGAGCTGCTCCTTTCAGCTTGCCAAGCGTGCGTGGCTGGTTGTGCCGGGTAGCTGGGGGGGGCATTGATTGGGGCTGAGCTGGATTTCTGACTGTAAATCCATTTTGCTAAGCTGAGTGATTTTCCCTGCTCATCTGGCTGTATCAGTGCAGCCAACAAAGGTGCCAAGCTACATTCTGTTTGCAGCACCTCTTGTACCCTGCCCTGAATTCCCACGAGGCTGTGCACTCGCAGGGGGGTAACTGCAAGGAGAGCAGCCCTCGGAGGGCTAGAGGGCTCTCCCTGGTAGGTCTTATAACGCGCCAGGGAGTTCTCAGCTCATTGCAGTTCCACTGACATCTCTGCACCTCAGTTTCCCTGAGCGGGCTGCCCAAGGGCACAAAGTGAGTCTGTGCAGAGCTAGGCATGTGACCCAGTGCTCTGTTTGACCATCACACACCGTGTTTGCCCTGCGTAACCATGAGCTACTGCAAAAAGCGTCTCCTCTGTGGGATTTGGCAGTGATGGGCCATGCCTCTCAAGCCGCAGCCTGCTGAAAGATGTTCGCGCTTCTGAGACACGCGTTGCAAGCAGCGACTGCAGAAACTGGGAGTGTGGATGAGAGAGCATTACCTCGCTCTCCAAAGTGTAAGTGGAGCTAGCTTGGCCCTTCTATAAATAGCCTCCTGCCCCTTTATAAAATAGCTCTGGAGTAAGAAAGCAGCATGTGCTCAAACTGAGAGTTAGTAGTCGGCTACAGTGTGGGGTATATTTGCTAACAGGCCACTGGCAGGACTGCGACCCGCCTGTTGCTGGTGTTGACCAGCTGTTGTACAATGGAATCTTGTAACTGTGGTAATCCAGATGTGTAACCTGTTTGGCCCAATCCAAGAAGTCACAATGTGTGTGCATGGGCTGGGACTGTATCGATGAGCTATATTCATTCATGCCGTGCTGGATTGAGACTGGAGCTTCACAGAAACCATATGAGGTTCCCAGAGCAGCTGTAACTCAGCACGCCTGTCGGTTACAATAAGATCTTTCATTGCACGGGGGTCATAAGATGCTGCGTACTATGGTGTGCAAGAGAGATGGTTTTGAATGCAAAAGTTAGCTCCCCTTGGGCTCTTGTTTTATCAACTCCTCCCATGGGAAGCAGAGTCCAGGTGGTCAGTGCTGCAGTGGGAACCTTGGAGGAACATGTCTAGCCTTCTAGGACTAGATGGTTGGTACATGTGCGGTGTCATTCTTTACTTCTGAGCCTGTACTGCATACAAAGAGTCAATGACGCAGAGGTTGTGTGCTGTGCTTCTGTCTTGGCAGATATGTAAGATCAAAGGCTGGCACTAAAGATCCCAGGAGACTCTCTAAAGACTAATGGTGTGTAGAAAATTTCGCTAGGAAAATTATTTGTGCCATCATGGTTTGGAATAAAAGGCTTTATTGGACCTTCTTTCAAAGTATTGCATCACTATTGTGCGAGTAATACACATCTCTGATTGCTGTGCCTCGGGATGATGTGTGCTTGCCAGCTGACTCTGATACAGCTCTCACCACGGCCCAGTGAAATGCAGCCACTTCTGTGATGGTCACGTCAGCTGATAGCCAGCTTGCAGATGGCATGTGATACACAGCTGTTTAGGGCAGTGTGAGGGTTCTATTCCTGGCTCTGCCTGTGATTGGCTGTCACCTCGGCCACGGGGCTGCACAGTTCTCAGTAAATTGGGACACTGCTGCCTTCGTAAGGGGCTTTGAGATGTAAAAAGGTGGTAAGAGCTTGTTCATCCTCATCCTCGCCCTCCATGGTTCTGGATTCTCTTTTTCTGCAGCCCACTGCCTCTAACATCCTCCTAGCACAGGGATTTGCTAATGAGGCCATGGACGGCGTTTTCCCGTGCGGTGTGTACAGACGGGATTTGTTCTTTGATGTGCCTGCCCAGCTGGAGGGGTGTCCTTGCATTCCACACGTTCTGCTGCCTCAGGCGCTGGTATGGGAAAGTGCATCTTGTTACCTGGGTGTCAGGCTACAACACCCGCACGCTGCAGCTGGAGGTGAGGAGCAGCTGCCTCTGGGAGTGACCTGTGAGCAGAGTTTATGGAGCAGAGGCTGGGAGTGGGGGGTTGAATCCTGCTGAGTTTGTTTTGAGGGAGAGTTGTTTATCGGGTAACGGGGTACTCATTCACAACCCTAATAGCAACCCCAGCAGAGGTGATGAAGGGTGAGTGAAGGGAGTTGTGGTTGATCGCTCCAGCCCAGATAGATCCTGCTGTACCTTTGCCAGGACTCACAAAGGATGTCCCTGGACCCCAAGGTTCCTGGTCAATCAGCTGAGGCCAACAGCCTGGAGAGGTCCCTGTCCTTTCTAGTGCCATGGCGATTAGCTGATTGCCCTGGGGGTCTTAGCGTCAGTGTCCCCACCTAGGATGTTAAATTGCATTTAATCAGCTAATCGAGTAGTGGATGGAAGGGGGGAAACTGCAGCGCCACAGCAGGGTTAGCTTCTGGCCCTGGAAGCTAACTCCACTGTGGCCCTGCCTATCAAATGTAGTAAGAGCTGCGTGGCTCTTACTACATTTAAAAGGCAGAGGCGCAGCAGGGGACCAGGCACAAGCCGGGGCTCAGCTGTCTCAGCTTACACCCGGTCCCCCGCTGCACCTCTGCCTCCCGAGACGGTGCTGGGGGAACCAGCTTTTAAGCTGGCTCCCCCCAGCACCAACTGCTGCTTCTCCTCTGCCCCGTTGCCTCTGATAGAGGTGACTGGTAGAGTAGGGACTCTATCCGATAAGCCTAGGCTAGTTGCTTACATCCCTATTCTCCACAGCACCATCTCTTCACTGATGCTCCATGCACTGAGGTGCTAATTCATTACCAGGGAAGCTGCAGACGCTGCACCAGGCCTGGCCTGCGGCTCTCCAAAAGGGCAGCCTGCGAATGCAGGGAATGCAGGGGTGCATGGGCATCAAGGTTTGTGCCTGGGTGAGGTCTGGTTCTTTGCTATCCTCTCTGCAACTTCCTGGAGCAGCAGAGGTGTATGTGAGCAAGAGAACCCCTCCCACCCCGGGCAAAGCCCGGAAGCTGCCCAGGAGAATCCAGGCAGGTCAGCTCCGTGTTTTGCATGGGGCTGTTAAGTGTGCCGGGCCCCTTTAACGAAGGCAGTCGCAGCAGAGCACCGGCCCGGCTTGTGGGTATTAGAGTCGAAGCCGTCAGGAGGCACAGCGAGACAGATTAATAGATGCAGACCAGGCTAAGCCACCCCAGGCTGGGCATTTTCAGGATGGCTCCGCGCAGCCAGTGAGTCTTGCTGCCTGATGCATATGGGCCGCGGTGCCGCCTCTTGTCAGCGGCTGCGTTTCAGGGGTCACCATTGCCCCGCTGATCCCAGGTGGCCATTTCTGGGTCTGTTCCGGCACTGGAACTGGTAGCATCTGCCACGGTGAAGCCACAGATCCTGCGTGGGGGCTCCGATGGGATGGGCCCTCCTTGCAGAATACTAGGAGCAGCGGAAGAGGAGTTCTCCCTCAGAAGTTGCATCCACAGGTCAGCCTGTGTGTGGTGAGAGGCAGGGGGACGTTCGTGTCCTGTCACTCTCCTCCCCAGGAGGTTCTAGTGGCCCTGGGTACAAGAAGCAGATGCAGAATTCCCCATATACCGCTGCACTAAGCACTCGTGTCTCTTGCCTTCCTTCCATAGGGGACGAAAGAGTGGGACAGGAGGACCTCACCCCGTGGAGACACGGCCCCCTCGGCTTTGGAATGACAGGACGGACGTAAGTAGCCTCCTTTTCCCTCAGCTGTTCTTTTTAGTCTGTCATTTCTCCCCAAAGGAAAGGAGGGCAGAGCAGGGCAGCGTCGCTGGCAGCACAAGACCACTCACTGCATGTGTTGAGTGCCTGGGCAGTGGTTCCAGAGGAGACCTTGCTCCCTCTTAGCACTATGGGAAGGGCCAGGAGGCCATGGCCCCTGATTCTTGTGGAGAACCCCTGTGCTGGGGGAATAGCCATATCTCCAGGAGAGAGAGCACCCCAACACCTGCACTCTTCTTCCAGTAACCTGTCATCCTTTTCTGTCCTGGTAATGGTTCTCCAAAATTGTCCGGTGCGGGTAGGTCGCCTGTGACCCCATAGCAATGCCAGCTGGCTGTTTCCCGTTAGCATTTGGGAAGCTCCATCACCAGCAAAAAAACACAGTCATGGGCTCTGGGTCTGTGGGGTGTGAATGCCAGCCTTGCCCTCAACCCTGCTCAGCTCCAGGCAGACATGACCTGGATTTGAGCCTACCCTGCATAGCTGAGCTGCCCGAGCATTGACCTGGTGGAGCAGTAGCGCCCACACGTGACTGCAGTGACGCACAGAGAAGCCCCGGTCTGTTCCACAGGAAAGTGATTTTATAGGTTTTGTTGCCCGTGTGGTGAAGCCGGAGCGGCACTGGTCCTCGTGGGTTGCAGGCGGGACTGTTCTATGCGGTTGCGGATCAGAGATAGGAAACTTAACCCAGGAATCTAATGCAGTCGTTCAGGTGTAATACGTGTGGGTGGTTGAGCTGAATGTTATCTGCTGCCCCTGGCCAGTGAATTACCGAGTGTCCCTGTGATATGCGTCCAGATACAAATGCTTCCAAATGCAGGGTTTTTTCTCGAATAGAAGGGGTTGTGCCTGGCAAAAGATCTTCAGGTGCAACCACCTGGAAAGAAGCAAAAAGCCTTCATTGCAGGGAGCACTGGCAGGGGTGAACGGGCATGTGGGGAGTGACTGTAGCAAGACTTGTTCATTAGGGTAGTGGCAGTTTCAGGACGTGGTTCCCTTGGGCTGCAGAACTGAGCACCCTGCGTGAGGCAGAATCCCTCTCCAGCTGAGCGGAGCTTGCCTGGAGAAGTGCGGTTTCACTACTAAACAGCACCGGAGTAGTGTTCATGTCACTTTGGTGTCGGGGGACTTTCACGAGAGCCACGGTCGCTACTGGGGAGGTCCTCGGGCTGCAGTAATGAAAGTGAGGCAGGAGGTGCGGTGAGGTGGAAATGAGCTGCCATATATACTGCCTAATGGCCTGAGTCCTGCTTCTTAGTGGGCGGTCAGTGCCGATTTGTATTGGAAATAGAATCAGGCCCGCGATATACTGTGCCCTTGGTCTCTGTTCTCCTCCCGCCCCTGTTGTTCTGTGTGCGCTGCAGCCTCGCACACATGGTGACCGCTGAACACGAGACACAACGGTTGTTGCATTTCCTTCATGGCTTTCCTGCCGCTTGGGCTTACGCAGGCGGATAGTCTGAGCAGTGCTGGTCACAGTACACCTGCCTTGGCTCGGAGGCAGCAAAGTCCTTCCCTACTGAGCAAAGCACGCTAGCTTACCTCCGACTTTAGGAATGGGCCTGCGTCCCTTTGAAGTCAGTGGCATTTGAGAGATGCTTCTGGGACTGAGGTGAGGCTGACCGGTCTGTATTTCCCTGGGTTGTCCTTCCCTTTTTTCAAGATGGGCCTTGCATCTGCCTTTTTCCAAATGTCCAGGACCTCTCCCGATTGCCACAAGTTTTCAGATATAATGGCCTATGACTCTGCAATCACATCAGCCAATTCCCTCAGCACCCTTGAATGCATTAGATCTGGCCCCATGGATTTGTGTATGTCCAACAGTTCTTAACCTGTTCTTTCTCCACTGAGGGCTGCCCACCTCTTTCCCATACTGCACTGCCTAGTACAGCAGTCTGGGAGCTGAACTTGTCTCTGAAGGCAGAGGCAAAAAAAGCATTGAGCGGTTCAGCTTTTCCCACATCATCTGGGTCTCCTGGGAGTGGAGGGCTGATTGTTAAACTGGCCCTGTGGGTTTTCAAACCGAGCAGAGACCTGCCCGTTTGAGGCCTCCTTTCCACACCTCATCCTTACCTGGGCCCCGACCCCCGTGCGGAGTCAGGGACCCATCTCTGTGCAGTAGGTCGGCTCTAGGGTGAAGAGACCCCTTCATCTGCACGTTTCTCATGTGGCGGGAGGAGAAGATTCAGAGGTGTCGGTAAGGCTACAGCCTGCCCTCATTTTGTAAAGCAACACCAACAAAAACAAACAAAAATAAAGCAAAACTGGATTATCCAGAGACCTGGGAGGGAAGCTCGAATGGATTGTTGAGCCGTTGATCTGCTCGGCCGACAGGGATGGAAGCTTACAGGCTTGTGAGGTTTTTAGATGGTGGCTCTGAAGCCTGCTCTTGCATCTCTTTTTCCCTTGCAGTGGGTGGATATTGGAAGTGTGAATGTGTTTTGTTTCCTGGTGACAAACAAAAACCTGGCCTATTTTTACACGCTGCTGCTGTGCCTTTGCTGTGGAGGCTGAGGCTCTTCCGGGTCTCTTCGCTGCTTGCATGGAAGCTGAACTGCAAAGAGAAGTGTCTGTGGTTGTGCAGTTGTATTAGTGGTGTTGGTTTAAGGGAGTTTCTACATGTATGCTAGCAATAAGAGGATGGTCAGAGAAGGTGTGGGACCATTACTGGATGAGGAAGGTAACCTCGTGACGGATGATGTGGGAAAAGCTGAAGCGCTTACTGCTTTTTTTGCCTCTGTCTTCAGAGACAAGTTCAGCTCCCAGACTGCTGCACTAGGCAGTGCAGTATGGGAAAGAGGTGGGCAGCCCTCAGTGGAGAAAGAACCTGTTAAGAACTATTTAGAAAAGTTGGACATACACAAATCCATGGGGCCAGATCTAATGCATTCAAGGGTGCTGAGGGAATTGGCTGATGTGATTGCAGAGCCATAGGCCATTATATTTGAAATCTTGTGGCAATCGGGAGAGGTCCTGGACGTTTGGGGAAAGGCATATGTAAGGCCCATTTTTAAAAAAGGGAAGGAGGACAATCCAGGGAACTACAGACCAGTCAGCCTCACCTCAGTCCCCAGAAAAGTCATGGAGAGGATCCTCAAGGAATCCATTTTGGAGCACTTGGAAGAGAGGAAAGGGATCAGGAAGAGTCAACATGGATTCACCAAGGGCAAGTCCTGCCTGACCAACCTGATTGCCTTCTATGACAAAGTAACTGGCTTTGTGGATATGGGGAAGTCGGAGGACATGAGATATCTTGACTTTAGCAAAGCTTTTGATATGGTCTCCCACAGTATACTTGCCAGCAAGTTAAGGAAGTATGGATTGGATAAATGGACTGTAAAGTGGATAGGAAGCTGGCTAGATTGTCGGGCCCAGCGGGTAGTGATCAACGGCGCGATGTCAGGTTGGCGGTCGGTTTCTAGCGGAGTGCTCCAAGGATCAGTTCTAGGGCCGGTTTTGTTCAGCATCTTTATTAATGACCTGGATGAGGGGATGGGTTGCACCCTCAGCAAGTTTGCGGATGATACTTAGCTAGGGGGAGAGGTAGATACGCTGGAGGGTAGGAACAGGGTCCAGAGTGACTTGGACAAATTGGAGGATTGGCCCAAAAGAAATCTGATGAGGTTTAACATAGGGATGTGAGGGAGAAGTCGACTACCCGATAAGCCTGTCAGGAAGGGAGGGGGAAGCAGGAGCTGGTTCTCCCCAGCACTGTCTCCATGGTGTGGGCAGGGAAGGGGGTAGGGGAGGCACAGCTGCAACGGTCCTGGAGCCGGCACGAACCAGGACTGAACAGTCCCAGCTCGTGCCTCCTCCGGGAGCTAATCCTGCTGCGGCTCTGCCTCTTACATGTAGGGCTCTTACTGCATGTAAACTGCAGAGCTGCCATGGGGTTAGCTCCTGGGGGTGGCTCAAGTGGGACTGAACGGTTCCGGCTCGCAGTGGCTTTGCATTTTAAATGTAGGAAGAGTCCCAGGGCTGCTACTACATTTAAAATGCAGAGCTGCAGCCAGGGTAGCTTCCGGGGCCGAGGCGAGCTGGGACTGAGCAGTCCTGGCTCACGCCGGCTCCGGGAACGCTGCGGCTCTGCAGTTTAAATGTAGTAGGAGCGGGACTGCCTGTGCACCCGGCTCCTGCCACATTTAAACTGCAGAGCGAGCGCTTGCCCCCCCCCCCAGCTACTAATTGAGTAGTAGATACTCAATTAGCTAATTAATCACAACTTAACATCCCTAGTTCAACAAGGACAAGTGCAGAGTCCTGCACTTGGGACGGAAGAGTCCCTGCAGGGGTTTAAGCCCAGCTCAGCTGGAATCCCTCTCCCTGCAGTCCTGAACACTCCCTTGCGTTGCAGTCTGGAGAATGCCGGCATTGCAAGAGTTAATTGCCAGCTGTTGCTGCTGTGGGGTGAGGATAAAAGTTTGGCACCCTCGATCCGCTGATCCGGAACCGGAGGGTCGTGTCCGCCGCTCTGTTATCGACAAGCCGCCGCAGCCAATCCAGATCACTGCGCGTATCTCCCTCTGCTGTGACATATCCCCCGTCGATGACTCCCAAAGCCATACAGGCCAGCCTGTAAACAGGCAAGGAGGAGGCGACGGGGATAAACACAGAGGGAGTCTGCAGTATCCAGCGGCAGGCAGACAGAGAAGTGTAGCCAAAGTCCCTGAGTAAACACCTGCCTGGCTGGAGGCCTGCAGAGACTAAGAGGACAGCTGCCGGGGTTTAGTGGAGTTGTAAGTGCAGGTGGTGAATGCCCCAGGTAGGAGAAACCACACATCCATCTGGGGATCGCAGTGGGAAGCGGGGGAGACGGGGTGGTGATTGTGAAGGCCTGGCCTTGGCTTGGAGCTTTAGGAAATCCAGGCAGACACAAAACTGCAGGGAGCATAAACATTCAAAAGAACAGTTCTTTCACGCCACTCTACCAGCCAGGTGTCCAGTGGTTTGAGCACAGAGACGGGCATAGGAGTTCCTGGGTTCTGTGTCTGGCTCTGACACTGGCCCTGCTGAAGGACTTTTGGGCAACCCATTGCCTTTCTCTGTGCCTGTTTCCACATCTCTAAAATTGCGATCACCTTGACCTGTTTTTTTTCAGGGGGCCAGGTCTCTGCAGGGGCTCTGCGGAGCCCCCTGCCATGCTACTGGGATGAGTGTAAGTAACAGACTACACTTGAACCTCCATACTCTGGGTGTCCCAAATCTGGGAACACCCGTGGTACGGAGGAGGAAGTGGCTCTGTGCACTGCTGCTCCCCTTCCTACAAGCCGGGGGAAAGGCAGCATGAAGAGATGCTTCCCCTGAAGCTTTTCCCCCAGCCATGCGGGGAGCACGGATCCATGTGTGCCCCCGGGAGTGGGGTGGCACATAAGTGCCCTCCCTGGCCCAGTCAAATCTTTAATCCTGCTTGCCCATATTCAGTCTGTATTTTCTTTTACCTGACAGTTGCATAGAAACCAGACTGGCTTGTGTGCTGGGAGACAGCAGCCACAGGCAGACAAGTCTCAGAGGGGGAGCCGTGTTAGTCTGTATCTGCAAAAACACCAAGAAATCTTGTGGCATTTTACAGACTAACAGATTTGTTTGGGCATAAGCTCTTGTGGGCAAAGACGTCCTTTGTCAGATGCATCTGATGAAGTGTTTTTTACCCACAAAAGCTTATGTCCAAATAAATCTGTTAGTCTTTAAGGTGCCACAGGATTTCTTACTGTTAGTCAAATGCAGCTCTCTCTGATGGGCCACTCATAGAATATAATAGTTACAGGATGTTTCCTAGAGTTGCCAGATTAAAAAGGTGCAAGTGTAGTCTGCAAAGTGCCGTCCCAGGGCTACATTAGATTTTCTTGCTCTAACCTAAGTATGTGCCTGGGCCAATGGCCAGAGAGCTGATGACTGTCCAGGACTAATCAACCCTATTTTTGAAAGTGACCCCTGTTTTGGGGAGCCCAGCTGGAGGAGGCCCCTTTGTAAAGTGCTGAGTGCCTGCATTTCCCATCCACTTCTCCTGAAGCAGCGGGCCACTCGGTGTGCGGAAAATCAGATGCCACGTGCCTTGTGCAACATCATTGCTCAGTGGTCCCTGGATGGAGTCCGAATTGTGCCTGTGATCACACAAACCCACCCATCAGAGAATCATGTGGTTGGAGGAGATCTCAGGAGTCCTCGAGTCTAGCTCCCTGCCCAAAGCAGGACCAACCCCAACTAAATCATCCCAGCCAGGGCTTGATCAAGCCGGGACTTAAACATCTCTAGGGATGGAGATTCCACCCCCTCCCTAGAGAACCCATTCCAGTGCTTCAGCCCCTCCGAGTGAAACAATTTTTCTAGTATCCAACCTAGACCTCTCCCAGGGAGGAGGGTAGATATTATTCTCAGGGTGGAGACTAATGGATCTGTTCTCAGGGGGAGCTCCTCCTCAGTCAGGAGCAGAGATGTAAATGCTGGCATGAGAAACAGCCTGAATACCTTGCCCCAGAGATATGGTTGGTCTGGCCAATAGACAGGAGTGCCTCCCACGCTGTATCCCTCCTCCCCACGTGCCCATGCTCCCCACTTGATACAGAGCGCAGAGTAAGAGCCAGATTTTCAGAGGTCCTTATAGAGGTGAATGGGCACTGTTGAAAATTACCCGAGGCGCCTAAATACCCTTGAAAATCTATCCCTGAATGTCTGGCCCAAGGTCAGGGCAGGGAGTGGACCCAGGTCTCCGGGGTCTCATGCTTGCTCCCATATGACAACATCCCCTCTGCTGCAATCTCGTTTACGTAGCGAGCAAAGGTACAGGAAGCAAAATCTTCCTGCTCTTCCTGGAGCCACCTTGTCTCAGTAACATCCTGAGACCGACATGGGAGCAGCACCACTGCGTATCAGCAGTTGCTTATCAGACTATATTATCTCCAAAGGGGTGTCTGGGAAACCAAGAATCATGGTTTATTTGAGAAGCATGGTGCCGGTTGTTTCTAAATAAACACACAGTCTTATGTGTGTACAATGGGACTGAGTATAGACTACTGGAATGTATTTGTACAGCAGAGGGAGATGGGTATCAAAATCCAAGCAGTATCCTACTTAAAAAGGTCCCAATATTGTGCAACAGAGTAAGTGAGTACATTCCAATCTGTGAAGCATAGTAACAGACTGATTAATCAAACAGGAACTGCCACCTTGCCAGTCTGCAGCGCTAGTTTAGGACCCGGGGAACTGAGCCCAGCATGCGAACGCATGGCAGACTCGGGAAATGTTCGCAATTCATGCGAGGTAAGCTCCGATGCCTTGTTGTTTGAACGGCTTGGTGTTGCTCTAAAGGAGCTGTGGGTATTGACTGGGGCTTGCCGACTTTCCAGGGTGGCCAGCGATTTGGGGAGTCTGGTGTCTGACTGGAGACGTGGTAAATAACAAGTCACACTTGAGCCGCGTTGTCTGGGATGAGTTTGTCAGGAGAAGTAAATGGGATGTTGGCTTCCCCCCCCCGCTCCCCTCCCTGCCCATGTGCTTTGGCAGCAGGCTTGGACCGATCCAGTTGTTCTGCACTGTCCATCCCCCATGCAGGAGTTATGCCCTGGTAGGAAAGGGACCATAACATGTCCCTTAACACCACACGTGCAGGCAGGGGCACATGTGGCAGAGGCACAGTGGCGGTGGGCGGCTTTGAGCCAGGCCTGCGGGCCCTGCCCTGGCTGGAGGCAGTGCAAGCATGTGCTGTCCTCGCGGCCTCAGCCCGTGGGGGAAGGGAGCAGCAGGGGCTCTTTGTGCGTGGCCTGGCCTGCAAGTTCCCATTTGTCCAGGGCGGGGCAGGGTTGCTGGCTGACTGACTGCCCCAGCCCTGAGCCTCAACCCCCACACTGCCTACCCCCCTCCCAACCCTCTGTCCTGACTCCTGTGCCGCCCCACACCCTTCAGTCCCCTGCTCTAATTCCTGCAGCCTCTCTATTCCTCAGCTCCCTGCCCTGAGATTCCCACGCCTCCAACTTCCTGCCCTCACTCCTGTGCGCCCCATACTAGGGATGTAAAATCCCATTTTAATGGTTAACTGGTTAAATGTGATGTTTAAGCAGCTTAATGATTAAAGGGGGCTACTCCAGAGTGGGCCTCACAGGGTGGGAGCTGCCCCAGCCCCCTCCGGTTAATCCGAACAAGTAAGCATCCCCCATTAAGGGTGATGCTAACTAGTTAACAGGTTAACCTTTTCACCCCCCTACATCACACCCCAACTCCCCAGCTCTGATTCCTGTGACCCCCTCCATGCCTTAGCTCCCTGCCCTGAGCCCCCCACACCTCCAACCCCCTGCCATGGCTCCTGCGACCCCCATTCTCCCCCAGCCCTTTGCCTAAGTCACATGATGCACTACAACAGTATCTGCAAGAAATGGAAGTTACTTTCCCCCTTGCTCATCAGCCAGGCTTCTGAGACAAGGAGTCGCCGTACCACTTTGAGTGCTGGTCCTTCCCAGCCACTGTGCTGTCTCTAGCTGTGGCCAATCCTTGACACTTCCGAGGAAGGTGGGGAAAGACCTGAGAACAGATCTGGCCCATTGTGTATCGAGGGAAAATAAAAGTCTTTCCTGACCCTGGAAAGCCTTCAGGGTGATTTGAGAGCCAGACCGGGGTCCGGGCCAGATGGCTTCATGTTATGACACTCACCACAGTGCCAGAAGGCTGCCGTTCAGATCCCAGAGGCGCTCTGCCTGGGATTATGATAGATAGTGTTTGGTTAGGGGCTTGGGCCCAGCTCTCCCTGGACACTTTGCAGTTGGCAGCACGGGCTTTCCGCGCCCTGGTTCAAAAGTGGCTCTGTTCACAGTGGTACCGTGAAGCATGGAGACCTCAGAAAAGCTTTGGCTTAGCTCAGTGAAGTGAGCCCCCGTGCTATTGGGCTTCAACAAAGTTATGAATCTGATGATTGAGCCAACCCTCCCTGGTCTACCCCAGAAGCCCTTCTCTCAGGGGCTGCTTAGGTGGGAGTGATGCATTGCAGAAAAAAGGCAAAGAGAAAACTAACCTCCCTTTGTAGTAGGGGAGATGGCCGAGTCCTTTGAGCTATTGTGAGCCAGTTCCTTCTAGGATTTCCTGGCTCTAAAGCACTACTCAGCACTTCAGATTTTTTCAGAGTTTGAATATGAATCTGCCCATTAGCCCCCTGAAGAAATAATAGTATCTATGTTCTGCAGCTGGAGAACTCCTGTAGGGGAGGTTAAGTGATTGGCCAGAGGCCGCACGGTGAGTCACTGGTAGAAGCAGAGGGAGGTGTTTTTCTGGGAGTGCCTGGCTCCCAGTTAAATATTGGGACCCAATGAACCTGTGTGGCCGAGGTGGGAAGTGGAATGCCAAGCACTTCAGGTGCATTTTAATATCATCAAAGGCTCTTCAGGCTGCATGGCATCCCATGACCACTTGTAATCAAACAGCACAGTGGAATGTTCCAGTGGATTGAATCAAGCCACCTCCATTCATCCTCAGTTCCCCCTCCTTGTATATCTGCCCCTGTTGTGTAACAGCCACGAATTTTCACGCCCTCCCCCCGATTAAGGAAAAGTTAGGGCGCAATCTGCTAGCCTGAATGTGCTGTATGCCTGCCGCTCTGGATCTGTTCAGAGCTTGTTGTCTTGGTATTGCAGCTCTTAATTCCTAGGTGCCTGCTTTCAGCTCGGATGGTGGGAGACAGAGTTGATGCAGTACGTTGGAGAGGGGAGTCTGGCATGCGGTGTGCTTGCTTGTTTGCTCGCTCGCTCCTGGAGATTCTTTCGGGCTCTGTTATTTTCCTGAGCCTGAACGACTTCTCTTTGAATAGTGAAAACACACAAGTGAGCTCGCTACCAGAGGGCTGTGTCCACACCGTGAAAAGGATTTTGACAAATTGGAAACGGACCAGAAAAGAGCTACAAGAATGATTTGGGGTCTGGGAAATCTGCTGGGAGGCTAAAGGAGCTCAGTCTATTTCACTTAATAGGTAATTAATCGCTACTCTTAAAAAAAAAATAATGTCATCTGTAAGCAGCTCAGATGGGGAGATGATTTCTGATAGCAGAGGATGCTTTAATCTAGCAGACAAATGCAGAGTGAGATCCAACGGCTGGAGCTAGATAAAATCAGAATAGAAATAAGGTGCAGATTAACTGAGAGAACAGTTTACCTGGGGATTGCTTGAAGATTTCACTCAAATTCAACCTGAAGTTATGGGATTCATGCAGGAATCACTGGGTGAAATGCTAGGACAACTGACTAAATGATCATAATGGTTTTTTCTGGTCTTAAAATCTGAGCCTGTGAAAACAACAGTGAAGAAAGACCTGATTTTATTACTAGATGTTCTGAAAATTGGGCCTATGGATTATAATCTCAGTCCTGAGTTGGAAACCAGTCCATTGAGACTTTGTAGGGAGGCAGTAAATCATAACAGCAGAGTAATGCAATTTTTATCTCTACGTACCATTTGCTGTGGAAGTGGTCACTGGCACGTAGACTTTAAGTTGTAAACATCGCACATGTATTTAATGCATGCAATAACCATAGAAATGAAAATAATTTGTGAAAATGTTGCACCATAGTGATTCTCCTCTTCTACCAGTCGGGATCACTACTCAGTGAAAACTGGCTTCTCTCTGTCCCGTTGTGCATGCACTATCCTCGTTTTAGAGACGGGGAAACTGAGGCAGAATTGAAAGTTCTAATATTCTGGCTGCCCAACTTAAGATGTGGAGCCTTGTTTCCAGTGGTGCTGTGCACTCTCAGCGCTCCCTGACTTTGGTCAGAGGTGGGGGTGCACAGCATCTCTGCAGATTAGGCCCTTGATGCTACCAGTTTGCACTTCTGGAAACATGATCCAAAATACGGAGCTTGAAGCCAGAGAGGTGAAAGGTACAGCTGGGTTTAGAAGCTGCTAGGAGGCGGGCTCCTCTTTCTCTAATGAGATGACTATTGCCATGCTCTCTTTACCTGTAGCAAAGCACAATTCATCCTCCTCCTATAATATGAGCCCTATAAGAGAGGCAGGGAATTCACACACACACACCCTGCTTTGGGTGAGTATAAGACTGGAAAAGGGCTTTGTTTCCTAAGAAGGTTTTCTCCCTTCTTCACCCTCCCCATGAAATCACCCCATCACTCGCAAATATAAAACGCTTCCCACAAACCTACCCTGATGTAGCCTCCTTCTCAGCAATGGCATTAAACTTGGCAAAGTTGCTGCTAGTGCACTAGGCACTAAATATTTACATAGAATCCTAGAACACTAGAACTGGAAGGGACCTCGAGAGGTTATCGAGTCCAGTCCCCTGCCCTCACAGCAGGACCAAGCACCATCTAGCCCAGGACTGCTCAACTTTGGAAGCCCTGGGGGCCACAGTGATACTCACAGCACATGCCGAGGGCCACAACTTCAGTGTGGTTGCATATACATGCAAATATAGATGCAAATAGCTTTTCACACCGACGGACATGAATAAAAGCACTTCCCACAATGTCCTGGCGCTCCTGGCACCTCGCTGAGGGCTAGAAATGCTGACACCCTCTACCCATCTGTTCCAGCCAGCCCGTCCGCTTGCGTCTTTCAGTGCTCGCCCACCCTTGGAGATGCCTCGCTGTTGTGGAGCGTGTTCCCAGTGGGAGGCCATGTTCAAAGGATCCCACCTGCGGGCTGCGTGTTGAGCCCCACGTAAACCCAAACTGCACTGCGAGCCGAGTGGGCTGCAGGCCGTATGCTGGCCCTTGGCCGCGTATTGAGTAGCCCCGGTCTCTAGACCATCCCTGACAGATGTCTGTCTAACCTGCTCTTAGATGTCTCCAGTGCTATTTCCACAACCTCCCTAGACAATTTATTCCAGTGTTTAACCATCCTGACAGTTAGGAAGATTTTCCTAATGTCCAACTTAAACCTCCCTTGCTGCAATTTAAGCCCATTGCTTCTTGTCCCTTAAGTAAACATATTTTAGCGAGTACAAAGACGTTTTCATTTATGCTTCAGTAATATCATACATAAAAACGTCATGTCCAAAATATCAAAAACAGAAAAGTCACAAAGAAATGTCATGAAATGCCTAAGGGGGTGTGTAAGTGGTGTATCCCAGTGTGTCTTTGCCTATAATCATCCGGCACTTTGCCTAAATCTTTGCTGTGGCCTAAGGGACAGCAGAAATTCTCACTGCTGACGGAGCCACTCCTTGCTATGCAGAGCTCCTGTGTTTGTGTACTTGTAACCAGAGAGCTAGGCACTAAAACTGTGCCTGTGGGCAATAGTCCTGGCCTAGTGCTGTTGTCGCCAAACAGCCCCAGTGATCTATATGAGTAACACCGAGGCAGCCTTAACTGCTGCTCATAGAGATAACAGTGACGCTCCAAGGACAGAAGCACTGAGCGGCCTAAACAGCATTACTGAGGTAATGATATTCCAGCCTCCATCACTTAGCACTGGGTAGCACTATCATAGCCTGCTGGCCTGGCTTGCTGCACAGAGCTGGGACAGCGCAGGGAAAGCACACACACAAGCCAACAGCCAACGCTGCGCCCTGACCACTAATCTTGTAAGTGACAAACTGTAAGGATTGTGACCTGCTAGGACAAAAAACGACGAGCTAGAAAATCCCCTAATCCTCTCCCTTCAAATCCCCACAGAGGTTAGTAAGGTTTGGATGTGCCGGGTAGCTAGCAAAGGAGATCTATGGACATTCGAAAAAGATAGCAGGAAAACATGAGCTGGAATCTCTAAAGCTGGGGCAAAAACGGTAGGCTTCAAAATAATAAAAGTAAGGCATGTACAGTATAGCAAACTATGGCCATAGATGTTCAATGGTTAACACAACACACTACAACGTTGGCAGGGCAAGTAACAAAACCAAAAAGTTAAAAGGAGGAATTATTTAAAAAAAAAAAAAAGCAACAAAGTCCTAAAAAGCTCCCCCTCTCCTGTCAAGGCAGCAAGCAGGCCAAAAACATAATTTGTTACAGCAAGCACAGGAACTGAGTACAAAATTAGAAACAGCTGTAGAAAATCTGCAAACAGTGCTGTCCCCTGTTATGAATGTTAGTTGTCAACATCAGGCTTCAGGTACCTGCCTTCATAGGTGCCGGAACTAGGAGTGTGGGAGGGAGGGAAGGAAGGGAAGGTGCTGCAGAATTCCTAACTTGAAGTAGTTTGGTTCAATAGCTTTCGGCAGCCCCAGTGAGCAAAGTGTTCCAGCTCCCCTGTCTTTCAGATGCCTGTAGGAAGGGACAGAAATGAACATGGAATATGAAATGACTGATGGGTGTTGCAGTGGACATGTGAAAAGATCCAGAGCAGCCGCCACCTAACAACCCACTGGCAGGGGCTGCGCTACTGCAACCACCACCCTCTAATGAGAGCCAGGTTCTGACAAATCCTAAATCAAGAGCGAAACTGGTGCCAGTTCATACGAGAAAAATTAATGCCCAGGAGGAAGACGCAGCAAACAGAACCTTTAGTAAATTGGTAAATCAGATGAAGCTGTGACTTGATCGTAGGCAAATAAATAAAAAAAAAAACAAAGGAAAACATTTTTTTAAAAACCACCTGAAATGAAGGTAATTTGAGTTGCCCCCAAAATGACACTCCTGCAATCTCTATGGCATGCAGTCACTGTGTCACGTCACAGTTTTTTTTAAAAATGTATTTGGTTGCAACAAAAGTTAATTTTATACTATGTTAATACAACTGGTACCACACTATTTTATGATTATGGTTAGGGGATAGCCATCATAATATTAACCAATCCAATGTTTTTGCAAAGCTTAAAAGGGCCGTAGTTATAAATATGTCCATATAGTTCTGCCTCAACAAATAATGCAATATCAAACAAAAAGGTTTTATTCAAAGAGGAAAATGTAAGGGGAAACCTCAATGTTAAAGTAAAAGTAATATCAGCACAATGTTACTTTCTGGGTGCTTATAAAGTTGTTCACACCTTTAAATATAGTTCTAAAATGTTACACTGAAAATGTCAAAAATATAACCATATCTATTATGTTTGGTTTTGTTGCAAAATGTTAATCAAATGATCTCACCAGGTTTCCTCTTTTGTCCCCCCAAATACAATGAAATGTCTCAATTTAATATTCCCAAACAAGAGTGGCAGGTGAACCCCCACTTTGGGGAGGTGAGCCCACCAGCCCTGCCCCTTCCTCCCAAACCCACACCCTTGTATGCCAGAGCCTCCAAAGTGCCCCCCCCCATAAAAGGAAAAGCCCTGAGGCATCCCTCAGACCGGAGGATCCTCAACCCACCTGCCCCATCTACAGCGGGCTGAGTCACTGCCACCAGCCCCCCTCACCAGCCTTCCCCTTCCCTCCCCTAGCCCCGCAAAACATCTGCTCACCTGGCCCCTGAGTGCTGGCCCAGCCCCAGTGCCTGGCCAAGTCAGCAGCCTCCCCGAGTGCCAGGCCAGCCCCAGCAATGGGCCCAACTAGCAGTCTCCCCAAGCACCAGCTCTTCCCGCCCTGAAGGCTCCTTTCGGCCCCCCACTGAGCCGCTGGCCCCAGCAGTGTCCAGTGGAGCCTCCTCAACCTGCTGGCTCTCTGTGTCACCCATCACTCCATTGTCCCCAAGAGGAGTGTTGTGATGAGCAGTGGGGACCTTTGGGGGTGGGCGATGGAGTGGAGGAGGCAGCGGAGTAGAGCTCTGCAAGGATACAGAATTTGTATTTGCATCTGCATTTGTATCTGTAAAAGTGAGCTGCGGATATCTGCATCCACAGATGCGGATATGAAGCAGATATCCGTCATATCTGCAAATTTGCAGGGTTCTGCAGTGTGGTTCTTGGGAAGGGGAGGGGCACCATGGCACAGTTGTCCGGTGGTAGGTCAGCCTTCCTTGGCCCATTATAACCCCCATCCATGCTCTCAAAGGGTTCACATTTAAAAGTCATTTTTAATTAATTTTATATTTACCTTTCTATTATCTTAAATTGTGGTTGGTAAAGTTTGTGCTTTCAAATAGATTACAAAAGTTAACTTGGTATTAGAGGGAAATGGACTCAAAAAAGCGCAGGTAGAAATTCTGTGAGTAACTCTTTTTTCTGGAGCAATAAAAAGCAATACCTCATCTCATGAAAGATTGTAAGCATGTATTTTAAGAGTCAAACTCTATTATAAAAAGTTAGCAATGCATGTTAGTAAAAAGAAATGTCTGTACAACTATTTCATAAGCATTTGCAACATCAGTACGCAGTGATGGCATTGGAAAAGGTTCAGAAAAGGGCAACAAAAATGATTAGGGGTTTGAAACGGGTCCCATATGAAGAGAGATTAAAAAGACTGGGACTTTTTAGCTTAGAAAAGAGGAGACTGGGGGCATATGATAGAGGTCTGTAAAATAATAACTGGTATGGAAAAAGTGAATAAAGAAAAGTTATTTACTTATTCCCACAATTTAAGAACTAGGGGTTACCAAATGAAATTAATGGGCAGCAGGTTTAAAACAAACAAAAGGAAGTTTTTCTTCACTCAGCGCACAGTCAACCTGTGGAACTCCTTGCTAGAGGATGTGGTGAAGGCTAGAACTTTAACAGGGTTCAAAAAAGGGCTAGATAGATTCATGGAGGTTAGGTCCATCAATGACTATTAGCCAGGATGGGTAGGAATGGTGTCCCTAGCCTCTGTTTCTCTGGAGGTGGGAGACGGGAGGGATCACGTGAGGATTCCCTGTTGTGTTCCCTCCCCTGGGGCATCTGGTATTGGGCACTGTCGGCAGACATGGCTAGATGGACTTTTGGTCTGACCCAGTATGGCCGTTCTTATACTCTTAGTAAAAAAACAAAAACAAAAAAACCCATCGGCGTCAGAAGGAAAAAACCAAAGGGAATTAAAAAACAAACCAGTCAACTAATTTCAGTTACATAAACAAGTATACAATAGTCTGCAAGAACATTATAAAAAACATTAGCTGGGCCAGGTTTAACGGTAGTTTAAAAATGTATATTATTATGCAAAATAAGTTCATGTGCCCATGGCTTTAAATCTTAATTGCTAAAATATAAATAAAATTGGCTCCTGTGTAAAAACAACTGCATTATTATTGTATGTGTCTTTGTTAATTAATGTGCTAGCATTTTATCAGGAACCTGTACAAGGCTCAGGAGCTGAGCAAAAAATATTCTGCAGCCAGGTATCATTCAAAATAAAAAACTCCAAAAGTATATATAAAAATAACAAATCATTAAGTATTTTAGTCCCTGGGCAGCAAAAAGTGTCCCTATAATTCATGGTATTAAGAGCTGAACTATTTAACCAAAAACAAGTAAAAATTAATTTTCATCAAACAATAAAAAAGTAGAAGATAAGTCTCCACTGCTGGCCCTGTGTCGGGATTCTGCTGTCACCTGAGGTCCCGGCCTCTAAAACTGGCTTCTCGTCTAGGGTACTGGCCACCACTGCTGGCTTCTTGCCTGGGGTCCCAGGCACCTGCCTTGGGGTCCTAGCTGCTGGACTTGGCCACCAACCTCATGGTCACCCCTGACTGTGACCCCATCTTGGGGTGGTGAGGGGCATGGACAAGGGTAAGGGGGGTGTAGGTCAGCACCCGACCCAAAAAGTTGTCCCAGCACCACTATAGGCTTAACTGCTGTTCACAGTGAGAACATTGAAGCTCCAAGTTCAAAGCACTGGGCAGCCTGAACAAGGTTACTGAGCCTCCATCACTTACCAGCACGGTGAAGTACTATTGCAGTCTTCTGACCCAGCTATCAGCACAGAGCAGAGGCAGCACATGACAAGAGCGCGCGCGCGCGCGCGCACACACACACACACACACACACACACACACACACACACACACACACAACAACCGACCGCTACTATGTGTGGGGAAACTACACACTGCCTGGCGTTCGCTAGGGGTTTTTCCCCTCTTGTTGCCAGGGGTTAGCTAACAGACAGTAGGAAAACACCTTTGTTCCTAATGATGATGCACCCTAAATCCGTTCTCGTACCCTAGAGCTAACTCTCCTGTGGCACGGGCTCTGTGTGCTCTCTATTGGCTGTTTGTCTACCTGCTTGAGTGCTAATTTCTTGGCTGAGGGAGAGAGCAGCGGTTAGCATTGCTAGAGCGGCTGCCGTTCCCCCTCGCACTGTGGCTCTGGCAGCCAAAGGAGGTTCTAATGAGGCTGGGAGTCCTCTCTAGTCAGGAACTTTCACATTTGTTCTGCGCCCTCCCAGCCCCATGGCAAATGGTTTCTGCACTAATGTGCTTTGCTACTGGCTTCAGCCCTTCCCTGCGTATTGCCTTTTTGTAAATAGCTAGCAGTGCCAGGCAGAAGGTGAGAGTGATAAAACAGCAGGGCCTCTTAATCTTTCACTCAAGTGCGTACATTTTAATCTTTCAAGTGCTACAGACTGAGTCAATACAACGGATGTGTGGCGAGCAGGAGCCATGTCTGCATTACAGAGCCTTTCTCCCGGGCGTGCAAGTCAAGCCATGCACTCCTCTTAGTGGTGTTTGCTGGCCCTTTTTGGTGTTCCAGTTTGCACCGTAGCAGGACCTGGCTGTTTCACAGATCTCACGGTTCTCCTCCCAGGTGCGTACCTCCCAGGTGTGTATCTCCCAGGTGGCACGAACCCTAAGCTCTTCCTTCCCTTGCCTGAGAGTGGAGGGGAGTGGTAGTCGGCCCCCCCTTTCTACCCACTAGGCGCTGGAACCCTTCTGCACTTGAAGCCAGACTCTCAGATGACTTTGCTGGTCACCTACCTGCATAACCTCTCCAGGTTTCCCATTATGCTTCCAGCTCCATCACTTTCCCCAGGGCATTAACTGTCCACCCACTTCTGTCACAGGGACAGGCTCCAGCTGCTGAAGAAAATAGGTTGTATTGCTTTCCAAGACTGCTGGCACCTGCTGTTAGGTGGAAGTGCAGTTTCTAGCAGCAGAGCCAGGGCTGCAGGCCTTGAATAACTGGGTAACGTTGGAGTGAATGGTGCACTTGGCCCACCCCATAGCTAAGCAAGAGCGAGTGCTGTCTCCCCGGATGGGGACTGTGCATGGCTGGAGCACAGGAGTAAATAGTCCTTAGGCTACAGGATGTTCAGCCATGCGTTTGTGTCACGGAATTAATTCTCTCTAATTGCCCCATCCTGCCTGAAAATTAGCTAATTATCTTTAATTGGCTCTTTGATCACACTTGTGCTCTGGTTGTGTTTGGATTGCATGATTTCCACTTTGGCAGTTGGAAGCTACTCTGTGAAGGCAGCATCTCCTGCTGGAACCAAGAGTTCCCTCCCCTGCCTGCTGCCTCTCGCTCTTGGGCAAGTTGACTTCTGCTGAGTGTCAGAGTCTCCTTTGCTCCATTTCCCTGACTCAGTCCTAGTTACTGCCTGGGAGCTGACGGTGTCTGTTCTTGTTTCTTTGTGCTGTTGAGAGATTAAACAACAAATCCATTTGATTCTCGTCCCCAAAACGAAGTGGTAGATGCAGTTTGGCTAGAGGAGCGCAGTCAGAAAGAACTGCTAGCTTGGGCTAGTATGAAAGAACATGCTGCGTTTAAGGACAGTTTGTTAAACTGGTCTGCGGCTTGTCTCGGGAAAGCCGGGCGGGTGAGCAGCTGAAATTCAGAAATCTATTTCGTGGAAATGGCTTTCGCTTACACCTGTAGCGTTCAGTCTCGTGTGCAGAAAATCTGTTGTTTTGACAGCTCAAGATGGTAGCTGACGTTCCTCCACTCCCTGCTGTCTCATTTCTAGTGATGGAGACTGACAAAAACTGCAGCAAGAACAGTGAGAAATGATTGCAATTCCTAGCTGCATATGTTCCCGATCCTTCCCATACCCCATCCCTCAGGCATCCTACAGACAGCATCAGGAGGAGCAGGGTGTGCCCAGACTACTAAACAGATGCCTAAAAGTGTATTCACATGGCTGACTTTAGACACTCAAGTTTGGAAATGCTTTGCTTGTGTGTGTGGGTAATGTACAAATCCTCAGACTGTGGAAATTAGTATGGTGTGAGGCTGGCTTGTGCCACCTGATAGTCTGACCCATGATGAGCCTTGTCAGATTTCAATTAGATTTTGACAGATAACATTGATTTTTATTTTTCCGCGTTTATTTTATTTGTATCAATTTTAAAATGTTTGCCAATGTACAAAATGATGGTTTTTAAAGTATTTTTAAAAGGTTTTTATTTGCTTTTATTTTTCACAGTTGGGAGGAATTATGGAGTATCAGACAACGAAGGAGTATTTAATAACCGTAGATGCTGCAATTCAAAAAGCTTTATAGCCATTCATACACAAACTATCAACATCAGATGTCAAAATTTCAGCTGTAAATCAGACTCTAAGGGTATGTCTGCACTTGCACCCTATTTCGAAATAGGGCTGCAAATGCAGACATTCGAAATTGCAAATGAAGTCGGGATTTAAATATTCCACGCTTCATTTGCATAATTGTGTTATGGCGCTATTTCGAGTTGGCGCTATTTCGAATTAACAGACGCTGTGTAGACGCGGTTATTTCGAGAGAAAACCCTTCTCTCGAAATAACTGTTAAACCTCATTGTACGAGGAATAAGGGTTATTTAGAGAGAAGGGTTTTCTCTCGAAATAACCGCGTCTACACAGCGTCTGTTAATTCGAAATAGCACTAACTCGAAATAGCGCCATAACGTGATTATGCAAATGAAGCACAGGATATTTAAATCCTGGCTTCATTTGCAATTTTGAATGTCTGCATTTGCATCCCTATTTCGAAATAGGGTGCAAGTGTAGACATACCCTAATACATTCTTAAGCAGCATCTTTTTTTTTTTAAACTTTGCTGCTCTTTACATTTTGATTATCGATGGAAATATTCATTCAGTTGGTTTTTGTGTGTGTGGTGAAATAGTTGTTTGCTGATTAAAAAATCTCACAAGCATCTCCCCTCACGTACCCGCGATGTATGTTACCAGCATATTTTCAGGCTGTACAATTATAGAGCTTGTACTGATCTTGGATTTTTTGGTATGTCTCTGAAACTGGCAATAAAAATTGCATCAGGGTCTAACAAAACACAAGTGTATTTTCTGTCTCTGTCATATCTAAGCAGTATTTGAGAATCAAGTGATGTACTCTCAGGCAGGACTGCGGTTTGATGTGATATAAGCATACTTACTAGGACTTGACTAGTGCATAGGTGAAAGAGGGTGCATCACCCTTTCATTTAGAGTTGATTCTGAGTTATGGGAGCTCATTAATTGCCTTTTAAGAAATGTCTCACCCAATGTTCCCTCTTTGGTTGAGGCCTCAGCTGCACTGTAAAGGTCTCTTCCAATTTCCTGCAATCTGAAAACACTCTAGGGATGCCTCCAACAGCGATCGCTTCCTTGAAGTGTGGCTCTCAACTGAAGTTAACTTGAGAGTTTCCTGAGGTGAAGATCAACTTGATCGGAACTTCTCCCTTTCCTTTGTGATTATTGTAGACTTGGCCTGAGTCTGCCCACAATACTTACGTTCAATAGACCTGCAAGAGGTTCGATTGAAATCTGTGGAACTATACCCATGAGCAAGATACTACTCAGCATGAGCAAGGGTGGCAGAATTGGGCCCTTTGGGTGAGTGTCTGTGGAGAGCTTGGTTTGTCACAGTTCACTTTCCCTTTATGCTTGGTCTTGCTGTGAAGTTATAATGAAGAAAGATGGTGTGAGAGAAGGTTTGGCTCTGGGAGCCAGGTCTCCTCGGCAGCCTGGTAACATTTCTGGTTCTGCCACAGACTCATGATATGTGATCTTTTAACACACGCCCATCCTCAGTGGAGATGGCCAAATAAAACAAAAGGAGGCAGAGGGAACAATGACTGTTGGGGGATGTATGATTGTCTTGGCCAAGGTATAAGTCCTTCAGTGGCAAAGCTCTAAATCCATATTGGAAACTGCTGAGGATTAGTAACCAAATACATCGTGTACTTACCTGTGTGCACTCTCTCAGATCAAGCCAAGTGGTTCTCAGAGCAGTTCCTCCTTGGTACGCCTGCCCATCTGGCAGGACAGGGCCTTTGACTCAGCTAATTGGGGGCAGGTAAAGCAGAGCTGGGAGTTCAGGCAAAGGGTTGGAAATGTCTCTGTCAACTCCAGCAGGAGAAATGGGGGTGGCTGGGTAGGGAAGAGAAGGTGGAATTAATTCCTTCCCTTGATTAAAAAATTGTCTCTTGCCACAGATGGCAGGACAAGGGACAGTGGGTGCAAACTACAGCATAGCAAGTTGAGTGTATGTCTACCCTACACAGCTTTTAGCAACATTGTCCTATCGACACAGCCATGTTGCTAAGTCAGGCAGGGCAGTGTAAACACTGTTCCCTCAAAAATCTTCCATCCCCTCCCAGCAGCCTTTGCTTTGTGGGCAGGGGAGCAGGCCTGCCAACAAAGCACTATCTACACTAGGCCAGGGCAAAGCTTTTGTTGTTCAGGGGTGGGGTTGGGGGTGGTTAAGCACCTGTGAATGGATAAAGGCTTTGTCAGTGTAATCAAAGCCTTAGATCAAACCTTAGGCCAGGTCTAGACTAGACGGGGAAGGTCAGCTTAAGGTACACAACTCCAACCATGTAAATAATGTAGCTGGAGTTGACATACCTTATGCGGAGCTTCGCGCCCTCTTCACAGTAGGAAGTCGATGGGAGCAAATGCACCCATCAGCTTCCCTTATTCCTTGTTTCCTTCAGTGCCCAGGCATGGGTCAGGCTGGGAAATGGGGGCCTGAAGTCTCTCGCATTGGAAGCTGCTCTTGGGGATGCTATGCTGCCCCGCCCTGGGTGGGCTGCATTTTATCTGCACGCGGTCTGTAACCTGTGATGCCTTTCCCTGTCGGGGGTCTCCAAACCCACTGCTGGTGACCGCCTGATGGCTGTTGGCCCGTATGTGTGTGTGTGTGGGGGACGGATTTCCCGTCTTTGCACCCATGGCTGGCACACAGACCTTGAGAGTCCTGCCCAGTGCGATTGAGTCCTGGCGGCTGGAATGCTGTTGTCTCGAGAGCACTGCTAAGGCTGCTCAATGAGTGTCTCTTTGAAGCTTCAATGTTGTTAGTCAATAGGGCAACATGGTAGATCAGCTTCCATGTTACTCAGCGGCAAAGGCACCTAGGCGGGTTTATTGCCCTTAGACACAGTCCCAGCACCCTGGCTCCCTGGGAACAGGTACACTGGCACACGCCTGCCCTGTGGCAAGGCGTTGCTCCCTCAGCAGCACGACTCTCCACTGCCCTCTTGACCAAACCCGAAGACTCATCTCCTGACATCTGTTTGTTATCCCCCTTGGTGCTGATATCCTGAATAAACATCCCTATTCATTGAGTTGCCACAGCTCTTATCTTGTACAAATACATCCCAGTCTAGTCCTGTCTGGGCTGTATCAATGTAACTGTCTAGCGCCTGGTACACTAGCAGCAGCTTTGCCAAGTTCCTGGACTGGACAGTGATCTTGTGAGCATCATCTTTGTTACATGGCCTGGCTTTGGTTCCCAGCCCCTGGGTCACGCCGCAGAACTTGCTGAGAGCAGCAGGTCCCTCCTCCCCTTGTCTGAGCACAACACACAGAACATTCTAGAGCAGGGAACGCCAAAGTCTGTGCCTGCCTTTACCATCCGATGCCCTGGGGGTGTGTCTAAAGGCCACTTCAGATGCGACGGACTCCCACCCCATGCCCCTTTCCGGTAACTGTATTCAGCTGGCTCTCCTCCAGCCGCTGCAGCAAGAAGAGGCCGTTGATTTGTGCATGCAAGTGCATGACAGAAGCCATTATCAGACAGCCGTGCCCATCCCTAGCAAGCCGAGCAGCTATCTCCCCCTTCCCTCACACCCACCCACACACACACACCAGCTTTTAAAAGAACAGGAGCAAGCTGGAACTAGACAGAGGCAGACACAGGACGTGATTGAAGACGACAACCTGCCCTTCTCCTCCCTGCCCCGCCGCGCTCTGGGCCCAGAGCTGGAAGACCCATGGAATACATCATGAGAGCCGGGCACTGCCTTGGTTGCCTTGAGGCTGCAGTGCCGAGGCTGTGGCAGCCCTTCCAGAGACTGTAGCAAGGGCCGGCAATTTTCAGGTAATTCTTGCCCTGCCAGGGACTGAAGGGGTTTTTGTTTCTGAGAAAAAGCGAGGCTTGGCTTTGATACTGGGGTGTCCTCTCACTTAGGGGAGTGCTGTGCCATTGCTGGCAGGCAGGAACTCCGACAGGCCGCTTGCATCTCTGGCTGCTGCAGTCTTCTCAGTCTAAGGTGTGTCTCAGCCCTCGTTCCTGCCTCAGGCCTTGAACACAGAATGGCCCTCGTACACCCCAGTGCTCTGATCCCCATTATACAGATGGGGAAAGGAAGCCAGAGAGAGACTAAGCTGCAGATTTCCACCGACAGGGCGGGATCAGGTGTGCGCCCTGACTGCGGTGCCAGCCAAGCACCTAGCACCAGCGGGAGTGCCCTTTTGCCGAAACAGCTTACTTTGTGTGTGGGAGGAAAGAGAACGCTGCTGGTGAAAGTGCATCGCTTACCAGCTCTTCATTCTGCAGCTGTCCCTCACCAAGCACTCTGACTGGACCCCAGTGCTACTGCAATTCCAATGTACCCTGATTGGCAAAGCTCTCCTAGTGCAGACGTGGTCTGAGTATGTACACAGGATTGGACCGTCTAACATCCCAGCTCCTGGATTGCAATTCCTCTTTAGAGGGCTCTAACTGACCCAGTGTGCCAATGTTCTGGGCATGTAGGTAGATAACGGGATCTAACATTTGCTGTTTGGCAATTCACAGCTTCTCTTTTCACCCGGACTGTCAGTGGCTCCAGAAAGGGAGATGATCAAAAGCCAATTCTTATGCTTGGTTTGAACTTAGAACTGATTTCCTGAAGGACAAAGCGTGAGTTGCAGCCACAAAGTAATACCGGAGCATGTTGCCCCGGTATACCTGCATTTCCACACCCATGGGTGGGATTAGGAGATTCTGGCGCCATTTGCCTCCGTTGATGCGTTGGCCTTTAAATGGCCCACGGAGTACTTAGGTTTGTCCGCACATGAATTGTTTGGGAACAGCTATTCTGGCATAGCCTCATCCATGTCTGGATAGTTCTATTCCAGAATAAGAAGGTTTGTTTCCTGTGTATCTTGGCCCACCTTCAAAGTAGATAAGTTATTAGAGTAATCCGCTAATGTTTCTCTGTTGCCTTTCATTCCCAAGCCAGAGTGACTTCATCCACCAATGAACTGCCACTTCTTCGGGGTGGAACATGGTTGGTGTTTTACTGTACATAGCAACAGTGTAGGAGTACAGAATGCAAAGAAGGTGTAAGGGGAATTTAGAAGGGACAAATGTAACCACCTAACCTGAAGATTGAATGGGATGCCTGGGGTTAGCATGGGGGTGACCGGGACAAGCAATCGACCATGGGAACTGTCATTCTGCTAGGTTAAGTGTGTCTACTGGCTATCTGTAGTTGTTGCATTGGGTAGCAGATAAGCAGAGTGCTTTGGGACTCTATTGCTCTATAGGCTATCTCTCCTCTGCACTTGTTTTGCTGCCTTGTGGTGTTTTATTTTAATTTTTGACAGGTTGGGAATGTGACATAGTCCCTGCTGTGGTCCCTGCATGCTGCAGCTACCTGGGCCTCTTTGAGTGCTGATGGTTATGCTATCTCATTGCCCTCTGGTTCCAACCTCCGAGACGTCCTTTGCCGTGATGGCTACCAAAATCGTGAAATTGGCAAGCCTGTGTTGTGCTGCGGCCACCGCCCATGTGCTGGCCAGTATTGCCTCATGGTTTCCTGGTTCTCTCCCATCTGCCTACTTCCATGTTGCTTTACACTTTGATTATGTTTGTACATCACCTAGCTCACGATTCCTGAATCACATGTAGGGCTCTGAGGTGCTACCGTATGTGATGTAGTGGGGGTGTTGTCTGCTTTTGTGATCCTATGCTGCTCTGTGTCTGCAGGGCCCAGCGGGGGATGTGGATCTCCTGAACCAAGACATGTAGACAATGGCCCGGCAGCTTCTCAATTGGCCGGGGGAAGGAGTTTGAACAAAGGAAGGGGTGTGGTTGGTTGGGGGAGTGAGTGACGGGTGGCTGGGAGAAGGGGCAATTTGGGGGAGGAAGATGAGCAAGGCAGACTAAAGCCAGGAGGGATAAAGCTGTCCACTCAGTGTACCCTGCTACCATCGCCTGTGTCCCGGAGAACCAATAAACCTCCTACTCTACTGGCTGACTGAGTCTCCCATCTGGCTGTGGATGGGGGTACAGGGTCGTGGGCTCCCCGATGCGTCGTCACACCGTAGCACACTAATAAACAGTGATGTCATCCCTCGTTACCAAAGTGTTAGCCAAACATTCCGAGTCAGGTTGGCAATAGGATGTTCCGGATAGGAGGAGAAACAGGTGAGGGTCAAGTATTTCTTTGATGCAGTTTTGTTGATTTCCAAAGAACCACATCCTGGTTTCCTGACCCCAGTGGGAAAAACACAGCTGGAGAAAACTCCTTTGTTCACTGTTCCAAGCCTTCTTCCAGGCAGACCTGAACCCAAAGAGCTTTTTCTCTTAACTTGCTTCTAGGGCCACATTATCAGCCTTCAGTTTCTGTCTGCGTGCTTGAGCTTGCTTCTTCGGCTCATCCTCTCTCTCTCTTTCTCTTGCTCACACCCAAAATTTGAGTAAATCTTCCATCCATATAATTTTAACTCATGAGTGAACTCACATTAAGGATGTTAAGTAGCAGTTAATTGACTAATCGAATAGTCGATGCATTTGTGCATCGACTATTCGATTAGTCAATAGGGCGCCTTTGTCTTGGAAGTGACAGTGCTGCGTGGAGCCTGGGGTCACCCCAGGACTCCCCCGCTGACCCCGGGCTCTGTGCGGCACTGCTGCTTTGAAATGCCTCAGGGAGCCCAACACCAGGCTCCCTGCGGCATTTCAAAGTGGCAGCGCCACACGGAGCAGCTGAACCCAGGCTGCGTGCGACGCTGCCACTTTGAAGTACCCCCTTCTTCTCTTCCCCCCCCTTGCTGCCTCTATCTGATACAGGCAGCAAGTGGGGAGGAGGAGAGAAGCGACTAGTCAACTATCTAGTCGACTGTTGTGTTGACTAGTCCTTCACATCCCTAACTCACATATGCCTTTGTTTCAGGCAAGGGACTGATGAAATGTCTCTTGCCGCTGTCTGAAATGAAGCTTAGCAGTCACACCTGACAGTTTAACCCAATCCCCAACATTAATAGCTCAGAATCATTGTCTCTCTGTTCCCATGAGCTCCGTCTCTTCCATATATTAAGATTGTAAGTGGTTTGGGGGTAGTGATAGTTTTTTCCTTTATATGCATTAATAATGCTTTCCTTTATATGCATGAATTTTTCATTATATACGTTAATAGTGTCTAGCGGGATCTGAACCCTGATGGAGCTGTTCCAGGCTACAATAATGCAAAATGAATAATCATCAGAAGTTCAGCTAATAAAGAAGAACTTACAATATGCCCTGCTTCCCAAGCCTTGCAGATGCCTAATGTAATCTCATAATAAATGGGTCTGATGAGGAAAGAGAACATGGTCACTGGTGAAGAGGGAGGAAGGAATGGATGATTTGAGGACCATGGAGCAGTAACATTAAATATCAGCATATGACGTCTCTTGTGAGTCTGAATACTCCTATTGGAATGACACAGCATTCTACAAGGAATCCCACGAAATGAGACGTGCATTTCCTGGTACAGCAGAAAATCAATCCCTCGAAGTTTCACCAACTGAAAATAGAAATTGACCCCTAAGAGAGACATGCATTGAAATAGAGGCAGACTGAGATAAAACCCAACAAAAGTGCACGTCTCAGTGTTAGTAATAATAAAGAAAGCTCTCCTAGTCTGCAGTGATTGTATCTAGATTGCTTCCATGCCCTTTGTTGATTACAGCCCTTAGGTATCTGATTTACACACCAGCAAGAGTAGAATTCTGTGCTGTTACCAACTGGGGTTATAGCATTTGATATATTTTACACTGTGGTTCGTATTTACAATTATTGCAGGCTGAGTGATGCGAAATATAGTGGCTGGTGAGTGATGTCTGTTACTACTGGTTTTATTAAAACTGTCTATTTTTTTATTAAAAGTCCCAATTGTGAAATAACCCCCTGCATGTAACCGCAGTGCTGATGTTTGATTCTGCTTCCTGATAGGAGGAGGGCAGCGTCTGTCACCAGGTGGGGAAAAACTTGTTAAACTAGAACCCAGGGCAGCTAAGTTGGTTGCCTTACTCAGCCGTATTGAAGCTTGTGGGACTCTCTCCATGGGGACCGCAGGATTTAGCTTGGTGGTTGTTACTGTGTAGCAGTCATTCCTAGGGCAAGCCCCTAAGAGAGCAGCAGATTGAAATTCGGAAAGGCAAGAGGGTTGAGGTGCATTTCCTATCTCTAAAGTACTCTGCACCTTGAAGAGGCTGGAGATGTAGATACCAGCAGCTGCTAGTTTTTTTTCCCTTCCTCACAAATTCCCCATGGGGAGGGGGTTTCCCCAGCTAAGGGGCTGCTTTGTGTCCTGTCTGACGCTTGGAAGGAGGATCCCATTTGCAAGAACCCTTTCTGGCTCATACACAGGCAGCTTGTTGGATTCCAGCTCATTGGAGTTTGTTCCTGACTTTGCTCTGTGCACAGTGCCCTTTAGGTCTGCACCCCACCTCCCCCTTGCTCCGTCAGTGTGCATCCGTGATGTGTACCACAGCCTTGCTCTGTGCTCATGTGCCCAAAGTCTGTGCTTCCTTCTCCAAGTCCTGCTGCATACTGTACCCACAGGTGCCTTCTGCGTTTCCCTTGCTCTGCTTCTTCTAAATGTTTTTATCCCTGTCACACCAGGCTTTTAACTATGCTAAGAAGTAGAAGGAGCTCACTCTCTCAGGCTACGTCTAGACTGCAAGCCTCTTTCGAAAGAGAGCGTCTAGACTACAACCAGTACTTTCGAAAAAGCAAGCCGCTTTTTCGAAAGAGAGCACCAAGGCAGTCTGGATGCTCTTTCGAAAAAGCACAGTTTGCATTACATACCGCCTTTTTTCGAAAGAGCACTTTCGAAAAAAGGTGTTATTTCTCGTAAAACGAGGTTTTCTGCGGTTGAAAAAACTGCTGTGTTCTTTTGATTTACTTTCGAAAGAATGCGGCAGCACTCTAGACGCAGGGGAAGTATTTTCGAAAAAAGGCCACTTTTTTCCAAAAAAACCTGTAGTCTAGACTGCACCCTCAGATTTGGCATAGAAGCATGGCATTTTTGTAGGTCCCACTAGAAGAGCAGCTGTTGTGTTTGCTTTATATTGCGTGGGCAGGGAAAACTCCAGTCGTTTGCAATCTGGAGGCTTTTGCTGTCTTATCATTCTGATCTGAAATTAGATCACAATCTGGACCTGGAAACATGTGCGGGAGTCGCTTTCCTGCAGGCAGATTTCAGAGCCCGTGCCAACTCCAGCTTGCGTTTCTGATAACTGATCTGCCCCTAATCACTCCTGCACTCCCGAGAACAAAGCCCTAATTTAAAGCAGATGAGAGATAATGTGAGAATTTCCGGACTATAGAAAGCAAAGGCTTTCGTCAGATGAATAGAAAGCAGACAAGTTACGTGTCCCACATCCGTTCTTGTGCAGCGCGCTGCCTCTTTTCAGAGACGGTGGGGAAAAGATGGTGGAGAGATGCTATCTGGGCTCCCCAGAGCATTGGTGACAGTGTCATTTTAATAGTAAATCACCCCCTCATCTGTTTCTCTCCCCTTCCTGCCCCCCAACTGAGAGAGACATTCAGGGGAGAGGGAGACAGCAGCACTGTGTGAAGCTGCCACACAGTTGGGGGTTCTCTGGACTCTCCCAATTGCTGGTAAAGAGGTGATTTTAGTTTGTTACCCTATGCCAGCGGGGTGTGGGAAGTCACTGCACAGACCTGATCAGCTGGGTGGGCATGGGGCGTGGAATCCCGTATGCTAGTCATATTGCAAACCCGCTCTCTCTAGCCCTCTTCTTGCGTGAGAAGTGTGTGTGTGTCTCCAGACTGGGGGGGCAGATCTGACCTCTGACCATTGGAAAGTTAGTGCCTGGGTGCCTGACCATCTGCTGAGATGAAACTGACGTGATTTTGCAGGGTAACAGACAGCGCCAAAGATGTCGTGTTCTCTCTGCATGGGGGAGAGATGTGAACTGTGAGCTCCTGGCTACCCGTCTGGTTGCTGTGCACGGTGAGCTGGTGCTTTGCTTTTACCAGTATTTCTAAACAAGGTGTTTGGTTTTTCTCAGCTGGGAAGGGGGCTGTAAACAAGAGCCATGCAGAGAGGATGAAAAGGTGCAGCTCTCCGCCACGTCCCAGGCCATAGCACTGCGTTTCCCAGCGCTCTGTTTCCTTCTGGACAGAAGGAGCCACCCCGCAGGATGGCCAGCGACCCCCAAGCGACCTCCAGGGTCAAGCCCCGCCTGGCACTGGCAGTGGAGGGGCTGGGAGTATTCAGAGTGGGCCTGACCCAGAGCCCAGTGACGCCAATGGCAAAGTTCCCCCGGACTGGCTGCCTCTTGGCCTTCTACACGCCTTGTAAAATGGGGACTGTGGAATGGCCTGTTGCTGGCTAAACCCCAAAGGGCCAAGAGGAGCAGCCAATAATGGTGGGACCCGAAAAGTTAAATGCCAGAACCTATGAAATGCCATAACTGTGCCCTGCTGGTACCTGGTGAGCTCACTGGGAGCGGCATGGGAGAGCAACAACATGCGCTATAATAGGCACCTACGTGCAGGGAGACTGGAAGCATCTATCCCATAGTTCCCAACAGTATTGGCAGGAGCTTTGGGGTCCTGTGATGGGGTTCCCACTCCTCGCAAGAGCCCCGTGCCTGAGTGCGTGTGCCGGCAGGCATACTCTGTCACTTCCTGCTCCAGAATAGAGCAATGTCCCAGAGCTCCCTCCTCTGGGGTGCCGCAGTCTCCAGTCCTCTTCCCCCCAGGGGCTAATGGGGACTTGAGGGGGACCCAGGCCTGCCCATTACTCTGGACCCCAGGCCAGGTCCCCTGTAAATAGCAGCTGTCTGCTGTGTCCGTTCATTCAAGTTCCACTGCTGCTCAAATTCCCTGGGTCACTTCCCCACAGCCCTGCCCTGTCTTTTCCCTTACCTCAGGGCTTTGGCCAAGATAGAGTCCCAGCACCAGCGCCAGCTCCCTCTTGTTCTCTCTGGCTCCTGGCAGTGCCATCCTGTGCAGCACTCCGCCAGCCAGCCACACTGTCCACACTCCGGCAGCTCCAGCAAGGAACTGCCTACGTCTGGCCCAGCAGCTCTCTCTTTATACTAGCTTCCTAGGCCTTGATTGGCTGCTTCTCACACAGCCGCTCCAGGGAGCTTGGAGGACTTCTCTACTACTCTTTTCAGGGGCGGGGTATAGGTGGGCCTCAAAGCTTCCAGCAGGGGGCCACCGGCCTAGTCCACTCTGTCACAGGCACCTTCCCAACCCACAGCACTGCACTGTAGGATGCAGGCGGACGAAGGGAAACGGTTCTACATTTTCATAGCTTTTAAGGCTGGATTATCTCCTCCACTGTGTCACTTCCCTATTCATTCATGATTCTATAGACCTCTGTCATATACCTCCTTAGTCATCTCTCTTGTAAGCTGAACAGTCCCAGTCGTATTAATCTATCCTCATACGGAAGCTATTCCATTCTCTAATCATGTTGATTTTCCTTCCCTGTACCTTTTCCAATGTTAATTTTTTTTTTTCATGATAGTGTAACTGGAATTTCAGGCAACATTCAAGATGTGGGTGTACCACAAATTTACACAGAGATATTATGATAATAAGACAGTAAATAGCTATCCCTTATCTAATGGTTCCTAACTTTCTGTTTGCTGTTTTGACTGCTCCCTCATATTGGGCAGATGTTGTCAGAGAACTATCCATGATGACAAGTATCAGAGGGGTAGCCATGTTAGTCTGAATCTACATAAACAACGAGAAGTCCTGTGGCATCTGACGAAGTGGGTCTTTGCCCACGAAAGCTTATGCTCTAATAAATCTGTTAGTCTGTAATGTGCCACAGGACTTCTCGTTGTTTATCCACGATGGCTATGTCTACACTTGTGGGTTCTTGCATCAGAAATATGCAAATGAGGCTAAGCGTGGAATATTGCCGAGCCACATTTGCATACCTAATGAGCCGCCATTTTGCAGAAGAGGCTCTTGCGCCAGAAGGAGCTGTCTACACTGCCCCTTCATGTGCAAGAAAACCCCTCTTGCACAATGCTGTTACGCCAATTATTTTCAAGAATAACGGCATTGCGCAAGAGGGGTTTTCTTGCACAAGAAGGGGCAGTGTAGACAGCGCCTTCTGGCGCAAGAGCCTCTTCTGCAAAAATGGTGGCTCATTAGGTATGCAAATGTGGCTCAGCGATATTCCACGCTTAGCCTCATTTGCATATTTCTGATGCAAGAAGCCGCGAGTGTAGACATAGCCGAAGACTCCAAGATCTCTTTCTTGAAGCTAATTTACTCCCTATCATTTTGTATGCATATGTTGGTATTGCAATTTCCAGTGGGGATTACTTTCATATATCAAAACTGAATTTCATCTGCCACTATGTGGCCCAGTCACTCAGTTTTGTGAGATCCCTTTGGTACTGGCAAGGCCACATCTGGAGCATTGCGTCCAATTCTGGGCACCTTCCCCTTTTCCCCATTGTGATACAGGAAGGATGTGGAAGCATAGGAGAAAGTCCAGCAGAGGACTGAATGATTCGGGGGCTGGAGCACATGACCTACAAGGAGAAGCTAAGGGAGTTGGGTCTGTTTAGTCTGCAGAAGAGAAGAGTGAGAGGGGATTTGATAGCAGCCTTCAACTACCTGAAGGGGGGTTCCAAAGAGGATGGAGAAAGGCTGTTCTCAGTAGTGACGGATGGCAGAACAAGGAGCAATGGTCTCAAGTTACAGTGTGGGAAGTCTAGGTTGGATATTAGGAAAAACTATTTCATCAGGAGGGTGGTGAAGCACTGGGATGGGTTGTATTCCCCACTGATTGTTTGGCAAAGCTTCCTGCTTCTGAGCTTCTGATGTAGTTCATTTTTTTTCCTGTTAGCTTTTGTTTTTTTTTCTAATTGCAAATTCTATTTTGGACTCCTGTCTAATAATACGTTTACACTTGACTTGCCAGAGTTTATGCGATTTTCTATTTTCCTCAATAGGATTTGATTTCCAATTTTTAAGATTCCTTTTTGCCTCTGCCTTTTTACACTGTTGTTTAGCCATGGTGGCATTTTCTGGTTCTACTATTTTTTTAATTTCGTGTGGTGGACTCTCCATCCCTAGAAGTTTTTAAGTCTCGGCTTGACAAAGCCCTGGCTGGGTTGATTTAGTTGGGATTGGTCCTGCCTTGGGCACGGGGCTGGACTTGATGACCTCCTGAGGTCTCTTCCAGCTCTATGATTCTATGATGCTATACATTTTAATTTGAGTCTCTGTTGTGATATTTGTAACTAGTTTCCATGCAGCTTACAGGTATTGCATTCCTGTGAGTGTTCTTTCTAATTTCCAGTTAACTAACTTCCTCCTATTTACTTAGCACTTAACTTCAAGAACTATGTTGGTTTCTTTGGTATTTTTCTCCCTATCAGGATGTTAAATTTAATTACATTGTGGTTGCTGTTACCTAGCGATTCAGCTATTCACCTGTTGGACCAGAGCCTGTATGCCACTTAAGACTAAATCAAGAACTTCCTCTCCCCTTGTGGGTTTCAGGGCTAGCTGCCCAAAGAAACAGTGATTAATGGTATGTGGAAATTGTATCTTTGCATCCTGTCAGGACATGTTCCCACTCAATTGGGGGATAGTCAAATCCCCCTATTATCATTGTGCTGTTTTTGTTGCCTCTCTGATCTCTTTGAGCATTTCATAATCACCGTCACCATTCTGGTCAGGTGATTGGTAGTATACTCCAAGTGCTATACTCTTATGATTCAAACATGCAGTTTCAGTTCCATAGAAATTCTATTTTGACCAATCATTTTTTGGCAAAAGATCATGGTGCATCAAAATCGAAGCTGTTCATGAAACAGGTCTGGTCTGAATCTCCCGGCTTGAAAAAAATGTGGAGAAAATTTTGAAAATGTTGAAATGTTTCTTTCTGATGTGTTCAAAATGAAAAATCTTAGTTTTTGGATTTGAAACTATGCCTCGTTCAGAAATTTCAATGAATCAGACAAAAAAAAAAAGTGAACATCAAAACACAATATCTGAAATGATTGAAATGAAGCATTTCATTGGACCCAAACCAAAATTTTGTTTGGCTTTGTGGCTTGTGAATATTTCTGAGATTTTGACTTGGTCTCAATTTGAGACAGGGAAAAAATGAACTTTTGATTATTGAAAGGATGGGGAAACCATTTCCATCCATTTTTAAGCAGCCCATTGTACTAGGCACTGCGTGCGCACACACCTGCATTTTTGAATTTGGAAATAGTGCTTCACCTAAAGAGTTTGCAGCAGAAGGTCCTGATCCTGCAATCTGATCCTCATGTGCAGATCTTAACGCCTGCATAGTCCCAGTAAGGACCTCATAGTCAGTGGGACCACACCCCAGGGCAGGGGGCTGCCCATGTGGATCATTTTGTGGCTGTAGCAAGCAATCAGAGGGACCTGGAGGGAGGGCGGTGTGACACGAGCTGCACCTAGTGGCTTCTGGGATCAGAGATCATAGAGTGCCTCGGAGCCATTTCATTGCCCAGTTGATGGGGCCAAGTGTCTCTCAATATAAGGGTTTGACAGTGCAGGTAGCTTCCAGTGGAGTTCAGGTTAACCCAGACTCTGTATGCAAGTGCTTTGCAAAGCAGAGAAGAACAGACCCCCCCTTCCTCCAAATGTGTGTACCCCAAACTTAGCCCTCATCATACACAGGAGGGAGAAGAGCGAAGACTTGGATGTCAAGATGCAGCCATAACTTAGACGCTGGGAAGAGCTTAGGTGTTGCAGGGTATGGGTGCTGTAGAAAACGCTGAAATGCCATGTGCTGCTCTTCCAACTTCTGCTCTACTTGTGTCTCCCCTTCCTTGTTTGTTATTAATCCTCTGCTCTTCTCACTCTGGGCTGTCAAAGCAAGTCAGAATTATCCCCCCCATTTTACATCTGTGGGAGGTGACTTCCTTGAGGTCCCCCAGCAAGCTGGGAATAGAATTTAGATCCCCAGTTCAGAAGCCCATTCCAGTGGGTGTCGGTGGCAGTGAACTACCAAAGAATGAAAAAAGGTAAATGTGGTCCAAGGATGTGTCTGGAGAGGGATTTCCAGTAGAAACAGGGAAATAATCATGCCATTGTAAGAGGCACAGGTGAAATCTCATCTGGAATACTGGCTGCAGTTCTGGCCACCCATGTTCAAGAAAGATGAATTCAAACTGGAACAGGTGCAGCTGAGGGCTGCCAGGTAGGTCAGGGGAGTGGAGAGCCCGTCTCATGAAAGGAAGCTAAGAAGCTGGACTTGGTTAGCCTAGCAAAGCACAAAGGGAAACTCATTGTTCACCAGAAATACATCAGGGGCGTACACCAGCCAGGCACAAGAGCTACTGAAGATGAAGAACGATGCTGGCCCAAGCACAAATGGGGCTAAAGTGACCGTGAGTAAACTGAGGCTGGAAATTAGAGGCAGGTTTCTAACCATCAGAGGAAGGAGACTCTGTCACAGTTTCCCTCTAGGAACAGCGAGGGCAGCAGACCAGGCTGGTATTAAGTTGAAGCAGGCTGTATTTATGAAGGGGATTGTTTGAGGGGGTGGCCTGGGAGAACAGGGGACTGGACTTGATGATCCAAGAGGCCCCTTTCAGTCCCATGTTCCTATATTTTGTTCATGAGGTAATATCTTTTATTGGCCCAACTTCGGTTGGCAAGAGAGACGTGCTTTGTAGCATGTCAAAGAAAAGCTGGTATCTTTTACCAGCAGAAGTTGGGTCAATAAAAGCTATTGCCTCATCCGCCTGAGGTGTGTCACATCCTGGGACCAACACGGTTACATCAACAGTGTAAACACAATTAGTTAATTTTCACTTCTTATTCCCATGCTCTGTGTGTGTGTGTGCTCTGCAGATTCCATTCATCTAGGACTCCAGTTCCTTTGTTCATTTGTTTTACAGTTTAATCGTGTATACTGTATACTAGGGGGCAGTGCCCCCTGCTTGCTACGGTAGCCAACTCTCTTGTTTTTTGGGGTAAGCAAGCCCAGCTCTGCTCCCCACCCCCCCAGTGGCTGGGGGCTGCGCCAGCCTGGCCTCTCAGCCCCAATCCTGCTGCCAGCCCATCCTGCAGTGGGCTGTTCCCAGGTGCCAGTTAATCAATTACCATAAGTGTCACCCAGTAAGGATAATGCTTAGCAGGTAACCAGTTACCCATTCACATCCCTAGTTTGGGCCTTTCCACCATCCCCTGACAAGGAGTTCCACAGGTTTCCCATGAAGAAATAATTTATTTGTTTAAAATCTGCTGCCTTTCAGTTTCATTGGGTGACATTCTTGTGTTGTGTTAGTGAAGGAATAAATAATATTTCATTATTCAATTTTTCCACACCATGCGTGATTTTACTAAATCTGTAACATATTCCCCGCCCTGTCATCTTTTCTTTTCCAAGCTGAAAAGTCCCAGTTTTTGTAATGTGGAAGCTGTTCCTTACCTCTACTCATTTCTCTTGCCCTTCTCTGGACCTTTTCCAAATCCAATATATCTTTTGACAGATGGGGCGGCCCGGTCTGCATGCAGTATTCAAGATGTGGGCATACCCGGGCTTTTTTATCTTTTGACAGATGGGGCGGCCCGGTCTGCATGCAGTATTCAAGATGTGGGCATACCCGGACTTTTATATAGAAGCAATAGACTATTTTCTGTCTTACTGTCTGTTCCTTTCCCAATGATAATGTGCACAAAGCAATGTGCATTACGTTGCATTTATCAACACTGAATTCCATCTGCTCTTGTATTGCCCAGTCACCCTGTTTTGTGAGACCCTTTGGAACTCTTAGCAGTCAGCTTTGGACTTAACTCTTTTGAGTAATTTGGTATCGTCTGCAAATGTTGCCACCTCACTGCTTACCCCTTTTTCCAGGTCATTTATGAATAAGTTGAACAGCGCTGGTCCCAGTACAGACCCCGGAAGCACACCACTTTGTTTCTACCCTTTATTTCCTGGAGTTAAATTGCTGTCCAAAGTGAGCGTGAGGTGGGAATCTTCCTCCAGGGCATATTTATCTGCAGTGTCCGTCGGGCTGTGCTGTGGAGCATTAAGTAGGTGTTGTTATCGGCTATGGTCGAGTAGGTGGATCCTGCCCACTCAATCCCCTGCAGTTGGTAAGGTCACCCCTGGTCCTTGGTTACTTCTCTGTGTCTTTATCGAAGACTTGGGCAGCCCGGTGGGTGGCCAGATTGCAAAAGGCTCAAGTGATTGCTAATGGGAGGTGGCTTTCCAGATGGGACCCACGCTGGACGTGACTGCGAGTTAATGCTCTCTGGTCGCTCTTCTCTGCCGCTGCTGGAGCCTTGGTCTTTTGTTTACGGGCTCTTACATTCCCTTAGCGAAGGAATAAATCCCCGTGTCCGCTGAGGCTCTGAAGAGGGCTTGGTGCTGACTCCCGTTTCCCTGGCAAGGTTTTGGGATGTTCAGGAATGTGAGACTGCTCTGACGTTTGTCTGGGCCACGGCTAAGGAGCAGCAGGACAGATGCGTGAAGCCAAGGCCATTCTGGCAGAGTGTCCTGGCCTGGCCTGGTTTGCTGGCACCCTTCCTTGCTGCTCCAGAGGGGTGTCTGCCTCCACAGGGATCCACGGCAGCCTACAGGTTTCTAGGAAACATGACTTAATCATGGAATTGTTCAGAACCAAAGTACTAAACCAAGTGACTGAGCTGTTGAAAATCACTCGGCTTGCAGACACCGGCTCTGACGGAAGTAAACATGCTGTATGTGGGCAGGGAAGGCCTTCTCATTATATTTTCTTAATTAACCACAAAGTAGGGATGTTAAATTTCGATTCATCAACAAATCGAGCAGTCGACGGAATTTCCAACGACTACTCGAGTCAATAGGGAGGGCACTTTCTCTCCCGCTGTGCCTCTGCTTTTGAAATGTACAAGAGCAGCGGGTGGCTCTTGTACATTTCAAAGGGAGAGGCGTAGCAGTAGGGATGCCTCTGCCTCCCCTGCCCCCCGCAGAGACGGTGCTGGGGGGAGCCGGCTTTTAAGCCAGCTCCCCCCCAGCACCGGCTCCTGCTCCCTCCCTTGCTGCCTCTCTTTGATAGGAGCGACTAGTTGAGTGACTACTCAACTATCCAATAAGCTTATGCTTATCAGGTAGTCGGCTAGTCGCTTACATCCCTCCCACAAAGTGATAATTAGGAACGTGGTTTCAAACCTTTCCCCTGAGATCTTCCACCATGGTGCAGTCGCCTGGTGCATCCGAGGGCGGCGTCTTCTGGAGCAGAGGTATTTGGGAACCCAGGCAGCTGCGAGAGCAGAAATCTTTGGAAAATGCACAAGACCAGACGAGGGAGCAGGGCAGCAAAGGCAAATCTTGGAGCCCTTTGCGGCCGGGGGCTGCCTCCTTCCACATGGATCAAAGGAATCCGATTCTTTCCAAGGACATGGAATCGGTCATGATGCACACAGCTTTAATACCTGCCTGTTCCGCCTGCTCTGCTCAGCTTCTTGGTGATGTCAGCATTGCAGCTGTCTGCTTGGTCAGGAGCTGCAAAACACATGTGGTGCTTGGTGCAGACCCAGAGGCAGACAGCCTGGGTGGTCGCTTTCCCTCACTTGACGTGCGTGCAGGTGCCAAATTGTTTTTAATAAAGGTGAATTGAAAATTAAGGTTGCCCATTGCTATGCATGCCCCATCCTGCAAAGTTAGGGAAAGGAAAAGTTGGGCTACTTCAGGTAATTTATTTTGGTAGCAACATGGAGAGAACTCTTCAGCGGGGAAAACTTTCCCCAGTGAAGTCTGAACTTACGACTCTTCACATTTTTAATTCCGACCGTAATGAGTAATCGATGTTTAGCAGCACTATGCATCAGGGATTCCAGGGGAAGGGAAGCACGGTTATTAGTCTTGATCTACAGTACCTCCTGGAATAATATGCAGCTGCGTAAACATAATTTTATGTGAATGTGCATTAAAAGCACAGATGTATAGTTAATTTTGTGTAAGTTCTGTGAAAGTGCTTAGCCATTGACCCGTAGGATTTTCATGGCATTTAACATTTGGGAACTATACCTGCTTTTTTGGAAAGAGAAGCTGATACGCAAGACATCTGAAGTCCTATTTCTGCCGCCTTAATACATTTCATTCATATGGAACAAAACCTTAATACAAACAGAAATTCCAGTGGTTTTGACTTTTTTTTCCTTGCTGAGCGGCACGTATAATGTAAACACCTATCGGTAATCTCTGCATAGGAATCGACAAAGCCTCCTTTTCAATAGTGACGCTGCTAATTCACCAAGACGCTGTTGAATACCTGAGTGTGTGGCTGGATACTGTCTGGGATCAGCATCTGTGATCACCAACGTACAATCTTAACTGCTTGCATCACTGTCACCAGGCCACACTAATGCAGTGGCTTCGATGGCACTGATTGCTAGCAGGCAGGACTTCTAGTGCCAGGCCGCGTGGAGGGACAGAGATGTGTGCAGGGTGACCAGATGTTCTGCCTGGCAGGGGCGACTCAAAGCGTGTTCCTTTCCCCTCTAGGTGACCAGCAGTGGCCGCGATGAGAGCAATAGCCACCGGGTGGTGCCTCACCTGCTGATAAAAATGATCAACAAGTCCCGTAAGTCCTCGTCACTTGGCGTTCTTACCCTGCCACGGGGTTTGGAGGGTCACAGATGATTCATGTACGGAACTGTGTTTAAAGCTAATACTGACCGGTGGCACCATGGGGACCCCCCCCCACACACACACACTGGGGACAGGTCAAGGTGCGTGTCAGAAATGAAGATGAGGCCGGCTGGCTTCAGGGGATCAGAGCCAGAATCGGGAGTCAAGAGCAGGGTTGGAACTAGGGATGGAAGCGACTAGTCAACCACCTGATAAGCATAAGCTCAGATAGTCGAGTAGTCACTCGACTAGTTGCTTCCTCCTCTGCCCTTGCAGAGAGAGGCAGCAAGGAGGGGCAGAGAGGGAGCCGGCTTAAAAGCCGGTTCCCCCTAGCACTGTCTTGTGGGAGGCAGGGGAAGCAGAGGGGTCCCTATTGCTGTGCCTCTCCTTTTGAAATGTACAAGAGCCGCCACGACTCTTGTACATTTCAGAGGGAGAGGCACAGTGGGATAGCTTGTGCCCCCCTTATCGACTGATCAAGTAGTCAATGGAACAAGCAGGAGAAGGGCTGGAGCAGGCTGGGGCTCTGGAGCATCTGCCACCACTATTGGGCGGCGGAGAATTCCAAGCTATGAAGCGAGCTGGGCAGGCAGAGGGCAGAGCAGCCTCTGTCTGCAATGAGCCTGGGGCCCCCAAGCACCAGTTCCTGCCTGCCCCCCATCTCTGTAGGAGGCAGCAAGGGGAAGGCAGGCAGGCCCACGGGGTCACCACCTCACGCGTATCAGCTCCCGTCTGCCTCCCTCACTCTCCACACTGCTGTCTTTCTGTCAGAGGCAGCAGCGCGGGGATAGAGAGGGGCAGGTGCATCCGGTGCTTTTAAGCCAGCTCCCCACAGGCACCGCCTCCCCCCCTTGCTGCCTCTAATACAAGGGGGGGGATGCATGTAGTCAACAGGATTAAAGAGTAAGACCTGGCGTATCGGTTAATCATGTCGTTGTCTACACGTTGACATGCGCAGCTGTCACTGCATCTGACCTGACCCTTTTTTCCCCACCTCCCTCCTCCTCAGACCAGACTAAAATGGGCAGGGCTGGAAAAATGGGAAATAAAAACTGCACCCCTACGAATCTATAGCCCGTACAAGACTGGAGTAGGGTGTAGTCTGTGTAGGACCCTGCTTCAGCTTCCACTCCCTGTATTGGTACCTACATGTTCTAGTGATGGGCAAATACAAACCGGTGGTAGGTGGGGGAGATGGAAGGCAATGGGGAAGTGCTTGGTGGATACCAGCTGCTACTAGGGCCTTAGGAGACTGTTGTGACTGTTGCTGAGCAGGGAAGAGGCAGGGGCAGGCTGGGGCCGGGTGCATTAGCCCAGATCTGGTTGTGATTGGGTGGGTGACTCCGGATGAGCAAACACAAGGGCTGCGCAGGGCATGGGGCAGGCACACCAATCAAAGTCAATTAAACCGCTCAGCTTTGTCACTAGCGACACCGGAAATAAGAGTCAGCGTCAGCTAAGGGACCTGGCAGGGAGCTTTGATTCACAGAGTGAGAGTCGCTGAGCAGGAAGTGTCTGTTCCACAGAAGGGTAAACCTGACTCAGGTGCAAGTTCCCTTGGCGGTGGTCATTCGCTAGCACCTGCCAGCACCTCGCTGCTATCTGGGGCCGTTGCTTGTGACTCAAATAGCCATGAGTCATCCGCTGCTTTATCTTTCCTGACCTCGCTGTGGTTCCTGTCCCCACTTTCCCCGTTCAGGTGGGCCATTGCTGGGAGCCCGCTGATGAGAGCTGACTGCCTGTGCATGCTGTCATTATACCTATGACTCAGCACAGCTTCCTCTCTCCCCCCTTCGTGTGTCTCTCCAGTGTGTTTCTCATGCTGGACGCTGCTTGGGCTGGTGTTTCCCTTCATGTCGTGGGCCACTGCAGACTCTGGTCTCCGTACCGCTGTTCCCCTTTAGTGGCTTTCAGTGCGCTTGCCTTCTTTTCTCCTATTGCACCAACCCAAGTCTTGTCCTGGGCCTCTGGTGTTACACCCCCTCGGAATAATGTGAGTGATGTTATCTCGGTCACCGGATGAATCAACAGGCTTCTCTAGCGTAAGCGCTGATGCTCTCAATGATAGTTCTGTGACTTTGTCCTGTATTCTAGCCACAGTTTGACTTCAAAGCATGGCAAAGTTCAGCCCCCTAAATTGCAGGATCAAACCTTCAGGCTCCTGTCACCTGCTGCTGGATCAGGCACATGGGTGTCTCTATTGCTGCATCTTGCACTCAAATTTAGTTTGCCTGAGTGATCCAATATGACTTGGTCTTTGCCATTGTGAACATTGCTTTTCCACACACTAGTGAACAGGCCCGTGCGGCCTAAATGACTTTTATTCTAGTTTCAAAAATGTCAAAACCAAAAAAACCCTAAAGGTAAAAGTCTCTACATATGAGAACGAGAGAGGGAGAGAGCGTGGTGTGTGGCACCACTGTAACATGCTGCTTGAGCCGTGCCTCACACGACGGCAGCTACCCCTGCAGAAGGGCAGGTTCCTGAGCAGTGTAATGATGCCAGCCGAAGGAGGGAGGTGAGGACTTGGTGGGCTAAGCTGCTGGTTGTCCAGACCCAGTGGAACCAAAAGTTCAAATCCCACTAGCATCACCTCAGGCAGTTCCTCGTTATAAAGAGAAACGTGCTTTGCAAGGGCTCTCTGTTCTAGCAGACATAACGAGATCTGTTGTTGGCTGTGAGCTGCAGCGAGACACAGTCAGAGTAGAACTCAGATGAAAACTTTTGAATGGAATGCAATTAATCATTGGAGCAGCTTACCTAGGACTGTGGAGGGTTTCCCATTATACTCAGAAGTTTTTAAACCAAGGCTGGATGTCTTTTTCTAACATGCTGTTCCAGGTCAGCCACTAGAACTGGGCTTGGTGCAGTAATCAAGGGAAGACATTCCTGGTGTTGTGCAGGAGGAGGATCATCATGGTCCCTTCTGGCCTTAAAAAAAATCTATGATACAAAAGAAAGGATCAGTTGGATTTTCCATACAGGCACAGCAAGAAAAGGGGACCGCTGCTGCTCTGCAGAGAGCAGGGTTCATAGAAACCTGGGGTTGGAATCCTCAGGAGTCATCGAGTCCAGCCCCTGGCCCAAAGCAGGACCAACCCCAACTCAATCATCCCAGCCAGGGCTTGGTCAAGCCAGGACTTAAAAAGCTCTAGGGATGGAGATTCTACCTCCTCCCTAGGGAACCCATTCCAGTGCTTCACCACCCTCCTAGGGAAATAGTTTTTCCTAATATCTAACCTAGGATATTCCTAATATCCAATCATCCAGGACCTCCCCTGAGTTTTCAAAGATAATTGCCAATGGCTCTGCAATCACATCAGCCAACTCCCTCAGCACCCTTGAATGCATTAGATCTAGCCCCATGGATTTGGGTATGTCCAGCTTTTCTAAATGGTTCTTAACCTGTTCTTTCCCCACTGAGGGCTGCCCACCTCCTTCCCATACTGTGCTGCCCAGTGCAGCAGTCTGGGAGCTGAACTTGTCTGTGAAGACAGAGGCACAAAAAGCAGCTTTTCCCACATCATCCATCCCTGGGTTTCCTTCCTCGTTCAGTGAGGGTCCTACACCTAACCACCACCTTATTGCTAACATGCCTGTAGAAACCTTAATGAGAAACCACTGCCGGGGGGGGGGCAAATTTCCTGCTAGCGTAAATGGACCAAACTCCAATAAATGGACCAAACTCCAATGAAGTCAGTGATGCTGCACCCATAGATACCAGCAGAAAATTTGACCCAGAAATTGCATCTCTTCTTCCTTTGGAATGTCTGTATCTTCACGTGTACGGTTTAGGGAAGAGTGAGTTAGGGCATGAATCCGGCCCTCTGCGTTCCAAGGGTGACTTGGAATTGGCGCTGTATCAGAGACACTAGAGGGTAAACGATCTGCGCACCAGTAAAGCATTTGACATCCAGCCCCACGAAGCCTTATTCAGTATATGAATCTAAATCGCTCTGACACTGGGCTTTGCCTGTGAATTGAGACCTGGCTAAAAGGTTGTAAACCAAAGTCAGTGTATTGAGCTGGTGGGAAAGTCTCTGGCGGGGGGATCGATGTCAGAGCTGATTAATGTCTCTAGTTATGGTCTTGAAGAGGGAGCAAACAGCTCATAGAATTCATCGTTGGGGCATATTGCAAACTCCAGCGAGAAGTGAAATCCCGTGATTCTCTTGTTACACCCGTTTTACCCCCTGTTAAAAGTTCTGCATAGAAGGTATCAAAGTTATTTCTGATTTACACCAATGTGGCGGGTTGATCCTGCAAGTTCTGGCCCTGATCCAGCAAAAGCCTCAATCTGGGTTTACATTTGAGCAGATGTGTGATGCTGTTGGCTTTGTTGCAGCTAATCACCTGTTCTAAGTCAGTGGTCCCTTCAAGCATGAGATCACTTTTTGAATTTAAGTGCAATGCAAGACCTACCTCAAACCCAAATACTCTTGCCCCACCTCCTTTGTGCCTCTTCTTCGAGATCCTGCCCCTGCTCACTCCATTCTCCCTCCCCTCCCTCCCCCATCCTCCCTCACTTTTACCAGGCAGGGGCAGCGGGTTGGGGTGCAGGCTCTGGTCATGGATTAAGAGATTTGGAAAGTGAGAGGGGCTCTGAGCTAAGCTTGCAGTTGGGGTGCCAGAGGGGGGTTCTAGGTGCAGGCTCTGGGAGGCTGTTTGGATGCAGGGGTGCTTGGGGCTGGGGCAGGAGCCTGGGATGCAAGAGGGGGTTCATGACTGGGGTAGGGTTTCAGGATGTGGGCTCCGACTGGGCACTGCTGACCTCAGGTGGCTCTTGGGTGGTGGTGCAGTGGGGCTAAGGCAGGCTCACCCCTGCCCTGGCCCTGCACCACTCCTGAAAGCAGCCAGCAAACTCCCTCCCAAGCCCTGTTGTGCCCCTCTCTGCTCTGTGGAGATAGGATACAGGGTGGGAGAGGGGGCACTTTGACATCAGCACCCCCTCTTCTCCCTTCCCTGTCCTGCACAGAAAGCAGGAGGCTCCCCGGGGGGAGGGGCAGCTCCAAGGCAAAGGGCAGGAGATACGCAGCAGTGGGGGGAGGGGCAGCTGAAGTGCTGGCACAGGATCACTTGCCAGAGGCTTCAAGATGTACCTGTAGATCCTGATTTGTGACCACTGCTCTAAGTTAAGTGTGGGCTTTGTTGGATCAGGGGCAGGATGCATATTGCTTTGCAGGCTTGAGCCCTAAGTAAGAGCAGGGCTGGGCCAGAGGCTTGTAGAGCTCTGTGATCCGGGGGACAGGTCAGCAGTCTACAAGTGCGTGAGGCGTGCAAGCACCTTGTTTAGGGTGGCTGGGTAGATTTAGCTCCAGAGGGAGTAATGGGCTCAACATAACCAGTGGAAAGCTGAGTCTGACCCTCGGGGTGATCTCCTCGGGGTTACGTGTGCGGGACTGGGGGCTGTCTCTGCAAGGAATGATGGAGATTCCACTTCCCAATGGCTTTTAAAACCAGACGGGATGCGGCGCTTGCTGCAGTGAGCAAAACCTTGCAAACCTGGCTGCAGAGAGAAACTGACGGGGGAAGCCGGGGGACAGATGTCCTCAGAGGCATTTTCCATCATCTTCAACGTGCTCTCCCTTCGCTTTAGGGAATTGTTCCCTAGCCGATCATCAGCGCTCCCAGAGTGGCTGTGCTGCCGCCGCGGGGTGTGATTGGCAGCGTGAGTAGCCCTGCCTGAGTTAGCTTTCAGCCCGCTAGCTGGGGTCCCGGTGAAGCCACAGCAGCACATGCATCTGCACAAGCTAGCCACTGCAGTGATTACCCAGGGATCCGGCTGGGCTTGTGCGGGTCAAGATGAAGGACACGCTGCCCCAGCGTGGCTACAAGGGGGCCCATGCCATCAAGACTGAAGCTGGTGCGGGTGTGTCTACGAGCTGGCTCGCACCTTGTGATGGCAAAACGGACAGGCCCTTAGGGGGCTGCTCCACAAAACCTTCGGCTTGTCTGAAATCCAGTTCCCTTCCTTCATTTGCATTCACAGCTAGAGCATAAGAACAGCCTTACCAGGTGAGACTCAAGTCCGTCTAGCCCAGGATCCTGCCTGAAAACAGCGGCCAATGCCGGGGGGCTTCAGAGGGAAAGAACAGAACAGGCAACCATCAAGTGATCCCTCCCCGGTCGTCCACTGAGCGATGTTACTTATTTCCCCAGCTTCTTCCTGGGCATGAACGTTCCCAATTGCTGCCAGGAACACCGAAGCGGGACGCTGAAGCTGCTTCCCTGCTGGGCCCGGGTGCAGGGCCTGAGATGAATTTCCTTCCTGCATGTGGTGAGGCAGCGGCAGCTGTACATTCCCAGCCTTACAACCTTTTCCCTGTCTCTCCCCCTGTGTAGGATTGAAGATCCTTGCAGGGCTGGCGCTAGTTCTGGGGATGGCCTGGTACTCCATATCCCGGGAAGAAAGGTACTTACATCTGTGAGTGTATTTCTTAACGTTTCTGTAGGGGCAAGAGGCTTTTCTCCCACACCCCCTTCCTGATGGTTTGGGACTCAGTCTCTCTGACATTAAGACAGGGTGTGGGGAGAGGATATGCCCTCAATCTCAGGAACAGTGCGGAGCTGGAAGTTGGGAGTTAAATGACTCTGCCTCTGGTCGGATAAGAGGGAGGCCCATCTAGTCTTGATCAGCTGGAGAAATGCACCTTCTCAGTTCATTCGACAGGATAAACACAATTATAATGTAACAGCACGACAGGCAAAGGACGCCAGTAAGTGCTGTCTTGTAAAGGCAATGCATGGGGGGGTCTCCCCAGCTTAAAATGATTTGGGGGGGCGCGGGGAGAGATGCGTGCTTTCCTCCAAAGTGAAATTGGGATGATCCTGCAAAATCTGGGATTTAGATGGAGCATCTGAGCTTTGTCTTCAGTAAAGGGTAAATACCTGGCAATTTAAGTGAGGAGAAGTTGGTTTGCAGTTTTAAACAAGTGTTAGCGGGTCAAGGTAGACATCGGGGGAGCCTAGGTGTAGTTAATGGGACTGAAGAATGTTTTTCCTAGTTGCCCACACACCGGAAAGGGTAAAGGAGAAGCAGAGAGGGCCAGACAGCGTCCCGAGGTGCCTGTGCTTAGAGCTGAAGGTGTGAGGGTACGTCTAAACTGCATCCCTTTATCGAAAAAGGGATGTAAATTAGACGTATCGAAATCGTAAATGAAGCCAGGATTTGAATTTCCCATGCTTCATTTGCATAATGGCGGCTGCAGCTTTTTTTCCAAAAGCTGCTTTTCGAAGAAAAAAACCAAACGCAGTCAAGACAGGGATCTTTCGACAGAAATGGCCCGTTTCCAAAGATCCTGTAACCCTCAAAAAATGAAAAAAAAAAAAAGAAAATCCGCGGCCACCATTATGTAAATGAAGCGCAGGAAATTCAAATCCCGGCTTCATTTACAATTTCGATACGTCTAATTTACATCCCTTTTTCGATAAAGGGATGTAGTTTAGACATTCCCTGAGTGATGTCCCTGGTCTCTGCATGCTGCTTTCTCCCTCGGGTGAGCTTGGGAGCCTGGTTTTCAGCATATGGCAGACACTAGAGAGAGGGGCGCTGTTACCCACTAGGCATATGCTTAGTCTTGGATGCTTTGAGATTCCCTCAGGCCCTGCCTCAGCTCCTCTGGCCACTGGTCACTGAGATGGCCTGCAGTGAGCTCTGCCAGTGGCACAGGCCTGGAGGTGACATGGGAGGCAAGCCCTCAGCTACCCTCTGGCAGGGACATTCTCCCCTCTCACTTGGGCTTGTGCCCCCTCGCCAGCCATGGGAACGAAAGCACAGCCGTTTGAGCAGGGGGAAATCACCCTCTCTGCTGTTTGCCTTACAGTTTTCCTTTCCCCGTGCAAGATGACAGGATGCTGTGTCCCCCAGGCGAGGTGGAAAAGAAAGCCACGCTGCTCCTAGGAAAGTGAGTAGCCGTCCCGCGCAGGCCCTGCTCCTTTGCAGGGCGGCTCTTTGCTCCGGGAGGATGAGAGGTGTGTGGGAGCCCGGGGAGGGCTGGCACCGCAGGCGCTGGGGGGTGAGGAAGAGGGCAGAGAATAGACTGTGACGTCGGCTGAGGAAGCCAGTTCCGTTCAGGTTTGTACATTCTCTGCCTAATCCCACTCTGTGTCCCTGGCAGTTACACACGGGATCACCCGCTGTTTTTACAGCTCAACGATTACTTTTGGGTGAAGACCCCGTCGTCGTATGAGCTGCCGTACGGGACTAAAGGAAGCGGTAAGCAAACCTGCCTTCTCTGCCCTGGGGCATCCAGCCCTGAGCTGGGTTCATCGCAGCATGGCACGCAATAAAGAAAATATACTCTTCTCCAGTAGTTCCTGCCACCTCCTATTTCTTATTGCAGTCTAACCTGCGGGGCTTTTCTACATCTCAGTGTGGCCTGGTGTCTCACGCCTGCACTTGCTTATGGCTTGCGTGGCTATTTCAAGACCATGTGGGAGTTAATGTCTCGTCCGCTGACCCCCATTTCAATCAGGGAATTACTCACAGACCATCAGTCATCTGGGTGTTCACAAGCAGTATACATCAGCGGTTTGTTTCCCACAGTGTGTGATTGGTTGTCAGAGTCACATGGCATTGTTTCTGCTCCTCACTGGATTATTGATCTTTTCTGTGGGCCAGTGGCCCTCCCCACCCACCCAAAAACGGTTTCTCACTCTTGCTCTACTCCATAGCCAAGTCATTAAACACAGATCCAGGCCTGGCTACTGTGGGATACCACCAGATGCACCCTTCCGCTTGTGCATCTGTGTCATAGTAATTGCATCAAGGCCACCTTTTCCTAGCTGGCTTATGAAAATATCCTGGGGGACTGTGCCAAAAGCCTTTCTAAAAGCAAGAGATAGCAGCTCTACTGTTTGCCCCCCTTCGTTAGGCCAGAAACCCTCTCAAAGCAGGAAATGGGGTTGGGTTGACAGGATGTGTTGCGAACCGGTCCGTGCCGGCTATTCCCCATCATCCTCTAGATGCTTAGAAATTGATTGTGGCTGGTCCTGTTTCCCCTGCCCGCCCCAGAGGCGCTGGCCAGTTCTTGTTCAGTCGCTCCAGTCTTTCCTTCCTGCTGCCCTGTTGGTGCTGCCGGAGCCTCGGGGAGGATGCTTGGGCCTGGATGGGCCGCGGTGCCCATCCATTGGGAGAGAGCTGGGTGGAGCTCAGAGCCTCATTGCCTCTCTCTAACTGCCCCCCACAGCCCGGCCGGTGGGCGCATGGCAAAGCAGATTGGTTTGGAATGTGGCCAGGCCCCACTGCCTTGCCCAGAGGGAGGGTGAGGTGGGAGCCTTTGAGGGTGGGAAAGGGGATGATCCCAGGCAAGCAGCCCCCCAAGAGAAGTCCCTGGTACGTGGGGCAGCCAGGGGTCTGGTGCTTGATATGGGCATCTCCTTGCTTCTGGGGAGGACGGGCCTCACTGACTCCCCCCTTGCATTTCTTTGCAGAAAACTCTCTTCTCCGGGTGCTAGCGATCACCAGCTACTCGGTGCCCCAGAGCCTCCAGAGGTAATTCCGGTGCATGGACTGTGCCCGCTGGCGTGGTCGGTGAATGGTCATCACAGAGTTGTGGAAGGAGACGGGTCTGGGAGTGCTGGAGACTCACGTCCACGCTGTACCCCCCAGCCTGCTGCAGGGCAGAGTGGCAGGGCTAGCTCCGCCTCTGCCCCATGGACTGTCTGATACCAGCGTGCCCTCGTGAGGGTGCAGCCACACAGCCCACTGGGCCTGTGGCTTTGCTGCTGGGCCTCTTAGGACCCTCGGTGGGTGGTGGGATTTGGTGTTGGGATCCCCTTCATGGAGCGTTCAGTCACTTCCTGTCAATCAACTGCCGCCAGCCTGCATTAGGAGTTGGGTTTCAGGAAAAACCTTGTGGTTTTGTATCTTGATTCTGTGCTGGTGGGGGGAGAAAGCTGTGATGCTACAAAGTCTTTATGGCAAAACCAGTGAGAGAGACCCTATAAAAACTGCATGAGCACACTAGCCATGTGGTTAGCGCCCTCTGCTGGGATATGGGTGATGCAGGCTCAGTTCCCCTCTCTGCACCACTGAGAGTAGGAACTTCCATCTGGGTCTCCCATGGTGGTTCGGGAGGTCCCTTGCTCGATGTGGCTTTGACTGTCATTTCCACCCCGGGGCTGCGAAACCTTCCCAGTGTTGCTGCATTAGAACTGAGACGTTTCCGCGAGAAGCTCTAGTTTTGACTAATCAGCATTCTCCAGTGAAAACACGTTATGTGGGAAAGCTCCTGCCCACCTCTCGTGGTGACACGTTTCACGGGCATAGACCAGCTCAGGAGGTAGCGACCACATTGTCAAACTGCCTCTGGGGCTCTGTGAGGGGCCCTAGGGGTGACTGTTGGCCTGGTCCATCACCACTGCTGCCCTCTTGGTCCTGATGCCGGGTGCCAGGTCAGGTGCCATTCAGATCTGCTTCTCGTACTTGATTCCAGGGGTTTGGATCTGATCCAGATTCTCTTCGCTTTCAGACAAATTTGCATTGAAACCTCTGACACTTGTAGGAGAATCATAGAAGATTAGCGCTGGAAGAGACCTCAGGAGTCATCGAGTCCTACCCCCTGCCCAAAGCAGGACCAACCCCAACTGAATCATCCCAGCCAGGGACTTAAAAACTTCTAGGGATGGAGATTCCACCCCCTCCCTAGGGAACCCATTCCAGTGCTTCACCACTTCCTAGGGAAATAGTTTTTCCTAATATCCAACCTAGACCTCCCCCACTGTAATTTGAGACCATTGCTCCTTGCTCTGCCATCCGTCACTACTGAGAACAGCCTCTCCATCCTCTTTGGAACCCCCTTCAGGTAGTTGAAGGTTGCTATGAAATCCCCCCTCACTCTTCTCTTCTGCTGAGCCCTCTGCACATTGCCCCAAAAGCCAGGCTCTTAGCAGGGATGGACATTTCTGAGTTCTGGGCTAACATCTCCTGTCCTGTCGGTGCATTCCAAGAAAATGGACCAATTGGTGCTCAGAAACAGGTCTGCCAAGAGGGGAGGGTCTCAGTAACTGCAAGTCCCCCCAGGGTGGGTGGTGGTGGTGGGAGTGTAAGCGGGGGAGATCTTTCCCTCTAAGGGAAGGGGGATCACTACTCTGGCACATGGAGGGCACAGGATGCATCTCAACGCCGCCATTGTCCTCTTGTGCTTTCCTTCTTCTCCATTATCTGGGCTCAGGCAGTCGTGCAAACATCCACCATCCATGCCCACCACACCGCACTGGGGGAGCCTCTTTCCTACCACCCTCTCCTATCATGCCGCCGACAGCAGGTTCTCCGCATTCATCCTAAAGCACTGCCCATCCCCGGCCCCCAGTAGGACAGCTCAGCTGCTGGCTGCTGGAAATCTAGTGGCCCAGAGATTCCAGGGGGTGTCCCTGTGGCCCAGGGCTGAGCTGTCCTCCCACCGTTCGTAGTTCCTGGCGGAGAATCCTCCAGGCCTCTCACCTCTTTCCTTAGAACCAGCATCCACTGTTCTCCTTTGGGAACTTGCCAAAAGATGGATCTGCTTGGATGGATTTAGGCTGGTGTCTCGGGAGGATGGGGATCATGCTGTCCCTGATGTACACTGCAGGGAGAGGGCCTCTCCCCGCTTGCACTAAGCCCTTGCCCATGTCTCCCCACCGTCTGGCTGCAGGTCTGGCGCACCACCAGCAGGTTGTACTGCTGGGGCCACCTCCCACCGCCAGGCTTCCTTTAACCCAGTGGTTCCCAAACTTTTTGGCATCACGCCCCCTTTTTGATTTTTGAGAAACCCTTACCCCCCCCACCCAAAGAGCAGTAAAACTTGAGAAAAAAAAAAGTTGCCCTTTTAAGAGCAGAGCAGGCATTGCCTTTTTAAGGCAGCCATTTTGAAGTCTGCCTGGGATGCCTTGTGCTCCTCCCCTTCCCCCCCCCCCCACCCAGAATTTCTTCATGCCCCCCAGTTTGGGAACCTATGCATTAATCCGTGGAGGGCAGTTTGCCTTTTCCATCTCCTAGGTTGGCTGCTGCCTGGAGGTGCCACCAACCCTGAGCGGTGCCCTTTTGCAAACACCCCCACTCCCACCCCAGTCCTTGCTATTCTGCTCCTTGCTCCCCGTGAGAGCCCGGGCTGCCAATGGCATGCGGCTGCTGGGCAGATTTCTGAGGGGCACAAATGGGCGCAGGAGGCTTGGCTGGATGAAACGGCTCAAACGTGCCTCCCGGCAGCCTCAGGCAGGACTAGAGTTCCGAGACTGCGCCCCATTCCCAGGCTGACGGACGTGCTCGTGCACCCCAGTCCCAGGCTGGCGGGCGTGCTCGTGCGCCTCGCTCCCGGGCTGGCGGGCGTGCTCGTGCGCCTCGCTCCCGGGCTGGCGGGCGTGCTCGTGCGCCGCCCCGGCTGGCGGGCGTGCTCGCGGCGCCGCCCCGGGCGGGCTGGCGTGCTCGGCGCCGCCCCGGGCGGGCTGGCGGGCGTGCTCGTGCGCCTCGCTCCCGGGCTGGCGGGCGTGCTCGTGTGCCTGCTCCCGGGCGGGCTGGCGGGCGTGCTCGTGTGCCTGCTCCCGGGCGGGCTGGCGGGCGTGCTCGTGCCTGCTCCCGGGCGGGCTGGCGGGCGTGCTGGTGCGCCTGCTCCCGGGCGGGCTGGCGGGCGTGCTGGTGCGCCTGCTCCCGGGCGGGCTGGCGGGCGTGCTGGTGCGCCTGCTCCCGGGCGGGCTGGCGGGCGTGCTGGTGCGCCTGCTCCCGGGCCGGCTGGCGGGCGTGCTGGTGCGCCCCATTCCTGGGCTGGCGGGCGTGCTCGTGCGCCCCGCTCCTGGCTGATTTGACATGCTCCAGGACGTGGCGTCATGGTGGTGCAGCCCCAGCCAGCAGGCTGTTTGCTTGCACGGAAGTGAAGTCAGCTGCTGGAGTCTGTCTGGGGACACATGGCAAAACAAGCCGTAGGTTTTTGGCAGGCGAGTGAGGAGCTGCAATGTCTGTCAGCTCAGCTGTGGCCTGGCGAATAGCTGCTGTGCCCAGGACCCTGACAGCCGAGCACTGTCTCTGTCTCTGGGGTCTGTTTGTTTGCCTGGGCCATGCGAGGGGAGGTCAGACCCACAGGGTAAGTGACCCCTTTCCTACAACCCTGGAGCACTTGCGGCTCTGGTGTAGCAGAGTAAAGGAACGGACCCAGCCCACCTAGAATCAGGCCCGAGAACCAGATCTTGGCAGCCCAGTGAAACTCCAGTGCAGGGCGAACGGTGTAAGCAGCCCCGTCCTCGTGTTGCTGTCATCTCCAGCCACTGGTAAAGCTGCCGTCCCAAGGAGAGAAATAAACCAAAGCTGGGATCAAGCCGGGTTATGAAATATCCCGCAGAGGCCGTCGCCGCCTACTCAATGGCCTGTCTCTGATGCAATAGGGCGCCGTGATCTGTGTGAAATGGGATTGTGATTTCAGTTTGGTTCCTAGCGGGCGGTGGCCGGGCAAGTGTCTGCATCCAACAAATGGCCACGCTGGGAATTCACGCCTGCCACTCCCCTGGAATGCAGGGGTGCAAACGCAGTCTTGCAGGGCTGGAGAGCTTAAGGGGTCTTGTCTGAGCTACTGCACCACAAAGCCATAGAACTGAAGGCAAAACTTCTCTCCTGGTGCGGCTAGAGGCTCAGTCCTAGAGGCACCAAGGAGTTCAGGCTCATTTGGTTGCTTCTAAAAATGGCTAAAGCACTAACTGGTTCAGCGCCAAGGGGAGAGAATCCCCTGGAGAGCACTTGGTTGAGCTTGTTTTCTTTTGCAGCATGAAGTGCCGGCGATGTGCCGTGGTGGGGAATGGACTCCGGCTCCTAAACAGCTCCTTGGGGGAAGCAATCAACAAGTACGACGTGGTGATCAGGTAAGGCGCTTCCTCCCCCATGGACTCATCGTTTGGACACGGCAGCGTGTGGGGACAGCTGGGATGCGCACGTGGGGATCCATCGGGACGTTACCGAGGGAAGGGCAAGGGAACGCGTTAACGTTGTGCCAAGAGACCAGAACTGATGCGGTGCACGAGCCTTGTAGCTTCCCCTTTTCTTTTGGTGTAGCTTTGGGGGGCGTGAGAGGGGGCGGGACTGGAGCTGGCCAAGCCATTTTGCCATGTGACTGAATTCTCAACCAGAATCCACTTTTGTTCAGAATTGCTGGCAAACAGAATTGCTGGACACGTGACATTTCTCAGATGCTCATCTCCCTTTCCCTGTGGCTGCCAGCAGCTGGCCTGGGAGTCTGAGAGCTCTGGGCCCTGTGGCCCGGGGGCTGTTCTCTGAGCTGCAGACCCTAGAAATCTGGGGTCCCTGGCCAGCTCAGATGGGGTAGCCTGTTCCAGGCCATCAGCTTGACAGAAGTGACCTTGTGAGGCCCCAGGACTTGCAGGCTGTGGATCTAGGGGCTGAGCCCCAGTTTGAGTCAGGGCTTTCAAGGCTGCCAGGTTTCTGGCACCGCAGCAGAGAGCATGCAAGCCCTGAGAGCCATGGGGTCCTGGTGCCATGGCAAGCATCTCAAAGCCCGGGTGTAGTGGGGCTGCCCTGGAAACACTGGCCCTGGGAATCTGGGGTCCCTGGGACAACCCACGCAGTGGGGATGCCCTGGAGATGTGGACCCTGGAAGTCGGGCAGAGCAGCCCAGATGGCAGGGCCGCCCACTAGCCCACATGGCGGCGGACAGGGAAGCCAACTGCTGTGCTTTCCTGAGAGCTAGAGTTGCCAGCAACATGGCAAAGTAGAAATAGGTGGCAACCGGGGCAGTGACCAGGAGATGGCCGAGTTTAGGAGCCTGACAAAAAGAAGAAAGGAGGCAGACTAGACTTCAGCAAAGCAGGCTTTGACTCCCTCAGTGGACTGCAGGACAGGATCCCCTGGGAGGCTAATATGAGGGCGAAGGAGTCCAGGAGCGCTGGCTGTACTTTAAAGAAGCCTGATTGAGAGGGCAGGAACAAACCAACCCGATGTGCCGAAAGAAAAGCCCCTAGGGCAGGTGACGTGCTTGGCTTCCCAGAGAAAGCTTCAGTGAGCGTAAAGGGGATGCGAATGGGACAGGTTGTGAGGAGAGCAGGACGTGGGTGAAACCCCCCCGCCTCATCTCGTGCTCCTTCTCCCCCCAGGTTGAACAACGCGCCAGTTCACAGATACGAGGCAGACGTGGGCTCGAAGACCACCATGCGCCTGTTCTACCCAGAGTCCGCGCACTTTGACCCCAAACGGGAAAACAACCCGGATACGCTGCTGGTGCTGGTGCCATTCAAACCCATGGATTTCCTCTGGCTGGAGACAATCCTCAACGACAAGAAGCGAGTAAGTGCCGCAGGGAGAGCAGCGGGCTGCAGCTCTGCCCTGTGTCCCCATCGCTGCCAACCCTGCCACGCCAGGCCTGCTGCCCTAGTGGGAAAACAGCAGCCCTGACCCCCGTGTTGTCCTTTTCCAGGTGCACAAGGGGTTCTGGAAGCAGCCCCCTTTAATCTGGGATGCCAATCCCAAGCAAGTCCGAATTCTGAACCCTTATTTTATGGAAATAACTGCTGCTAAACTGCTTAATCTTCCCATGAAGCAGCTGCGGAAGGTTAAACAGGTAAGGGAGCCGGTGGGCTGGGATGGGGGAGAGCGCAACCGACTTGTTGTGCCCCAGATCTAAATGAGAGGGCAGCCCCAGCTGGAGCTCACTAAGGCAGTGTGGTGCACTGCCCCCGTCTTGCCCCCTCGATTTACTGAGTAGCCCAGGGCTGGTCAACGTGGCTTTGAATATTCTGCAAGGCAGAAAGGGACCCAGGCGAAGGCCCCTTGGGTGATCCTGAAATGCTAGGTGATCCATGCACCCCAAGGGGAGAGACACTGGCAATCCGCTCGCCTCGGTTTCCCTGCATCCTGGAGGTTCTATTCACACGGCCTTGTTGGGGGAAGGCTGGGAAGCGATTGTAGCTGGAGTCTGACCCAGAGAAGCTGCTCTTTGGGAGGGAGAAACTAGCAAGTGGTTTCTGCTCCAGGAGAAGGATCTGTGTGCACTGAATCCTTCTGTTGTTTGTTTGGCCTCTTTCTCTGTCTGTCCGTGCATCGGGTTTTGAGTTACCGGTTTCTTCCGTCGCCACACGCAGAGGAACCGGCTGTAGGACTTTCTCCTTGTTCTCAGAAATGGATTTCCACGCAAGAGTCTCCATTCTCCTCAATGTTTCATTCACCGTGTGCTACTTTGTGAGGGGAGGGTACAGTGTCCTGGGGATCACCCCCCTAGGTTCCGTCCTGGGGCTTTGGATCAGCCAAAGAGAGAATTTGTCCCCGATTCAGAGTGAACCCAGTGCATGCTGGGACAGGACTCCAGGTGCTGTCTGGATACCCCTGCAGTAAAGCTTTACCTAAACTATCCATTCTCAGCTCCTTGATCTGTGCAGGTCCCAATGACCCGGTACAGTCATGAGCAGGGCTCGACAATCTATTGAATCTACTCGCCCGTGGCGAGTAGATTTCAGCCCGGCGCCCCGTTTACCGGCGGCGCGCACATGCTCAACACGTCTCTTGCGCATGCGCAGTGCGGGGCTGGCGAGCGGCTTTCGCCGTGGTTCGTCAAGCCCTGGTCACGAGGGCTTTCCCCATCAGGAGAGTTTTCAAGAAGCTACCTGAAAAATCCATCCATCTCTTGGCATTCGTGACCAACATCCCATCTCTTGTCCAATCGAGAAGTTTTGTATCCCATAAGGCCGCTGGTGATAGACGCAGGACAAAATTGAGATCCCATTTTGTAATGGCAACAGCCCTACAGCTAGAAGCTGCCCTTTCTAAGGGGGGAGCCTCCATTCTAAGTTACACCCAGGTGGTGAACTCCGTCCAGGTACCACAAGGCACGGTGACCCTAGACCCTGGCACACGCCAACACAGTGGTGTGGCTGGTGAGGAGCAAAGCAAATAGGTTCTGGAGTCTGGCAATAGCGAGCGACATAGCTGCTAGAATTGGAGGAAATGTTTGGACATAACTTTTTTCACCCAGAAATGCAAATGGAAGCGTTTTCCGAAAGGGGTCCGTTTTGCTGCATTGGTTCAATGGGGGAGGAAGCACCTCAAAAATCCACAGAAATCAAAGTGTTTCATTGTGTCATTTTCTTACCAAAATGTTTTGATTTTTTTTTTTAGTTAGAAACAGTTTTTTCCTTTGAAATTTCCTTTAATTTTTTTTTAAAACACCCTCCACGTTGAAATGAATCATTTTTTTGGCCCCGTGCTGTTTTTAGTGGGTTTTTTAGAATTATTGGCGAACTAAAACATGCTCTGTTTGTGCAGCTCTAATGATCATGCATGCTGAGCCTCTGTCTTAGACACGAGGCCTGTCCCCAAAGAGAGAAGGGGGAGAGAACCGCCTGGAACTGAACCCCGCCTGTATGGTTTTGATCACCCTGAGCCCTTCCCTCTCTCTTTCCTCTCTCCCCCTCTAGAAACCAACAACGGGATTATTAGCCATCACCTTGGCGTTGCACTTCTGTGACCTGGTACATATTGCAGGCTTCGGCTACCCCGATTCTGCTAATAAGAAACAGACAATACACTACTACGAGCAAATCACCCTGAAGTCAATGGTTGTAAGTGACCGCGTTTTGCTGTGCTTTTCCCATGCAAATCTTGGGGCTTCACCAGAGGGATCAGCGCTAGGTGGTCTGGATTCGTTGTGTAATAGAACTAGGGGTTATACTGCCCAGCTGTATGCTGTGGGCACTTACCCATGGTCATAGCCATGAGTAGCCTGGATGCATTCCATGCAGCAGAGAGCAGCGGTGCCCATGACAGTGGTGGGCGGCAAAAACTCTCCCTCCCATTGCTCTGGAGTGTTCCCCAGTGCAAGCACAGGGATACTTCCAGGTAGTAACCCGGTCGGTAGATTTCCAGCTGCGGCAAGCCAGGGTCAGGGTGCCCATGTGTGAGGCACTGTGCAGACCGCAGAACACTGCACAGCACCTGGCACACCGGGATCCAGATCGATGACTGGCATCCACAGGTGCTACTGCCATACAGTTAATAGCTAGCTACCGAAGAAGGGTGGGAGGGTGTCCTAGCATCATAGATACATGGGACTGGAAGATCTTCTAGTCCAGTCCCCTGCACTCGTGGCAAGAGTTATCTAGACCAGGGATGGGGAACCTAAAGCCCAGGAGCCGGATGCGGCCCCCGGCTTGCTTGGATCTGGCCCCTGAGGCTCAGGATCCCCCCCCCCCAAGCATTGGGGAGCCCGTGCTGGTACTCCAGACCCCTGCTCCCCCACTGCAGGGCTGGAGCACACAAAATCTACTAGCCTGGGCTCCCCCAGGCTCTGGTGTGAGGGGAATATGGGGAGAGTCTTTCTCCTTCTCAGCCAGGGGCCACATCAGCAAGGTTTGTTTGTTTTTGGGGGGACAGGGGGGTTGCTTCTCATCTGTGTGCAGCCCCCGACTGATTTTTCTGTGAGTCGGTGGCCCCTGACCCAGAAAAGGTTCCCCACCCTTGATCTAGGCCATCCCGGCAGTGTTCGTCTAAACAGCGATGGAGACTCCATGGCAGTTATTCCAGGGCTTAACCACCTTAGCACGGGACCCAAAGTTGGGCCCCCAGAATGTTTCAAAGGGTCACGTGGCAGCTCCTGACCTGCCCTCCTGCCTGGGCTCGCCTTCCTGCTCCAGGAACTGCTGCCTCTGGGGTCCCAGAGCCACTCAGGTTTGTCCCAGCTGCCAGGATGACAGAAATCTGAGGGCGTGTCTCTGAGGTGCTGGAAGTAGGGCTGCCGGGGGCTGCCAGGCCGCCTGGCGTGAAGCGGTTTCCATAGGACACAAGAGGTAGTTTGGTTCAGTGGCTCTCAGCCTCCCCACTGTACATGTTGTTCTGCCCCCCCTGGTGGTTCTGCAACATCATGAGCCAGCTCACCTCCCGTTAGCAATCGCCCTGTTCGCAAGTTCCCTGGCGTCTGGCCTAACGAGCTCCCTTTTGTCTGTCTCACAGGCTTCCGAGCACAATATCTCCCAAGAGACACAAGCAATAAAAAAGATGCTTGATTTAGGCATCATCAAGAACCTGACATACTTCTGATGGGACGCGGACTGGAACTTCCCCACCGTTGCCTTGGCGTCTGCCGTGGCTGCCAATCTTCACTGGCCCCGAGATGCCACTGCTTTGCCGCAGGGCCCCTATGGGGCTCCGTGCTCGTGGCGGGGCTGACTGCTGGGGACAGCGCTGGCCCTGGAGGAGGCAGGCGGGGGAGAGGGCTGCAGAGTCCCCTCCGCCCAGGCCGACACGGCGTTTGCCTGTATCGTGTCGACTCGGAAGCAGAGCACTGAAATCCGTGCCCTTATGTCGTGGCTGGATCCTTTTGCGGCCAAGCTCGTGCTGACTTGCCGGCCGTTCAGGCAGCGCAGTGGGGGCAACCCTTGTGGCTTGCTGCTGCGCCCATCTCTGCCCCTCCCGCTCCATGGGGGGCACTGGGGCAGTGTGCTGCACTGTTGGACTGAACCTGTGCAGCTGAAGGACTGTCGACTTCTCGCCCGTTTGGTTGGTTCTCTGAGACTGAATGGGGCCTCTTGGGTGCCAGCTCTGGGGGGTGCAGCACATGGGAATGCTGCTGAAGGTGGAAGCCTTTTAAAAATGTATTTGTGGGGGGAGGGCACTCTGCGGTATTCTGCTGGTGGATTTTTACACTGGCCTCCCCTAAGCTGCTTCCCAGCAGGAATGGGGAGCTAGCGAACCAAGTGGGACCAGGCCGCAGAGGGGAGGGAATGTTAAATTATTCTTCGCTGACAGGGCAGAGATGCCTCCCCCTTCCTCGGGCAGTGAAGAGGAGGAGTGTGAATCTGTTCTGGAGGACGACGGCCCCCCAGGGAGGCCTAGCGTGGGGAGCTAAGGGTTTGGGCTGGAGGCAGAACCGTGCTGCTCCAGGGCCACCTCGGCCGTGGGGTGAGATCGGTCTGGGAACGGCCTCCACTCGGTCGCACGTTCTGACCTGAAGTAGGAATAAATAGGGGGTTGTTTTCCTTTTTTAAAACTGTGGATCAAATTTGTCTCCCCCTCAATGGCAAGGGTGTTTCCTGGAGGGGAAGGGGGCCAGGGCGACAGATACCACCTTGGGTGGCAGGAGAACACCCCGCCGGGGAGGCTGGTCCCCAGTCCCGCCCCTTCTGCCCAAACCCCCCCATTCCAACCGCTCCCTCGCTCACTGGAGCCCCGACCGCCCCCTCCAGCTGCTGCTAGAGGAGCCACAGCCAAACTGTCTGACCCCGGGGTTGCCAGCCAGCGTAAGCTCCTGCCACCAGCCTGAGCTGAGCCGGGAAGGAGGGAGCCCCGGCCACGAGGTGGAGTGTGGGGCAGGGCACGGCGTTGGCCTCCCTGGCCTATTACGCCCGCTGCCCGGGGTACCTCACAGGTTGCCAAACTGCTCCTGCTCCCAGCCAACGTGCCTGGGCCCTAAACTGGCAGGCTCAGGTGAGAGGCCAGTCCATGGCCGGCCTCAGCTGAGATCGCGCGGGGCCATGCCTGCTGCTAACACCTGGCTCTCAGAGAGGGAGAAGGGGGGAGGTTCTTCTCCGCAGTACTGATCCCAGGGGGCTCGGCCTGGGGGGGACAAGCAGAATCTCTCCTGAGCAGGCAGGGCTCGGGCTCAGTGCTAGTTAATTTAACGAACTAATTTAAAGGCTTATTCGTCTGAGCAGTGTTGGTGTCCATTGCACAGCGAGTGGGGCGCTGTGGGGCAGGTAAGGAGCCGTGCTTCTCCGGGGGGGACCACTGGGTCGTCCTGCTTTGGCTGAAGGGGGCAGCAACTTTTGGGGAGACTCCCTCCTAATCCAGCTCCGGTGCAGGGCAGGTCCTCAGCCCCCCTTCTCCTCTGTAGTGGCACAGGCTTGGGCTAGAGCCAGCGAGATCCCTCCACGTCGTCACATGCAGCGCAGCTCCTAGGGCCAGGCAGCCGGCGAGAGCCAAAAGCCAAAGCCCTGCTCGTAATCCTCGGGCATTGGCCGACTCCTCGGGCGCGCCCGAGTTACCGAGCAGCCCATGCTACGTGGCGCCGTGGGGCTCTCGCGGTGCCGCTGTGAATCCCGCAGGGCTCCAGGAAGCACACAGGAGTGGCCCCCAATTGACACTGTCACTGGCCGAAACCCGAGCCCTTGTGGTCTTCTAGCGCCACCCCGATGCAGCCCCCTCGTGAGTAGCCACCGGGAGTCCAGGTCACTCTGCTGCGGTCCCCATTGTGGCGCAGGGAGCCTCCGGAGGCTGGCGGCACCCCTGGGCCGAATCAGGCAGGGGTTGGGAGCACCCCGGGGAGCAGAGCTGGCTTGGCCAAGCAGCCACGTGAAAGGAGGAAAGTTCCCCGCTCTCCTGGCAGTCCCGGTGGGCGCTGTGCCGGCATGAGCCAATGGGCAGAAGCTTAGCGTGCGCTCCCTGCTCAGACAGGACTTGTCTGAGTGCCCCTCGTTCAGAACCGCCCTGGGCTCCAGCCAGAACCCACCGCACTGGGGCGTGGGGCAGCGCGTCTGGGGCCAAAGCCAGCAGGCAGCAGGTTGGGGGAAGGGAAAGAGAACCACAGACGCATCCTGCCCTTGTGGCCATGGGGGCCAGTGCCGTGTGCTCTGTCGGAGCTGCTGGTTGTGTCGCTGCTGCTCCCCGATGCAGGGGGTGTGTGTGGGGAGGGTGTCTGTCCCTGCTGCTCCTTGCTGTGGAGGGTGTGGGGATGTATGTCTGTCCCTGCTGGGGGGTGAGTTTGTGTCCCTGTCCCTTCTGGAAGGGGAGAGTGTGTGTGTCTGTCCCTGCTGTAAGGTTTGGGTGTGTCCCCCTAGCCCTGCCAGAGGAGGTGTGTGGGCGTGAGAATGTGTCTGTCTGTTCCTGCTGCTGGGTGTGGTTGTGGGTCCCTGTCCCTGCTCTAGAGTGTGCATGTGTGTCCCCATCCCTGCTAGAGGGGCTGTGTGTGTGTGTGTGTGTGTGTGTGTGTGTGTGTCTCCATCCTTGCTGTAGGGTGTGTGTGGGGGGGGGCATCTCTACTGCCTTCTGTTGGAGGGTGTGTGTGTGTGTGTCCCTCCCTGTCCCTGTTGGAGGGGCTGTGTGTGTATGTCTTTGTGGGAGGGGGCCTGTGTACCCATATGCCTGCCTGCTGGAGGTCTAACCCCTGGGGTGGCAGTGGTGGGCATAGGAAGCTCCCATTCAGTTCCATGGCAGCCCCCCACCGCCTGCCCTGTTAGTGTCTGAGGACAGGCTCCTGTCCCACAGGGCTTGTGTCTTGGCAGAGCGTCCCCACACCCCCGCAGAGCCGGGGGCCGGGACTGCAGCACTGCGGCATCCCCTTGCTGAGCTCTGAAGGGCGGTGGGAGATTTCTCAGCTGCCTCTTTGGGCTTGTTCCTGGAGTCTTGGTGCCACCATGGCCACTTGGACCTCGTGGTGATGGCAACGCTGGAACCCACGTGCCCCAGCTTGGAAAGCTCCAGCCCCTGCTGCCTGGTTACAAGAGTTTGGCTTTTGCACAGGGGGAGGCAGGTGTGGAAGTGGAACCTGGAAGACGACTTCTGCCCCTGCTCTGCAAGACCCATGCACTATAGGGGTGAGGCGGGGGAGGGGGTCTTCACCAGCCCGGCCCGGGGGCAGGGAACACTGATTTATTTACTGTACAGACTGTCACCGCTACACTCCCTGCACTTCGGAGCGCTTGTGCTGAGTCTTTTGAAGCGTTTCTTTATAAAACAGTTCCTGCTGTACATGGGTGAATCTTCCAGGTGTGCTGAGGGTCTTTCTGTCTGGGTTGGATTATTGTAAATCTAGATTGTGGAGTGGCGCAGAAATCTGGTGTGAGGAACGACACGTTTGCCTTGAAGGCAAAACGAAAAACTGCATCTGTGGATAAAACACTTTAAAAAAAGGCATTTGGGGGCTGTTTTGTTTTTCCTTTAACTGCGCACGAGAGCGAGAGAGAGACTGCAGGCTCAGAGCAAGGTGCCCACCCCGCTGCCTGGCATTTCTCCAGCCCTCGCCATTCTCGCCGGTTACTGGCACACGCTTCACACGGCCCGCTGGCTAATAGGAACAGCAGTCGCCAACGTGGCGAGAGCTGTTCACCAGGCTTTTAATTCTCAGGATGTTTTGCCGCTCTCAGACCTTCCCTAGGAAGGTTGCAGGCGTATTATCCCTCGCTGCACGCCCGGGCAAATGGAGCCAGAGAGGGCAGCGATATGCCACGCGGGTGGGGAAAATGGCTATGTAGCCGTCCTGGTCCCCATAGAACAAATGGCATCGAATTGTGTCTTTGGAAACCACTGCCCAGCACTAATGCTCTGCTGAAGGGAGGCAGCAGGTACACCGCCAGCCTTGTGTGGCAGGGGCTGGGGCACGTACCCCACACAGGCTATGCGTGGGTTGCAGAGGGACACCAAGCCACAGCTCCCGTTAGTTGGCTGCTCTTGGAGGCAGTGCCTGAAGCCCAGCTGGGCAGAAGCAGGCTGAGGGTTAGCAGGAGGGGGCGGTCCAGGGAATGTCTGCCCTCTGTCGCTACCTGCAAACTCAAGCTCTGGGGCCCAGCCCTGGAAGCAGGGCCTCCCCAGACGACGTGGGGAAAGGAAGCTGGGCTAGGAAGGAGCCCAGAGGAACAGCAGCAAGGAGGGGGATGGTGCAGACCTTGGCTGGCAGTCATAGGCTGCCCGGCCTGGACCCCTGTGCAGAGGGAGGGCCGGGGGTCCTGCCAGCCACTGGCAGGACATGAGCCCAGTCAGGGGCTGCAGACCTGAGCCAATGCCTTGTTGGATTTGTTTGCCCTGGAAGGGACAGACCAATACTGGCACCTGGCTGGAGGGAAGAGACCCCACCGGAGAGGCTCCGTGCTGGGGCAGGGCTGCTGGGCTGGGCCTGGCTGGTGCAGGGAGTGAGCCCTTCGCGCTCAGGGCCTGCCTGTGTGTGGTTTGTCTGTGCAACCACCCGGTGCCATGAGCTCAATAACCCGCTGGCTCCCGGGGTCCTGCTCTGACAACAGCGGGTGTTGAGTGGCAGTGACCCACGTGGGCTGGAGGGCACCTCGCTGGTGGGGGTGGGGGGTTGGAATTGCCCCAGCCCAAAGAGCACCACACAACGAAAAACCAGAGACCTTGGCGCTCTGTAAAATGGCTGGATGCTATTAACCCTTTAACCTGCGACATGCAGGGGTTACATGGAGTGGGGCTGCTCCCCCTTCTCTCTGGCTCGGCGAAGCAGCGCCCCTAGAGGACTGCACCCCGCTGGCTGGGGCCATGGGGGCCCCCTGAGGTGTCCTGCCGCCACGCCACTCCAGGCACGGTTGCCAGCCAGGGCTGAGGAGGCCCGTGTTTCCTTGGTGACTGGCCTTTGCCGCAGTGAATGGGGACAGCCCCGAATGGACCCCACAGCCATCTGGGGGTCGCGAGAAGGGAAATGCTCCTTCAGACGCTGACCCCACCTCGAGCCCCAGGCCTAAAACCATGTCCAATTTCCAACAGGCCGTGAGGCTGCCGCTGTGACTGGGTGGGGGGCACGCGTGGGGCTCCGGCAACTGAGTAAACATCACAGTCACTTCTAACTGCCCCCCCCCCCGACTGCCGCCCGCCCCAGAAGAGAACGTTTGCTTGGAAAGCCCCTTTCCATTTGGAGGCCCCCAAACATGCTCTAAAAACAGGGCCCAAGAGCCGGTGGGCAGGGGAGGGGCATTCAGGACTCCAGGCCGGGGTTCCAGATGCTTAGGCAAAGGCACCCTCTGACTTCTGTTTTGGGGGGCAAAGGCCTGTGGGGCTTGGGCCCAGAAGGGAGCACCACAGCCACATGAGCAGGCTACTGCCTGTCAGGGGTTGGGGGACACGACCTAAACCAATAACTCTACAAGGGGCCTCAGCTCAAAAAGTTGGAAAACCATTCAGGATGGAGGGACGGAGTGGCTAGGAGCTGTGTGCAGGCAGGATGTAGCTCAGGATGCAGGGAGGGGGAGGCTAGGGGTACGGGGGGGGGGAACTAGGGGCTGTGTGCAGGCAGGGTGTAGGTCGGGGCAAGGAGGGGGAAGCTAGGGGTACAGGGAGGGGGAGCTAGGGGCTGTGTGCAGCCCGGGTGTAGCTCAGGATGCAGGCAGGGGAGGCTAGGGGCTGTGTGCAAGCAGGGTGTAGCTCAGGGCAGGGAAAGGGAAGCTAGGTGGGACGGGACGGGACGGGGAGCTAGGGGCTGTGTGCAGGCAAGGTGTAGCTTGGGGCAGGGAAGGGGAAGCTAGGGGCTGGGTGCAGGTATGGTGTAGCTCAAGATGCAGGGAAGGGGAGGCTAGGGGCTGTGAGCAGGCAGGATGTAGCTTGGGGCAGGGAAGGGGAAGCTAGGGGCTGGGTGCAGGCAGGGTGTAGCTCGGGGCAGGGAGGGGGAGGCTAGAGGCTGTGTGCAGGCAGGATGTAGCTCGTGGCAGGGAAGGGGAAGCTAGGGGATACAGAAAGGGGGGAGCTACGGGCTGTGTGCAGGCAGGGAGGCAGCTCAGGGTGCAGAGAGAAGGGAGCTAATGCCCAGGTGCCAGGAGGGCTCCCCACTGTGGTGGCAGCTCCCCGAGGGCTCTGCCAGCCCCAGAACTGCCCCCCTCAACCAGGCAGCTCTTCCCAGCTGTCAGTGGGGGCTGGGAGGTGAGGAGCCAGCTGCACCCCTGGGCCCCAGCAGCAGCCGGGGGGATGCCCCAGCTGCCTGCTCCATGGCACCGCCAGCCAGAGGAGCAGCAGCCCTGCACTGCCTGGCTCTGGAATCCTGTCCACGGCCTGGCCAGAAAGCAGGGCTTGGGGTGGGGGGAGTGGAGCTGCCCCTGGACTGCCCCACTCTGGCCCTGCAGTTTGGGGGCAACATCCTCATGCCCCTCCCTCCCCAATTCTGCCTATGGGCTCGGGGCATCTGGCCTAGTCCCGTGGCTGGAGGCGGGGGTTGGGGACAAGGCTCTGGGCTCCAGGTTTCAGGCAGGGGGCCCCGTGGTCCTCCTGGAAGGGCCCCCCAGTTGCGAATCGCTGCCTTATGGGTGGGGACATGTTGGAGGTGGGATAACGTGAGCGATGGAGGCATGCCAACCCTGGCAGGCGCCGAGAGGCTGATCTTAGCCGTGTGCCAACACCTTCCTTCCAGAACTGCTCCTTGGAATCTCGCTCCGGGACACTGAGGCATACAACCTTGCTCACCAGATGGCTGGCCACGGCAGCTCCTGGGAACCCGGGCCCGGGCCCCGCAGTGCTTGGCACTGCACAGAAACACCACCAAAAGCTGCATCCTGCCCCAAAGAGTTAGTATAAGGTGAGAGACGCGGGCTGGGGGCCGGGAGATGGAAGCAGAAGGTAATTGAATATGATTCAGCAAAGGAAGCCCCCTGTTTTCCTGACTCAGGGCCAGGGGGATAATTCTGCATCTGTCTTTGGGACCATCGGACAGCCTAGACGAGGAACGCTGAAGGTCTCTGTCGCACACGGGAGCAGGGGCCGGTCGGCACGCAGTCGGTTTGGTTGGGAATCAATGCACGGCTGTTAAGCAGAGGTAACACTACACTGCTGCAGCTCACCTTGGAGCTAAACTTACTGAAGACCAACAGACTGTGACAGCCAAAGCAACGGAGCCTGCTCTTCACCTGGCATCAGTCAGCCCCTCCGGTCAGGGTGTGACTCATTAATGGGGGAAGTGTGAACACACACACACACATTCTCTGCTAAGGGGAATTCCAGCCAGGGTATATTGCTCTGCCTGCACCAGCATCTTGGCTGGAACCACAGCCCGTTTCCCTTAAATGGCAAGGGGCAGCCTGCAGAACATTTGGCAAGACGGTGGCCCCCGGCAGCTTCCGGAGTGGAAATACTTCTGACTTGCACTGTTATCTAGAAAACAATCTTTGGTTCAGAAATTAGTGTCACTTTTTCCACAGCGAGTTCCTTGTAAAGGCCCATTGGAGCCCTCACGTGGCCAGGCAAACTCATCGCGTGCAATGTACCAGCCAAAGGACGAGACCACCAGGCCCTTCTCACAAGGAGCCACTTGGTCGCCTGGCAGCCGAAATGGGGCTCTCTGAGGGAGCAGGCTTTTGCAGGGCTGCTAGCCAGGGCAGGCCCAAATCTTGCTGTGATCATTTTCTCTTGCCTGGGAAAGGGAACAACAACAACAGAAGCCAGGCAGCCTGCGAACCCTGCCTCGCTTCCAGCCCTTTTGCTGATTCCCACGTATTTTTAATTCTTGTCGCCTTTTCCAAAAAGCCCTGCCCTGGAATTGTAGCTCTTTAGCTCTTCCGGGCCTTGTTCTCTTCTAGCCTGTCTAGTCCACTAAAAACACATCAAGTCTCAAGGAGACAGATAGGGCAAAGGGCCCTGTGCCTTCCCTTCCAAGTTCAGCTGTCCCATAGCGCAGAACTGCCAGTCTGGGGTCCCAAAAGGGAAGAGCCCGTGTTCTCACGCCTCTCAGCCAGCATTACATCAGCCCCCAGAGCGCGTGCCAGTTTTCCAGTGCAAGGGGTTTGTTTTTCTACTCTTTCATGTCTCTGCTTTCAGAAGAAATGGATGGGAAGTGACAGATCTGTGGCTGCTTTTCTGTGGGCGAACGCAAAGCTTAGCCCCTTCATCCTCGCGGGTTTGGGCACTGGGGCTGGATCTGCCTGCCTTCTGCTCCGAGAGGCAGACAGACAGACAGACAGACAGCCCAGAACAGCCGGGCTGTGAGGGCCCGGACGGGGAATGCGGGAGGCCTGGCGTTAGTCCAGCCGCTGCCTGACTCGAGCAGCATCTTGCGCCCGGGGGCATGGAGCTGCGCCACGGGGGTTTTGGTGAAGAGAAAATTGATTTTGGAGTGCCCGGAACTGACAGCTGTTTTCAAATGTCACCCCCTTTTTGAACCAGGAGGATAAAATTCAAGCCAAGGCCTCATTTCCCCTGGACAAAAGGCTTGCTTCAAAAAACATCGACACAAACCAGTTTGATCTTTTTTTTGGACCCCCCCCCCCAAATAAGTCAGTGAACGCAGCACAGATTTTCGACTGACATAAAGGTTAGTCCAAAAACCACCAGACCCGGGGAAGGTTCCCATGCTGCTGGCCGTGGCTGGCCCCCCCCCCGCCCGGTCTGGCTCCCATCCCCCCCACAACTGGCGTCCACCAGCAAGGGCTCTGAGCAGCAGGCAAATGCCTCCCCATTGCCCTGTCCCTTTGAGTCCCTCTGGGCCTGGTGTCAGAAGCTGGGATCTGGGCTAGAGGGACCATTGGTCTGACCCAGTCTGGCTGTTCTGGCTACTGTGGGCTCAGTGTGTGTGTGCGGCGTGGCAATTAGTGTCGGACCGGGCTCCTTCCTGGGGTTGGGAGACCTTTTCTGGGTAAAATCCCGTTGTCCCAGTGCTCCCTGGATGCTGCAGCTTGCCAGGGGGTTACGGTTGCTCCCTGGGGTGTCGGAACAGAAGTCAGAGGTGATGTGCCCCGGGGCGGTGCACCGGTAAGAGAGGAGACTTTTGGGGGGGCGGGGCTCTGGATGTTGCCAGCCACCAGATATGGGGAAGGTTCCCACGCTGCTGCTGGCTGAGGCTGCCCCCCAACCCCAGTCGGCCCCCATCCCCCACAGCTGGCATCCAAACCATTCCTCTCCCCCAGCTCGGCACTGGACAGCAGAGGGCGGGGAGGCGAGGCCCCAGCCCTGGGCATCTGGTGGCTGGGCAGCATTGTTGCCACAGTCCCAGCCCTGAGGCCCCCTCCCCCCACTCCATCCCCTGCCCTGACTCCTGCCCCCCCACATTTCTGCCCAGAGCCCCCCACACCTCCCAACCCCCTGCCCTGACTCTTGCACCCCCCACTTCCCACGCCCCTGCCCTCCTCCTACTTTAGTCTTGACTCCTGCCCCTGTTCTGGGCAGAGTGGCTCCCTCGAGAGCTTCCTCCCCAGAAATCCCAGCCCTAGGTGCTGCTCAGCGCCAGCCCTGCTCACCGGGCCCCACCCTGTGTCTTCCTTCCTCCCGTGCATGGCAGGGGGAGGGCAGGGCCAGGGGCCACGGGGCTGTGGCTCCCTCCTCTCGTGTTCACGGCCATGGGAGCTCTGGCTTGCCCAGCAGCTTTGGAGGCCTCTGTCCAGGCGCAGGTGTCCACGGCCACCAAGGACCACGCCACGGCCACGGCTCGGCGGGGGGCTGCCAGGGGAGCGCTGGGCCTAGCGCGGTCACTCTGACAAAAGCCCCAACTCCTCCCCCACCCCAGCTCCTCCTCCTGGCTTCTAGCGGGCAGGCCCAGCAGGGGCCTCAGGGGTCTCTGGAGAGCAGGTGCAAAACTATACAGCGAGGGGATGCCAGGGGAGCAAGGTGGGGGGGGTCTGTCTATAGTCCCTGACTTCAGGGAGACGCTGGCTTCAAGGCCTGGCTCTGCCACACTTAAGTCTCCCTGCCTCAGTTCTCCAGCTGTGGCAGGGGGTAATAGTCCCCCCAACCCCTCTGCCTATTCTGGGACCGGCTGTTCAGGGCAGAGGCTGTCTCTGGGCTGCACCTAGCACAGCCCTTCAGGAAGAGCCACTAGGTGCTACCACCCTGGTGTCATACCAACAGCGTAAGGTTCTCACCTACCACCACATCACCTGAGCCCGGCACTGCGCTTCCCAGCCTGCCCTGCCCCCTGCCTGCACCACGGCTGTGCTTCCCAGTTTGCCCCGGTGTGCACCATGGGGTGGACACGCAGGGTCACATTTCTGCCCCTCCGATTTCTGCCTCGGTTCACACGTGGCCAGCAGTATCTCGGTGGCTCTGCGCGGGGGGGGAGCTGCGTCCAGTTGCAGTGGAGGAGGAGGCTGGGTGGGAGGGGTGACCTGGCCTGTGTCTGCAGAGCTCATCTCTTCTCCCCTCCCTCCACCCACGGCTGGAAGCAACTTGTTCCTGCCTGCACTGTGTCAAAAGGCTGCTGCTGGCCACTGACATAACCCTGCTGGCTTATGGCTGCAGGGCGGGAAGGAAGGGGTTAAGCCCTAATGCTGCATTGTGCACCAGGGCCCCGAATGGGGGCTGCTGTGGAGCCTGCAGGTTTGGGCTGTGGACAGGCTGGAAATCGCTCCCCCCAAACCCTGCCACCCCGGAGCTTAGCTGAGAAGTGGCGAGGCCTCCCCGGACCAGTGCGCTGTGGGGCTTTGGCACAGCATCTCCTCGGCTTCGAGCCAGAAGATCTTGGGCTTTCCCAGGGTGCCTGCCCGGCCAGAGGCAGCAGGGGAAGGAAGGAGCCTGCTGGCCAGACTGCCTTTGGGATTTGGTGGAGCAGAGGGTCGGGGAGGGGGGACAGGGAGGGGACAGCGTGGGGAGGAGGGAAGGGAGCAGAGGTGACACATAATTGGCTGCTGCCTGGTGCCTGCCCACCCTCAACAGCCACCGCAGTGTGCAGCACCCAGCCAGCGCCGGCTGGAAATGGGAGGGGGGGATGCAGGGCCGAGAACTGGCACACAGTGGGGGCGCTGGTGACGGACCCACAGGGGGAGTGGCTGGCCCCACACGCTACAGATTCCCCCTGTCACCAGCCTTGCACACCCAGCCCGCTTGTCAGCCACTGGCCACCCCATGCTCTGCTGGGGTGCGCAGGGGTCTGCCCAGCAGCAGAATCCACCTCTGCTGGTGGGGGGGGGGGAAGATGGAAAATACGGGACCATTTGCCTGTTTTGGAGTAAAAGGTCGGGACATCTGCAGGAGAGCTTAACGGGGAAGTCTGGTCACCCTCTAGCTGCACCCCACCTGTGTGCTCAGTCAGGGAGTGTTCCCACTCTGGTGTGATGCTGTCGCTAGATAATGCGGCCAGTTCCCAGCCGGCAGCCCTGCCGGGGGAGCCGAGTGGCCCAGGCCTGGGGCTCCCAGCTGCTACCCACAAACGCTGGGAGAGAGCGCTCCAGGTGCCATGGAGCCCGGCTCCCTGACGCCAGCATGGAGCCAGGCGCCTCTCCGGAGCGCGGGTAATCCGAAAGGACAGCTTTTCCAGTGAGTGGCTGTGGCCAGCCAGGCCGGGGGCTAAGCTGCCGGGGCAGGGCCCAGCTTCTGAGCGCCGTGCCCGGAGTCACGTTTCTTTGGGGTGCCGAAGAATTTAAGGTTTAATGAAACAAACAAGCGCTCAAAAGGCAGCTCCCCCAAGCAAATTGGTTAATTTGCAGCCAGTTTAATTGCTCATCACTGTGGCTTGTTCCATATTAATGAACAGATGGTTGGAAAAGCTCCTGTTATAGAAATGTACTGGCAGGCAGCTGGGCCGCTGAACAAATCATTAACTGCTCGCGAGGGGCTATCGGCTGCCAAGTATTTGCATATTAATCAAACTTCATGAATTATGGGGGGGGTAACGAGCGGGGGTGGGCAGCTGTGTGGGCAGGGGTGTGAAATGGACTGGGGTGTAACTGCAGGTGCAGCACAGGGCCAGCAGGGGGCAGCAACGGCTTTTCTTGGAAAAGCGAGCGGCATTTAATGGCTCTGTTGGCCACTGTCTCAGCATGGAAACCAAACTCCCCTGCTCCGCATGGCAAATCCCAACCCAATGCTCTTGCCTGCTGCAGGAGAAGGGCACAAGCCCCAGCAACGCCTTGCCAGGGAGGGGCCCACCTTGCCGGCCAGCGGCTTCGACTTTTGCAAAGGTGGCATTGCAGATAATCCCTCCCTGGCACTTTGCATCCTCAGCTCTGGGAGGTTATTGACCCTCACGGTCGCCTCAGGCCAGGCTGGCCCAGGCGCCAAGCTTTTCCCTTCCCCAGGGCAGGATAAGAATCTGTCAGGCTAGTGTATGCCTCCAGTGGGAGCAGGCCCTGGGGCTTTCCCGGATGTCCCCTCCCCAACAAGCCAGGCACACAACTCTCAGGTAACCTGTGGAACTCCTTGCCAGGGGATAGCTCTGGGAGGTTTTCCACCAGCTGGCAGGAAAGATGGAAAGAGCAGGCTGGGGGAGCAGAGGCTGTGACCCAGCTGGGGCTGTCTGACTGATGTCAAGACCCAGTGACAGGTGGAGCTGTGAGCTTGAAGGGAGGGGAGAAGTTAAGGGAGCGGGCGAGGCAGGGGTTAAGATGGTTATCAGGAAAGTTATCTTGGGAGGGAAATACGCTGGGGAGTCCATAGAATGGAAATGGGGAAGCCTCAGTGCTGGGCGGGGGGCGGGGAGGGAGGAGGGACACCGTGTTTGACTAGACTGCTGGAAATGCCCTTGCAGTGGCCTGGGGCCGAGTTGGGCTCCTTCCCCCAGCTGCTTGCTCAGGCTGATTTCAAGCGCTCGAGAAATCCCCAGGAGCCTTTTGCTTCCCCAGCCTGTGAACGGGCAGCCCGGGGCTAGTGCCTCTGGGACAGCTCAATGGCCCAGGTAAGCAGGGAGAGAGGAGACAGGGAAGGAGGGGCAGAGCCCCGGCTCAGAGGAGATTGGGTTGGCCCATCACTCTGTGAGGTCTGATACTGTGTCTGGAAAACTCTTCCTCCATCTTCTCACTGGTGATGCACAAGGGGAAAGGGCCGTGGAGATTGTAGCTGATGCCCCACAGTGTAAGACAAGGAGAACAGCCAGGCTGGGCCAGACCAAAGGGCCATTTAGCCCTGGACCCTGTCTGCTGATGGTGGCTGGAGCCAAATGCTTCAGAGAGAGGGAAGTGAACAGAGCAGAGCAATTATCGAGGGATCCATCCCCCCCCTTGGCCAGTCCCAGCTTCTGCTTGCCCAAGGCTTAGGGCAGTGTTGCTCCAAGTGGTGCACAAAACCACTTTGAGACACCTGCTAACTGGCCGCTCCGGTGTGTTTACTTGTGGCTCCCAGTGGCGCCAGTTCGCCTTTCGCAGGCAAGGGGAGCCATGGGAAGCGGTGGTCTGGCCTACGCCACTTCCCGCAACTCCTCTTGGCAGCAAACAGCAAACCGGAGCCAATGGGAGCCACAGAGCTGATAAGTAAACACACCAGAGAAGCCAGTTTTGCAGACCACTTTGAGAAACACTGGTTTAGGGACACTCAAAGCGTGGGGTTGTGTGCCTGCCCACCCTGGCTAATGGCGACTGATGGATCTATCTGACATACACTTGTCTAATTCTTTTTTGAATCCCGTTATAGTTTGGATCTTCACTACATCCCCTGGCAAGGAGTTCCACAGGTTACCTGTGAGTTGTGTGAAGTACTTCCTTTTGCTCCTTTTCAATCTGCTGCCCTTAGGGACCCCTAGTATTTGTGGTATGAGAAGGGATAAATCACGCTGCCTTCTTCACTTTCTCCACGCCATTCATGATTTTATTGTCCTCTATCACATCCCTTCTTAATCGTCTCTTTTCCAAACTGAACAGTCCCAGACTTTTTAATCTCTCCTCAGCTGGAAGCTGTTCCATATGCCTAATCACTTTTGTTATCCTTCCCTTCTCTGTACTTTGAAAATATATCTTTGTTTGAGATGGGGCAGCCAGAACCGCACGCAGCACTCAAGGTGTGGGTGTACAAAGGATTTATACAGTAGCATGATGATAGTCTCTGTCTCGTTATCTGTCACTTTCCTAATGGCTCCTAACGGTGTTTGCTTTTTGGACTACTGCTGTGCATTGAGTAGATGTTTTCAGAGAACTATGAACTCCAAACATCTTAACAGCTAATTTAGACCCCATCCTTTTGTAAGTGTAGTTGGGATTATGATTTCCAGTGTGCACAATTTTGCATTTATCAGCATTGCATTCCATTTGCCATTTTGTGGCCCTGCCACCCGTTTTGCGAGATCTCTTTGGCACACTTCACACTCCGCTTTGGGTGGAACGATTTTTGTATCATTTGCAAATGTTGCCACCTCGCTGTTCACACCTTTTTCCAGATCACCAGACTTTTAGGGGACCCTCCAGTCTCTCTTCATTGTGAAAATTGACCATTTATTCCTACCCTTTGTCTCCTCTATTTTAACTAGTTATTGACCCATGAAAGAACCTGCCCTCTTATCCCACAGCAGCTTCCTTTGCTTCAGAGCCTCTGGTGAGGGACCTTATCCAAATCTTTCTGGTCCAAGTACATTATATCCACTGGGCTCGCCCTTGTCCATGTTTTTTGACCTTCTCAAAGAACTCCAATAGACTGGGGAGGCAGGAGTCCCCTTTACAAAAGTCATGCTCACTCTTCTCTAGCACGTTATCATCTATGTGTCTGATCATTCTACTGTAGTTTCAACCAATTTGCCTGGCACTGAAGTCAGGCTAACAGTTTTCCCGGTCTGTAATTTCTGGAATCGCTTTTGGAGCCTTTTTTGAAACTTGGTGTTACATAAGCTGCCTTCCAGCCAGCTGGTACAGGGGCTGATTTAAGCAATAGGTGACATACCACAGTTGTAGTTCTGCAATTTCATATCTGAGTTCCTTCGGAACACTGTCTGCTTCTGGTGGTGTATTTGGGCATGTCTACACAGCAGGGCTACGCTCAAAATAAGCTACGCAGCTTGAGCTACGTCAATTGCCTAGCTTAAGTCGAAAGAGCTTAATTCAACTTTGGGCATGTCTACACAGCAGTTATTTTGAAATAGAGCACTCTTCCCCCAACTTCCCTTACTCCTCGTACAATGAGGTTTACAGAAATCCGAGTAAGAAGCCTGTTATTTTGAAATAACAGGCTTGCTGTGTAGATATGCCCTCACTGTGTTGCAAAATCTTCTGTATTGGCCCCTCACTCTGGGAGAGTTCCTCAGATTTGTCACCTAAGAAGAATGGCTCAGGTGTGGGAATCTCCCTCATATTCTCTGCAGTGAAGACCAGTGCAAAGAATTTGTTTAGTTCTCCACAATGCCGTGTCTTCCTTGAGTGCTTCTTTTGCATCTTGGTTGTCCAGTGGCCCCATCAGTTGTTTAGTAGGTTTCCTGCTTCTGACGGACTTAATCTTTTTTGCTGTTAGTTTTTGCTTCTTTTGCTAGTTGCTCCGCAAATTCTTTTTTGGCCTCCTGCCAAATGATACCTTTATATTTGTCTTGCCAGAGCTTATGCTAGTTTCTATTTTCCTCAGTAGGATTTGACTTCCGATTTTTAAAAGATTCTTTGTTGCCTCTAATTGCCTCTTTCACGCTGTTATTTAGCCATGGTGGCATCATTTAGTTCGCTTATTTTTTTTTTAATTTGGAGTATACTTTAATATGAGCTTCTAGTAGGGTGTTTTTAAAAAGTTTCCCTGCAGCTAGCCTCCTCATTTTGTGTAGCTCGCCTTTCTGAAGTTAAAGGCTACTGTGAACGTTAATTATGTTATGGTCGCTGTGTCTAAGTGGTTCCTTTCTTGGACCAGAAACTGAGCTCCACTTTGGACTAAAACAAGACTTACTCTTCCCATGTGGGGTCCAGGACTAGCTGCTCCAAGAAGCAGTCATTAGTGGTGTCTAGAAACTTTATCTCTGCAGCCCATCCTGATGGAGCATATATCCAGTTAACGTGGGGCTAGCTGAAATTCCCCATTATTTTGTAACCTTTTTAGTCCCCTAAGGTACGTCTACACTGCGGAGGTATTTTGGGATATCGGAAGTATCCCGAAATAGCTATTCTGTGTCTAGTGAAGCAGTCCATTATTTTGAAATAGATTTCAAAATAACGGGTGGCTTACTCTGACGTCCCAGTAACCCTCGTTCCACGAGGGTTAAGGGGAATTTTGGAGTAGCGCGTGATTTCAAAATTTGGCACTGTGTAGACAGCGCCAAATTACAAAATAAGCTATTTCGAAATGCACTCAAAATAATCTGTGCAATTTGCATAGCGCAAATTGCATATCTTATTTCAAGCTAAGGGTGCTGTGTAGATGCACCCTCTAAAGTATTTCACACTCACCATCTGCTTAGGTGGTCGACAGTACATTCCGAGTGCTGTGCTGTTATAATCCAAACATGGGCTTTCGAACCATAGAGATTCTCTGGTACAGTTTGATTCATTTAAGATTTTTACTTTGTCTCTCTGCTTTCATTCACATCTTGTGCCTCTCCCCCACCAGCATGCCCTACTTCATCATTCCTATATATAGTTTATACCCTGGTATGACTGTGTCCCATTGATTATCCTAATTCCACCAAATTTCTGTGATACCTATTACATCACCAGCCTCATTTAATACCAGGTTTGTACACAAGCACTTCTGAAATGTGTCAATATTTTGTTCTCTGCCACTGTGTGATAGAATGGAATGGGACTCCTTTTTCATCTGCTTCACCTCAGTTCCTACCTGTACTTCATCAGCTTCTGGGCCACAGCGAACGCCTAGTAAAAGATCCTCCCCTAAGGGAGCAAATGGCTTGAATTTTCCCCCTTGTCATGTTTGGTGCCACTTCTCCCTGGGCCTGTTTCTCCTAGCTGGCATCCATCCAGCCCCTGGGCTCTGCCCCAGAGCCGTGCCAATGCTGTTTGGCGTTGGGTGTGACTGGAGGTGCAGAATGCAGCAGCCAGGGGCTCCCGCCAGCGGTGGATTTCACATCCTCAGGGGCTGAGGCAGTGCCGCCAACATGCCAAAGCCCAGGTGCTACAGTCGGGCTCCCAGTCTCAGCAGAGAGAATGTGCTTTCTGTCTCCTAGAGACAAGGAGATTTGCAGGGCTGTGAGTGGCCCCTGGTACCCCTTGCAAGTACGGCTCTGTGATGTCATGTGGTGATGCTGAGCTCTTCTCAGCCGTCGATCTCAGAGCACTCCACAGAGGTCACGCAGGAGCATTGTCCCCATGGTACAGACAGGGAAACTGAGGCAGGGAGCAGGGAAGTGATTTGCCCGAGAGCACCTGGCAGCTGGCCGTTGCTCTGTCCACTAGCTCACGCTGCCAAGTGGAGAGTAAGAGACTGATGGTTTTTTTTCCTGGTCCCAACCACAGCATTCCCTGGCCAGCCAGGGCTGCACACTGACACTCTCAGCCACATCACAGCAAACCTGTGGCGGGGGAGCAGTGCAGCTGGGGAGGGATGATAACCCTGTGGTCTTCGACATTCGGCATCTGTTCTCCCCTGCGCAGGTGGGAGATCTCAGTGGGCAGCACGGGAAGATAGGCCCAGTATCCCACCACTGGCCCGCGGTGCCATTCCTGGGGTGCAAAGCTGGCTTAGCCTCCAGTGGGAGTTAGGCACCTGCATCCTGTGAGGAATCCTGGGCCCCAAAGGTTGCAGTTAGTGTTACCAGATGGCTTTCAAAAAAATACTGGACACACATGATCTCAGAACGGGAGTGGGGGGGACTGGCCAGGAGGGGAGCAGGGCTGGTAGGGTGGGGGTCGGGAGGAGCGGAGCTGGCCGGGGACTGGCAGGCGGGAAGCAGGGCTGGCCAAGAGGGGGCTCAGGGAGAGCGGGGCTGGCCGGGAGAGATCGGGGGAAGGAACTGGCCGGCAGGAACCAGGGCTGGCCGGGAGTGGGTTGGGGGTAGCTGGTCGGGGGGGGGAACCGGCTGGCAGGGAGCAGGGCTGACCTGGCCGCATACAGATCCCGGGGTGCTGCCCGTCCCGCGCACAGTCCCGGTGGGGTGCAGGGGCGAGTCCAGCCCCGGGGATTCCATCCCATCCCGACCCTGCCCTCGCCCCCCTCCTCTCTACTGCATAGCTGCGTACTGCCTGGCTGGTAAACACGCTCATGCAGTACGCAACTACGTACTGATACTCATGATAACAATAAAAAGTACTTAATTAGAAAATACTGGACACTTATATGTCCGGTATTTTCTCAATTTGTTTCCCCGACAGAAAGCTCAAATACTGGACTGTCTGGTTCAAAACCGGACACCTGGCAACCCTATTTGCAGTCTGGAGCCATGCCGTGGTGCCAGCCTGTTCCTGGTGTTTGCTAGCAGCCCCATTGGAGGCGGCAGGGATCAGGCTAATGAGTGTGCAGGGGCAGGGGGAGGGGAGGGGCCAGGGTGCTGGGAAGTTTACACCCCACAGGGCCTGTGTGCTCCCTTATGTCCAAAGATTAGGAGAACAGCTACCTCCTTAGCATCCCCATCTGCCGCTTCAGGGCAGGTCCCGCCTTTGGTGACTTGTGGGTCTGGCTGAAGAAGGCTGGCTGGGCTGTAGGTCACTGGGAGTTCTTGGCCGCTTGCTGTAGCTGCCCTTCTCCATGAGCCGCTGGTGTATGTGGCACCCACATCTGCTCGTGTGGCGCCTGTAGTGGTGGCCGAGCCCCTCCCCCCCCATACAGCAGGGGTGGGGAACCTTTTTTGGGTTGGGGGGTTGCTGACCCACAGAAAAATCAATTGGGGGGGCCCACACAACTGAGAAGCAAAAGGAAAACACCCCAAGCCCCACTCCCCACATTCTCCTCACACACCAGGCTCGTAGATTTTTCTGCACTCCCACCCCACGATGGGGCAGCAGGGGGGGGCTGGAGCAGCAGCCCAGGCTTCCCAATGCTGGCGGGGAGTCCTAAGCCTTGGGGGCCGGATCCAGGCACACTGGGGGGCCCCATCTGCCCCAGGCCTGAGGTTCCCCACCCCTGCCATACAGCATGAGGGGAAGCTGGCTAAGAGAACTGACAGCAGGGTTCCACCTCACAGAATGGGAGGCCCCCAGTTCAATTCCTGCTCATGCTGCTAGTGTGAGGGCTTGACCCCTCTGCTCGAGGGGGTCCTGTTTCTGCCTCCTTTTGCTCTCATGTGCTTCCTTACTCTCCATATAGATGGAAAAAAATCTGCAGCCGGAGGGAACATTGCTCCCAGGCTCTGGACAGTGAAGTCTCGTGACAATCCACTGCCACGTCTCTGAGGTCTCCAGGCCCTGAGGGCCGTGTTGTGGTCAGAGTGTACTGGGCCCAGGTCTGGCTTACTGGGGGGTCTCACTTGGCATTCCTGCCACTGTCCCTCGTGATAAGGAGCTGCGCCGGAGGCAGGGGAAGCCGCAGGACTGAGCTGTCTCAATGGCGATTTGCTGCATAATCATCTCTCCCACTGGGTCTTGATTGCCCGGGGAAGAGACTCTCCCAGCGCCGCTCGCAGAGTGTTTTAATTACGCTGCAGCTAATGACCCAGAGCATTGCTGCTGTGCACTGATGGCCGCATCCTCCCTTAGCTCCGCATTGCGGACAGTGGCTTCCTTCTCCGTCCTAACCCTAGCACTGCCTGGCAGCTCTCCCGTCAGCCAGCTGGGGGTCCCAGCCTCAGCCTGGATCCACACAGGGATCGCTGGGGCACGGGGAGCTAAACCTGTGTCTGAGTACCCAGGTTGGCCCCTGGGTGCAGGGCTGGGGAACCTGCCACTGGGAAATGGGCTAAAAGATGCCAATGGCTCGAGCTGTGGACACCGAGGGGATCTCTTGCTCCTGGCAATGGTTTCCTGAGCAAGGAGAGGCACCAGCTGTGGGACCCATGAAGGCCCCATTATACCACAGCCAAGGGGAAGTTCCCTTCACTGGAGGCTTTCAAAAGCAGGCTGGACAGCCCTCATGCTGGGGCCTGTGGGCAAGGTAGGGGCCCCCAGCTCTGCGCTTCTGGAAAGGGCGGGGACTTGGGAAGAAGGGGCAGAGCCAGGGTGACCTGCCCTCTGCTCTGCCTGGAGCACAGCAGTAATTTAAAGAGCTTGGCGCTGTTGTACTAGGGATGTACTCTGCTGGGCTGGTTTAGATACCAGAAACCCTGTGACCCATTGCACCCCCGTGGTTGTGTGTTACTGTCTGAACCCTTCTCGCCGTGGGCCAGCTCATCCTAGAGCAGTGTTTCTTAAACGGTGTTCCGTGGTATACCGGTATGCTGCGGAGAACAACAAAATTCAAAATGGCTGCCCTTAACGGGGCAGGCAATTTTTTTTTTTTGCTCAACAAAAAATCCTTGATGTTCTCCATAAAAAAAGTTATTGTTTGGTGTTCCTTGGTCTTAAAAAGTTTAAGAAACACTGTCCTAGAGTGTGATGCCAAGCTGTGCGGGCGACTGCCATGTGGGGTGGTGGAAGGAAGCCTGGGCAAAGAGGAGGCCATCTCTGTGCTCTTAGACGGGGTCAGGGGTGTCAGGTCCCTGCCTCTGGAGGATCTAGTCCAATGTGTGGCCTATCAGGCAATTCCCTGGGCCCATCGCCATTGCAGGCGGGAGGTGCATATCCCCGCTGGAGGAGACTCACCCGCATTAGCTGAGTGGGGAGCGTGCTAGGCACAGAGGACAGCCATGGCGGTGGGAGGGGCAAGCTGAGCCCATCCAAGGTGCTGGGACGTTCTCTAGCACTCGTACCGCGCTTTCAGTACACTAGCTAACATGGGCATTTCTACCTCCAGCTGGATGGATAAGTGGCCCCATCTGGCAGACCCCTTCCCTCAGTTACAGCCCCCTTTTCATGGGGAAAATGTGTGTGTGTGTGTGTGAGTTGCTACTTCTAATAGGGTGTGGTAGTTAATACGGGATGGAGTCTCCCCAGCCCACCAGCAAATGCCCCTCAGGCGGCAGTAGAGGAACCATTGCTCTAGTTTCTCTGCCCCTCAGTCCTTTCTTTTCACTTCAGTCCCTTACCTCTTCACCATCACTGGCCTCAGTACTCACAGCTCCTACCCGTGCTGGTGGCGGAGCAGGTTCTGAGCGGAGAATGGCTCACAGATGCTTACCCTTTGCACAAGAAACCTGAGGTGGCCAGAGGACTCCTTCCGCTCCATGCTGCTGACCAACTGAGCTCTGGGCTGGGGAGCTGGAGGCAACGGATTCGGTCCCATCGCCCGGTTGCGAGCCGGACAAAATGGACACGTGAACTCAGTAGCTGTGCTGTGTTCCACAGTAGGGGGCAGTGATCCCTAGCTTTTGAGAGCTGGCTTCCACTCATAACCCCAGGAAAGCTCCCAGGCTTCTTCATGCGTGAGCGCATTTGCACATCAAGCCAAATTCTCGCCTTGAGATGTGGCTAAATCAGGACTTAACTCCTCTAAAGCCAAGGGTGGTACTTTGGCATGACACTGGGGTAATGGAGAGCAGAATCGGACTGAGGGCAACATTTTTTGAAGCTATCCAAGTGACTTCAGTGCTTAAATATTATTTACAGACTCAGACTATTATTTACAGAGGGGTAGCCGTGTTAGTCTGTAACTTTAAAAACAACGAGGAGTCCTGTGGCACCTAAGGGCCTGTTTACACTAGGAAATTATTTCAAAATAATAACTCCTGAAATAACTATTTTGAAATAGCGTGTCCACACTATAGGGAAACCTTGAATTTAGTCTGAGGCAGCCTCCCTTAATGTGGACGCACTACCTCGACTTAGAGCCCCAGGAAGCACTGGGGAGTAATGACTTTGAATGACTCTGGGGAGGAGTTATTTCAAAATAGCAGCAGCGGAGCGTCCACATTACCGCTATTTTGAAATAAGTGTTATTCCCCATGGAAAGCTGGGGAATTATTTCAAAATTACCAGCCCCTTATTTCGAAACAACGTGCTTGGCAGTGTGGACTTGTTATTCCGAAATAATGCTCTAGTGTAGACCAGGGCTTAGAGATTAATAAAAATATGTATTTAGTATCATGAGCTTTCGTGGGCAAAACCCACTTTTTCAAACGAGCTGTACTCAAGATCGCTCATGATACTATCTATCTATCTATCTATGTTTGTTAGTCTCTAAGGTGCTACAGGACCACTCGCTGTTATTTACAGTCATAACTGAGGCTCCAAGGAGACGATTTATGAATGTACTTAGGGGTCTAAAGATGAAGCGGCAACTGGACGCTTTTGAAAATCTGACTAGGCATCTGAGCCCCATTGATTTTCAATAACATTTAGGTTTTAAAGTGACTTAGGAACATTTGAAAAATGACCCGTAGGCTGGTCGATTTCATTTGAGTGATGAAGGACAGGGACAAACAAATGGTGAAAAGTAAAGCTTTACTAAACGGAGCTGTTCACTGAGAGAAGGGGAGAGGTTTTCATGTAGAATTCATATTCAATGTAGATAGTGACACTTGAGAGGGAAAGCTTTCTCTTATTCTAGGTTTGGGCTGTGCTCTGGCTCTGCCTTAGTAAACATGGATTAAGAGTACGACTGGGTCGCATTCTGCCCTGTTATTTTCTATGGGAAGCAAGGCAGCGCCCCCCCAGAAGTGTCTGCCAGCGCAACAAACCTCTGACCCGTCTGAAGTTCCATCTTCTTCCCCTATCATTTTAGCCCATGTTAATGTGAGTCCAGTACTAGGGTGGGCTTGAATTTTCCCTACCTCCACCCACCAAAGCACAATGGTCAGCCATGGCTCTCTATTTTGTCCTAAGAGCCTCTGTGTGTACAGCACCTGGCACAACGGGGCTTGAGCTCTGCAATAGGAAAGTTAAACGAGAACAATTGTCCAGGCCCGATCCCTACAGCTAAGTCAACCTTGGCATGAGATTTTTTCACACTACGAGGGAATGACCATACCAAATCTGACCCAGCCATGAACAGCAAGGCCTGCCCCTTGGAGACTAACATGCTGAAAAGTACAGAAGCAGTATGACCTTGGGTGTACATGCCCTCCGGAATGGACATGTTTATTTCATAGCTTCCAAAGAACCTGAAAGGGACCAGACACAGATGGGCTTGTTACACCTCTTATATTAATCTTCCAGTTGTGCTATTGGGGCAATACACAAGCAGCAGTAAGAAATTACTCTGGGCTGGCGTGCTGACCCCATGTTGGGAGGGTCCTCTCTGTGACTGTCACACCTAACTCCAGCAAAGACAGTCCTCCAGCACGCTGTGTCCGCCAACAGTTCCTGGCTTGTGGCAGAGTCCCCTGGTGCATGTGGTCTGCGGTGGAGCAGCTGGGAGGGCCCCTCACGCTGGATCACTCCCCAGACACACTGTAGTATGATGGACACTGAACACCAAACGAAAGAAGAAAACCCGATTTAGCAGTGTCAGGGCGCCTATATTACACCAACACCTGGCACGGTTCTGTTGCACGGTCTTAAATGAAGCAACACCCTCTCGGGGTCAGAAACCACGGCGCTGAGTCACAGGATTGCGAGCGACGGGATGGGTGTGTCGGGGGTGTGTGTGTGAGCCGCGGGTGTTCTGGAACGTCCTCCTCCGGCGATACAATGGAAGTTGGGAGGAAGGGTGCCCTGGGGAAGGCCTCCGAGCCGAGTCCCTCGTCGGCTCCCCAGAGGGCACGCAGTCCCTGTGGGAGGGCTTGCAGAAGAGAGGAAAGGCCAGGTGGTGGAGAGCAAGAGGAACCAACGGGGTGTAGCAGGTGTGGCTCTGTGCAGGATGGGGGGAGGCCTCTGTGCGGCTAGCCCCTCCAAGCCAGTGGCCCAACAGGTGCTGAGGGCTCTTGTTAAGTGACGTATGTGCTGAAAGACCAGAAGGCTCTTGTGAGGAGGGGGACTGGCGGTCTGCATGGTTCTTGCCCCCCCTCCCCAAAGCACTCCAGAGGGGTTCACTGCGTGCTCCCAGGACTCTTCAGGGCATGCACGGCAGGTGTCTCTCTCCCCAAAGGAGGCACCGAGGAAAACGCCCTGGAAGAGGCTTCTGGTTCCTGGTCGGGGGCTGGGTGCCAAGGTTGCAGCGAGATGTGCCCCTTCCCCCTTCCCACAGCCTCCAGGTCCAGCCTTCATCATGAAGGAAACAGGTTTGTGCTTGAATTGGTTTGGTCTCGGCTGCCATAGTCTTCCCCCCCACAATGGCCCCAAGTAGACATTGCCCAACTGGGCCAAGCAGGAGACTGCAAGTCTTCAGGGAGGACAGAGCTGCCAATGGCACCCCATCTTCCCCCCGACACCCCACAGGAGCCATGGGGTGTAGTTCTACTATGGACAAAAGTGCTTTGGAACATAAACTCATTAGAAACGGAATAAAGCTTGGGCCAAGCTCATTTCAGCAGCTCCCACCTGCTGGGGGCTCCACAGCGTCCCATGCGTTGGCCCCTGGCCATCCGTCCCTGCCCACCCCCCGGAGCTCACACGTGTGTCTGCATTCTCCTCTGCAGGGGCCGACTGGGGTCTGAGTTTTGGGACGAGGACTGGGAGTGGTGGGAGGAGGAGGCCGAGGCCTTGCTGGCCTTGTCGAACTGGACGTAGCCGTCCTGCTTGCCGCTGCTGCTGACGCTGCTGTCGCACTGCGTGTCGAGGAAGGAGCTGCTGTCGCTCATGGAGCCCCGCTGGAACTCCCGCTCGCACAGCTCGATGGAGCTGCTGCCCATGCCCAGCACAAAGCGCTGGCTGTAGTCGTAGAGCCGGTTCTGCCCGCTCAGCGTGGTGTAGATGTTGGTGAAGGACATGCCCGTGGGCACCCGCTGCTTGTTGGCAGGCCTCAGGTCTGGCTGGCAGCCTGAGAGGGAGATGGTGGGGGTGGAGTGGTGGTCCTTGAAGGTATTCACACTGTAGTAGCCATTGGTGGGGTCCTTAAGGGAGAGAGAAATTACTGTGTGACACAGTGGCTCTTTGGGGGCCCGTGTCAGGCCTGACATGCTAAATATAAATCCATAGCATGGAAAACTAGTCATTTGCTGCTCATTAATATTCTTGTGTGCTGTACATACCGAGATGTGACTAGGTGTTAGAATCATGTCCTAAATATGTGTCTGGAAACCAAGTCAGAAGCCCATTTTGCCCTAGACTGAGGAATGTAGATTTGCATCTCTGACCAGCTTGGTGTTGGGCAGGGACAATGAAGGCACATTTACATAAAAGGTAAATAAAATCATGGGGCACATGGCCTTTTATCTATAAACAGAGGGGGCTTCACCTCCAGGGATAAGCAACTGAACCAGCTGACTCCATGCAGTATTATTGCATTATACCAGCGTATTGAGTTTTGTGATAACCTCTAACACAACTGTGATTCAGATCAGTGGCTCTCAACCTTTCCATACTACTGTACCCTTTGCAGGAATCTGATTGGGCATGCCTGCTCCAAGTTTCACCTCACTTAAAAACTATTTGTTTACAAAATCAGCCATAAAAATACAAGTGTCACAGCACACTCTTACTGAAAAACTGCTGACTTTTGCCTTTTTACCATAGAATTCAACTGGAATATAGATATAGTACATTTCAGGGTATAGTCTGTACAGCGGTATAAACAAGTCATCATCTGCATGAAATTTGAGTTTGTACTGACGTTGCTTGTGCTTTTCATGTAGCCTGTTGTAAAACTAGGCAAGTATCCAGATGAGTTGATATACCTGCAGGAGTATGTTTACCCCCAGTAGAGAACCACTGATTCAGATCATTGTGAAGTGTCTGAATTAACACACTGAGGTATCAGGGATGATCACTGGTTTTATGCTTTAAGGTCTGTGACCAAACACAGGGAGAACCAGGAGGGATGGCAGTTATGTATTTGGCTTCAATGTAAATTAAGCAGTGTGGAATCAAAGCAATTTATACATGATTCAACAGGGGGTGGGAAGTCAACAGGCGGGGAAGAACAGCAGGGGCTGACTTTGGGAAGACAGCTGGTGTCTATATCCCTGCAGGAGAGAGAACCTTGGTCTGGGGTTACTTTTCAAAGATTGGCCTTTGAAATGTACCTGGACTTTACTGAGACAGGGAAGAGACTCCCATAGTTGTCAATCACTTGGGGGATTAAAGGGCCTGAAGTGCTTGAAGTGACCGTGTGTTGGATACTTCAGCGAAGGGGGCTGAAGTCGCTGAGAAGTGAAGATAGGTGGGAATGCTGCTCAGGCAGAGGGATACTTGCTGAAGGTAAGTTTTAGCCTCAGAAGTAGATTTTCCCTTTTCTTTGTTTGTGTGTAAGCCTTTCTATCTTTTCTCCTTCTACTTGACATCACTTACATTGAGGGCTTCTTGTTGTTTTACTTTATAGCAATTCAGAGCTGGGATTGAAATAAGAGTGTCTGCCAACCCCCTCTTAACCTAAAGAGCTGTGTGTAGGGTCTCTTTTCTGGAGCAGTGAACTTAACAAGGTTCTGTGTGGGCTATAGCCAGGGGACTGGACATTGCAGGGGCAAATGGCTATGGGGAAATTTGGGACTGAGTGGGGAACATCTTCATCACTGACCCCTTCTGTCCTGGGCCCCTTCCATCCAACAGTCTCAGAAGGACCTTTTGGCTTGGGATTTCCTCTGGGATCAAGCAGCCACATGATTTCCCCCTTTGTGCTATGGCTTAGATCTGCAAAGATATTTAGGCACATAGCTTTTATTGAAACCAAAGGGAGTGAGGCACCTAAATACCTTTGGGGGATCTGGCCCTACCTTACTTGATTTATACATTTCAGAATCAAAATAAAGCATTTCTAGGGCTGCATCAGAGAGGTTTCTGGAAAGACCAGTCACAGAGGACCTGGGGTAAGAGCCGGAAAGAGGCCTGCTGGAACAGGGGCAGACCACTGCCTTGCCAAATCATTGGGTTGACATCCTGGATTTACATTCAGGAATCTTGTGACCAGTTTGGGGTGCTTTGGGGGAATGTGGCCAAGGTCCTGTTAGCACTACAGCATGGCCCTGCGTCTGGGACAAATGTTTTGTAACTGGACCTGTAGGCAGGTTCTGCCTTGCGGCCTCTTGGCAGGTTGTTCCTGCAGTGTTCAGACCTGCAGTCTGTTCTGAGGTCTGCCGAGCCCTGCCAAACTCACGGCACACTGGCCAGGGAATGGCTGGCAGCCACTGCTGACCCGGCTCTGCTGTAGGGCAAGGAACTGGAGGCAATGGAGCGCTGTTTCACAGCCCCTGTTCCTTGAGCCATCCAGAGCCCATGAGGACAGGGATGAGAGGGAGCGTTTGGTAGCTCTGTAGATGACCGTCCACTGCAAGAAGTTGCAATTGGCCTGGCTTTTTAGTCTAGCCCCAAATCCCATGCAGCTGCAGGTTCTGCTCCTGCTGTCGTGTGACACGCGGGTGTCTGCTGAAAGCCCCACTGGCTTTTCCTTGTTCCCATTTGGCAGCCAGAGAGAGAGGGCTCAGGGACCGACAAAGGCTGAGACAGACATGCACTGGAGTGATGAAGGCCTCTTCTCTGTTGCTATGGAAACAGCTTGGCTAAATATGATACCCTATTTAGTTATTTCCCCCCTCTTGGAAGACAAGGGCAATGATCCCCGTTCCTCGGGTGGGCCAAGCTGAGAGAGGGGAGGGGAGGAGGGTCCCATCATGCCAAGAGGGCGGCCAATGGCGGGATGTGGTTGTCAGGCCCTGGGCCTGGGAGTCGAAAGGCCGAAGCTGGTTTTCAGGGTATGTCTACACTAGGAAACTATTTCGAAATAACTCAAATTGATTTAATCGCTCCTGAAATAACAACATCGAAATAGCGGATCCCCTATATGGGGAACCTTGAAATTAGAACCTAGACTTGGAGCCCCAGGAAGCACTGGGGAATAATTCGTTTGAATGACTCTGGGGAGGAGTTATTGCGAAATAGCGGCACTGGAGCGTCCACACTACGCTATTTCGAAATCACTATTTCGAAATTAGCGTTATTCCCCGACAAAAGCAGGAGTGCAGATTTTGAAATAACGGGCTTGGTAGCGTGGGCGCTTCGCTTATAAATTCCACCTCAGGGGGGTTATTTCGAAATAAAGAGCAGTGCAAGTTGTTGGTCTAACTAAACTGTCTCTGGCTGCTCCCCTCCCCCTGGGCCTGACTCGCCTTTGCCCTGAGGCTGTTTTAGGCCTCTCTGCCCCTGCGGCCTGCACACCCATTTTAAGTCTGCGTGATGCTGCTGCGCTGGTGTAAAGGGACCCTAGTGTAAGTGGGGTGCAGGCCTCAATTCTCCAGCCTCCACTCCCCTGCCGCCCGGCTTGGCCCCTGACTGTATTTACACCTCCTGCGTGGAGGGCCTGGGGGAGGGGAGGAGGGAGACCATGCCAAGATCAGGCGTGAATCAAGGAGGGGAGGTTTGGTGGGAGGCTGATGCTGCCGCTGGAGTGAGTCATTCCTTCTGATTTGGGAGGCCGAGTCATCTGGCAGGTGAGCTAAGGAGAAAGCTTGTACCAATGTGTTTCCCAAGAAAACAGCTGGAGCACTTCTGCAGCACACCAGCTGGGAGGCTGGGGTCTGTCCGTGCTGGAAGGGAGGGAATGCGGACATGCAGCAGCCTGGATGATAAGGTCTGGGCACTGTCCTACCTTCCAACTGAGGGCTTGTGCCCACGACCACCTGTCAGCATCACTTCGGTGGCTCAGGGTGTGACTACGCCCGCCCTCCCCAAAGAGGAGGTGGTTTTATTGTGTCCTGTCAGCATAGAGCAGCTTGTGCTTCCATTTATAGACGGTTGCCTCCAGATTACGGGGCCAGATTTGCAAGTGTTTTGCCCTCACAACTAGGGCCCGGTTTGCAAAGGACAGCTACTCCCAGAGGGCCAAGCTCTTTGGAAACCCTGGCGAGAAAGGTTCTGAAGGCATGCAGTGCACAGCCTTCCGTGTGTGCTGAGACCTGGGCGAAATGTGTGACTACACTTGTCTCTTGTATTTCCTATTGCTCCCTGGGACTTAGGGTTGCCAGATACTTTCACAAAAAATCCCGACCGTGGTGGGAGAAAAAATTGGTTGAGCAAAAACGGGGAGACACCAAACTTGTTGGAAAATAAAAAAGGTTGCTGTGCCTTTAAATCGCCATGCTCCCCGCTTCCCCCACCCCTGCCAGATGCGGCAGGGGAAGAATGTCCCCGCCGGCCTTCCATCTGAGAAAAACAGAAAATACCAGACATTTTACATGTCCGGTATTTTCTGGGTTTTTTTTAACAAACAGAGGCTCAAAAACCGGACTGTCCGGGTGAAAACCGGACACCTGGCAACCCTATGGGGACTGGGCTCTGGAATGTAGTGTCTCGAGGCTGCTGCCTGAGGCAGACTGACCCAGTGGGCAACCAGTCAGTAACTATCCCTTCTGGGGACCTTGGGGACGGCCCTGCCTGTCCTTGTTTCCCTTCTGGCGTGTCTGTCTGCACTGAGCTCTCTGGGCCGGAGCGCTCTGCCTAGGTGTTTGTGCAGCACCTCGCACACGGGGGCCCTGGTCTCAGCTGGCATGGGGAGGGGCTGCTGCCAGTCGTCCATGTTTCAGAGGGGTTAGGTGCCGGAGCCAGGCCCAGCAGCTGCCACTCACCTTCAGGTTCTGGAACTCCTTCTCCTCCTCCTTCAGCACCTCCAGCTGCTTGAGGACAGAATCCTGCTGGAACTCACCTCTGTCCATCTGCAAAGCAAGACCAAGTCCCAGTGAGCTGCAAGGCTGTCACCCCGATCACTGGAGTAAACCTCCCCTGCCCTTAGGGACCCGCTAGCTCACCTGCACCCTGGGCAGTTCCCTCTCTCACCCCGCTTCTGGTAGGGAGCTCCCCCAAATGTCCACCAGCCCCCTCGAGGGGTGCTGCAGGAAATAACCCGCATGCCCACTCCCTCCCCAGCTGCCAGCAGGAGAGCTTTCCCATCACTGCTCCCCTCATGGGCAGGGCACAAGTCTGCTGCTGCCACCAGCCAGCCTCTCTTTCCAGGTAGGCTCTGACCCTTTGGGCAAAGTCTCCCCACAGGCTGCTGCTGGCAGAGCCAGGACTAGACCCTCAACCTACGGCGTGCTACTGCGTGCTTCAGCCAGGGGAGCACACTGGCTTCCACCAAGGGAGGGAGGACACCCCCAGTTTGCAAGGGCAGGGAGCGGAGGCCCTGGCTAGATTAAGTGACCTGCCCAGTATCACACAGTGTCTGAACCAGAAACGGAACCTAGATGTCTTAAGACAATCCGCTAGCACATCCACTCTGGGCTGTAGTGATGCAGATTCCACGCTGGGGCCGAGGGCGTCTGCCTCGCAGTGCCATATGCACCGGCATCTGCTAGCTGAGCTGGGAGGCAGCACCATTCATGGAGTGAGCCGCTGGGACTTTTCTACCTGGCTCAGGTTTCTAACAAGGCCATCTCAAACCCAGGGGCAGGTATAATTCCAGCCTGAAGGGGCAGGTGCACGTGGTGATTCCTCCTGACACCAGCCGGAGCCCCATTACCAGTGTCGTTCACCGTGGCTCATCAGCCATCTAGAATGACTCCCGAGTCAGGCTATGATTCCACCGGGCAGCTCATGGACTTGGTGACTCTAACGGATCTCTGTGACTTCTTAGGCTTGAAGCCTCCACAGCGGTGGGGCTGGGGCAGCTGTCAGCCCCTACCCAGGAGCAGGGTCCGGGAGCGTCACCCCCTCAGGGCAGGAGCCGTGATGGGGTTGGAGTAGTGGCTGGCAGTCAGCCCCTAGCGGGGCTCCCACGGTTAGCCACATCCTCCAGAGTCCAGGGTATCTACTAAAAATGAAGGACGGCTTCCATGCATCTTTGTTTATTGCCTGCGACTTGTCCCTTACTAAAAACACCCATTGCACAATCTTCACCTTATTCATGACTCACTCTATCCACTGCTCCAGGCAGAGAGGGTTGAAGAATTCTCTTGACTTTGAACCTCATTAATAACTGATGTGGGGTAAGCAGCAAATGCCTTTTGCACAGAGCCCGGCAGGCTGAGCTCAGGGAGAGCGAGAGGTTATTTATGGGAATGCACCAAGTTATCAGGCAGGCCGAGCTGATATGTCCCCCCTGCTGGAGCAGGCGTGTCTGTGGTGTTGAGAAAGGCCATGAAAGAAGCAAGTGGCACAGGCAGGTCAGGCGGCTCTTGTGGACAGACATGGCTCCTTGCACGGAACAACGACAGTCAGAGATTGCAGGTGGCTGGCTGGCCTGTCCAACAAAGCAGCCCCAGAACGGCATGGGCTGTGGTTGAAGAGCTAAGCCAGTGGTGGGCAACCTGCAACCCAGGGGCCACATGCAACCCATCAGGGGTCTATATACAGACTGTGAGACACTTTGCTTGCCATGGGCCATGTGCAGGGTGTGAGGTAGTGTCAGTACGCTGCTGGTTGCTATGCTTGGGCTGTGGGCTGTGGATGACCCCTACTGGCCTCTGTCTGTAAGCACAGCCCAGCGGGGGTGCACCTTGAGGGCAGGGCCGGATTAAGGGAGGCTAGCCAGGCAGCTGCCCAGGGTGCCAACCTATGGGGGGTGCCAGATGGCAGCTGTAAGGGGTGCTGCGCGCCCAGGGCTGGGGTCCGCACGGCGCCCCTTAGAGCTGCCATCAGGCGCCGTGCGCCCGATTGCAGCTGTGAGGTGCGCAGTGCGCCGGGAGGTGGGGCTGCGCATGCGCCGTGCACCCGGGGGCGGAGCCACGCATGCGTCCCACGCCCACTGCGCAGGGCGCAGGAATGGCTCGAGCTGGCCCTGCTTGAGGGTCCCCATGACAGTGACTGAACCGGTCCTACCGGTTAAGGGAAGGGACGGAACAAAGGAAGTGAGTGTTGGGAGAAGGGTCAGTCTTTGGCTGGAACCATGAAGGAGACAGACTAAGGAGGGGACTGGGAATCTAGGGGCCCAGGCACCCCATCTCAAGGGGTCTGAGGGATCCTGGCCCTGACTCCTGAAGCTCCATCATGTCTATGCTGTGCTGTATCCTGGAGAAGCAATAAACCCTCGCTATGCTACTGGCTGGCGGAGCCTGTTTTTGCTGCTACGGGGCTGCAGGATCGGGGGGAACCCTGACACGCCGTCACACAGGGTTGCCAGACTCTGCCGGTTTTCATCCATGTAGTTGTTTTCCTATGAAAGTGACACGCACGTAAAGCCAGGGCCGGTGAAGTGAGGGACGTGCCGATTGCACACAACATTGACTGTGAGAGCCGTGGGCTTCTTCTGCATCCCATCAAAGCGCAGCTACGTTTCAATCGGCCCAGCCCGCAAATTCTAGGGACGCAGGCGCAGTGAGCAAACCTGCCCTATCCCGGGAGACCGTCTTGCTCACGACAATCTCATGGCCCACTGGGGTGAAGAAGGGCCACTCATGCGGCCCACTCACTAGCCTGGGTTGCTCACTGCTGAACCACGGGGATCCTGTCCAGACTGACAGGCCTGGAATTAGATCTGCTCCTGTTGACCCCACCACTTCGCTCAAGATCTGACTTCAAAACGTAGGCTTCCCTGCACTGCTTCTAAAAGGAGAACAAGCCCCCAATGCTAACAAAGCAGCATATACCAGCACAACAATAACACACCACTGCCCACAGCAGGAACAGATTTCCCAAGATCACACAGCCAGTCAGTGGTAGAGGCAGGGATTCAAACCCAGCTCCTCTGCGCATGAGGGAGTGCCCACAGGCAGGCCAGGCTGCAGCCCTGAGTGACAGACAACTGGCTCACTCTTTTCCTCCCCCCCAGGAATTAAGGGTTAAGCTGACAGTGGCCAGGGGCTGGCTGTGCTTTTGCAACGCTAGGAACTCAATGTACCACCTCACTCATCTGAATTTGCCTGCCAACAACGTTTCAAAATCCCAGGCCAGTTTGGGTATTTTCTTAGTGCTGTAATTAACTCCAAAGCCTGTGATTTCTCTGACTCCGGCTCCTCTCAAAGGTTTGAATCCCAGAGGTTTTACTGAACCTGTCTGTGACAGCCTACATCTGACTTTCCAAAGTGCCACACGGGGAGGGAAGGTAGATGGGACAGTTCATTAATTTTTAATCATTCCCCCCTTCTTGAGCCAAGATCGCCTCCTGACTCCCCCTCCTCCAGACAGGCACCCCTTTCTGAGAGAGGCAGATGCATGAGGAATAGGAGTCTATTCTCCCAGCCTCATTAGGTTTTCTTTGAAGGCTGGCTGGGGCGAGGTACGCATTAATTAGAATATGGCTTTAATTACCCTTCCCTCAGAAAGGTGGGTCTGAATAATTATCAGCCAATTTCTCGGCTGCCTTTTATCTTCCCAGATATTGATTTAGTCTCTACAGTCTTCACATTTTCTCTTTGCTGCTGTAGCCCAGACCTTCTGTTGGAATTACTGCCACTCAATGCCTAATCTAATCTCAATTCTAAATCTACTCTAAAGTGCTGATTATTACCTGACTTCTTCTCCTTCTTCTTCTTTTGCTGGTAAGTGGTAGTGGAAATTTACCCTACAACATTTTCTGCTGATCTCTGAAAAGCCTTTGATATGGCCATTTAATGCAATAAATTAAGGTACCTGTGTTTTGCTGGAAAAAAGCCTGTAACATCCATTGATTTACCAGGGTAAATACATGTGTCACAAAGTATTAAATTCTGGACAGATAAAATACCAAAAGGAGGAACGCTCGCTCTAGTGCCTGCATGTTGGCTTTAGAGCCCTCTTAAATTCTTACGTTCAGTTGAAGGGTTGCTAAGGATCCGCATTCTGCGTGTGTTTGTGTGTACAGCTTTATAAACCTGTTCGAAATGTTTCATGTTTTTCTTCTACTTCGGAAAGTGCCGGGTTTATTTTTCTTTAATTTGTGGGGCTCAGCCATTCTCCTGCAGGGTTGGTAGCCAAAGACTGTGCTAGGGTCAGAGATCCACAGTGCAATGAAACGGAACCAGCTAAGCTAGACTGGCCTAGCTGCAAAAGCAAACAAACCCCATCAATGGTGGATTGTAAATGAGGTTTGTAACAACAAACCTTTCCATATTCAGAGGCTGAGGTGACGGGAACAACACAGGTTTGGGGTTTCGCAAAGGCAGCGGTTCTCAGACTGGTTTCTGGACTGTTGCAATGCACATTGTGTATGACTGTACTGTGCAGTGGCTGTTCAGAGAAAGGGAGAAGGGCCGTCTAGTGATGCCCATTATGGGAGAGTTTCATTAGTTCATGTGGTAGGGCAACAGAAGGACCTGAGAGCTGCTCTTGTGTATGTATAATTAATGCAATAATGAAGCTGACCACAGGCCTGCTGTGTACTGACTCACCCCGCACGGAGCCCCCTCCTTCTGAGATCCAGAGGGGTATTGTGGGAAGAGCATTGAAATGGCTGGAGACCGCCTGGTACAAGAGAGCTACCTTGGACAGAGTGCTGGGCGGGATCTGTGGTCAGTGAGTCCTGTTCCTGCTCCCACAGGCAGCCCTGTCATGGAAGCCCATTCAGATACTTATCAAGCACCATCTTAAAAGCAGTAGAGTGAGCTGGCTGCCCCTGTGGAGGCTGGGCTAGAACTTCCATCCTCTGGCAGATAGAACCCTTCTTAGTTCCAGCTTGCACTGGCATCAGCTTGCATGGGATGGTGCTAAGGTGCCACGTGGAATGTGGACTCCAGACTGTGGCTTCAGGGTGCCTGTGGATGATGGGTAGGAATGAATGCTTCCCTGGCTGTAGGAGCTGGGTGACAGAGGCATGAGCACAGGGCAAGGGGAAGGCGATGGGTGCTGTAGTGCTACATGAGCACCCCCTGCTGGCTGCTCGGAGAGGGAGTGTGACCATCCGACATGGCTCTCCAGAGCTGGAGCCCTGTTCTGAGCCAGCCAGGGAGTGTCCCAGGGCTCTGAACATAGAGACTGTGGTCTCTTGGGTGTTGGGAGATGCCGGGGTGGGAGTTAGAATGGTTCTCCCCAGATCCGTAAGCAAAGCGGGCCCAGTGACAGGCGGCATAAACAGGGAGGACTGTGGCCTGCAACATGCGGGAGGTCAGATGAGATGATCATGACGGTCCCTTTCTGGTCGTAGAGTCTATGCTTCTGGGAGACCTTTGGTTTCACTGGTGCGGTGCCTGCTTAGGGCAAAGTCACGCTGTGAAGGGAACCAGAGCTGAGCTGGCTAACCAGAGATGGGGCAAACTAACAGCCACTGCAGGCTCCGCAGAGAGGTTTGCAAGCAACAGACGGTAAAATTCCCAACCCCTGCGCAGGGGGAGGAGGATGCTTTGTCATTCCCTGCTGCTTGCCATCTGACCCTCCTCTTTTCGTGGACTCCCACGCCTTCCCTGGAGTGGCACCGTGCTGTGGTGGGAGGGCGTGGGAGTCCACTGACTCTCACTGCTATGCTGGGGGAGCGCTTAGAGGTACTTGCATTGGCCAGGCCGAAGGGCAGAGGCCAGACGGAGAGGCCAAAGGCCAGAGGCCAGACGGAGAGGCCAGGCCGAAGGGCAGAGGCCAGACGGAGAGGCCAAACGCCAGAGGCCAGACGGAGAGGCCAGAGGCCAGACGGAGAGGCCAGGCCGAAGGGCAGAGGCTAGCAGCCCACTGGCTCCCTAGAGCACAACCTATCCTGGTAAAACAGTGACCTTCTACAAACACAATGGGGACGCCATTCCAGCAAACAGCTCAATGGCCCGAGCGGGTGAAGCCTTGCTTATCCGTTGAGCAATTGATTTTATTTAATTTTTTTTGTTTAAAATATTTTTACCCCGCCTCGCTATTTAAAATATTCGAGGCGGCTTAACAACATTTTTAAAAACACAAGACAAATATATATATATAAACATTTCAAATACGAGACAATGTCTGAGTGTGGGCAGGATTTAGAGAAAGACTTGTTACCTCTGTTAAGGTAGCATCTTGACGCTCCCATCACGAGCTGGAGCCCCTGCTGAGCAAGGAGCTGTACACACACAGCCCTGCTCCGAAGTGTGCTTTACAAGCACGGGTTGGTTAAGCCAGACCTCCCTGGTAGGGAGTGGGTGAATATTATCACCCAGGGGGTAAACTGAGGTACAGAGGAGTTGGGTGACTACCTATGGTTACTTTGCGTGCATGGCAGAGCTGGAGATACACACAGGCATTTGCTCTCCCCGCTTCCTTCTTATGACACAGTCCCCTTTATTCTTCTTCCAGGGGCAGAAGTGGTCTGGGGACCAGAGTGCTAGCAGTGCGGCTTTGCCAGCTGATGAAACACTCCGCTTCTGTGCCCAGGTGAATTACAAAGAGAGGCTCCAGTGTGGTGATAGTGTCCAGTTAGCGGCAGTGACGCTCCAGTGCTGCTAGGGGGCAGTGCACCCCCATCAGCGGGCGTGTGTGTGAGTCAGAGTGAGAGGGCCCGGCCACAGAGATGAGCGTCTGAGCCAGAAAGGAGCAGTTCATAAAGCAAATTCGCATCAGTTAATTTATAATTCCTGAATTAAGCCATTCATTAACGTGACCTTTATTAACGTTTGCACTGTAGCTCAGTTCAGTACAATCTCACTTCATCATTAGCGGGGGTGGGGGGGGGGCGAAATTCATTTGCTTTCCTTTTTTCTCTTTTCCAGCTGGCAGTGAATACACGGTTCAGCAATTCCTGACTGGACCCTGGTGCAAAGTGACGCGCTGACCCCTCCCCCCCCCCAGCCTGGGCTAGAATCACAGCTGGGCTAGCGCCACACTGAGCAAATGGGTTGGAGGTACTGATAAAAGGGGCCGAACTGAGAACCCTGGACCCAGAAGCCCAACATTTAGCCACCAAGCAAACCCGGAATGGGCAGAACTGGAGCCAGAGAATGCAGGGACGGAATGGGTCATGCCCCAGATACCTCTACCCTTTCTGGGCAGGGCTGGCGTGCATGGGGGCTGCCAGAGGGAAGCTTACTGGGCTGTGCTTTGGTGGCAGGACTCAATGACTCGCATCCCCAGGGAGCCCTGTTTTAACGGGACCGTTCCTATTCCTTTTCCATCTGCGACAGCACAAACTGGAGAGGCACAGAGCCAGCAGGAAAAGCACCCAGGTTGCTCCATGCATATCGGACACCACCCAGAGTTCTGGCACATAAATAGCATGGTATTAAGGGGGCACTTAAACAGGTATCAATACCTGGAGTGGGGACAGGAGTTGATTTTGCTCCCATAATTAATGGGGATTATTCCTGCATGGGGGGTGAGGGATGGCAGCGTGACAAAGCGGCATGAGCAAGAGATGGTCTGACAGAGGCTTGGGAGCCAGGAATGCCTCAATTCCTGTCTTAGCTTTGGCATTGAGCACGTGCCGATTTACCATCTCTTCCTCAGTTTCCCCACCTGTAAAATGGTGATCACAGCATTCCCCCACCTGCTTGGCCCCAAAAAGACTGCAAGGATTGAGGCCTATAAAGTACTTGGAGGACATGTGGACTAGTTATGAGGGTGCAGGACTGGAGGCTCTGCCACTGACTTGCTGTGTGACCCTGGCTGAGTGATGTATTCTTCTCCGGGCATGTCTACACTAGGGAATTATTTCGAACTAGCTAAATTTGAAATAATAACTCCCAAAAGAACTATTTTGAAATAAGCTTATTCCCCAAGGAAAGCAGGAGTGCAGATTTGGAAATAACCAACCTGCTATTTCAAAATAATGGGCTTGGAACTGTGGATGCTCTGCTTCTTATTTTGAAATAAGGGGGGTTATTTTGAAATAACTCCCCAGTGTAGACAGGGCTCTGTGTCCTTGTTTGTCCATCTGTCAGGGAAGGGTTTATACTTCCTATCCCGGAGCTGGGGTGGGGTGGTTCATGGAGGGATATTTGGAAAGCCCCTGGATCCTCAGATGAAAGAAGCTATTTGAGTGCAGAGTCTGCGAGGCTGGAAAGCACTAGCTTACTTGACTTACTGCGTTGTCAAGGAGAGACGGAATGTGGGGCCAGGGACAGAAATATCTGCATTAAGTGCTGGCAGAAACATCGACTTTTCCGTTTATATTGAAGAAATGTCATGAAAAGCAGAGCAAGGAGTAACACTGGAGCTGTGCCCATGGGCAGCAGCTTTCCACTGGCACATTAAAGGCACCAACTTTATCCCTGGCATGACGCCGCTGCGTCTAGTGGCGTCACCCCTCGGGAGCACTTAGGTGGATAGTTTTGTGCTGAATGCCAGGTGCATCAAATGGAGAGGAGACCTGGGTGTGCATCGTACATATCCATAAGCGGGTGGAGCTGGCTTATGCTCAGAGAAAGCCTGGAGACATATTTGGCAGGGTTGTTTTTTTTTCCCCCAAAAATTATTTGACAAATGTGGCTTTTAATTACTTGCTCAGCTCTTTGAGTGATCCCCTGGTCCTATTCATTGTGAAGAGATGAGAATTAAGTGGCCTACGTTCCTGCACCAACCACCCACTGTGCAGGGTGTGTTGGGGTGGTAGAGGCCGTGTCATGGGCACGTGGATTCCGTGGGTCTGATAGAAACACCCACGGCTGCTCTAGCTTACATTGGGGCTGATCAGACCGCAGAGCTGGACAGACATAACTGGTTCTCTGAGAGCCCCCGACCTCCTGCACCAGGTGGGTCTCAGTGTGAGGTAGAATCTGGGCCAGAATATTATGGTGCCTTATAATGCCTCTTTCTGCACTAGGAGACACTAGTTGCAAGGGCCATGCTGAGGTATCGAGGGCCCGGTTCCCAGAGAGTCTGGGCTGGGCACAGTGATGGACTTGTCATGCACAGCAGCTGGACCCAGACCCAGAATAAAGCAGATAATACTTGGTCCTGCCATGAGTACAGGAGACTGGACTAGATAACCTCTTGAGGGCCCTTTCAGTCCTAGACTTCCTTGATACTCACCCCCAAACGTAGGCCAGGACAAGCCAGGATTTGCATATTAGGCTTCACTGGAGGTTCCTACCTCTGTTTCCAGGTGTGTGTTGTTCCAATGGGCTTACTCAATGAAGGACAACATAGGCTGTGGAGATGGAACTCCCTTCCAAACCCTGATGGGGGCCAATGTTCCTTCCCGCTAATCTTTTCCATCCATGTGCTGATTTGTTCCATTCATGTGTGGAATATTTTTATGTGCACCAAGGCACGTGCATGTGCACCACCAACCGAAACAATAAAACCTGACTGGGCGCTCTGCTGATCAGCTAGATGGCATTTGAATTTCTCCTGAGTGGCCACCCAAGCACCCAGCTTACCGGGAACACTAATGGTGACTCTGGGAAGTCAAGGGCGGAGGCACAGCGCTGGCCCTGGGGAGAGGTAAAGACAGGACTTCAGCTTGCTGGGCTGGCAGGCTGGGCCTCCTGCTTGGGATGGACTCATTTGTCTGTGGCTGTCTCACCCCACACCAGCGTCAGAGAGCTCCGGATCGAAGCAAGCCGAGCCTGGAGCAGAGGGGTGCACAGGGCAGAGAGAGCAAGGAGCTGCTTTATTTAGTAGCTAATATTCTACTCTTGGCGCTCACCTTGGCGACGGTGAGAAAAAGCTTTGGCAGAGGGGCACTGTAGGGCCCTGATGCCCCAGCTGGACTCTCGACCTGCTGTTGTTCTCAGGAGCTAGAGAAGGGGTCTGATGTGAGCCGGCGAGGGGGAGTTTTGTTCTGCTCGTCAAACACACATTTCTGTGTAGACCAGCTTTCTGCCAGCAGCTGGCCCTCGGTTCCGAATTCAAGGGCATTTCTGGATCTTGGGAGCACTAAGACAGTCCCCGATTCTGCCTGGCAGTGCCGTCTGCCAGCAGCCGTTGTCTGTTGTCCTCCAGGGCTGCGCAGGGAGCAGCCCGGAGACCCAGCCCACAGCTTGCGCTCTGCAGCCAAGGGAGCAGCAGCTGTTTGAGGCTGTTGTCGATTTTCCTCCTCCAGCTCGGCTGCCTCTGCTGTTTTGTGACAGTAATTTACAGCTCTTGCTTGAACCACGCCTGGCGCTTCAGGGTGTCAGTTCAGGGGGGAGGTGGGGGCCAGGTGCATTGTGGGGGAGGTTTGGGCCTGGCTGCGGCTGGCAGCCGAACACCCAGCGAACTGGCAGGCGCTCCTCTGAGAGGCAGGCAGACGCGCCACTGCCAACAGTCCAAAGGGTGAGATGGCTCCTGCCTGCATCCTGCGGCTGGCCTGACGTGCCCCAGGCACGTGCCCAGGCTCGGTTTGGTCTCACCCTCCAGACAGCACGTCCAGACAGCACCGCGGTTCACATGCTGACGGTGCATAGCAAAAGGATCCATCGCAAACATGGGGTCCTCTGGCTCTCCATCCCTCATGAACCGGAACATGCTTCCTTTGTATCCGGGGAGGCTCTGGCGGGGTCTGTTGCTCGCTGCTGCCGCAGGCCTTCCTCTGCCGCGGGCACCAGGCAGCACAGCGCCCGCTCAAGCCTGCACGCCCATCGAGCCCGGAGCTGCCCGTGTGGCCTTGCGGAGGGAGCTGGGGGAAGGAGCCGCCGGGAGTGCACTGCCAGCCGCACCAGGGCCCTGAGAGGAGCCAGGGTGAGACCAAACCGAGCCTGGGCATGTGCAGTGGGAGGGGAGATGGCTCCTCTCCCTGCCACTCCCACTAGCCTCCATCCAATCTGTTCGCCCCTCCCCGACAGGCTTCCAATCCCCCAGCCCAGCTCTCTGGCTGCCCTCCAGTCCCATTGCTCCCTCTCCCGGCTCCTTAGCTCAGCCTGGTCCCCAGATCCACTCGTGGCTCCTCTGCATCCAGTCAGGCAGCTTTTCGAGCTCAGTAGGGCAGCACTGAGCACCCAGGAGACAGGCCCCCTAAGCTCAGGCCTGGGGTCTCAACCCCGCCTGTAGCTACCCGGCTCAGCGGCAGGGAAAGCTCTGCTCAGCCCCAGCCTGGCGCCTGCTCAGGGCACGTGGCAACGCCGGTGACTGTAACCGTGACGCTCTCACAGGTACCGAGGGAGCATGTCCGAACTGCAGGATTTCAAAGGCTTGCAATGTGGGTGGATTGTCCCAAAGCTGGCCCAACGGCCCATCCCTGACAACGACGGCCCCACCCTCCTGCCACCTTTCAAGTCCCTGCTCCGATTCGTGAGACGTGGCCAGAATCTTTTAACCTGGGCCAGACACCCTATGGCTTGGGAAACAGCAGGCCAAATGGTGAAGTCTGGCAGAGTTAAATGCCACTGGAAACAGCATCTTAGCATGGGGAGCGTCAGCAACTTGAACAGCCCGGAAGAGTTCAAGTGGCCCAGGAGGAAGCCAATTCACTTTACAGGGGACAACCAGGGCCTGATGGAGCCCAGCTGGGCAGGAACAGGCTGGGCTTGTCCCAAGCCAGGGAGATGAGCACAGAAGAGGGTTTCAGGGGAGATGCTGTAGTTCGTGTCTAGGCACGGCGAGGCGGAAAGGGGGAGCTAAAGCCCTCGGCTCCTCTCCCTGATGGAAGGGGTTTACCCAGAGGCATTTCAAGGAAAGAGCAGTGGGGGTGAGACTGTGCAGACCTGGGCTGCTGATTACGGGGTCCCTGGGCTGGAACCTGGAGTGGTGGTGGGCCCGGCTTCTGCTGGAGGGCTGGGTCGTGAAGTCCTGGAGAGCCAGAGGGGGCCGCAATGTGTGTGAGTGACCAAAGGGGACAATAGACAGCAGGGGAGCTGATCCCCTGACCGGGCCATGAGGAGACCCCACACTGGGTGACCAGAGAGCAAGTGTGAAAAATCAGGACAGGGAGTGGGGCTAGTAGGAACCTATATAAGACAAAGCCACACACCAGGATGGTCCCTATAAGACTGAGACACCTGGCTACCCTAGGTGAGTGAGCCCCCATTGCAGTTCTGTCTGTAATAGAGGACCAGAGCATCCCCCTCTCAGTAGCTTTTAAAGGGTGGTAGAGCCCCCATGACGAAGTCTAGTTGGGCCAACTGAAAACCTCTGGCTGGCTATGGATGTGCAGCCTCCTCCGTGGGCAATCCAAGCCTTTGCGTGCTGAAGGATTCCCTCATTTAACGCAGCAAACTGAAGCCGCTTTCATCTGGGGTGCTGAATGCATCCGACCGGATATTAAAATCTTTGGTTTCATTATCGAAGACAATATGTTTTAAAAAGAGTTCTCCCTCCAGATTGCTGTGTCAGGTCCCTAGCTGACAGGAAGTGATGAATTTGTCCAGATTGGCACATTTGAAGTTGCACACCTGCTGAGACCCGAGATGTATTTTTTCCTGGAATTTAATTATAATGTTTCCTGCTTGTAGTATAATTGGATGACACTTCTTGGCGGCTTTAAATTTGTGTAGGTCAAAACCTAACAGAGCTGGCTGGCTGTTGGTTAATAGATTCCAAAGGCTAAAGCTTTATTTGGTTTACTGAAGACGATTCACTTTGGGACTGGCAGTGATACAAACAAACAAACAAACAAACAAACAAACAAAAACAAACACCCCAGAGGAGATTTTCAAAGCTGGCTAGAGATTTATCTGGACAGTTGGGTGGATAAGAAGTGTATTCAACATTAGAGCAGTAAATAAGCAAACCAAGCCTTAGCCGGGGTATAAAAAACTCCACTTCAGCACTGAAGCCAGTTCCTCACTCTTAAGGATTATGGGAAGATTCCCAGTGGGCGGAGGGTATGTGTTTATTCCACGTCTTTGTACTAACTGGATCTGGGGCTGATCCTGGTGCTTCTTATGCTGAATGAAGGACATGAGAACATCCAGATGAGACAAAATCCTACACTAGCTGATGGTTTTTAAGGTGAGCAATTTTCTTTTGTTGTGGAGCCAGGCACCCAAGTTCTTTGTATAAATAATTAAATATGTTTTTGGCCAGAGAAAGAGCCAGACTGGGTCTCTGGCCCAGAGTTAGGGCTCTCCTCTGGTGGGTGAGAGCCCCACGCTGAGTCCCCTCTCCCAGGGGCTATTGAATTTATTCTGCTTCAGTAGGAGCGATGGCAGGAGGCTAATCCCAGAATCCCCAAGCCCTGTCGTTTAGGCTGCTTTCTCTAGAGACAGTAGATGTGAGTTCAAAGCCTTCCTCTAAATCGGGCAGCGGGAGGATATGAGCCTGGGTTGCCCACAACTTGGGTTATTACCCTGATAACCTGGCTAAAGGTTTGAAAGGGGCTTCCAACCCCTCACTTTTTGGAGAAGACGACAGGCACCATGTGGCCGGGGGAGGGAGAAGGACACACGCGTGTGAAAACCATGTGTACACGAAAAACTTTATCGCGGGGTAATTTCTACCTTTGACGGCAAGGTTCTCAAGGGCACTGTTAGTATCAGTAATGTTACATATGGGCACCAGGTGCAGGATCAGAACAATTCATGCAAAGGCGTTTCACCTACATGCACTCGGATTAAGAAAGAGGCTTTAGGGGCTGCAGCCCAGAGCCCCAGGCTAAGGGGCGACCCCCGCAAATAGATCTCCAGGCCCCCAAAAGTGCAGACCTTTTTGCATGGCCCCCTTAGCCTGGTGCCCTGGGCTGCAAACACAAATGTCACTGCATGGCTAGGAAGGCAGGGAGGAAGCATCTCCGCCCACTGCCATACCCCTGCTAGGAGAAGCTCTGTTCCTGTGCTGCCCTTACCGGCAGGCTCCGCCCACACCAATGGGAATCCAGGCCAATGGGCACTGTGGGGGCGGTGCCTGCTGCTGAGTGCAGGACAGTGCGTCCTGCGCTGCGCCATCCCCCACCAAAGGGGAGCTGCCCCAGGTAAGCGCCCTGTACCTCAACCTCCTGCCCCAGACCTAAGCCCCCTCCTGTAACTTAACTCCCTCCCAGACCCCACAGTCCTGTCCCCGACCCTGAGCCCCCTCCGGCACCCGAAATCCCTAACTCCCTCCCAGACCCCGCACCCTATCTCCGACCCTGAGCCCCTCCTGCACGAAATCCCTAACTCCCTCCCAGACCCCGCACTCCCTATCCCTGATCCTGTGCCCTCCTGCACCCAAAATCCCTAACTCCTCCCAGACCCCGCACCCCTATCCCTGATCCTGTGCCCCCTCCTGCACCCAAAATCCCTGACTCCTCCCAGACCCCGCACCTATCCCTGATCCTGAGCCCCTCCTGCACCCAAAATCCCTGACTCCCTCCCAGACCCGCACCTATCCCTGATCCTGTGCCCCTCCTGCACCCAAAATCCCTAACTCCCTCCCAGACCCCGCACCCCTATCTCCGACCCTGAGCCCCTCCTGCACCCAAATCCCTAACTCCCTCCCAGACCCCGCACCCCTATCCCTGATCCTGTGCCCCCTCCTGCACCCAAAATCCCTAACTCCCTCCCAGACCCCGCACCCCTATCCCTGATCCTGTGCCCCCTCCTGCACCCAAAATCCCTGACTCTCCCAGACCCCGCACCCCATCCCTGATCCTGAGCCCTCCTGCACCCAAAATCCCTGACTCCTCCCAGACCCCGCACCCCATCCCTGATCCTGAGCCCCTCCGCACCCGAAATCCCTAACTCCCTCCCAGACCCCGCACCCTATCCCTGATCCTGAGCCCTCCTGCACCCAAATCCCTAACTCCCTCCCAGACCCCACACCCTATCCCTGATCCTGAGCCCTCCTGCACCCGAAATCCCTAACTCCCTCCCAGACCCCGCACCCTTATCCCTGATCCTGAGCCCCCTCCTGCACCCGAAATCCCTAACTCCCTCCCAGACCCCGCACCCCTATCCCTGACCCGGTGCCCCATCCTGCACCCGAAATCCCTAACTCCCTCCCAGACCCCGCACCCTATCCCCGACCCTGTGCCCCCTCCTGCACCCAAAATCCCTAACTCCTCCCAGACCCCGCACTCCCTATCCCTGACCCTGTGCCCCCTCCTGCACCCGAAATCCCTAACTCCCTCCCAGACCCCACACCCCTATCCCTGATCCTGAGCCCCTCCTGCACCAAATCCCTGACTCCCTCCCAGACCCCGCACCCTATCCCTGATCCTGAGCCCCCTCCTGCACCCAAAATCCCTAACTCCCTCCCAGACCCCACACCCAAGCCCTGAGCCCACTTCAGCATCCTAGCTCCTGGCCAGACCCAACACCTCCATTAACCTCTTGTCTTCAGCTCCCTACTGCATTTCAAACCCCCCATCGCCAGCCCCATTCCAGAGCCTGATCCCCCACTTGGAGCCCTCACCCCCTCCCACAGCCCAACCCCCTGCCTCAACCCACATCCCTCTCCCACACTCTGAACCCCTCCTTTTTGGCCCTACCCCAGAGCCAGGGGTTCCCCACAAAGTCCCCGGGCCTTGAGAAGAGTTAATCCAGCCCTGACTAAGAAGCTGCATTACCTCTCCATTACCCAACCTACTTACTTTCTTTCATTGGTCTTGCCCAAGCCAGACTTATTTATTTTTAAGTCTGGAGTTCAGGACCTCATTGATTTTTTAGAGGCATAATTGATTTAATCCTTTGCCTCATTTACCAACGTGCTTCCTCTCTAATATTCCTCTTGTACTGACAGACTTGTAGAAGCTGCGTCAGTGCCCTTGCCCTGTTTGGTCTGTGCTCGCTGGCTGTGATGGGGGCACTGGCCCTCCTTTCCCTGCACAGCCGTATGGGCTGGATTTTCACAGGAGCTCAGCACAGGCCGTGGGTTCTGACTCAGCCTCCTTGAAAATCTGGGCCTCAATTTGGTGTCGTCATGGGAACTGAATATTGGCATCCGGTTGCGGGTGCCAAACACCTGACGAATCAGACCCAATGTGAGCCTCAGCCCATGAGTCCTTGTCCGCAACTGGGAGGTTTTTACTCAGAATTAGGTCGATTTTATTCAATTCGACTGTGAGGGGCTGATTTCACAAGTGTGATTTTGCCTGTCCCCACTAGGAGGCTGTGCTGTGTGACAACACCGAATTGAGGCCCAGATTTTCAAGGAGGCTGAGTCAGAACCCACGGCCTGTGCTGAGCTCCTGTGAAAATCCAGCCCATACGGCTGTGCAGGGCTCAGGGCACGTGGCGATCAGAGCGCTGCATTGAGAATGCTCTGGCTAGGACTTGGATCTGCTGGTGAGCAGGACAGGCCCTGGGGCCTTGTGACGGTGCCAGGGACTCCGAAATACAATGCACAGTGTTTGCACTGCCCCTCATTCAAGGTCTGAATCCCCCCTCAGCAAGGGTGAAAATAACTTACACGTCTTACAGTCCTGTCCTATCACAACCTGCCCCCTTCGGTGGGGTGCGTATCTTCTTAGGAGGCATTTTTTTCACGTACTTTCTCCTGTAAATTGTGCACCTGACATGACAGACTAATCTATATTTCAGCAAGAGGATCTGTCTTTACCGTCTATTGAGTGAGGCCCAGACAGTACAGTTATGTCACATCAGATCACCTGACAAGAAGTAAAAACTGAAACCTGAACAGGAGCTGACATGTAAAATAGCTGTAATTAAAGGAATAACTCTGATTTGCTGTTATTAATGCAGTTTCATTCCCATTGGAGTGTAGGGAGGCTTAGGACAGGGGCCTGGGTGTGTATGAGGGAAGTGCAGGAGGCTCAGGCGGGGGGGGTGCAGGAGTCAGGGCAGGGGTGGGCTCAGAGCAGAAGGTGGGAGGTGCAGGAGGCTCAGGCAGGGTAGGGCGTGTAGGGGCTCCAGAGCAGAGGGTGGGAGGTGCAGGAGGCCCAGGCCAGGGGTAGGGCGTGTAGGGGCTCAGAGCAGAAGGTGGGAGGTGCAGGAGGCTCAGGGCAAGGGGTAGGGCGTGTGTAGGGGGCTCAGAGCAGAGGGTGGGAGGTGCAGGAGGCTCAGGCCAGGGGGTAGGGCGTGTGTAGGGGGCTCAGAGCAGAAGGTGGGAGGTGCAGGAGGCTCAGGCAAGGGGTAGGCGTGTGTGGGGGCTCAGAGCAGAGGGTGGGAGGTGCAGGAGGCCCAGGGCAGGGGTAGGCGTGTGTAGGGGCCCAGAGCAGAGGTGGGAGGCAGGAGGCTCAGGGCAGGGGTAGGGCGTGTGTAGGGGCTCAGAGCAGAGGGTGGGAGGCAGGAGGCCCAGGCCAGGGGTTATGTGTGGGGGGAGGTGCAGAATTCAGGCGTGGGGGTTGCGGGGGAGAGTGTGGATGGGGCCCTGGGGCCAGGTAACCTTACCTCACCACAAGGGAGCAGTGGGCCGTCTGTTTGGGGGCACGGCTGCTGGGAAATCAGCAGCAGCGTGAGAGACCCCCCCGGCTTCTGCCCAGGGGCCGCGGGTAACGGCGCACTCCAGGGATGGCACGGTACCTGCTTGCTGCCTCACCTGGCTGCATGCGTCCAGTTGCCAGCGCCAGCTTGTGGCAGCGGGAGCCCAGCTGAGAGGGCGCATCACACCCTGCGCCCCAGCAGGCTGAGCAGCGCGCTCAGCTGGCCCTTTAAATAGTGCCCCGGCCGGATTGGGTCGGAGCCCAGCCAGCCCTGGCCGGAGCAGCGCACCGGTGCACGTCCCCTTTCCTTTCACCTCTGCCCCTCAGGCTTTACCCCACGCACACAGGCGTCGATTTTAACAGTGCTCAAGGGCGATGGGCAGGGGAGCCGCACCACAAATGCGACCTGACGCTGATTACGTTGACCTGAGCTCATCCCGTGGACCAGCCCTAAGCATGGACACAGAATGGAGGCTTCTGGGAACTTTTGTGCCCTAGAGGGCTCCATAGCACCCCTGTCCAGCCCTCTCTCTTCCATGCCCCTCTGGCACCCACAAGAACCTCCCTAGGGGGGAGCCCAGGGGTTGGTTTCCCTCCGATTTCTCGCCTCATTCTGGCTTGCGTCCCTGCCAGTGGGATGTCAAGTCTAGCTCCTTAGCAAGGCTGAATCTTATCTGTCATTCCGCTGACAAACTTGGAGCCTCTCTAGGAAGCTCGTTAGCAGCTGGAGACTGGCCATGCAAGAGCCTGAGTCTGGAGCTGCTGCTTGCTGTTGGAAAGCACAGGGCAGCAGGGAATTCTTGTGGGTGAGCTGGGGGCTCTAACTCTCAGTAGGAGCGGAGCGAGCAGAGGGGGATAAGGAAACATTTGCTAACAGCAAGAGGCTGTTGGCTGGGGAATAAGCTCCCCAAGGGACAAAGCATCCAAAACCGGCTAGCTATAAACAATGCTGGGCAAACAGGGTGGAATACGCATTAAAAAAGGGATAGAGAATAGGACGGAGAATATCTTATTGCCCTTATATAAATCCATGGTACGCCCACATCTGGAATACTGCATACAGATGTGGTCTCATCTCAAAAAAGATATCCTGGCATTAGAAAAGATTCAGAGAAGGGCAATTAAAATGATTAGGGGTTTGGAACGGATCCCCTATGAGGAGAGATTAAAGAGACTAGGATTTTTCATCTTCGAAAAGAGGAGACTAAGGGGGGATACAATAGAGGTCTATAAAATCATGAGTGGTGTGGAGAAAGTGAATAAGGAAAAGTTGTTTACTTGTTCCCACAATATAAGAACTAGGGGCCACCAAATGAAATTAATGGGCAGCAGGTTTAAAACAAATACAAGGAAATTCTTCTTCACACAGCACATAGTCAATCTGTGGAACTCCTTGCCTGAAGAGGTTGTGAAGGCTAGGACTATAACAGGGTTTAAAAAGAGAACTAGATAAATTCATGGAGGTTAAGTCCATTAATGGCTATTAGCCAGCGTGGGTAAGGACTGGTGTCCCTAGCCTCTGTTTGTCAGAGGGTGGAGATGGATGGCAGGAGAGAGATGGCTTGATCATTACCTGTTCGGTTCACTCCCTCTGGGGCACCTGGCATTGGCCACCGTCGGCAGACAGGATACTGGGCTGGATGGACCTTTGGTCTGACCCAGTATGGCCATTCTTATGTTCTGATTATTCTGGTCCCACTGGGGCTGTGCACCTGGGTACTGTGTCAAGTCCCTTTGAGTCTTCCCAGAGCTGAGCTGCTCTGCTGTGGGATATGACCCCAACTCGGTGCCATCGCTGGAGACCGGAGGGTCTGACCCAGCAGGACAGGATGGTGGGGCACCCCAGAAGGCAGGCTCGGTGGTATTCTCAGTGACAGTCTCAAGGGGATCTCTGTGACCTAACCTGCCACAACATCTCCATGAATGAAGCAAATTCTTTTTTGGATCCAGTGATACTTTTGGCCTTTATAAGATTCCCTGGCAGTGAGTTCCACAGGTTGACTGCGTTGTGTGAAGATGTAATCAAGTTGCATTTTTTTTTCCAGCACTCAATTCTTATGGTTCCATTTGCACCCTCTCCAATTTTTCAACATCCCATTAAAAATGAGGACACAAGATCTGGTTGTAGGATTCCAGCACGGCTCTCACCAGTGCTGAACTGAGAGGTAAAATTGCCCTGGGAGCTCATGTTTACTTGTCTGTCCACGGTGCTCCCTAAAACCTTTCTAGAATCACTTTTTCTCAGGCTATCATCTGCCGTTCCTTGTTCCTAGCTGGGTGACATTGCATTTGGCTGTATGAAAACACTTTTGGAGGAACGAGCCTAGCTTACCAAGCAATCTCAGATTGCCCTCCTTATTTTTAACCACTCTGCAAATGTCTATGTAATCCATAACCCAATTAGCTGATTTTTAGATTTACTCCCAGATGATTGTGGATAAAAATGTTGGAACATGCCAGGCCCCCGCACCAATCTCTGTGGAATCCCATAAGAACGATCTGGCCTATGCGATTCCCCAGTCAGAGTTACTTGTTGACATCGGTCGGTTCTCTAGCTCCTCCTAATACATTTAAAGAGCATTTGATTGGTAATCAATCATTATTTCCACTTCTGTTGGGTAACTGACTCATTCAGCAGGGACGAGCCTTTCCCCACACCCCAGCAACAGAGACGGGGACTCCTGCCTCCCTGTCCCATGCTTGTGCCCCAGAGGAAGCTGGTTCCTGATCTTTGAAGCATCTTCTTTGACTTGTAAAGTCTTTGGGGGCCTTGCATGCACATGTCTTGCTGCTAGAATTAAGTAAATATTGAATAATTTACTCAGCAATCAGAGACCAGAGAGCCCTGCAATTACATCCCACATCTCTGGGTCTCTTTAAGATCTGGGTCAGCTGCTTCAGGGTAGCTTGTATTTCTCAGGGGTGCAAACAGGGCAGAATGGTCCAGTACACCATACCAGGCTGTCTCTAGCCAGTAGGGTGCTCCAGAAAGACACAGGAGCAGCAGAACATGGGGCTGCCTGGGGGCCTCCAGGGCAGCTATATCGCTCCCAGCCCTTCCACATAGCCAGGCCCACCATAGGGAGTGCGGGGGGAGGGAGGGCAAAGTGGAGGAACTGCCCCAGGGTCTGGCAATTCTAAAGGGGCACTCGAATGCTGCCACCAATTCTGCAGCAGCAGGGGCGCCAGGAGCCCCGGGCCCTTTAAATAGCTGCCGGAGCGCTGAGTGGTGCGCTCTGTGTGGCTCTCTAGACTGCGGGGGGGCTGGCTGCACCCGGCCCTGCCCCTGCCCCTGCCGCCCCTTCCGGGAGCATGGCTAAGGGCCTGGCGTGGCTGTCGGCTCCACTGCACACAGCGGGACGCCTGCGTCTTCTGTCCAGAGACTGTACAGCAGGGGACACGGCAGGGCAGGGCTGGGGTGGTGCAGCCGTGCCAGAGGAGCTCCCAGATTAGCAGTCAGATGTACTGCTCCTTTCGCTGCTGCGATCTTCCCCACCCCTGGTAATGTGGGACGCATGGCCCTAGGCTGGGGGGTGGGCGGAGTCAAGGGAGGAGTCATGTGGGGAGGTCACGTGCCCCTCTGCTTCAGCATGTGGGTAAGAAATGAATTCTCCCTGCACCACTGGTATTCCCTGCGTTTGATCTTAGCTCCTGTACATCCGTTTGGAGGAACGTGGGCTAGCACCTTGGAGACTTAAGGCTACACATTCTGTGGGTGGCCATGCTAGCCTGCCATCAGAACCATGAGTTATGTCAGACCTCAGCACCCATCCAGCTTGCCGGCTTCCTAGCTATACCCACGACCGGTCTAAAATCCACTCTGCCCCAAAGCCCTCTCAATCTGGCACGTCCACAGAGAAGTCAGAGCCTTCTGTGCAGGGCGAGTGAAGGCCCAGTGACCAGCCCTGGCTGGGAATTCAAAGTGGTCGTGGGGGGAACCCACCCCACCAAACAAGCACGCTCACACGCAGCAGCCTGGCTGTTTGGGTCCCTCTTTCTCTGCTGCTCTGCTGGCAGGGCTGGGGGCGTGTTGTGGCTCTGTTTTCCCTTCCTATTGGTTTTGCGTGTTTGTCACGTCCACTGTGATGGAGCAAGTGGCAGCAGTGGCAGAGCTGCTCTTGGCCACGGAGGGCGGCGGAGGCTTGAGCTCATCCTACCCTTGCATGGCAAGTGATGGGCAGAGCCTGGGAGGCTCCTCTGGGTGCTTCCATTGGCAGTGCTGCGGGAGAAATCAAGGATCAGGCCCATAAATGCCCACAGCCTCCTGGGACACGCCAGCAGCTCAGGTTTACAGATGCCCCCTTGTCCTGTTCCGCTCCTAACCTGTCGCTGCCCCCGCTTGACTTCATCACAAGGTGGGTGGGTTCCGCACTGTGGATGATGGACCTGAAGACAATGCAGCAGAGCCCTGATCTAGGGTGACTCCCCCCCGTGCTGCATGAGGGGGTGCTGTATGTATCCCAGCCTGGCTTCCTCCACCGTGTGGCTCTCTACCCTGGGCGAATGGAGTGGATGTGGCTACAGAGCCAATCTCGGCTGTTCCCCTTTTCTGCACAAGGAGGGGGAGATCTGTGGATGGAGGTTCCCCCCCATTGACCTCCAGTTATAAAGACCTACAATAGCAATAATACTCCCTAGGCAGGTGCTGATTGCTGTGTTTATTGAATGGCAGACCTTGAAAGTCCATGGCATAGGCCATGGCAGTGCAAGGTTACGCTATGCCTCTCCAGTCCATATACTCCAGCGATGGCCCATCCAGGGGAGGAAAGGGAGAGTCAGGTCTCCATTACCAACCCAACACTTGGCCCGTGCTGAGACTGGCAAGTAGGGTGCAGGCAGCTTTTCTTCCTCAGCTGGGCCAGGGTGCCCAGTCCCACTTCTGATGCTCAGGACATTCAGTCGCAAATCACTCTGGCTAGTTTTGAACCAAAGATGTAGGGTGCTTTTATAGTACAAAAAATCCCACAAAACCAAACAAACCCACCACCTCTCCTGTGGGAGCCTCAGAGCCCAGGGCTACTGCCTTGGGCCTGTTCCTGCTTGGGATGGTGCTCAGCCTCTGAAACCCCAGCTCCTCACCAGGTCTTTTTCGCAAGTTAGACATACCCGTGGAGGTCAGAGCCCTCCTCCCCGCAATTTGAGCCACCTGGTCCACCAGACAAAGGGGCAGGCTGTATTAACCCCCACTGGGAACAGGCCAGCATCTCCTGGAAGCTGAAGAGTCTTTCTTGACCCAGACGACTCAAATTCACACGTCCCCAGAATGACAGCTCCTCAGCTGCCCGAGCTTCCTAGCATCATGGTGGGGCCTCTGAGGGGAGCGTGCCACCTCCTGTCTCCCCCACGCCGCTTCCTGCAGTTCTCTCAGGAAACGGGATGGCTCAGCCATTGCCACGGAAGAGGTGGGAGCGGAGGCAGCTGCAGGTCATGACCCGGCACACAGCATGCTGGGATGGTAGGACACTAGCAAAATTAACAGCCTCTACCTGCAAGCGACTACATGCAAATACATTTCTTATGCACATTTAAGTCTCCAGGGCTTTTTCAGCCTCACATAGCTGTTCCCCACTAATTAGTTTATTATTATATATTGTTCAACCTACTGTGCCTCCATTTGCAGTTTGCAGCAATTTCCCTATTGAGGTAGCAAACTTTCCTTGCAATTAGCCCGGTGGGCTGCTGAGCTACACTAATAAACCTCTCCTGGCTCTTCCTCTTCATTAGCAAAGTTGCACTCGAGGAGTTTTTATGGCAGAGAAACTCACAACTCCAAGCAACGGGTGCAAGATTTTGGAAGAGCAGCCGTTGCCTTCAGCAGGCGTTAATGCGCTGACCTGCATGTGCCTGCCCTCATTATTGTCAACTGCTCTGCAGAGGAACACATGAAAGAGGAAGGGAATAAATCCTTACCATGAGCTGCTTGATCGTCGGGTGTTCCTCTGTCTCCCTGCCTGCGGCAGGCTCCTTATGCACAATCTCGACGCGGATATCGTTCTTGGCTGAAACCACACCTTTCAGATCTAAGCAAAGAGCAAGCAAGAGAGGAGATGTTACTTGCATGCTGGGTGTGATTATTGATAACGAGTGTCACCGTTAATAGACCCCACAATAAAGAAATTGACTGTCTCAGTGAGATGTTCTTTGTTTGCTATTTGTAACTGGGGAACAGCAAAATATTTGGCAATCATTAACTGAGCTTTGACAAGGTACTTAAAGTACTATGTAGAGGTTGATTAGTATCCCACTGAAATGCAGCTCTGAGGTAGAGCATAGTAGCCACTTAACAACTCACAGCAACGCTGCACAGCTTTTTGACACAGCCAGTAATGAATTATAGTGTGGACAGTTGAATGTATCTCTTTAGATCAAGTGGTGAAGGCCTGCAGAAGTTTCTAATCTACTAGTTGATAGGCACTTCTGCATTCCTCCTTTGAAATGTACAAGAGCCGCTGCTGGGGCTCTTGTACATTTCAAAGGAGGAATGTGGAACTCGGGGTGCAGCCGGGGGCCAGTGGAAAGTCCCGCTGACTCCAGGTTGCACGCGGGTGTGCCTGCTTTGAAATGTACAAGAGTCCCCAGCGGGGGCTCTTGTGCATTCAAGGCCACAGCACCCTCATGGAGCCCGGGGTCAGCGGGGGACTCCCAGCTGATCCTGAGCTCTGCGCGACATTTCCCCAGAACCCAGGGTCAGCTGGGGATTCCCCACTTGATCCCAGGTTCCACGAAAATGCCGCGCAGAGCCCAGGGTCAGCAGGGGAGTCCCCAGCTGACCCCGGGCTCCACGGCAGTGGGTGTTTCAAAGGGGCAGCCACTGCACAGCTGATCCGCAGCTCAGGTGTGCGGCACTGCCGCTTTGAAGTACACCTTCTTCGCCCACGCCCCTTTGCTGCCTCTATCTGATAGAAGGAGCAAGGGGAGGGGGAATCGACTAGTCAACTGACTATCCGATAAGCATTTGACTAGTCTTTAACTAGTCGACTAGTCTTTAACCTCCTTACTGACAATACCGGAGGCCCTCAATAGCTCATAGGATTGGCCTTGGCACAGAAAAGCCAGTGGGAACACCGGAGATAATTAGGATTTTTAGTGATTGGTGAATCTGTTTGGCCATTTTTTTTAGGTGAAAAATGCAGATTTGGGCCAAATGAAACAATTTGTGAATTCATGTGCAATTTGACCAGCTGTTTGGGTGTTTTTTTTAAGCACAAGGCTTTCACCTCCCCAACTGAAATGCTTCCTTTTGACATTTTTAAATGGACGTTTTCAGTTTTTCAGTATGAAATGGACTTTTTGTTTGAATTTTACTTCACCTTGATTGAATCCCCCCCGCCCTGAAAAAACACCTCCCAGATACAAAGACATAATATAATTGGGGGGTGGATCAATAGCGATTAGATGTGAAACAAATTCAGCCTGTGATTTTTTTTGGTATTTTTTTTGGTTCAGCCACTGACCTAAAGCAATCAGTTATTTGCACTGCTCTAATGATAAGTCACAGTGTTTTCCATCCCCGGATCTCAAAGCACTTTAACCAGGTAGCTAACTTGACCCTTGATGTAGATGGGGAAACAAAGTCATGAAGTGATTTTTGCCCATGGTCATACAACAGGACAATCTCAGAGCTAGGACTAGAAACCTAGAGCTTTATAAGGCTCTTTGGGCAAGCGACCAAGGAGCAAGCGAACAGGTGAGTGCTAACAGGGAGTTTAGAGAGGGAGTTCTCCAGGTAGAGGAGAAGCAGATACAGGACTCTTGAAGGAAGTGTGTGTTGTTATTGGGGCTTTCTTACTGTGTGCTGAGCTTGTGTTTGTTGGTGTGTGGTGGTGGATTTTTTTTTTTCCCCCTTTCCCCTCTCTGTGTTTTTGAGTGAGGCTTTAGAGAGGGAGTTCTCCAGGTAGAGGAGAAGCAGATACAGGACTCTTGAGGGAAGTGTGTGTTGTGTTTGGGGCTTTCTTGCTGTGTGCTGAGCTTGTGTTTGTGAGTGAGGGTTGGTGTGTGTTCTTTTTTTGTTTGTTTGTTTTTTCCGCTGTGTTTGAGAGTGAGGCTTTTTTTTTCCACTTCTCCTTTGCCATTGGCTGGTGCTGTGATTGGCTGTGATTGGCTGGTGCTGTGATTGGCTGTGATTGGCAGGTGGAAACTGTTGGCTTCTAATTAAAGTTTGAATTCTAGAAGCCTCTGCTGATTGGCTGAGCCTTGGTAGGGGGAGGGACTTTCAGGCAGTCCAGGGCTTTATAAGGCTCTTTGGGCAAGTGACCAAGGAGCTTGCGAACAGGTGAGTGCTAACAGGGAGTTTAGAGAGGGAGAGGGAAGGGGGTGAGGTTCTCTTGCCTTTCTTTTTAAATCCTTCTCCAGGACAGCAGGGATGGATGGTGATGGTTCTGCTGTTGTTACCTGCACGGAGCGTGCTATGTTTGTCTTCCTCCCGGAAGAAAGAACAGATTTCATCTGCACAAAGTGCAAGCTGGTCGCCATTTTGGAAGAAAAAATTAGAGGGCTGGAGGCCCAAGTGTCGACCCTATGCTCGATCAGAGAGGATGAAGACTTCCTCGATAGAAGGCAGTGTTTAATCCTTCAAGCACAGCAGGCGGAAGAGCCGGAGAGGGCAGTATGTGACCAGGAAGAGAACTGGCAGCATGTAACTTCTAGAAGGGGAAAAAGGCCAGCATTGGAATCCCCCAATGCTATAGAGGTAAGTAATCGCTTTCAGGCTCTCTCCACAGGCTCTGCAGTGCTGAATGCTTTGGAAGGGATCTCACAAGGAAGAAACCGGAAGGGAACACCATCTACTGGAAGGCATGGGATGCGTAGTCCTAGGGATGGGGTTCCACGCCACCACCCCCAAAAGAAAACAACGGGTGGTGGTGGTCGGGACTCCTCCTAAGAGGGACTGAGCCATCCTCTGCCGTCCGGACCTGGAATCTCGAGAGGTGTGCTGCTTACCGGGAGCTCGCATTCAGGATGTGACTGAGAGGCTTACCAAACTGATCAAACCTTTGGATCGCTACCCCTTCCTGCTTCTCCACGTGGGAACTAACGTCACGCCAAGAATGACCTTGAGCGGTTACTGCAGATTATGTAGCGCTGGGAAGAAGGATCCAAGAACTCGGAGCGCAAGTGGTGTTCTCGTCCATCCTCCCTGTTGAAGGGAAAGGACTGGGCAGGGATCGTCGAATAGAGGACGTAAATGCGTGGTTGCGCAGGTGGTGTCGCAGAGAGGGCTTTGGTTTCTTTGACCATGGGACTCTGTTCCGGGCACGAGGATTGTTAGGAAGAGATGGGATCCACCTAACCAAGAGAGGAAGGAGCATCTTTATGGCAGGCTTGCAAACCTAGTGAGGAGGGCTTTAAACTAGGTTAGTCGGGGACGGTGACCAAAACCCTGAGGGGAGTGGGAAAGTCGGATACCGGGAAGAAATGCAGAGAGGAACGAGCAAGAAAGGAGGACCCTGTTTCAAATGGAGAAGATAGGGCGATCAACTGGTTATCTGAGGTGTTTGTACACTAATGCGAGAGCCTGGGCAACAAACAGGAAGAACTGGAGGCCCTGGCCCAGTCCGAGAAATATGATTTAATTGGGATAACAGAGACTTGGTGGGATGACTCGCATGACTGGAGCGCTGTCATGGAAGGGTATAGACTGTTCAGGAAGAACAGGCAGGGGAGAAAAGGAGGAGGAGTTGCACTATATGTAAGAGAGCACTATGATTGCTCTGAACTCCAGTATAAAGAGGAGAAAACCTGTTGAGAGTCTATGGGTTAAGTTTAAAGGAGCAAACAACAGCAGTGATGTTGTGGTTGGTGTCTGCTACAGGCCACCGAATCAGGTGGATGAGGTAGATGAGGCTTTCTTCGGACAACTGAGAGAAGCTTCCGGATCGCAGGCCCTGGTTCTCGTGGGGGACTTTAATCACCCTGACATCTGTTGGGAAACCAATACGGCAGTACACAGGCAATCCAGGAAGTTTTTGGAGAATGTTGGGGATAACTTCTTGACGCAAGTGCTGAAGGATCCGACCAGGGGCCGTGCGCAGCTTGACCTTCTGCTCACAAACAGGAGGAACTAATAGGGGAAGTGGAGGTAGGTGACAACCTGGGAAGCAGTGATCATGAGATGGTAGATTTCAGGATCCTGACCAAAGGAAGAAAAGAGAGTAGTAAAATACACACCTTGGACTTCAAAAAGCAGATTTTGACTCCTCAGAGATCTGATGGGCAGAATCCTGGGATGCTAACATGAAGGGGAAAGGAGTCCAGGACAGCTGGCAGTATTTTAAAGAAGCCTTATTGAAGGCACAGAAAGAAACCATCCCGACCTTGAAGCAAGAGAGGCAAACATGGTAGGAGACCGGATTGGCTTACGGGGAAATCCTTGGTGAACTTAAGCACAAAAAGGAAGCTTACAAAAGTGGAAACTTGGACAAATGACCAGGAGGGGTTTAAATGTATAGCTGGAGAATGCCGGGGTTATCAGGAAGGCGAAAGCGCAAATGGAATTGCGACTGGCTAAGGATGTGAAGGATAACAAGAAAGGTTTCTACAGGCATGTTAACAAGAAGAAGGTGATCAGAGAGGGTGTGCGCCCTACTGGATGAAGGAGGTAACCTAGTGACAGATGATGTGGGGAAAGCTGAAGTACTCAATGCTTTCTTTGCCTCTGTATTCACGGACAAGGTCGGCTCCTGGACTTCTGCGCTAAGTGACTCAAGATGGGATGAAGATGGACAGCCCGTGGTGGGTAAAGAACAGGTTAGGAACTATTTAGAAAAGCTAAACGTACACAAATCCATGGGTCCGGACTTAATGCATCCGAGGGTACTGAGGAGTTGGCAAATGTCATTGAGGAGCCTTTGGCCATTATCTTGAAAAGTCGTGAGAGATCGAGAAATCCCGGATGATTGGAAAAAGGCAAATGTAGTGCCCATCTTCAAAAAAGGAAGAAGGACGATCCAGGGAACTATAGGCGGTCAGTCTTACCTCGGTTCCTGGAAAAATCATGGAAGGATCCTTAAGGAATCCATTTTGAGGCACTTGGAAGAGAGGAAAGTGATTAGGAATAGTCAGCATGGATTCACAAAGGGCAAGTCGTGCCTGACCAATCTGATCAGCTTCTATGATGAGGTAACTGGCTCTGTGGGCGTGGGAAAGTCAGTGGATGTGATATACCTTGACTTTAGCAAGGCTTTTGATACTGATCTCCCACAATATTCTTGCCAGCAAGTTAAGGGAATGCGGATTGGATAAATGGACAGTAAGATGGATAGAAAAATGGCTAGAAGGCCGGGCCCAGCGGGTAGTGATCAACGGCTCGATTTCAGGTTGGCGGTCGGTTTCTAGCGGAGTGCCCCAAGGTTCGGTTCTAGGACCGGTTTTGTTCAATATCTTTATTAATGACCTGGATGAGGATGGATTGCACCCTCAGCAAGTTTGCGGATGACACTAAGCTAGGGGGAGAGGTAGATACGCTTGAGGGCAGAGATAGGGTCCAGAGTGACTTAGACAAATTGGAGGATTGGGCCAAAAGAAATCTGATGAAGTTCAACAAGGACAAGTGCAGAGTCCTGCACTTGGGACGGAAGAATCCCAAGCACAGTTACAAGCTGGGGACCAACCAGTTAAGTAGTAGTTCTGCAGAAAAGGACCTGGGGTTACAGTGGATGAGAAGCTGGATATGAGTCAACAGTGTGCCCTTGTAGCCAAGAAGGCTAATGGCATATTAGGTTGCATTAAGAGGAGCATTGCCAGCAGATCCAGAGATGTCATTATTCCCTTTATTCGGCTTTGGTGAGGCCACTTCTGGAGTATTGTGTCCAGTTCTGGGCCCCACTACAAAAAGGATGTGGGCGCATTGGAGAGGGTCCAGCGGAGGGCAACCAAAATGATTAGGGGCTGGAGCATATGACTTATGAGGAGAGGCTGAGGAGTTGGGTCTGTTTAGTCTGCAGAAGCGAAGAGTGAGGGGATTTGATAGCAGCCTTCAACTTCCTGAAGGAGGTTCCAAAGAGGATGGAGAGAGGCTGTTCTCAGTAGTGACAGATGGCAGAACAAGGAACAATGGTCTCAAGTTGTGGTGGGAGAGGTCCAGGTTGGATATTAGGAAAAACTATTTCACTAGGAGGGTAGTGAAGCACTGGAATGGGTTACCTAGGGAAGTAGTGGAATCTCCATCCCTGGAGGTGTTTAAGTCTCGGCTTGACCAAGCCCTGGCTGGGTTGATTTAGTTGGGATTGGTCCTGCCTAGAGCAGGGCGTTGGACTTGATGACCTTCTGAGGTCTCTTCCAGCTCTATGGTTCTATGATTCTATGAAACCTGGTCTCCTGGCCCAATCCTGAGCCATTGGGCTATGCTGTGTCCAAACAAGACAAAACTGGATTTTACCATGTTTTTGTGACAATGTTCAGGCCAGCCCACTGTGCAGTGTGACTGATTTTTTTCCTTACGCTAACAGGCTTGGACCTTACTTTAGTGGACTTATCCAGCTGAGGAGCATGCTTTAGATCCACACTGGAATGACATAGCTAAGTTGGCCTAATACCCAGTGTAGGTGGCGCTAGAATTCTTCCATCAGCTTAGCTCTTGCTTCTTGGAGAGGTAAATTACCCACAGGGAGCGAAGAGCCCCACCCATCGCCGTAGCTAGTGTCTACGCTGAAGCGTCACAGTGGCTCCGCTGCAGCAGTTTAAATGCAGACATGGCCCGAGAGAAGTGAAACATATTCAAGTTGTCCAGGCCTGAGGCAATTCACCCTAGAGCGCTGTCGTACTTCAGGGTGCAATTCCAACAGTAAGGGTTTGCGTTATCACAAAGGGTATGTCTAGACCGCATCCCTCTGTCGGCAGAGGGATGCAGATTAGGCAGGTCGACATTGCAAATGAGGCAGGGATTTAAATACCCGCACCTAATTTGCATAAAAATGGCCACCACGTTTTGCCGACTCAGCACTTTGTCGGCAGCGGCAGTCTAGAGGGGATCTGTCGAGAAGAGAGCCTTTTCGACAGATCCTGTAAACCTCCTTGCAGGAGGCATAAGGGATCTGTCAAAAAGGCTTTTTCTTGACAGATCTCCTCTAGACTGCCGCTTTTTGCCGACAAAGTGCTGAGTTGGCAAAACGTGGTGGCCATTTTTATGCAAATTAGGCGTGGGATATTTAAATCCCTGCCTCATTTGCAATGTCGACCTCCTTAATCTGCATCCCTCTGCCGACAGAGGGATGTAGTCTAGACACACCCTAAGCCGTGAATCTGTGGATGTCTCACAGTTCTTTACTGCTGTCGTTCCCAGCCTGGGCTGCTCACAGCAGCTTACAAGCAGTTAGGTCTCACTCCGAGGCTACGTCTACACTGCAAGGTTTTTGTGCAAAAACCCGTGGAGTGTCCACACCTCAAATGCGCTTTTGCGCAAGTAAATCAATAGTAAAACGGCAGAAGAGAGGGCTTTTTCTGGAGTAGGCAAACCTCCTTTTACGAGGCATAACTCCTTTTTGCGCTACAGCTAGTGCACAAAAAGGCAAGTGTGAACGCTCCAGAGGGGTTTCTTCCACAAGAAAAAGCACAGGTGCTCTGATGGCCATCAGAGCTTTCTTGCGCAAGAACGTCCATGCAAGAACGTCTTGCGCAAGAACGTCCATGCTTTTGTGATGTGCTTTGAAGAAGAAGAAGAAGAAGAAGCCTGCAGTGTAGATGTAGCCCGAGTGTCTGTGTGCTAGACTGCCGTAGTTCAGCAGGTCTGACCCCAACAGCTTGGCTACAGCCTCACTCTGGTTTTCACCAGCCTAGGTTACAAACAGCAAGGTTACCCCCCCCCCAACACACTTCTGGTTTGATTTCTACCCTCACCCCCTCAAAAAAACCATATGCCCTGAAGTGTCCAGCCCTCACCCGGACCACTCCAAGAAATTATAAGGTTCGTTGTTCCTTCAAAAGACCTGAGCAAGTTACAGCAACTTAGCTAGGCAAATACACCCTTCCCCTCAAACACAGCACTGACTTGGTTTATAGTAAAAAACTAAACCAAATTGATTGAAAATGTCAAGGTGAGTTCAAGCTTAAGAAACAATGATCGAAACAGTTACAATTAAAACAAAACAAAATAGGCTTTTTAGTGGCTAAGACTTGACTTAAGCTAAAGCTTTGTTCAAGGTAGATTTCTTGCCAAGGCTGGCTTTGTCCCCGCTAGGATCTTTCACGGAAGCATGAGGGACTGCTTTCCCTTGTCTTTCTAAATGAAAGATCTTTGCCGGAGCAGCACTCTCGCCTATATTCAGTTTCCAGACCCTTCGGCTTCCCAGCATGGCTGGAAGACTCATCTTGCTCAGCATGCAAGAGCTCTGCTCCCTTGAGTGTGTCTTGAGACGGATGCCAAAGATGGCGTCTGGTGTTGCTTATATCTTCCAAGGTTCAGTGAGCTTGTTTCAAAAGGCAGGAGAACTACAGGTTATTTTCCCCATTCTGTGGGCTTCCCATTCCCCTGTATGTAAATTGGGCTACTGGTTTGAGTTCACCATGTCTGTTTTACAGAGGAGACAGATAATAGCTGTGACATTCCCCTCTCCCTCCCCAGTTTGGGAGAGACTTGTTTCTCCCTTTGTTTGGACAAAGACACTAAAGCCTAATATCAACAAGTAGGTAAATCCTTTTATAGCGTTAATACATACGGTTTATGACTATATTAACCACTAGTGTGTCACAAGCTTTCATAAAATACCTCATGCTATACACTTTTATAAGCAATTGATTCAATTGCTTATCCCTTGGGTGTTATAAACCTGATAAACTTTTTCTTCCCCTGCTGGAAACTGTCTCCTCTGCTTTTTAGTTTTGTTTACCCACTATATTGCGTCGCAGAAGTCAAAATAGTTTAATTCAGCTTTTGGCGCTGTCTATACAGCATGAAGTCGAAGGAAGTGTACTCATTCCCTTACGCCTTTTGAAATGAGGGTTACAGGAGTCAGAGGGCATGTCTACGCAGTAAGGCTAAAGCCAAAATAAGCTACACAACGTGAGTGACTTCAATTGCGTAGCTTAAGTTGAAATAGCTTATTTCGGCTTTTGGCGCTATCTATACAGCAGGAAGTATGAGTTAGAGCACTCTTCCTCTGACTTCCTAGGAGTCAGAGTAAGAAGTCGTCCAACTCGACATTATTTCAACATTATGTCAAAACAACTGCTTGCTCTGTAGACCCGGACTATATTATTTCGGAATAATGTCAGTTATTCTGAAATAACACCGTAGTGTAGACATAGTAGGAGAAAAGTCCTCCAGCTTGCCATTATTTTGAAATAAAGGCTTCTGTAGACATACACTTTGTTATTTTGGAATAACGCTGCTGTGTAGACATATCCTTCCTCTTCATAAAATGAGGGCTACAGGAGTAGGAGTAAGAAGTCCTCCAGTTCGACCTTATTTCGAAATAAAGGCTTGTAGTGTAGACGCGAACTATGTTACTTTGGAATAACGCCAGTTATTCTGAAATAACACTGCTGTGTAGATGTACCCTAAGAGTATCTTTGGAAGCTCAGGAAGCCCAGAGGACTGGAGAAAGGTGCTATATTTGCCTATCTTCAGAAAGGAGGGGGAAAGGCCAGGAGAGTTAGGCTACGTCCAGACAGCGGCGCTATTTTGGGATACTGAAAGTATCCCGAAATAGCAATTCTGCATCTTTAAAAGCGCCCGTTATTTCAAAATATATTTCAAAATAACGGGCACACTATTCCAGCATCCCTGTAACCCTCATACCACGAGGGTTAGGGGACATGTCGAAATAGCGCTTTATTTCGAAATTTGGCACTGTGTAGATAGCGCCAAATTTTGAAATAAGCTATTTTGAAATGACCTTGAAATAAGCTACACAATTTCCGTAGCGCAAATTGCGTAGTTTATTTTGAGGTAAGGATGCAGTGTAGATGCACCCTGACAGACCAGTGAGCCTAATCTAAATACCTGGAAATATATGGAATAAATTATTAAACTGCCAGTTTGTTCAAACCTGGAGGACAATATGGCTATTTCTACACTGTGGAGCTATTTTGGGATACCGGAAGTATCCCCAAATAGCTATTCCGTGTCTTTTGAGTGCACCCATTATTATGAAATATAATGGGCTTGCTATTCCGATGTCCCTGTAAACCTCATTCCACGAGGGTTAAGGGACGTTTTGGAATAGCGCTTTATTTTGAAATTTGGGTGCTGTGTAGACAACGCCAAATTTCAAAATAAGCTATTTCGAAATAAGCTACACAATTTGCGCAGCACAAATTGCAGAGCTTATTTCGAGGTAAGGGTAGACGCACCCTAGGTGACATGGAGTAGCCAATATGCACTTGTTAAGACCACATCATGCCAAACCAAGCTAATTTCCTTCTGTCACAGGATACTCAGTTGAGTGATGGGAGGAAGAAGTGGATGTGAGAGTTCTGGACTTAGTAAGGCTACAGACACTGTCCCCAAATTAGGGAAATCACGTCTAGATGAAACTACAGTAAAACTCAAATAGTCTGGCATCCAATTGTATGGCACTCCCGATAGTCCGGCATCAAAATGGCAAGAGCCTAGTGAGTGAGTTTTGGCAAAAAACGAGTCACAAGGCAGCAGCTGAACTGAGTGAAAAGGGTAAAAAAGGGTTAAAAAACTAAAACATTACAGTATACTGTATACGGTATGTACAATAAAAAGGGTTAAAACACTTTATATACAGTATATACTGTATACAGTATATATATAACCAGCTTATAGTACCTCCTGATAGTCCGGCATATCCAATAATCCGGCACCACCTAGGTCCCAAAGGTTCCGGATTATCGGAAGTCTACTGTACTATAAACTGGGTGCACAACTCACACCAGAGTTATCATATTCAAATAGGAGTTACCAATTGTTTGCTGCCAAACTGGGAGGACCTCAAGTGGGTGTGTCTTGGGTCTGGTACTAGTCAACATTTTCATTAACAACGTGGACGATGGCGAGGAGAATAAGCTTAAAATCCGTGGGTGACACAAAGTCGGGAGGGGCTGCAAGCACTCTGAAGGATTAGAATTCCGAGTGATTTTGATCAATTGAATAATCAGTCTGGGATCAGCAAGATGACAGTCAATAAAGGCGAGTGCAAAGTACTTTACCTGGGAAGGAAAAATCGAACACACAACTACAAAAGCAGGAGTAAGTGGCTAAGGGCTTGGGGGCTACTGTGGAGCACAAATTGAGTCCGAGTCAGCAGTGAGATGCTGTGTTGAAAACGGCTAAGAGCATTCTCCTGTGCATTAACAAGACTGTCATAGGGAAGACACAGGAGGCAATTATCCTGCTACTCAGCCCTGACGAGGCCTCAGCTGGAGGACTGTGTCCAGTTTTGGGCACCACACTAAGAAAGATGGACAGTAAACCCTAATATAAAGTGCATTTATACAGCACATTTTTGACATCATACAATTTTCCTTTAGTGAAATTTTTGGGTTGTGCCTCTGGGGGAGATATTTTCGCATTAGGGAGGGTGCTCAGGTCAGGGGACTGGGGTGCAGGATGGGGTTCGGGGTGCCAGGAGATGCATCCAAGCAGCTAAGCCCACTGCCCCTGTCCCTGATGTCGGCACTCGGGGAGGGACAAGAACAGCACACGGAGCTGCCTAGCCACACCGCCGTCAGGAACTGCAACCATGGGGAGCTGTCTGAGATGAGCACTCCTCTCCTGGATCCAGCACCCCAACTTCCTGCTCTGAGCACCTTCTCACCTCCAAACTCCATCCCAGAGCCTACCCCTCTGTGCCCCGAACATGTACAGCTTTGCCATATCTGGGAACATAACCCTTTTCCCCCCATGTATTCTTCAATTCATATAATGCATTTTTATGTAACACATGCTTTTCTAGGAATGTATCTACCACGTTATATAAGAGTTTATTTTACACAATTTAGAGTGAGTCTAGAGGAGTGCAACAAAAATGATAAAAGGTTTGGAAAACGGACTTATCAGGAATGTCTGAAAGAACAGAGCACGTTTAGAAAAGAAGACTGAGGCAGGAACTAGGAACAGTCTTAAAATATGTTCAGGAGTTACAAAGAGGATGGGGATCAATTGTTCTCCATGTTCATGCAAGGTAGGTCAAGCAAGCAGTAACCGGCTTGATTTGCAGCCAGGGAAATTAAGGTTAGCTATTAGCGTTCTAATGGTAAGAGCAGTTAAGCCGTGGAACGATCTACCTAGGGAAGTTAGGTTGTGGAATCCCTATCGCTGGCAATTTTTAAGATCAGTTCAGACAAATACCAGTCAGGGATGGGCTAGGTCCTGTCTCAGCAGAGGAGGGTCTCACAGCCACTTCCAGCCTGACATTCCCAGGCCGAATCCTGGAGAAATGAATTTTCTGAAATCGGGCAGGCCCCGTCCCTGCACAGGCCAGTCCCTCCCTATTTTTTCACTGTTGATTAATTTCCACAATGACAAAATGTGCTAGATTGACAGGAGTGGGTTCCGAAATCTTCAGCCCACACAAGAAATGCATCTTCTGCCCTGCCCTGGATGGGTCTTCACTAGCAAGAGAGCATTTACATCTCCTTGGCTCGTCCCCCCTTTTGCAACTACCAAAAGGCTGCTTCTCATGGGGACTTACTCGTCCATTGTCACTCAAGAGCTCTCAGAATTTTTTGGCCCCTACTAGACTGGATTTGAACCAACTGCTAAAAGGCTCCTTAGTCCAGTATCTCCTCCTTCAAGTCACTCCATCATTCTAATTATACATCGCCTTTTAACCCTCTCCTGACAAACCAGTCGTCTAAATCCAACCCTCACCCTCTGCCCCCCACCCCGCTTATGCTGGCACTCAGGTCAGTCCTTATAGGCACAGCACGGAGCGTTCCAAGCCCTGGGAATGATTTTGCTCTATTTTTTCTCCAGTTGTGGTTTCCTGTAGCTTCCTTTTTGCTGTCCCCGAGTAAGAATAATGTTCCTCATGCTGAAGCCACAGCATTCAATCACAAGGAAAAGCCAATTACTACCTCGTAGAGCCCTTTCTCGGGGGATTACCCTTAAATAACTTGTGGCCTGCTCTTGTCATCAAAGACACAACACTGGATATGTATTAAATGAGTTTCAAAGAATCGCCCCCGGGTAGCTCTCTGTCTCCTGGACCTGTAATTTTTTGTGATGCGATTTGCTGCTTCAGTGTAAGGCAGGAATCTGGACTTGCCTGCCCCAATCCCTGCTCCTCAGGCACGAATGGTCATGAGCTGCGTCAGGCTTTTCCTGCTCTCTGGAGAAGAAATGTCGTCTGATGAGCAGATTTCAAGAATATCTCAGCTCTGCCTCCGGGAAGCTCTGACGTCAATACTGGGTCACCCAGCACCTTCCATGGGGAGCAGCGCAGGATCTGTCTCTGCAGCACACTCTGTTATTGTTTTAAATGATTTCTCCAAGGATCTTTCCCTTCGTCTCCTGGTCTACGCTATAAAGTGAGGATAGTGCAGTTTGTCCACCTAGCTACCACTCTTGGGGAGGTGGGGTATCTGCCAACAAGAAATCCCCTCCCATCACTGTAGTGGAGGGGTGGGAAATCTTTTTTTGGGCCACTGACTCACAGAAAAATCAGTCAGGGGCCACACAAGTGAGAAGCAAAAAAACAAACAAAAAACCACACCTCTCATGGATGTGGCCCCTGACTGAGAAGCAGAAAGACACTCCCCACATTCTCCTCGCACACCCGAGCAGAGCTTAGTAGATTTTGTGTGCTCCAGCCCTGCGGTGGGACATCGGGGGGGCTGGCATGCCAGCATGGGGGAGGCCCTGAGCCTCAGGGAGGCTGGATCCAGGCAAGCCTGGAGCCGCATCCAGCCCCCAGACCTGAGGTTCCCCATCCCTGCTGTAGTGTGTGTCTACAGGGCATCTCTCAGACTCACCTCGTGAAGCTTTTGTTATGTGCCATGCAAGTTGCAGGGCGCCTGAGGAGATGGTATTCGCTACTCAGCTTCCTTACCTCAGTAATCTCCCTGGAGAAATTACTAATGAACCCAGGAAGCTAAATAGCCCATACCCACTCCTCAGATGCCCCAGAACCTGCATGGGGCATAATAAATCAAAAATGTCACCCCCAGGCCCTGCAAAGGAAGGTCCAGCGTCCGTAGCAGTGCCAGAGGAGGCTAAGCATCACCTGGTTTATCCCAACCACCCATGCCCTGTATCATTTCAAGCATAGACAAGCCCTTACTGTTAGGCTACGTCTACTCTACATGCTTCTTGCGCAAGAAGCCTTTTGCGCAAGCGTCTTTGCACAAAAAACGTCTCGTGCAAGAGCACATCCACACCTCAAAGCACATTGCAAAAGCGATGTGCTTTTGCGCAGGAGAGCGTCCACACTGCAGGGATGCTCTTGCACAAGAAAGCTCTGATGTGCTTTTTCCCATAGGGGTTTCTTGCAAGAAACCCCTCTGGAGCGTCCACACTTGCCTTCTTGTGCAATAGCTGTAGCGCTAAAAGCAGTTATGCCTCAGAAAAGGAGGTTTACCTACGGCAGAAAAAGCCCTCTGTTCTGCCGTTTAACTGCCCATTTAATTGCACAAGAGCTCATTTGAGGTGTGGACGCTCTGCAGGTTTTTGCGCAAAAACCTTGCAGTGTAGACTTGGGAATTACTGATGCTATTCAGCTGAAATCTGTGTGTCTAGCCCATGGTATTTTTGCAGATTTCATCCCATTGTCCATAGTTTTAACCCCTTGGATCACCCTCTACAAAGATGCCTTTCTCCCTCCTCCCATCTTGCTGTGTACCCTTTTCAAAGGCTATACAGTTATAGACTCAGAGATACAGCCCTCCAGATGCACATGCCCTCAACTGGGCATCTGCAAAGTACATGCAAGAGTTGATGAAATGACTACTGCTCCCTTAGGGCATGTCTACAGAACAGTGTTATTTCGGAATCACCCTCCCTAGTGTGCGTCTACACTACAAGCCTTTATTTCGAAATAATGCTGAGCTGGAGGACTTCTTACTCCGTGTCATGTAACTCTAATTTTATGAGGCGCAAGCGTGTTCTTCCTCCGACTTCCTGCTGGGTAGACAGCGCCAAAAGCCAAATTAAGCTATTTCGACGTAAGCTACGCAACCGATGGAGCTAAAGTTGCGTAGCTTATTCCGACTTTCGCTCTGCTGCGTAGACGCGCCCTTACAGAACAGTTTTGCTCTGTAAAAATGACATGTTAAGGAGAGGAAGATCCCATGTCTAGCGTCCCTCACTGACTCCATTTAACTGTGCCCAGTTTACACGATTAATTGTTGCCAGCCCTAGAAGTTATCCCTGGGATCTGAGAGTCAAGCTGGGTTTTTTTCTTTTGTATTATCACCAGTACGAAAGGTTCTACAGGCTCACTTCTGCAATCATTGACCCCTGTGAAGGCCTAGAGCCTTCAGATTTTGCATACTGAGTCATCTGTGAGACCCCCACCGCCTTCAGGTGTAAATGATTGGAACTTAGTACCCAATTCTGTTGATGATGCACAAAACCAAATGGGCTCCTAGGCTATGTCTACACTGGCGCGATCTTGCGCCAGAAGTATGCAAATGAGGCTAAGTGTGGAATATTGCCGAGCCTCATTTGCATATCTAATGAGCCGCCATTTTTGCGGAAGAGGCTCTTGCACCATAAGGAGCATCTACACTGCCCCTTCTTGTGCAAGAAAAACCCTCTTACGCAATGCCGTTACGCTGATTATTTTCAGGAATACAGCATTGCGCAAGAGGGTTTTTCTTGCGCAAGAAGGGGCAGTATAGAGAGCTCCTTCTGGCGCAAGAGCCTCTTCTGCAAAAATGGTGGCTCATTAGATATGCAAATGAAGCTCGGCGATATTCCACGCTTAGCCTCATTTGCATACTTCTGGTGCAAGATCGCGCCAGTGTAGACATAGCCCTAGGGTATGTCTAGACTACATGCCTCTGCCGACAGGCATAAGGGATCAGTCGGCAAAGGCTTCCCCTGTTGACTGATCTGCGTCTTGACTGCCGCGCTGTGCCGACGATCAGCTGAGCCGGCACAGCGCGGCGGCCATTTTTATTTTAATGAAGCCGGGGATATTTAAATCCCCGCTTCGTTGACTATGTTGGGTGGCCTATTTTACATGCCTCTGTCGGCAGAGGCATGTAGTCTAGACATACCCTTAGTGACCTCTCCCAGTGCTGAGCCTGCTTTGCCAGGCTAATGGAAGTTCAACACAGTGCACTGTACCTTTGTCACTACCAGTCACAATCAGGGACAGGTTATCCAGTGCCCTGCACCCAGGAGCCTCCATTGTGACACCCAGGGCCAGATTTTCTAAAGATGTCAGACCTCAATGTTCACCCAGGTTTTTAACAAAATCTGCCCATTTAGTATGGGAGCTAAAAGCTTTTGAAAATCTGGCCCCGTACACTCAGCCAATGCTGGCTCTAACCTTCCCCTCCTGGTGATGTTTTTGTCAATGAGGAGCGCCAACCTAGCCAACTGTCTCTGCTACCCAAGCATAGCCATGAAGCACAAGGGTTGCTTGCAGCCTTTCCTCTGGCATTCTGAGCTGCACATTTCTTTAGCACAACTGCCTCCCACACACATTGTTTATCAAGAGCCAACCCAACTGAGTGGCTGCACAGCCCCATCCCTGCACAGCATCTGCTGCCCACGCAGGCCTTAACCCCACAAAGCTGTTTAAACAAACTGGAGAGCTCCCTTCGTTCTGAGCCGGGAACAGAACTATTGGAGCAGGTTCCCAGACGGAAGGCAGGCTGCGTGACAGATGGCTGCGCAGGAACAAGTGCCTTGCACTGAGCTGGGGCGTTTGATCTGTTTTCCTCATTTATTTCTTGATTTTGGACCATGATCTGAACATCTTTTAGCTTTGTCCCATTAAAACGGAAGCTATCAAAAGGGAATCTCGCTTTCTGGCTAAGGTCAATTACTTCTCTGTTGCGGCCTCCACCAGGGGACTCTTTCCTAGCTTTGTAGGGGAGCAGGCTCTGTGATCTAACAGAGCTGTTCCATCACTACTTGCTGGCATGCACCAATCCTAAAACTGACAAGAGTCCCACTTAAGAGTATGGGAGGCCCAGGGTTGGGTGCTTGGAGTTGAGCCAAGTATCTGTTGACACATGGCCAATAGTCATTGTATTATCTGAATTCCTCTGACATCATTGGCTGTATCCCCAACACCCCCCATGAGATGGAGAAGTTTTGCCACCTACATTTTACAGATAGGGAAACTGAGGCATGGTGCGGCGATGTGACTTGCCCCAAGTCACCCAGAGAGTGGCATAGCCAAGTGCTGAATCCAGCGCTCCTGAGTGCCGTGCTTTAATCGCAACTGCCCACTGTTCTTGGTTTCATGTGGGCAACGCTTTTGATGGCAGGAATCGGAGCCTACGCACCGACCCTATAACAACTGGCCTCAGCACTTGGTCTGCCAAGTGAGAGAAAATTAACATGGCTCCTGCACCCCAGAGAGATGCAGGTGACTGAGCTCCTGGGAGGCCTCTCGACTTTGAGAACAAATATGAGGGACAGAGAGAGATGCCATCTTCATCTTAAGACGAGGAGGGAAACTAGCCCTTCATATTTCAGTGGAAGGTCTGAGAGAGAGCTAATTGGGGAGCAACAGCATCTTAAACAAAGATGGTAGCTTCCTAGGTGAGACGTGTTTTCACTTCTGTGCACCTGTAACCATCTCTGCCTTTATGTCTTGTACTTGGCTTCACTTAACCCATGTCCTGTTGTGAATAAACTTTTATCTAAACCCACCCAGGGATGTGTATAAAATGGAGGAACTGAGAAGTCCGGACAAGCTTCTGGGTATGGTCTCTTAAAGGTGAAAGCCAACTTTATTATTTCTCGGAGTGATCCCAGAGGAGGACAAGTGATGATGATTTTGGGGAGATGTGGGACTAGTGGTGTATGAGGGTGATCCCGCCACGTGTGCCCAAAGAGGGTGTATGGGGCTGTTGCCCTCTGGTGGAGGCTTTCAGACATTCCCCTCTGGAGGCCTTTCTACCCTGAGATCGGAAGGTGTGAGCACAGCAGGGGTAGATGTACTTAGCCTCCTATAGCGGCACTGATCCCCTGGCACCATAGGCAGCAGCTGCTCAAGTAAACACCCTGGGTCCTGTGGGGCAGGGGCTATTACTCAAGCTAGCTAGATCAAAATGAGCCTACAGCAGCTGTGATCCCAGTTCCTGAATGTACTAGGAAGGCGGGGAAGCACTGGAATGGGTTACCTGGGGGGGGGGGGGGGGTGGAATCTCCATCCCTAGAGGTTTTTAAGTCTCGGCTGGGATGATTTAGTTGGGGTTTGTCCTGCTTTGGGCAGGGGGCTGGACTTGATGACTCCTGAGGTCTCTTCCAGCCCTAGGATTCTGTGATTCTATGAACAGCCCTTCAGGCTGCATTAGCAATGGTGAGCTGGAGAAGCGGGGCTCCCGGGCCGAGACAGGTACATCACGTACTTACCTGGCTACCAGATCACCATGCTATGTGAGCCCTCTTTAATGTTCTTATCCTCCGTGCTGTTATCCCCAGTGTACAGCCAGGGTGTGGAGGCACAAAGAGACGAAGGTCCAGATCTCCAGAGGGGCCACTGAAAGCCATAGGCGGAAGGTGCCTTAATGCCTTTGAGGCTGTGGGCCAAAGTGAAGCTGTTCCCTTGCTGAAGGTTATGAGGAATCTCTGCGAGCCAAGCTGACCTACCAAAGCACAGAAAGCCCGACAGCAGGTGACTCCGGCATGCTATCCAGGGAGAGCAGGCAGTGCCAGGCCAGCTGCTATTCTAACTGTTGTAGCCTCTGAATAAGTGGCACTTTCAATCTCTGGCTTTGCTTCCCACTCCAAGCCTTGGCACCTCTCTTGTATATCTGATCTATCATCATCGCATTCATGTTAGAGTGCATGGCCCGGAAAGAACCGTCACCAGCCGGTGACAGCAATAAGCAGTGTATAATGAGCCACATGCCTCCGAAAGAAACTGCGTGTGTGTGTGTCTATGGAAAAGTGATGGGCCAAGTGTGGCCGATCACGTCCGACAATCAACGTGCTAACAACGGTTTGGCCCATTTTCTGTCAGGCTGCTTGAAACGCATTGCGTTGCCGAATGATTCGCGCGACACTGATCTGGCTTGTCTCTGGTCAGCCGGCCCACCCGAAATCCTTACCAAAATGCAGGATGAATGACCGCCCAAGATGTCATTTGCTAATATCTGCAAAAGTGGCTGATGGGGCTTGGGAGAGTTCACACCCAGACACCATTATGGCTCTTAACGCTGCACATGTTTCTGCTCGATGAGGCCAGCCATTTGTTACCAAATCCAGGAGGAGTTGGGGCGCTTTGATTCCTTTGCAAACAATCGAAAAGGAAAACCAACTGCGCTTCACTGGCATCTAAACAAAGAGCTTATGAACAGCTTTGGCTGGGCTGTTTCTGTTGCAGAGCCCCAATAGTTGGAAGCGCTGTCAAGGATTGCTTGTTCTCTAATGGTGTCTTAGATGCTCAAAACAATCACGCTCCTTTCCCGGATGATCCTTTTTCATTTCTCCAACAATCGCGCTTTAATTTCGCTGTGCTTTTTTAATGAGGCAACAAGATCCCGAGCTGTTTACCCCTTCATTCCTTTACCTGTCTTCCATGTCGTTTTAATTTATATTCCCACTGCAGCCAAGCGTAAAACACCCTAGGCCCTTCATACACGCTAGAGACCGGAATTTCTTATTATGAGCTTGCATATTTTATACTGATAGAGGGAACTGAAAATAGAGTTTGGAACACTTGTTGAACCTGCTCCTCGTTCAGAGACTGAAACGACCAATTTTTTATCCTGCCCGTGTGACATAACCATGGGTGTCCGGTAGCCTAGGTGGGGGAGGGGTTTGCCTTCCTAAGGCGCCAGGCATGGCCCCGCCCACACTCCGCCTCCAGAACGCCTGCTTTAGGTGTTCTGGGGGCGGAGTGTTGCTACCACCAGTGCCTGCCCTTCTGGTGCTCTGAGGCTGAGGCTGTGCCGTGTGCCCTCCTCCTTTCCCCCGTGCTCCGGTACTGGGGAGACTGGGGCAAGTGTGCACCTGCCGCTTGCTCCCCTCCTCGTGGTTGGGGGGGGTGCACGCGTGGTGCACTGCCCCAGCTTCCCATGGGGACAGAGAGGGGGTGGGGCCTTAGCAGAATGGGCAGGGCTGGGGGCGGGGCTGCTGGTGAGCTGGGGGTTTGCCTCCCCCCGTCCTATCTTCACCAACCGCCCATGGATATAACTTTACCACATGCGCTAGGATAGGGCGGTGGGTGCCAGGGCTCTTGGATTCCATTCCCAGCTCTGCCACTGATTCTCTGAACGATACCTCAGTTTCCCTGTCACTACAAAAGAGGGGTTGTGTCGCTTAACACACAACTGCCAGAGTGACTTCATGATTAAAATCAACACAAGGGAGATCAGAAGGTGGCCCATTCGGTTTTTAAAGTGGGTTCAAACCGTGTCCTAGAAGGTGCCGTGGTCTTCAACGTGCTGTAGCCACATGGCAGACCGGTTGCCTTGGCACCAGGCTGCTAAGTTCAATGTGGAATTCCTTGGTGAACTCTCCTGTTTGCCACCTACACAGCATCGCCCCTCGCTCTGTCTGTGTGTTCATCCCTCGTGCCGAAGGCCAGTACAGCCCCAGGGGTATTGCAGGCTGCGTTCCCTGCAGCGTAGACTGGCCTCAGGCGCCCAAACTGCACCAAGCCAGCAGCTGGCTGAGCCATCGCTGGATGAAGCCACTATCGGTGTTGCTCTATGACCGGACTGGCCAGCCATTAGGCTGCTGATGCATTGTGGGTAAGGCCACCACCTCTGCATGACACCTCCTCAAGAGAAGGGTTAGCACAGCTTGTCAGCTCAGAGGGCTGGCCATGGGACAGGCTGCTTGTTGCTGCTACCGTCTCGGCCTGGAGCTGAGGGGCCTGAAGAGTTTGTTACCATAGACAGCTTATTTGGCTTGGCTGGTCTCTGATGTCCCCATCGGCCTATGGACACACCTGGCTGGGCCATGGAGCTGCACTCCCCTTTTGTCCTGGGACCCAGGCAGGGGGCAGCCCCTGGGAAGCTCCTGCTACTAGCCCCCGGGCTCTCCTTGTGCGGCGTGTGCACAGGTGACCGTGGTTTCCCGGACTCGGTCCCGTCCCCGTGGCTGTGTGTGAAATGACAGGAAGGGCAGGCACTTACTTCTCTGCGAGCGTGCGCAGCAGAATGCTACGATGGTGGCCATGAGCACCAGGAACGCCACGCCGGCCCCCACGGCGACGCCTATGATCACTGCCATCGGCACCGACTCTGCAAGAGGAACGAGGGAGCAAATGAAGTGCAGAAGTGACCCGGCACCACCTTCCCCTGCCCTGCTGCCTAACCCTCCTGGTTGCCAGGACCCCCCTCCTGGGGCGCGTCGGCTCCGTGCCCTGGCTTCCTAGCCCTCCTGCCCATCCCCCCTCAATAAGCAGGCTGCTCTTTTACAGGGCGGGTGACGCACAGTGCACACAAATGAGCTTGATTGTAACTTGACTGTCCTCAGGAGGACACAGGGTGTCAGAGGAGACACGTGTGCAAGGGGTCAGATATCAAATGTTCCTCTAAAATGTACAGGTCAAAGACATGGAGGCAGGAAAAACTCAAGCCTCAAGGAAGAGCACGTAGTAATTAAAGCAAGCACCTGGGAGTCCTAGCCCCAGCTCTGCCACTGACTCCTCATGCACCCTCGCACAAGACCACTCCGTGACTCAGTTTCCCTGTCTATAGTGTCACCTGCAAAAAGTGTCACGTGGCTTTAATGAATGAACTGTCTCTAAAGAGCGTAAGCTGAAAAATGCCGGAGAAGGGCAGAGTATTCATATGCTGAAGAAAGGGAATTGGAATTGGAAATGGCCACGAAATAGGTCCCAGGGCCAGGCTGGGTGAGATGCAGGAGAGAACTGGGAACGTAACACTGGGCCATGCAAAGGTAACAGCTCAGCTGTCAGGCAGTGCCTGGAGGAGGTGGCGGGGAAGTCCCCAAGAATGATCTAACCCAGCACCCATCATCCACAGCCGCCACCTATTTTACATTCCTGCCTCCCCCCGCTGCTTCTCGAGCCTGGCACCTCTCTTGAGAGCCCTGGAGGCATGTGCTAGAGCTCCCATCAAAGTGCATGGATGCCGTGCAGAGGGAGGGGAAGGGAGAGACCCTGAGTATGGGGCAAGCCCAAACAAGATGGGCCATAGAGAGAGAGAGGCCAAATGCACATCTCCATGCAGGGCCTGTATTCCTGAGCAGGGACTGGAGTAGCCGGGCTGCAAGTCAGCCTTGAGCTGCATTGGCGGAGCTGTGTTGGGAGGCCAAGACTGGAAAAGTGGGGTGTGGCTGCCCACGCTGAAGGTGCCTCGGCTGGACTCTGGACTGGGCCAGCAGAGAGGCTGCTCCGTGGGCCATTCATGCCCATGATGAATTCGTTCTTTAGCTCCCCGCTGGGATGTGCAGCCTGCAGAGCTGATTTTTGGAAGTAGCACCCGCCCACATTTTGCAACCGAAAAAAAAATCATGTTGGGGGGCGAAAAGTTCCTACATTGGCCCCGACACTCTTGTGATGCCATCAAATCACCTCCTAGCCAGATCATCACCCACGCACGTCCGCTGAGCAGCCTGTGCCAACATCGCGATTCCGGCACATCGTTATTTCTAGTCGACTCCAGGCCTGAGCCAAACCTGACTAAAGGCAGAGGAAGGACGGGGTAAAGGCTTGTCTAAGGAGGGGGGAGATCACACGGTGATGGGGACTTCTGTCATACCGCACCGTATGCTCCTTCCTAAATGAATGGCACTGGGGCTCCCTGTCCTGTTCGGAGACCTCACCATCAGGGATCAGGCTGCCTTCTCAGCAAAAGATGCCGTGTGTGCTGCTAACTGAACTGGGCTAGTCCCACGTTGGACACTAGCTGCTTGCTCTTGTCAGACAGCCTGGCAGAGGGCACGAGGACCAGGAAGGCAGTTTGGGAATTAGTGCAAGAACGAATGAACGGGGCCGGTAGCAGATGTATGGCCCTTTCTTTCTGCTCTTTTGAGAGAGGGCCCAATAAAACGATGGCCCCTGCTCACCCTTCCCTGCGCCCCTCAAACCAAGGCACGAGCTGGATCCAAGGCTGGCAAATGGCCCCCAGAGCCAACTAGCACCCTGCCAAGGCTGATAGGTTGAGACAGGCATTCAGACCCGCAGATGGAGTCCTTGGGGTCTCAGTGTTTGCAGGCAGCCCTGGGCACCACGCCTTGGTAACAGAGGGCAAAGCGGGGCCATGTGCACAGGGAGCTGCGAATGCCAGAGGCCTGGCTCCCAGGAGTACCTGTTCTCTTAGGGACTTACAGAGCCCCTGCCTCTGGGGTAGCTGAGCTGCTGTTGCCCCCCACTGGACAGACTGATGCTCTGAGAAACTAAGGAACTTGCCCAAGGAGTCTGTGGCCAAGCAGGGTCTTGAAGCCAGGTCTTTTCATCCCAGTTCAACCCCTGGGCCATCCTTCCACCCCATTGGCTGGCCCAGGTGGGACTTGGACCACTTGGGAGCCAGCTGACTTTAAGACTGACCCTTCCGACTCTGTGTAGCTGCTCCCAGCATGTGCCCAAGCTGCCCGTACAGCACAGGGACGGTTACATTTGTTAACTGCCCAGGAGACAAGTCAGCCATGGGGCAGCGAGCTGGGGGCTCGTCTGCCTTGCGCATCACCCGCTGAATGCTCAGCCCCACTCCAGCTGTGGGGCCGGTTTGCCTTGCGTCTGGCGTGAGGAGCGGGTAGGGAAACAAGGCCCTTCGACAGGGCAGATTAGCCAGTTTGAGCTGGAATCACGGCGAGAGAATGAATATATGAAATGCCACCGCGCCACTGGGGACGCTTCCTTCTCGCGGCTTCTCTCGTGCGTGCCATTCTGGGGGCTTTCCCCAGCCACCTCTGCCTGCCAGTGTCACAGCAACGTGGTGATTGTCACCCACTGGACATTTTTGAGTGGTCCCTGTGTGAATCAGCCTCTGCGTCGGGGCTGAGGGCTTGTGACACTGCGGGCGGTGGTTGGGTTTGGAGAACGTGGCCTGGACTCACAAAACACCTTCTCTCATTTAAACCTAGCCCTGTCCTTGCCCCCAGAGGCGAGCCCAGCTGTAGCTAAGGGGAGGCCGTGCTCTGTGTGAGGACCGGTCAAACCTGCCCAAGCTTAGCTTGGTGACACGAGAAACTTGCATGAGGTAAAGAGTAATGGGTTAAGGTGACCCATGATAGGCCTTAACCCATGGTTAAGGCGACCCTGTCCGAGAAGCTACACCAACCCTCAGGCTTGTCCAAGTGGCTCGATACCCCAGAGCAGTGTTTCTCAACCAGTGGTACGAATCCCCTTAGGGGTACTTGAGAGAAGTCTGGGGGGTACGTCAACACGACTGAAATTTGGAGAAAACTGAATTTTTGTTCTAAGTTTTACAGCGCTTTATTATTTTTGTACTTTTTACACCCAAAAATTTCATCGCCCGCCCGGCTACGATTAAGTTGTTTAAACAAATGGGTTGCCATGGTAGAAAAAATTTGTGTGTGTCTGAAAACTGTAGGTACCGGTGGTACTTATATATTTTTTTAAAAAGGGGTACTTTATAAAAAAGGTTGAGAAACACTGCCCCAGAGCATGACCCCAGTGGCTGGACTTCAGCATTTAAGCGGGCTCAGAGTTGGGCAAAATGATCTCTGCCTAGAGCACCTTGAATTTCTGGCACTGGCACCGAGCGGAACCTAATCCTCACAGACCTCTCTTCGCAGGCAGCGGGTGGATTAGTCAGTGAAAAAATAAGTTACTTGCTACATGCAAATTGGTTCCGCTCCTGCGGGTCTGCCTTGTAAATGAACAATTCTCCAGGCAGCCTAGAGAAAAAAATGCCCCCACGTTTCACTCTTCTGTGCAAACGGAGATTGTTAACACGGCTGGACTCAGATCCAGAGATTATAACACCAGAACTGACCACTGCGATCACCTAGTCTCCCTCTTCAGAACAGAGGCCAGAGGACTTCCCTGAAGTAATCCCAGTTTGAACTAGAGCTGATCTTTTAGGAAAACATCCTGGCTTGATGTAAAGCTGGAGGGCATGGGATCGAACAACAGACCTTTCTGGAAACCCAAGGGAGGTGCCTTAGGGCGAGAGTGAGGGGTTCGCCCCCGAATGACCTGGGTCAAAGGTCACATTCAAAAGGTCAGAGGCCAAGCCAAGACCTTATTGCAAATTTAGCAGGGAAATTTACTCACAGTGACTACTCATCTAGGAGGGGATCACGCGCAAGCCTCCCGCTGTTCAGAACCCTTGGACACCTTTGCATGTTCCACTCCCCTTCCCGCAGAAGTAAAGAGGGCAGAAGGGGATGTCCAGGCAGGGTTGCCCTGCCTCCTTCATGCCTTTTGTTTACTGGCTGCCATATACCTTTGTGGCAGTTTTCAGACTGTAAGGAGGTGGCTCGTTCCCTCCAATTTCCAGGCTAGGTGGGCCTTGGTAGGGCTATGGTGGTGCGTAATACAAGAGGCCACCCAGGGCAGCCAAGGGATTAGGGGAGACATGTACTACTCACCATGGACACTGGTTTCCATAGATTGCCCATGCAAGTCTTTGGGTACTAAGGTAGTACGGCAACGAGTGTTATGGAAAGGCTGAGGAGAAAAAGCCCAGCAGGCACTGATCCCCGCTACAACTTTAAGGTCAACTAGCGATTGGCTACATGACAGGTCCTTGGCCCATTCAATGTTTTAAAGCTTACACTGGCTATCAAAGGCGTATTCCTGTTTTCTCTTTTCCTTCAGTAGAGCAGGGCCAGCGATTTACTGTGCGGATTTAGCCTGTTCCTTCTGCAACAGATTGAATCTTTATTTTTTTCAGGCATTGTCTGAAATGAGTCAGTGCATGGTTTATGACAAGGCATTTCCGCCCCGGCTTGCTCGCAAGGTGTCTGCTGAGTGTTGCTTCGTGAATATGTAATTTGCTATTCATGCTGCGAGACTGGTCACTTCATTCACATGGCACGGCTTCTGCTCCCTGCCTGGCTGGCTGCCAAACTTGAACGTTCCCAGCAAGATGCCTCCTGCAGGTGCATATTCACATGAGCGCCCGGGAGGCTTCTGGCAAATATTTGTGCCTATAAAACCTCTCTCCAAGCTCATGCAAGGACTACAAAGGGGTTGCAGGAACCATCCCTGGGTGCATTTGTACAGTCACTGTGTAAATGGATGTTTGCAGCCATTCTCAGCCTGCTCTTTGTCACAGAACTGTGTCCGAGATCACCTCAGGGGACTTTGGATGAAAAGACATTAAGATCACAGGACAGCCTCACCTGGACATCCCCCCCTTTCTGCCCTCTTTACTTCTGCAGGGCGGAGAGTGAAACATACAAAGGTGTCCAAGGGTTCTGAACAGATGGAGGCTTGGGCTTGGCCTCCTCCTAGACCTGTAGTGTTGCAGGCAAGGACTAGCAACTTTACTAAAGGTTTCCAGCTGGGCTCAATGCTTGATGGAGAACTCACTGAATGCAACCATCCCCTTGCATGCACAAGGGACACAGGTTGCCCCAGGGCCTTTCAGCACCAGTGCACAGTCCCCTACTGTTTGAGCAAAAGCAGTAAAACTCCTTTTGTCGGTAGCAGTAGTAGGCTGTCATCTTCTTGTGGACCAGCCACAAGAGGGGGACATGACACTCTTTGCCAGGAGAGAACACTTTCAAGTATTATATCCCAGCATGCACCAGAATTTGGTGTACAACTTCCCTGCCAGTCCTGTCCAAGGACACTGAGAGGGACCTGCCCTAGAGAACATTATACCCAGCCTTATCCCCACTGACAGCAGAACCCTACCATGACTTGGTTCAGTCAGTTCTACTCCCCGACTCCTAGCCTTCTAGGCTGTATTGTCAAGCATCTCGGAGACCAATGCCCTTCTTAATTCTCATTTCCCAGTGGCACGGCTAACATGCCCACTGCTGGACCATGTCAGTGTCAGCAGATCTCACCACTTGGCTGGACACTGCTCCTTCTGCATCAAGGGTTCCAGACTGCTCCTAATATAGCCACTGGTGGCACTTTCTCCCCTCCCCTCCCTCCTGGGCAGAATGGGGGATGGTTACTTCCACCTGCTGAGGCCAGCTTAACGGGCACAAAGCCCTGCTCTAGGTCCCCAAGTCCTGCTCCCTTGTTTCCAGTGAGGCCTTGAATATGGCTGCTGAAGCCTCCCCCGTCTCTTTTGCCACTTCTCTAGCACGCTGCTCCCTGCTAGTGGCCAGTGCACAGATAACCCATTGCCCAGCCGTCTACAGCTCATCAGACCGGCCGTGCATGCAGCCTGCACATTGCTGTCCCCACCCAGGACTCCAACCGGTGGTTCTGGTGCAGCAGTGTTACTGAATAAGGCTGCACCTTGAGCAAACGCTTAGGAGTTATTACAGACATGTCTCTCTCAAGCCAGTCTTTGCATATTGCACCAAATGGCCTTTGAATGGATTCTGCTCATGCTGCAGACATGTCTCACCATGTTCTGCTGCATCCACTGTGTCCATCTGTGCACCTTCACTGCAAAGGCCCGCGCCTTTGCTTAGATGGATCGAGCTTGTGGTTGAGCAATGCACGGGAAAGCTGACGGATTAGGAACATGAGGTTGAAGGATGAGCCAGGGACATCCAGGGAGAATTAGAAGAGAGGTTTGGTCAGCTACTGCTTTGAGCAACCTGAATGAGGCATCTTAGCTCATGCAGATGATGAAAACTCATGGTGAAGAGCAGACATCACAGAGCTGCAATTACTTGTTCCTCCTAGAGAAACAAGGCATGTGGGTGAGCGGAGAGATGGGAGCCGGGGACACTGTCCTTGCTGGCATCAAGGGAGCAAGGAGTGAGATCCAGAGGCAAGCGAGGGCTCTTGATGAAGGGGTTTGGTGCTAGATGAGCGAGGTGGCCAGCAGCGGATGGAGCGGCACACAGGGAATGGGAGAAGCTGGCTCCTGGCAGAGACAGCACCAAGAGCTGGCTCTCCTGGGACGGAAGACACCGTCACTGACAATGGAAAGGCCCAATGAGATGATCGGGGGCCCGGGATGGCAATGGGTGGCCCAGCAGTGACTGTGGAGAGAGCTGACAAAGAGCCCAGTGCTGCGATTTGCTGACTTGGCGAGAGCACTGCTGACTCATCAGCTCCAGCCCGGCAGGGAGCCGAATGCAGGTTTCATGGAGCGTGCTACGGCCCAGGGAATGGGGCGACACAGTGTGCGCCTGCACTCTCTGCCCTGCTCAGCTCCCCTGCTGTCCCACCTACTGCTCATAATGCCCAACTCCCTCCCACTAAGGTGGGGAAAGGTAGCGGCTGGAAATCCTTTGCCCTTCTCAAAATTCACGGGTCTCCTCTGTGTGTTTCCCCATGATAATACTTAGCAGTTACATGGAGCATTGCTTTTGTAAATCCCACCGCACCTCACAAAGGGTCTAAGCATTAACACATGGGGAAACTGAGGTACCACAAGGTCACAGGCAGAGCTGGAACTAAAACCCAGGGCTCCTGACTCCTAGGCTGTGTCTTGCCACTGGGGCATGCTGCTGCTGAAAGATGTGGCAAGCGCCCTTCCTGCCCTCCGACTGTCTGGCTGGCTCAGGCCAGCTAATGCGAGAAGGAGGCTGCTGAATGCTCAGGCGTGAGAACACAGCTGGGGCGAGTCACATATTCACCTTCAGCTCATGATTCCATACCTGCTTCCATACCAGCTCCTGACTTCATTTCCGTACCTGTTTGAAAATAAAGCAAGTGTCTACAGCCTGGCCACGCCCAGGGGTGCCCGCCAGTATCCCTGAGCAGCCAGGCTCTGGGCTGCCTTAGGACGCACTGGAGCATGGAAGTTGCTTTCAAATAGGTGCCCTCTGCCACCCTAGCCTGAGGTTCCACTTCCTGGGAGCCACCACATGGCACTGTGCTGTAGATGGGCTATGACTTTGGTGTAGTGTAGAGAGACCTCATGGATTTGGCGCCGTTGTCCAGCCGGGACAACCACTAGGATGCACCTCTGCTTTCCTACAGGTTCAGCCACAGAGAATCAGTCCCCGGGGCTGGGCTCTAATGCCACTGCCATGTCGCCTGCCTAGGACCCTTCTCCATCCCCAGCAGAGTCACCCGTGCCCTGGCAGGACCCAACTAAAGAATCCTGCATGGTTGCCCACACCCATGGCAGTCCAGCTCCACTCCATGCATTGTCACCCGTCACCCTGCAGAGCTGAGATATCTCACCCGTCACCCTGCAGAGCTGAGATATCTCACCCGTCACCCTGCAGAGCTGCCCACTGGGAACCAGTTCCTTGATTCTGCCCACGGGGACTCCACCTCATTGCCATGCAGAGGCTCTCACTGGCAGATGGCCAGAAAAAAACGCTGCCTCTTTGCATTGGAGGAAGCACATGGCCAATTCTGAGGGGTTCCTCTAGCTCTGATTTAATCTGGATGACAGCCTTGCCCATATAAATCAGAGCGTAATGAGCAATCCACCTGCCTGCCTGGGCATTTAATAACATAGACTAGAACTGGAGTCCCTCCAGAAGCAAAACGTTCTCCAGAAGGGCAGAGCCCCCAGCGTGGGAGCCCCCAAACGACTGAGAAGGCTGCTGAATTCGTTCTAGCAGCTGCCCTTCCCTCCCATCCTGGCTGCAATAGGGCCCATCCATCTAGCCCTCCCAACATTTGCATTTGCAGGCCAGCCACGGGGCACTCTGCTTGGAGCTTCGAACCCCAGGCTTGCCTGGTCAGGTCTGTGTCCTGTGTCACTGTGTGGGCACAGAGCAATGCGCTGCAATGGCAGGCCCATAACTGCTCCCAGCTTGCATCGCACGGACCCAGCCAGAGCTGCCGACCAGGTTTTGTTAGCAGGTTCTGCCACCGCAAACAAGTTGTGATTTGGGGGCCGCTTTTACGTGGCTGGTCCTGGGAGCACGTGGTGCCCACTAGCCCTCAGCAAGAGCACTGCCGTGTGCGGGGGAGCGGGGGCGCCTGAGCAGCGCACACGTCAAGCGACTCCCAAAGGTCTCCTCCCGCTTCTGTTTCAGGGGGAAGGGCTCAATGCTGAGCCAACGCCCCTTGACATCCATGAGGACGCAGACTCGGACCCAGACCCCTCCCTAGAGTGAGCCACACAAAACGCTACTGACGCCTCCCATCCCACCAGCCTTCCCAGGGCTTCCTAAAACATCCCTGTCTCCCCTGACATCCCCTCTGAGAGTGCCCCGGCCCGATCTTCTGGAGCAGCCAGCCGCTAATTTTCCCCTTCTGGCTTCTAAGTCCTGTCGGTGGCTCCCACCTTGTTCTTTCAGCCGGATGATCTCAGTGTCTGAGCCGAAGCTGTTCCAGGCGGTGCAGTTGTAAATGGTCTGGAAATCGGCTCGGACAATGTTGCTGATGGTCAGCGTTGAGATGACGCCTTCCTCTGTGCTGACTGTCTCCACCGTGTAGCGCCCTGAGGTCCCTGACTCCAGCACGTTCTCCTTCCAGGACCAGGCCTGCAAAACAATAAGAAGAGTTAGTCTGGTTCATTTAGGGCCTTATTTCTGGCCCTGAGGCTATGTCTACACTGCCATTTTTTTTGGCAGAAGATATGCAAATCATGCTCTCATTTGCATATCTTCTGCTGATACTTTTTGCGGAAGAGGTTTTGCCGCTAAAAGGCCCCAGGTAGACGGGGCCATTTGTCGGAAAACCCCCCTTTTTGACAAACTCCTGTAAACCTCAATTTTGAGGAATAAGGGATCTTGTGAAAAAGGGTTTTTTTCTGACAAATGGCCCCGTCTACATGGGGCTTTTTAGCGGCAAAAACCTCTTCTGCAAAAAGGATCAGCAGAAGATATGCATATGAGAGCATGATTTGCATATCTTCTGCCGAAAAAAACAGCAGCGTAGACATAGCCAGAGTGTGCACAGCTAAATAACTGGGGGCAGCTTGTGAATTCTAATGTGCAAGAGCAGCGAGTTAGGAGTGGGACTTTCAACAGTGCTTATGAGACTTAGGAGCATGAGTCTCGTGGAAAGACACAGGAACCTGGGCTCCTAAGTCATTTAGGTGCTTTGGAAAATTCCCCCCGGACGTTGATGTGCCAGTGGTAAATGAAGAGGCTGTTATTGCCACCCATTACATTTCCAATGCAGCTGTTTCTAGGTGCAAACGAGGGGCTCAGATTCAGAGATCATGCCGCAAAATACCCAACTTGGGCCCTTCTTGCCCAGTTCCACTAAGGGGAAGTGGTGCAGAAGACTTTACAGCGGGTCCTGTGTTTGCTATACTGGGGGAACTGAACAGACAGCTTAGTCTGATAGTGGAACGATTAAAATGCTCTTTCACTACGGGAAGGACATAGCTGGATTCTATTCTGCATCATCAACCCAGCTGTCAGCTCACTCCAGCCGTCAGACTCTCCTGGGCCGGGCAAGAAGGATCCCTGAGAGTTGGATTTTCTGATGCAGTTTGTAGCCCTGTGAATGTTTGCAAATATGCCCCTGTGTCTGTCTGGGCCCAACGAGGGGGGATAAATATGGAGCCCCCCCCCCGCCAAGATCTTTATTCCTGCTGCAACAGCGGCTGACCTCTGCTGTGTCACAAGCGGTGGGGTCATTCTGTGCTGGGATGGGAGTGTGATGAAAGACCTGGTCAAAATGTTCGCTGCTAGGACGTTAGCTGCACTGCGGGAGGCAGAGCTTGTACAGCGCCCCTGTGTGGCAAGGCAGGGTGGTGATCCCCCAGGTGCAGGGAGGCTAAGGGCTAGATTCACACAAGGATTTAAATGCCCTGCTATGCAGTGGACATCACAGCTCGGAGTCAGATGCCCAGGCGCTGCATGCATGGGGGGTGGGCAAGTTAGGTGCCCTAAGAAAAGGATTCTCTGAAGCCAGCATGCTGAGCGGGAGCTGCCAGGCCAGTCAGGAGTGAAATGCAGAGGAAAGCTGTGGGACTCAGGGTCCAGATTCACAGAATCATAGAACACTAGAACTGGAAGGAACCTTGAGGGGTCATCAGGTCTAGTCCCCAGCCCTCATGGCAGGACCAAGCACCGTCTAGATCATCCCTGACTGATGTTTGTCTAACTCGTTCTTAAGTATCTCCAATATTGGAGGATTCCACAACCTCCCTGGGCAATTTATTCCTGTGTTTAACCTCCCTGACAGGTAGGAAGTTTTTCCTAATGTCCAACCTAAACCTCCCTTGCTGCAATTTAAGCCCCTTGCTTCTTGTGATATCATCACAGGTTAAGAACAATTTTTTCCCCTCCTCCTGTTAGGTACTTGAAAGTTTTTATGTCCCCTCTCAGTCTTTCTTTTCCAAACTAAACAAGCCCAATTCCTTCAGTCTTCCCTCATAGCTCATGTTCTCTAGACCTTTAATCATTCTTATTGCTCTTCTCTGGCCTTCTCCGATTTCTCCACCTCTTTCCTGACATGTGGTGCCCCGAACTGGACACAATGCTCCAGCTGAGACCAAATCAGAGCAGAGTAGATATCCACAATATGTGGGTGCCTAACTCCACTGGTCTGGGCTTTAGGTGCTGGAACAAGAGGCCAGAGTCAGGCACTTCTCTCCACTCAGGATTCTCAGCCAAGAGCCCTGCACTGCAGCTGGCTGCCTGAGACCTTTCGTGCCTCTCGCTGTCCCACCACGCACCAGCCTTTCTTCTCCGGCCAGCTTACAGGGTTTGGTCACAGCCGTAGACGACCCCATCCTGATGTCTGCCAATCGGTTTATGTGAGCAAATGTCAGCCACTGGGGTGCCTGGGGTGAGGAGTGGTAGCAGTGCTGGACCAGTCTCCATTGAGCCTATCAGCACGGATGGGCCACCTGGTTGGCCGAGGAAGTCAGTAAGTCTGCTCTTAAGCCCAACAGCAACCACTGGTCTCTGGCTGCTCAACACACGCCCACAGCTGCAACCTCTCCCGTGCCTGCCCTTTTCCAGCCTTGCTCCTGTTCTGCCCAGTCCAGCTGCCTTGTTCCTGCCTCCGCTTCTGACTCTTGGCTCTGACTCCTGGTCCCTGCCTCTGGCTCTGATCTTCAATACTCTTCCTGGCCGCCGACTCCAACTCCAGCCACTAGGCCGGACTGCCTCCAGGAGGCCATTCTGCTCACATCCCAGTTCGTGACAGAGCGGCTGCAAATTTCACTCGAGTCATTTCCCAGGTGTGAGTGCACCCGTGAGTCACACGGTAGAGTTGAGGCTCCCTGATTGCTCCCCTCAGTCACCTGGTTGTTAAACGACTGGCAGTTTTAAAACCAGCCGAATCAGCCTGGTGAGTAGCCAGCACTGACTAGTTAACAGCATTGCCCACGCATCGGTCCCCTTCAGCACATGTGGCTGTGGGTATTTCGGCGAAGAGCAGCCTTCATCCCACCCACCACCCACGGCCACAAACTGCGAGGGCGTGGTTCCAGCAAACAGCCTCTTGGGATTTATATGGTGTTGCCAGTCTTTGGCCAGCTCCGGGGAGCCGTGTGGAAGTGTGCAGAGAGGTTGTTCCGTGGTTGGATGCCGGTGTGCGCGCGTATTCCGTGTGAGGGAGGCGGCGTGGTTTTGTGCCCAGGCGCTGTGATCTCACAGCTGGAGGAAGGGGTTTTCTTCGGCAACATAACACTGGGTTTAGTGTTAGAGAGACAAAGGGGTGGGAGAGGGGACATCTTTATTGGACCAGCTCCCGTTGGAGCTTTCGGGCTAGACAGAGCTCTCTTCCTGAGATCTGGAGCACACTCAAAGAAGGCGCAGCCCAGCTGAACAGAGCATGGGAGGCAGGGCTCGGCCAGAGCCTTTTTCCATAAGCAGCCGACGGCTTTTTCATCCGCCAGTCACAGAAATGCTCGATACCTGGCTTTGCAAAACCGTGTGAATTTCCCAGCCAATCAAACCTGCAGAGACATTGCCTGGGGCTTGCTTATTATCAAGGTGATCAAATGCCACCAGGACTTCTTTAATGAATTCGCACAGGATCAGAGTATGGCCCACATGCCTAACCTCGTTATCAAGCGGGGGCCGCCGCCGTGGCCTCTCTGTTGGGCCGGGCACCTGGGGAGGGGCCTACTCACGATTCTGTCCGGCGGTGGGGTGCTGCGGATGAAACACTTGATCTGTCCCTTCTCCCCATGCAGGGCATGCTGTGTCTGAGTGCTGGAAATGATGGGAGGCCCTGAAAGAGAGGAGAAGGGGTGAAACCCGGCTGACTTCCCCCCCACCTACTTCCACATCTGCCCCCCGCCCCCCAGCAGGAAATACCGTGTAACACTAGTGAAGAGCAAGCAGCACGGTGCCCCCTGCAGGGAGGGGCTATCAGAGATGCCGTGGGACACATGCACTCTCCAGGGAGAGCTGAGATGGGGGGCAGAGACCTGCAGTAAGGACACAAGGCAACCAGAAGCGCCGCTGCCGGGCCAGACTGTTCCCTTTCAGGGCGGCTTGTAGAGCTGGGCTGGGCTGTGTCCGCTGGGCGGTGTGACCCAGCGCCTAGGCACCTGCACTGGGGTACGCTGCTCCCCAGCTCTCAGAATCACCGACACAGACGGAGAGACCCTCACGTTCCCCTTGCACAGCAGCTCTGAATTCTCTCCTGTCAGACACCCTGTGGGCGGCCAGCAGAGGTAGCTCTTGCTCAATGCAAGAGGCAGCTGGTCTCTTGCTGGCCCTAGAGGCAAAAGCCCCACAGGCTGTTCTGAGCCCATTATTGATCGCTCTCAGACCGGTGCCCCCTTTGCTGGGCCCTGCCTGGAACAAGGCCCTGCGGTGGGGTCACTCGGGGAGCGCAGTAGCCCGAGCAGCCATTCCCAGGACTCTGTGCCTGGATTAATTAGGGGACAATTACGCTGGCTCCTCTCTGTTGGCTGGTGGGGTAGAGACTGAAGCAGCCACAAGCAGAGAAAGCTGGCAGGGGCTGCTAGCGCCACAGGCGAGCGGTGTCAGGCTCCCTCAGACCGTACGCTCCATCCCGCGCGCGGGCATTGCCCTCCCATGGCGCTCCACGCCCACTTCATGAGCCTCTACCCCAGCTGTATTCACACAGAGAGACTGTGCCATGCATGCAGCTGGAGGAGCAGAACATGTCCCCGGGACAGGCCTCCTGTGTCTCTCAGGTAGATTTACAAAAGGCTTTAGGTGCCTAAAGATGCAGTGAGGTGCCCAATGGATCTTGCAAAAATGTCTAAGCAGGGTATGTGCCTAACTCCCATTGTTAGGCTGGCCAATGGGAGTTAGGCATGTACCCTGCTTAGGTGTCTTTGAAACCCCCACTAGAGGCCTATCTGCATCTTTAGGCACCTAAAGCCCTTTGTAAATCTGGCCCGTAGTCTAGAGCAGATACCCGTCTCGGCCTCTGCTATAGAGACTTTTACCCCACGGCCTAGAACCTGCCCGAGTGTGTTTGGTTGAAAGCATTTTCACTGGGGCACCCTCGCTCGCCACTGCATTCGTAACTGTCCTTTGAAAAGGAGAAGGATGGGCTAGAGGTGAGGGTGGGAGGCCCTGTCTATGCTATAGGGATGATGGTGTAGTCGACTATACGATTAACTGACAAGCCTGGGCTTATTGGTTAATCTTGTTGACTGCACCCATCCCCCCACCTCCCCTTGTTGCCTCTGTATCAGAAGCAGCAAGGGTGGGGAGGAGGAGCTGGTGCTGGGGGGAGCTGGCTTAAAAGCAAGTTCCCCCCAGCACTCTCCATGGTGCTGCCTGCCTCCCCCACCCCGTGCCTGCCTCCCCCACCCTGTGGGGCAGGGGGACAGAGAAGGTTGCCATGAAGCCTCCTCCTCTCTCCTCCCCAGCAGCAGCCTCTGTCCACAGGGAGCTCGGACCCCCCGTGGACAGGGGCTGCTGCCACCCTTCACTGGTTTTTAAACTGGCTCCCCTTGCAGACCAGATCCAGCCTGGCACCCCACACTGCTGCCTCTGAGACAGAGGCAGCAGTGCGGGATGGCAGAGGGCTCCCTGGGAGTAGGGCTGGAGCACACTGGCTTCTGGCCCCGCCTCCGGGAACTATCGAATAGTCGTGTAACCGATAAGAATTCATGTGGTTACACGACTATTCAATTACCTGATATCTAACATCTCTAATAGTGGCACAGTACGACACAATAGCTCTCATGGCGTAATCCCAGGGCCTAATGCAACGTTTTTGCACGGGGCTGGGCACTCCACCTGCCCCAGCCGCAGTAGCTAGGTCAATGGAAGAATGCTTCTAAACCAGGGGTTAGGTTGGCAGAGCTAAGTGCCAGGGGTGTGGACTTCCCTTGCTATGCTGACTCAGCGTTAAGTCCCTAGCCTGCACCTTGGGAAGCCTGGGTTCAAGTCCCTATGCTGGCGCAGACTCCCTGTGCGACCTGGAGCAAGTCACTTAGCCTCTCTGTGCCTCCGTTCCCCGCTGGTACAATGGCTGCCCACAGTGGCAGGGGAGTTGAGTTTTTTTGACGCTGCAGTAGAAGGGCCATGTGAATACCACAGATGGCTCCTAGCTCTGCACTCTGTGACAACGATTTCCAGGGTTCGCTCTGGACTCTGACTGTCTGATAAACCGGCCCATCTGACCCAGCCCTTGGCCACTGAGTGAGGCCCCACAATCCCTCTTGCCACTGACCCCCTCATGTTACCATCTCTTTGATTTTAGCCACCTGCCACTTGGAGACAGATGGACAATCTTGTGAGCAAAGCACGGACCTGGGTGTGGGGATCTGGGTTCTGATTCCGACTCTAAGTACATCACTAGCCACCTTTGCCCATATGGAAAGCAGGCGTGGTAATACGGTCAGCATTGCTACCATGGGGCTTTGAGATCCTGCAGGGGAAGGGATTACAGAAGAGCTGGGTACTATTTAATGGTGCCACGTGGTTATTACACAGACTGAGACTGGGATGAGAATCGGCACCTCCGAATCAGAGAAAGTGGAAGAAAGTGGACTGCTCTCTCCAAGTGAGTGGGGAGCAGCTGTCCTGAGAGGAAAAGTCTGAGTATCTGGGTCTTCTTCTTGAGTGATGGCAAGTGGGAGCATCAGAGCTACGGGTGGATTGGAGTGGGGGCGGCAGTGATGCACCCTTGTACCAATCCACAGTGGTGAAGCGGGAGCTGAGTTCTTGGACAAAGCTCTTGGTTAATAGGTCACTCTGTGTCCCCATCCTCACCTATGGTCATGAACTTTGGGTAACCACCGAAAGGGTGAGATTGCAGGTACAAGCGGTGGACATGAGGGGTCTCTGCAGAGTGGCTGGGTTTACTCTCCATGACAGGGCAAGGGGCCTGGCTATTCGGGAGGGCCTCAGAGAACAGCCGCTACTCCTCCATATTGAGAGAAGCCAGTCCAGGTAGTCTGGGTGCCTGATACAGATGCCACCGGAAGGCTTCCACTGATTCTCTTCTGGGCACATCTCACTGGGTGGAGGCTCAGAGGCTGACCCAGGACATGCTGGAGGGACTATATCTCTCTATCTATATCCCGGCAGGGTGTCACGGAGTGATGAGCTCTTCAAGCTCAGAATGGTTAGAACATCACCCCCTCCTGCTTCAGTGCTCCCCCGCGTCTGTGCCATGTAAGAGCAGCTGCCGTCTGCCATGCCAGGTGTGGCCTGCGGGGTGGCATGGGGAGGAGGGGAAGGGTAGGCTTCCTGCCACTCTCGTGGTGCTCCCATGCCAGTGCGGGGCAAGCTAATGTAAATGAGGGAACAGCGACCAGCGATGCTCTGGAGTTGGCACTGCATAACTCACTGTCTGTGCTGGAGATGTGTGCCAGGGGTTAGAAGGGAAAGGCCTTTGATGGTGCATGGTTTGTCTTTGGAGCATTTAGCCTGTGGGGAGGAGGGGGGAGAGGACAGGACACCAGCTCTGCCATCCCCACAAACGAAGGCACCGGGAGGACCTGGGAATGAATGGGGAATGAGGGAGAATGAGTCCAGGGGAACAGAAAAAGAGCTGGCATCATAATTACAGTCTATTAGCCCTTTAATTAAAATAGATTTACATTTCTGTGAGCTGCTGCCGGCAGGAGGGAAAACGGCAGCAAGCCAGGATCCAAGCATGGTCCAGGCATCAGGGTGAAGGCAATTAGCTCCTTCGATGCGGGGAGGAGGCAAAGGGACTGCAGCTGGCCGGCTGCCTCTGGACCAAACATTCTGCACCCTCGGGTCTGGCTCAGCTTAGCTGGAACATGCCCGGAATGCCCCTGGCATGGCGGGGCCATGCCGCCAAGCACAGCAAGCTGGGCAAAATGGACTGGCAGAGGCACAAGCGGCAGGTCACACGGTTACTAACCACCAGCCCGGATTCTGTGCTTTGTGTTCAGTTCACATCTGTGGATTACATTGGGAGCTGTCTGCTCCCCCAATACAAATACACACACTCTCACACACACTTACAGTCATAGAACACTAGCACTGGAAGGGACCTTGAGAGGTCATTGAATCCAGTCCCCTGCCCTCACTGCAGGACCAAGCACCGTCAAGACCATCCCTGATAGATGTCTGTCTAACCTGCTCTTAAATATCTCCAGTGATGGAGATTCTACAACTTCCCTTATGCATATATGCATGTGCACACAGGCAACTTTTCACACATATACACAAATGAACACAAACATTCATGCACATTCACAATTTTTCAAGCATAAACGCACATATATACACACATGAATTCACAGACATATTTGTGCATGCACACACAACACACGTACTGGTGTAAAACACACCTACACTCACTCATACCTATCTGCATGCATATACACACACACAAATATATACTTCTTCTCCATCTGTCTTTCTCACACACTCACTGCACAGAAATCCTCACTCCCACAACATGCTTTTGAACAGAGCTCATTGGATTTTCAGAAGAATGTGCTTTGTCTGAATTACCTCCATTTTAGACGTCACATTCCACACACATTCTAACAAATGAGTTTACAGGAAGGAATGGTTGTTGAAAAGGAGACTTTGAAGCAAATACTGCAGAGTATTTGCAACAAGCACACTTTGAATTTGCAAACATGAATATGTCGTTCATGGGCAGTAAAATTGAATAGTGAAATTGACCTCATTATTGAATTTTATGGAAGGTTTTTTTAAAAAGCCATATAGAAAGATGCTGATTCACTATAGTCTTTAACTGGAATTTCTATAGCATCTTGTTGATTTCACCCTTGTTAAATTCTATAGGAGATTTCCATAAGGGCTGCACTGAAGCCATATTGTGAGAATTACACGCAATCAGAGAACAAGGCATATACCGTTTGACTCTGTTGTCCAATCAAAACAGCTTGCCTACTCAAGACCCATAACAAAATGCATGCAAGTAAGCCCCAGCCTAAGAATTATTCACCGAAATCATTTGATGAATAATTCTGAATACAGAATACACTGGAGAAAGTCAAGATTTGTTGATGGCTAATTCCCAAGCAGAGGTGAAAAGTCACGGAATGATTCATAAGAGAAAATGGAAAACATTATTTTGCAACACTTTCCAGAAAAAAGTAATTTTCACTGACATCTTCTGCCCAGGTCTGGTTCTAAATTACTCTCCCAGCTCTGCTCTTACACAAGCATTCAGCTAGGTACTTATGCAGTTGCACCTACATACTCATTCACACCCACTCTCAAGCAAGGGTGACCAGACAGCAAGTGTGAAAAACCAGGACGGGGTAGGGTGTACTTGGCACCTATATGAGAGACAGCCCAAATATTAGGACTGTTCCTATAAAATCAGGACATCTTGTCACCCTGTCTCAAGCACATATGCTTTGATACATACTCGCTCACTCTTTACAAGTCGGCGAAGGGCATAGAATCATAGACCCATAGGGTTGGAGGAGACCTCAGGAGGTCATCAAGTCCAACCCCCTGCCCAAAGCAGGACCAAACCTGTCTTTTCACAGCACTGACTGGGCCTCTGCCACAAGTTTAGGTGACGATTTTCAAAAATAATGATGAGTGATTTGGGGTGTCTCCATTTATGGGTGCGCAACTCGATTTGTACAGAGCAATGAACACCCAGCCTCTGGGGTTCAGACCCCTGAAAAGTGTCTGGTGTTGGGTACCCAGACATCACTGGTCAATTTTGAAGAAACTTCGCATTACTGTCTCTTTCAGTTCCCCCATCAATAAAAGGGGGACAAAGATAGGCTGGCACAGGGGGCTCTGAGGATAAATTCCTCGGTGTCTTTTAGGTGCTCACACTCTATAGCGATGAGAGCCCTGGAAAGGCATGTTAATAAATCAGCTTGATGTGATCAGATCACACGGGAGCCTTTGCTTATTAGAGATTATGAATCTGTGTGGCACCATGATGACAGGGTTTGTCACTTCTAAATAGAACACAGCTTTAGCCAAATGGAGCAGCCATCTCTAAGAGAGGCGTTGCACAATAGTTTGGTTTGGGTGGGACTTTCTGTTGAGAACTCTATAATATTGTTTTGCTGGTACAGCTGATAGTGTTTCTCTAGCTTTTTGATACCAGGGACTGGCTTGCTGCCTCCCTAAACTATGTCAGGGACATTTCTTGGACCAGCACCGGTCCTCAGAACAGTCAGTGAGAAACACTGGGTTACACCAGAGACTGGGATCATTATCCATACTGCTGGGGCCTAGAACCTGGGCTGGAAAACCACACCAGAGCAGGTCTCTCAAGGCATCCTGCTGGCAGAGGTGAAAGCAGGCTGGACTGAACTCACTGTGACCATCTGTGATAGATTGAGCAGCAAGTGCACTCAGCTCAGACATTCACTCATGCTGCATGCCCCTCTCTCTCCTTCTCTCTCGCTTTTCCCCTCCTGTGTCTGGGCACAATGATACACAGAGGGTATTTTTAACCCTCCCAATGAAATTCCATGATCTGGAGCATGTTCCGCTGTCCATGGGCTACCTCTTGGCGCTCGGAGGAGAATCAGAACCTGAGGGTGAAACAGAAATAAGGCAGAGAACCTGGATTCCCTCCACAGCTCTGCATTCTGCTAGACTGTGCAAGGGTCATTTTGCAGTTGGCTGTGCACAAGTGTGTGTGTGTGAACTTAGTGCTGGTGAAGAAGGCCATCTGTTTGACCCCTGTGAAAGGAGCCCACTCTGACCTCTGGCAAAGGGCGTGCAGGTTGCCAGGAGGGCTTTATGGCTGCCCCCTCAGAAGAGGAGGGGGCAAAAAGGAAGTAAGTGTTCCCTGACTGAGTGGGAGCAATGGAAAGTGTGGGGATGGGGCCACAAGTGTGATAGAAGGCAGAGAACCCCCGGTGCCCATTCCTGGTGCTGGACTGAGAGCCTGAAGCTCTCAGGTTTGACTTATAATGGTTACAACCCAGGCCACAGCCCAAGCTTGCTCATCTCCACGGCCCAGAGACCCCTCTAGTGGGGAGCCCAGGGACTCAGTTCTTAACCTGGAGCAGTCTCAGTGATCACCATGTTTGGGCTCCTGGAAGAATTTTCACCTGGGTCAGATTGGAAGAGACCCTGGGGAGGTTTCACTTTGCTTTGCAGCATGGGAGGAAATGTGTTTGGGAAAATATGCCTAGGCTGCTCTAGTCAGTGGAACGGGTACCTGCTTGGCCAACCAGCCGGGGTGTCAGGCAGACTCAATGAAGGTACATTTACATAAAAGGCAAACAAAGCCCTTGGAGGAGAAAAGGACTCAGCAATCTCCAACGGAGGGGGAACTAGCAGGAAGTCTTCAGCAGATCATATTGCATCTCCTCCCAGTAGGAGTGTCAAGGCTAACTCCCCACTCTGGCACAATGAATGCAGAAGTGGGGGCCTGCAAAAGTACCCCAAAACCTTCTCTTTCCAGGCTTTGGTATAAAACTTCCCCCCAAAATCCTAAAAACCAAGATTTTGGGAATAAAAATCTGCTGCCACCATCAAGTGCTTTTGAACCCACACACAGGGGCAGACACTTGAAACCAACCCCAGGGCACCCCGAGCTCTTTTCCCCAAAGAGCTTGAAAAGAAAAGAGAGAGTACAAACTGCAGTCTGTGGCTGCTATCCTCTAGTCAGAGCCATGCAGATCCCACAGACAGATTTTCCAGGACACAGAACTGAACCAATACCAGGATAATAAAAAAGAAAGAACTTTTATTATCAAAACAATACTCCTGTTACATGCATAGTTGGATTGGCTAGATGGCAAGAGCCACCAATTAATAAACTCATGGGGAATTTTCCCATGGGAACAAAACTTAGTTACAAAAGAGAGGAAAACCCATTTCTAAATGCACAGACATCAGATTCCCATTCTCAAACCATAAAACCTAACGGATTTATCTAGACTTTGCCCTACTTACAGATGGTGAAGAGTCTTTTCTTGGAGAGGGACATGTTGTCTGTCCTCCTCAGTATCTGGAGAGTCAACTGCCCAGGGACAAAGGAGGGAAAAACCCAAAAATTCCTTTGTCTCAGTTTGAAATTCCTATCTGCATTTCTATTGGCTGAGCAGAGACCTGGCTAGGTACAGGGACGTAGTTAACCCCTTAGTCCCCAGGTTGCTAGCCAACCCTCATGGTCATGACAAGGAGCAAAGGAACTTTATCTGAGAATCCATTTGAATGGTTTACTGGACTAAAACGACAGGAGATCTGAACCTTAAATGATAAGTAAATGAATCAACTGACTGTATACAATATTAATGTATTATAAAAGCGTATCAAGTAAGGTCTTCTATGGAAACTAATGACAACCTGGTCCTCACTATCACTGTGAAATGTCTGTCTTAATGCTGTCTGATGAATTAGGGGTGTTCACTGATATTATGCTTAAAGTCTGTGACCAAACACAGGGAGAAGCAGGTTTTCTCCCAGACAGGAGGAAAGGCAGTTAGTTACCTACCTGTCTCAAATGAAATTAAGCAAAGTGTGATCCAAAACAATTAAGTCCAATTAGCCTATGAATCAGCAGGAGGATAGCAAATGCCCAGGAAGGGAAGAACAGCATAAGGTCATCTAAGTCTGGGGACAAAACAGTGAGTTTGGGAGCAGAGAAAAGACACGTTGGCATCCATCACTGGATAGACACAAGGGACCAAAGTTTTGTAAGAAAGATGGGTCCTTCAACCAAAAGGGCTGACATTTCTGGGAACTGAGTATATGTGAGAAACCTGCTCAGGCAAAGATCTTTCACCTAGGAAGACAAGGGACACCAGGACTTGTACTTCTGTGGAAGGGCCTGACTGAGAGAAAGCTGGCTATGGCTGGAAGGAAAAAGAATGATAAGAAATCTACCGTGTACCAAGGCGGCTGCTTGTTAAGTCTTAGTCACTTGAAATTGTATTTTACTTACTTCGATTTGTTTGTAACCATTTTTCCTTCATTCCTTAGATTTGACCTCACTTAGAGCGTATCTCTTTTTGTTCATAAATTTGTTTAATTTTAATCAAAACCGACCCGGTGCTGTGCTTAAATTGAAGTGATTGTTAACTCCGGTGAAGGCAAGAAGCTGCTGTGCTTTTGTTGCTTTAAAGGGGTTATACACCTTATAAATTCCCTACGAGTTTCAGGCTGGATATTTTAGTGTAAACAGTTTGGGAAAAATGTGGGCCTGGAGATGCTGAAGTCCCCCTCTGAGCAGTTAGCAAGGTTGGTGGAGATGGGGCCTGCTACATTGTAGGCAGGTTGCTGGGGTCAGAGTGCTAAACCAGGGCCACAAAGCACACAGGGACCTGCTGCTGGCTCTTTGTATCCGGGCTGTGAACCAGGACGTAAACGGCCAGAAGTGGGTAACAGGGTTATAGGGCAGATGGGGACACAGCCTAAATTGTACCCCAAAACATCACAAAGCCCCAATGGGAAATGGGATGCAATGAACACACAACATGATTTTGCACCGGATACATCTCATTTTGTGCTTACTAATCTACAGTCGTGCTGATGGAGAACAAGCTGTTACGGTTTGGACACACTGCCTCTAAAAGGCAAGGCAAGCACACTGCCACAGCCCTATAGTCTCCCAGCAAGAATGCACATGGGGGAAGTTCCTTTTAATACACAGTGCCAGCAAGATGCCTCTACCCAACTGAAAGGCTCTAAAGGGACTTAAGTGTGGACTTGCTCAATGCCCAAGCCGCCGCATTGAGCAGAATTTGACCCATGTAGAATGTCACTTCAGTGCGCCCCCCGCAGGAGGAGTGGAGATTCTCTGGCCCTGGCTGTGGCATGTGAGATGCTCACAGCTGTGCCAGCCTGTGTCTGTGGGCATCGATCTCCAGGCTTATCCAGCGGGCGCCGTTCACTAGCGCTAACAGATATACACATGCATTTATGAAAAACAAACCCACGTTTAAAAATGGGAGAGGCAGGTCAAGTCAGCCTCTGAAAGAAGGAGGGAGAGATTTTCAGTGGGACTTTTAAACATGGTCCCCTGCCCGAGCTATGCAAAACATTCCCGAGGCTCCTCAGCGGGGAGTTTGCTGCACCTCTGGAGATCTGGTCCCAGGTGTCTTTGTTTGGGATCCTAACAATGGAGACAGCCAACTCTTCTAAATGCAGCTGGCAGGGAGTTGCCCAGCGTCGCCTGATGAGCGAGACTGGAGAGGGAGGCTCAGCTCTGGGTGTGGCAGGACGGCTTCCGAAATGCAAGGGCGAGGCAGCTTTGCACACGGAGCCGGAGCCTGTCGCCCTGGCTCCTCCTGCCTCATTCACCCACTGATCAGGAGACATCCCCGGCCACGCAGCAGCTCCAGGAACAGAGCCCAGCATCTCAGGCTGGACGCTCACACGACTCCGCGAGCCCATCTGTGTCAGCAGCTTCATGCCCAGTTCCAAGTTCTGGGAGCACTGCAAGGCTGGGTGACTCCAAAGAAAGAAAAAGGCCGAAGCTGAGAAAAATAGCAATAATGATACTAATACCAGGGTCATTTTCCCCATGGAGAGGGGATCTGAAATGGTGCCAGTGCCAGCCACGCTGGGCATGGTCAGTGCTCCAGGAGTTCGGCGTCAGAGATGCAGCATCGTGCTCACAGCATCCGACTAAAGACTATTTTGTGACATGAACAGCGAAAAGTTGGAGCCTGTTTGCACTGGGACGGGAGCCTGAGTCCCCAACAGGAGGGGGCTGCTCCGGAGGGCTGCCAGTCTCCTGGCTCGGGAGTCAGTGCTAAGTGTTAGACAGCCCACAGGCAGGAAAAGGCTTTACAGAGGGTTGCTATGGATATAAATGGTGGCGCTCTCGGTTGCAGTTATTTTTAGCATCGCCGTGCCAATTTACTTGTGCAGCCCAGAGGCTCACACAAAAGAGAAGGCAGATTGCTGCCTCCGGACCCTTTAAGGAATCAAAGGCAGGTCCGAACTTCCCTGGGGCACCTGAGTCAATAGCAGCCTTTCCTTTGAGGTGTTTGCAGCATTAAAATGGTGTGGTGGGGGAAGGCTCATTTAACTCCTCGTGCTCAGCAGATGTTCTAGACAACGAGCAAAGAGTGGGTTGCATTGGTCCCTGGTATGCTCAGCAATAAGCACCTGCAATACAGGGTTCCTTCTGAGGGTATGTCTACACTGCAGAGTTTTTTTGGAAAAACTTCGTCCACACTGCAATTGCGTTCTTTCGAAAGAAAATCAAAAGAACAGAGGGGTTTTCCGGTGTTGGTAACAATTTGTGCTTCGGCTGCTGCCGGCTCCTGCTAGAGCACGCCTCCTGCCTCCTTTCTAGGAAGAAGAAGCCTTTTTCTGAAAGAGCTCTTTTGCAAAAAGGCATGTGAACGGGGAAAAGGGAGTTCTTTCGCAAGACGAGGAAAGAGGAAAGAGCACAGGTGCCCTGGTGGCCACTCCGCCCACAGTAATCACAGCTTACATGCGAGAGCGTCCATTCAGCGTGGACGCTATGTGTCGAAAAAGCAGATCGCTTTTTCGATGCGCTTTGGCAGCACGGATGTGCTCTTTTGGAAGACTTTTTTTGGAAGATCTCTCCCAGTAAAGCTTCTTCCAAAAGAAGCCTGCAGTCTAGACGTAGCCAGAGGCAGTACGGCAGGCAGAGCATTTAGTCCAGCTGTGCTACGTATACGGCCCCTGTACTGAGCGCCTCACAGTTGTTAACAAGCGTGTCCTCACAACATGCCGACAAAAAGGGGCTGCACGATTACTCCTGCTTCACAGTGGAATAAAGACCTGATTCTGCAACCACTGAGCTCAATAGCAACCCACTCCCCCTCGACTTGAAACACAAGGAGGCTTTGCCAAGGTCCCATGAATTGAGCCTGCATTTCCCTAACCACTAGACCCACCGGCCTTCATCAGCTACTCAGTTGCCAAGCCATCATGCATTACAGCCAACAGAGGGGGTTCACCAGGTCCCTCTGCCAGGTACACCATCCCAAATGTACATCTCGGGAAACTGAGGCACAGAGCAGTGTCATGGCTGCCCCAAGGCCACGCAACACATCAGTACAGCGGGACATGGAGAAACTCTGGCTCCAGTTCCCAGCCTCATTCTCTCACAACACACTGCCTCACCCAAGGAGACCTTCAGCTCAGGCCCCTGGGATGACAAAGCCAGGAGGTTACAAAGTGAGTTGTACGTTCCTCACTAGCTCTCCGATGCCGACCCATGTGTAGTAGGCTGACAGGGTTCCTTGTGTCTCTGCCCCAGGGTGTCCTGGGGAAGGAGAGGGTCCCCTCAGAACTGCAGGCACTGTGTTTTGCTGTGCCCTGGGTGAGCTCAGGTAACACAGCCCTGCAGTTCTGCTGCACTGCCAGACAGGGAAGTTTTCACTCCAGGGCTCCACCAGCTCGGACTAGCCGATGAATCGATAGCTGCCCTGCTGCTCCACAAGGCGATTGTGTCTCCTGCTCACGCCACGGGGCAGTCTCAGAACCTTGCCTGAAGGTTGCTATCTGGTGCCTGCAATGTACACATGGAAGAAGGGATCTAGACAGACGCGGATGCTTGGCAAGGTTGCCAGTCCAGTCAGTCGCTCCTGCCGTAGATTGGTTTGTGCTGTATCTCGCCTTCCAGGCGATCGCTCATTTATCCTTATTATGACAATGGCCAGGGCCCATTCCCTGATAAGACGGTCCCCATCAGGAGGCAGGAGGCGGCGCGCTCTAGCAGGGGCCGGCAGCAGCCGAAGCACAAATTGTTGTCTGAGCTGTGAATTGTTTTTCAGAGAGAGATTTATTGCATGTGCTTCCTCCCTGTGAGGCGCAGGTTTGTTCTGAGGGGCTAGGACCCCCGTTCCTGGCCATTAATACCCCTGCCTCTGCCCAGCAAAGAATATTATTCTTGATTTTTCTGTGTCATGGTAGTGCCCGGGAGCCCAGTTATGGACCAGACCTTACTGTGTCAGGGTATGTCTACACTCCAGAATCTTTTCGGAAAAACAGCGTTTTTTCTGAAAAAACTTGAATTATGTCCACACTGTAATCGTGTTCTTTTGAAAAAAAATTGAAAGAACTGAGGGGTTTTCTCTGGTGTTGCTAAACCTCTTTCTACGAGGAAGAGCCTTTTTCCAAAAGAGCTCTTACGCAAAAAGGCGTGTGTGGATGGGGAAGAGGGAGTTCTTTTTCAAGAAGAGGAAAAAGCACAGGTGCTCTGGTGGCTATTCTGCCCATAGTAATCACAGCTTGCATGCAAGAAGGCATCCAATCAGTGTGGACACTATCTGTCGCAAAAGCAGATCGCTTTTTCGATGCGCTTTGGCAGTGCGGACGTGCTCTTTCGGAAGACGTTTTTTCGGAAGATCTCTCCTAGAAAAGCTTCTTCCGAAAGAAGCCTGCAGTCTAGACGTAGCCTCGGGCTCTGTACAAACACAGAGCAATCCCCTGGTCCCTGGCCCAAGAGCATTCGTCTGTCTCTAGCACCTCTCAGGATCTGTTTTGACTAGGCTGAACGTGGTGGTATTAGATATCAACTAGCCCATTCAGCCTCTAGTCTACACTAGAGACTGGCTGAACTGGAGCTCGGCAGGGATTCAGGGCACCTTAGCACATGTTTAAAGTGAAGCACACGGCTAAAGTCTCTAACAATGCTTCCCTACCTCAGGCCATCCAAGCGTTATAATTAGAGCAGTGGTTCTCAAACTTGTTGGCCCGTGGCCCGCCCCGCTCAATGGAAACCTTTCTGCGGACCACCAGCTGCTGATGGAAACTTGCCGTTAATTATGTAATTACACCCGAGCCACTTTGCTGGTGCTGCAGCTAGTGAGAAGGATTTAAATTAACCACTAAGAAAGGAATTATTAATTTAATTTATTAAACAGATTAAATGCTTTCGCTTTCTCCTGTTAGTTTACCAAACTTCATTTTAAATAAAGTAAAATATTAATTTATGTCCAACCCGAAAGGTTTCAATGTTTCAATGTTGTCTTCATTAATGGCAGGGGTGGGGAACCTTTCTTGGGTCGGGGGCCACTGACCTACAGAAAAATCAGGGACCACGCAGTGAGAAGCAAAAAAACCTGAGACACTTTACTCCCCTGGTGCTCCAGCCCCATGGGTGGGCGGGAGGGACAGGGAGACTGAGGTTCAAGACTTCCCATAGGCCAGATTAACTCTTTGGGGGTTGTGGGGTTGGTGGATTTTGTGGAGCCCTCTAGGCTCTGGGATGGGGACAAAAATGAGGGTTCAGTGTGTGGAATAGGGCTGCTAGTGAGTGGGATAGAGATGGGGGTGCAGGATCTGCTGTATTGCCAACAGATCCAGAGAAGTGATTATTCCCCTTTATTCGGCTCGGGTGAGGCCACACCTGGAGTATTGTGTCCAGTTTTGGGCCCCCCCCCCACTATAGAAGGGATGTGGACACATTGGAGAGGGTCCAGCGGAGGGTAACCAAAATGATTAGGGGGCTGGAGCACATGACCTATGAGGAGAGACTACACGTCTACCCTAGCCCCCAGAACGATCTAGGGAGGCTAATGAGGGTGACCAAAATTGCAAATCAAGCCTGGGATTTAAATATCCCGCATTTGATTTGCATGTTCCCGGCCGGTCGCCATTTTAGAAATTGACTAGCCCGAAGTAACTGCCCGCGTCTACACGCAGCAGTGAAACAGGATTCCGATTTAAAGCCCCAATTCGAATTAGCTGGTAAACCTTATTGCAGGGCTAGTGTAGACGTACCCTGAGGGATTTGGGTTTGTTTAGTCTGCAGAAGAGAAGAGTGAGGGAGGATTTGATAGCAGACTTCAACTTCCTGAAGGGGAGGTTCCAAAGAGGATGGAGAGAGGCTGTTCTCAGTAGTGACAGATGGCAGAACAAGGAGCAATGATTTCAAGTTACAGTGGGCGAGGTCTAGGTTGGATATTAGGAAAAACTATTTCACTAGGAGAGTCGTGAAGCACTGGAATGGGTTACCTAGGGAGGTGGTGGAATCTCCATCCCTAGAGGTTTTTAAGTCTCAGCTTGACAAAGTCCTGGCTGGGTTGATTTAGTTGGGTTTGGTCCTGCCTTGGGCAGGGGGCTGGACTTGGTGACCTCCTGAGGTCTCTTCCAGCTCTATGATTTTATGATCTGGGTGGGAGGGGGTGAGGTCTGGGTGGGAGGGAAGGGGCAGGAGCAGGCTAGGAATAGGGTGTCTGGCCAGGGGGAAGGGGGCAGGAACAAGGGAGGGTGCACGAGCGGGCTTGGGGTAGGTTGTCTGGCCGTGGGGAAGAGCACAGGCGCAAGAGACTGGCATACCTCTCATGTTTGGGGCATTCCGACCTAAAGTGTTGCTTTAGGACCAGCTTCTGCGGGACACCAATGTGCCCATACGGTATCTGCTCCTTATCCCATCAAACTCATTTATTCTCAAAGACCTGCTCCCCAAAAGGCGCAATGCAGCCGACGTGCTGCTGTGCACACCCCTCATTTTGTGTGCGTATGTGAAGGCGTGAGCTAGAGAATCGATTCCCCCCAGGTCTGCAAAGTCACAAAGCTGAGGTGGGATTTTCCTGCATGGCACCAACTTGCTTTGCTCCCCCGTCAGCAGGGCAACGTACAAATCAAAGTTGGTTTCGGGTCCCTCCCGTGGCACACGTGGCTTTGGCACAGCACTCACTTGATCTGACTGCGGGGTGACTGGTGGCAGGAGGCAAGCGGGGTCTTTGCTGGTTTTTAATTTGCCACTTTGTGTCCTTCAAGCAATTTGAATTGTAATTAAAATCCAGTCGTGGAACGGATGGAGAGTGTGAGCCTGAGGGTAAGCTGGAAGTCAAGGGAGTGGTTGGCTTTCTGTGGCCCTGCTGTCTTGCCCTGGGGTTTTCTTTTTAGCATCATCTGCATTTAAAATTAAACTGTGCTGCTCCTGTTCTGCTTCCCTTCTAGCTCTCTTCTCTTTATGACAGCGAATGGTGCCTGAAGAGTGCTGTTGTGCCACACAGGTGACAGACTATGCAAAATTCACACTCTATTTCCATTGTTCCCAGTTAATCCAGCCCTGATCCTGCATGCAGTGCAGTCCAGGACATGAAGCTGGGTGCCGGGAGACCCTGACTGTCATGGACCTATGGGTTGATCCTGGCCAAGTCACAGCCTCGCCGTGTGCCTCAGTTTCTCTATCTGTAAAATGGCGCTGAGACTCGCCTTTCTTTTGGAGAGCCCGTTGAGACACAGGGGTTCCAAAGGGCTGGGTAAAAGCTACGGATTATTCATCTCTTCAAGGCTATTGTCAGCTCCATCGAGGGCTAGATTGAGAAGGGGGGAGAGCGTCGGCGCCTTATGGCCACTATAAGCACCACGCCAATTCACAACCCCTGCTCAGTGCCTGGAGGCACCCAAGGTGCTGCTGTTTCCACTGTTAACAGCCTGCCTAGGGATGAGCAGAGACACCAAAGTCCTGGCACCGTCCAACAGGGAGGTGCCTATGGCACACCTAAGCCCAGGAGGGGTTTACGAAGCTGGCGTTCACCTGCTTATTTCACTTTCGGGATGACTTGGTAGTTAACTGGCCATCATAGGTGGCCAGTTATATGGGCCCAGGCACGAGGAATATTCCTGGCCTGGGGCCTCTGCTCTACCCCCTGGGAGCATCTCCGATTTAAACCCACCTGGGGGCCCTGACACCACCACTGGCAGTGCAGTGGGGCTAGCACGGCTTCCTGCTGCTCAGCCAGCGAGGCTGCCAGCACGTCCCTGCGGCACTGGGTGGGGGGTGTCCTGGGAGCAGTGCACCGAGACACCCTCCCTCTGATCCGGGGCCGGCGGGACGTGCCCGCAGCCATGCAGAGCGAGTGCCATGAAGTGCTTTGCTGTGCTGCTGGTGGCAGCGCCCCCCCCCCCGGACTTTTAAATGGCCTCTAAAGCCCCTCATTCACCAGCACCAAATTCCTGGGGGAGCAGTTGCTGCATTTTGAAAGTTCAGCAACTGGACAAGCAAAATTGCCTGCTCTAGGCTGGCAACAGAACCAGGTTCCTTGTGTGATATCCTCTATCCGCCTGCACAGGTTTGGAGTTACCACTTTAGTCTGAGCTCACAGCAAGGGTCCAGGCTGGGGGTTATCTTGCCTGGACAGGCAGAGCCCCCTATGTTGCCATAACGCCATGCATCTATTTGTCCCCATAAGGAACAACTAACACAGTGTCCACAAGAAGTGGCAATGGCAATATGTCTGACTAGGAACCAGGCAGGGTGGAATTTGCCCTCAGAGTGAACGGGCAGACCAAACCTGCACACTGTACGGGGTTAATGGAGCAGGGACAAAACAGAGAGGCTGCCTCATCGCTTCCAGACAGAATAATGATAAAGAGAGTCACGTACCATTGACAGTCAGAGACACCTCCCGTTCACCGGCGCCCACTCGCGGAACCACTGCGCGGCAGACGTATTTCCCTGCATCCTCCTGGCGGACACTTTTTAATGTTAACGTGTTCTCATTGCTCAGGACCTGCAAGGGAGGAAAAGCCTGTTTTAAAGAAGGGCAATGTGAAGTCCTCCGGAAACGTGCACTTGTTCTGAAAAACAGAGCCATATTTACATTCCAGGGCTCTGGGGCCAGGCCCAATACTACAGGTTTGCCATAACTGTAACCCCATTCATTACAGTGGGGCGGGAAATGGCTTTCCCATCTCATGTATATTTTCTAGAGCTCAAATGTATTCTCAACCTAAATCAGGAAAAAAAGTTGTGGTCTCAAAACCTTTCACGAACCAAAGCACTGAATTTTACTTCCATTCACGTCAATAAAAATGTTTTGTTTGGATAATTTCAAAATACTTCCTTTTGCTATACACCTTTTTCCTTTTTTTTTACTAACTTTTTTCAGTCTAATCAGTGTAAATTTCGAAATAAAAAAGTCATTTCCAGACTGGAAAACTAAGATTTTTTGTTTCAAAAATATCAACACATTTTGAAACTTTTTTTACCCAAAAATGTTTTGTCAGGAAATATGTTGAAATTGATCTTGTTTCACAAAACATTTTGGTTTCAAAGCACTGGCATTTTTCAATGAACAAGTGTTGTGTGGAAAAATTTTGGACCAGCACCAATACTAACTGTAACTCTCTGTCTTCCTCTAGTGACTGGATCATATGCAGAGTATTTCATGACTATGCTACTGCCTCCCATTGGTTCATTTGAAGAATAATTCTGAAAAGAAAGTTGTTTTTTAAAAGTGTTGAAGCCTAAAGGCTTGGTGCTGCATACAAATGATAACCGGTTGCCAAAATAAAGAGAGAAAAATGGCACAAGCACACAATTTCCTAATTGTTTTGGAATCCTCCCCATTTTTCAAAATGGTTTTTTTTTAATTTTGAAATTTCAAAATTCAAAACTTTCCATTTGCTCTAGAATTGGTGAAGACAAGGGAGGGAAGTTTGGCACATACTTTATTTAATTTATTTGTCTTTTTATCCTGAAATGTACTCATTCAAAACTGTTCGCCATTTTCATCATTGTTTCATCTGAAACACTTCCGCTAGTTTTGAGAATAAATAACTCTGGGAAAATTTGCAAAGAGCTAATCACCCAATAATTAGTCTGAGAGGCAGAACGTCTTTTAGCCCACCCACCCACAATATGTGACCCCTGTAAAATACAGATGACAATGGAATCAGAAAGGGATGCTGACTAGACAGATGCTACATGGGAATTTTGGGGAGCATGAGAGTGCAGTGTGTTTCTGAATGGCTGGCCCATGACTGAGACCAGCCCCTTCAGATTAAACAGTAGCCCTATTGCCTTGATGCAGTTGCCCTTATAGGATCTTGCCACAATCCTATTCAAAGCTTGATATTTACGTGCCCCCAAGAACAGAGTGTGATTCCTTGCCCCCGTTTAGTGGTTGAGTAAGGACCCACTAAACTGACCACTGATTGTGCCCCCATCAACTCCAGGACTCCACTGGGTCACAAGGAGTAAGGGAAGCTGGGAGAGTTTCTCCGGTCAATTCCCCTCCAGTGGGGATGCCACAGTAAGTCGAGCTAAGGTACATCAACTCCAGCCACACTGGGGGTCCCCGCTATAAGTCACCCCGGTGTACATCCATTCCACACTAAAGTCATTGGTGTTCATAGGAACTGATGTGTTATAAGTCCTCCCATTCCCCGCTATAAGTCGTGCGAAACACTCCCCCCAATTTGCTTAAATGGAAGTCAGCCGCGGGAAAAAAATTCCCCGGTTTAAGTTGTTTCGCTATAAGTCCAAGTTTTTTGGAACGTACCTTGGACTTCTAGCGAGGACTCTCTGTATTCACATTGCTTTAGTTGTGTATCTTAGTTCAACCTTCTCCCGGAGTGTAAACCTGGCCCCAGTGAGCTCCAAGAAGGGCCGTGCCTTCTAACGGGAGGCTCCCAGACATCAAGGAAGTGCCAACGAGAGCCCCTAGACATAATGGATAGCTTAGCTGGAGAAGCCCAGTGTCAGAGGACTTCATGCCAGCTGGAGGACTTCATGCAACCCTGTATGCTTGGCCTATGGCAAGGCAAGTGCATGGAGCATGCAGCACCACCCCTTGGAGCTGGTAGGAGCAGCAGGGCTGAGTGCCGAGAATCTGCACTCTCGGCCCCTGGCGAGGAACGTTTGCTGCTTGAGATGGAAATGTTACCGCACCACGTGGGAAGAGGAGGTCCCGCATGTTTGGAGAGGGGTCTATTCCCCTGATGATGTGAGAGCAAATAAGTAGATGTAATTATGTTTTATATTCTCTGCCCAATCTGTAACTCCTATTAGTGCTAATGCAAGCGAGGCAGTGTGCCGAGAAGAGAGCAGCCCCCCGCATGAGTTGTGCATGCTTTGCTGGTCAAGCTAATGATCTCAGAATATGCCCTTTATGTACATCATAGGGACACTTCAATATGCTGGAGGGGAAGGGAAACCAAACGAGTTTACTGCTGTTTTTGCTGAGATGCAGTCACAGAGCTTCTCACCCAAGGATTTCAAAGCACCTTTCAAGCACTGACTCAGCCTGATGGCACGCTACGAGGGAGGGGTTATTATCCCCACTTTGCACATTGCGGACCTGCGATGCCCAAGATAACAGTGGCAATGGCAAAGCTGGGAACACAGCCCAGGAGCCTTGATTCTAGCCCTGGTCTAACCACTATCTCACACTGTCTCGCTAGTAAAAAGGGTCACACTCTCAGATCTAGGGGCTAGTCCAACCCCCCAGGCTCAGGGGACGAGCAGAGCGTGCGCTACCTGTCACGTACAAGCTGCTGGTTTGAGATCCTCGGAGTCTATGACCCATCGACGGAAACATGTTGCAGTCTGGAGCGTTTGACGCGCTGCCCTACTGCCCTGTCGGTGCAATTAGCAGGTGTACTAAAGCTTGAAAAGTGCTGAAGCAAAGTGGTCTGATGCAGGCCGTCAGCAAAATCCAGTGCCGGCAGCAGTTAGAAAAGTGATGAGTGTAAACCAACTAGTGGCTTTTGGAGTCAAGTGTTTCTAATTACCGATGGCTAGTTTCCCACCTCTGCAATTGTACCTGTCAGAGTTGGAGGGGGGGCAAATGGGACTGGTGACAATTTTCCTTGGTAGCTGCGAGGGACCACTCCACACGGGTGGGAGAGAGGCAGTGCCTATTCAGCTGTTAGGGTCTGTTTCTTTTGGCTGTTTCCATGTGTTTGCTTTGCGGGCACATCCAGCAAGTCAATTACTGCCACTGCCGTGGGGCTGATCTTACAGCCGGTTCCTCCAGCCATTCTGGGAATTTACGCTGATGTTTAGCAAAACCCTTATTGCCCTTAGCAACATTATACACACAGTGAAGGCACGGCATTTGCAATGGCTGCGTGTTGCTGAACTCCAGATCAGACTAGCCATCGTTAAAATCCCGGGCGCTTTCTAAGAGCTGCAGCAGCAGGTCTGAGGGTGGGCAAGGTCTCTGATCCTGAGGGGTGTATCCATTGGCTGGAGGCATCCAGATCTCTCTAGCTGCTTGGGTAGGGCAGGAAGAGCGAAGCTGGCCACGTCACACCTGATTCTGCCCCTTTTGCCATGGCGAAGGTTACTCACTATGACCTCAGAGAGCAGTGGGGAAAGTTTGGGTGGGACAAGAACACCAGAATACTGGGATTGCTGGGCTGCACAGACCAAAGGATCATGTGGCTGGAGTCCTATCTGTGACAGTGACCAGACCCCACGCCTGTAAAGTTCTGATGAATAACACTAATGTTGGTGTTAGTTTAAACCTGCCTGAGACGATGTCTAGAGCTGCCTTGGACAACTCCACATCTGCCGTATGTCAGCTTGGAGGAGGCAAAGGAAAGAGGAGACTGTACCCCTCCACAGCTGGACCAAGCTGTTTTTAACTCCTCTTACTGCACAGACCAGATTTACTGCTGTCTTCCTCAGCCCGGCAGCTAAGGGCCGTGACTCATTCCACCAGGTCTTCCAAGCCTGTCATCACGTCCCAGAAAATGGCCTTGGTTGAATAAACTCCCAGCCAGGAGTCCCTTCCCTGCAACTGTCTGCATCTCCTGTCCGGAAGCATGTCAGCTCCAGGCACACACTAGCAGGACCAGGGACAGCGGCTGCTGGGGGCAGGGCTGGGGGCAATACAGCCACGCTGGATGAATTTGCCCAAGCTGGACACTGGTTCCTCGGGCGCAGTGGCCCCACATGCTCCTGCTCTTGCCACTGTGGGACCTGGGACAGGCTTGTAGTTCCACAGATACCTGAGTCATAGCTGCAGATACACATTTTGTGTCCATGAAGAGCTGGATCCTTAGGCACTGCCACAATAAACATGCCTACCAACAATAATAATTGGAGCCGGGCACCCCAAATCAGTGGTCACCTTTGAAAAAGTGTCTTTAACACCTTTCTGCATCTTCTTAGCTTCACTTCACTCAGCCTTCCCAGCTGTGAAGCTCTCCGGTCATAATCAGCTGGGATCAGCACGTTCATTGGGGCAGATCCTGGCTTGCAGACCTCCAGGTGACAAAGCCACTGTGGATGGAGCCAGGACTTCAGTGTTTGACTCTTAATCTTAAGCTTCCGATCCTTGATTATGAGCAACTCAGAGATCCCAAGGTTGGAAGGGACTGTTGGGTCATCTACTGTGACTTCCTGCACAACCCGGGTCAAAGAGCAGCCCCAGAATATTTTCTGTTTCCACTAGAGCAGGTCTCTTAGGAAAAAAAAGTCCAATTCCAAACAAAAATTGCTAGTGATGGCAAATCCACCCCAGCCCTGGGTGAATGGTTCCCAAGATGGGAAGGGATGAATGAATTCAACTCAAGATGCCCACGTGTGTCAGGTAATTATCTGGAATTCTCAAAAGAACAGTTTTAAATAACGCTTAAGCAGCTGAACATGGCCCAACCTCCATTGACTACAATGAGGCCTGGATTTCACCACAGCTGCTGAGGGTCTCTGAGTTTGTGGGTCCGGGGAGTCGGGAGCATGATTAGCAATGGGAGAACCCAGCACTCCTTGGAGGGCTTGTCCTCCCAGAGGAGAAGCTATCCTTGCAGTCTTCTGCAAAGCGCGCAGGCGGACCACGCTGGGAGCTAGGCAAGGTGAGCCTGTGGCCTGTCAGTTATCCCTGTCACAGAGCACTGGGCAGTGCTGGCTAACCCATGGGTGCTGAGGTGTTAGTGGCATGCCCACAGAGCAATAGGAAGCACTGTGCTCCCACAACGTTGGGGATTTCAATGGTCTTTCTGGAAGCCAAAATGCTGGAGAGCCCCGGAACGTCAGTAACTAGCTGGCCGAGCGTTGGGGAGGTTAGCAAATTCCTATGCTGCTCCCAGGTCTCTTCCCTGTGGAGGTTCCCAGCCTTTCTCTAGCCAGGCTGGCATGTCCCTGCTCGCTGGCTGGTCTATGGGGGTGACCCCTCGCCGTGGTTAATGGCTCAGAGAATGGAATAGGCAAAGCTGGGCTGTGCAGAGCTGGCATGGCCTGGGAGCCCTCATGGTACCTTGAAGCGGGGGTGTTCAGATGAGTGCTCTCAGGTGAAGGAGGGCCATAGAGTTTGAGGCCAGAAGGCGCCATTCTGACCCGCCAGGACAATCACCACCAGATTTCACTCAGCTGTTCCTGCCTGGAGTCCATAGGCCTGGTGGATCTACAATAATCCATCGAAAGAGCTGTTCCTCAAATAGCACCACACCAGCGTGTGAAATTGTGCCACCATCCTCAGGGGCCTGTCACCCAGGAGCAGGCTGAGGGATTTTCTCTGGTTGTATCTTCACTCCAACTCAGGCTGGAAGATGCTCCCTGTACAGAACTCCACACCTGGAAGGAGACAGCTACTGCCCATGGACACACTGCACAAGGTTTCAGGACCTGAAACCCAGGCATGATGGGGAGGGACCTCAGGAGGTCAACTAGGCCAGTCTCCTGCACTCAGGGAGATGGAGGAGGGAGAAGAGTCCTACATTAAATCAGCCCTGAGGAGCTTTCTGACATCCAGAGAGAGAGAGACCAGCCTACCTGAGCGCAGAGGCGGTGAGAGGGCCATAGGGCACCCCACTGATAAAGGCCCCGAGATTTCACGCTCTCCGAGGACAATTCAGCTAAGAGAAACAGCCAGTGCTTCAACCCCCCTCCACAGAACATTGCAATGGGCTCTGTCATTGCCTCCATCATCCGGTCCGGGTATTGCATTGTCTGGAGCCCAGGGCCCAGGCATCCCTTTGCAGCCTCCGAGCACTCGGCCCTAAAGGCTTAGCCACAGCTTCCGAGCCTTGGAAGGAGCGATTGCAATGTTAAACACATTGATGTTTTATAAAGTGCTACCTGCCAGCCAGAGGTTAACTGTAGCTTCGGCCTCTGCTTAACTCAGACACTGCTCATAATGTGACTCAATTCTGCGTCTATTAGGGCTCCTTTATGAAGATCTCCTGTGGGCAAGAGAACATGAAAGTGCAGAGTGCACCATAGAAACCGCAGCTTCTTGCCCTGGCCACTCAGACTTGATTGGGCCAGTTATAAAAACCAGCCACCTTGCCCTTTGCCACAGCTGAGAGGTTCTCCCCTTCTTTTCTTTCAAGTGGATTGATTTTCCTTGATTTTCCTGCCGCCTGGTTGCTGTGGGGTGGGACGAGGCACATACGCCAATGGCGCTGGGAGGTCTTAAGGCAGGAACGGTGTGGACTCTCAGGCATGGCTTCATGGGGCTACACTGACAGCTGTTCCTTGTACTCCAGTGACTCCAGTCTGGGAAGCATAGAATCTTTCAGCCAGTCTGACCAGCTGGGTTAGAGGAGGGCAGAAGCAAGAGAGCAGGGTCTCTTGGGGACTGTGCACCTGGGACAGGTCTCATGGTCCAACAGTGACCCAGATAACTGCAAAGGGACACCCCACTTCATCTGCCCAAAATGGCACTAGCTACCTCCCTCACCCCAGGAGGCGGATTCATAGACTTATAGAAGGGTGGAGACAGGAGGATGGAGGGCGGGGTGGGGGGAATGGTGATATCCTGGAGGAGCTGAGAGGAGGACTCGGCAGGACCACTTGGAGGATGGTGAGCGAGAACTCGTGCGTCCCAGGTCGCTATGTAGGGCATGCGCCTCACTCTTGGCACTGCTCTGGAAATGCTTGTGGGAAAGCAGCAAGGACATTTATTCAGACAAACAGGTAAATAAACCCCTTAAAAAACCCCCCGCCCACGGCACACGCAGCCCTCCCGCTGGGGAGGTGACGAGAGAAAGAATGAGCCAGGTGTGACAGATGTTACAGGTACTCAGGCGCCCTGGTGATAAGGGCAGTGTAAGAACGGGCAGTAAAAGCTTTATTGTCTGTCATGTTTGGGGTATGGAGGTGCCAGTTGGCCAAATATTCTGGTTAACACAGAGTCTGGTGTATGGGAGGGAGCTCTGGGCTTAGTTAGGGGGATGGGGTGAGGGCTTTGGGCAGTGGGTGAGGGTTCTGGGGAGAGGACAGAAATGCGGGGTTCAAAGTGCAGAGGGGGATCTGGGATGGGGCCAAGAGCCCGAGTGTGGGAGAGGAGAGGGCTCTGGCTCGGGATGAGGGGTTTCCAGGCTAAGGCCGAGGGGTTCAGAGTGTGGGAGTGGGTGCAGGATTTGGGCTCAGGGAGGGAGTTAGGGTCTGGGAGGCTGGATCTGGGCACTCACTTCAGGTGGCTCCCTGCAAATGGAGACATGTCTCTGCCACTCCTAGGTGGCTCGGCAGGCACTGCCCTTATAGCTCCTATTGGCTGCAGTTCCCACTGAGGTCAATAGCAACCCCCTGCAGGACTGGGCCATAACTTGTCTAGTCTAAGTGCAGAGACCCGTAACTCTCCCTGCTTCCAGTGCTCCTCACCTTAGAGCTGCGGTTTATCGTGAGCAAGCACTGATCTCTGCAGGGGCCCCGAGCTCGACCCTGCACTTAGCAAGAGACAGTCCATCCCCCAAAGAGGTTACACTGGCAACAGACTCTCAGAAGCGATGTGATGTGCCCAAGGTGACACACCGGGTCAGTGGCAGAGGCAGGCACAGAACCCAGCTCGCCTGAATCCCAGTCCAAGGACACAGGCACGCGCCCAGCGTGGCCCTCGGGGCTCCCCCCCATTCAGAATGCAGTGCAGCATGCTGCAGGGAGGGAGATTCTTACCACGCCTGAGCCCCGTTTCATCCAGACGATGGTCAGCGATGGGTTCCCTGTCCAAGCACAGCTGAACACTGCATCTGACCCCAGGTCGACAAGGAGGGACTGCGGTTCTGTTGCCATCCTGGGACCGACTGTGCATAGGAGACAAACAGAGAAGGGGCCCGTGTGGAGAAACTGAGGCAGGCCCACTGGCCAGCACCATCAGCCTGAGCAGTCACAGGTCAAAGGTTCAACTAATCAGAAGCCCCAACGCCAAAGGGTCTCTCAGGATGAAGCAGCCCCGAGCTGCCATCACATCTCCCCTCCCTGGAGCTTGCTCTCTTTTCATAGGCTGCAAAGAACTCGAGAGGTCCCCAGGGGGACTGGCCTGTGCAAACCGCTCTTAAAAACCTCCAGTGACGGCCATTCCACACGCCCCCTTGGAAGCCTGCTCCTGAGCTTAACTATGGACTCATTAGACAGCTCTTCCTTGTGTCTCACCTCAAGCTCTCTTGCAGCAGGTTAAGCCACTTAGGGTATGTCTACACTTGCACCCTCTTTCGAGAGAGGGATGCAAATGCAGCTGAGCAAAATTGCAAATGAAGCTCGGATTTGAATTTCCTGAGCTTCATTCGCATAATTGCGGCCCGCTGTTATTTAGAAATACCCTATTTCGAAATAACAAACACTGTGTAGACGCGGTCATTTCAGGAGAACACCCTTTTCCGAAATAACCCTTATTCCTCATTAAATGAGGTTTAACAGTTATTTCAGAAGAAGGGTGTTCTCCGGAACTAACTGCATCTACACCGCGTTTTGTATTTCGAAATAGCACTATTTCGAAATTGCGCCATAACTCGATTATGCGAATGAAGCGCAGGATATTTCAATCCCGGCTTCATTTGCAATTTCGAATGTCTTCATTTGCATCCCTCTATCAAAAGAGGGTGCAAGTGTAGACATACCCTTACTCTTTTTCCTACCTCCAGCAGACCTGAGGAGCCACTTATCCCCGTCCTCTTCAGAACAGCATAGCTGAGGACTGTTCGCAGGTTGACCCTCAATCATCGTGTTTCAAGACTACACATGCCCAAGTTTTTAACCTTTACTCATAGGTCAGGTTTTCAAAACCCTGGATCATTTCTCTTGTTCTCCTTTGGACTCTCTCCAATTTATCCACATCTTACTCAAAGCGCGGTGCCCAGAACTGGACACAGCGCTGCAGCGGAGGCCTTCGCAGTGCTAAGTAGAGGAGGACACTTACCTCCTTTGTCTTACATCCGACACCCCTGTTAATACACCCTCAAATGGTATTAGACTTTTTTGCAACTATACCACATTGTGACTAATCAATTTGTGATCCACCATAACCCCCAGCTCCTTTCCAGCAGAACTGCCACTGAGCCTGCTGCTCCCCATTTTGCACCTGTACCTTTGATTTTTCCTTCCTAAGTGAAGCCCTGTGGGGTTGGGGTTGCCTGTCTGTATTAAATTTCACCTTGTTGAATTCAGACCCGTTCTCCAATTTGTCAGGATCATTTTGAATTCTAACCCCATCCTCCAAAGTGCATGCAGCACCTCCCAGCTGGGGATCATCTGCAAATTTTATAGGCATCCTCTCTACCCAATTAGCCGAGTCATTTATGAAAATATTGAATAGAACCGGACCCATGTCTGTGGGACCTCACTCGATTGACATGGCTGGTTTGACAGGACAGCTATTCTTTGACAGCTTTGGGATTGCCAAAAGCTGTCTAGCAATTGGGATTTCCAATTCCCATTCTCTTTAAGCAACCCCAATGGGGGTGAGTATAGGAGCCAATACTAAGCTGTTCCTTTGGGGCTGGTCTGTGTTCCTGAGGATGCAGAAGCAGAGAGGAACTTACAGTAGACATCCACTGTCCTGCTGATGTTGGTACTGCCCAAAGCATTGGTCACCTCACAGGATACTGGCTCAAAGAAGAAAGTGTGGTCCACAATGGTCTCATAGGAGTCACCCGATGCTTCCTTTATAACTTGGCCTTTTTTTGCCCATCTGTAAAATAAAAAATAGCAGGGCTGTCTTATTCTGGTAGGTCTCTTAGGCCATGTCTACAGCTGGAGATTATTTCAAATTGACTAAGTTCAACTTCTAGGCATCCTATTTTACAAATTCGAAGTTCTGCGTCCTCACTACAGGGAAGAATCCAATGTAGTCTGAGGCACGCTCTGTTAATGTGCATGCGCTACCTTGAACTCAGAGCCACAGGAAACACTCAGGGAGGCTGCAGGAGGCCTCCCAGAAGCCAATAAGTTTGAATTAACAGCACTGGAGCATCCGCACTAACGTTTTTTTCGGACTTACAAGTTCGGGAATAGTGTAATTCCTCATGAAAAGCAGGACTACAGAGTTTGAATTCCCCTTATTCTGGAATAACAGGCTTGGTAGTGTGGATGCATTGCTTACAAATTCGACCAGGTGTGTGTGTGTTATTTCGGACTAAGGTCCTAATGTAGACCAGGCCATAGACAGAGAAGGTGGGTGAGGCGAGATCTTTTATTGGAGCAACTTCTGTTGGTGAGAGAGACAAGCTCTGGAGTTACACAGAGCTCCCTTAGGTGTCCTGAATTTTCTGTAGCTAGTAAGCTTGTTTCTTCCACCAACAGAAGCTGGTCCAATAAAAGGTTTTCTCTCACCCACTTTGTCCCTCATGTTAGAGACCAACACGGCTGCAACAACACTGCAAACAACAATGGAAAATCTCACAGACAAATATCAATTCCTCCACTCCTAGCCATGACTTCTGATAACAAAGAAGTGCTGACCTGGTAGGACATTCTTCGTGTCACAAGATCCCGAGGGCCAGTACCAGGGCATGCTTCTCTCAGCACTAGAATGCAGCCGTCCCAAGGACTGCAGCGGCTGTGCAATAGCATTATGTAAAGCATTTAGAAAAGGAAGGTTTGAAAAATTCTGTAGCCGATTTAAGCGGCTGGCGGGATGGGAGGTGGCAGAATAGACCGCGCTTCCGGTGGAGCAAGCCAGAGGAATGATACCAGGGGTGGATATCAGGGTAACACACATAAAGGCCCACAGAATCCTGAATGCTCACAAGAGGTGAGGTCAGCGGCTGTATTTGGTGGTGGAGGAGCAATTGGTAGGGTGGCGATGCCAAGCTACACGCCTCTGCTTTACCCTGTCTGTGCCCCTCACCGCCTCACACAGGGGCCTCAGCTGGGGGCGGCACAGAGCCCAGGCACGGGGCCGAGGGTTAGGGGCCCAGAGCCTGCCATAGAGCTGCTGGAACCCCATTTGTCAGTGGAGCCGCCAGTGACTGGGACCTCGGGGCCAACAGCAGAGCCTGCTGGGTCAGTGGCAGGGACCCCAGGCAGAAGCAGGGCTGGGAGCTGGGGCCCCCTAGAGATAGTAGCCAGGTCCTGGGAAGCAGCAGGCCCCCCAGGTGCAGGTTGGTGGCTGGGGGCCTGGCATGGGGCACAAAATCAGGGAGGGACTGCAGCACCCCCTCCCACCCTACTTCCCATGCGTATGGTTGTATTTAGGTTTGAAGGATTTGATCCCTAATCAGTAAATGCTGGTGAAGATACCGCACGCACACAAACCAACGGAGAACTATTTCCATCAACGACAATCGAGAGGTACAGAGAGGCAGAGTGAGAAACGTGCTGTGTGGGGATCTATAGGAGCTGTACTTAAGGATGTTTACTTTGCATGTGGTGACACCCGTTGTTGTAACGCTCATAGAGCTTTAACTCTTTGAACGTCTGTCTACTGTTGTTAACTAACTAGTCTGCCCCCCTCTGTCCTCTGATGTCTCACAGTTCTCCACTGCTCTGAACCTTTAAGCGGACAGAAGCAAAGAAAGAGGCTTAAAAATAAACATTGATTTTGTTCCTTGAAATGATACGCAATGAAAAGGGAATTCTGCCAGCTGGGAGGGCCCCCACAAGATCCCTTTGTCCCCCTAACCCTAGGTTGGGGTTTTACATCTGGACTGACAGGGTGTGTCTAGACTACAGGGTTTTGTCGACAAAAGTGGACTTCTGTCGACAAAACTATACCTGCGTCTACACTACCGGCGAGTTCTGTCGACATAACGTTGACAGAACTCGGCAGTTTTGTCGACGGCTGTAAACCTCATTCTACGAGGAATAACGCCTTTTGTCGACAGAGTTCTGTCGACAGAAGGCGTTATTGCATCTACACCGTCCTTTGCGTCTACACTCTCATGTCGACAAAGTGGCTTGCTTTGTCGACAGAACTGGATGTCGTCTAGACGCTCTTTGTCGACAGAAGCTTTGTCGACGGTATCTGTCGACAAAGCCTCTGTCGACAAAAGCCTGTAGTCTAGACGTAACCGAGAGGTTACACTGCCACACACGGAGACCACCCATAACAAGGAGGCTGCAGATCAGGACTGAGAGGGTGCAGGGCAGGAATAGTAGGGGGGTTCCAGGCCAGGATGGAGGCATCTTGGCAGATCCAGTGGTAGGGGGGAAACTTATTCAGAGCCATTAGTCTCTAGCTTTCATCAGCACCACACTGACCCTTCATTCCTTCTGGTCCCCATGTTAAGGTGACCAGATGTCCCGATTTTATAGGGACAGTCCTGATATTTGGGGATTTTTCTTATATAGGCGCCTATTCCCCCCCACACTAGGTCCTGATTTTTCATACTTGCTATCTGGTTCCCTTACCCCATATTCACTATGCAGCCCCTGCACTGAGATTTAAACCATTTGCAAGTTGCACCGCATCCCAGCAAACATCTCAGTGCTCCTTTACTGGGGCAGCAAACACCTCAGTGCTCTTTACTGGGGCAGGCTCCTCCCGAGAAGTTTTGCCGTGAGAAACACCTTTCACTTGGGCGCAAACGCTTCAAACTTGCAAACGCTGCAGAATCAGTGGCGGAGGAAGCTGCTAACCAGTCTCTGGGGGACTAGACCATCTGTAGCGCGGGCTCCTGCAGTCAGCCTGCCAGGTTCATGCCTCTATTCACTGAATCCATGCAGCATTAGCGGAACCTTTCTGCCTCCAAAGTTAATTTCAGATAGGCCGGTTTTCCAAAGGCACTGAGCACTGTGGCACAAAGGCAGCAAGTGCATGTGTTAGTCAAGGGTGTGCTGGCAGGATGTGTGTGTTTGTGTGCTTTTGGCACACTGAATTGCTCAATGCACAAACCATCAGGACCACAGATGAAGCGAGTGTGGTGCCTCTGTTGTGTAATCTCTAGGAGTATGTCTACACAGCAGCTCAAAAGTCAAATTAAGCTACACAACTTCAGCTACGTCAATTGCGCAGCTGAAGTCGAAATAGCTTAATTCGGCTTTTGGCGCTGTCTACACAGCAGGAAGTCCGAGTTAGAGCACTCTTCCTCCGACTGCCCTCACTCCTCGTACAATGAGGGTTACAAGAGTCGGAATAAGAAGTCCTCCAGTTTGACATTATTTTGAAATAATGGCTTGTAGTGTAGACGCGCACTGTGTTATTCTGAAACAACACCGCTGTGTAGACGTAGCCTCGTAGATATTTGTCCATGTTGCAGCACCACAGCATAGCTATCCGTCTGTATGCATGAGATGCGCCAGCACGTTGCAGAATGGGATGGGGGGGGGGAGTTGCTGGCAGAGGTTCTTGCCAGAGCTGGAGCAGCAGAGGCTGTTATGCAGGTCAGGAGCAGGGTGCATTGGCAGAGCAGGGGTTGGGGATGTTTGTGCACTGCCTGCCAGTCAATGCTATCAGCCTTTCACTATCAAAAACTTTACCCCCCATGCTCCCTCCCTTCTCTTTTTTTAATCAAAGGAAACTTTATCCCTTTAAGGCAGTTGAAATAACATTACACTGAAAAGCCAAGCTGGCATTTGCAACACTGCAACTTGCAAATTGTCTTTGAGGACAAGCTGTCAACTCAGCACTTGAATTAAGCTGCTGTTTGCCAAACAATGAGCAAGTGTGACCTAATAGGGCACCATCTGGCAACCTGCCACTGGGGAGCTGTGTGGAAGCGGGCGGGGGAGCCTGTCAGGGTGTGTGAAACTCCTGCAGTTTGTCAGCGGAAGGGAAAGTAATAAACAGCCAACACCAAAAAGTGAAAACAAAGGTGATGAGACTCCTCCGATGAGCCTCAACTCTCATTATCTTTGGGGGGGGCACATTGGCTCCCCTCTGACAGGGGAGGCAGGGTCAGGGACTGCTTCTCTGCAGGATGGACAAATGATGCCGGAAGCCCGTGGCTGGGAGCAGAGCGGGAGTGATGGGGCGTGGATGGGCTCCAGCCATCTGCGTGTGGGTGGGGCCAAGAGATGACACCCTGCTGCAGCTGGGATTGGGAAAGGGCCCTTGTATTTAGAGGAGGAGGAGGCTGAACAGCAGCTGAATGATAAACAGCAACAACTATTAGCAATACAGTAAATACCGTAATGAGCAGCCTCGCTCTCCTTTGCTGGGTGGAATGAGAACAGCCGATTGCAGGAAATGGCGATTCCGCAGTAGCTTCTGTACTAGGAGCTTGTGCTTCGGGCAGGTGTAGCTGATCTTCCTTCCCAAGCCCTGTCCCCTTCCACCTCTCCGCTGTCTCCCCTGCCACTCGGTTGCAGCTCTTCTCTTAGGGGCTCTCTGCCTTTCTCTCCTGCCAGCCAGGCAGCCCAAAGCTTGTTCCTTCTCCTTTGCTGGCATTTCTAGCAGCTGCATCTTGCAGGCCCCGCAGCTCAGACCCAGACAGCAAGAACGGGTTGGACAGCAAGTGGAGGGCACAGGTCGAACTGGAATCTGGCTCCCCCGACCTTCCAGACCCCTCCCAGCCATGGATGTGCTCTCCAGGAGCTGCGATTTCACCCCATGGATTGGCAGGGGGTGTTGCCCAGCGACAGCAAAGCACCCTCTGAATGCTCACAAGTTCTCTCCCGGGCATGGCCCTCTTCAGCTCCCTGTGGCAGTGCCCACAACTCCAGTGCACGCGAGTGCTCCAACCAGCACTTTGGAGAGCCCGGGCCAAGGGGGAATGAAGTGAGAACCCGAGATGGATTTCGGAGGGTCTCAGCCCTGCAGGAGCTCTGCTCCAGAGCCCTCACCAGGCTGCTATACTGGACTCAAGGGTGGGGTCCCAGGTAGTCTAGGCTTGTGGGGGCTGGGCAGGCTTTAGGCACTGTTTGGGGTCTCCAGGTGCAGACCCCTCTGACATCCCCCTTGGCAGTGGAGCCTGGTTCAACTGTCTAGACTCTGAAACTAGTAATGGCTCCTCAGCATCAATGGCAAGCTCCAGAGTGCAAGTGAAGCTGGGACCCTGTGGTTTTCTGTTCCCCTCTTTGGGGACTTTGTGATAGTGTAGGCAAGGAATGCACACTCTGCTCTAGGAATGCACGCTCCGCTAGGGAATGCACACAACGCACGCTCCGCTAAGGAATGCACACAACACACACTCTGCTAGGGAATGCACACATTGCACACACAGCTAGGGAATGCACACAACGCACACTCCGCTAGGGAATGCACACTACACAGACTCTGCTCTAGGAATGCACACAATGCACACTGCGCTAGGGAATGCACACAACACACACTCTACTAGGGAATGCACACAATGCTCACACTGCTAGAAACTGCACGCAACGCACACTGTGCCACAAGAGAGAGAGAAATCTCTGGAAAAAATACTAAACACCTGCATGTAAGACTCTACCTCCATTTCCTCCACCCTCCTGAAAGCGCTATGGATGGTCGTGTCTTCCAGGGAGCCAGGTTTCTTGTTCACACGCCTCCCTCTTGGCCAGTCTTGTTTTCTGGTTTTGTTCAAGCTCTGTGCTTGACCAGATGCCCTCTTCCTTCGAAGTAGTTTTGGCCACGAGTCCCAGTCCGCAGTGGTGCTGCTGTCATGAACACAATTCGCTTAGCTTGGGGGGTAGGAGCGGAGCCCAGAAGAGATATGAAACAGTCAATATCCTTCCAGAGAGTCTCCATTGTCCTAATGGGGCAAGATTCTTCAATTGTTAATGTCTGTCACCTCCAGGGCCACATAGCCCGGGTCCTGACCCTTCCCCTTAACACAAGATGTATGATGCAAGGCGACATTGGAAGGCAACCACAAGAGCATGACTGTGCAGAGTTCATACAATCCGGGTGGAATTCACAAGTCCACGTGGCTGGATTTTGGAGACTCCCATTGGGGCTGGGTGTCTCACTGGCTGCTGGTCAAGCAGAGAAGGGACCACCGGGCCGTCACTTCTGCAAGGCTTCCACTGGCTGGGAACAGGAGATGTTTTGGCAGAACTGCTGCAGGAGTGTCCACAGTCCACCTGCATGGCTAAGTGACCCTCGTTGAGTCAGGATGGATGACCTCGGGAGTTTCATGCGCCATCTGATGACACAAGCACTCTCAAAGAGGTATTAGCACTACAGATGTGAGCCTATTGGTATGCACTTACTTGCTCCCTTACCTCATTTATCTTCGTGCCTCTAACAGATGCTGACTGGCCACTTGAGTTTCTCTGCCCTGCTGGCTGAGGGGTTTTTCAAATCAACCTCCCCCCTCCCTACTTTGCTAATTAATCAAGTGACTTTGCTGTTAGTTCTGGGGCTCTGTGTAGGGTGCTAATGAGCAAGGCCCCTCATCTCTCTAGGATGGAATCCGCTCCTTGCTAGATAACGAAGAAGAATACCAGCGCTTTGCCCTGCCATAATTCACCTTCTTCCTCCGCATCTCAACATGCTAGATAATCGTTAATTAATTAACACAGATCACTATTATCCTCCCTGCTCTACAAATGGGGGAACTGCAGCTGGGGAAGGCAAGTGCCTTACCAAAGGTCATATAGCAAGTGGCGGCCAGTGCTGGGAATAGAGCCCGTCGGTCCTGCCTTTCAGTCCCCTGTGCTTCATCCCCACTTGATATCAGCTAGGGGCTCAGAGGAGTCCTGAACCAGGCGTCCCTGCCTCCCTTCGTTCCAGTGGTTAGAATCATAGAACCATAGAGCTGGAAGAGACCTCACGAGGTCATCAAGTCCGGCCCCCTGCCCAAAGCAGGACCAATCCCAACTCAATCAACCCAGCCAGGGCTTGTCAAGCCGAGACTTAAAAACCACTAGGGATGGAGATTCCACCACCTCCCTAGGGAACCCATCCCAGTGCTTCACCACCCTCCTAGGAAATAGTTTTTCCTAATATCCAACCTAGACCTCTCCCACTGTAACTTGAGACCATTGTTCCTTGTTGTGCCATCCGTCACTACTGAGAACAGCCTCTCTCCATCCTCTTTGGAACCCCCTTCAGGTAGTTGAAGGCTGCTACCAAATCCCCCCTCACTCTTCTCTTCTGCAGACTAAACAAACCCAAATCCCTCAGTCTCTCCTCATAAATCATGTGCTCCAGCCCCCTAATCATTTTGGTTGCCCTCTGCTGGACCCTCTTCAATGCGTCCACACCCTTTCTATAGTGAGGGGCCCACAACTGGACACAATACTTTAAATGTGGCCTCACCAGAGCCGAATAAAGGGGAATAATCACTTCTCTAGATCTGCTGGCAATGCTCCTCCTAATGCACCCTAATATGCCATTAGCCTTCTTGGCTACAAGGGCACCCTGTGGACTCATATCCAGCTTCTCATCCACTGTAATCCCAAGGTCCTTTTCTGCAGAACTGCTACTTAGCCAGTCGGTCCCCAGCCTGTAACAATGCTTGGGATTCTTCCATCCCAAGTGCAGGACTCTACACTTGTCCTTGTTGAACCTCATCAGATTTCTTTTGGCCCAATCTTCTAATCTGTCTAGGTCACTCTGGACCCTGCCCTCCAGCGTATCTACCTCTCCTCCAGCTTAGTTGCCCACCTCTCTCTTCCCATTCTTCCAAGCCCTTGCAGCCCCCATCCATTCTTGTTGCCTTGACTCGCTTTCCCCTCTTCTGGATTCTCTGCACCTCAGCTTCCACTCAGCCTGCTCTTACCAAGGTCACTCAAGTCATCACCAAAGGGCCCATTCCCTTCCGCATCCCACTTGGCCTCTGCATCCCGTTCAGAACAATCAGCTACTCCCGCCGTCCCAAGACTCTCTCTCCGAGGCATCCACATCTCTGTGCGGGGCTGCCTCTGCCGCTGCTCCTCAGTGGCTGTGGTTACATGTATTTTCTACGTCTTGGAGGCGAGGGGAGAGCTGCAAGACTTTGTATTCACTGAAGCACACTTAGGGTATGTCTAGACTGCATCCCTCTGTTGGCAGAGGAGTTGACACTACAAATGAGGCAGGGATTTAAATATCCCATGCCTAATTTGCATAAAAATGGTCACCGCGTTTTGCCGACTCAGCACTTTGTTGGCAAAAAGCGGCAGTCTAGAGGGGGACCTGTCGAGAAAGAAAGCCTTTTTTGACAGATCCCTTATGCCTCCTGCAAGGAGGTTTACAGGATCTGTTGAAAAAGGCTTTCTTTCTCGACAGATCCCCCTCTAGACTGCTGCTTTTTGCCGACAAAGTGCTGAGTCAGCAAAACGTGGTGGCCATTTTAATGCAAATTAGGCATAGGATATTTAAATCCCTGCCTCATTTGCAATGTCGACCTGCCTAATCTGCATCCCTCTGCTGACAGGGGGATGCAGTCTAGACATACCCTTAGATGGCTAAAGTGGGGGCAGGTCCGTGAAACCCATCCAAGAGGCTCAGCTTTTCTGGAAAATTCACCACTTATATTCATGCCAGGAAGGGGCTGAGCTTTTCTGCTAATTTGCCCTACAGTCTCCATCTATCCTGCTATCCTCTTACCCTTTCATTCCGCTTTCCTTCAATTTTATACACCTCCTCCCCACCTGCCCTCCACCCTGGGGAAGGGAGTCATAGGCAAACTGCTGGCAGCCACACCATGAAAACTCTAGATTAATTACTTCCCCTTCATGTGATTAACAAGCTGTGGGAGCTGAAGGTCTAATTGTGCAACAAGGCCCATGTTTGATTATGAAGTCAGATGAAAGTGTTTTGTGAGGACTAAGTAACCAGCAGGCATGGAAGTTCATTGCCAAGCTGTGTCCCACTTACAACCAATGCATCTCTGCAAGCCTAGGAAGAGAGAGGATCCTGAGAGAGGATCCAGAGTAATTGTAATAATTACTCTGTAAACAAAGTGCCAGACAGACCCATAGTCAGTGAGGGGGAGCACACTGAGGGGCCGTCTTCACAGCATGCTTATTTCGAAATAAGCTATTTTGGATTTTTTTTCCAAAATAGCTTATTTCGAAATAGCACATCTATACTACAGGGAAACCTCAAAATTAGTCCAAGGCAGGCTCCCCTGTTGTGGATGTGCTACCTCGATTCAGAGCCCCAGGAGGCACTGGGGACTAATTACTTTGAATAGCCCGGGGGAGGAGCTATTTTGAAATAGCAGCAGTGGAGCGTCCACACTACTGTTATCCTGAAATAGCTATTTCGGGATAAGCGTTATTCCTCAGGGAATGAGGTTTACAGATTTCAAAATAAGTCATCTGGTATTTCAAAATTATTTCAAAATAACAGAATTGCTGTGTAGACGCTCGCATTGTTGTTCTGAAATAACGCCAGTAATTTCAAACTAACTGTGCTATGTAGATGCACCCTGAGAGACCTAGCTCTGGCCAAGAAGGGGTTAATGGTGCCTTGAAGGGTCAAGTAGCTTTCATAGAAGATACTAAACGATATCTGGGGTGAAATCTTGACCCCACTAAAGCCAATAGAGGTTTTGGTTTGTAGGTCTCCCCCTGCACACCATGATTAGTACTGGATGGGAAAGGGGAGTTCAGTGTCCACTTTGCACAAGGCTGTGCCCTCAGTCCCTCACCTGTTTCTGTCCATGGTCACTCCTGAGTCGGAATTTTCCCTCGGGTACCAACCAGCAACACCCCCTCCCCACATCATACAATTCCCAAACTTTAAAATCAGATTGTGCTGGGGAAGCAGAGAAACAAAGAGCCATAAGATACAAGGCGTGTGAAGACGGATGCTCCTCAGACTCACCCGGCTATAAATAAGAGGAGGAGGGCCTCACGCTTGAGTGACAGGACACTGGCATGGCTGCAGAAGTCCGTTCAGTGCATGGCACCTCCAAGACCACCTCGCAGTTCAGGGTCCCAGAAAGAGATGTCACATGTCCCAGACTAGCCTTAGTCCCTCCTCTGACCCTCACTCATCTACGTGTGGGGACCCTTCTCCACGGAGATCTCAGGGAAGTCAGTGTGGCTCTCTGTGGCGGAGGAATCTATCTACTTACCTAGCTCCCATCTATCTCCTGGTTTTACACTGCTGCCCAGAACCTTAATGGCTGAGAACCTTTCATGTAAAATCAATAGCAAAAGTCTCTAGTGGGCTGGAATAGCTTGCAGGATTGAGTTGTTAGTCCTCACTCAAACCCCAGCTCTGGCTGACTCACATTCTTTTCCTGTCCCCAAAACATGTAGGCTATGTCTACACTGCACAGTTATTTCAAAAAACTATTCCAGAATAGTTATTCCGAAATAACTTATTTCTAAATAGCACGTTTACGCTGCAGGGAAGCCTCAAAACGAGTCCGAGGCAGGCTTCCCTAATGTAGACACGCTTTTGAGCCCCTAGAGGAATAACTTAGAATGGTCCTGGTGAGAGGCTATTTCAAAATAGCAGAAGTGGAGCGTCTACACACACCTTATTTTGAAATAGCTATTTCAGAATAGGCATTATTTTTCATAGAATGAAGTTTACAGAAGTCAGAATAAGCCGTCCGCTATTTCAAAATTATTTCAAAATAACGGAATTGCTGTGTAGACGCCCGTCCGTTATCCCAAAATAACTTTGCTATGTAGACACACCCTTACTGTCCTAAGGCTGTTGTCTCTTTAAGGATCCTCTTCCCTGGCCCACATATTCTTGGACTCCTTTAAGGCTATATCCTCCCCAGCAACGTTACACCTGATCTGTGCACACATTTCATTTTGATGATTCATTTTCCAGAAGTCCTGCATATTCTAGCGGCATTTCTGACCCAGAACAAAACAGGAGACATTGGGATTCTCACAAGCATGGTGTTCTTCAGCCTGCAGACCAAGCAAGTCCAGACAAATTCAGTTAAGTGCCTGATCTATAGGACACTTATCTGAGCGCAAGTGAGTCACCAAGCTTATTGAGCTTTTTCCAACTCTGATCTCCTGCCCCCACATTCACTTTGGGCTCCTCATGTCACCAGTGCAGCTCTGTTCCTTGTAACTTTTCTGCTTGCTTAACTAACCCTTGCTGAGCTGTCAGAATAACTCTTCACTTGTCCGCTGGATGCTGTCTCTATCTTGCTATAATTACTGGCTCGTCATTGTCCATAAAGAAGAACATCTGTTGGCACTCCCAGTGCAGCTGTCTTCTTAGGGCTTGTCTTCCTCCAGCTACTGCTCCAGCAGTGGTTCATATTCGTGATGTCTTCTCTGATTTTAATTCACCGAGGCTTTGTGTAGCTTGCTGTGTTCAGGTGACATGAGTCCTCCTTTCCCTCCCACTTATCCTGCTCTTCAAAATCCTCCAGCCCTCAAACCGTCACCAGGCAGAAATCACTCACACAATCAGTGTTGGGAAACTAGAAATGTTCCGTAGTTTTGCCTTAAATAGTTCTGTTATATTCAAGTACCTTTCGGCTCTCATCTCCAGACCAGCTCGCAAACATGAATGGACTTCTGACCAGATGAAATTCCATGTTGATAAATGGAAAGTAATGCACTTTAGAAAATATAATCCCAAGTATACATATAAAATGATGGGAGTCTAAATTAGCTGTTACTGCTCAAGAAAAAGATCTTGGAGTCATTGTGGATAGTTCTCTGAAAACATCCACTCAGTGTGCAGCAGCAGTCAAAAAAGCAAACAGTGTTGGGAATCATTAAGAAAGGGATAGATAATAATGCAGAAAATATCATATTGCCTCTATATAAATCCATTGTATGCCCAATCTTGAATACTGTGTGCAGATGTAGTCATCCCATCTCAATAAAATATATCTATATTGGAATTGGAAAAGGTTCAGAAAAGGGCAAGAAAAATGATTAGGGGTTTGGAACAGTTTCTTTATGAGGAAAGATTAATAAGATCTAGACTTTTCAGCTTGGAAAAGAGACGACAAAGGGGGGATATGCTTGAGGTATATGAAAACATGACTGGTGTGGAGGAAGTAGATAGAGTAAATAACATTCCTTTTCTCATAACACAAGATCTAGGGGGTCACCAAATGAAATTAATAGGAAGCAGGTTTTAAACAAAGAAAAGGAAGTTTTCCGTCACATTGCACAGACAACCTGCAGAACGCTTTGCCAAAGGATGTTGTGAAGTCCAAGATTATAACAAGGTTCAAAAAAGAACTAGATACATTCATGGGGGATAGACAGGTGCATCAATGGCTATTAGCCAGGATGGGCAGGGATGGGGTCCCTAACCTCTGTTTGTCAGAAGCTGGGAATGGGCAACTGGGGAAGAGGGATCACTTGATGATTCCCTGTTCTGTTTATTCTCTCTAGAGCACCTGGCATTGGCCACTGTTGGAAGACAGGATGCTGGATAGATGGACTATTGGTCTGACCCAGTAAGTCCATGCTTATGTTCTATATTCTAATGTCACTTCTGGGAGGGAGTGAAATATTATCCTGATTTAACAGGTGCAGACTGAGGCACAGGTAAATTAAGTCATTCGCTCAAGGTCCTATAGGCAGTCTGCAACTGAGCCAATTCTCCTATACTCTGCTTTAGTGCCTCCCCAAATATTTTTCCCACTCTTGCTCTCGCCATTTTCACCAGAGATGAGAGGTAGGTTTCTTTCACCCGGGTAAACCCAAAGGCTAGGTCTACACTGCCGGCTTTTGCTGGCAAAGAGTATGCTAATGAAGCACTCATTAGCAACTTCTCGTGCTTCATTTGCATAATCTCTTCCCAAGGCTTTTTGTGCAAGAGGTTTTTGAGCAAAAACTAGCAGTGTAGACGGATCCGTTTTGCACAAAAAAACCCTTTTGCGCAAGATCCTTATGCTGCAAAAAAGGAGATATTCACATCTTACACAAAAAAATTTTTTTGTGCAAAACAGAGAGAGAATCTATACTGCTAGTTTTTGTGCAAAAACCTCTTAAGCAAAAAGTCTCGGGCGGAGATTATGTAAATGAAGCACAAGAAGTTGCTAATGAGTGCTTCATTAGCATACTCTGCCGGCAAAAGCCGGCTGTGTAGACATAGCCAAACGGTTATCCTCCCTAATGACCCCTTTTTTGCGACAGCAAAAAGCTGTTTCCAAGAACAGAAATGAGGCATACATTTACACAGGCCTAACCAGAGCCCACTGAAATCAATTCATGTGTGCTGGACTCTCAATAAGCCTCCTTATCTCTTTGGGTATGTCTAGACTACATGCCTCTGCTGGCAGAAGCATGTAAATTAGACTACCCGACATAGTCAATGAAGCGGGGATTTAAATATCCCCAACTTCATTAAAATAAAAATGGCTGCCACGCTGTGCCGCTCAGCTGATCATCGGCACAACGTGGCAGTCAAGACGCGGATCAGTCGGCAAGGAAAGCCTTTGCCGACTGATCCTGTAAACCTCATTTCACAAGGCATAAGGGATTGGTCAGCAAAGGCTTTCCTCGTCGACCGATCCGCGTCTTGACTGCCGCATTGTGCCGACGATCAGCTGAGCCGGCACAGCGCGGTGGCCATTTTTATTTTAATGAAGCGGGGGATATTTAAATCCCTGCTTCATTGACTATGTCAGGTAGTCTAATTTACATGCCTCTGCCGGCAGAGGCATGTAGTCTAGACATACCCTTTGTGTCTGGTTTTTATAACATTTCTTGGGAACCTGGAAAACATCATGGACATGGCTTTGGGGGGAAATGTGAAAGCTAACATGTGATCCCCAAATGCGTGAATATTAGTGGGCATCACATGATTTGCATCAGGGCACAGAAATACAGTCTGTTCATTTAGCGCTGTCCATGGGCCCGTCTTCCAGATACAACCTTCTTTTCAGAGAATGTCTGTAGTCTTTCTATTCCCAAGTCCTGCTCCTGAATAACATATTTTCAGTAACAGGTGATCTATGAATGATCTGTACTTCAGGTCTGCTTTAGATAAAGACACAGATATTCAGAGGCTTGTTCAAAACCTCCGGGTCTGCAAACCCAGAAACTTGGGGTGCAGAAGTGCCTGAAAAAAGTTGGTCAAATTGTTTTGAACATCCTGAGAAATTATGGTCACATTCCTTTTAAGTTTCCGTTTATAAACAGTGATGATAGCCATCTATGACACACACTAGTCATGCCTGTAACATACTTACACCACCTATTTATTAACCTTATATTAACTATTATAAATCATAATAAAGTGCCACCAAGATGATGTTTGGGTTTAGTTCAGGTTTAGGCCAGAGGTCCTTTCTGGTTACCAGAGCTGCTCCCTTCCTCACCTTTATTCACTCTGCTTTGCATGAGCAGAGTAGGCTGGAACGCAGGCGAGTCAGGCACTGTTTAGGAATGGAGTTAGTTCTAACCCTCCCACACATCAGTGATTACTAACAGTTCAAAAATGCAGAAGAGACACGTAAGTCATATAGTCGGACCTCCAGCATTCCGCTTGTGTTGGACTAAAGTGACTTCCAGAAGGGCTTACAATCTTGAAGCTTTCTATGGAACTATATCTGCATGCACTTCACCTGAGTTTTGATCACTTGTTCGCCCTTCAGAAGTATTTCGGCCAAAGGCAAATTCTTTCCCCTTAGCCTCAGGTGCTGCTGCTGGTTACATCCTCCGGAGTGGACGAGAGAACCAGTCTGTAAGTCCGGGTATTACGATTTCTTTTCCGTCTCAGTTTTCAAATCTCCCTCTCTCTACTCTGAGTCAGACCTCCAACCCAGTTCCCTGCCTTTCGGTAAGACTATCGCCTGTCTTTCGCACCAGCCTTTCCTCTCACCTGCTAGTGAATGTCTGCAGTGATGGTACCTTACCCATCTCCCGTGGGAATCTATTCCACTGCCACAATTGCTCTTGCTGTTAAGAACTTCTGCCTAATGTTTAGCCAGCCTCATTATTTCCTCCGTTGGCTTCGGGCCATTACTCCTTGTCCTACCATTGTCTGAGATTACAGACCATTCCTGCCTTTCCTGTCTAGTGCTACGCTGAAGATGTTTATATATTGCAATCATGTTGCACAGGGTCTTTTCTAGACTATATAAATGTACCTTCCTTAGTCTCTCCTCATATGAGTTATCCTCTAAGCTGCGTGTTAGGTCTGCTGCTGGCTTGTCTACATCCTTCTGAAACTGAGCAATATTCCAGGTGCAATAGCAACAGGATGCTGTGCCCTGCAGAGGCACTCCCATCTCTCGGATTTCATGTGCAGATCAGCCTTGTGCAGTCTCTCTCTCCTCCATCAGTGCATTTTGGCCCTTCGCCGCACCTGCTGAAGATTCCCATCTCAACTGGAAGCATGGCCACATGTTTGTAACAATTTCTGCCCTGCTGTAGCACTGTCCAGTGTCTAGTCCAGACTGTCAAGCATGTGACTGCTGGGAGATCACTCAGCAGAGAGGCCCTGAATCATCTCTCACCCCAGCTTCTTGCTTTTCATGATGGAAACAGATTGCTCACAGGCCTTGTGTCTCTTGAACTGTCAGGATTTGGGCGTTGGCTCTCAGTCATGTAGCATGAATACGAGCTATAACAAGCCATCACTCACAAACATGTAAAATAGCAGTGTGCATAGCCTCCTGCTGAACCTCCTCGTGCTGTGAGCCAGTTACACAGCCAAGCTCAGCAGGGTCAGACAAGCTCCAGTAACTGGATGGGGAAGCCTGTATAAAGTAACAGATTGGTGAGTCAGTAGTGAGTGTTCAGGGGCCCCAGCAGGATAGCCTGGCTTATTGGAGGTGTCATCTGTTGGGTTTTTTCCTTCTCATCAAACCAAGAGCCAGACGACTTGTGGGCACTAGAGACGCATTGTATTATTCCCAAGAGATGGGGGGTGAGCTCTGATGTCTTGGCCAAATTACATCTTGAGCCCTGCAAATCTGCAGATATCTGCTTTATATCCGTGGGTACCTGCATCCGTGGATGTGGACGTGGATATCTGCAGCTCATTGTTGTGGATATGGATGCAGATATGGATACAAACGTTGTATCCGTGCAAGGTTCTATCACTTTCTGACAATTCCTGTGGTTTCTGTTAGCTACAACACTTGCTGTTCTATACCCCTCGTCCTATTTTTCTGTTGCTGTTCAGAAGAAGCTTGGTTACAGAAGAGGAGGCTGCATTTCAGTTGTAGATTATACTCTATTTAAGGGTTGTCCGACTGGTGCTGGTGGGTTGGAGCCAAGCTGTGAGATGTTTCTATCCAGAGAGCCCTGCAAATCTGCAGATATCCACTCCATATCCACAGGTCTCCACTTCAGCAGATGCGGATATCCACAACTCATTTTTATGGCTAGGTATCCAGATGGGATACAAATTTTGTACCTAGAACTCTGCACATTAGCAGATATCTGCTTTATATCTGTGGATGTGGATGAGTGTACCCATGGATCATTTTTGCAGATGCAAATGCGGATACCGATATTGTATCCGCACAGGGCTCTAACTGGCCCCGTAATGCTTTACATTGGAGATCACACTGTTGAAGGACTCCATTTTGTAAAGCACATATTTCTGTAAGTGGCCTGCAGAGATGCCCCAATGCTAGCACTACCAAGAGTCAGGAGAGCTGTCCATATAATCATAGAACACTAGAACTGGAAGGGACCTCGAGAAATCATCAAGTCCAGTCCCCTGCCCTCACGGCAGGACCAAGCACCATCTAGACTATCCCTGATAGATGTCTGTCTAACCTGCTCTTAAATATCTCCAGTGATAGAGATTCCACAACTTCCCTAGGCAACTTATTCCAGTGCTTAACCACCCTGACAGTTAGGAAGTTTTTCCTAATGTCCAACCTAAATCTCCCTTGCTGCAATTTAAGCCCACTGCTTCTTGTCCCATCCTCAGAGGCCAAGGGGAACAAATTTTCTCCCTCTTCCTGGTAACACCCTTTTAGATACTTGAGATACTATGCCCAGAACCTGCGAGCCTGAGCGTCAGGGAGCATTAGCGCAATGGGCTGGAGCAGTGTCTGTACCATTTAAGAAGGTTGCCTGCTTGCCTGCCTGAGAAGAGAGTGTGTAGCTTTAAGGTCCTAGCCAGCAGTGTCACTCCCCAAAGCCTCCCATCGTTTCTGGAGCTAGGAGGCTGGGTCTCTTTCTTTGTACTTTGGAGCTCACCAAATTCATTTATGTCTCACATAGGCAGACAGGATCCGTCCGAATGCAAACTTCTGCCTGGCTCTGAAGCATGCACCCCACTTTTTCTGTTAGCTTCCATATCCCATTGCATAGCGTCAGGGTTGCAAACTCCTAGCTAATTTCCTATCTGCCATTTTCTTCTCTGGGTATCACTGCTTTACAAACATTTCCTTCTCACTGCAAAGCTCTGCTTTGGCTTACGTTTCCCAAGTGTGCATTCAACCCTTCCAGGTTGAATGTCATTTTGTTATTTTCCTGCCCATAGTTGGAACCCTCAGTCCCTCTGTATTTATTTTCTCTGTCCTCCCGGGGGCATGTGGCATCTCCCAATTCAGTAGCTTCTGCAAATTTAATTGGTGTGCATGATGGAGGAAAACAAGTTCCAACCAGGAAGCAGATTTTCAGTTCAAAGCTTCAAAGCAGTTATTACAGACAGCGAGGAGAAAACAATGATTAAAAAAATATGAAAAATACCTTAGCTGGTTCCTTTTAAGTATTAAACGCTTATAAATAAGGAGAAAAAAAGAACTCTTACAAGCCGATATTCTCCAGAGAAGCAGCATTTTTCTGGGTGAACTGATTGCTTTCTAGTGAAAAGTGCAAGCAAAGAACGCCCCCACTCCCTCCATTCCGGGAGATGTTTGCTGGTGAATAAAGGCTTCTAAAAACATGTCATTTCTGTTTCTCCAGCCTGGCCTGATATTTAAAGGGAATGTAAGATGGAACATGACATCCCAAAGAACAGAACTTTGGGCTCGAGGGGAAAGCGCCTCCCAAATCCAGCATTAGGAGTCCTGGCTTTCTTCGTTGTGTTTTAATGCTAAGATCCCTGGACACGCGAGAGGTCTGCATGCACAGAACTGGCATAGCCTGCCTAGAAACAATGCATGGTGACTTGCCAGCCTGCCTGAAACCTAGGGTGACCAGATATTTTATCGGGACACTCCCTTTATTCAAGGCTTTGTCTTACTACCCCGTCCTGGTTTTTCACGTTGGCTCTCTGGTCACCCTGACCTGTAAGAGTACAGAGGGGCACGATCTCCATGTCTCAACAAGTCTTTGATCTCTCTGGCAACAAATGGAGCAATCAACATGCTTACCATGGTGGTTTTCTTTCCTGTGGGCACAGGCCCTGGACTGTGAGAGCCAAGAAGCGATTTCACGGCGGCTCCCAAGCAGCTGCCAGCTTTTGGCTAGGAGTCACTTGGGCAGGAATCCAACTGGTGGGCTAATGGCAAGGATGTGCCATGCCAATTGCCCTGAGCACCAGTCAGGGCAGGTGCACATCTGTGCAGCGCCGCGCAGACGGTGAAAGGATGGGGTAGAATCCGGGATCGTCTCCCCCCATAACACATGCATATCCCAGTGTGCCAGGCCTTGCCCTCTGCTAGCAGAGAGCAGGGAAACCAACCCCACAGAGACCACTGCTTTGTGAGCTATGCTGCTCTGTCTCCCCAGCCCGGAGCTCACGGCTGGACACTGAGTTGTACACAGCAGGCTGCCAGTGCCTGCATCTGTCACAGGGGGGCAGCACTTCTCCTGTCCTTAGTGATGGATTTCTGCGCCCACACACCCAGTGCTTGGGCGCATGCGGATGGTGGGCAGGGGAGCACTCAGGGCTGTGGACTGGTGAGTCTTGGCAGGACTAGTCCCACCCTCTCGTTCCTCCTGGGAAAGGCCAGGGAGAGGGTGGAGCCGTGCAACGTCTCCCGCGCACGACTGTCTTTGCCTGCTCCTGTGGCTGGGCTGGGAGCATACAGGCCGTGGGGGTTCTCCTGAGATGGGCAGTGGGCTGGTTCCTTTCCCTCTGATTTGAGACCCAATGGCCACTTCTGAGGTCTCCCATCTGGCTCCCCTCTGCTTCCAGGCACCTCTGAGCTCTGCCCGTCCCAAAGAGCAGGAGTACACCTCCACCACAGTGAAGCCATTTTAGGGCTTCAGCACATGCTAGTGATGGGGCCAGGGAGAAAGCAGAGTCCACAGAGCACCCCTGGGTCCGGGCAGCCCATGCAAAGCATCTTCCTCTTCATCGCTAGAACAGGCAGGAACCAGCTGGCTGCTGCCATCTCTTAGCTGGGAGGCCGGGCTGCTTCAGTGGAGTTTACACCCCATTCAGTAGGGTCTTCCTATTGCCAACCAATCTTTCTCCCACCAAACACAGAGCCAAACCTGTAGGGCCAGACCTCAGAGGGGATAAATGGGCACAGACCTACTGATTTCAATGGAACTACACTGATTTACACCAGCCAGATCTAGCATTGCTTGGTTTAGATGATGTTCATTTTAGACTCCGGAAAATAACAGAAAAAAAGAACAAATACGTCTCTGTCAGCTTCCCACCCCAGTCATTCTGCCTCAGACACTAACTGGTAGCATGGAGGGAGACAGCACACACAACCAGAATGGTGTCTTTTTTTCCTGTCACATAGCTACATAATCTACAGACCTAGTGGCTGGCTCTTCTCTCACCATCAGAGAACCATAAGGAAGAGACCTCAGGAGTCATCTAGTCCAAGCTCCTGCTAAACGAAGGACAAAACCCAACTAAATCATCCCAGCCAGGGCTTTGTCAAGCTGGGACTTAAAAACCTCTAGGGATGGAGATTCCACCACTTCCCTAGGTAACCCATTCCAGTGCTTCACCACCCTCCTAGTGAAATAGTTTTTCCTAATATCCAACCTAGACCTCCCCACTGTAACTTGAGACCATTGCTCCTTGTTCTGCCATCCGTCACTACCGAGAACAGCCTCTCTCCATCCTCTTTGGAACTCCCTTCAGGTAGTTGAAGGCTACTACCAAATCCCCCCTCACTCTTCTCTTCTGCAGATTAAATAAGCCCAAATGCCTCAGCCTCTCCTCATAAATCATGTGCCCCAGCCTGCTACTCATTTTCACTGCCCTTTGCTGGACTCTCCAATTTGTCCACATCCCTTCTGTAATGGGGGCCCCGGAACTGAACGCAATACTCGGGATGTGGCCTCAACTGTGCTGAATAAAGGGGAATAATCACTTCTCTAGATCTGCTGGCAATGCTCCTCCTAATGCAACCTAGTATGCCATGAGTCTTCTTGGCTACAAGGGCACACTGTTGATTCATATCCAGCTTATCATCCATTGTAATCCCCAGGTCCTTTTCTGCTGAACTACTATTTACCCAGTTGGTCCCCAGCCTGTAACAATGCTTGGGATTCTTCCCTCCCAAGTGCAGGACTCTGCACTTGTCCTTGTTAAACCTCATCAGATTTCTTTTGGCCCAATCCTCCAATTTGTCTAGGTCACTTTGGACCCTATCCCTGCCCTCCAGCATTTCTACCTCTCCCCTAGCTTAGTGACATCGTCGAACTTGCTGAGGGTGCAATCCATCCCCTCCGCCAGGCCACTAATGAAGATGCTGAACAAAACCGGCCCCTGAGGCACTTTGCTTGATGATAATGGAGATACTCATTGATCCTCACTGAGTTCAATGATCTAGCCAGCTTTTTATTCTTCCAGGACATACTTCTTTTACACCAGTTTGGCACCCATGTAAACCTACTGAGCTAAATGGAGTCACTCTCAAATTCATCCCAGTGCCAGCGAGAAGAGAATCTCTAAAGCTTCACATGAATCGGCATCTTTTGAGCAAACGATTGAACCAATTTTATCAACCCCCGAGTGGGGCAGGCCCTTAATATTGGAAAAGTCTAAACAAATGTTGCTGAGTCAGAAAAAAATGAAGCATTTACTCTGACATGTAAAAGACAGATCTATAGATAGATGGATCTGCATTGTCCTAGACAGACAGATATGTTCTCTTTCATGCTCCAGAATCTTTGGCATAAGCTATACGTACAATTACACTACAAAAACGTTAAACCAGACCATTTTGTTTCTCCCAGTGACTTCAGCATTAACATCTGCTCCCCTCTGGTGAGCCCTCAGGGCTGAAAGAGCCTAGAACTGCTTAGAAAAGGGGAGGCATGCAGCAATTTGAGCCCACCATTTCAAATCAGCAATGCAATATCCATTCCACACGCGGCCGTTCAGAACCTGTGACCCCAATCCCGCAGGAAAGCTCTGTTTATACTGATCTAAGTCTGTGTGGCCCAAGCCTAGTTGTGTGTATCAACAATTTTAAATTTTTCATTGCTGCATCCATTATTCAGCACCATGGATTTTAGTCAGATGCTTGGGAAGACACGATCAATATGCCTGGCAACTCCATCTGCTAGACTGAGCGGCTTAGTTCGCACGGCCTGGGCACATCATCCCATGTCACTAGAGCGGGGTGTTTTCCCAACTCAAATCAGGATCAAAAGCCAAAGCCTGAAAAAACTGGCATGAACTGAAAATCCAAAACCAATTTCAGTTCGAGTCAATCAAAAGATTTTCTTTTGATTATTTCCAAGCATTGCATTACAGTTCCCACCTTATTTATCCTTTTATTTCAGGGCAGGTGGAGGATCTGTGACTACCTGCATGGCTCTTACCTCAGCCCAGCTCTGGATTCTGGGTGCCTAGGGGGCAGGGTCCAAGGGGAAGGGCCTAGAGCAGGGGTGGGCAATAATTTTTTTATGGAGGGGGGTCACTCCAAGAATTTGGTAAGTGGTCACGGTCTGCACTCTTCCAAGATATTAATGGAGGGAGTGCAGGGTCTAGGATGGAGGCTGGGTGCAGAAGGGAGCTTGGGGTAAGGGGGTAGAAGGTGTGGGATCTGTGAGGGAGTTTGCGTGAAGGAGGGGGTTGTGACCTGGGGTGCAGGAGGGGATGCAGAATCCGGGAAGGGGATGCATGCAGGATAGGATTCTGATCTGGTGGAGGGTTGCTGGAGGGGGTGCAGGGTCTGGGATGGGGTATGGGTGCAGGAGCAGAGGTTCAGAGGGATGAGGGAGGAAGGGGCCAGGGGGCCAAGGCACCTCCCAGACAGCATCCCTGCCCAACAGGTTCCTTACCAGGCGGGGACCATGTTTGCTGCTCTGAACATTGCAAGCCCAGACGGGCAGGGGAAGGGGTACTTTGTGTGCTGCCTGTCCTGCAAACAGGCAGCTCCCATTGGCCAGAAACTGGCCAACGAGAGCTGCAAGATTAAGCTGGGGGTGGAGGCAGCATGCAAAGCTTCTCTCCTGGGCTCACAGCATTCAGAGAATTGCTCTGAGCAGTGTGTGGAGGTGAGGCAGGCAAGGAGACAGGCTGAGGCTCCCGCTGCCCCTGTGGGCTGGATCCGGCAGCTGGTACATCACAGTTATTCCCTGAATATTTGTGAGAACAAAAACCAGCATGAATATTTGTGAGTGAACAAAAAGGCCATAACCAAGTTTGCAAGCCAAATTTAGTAAACATGTTAATCAATTCATCTATCTCCATACACCCCCTATCTATCTATCTGTGTGTCTGTCTGTCTGTCTAATCTCCCACAGAATACAAAACAGGCCAGATACCTGAAGATGCTAAGTATTAGTGTCATTAAGTTATTCTATATATTGCAAGGATACTATGGGGGTTTTAAGCATAGACCATAGCTCCCATTATTTCCAAGTATTTGAAGTCTTAATACGTCATTTCCTTTTCTCCTAATTTAAACCTACAAGTTTTTGAGTCACCCCTTAATTTCATGGCATTTGGGAGCTCATTCTGGATAAGTCGAAACCAAATGCTTTAATATTCTGGCGTTATTTTTAAAAAATCTAGGAAAGGGTTTTTTTTTTTCAAGGACACTTCTTCAGCAGGCTGGTTCCTGTTCCCTACCTGTACCACTGAAGCTTGGCTTCTGTCCAACTTCTTCCCAGCTCCCCCCTCCTGTCAGCGATCCCTTAACGAAAATGAGTTCTAATTGGTACAGTTTTGTAATTGCACCTTCCAGAGGCGCCCACTCCATCAACTACTAGCTGGCAATTGCATCAATTATATTGATTTCAGTTTGTTGTCATCAATACTGCACCGCAGATGAATGCAAAACTACTCCAGGCCTGTCTCTCTGATCAGCTGACATTGCTTAAGCAGCAGCTAAAGTCACTTTAAAGCTGTCTCCTTGTTCAGGCCGAAAAGGTTCCTTCTGGAGTTTGAGGCTGGGCAGACTCGACAAAAATTGATCAATATACAATTTCTGAAACCAAACTAGTGGGCAGTTTGCATTCATGTAAACATATAAAGACTAACATCACTTAGGCCTGATTTGAAGTGCATAGATTTTAAGGCCACAGAACCTCCCCCTCTCCCCCCACTCCTGTAACAGACTCCTACTCTCTGGCTGAGCTTCTGAAAGACTCAAATCATGGTTTAAAGACTTTAAGCTTCAGAGGAGCTACCATTTACTCCACGTCAAACCAGCAAGTGACCCGTGCACTACACTGCAAAGGAAGGTGAAAACCCCTATGGTCTCTGACAGCCTGACGTGGGGGGAAATTCCTTCCTGATCCCAAATATGGCAATCATGAGTGCATGTGGGCAAAACCCACCAGCCACACTCCTGGGTAAGAATTCTCACATCCTCCCACTCTAGTGATCTATCTCCAGCTGCATGGGTCATATGCAACTGTCGGCAACCTCCTCGTACCATCCCCTCCATGAATTTGTGAAGATCAGTCTTAAAATAAATGGCCATCAGCGGACAGTCTGCTGGTCTGGAGAAAGTTCTCACTTACCATTGCTCACCTGAGTAGGGGTCGCAGCAGGTGATTGGGTTCTAATCCCTGTTCTGCCCTGTCTCACTTTGGGTGAAACTCACCCCTGTGCAGCAAAGGCAGGGGCTACCTGGGCCTCCAATGTCACCCCAGTGGCTCAGCTGGGGCAATTTACAGAACACCTGCGTGCCTCAGTGTATTCCTCTGTAAAATGGGGCAACAGCACTTCCCAGCTTGAACAACTGATGTGTGTGAGGCACTGCAACCATTGGGTGAGAAGGGCCTTTATTAGTGTTAATTACTTTCACTGGAGCAATGCCCATGAGCTGTATCATGTAACAAGCTGTGTACACGCACAGTTGCTGTCCTGTACCACCAGCCCATGTACTCTCATAGGTACAACTACTGGGCTAGCTGCTAGCTTGACCAACCCAACAAGGATTCAACAAGGGACCTCCACATATACTGCTACAGCCTGAACTAATGCTCTGCAGTTGGGGGGCTGTAACTCACACTGTCTGTGAATCGGGTGCACCTGTAACACGCCCGCACCAGCAGACAGCAAACATCCTGCGGATAAAGGTTGCTCATTCTGAGCTTCTGAAGCCCCTTAGAAGTTCCAGTGCTGGATGAGCCGCACGTACATCCCCGCCGCCTTTTTTGGCCAACGTGCCCAAGAAAAACAACCCACTAGAATGGCCATTCTGATTAAGCATTTTCTAGCTAAGTGCAATGCGCTGCAATTTGTAATTAACAATTCAAAACAAAACAGTTGCTTGCTGTCTAAATTGTGTTTACTCGGAAGGACTTAAAGCAAATAAATATTTAGTCTGGCCACATTTTAATTGCTTAATGAAAGTACAGAGAACACCCCCAAATACCTTAAATAAATGCACGACTCAGGAAATGAATTAATTAGCATTTAATTCCGAGGAATGGCCGTTGATTGCTACAAATTGCATGCAGAATGGATTTGTTGATTTATTACCAGCAATAATTTCAATTACAAGCATTATGATGTGAAAGTCCTTCTTCCCCTTATGAAAAGGTGAGAGCTTTATCAAAACATAGTAACTCCTGCCATGGATAGCTGGTGGATTTGAACATGGGACATCCTGTACCATAGTGCAGCCCTTTGTTACTACAGCCGAAAGAGGATTAGAGCTACAAGCAACAATCAGCACTGTGCTGTCCAATGCCCAACTGGTTTTCACAGCCCTGAGGTATCACATCTATGTGCACCGTATGAGGAGTCTGGCACCTAAGCAAAGGACTTTGAGATGCTAAGAAGCCAAGCAGGGAGCGGACAATGCTAACCAGGAATGAGATGCAGAGGAAAGGGTGTTTAGATCCATAAGCTCCTAATTCCCACTGATCCGGGCCTTTGCTGCCAGACTGAGGGGTCAGAGGGAGAATTAACTCTTTATGCCACTAGTAACAGGAAGCTCCGTGTCAAGACGTGACACACACACTCACTTTGCAAGCATGTGTCACAGGCACCGCTCCTAAAAGACCAAAGCTTGCTAGAGAGAGGGACCGGTTCTAATCCATATGGAAGAGTTCCACCCTGCAGCCTTCCCAGAGCCCCCCGCAGGACAATGCCGTTTATATCACTGTGGTCTTTCATCTTTGACCTTAGATACCTCACCGAGCAAGAAATGGTGACAGGCTGGATTCCAACCAGCCTCCCGATTCCACCCCAGCAGCTCAACTCTTGGAACTAAAGGCATAGCATTATTAATCTTCAGAGCAGAGACGCCAAAAGCTCTCTGTGGGCAATGACCTGACCCACAGAGTATTGGCAGTGTGTAGAACCCAGCACCAAAAGCACAAGCCCCTGTCATTTGAATTAAAGGAGCAACTCCATTAGTGGGTAGCAGCATTAGGCAGTTATCCTCTGTGTGGACTAGACACTAGAGGGGGCCCAAACACACATATTATAAGAGTGTTACACTGGGCACTGCAGGGCAGGACCTGGTCTGCCCAGCTGCAGTGAGACGTGATTGGTTATTGGGAACTGTGCAGTCAATCTACAATAGTAATCATCCAAAGACGCCAAGAGAACTTGTTTTAATACAGAAGTAAATTCCCCACCAACTGCACAGCCCCCACTGCACCTCCCAGCCTACACTGGAACCCCTGTAAGTTATCATCAAACAACTGGGCAACAAAATGACCGATGAAATTCAGCGTTGATAAATGCAAAGTAATACACATTGAAAAACATCATCCTAACTATATGTATCAACTTGAGAGAGATCTTGGAAACATTGTGGATAATTCTCTGAAAACATCCACTCAATGTGCAGCGACAGTCAAAAAAGCAAACAGAATGTTAGGAATCATTGAGGGATAGAGAATAAGACAGAGAATATCTTGTCACTTCTATATAAATCCATAGTACGCCTACATATTGAATACTGAGTGCAAATGGGGTTACCTCATCTCAAAAAAGATACCTTGGCATTGGAAAAAGTTCAGAAAAGGGCAACAAAAATAATTATGGGTATGGAATGGCTGCCATATGAGGAGAGATTAATAAGACTATGACTTTTCAGCTTGGAAAAGAGACGACCGTGGGAGGATATGATAGAGGTCTATAAAATCATGACTGGTGTGGAGAAAGTGAAAAAAACCCCATTTATTTACTCCTTCCCAGGACAAATGAAGTAAGGGTCACCTAATGAAATTAATAGGCAGCAGATTTAAAACAAACAAAAGGAAGTTTATGTTCACACAAACATACAGTCAACCTGTGGAACTCCTTGCCAGAGGACATTGTGAAGGCCGAGACTATAACAGATTAAAAAAGAGGTAGATAAATTCCTGTATAATAGGTCCATCAATGGCTATTAGCCAGAATGGAAAAGGGATGGTGTCCCTGGGCAACAGGGCATGGATCACTTCATGATTGCCTGGTCTGTTTATTCTCTCTGGGGCACCTGGCATTGGCCACAGTCAGAAGACAGGATATGGGGCTAGATGGACCATTGATCTGACCCAGTGTGGCCGTTCTTATGTTCTTAACTAATATCCACACTTGACTGGGACCACATCCTGAAAGAAATCTTTCCTGAACCCCCTCTTTTGCCTTCAAACAACCCCCCAGCCTCTCCAAGCACATCATGAAAAGCAGTCTCCTCACAGACCAGGACACAGCAACTCATCAGTGGCTCCAGAGTCTGCCAGAACAACAGATGAAACATCTGTAAATGTAGCTCCACTTCTGTAGTGATCAACGTGCCCCACAACGGGCGTTTTGAGCTCCATGGAGCCTGCACATGCCTAACACCTCACCCAGTGTGCTAAATATCCTAATGACAACTACGTGAGGGTACGGCTACACTAGCTCGTTAGTTCGAGCTAGGTAGGGTAATGAGGGCAAGCAGAGTTGCAAATGAAGCCTGGGATTTAAATATCCCGGGCTTCATTTGCATGTTCCCGGGCGCCGCCATTTTTAAATCTCCCTTAGTCCGAACTAACTGCCTGCAGCTAGACACTGCATGGAGTAGGTAGTTCGAATTAGAGATCCTAATTCGAACTACCGTTACTCCTCATTCCTCGTTCCATGAGGAGTAACAGTAGTTCGAATTAGGATCTTTAATTCGAACTACCTACTCCGTGCCACGTGTAGCCGCGGGCATGGAGTTCAGACTAAGGGGGATTTAAAAATGGTGGCGCCCGGGAACATGCAAATGAAGCCCGGGATATTTAAATCCCGGGCTTCATTTGCAACTCTGCTTGCCCTCATTACCCTACCTAGCTCGAACTAACGAGCTAGTGTAGCCGTACCCTGAGTGACCCCAGACAATCACAGCACACTCGAGTGAACTCACGCAGGAAAATGACACACGGCAAACACGCCCTGTCACCAGTGGGTGAGCACTTTTCACAAAGGGATCACTCTAGATTTGACCTCTCCATCCTTGCCTCAAAGGAAACCTGCACAACTTTCACCAGATGAGCTTGGGAGCTTAAATTCATTTCTCTGCTATACTCTAAAAATCACAGACTGAACAAAGACACTGGATTGATGGCTTATTTTGCAACCATCTATAATGCAGCGGTTCTCAGCCAGGGGTACATGAACCCCTGGGAGAATGCAGAGGTCTTCCAGGGGTTACATCAACTCATCTAGTTATTGGCCTTGTTTTACAACAGCCTACGTAAAAGTACTAGCGAAGTCAGTACAAACTAAGTTTATACTGCTCTATGCATGATACACTGAAGTGTAAGTATGATATTTATATTCCAACTCATTTATTTCATAATTATAGGGTAAACTGAAAAAGCAAGCAGTTTTTCAGTAGCAGTGTGCTGTGACACGTCTGTATTTTGATGTCTGATTTTTTAGCAAGTAGTTTTGAAGTGAGGTGAAACTTGGGGGCACACAACGCAAATCAGACTCCTGAAAGGAGTACAGTAGTTGAGAAAATTGGAAAGCCACTGTGGAACCCACTAACACGCCTTCCCCATTTGCTTTTCCCTCCACCCTTTCTTACCTCCTTAAGACTGGAGGGTAATTTTGTCTTGAATGGCCCCCTGGAATATGTGTTAACTACTTGTGTTAACCAGTCTGTTCTGCCTCCTGTTGAACTGTGACATTCTGGCTACGTCTAGACTGCAAGCCTCTTTCGAAAGAGGCTTGCAATGCAAGCAAACTGCAAACTGTGTAATGCAAACTGCACTTTTTCGAAAAAGAGCATCTAGACTACAACCAGTACTTTCGAAAAAGCAAGCCGCTTTTTCGAAAGAGAGCATCCAGGCAGTCTGGATGCTCTCTTTCCAAAAAGTGCAGTTTGCATTACATAGTGCTTTTTTTTCGAAAAAGCACTTTCGAAAAAAGGCTTTCTTCCTCGTAAAATGAGGTTTTCCGCGGTCGAAAAAACCGACACGTTCTTTCGATTGACTTTCAAAAGAACGTGGCAGCACTCTAGACGCAGGGGAAGTTTTTTCGAAAAAAGGCCACTTTTTGGAAAAAATCCTGTAGTCTAGACACACTGAGTTAGGCTATGTCTACACTAGAGACTTTACAGCTGGAGACTTGTACCGAGGCACCCCCAACCCTCCACTGTAAGATCTTTCATGTGGTCAATCTATGCCAATGGGAGAAGGCTCTCTTGAAGACATGATTAAACCAACCCCCATGGGTGGCAGGAGTTCTCCTGCCAAGATAGGGCTGTGCATGCTACCGCTTATGGCAGCAAAACATACGTTACTGAGGGATGTTTTTTTCACCCCCACGGGTGACGTGAGTTCTGCCAACATAAGTGGTAGTGTAGACAGGGGGGTTAGTTTCCCAGACCCGAAAAGGAGCTCTGTGTAAGCTCAAAAGCTTGTCTCACTCACCAACAGAAGCTGGTCCAATAAAAGTTATTACCTCACCCACCTCATCTCTAACAGTGAGCATGATTACTGTGTCTTTTATAACTGGGATCCCAAAGCCGTGCACAGACAGTGATAGAGATGGGGCAGCCCCTTCTAGGGTGGAGGACAATAGTCAGATCAGACCAGGACACTGCCCAACCATTGGTCAGGGGGGATTTTAGTCAAGAGGACCGGTACCAAACCCAACTCTCCTAAGATATGCAACTCAAGGTCCCCACTGAGCACCAGCGCAGGAAGGTCTCTCTAGAAAGGCCTCCCTAGATATCCCTGGGGAGTCCCAAGGGCTGAGGTGACCCAGCTGTGATTCATACCTGTGGTTCGGTGTATCTGCAGGTCTGATTCCCACCTGCCTCATGTCACCTCTGAGGCCTGCTCTCAGTGCGGAGACTTTGGCACGCACGTACTCGCGCGGATAGCATTCGCTTTGCTCTTGGGCAAATGGCGCACCAGGCAGTGGGGAGGGGATCATCTCGGGGTTGGGAGGGGGCAGCAGGCTATCCTGGCAGCCAGCCCAAATGGGGGATAGAGCTTGCTTACTTGGTGGGTAGCTGCCCTGGCAGAGGCATCACCAACTGCAAACCCAGCTGTGGCAGCCCCGGGAGAGGTCTATGCTGCACTGGCCTGTAGCGCGGCCAGGGGCTGTCTAGTGTAAATAAAGTCACCAAGCTGCTGTTGCATTGGAGGTAAATTGTCAACTCCTTGTCCCCTCTGGCCACTTGCCTTGTGTGGTTCTTCCCTCCCCCACCCATCCACCTGGGTTCTAGTGACTGGCGTGCTAAGCCCGGGGGAGATGTTCTTGCGGGGCGCCTCCTGTGAGTGACAGGCTATCGGGAGATGACTGACGAGGTGCCTGGGGCCAAGAGTGCGTCACACGCCCCCCTGAGCGGGTCTGGGGTGTTGCACTGCCCAAAGTATGTCTTTATGGAGAGTGCATTTCCATAATGGTGATAGATTATGTTACTCCTCCTCTCCTGCCTGCCTCCTCCTAATGAAGACATGTGGTCCCGGCAAAGCCCTCAATTGTTCCTTAGCCATATGTTAGCTGTGTTCCCTCAATGCCGGCACAGCCAGGCTCATTTGTCAGCTGGCACAGGCGCTAAGCAATCTCCACGCCATCTAAATTACACGGCTGGGCCTTCCAGATCAGATTATCGGCACGTTAATCACATTCAGGAGGGTGAGGCCCTGAGCAAAGCACTTACATTCCCATGCTCTGCTCACTTCCCCAGGGAATGAGGACTCTGATAATCATGGAAGCAATGAGAGGAAGATACATTGGGGAGGAGGTTGGGTTAAGAGGTTAGTTTCTATGCACTGAGTGGAGAAGCGCTGTAGCTGCATGTACCTGCCCTCAGCTGGCATGGATGGTGTAGCTCAGGAGAGACACATATGAGCCTCTGATAGAAGGATTCGGCTGGGGGCAAGCAGCTTGTGTCCGTCCTGTCCTCGGCATAGCCTGGAGGTTCAGAAGTGTTCAGCACTGGCCCGACTCTGCTCCCACTGAAGCCAATGAAGCGACGGCCATACTCAGTTGCTGCTGAAATCAATCCTCAGCTTTGCTCCCATTTAAGTCCATGTGAAAACCTCTGGCGTCAGGGGGAGTAGATGGGACTTTGGTTTTTTTTGGCCAGGGGAAAGTACAAACCCAGTCCCCCACTACCACAAATTATGCAGTCGAGTTTCCCACATTTAGGGAAATCGCAGGGGTCAGCGCACCCGCAGTGCAATGGATGAGCCCTGGGAAAACCCCCTTCGTGGTATCTCCCTTGCCGGGAAATCCTATTTTTTCAGCATAGTTTGAGGATGAAAGAACCACAGCTTGTGAAGGGCTTGTCTGGCTGCCTCGCTGAGGGAAATCCACGGAGCTCTTCTGAGGCAGGAGATGGGAGGCAGGCAAGTTGGTGGGAGCTAAAGGAAGCAGGTTTGTGCTGTGCAAAGGACACTCTGCACCAAGTCTGGGATGTCTAGATAGTCTAGATCAGTGTTTCCCAAAGTGTGGTCCGCGGCCCAGTACTGGTCTTTAGAAAAAAAATACTCATCCTTAGAAAAATTATCGCGCACGATCCTATTAATTTGTGGGACAGGGTAGCAGTACCCCGCACTGCCGAGCGCAATGGTGTGGCCCTCTTGGGAGAGAGCCTGTTGCGGCGGCGTCTCTGCCAGGCATGCTCCCGGGCGGCGGGGCTAGATCCGGCGGGCGCTAGGACCCAGGAAGAAGGCCAGGTGACGTGCACACTGACGCAGAACGCCCGGCACTGGACGCAGCTGGGGGAGCCGACACCGGCTGATAAAGCGGCCGAGACTGGGGCCAGGAGGGGCAGGGCGAAACAACCTGCTGGGCGCCGTGTGCACCTTCACAAAACGCCCGGCGCCGGACACAGCCGGGGGAGCCTGCGCCGGCCTATAAAGCAGCCGGGATTGGGGCCAGGAGGGGGGGCGGAACAACCCGCCAGACAGGTAGGACCAGTGACACAATTTATTTGCATATTCATCATTTCCTTAATGAATATGCAAATAAATGTTACTCCAAAAGCTTGTTTACTGGTCCCCGGTATCAAAAAGATTGGGAACCACTGGCCTAGATAATACTTAGTCCTGCCATGAGTGCAGGGGATGGGACTAAATGACCTCACAAAGTCCCTTCCAGTCCTATGATTCTTCGTGGCTGCTTACGGGGCTGCATTGCATAAGGGTTCTGGTTCTTCTCAGCTATTTCTGGTGACTGTTTTTCACATCTGAGTCTGAATTTCCGCCATGCTTCGTCCAAGCCTGGAAATCAATACAGGGGCCTCTCAATAACAACAGACTTTTTACTGAACTCCTGGCAATGGAGTTTTGGATGGTTATGTTCAAGGTTGCTGTTTGCTGGGAAAGGTGTCTCCAGCCACGAATCCATCTGGTCTGTCACTGTTACCATCCTTCCCTTTTCCTCCCATTATTGTCAGACTTGCTCATTGCTTTTTGCCCTTCATCAGCCTGTTAATTCTTCAGGCAGGGATCTTCTCTTCCCATATGTTTGTACAGCACCTTGCAGGATGGAGACTGCATCCCAATTCTAATACGGCGCACACATGAAAAGCTCCCCATCAGCTGATAGCACAGTGTCACTAAGATTCTATTTTCCCCTAGTGTTTGCACTGGGGAGGTGGGAGATCTCGGGGAAAACCCTCTGCTAAGTTCATCTGTGGATGCATGCCTAAGGAATGAAAGCTCCCAAAAGGCCTGATGCTAGGGTTGCCAGTGTTGGTTGGACGTATTCCTGGAGGTTATCACATGACATTATCTTTAATGAAAAATTAATCTTTAATTCCTGAAGACCCCAGGGCAATCCTGGAGGGTTGGGAACCCTACCCAAGCTTTCTACCCGCTGCGTGGCTGCCCAGTCAGATGCACTGGCATCTCACAAGTAACTCTCTGGCGGTGCAGCTGCTTAGCTTCCTCACTCCCCTTCTCTTGGAAGAATGGTTGGCAGGAAATGTCTCTTACCTAGAAACTCAAGCGCCAGGAGAGCCTCTGGCTTGACTTTGCAGAGAGGCTGAGCTCCTGCCGACTCCTAGGACAGTTGTGGGTGCTCAGCAGGGCTGAAATTCAGGCCACTTGTCTCCCAGCGGGCCCCTCTCCCTCGCTGATCAGCTAGGGAATCTTGCTGGGTTTTACAGTTTGCCAGGGTCTAGTGAGCCAGCTGCGTCCCAGGGCTGATTAGCAATTAGCACCTCTGATAAAGGGCCACACAGATCTATTGCTGAGGTTTAATTAAGACCCAGTAGCGAGTGGAGTGCCTCTGCTTTCAGCGCTTTGCTGGAGAAAAGCTATCTTGCTTGTTAGCACCAGCAGGGAGAATTCGTTGCGCTTATTTTATAACTTCACAGTCCACGTTCTAGAGTAATTGGATTATTAGTGTCATTGGCTGGAGCCTGAATCTGACATCCTGGCTCAATGGTTCAGAAAAATAACTCCTTAGGGACCTGCCTGAAACAGCAGGTCAAGGCCTTCGGCTGGCCTCACGGGGAAACGGGTTCGCACTCGGCTTCGGCTGACAGTGAAGTGAGACCTTAGGACCTCCTCCTGGGGCTGTCCACAGCAGAGCATGGTGCCTAGTCCCTCATCAGGCCCCCTCCCCGCCCCCCCGCACTGTTCGCAATGGGCTCAGACAACCTCCAGATAGGAACGCCCTTGACAAGTCCAGTGCTGGGTTGTGTCTTCATCGGGGTGACGTGTGGGGGTGGATGAGGGGTCACACACCCCAAGGCGGGGGGGGCAGTCAGCAGCTGGTGGGGAACAAGTGGGGCCAGAGGGCTGGCGCTGGCAGCAGGAATCCACTCCCCCACATTCACTGGTAGTGCCGCGGTGGGAAAAGCGCAGCAAGGGGGCCCCAGCTCACGTTGCTTTCTGGCCGTGCCGCTCTGGGGCTGACCCTGTGCTCACCAGACGCGGGATGGCACGGCTGAAAGAAGAGGCAGGGCAGGGACTGACCAAGGGTGGGGCTTGGGGCAGAGGGGTGGTTGTTCCATCCTTTCTCCGGGCGGGGGCGGGAGGAACGCGACATGGCCAATGCTCCCCCCCCCCGACTCCCGGAGCCCTCCTCACCAGTTGCCAATGCAGGTCACCCTCCTTGCTTCGGTCTCTCTCCGTTGAGTATAGATTGTATTCCCCAGGCCATGTCTTCCCTGCCCCCAAGTCAGGTCTGTAGGCTGAGATCACTAGCTCTACAGAGCACTCAGGCAGCAAAGTCTTAGTGGAGAAAAGGCCCTGTTGTTTGCACCCTGCTGTACTAGCCAGACTGAATGCTGGACTTGGGGGGGATAAGGTTGATCTTGATGCGATTCTGCATTTGCCTTCTCAGCACCACAAGCTACAGGCTCAGGTTCCTTTGTGAAGCATCGGGAGAGCTCTGGATGAAAGGTGTGCTCACATAACTGGCCTGGGAACCTCCATCATGGCTGTTCAGGGGATGCTTTTGCACAGGGCTGGGCAAAATACAGCCCACGGTTCCGGCCCGCCAAGCCACCGTATCCGGCCCATGAACGCAGTGGGGAGCCCCAGGCAGGCTCCCTGCTTGCCTCGCCCTGCTCACACGCGGCTCAGAAAAATGGCTGCCGGCAGCTGCTTATCTTTCAGAACTGTGAACCCGGAGGGGAGGGGAGAAAGGCTTCCTGAGCTGCCCCCGGCCCCAGAACAATCCCATTGGATGGTTTCTGGCCAATGGGAGGCATGTGTTTGAAAAGCACTATGCCCCCTCCCCTCCAGCTCATAGTTATTCACACATGCGCATGGCCCCTGCAGGCAGGAGGCTGCCTCAGAAATGTGCTGGGCTGCTGGCTGGGAGTCACCCAGGTACTTTAGCTCCTCTGTCTCCCAACCCTCTGTCCTCCACACCTGCCCCTATCCTACATAAACCAAAACCTCTGTCCCCCACCTGCACCTATACCCCCGCCCAGAACCTGCACCCCAATCCTCTGCCCCTGGTCACAACACCCTCCTGCCCTAGGTCACAACCCAAACCCTTGTCCCCCTTTCTGTACCGCAATCCCCTGCCCTGGTCACAACCCAAACCCCTGCACCCCAGGTCACAACCCCTTCCTGTCCTAGGTCACAACTCAAGCCCCTGCACCTGAGTCCAGTGCCCCAGGTCACAACCTCCTCCTTCACCCAAACTCCCTCCCAGAACCCACACGCTCTCCTGCACCCTAATCCCTTACCCCAAGCTCCCTTCTGCACCCAACCTCCATCCCAGACCCCACACCCCCTCCATTAATATCATGGAAGAGTGTGGCCCTTGACCAATTTCCAAAATTTTGGAGTGGCCCCCCATCAGAAATGATTGCCCACCCCTGCTTTTGCAGCTGTTCTCATTAAAGCAAGCAGAGCTTGTACTGAGCTGCCTAGTCTGTCCTTGCGTAATGATAGCTAGAAACCACAGCCATCAGAACCTGGTTTTAAGCGGCCGTCTGTGAGCAGTTGCGGCTCTCCGTCTTCCAGTACAGCCTGCTGCAGTCGTCCCCTGCATCCTTTCGCAACAACAAGGCTGGGCAAGGGAGCAGGGTGTGGCAAATTATGAATCAGGCTCATGAGGATGTCACATGGCTGGCTTGAGGCCCCCTGGCAGAAGTGTGAAGGAGAGCCCAGAGCTGCTCCATTCCCGGATTGCATTTGGAGCGGCAGAGCTGCGTGCGAGGAAGCTTGCCTAGCAGCTAGCTGGAGCCAGCCCTGCTGTGAAAACAGAGAAAAATGGCAATTTTCCCGACATTTTGGGAGTTGCGAGACCTGCAGACACGTTTGGGGTTTGATGCGCTGCTGCATAACATGCCGGCTCCCTCCAGTGCGCGATTGTTTTTAAACATGCTCAGGCTTTGATGATAATAATAATAATAACTCCTCGGTGTACAGAAGAGTCCTCCGTCTTGATTTGCCAGGCAATCTTAACTTGATAATTCCTCCTCCTGTGAGTCCAGGAGAGCTCGCCTGGTTCTGATTGCTCATCAGCCGGCAAAGTCTTAAAGTGGCAAATGCATAAGATATACTGGCCCTGACTCTTTTCCTCTCAGCGCTTGCAGAAAGTGTGGGAGGCAGTGGGTGGGTGGGCCTCCAGTTTATCAAGTAGAGTTAGTGGGGGATTTTCCGATGAAACATGGTTCTGTTTGAGATTGGCTGAGCCCAAAGCCTTTTGCGGAAATGTATCAAGTTCGAGGAACTTTCAACAACACACAGGCCGGTTCTAATGCAAACCTGCTGGGTTTCTTGGTAGCTCCCAGGCAGGCTGCTGAGGATCCTGGGTTTTGAGGTTATGTGGGTCTGGAACATGCCCTTGGTTCAGGAGTTGGTGTTTCCAGGTCAGACGTTTGACAGAACTTCCATTTCATGGGAAATGTAGAGAATTCCTGCAAGGAGGCAATTCCGAGTTTCGGCAAGCTCCATTCGTCAACTCTTCCAGCATAATTCGGAGCCGCGTAGCATCAGCTCTAGCTTACACGGTAGGCGCCAGGCCGCAAGAGCCGGTATGCAGCGTCCTGACAGAGCACAAATGCAGGATGCTCTGCCATCAGCACGTGTGTGTGTCTGGGGGAGAGAAGAGAGCTGGCGTAGGAGTAATTTACTAGACGTGGTTGGGAAATTATGTTCTCCCTGTGACAAATTTCAATGACAACAAAAAAAAATTGACATTTTAACCCTTATCTTTTTGATGAAACTGGATTTTTGATAGAAACATTCATTGCATCAAAACGCCATTTTTTATTATAAAAGTTTTGACGTGAATTTTCAGTCAGTTTGCTACTTTGTGCCAGTTGAGAGCTACTAGGCCAGAAGAATTTTCAGAAGGCCAGCTAGGACTGAATTCTGTCACTTTGCGTCACCCAGGTGACTGGCATAGAGGGAAAGAAGCTGGTCTTTGTGTGTGCATACATTTGTATTCACACAGCCTCCCAGTAATCAACTAGGGAGCTCTGTCAGCTGCATCCCTGACACCTTGAACTGTGGCCCTGCCACACCTCACAAGCTACGCAGGATCTCTAGTGTGATAGGACAGTTCCAAGGACAACTTATTTCACTACTACCGCACCTGTTGCTGGTTGCTGCCCCCATGCCAATGCTCCAGTGAGCTGCAGGGTGGTCAGGGATCCTGGTTTTACCTAACGAGGTGTAAGGTTCTATATCAACACTAGTAATTAGAGACCTCGTGCTGTGTTTTCATAGGAGTTGTGGTGTTAGCACTTGTGTTCTGGGCAGACTCTGTCATGGGTGTTTAATTTATTTGCATATGCTCCCATCTGACGATCTAGTAGCTAGTCACAGCACCCTTCTGAGTTGCACCAGTATTATCCCTTGCATGTAGAATAGTGATAGAGATGCAGCCGTGTTCATCTGGTCTAGCTGAAACAAAAGACAGGACTATGCAGCACTTTAAAGACTAACAAGATGGTTTATTAGGTGATGAGCTTTCGTGGGCCAGACTCACTTCCTCAGATCAATATGTGGAAGAAAATTGGCACGACCATATATATCACTTTGGTATGTATGTATCACTTTGGTATATATGGTCGTGCCAATTTTCTTCCACATATTGATCTGAGGAAGTGGGTCTGGCCCACAAAAGCTCATCACCTAATAAACCATCTTGTTAGTCTTTAAAGTGCTGCATAGTCCTGTCTTTTGTTTCAGTATTATCCCATTTATCAATGAGGAAACTGAGGCAAAGAGGGGAAATGACTTGCCCAAGGCAGAGCTTTGAATAGAATCTATTCTAGGCATTAGACACAAGGACACCGTTCCTCCTTTCCTTACTAAACAGATGAGAAACACAGTGGATGAGATTCATGACTCTAAGCTGAAGTTCCACTTGGACTACAAAATCAACCCGAAACAGTGCAAATACCTACGTTTCCCAGTTGGCATCACAGCAAGACTCTGTGAGCTGTGATTCTCACAGGGTTCCAGAGACACACCATGAGCCGTGCTCCAAACGCTGCACCTAACACAACAGGCAAAGGGCCCAGGAGATCTCTGGCATGTCTCTGAGCACAGGGCTGCCTTTAAATCACCCCTGCACCTACTGTGGTTATATTCCTTGGCATCAGTACATCAGAGGGAGCAGCAACACCAGACAAAGCCTTGGATCTGAAATAGTCTCACTCTTGCTCATGCACAGAGCTGTCTGGGAAATGGTTTTTGATTCACATATTCATAGATATTCCCCCCCTTCCGCCCCAAAGAAAAACAGTGACAAAAATGACTAATTTTTAATTTTCATTAAAATTTGTGTCTGATTTTTTTTTGCCTTTTTTTTTGTTGAAAAACTGAAAACCCATTTTCCCAGACTTACTGAAAGTTTTTGACTGACCAACCCATCCTCAAACCAACCTGACATTCGCCCCAGTCCAGAATCTGCACCTCTTACAACCTTACAACCAGCTTTGTGCTGTCAGCCTGCCTAGGGGTGAATTTTAACCAGAGAAAACCATGTTGCAGGCCTTTTCACTGCACAGTACATGGAAGTAGGCCTTGAGATAGGATTTCATTCTTCCTGCCTACATCCCATTGCCTTAACATGTCATACAATCGACTTCTTTAATAGGTTTATTTTCTTTTCTTTAAGAGGATTGGGTAATCCAATTTCATCGCACGGTGCATGTGTTTTAAAATCTCATAACAGGATTGCTCCTTAGTTAGGTTCCCCTGCCCCAACCCTTAAGTGAATTTGTTTAGTCAGATTTATTGTGACTAGCATGTAGGTCCACTAATTCATCTAACATGTTTATTCTTGTGCTTAGTGTGTGAACTTTCCTGTGCTGAATATCTGATCCGAGATTCCTAAAGGGAATTAAAGCAGATGGGATGTTCTCAGGTTCCTTCTGATAGCAGAATTAGCCTTAGTGTTTTCAGCTGTTTCCCTCCTCTATTTCCAAGATGCTAAGATTTCACCTAGGGGATCAGTCCCACGATTCATGTTGCCCAGTATCCTGCCTCCAACAAAGGTCAATTCTAAGATACATAGATTCTAAGGTCAAAAGGGACCATTATGATCACCTAATCTGACTTCGCGTATAATGCAGGCCCCACAATAATTGCTAGAGCAGAGCTTTTAGAAAAAAAAATCCAACCTTGATTTGAAAATTGTCAGAGATGGAGCATCCATCATGACTCTCAGTAAATTATTCCAATGGTTAATTACCCTCACATTTAAAATTTCATGTCTTATTTCCAGGGCCAGCCCACAACATTTTGGCACCTGAGATGGGGAGCTCAAATGATGGCCCCATGCCCCCTCGCTGCACCAGCAACAGACACAATTTTCTACACTCTGGGTGCTAGTGGCGCCCCCCCACAGTCTGGCACCTGAGGCGGCCACCTCAGTTCGCCTCATGGTAAGGCCAGCTCTGCTCATTTCCCATTTGAATTTGTTTAGCCTCAATATCTTGTCACTGGATTGCAGTAGATTACTCTCAGTGAGACGGAAGACGCATAATTAAATATTTATTCCACATGTAGATACACTCACAGATTGTGATCAAGTCACCCCTTAGTCTTCTCTTTGCTCAGCTAAATAGACTGAGCTCTTAGGGTATGTCTACACTGCATTCCTCTTTTGAGAGAGGAATGCAAATGCAGCCGAGTGAAATTGCAAATGAAGCTTGGTTTTGAATTTCCCACACTTCATTTGCATAATTGCATCCGGCTGCTATTTCAAAATACCCTATTTCGAGATAAAAAATGCCATGTAGATGCGGTTATTTTGAAAGAAACCCCTTCTTTCGAAATAACCATTAAACCTCATTTTTTAAGGAGTAAGGGTTATTTCTACAATTCCTACCTTCTAATTTATATTAATTACTATCAACTTTCTCTTTCTTATATCTGTGATATGATTTTATAGCTATTTTTAATATAGTTTTCCAATATAAAAAGATTTTTCAACCAGAACAGTCTTCTTCCTTAACTGTAGCATTTTAGGCATCTAAATTTAGCATCTAGCATTTTTCTCATTAAATTCATCTTCCTCTCTGCATAATTGTTTTCACTTTTGTGACATTGGCCTTATTTAAGCACTATCTATCTAATCTCTCTCTCTCTCTCACTCTCTCTCTATCCCCATACACCCCATCTACCTATCTATCTAGTGTGTACTTTATTGTTTGCACATTGTAAATGTGGGTCAATCATGATCACTTGTAAGCTAAGCTACTATTAATTTACTAGCCAATTAGCCCGTCATAAGACGGGATTTTCAGGTCTCTCCTCCATGTCAGTCTTCTCTTCTGAGCCTCCGGTCTCTCTCTCCTTCTCCTACTGCCTCCCCCCCTCTCTCTCTCAGCTCTCCTCTGCCTCCTGCCTCTCTCTCCATCTCTCTCTTTCTCTTCTCCTCCCCCTCCTGCCTCTCACTCGGGGGACTGCAGAGCCCAAATGGCCGTTTGGGCTCCACGCTCCCTGTGCTGCATGGGGAGCGCGGAACCCAAATGGTCGCTTGCGCCACTTGCTCCCGCACGGCGGCCCAGCTGAGAGGCGCAGAAGTAAGCCGAGCGCCACGGTGGGAGGCGAAGGGGGGCAGGGTGGTGACGTTCACGGTGAGGGGGCAAGGCCTGGAGCCGCTGTCACGCCACTGTCACGCCGCACGTCACCGCCCCACCTTCCTTCGCCTCCTGCCGTGGCGCTCGGCTGACTTCTGCGCCACTCAGCCGGGCCGCCGCAGGAGAGCAAGCGGCGCAAGCGGCCGTTTGGGCCCCGCACTCCCCATGCAGCACGGGCTGCCCAGAGGGAACAGCCAGCATTTCAGGCAACAGCGCCCGCCAGAGGGAACAGCCAGCATTTCGACGTTACAGACGCACAGAAACAGGGTTACTATATATATGATGATGTGATCAGTTTCTCTTTAGCTGTTAAGATAAAGTCAAATAAAACATTGAGGTTGACTGCAACACTTTTTGTGGTAGGAAATTGACATTTATATGGTGGAAAAGAGAGAACTTGGTCGGGGTCACATTTAATATTAATTAATATTAAATTCTTTATAAAAGGTTAATAAATGAGCTATAGATGTTACAGCTCATAAACAATCTGTTATAGACACTCACAAAGACTTCGTTAGAAAGTGGTAGTTACAAGCCAAGCAAACTAAGTAAGAGACCTGTTGGACTCTTCAACAATCTATAGTTATTAATTAATATTAAATTCTTTATAAAAGGTTAATAAATGAGCTATAGATGTTACAGCTCATAAACAATCTGTTATAGACACTCACAAAGACTTCGTTAGAAAGTGGTAGTTACAAGCCAAGCAAACTAAGTAAGAGACCTGTTGGACTCTTCAACAATCTATAACAATTGATTAACAATTTATTACAGCATCTATTAATCATTTATTAACACTTTATAAAGTATTTATCAATTGACCCTTACAGTGAAGTATGATCAGATTTGGAAATGAAGACCAAGGTTTTATTTTATTTATCTTATTGAGATTTCCTGACTAATAACAGACCCTGAGGTTCTCTCTGGCTCTCTAGCTCCCAGCTATAGAAGGAGTTGTAGTGTACACTGATTAGTATATTTGCTGGGTCTCTTAAGCCTCCGTTTTGGCTTCTATCTGTTTTGCCTAGACTTTGGCTAGCTCCCACTTAGGTGAGGCATGGCTTTTCCTTCAGCTGAACATCAGCCCAGCCCTTCAAGCACAGTAATTATTCAGAGTGTAATATTGTCTACATCAACTTTTTCAAGTTATGAATCTCAGCATATTACAAAGCCCTCTGGCCGCTACTAATTATTTGGGAATCTTCTTTAAGATAATGCCAAGAGCAGAGATGCATGAGTAATTTGAGATGTCATCCTGTTTGTTGATTTTATAGGTATTTTAATGTAGTTTTTGGGAGGGGAGCGATTGGGGGGGAAGGGGGCCTGGACTATTTCCACACGATAGCTTCCCTAGCACTCATGGACTACTTCAGGCAACATAAAGAGAGACAACTAGGAATTCACTGTAGGCTGTTTTCGCTGAAAAATTCTCAGGACATTTTAAATGGTTGCACTTAAAATACTGACATCTCCCTTTTGCAGGCCAAATTTTGATATTTCTCAGGTGTTTATTATTGATCTAGCTTACTCTCCCAGACCAAGGACTGTTTCCAAACTGGCATGTAATTACATTAAGAACCCAACTCCCCCAAACACAGCTTGCACAAACATCAGTGCTAGAACATCTTCTAGAGCACACCAAACCCTACTGGGACCACATGCTGCTCAACAGAGCTGTATCCCCTTTCTTCTCTTCTGCACCAATCAAATCTTGAAAGAGACAGGCGGCAGGTGAATAGCCCTGGCATTCTAGCCTGTACTTATCAAAAAAATGCACAGTCACAGGAAAATGCTCTAACTTCCACACATACGCACTTCTGAGTGCTACACGGTCTCTCTCTCTCTCTCTCTAGGCTTCAATAGAAAGTGAAAAGGGCTAATGTTTCCAAAAGTAAGAGCCTTAAAGAAAGGCTCCTAAATCTTTAGTTAACCCCTAAATAAATAAGCAGATTTTAAAAGCGCTGAGCATGCAAAAACGCTCATATCAAAGACAATGGGAACCAAATTAGGCCACTTATTTAGGAGCCTAAATACGGACTTAGAGGCCTAACTTTAATCTTCTAGTTTTCAAATATGGGCCAATATCTACAAATAGAATCCTAACCACCAACTAACAGTGTGAACGAAGCAGGAACTAACCCAACCTGCCTGCACTCACACCTAGAGCATGTGAGCCGTGAGGAACTGACAGTCCTGGACACTGTGGCTCTCTGTCTAGCCACAGAATGCGCACAACACATGTAGCCGCAGTGTGAGATTCCTCTTAACAACATCCAGCAGGGATGCCTCAACCCCAGCCTATCGGGGAGCCTCAAGGTGAGGTGCTGCACAACCTCAGACTCATTAATCTCTTGTCCTCTCTCCTGGAACCACCAACGAGGGACTATTCATGCCAGTCACTGGGGTATTGTTTTACATTTTGGGGACTCTTTTACACTAGTTGCTGGACCAGGACCACCCATCTCATTTCACATAGGCCGCCAAGCATCATTACTCATCTCCATCGCTACTGAGCCAATCAAGATGTAGCTCCAACAATCATGGCAAGGGCATGTCAAGAGCTTAGCTGTCTTAGCCCAGCTTCTCCAGAGCCTTGTAGTACTTACAGAGACTTAGATCACCAGGGGGATGTAAAATCCCATCAAATCAGTGGATTGGTGAAATGTTACATGTAACTGGTTAGCCATCGACCCCGTGGAGCTGCCGGTTAATTGGTTACTGGTAAGCATCGCCCTTACCGGGTGATACTTACCGGGTTACTGGGTAACCAGTTACCCATTCACATCCCTAATCCCGAGGAGCAGCATGCTAGAAGCTTGTCCCGTTTTAAATGTTCCCAGCAGTGAAGAAGAGGGTTTGGTGGTGATTTGGCTGTAGATTTCTCACATACCCCATGGCATCTCAGAACAGTCTCTAATTTGCCACTTCCATTTGTAATTTTCTTGGTTTGTGGCTCTCCAGGGCTCATCCCATGGCATCCCTGGAACAATTCTCTCCCTGTTGTCACAGGCTCGGAGCAAGTGCTTCTCCTAGGAGACTCCCATGAGCTTCGAGACCTTTCGGATGGGCCTTTCTAGTTCAGCCTGACACACGGTGGGTTACTGCAGAACCTCCTCCTCCCACCCCATGGGATGGAGTGCTTTACCTCTGTGTTACGTCTGGCCCCCACCTGCCTAAGGAGATGGTCACGGAGCAGGTGTGCCCAGTCTCCTCTGAGGCAGGGCTTTGGGCCTTTCAGGCCTCTAAGGGTACGTCTACACTACAGGACAAAGTCGAGTCAAGATATGCAACTTCAGCTACGTTGATTGCATAGCTGAAGTCGAAGTAGCTAACGTGGCTCTTGGTGCTGTTCACAGAACAGGAAGTGGGAGGAAGAACACTCTTCCTTCGACTTCCCTTACTCCTCATGAAAGCAGGGTTACCGGCATCGCCTGGAGTGCCCCTCTCCCTTCAAATTAGCTGTTTTAACTAGACCCGCTCATTCAAACCCTGGAAGATCGACAGCGGCAGCTTTGATCTTCCTCTGTAGTGTAGACGTACCTTCACTGCGTGCTCCGCCCCGTCAGTGTCTCAGTCTCTGGGGGCCAAGGTCCTCTCACTAAGCCCCTTCTCCCTTACAGCGTTCCAGCCTAGTGGTCACAGCCAATACAGCACCACTTCTTGGAGGGTGGTGGGGCCTAGTAGCCTCCATCAATTAGCACTCCCTTCCTTTATGGTAGTGGGGCCTAGTGGTCAGAGTCTGCATCAATCACACCCTGTTCACAGGGCAATGAGGCCTAGCAGCCAGCGTCACTAGTCACAGCTGTAGTGCCTCCTTGAGGTTAAGGGAGATGGTGTAGGGGGACCCAGGCCCACCTTCTCCACCAGCTCCCAGCCCAGGGCCCTGTCAGTGGTGGGTGTGTCCCATTACCGCCCCCAACATGCTGAGTTCTTGGGGTTTTTTACCACCCCTCCCTGGGCAATTTCCTACCAGCTCCAGATGTCAGCTTCTTCTCCGGTCATGTCTGGGCCGAGGGCTTCTCTGGCCGCTCTCCTCTGGTGGGCATTGTTTGTCTGCAGCTCGTCTTCCAGAGCTCTGGCAGCAGTTCCTTCCTCTGCAGCAGTCAGCCCTGACTGAGCTTCTCTGGCTTTATACTGGTCCTCCAGCTGGAGCATGCCCAGTAGGGCTGTGGGGGTGAGGCTCTCTGAGCCAGATAGCCTTGGTTGACAGCTCCAGGCTCAGTGCACCCCGTCTCTGTGCACCCCGTCACAGAGACCTCAAACTTGAGCATGGATCTCATGAATTAAATTGGATCTAGTTAGCGCTGCTGCTTCTCAGATGACATGCTACTTTGTCCTTCACAGGGGCAAAGGAAACAATTTGCATAGAATAATCAGACTAGGACTTTCCAATACTGCAGTAGGTTCTGCTTATTAGCAACCCCTTGGGCTGCCAGCAAAATGTTGCCCTTCTCCAGCAGTTGCCGATAAGTGGAAGGCAGGATTGTGAGGCTGCCACTGGCTGCAACCCTGCAAACCTGCCTGTGGGCAGGGGAGTGGAGGGGAGCTAGAGGCCAGATGGTGGGGTTTTCTCCAGGGCATGGGAGTTCGGGGAGGGGAGCACTGTAGCTCTCCCTGCACTCTCGGGGGGGCAGGCCTTAGATGTGGAGAAATTGGAGAGGGTCCAGAGAAGAGCAACAAGAATGATTAAAGGTCTAGAGAACATGACCTATGAAGGAAGACTGAAAGAATTGGGCTTGTTTAGTTCGGAAAAGAGAAGACTGAGGGGGGACATGATAGCCGTTTTCAGGTATCTAAAAGGGTGTCACAAAGAGGCGGGAGAAAAATTGTTCTGCCTGGCCTCTGATGATAGGCCAAGAAGCAAGGGGCTTAAACTGCAGCAAGGGAGGTTTAGGTTGGATATTAGGAAAAACTTCCTAATTGTCAGGGTGGTTAAACACTGGACTAAATTGCCTAGGGAGGTTGTGGAATCTCCATCTCTGGAGATACTTAAGAGCAGGTTAGATAAATGTCTATCAGGGATGGTTTAGACAGTGCTGGGTCCTGCCATGAGGGCAGGGGACTGGACTCAATGACCTCTCGAGGTCCCTTCCAGTCCTAGTATTCTATGATTCTATGTCCCAGCACTTCCTTCCTTGGGTGCAGTCCTCCTTGCACGGCGCTGCAAGAAGATTGCACAGAGAGGCTCTGTGCAGCTCCAGTAGCCAGGCTGTGGCCCCTTCCTTGCTACTGCCTTGGCCAAAGCCTCACCTGGCAGCCTGCAGCCCCCTCCTCTGGTGGGCAGGCAGGTTTGCTGGGCTGCAGCCCCAGCAGCAAGTGTTGGGAATCACCGGCCACTGGCAGAGCTGTGGGGCTGCCGCTAGAGAGGTCACGTCCCAGCGGTTCCTCCTGGAGCTGCAGCCTTGCAAAACACGCGGCACAGGATGCTTGGCACGTCCCAGCCCTTCCTTCTGGATCTGTGGCCTCGCAGACTGCCTGCAGCAGGGGCCTGCCTTCCAAAAGGCTAATAAGCAGCAAGTCACTGTCGATAGCTGAAGCCCATGAACGTCAATGAGAGGGGATTGGTTCCAGTTAAATGCTGCTATTATCTGGAAGTTGTCCATGTCCAGAGTGCTCTCCAGTGTATTTCGTGTTCCTGGAGGGGAGCCTGGTGCTTGGCAGATGAATGTGGTGCCCATGCCCGGAGGCCCTTGTAATTCAAGGCCAAACTCTTGAGCTCGTGGCTTGTTTCTCTGGTCACCCACGAGTTCACTAGGAGTTTGCCTGAGTTCTAATGAGGCTGGACGGCAGCTGAGCTCCTGTGAGCTCAGAATCTGGCCCACTGACTTTTGAAGGATCAGGGCAGCGGGGCCAAAGCCTCGTGCAGAGTCAACTGATGGAATGGAGTTACGCTGTTTGCACTAGCTGAACAGCTGGCCCGACATTCTTCCTCCTTCGTCAAACATGCGTCCCCAAGAGAGGCCACCTCCCTGCCCCTGCTTCCTGACCCCTTTTAAATCCTGCCTGGCGCAGCGATGCCCTGGCTGTTTGCAAACCGTGGGGCCATTTGTTGCCTTTTTCCTCCCCCCTCCCGGATTCATTATTTACAAAGAGATTCAAGGCTGACCCCAGCAGCCAGAGGTTACAGCGCATCTGCATGGTATTTGCCCAAGCGGAGAGCGACAGCCACAAGTCAACAGCGCGCAGCTGGCAACCTGCACCTGGCCTCCTGCCTCTGGCCAACGCCAGTTCCACGCAGAGAGAAAATGATCGCGGCTCATGTGTCCCACCTAGCAGCAGAGGCACACGAAATGCGTGGGATCTCTCCAGGCTGCCCTTGGTGTCCCTGAGATCCGAATCCGGCTCAGAGCACCGGCTCATCTCTGGTCCGAGGAGCATTGCAGCCATCTGCAGCTTTGCAGCAATTCATTCAGCATACGCTCCCCCCCACCTGGAAGGTGCATTTTAAAGGGGTGGGCCGGGGCATGGTTCTGCAGAGCCTTGTTTGAGTGGAAGGGACAATATCAATGGTTATTTGTACATTTTTTGCTTCATAAGTTTCAATGTCACAGGGGTAGGAAATTATATGCGTGCACGAGAGGGATGGTCTACACTAGAAAATCAGATCAGCCCAGCGCAGCTGCTCAGGAGTGTGAAAAATCACACCCCCAAGCAAGTAGTTAAGGCAGCTTAAGTCCCTGTGAAGTCAATGGAAGAATTCTTCCATGCAACAAGCTCCCGGCTCTCAGGGAGGTGGATCTACTACAGTGACAGCAGAACCCCTCCCTGTGCCGAAGTGTAGACAAAGCCGCAGATGAAGGGGGGAGGATTAAAACAGAAATTATTTAATGACAGTAAATGACGGGATTCAAAATTAAAGTGTCACAGCTGCTAAAACACAAATCGTTTCCCTCACATGTCAAAAATAGACAAAGTACATATCCTTCAGTCAAACTCTGATGAGTTCTCAGGCAGCAGTTTTCTTACTGTATCTGTAAATTTCCACCGCCATAAAAAATTTTGTGTCTGGCATCATTGTTTACTGACATTTACAGATAACAACTGACCCTCCCAAGCCAACTCACATCTCTGCGGGGTCTGTAACCTGCCCCTGAGCTGGAGGGGGTGTTTTGCAACTGGCTGGCTTCCGGAAGAGGCTCTCCAATAATATCCTCTCCTGATCCTCAGACACCTCCAGCTCCTCCTCCTTCCTCCACGCACCCCAGACAGCCCCCATCCCTCTTGCAGAAAAAAGACTGGCACAGAAGCCATGCCAAATCAATGTCTAATTTCAGCTCAGCAGCTGTAAGAGGATTAATTATTTATATTGCAGTAACAAAAAGCTTAGCATATTTTACGCTGTCTGAAATGACTTCAATGCAACCTGGTTCGTTCTATTTTACAAAACAGGCTGAGATGTCTCAGAGGAGAGCTAAGCAGGGAACCATTCAGAAATGGCAAACAAAATGGCATGAATGAGCGAGCGAGCGAGCGAGAATTCTATCTAGTGTAGGATTTGACATAGCTGCCTGCCCTGGTAGTATCTGAGCAACTTCTATGTAAAATCGGTGGCGACTTGACTCCTTCCCACTTTGCTTGGCATATCAGTGCCTATTTTTCTCCTTCCGTGGTACCTCCTCTCTGAGCTAGAGCATCAGACCGCTGGTCACTGCTATGCCTCCACTGCCTAGGTTTGGAGACATCACTCTGGCATGTCCACAAGGCAGTGCCTACACCTAGACTGTGCAGGGGCCATGCAATGGATGTAGCAGGGACATGACAAGGGGAGGTATGCAAGTAGCCACAGTGTCAGTGATGGCTGGATTCAATCAGACCATGTCCCTATGGACTTACCACCTGTCTTGATAATTACAGTATGGCCCTGCTTTTGGGCTGTTTCTGCACATAGGTTTTGTGGGCCACAGCTCCCAAAAGCCTTAGGGATGCTGCAGGGTAACCCTGGTGATCTCGGCGTAATGTGATTGTGACGGTCTGTCTTGGTGCCAGTGCTGTGATGTTATGGCTTGGGCTTACAGTGGTGACTTTCAGAGGTACCAGAGCCGCTCATGAAGAATTCACCAAGGCAAAAGTGACGAGGAGTCCTGTGACTCCTCGTCGCTTTGCAGATCCAGACTAACACGGCTTCTCTGATATTTGCCACCAAGGCAAATAAGTTTGGCCTCAAACTTAGAATGGGACAGCTCTTACTCATGAGAATAATTCCACCCAGCATAACTGGACTGAGCATTGCTCATCTTGAGCAATGGTTTTATATGATTCTGTTATTTCACTTGGACTCAGTCTGCATAGCTCCACCAAACTCCCAGCAAGCAGGCCGGGAGAGAGCGGGTTATTAACAATACAGGTGTCGTACACTTCTGTTGAACACATTCTGGTTCCAGTGTCATAGACAACCTTGGCTGTACTTTTGAAGGTGCTCTTTATGATTGCTACTATGGTAGTGCCTAGAGACCCCAAGCCTCATGTCAGGTGCTGGAAAAGCACCAGGGAAGAGACAGATCCTGCCCAGAACAAGAATGCAAATGAACAATGATGGATAAAGAATGGACTTGCCCAAAGTGACACATCAGGTCAGCAGCCAAGCTAAGAATAGAACCCAGGAGTCCAGGGTGCTCTCTACAGTGCTAGCCACTGCATCTCACTGCTTCTACTGACATCAGTGGAAGTTTGTGCACAGCTCTGGACTCAGACTGCTCTGGAATTCGGGGAGAGTTCCTGGCTCTGAGTCCCTGGCTTGCATGTGCAGGCACGTGCCAGCAGGAGAGCTGAAGGAGCCATGCATGGTACTCCATATGTACCACAGTAAAAGGCTGTGTCACGCAGAGACAGGCAGAGAGAGGAGCGGAAGGACTCAATTGGTGGGTGCTTTTTCTTTCACATTTTCATTTGAGCCCCGGCATCTCTAATTCCGTAGATCTAAGGATGCCTTGTGAGACTGGGTGGGAGCGATATAGAAGAAAGATGAGGAAAAAACCTCCAGTAATCTTGTAAAAGTCAGTTTGGAAAAATCAATTTTCTTGTGTGACAAAATTTGCTCAAGGCTTTTCCTTCTGTGAAATCAGCCCATCATCCTGCGGGAGCACATGAAGGAAGTGGCAAGTGCGGCTTGGAATAATTTAGATTAAAGGCTGCTAAATTAGACTTCAGAACCCCCATTGGCTCCTTCCTACAGGAAGAAAAACCACACGGACGATCACGAACTCTCCCCTTCCACCACCTACCGAGGACAGTTGAGGACTGCCTTGACCATGTGATGCGTCTGGCCCCAAAGGAGACGGTGACTGAAGGGCCTGAAAACTGGAAGAAAAGTGCCACCCCATCAAGTGAAACTGGCCATGTTACATCGTCTCAGATCTCTCCTATTTCAAAGGGAGCTTCAAAGGAGCGTTAGAAGTTTTCTGTTCTGGGGCTACCCAGGCATTATTTACCACCATTGTTTGGATGGAGTACAAAGCAGGGATGGACATGGTCTGAGCAGCGATGGAAGAAGTGGGGGTCATAGAATCATAGAACCATAGGGCTGGAAGAGACCTTAGAAGGCCATCAAGTCCAACCCCTGCCCAAGGCAGGACCAATCCCAATTAAATGAACCCAGCCAGGGCTTTGTCAAGCCGAGACTTAAACACCTCTAGGGATGGAGACTCCACCACCTCTCTAGGGAACCCATTCCAGTGCTTCACCACCCTCCTAGGGAAATAGTTTTTCCTAATATCCAACCTGGACCTCTCCCACCGCAGCTTGAGACCATTGCTCCTTGTTCTGCCATCCGTCACTACTGTGAACAGCCTTTCTCCAGCCTCTTTGGAACCTCCCTTCAGGAAGTTGAAAGCTGCTATCAAATCCCCCCTCACTCTTCTCTTCTGCAGACTAAACAGACCCAACTCCCTCAGCCTCTCCTCGTAGGTCATATGCTCCAGCCCCCTACTCAGGACCTAATAAGGTTCTGTTAAGCCTGTTCAGCTGCTGAATCCAAAGTCCTTAATTTTAGAAAAGAGGGTGGAAATCTCGGGAGCTTCTTGATTTCAGCCTGTTCAGATGTACAATTTTCCAGGATTTCCATTTGCAGCCTGTCATGGAGCAAGCAGTCCTTCAAGGGGAAGGACAGCCTGGCTTGCCCGTGACAACCTATAAACCCCACCGGGGAGCAATTGGTCACTCCATACCAGCGAGGGTAAAGTAACTGATCCCGGTAAGGAGGCTATTGGAGCAATCTAAGGGGGGTTCACCAGCCTGCAAGGAAGGAAGCAAGCAGCTGAAGAGTGGGAAGAGACCTGTAATGAAAAGATCCTCTGATGGCTGGAGCAAGGGATTGAGGACACTCTGGCTGTGTCTAGACTGCAGGGTTTTTTCGAAAAAAGTAGCCTTTTTTCGCAAAAACTTCATCTGCGTCTAGACTACAGCCGCGTTCTTTCAAAATTAAATCGAAAGAACGCGGCTTTTCTTTCGACAGTGGTACTCCTCATTTCACGAGGAATAACGCCTTTTTTCGAAAGTGCTCTTTCAAAAAAAGGCGCTATGTAATGCAAACTGTGCTTTTTCGAAAGAGAGCATCCAGACTGCCTGTACTGATTGTAGTCTAGATGCTCTTTTTCGAAAGAAGCTTTTTGAAAGCATCTTTTGAAAAAGCCTCTTTCGAAAGAGGCTTGCAGTCTAGACGTAGCCTCTCTGAGAGACAGTTGTAGTAGAAAGAAAGAGCCTGAAGCACAGGCCTGGTGTAAGGTCTGAGACATGAACCAAAGTCAGCAAGAGTCGTACTATGAGTAACAGGCAGGCCCTGTCAAAAGCAGATGTTTGCCTGCAAGTCAGCATCTGGGATGTGCACTCAGTGTCCGCATGACTAGTGCTGTTAAAACACATGTAAACCCATTCCAGCAGGATGGTACCAGGACACCCCAACCTAGCACACGACAAAAGTGACGAACAGTGGTATTTTGTCTGAAACATCAGGAGAGAAAACGACGACAGGTGGTGACTAGGAATGTTTGTCTGAATTATCAGGAGGAAAGCACGAGGGGAGGTAACAAAGCTGCCAGGAACCATGTAAGACAGTCTGTTTCTCTGCTCACATGGGGATCTCAAAGCACGGCAAAAATACCGGGGTGGCCTCCGGCAGTATGAGGCCCGTGCAGTGCTCCGAGCAGGACTTAGCTGGCGCCTTCGCCGAGTGCTGCAGATCTGCACAGGGGGTGTGTGGATTTTGCCCGTGAGCAAATGAATCCTGGCATCCCACTTGTGAGAGTCATTCTCTTCTAATCCTCCTTGTGGGGTAAAGGGAGCCGGGCCAGAGAGAATCAAGCTGACGTTTTCGAAGGCAGAGTCCTGCTCCCGTTGGATTTCACTGGGAGTTGGGGCCTCACCGAGACTCCTTTGAGATCCTGAACCATGGTGACTCCTCTAGGGTCACGAGGTGTAATGGGGTACGGCCAGGGGGCTACTGGCTGGGTAGCAGCAGGGCTGTTTGCCTGGGGTGCTCGGGTTGCTCCCCACACACTGACACATACTGGCCTCAGGATGCAGCGTGCCCAGTGGCATCACTGTCTCCAGGCTGGGGGAGGGACTCCGCCATGTTGCTGGCTCCTTTGCCAGCAGGTTCGTTTTTGCCGCTAATCATTTCTGCAGCAGGAAGCGGTGATCACAAGAAGCTAGGGCTTCTCCGTTTTCAGTCTCTTCCCGGGAACCAGACTGGCTCTCCTGTACACTCTCTCCTAATTAATCTGAACCACATCTGAGTGTCTCCTGCGTGCTTGTTCCCATTACCCTGAGAAGCTGGGTAAGGGGGAGACAAATCCGACACCTCTCATCTCAAAGCACAGACAGCAGCACCGCTCTTCAAACTCCACCCTCCCAGACCGCAGCCAGAGCCAGACATGCCAGCACAGTCCCTGCAGCAGCCTGGCCTCCTTTCCCACAGTGGCTAAGAGACTCGCTTCGTTTGGTATTTTTTATAGCTCGTCTCAACCCCACTCCTGCCACCCACCCACTCCCTGTCCTAGGGAACTGGCGGATGGGGATGATGCATCACAAAGCAGATCTGAAGAATTCAGTCCCGCTTCTTTTTTTATTTTCCCGGCTTTCATTTTCACTTCAGAGCAGAGGTCCAGTTGCCTGGGATGAAGTTACAAAGACAAACCTGGGCTGGGAAAGAGCCAGGCAGCCATGGAAACGTTGCCATGCCTGTACCTGGAGACCTCAGCGTGTTTTGCATTTATTTTAACTCCCACTCTAGCTGCATTGGCCTGTGTCAATAAATTAAATGTCTTCCGTAGCTGCCGGGAAATGCCTGTGGGACCCTTCTCTGCTGCTGGTTCTCTTAGCTGCTGGCTGTGGCCGGCCAGCGATGCAGCAGGAGAAGCGACAGCGCCTTGTGGGCGGAGTGCCAAGGGATGACATCACAGCATCCTGGCACCACACAGAAGGAAGACTCCGCCTTCAGAGGAGGCGGAGCCAGACAAGACCACTGCTATTGCGTGGGACCTGGGAAGGCAGGAAGTGGCTCCGAGGGGCGGGTCTGAGCTCTGGTATGCTGGTGTAAGTTGGACCTAGGTTCACACTGGGATCTGGGTCTGAGGCCTTGTGCATGCTCAGGAAAGCCACAGCAAGATGGGCTGCCTACCGCCCTGCTGACTGAGCGCTCCCCCTTCAGAGTGCTGGGGGAGGAGGAGGGATTTGAGCATCTGCCATGTGTCCCTCCAAGGGAGCGTCTGCATTACAGGGAAGAATGAAGCTGCCTCTGCCAGGGTTCAAATTAGCGGGTCTAGTGAAGACAGCTGATTCGAAGCGAGAGGGGCACCCTGGCGATGCTGGGTACCCGGCTTTCACGAGGAGCAAGGGAAGTCGAAGGAAGAGGACTCTTCCTTCGACTTCCTGCCATGCAGACAGCACCAAAAGCCGAGTTAAGCTTCTTCGACTTCAGCTACGCAATCAATGTAGCTGAAGTTGCTTACCTTAATTCGGCTTTGTCCTGTAGTGTGGACGTACCCCAAGGAAACTGAGCAGCAGATGCTCAGCGATGGCTTTCTGGGTGCTGCAGGGCCACAGCACTGGGGGTCCCGTTGTGCCGCCATGCACACGGCATCGCTTACATGAAATACTGTACACTGTTCTACACGCCATCCAGGAAGAGCAAGGCAAATGTCTCTGCAGCCTCTCATGCCCGGCACAGACTCTAGCAAACATCTATGAAAGAGGACTGGTGGCAGACAGTCAGAACTGATCCGCCATGGTGCCCCAACGCAACTGCTTCCCTGCCCAGGCCTTTCTTCTGGATATAATGGGCTTGCTTCTCATTTACCTGAGTGCCCCAATCACTGCTCTGGCAATGTAAAGGGCTCTCTCAGGGAGGAAAGCCACCAGTGCACTAGGGAGGCAGTATGGCCTAGTGGATGAAACACTAGCCTGTCACTTGGGAGACCTGCTGCTGTGTGACCTTGGCCAAGGCTCCGTGCCTCAGTTTTTCCATCTGTAAAATGGGGCTAGCGATGACCTCACTTTCTAAAGTGCTTTATGCAAGCAGTGAAAAGAGGCTTTACATGAAAATAATCCCCCCGACAGCTGCTCTCTCCTCTGAGCAATGCTTATGCCGTGGCATTTCCTAACCCATGGTAGCATTCTTGTCTGGAGCAGCGACTAAGGAATTTCTGGTCTGGGCCTTCCTAACTAGATGGCCAGGGGTGTGGGCATGTGTGGGAACTGCAGGGGAAACCTTAAAGATCACTTGCCACGTATGCCGGTGTCCTGCCAAGCCACGGGCAGAACACAGATGTGGAAATGGCACAGTCAGGTGTGGCCACTTCAAGGACTCTCCCTCTAGATCTGCACCGGATCAAAAGCCAGGTCCCTCTAGCTTAGACATCGGTTAGACGGGCAGCTCTGGGGCTGAAATCTGCAGCGCTGGCAGCCACAGTCGGTGCTGTCTTCCCTGCATTTCCATGTGGCTAAGTTTGGGTATTTTGTCTTTGCGTTTCATGCAGATGCCCTGCCCTGAAAAGCCAGCTGTTCTGGTGATTACATTTTAATGTCTCAAGCTGGGAGTTTGCATTTCGGCAACACTCTCAGACGCGCGTTAGCAGTTAAACAGACACAACCAGCTTTGAAATGAATGCACTACTAAGACAAATGGGCGTGCGTGTGAAGTTCATGCTTCTCCCAGGCTATGTCTAGACTACGGGATTTTATCAGAAAAAGGTACGCAAATTACTTTTTTCAGAAAAAGCTTTTCCGAAATTTGGCCCATCTACACTGGGCCAAATTTTGGAAAAACCTCCTCTTTTGGAAGAGCTCTTCTTCCTCAGTGAATGAAAAAAACAAAAGAAAGCAGAAGAGCAGATGCTTTCCCTGGACGTGGCGGAGTTTTTCCGGGATACCCCTTTTTGCGCAAGATCCCTTACATCTCAAAAAGGAGGTATACAGATCTTGTGCAAAAGGGCTTTTTTGCGCAAAACAGCCCCATCTACATGGCTTGTTTTTGCGCAAAAACCTCTTCCGCAAAAAACTCAGGCAGAGAATATGCAAATGACAGTGTGACAAATACTAATGAGTGCTTCATTTGCATTGCCTCTGCCGACAAAAGGCTGCAGTGTAGACGTAGCCTGAGACACCTCAAATCAGAGGCCCCTTTTGAAAACATGGGTCCAAAAGTTGGATTTTCAGATACTCCAGAGGTGCCACTGACTTCATCTGAGGTTGGTGGGCTCTTCACAATGATGAAAATCAGGCAAATCTCACCCAGAAATGGAGGCACCCAAAATTAGAGTCCATTTTTTGAAAACATCGGTTATAATGTGTTCAGCCCATCTCACATGAGCAAATGCATGACAGCAAGACAAATACACTAACTAATGGATACAGGAAAGGGGGGACAATTCTGGTAAGGAGCCATAGTCCAGCTCCAAGTAACTTTTTTTTTTAAATGCAAGGGAAGCATGAAATCAACAACAAGCTATCCAGCGGGTGAGCATTGCCTCTGGCTGGGCAGGCTACAAAGGCCGAATCCAGTCTCCCTGGCTTGAACTGTAGGACCATTAGTGCCACTAATGTAGAGACAGTGATAGACTCAGAAAGCTCCATACATAGTCTCACCACTAGAGGGGAACAAAGAAACGGACTGTATTAGTGTATTAGGGGGTCAGGGTCAGAGCCACTTTCTCCCAGTTTTCTCCCCTTTGTTCTTCCTAGAACTCGGCCATATCTAGCAGGAAGCATGGCGAATGTCTCATGAGTAACTTACCTTCCAGTGCTTCTCCCTAACAGGTTCTGTCGAGGCACCCATCCCAACCCACCTGAGTGGCAGACACTGTTCGGAGAGAACTTCCCCAACAACTTCCCTAAGTTTTAGGTGCCAGCCTTTTGCTTTTGAGTTCTTTGTCCCAGACATCTTATTTCAGATGAAGATGGTGCATGACCACCAGTCCCCCATCCTAGGACAAGGCAGCAGAGGGGGACCTCCACCACGACTGTTCCTTTGGCTCACTGGAAGAGGATGGGGGCAAGGACGCGTCCCTGGTCATAGGCATATTCAAGCCCCATTGACTTGAAAAGAAACCTCTTAGGAAGCAGTTGAGTTTCCATTAATGTTTGATGAGCCAACCATTCTGCTGGTTCAGAGATAAAACAGTGTTTTCTAGACTGTGTCTTGGAAGAAGGCCCTATGCAGAATGTAGCTCCCTAAGCAAACAAACCAAGAGAACCCCCTGATTTCCAGGCCCTCCTTCTGCCAGCTGGGAAGAGCAATGAATCACTGACAGACAGTGTTGTGGGGCATTTTGTGGATGAAGTGAAGGTCGAGGGGAGCCATCACGGGAGGGCTATGCGCCTTTGGCTCACCCCTCAATAGTTCTAGCGCTTAGTCTGGCTGTCCAAACTGGTACCATCTAGGGTCTGGTGAGACCCACCAGTGGGGTTTTCTTGTCAGAGATGATCGCTGGATTTTGTGGGGGTAGCCCTGCTGTCTCCCCAATGGGCCGTTGGAGTAGGCGAAAGGAAATCCCCTTTTTTTGCAAGCTGGGGAAGCTGGGTTCCTACCTAATGAGGGTTCCCTCTGACCTCACCCCACTGAGGGCCCCGTGGAATGGCATTCTGCAGGAGTTTGTTTCAGACTCCAGGGAATGTACCAGGCCCTGGTAGACATGGATGGACTGCAGCCTTAGGGCTTAGGCCAGGGGTGGGGAACCGTTTTTTGGCCAGGGGCCGCGGACCCACAGAAAAATCAGTCAGGGGCCGCACACAAGCGAGAAGCAAAACAACCAACCAACCCCTCACTGACGTGGCCCCTGACTGAGAAGGAGAAAGACACTCCCCACATTCCCCTCGCACACGAGAGCCTGGGGGGACTGGGCTAGTAGATTTTGTGTGCTCCGGGGGGAGGGGCGACAGAGTGCCAGCACAAGCTCCCCAATGCCGGGAATGAGCCCCGAGCCTTGGGGGCCGGATCCAGGCAAGCCGCGGGCCACATCCAGCCCCCGGACCTGAGGTTCCCCACCGCTGGCTTAGGCTTTGATTGGACAAAAAGAGACCTTCATAGACTCTTGGTGCTGCCGGGAGTGGTGCTGAAGAGTCACGAGGGAGCCAGTAACGAACCAATGCCTCACACTTTGCTGAAGACGGAAGGGGGAGAATTTTCATACTACTGACGGGTCCAGGTCCTGTCCCTGGGCGGCCACTGAACCAGTCGTGCTTTCTGGGTCCTTCCAGTTTTGGTTTTGTCATCCTGGCCTAACTCCCTGCTGCAGTTTCAATGGGATCGTCTTCATCGCTTCCTGTCCTAACCAGTTGCCGGGCACTGCAGTGCGCTGCAGGGTAACTGCTGCACTCCACGGACGAGAGAGCTGCCTTTCAGCAGCAGGGGAAATCCCTCTCTCCAGTCCCGTGTTTTCTGAGGTGCTAGGCCCCCAGAACGCCCGCTGGCGTTGGTGGGAGAAGTGGGTGCTGCGTGTCCCGCCCCCCTGGAGAGAGAGAGAATGTCATTTTGAAAGGTCTTGGGTCGCCTTGGGCCTGAGCCGCGCTACAGAAGTGTGAGCGAGCGCAATATTTATTATTGCCCTGCCAATGCCAACTCCCCAACCCTTCGCAAAAATCATAATCAGCATCACAAGCCAAAAGGCTGAGGGACTCTGCCTCCTGCAATATTAAACCTGCCCATTTCATTCCGCCACTTTAAAGATTCTCTTTCTTACTGTGAGTGATAAATAATAACAGCAAAAAAAACACCCCACAGACACACAACTGACATCAAAAGCCAGGGGAAGATTGGTAAACAGAAAGATCTGAGGAGAGCAAAGAGGAGGCTTGGTTGGGAGTCAGTTCACGTAGCTCTGACTTCTGTTGCTTCCCATTCATTTTACCCACTATCACAGGTGGTGGAACAATGTCGGCAGCTAATTACTCTCTCTCTTCTCTTGTTTGCTTGGAGCAAAATAAACTAGCTAAATTCCAAAGCCTCCCGCACCCCCAACCCCAGGCCTGCCTGTCGAGGGACTGTAGCACGTGGGGACTGCACTGGAGGACGCTCAGTTAAGTAATTTATGCACTCGTGTGCTTCCTGCCTGGACTTGCTGGAGTCGCCATTTCTCATTGCCTCTCCATGCTGCTCCTCCCAGGGCTTCTCACTATTCCCTCCCAGGCACAGCAGCCGATCTCTCACTAACCACCCGGCTTCCTCCTGGGACTTTATCCTCCAACACGGAGTCGATGCTGGAAATTCAGGGGATGACGAGGCCCCATGCCACCAAAGCAGCCCACAGGGGAATAACGGCCTGTTTCAATTTCCCTGGAGGTGAGTGGAAAGATCCCATGGATTTCAAGGGGAGCTGGATTGTTCTCTAAATGGTGCAGCGCTAAAGCCGACAGAGGGGTGATCGTGCATTGGCGGGCGCCAGCTTGGGCATCCAAAAGAGTCCCGGCTCGGTGTCCATCTGAAGAAGGATGCCAGGGAGAGCCAGTGAAATTGGGGGCATTGCGTATGGGGGGAGTTGGATGTGGTATCAAAATGTCTTGGGAGCATGAGGATCAGTTAGAACCCCCACTTCCCCGGCCCGGCAGAGATTTCATTACAGTGAAAGAAGAATTGAAAAGGAAGCATCTGAAGCAGGCGCTGCCCAGCTCCCGAGGATGGGGTGCTGGGATTCGAACGCTGCTCCGAGAGCTCACGCCTCGCCGAGGGGGGAGCGGCAGGACAGCCTGCAGGGCGCTGACTAGCCATGGTGCCCACAGCCTCTCTGTGAGCCCAGCCCCAGACGACCCGCCTCGCAGGGCGGGGCATAGCGCACTGGGGTCTGGCTACGCTGCAGTCGGGAGGCGGGAATGCAGCCAGCTTTGCTCTCGGCCGGCCTCCTGAGGGCAGCCCAGGCAGGCCCCTGGCTACCTGCTTGAACATCTGTGAGCGAGTCAGAGCACTGCCTGTCCACCTGGGCGGCAATCGCACCTTCCAAAGGCAGTGAGTGCAGCCTCCCGGGTACATCCCCACGGCGACTGGGTGCGTGCTGCCCAGCTGAGCTGACAATGGCCATATGGCCCTGGTGGCCACCCAGGCACGTCTCAGGGGGCTGCGACGGCTTGGCTAGCCCAGCCCAAGCCTCCCTCTGCACCTCCCAGCTCCACTGCTATTTTATCTGCTCAGTGCAGAAAGTTCTCTCCAGCTGCAGTGCAGACCTGCCCTGCGTGTGACGGCTAATGCTGGGCTGGGGGGACCTCTAGCACTAACGCTCCAGGTGCTGTAGCTATTAGCAGTGGCAGCCTCCTGATCTCCCTGCGTCTGGCCCAGAGGGGGACACTTGGCACACACGGAGCAACAGGGTACCTAGAGCCGAGGTAACCACTTCCATCCCCCGTTCTCTTGTCACCTGATCTCAGGGTAACAGAGGAGGGGCCCACAGGGCATGTGGCTTAACACAAAGGGCTTATCCCATCTAGGCAGGATCTGGCCCTTTACTTAGAGTTGGTCTTGTTCCTTCGGGAGCCTGGCTTCTCTCGCTGGGCTGTGAGGAGAGGAGGGGGAGGAGCTTGTGTGCCCCTTCTCCAGCTCCAGAAATAAGGAACCAACCTTGCTGCTCGTCAGCACCTTCCCCTTTGCACTGGTCTGTGTTAGGCGCGCAGGGCTCTCCAGAAAGCTGTGCTGGCCATGCTGCGTGCCAGGGCAGAGCCAGCCCCGCCTGGTTGGTCACGCCACACCAAGCAGGATGCATGAAGCTATTAAGCACTCGGGCCTGTTTCCTTTGCTCAAGCTGAGTGGGCTGAAAGGGCCAGAGTGGTTCAGTTTGGTCTCACGCTGCTGCGCTGCATTGCGGCATGTGGAGTACAAGCACAAGGTGCCCTCGGGGGCTGGTGGCCGCAGGGAGCGCTGGCCCTTGGCAGGCCCCAGGGTGTGTTCTGGAACGAGCCCAGCAATCCCGCCCACGCAGTCTAGCGCCTCTTTAATCCTTCCGGCAGGCCAGCAGTGTCAGGAGACAGGGGCTCGACAGCTCTGGGGAGTGACAGCTTGTGCTTGTGCACAGAACAGCTTCCCCAGGCAGCCCTGCCAAAATGCCAGCCCCGATGACCAGGACTGGCCTTACCATGAGGCGAACTGAGGCGGCCGCCTCAGGTGCCAGAGTGGGGAGGATGCCACTAGGACCCAGAGTGTAGAAAATTGTGTCTGCTGCTGGTGCATATGTATTCCCTCTGCTCCAGATGCACAGAGATAGTGGAGTGCTGTGCTGGAGGAAAGAGGGCACAAGAGACATAACAAGCAAGCAGGAAAAAAGGGGGCATGGGGGCGTCATTTGAGGTCCCCGCCTCAGGTGCCAAAATGTTGTGGGTCAGCCCTGCTGATGACCCAGTCTCTCCTGTGGTGGCATGAGGCCTCCAGGTTAAGGAGCTGGGCTTATATTCATGGGACCTTGGTTCAGTTCTCAGCTGCACTACAAACTTCTTAGGAGACCCTGGGCAAGTCACTTAGGCTATGTCTAGACTACAAAGATAAACTGGAAAAAAGAAAGGCAATTTGCGGTACTCAAATTGCGTATTTTTTTTGATTTACTTCCGAAAGAGGCTTTTCTGAAATTTGGCCCATCTACATTGGGGCCAAATTTCAGAAAAAAACCCTCTTTTGGAACATCCTTTCTTCCTCGTAAAACGAGGTTTACAGGGATGCCGACAAAACGCGTCCACTTTTCTGCAGTCTAGACGTACCCTTAATTAGTCCCTCCTCTGTAAAGGTGGCCAGTAAGAGTTCTGGTCTCATGAGGCTCTCAGATCTCCGGGGCTAGAGACTGCCCAGTACTATAGAAACTGTGCGGCACCTAGGCACAGTGGGGCCCTGATCTCCAGCTTAGCCTATCCACTGTCAGCACCCACCTGCCCCCCATTACCACAGTGCCCGAGTGCCTCTCAGCCTGTACACACATTTCTCCTCACATCCCCACGGCAGTCTGGCCGTGCTGTTATCCCCAGGGCCCAGACCCCCGAGCCCCAGACCCGCTGAGGTACTTTCACAGCTAACTGCCATTGAAACCGATGGGAGTTTGGCACCTAAATACCTCTGAGGATCTGGGCCTAAGTGTCTGGCCTAAGGTCATACAGGGAATCAGGGCAGGGCAGGACACTGACGTTTGCCAAGTGTCAGGCTAGCACTCCAACCACTGAGCCGTTGTTCCACCAGGGGCACGCCCAGGAGCTGCTGTGAGGGCAGGAGACGAGGGCTGGTGCAAAGTGGAGAAAAACCGGCAATTGCCGGGGATGCTTTGGCCCCTCCATCCAGACCAAACAGAAGTGACACCTTCACCCCCACCCCAATCACAGGAATTGTATTAGCCACTGAAGCTGGCTTTGCTTCCAGTTCTGGGCCCAACTCTCCAGTCCCTGGCCTGGTATGAACTGAGCATTGGGAGAGCAGCCTCAGCATGCAGGCTGCTTTCAGCAAATGACTGTCTCGGAATAGGGAGTATCCTGGGGACTTGAGCTCATGTAGGACTTTCAGCAGATTTCCAAGTGGGAAAACAAGCAAAGTAGCCTCTTTGGAGAGAGCTGCCCTGCTTGCACTGGCCGAGAAAACGCACTCACCAGGAAAACCGGATGGAAAGTTTTTCCTTTGGAAAAAGAGGTTTTGTCAAAATTGAAACATTTCCTGGAAATGTGGCTTGCAGTAACATTTTCTTTGCAAAAGAGATCAGAACGGAGCTCCCGGATGACCTCTTCAGGACAGCGTGTTTGGATTTTCCAGTCCAAAACAACTTTCCTTTAATTTTTAAAAATTGCATCTCTCAGAAAATAATATCAAACATTTAAAAACGGAAATAGGAAAAAATGGCTTTGATTTTATCAAAACAAAATGCTTCCACTGCCCTGAAGTGGCTTTCTCCCTGAGATTTTCTTTTCTGGGAAATTTCAGAATGTTTTGTTCTTGTTTCATTTGGGCACAGAATGGTTTGTTTTCCATTGTGACATTTCCAGTGAAACAGAAACTCCAGGTCTACTCACTGGCCTTCAGAGTAACTGAAGCTGCTGCTTTGTATCTGGCACAGGGCAAGTGTACGGGCTTATTATTAATAATATACCCACTTCCTGGATGTTAGGATCTCACAGCACATAGTGAAAAGGGCAAGAATGCCAGCTGGGATAGTGCAGCAGTGGGCATAGCGTGGCCACCCTGCAGCCCAGTGGCAGGACTCTATCTCACACCAGGCCCCCTGGGGAGAAAATGCCAGAACTTGGCCATGTCCTATTTCCCATCATCCTCATCTCTAAAGAACACTTATCCCAGTACATCCAGGCTTGAATCTGAGCTTTGCCGTGGCAACACACGTCAGAGCAGATTTCAGAGCACTTTCTGTAACCTGTGGGAGGCAGATGTGTGTTAACCCTCCACATGCTTCCAAGCCTACACCTCTTTCAAGTGTGATACAGATCTCCACAACTTGACAGCAGCAACTCTGTCATCTGGCAGCAGTAGTAGGTTGTTATCTTCTATTAGGACTAGCTTCTAGACTCTAGAGGGAAAAATGACACTCTCTTTACAAGCACATTACATGCGCATGAGCCTGCATGTTTACAAAGGGTGCATGTCTCCAGAAGGGTGCTTACAACAACCCATGGGTACCAAGCCTCCAAGCCCATCATGGAGTCTCCCAGAATTAACGGTTAGTCCTTAATTAAAGATTATGTCATGTGATGTATCCTCCAGGAACATTAAAATGTAATGTTCTCACACCACCCAGTGACATTGCAAAAAGCGTCTATGACTGGAAGGGTGTGTGTGTGTATGCACCAACAGGATATGTGTGAGTGTCCTTTTCTGTGCAAGCTGAGGGGGGCACGAGTAGGCATGTCACAGGGGTGAGATGTTCACAAGTGTGTGCCAACCTTTGTGAGTGCAGGTATGTATGCAGGGCGAGGCTGCATGTCACATGCCCGGTGTGTCACAAAGCATGCGCTCAGCTGTTTGTGACCTCATCACGCTCAGAGAATGTCGCCACTGGCTGTGCAATACAAAGTGCCAGACGAAGCCAAGGAGGTGACAGCTTGCACGGGCTAGTCATGGCAAAGACCACAGTGCGGAGGCTGCAGTGGATCCCTGCCCAGAAAAAGGCATTTGTATTGTGCAGACATTTCCCTCTGCATCCAAAGTTTTCCGACAAACATATTGGAGGTGTACAAAAGAAATGTTGGCCGCAGACCAAGACCTGATATATCTATCAGAGGATGAGAGACGCCCCATAACATAAAACAAAGCAGCTCTGTCCCCTGGAGAAAAAAAAATAGCTCTTCTTCCATCTGATCCTAGCTTGATTTTATTGATTTATTTCAAAGGACAGGATGCTAGTTCTCTCTGGTCTCAGGTCTTTCATGACTCCTAAGGACCTCTGCAGCCCAGGTCTATTTTTTCTCAGGGAGATTGAATTACACAGGCCACATGGCCCTGGGGACTGTGGGATTTCACCCAACCACTGATTTCATATTCACCTGTTTTCTAACACTACCACGGGCTCTGTCTGCATCCCAAGACTTTACATACATTTCATTCCTTAATATGGTTTCCTTTCTAGGGCGGCGGCCAGGTTCAGAAAGCTTGTTTGTTTGTACTTCCCAGGCTCACAGCTCTGAGTGCATGAACTGCTCAGATAAAGTCTGCTGATTTTTGTAATAAGAAAACGTCACTCTCTTCCTCTTTTTATTGAGGGCCCTGGAAAACCTTTTCTCCCTGGGTGTGTCTAGACTACAGGGTTTTGTCGACAAAACTATACCTGCGTCTACACTACCGCCGCGTTCTAATGTGGCAGTTTTGTAGATGGCGGTAAACCTCGTTTTACGAGGAATAATGCCTTTTTTTGAAAGTGCTCTTTCGAAAACAGGCGCTATTGCATGCAAACTGTGCTTTTTCGAAAGAGAGCGTCTACACTCTCTGTCGAAAAAGCGGCTTGCTTTTTTGACAGAACTGGTTGTAGTCTAGAAGATCTTTTTCGACAGAGGCTTTGTCAACAGCCTCTGTCGTAAAAGGCGTGCAGTCTAGAAGTAGCCCCTGTGCTTGGCTGATGATCACATGACTCATCCCCATTTACATGCCTGCAGAGCATGTCTACCTCTGTGCAAAGTAAAGATGTTAAATTGAGATTAATGAACTAATCGAATAGTCGATGCAATAAGGGCACCTCTCCGAGGGGGGGAGGGTAAGCGACTAGTCGAGTATATGCTTATCAAGTAGGCGACTAGTCAACTAGTCACTTACATCCCTAGTGCAAAGGGGTATTTTCAGCCACCGCTGGAACCAGGCCATGTGTCAGGGACTGCTGTGTCACCTCACTAGGGATTTTGGTCGCACACTTACTGTGACCCAGTGCTTGGCGCTTGCTGAAAATGTCGCCCCTCTAAGAAGTCTCAGATTGGACACCCAAAAGAGCAATTGCTTTTGAAAATCTTGGCCACTGAGATAAAGCCAAAGTCCTGACTGCTTACCATCAGTAACCATCCCATAACGCCATCACCCCAGGGTCCTTGTCATATTCCAGTTTGATAAGTACCTCTTGCCTGCCTACTTCCCCCTGCAGTTTTAAAGGCTTTATTCTTCTTCACACCCTCTCCTGCACTGCTGTGCCCTGCCCTGCCAGCTGCGGTGTTCCACTCCAGAGATGGCCGCATTTCAACAGTGGAGAGCACTGACCTTTCTGCGGAGTGTGCCAAGTGCTTTGGGATTCTTATGCATGAAACTGAAAAGCCCTAAATTAATCATAGCTGGGAGATGAAGGTGGAATGGTGGCAAAATCCCCTTAGTTTGTGACTGTGGTGAGAAACAAAGCACTGAGTGATGTTAATCCATTAAGGGAGCTTTAGAAACTCACACAAATGAAGCGCTCACATTTTTCAGGCTCTTAAAAAAAAACCCCAAAACAAAACAATTTTCTGTGGAAAAATACAACCCACGAAAAGAGCAATTCGTTTCTGTAAAATGTCCATATGCCAGGGCTCACAGACGGCTTGGCAGGGTGTGCGAGAGACAGAGAGCTTTGCAGAGCAGCCGACACCGACACTCAGACAATGAGGGAGGGTGAAAGGACAAATGGCACAGAGGTGGGAGAGGGAAAGGGAAAGCAATGGAGCTAGGAAGCAGTGCTACCGCTGCAGGGACAACTGGGCGGAGGCAGGAGTGCGGCAGAGTGTGATATTGAGACACAACACCGACTGAAGAACAGAGGGACAGCTCTTTGTGTTGTTACAAGAGAGCAAACCTGCCCCAAGACCTGGGAGAGTCCCTTTCCGGGAGGGGAATCCTTAATGGAACAAAGCTCCTATACCACACACCCCATGCTGTGGCCAGTGCAGAGGGCATAGCCAGAGGAAAGGGGACATGGGTGGGTAACCATTGGGAGACGATACAAGTTAGAGCAGCCCTCAGGCTGAGTCTAGCACAGCACAAAGTATCCCAGCGCCACTGAGATGCAAAGGTGTCACCAAGCTATTTCAACACCCCCTTCTCAGCTGCACTAAGCTGGAGCCTAGGAAAAGCAGGCTTGAGCTCTGGGTCTGTCAGGCTTTAGCAAATGTTTTGTCACTCAGGGTATGTCTACACTACAGAGTTTTTTCGAAAACACAGCCATTTTTTCCGAAAAAACTTGAGTTATGTCCACACTGCAATTGCGTTCTTTTGAAAGAAGATCGAAAGAACAGAGGGATTTTTCCGGCATTGGTAAACCTTTTTCTACGAGGAAGAAGCCTTTTTTTGAAAGAGCTCGTTCAGAAAATGGTGTGTGTGGACGGGGAAGAGGGAGTTCTTTCGAAAGAAGAGCAAAGAGGAAAAAACACAGGTGCTCTGGTGGCCACGCCGTTCATAGTAATCATAGCTTAAATGCGGAAATAGTGTCCATTCAGGCTACATTTACACTGCAGCTTTTGCCGCGAGAGCCTATGCAAATGAAGCACAGATTAGCATATCACTGTGCTTCACTTGCATAACTTATTCAGAGCCATTTTTGCGCAAGGGTTTTTTGCGCAAAAACAAGCAGTGTGGACATTTTCTTTTTACTCCAAAACCCCTGTTCCCGCAAGATCGGTATACCGCCTTTTTGGGGCATTAGGATCTTGTGGAAAAAGGTGTTTTTGCACAAAAAGAAAACATCCACATTGCTTGTTTTTGCTCAAAACCAGCTATGAATAAATTATGCAAATGAAGCCCAACGATATGCTAATCCGCACTTCATTTGCATAGGCTCCCGTGGCAAAAGCCGCAGTGTAGACGCTAGCTTTCAAAAAAGCAGATCGCTTTTTCTATGCGCTTTTGCAGTGTGGACGCTCTGTTTCAGAAGTTTTTCCGGAAGATCTCTCCCAGAAAAGCTTTTTCCGAAAGAAGCCTGCAGTCTAGACATAGCCCCAGTTGAGGTGGGTTGTTTTCCTTTGACTGTGTGAGAATCCATGATGGTGTAATATATACTGGGAAAGTTTGCCAAAGCTTTTTTCCCAGCTCAGTACATGCTGCTTCAACATCATCTTTTTTGTATCACACATATGAAAACAGAGCAATTTGTATCTTTGACATGAACTGACTTCTCAAATTAATAACTCTTCTTTGGAAGCAGGAATGCAATTATTGCTTTATTGCGTGGATGGCAAGATTTCCAGCCAGCAGGAATAGCTGCTACTAGCACACTCAATTGTGCTAATTAAGCTGTTAAGTCTAACAGGCGGTAGGTCATGATAACCTGTCCCCGGAGGTGCTGCTCTGTGACTATGAACTGGTTTTGTTGTAAAAGTATAAAAGATGGTGCGACCGTGTGTAACACACCGAGTCAGGAGTGACGAGTAGCTGATTACAGCTGCGAATACAAAAGCCACTGCCATGCTTGAGGACTCACAAAGGGAAGAGAGGTTGTCTGGCGCAGGGTTCTCAAGCTTTTTCATTTGTGGACCCTTTAGAAATCGTATATATAGTTGAATTCTGTATAATCAGTTTTCAGTCATGGGATCTTTAGACATAGTTCATGGACCCTCTGCAGACTGCAGGTTGAGAACCACTGGTCGAGTGGGTAGGGCACTGGAAGGGGTGTTGGGAGACCTGAGTTTTGCTCCTGAGTGTCTTTGTCACCTCCTGTTTGTGTGCCTCTGCTTCCGCGCCCATCCTTTGTGTACTGAGACTGTACGTTCCTTGTGGCAGAGATGTTGCCCTGTGTATCCGAAGAGTTCCTAGCAGAACGGGGCATTTCTCTCCAGCAGGGCAATTCCTAGATTGTTAGGGGATACGGTGATCATACAGCGGGGGTGGGAAATAATTTTTGCAGGGTGGCCATGTGACTAATTTTAGTATGTGGTCATGGGCCAGGGTCCCGGAAGGGGCGGGGCCTCAGGTGGAAGGGGCGGGCCCTCTTGGTGCCGCGTCCCCTGGCAGGGAGGAGACTGCGTGCTCCCCCGGCCCCAGGCCAATCGGGATCTGGGGGCCGGGGAGCTCAGGAAGTCTCTCGCCACCCTGCTCTGGCAGGGGCATGTGGCACTTAAAGAGAAACTGCCAGCCACTTTGAACAGCTGGTGGTTCCCTCTAGGTGCCGTGTGCCCCTGGCGGGACGAGGAGACTTTGCACACTCCCCCATCCCTAGGCCAATCAGGATCTGGAAGTGGGGGAGTGCATGAAGTCATTCGCTGTTCAAAACGGCTGGCAGTTCCCGCCACGTTGCTGCCAGCTGCTTTGAACAGCAAATGACTTCGTGCGCTCCACCACTCCCAGGTCTCAATTGGCCTGGGAGCAGGGGAATGGCAGGGCGGGCTGTGGGCAGGATCAAACAGCTTGGCAGGCCGGATCCAGCCCGTGGGCCATATCTTGCCCGCCTCTGCCATACAGTCTGCCCTCCTTGAAAGGAGAAGCCCTGGGCCTTCCCTGAATTAATATTTTGTTTGAATTAGAGCAGATCTTTCAGAAAAAAATATCCAAACTTGATTTAAAAATGGCCAGGGGTGAGGAACCCTCCACAACCCTTGGTAATTTGTTCCTATGGTTAATTACCCTCCTGTTAGAATTCTCTGCCTTAGTTCCCAGCGGAATTTACGCAGCTTTCACATCCAGCCATGGGATCGTGTTAGACGTTTGCCTGCTAGACTCAGACTTCAGTTCTCCAGGTAGGTGCTTATAAACTATGAACAAATCACACCGTAAGCTTCCCTCTGGCAAACTAAATGGATCGCGCTCCTGCAGTCTATCACTGAAGGCAGGTTTTCTAATCCTTTAGTCATTCCCATGGCTCTTCACTAACCCTGCTGCAATTTATCAAGCTCTGTCTTGAATTGCGGACCCCAGACCTGGATGCAGGGCCACTGCACTGCAAATAAACAGTGCTCCTAAAGCAGAAGGTGTGCCAAGTAGTTAGAGCAGTAGCCTAGAGCCTCAGTTCAAGCCGGACCCTACCCCGGATATCGTGTCTGACCTTGGACTTTCCCATCTGTAAAATGGGGATAATAGCACAGGGTTACCTCATCAGGGGGTTGTGAGAATATACATTAAAGATTATGCACTGCATTGTGATCTATGTATGAAAAGCACCATGGAAACGCTAGGCATTATTATAACAACAGAGCCAGCACACATGTCTAAGTGCAAGGCTCTTGTTACTAACCCTCCCCACTCTTCTAGTGGACAAAAGCAGCAAATTTAAAACCAAGGCAGTGGCACTGGAAGTGTTTGGAGTGGGGCTGCACCCCCTTTACACCTAACCAGAACTGGGGCTGGTTATCAGGACCCCAGCAGCCCCCGGGGCCAGCAGTAGTGCCCCCCAAGCATGGGGCTGGCATATGAGTAGGACCTGGGGGGCCAGCAGCTGGGACCCTAGGTGGCAGGGGTACAGGGCTGGTAGCAGGAACCCTCAGTGGCAGGGGTAAAACCTGGGATGTTGCCCTACTTTCTGCACCTATGAACCAGGGAAAGGAAACACTGGTTTGCAGGATTATCTGGTGGATCGCTCTGCTGCAAGATAGATGTGAGGCTGAGATTTCTGTCCCCCTATTCACTGCAGCTGGCAACTCAGGGAGGCTCAGGGACAATGAGATTTATTGGTCAGTTCTGCCCTGCATGGGCATGCACTCCACACTGTCTATACACATCCTGTCCTAGCCGGCAGGATGGGGGATTCTGTGAGTGGGCAGCCCTGCCCTGGTTCCAACGTCTTGCTCAGGAAAGTAGAAAACAGTGTCCGCTTGGCATTGTGTGTCTCACAAACTACTGGTATCAAGACCCCAACCGAGAGTTCTCGGTGATCTGTAAGCATCAGCTCTACTAGGGGACCAGAAAGAAGTCATGCCTACAACACTGGTGAAGTCCAGTGGGATCTCTGAGATTAAATTAATCTCAGCTGGAAGTTTACAGTTCTTACGGTATGTCTGAACAACTTGGGGATACACACCACAGCTTCTGGGCTGGTTTGCAGAAGGACATGCAGAGAATGGATGAGTACTATATGGTAATCAATAGGCTGGTCGATGGCATTTTTGAGGAACTCAGAATGTTTGAGCCAGGGACCAGATTGGAAACAAAAAAGATGGTACCCACAATGCCTGCTTGTGTCATATGCTAAAATAAGTTACCACCGGGAGCAGATCTTGATAGTATAATTGGTTCTCTCCTTTCTCATATGCCTTGCTCGTCAACTAAGTGGTTAATGATGCCACTAATACATACAAACATCCAGCAGCACCTCAGAATTACAAATACCAGAGTTACAAGCCAATCACTCAACCGCCCACCTTCTTTGGAACCAGAAATACGCAGTCAGGCTGCAGCGGAGACAAAGAAAAGACAAAGGCAACACAGTACAGTAGTGTGGCAAAGATGAACCACTACAACGTCAAGGGAAAGCAGCATAATGTTTTGTTCAGAGTTACAACCAACCTCCATTCCTGAGGTGTTTGTAACTCTGAGGTTTTACAGTATGTCATGTCACACCTGGAAACACTGTACTGTAATTACTCATTGGCTAATTCTCACATCACATGTCAGGGGTAGGCAGGGACATATTGTTCTACAGAAGAGGAAATTAAGACAGGAAGGTGAAAGGACTTGCTCAACATCACCTTGTTACGGGCTGGGTTAGAACCGAGACGAGAGCCTCTTGTTTCCTCAGCCTGGGCACACTCCACCGGTCATGCTGCCCCATTTAAATCAGCCCCACTGGGATTCAGTGTTAATTCTCGGCTGGAACAAATGGGTCGGCTCACCCCTCTTTCAAAGCCATTGTTGCAGGCTGTCTGGCAAACATCACCACACCTCTATGCATTCAGTCACGTTGTGAGCATTTTCTATCCAGTCCTAAGGTTTTATTTTTGAACTAAAAAACTTAAATTCTGAGGTGTAAGATGGGCCCTTCGAGAAAAATGACCCAGGCTATTGAACCAGTCTGATCCCGATTTTCACGAACATTAATTAATTTACCACGAAGGGCACATCTATACAGCAGGGCTAAAGCTAAATAAGCTACGTAACTTGAGCTACGTCAATTGTGTAGCAAAAGTCAAAATAGCTTATTTTGGCTTTTGGCGCTGTCTACACGGTAGGAAGTCTGAGTTAGAGCACTCTTCCTCTGTCTTCCCTCACTCCTTGTGAAATGAGGGTTACAGCAACTGGAGTAAGAAGTTCTCCAGCTCGACATCATTTCGACATTATGTTGAAATAGGTACTTGTTGTGTAGACGCAGAATATGTTATTTCAGAATTACGTCAGTTATTCTGAAACAACACGCTATGTCGACATAGCCTAACTGACCCCCTGAAGGAGAGTATTATTTCTATCTAGGCATTCACAACCTTTTCTGGCTGGCGATCCTACATTCTGTGACCTTCTCCATCTGGCTACATCTGGCCAAGATTCTCCCCACATGCGGAGAGGGGCAGACATGGGTTTTGCGAGTTGGGAAACTTCTGATGCCAATTTGTCTAAAACTGGTCATGAAACAGGGTCAGATCTGACAAATCCCCTGAAAGAAACATTTTTGGGAAAGTTTGTAAATGGTCAAAATGTCTCATTTTGACGTTTTTGGTTGGTTGAGTCGAAATGACTTTCTACTTCTAAATGTTAGTACATTGACATTTAAACAAGGTTTTAAAAAGTCAAAATAAAAATGAAACATTTTGAAACTGAAATGATCAAAACAAAAGGTTTTGATTGTCCCGAAACATGTTTTTTCCAGTTTGTTGATTTGTGAAAATATTTGAGATTTTTTGATTATTTGTCCCAGTTTGGGATGCAAAAAAACTGTTGAAATCTCAAAAAAAATTTCAGGACAGGAAAAACATTTCCTGCCCAGCTCCACTCTTGAGTAACCCCCATGGCCTCTGTTCTTGACCCCCAGTTTGGGAACCCCCTACTCTAAGACAGTGGTTCTTAATTTTTCCACACTACAGTATTCCTTTCAGCAGTCTGATTTGTTCTGCATACCTCCACATTTCACCAAACCTAAAAACTACTTGCTTATAAATTCAGACATAAAATACAAAAGTGTCCCAATATACTATTACTGAAAAATTGCTTATTTTCTAATTTTTACCATATAATTATAAATCAAATGGAATGTAATTATTGTACTTACATTTCAGTGTATAATATAAACAAGTAATTATATGACATTTTAGTTTGTACTGACTTCACTAGTGCTTTTATGTAGCTTACTGTAAAACTAGGTAAATATCTAGATCAGCTGATGTATCCCCCAGAACAGGGCTGGGCAAAATATGGCCCACGGGCTGGATCTGGCCTGCCAAGCCACTAGATCTGGCCTGTGGACCACCCTGCTGGGACCCTCAGGCATGCAGCTGCCACGGTTTAAAGCGCAGTCCATGTGGCTCTCTATTATACGGAGGGGAGGAGGGGGGGCCTTTGTGTGATCTCCCCAACCCCAGCCCAATCCTCAGCTCCTATTGGAAACACCTGGCCAATAGGAACTGATCCCAGACAATTTCTCAGCTCCTATTGGCTGGAAACAATCAGCCAATAGGAGCTGAGAGAATGGTCTGGGGTATGGGGGCAGCACAAGCCTCTTCCCCCTCCTGGAGCTGAGAGCCATGTGGAGGAAACAGTCTGCAATTTAAAGTGATGTGGATCTGCAGCAGGCAGGGAGCCCAGCCTGCCTTGGGGGTGCTGCAGGGTGGCTCGCCAGGACACTCTTAGGTAAGTGCCTCCCAGCTTGAGCCTGCCTCTGTCACCCCAGCCCCTCCTGCACCCCAACTCCCTGCTCCAGGACACCATACAAACCCTCTGCGCCCCTTCCCAGGTCACAACTCCCTCCCAGACCCTGTGCCCCCTTCTACACCCATCCCGCAGGCCAGAATCCTCTCCTGCACCCAAACACCCTTCCAGACCCTGCACCCCATTCCCCTGCCCCAGGTCACCACCCAAACCCTCTGCAGTCTGCACCCCCTTTTTCCCTTCTCCCAGGTCACAATTCCTCCCAGACTTTGCACCTCCTCCTAGAGCCCCTCCCCCACGCCAGAATCCTCTCTTGTACCCACACTCCCTCCCTGACCCAACACCCCAATCCCCTGACCCAGGTCACAACCCCCTCCTTCACCCAAACTCCCTCTCAGACCTCACACTGTCTCCTGCACCCCAGTTCCTTTACCCCATGCACCCTTCTGCAGCCAACCTCCACCCTAGACCCCCCACACCTCCTCCACAGAAAAGTGCAGCCCTTGACCACTTTCTAAAATCTTGACGTGGCCCCCCCACCAAAAATTATTGCCCACCCCTACACTAGAAGACCTCTAGGTACCCCCTGGGTGAGAACCACTGCTCTGTGCTATGTGGTGACTAATGAGTCTGTATTTTGCCATATACTTTTCCGATCAGACAACCTCTGCCATGGGCACCAGCAGCGAGATGCAGCGAGATGAAGTTGTAACTTCCAAAACATAAAAGCCTATGGAAAAACTCAACAAACTCTTCCACGATAGACTGTTTATTCTGTCTGTGTTTTGCTAGTTGTGTCCCTAAACATATGGTTCCGCTACCATGCAGACAGGGCTCTAATCCCCTCTGTCATGGCAGGGAACCTCGGACCAAGGAGTTGGTGTGGGCTGCAGCTACCCGTGGCTGAGGTAGAGATGGAGGCTGTTCACATACAACATCACCCTCCAGGGGAGGGATTGTGGCTGGAGCACCAGAGAGCATTGCTCATCCAGGAGGAGGAAGGGGCCTGTAGGAGTAGGCCCCTGCCATTCTGTACCCCAGCGAATCCATTGCAAGGTCTGTGCAGCTGGGCCTGGAAGTGACAGCAAAGCCTCCCCATGCCAATCACAAGAGCGGTTCTCCAGCCTGGTAATAAACACAGCCACAGCTTCAACTGCACTCTAGCAAGCTATGGGAAGCAGCTCCCTATGGGCAGGCAGCAGCACGCACCGTTCAACATGAGCAGCGCTCCAGTAGGGGGCAGTGTTGGACACGTACCATCGTGAACAGAGGGCAGCTCCTTGCAGGCAGTCTTACCTGTACTGGGTGGCCGCTGGGTTAGCCTTGGCAGAGCAGAGAAACTTCACCGTGTTGTCCTCAAGCACTGGCTGGGGCTCTACGGACAGGTTGACGAGAGGAGGGTCTGCAAGGAGACATTGACAATCCATCAGGTGTCACGTGGGTAACTAGTTCACGGCCGCGGATTGGGCGTCACGTAGCTATGGCCACGCCTTCTGCGGGAGGGCGTGGATGCTATCTGGCAGGTACATGACTCAAGTGACTGATTTAACCCTTTTACACCAGAGCCTCGAGTCCCCAAGGCGCTTGCTGAAGCCATGTGCTCTTCGGGCCACAGCAGAGATTGGGGGGTTGGAGTCACTGGCTCTATTCCCAACTCTTACCACTGCTTTGCTGCGCAGGTCTCGGGGTCTCACTCCCAAATTTATATGGGGGCTTCATGCCCACACCGCGGCTCTTGGGACTTCCTTTCTTTGCTCCAAGAGTCAGAGGGACCAAGGGGCCTTTACCAGGTTCTGCAGCTGCCTGGAGAGCAGTTCAGGGCTGAAGAGGCGGCTGGAGCAAGTGCTGGCAAACACGGGGGCATCCTCTGAGTTCAAGGAGACTGGTGTGAAAGGCAGCGGAGGAGGCATTTACAGCCCTGGGGTAAGCTCACAAGCACACTTGATCCCTCTCAGGGACTCACGTACAGTAATTACTCGTTTAACACGTGCCTGCTTAACACGTTTTCACAATAGCACGATTTTTTTTTAGGGAACGTTTTTGAATAATACAACCGACCCCGAAATAACACGAAAATAATCAAGTGGAGGACTACTTCACGCGGCGGTATAAGTTGGTGAAAACAGTGGTAATACGCATGAGCGGATGAATACACGTGGTCACAGCGCTCCTCCGCTCACTCATGTGTTTATCTTTGTCTTTTAACAAACCGCAGTGACTTGTGTTGCTCGATAGCTAATGTTGACGTTGATGACTGAGCACCAACAAAAAATTGACTTTGCCACCTCCACCTGAAATGCATCCCTCACCTTTTCCATTATTTTTAATGGGAAAATTGACCCCGCATTGCACGTTTTCACTTAGCACGAACATTTTCAGAAACACATCTATAGTGTTAAATGAGGAATTACTGTATTATTAGTGGCAGTGGGAGCTTGGGTCCCCATTGCGCAAGGGGCTGTACAAATATATTGTTTGAGACGATTCTTGTCCTGAAGTGCTGACAGTCTAAACAGACGGGACAGAGGGAGGAAACAGAACCGAGGTGGGAATCACTTTTCTGAAGTCCCACAGAGCCCAGGTCTTGGCAGTCCCCAGCTTAGCTGCTGGTTCACACTGCAGCCCTGGCTTGTCTGTGGCTGGGCTTCCCCTCCTACTTCTGGCTGTGCGGGATGTACCTGAGGGATCCTCCCCAAACAGGCTGGCTCTTAGCAGTGTCGCCCCCAAATGTTTCCTCCATTTGTCTCTCCTCACACCCTGCTCCGCTGTTCAGAGGCTCTTAGCAAAAGGATCCCAAACAGGAAAGCCTCTTACATACACACACTCGGACTATGTCACCAGTCTGTCTGTCTGCAGCACTCACAGATCACTCCGCACCATTTGCTCTCCTCCTGAGAGGTGATGCACGACCCTCATGGGACCACCCAGCCACTGGAAGCCCAGTTCAAGCCTGGCATTTTTCTCCCTCATTCTCTGCTCTCCCTGTGTCCTTTTCTCTTTTCTCCTCCCTGGCTTTTGGCCCTGTCTGTTCTCTGGGCAAACCCTGAGGCAGAGGCATTAGCAGAGGGTGCTGGCCCCTGGCTTTGGAGGCTAATCCTCCAGGGATCATCCCAGCTGGAGACCCCACAAGATAAAGAGCTGAAAGACAGGGAAGAAACAGGAACCATCCAGCACTAAGTGGCATGGCCATCACTCCCAGTGCAGCGCTTATCCTCATGCACACACACCCCACGCTCCCCGAGATAGGCACAAACTCCACACTCCCCAGCTCACACAGACCCACACAAACACCAGCATATGCGCAGCTCTCGCTCCGACACAAACACACACAAAACCAACCGTGTGCTCCGAACATACAGCCACACACTACTGGCTCCTAGGAATACTGTGCATCGCACAACACACACACACCGCCCCCATGAGGCAGCAAGCCAGGCTTGTGCAGCCTGGTCTGAGGATGTGTTGCTCTTCTAGAGCTGTTGAACTGTGCTCTATGCATGATGCCCCCACACCCTCGCCCAGTGCCCCCTCTGTGCCTGCAGGGCGGGGGAGGAGGGCTTCCTGGAGGAAGAGATCAAACCCCTATTGGATTTGTTACTGCAGAGATCAAACCACTATTGGATTTGTGCTCTGCAACAGCATCCTGATGGCCACAAAAGAACCACGGCTACCCACCGCCTCGGAGCATTCCAGGCAACCCAGAGTCAACGCTAATTCTGCAGCTTCCATGTTTGCCCATGACCACGCCGCTAACAGGACAGCTACTCCTGTTCTAGCTCACGCCCTCCCTCCAGTGCCGCGGGGCTGACAGCTGGTTTACAGACATGTTGAGCAACTGCTGGCCCCATGGGTTTTCCTTGGAGTTCTGCAAGTCAAGGCCGGGGGTTTCTGCAGGGCCATGCGGGATGGGGACTTACCCAAGGGAGGCGGTCAGTGATCTGGGGTGAGACCAATGCTCGCATCATTCCTGTTAATAACTTACGGACTGTACCAACAATCAGCTCAGGGGCCAGCCGGGGGACTGGCTAGCCTAATTTCATCCCCAAAGCGAATGGCTCAGGACTGTTACAGCCCTTTGGTCCCCCAGCCCCAGAGCCTTCAGGGAGGAGCTGGGAGGCAGGCCTCATTCTCCCCATTGTACACACAGGGACGCTCAGCCCAAGGATTGGAAACGTGGCTTGTGCAAGTGCTCACGGAGGTGGGCACCGAACCCAGGAGGCCTGCGGCTCACTAGGACCATCCTGCTGCCGCCACCATTCCCAGGAGTAGAGCCCCCGAGATAGAAGGCTGCTATTTATCCCCAAATTGGGACGCATGCACCAGCAGCTGGCTGGCTCTCCCTTCATTGCCTCATTAATAGGCCCCACGCTTGACTTGGGAGACCCAGCCCTTGGGACATTTGGTCTCCAGGGCCCATTCAGCGTTCGGCCTCTCTGTGGCGAAGGCCAGTGCATGCCACGGGGTTGGGGGTCTGAGTTAGACCCTTGGATGAAGGTGACAAGCCACCGCATAGCTGATAGATACTGGCCTGAGCCCTTCTACCTTGAGGGCCTTCACTGTGGGATAGGAGGGAACTTCAAGCTTTTATTGGCAGAAGACTTTGTGAGACAGAGTCCTTGGCCCAAGACGTGGGAAATGAACCTGCTCAGGAACTAAGGATCTTCACAAACCTTCCCACCTTCCACGCTAGGTGCAAAGCACAATTCTTTACCCTGCATTCTCTAAGATTAGCATGGAGCACTTACTGTATCCCCAACCCTTCCAAAAGAAAGCACTCCCCAGCGCATTCCTGCCCCCTACCTTGCCGGGAAGAGGATGAGAGAACAAGCACCTGACAGACATGTGGACACATCACTAAAGGCACCACTAGAAGGCACTCAGGCCCCGATATTCCATGGGAGCTGGGCACCTAAATATATTTGAGGCTCTCGGCCTCAGATGCGGCACACGATGGGATAAGATGGGGTAAGAACCTACACAGACTAGAACAGAAAAATCACCTTATTAGTGAGATGGGTCGCCTCTGACAGTGACATCGCTTTGCATTTCTTTAGTGCCTTTCCTCCTGAACGCTCCAGGAGCACTTTCCAAACCACACTGCTGTGCTGCAGGGCACCCAATCAAATTCCCATGCGGGCGGGAGTTCTTAAATCTGCCACGATTTAATGCACTCACATGCCCAGACATTGACATGTCACATCAAAAAATAAAGGGAGGTTTGTGACTCCCATTTAAGGGAATAAACTTTTTTGCTTTGAAATGTTCCTGTCTCATATTGCACTCTGAGATGATTTTTTTTGTGCATCTATTACCTTGAAAGTGCCATTTATTCTCTTTCATCAGCCTAATCATCCCTGCCAAGTCCTAACTGGTGTCACAGACCTTTCTGCTCTTTAGAGTGATGCTCACTTTATTTTGCCTTTCACATGATATGCATCTAAAACACTTACTGCCAAACAAAATTCAGAAGAGAGGTGAAAGAAAAGAAAGGGAAAAAAAAGAGAGAAAAAGAAAACGTAAAAGAAAGATTGTTTCCACAAGGGGTTGGACATGTCCATGGCTACGGACTATCCAGAGTTATCATCGTTAATGAGTTTTAAACCAATCTCTAAGCCCATGACCTAGCTAAGCCCCTAAACATTCCTCCGCACACCACAGTTTGGGGACTTCTGGACAAAAGGAACTTTGGTTCTGACCCACTTGAGTGTGTCCTAAGTTGCGTGGTGAAAGATTTATAGACGTTGGCTTTATCACCAAGTCTTCTAGGAAGCCAAAGCATTTCCCAGTGGGATGTCCTCGTGTGATGGCGAGTTGGGGTTCCCCCAAATCCTGCAGCCCTGTAGCAGCAAGAACAGACTCCGCCAGTTGTAGAATAGAGAGGGGTTTATTGTTCCTTCAGGATACAGCACAGCACATATGTGATGTGGCTACAGGGGCCAGGGCCAGAGGCCTCAGACCCTAGGGTTAGGGTCCATCATCCCTAGTCCCCCCGCTTAGCCTCTTCTCTCCATGCTTCCCAGACAACAACTGCCTCCCTCCCAGGCCTTGCCCCCCAGCCAGGTGTTGGTCTCCGCCTTCCTCCCTTTGTCTCTTTCCCTGGGAGGCTGAGCCTAGGGTCTGGGTTAATACACATGTGGGTGAGTCAGTGAGAATCTCACATCACAGCGCAGGGGGACCACATCACAGAGCAGACAGCCCCCCCACTACGTCACACCTCGTTTTCACTGGGTCTCTGGGACGTTGTCTGCTAGTGTCTGGGCTGCAGAGAGGATGTGGGAAGTACTCTAGTCCCAATGAAAGGCTTCCCTTTAGTTCACAAGATGGAGGCTTACGGCTGAAGAAGCAGCATTGGCCCAGTATTGGTTTATAGAACATGGATTCCTTACACTGCAATCTCAGTCTAAAAGTTTCCCCTAGGAATACAAAAGGAGCACACGACTCCGAGCTCAGCAAGGGTGAGGGTCAATTGGCCCTAGGAGGGGACAGCTGCCTTTGCAAAGAGACAGGTCCACAGGGGGGTTTCCATCCAGGAGAGATGTGGATGCTGGGACAGGCATGGCCAGGGAATCAGTTCTTATGTATGCTTTGAGGCCTCCACTGGGGTTAAGAAATCAGCCCTCAGCTGACCAAACTGCTACCATCGGTACTGATTCCTCATTCTCTACTCGCAGCTTGTTTTCCCTCCAGCTAAAACCAGGGGTTTCTCCCCCTGCCCTGGTGGAGAGCTGTGCTGGAGCTCTTGGGTTGCACTGTGTTTGCGGGGGGCAGTAGCAGTGATGTTGCCTGAGTGGAGGCACCTCAGAAGGCATGGCTGAGGGACAACTGGGACTCTCAAAGCAACCCATGGGATTTGGAGGCCAGGATCCTGTAACAGTTAATGAGAACTGGACGCTGAAATTCCCTGGGCAGCTACACGTCCCAGTGTGATGGCTGCCCTCCCGGCTGACACACTGGGAGTTGATCTGGGGACTTGAAGAGCTAAAAGCATGAGCCACTAGGGGTTGAGCTAAAGAGCCAAGACTCCACCGCTCGGGCTGTAACAGACTCGTGTCAGCAGTGGGGTTCCTGTGACACCCACTCACCAACAGTTACCCCAGCATTTGTGACTCCGTAATTCACCAGTGGCCTGCTGACATAGGTGAGCCTGGCTGGGCCGTTGTATGGAGGGAGGCGTTGGTATTAATCTCACATTGCGTCTGAGTCATGGAGAGAGTAAAACCTGGCGTATTCCTCACCCTGTAGGGACGTGCCGGGCATAAGGAACTTCCCCCTTGTCCCATCGCCGTGCTTATGCTCCCTCACACAAGGGCCAGAGGAATCTAGATTCCTCAAAGTTTCTCCCATATGGCTCAAGCCCTGAGCCTGGAAGAGCCCAGAGCAGAATACCTGTCTCCTGGTTGCAGGCCTGTCAAGGCTGTTCCCCACTCTGGCATGATAAATGCAGAAGTGGGCACCCACAAAAGCACCCCAAACCTGATCTCTACAGGCTTTGGTACAAAACTCTCTCCCCCCCCCCCCCCCCAAATCCTAATACCCTGGGCTCAGGACTTAGTTATAAAAGGAAAAACACTTTTAAAGAGAGAGAGAAAAAACCACACACTTTGAACAGCTCAGACATCAATTCCACATCCCCAAACCATAAAACAATAAAACCTGATGTGTTAACTAACTTTGCCCTACTTACACATTTTGAGGATACTTTTCTTGGAGAGAGATAGACCTTCCAATCTCCCTGTTACTTGGAAGAAACTGCTCTGACTCAGACAAAGGAGGGAAAAGTTAAAAATTCCTTTGTCCCAGTTTGAAATCTCTACCTGCATTGTTATTGGCTGACCAGATACCTGGCTAGGTTAACCCCTTAGTTCCCAGGTGCTGGCCAGCCTTCATGGTTATGACAAGGCCCATTGGCATAGCCAAACCAGACAGGCACAGATTTGTAAATGACGGTGAGCTGAGGATCCATCTGCAGATTTTCATGTGTGCATGTGAAGAATACATTGCTGGTGAAAGATGCCAGCTAGATAGTAGTTGGCTACTCCCCTGTCTTGTTGGAAAACATGCTTTTAGTCATGATCTCATTTTGCCATACTGATCAGCAAAGAAACTCATAATTTTCTGATCAGTAATGGTATGGCAAAGTGCACCTAGCAGTGTTATGTGTGAAGTTATAAACCTAAACTGAGATCATGACTAAAAGCATATTTTCTAGAGAAGTCTGGGGAGTGACCAAAGTAGTTACTTCAGAGGTTAAGCTAATGCCTCAGCCACATCGCTACCTGCTCAGTAGCTATTCTTTGACAAGAAAAGGAGCGGGGAGAAAAAACGCACTTCTTAGCAAAGAAACAACATGGAGTTCCCATTCATACAGACTTCCTGCCACCTTGCTCCTAGCTGGAGATGCTTCTCAGGATTATAAAAAGAAGGGGCACGCACCTCAGGACACCTCTCTCTCTGCCTATCACACTCACCACACCTGAAGAGAAAAAGGAAGCAAGAATTGGATTCTGGGGGAGGAGTCCTGCCCTATGGTGCTTGGCCAGAAAAGCTGCTGAAAGCATGTGGTGAGAAGCTTTGCTTGAATCTAACAGAGGTATTTAAAACCCCTCTCTTTGTAGTTAATAAACTTGTTTTAGTGTTTTATCTAATGCAGTGTGTGAAAATTAAAGAGTCTGAATAACTATTTGAATTAATTTGCTGGTATATTGGTCCCATAAATTAATAACAAACTTAAATATTTTGTATTGTCCAGGAGAGGGTGGGCAGTACAAAGACACACATTTGTGGGGGAGATTTGGGGCTGGAGGTGTGTTGGGGTCATCCTGCAGCATAACTGAGGTTGGTAAGAGCCAGAGTATAGCCCAAGTGTGGCTGGCAGGCTGCAGTTACACCCCGACACTCCGAGTGGGGCTTGCATGCTGGAGGCCTGTTTGTAAGAGGTCCAAGTGGGAGCTACTTCAGCAAGTCATTGCAAGCACCCAAGGTTGCAGGGCAGTGGTGACGCAGCTGCCTATTAATCTGGATTGTACCCTGGTATGTCACATCTCCATCTACCCCTGCACAGGTGCAGAATAAGGCCCCCCTTTGGTAATGAGCTGGGAGGACCCTCCTCCCAGATCATGAAAGAGGATTCCCAGATTGTGAGGCTAAAAGGGACCATTCTGATTCAACTAATGTGAGCGCCTGCCTGACTCCAAGCCATAAAACATCAGCGATTCCTGGCTAACACTCCCTCTCCATGCTCCTCTCTGGCTCCTGCTCTGGCTCCTTCCACTGGTGGCTGGGCAATCAGCTATCAGCTCAGATAATAGAGGTTTATGCTCTTAGGGTGCATCTACATTGAACCCTTAGCTCAAAATAAGCAACACACTCTGAGCTATGAAAATTGTGTAGCTTATTTCGAGTTAATTTTGAAATAGAGCGCTATTCCGAAATGTCCCTTAATCCTCGTGGAACAAGGTTTACAGGGAGGTCAGAACAGCGCCCAAAGCTATTTCGAAATAATGGGCGTGCTGTCAACACACGGAAAACGCTATTTCGGGATACCGGATTTATCCCGAAATAGCGCCGCTGTCTAGACGCACCCTTAGAGGCAGAAATCCCAGGTCCAATTTCTTTTGCCAATGCCCCAGTCAGGTGGGCTACCACCCATTTCACCCAAACCACTGAGCCCATGCGACGGGGCGATATGAGCTGCAGCGGAGGTTACTGCACTGACAGTGGGCAGAAGGACAGAGAAGAGGCTGGCAGGGAAGAAAGCTCTCCTGCCAAAACAGGTGTCACGTGTCCTCACAGCCTTTAGGATTGGGTTCAAAGTAAGCCAGATGCTGCTCCAGGCCCTCCCAGTCATGCTGGTGGTTCCTCAGGGTGCACCAAGCCGGCTCAAGCTGCGCAGAGACATCCTTTCTGCAGGGCCCCACTTGGCTGCACTCAGTGAGGAGCAAGCCAAGGGAGTTAGCCCAGGAGTGAGCTGGGCAGGATTCACAGCAGCGGGGCAGTCCCGCAGAGACGCCGCTGTCTCAGAGGTACAAAACAATACACATCTGGACAGCAAAGCAGGATGCTGAGGAACCCTCTCCTTCACTGGGCCCCCACCTCATTAGGGTGGGCAGCATTTACTCTGCCAGCTCCCTGCTTTGTTCTGAGTGCAGCCACCTGCCTTCTTGATGGGAAATTATGACGGGAAATTACAGGTATTTTCAATTTACCTTAATCTCATTTAAAAATGTGCAATTCAAATGACAATAAAGGCAGCGCAGTTGGGAATATAAATGAGATGTGCTAGCACAACAGCCCAGAGATATATAGCGCGCTCCTAATTCATTTGCAGGCGTCCTGACACTTCCCCATTGTTATACAACAACAGCTAATCACCTTCTTTTGTTAAGTATGAATCACACTTCTCTTTAGTAGCTTCCCCATTGTTTGATGGTTTAGTTGCTATGTTTAGGATTTATAAAGGAGCCTCTTTGTATTAAAAAGAGCAGGGCTCCCTTCTGCACTTAAAAATGGAGATAAAAAGAAAGGGAGAAAATGAATTAAAAAGTCTTTGATCTTTCCCGTCACAAATGGGATTGCGCTGTCTAATGCTCTGGTAATGTTCCAGAGATTCCCCATGACAAAGTGAGACAACTGCAAATATTTTTAAAAGACATTTCTATAAATGATAACTCATCAGAATGTAATTCCACTCGGCTACAATTATAATTCCTTCCTGGCTGCTTGTCATTAATTCCAATGATGGAATTGACTTGCCCCAGCCGGCAGCCCACAGGGAGAAGCATGCACACGCATGGACGGACACACACACATCTTGCACAGTCCCATTTGCCAAACGTTGTTGGTTATGATCAGGATCAAAACTGCCGCCCAATGCAGCAAGGCAAATGCCAAATTTGGAGCCCAAATAGCTCATGGGCTTCAGTGACATAGGGCCTGTGTCTGTACAGAGCTAGCAAAGGCTCTTGCCCAGGTGATCCCCCTCCTGTTCGCACACAAAACCTTCTCCCCTGAGTTTGGTGAGGCCAAACTGAGGGGTACAGGCTAAAGCGCAAGTGCTGCTTCCTCTTGGGCTGGTTGTGAGGTCACAGGCAGCACCCCTGGCATGCACAGTCCTCCCCTTCCGCCTGAAGGACAGACACGTTCTCTCACGATTCCGGAGCTGCTAAGCTGAGGGCAGCGCTCAGGATCATGGGAAGCCCCAGCGACGCTCCCGGGGAGGGCGGCACCAGCGAGGCGGCAACCATTCACACAAGACTTTGCAGTGTGGCTGACCACACTTGGGCGAGGCTAACCTAGGTGCCAATTGCCAGAGTTCAGGCTGCAGGGAGGGCAGACCGTTGAAGTTAGACAGGTGCTTAAGAACCTTGCTGGCTCTCCACTGGCTCCTTTACTCTGCCTGGGGGGGTTGGGGATCCAAAGCTGACAAATGCAGGGCATGCTTTGAGCTGGAAGCAGGGGAAAGATTGTTTATGCTGCCTTCAGGGACCCAAGGAGCAGAACAAGTGCAAGCAGAGGGGCAGACTTTCATGTCATCGTTCATGTTGGCCAGTACCTTGTGGCCAACGAAAGGGCATCAGGGTCTGGCCAAAGCTGGACTCCCCGCAGGGCCATGCAACCGGCCCACCTGCAGCAGAGGACTGCTGTGTGAAACGGCAATGCCCAGGTGGGGAATCTGTCAGTGGCACGGGTGTTTGTGGATGGAGGTTCCTGGTGAATCGGTAGGAGGAAGGAATCTGTGCTGTGCCCCCGCACAGGCCGAGAAGCAAAGGAAGCCATCATGCTTCCCAACGGGATGCCTGGTTTCACCAGAAAGCAGGGTGCCGCTCTAAGTCTCTCCAACTGCAGCACTGACCCCTGGAGCTGTCTCACTGAGGGTGAGGTCCCCGTTAGTCAGGGGTACCCATGGCGGCAGGTTCGGCAGCCTCGTGTGAAAGAGCAGTGTCTCTAACACCTGCACTGAACACTGCTCTGCTCCGGGCCAGCAGGCCGCTTGCCCATCCAGGGGAGAACCCACCATGTTGGAAGGGAGTCGCACGGCCCCGGCAGTACCTGTTCGCTCTGTTAGACCATCCTGTAACGCCACAGGTTACATGGGGGAAGCAGCAGTCTGGTTAGATGAACGGTGAAATGGGCACAGTTACAACACAACGGCGCTTCGAGGGCTCTCACACTGATGTCCATGAAAGGGGACTCGGAGCTACCTTACCCCTCTCCACTCTCACAGCCACCTCAAGGCCCCCCCTTCATCCCACCCAGACCCACTCTCCTCTCCGCCCAGTCCCACCTAGAGTGGAAGGCAGCCCTGGGACTGGTGTGGGACTCAGGAGATCTGAGTTCAGTTCCTTGCTTTAATGTTTCTGAGCTTGGCCTAGTCACTTACATCGAGACTGCACTCTAAAATCGAAATAAGATACGCAATTGGCATCAAATTTGCATCTACATGGTGCCCAATGTCGAAATAAAGCACCATTTTGAGACATCCTTTATTCCTCGTGGAACGAGGTTTACTGGGATGCCGAAATAGCGCGTCCGTTATTTAAAAAATTATTTCAAAATAGCGGACGCATTCCTTGGACATGGGGTAGCTATTTCGGGATACCTCCGGTATCCCGAAATAGTCTTGCAGTCTAGACGTACCCTCAGTTTCTCTGTGCGCCAGGTGCCTTCTGTGCAATGGGGAACAACACAGCCCTTTCTCCCAGGCATGTGGTGAGTATAAATATGGTCTAAAGTCCTTCGATATTGTGCAACCAGGGGCGGTGCAGCTATCTTGGTTAGAATCCCATGCCCTGACCTTGCTGTCACTGACTTCCCCGCAGTCTCATTCCTTGTTTACCCTCCATCCGGCTTAAGGAAAAGCACAATCCCCTAGGCCAATGAAGACATTCAAATGTGAGACCACACATGGTGCGCAGAGGCTCAACGCTTCCATGACCATGCCGGGAGGAGCAGCGAGCCAGCCCGTCTCCATCCTGGCACACAGGATGTGAAGTTCCTACTGCCACTGGGCTCTGGCAGTATAAATAGTTGATGGCATATCAAACTATTCAACATGATTTTAATCCCGCTTGTGATGTTCCACGCAGAACTCACAGGAGGCTGCTTTGATGTGGCTGGCGGAACGGATATCACATTGAACAGCTGTTCCGGCTGGAGTCACTGAGTGTTTCCATTACAAACCCTGGTGGGGTTTTGGTTGGGTTTTTTTCTGTTGGAAGGAGGGGGGGTTATGACTCAGCTATTTTACAGTACAGCAGGCTAAAATCTGGCAGGCACATCCTAAATCCAGGTGTGTTTTATGTGAGGCAAACTTTCCCATCAGATGGGTCGGGAGCTCTGCGCCATGCTCCCAGAAGGGGCGGGGCCTTGGTTGGAAAGGGCAGGGCTGGGGCTAGGCAGCCCTCAGCGCTATCCACGGAGTGCCATGGCTCCCCGCCAGCCCTCAGTGCTGCCTGGAATGTGCTGCGCAGTGCTCTGGCAGTGATTTGAAAGGCCTAGGGCTCCAGGCACGGCTGCTGGCACAGTAGAGGCGGTGGTGAATGGTAGCTCCAGGCTCTTTTCTATTGCTGGGTCCCAAGGCAGCTGCTCCCTTTGTCCCCCCATTGGCGTGCTCTTGTACAGGCCAGGGAAGGCCTGGGTGTCGGTGGAATTGCTATGACGCTGTCTTGGAAGAGGGTCCCCAGGAGCGCCAAAGTCCCGTGTGCTGTGGAGATGTGCTCACCATTGGCCACAGCCTGCACGGAGCAGCGAGGAGTCGGGATGGGCCAGGGGAGCTCAGGGCCATGGATCTGCAGCTCTGCAGACATATTGGTCAAATCTGCGGAGCAGGGATATGCAGCAAGGAGGGGAGTGCCTCCATGCCGACTCCCTCCTGTCTCTCCAAGATGCTGCTGCCCTTCTCACCCCAAACCTTATAATCGCACGTGGCTTTTGTGGTCCCTGGGAAATGGTCCAGCACTGGGAGCAGCACCAAGCCTTCCCCGCTGCTCAGGCATGCAGTTGCTGGTTGTCAGCACCTCCACCCATGGAGGATTTAGGTTCTAATGCTTTGAACAACACCTGTTTGAAAAAGCAATTCTTACTGCCCACCACTCCGGGAGGAGGGGTTACTACAGAGTTACACTGGCCTATCATGCAAACAAGAAGGCAGATCTATGTAGATCTCTTCTTAGGTGCCTATACTAGCCCCCCTAAGGGTGTGTCTAGACTACAGGGTTTTGTCGACAAAAGTGTACTTTTGTCAACAAAACTATACCTGCGTCTACATTACTGCCGAGTTCTGTCAACAGTAAGTCGACAGAATGCGGCAGTTTTGTCGATGGCGGTAAACATCGTTCTACGAGGAATAATGTCTTTTTTTGACACAGTTATGTCGAAAAAAGGCACTATTGCATCCACACTGTGCTTTTTCAAAAGAGAGTGTCTAGACTCTCTAGAAAAAGCGGCTTGCTTTGTCGCCAGAACTGGCTGTAGTCTAGACGCTCTTTTTTGACAGAGGCTTTGTCGACAGTATGGGTACGTCTAGACTACAGGCTTTTGTCGACAGAGGCTTTGTCGACAGATATTGTCGACAAAACTTCTGTCGACAAAGAGCATCTAGACTACATCCAGTTCTGTCGACAAAGCAAGCCGCTTTGTCGACATCACAGTGTAGACGCAAAGGACAGTGTAGATGCAATAACGCCTTCTGTTGACAGAACTCTGTCGACAACAGGCGTTATTCCTGGTAGAATGAGGTTTACCGCCATCGACAAAACTGCCGAGTTCTGTCAATGTTATGTCGACAGAACTCGGCGGTAGTGTAGACGCAGGTATAGTTTTGTCGACAAAAGGCCACTATTGTCAACAAAACCCTGTAGTCTAGACACACCCTATCTGTCGACAAAGCCTCTGTCGAAAAAAGCCTGTAGTCTAGACGAACCCTAAGAGTAAGACAGGGGCCAGTGGCTCCAGTCTTTCAGCCTTCTCCAGGTACTAGGACCTGGCTATATTCTGCTTTCCCCTGGGTCGGTCTCCTCCATGCATGCCCTATGATGAAGGACACAGAGAGATATTTAAAGCTGGGTGGACAATGGACTTTCCAGGGTGTGGAAATTTTTTTTTGTTCCAAAACCGTAATGCAAACAAAACAAATACAAAATTTTCCATGAAAGAAAACTTCATGGGGAAAATAATTTCACAGTGATCGAAATGTTGTGATGCAAATTTTGTCTTTTTAGAAAACAATTCTATATTATTGACTGTGGGGATGGTATCACCAGGAGGACTTTGGCTTTCTAAACCAAGGATGCTGTTCTAAGAAGGACCATTGAGCAGAGATGTGGACCATTAAGGAAGGATAAAAAGTATCTTTTGATACAGAGTGGCTAACCTAACGAGGCAGGCTTTAAACTAGCTTCAACAGCGACAGGAGACACAAGCTCACAGTTAAGTCTAAAACATGGAATTGGAGTTGGGCGGGATCATGACAATCACAGCTGGGACAAAGGACAGATGAGGGAATATGGAGCAGAAATCTAATATACATTGTAGATTTCTGTACGCCAATGCAAGAAGCATGGGTAATAAACAGGAGGAACTAGAAAACTCTTCAATAACCACAATTACGACATAATTGGCATCATGAAAACTTGGTGGGATAACTCACATGACTAGAATATTGCTATAAAAGGGTGCAGCTTTGCTCAAAAAGGACAGACGGGGAAAAAGGGAGGACATTTTGTTTTGAGTAGCAAAGATGTATACATTTTGGTCGAGATAGAAGTGGGAGGCATACCTTTTGAGGGTCTCGGAGTAATGATAAAAGAGGCACAAATAAGAATGATGTCATGGTAGGGTCTACTTAGACCACTTAACTAGGAAGAGATGGATGAGGCTGTTTTTAAACACCTGACAAAATCATCCAAAGCAGAGGACTTTATGACATCTGCTGGGAAAACAATGCAGCAGGGCTCAGATTATCCAGCACGTTCTTGGAATGCATTGGAGACAACTTTTTATTAGAGAAAGTGGAGAAAGCGTCCAGGGGGGAGTCTGTTCTAGACTTGATTCTGACAAAGAGGGAGGACCTGGTTGAAAATCTGAAGGTGGAAGGCAGCGTGGGTGAAAGTGATGGTGAAATGATAGAGTTCATTATTCTAATGAATGGTAGGAAGGAAAACAGAATAAAGACAATGGACTTCAAAAAGGCAGACGACAGCAAACTGAGAGAACTGGTAGGCAAGATCTCATGGGAAGCCAGTGTAAGGGAAAAAAAAAATTCAGGAGAGTTGGCAGTTTTTTACAGAGACATTTTAGAAGGCACAACAGCAAACTATCCCAATTCACAGGAAAGAGATGAAGTAGGATAAGAGACCACCCTGGCGTAATCAGGAGATTATTAGTGACCTAAAACTCAAAAGAGATTTATACAACAAGTGGAAACTAGGACAAATTATGCAGGATAAATACTAAAAAAACAAACACAAGCAGGTAGGGACAAAATTAGAAATGCAAAGGCAAATAAGATTAAACTAGCTACAGACATAAAGAGTAACAAGCATTTTACAAATATTTGACAAGCAAGAAGAAAACCAAGGACAGGATAGGCCCATCGCTCAACGGAGAGGAAAAAACAATAACGGAAAACATAGCAATGTCTTTTTTGTTTCAGTATTTACCAAAAAGTTAGCAGGGATTGGCCAACTAAAACACTGAACATCAATGTCAGTCGGGTAGGATCTGTGGCTACAATAGGAAAAGAATGAGTTAAGAATTTCTTAGACAAGTTAGATATTTTCAAGTCAGTAGGGCCTGATGAAATACACACTAGAATACTTAAAGTACTGGCTGAAGAGATTTTTGAGCCAGGAGTAATTATCTTTGAGAATTCATGGTGGACAGGAGATAATGACAACCCAAGGAATTATAAACCAGTGAGCATAACTTCAGTATCCAAAAATATAAGGGAGCAAATAATCAAACAATCAGTTTGTAAGCACCTAGAAGAAAATAAGGTAAGTAACAGTCAACATGGATCTGTCAAGAACAAACCATGTCAAACCAACCTAATATCTTTCTTTGACAGGGTAACAAGCCAGGTGGATAAAGGGAAGTAGTACATGTGATACATCTTGACTCGAATAAGGCTTTTGATACTGTCTCACATGACAATCTCATAAACAAAGAAGAGAAATATAGCCTAGACAAATCTACTTTAAGCTGGGTGTGTAACTGGTTGGAAAAGCGTACATGGAGTGTTGTTATCAGTGGTTAATATTCAAGCTGGAAAAGGTATATTGAGTGTCCCTGCAGGGATCTGTCCTAGGTTCAGTGCTATTCAGCATAATAAATAATTTGGCTAATGCCATACACCTTACTTAGAAAGTAAAATTTGCAGATGATGCCAAGCTGGGGTTGCAAGAGCTTAGGAGAACAGGATTAGAATTTGAAAGGCTTCTGACAAACTGGAGAAATGGTCGGAGGTAAACAGGATGCAATTCAATAAGGACAAATGTAAAATACTCCACTTAGGAAGGAACAATCAGTGGCACACACACAAAATGCACCTTTCCCAACTATCCCACATTGGTGTTGGTGAAATGGCCCTTGTGATCCACCAGCTCCTGCAGCACTATGGAGAAGTACCCCTTGCGGTTTATGTATTCCTTGGCAACGTGGTCTGGTGTCAAGAGAGGGATATGCGTTCCATTTGTTGCCCCGCCACAATCAAGGAACCCCATCCACTATATTCTCCATGTTTCCCAGAGTCACTACCCACCTTGGCTACTTGGACCACAACAGCCCCCACTGTAGATTTCTCCACCCCCAACTGACCGGTAGCTGTCTGGTGTTACAAGCTTTCACAGGGCAATTTCCTCTCACTTCTCCATGGTCAGAGCGGGTCTCTTTCTGGCATTCTTGTACTTAAGGGCGGGGGAAAGCAATTTGCAAACTTCCATGAAAGTGGCCTGACGCATATGAAAGTTTTGCAGCCCCTGCTGATCGAACCCATCTCTGCATCACTATGTGATCCCACCAGCCTGTGCTTTTCTGAAGGCACCAGAACTGGTGTTCCACTGTGTCCAGAGGATCAAATGCCTGCAGCATTTGCCAGACACTCAACGCAAGTGCTTCACAGAAGAGCCTCTTTGTGGCTTTCTGAGATTTGTCCTCATTCCTGCGCACTCTGAATATGCTCTGCACATACACCAGCATTAGATGCACCAAGGTTAAAATTGTCATCATAATGCTTTGATGCTCAACAGTATCCGTGATGGGTTCCATGCTTACGCTGCAATCGGTCTGCATGGATAACCCAGGGAAAAAGCATTGTTTGCAGTTACTCTCAAGCAGGGAAACAGGGAGGAAACGAGTGTATCATGAGACAATGACAACATATACCCAGAACCACCCGCTGCACAGTTTTGTTCCCAGCATGCACTGAGAACATAACCCAGAATGCAGAGCGGCGCAGCCAGTGTAGATTAGCTACCCACAGTGCATCGCTCTCAAAGTCAACGGTAGCCACCCTACTGAGGATGCGCTACTTTGAACTATGTCGAATTCTTGCGCACAGTGGGGACATAGACCTTTGACTTTACAAAATCGGTGCTAAAATATCGATCTTACTAAATTTGACCTTATCTCATAGCCTCAGGCCACAGACATTTTGATGCTGGAGCTGTTCAAGGGAAGTGATCCCAGCATTCTTTGTTTCTGAATGAGAACCGGGAATGTTGCCTTCTGCCCTCTCCTACAAAAAGGGTTGTGCATTTTTTTTTGCTCAAACTGCTGGGAAACAAAGATTTAATCAGACACCTGGAAAGCATCAGCCTGGGAGATGAAAGCTTTGGAACATTGTGGACGATTGGAAACAAGGGGTTAAAATGGAAACATTTTAGCTGTCACTAACACTCCAGCTGTAGCACACACCTCCATGCACATCAGACGACAACCGATACAGAAACATAATCGGGCACCATCGAAGTTGAGGGATTTCACATGGCCTCTCCGCTGCAGAGACCTTTCCAAAGTCTTATGCACCATATATCCACCCACTTTAACTATGAGGGCTTGATTCTGCACGGCAATGCACGAGGGCTGGCAGAATTACGGAACGCCCCGCCCCTGATCGAAGTGGGAGGGGCCTGGCTCTACACTCCTGGAAGGGGCAGGGCCTTGGCAGAATCCTCAGTGTTGCCCAGAGCATGCCACATGGGGCTCCGGCAGGATATGGTGGCTGCCGCCTTTTGAATCGCCAGGCCCTGGGGCAAGTGTCCCCTTTCCCTCCCACCCCCACTCCCTACCCTGTCGGCAGGCCTGCCATGCACCATGCAAAGTCCCTGACTAGGGTTGCCAGATGGTTTCAACAAAAATACTGGACACACTTGACATTACATCACAATCTACATTACATCTTATTTAGAAAATACTGGACACTTCTATTTTCTCATTTATATTTTTTCCATTTGTTTCCCAAACAGAAAGCTCCAATACTGGACTGTCCGGTTCAAAACCGGACACCTGGCAACCCTAAACCTGACACCCAGGCCAGGCAGCTGCATACAAAGCTACAATTCTAACAGTGTTCAGTGGTGGCCGCAGGTAGCCAGCTGTGGTTTCCTGATCACTGGCTGTTTGGCTCTGGCAGCCAGTGGAGGTCCAAGCATAGTGGAGTTTGGCTACCCCCTACCCTCCCCCATCCTACCCCCAGTCTGACTACTGGCCCATGCCCTCCCACCTTGCTTACACCATGCAGGCACTGGTGTAGGAGGCAGTTATGTTGCCTCCATCACCTTCATACCTGCATAGGGACAATTCCCCAGAGGGGATCTCCAGCCAATTTCAGTTCAGTGGAAAGTGAATGTAGCCGAGTGGAAAATCCATCTCGCCGAGCGCGAGGCAGTGGGGAGCCCAGCTGTGCATGCTGCAGGGATGTAGACAGGCAGGAGCATGCTCTGTCTTCAGGGGTGAAATCCACCCCAGCGCAGGCTGATTAATCCGTCTTGCTGTTATTATACCCCTCCATCTTCCACCCAGCGCTGGTAAATTGATACCCTCATTAGAGCCCATTAAAAGCAACATTCCTTTAATAGCTGGATGGGATATTATTATTATTACTTTCACAGCATGGTGTATTTAATGGTTTGGAGTAGAAATTGGTCTTCTTTATTAGGTCTCTCTCTTTTGAAATGGATTCCATCACGCTCAGGAATTCAGCTCACGTCGCCTGCCCTCTCCTATCCATTGCAGCCTAATGATGTCGCTGGCTTTCCGTGGGGGTGATTGTGTGTGTGTGGTGTGTGTGCGCGCGTGCGGCTGTTGTAGCTGATTGCTATCTGTGAAACAACCCGCGCCGCTATCTCATCTGATCTGACCGATTCTGTCCAGACACGTTCCAGAGCCGCCCGAGAACCTGTTCATCTTCCAGCAAAAAAGCCGGGAGTCTTAAATGGAGAATTTTCTGCTGCCCTCGACTTTGCCCAGCTAGTTCTAATTGGACTCTGGAAAGCGGCTGGCAGTCAAATATTCAACACCCTGCCACTGCAAATTGTTGGCAAATGCAGCTGCAAGAATTGTATGTGCAGATGAAGGGGGCAGGGGAGCCTGACAGCAGCAGCTACTGAAAGGCAGTTAGGCTGGACTGTCCCAGACAGAAATCTTTAATTAGGCCAGTGGTCACCAACCAATAGATTGGGATCTACTGGCAGATCTTGGAGCCTCTGACAGGTGATCCTGACTGGTTTGGCTGGGAAGCTATAGAACACTGGCCCTTCAGTTGCCCCTCCACCCACTGTCATGCTGCCCCTGCCCTCTGCCTTGGAGTTGCCCCCCTGGGAGCCTCCTGCTCGCTGTGCAGGGTGTGGGAGGGAGAAGGGGGGGTGCTGATGTCAGGGTGTCCCTCCTCCCCCCACTTCTGTACCCTGTCTCCACACAGAGAGAATGAGATGGAGGGAGCTTGGCAATGCAAATCTGTCACTCACACACTGTGTGTGTCTCTGTCATTCTCACAAACACACACTGTCCTTCCCTCTCATTTCCTGACCCAACACATATGTGTGTGTGTGTGTGTGTTGTTGCTACTTCTTTTCCTGCTTGAAGTATGGTATCTTTGGGGGGTTTGACTGGTCTGTGCATTTCAGAACTTTCATTTCTATCTTACGCTGAAATTTAATTCTCTGAGCAGTGAGTTCTAAAATGCCAAACCTGTCATGGCTGGAGTCATTATCCCTGTGGTAATTGCTGTCCTGGAAGTGGCTGGCATGTCCCTGCAGCCCCTGAGAGAGGCAGAACAGGGGGTCTCCACGTAATATCCTTGCCTGCAGACACTGCTCCTGCAGCTCCCATTGAGCAATAATGGGGAACCGTGGCCAGTAGAAGTGGTGGGCTCAGTGCCTGTAGATGAGGGGCAGCACATGGTGCCATGAAGCCACTTCTGTACATGCCAGCTGCTTTCAGGAGTGGTGCAGGGCCAGGGCAGGAGTAAGCCCACCTTAACCTCATTGCTCCACCACCCAGAAGCCATCTCAGTTAAATGGTGCCCAGCCAGAGTCTGCTTTCTGAACCCCTGTCCCATTCCTGCCCCAGATGTGAGTTCCTCTGCACCAAAACTCCTTCCCAGAGCTTGCACCTGAACCCCCTCCTGGACCCCAATCCCCCACCCTGGGCTAAGCCCAGAGCCCCTCCCACACTCTAAACTTCTTGGCCCAAGAGCAGAACCTGCACCCTCTATGCCAGCCTGGTGAAAGTGAGGATGGGGGAGGAAAGGGGATGGAGTGAGCAGGCTGAGGCCTCAGAGAAGTGGTGGAGCAGAAGCCGGGCCTCAAATAAGGGGTGGGAAGGAAGCCGGGCAAGGGTATTTGGGTTTGAGGCAGATCTTACATTGCACTTAAATTGAAAGAGTGATCTTGTGGTTAAAAAGGTTGGAGACCACTGACTAGGGGATCTATAAAAAGTTTGGCCAGTCTTGTTCTCTGCATGCGCCTGTCCGCACCTGCTGGAGTTTTACATTAGCCACATTAGCTGGGGGGCCTAGGACTGAGTAAGACTGGGATACTTTTGCAAGCCTTCAAAAGGCTCTAGGTGGGGTATCACAGACATGGCAGGATGGGTATTCAATGTATTTCAAGAGCCCTGAAATTTAAATTCCCACTGGATTCCAAGGCCAGAAGAGACCACTCTGGCCATCTGGTCTGATGTCCTGTAGAACACAGAGAACTGTCCCAGAATAATCCCTGGAGCACAGCTTTCAGAAAAAGCTCCAGTCTGGAGTTTAAATTTGTCAGGGATGAAGACTCTGCCATGAATCTTGGTAAACTGTCCCAATGGTTGCTGATTCTCACTGTTAAATATTTCCACCTTTGTTCCAGCTTGAATTTATCTAGCTTCATCTTCCAGCCATTGGCCCGTACCCTGCTAGATCGATGAGCCCATCCTTAAGCATTTGTTCCCCATCTAGGTCCCTATAGACCAGCGGTTCCCAAACTTTTCAGCATCACGCCCCCTTTTTGATTTTTGAGCAACCCTCACACGCCTCCTCCCCCCAAAATAGCAGCAAAACTTGTTGAGAGAAAAAAAAAAAAGGAACTGACCGGGGACAAAAAACAAAAATAGCAGCAAAATTTGGGGGGGATTGATGGGGGGCCGGGGGTTGGGTCACCTTGCACCCTCCCCCTGGAATTTCTTCATGCCCCCGCAGAGGGGCACGCCCCCCAGTTTGGGAACCCATGCTATATACCATCATCAAGTCATGCCTTAACCTCCTCTTTGTTCAGCTAAATAGACTCTAGGCTGGGAGCTCAACCTAAAGCAGGTTTTCTAACCCTTTAAATGCAAAAGAAATGATGGACCTTCTTCTTTTAACACCTCTGAAAATCCACAGGCAGAGCTCTCAGTCAGAGGTTTGAATCCAGAACTTTCTGTGCCCTGCTTCTATCACCTGTGCTTCACATGACAGGGTGATGGTCTTAGACAGGTGCCCACTCAACAGCACCACCATCATAATTGGCCTGGTTGCTGGCTACACTATGAGCCGGGACTACGGAGCAAGCATGGAAACCTAGGTACTCCCACAGCTAGGGACAGTTTGTGTAGAGTCAGAATCTTGGCCCTGAAGCTGCATCTCAGCAAATCAAGGAAGTTTCCACCTCCCACTATTATTTTGTTCATTTTCTCACCGCTTCTGCAGTTGTTGGTTCTGTGGAAATCTTAGGAGCAGAGAACGGTCTTTGTGGTGCTATCTACCTGGGATCCCTGCTTTCAGGAGACAGCCTGTCGACTTGGCAGCCCCAAGGGTTTTCAAGAGGCTGGCCAAGTCAGAATCATAGAGCTGGAAGAGACCTCAGGAGACCTCATCAAATCCAGTCCCCTGCCCAAAGCAGGACCAATCCCAACTAAATTATCCCAGCCAGGGCTTTGTCAAGCAGAGACTTAAAAACCTCCAGGGATGGAGATTCCACCACCTCCCTATGTAACACATTCCAGTGCTTCACCTCCCTCCTAGTGAAATAGTTTTTCCTGATATCCAACCAAGACCTCCCCCCACTGTAACTTGAGACCATTGCGCCTTGCTCTGCCATCCGTCAATACTGAGAACAGCCTCTCTCCATCCTCTTTGGAACCCCCTTCAGGAATTTGAAGGCTGCTATCAAATCCCCCCTCACTCTTCTCTTCTGCGGACTAAACAAACCCAAATCCCTCAGTCTTTCCTCATAGGTCATGTGCTCCAGCCCGCTAATAATTTTGGTTGCCCTCCACTGGGCCCTCTCCAATGCGTCCACATCCTTTCTATAGTGGGGCCGGGGTCTAGAACTGGACACAATACTCCAGATGTGGCCTCACCAGAGCTGAATAAAGGGGAATAATCACTTCTCTAGATCTGCTGGCAATGCTCCTCCTAATGCACCCTAATATGTCAGTAGCCTTCTTGGCTATAAGGGCACAATGTTGACTCATGTCCAGCTTCTCACCCACTGTAATCCCCAGGTCCTTTTCTACAGAACTGCTACTTAGCCAGTCAGTCCCCAGCCTGTAACAATGCTTGGGATTCTTCCGTCCCAAGTGCAGGACTCTACACTTGTCCCTGTTGAACCTCATCCGATTCTGGGGCCATGTCCGGATTTCTGAGTGCTATGTCAGATCAGCGCCCTGAACTGATCGCTACTGGCTACTCTCACGCCTGCAAAGCCCAGAGATGGGCTGGAACCAACCCCCAAACTCAGGGCCGGATCCAGTTCACCCCTTTGCACCTCAGGCCCAACTTCAGCCAAACTCAATCGCTCACTGACTCCCCGTGGCATAAGAAGCACCCACAGCTGGCCCGCCAGTCGCACACTCACGCTGGATGTCGATAGTGACCGATGTCTCCTTCCCGTTGGGAATGGCTTTGTTGGTGGCCCGGCAGACGATGCTCTGTCCATTCTCGATGTCGGAAGGGGCGATAAAAAGGGTGCTCATGATGCTCTCCCTCTTGCCATCTCGGAGGAGCGTCTGCAGGGAGAAGCAGGGATGGAACTCAATCACTGCAGAAAGGGGCAATGCATTCTTTGCTCAGAGCTGGGTTTATTATGTTAGACAGTTAGAGCTTAGGGGCCAACCAAGCATAAGGCCCGGCAATGGCAGTCACAGGACAGCATGGTAGACAGTCCTTGCCCAAACTGCTTAGACTCTAAATGACAGCAGTTCCTCTGGGGTTTGCAGAAGAATCAGTGGGGAGATAAGGAACACAAATGCCAATGAGTTTCAATGGGAACTGAAGGCTCAACTCCCATAGGCTCCTTTGAAACCTGGCAGCGCCTTGCACCTGAGGATGACAGCTTTGGGGAGATTCATCTCACTCACTACCCAAGGTAGAGAGACACGTGTATTGTCCCCTGAGCAGATGGTGTAGACACCTGGGGTGTTTCACAGCCTGCTTCTTGCCCCTGGGGTCACTTTACACACCTGTGCCAAGCAAGAGTGAGATGCTGCCATGCCAATCCAGTAGCATTTCACACCTACTTTGCACAACAGGAAATGGGCACACACATATGCTGGGGGATCAGACCTGGAAGGCGACAAGGGACTGTAAGATTCCTGGAGAAGCAGCATAAAGTCACCAATTGCTGCCATGTGCTGCACTGTGCAAATGGCAATTCTGCCTCAGTGATGTTTGCTTCGAGTGAAGGAGGGAGGAAAGCAGTGTGACCTAGTGGTAGGAGCAGAGGGCTGCACTCTAGCAGCCAAATCCCTCCCAGGCACGACATCCCTCATCAGAATCAGGCCCACGGACTCCTGGGTTCTATTTTTGGGTCTCCCTGGGACTCACTCTGCAGCCTTTGGAAAATCAGCCCTGGGAGAATCCATCTCTGAATTTCTTCAGGGGGGAAATCACACCAGCTTACCAGCCACCCAGAGAACTAATGTTTGCTTTAATTAATTACTATTTCTGAGGTTGCTTTCACTCTGAACCTCTAATGGAGGCTAATCAGACAGGTAACGCATGCCAGGAGAGAGAATATTAAAAAGCCATTAACAAGCTGCACTGTGAGCTCGGCAGTGGATGGTGCGTTTGAAAAGGGTTGAAGGCACCAGCGGCTGTGGCCCTTCCTCACCACGCCTCTGGTGTAAATCATAATCGCTCCCATTTGCTAGTGTTACACGCCTACTTTGCACTGGTGTAAATAGTGATCCAAAATGCAGGGCAATGGAGGAGCAAGCCCTAGGTCTAGCACTATGCTCCCCATGGCACAAGGTGCCCCAGTGGCTTTTCCTTTTCCCTGCCTTTCTCCTGGGGCACTACTGAGTGATAATGTAGAACCTTCATCCTGATCACCCCCAGAAGGAGATGAGGCCATCAGAGGTGCTAGGGAGGCAGCTGATGAGGCTCCACTCCAATGCAGCAAGTATCCAGGCCGCACACAGTCCCAGCCTTTGCATCTGCCTGCTCGTGGGCAGGGAGAAAGGCCCTTGTGAAAGGAAGTTCCAAACTTGGGATAATGAGTTGAAATCTCCTGCTGGGTGGATCCGATTTTGGTTGGCAATGCTGCTGGAGGGCCAGAAATGCTCAAAAATCCAATGGCAGGGCTCCCGAAAATCCAGAAGTTGATGTAAAAATCAGGAGGTTTTTTGAAAAACAATAAAACGTTCAGTTCTTTTATGTGCATTCTGGATTCTGAACCTTTATGAACCCACACTCACGTCATGGTTTCAAGCCTTTCTCTGCAATGGGGAAAGCTAGAAACCTGACTTCGGGGGCTGGGGCTTTAAGAAAAACATCAAATATCACAAGACTTGCCATGCAGTCGAGAGCTGGTGCCCTTGCACTGCCCAGCCGCATCTGGTGGAAAGAACCTTGCCTGTGACAGCCCTCTTCCTCCAAGAACCTTCACGCCAACCACTTAAGATGCACTGGGAGGCTCGGTGTCTCTCTTGAGACAGGGCCCCACTTCGTATGTGGCATGAGTGCTCGGGCTTTGGAATTAATACAAACACAAACACAGATCTCTTTGAAAAGGGGCTGATCTTTCTTCCCTGCCACAGCAATCGGCGGATCTGAAATGGAGAGGGCTTAACTCTCGCTTTCCCAGCGCTAGTACTGACCCAGCTCATGGCGGAGAAGATGGTTTGGAGCGACTGCAATTAGTTACAAACGATTACATGTTAATGGCCTAGATTTTAATTAATTTCACCCAAATAGGTGCAGAGAGAGGTCAGTTCTTTCAGGTTTTAATTAGCGCCAGCTGCCGTGTGGTATCCTGGGAAGCGGGGGCAGGAAGGCAGCCTTGGCTTTGATTTTGTTTGCTGCTTGGTCCCTGTGGCACGTCGCCAGAGGTAGACTGAGGCACTGCTAAGCCGGGAAGTCATATTATTACTGCTAAGACAAGCAGGGTGTGGAGGGGGCGGATTTGTTCTTGCTCAGAGGCTCATGCTATTGGCATGTTACCCCTCCACAGCTGTGGTGCTCAGCAGCCTGCTTTCTCCTTGCTGGAGACCGCTGCTGGCAGGGGAAGTAAAATGCCTCAGGATGTGGGTGCAGTAAAGCGGGAATCCTTCTGTGACACGGCAGACAGATCCGATGGCAGCTAGGGACAGAAAGGTCATAATGTCCATGTAAATCAGCCGCTGCCTTCTCCGGCAGCCGCCAGAAGGCCTGTGGGGCCAGGCTGGCTCATTGGGGGTGGGGCGGGGGGGAACTCCAAGTAAGGACAGAGGCAGTCTCGCATGGGGAAGAGGGACTCCTCGTGGGCAGCAATGGGGTGAGGGTCCACAGGTCTGGCAAATGTGTTTTCCATCAGGCCAGCACTCCCTGGAGCTGCAAAAAGAACTTCCCAAGCAGCCCCTGTCCATCACACCCCTCTCACCACTGACCTCCCAGATAGGTACATCTCTCCCCCTGCCCCAAGTCTGGTTGGTTTAGGCCGGGGTGGGGAACCTTCTTTGGGTCAGGGGCTGCTGACCCACTGAAAAATCAGTCAGGGACCACACACAAGTGAGAAGCAAAAACAAAAACAAAAACAAAAAAAAACCCTGACTGAGGAGAAAGACACTCCCCACATTCCCCTCGCACACCAGAGCTATGGGGGACCCAGATTAGTAGATTTTGTGTGTTACAGCCCAGCAGTGGGGTGGCGGGGGCTCCCCAGTGCTGGGAAGAACCCTGAGCCTCAGGGGGGGATCCAGGCAAGCCGCCCCATCCCTGGTTTAGGCTCTGAGTTTGATTAGTTTTTTGCAGAAATACCCCCACCCCAAACACACACACTTCTCTCCATCTGTCTCAAGTCTACATGGGACATCTCCTTGTCGCACCCAAGTCCTGCTTTCACCAGCAGCATTAGACACCTCTTCCCACCTCCTGTAGATCCCTGCTCCCTTCCTGCTACCATGGCAGGCTGTCCTCTCCCACAGACTGCATGCTGGCTGTGCGCCCTGATGCATCGCCTGGCACTGTTGCCTTCCTTCTAGTCCGGGACTTTCTGCTTGCGTCAGGTAAGGCCCACAAACACCAGCCCGACAGGCCGCACCCCAGCACTGGCCCTCTGGTGCCTGTCCTCACGATCCCCACTGAGATCCCAAGGACTCCAATAGAACTGTTCTCCGAGCCTTGGTTGGGTAGCTCTGCAGGAACCAGGAAGTTCATCCCCCCCATGGCCCAGGTACTGCCTTGCTGCTGACACTGCCCTCTGCGATGGAATATTACTGCTCATGGACACTTCTGCCTTTGCCCTGTTGCCTACTGCAAGATCCAGCATCTTGTATTGGCCTGGGAGCTGTCGCTTTGGGCAAGATGGTGACCAGCGCAGTGATGGAGAGAAGGTAGCATCAGAGCCAGCTTTTCGGGAGACCCCAGCAATTTCCAAGGAAGGGCAGCAGTGACAGCTCTCTACCCAGGCTCCAAGATCCATTCTGGAAGGGCTCCTTGCTCTAGGCCAGTGGTTCCCAAACTTTTCAGCATCATGCCCACTTTTTGATTTTTGAGAAACCCTCAAGCAGCAAAACTTGTTGTTGAGCGAAAAAAAGGAATTAACCAGGGCCGAAAAACAAAAATAGCAGCAAAACTTGGAGTGGGATGTGGGGGTGGGGGGGGGGTGGGGGGCTGGGTCACCTCACACACACACACACACCCTGGAATTTCTTCACGCCCCCCAGTTTGGGAATCCATGTTCTAGGCTGACCTGACAGGTGACTTCACAGTAGCACTGCCTTGGCAGCTGTGCAGGGCAAAGCTTTTTCAGCAAATTGCAAATTCACAGGAAAATGCTCCACCAGTGTGGTCGCCTCATCTCAAAAAACACATACTGGCATTGGAAAAGGTTCTGAACAGGGCAACAAAAATGATTAGGGCTTTGGAACGGGTCGCCTATGAAAAGAGATTAAAAAAACCGGGACTTTTCATCTTAGAAAAAAGGAGACTAAGGGGGGATATGATAGAGGCTTAACAGAACTACTATTACGTGGATACATAATTGGTTGAACAACCATAAAGAGTAACTATTAATGGAATAATGTTGAACCGAAGGAGGTCTCAGATGGGATTCCACAGGGACCTGCTCTGGGTCCAGTGTTGTTTAACATCTTTATTAATTACCTGGATGTAGGACTAGAGAGCATACCAAGCAAGTTTGGAGGGGGAAGACAGAGATAAAATTCAGACGGATCTTGATAAATTAGAAAATTGGGTTACAGACAACAAGATGAAATCCAACAAAGACAAATGTAAACTGCTCCACTTAGGGAAGAGAAACTACATGCACAAATATCGAATGGGGGAAAACTGGCTTGACGGTAGCACTGCCAAGAAAGACCTGGGAATTGTAGTGGATCACAACCTCAACATGAGTCAGCAATGCGACGCTGTTGCAAAAAAGAACAAATCCAGTTTGGGGTTGCATTAACAGAGGTATAGAATACGCAAGTCATGGGAGGTAATAGTATCACTCTATTTGGCACTGGTTAGGTCTCAGCTAATGTATCCAGTTTTGGTAACCAATGCATAGAAAGAGTGTTGAGAAACTGGAAAGGATCCAGAGGCGAGTGCCAAAGTCTCTCAAAGCGATGGGATGTGAGCCATCTGAGCAAAGTCTGAATTAACTAAGTATGTTTATTCTGGAGAAGAGGAGATGAAGGTGAGATATGAAAGTGGTCTTCTGATACTTGAAAAGCTGCCATAAAAAGCATGGAGAAAAGCTGTTCTCTTTTGCCACAGAAGGAAGGAGAAATGGCAACGGGTTCAAATTACAGCAGAGCAGATTTAGATTCAGCCTCAGGAAAAAATGCCCACCTGTAAGAACAGTTAGGACAATGGAACAGACTGCCCAGGGAGGCCATAGAAGCGGGAGGTTTTCAAAAGGAGCCTTCTGCCTCGGATGGTTTAAACACAACAAATCCTGCATCTTGGAAGGGGTTAGACTAGATGACCCTTACGGTCCCTCCTAACCCTATGGTTCTGTATTAGTGCCATAAAATCTGTTACAAGATGGTCTTCCAGGATAGAGTAGTTTTGCTAACTGCGCTTGTGTGCCTAGAATGTGCGGAGGTGGGAGGTGCCGACTGAACTGTCGCAGCACTTTGATTAGCTGCAGAGGGAGTGCCTAGCTCTCACAATCAGTACTGTGTGCAATCAGCACGCACCTCACTTCATGTGTCCTTGTTCTAGGTCCATGTCACTTTAGTAGTATCTGTAGGAAAAGGCTACGTGGAACCATACTAGCACAATCTGGCTACCCTGCTCATGGGCAATGGTAAACAAAATGTCTTGGGTGTCACACGCAGAACCCCGATGGGCCTCATGCAGCCCACAGATTGTGTACTACTGTAATACAACCATAGCAGTGTTCCCTCTAAGCTGTGGGGCAGCACAGCTTAATAGGTGATTAATCAGCTCTGCCCAGTCAGAGGCTCAGAGCTGACTGACGAGGTGGGGTTGATTAATCACCTGTGAAACAGTGCTGCCATGCAGCTTAGAAGGAACACTGAACCATAGGTGCCAACTTCCTCTCCAGCCAGGAGGTTCTCAACTCCCCACCCCCACCCAGACCCTGCTTCTACTTCCCCTCTCCCCCCAAGTCCTCACCTCTTACCACCTTGCCGCCATTTCACCCCTTTCCCCAAGCCCTTACCCTTGACCCATCTCAAAAAAGATATAATGGCGTTAGAAAAAGTTCAGAGGGCAACTAAAATGATTAGGGATTTGGAACGGGTCCCCTATGAGGAGAGATTAAAGAGACTAGGACTTTTCAGCTTGGAAAAGAGGAGACTAAGGGGGGATATGATAGAGGTCTATTAAATCATGAGTACTGTGGATAAAGTGAAGAAGGAAAAGTTATTTACTTGTTCCCATAATATAAGAACTAGGGGCCACCAAATGAAATTGAATGGGCAGCAGGTTTAAAACAAATACAAGGAAGTTCTTCTTCACATGGTGCACAGTCAACCTGTGGAACTCCTTGCCTGAGGAGGTTGTGAAGGCTAGGACTATAACAGGGTTTAAAAGAGAACTAGATAAATTCATGGAGGTTAAGTCCATTAATGGCTATTAGCCAGGACGGGTAAGAAATGGTGTCCCTAGCCTCTGTTTGTCAGAGGGTGGAGACGGATGGCAGGAGAGAGATGGCTTGATCATTACCTGTTCAGTTTACTCGCTCTGGGGCACCTGGTATTGGCCACTGTCGGCAGATAGGACATTGGGCTGGATGGACCTTTGGTCTGACCCAGTATGGCCATTCTTATGACCAATCTCCTCCCCAGAGAGCATCGTATTCTTGCTCTCCTCCCCGCCCCCTCCAGCTTCTGAATGCTGCAAAGCAGCTGTTCACTGCGTTCTGGTAGCACTGGGAGGGCAGGGAAGGAACAGGCATGGGTCGCCCACAGAGTTAGCACCTATAAATAAAACCTATTCCTCCCATATGGGAATAGGTTTTTAGGCATCAGGAACTTGGAGCTAGGTGCCACAAACTACCGGGTGACACAAAGGACAGAGTTGAAACTAGAACCCCACACCTCTTGGCTCCTAAAGCCGCATTCAGCCACCCTCTCTGTTTCACTTCTTAGCACAATCTTGTCAATCCAAGAATACAGTAACTCCAAACCATAGTTCTGCCCATCACTCACAGTGTCACCAGCCTAATTGGGATGGAAACTGCTAAGAGAGGAACCTAGTGTTCTTGCTTGCCAGAGGCTGCTGCTCAACGTATTCAATTTGATGTGCTGTTCAGGGCTCTGGAGACAATCCCCTGCCATCCCCAGAGACTCATTTCCTCCCAGCTGCCCTGCCAAACAGTCTCTTAGCATCACTGTAACAGGGGAAGGGAGAGAACGATCAGTTCTGGACCCAGAGCCATGTCACTGCTGTGGCCATTTCCAGCCTCAGGGCAGCATTAGTGAGTGGTTGTGATCTGTTGGATGACACCCTTCCACTGCTGCATTTGCACTTCCCTAAGGACAACACAAGCTGACACCAATGGGAGTGTTCAGAGACAGCATGTAAAATTGTGTGTTAATAAGTGCGTAAGTCTGAGTCAGCCTAAGTTAATGGACACAACTCACTGAAGGCCTAAGAGAAGCTTTGAGTCACCTTCAAATTTGCCCTTCTGGCTCCCCAATTATCTCTGCTGTCCCAGCAGCCAAGGGTCTGGAAACAGAGGGAGAAACACCAAGAAACTTGGGGCTAGATCATAAATCATAGAATCCTAGGGTTGGAGGAGACCTCAAGAGGTCATTGAATCCAACCCCCTGCCCAAAGCAGGACAAAACCCAATGAAATCATCCCAGACAGCGTTACCCCCAAAAATTCCCACTGGAGACTACCCAGAGTTACAGTAGCATGGGTTTATTGTTTGAGGAATTAGCACTCCACTATATGCACTAGATGGTTAAACTAAAGATAGAGAACTGCCACCAAAGGTTTAAACTAAAGGAGAACCAGCTCTCTCTCTCTCACACACAAACACACACACACCTCCATTCATTCACTCATTCACACACATTCATTCCTGCCCTCAGGCACTCACAGACTTATACAGACATATGGGTTGCAGAAGGAGACAAGGCATGTTGGTTCTGGAGGGTCTGTCTGGGGAGCTGGTCAGGAGAGACACTGGTTATAGAGAGGAGCTTCTCAAGAGCAGGGGAAGAAAAAGAAGAGAGTCTCACATGTGCTCCCTCTCCTTTTATTGTGTCTGAATGGCCCCTGTGTCTGATCATGGCTGGGGAGCTGGTCAGGAGAGACACTGGTTATAGAGAGGAGCTTCTCAGGAGCAGGGGAAGAAAAAGAAGAGAGTCTCACATGTGCTCCCTATTGTGTCTGAATGGCCCCTGTGACTCATTCTCCTCCTCACCAGGGAGCATGCCCAGACTTCCCTTTATCCAGCAAAGCAGCAGTCTGATGACTCATCACCATGTGCTCTATGTTCCTAGACTTGCGGTTACACTCTCTCTCTCTCTCTTCATCACTCAGGAGACAATGCAGTTTAGAGCAAATTACAAACAAAGTGGCTGAGAGTCACAAAGCTTACAAAGTTGCAGCTTACAGTAAGTTTCTGAACTTATAAAGCAAAGCTGCTGAGAGTTACAAAGTTAAAAAGTTTGACAAAGATTACAATGAGTTGCAATTTAAAACCTTAGACCTTACAGTTAGTGTATTTTCAGAAAATGCATGTGTAAAATCAAGTAAGTTCAGGCGGAGGCTTTTTTATGCAATAGCCAGGACTTTGTCAAGCTGGGTTTTAAAAACTCCTAGGGATGGAGATTCCACCACCTCCCTAGGTAACCCATTCCAGTGCTTCACCACCCTCCTAGGGAAATAGTTTTTCCTAATATCCAACCTAGGATATCTCCCCTGCTGCAACTTGAGACCATTGTTCCTTGTTCTGTCATCTGTCAGCACTGAGAACAGCCTCTCTACATCCTCTTTGGAACCCCCCCGTCAGGTAGTTAACTTCTGCTGGTGCAAGTCAGCACAGCACCACTGAGTCATGTAGTAACATGAGGGCCTGAAACATAAGCCCAGGTATTGCAGGCCTGGTGTGAGGCCTGAGGCCTAGACAGCAGTGGTCAAGACTTTGCTAATATAAAGCATAGTGAAGTTGTGAGCAAGAGGCAGGCCCTGCTCACAGAAGTTGGCAAGAACAGGGCTGATATTGCAGAAACACTCCTATCTAAGAGGTACTAAGCACAGGCCGTAAGCACATTCCAGAGGAATGGTAGAACACCTCATGAAGAAACATCTTGGTACCAACAACCCCCCCCCCCCCAATAACAGGAACATACAGACAACCCAGGTTCAGGGCAGGGTCTAAACTGACAGCATGACAGACAGAGATCCAACCCCTATGTAGAAGGAAATGAGTGGATCTAGGTATGTCAGAGGGTGGCAACCTGATACATCAGGAGTGATGTGTAACTTGTTTGTTCCTATGTATAAAAATGTACCCCAAGGGGAGTTAGTTGTCTTTGCACCCCTTAGGGGGCAGTGAGACCGCTCACTGGCTGAGTCAAGTCCATTATCACGGGCACACGTTCTTAGCCTACCTGTGGACATCTAATCTGGGGAAGCTATTTCTATGCTTCATTTACAATAAACCTGGCTGGGTGCCTTCCATCCTTATGTGATTTGTGGTTTTGGGGGGCTCTCTTGGAGTCTATGATATTAGCTATCTGTACAGAGATAATATAATATATAGAGGGAGCACACACACGCAGCTGAATGGTTATCATCATTGGACAGAGCAAGAGACCTGCCAGGACACCACACGGGGGGGTTCTGGCAACCACAACTCAGTGGAGTTATTGAAACTGACACCAGTTGAGGACATGGCCCTGGATGCATAAGACGAGCCACAGTTCTGCTCCAGCCCGCAATGAGCGAAGGACACCTCTATGAGGCGAGCGGAAGAGCAGTTCCAAGTCCCCAGCACTATTGCAAACTCCAGCACCCCTGACCTTGGAGTAGGTGGCTCCATTTATCACTTCTCCGTTCCGCATCCAGATGATGGAGGCTGCTGGCTTGGCATTGTCAGCATGGCAGGTGAGATTCAGGGGATCCCCAGCTCTCAGACTAATGACCGGGCCCCCAGCAATTACTGGGTCATCTGGAGGAACTGCAAAGAAACAGACAAGAAAAAGAATGCAGTTTACAAGCTTAAGCCAAGCTACCTGTTGCTTGCAAGGTCTGTGCCTCCAGTGGCAGGGCACATGTAGTGAAAATGGCAACCATGGACCAAACCGTGCTCTGGTACGCCCCTGCAACCCCAAGGCAGTTGGCATCCCTTGGGCTGTAGTTGGTGGGAGAACGTAGTCCACTCTCAGTATCATGCAACTTCACTTTCTTTTGTTGCTTGCCCATTAGCTGTGCCCCAGAGTCAAAACATAGCAGCAGGCAGGCTGATACTTAGGGGGCATAGACAAAAGAGACAAGGGATACGTTTTCAGCAGAGATTTGAAATGAGATGAAGGACTGATTGCGTGGTGAGATGCAGGAAAGCATGAACTAGCAGAGAAGGGTCTCACACAAAACAGGGGCCAGAAGGAAAGAAACTGGGGTGAAGGCAACACAGAAAGGAGGGAGACTCAGATTAAACAAGAAAGAATGACAAAGACCTATGAGGCTGCTTGGGTAAGTCCATGATCTTATGCTGCAAAACAAAAGAGCAGCACATGCCCTTTCAGCCTAACAGGGTTATGGAAAGCAACAAGAAAGAACAAGTCCCAGGGGAGAGCAGTGTGTGCATCCCCTCTGTAACAATCTGCACCGACTCTGAGAACAAAACGGCTGCTAACCTCTGCATGCAGGGAGAGTTCTTTGAAACTGAAAGGGCAGTGCACAGGAAATCAAGTTACCTCTCCCAGACCTGGACAAAACAATATTCAGGTGACTTCTGAACACATCAATGGCAATTTAGAAGCACAACCTAGAAAGAACAAGATGTGAAACCAAAAGCACTGGCCACTGAAAACCCAGCACTGTGCTAGCAAATTTGGAGTTTTTTCTCCTTCAAAAGCCTGAATAATTCCCAGCCTGCAGAGTGTGTGTGTGTGTGTGAGACGTGGGGGGGGGGAGGAGAGAGTGTTGCAGAGCACCTGATGCTGTGAGGTTCTGGAGCTTGGTAAATGTCTGTGGTAACAGTTGGTGTCTGGTTTTTATATAAACAAATATTTTAACTTCTTCAGAGAGTTTGATCCTGGAAGCTTGAGGCCTCCACAGCCACACACAGAAGGGTGCTTGTGCTGTCAAACCATTGCAAGAAATGGTTAAAATGTTAAATGTGAAAGCTTTGTGGAAGTTCATCCACTTGAAATCTGGAGTAACAGCTGTGCGATCTCAGGGCTGAGCTGGCTATTTGCACCTCAGATTTCTTTGCTAGATCCCAATGGGTGCGGGTACTTTCAGTGTTTGCAAGGAGATTGGGGGGGAAAGAGGGTCTCTGGATTGAAACCTTTATTAACAATCATGACTGAAATGGCTCGAAATGCTGGAACCAACACCAACATGTTTCTCCCATTTATTTATTTATAATGTTGCTGACTGCACTCACCTAGTGAGATACGCACAGCTCATTTTATGAGGGCCCCAGGGAGAGAGCTGTCATGCAAGCTAGAGTGCTCCATACATGAGCGAAGCAGAGCGAGGGGCTCGGTCTAATAGAACAGACAACAGCAGCGAGCAGACACAATTTCAGTCCGTTTTACACACTGACAAGGAGAAATGACTTATCATAATCAAACTAGGGGCCAAATTCATCTCTAGCTGCAAATTCACTGGAGTCAGACATACCAGAAATTCACCTGACCCAACATTTCTGTCTGTTTCGCTGTGACCAGGGACAAGCACCTCAGCTGATAGGATAGAAATCACTGTTACTCTGTCGAAGTCGACAGAACTATACCAATTTACACCTGTTGAGGATCAGGAGTTTATACCAGCTGCTTGAGACTGTGCCCCAGAGCTAGCTACCCAGAGTAACATTTCTCATGGCACAAAATTACGATAGCCTCGCCCCCACACTTCTGGGTAGTTATACTTCACTCAGTACCATGGATCCAGCAGCCGGGGTCTGATCTGGATGTGGAGTCTGAGCACTGCAAAACATGTAGTGAGTATTCAGAACTGGTGTTTTGGTTCAGCCCATTAGAATGATGGATGGAGGTCTGAAAAATTCACCTTGGCTCACAGATTTCTAACACTCCAAACATTGAGAGGATTGGGCCAGGAGAAGGGGTGGGGGTGTTGTTTGGATATAGACTTTTCAGCAAAAAGTATGTTCTATCTATAAAGCCCTGCAAATCCTTTATATCCATGGGTATCCATATCCATGGATGTAGCTGCAGATAGCCGTGGCTCTTTATCACAGATATAGATGCAGATACAAATTTTGTATCGAGAACCTTGCAAATGTGCAGATATCTGCTTTATATCCACAGGTATCCACAGCCAGAGATGTGAATGCAGATACATGAGGCTCCTTTTTGTGGCTATGGATGAGGATATGGATACAAATTTTGTATCTGCACAGGCCTCTATCCATCTGAGGCACAGAGTAACCATGGGTATGTCTAGACTGCATCCCTCTGTCGGCAGAGGGATGCAGATTAGGCAGGTCGACATTGCAAATGAAGTGGGGATTTAAATATCCCATGCTTAATTTCCATAAAAATGGCCACCGTTTTTGCCGACTCAGCACTGTGTCAGCAAAAAGCGGCAGTCTAGAGGGGGATCTGTGGAGAAAGAAAGCCTTTTTCGACAAATCCTGTAAACTTCCTTGCAGGAGGCATAAGGGATCTGTCGAAAAAGGCTTTCTTTCGACAGATCCCCCTCTAGACTGCCATTTTTTGCCAACAAAGTGCTGAGTCGGCAAAAATGGTGGCCATTTTTATGCAAATTAGGCACGGGATATTTAAATTCCTGCTTCATTTGCAATGTTGACCTGCCTAATCTGCATCCCTCTGCTGACAGAGGGATGTAGTCTAGATATACCCTAAGTGACAAGTATCAGAGGGTATGTCTAGACTGCATCCCTCTGTCATGTAAAAGGACCCGCATGTATCTGCATTCACATCTCTGGCTGTGGATACCTGCGGATATAAAGGGTACTAGATGGATAGAGGCCGTGTTAGTCTGAATCTGCATAAACAACGAGAAGTCGTGTGGCACCTTATAGACTAACAGATTTATTGGAGCATAAGCTTTCGTGGGCAAAGACCCACTTCGTCAGTTCCATGTCTAAGTGACTTGACTAAGGTCACACAGGAAGCTTGCAACAGAGCAAGAATGTGAACAGAGTCTCCCAAGTTCTAAGCTGTTGCCCTAACTCCTGGGTCATCCTTCCCCTCTAGAAATTAACATTCTGCACTGAGGTGTGGGCTAAAGGGGGTGTGTACAGCGATTTTCATTGTCTCCTCCTCAGCTGGAAGCTTGCCAATAACATCCATGCAGATGGCCAAACCTCATGGTCCCAGTCTGACAGAGGCACGTGTGGGCACATTTCCCACACCCATTTGTGCCAGGGCTGAAGCACCCTAACACATTTCCCTAAATGCAGAGAGCTGGGTTTCTAGTGCATGCTGCTGTAGGTCACACAGCATGGCTGGACTAGTCCCAACAAAATTTATATCATGTTGGCAAGTGAATTAGAGCAGGGGAATTGGAAGCTGGCAGATCTGAGTAGCTCCCAGTCACGGGGAAGGGCGGTGACATTGTATTTCTGGTTTCTCTGTAGTTTTAATGTGACAAAGTTACCGTCGCCTTTTCTCTGCCTCCCATTACTTGTACAGGTCCCACATCGCTGGAAGGAAACACCCTCATTCTGCATTCGTTTGAAGGGCGTTTTCAAGCATCTTCCTCTGAAGAAAGACTTTGCTGTGGGTGTTGAGGAGACATTTCAGATCTCAGCCTTCCTTTGAAATCTCCATCAATCAAGCTGTCAGAGGGGCACGTCTCATGAGGGGTCCCAGCCTCGCTCTGTATCACACACCGCTGGGATTCAGCCTTTTCTGGAACTGGGAATCCTTTCGGAGCAGAGACGCGGAGTGGTGAATATTGGGCAGAGGCAGGCTGGGGTAGCTAGAGGACATCCCCATCTGCTGGACACCAGCGTCATGGACCTCAGTCCAGCTTGTGGCGAGAAAGGCTCTGCATCTCCAATCAACGCCAGCACATTGGCATTAATTGGAGATTTCAGGCCAGAGGCCAAGAACCGAGTGCACCAAGGACCCCAAGTGTGTGTGGGTGTGGGGCAGGGGGGCATTTCAAAGCTCAATGGTCCATGCACCCATGTCCTGGATCGGCTCTGGGGGGGATAACGAGCAGGCTTTTTTCTCCACAGCTACTAATCCAGCACCTTTGCAGCGCTCCAAACCAACATTCCTCCCTGCGTATTGGAAAGGCGGCTCGCGCCACAAGGAACACCGAGTATCCCACCACATTTCAGCCCCTTCCAACAGGCAGAGCTGAGCTAAGGATGGGAGCGTGCGTATGGTGGGGCGGGGGAGGGTGGTGCTGTCCCCGGGGCCCAAGAGGAAGAGTCATTTGGGGACAAGAGGGTAAGACGCTCCGGTGTCCCCGTGATGGCTGACCCAGCAATGGACAGACAGGAGAGGGAGTCGTTGCCTCAGCCATGCAGATGACAGGAGGGAAGGTGAGGCGTGTGATTCTGTCTCCTCTGGACAGGCTGAGTGGACAGCGAATGCCAGCCCCACCCCCAGCCCGATGGCTTGGGGAGCAGAGGCTGCTGCAGGGAAGCTGCTCAGGTTACCCAGGGCAGTGCACTGTGCAGGCGGGGCTCGGTGACGACTTGCCCTGGGAGCCAGTGGGCTCCAGCTGAACCACGTGACTAGGAATGTTTGAAGCATCCTGAGCCTGCCTGGCCCCCACTTGTACATCTCTGCTTTGGCACCTGGGTTTCCTCTACGTGTGGATTGAGAAGATGGCCCTCAAGAGTCTTTGCTGGCTTCTCTACCCCTGGGCTAAGCTCAGGAGATGGGGGGAGCCCCCCAACACCTCAGAAGAGCCACTTGGCCAGAGTGGACAATCTCCACGTGCTCCTCCTGGCTGGCAGTGGCACTCTCCCCTCCCCCCCCCCACCACACACACCCTTCTTCAGCCAGTTCCGGTCATAGGAGAGTCCTGGGCCTCCAGCCACAGAACTGTAGAGAGTTCTGCCCCATCCAGGGCCAAAACAAATACTCAAAATAACTGAACTCTTTGCTCAGCCAGCTGCCCCTGCCTCATTTGCACACCTCAGCCGCTATGGTTAGTCCCCACGCTTAGCCCCCCTGTGTCTTCCACAACCCCACTGCTTAGCCTGGCACTCTCCTCTCCTCTCCTCTCCTCACCAGTGTTGCCGCTAAGATTTCCCATCCGCGAGTGGAGTGAGTTTTGTCTTGTGCACCCACACTGACATCATGTGTGCTCGTTCGGGTGTGCGCCACTGTGGCACCCACCAGTGACTAACACACACACACACACTTAAATTGTTATACAAGAAAAAAATACTAAACCAAGGGATAATTAACAAGGTGCATGACCCTGCGGTACAGGAATCAGGGTGGGGTGGGAGGTAAGGGGGGGGCTCAAGCCAGGGGGTGCAGGATTCAGGGGCAAGGGGGAGCTCAGGATGGGGGGCTGAGAGGTTGGGGAGGTAGCAGCTTCTCGCTGTGGGGAGGCTGGAGCTGGGCTGCCCATTCCTCCAGCAGTTCCTTGCAGGGTGTGGGCCCAGAACTGGGCTGCTCAAACCCTTCCCCCCTCCCCCCCCCAGGAAGCTGCTTGCTGCAGGGAAAGCGGAGCTGAGCGCTGCCCAACCCCTGGCCAGCTGGCAGCGGTTCATGGGAGGCAGGACTGGGGCTGGGCTGCCTGGCTCCCTCGACCCATGGGCGAGAGGGGAGCTGGCGCTGTGCTGTCCAGTGCTCCCAGCTGGCTGACCGGCAGCTCCTGGGGGCCAGGGCTACTGGCTGGCAGCCACCCACCTGGACAGTGCTGCTGCTGCTGCCACCTGCCACGTGGTTCCATCCCCAGCCCTGGCTGCACAAGCAGCTGCCCCCAGCCACGCAGCCTCGCCAGCTGGGCCACAGCATCCTGCACACCATAGCTGGAAAGTGAGGGTTGCCAGGTGTCCGGTATTCACCCGGACAGTCCGGTATTTTCGGCTCCTGCCCGGTAAAAAAATTCAGAGAATACCTGACACCTGAGGGGTCTGGTATTTTCTGATTTTTTCCCCGGCCAGGAGGTGAAAATGCCAGGCACCTGGCAACCCTACAAACACTCAGCGCCCGGCCTCCCCCTGGCTCCCAACACCCCCAGCCCCCCTGCTTACCTGGTTCCCCAAGGCTGCCAGCACAAAATGGCTGCTGGCCAAAAGACCTAGGGGAAGCAATGCTTTCCCCTGGGTCTTAGTACTCAACCGCTCCGCCGTTCCTATCCCTGCACTCATTCTTAAAGGGGACATGCTGTTTTATTTAAATTTTTTTTTTTGGCTTACTTGAAGTCCTTTTTTTCCTCAACAACTTTGGTCTCCCCCCCCCCTTTTTTTCCCTTCAACAGAATTTTTCCTTTTTTTGGGGGTGTTCGATATTTTTGTTTCAACCATCTGGCAACCCTAGTTGGAACCGGAGCCAGTGAGGCTGCTCCAGCCAGAGCAAACGGGGCAGGGCAGCCTGCCTGCTGTCACACAGCCCCATCAGACCGCCACTGCCACCACTCACTGTCCAGTCCGGCAGGAAAGTGAGTGGCGGTGAGCGCTGCTGCAGGCGAGGTGCGCAGGCCTAACATTTGTTGTGCGTGGCTGCGCAGGTGCCCAGCTTACAGGGAACCCTGCTCCCCACCCAGAGGTTCAGACAAGCTGCTGCTCCCAGGGTGCCTGGCTCTGGTCAGTCTCTCAGCCTGTCCACTCATCTCCCCTTTCGCCCAACCTTCTTCCAGGCTGCTTCTCAGGTAGGGCTCCCCCCTCCCGGACCAGGTCTCCCCTCCCAGCTGGGCTCACCCAGCACTTTCTGGAAATCCCCAGCTGGGTCTAATAACTGTGTTAACCCTTAAGGGCCAGCCAGAAAGAGAGAGTCTCTCTCTCTCTCTCTCTCTCACTGGCAACATTCCTGTTCAAACGGCTGTCAAATTTAGGGGCTCTGGGGTGTAGGTTTAACTACTTTTTCCAATTGATGGCTCTCATTCCACAGGGATCTGCCAGCTGGGCCACGGCGTCCTGCCCACCCTAGCTCTGCAGGCTTAAAATTTATTGTTCACCAGCCTACATAGGACATATTCCATGGTGTGCTCAGACACACACTATCACCACAGCGGCATGAGACTGCACATGGACAATCCCTCTCACCATGGATCACACAGGGAATGCTCTCCGATCTTGCCGAGGCTCATGGGACATCCAAATGGGTTGTCTTCCAGGGTGAGGAAACGAGGACTTAGCAATCACCAGCAATTAAAATTACAGCAACCATCCTCTCTCTTAACAGGACCACTAGTAGTAGCAATAACAATCAATCAGCAGTTAGCTCTTCTGTTGCATCTTTCAGGGGAGGATTTCAAAGGACCTGACGTACTTATAAAGTATTATTCCTCCTTGCACAGATGGGAAAGCTGATGCTTGGTCTACACAGAAACGATTTTCTTGAAGAGCTACCTCCGTTCGGAGTGTGAAAAAAGCCCTCCCCTGGTTGCCACAGCTGTGCTAGCCAAAGCCCTAGTCTATAAGCAGTTGGATGGCAAAAGACTCTGTTACACAGCGGAGCTTATTTCATTCAGGGAACTGGCAAGAGAAAGCTGCATGCCCAAGAGATGGGTTTGCTAGTGTGGTGTACCAGCACACTGCTGGTGTGGGAACCATTTAAGAACCCAGACAGAAAGCGAGAACGTACGGTGAGAAGCGGAAACCAGCACCCCTGACTGGGGCCGACTGGGAATATTGGGACAGCTGTCCGGTACAGATAAGGCTTGAGGCACAGAATGGTGGAATGAAGTGCTCCAGAAAACACTGCGACTCCGTGGCAGAGCCAGGATTAGCTACCAAAAGCATCTCACTCCCAGTTCCTTGCAACCACGAGATACAACTACTACGGCACCACTAATAACCTAGTACTCGGAGCCTCTGGCAACAGGTGCGTGAGAGACAGCTACCGTAAATTAGCGTATATAACCCGCACTTGTGTATAACCCTCACCCGTGCATAACCTGCGGTTTTTCCTGAATGTGTAAAAAAAGTTTTAGATTACCTGCAGACATGTTATATACACTATTTTAAGGTAATTGCACATACCAGGATAAACTGCATCTTCTGTTAGGTAGCCAACCTGCTGCCAGTGGAGGGAACGGAGAGCGCAGCGCAGGCAAGTAAAAATAAACTTGTATACCAGGCGGGGTTTGTAAAAACATGTATAACCCGCGGGTTATATACGCTAAAAGACGGTAGGTGGGGTGGGCTCCCTACCGGGAATTGGCATTGCTACGCTGGACAACCACAGGCACAACACTGCCTGAGTTGAGGCCTCTCTGCTGGGCCGGGGAGAGCAGGGTGGGGTTAGGCCTAACCTGTCCTCTGACCCAAGGACAATGATTGGGAGAGAGAGAGAGGGCCAGAGCCACAGCACCTCTGTGGCCCAGTAGTTTGGGCACCTACCTGGGAGGAGGGAAACCTGGGTCCATCTCCGCTGCTCCAGTCACTCCTTTCTTTACCCACCGTGGAACAGCGTCAGCAGGAGCAATTGAGGGAACCCCATGCCCTCCCAGAGTCCCGTGCTTAGAGCCTGCTCCTGAGAGGTGGGAGACGCCTGTGCACGCACAGGGTCACCCCCAGCCCTGGCTAGCCGTTATAAGTGGAGGGCACTGCCGCCTTCTCCTCCAGCCAGATGCCAAATGGGACCTGACCCACCAGGTGTGCTCAGAGGCTGCCCATTGGATTGGGCAACCTCATGCAACACAAGTGGCTGAAGGTTTCTCTTCCCCTGCTGGGGCTTAGCTGGCAGACAGCATTCAGATGCCTAGAGTGGGTAGCAGAGGGCATGGCCGAAGGGCTATTACATAAGCAGCGAGGGAACATTTGCAGTGGAGAGGAAGGTGCCAAGGCATTTTAAAGACCAAGAAGGTTTCCTCTGGTCTGTTCTTCAGAAGCAGAATAAAATTCTTTTCCCCACAGGAAACGCACAGGGCGAGCTGGAAGACCTGTTACATGCAGACACTTACTATTCCCCATTGACGTCTGCACACCGCCAATCCTGGGAAAGGAAACTGAAAACTTTTTAGTGGCCATGTGTTCTAATAATAGTCTCCCCGCGTGGCCCAATCCTTTCTCTGCCCTGCCTGCAGAAAGGGTCTAGGTCATTAGGGAGGGAAAACACCCAAGCAGGGAACTGCTTTTCTCCCACATACTGTAAGTACCTAGTTTTCTAACCTATTGTTCTGCTCCTGCTTCAGTCTATTGGATTAGCAGTGAGTCAGAGGGAGCTGATAAGGAGACAAGAAGCACAGTGAAAGACAGAAAGAGAGAATGGGTCCTGATTACATCTTCCCAAATAAGCAGTTATCATCCCCCGGTTATTCATGTAGCCATGAATTATTGATTGGCTCCCGGCTCATTAACCAGGAGATCTGGTTGGGGAGGGGTGGACCTGATGAATAGAAATCAGCAGTGGCTCTCAACATCTGTAACTTTTATGAAATGAGGATGGACTCATTACTTTGCCATTCAAACTCCGGCACGTAAAAGAGAGAGAGGAGCCTTTAAGACAGAGCCGTGATCCATTATTCATCTACTGCACTCCCAAGATTTGGTTATTATTATAAGACATCACTATAGAATTTGGTCTCCTAATTTTTAATCATTGAGAGGGTGGAAGGATGAGTCTTTTGTGATAACTCAGAGATAAAAATAGGAAGATTTGGGGGGGGGAGGGGCAGCAAAGGGAATAGAATTAACTATGAAGGGTCTGAAAAAATTAGAAACAAAAATTGAAACAACTCTTTGCACAGGGTGCCTTTGTGACCTAGTGCTGACTGAGCTGGGCTACTCTGCATGGAGAGAAATGGGAATGTTTACATTTATGCAAGCACTCACAACATGTACCCACTGACACACATATGCACAAATATGCAAGCTGGGGAATATTTGTGCACACACACAAGGCATACACCTACCTACACAGAAGCACATGCACAACATACATGCAAACCCATATGTACTGAGGTGCACACACAGAACTAGCACAGAAATGCACAATCATGGAAGTGAGCGGGGCATTGTAGGGTTCCAGGAGTGTAAAGGACCCAGCCTGGGTGGTGCTACTGTACTCCAGAGTTAGCATCCCCCACTGCTGCAGCTACACTGCACTGGTTTTCAAGCTAGCACTGGTCTAGCAGTAGCAATGTTAATTCGGTAGCCCACACTGCTATCACACATCCTGAACAGTGTCCTCAGAGCTCTAGCTCAGTATTATCCCTCTTCTCTGGTGTATTTGAGGTAACCGTGTGGACAGACACCATGAGTCAACTAGTGCTTGCTCGGGTATGTCTGTCAAAGCTGCAATCACCCCCTTGCCTACGGTGTAGACAGACAGTCAATGTGAATTACCGCCACTGGGAACAATAGGTCTTTGACTGAAAGGGGCAGGGACAACTTGTGAAAGTAGCCAAGGGACTTCCTTGATCTGTGAGCCAGAGGGATGTAAGCGATAGCCTTAAGAGGCACATTCTAAGACACAGCTGAAGAAATAAATAGAAAAGAAATGTGTATTGTAAGGGGAGTGTTTTAGGCACCATCATAAATTATCTGACGCCTGCCCTGCAAATTCTTATGCATGTGAGTAGCCACGGGGACTACACGCATGGAGACAGTTACTCAGACACATGGATGTTTGCCAGGTCAGGACTGAATTAGTATCCCACATATAACAGGACTGGCCACCACCCAAGGACCTGCTAGTGGGCAAGGGTGCTTTTACTGTATCCAGGGCCTGTTTTCCCCTTTACCAAACTCCACAGACCTTCTTTGGGGCTGGCGTTTTTATTAAATTAACATTAGAACGGCCATACTGGGTCAGACTAAAGGTCCATGTAGTCTAGTATCCTGTCTTCAGACCATGGCCAATGCCAGGTGCCCCCAGAGAAAATTAACAGAACAGGTAATCCCTTCCCAGTCACCCAATTCCCAGCTTCTGACAAACAGATGGTAGGGACACCATTTCTACCCATCCTAGCTAATAGTAATTGATGGACCTATCGTCCATGAATTTATCTAGTTCTTTTTGGAACCGTGTTAAAGTCCTGTTCTTTACAATATCCTCTGGCAAGGAGTTCCACAAGTTGTGTGTTGTGTGAAGAAGTACTTCCTTTGGTCTGTTTTAAACCTGCTACCTCTTATGGTCATATGGTGACTCCTAGTTCTTATGTTATGGGAACAAATAAATAGCTTTTCCTTATTCACTTTCTCCACACCAGTCATGATTTTATAGATCTCTATCATCTCCCCTCTTAATCTCCTCTTTTCTAAGCTGAAAGGTCCCAGTCTCATTGATCTATCCTGATATGGCAGCCATTCCATAACCTTAATAATTTTTGTTGCCCTTTTCTGAACTTTTCCCAATGCCAAGCTATCTTTCTTGATATGAGGTGACCACATCTGCACACAGTATTAAAGGTGTGGGCGAAGCATGGATTTATGTAGAGGTCTCTGTCTTATTCTCTCTGTCTTTTAAAATGATTCCTAACTGTTTGCTTTTTTTGACTGTTGCTGGAAACAAAGCTCTCTGGCAAACACAAACATAATCTTGCACCCCAGCTTCAGCTAGACACAATTCCTCTTACCTGAGAAACTCTTCCTTCCTCAGGGACCACTGCATGAGACCCCATGCTCCTAGGGCTCCACTCCCCTCACTTCAAGTGCCTGATTCAACCCTGGTGCAGCTCATCCTGGTTCAGTCCTAGACTCTTCCCCTCCTGTGACACCCAGCTAGGGTGTCCTAGTGCTTGGACTCAGGGCAGCTAGAGAGGCCAGCCTTTGAACAAGGCATTAAAAAGGACATCCCTGCACATTCTTGGCCACTAGCTAGCAAGTCAGCTGTACATTGCTGCTGCAATCAGAGAGAGCCTTAATTATCAATATTTCTCTGAATAGCAGAGTTCCCTGGGGAGAAGCCAGCTCCTGAAAGTGGAGAGAGAAAAACAACCACTACCTCCCTCTAATTAATTTTGATTGCTTTTTTTTTTGCATCACATTATTTATCAATTTGTGCAACATGCCTTTTCTTTTGAAAAAAGTATTAATGGAATCATCCCAGATGCTCGCTAATGGGAAATGGCCGCATGGCTGCTGGAGTGGAAATGTACAAATATATCAGCCTCTGCGGATTTCAAGGAGTAAATATATATATCTAAACAGATGAAGTGAGACTTCGAACAAGCCTCCCCAGAGGCCTGTTTGGTACGGAAACGGCTGAAGACGTGCTCCCAGGGCAAAGGTTCATTGGCAGGCAGGGGTGGGTCTGGGGAGTGGGGTGCTCAGTGTTGTAAGACTCATGAGCGGAGCCTATTTGAAATGATTATTAGCCACAATGAGAACAGCCCCTAGAGACCTCGACGGAGAGCAGAGCCCCAGTGTACTCGGTGATGGACAGACACCCAGTGAAAGATAGAGCTTAGTATCTAACACTGACAAAGAGTGGGAGGGGAAACTGAGGCACAGATATTTGCCCACGGTCCCGGTAGACAATGCTCTGCCTCCTTGAGCACACAGTTGGTCTCCGGCTACATATAGAAACATCCACAAGCCCTAATGAGACTCTGCTCTTTAGCACAAACAAGTCTCTGGCCAACAATGTGCCGGGGGAAGTGGGCAGCTATGAGTTTTCTGTTTACACATAGTTGCAGTGGTGCAGTCAAGGAGCAGAACTTGTGAACTGGGTGCTCACCACATAGCAAGAGCAGGGAAAACAAACACTCCAGGCCAAAGTTTTTGTACAATCCATACACTGATAATTACTCAGCTAAACACACCCTAAAGCCTTAGGACAGTGGAAACCAACCAGTAGATCAGGATCTACCAGTAGATCTTGGAGCCTCTGACAGGTAATCCTGACTGGTTTGGCCAGGAAGCTCTCAAGTGCTAGCTCTTCAGTTGCCCCTCCACCCACTGTCACGCTTCTCCTGCCCTCTGCCTTGGAGCTGCCTCTCCCCACCCCCCCGCCCTAGAGCCTCCAGCTTGCTGTGCAGGGTGTGGGAGGGAGAAGAGGGGGTGCTGATATCAGGGTGTCCCTTCTCCCACCATTTCTGTACCCCATCTCCACACAGAGAGAAGGGGATGGACGGAGCTTGGCAATGCAAATCTCTGTCACTCTCACACACTGTGTGTGTCTCTGTCACTCACAAACACCCACTGTCCTTCCCTCTCGTCTCCCAACCCAACATATATGTGGGGGATTGTTGTTACTTTTACTGCTTGCAAAGTGGGTTATTTTTGGTTTTTGACTGGTCTGTGCATTTCATAACTTTCATTTCTCCCTTACACTTAAATTTAAGTATTTGAGTAGTGAGTTCTAAAATGCCAAACCTGTCGTGGCTAGAGTCATTATCCCTGTGGTAATTGCTGCTCCTGGATGTGGCTGGCATGTCCCTGCAGCCCCTGAGAAAGGCAGAGCAGGGGGTCTCCACACCACTCCTGCAGCTCCCATTGATCAATAATGGGGAACCGTGGCCAGTAAAAGCTATAGGCTCGGTGCCTGTAGATGAGGGGCAGCACATGGCACCATGGAGACATTGCTGTACATGCCAGCTGCTTTCGGGGTGGTGCAGGACCGGGGCAGGAGTAAGCTGCCTTAACCCCACTGGTCCACCGCCCTCAGTTAAATGAGGCCCAGCCAGAGCCTGCTTTCTGAACCCGTCCCAGCCCTGAACCTCGTCCTACACCCAACCTCCTGCCCCAGATGTGAGTCCCCCTGCACCCAAACTCCTTCCCAGAGCTTGCACCTTGAAACCCCTCCTGGACCACAATCCCCCACCCTGGGCTAAGCCCAGAGCCCCTCCCACACTGCAAACTCCTTGGCCCAAGAGTTTGACCTGCACCTCCTACCCCAGCCAGGTGAAAGTGAGTGAGGATGGGGGAGGAAGGGGAATGGAATGAGCAGGGTGAGGCCTCGGAGAAGAGGTGGAGCAGGGGCCTCAAAGAAGGGGTGGGAAGGAAGCCGGGCAAGGGTATTTGGGTTTGAGGTGGATCTTACATTGCACTTAAATTGAAAAAGTGATCTTGTGGTTAAAAAGGTGGGAGACCACTGCCTTAGGAGCAACACACATCAGGGTGGGGCTGCAAACGCTATGCTAACCTAGGGCCAGGTTTGATGCGATGCTTTCATTGTCAGCTGTTTGGGGCAGGAACTGTCTTTGTGCTGTGTCTGTACACAGTGGGGTCCTGGGCCACGACTGGGCTTGTGGGGCCTATCACAATAAGCAGCATCAACAATAACATTGCCCCTGTGGTATAGCTCCTTACTGGTTGATTTCTGGGGGCACTGCTTGTGCAGTGAGGTGCCCCTGAGTGTGAGCACAAGCATTTCCTCCAGTGCCTTAGCCATTGCCAGGTTGGATCAGACCCAAGGTCCATCTAACCCAGTGGTTCCCAAGCTTTTCCAGCATACAGACCATTTTCAATCTATTAAAATTTCATGCCCCCCCCTTGCGGGAGGAAAAAAATGAAAAGAAAAGAAAAGAAAAGGAAGTGGTGGGCCCGATCCTTATTTTTAAACTTTCCACAGTCACCCTGCAGTACTGTCGCGGACCACCAGGGGTCCGCGGCGCACAGGTTGGGTACCACTGCTCTAACCCAGTATCCTGTCAGTTCCAGATTGTGACAGGGTGAAGTAGGCTCTGAAGCCCCCCTGCTGGAAGCTTGGGGCCTTGCCACATCCCGCCTCGGGAAAAGAGCAGAGGAGAAGTCCTTCAGGTGGGCTAGAATGGCTGCTTCTGCTGCAGACAATCAGGGCCCTGCAAGTCAATATAAAGAAGCTGCTGGGCCAGGGCCAGTCAGTTCCTCTTTGGAACTCAAGCTAGGCAGACCCAGGGACGGAGCAGGTTGCAGACCTGGCTGAAGGCCAAGGCCAGCAGCTGAAGATTTGGTGTGGTGGGTAGGAAGAGGTGCAGAACCCTGGACAGGGTGCTATTGGGACTCTGAGGCAAAGCCTTGAGGTAAAGGCAAAGACCGTTCAGACCCCTGGGGAAGTAGCCCAGGGAATGAAACCTTGAAAACTGACACTCAACGGACAACTGCTATTCACAGGGTCCTGGTCTGGGACCTAGAGGAGTGAGTGGCCCCCCCACCCCATCCCTCCAGTCGCTACTAAGGGAGGCAGGAAGAAGCCTGGTCCTAGGCAACAGAGAACAAGGGATATCTGGGATACCATCCACTCCCAGAGCCAGAGGAGGGCACTTGAGAGAGGGTGAGCCCTTTACACGGATGCTTCAGAGAAAGTGCAAGAAGCCTCATGATGTTAACTAACAAAGCGGCTAACTTTGAATGAATCTTGCCAGCTCAACCTGCTCTCCCCAAATATCTCAAGTGTTGCTACGTGGAGAGTCAGGGTTTGGGAGCTCTGCTCTGACCTGGGTGACATGCTTGTGTATTTGTGCAGTGCACTGTGGGCTTAATCAGTGAGGCATGTTTGTCTCCTGAAGACGAATCAGGTTTATGACCCCCCGATTGCTTGCTCTGTTAGGGTATGTCTACACTACAAGCGTATTTTGAAATAAGCTATTTTGGAGCAATAACTCCTGAAATAACTATTTCGAAATAGCACATCCACACTACAGAAAAGCCTCAAAATTAGTCTGAGGCAAGCTTCCCTAACGTGGACATGCTACCTCAGTTTAGAGCCCCCAGAAGCACTGGGGAGTAATTACTTTGAATGGCCCCAGGGAGGAACTATTTCAAAATAGCAACAATGGAGCGTCCACACTACTGCTATTTCGAAATAGGCATTATTCCTTGTGAAATGAGGGTTTATTATTCTGGAATAAGAAGCCTGTTATTTTGAAATCATTTTGAAATAATGTACTTGCTGTGTGGATGCTCACCTTGTTATTTTGAAATAACGCTGTAATATAGATGTGCCCTTAAAGTCTTTGGCTTCGTCTACACTGCGAGATCTTCCAGCAAAAAATATGATAATGAGGGACTTATTTGCATGAGTTGCGATCTCATTAGCATATTTTCTGCCGTTTCTTTTTGCATAAAAAACCCCTGTCCGCACTGCTTCTTTTTGCGCAAAAACCCCTTACGCAAAAAGAAACAGCAGAAAATATGCTAATGAGATCACAACTCATGCAAATGAGTCCCGCATTAGCATATTTTTTGCCGGATGATCTCGCAGTGTAGACGTAGCCTTTGCGACACAGTCTTTGCGATAAAGTCTTTGCGATACAGAATGCAAGAAGCATTCTCAGGTATGAGCCAATCTCACCTATTGCATGTGCATCCTGGTGCATTTTTTGGGACCAAGTTTGCCTGACATCAAATTGCCTTTGAAAAGCTGGGATTTTAACCCCCCGGCTACACTGTCTCCTCCTCTCCGTTGGAAGGTGCTGCATAGCTTGGAAGGAAGCAGCCACTTGTTCTCTGCTTTGGATCAAGTGTAAACATGACTCATTGGGGTGAATTCAACAATAAGCTCAGTGTTAATGACAACTTTAATGGAACAAAGGATTAATTAGCTACTGTACCTTTTTTCTGTGATCCACACAGCATAGGGCTGGCGCATTCTGCTCACTGCCTAGCAATTGTACAGGTCTGACGTTGCTTTGAAGCGAACAGCTGCTACTCCGAGTACCATAGTGAGGGGCTAGGCAAGTGCATTACAAGAGGAGGAGGAGATGCTCGTGTTGAGCCCTCTCTGGAAACCACAGACCCGGCAGACACAGGTTGTGGTTATGTGCAGTCTAAAGGAATGTGCTGTATTCTGAAGTCAGGTGGCTCATCCAAACAGCACACTATTGGGAAAGAGGAAGGCAAATGGATACCCACTAGAGACAGGATCAGCACATCTGTTGTCGGCTCCAACAGGACACAGCTCCTTTGGACTCCCTCTGGCAGAGCTGATCTCTAGAGCATTTACCGGGCATTGTTCAGGGCTTGGTGTGGGCTCAGGGCAGAGGGTCAGGGTGCAGGAGTCAGGACATGGGGCTGCAAGATCTGGAGGGAGCTCGCCAGGGCTGGCCATGGTGAAAAGGGTAGCACTGCTCCGGCAAGGTGCATGTGCCCGGCCGGTGGCTTCCTCCAGGGGAGCCGGGGTTGTGTTGGCTCCTCCCGGGGGGAGGGTCTGTGCTTCCTGGCCCTGACCCACACCTCCACGAGGGCGAGGGGCAGGACTGTGCTGCCTCGCTGTTGGTGCTCCCAGGGGGGCAACAGCGGTGGGGTGGCTGGCCAGCAGGGCTTCCTTCCCCTACAGGTGCTGCAGCCAATGACCAGAGCAGTGATTTGGGCATTTACGGGGCATTTGGGGTGGGGCAATTTACCCATGACCTGGCCTGCAACATGCAGAGCCCCAGCCCCAGCTGGCCACCCTCTTCCTGGTGTGGCTGCCCCCCTGTGATCACTCTGTAGTATAACTGTCCCCTGCGCTCTCTGGCTCCTGTGGTCATTTTGGAGCATAACTGTCCCGACTCTCAAAACCCTCCCTTTCCCTGTTCTGGAAAACAATCCCATTCCAGGCACTTCCAAATGTCCTGGCACAACCAAACCCTGGCCTTGCTTTAAGTTAGGATAAGAGGAAGCTGCATAACAAATGTGGTGGTCCTAGCTCTTATAGTTTAACAGGAGTTCTTGAACAAACAGACTCACAGACGGACGGATGAATAGGCTCACAAACTCTTTGAATTAGACAGACAGACAGATGAGGGTATGGTTTGAAGCTCATAGCGCCATCATTCAAAAGTCAAGTGTCAGGACATCCAAAATGATGAGAATGTAAAAATACTGCATTTGGAATTCTGTTTGACATCTGGGTTCTACACCTTTAAGGCTCATGGTTTCTACCATTTCTCCAGAACAGTGAGGGACAGAAGCGGCTTTTCTGTGCGACAAGGACTAAGATTCTGATGTGACATCAGATTCAGAATGACATCAGGGTTGAGAGCTTTATGAACACCCAAAATTCTGCAAGACACACAGTAAAACAGTGAGAATTGGCAACCATGCTTTCCCGGCTGTGGCTAACAATAGATACAGAACCTTCTGAGTATCATCATAGACAGACCGCCCCGCCCTTCCCCTGCAGAAGGTATTTTGCTCATATTGCAGGTGAGGAATCCAGGACAACACGGAGGCAGGCCACACAGCGAGCCAGTTACCCCGGGAGTCCTGACTTCCAGACCTCTGCTGAAGTCACGTGCCAGGTTCAGTGCTGTTTGGGGAATTTTGCTCATTGGACAAACTGCAGACACAGTAAGAAACAGCAAATCTTCTGCAGATGCTTATAAGATAGTTCCTGTAGGTCAAGTGGTCCCATGCATATACGGAAGTTAAACCCTCTGAGCTTGGATGGAAGAGACTCATCACACCGATGTGTCAGAATGGCTCACAGAACACAGAGAGGCAGCCCCCTTTCCTGAGCTCCTGACAGTTCCAGGTTTCATGGGACTGTCTCCTTTTGACCCACACGACACCAGGCCTGCTTGAAACGGCTGCTGCCCCCAGCTCCCTGCTCTGGGCATTGCAACCCCACTCATTCAAATTTGACCAGCCCTGCTGGTTGGAAGCTACAGGAGTTGTCGCTGTAGAGCAGGTGAGTGGCGGGCTCGCTCTGCATCCCCCCGGCCTCCTAAGCTGTGGATGCAGGGCCCATCCTGCCTGAGCCATTTGAAATGTTGGAAAGTGCCCTCCTCGTAAGCACAGGCTACTGCTTGATAGAGGAGAAAGGCAGTTAGCGGTGAGGGCCTAAGACACACAGCTGTGTAGTTTCTGTTCCCTCCAGCAGAGGGCAGCAGCGCACTTTGCTCCGATCACAGCAAAACCCAGCTCCAATAGCACCAAAGGCCAGTGAAAAGGAGTTCGTCAACTAGGAGGCTGATTCTCATGTGCAGCCCCTCCCGGGGAACCATCGCTCAGCAGGAGTCACTGAGCGGATTCAGGCCCGGCTCGGCAGAGATCAAAAGTCAGCTTTAAATAGCCTCCTGTGCCCCTCCACCCACCCCGTGTGAAATGGGCGGGAACAAAGACGCCCCACGCCGGGCGCTGCATATCTCCTTTGGCCGCTGTGGCACCGCTGGACTCTGTGCAGCCCCCGTCTTTGCACTGCCAACCCCTCCCGGCCCTCCCCAAACACATGTCAGCCTCACTACTGCACCGGGGGGGGCTCTCTGTGACACAGCTGCCAGGCAGGGCATTCCTTTAGAAGAGCTGGATGATAAGAGGGAGCACAGAATAGGGATGTTATATTCCAATTGATCAATTAATCGAGTAGTCGATGGAATTTCCATCAACCAGTCAATAAGGGGGGGAAGGGGCTTGCGATCTCTGCTGTGCCTCTCCCTTTGAAATGTGCAAGAGCTGAGGGTCCCCTCTGCCTCCCCTGCCTGCTGCCCGGCTGATAGGAGCAGTAAGTGGGGGGAAGTGACTAGTTGAGTGACTACTTGACTATCCAATAAGCTTATAGTCGATTAATCAACTAGTCGCTTACCTCCAGGGCTGGCTTTACCAAAAGACGGACTGAGGCAGCCGCCTCAGGTGCCAGACTGTGGGCGGGGAGGTGTCACTAGGACCCAGAGTGTAGAAAATTGTGTCTGCTGCTGGTGCATATGTATTCTCTCTGCTCTAGATGCACAGAGATGGGGGAGTGCTGTGCTGGAGGAAGGAGGGCACAAGAGACATAACAGGCAGGCAGGAGAGAAGGTGGCATGGGGGCGTCATTTGAGCTCCCCACCTCAGGTGCCAAAATGCAGAGTTGTTGACTCGAGTCCCACGACTTGAACTCGAGTCCGACTTAAGTCGCCTAGGTGACTCGACTTGAGACTCGACTCGGGTTCATTGTTTGTGACTTGAGACTCAACTTGAGACTTGCTAATTTTGTTAAATCGACTTGGTGAAAAAATTGTCCGAAAATGCCGATATTGATGGCTTGTACAAAAGTGACTTGACATTTTTTAAATTAAGATTTGAGACTCGACTTGGGACTTGACTCGAAAGTGACTTTAGGGACTCGAGACTCGACTTGAGACTTGAACTGTAGTGACTTGAGACGCGACTTGGACTTGACAATGACGACTTGAAGATAACTGCCAAAATGTTGTGGGCTGGCCCTGCTTACATCTCTAGCACAAGAAGGATAAAACACTAACTCCTCTCCAAGCTCCCCATGCAGCAACCCATCCTGGCCTTTGTACCACATCCCACTGCGATGCCAGATCATGCAAATGAAACCTGGACTTCCCAAAGAATTAGAGCACCTTATTTATTGCCTTTGCCCTGTTTCTTAATGCCAAGCACTGCTCGGGTTGTTGGGAGCCCTGGATTTATATCTGTAGCAATACGGTAAAGAACTAAAAGGACATCAGGTTGTGTTGCAGGACAAAAGTAGCATGGGAGCACTCTGTATCTGCATGGCAAGTTCATGGGCTGAGCTGCATGCTCCTTGTGGCCTACACAATAACAGGTGAACAAGTTGGACTGCCACTTGAGTCTCTGGGGGTATGTCTACACTAGCCCCCTAGTTCGAACTAGGGTGGCTAATGTAGGCATTCGAACTTGCAAATGAAGCCCGGGATTTAAATATCCCCTTAGTTCGAACTGACTGCCCGTGGCTACACGCGGCAGTCAGAAGTTAATCCGAACTAAGTCCTTAGTTCGGATTAACTGTTACACCTCATTGCAGGAGGAGTAACAGTTAATCTGAACTAAGGATTTAGTTCGGATTAACTTCTGACTGCCGCGTGTAGCCGCGGGCAGTCAGTTCGAACTAAGGGGACTTAAAAATGGCGCCCGGCCGGGAACATGCAAATGAAGCCTGGGATATTTAAATCCTGGGCTTCATTTGCAAGTTTGAATGCCTACATTAGCCACCCTAGTTCGAACTAGGGGGCTAGTGTAGACATACCCTTGTTGAGAAGCAGTGCAGACCATGGGCCTTATCAGCCAGTGGCAGGAAGCATTTTTACTGCATGAAGGCAGCAGTCCTGGATCTAACCTCAGCCCCCTGCAATCACAAGGTATTCCCCTTGCCAGGCACATCTGAATCTCTGCTGCATTAAGGGATGATGCCGCAGCCCATGGAGCACCCAACTGCAACGACTAAGTACTGCAGCCTCCCCCAAAGGAATGGGTTGAGGGCAGGCTGGCCACAGTCTGAGAAGTGCAGGGCCACTGCTGACGCCCTTAAAAAGCCGTCTGGCTGCTGTCGACTGGAGAAGGGAGAGGAAACAGACGTGAGCAAACAGCAGGGCTTGGGGGAAGCACACTAAAAAACACACCACAAAGAACGAGGAGAGAGCAATAAAAATTGCGCTGACAGTTTACAGGGTGTGTCTCGTTCCTGGCCCTCTCTGCCGTTTTTCTCTGTGTCGGTGGGTCAGCAAGAATGACTCACAGCACTAGAGGGAGTAAGGAACTGTGGCGCGGCACAGAAAAAGGGGCTGGCAGAGATACTATTGCAAAGAGCATTCTTTCCCGCCTGCCTGTCGGAAGAGGGCCAGCAGTAGATCAATGTAGAACCCCACATGAAAATCTTGATCCATCCTGTCTATCTGACCGGGTGCGGAGGGTATGGGGGGAAGAAGACCAGAGAGAGAGAGAGGAGATGGTTGGGAAGTGATATATTTTCCCTACATACAAATTTTAACACAACCTACATTTTTCTCTTTCTTAAAAGATTTCTTCATTTTTTTTGTTTTAATTAAAAACTGGAATGAAATCACCACATTTTTTTACGAGAGAGGGCTTTTTGGTTTTTGAACATTTCCATTTAATCAAAAGCCAGTTAATGTTGAAAAAAGGTTTTGGAAAAAAAAATGGCCAGTGTTCCCAAAAGATAGATGGTACACATGCTAAGAGCTAGATGATGATTCTTTATTTGGCATATTATCTCTGCAAACAAAAGAGCAAGGAACTTAACCCCAGAAAACGTCCTGGCTCTGCCAAGTCCTGAGCTGATCGCTGTTGGGTGAATGTGAATCAGAAAAACGAATTACCCCCATCCCGTCTCCTTCTGAAGAAGCCCCGAGCTTGTTAATCCCTCCCTTGCAGCATGAGGCTTTGTGCCTGGCCACAGTCTGGTTTGTTTGTGTTGGAGATGCCCTCAGACTGCTGCTCTTTAAACTTCAGGGTACTGGAAGCTATTAATGAGAAAGGTCAATGTCTGACTCTTGGTGACTGTAACTGATGGCTCCAGTTCTGGCTGTCAAGAAATGGAGGAAGGTCAGGAGAGAACTAACCGGGCCTGGCAGGGATGGAGAAAGCATAAACAAGAAACAGCTGTGAGCTCTGTCCCTCTATGTATGTATAAAGTCCCATCACCACAGCCACCGTGCATCCCACAAGCATTAATGAATGTAGCCTCACCATCACACTGTGAAGTAAGGAAGCATTTAATAGCCCCATTTTACAGAGGAGAAACTGAGGCATGCAGCAACTAAGGGTGCGTCTACACTGCACTGTTATTTCGAGATAACTAGCGTTATGTCGAAATAACAATGCGAGCGTCTACACAGCCATTCCGTTATTTCAAAATAATTTCAAAATAACGGACAGCTTATTCTGAAATCTGTAAACCTCATTGTACGAGGAATAACGCCTATTCCAAAATAGCTATTCAAAATAAGGCGTGTGTAGGCACCCCACTGCTGCTATTTCGAAACAGCCCCTCACCAGGGCCATTCTAAGTTATTCCTCCCAGTGCCTCCTGGGGCCCTAACTCAAGATAGCATGCGTACATTAGGGAAGCCTGCCTCGGACTAATTTTGAGGCTTCCCTGCAGTGTAGATGAGCTATTTAGGAATAAGCTATTCCGGAATAGCTTATTTCGAAATAAGTGTGCAGTGTAGACATGCCCTAAGTGATAGTCTCAAGTCACACAGGGAGTGTGTGGCAGAGCTGGGAATGGAATGGAAATCCCCTGAAACCTAGTCCAGTGCTTTTACTACAAGACCACGTGTCCGCTGAAGTTGCACTGCTCTGATACTGCCTTCAAAACTTCCTGGGCACCTGCCCTGGGGACGTGGGACTCATTTCGAGCTGACGTGTCTAGGTCAGATCTGGGGCTGTGGTACAGGCACATCAGGGAGCTTGGATCCAACTGAAAGTTCACATCTGAGCCTGGAGTCCCAGGCTATTGGGAGTGTAGGTAGCAGTCCGTCCCCTGCCTTTCAAGGACAGGTCCGGCTTCCAGGGAGGCCAATGGGGTGATGCTGATGGAAGACAACATGGTATATCAGGCAGTCTGGCAGCCATCAATCATTACAGGCAGTGTGTTCAGCTGTCTCAGTAAAGAATCCCTGATGCATTCATCAGAAATCCTGTCTCTCCTCTGCTACAGGAATGCTCTGGGGCTTGAATGCTGACTTATAGCCTGGTCCCATCCAGGCTGCATATGGCTAGACTTGAGCCAATAACCACCTAGGAAAAAAAAACCCCTATGGCCCCTACTAAGACCTGGAGCCACCCACTCTCAGCCTAATCCTTGAGCGAGCAGGAGAGGGGGAGCAATTTGTGATAACAGCGCTATCTATCTAATATAGGATGACAGCCCCTCCCGGTAAGCAGGGCTTCTGGTTGCAGACTGACAGATCAGAGAATGCAAACGGAAAAGAAAAATGGAATTCATTATTTTTTCCATATGTCAAACATTTTCAAACAGTTTTTAAAAAAAAGAAAGAAAAAGGGGAAAAGGGTTTATTATTTTTCACTGCAACAAAAGGGAAGCTCTCAAATGAATCCTGCTTCCCAGCCCTCGCCCCCAACAGGCTGCTGCTCGTGGGAGTCACTTTTAGATCTCCCCTCTCGCTGGCAGGTTGGGCGCGCGTCTGCATATTCTAATGAGACTCGAAGGACAAAGAGCCCTATCACTGCAACTTTGCCCACCCCTCTCCGCTCACATATTGTAGCTTGAAGGTCTCATTTGCTGCTTGCCGGGATGCAGGTAATTAGCCCGCTCATTCACAGAACGAATACAACTGAAATCAATGTGCACATGCAATCATATTTCTATGCACTCCAGGTGGAGCGGATGGCACCGCTTGGGGGGGGCCCAACTTGCTAGACCAATGGTCATTCTCCAGTTTGCACTGTGCGGGCGGGGCTCCTGCCTGTGTCTCAGACACCGGTTGCTTTAGTGCAATGCACATGACACACCAGCAGGAGAAAGTAGTGTGGGTGAGTGGAAAGGGAGGGCTTAGCAGTCACCTAGAGTTAAGTTCCAGCACTGATTCTTAGATAGTTGCATTGAATTACCTTGTCCAAGTCATTAACACTCGATGCCTCAGTTTCCCCCTTTGTAAAAGGCTGATGATGATCGGCACTCACCTTTGTAAAGGGTGAGCTGTAGATTGGAACTGCATTGGAGACTGGGAGCCGCCCTCATACCATAGTCATAGAAGCATAGAGCTGGAAGAGACCTCAGGAGGTCATCAAGTCCAGCCTCCTGCCCAAGGCAGGACCAATCCCAACTAAATCAACCCAGCCAGGGCTTTGTGAAGCCAAGACTTAACAATCTCTAGGGATGGAGATTCCACCCCCTCCCTAGGGAACCCATTCCAGTGCTTCACCACCCTCCCAGGGAAATAGTTTTTCCTAATATCCAACCTAGACATCCCCACTGAAATTTGAGACCATTGTTCCTTGTTCTGCCAATCGTCACTACTGAAAACAGCCTTTCTCCATCCTCTTTGGAATCTCCCTTCAGGAAGTTGAAGGCTGCTATCAAATCCCCCCTCACTCTTCTCTTTGTAATGGAGGCCACCTAACTACGGAGGATGGATAGAAGTGTCATGGGTCTGACAAAACCCTGCAAGGGAGGAGACAGAGATCTGTGGGCTGGAAATGAGCTTCACCATGATCCTGGCTACAGATGATTTAAATGTAGCTGGAAAGACTCTTCCCTTTTCAATGGACACCAGTATGAGGATGGAACATGTGGCCCGTCAGCAGTTGCTACAGATGAGGTGCCGTGGAAGGCTTTCCATTGTACCCCAGGAAAGATGGAGGATGAGGCAGGAATGGAACTTCACCCTGCCACATGCAGCACTGACTGACTAGCCGTTTTCTGTGCACTGGGACATGTTGGGTGGAGCTGTCCAGCTCTGCCCCACCTTCCCTGGCCACTATTTCTAAACCCTTGGGAAGGGGCACTGGCAGGTCCAAGGGCCACCGTCAGTTTTGCAGTGTTTGGACGCTGGGCCTCTCTGCATCCTCCAGCCTCAGTTTGCAGGGTTGCTTCTGTTTCCAGTTGCAGAGCACAAGGTGGCCAGGTGGCTCTGATTTTGCAGATAGCCTCAGCCTGAAAAACGTCAAAAACAGACTGAAGAGAGAAACTGCTGAGCTGGAATACAGATGCAAATTTGACCTCCTGAACCAAGGTCTAAATAAACACATGGAGTTGTTTTCTTTACAGTAGGTAATTTCCCATTCAAGTACTCTCATCTTCCCACCACCATTGGAGATGAGCCACATCTATTCTGATTGAATTAGCAGTGGTGTCACATTTCCATATCTGTGCCCCTTATTCTTCTTTCTTTCTGTCTCTTTTTTTCTTTTTCTCTTCAGCAACTGAGGAAGTGAGTTGTAGCTCGCAAAAGCTTATGCTCTAACATCCTAATAAATGTGTTAGTCTTCAAAGTGCCACTGGACTCCTGGTTGTTTTTGCCCTAACAGACTAACACGGCTACCTCTCTGAAACGTATCCTTTCAATGTCATTGTCCAAGTTCCATCTCTCCCTGCAACCTGTGCTGATGCTTTGAACACAGCCCTATATTCAAAGGCTCTTTCTCTCCCCCCAGCGCCGAGCTTTGCCACCCTGGAATTCGCAGCTAGTCAGTTTGAGGCATCTGATCTGGCCTGAGATGAGAAGGAGAGCCCTGGTGTGCCCTGATGGATGTTGGGTACTCTGTCACTTTCTGAGATTGAGAAATCACAGGCACTCTGTGCCAAGCACTTCAATTCCAAAAGAGGTTTCTCCTCTTTTGAGTCTGGGAGGATTGATTTTTGTTAAAGGTGAAAGGAGGCTTTTCTCTTTCTCTCCTCTCTCCTTCTTAAAGGCCAAACTTTATCTGAAAAACAAGCACAGGAGCTGTGTGCTCGCCTCTAAATCACTCTCACCCCACCGGAGCGGCCAGTTATTATTGCTCTTCTCTTTCAGCTACACCGTGGAAAAAAGTCAGAAAATCTGACTCTGCCTGTAGGGACTCAGAAGAGAACAAGCTAGTGAATGTTCAAAGCAGGTTGGGGAATGATTCACCGGACCAGTGTTCATTCCAAGCATTTGGGCTCTTGATCCACAAAGAAAACTCAATTTTCTCACTTGTTGTTCTTATGTGCTGAATCACCTCTCTTTGACTCATGTTCTGGAGGTCAAGTCTTCTCGTAGGACATGTCTACACTGCAGTGTTATTTGAAATAACTCCAAATCAGGGTAGCATGTCCACATTAGGGGAGCCTGCCTCATGAAGCTTCCCTGTAGTATGGAGGTGCAGTAGGTGGGAAAGTTCAGCACCTGGCACAAGTGAGCCCCAGATGCCTGTAGAAGAGATGGGCTTGTACCACAATCTTTGGAGTCAGAGCAGGACAGCTGCACAGTTCTGGTGCATTTGGACCTGGGAGGTTGGTTTAGGCTCATTGTTACTTGACCACCACTGGAAACTGGCTATTGACACTTCAGATCTGTCGTCCTGCAGCTTCTGTCTACCTAAGCCATCTCTTCATCCATCCAGGTATGGGATGTTTCGGATTGCAGCTCATTGGTTATAACCCTTTAGAGAATCTCAGCTAGGTGCCTATGAACTGATGTCAATAGTTATTTTTCCAGCCTTTTTCATGATGCAAGTGATGTTTTTACACATGTAACATGGATTTAATTCTCTGATGAACCAGCCATAAATCACCTCCCTTCCTTCCATCCGATCTGGAAGTTTTCCTTTTCACGTTAGTGTTTGATTGAGTCTCTCAGGAAAACCCTTGTGTACGAAGGATGTGCTGAAAAAAATCAATTGTATTGCATTGTGCTAGGTTCAGGTGCCCATGGGTTGGTTAGGGTAGGAAGATGTAGGTTACAGCTTGATATATGGCTTTATCACTACTCACAAATCCAAGGCAACAAATGCTGTATGTATTGGTTACACTGGAAATGTTAAAACAATGAGAAGTGTGTGGCACCATAGAAACTAACAGATGAGTTGGAGTTTACAATTGTTTATAGCTATGTTAGTCTCAGGTTATGAGAGAGACAAGTTGGCTGAGGTAATACTTTTTGTTGGACCAACTTCCGTTGGCGAGAAACTTCTGTTGGTCTGGAAAAAGTATTATGCTTATGGTATCACAGCTAAATGCAAGGTTAAACTGATTGTTTAGCATAAGCAGTTAACATATATTCTAAGGGCACATTCAAGATGAAGTGGCCCATTAGCAACCCTGCAGTCATAGGACAAAGAGGGGGTTAGCGGTTACAGATTGCTGCAATAAACTACTGTCTTTATTAAGACCATGATTTTTAGTGCCTGGCAAAGGTCTGAATTTAAGGTCCCGGGCTCATCTTTTGAAGGTGTGGTGGGATTTCCTTTGAGGATGAGGACGGAGAGGTCAGATATTGAATGATTATTTTGATGAAAAGTGTTCTCAAAGTGCCTTTCACAGTGTAGGTAGCTCAAAAGCTTGTCTCTTTCCTCAACCGAAGTTGGGTCCAACAAAAGAGATTACCTCATCCACCTTGGCTCTCTGAAATGGAAATGTGTCACTTTGTGATTATGCGCTTGCTGCATGGGGGAAATGCACACAAGGCTGGTTGGAAGTAAAACACGTTAATCTTGACTCCGGCTGCATCCTCACCGGTTAATACGCCATCACAATCACATGCAGGTTCTTCCCCGGGGTGAGCTACACTCTGGGCACAGTGCAAGTACTCAGAAATACAGTAACCCTCCCACACTCAGAACTGCTGGCCATCCTAGCAAATTTGATGGAAATGGAAATAAACATTATGGATGAAGTTGATAATTTGACTGCAGAGGCAGCAGGTTCGCAGGAATTTGGTGGTATCCAGAATGCCCATTGCCCAAGGTTGTCCCCCATTCACCATCCCCACACACATGCCTACGGCTCTGGGAGGGAGTTTATTTAGAAGGCTTCCTACTTCTGATATACTTAAAACATTACTATTAGTTTTGAGGTTTTGGCTAGCTGTTATTCAAATTGGTTTTGGCCTTCCTAATTAGTTGGCAGATGTCATTGTAGAACCTTTGGCCATTATCTTTGAAAACTTGTGGGGGTCGAGACAGGTCCCAGATGATTGTAAAAAGGCAAATGTAGTGCCCATCTTTTAAAAAGGGAAGAAGGACAATCTAGGGAACTACAGCCCAGTCAGCCTTACTTCAGTCCCCGAAAAAATCATGGAGGGGATCCTCAAGGAATCCATTTTGAAGCCCTCGCAAAGTGATCAGTAACAGTCAACATGGATTCACCAAGGGCAAGTCATGTCTAATCAACCTTATTCAATTCTATGATGAGGTAACTGGCTCTGTGGACATGGGGAAGTCAGTGGATGTGATATACCTTGATTATAACAAAGCTTTTGATACGGTCTCCCACAATATTCTTGCAGTTGTGCCTTTAAATATTGTCTCCTTCAGAAACTGCCAGCTGTGCTGAACACCTTTGTCCCTTAGATTTTGCTCCCATGGGCCATTACTGAACAGTTTCTTGAAATCTTCTCCCAAGCATCTTCTCCATCGATATGGTCTCCCACATAATTCTTGCCAGCAAGTTAAGGAAGTATGGATTGGATAAATGGACTGTAAGGTGGACAGAAAACTGTCTAGATTGTCGGGCTCAATGGGTAGTGATCAATGGCTTGATTTCTGGTTGGTGGTTGGTTTCAAGTGGAGTGCCCCAAAGATGGATTCTAGGGCTGGTTAGGTTCCACATCTTTATTAATGATCTGGATGAGGGGATGGATTGCATCCTCAGCAACTTTGTGGATGACACTAAGCTAGGGGTAGAGACAGATACGCTGGAGGGTAGGAATAGGATCCAGAGTGACCTAGACAAATTGGAGGATTGGGCCAAAAGAAATCTGATGAGGTTCAACAAGGACAAGTGTAGAGTTCTGCACTGGGGATGGAAGAATCCCAAGCATTGCTACAGGCTGGGGACTGACTGGCTAAGTAGCAGTTCAGCAGAAAAAGACCTGGGGGTTACAGTGGATGAGAAGCTGCATATGAGTCAACAGTGTGCCCTTGTAGCCAAAAGGCTAATGGCATATTAGGGTGCATTAGGAGTAGTATTTCCAGCAGATCTAGAGAAGTGATTATTTCCCTTTATTCGGCACTGGTGGGGCCACATCTGGAGTATTGCACCCAGTTCTGGGCCCTCCACTATAGAAAGGATATGGACGCATTGGAGAGGAGTCAGTGGAGGGCAACCAAAATGATTAGGGGGCTGGAGCACATGACCTATGAGGAGAGGCTGAGGGATTTGGGTTTGTTTATTCTGCAGAAGAGAAGAGTGAGGGGAGATTTGATAGAAGCCTTCAACTACCTGAAGGGAGGTTCCAGAGAGGATGGAGAGAGGCTGTTCTTAGTAGTGAGGGATGGCAGAACAAGGAGCAATGGTCTCAAGTTACAGCTGGGGAGGTGTAAGGTTGGATATTAGGAAAAACTATTCCCCTAGGAGAGTGGTGAAGCACTGGAATGGGAGGTGGTGGAATCTCCATCCCTAGTAGTTTTTAAGTCCCAGCTTGACAAAGCCCTGGCTAGGATGATTTAGTTGGGGTTGGTCCTGCTTTGGGCAGAGGACTGGACTCAATGACCTCCTGAGGTTTTTTCCAGCCCTAGGATTCTATGATTCTATAATTATATTTTTACACTTATTTGCCAGAGTTTAGGCTCCTTTCTATTTTCCTCACTAGGATTTAATTTCCAGTTTTTAAGCAATAGCTTTTTATTTCTCACTGCTTCTTTTATTTGCTTGTTAAGCCACGGTGTCATTGTTTTGGTTCTCTGACTATGTTTTTTAAATTTGACACTTACGTTTAAGTTGAAACTCTATATGGGGTCTTTGAAAAATTTCCATGCAGCTTGCAGAAATTTTCACTTTTGACACTACCCATGAAAGTTCATAATCTAATATATTTGTTAGTCTCTCAGGGCATGTGTATACTAGGGAATTATTATTTCAAAATAACTAAATTTGAAATAACTCCCGAAATAACAAAATTGAAATATTGTGTCCCTACTACTGGGGAGCCTCAAAACTAGTCTGAGGCAGGCTCCGTTATTGTGGATGTGCGACCTTGACTTAGAGCCCCAGGAAACACTGGGGAATAATTACTTTGAATTACTTGGGGAGTAATCATTTCAAAATAGCAGCAGTGGAACGTCCACACTACCTCTATTTCAGAATAACTATTTTGAAATAAGTGTTATTCCCCAGGAAAGCAGGAGTACAGATTTCAAATTATTATTATTATTATTATTATTAAATTCCATTATTTTGAAATAACGGTCTTGGTAGTATGGACGTTCCACTTATTATTTCAAAATAAGGGGAGTTATTTCAAAATAACTCCCTAGTGCAGACCAGAGCTAAGGTGCCACAGGGCTCCTCATTCTTTTAAAAGTTACAGACTAAATCCTCTGAGACTTTTAATTTCTGTTTAACCTCCTCATTTTGCATAGTTCCCCTTTTTGAAATTACATGCCACCATGTGGCGCTGCTGTGGTGTTTTTCCCACCATAGGACATTAAATTTAATTAATTCACTATTTCCAAGCAGTCCAGCTATATTCACCTCCTGGAGCAGATCTTACGCTCCACTTTGTACTAAATCAAGAATTGCCTCTCCTCTTGTGGGTTCCGGAAACAGCTGTTCCAAGAAGCAGTCATTTAAGGTGTCAAGAACCTTTATTTCTGCATCCCGTCATGATGTGACATGTATCCAGTCAATACAGGAATAATTGAAATCTGCCATTATTATTGAGTTTTTTATTTTTATAGTCTCTATCAAATCTCCCTTCTCATTTCACTGTCACTATTACCATTCTGGTCAGGTGGTCAGTAATTTACCTTTACTGATATATTCCTATTATTAGAGCATGGAATTACTATCCAGGGAGATTATATTATACAATTTGGTTTATTTAAGATTTTTACTTCATTTGATTCTTTGCTTCCTTTCACATATATTGCCACTCCCTCACCAGCACGACCTGTTTTGTCCTTCCGATATATTTTGTACCCTGATATTACTGTGTCTCATTGATTATTCTCATTCCACCAAGTTTCTGTGATGTTTATTATATCAATATCTTCCTTTAAGACAAGGCACTCTAGTTCACTCATTTATTATTTAGGCTTCCTTTATTGGCTCCCCCTTTCCCAAGAGTTTCCCCATTCTTAATAAATCTAACCCCCTTTTCCCTAAACCATTGGTCTCATCCACACATTGAGACTCTGCAGTTCTGCCTGTCTATCTGGCCTTGTGCTGGTTCTGGAAGCATTTCAGAGATCACTACTATGGAGACCCTGGATTTCAATCTCCTACCTAGCAGCCTAAATTTGTTTCACCAGGACCTCTCTCCTAGCCTTGCCTATGTCACTGGTGTCTGCATGTACCAGGACCACTGGCTCCTCCCCAGTAGGACACACAAATTTATCTAGATGTCTCGAGAGATCCGCAACCCTTGCACCAGGGAAGGCAAGTCACCGTACGGTCTTCCTAGACATCACAAACCCAGCTGTCTATGTTTCTAATGACTGAATCCCCATTACTAACAGCTGTCTCTTCCTGATAACTGGAGTTCCCTCCACTGGAGAGGTATCCTCACTGTGACAGGATACCACATCATCATCTGGAAGGAAGGTCTCAACTATGGGATGGTCTCCCTCTGCTCCAGTTGGATGTTCTTCCCTGAGAGTTTCACTCTTCTCAACATCACACAGGCACTATCTGAGTTCTGGGAGGGACCACTGGACCCGTGACTCAACTGATTACTTGGGACAACAAATGAAAAACAGGGTCTGGGGTGCAGGTCATAGGTTTAAAACAAGGGGGCCGGAAGAGGACACTGAACAGAGAACCTCGGACAGCGCCCACTGTTCCTCGAAGCTCTCGGGAGAGCCGGGGACGCTGCCCAGAGGAACTCTGCCCAAATGCATGAAACTAGGAAGGATCAGAAATAGGCCCCACAGTCACAGAGCACCCCCTCATCCAGCATCTTCCGCCTGGTGTTGTAGATGGTGGCCTTTGCCTGGGCCAGGAAGAGGATGACAAGGAGGTCCCGCGACTTTGGGAGGACACGGATTGGATGTGTGTAAAGGAAAAGGTGTTGGGAAAAGTGCAGCCAGAGTCTCAGTAGCAGGTTCTGGAGGAGCTGGAACAGGGGCTGAAACCTGGTGCACTTGAGGTAGGAGTGCCAGGTTTTCCCTCATACCGCAGAAGGGGCAGGCGTCGGGGCTGGGGTGAACTGCGCCAGGCACACACTGGTGCTCATGGCTCCATGGAGGAGCCACCAGCTGATGTCTCCAATGGGCTGTGGGATCAGGGTGGAATACACACTGGCCCAGTGGGGTTCTTCACCCCCACAGGTGTCAGGTAGTACCCCCACTTGGGGTATGTCTAGACTGCATCCCTCTGTCGGCAGAGGGATGCAGATTAGGCAAGTCGACATTGCAAATGAGGCAGGGATTTAAATATCCGTGCCTAATTTGCATAAAAATAACCACGCGTTTTGCCGACTCAGCACTTTGTCGGCAAAGCGGCAGTCTAGGGGATCTGTCGAGAAAGAAAGCCTTTTTACAGATTCTCATGCCTCCTGCAAGGAGGTTTACAGGATCTGTCGAAAAAAGGCTTTCTTTCTTGACAGATCCCCCTCTAGACTGCCGCTTTTTGCTGATAAAGTGCTGAATCGGCAAAACGCAGCAGCCATTTTTATGCAAATTAGGTGTGGGATATTTAAATCTCTGCCTCATTTGCAATGTTGACCTGCCTAATCTGCATCCCTCTGCCGACAGAGGGATGCAGTATAGACTTACCCTTGGTGTCGGGTTGGGACACGAGAGTGAGGAAATGGAGCACATGGAGCACGAGCGTGTACAGTTTGTCCCTGGGTGTGGTTCGAAAGCACACCGGTTGTAGGTCCTGCAGCCAGCTGGTGTTCCAGGGGCCAGAAAGCTGCGGGGACCAGCAGAACAGCGGCCCGAGAAAAAGGGCTGGAGGGTTTGCAATGAGAGGGGGGCTGGGCGTATCCTCTCACAGGGCTTGTTGCAGGAAATTGAGAGCCGGCCGCGACAAGGCCGCCTTCACCTCCTGGAGTACGCACAAGGAGGTTCAGAGGGTGGAGAGCCCCATCTGGTGACCGAGCGTTCAGGGGTCCACCCAGTTCCCTCTGTCGTAGGCCAGGAGGTCTCTGACCCTGGTGGTTCCTGCCAGGACCAACCTCAGGCACACCTGACAGGAGGTGGGACCATTCTGCTGTATCCTGGAAAGTCTCATCTATGTACCTCTCGGCCTCCCTTAGCTCTTCCAGTTCAACCACCCTGGTCTCCAATGCCCGTACATGCCCCTGAGAGCCAGAAGCTCCTTGTGCTGAGTGCACACATATGCCAGGGCAGGTGATCATACATGCCACACTGGGTGTAATAAACAGGATAGCCCCCCACTCTGTTGAAGGGGTTCTGCCTGTATTTCCTTTCTACCCCTCGAGCTTATTCCTTTCTTGGAGTTAATTTTTTTTAAACCAGGTGGGTTTGGTTTTTGTTTAAAGATGTTTAAAGAATGTTAAATGTTAACTGTATTTAGCCCCCCCCCCTCCTCTTCAAACTGTGCCTCTAAACTCCATAGCAAAACTCCCCTTAGCCCACCGTTTGTTTCTTATCTTTTCACTGGAGCACCTGACAATGCTTTGGGGGGCCCTCTAATGAGCCTTAGTTCACTTTTAATGACAAGCCCTTTTGTTACCTTACTCACCCTGCCTCTCTTTAGAAACAAACTCCCTGCTGCAAAGGGTGCCCCCAGCTTCCAAATGCATCACAGTCATACTCAGGCTGTGTTGCAGTTAACACTGCTGGAGCCCAGCCCCTAGCCCTGAACATTCATGGTGCCTGAGCACCTCGGGGCCATATAACTCGCCGCCTATGTTTGACTGACTGTATCCTTAACCAGTGTTATTCTTTTACTGTGGCAAGGCATCTGGACTCAGGTTCTCAGCTGCATCCAATACCCACCAGACATAGCCAAGGGAGGGAAAGGACTTGGTGGCAGCTCCCTGATCCTAGAACCGTTTCTGTGCTGGGTCCGGTGTATTAAAGAGCATTTTCAAAGTAACTCTAAGCTATCTATCACCCCCCTGGGAGGAGTTGTGTGCAGCTGAGTTCCAGCCATGTCTTCATCATGAATATGGCTACTGCACTGGAGGGTAGGAGCAGGGCTCTCCTGGCTGGTTGCCTGTGTAGAGCCTCCTTTACACTGGAGAATCCTTTGCTGGGCAGATCTGCTGACTTTAGAGAGATGAGATTCTAGCCCATTGTCTCTACTGATTATAATTTACTTGGCTACTCCGATTTATTGCAACTGAACATCTGCGGCACAGCAGGAATTCTTCAGCTGTCCATGTTAATATGCTGCTATGTCAACCAAATAGGGATTTTATTCAGCGTAAGTGTGACTGCAACCTGACAAAATGCTATAATAAGGAAGGGGGAAAAAAAGCAATATTTTAAGTGCCACACATTTAAGATTAAAAAAAGAAACTTAATTTTATTCTAATGATGGGCACCAAAGGGAACCTGAGATTCAAACACTCCCATATTTAAGGGAGTATAACCTCAGAGCCACAGTCTTCCCAGAGTTGCTAAGCTTTTCAAATTATCACTCACTTCTCCAGAACCAAGCCCACCTCTTGGGTTTTGGCCTCGGTTGGATGGAAACAGGGAAAGAACTGTTTTACAGATCTGATTCAGAGAGTTCCCAAGGTGGTGGAAACTGCATGGGACCAGATGCTCTTGTGAAATTTCCATTAGGTTTGAACAAAATCTCATGGCATGGGAGCCACTCAGCATTATTTAACAGCAGTTGTACCTGAACCTAAACCTTAGCTATGACTTAGCTGTAAACCCAAATTCATTCCCCAACCTAAACCTTGAGATCCAACTCAATCTCCAGGCTCTAGCTTCACAGATTTTAAGATAAAATGGGATGAGAAGATATGCACTGCCAGGTGGTACATCTTCCAATAGCCTGTCTGTGACTTGTCCAACACAGGGAATAAGACCGCCTTCCCCCCACAGTAAACTATCACCAGATGAAGGGTCATCCTGATCCTGATTAATAAGGGACTGGCTTCACATCTTGAAGCGAGAGATTTAATATGCCTTCCAAAAATTATTATAATTAATTGTAACTCTGGATGTTGTTGTTATCCACATCAGTGTCCAATGTCTTGTTGAATTTTGGCCTCAATGATTCTGCTGTGGCAGTGAGTTCCTCAATCTAATGAAATACTGAGTGAAAAAGTGTTTCCTTTGATTTTAAATTTCCTCAATTTTAATTTCACTGACTATCCTGCTGCTCTTGTGTTATAAGACAGGGAGAACGGATACTCCCAATCTCCCCTCCTTGTACAGTTAATTATCTATAGACTTTTATCATGTCCCCTCTGATTAGTTTCCTTTCCAAAGGTAAACAATCCCAATTCTTTTCAATCTTTCCTCATAAGGAAGTTTTTCCAGGCCTTTGTTCACAGTGGCCTCCAGGATGAGGCCTGGCCCATCTCATTTTAAGTTGTGAGGAGTCTTATTACAAAACTGAATGATGTGAAAAGGGCCAGGATGAAAAGATTTCTTTCCAAATTGTGTTTTAAAGAAGCCCCGTTCAAGCTGTTGATTTTTTGCTTCTCTCAGCTTACTATGACTACGTCTAGACTGCAAGCTTCTTTTGGAAGAAGCTTTTCCAGAAGAGATCTTCTGAAAAAACTTCTTCTGAAAGAGCACGTCCACACTGCCAAAGCACATCGAAAAAATGATTTGCTTTTTCAAAAGATAGCATCCACACTGAATGGATGCTCTCTTGCATTTAAACTGTAATTACTATGGACCATCAGGGCACCTGTGCTTTTTCCTCTTTCCTCTTCTTCCGAAAGAACTCCCTCTTTCCCGTCCACACATGCCTTTTTCCAAAAGAGATCTTTCGCAAAAAGGGTTCTTCCTCATAGAAAGAGGTTTACCAACGCCGGAAAAACCTCTCTGTTCTTTTGATTTTCTTTTGAAAGAACGTGATTGCAGTATGGACATAATTGAAGTTTTTTTGGAAAAACTCTGTAGTGTATACATACCCTGTAACTCAGAAGATCTGAGAGAGGAAGTAAAAGAAAGCTGTGGGAAGCAAGGCCCGTCTTTGCTCTGTTTGTACAGTGCCTAGCACAATGAATGTCTATGACAAGAGCTCCCAAGAGCTTTGCTTATAACAATCAATAATAACTAAATGAGGAGAGGCGAAGGGCAGACACGGAGAGAATGAGTTAGAGATGGGAATGGGGCACCGTGTGAGTGAGTGAAATAGAGATAAAGCGGACAAGTGAGATAAAGCAACCCAAGGAGAGAGAGCGGTTGTGCTAATTGCAGAAGCTGAGCAGCACATAATCTCCTCTCAGCAGATCACTGCCAGACAGACCCTGACACTCACAGGAGAAAATAGCATGTTGTAGTTTCCTATCAACCTCTGATAAATAGATTCTGAAAGGTGCTTTCTTTACAAGTGGTTTCCAGCTCAACAACTGATAATAGTAAAATATCAAGAAGCTACAGGTGCTCCTCGTCTTGCTGCTGCAAGATCTATAATTCATTAACCACAGGAGTCCTCTGCCAGCCTAAGGAAATGACATTTCTATTGGTTGCAATTACACATTGAGTGGTTTGAATGTCCATGGATGTTTCACAGGCTTTGCCCACCTGGCCACTCTCATGTGCTGACTGACTGTGGTTAGCATCTTCTCTCCAAAACTTGCGCTCACCCAAGTACTGCCTAGGGCTGGACAAAATTTTGACACAAAATTGGTTGGGCCAAACTAAATTTTTAGTTAAATGGGTTTGTTTTCTGTGGAAAATGTGGATTTTTCCATACACTAAGAACTAAAATACTTTGATTTGGAAATAGCAAGGCTAAGAATTCCCATGATGCAGCACTTCTCTGAAAGAAGGGAGACCATGGTGCATCATGGGAGATGTAGTCTGACTGGGAAGCATCGTCTACTGAGAAAAACAGACACTTGAGCACCTAAACTACAATTCCCATGACACACTGAGAGGCATTGCAGTATCAAAATCATGCCATTTGCACCTGAAATGTTTCAGTATTTAAATTTGTGCTGAAAATTGTTTTTTTATTAAAAGAAATCTTTTTCGACTGGCTCCAGTACTGTATTGCTGAATCCTGTGTCCCAAAGCAACATCTCTCAAAATGCCATTACCCTGTTGGAACATAGGAATCATTTGACCCTGTGATATCACTGCTTGTTCTACAGCTTTCACAAACAATGCCCCCTTAAACGTCTCTCAGAAAAAATTACCTCCCTACCACAGTGCACATAAATTGTGGGGATTTGTTTTGAACACTCCCCCTTCATCTCCAAGCCCATATGGGACACTTCCCATTTTGGCAGATCACAACAATGAACCGCGGTGGGCATTGCCTGGGGAATCGCCAGGGAGTCTGCCTGTTCTGCCAGTGATGTGGAGAATGAGGCGTGGTTAGTTACTGGTGACGGATGCCAGCTGGAGCCTCAAGATTCCTTTGAATTCCCCACCAAGGCCTCTGTTTTTGGAAGCGCAGTTTGAAGCATCTTGAGCCTGGTGTTCAGAGGTGCCTACAATTCAGTTGGCCCCAGGGGAGGCTGCAGGTGCTTGGTGCCTTTGAAACTTAGGCTCACGATGGGCACCCAAAACCGAAGACACTGACAATCAGGAGCCACTCTTGGAGAGTTTGGCCAATGAGACTTTGTGGGACACTGAGAGGAGTTAGGGGAGGAAAGGCCTCAGCGCAGCACAGGGAGGGAAGGGCAGGTTGTGGGTCTGGAGTGTGAAGCCTCAGGGTTACATAGCATGCCACATGGGTACGGGAAAGCCTGCTAGGGGTGTGGAGCACGTGCTTGTTTGAAACATTCTCTCTCTGAAATCTTTGCGGGGCATTTCCCTCTCCCTTTATTTTCTCCATACATGTGGCACAGCAAGTACTGTATAATTCATATCTTCACCAACGCACAGTTATATTTATAGACGTTACAGAAAGCACCCATAGAATTAGAGAAATGTAGATCTGGAAGGGACCTTGAGAGGTCATCAAGTCCTCCCCACCGTGTTGAGGCAGGACTAAGTAAATCTAGACCATTCCTGACAAGAGTTTCCCCAACCTGTTCTCAAAAACCTCCATGGATGGGGATTCCACAACCTCCCTTGGAAGCCTATTCCATTGTTTAAGTAACATTACAGTTTAAAAGTTTTTCTTTTAATATCTAATCTAAATCTCCCTTGTGGCAGATTAAGCCCATTATTTCTTGTTCTACCTTCAATGGACTTGGAGAACAATTGATCACAGTCCTCTTTATAACAACCCTTAATACACTGAAGACTGTTATCGGGTCCCTCCTGAGTCTTCTCTTCTCATGATTAAACATGCCCGGTATTTTTAACCTTTCCTTGTAAGTCAGGTTCTCTAACTCTTTTATCGGTTTTGACACACTAATCTGGACTTTCTCCCATTTGTCCTCATTTTTCATAAAATGGGGCGCCCAGAACGGGAGACAGTACTGCAGCTGAGGCCTCCCCAGTACCAAATAGACCAGAACAATTAGCTCCTGTGTCTTACGTATGACACTCGTGGTAATGCATCCCAACTGCATCGCACTGTTGAGTTGGATTCAATTTATGATCTCTAGATCATTTCCAGCAGCACTACCTCCTAGCCAGCTAGTTCCCCTTTTATTAACTGTGCATTTGATTTGTCCTTCCTAAATAAAGTACTTTGCGACTGGGATTGCATCCCTAACCATTTTAGCAAATAGCCTTCAATGGACGATGAAATTATTTAGGTCTTTCGTGAATCCACTTATAATTTCGGCCTTCACAACCTCCCCTGGCAATGAGTTACACAGGTAACTACCTTGCGTGAAGAGGCGCTTCCTTCTGATTGTTTTAAAATAACTGTCTATGAATTTTATCTGGTGACCCCTGGCATTATGTGAAGAGGTAAATAACACTTCCCTGTTTGCTTTCCCCACACTATTAGTGATTTTATAGTGTTTAACATATCTGCCTTTAATCATCTCTTTATTAAGCTCAACAGTCTGAGTCTTCATTCACATGGAAGCTGTTCCATACCCTTACTATTTTTGTTGCTCTTTGCTGTTCTTTTTCCAATTCTCAGATAGCATTTTTGAAACAGGGTGATCAGAACTGCATCTAATATTCAAGGTGTGGGTGCACCAGCAATGTTCCTGTACAAATCAGGAGGGGAGGGGGAACTGCAGCCCACCCCACCCTCCCCAAAGAGTGCCTGAGGAGTGGGAGGCTCGGGGTTCGGGCAGTTCTGGATGGCCAGGGATGGGGAGCTTCTCTCACCAACCAGCTTCTTTCACCTGCCTGGTGATTCTATCTCTTTTCATACGAATCGGGGCAGGGGTGGAGAGCTTCAGCCCCCCTCCACAATCAAACCCTTACCTTGCTTTAAGTTATGATAAGAGGAAGTTATATAACAAATTTGCTGGTTCTAGCGCTTACCCTTTCTTGAACAAACGGACGGATGGACAGACAGATTCACTTGCTCACTCACTCACAGACAGACAAAGTCTCTCAAATATATAGTAGATTTCAAAACCTCCTCTATTGACATCTGAATCTGGGATAGTTTTGCAAATCTGTCACCTGGAAAGAATGGCTCAGTCATGGAAATCTTGTTCACATCCTCTGCAGTGAAAATGGATGCAAGGAATCCATTTAGCTTCTCTCTAACTGCCTTGTTTTCCCTAACCACTCCTTCAGCTCCTCAGTCATCCAGTGACCCCACTCAATATTTGGCAGGCTTCTACTGTATTTAACTTTTTTTTTTGGCTGTTAGTTTTTGTGTCTTTTGTTAGTTGCTCTCCAAAAAAAAATTTTTTTGGCCCGCCTTATGATGCCTTGACATTTGACTTGCCAGAGTTTATATTCCATTCTCTTCTCCCCAGTAGGATTTGACTTCCAATTTTTAAAGTATTACTTTTTGCCTCCAATCACTTCTTTTATTTATTTTTTTATCATGGAAGCACCTTTTTGGCCTTTTTTTTTTTTTTTCTTTTTTTAATTTTTGCACACATATAATTTGGCCCATTATTATGGTGTTTTCCAAAAGTGTGTTTGCAACTGCAGGCACTTCACTTTCATGGCTGTTTCTTTTAATTTCTATTTTAATGAGCTTCCTCATTTCCCTTTTTGAAGTTAAATGTGGGTTTCTTTGGTATTCTCCCCCTCCCCCCCAACACACAAGAGGTTAAATATAATTACATTATGATCACTATTACTGAGCAGCTCAATTCTATTCACTTTTTGGACCAGACCCTGTGTGTCACTGTAATGGGAAGGCTGCCCCATTCTTACCAGATGCAGTTAAAGCAGGCCGGAGGGAGGCTGTGCAGTGCCTTGGCCAATCAGCAAGAGGCTTGTAAGAAGCCAATCAGCGGGCAGCTTGCTGGAGCACCCGTTTATAAAGAGCTGCTCAGCAGAGCAGAGAACAGTTGGGTTCTGACCAGCGAGGATGCAGGACTGGCTCCCAGGGAAGGAGAAACACCTTGGACAGAGCAATGCTGGGCAGGCTCAGAGGAGCTAGAGAGGAAGGCTCTGGCCTGATACTTCCCCCTCCCCCTCTGGCAGTAGACCTTGATACAAGGGCCAAAAGGTGCAAGAGTCACAGGGGAAGTGGCCCAGAGAGTGAGAGGTTATAGAGGGGAGAGCAGGAAAAGGCTGCTACCAAAGGGTCCATGGGCTGGGACCCAGAGTAGTGGGCAGGCCTGGGTCCCCCCCTTACACAGCACCTAGCCACACAGAAGAGTGGCCTTTATAGGCTGTGACTTGCCCCTGGGGTGAGGGGCTAGACTGGGGCCAAGAAGCACTGCATCCTGTCCTCAAGTGACATGGTCCCAGGCAATGTGGGGATAGTTGAAATCCTCCTGTTATTACTGAGTTTTCTATTTTTGCAGCCTCTCAAATCTCCCTGAACATTTCGCGGTCACTGTCACCATCCTGTTCAGGTGATCGACAGTATGCTCCTATTGCTGTATTCTTCAATAGTCAAGTATGGGATTCCTATCCATAGAGATTCTGTTGTACAGCTTGATTCATTGAAGATTTTTACTATATTTGATTTTATGCTTTCTTTCACATCTAGTACCATTTCCCTACAAGTGCAAACTACTCCGACACCCTGATACATTTGTACCCTGTTATTACAGATTCCCATTGATTATCATCGTTCCAGTAAGTTTCTGTGACGCCTATTATATCAACATCTTCATTTAATACCAGGCACTAAATCCCTCCATCTTAGTATTTAAACTTCTTCTATTTGCACACAAGCTCTTATAACATTTGTCAATATTTAGTTGTCTGCCTTCAAGTGATGGAACTGAATAGGACTCTTTTTTGTTCAACCATTTCTCTTCAGTTCCTACCTACACTTTATCAATTTCTATCCTCTCCTCTTTACTAGGATCTATGCTATTCCCCCTAATAAATCCTCCTCCGAGGGATGTGTCCATCTGAACTCTGTGCTCCTCTGCACCTGCTGACTTTCCACCACTTCTTACTTTAAAAACTCCCCTACCGCCTTTTTAATTTTACATGCCAGCAATCTGGTTCTGCTTTGGTTTAGGAGAAGCCCACCCTTCCTATAAACTCATAGACTCATAGACTCATGGACTTTAAGGTCAGAAGGGGACCATTATGATCATCTAGTCTGACCCCCTGCACAATGCAGGCCACAGAATCTCACCCACTCAATCCTGGAATAATCCTCTCACCTATATCTCAGATATTGAAGTCCTCAAACGATGGTTTAAAGACCCCAAGATGCAGAGAATCCTCTCGCAAGTGACCCGTGCCCCATGCTACAGAGGAAGGCGAAAAACCTCCAGGGCCTCTGCCAATCTACCCTGGAGGAAAATTCCTCCCCGACCCCAAATTTGGCTGTTTCCTATGTCATTTGTTCCTACATATACCACAACCAACAGCTCCTTCCCAGCACTGCACATAGAATCATAGAATCACAGGGTTGGAAGAGACCTCAGGAGGTCATCGAGTCCAGCCCCCCTGCCCAAAGCAGGACCAACCCCAACTAAATCATCCCAGCCATATGTCTGCCTAGATGTCTCAAGAGATCTGCAACCTTTGGTCTTTGTAGGTTATTCACCATGAGAGGCTTCTGGTCATAGCAAATCCAACTATTGATATTTCCAGTAATCAAATCCCCCATTACTATTGCCTCTCTCTTCCTAATAGCTGGGGTTCCTCTATTGGAGGATCCTCAGTGCAAGAGAAAACCAGGACATCATCTAGCAGGAGACTCCCAACTCTGAGATTATTTCTCACTGCTCCAGCTGGGCACTGTTCTTGACTGAATTTCACCTTGTTGAATTCAGACCATTTCTTCAATTTGTCAAGATCGGTTTGAATTCTAACCCTGTCCTCCAAAGCACCGAAACCCATCCCAATTTTGGTTAATCTTCAAATTTTATAAGTATGTTCTCCACTCCATTAGCCGAGCCATTAATGAAAATATTGACCAAGGACTGACCCCTGTGGGATTCCACTAGATACACCATCCCGCTTTGACAGCAAACCATTGGTAACTACTCATTTAGCAGGCTCTTCAAATCAGTTGTGCACTCACCTTATAGTAATTTCATCTAAACCACATTACCCTAGCTTGCTTACAAGAAGGTCATGTGGGACTGTGTCAAAAGCCTTACTAAAATGATATATGTGACTATTGTTCCCCCTCCTTCCACACCAGGCTAGAAACCTCATCAAAGAATGACGTTAGGTTGGTTTAGTACAATTTATTCTGAACCAATCAATGCTAACTATTCCATATAACCATATTATCTTCTGGGTGCTTACAAATTGATTGCATAATTGGTTTCAGTATTTTTCCAGGTATCAAAGTTGGGGTTGACTGGGCTAAAATTCGCTGGGTCCTCTTTGCTCCTCTTTTTAAAGATAGGTTCTATGTTTGCCCTTCTCCAGTCTTCTAGGGCCTCATCCATCCTCCATGAGTTCTCAAATGTAATTGCTAATGATTCTGAGATTGATTCAGCTAATTCCTTATGTACTCTAAGATGAATTTCATCAACCCCCCACTGACCTGAATACATCTAACTTAACTAAATATTCTTTAACCTATTCTTTCCCTATTTTGATTTGAGTTCCTTCCCCCTTGTTAACATTAAGTATGTGGAGTATCTGATCACTATTAACCCTTTTCAGTGAAGACTGAGGAAAATAGGTATTCAATACCTCAGCCTTCTTCATGGCACTAGTTATAAGCTCACCTTACCTGTACAAAAGAGGACCTACATGTTCCTCCTCTTAATGTATTCAAAGAACTCTTATTGTCTTTTATGTTTCTTGTTACGAATAACTCATTTTGTGCCTTAGCCTTTCTGATTTTATCTCCACAGTCTTGTGTTATTCTTTTGTAGTCCTCCTTAGCAATCCATCTATGATTCCACTTTCTGTAGGATTTTCATTTTGATTTTCAGGTCATTCAAGAGCTCTGTTCTTCTGATCTTTCCTTTGCATTGGGATAGTTTGCAGTTGTGCCTTTAATATTATCTCCTTAAGAAACTGCCAGCTGCGCTGAACTCCTTTGTCCCATAGATTTTGTTCCCATGGACCATTACCTAACAGTTTCTTGAAATCTTCTCCCAAGAATCTTTTCCATTGATATGGTCTCCCACGTAATTCTTGCCAGCAAGTTAAGGAAGTATGGATAGGATAAATGGACTGTAAAGTGGACAAAAGCTGGCTAGATTGTCGGGCCGAATGGGTAGTAATCAACGGCTCGATGTCTGGTTGGCGGTTGGTTTCAAGTGGAGTGCCCCAAGGGCTAGTTTTGTTCCACATCTTTATTAATGACCTGCATGAGGGGATGTTTGTGGATGACACTAAGCTAGGGGGAGTGGTAGATACGTTGGAGGGTAGGATAGGGTCCAGAGTGACCTAGACAAATTGGAGGATTGGGCCAAATGAAATCTGATGAGAGTTCAACAAGGACAAGTGCAGAGTCCTGGAATGGAAGAATCTCAAGCACTGTTACAGGCTGGGGACCGATTGGCTAAGCAGTAGTTCGGCAGAAAAGGACCTGGGGATTACAGTGGATAAGAAGCTGGATATGAGTCAACAGTGTGCCCTTGTAGCTAAGAAGACTAATGGCACATTAGGGTGCATTAGCAGGAGCATTTCCAGCAGATCTAGAGAAGTTATTATTCCCCTCTATTTGGCACTAGTGATGCCATATCTGTAGTATTGCGTCCAATTCTGGTGCTCCCATTACAGAAAGGATATGGACACATTGGAGAGGGTCCAGCAGAGAGCAACCAAAATGATTAGGAGGCTGGAGCACATGACTTTACGAGGAGAGGTAGAGGGATATGGGCTTGTTTAATCTGCAGAAGAGAAGAGTGAGGGGGGATTTGATAGTAGTCTTTAACTACCTGAAGGGAGTTTCCAAAGAGGATGGAGAGAGGCTGTTCTCAGTAGTGACGCATGGCAGAACAAGGAGCAATGGTCTCAAGTTGAAGTGGGGGAGGTCTAGGTTGGATACTAGAAAAAACAAACTATTTCACTAGGAGGGTGGTAAAGCACTGGGATGGGTTCCCTAGGGAGGTGGTGGAATCTCCATCCCTAGAAGTTTTTAAGTCTCGGCTTGACAAAGCCCTGGCTGGGTTGATTTAGTTGGGGTTGGTCCTGCTTTGGGCAGGGGGCTGGACTCCTGTGGTCTCTTCCGGACCTAGGATTCTATGATTCTAAGCTCCACCGTGCTCACCCACATCCCTTTCATCCTTTCTTCTAAGCCCCTGTCTCCATCCCGCCTTATCTCCTGAGTGAAATCCATACCCGCTCCTTCCCCTCCTTCCTGGAGTTTCCTTGAGTGCTGCGAATCAGCTGTTTATGGTGTTCCAGAAACACTGGGAGGTCAGGGGAGGAGTTGGTGAGTGGGGCCACCAGTGGATGAGAGGTTTTGGGGGGGAAGGAGGCAGTGGAGGGAAGCTTGGTACTGGTGGGTGCACAGCACCCAGTAATATTCCCCCATGGATGCTCCGGCCCCGGAGCATGACGTACCGCCCTTTCCATGCACTCCTGGTGAGTATGCCGAGCAGCGACACAAGCAAGTCTACACATGTCCTAGTGATATACGACTCCCTTTGGCAGCTGTATGCAGACCTAACTTAGGCCAAACAAAGTTTGTAGGATTGACATGGCCTCGGAATCACACTAGTTCTCAGTCTGCTTCTCCGGAAAGTTTCTGCCCCTCCTCCCCCCCACTCTTTCTCTTTCAAAGACTTGGGAGATAAGATAGCATTTCAGTGTGAAGCTCATAGTCTGTCAATCATTGCTGAACTACGCTGGCTAATTATTTTATTCTTAGCGAGCCGCATGGCACGCAGGAGGCGCAGAAAATGGAACGCTCCCTCTCTGCCTCTGTCTCCAGCGTGGGCTAATGATGCCTGTAAATTACAGCTGTGTGTCAGGGGATCAGAATCACTAATGAGGTGGTGTGTCAGAGGCTGTGCTTTCTAATGGGACGTACAACTTTTATTATTCTTCCTGCTACTCCCTAACCCCTTGGGAAGCTGGGGATATTTTTCCAGAGAATCTATGATTTCCTCCACTACCACCCCATTATTTCCATTCTAAGGCAGAGGAAGAAACAGTTGCAGAACATAAATGGCAAGTGGGATGAGAGAAAGGAACAGTGCTCTTGCATGCGTGTTGGAGGCTTGGCCTGGCTGGAGATTTTATGTCCCTAAAAGGTCCAGCAAGAAGATTAAGGGGGTGGTCTAGATGGTTTGGAGCAAGAGTTCTCAACTGGTGCCGTGGCCTGACTCTCTGTGATAGAACAAAGGTTCTGGCTCCCTCTCTTATCTATCTATACAGAAAGGAACAATCACCAGGAACCAGTGAAACCTGTTTAGGAGCTTATATCTTGTGCTCCACAGCTGGAGAAGCCATGGTCCAGAGGTCTGGTGATTCGACATTCCCCCAGCTGCCAACTCAAAGCGGACCCAGTATGGTGGGCAGTAATTTATTTTTGATGCACCATTCCTGTGTGAAATGACATTCTTTCTGATGTGTGTCCACTATGTAACTCTCGCGCCGGCGAGATCATGCTAATGAAGTGCGGGATATTTAAATCCCCGCTTCATGGACTATTTCGAATGCCTGCATTTGCATCCCTAGTTCGAACTAGGGTGAAAGTGTAGACATACCCAGACAGAGTACACTTTAGTGGCTAGACCTTGTATAGAAGTTGATGAGTTGGCTACCTTCTCTGAGCTAACAGATGCGCTCTTGTAGACCAAACAGAAGAGGTACAAAATCTGTAACCCTCTATAGTCAGTCTGACAATGGGAGTGGGACAGAAAACTAGTGGTGACATAGGTTGCAATGCTGGGCTCATGTCTCTCCGATCTGAGCACCTGTTCAAACAATATACATCCAACGAGCACTCTGGGGCATTCAATCCTTTGTGGAAATGGAAGGATTCCTGGCAAAAATGCTGGAAAGCTAATCCAGTGATGCAGTGAGAAAAATACCATTGTCTTGTCATAAATGAACAGCCCAGTGTCAATTCTAAATATTTGTAACCCACTCAGAGTAAAGGATGCCAAAAAATGAGGATTTTTAAAAAATCTATTCAAGTAAGAAATAAGGTCAAGATAATCGCAGTTGGCTCACTGTTATGCTACAGGCAAAACATGAAGCTAAATCTGCCAGACAAATCATTTATTGCTAATGGTTCACTTTTTCAATGATTATTCCTTTCAGCTGAAACTGCAAAATTTAAAAATTTCAGGAAGTTCTAAAATTGTGTTGTAGAAACAGATTGTTGACCTTAGCAGTGCAATAGAAGGCCTTCTTCACCATCTCTTTCCCACTTCCCAAGCCCAGGCAAGACTATTTACCATGATTTTTCTGGTCTGGTTTTAAATGAGTTAAGTAATGGGGCCTCCAACCGCTTCCCTTACGAGACCGTCCCACAGCCTGGCAGCAATGCTTGCTAGAGCAATTTCCACCTGGGACCCTCCACTTTAGAAACATGGGTCATGCACTTTAGAAACATGGGTCATGAGCATCATTTCAGTTTTACCAGAGGAGAAAAGGTAACCTTGGAGAGATGATATAACTCATAGACTCATAGACTTCAAGGTCAGAAGGGACCATTATGATCATCTAGTCTGACCCCCTGCACAATGCAGGCCACAGAATCTCACCTACCCACTCCTGGAATAATCCACTCACCTATAGCTCAGATATTGAAGCCTCAAATAGTTTAAAGACCCCAAGATGCAGAGAATCCTCCAGCTGTGATCTGTGCCCCATGCTACAGAGGAAGGCGAAAAACCTCCAGGGCCTCTGCCAATCTACCCTGGAGGAAAATTCCTTCCCGACCCCAAATATGGCGATCAGCTGAACCCTGAGCATGTGGGCAAGACTCACCAGCCAGACACCCAGGAAAAGTTCTCTATAGTAACTCCTATCATCCCTCCATAGGCCTATTTACCACTGATAATGAAAGGTCAATTAGTTACCAAGATCATGTTATCTCATCAAACCATCCCCTTCATAAACCCATCTAGCTTAATCTTGAAGCCAGATAGGTCTTTTGCCCCACTACTTCCCTTGGAAGGCTGTTCCAGAACTTCACTCCTCTAATGGTTAGAAACCCGTCTAATTTCAAGTCTAAACTTCCTACTAGCCATCTTATATCCATTTGTTCTTGTGTCCACATTGGTATTAAGCTTAAATAATTCCTCTCCCTCCCTGGTATTTATCCCTTTAATATATTTAAAGAGAGCAATCATGTCTCCCGTCAGCCTTCTTTTGGTTAAGGTACACAAGCCAAGCTCCTTGAGTCTCCTTTCATAAGACAGGTTTTCCATTCCTCGGATCATCCTAGTGGCCCTTCTTTGTACCTGTTCCAGTTTGAATTCATCCTTCTTAAACATGGGAGACCAGAACTGCACACAGTATTCCAAATGAGGTCTCACCAATGCCTTGTATAATGGCACTAACACCTCCTTATCCCTACTGGAAATACCTCGCCTAATGCATCCCAAGATCGTATTAGCCTTTTTCACAGCCATGTCACAATGGCGGCTCATAGTCATCCTATAATCAACCAGGACTCCGAGGTCCTTCTCCTCCTCCATTACTTCCAACTGATGTGTCCCCAGCTTATAACTACAATTCTTGTTATTAACCCCTAAATGCATAACCTTACACTTCTCACTATCAAATTTCATCCTATTGCTATCACTCCAATTTACAAGGTCATCCAGATCTTCCTGTATGATATCCCGATCCTTTTCTGAATTGGCAATATCTCCCAACTTTGTGTCATCCACAAATTTTATCAGGACACTCCTACTTCTGGTGCCAACTCATCCAAGGTCACCCAGCGAATGTTAATAGCGGAACTGAGAATAGCATCTATGAGGCCTGACTGTCAATCCCACACCTTGGGACTGCACCCATGAAAGATTTCCCCATTATGAAATACTTCCCAATACTCATCTTCCATTTCCCATAGCTCAGTCTCCTACTATTACTCCTAGCCATCCCCCAACACAATTCCTCTTCCCTCTGGAAATTTACACAGTTCAGATATTTGTAGATGATGCTCCAGTTCCTGGATACATTGACATTTACTTTCAAGCAAAGAGGAGATCAGGATTAGGACCGCTAGAGTGTGCATGCATTCAGAGCCAGGTGGTGAGCCATGCCCAGGACTTCAGAGCAGTGCAGTCACCTAATTTCACCTAAACTCAGCTGTTCACTGCTGAAAACTCCTTCAGTATCCTGGAGAAGCTGGAGGGATTTGGGCATTATTCCACCCCAGGGCTGTTTCCTAGCCCCGACTGCAGCTGTGCATGTGTTCGATAGCATTTGCCTCAGCACAGCTGGATGCAAAATACCATTTGCATTAGATTAAAGTCTTGAGTAAATTGAAATCAAAGGAACAGCTGCTGCTTTTTCATTAAGCTCCTGCAGACCGGAGGTGGGTGGATGGGTGGGTGATGGGAGGGAAGGGCTGGATTACAGCTGCATGAGAGCTCAACACAACATTGCTAGCTCTCCGTTTGTTTGCTAGCACAAGGCATTGGGCTGGCCCTTGTGACAGGGGTGGGGGCTGGGAACTCACAGAGGCTGGCATTCTAGCTCTCTAGCAGCAGCTGAATGCCTGATGTTGGGCTGTTGTCAGTCAGCTGCAATCGGGCTGATCAGCCCCTCCCAGCTGGGTTCTGCTTTCCAAGGGGTGGGTTAGTGCCAGGGTTACCTGTGCATTTTGCTTGGCTCTTAAGGGCACTGGGATAGCCAGCCTGTTCCTTACTGGGGAAGGCCTGGGCACGGAAGCCCAAGTCTCACCTTTGGCTGTCAGGCCACCAGCCATGTTACATGGACCTCATCAGTCCAGCATCAGAGCAATTTATCCTCGATACAGCAGCCCCTTCCCGATCAGTGACACATGTCTTCCCTTAGGGCCCAGACACTGTGGCAGAGCAGAGCAAGTCGGCTCCCATTCAGGGCCCCATCACACTGCAGTGCGCATACTGCATCTGGGACTCAATGGTCCTTTGGAAGCAGTATAACCAGGGTAGCCAGAATGCTGTACCTCCCTGCTGGAGGGAACTGTACCGAGGTGACTTTCCTCTGGCCGAGCCTGATGAGCTACACTGCATGTGTCTCTGCTGCTCATTGCGGAACCAGTAAAAGCCGGATGACAGTGGTTTTACACTGGCTCTCAGGCAGAGGAAACACCCGGCACAAAGCCAACAGGGGCATGTGGGTGGGCAGGCTGAGATACTACACAGAAGAGTGTGGTATAAATGCTCAGACAGGCAGGTGAACAGTTCGCACACAGCTTCTGCAATTAGCGTTGCTTTTCTGAAAGGCCCCAGATCTTGGATTCAGTGGCTATGTGACACCCCTGGCTGGGGAGAAAAGCTTGAGAAAGTGGCCTCGCAAAGTGTCAGCGCTGGTAGAAAAACAACAAGACCTTTAAAGCTGTTCTCTGGCCTGGGTTCTATAGGAGGCCAGACGAGAGGATCACAGTGGTCCCTTCTGGCCTGAGCATTGACAGATTATGGTTGTAAGTCATGATATTTAAAACAATTTCACGGTTTTGGTGGCCTGACTCACGATTTTTGTTGGCCACGTGGTAGCCCTAGGATATTAGTGAGAAAAAGGTGGGTGAAGTAATGCCTGTTATTGGACCAGCTTTTGTTGGACCAATTACCTCATGATTTTTGAACATTTGGGGTTGCAAGTTCCACTGTTTATACGCCTCTTCACTGTGCTCATTATTGCTGTATCTCAGAAGCTACAGCTCTAAACTGCTCTGAGCTGGAAGTTGGCATGCCAGAACAAAGTGTTTGCAGAAAGTTTGTACTGGATATGCGTGGGCGGCCATCTTACAACCTCTTGTGTTTCCCTCCTCTTGTTTATGCAAGCCTCCATCATCCACTCAGGCACCAGGGACACATGTGACCTGGTCTCCTGCGGAGTGAAGTTCACCTCAGTGTAAAGAGCCTATGAGCCATTTGAAGTCCCAAGTTTTAAGAAACATAAACATTGTGTCAGCCTGGCACTGAGGTGAATTTCACTCTGGGCATATTGAACCCTCTGGTGAAAAATGTGCACAGAATGTGCTGGGCAATTCCATGAATGCACAACAGCAGAGTCTGTCCCTGGACTTATGTCCCTGTTGGCAGACAGAGTCCCTGTGGAGAATTTGCCCTTCTCTTCCATGGAGCTCTCTCTCTACTTATATTTGGCATAGCCATGCACTCATACCATGGACTAGCTGAGGCAACCATGGATTCATTATACTAGCTCACTCTTGTCCTCTCACCCTGTAGCATCTCCGACGCTGGATGATTCACAATAAACAGTTTATTCTGAGCCTAACACCTGAGCTGTGGCTTTATTCATACTGAGCTAGGTCTAGTGAGGGGAGAAGAATAATTCAGTGAGCCAAATAAGTAACTGAGAAAAATCCTGCCTCTGTTGGTTTCTTCCAGGAAGAAAATTCCTAGAAAAAGTCTTCTAGCCTTTTACTTTTTTTCACTGCTTTTGCCTTAAAACAACCAACCAACACACACACATTTCTTTTAAACAGGCCCCCTCAACCTGCCAAAGCCCAAATACACAATGCATGACAAAGGGGCCAAATGAAGGCCACACAACAAAATTATTCACACGGGAAACTTAAAAATCCACGGGATTCATTCCGGTAGTGTAAATGGCTCTGTCGGTAGCATCAGTCTCATGAGGTGTTATTGCTGAGGGAGATAATTTTCAACAGTGAGAATGAGGAGACACCAGAACTGTGGGTATGTGATGCCCCTTGACCTGTGCAATATTTAAAATGCAGCAACTTGAACAGTTTCATGGGCAGGTTCTTTTCGAACCTGCACAGGATTATTTAGCAATTTTGCAAACAGCTCCTCTGGAGCTGACATGTTCGTGCAGATGAATGGTTTGTTCAAAGAGTGTCACTTCGATCTAACCCTATGAATTCATCTACCTTGCACCTAGATTCTACAGTGACCCATGTGATGGGAAGATGATATGTGACAAGCTCCATTTTGGCCAACCCACCAGAGATTTAGTATGAGTCTCTACAGCTTGAGCAAGAGAGCACTGTGGCTCAGAAACACAGGGGAACATGTAACACACACCAACTAATGTTTTACATGCACACACATGCCTACTTCCCAAATAGGTTACTTAGACCTCGTGTTAGCGTCCTCCTCAGGCTGGGTTTGCAATTACTGGTTGCTCAACAGCAAAATATACCCCTCAGCCTAAGCTTCCTTCACAACTCATCGGCTCTACAGGGTTCCCTCAAGCACCGCTTCCATTGTAGTTACTTTCCTTGCCATCTACTTTGCATCGAGGTTGCACTGAATCACAGCTCTCTGGGCCCTATCAGCATCCCTCTGTATGGCCTTGGAGACATTTCTCTGCTCAGAATGGAGCATAAATCCCATTGTGACCTCTGTACTAGTCAAGAGCTGGCTCAGAACTATTCCTCTCCTCAGCCATCTCAGTCTACACCATCAGCTCAGCTCCTGCATGGAAAGGGCCCAACACAACCATTGGGTACTTAGCATTTCCTCCATTCTGGCTGCCAAACCATTCTGTAGGGGAGCGGCTAAATGTCAGTGAAGTCTGTTGGAGGGCCGGGCACTGTGTGCATTGTAAAGAGACCAGGATTAATACACTGATTTCTCCACCCTTCTGTTCTCTCCTTACCCTGCCTTGCTGAGCGCTACACCTTATAGAGCGATGCGGAAAGCAATTAAGGCTGATAATGTGCCATGAAGACATGCTGGGGACTCTAACTGGGAGCAGAGTGTTGAGCAATCTGGAGGTTTCGGGGCAATGGCAGAAGGAAGAGGGATGCATGATGAAAACATGTGACTTGTAATGGCAAAAGATTCATACTGTCGCCAACTTGTGCTTATTTGCTTTAGCTCAGTTAACTCTTCCATGCCTGCCAAATGCAGTATGCTAATACGAGAGCTGGCTGAAAAATGAGAAACTGTTTCATGAAAATATCCCATGTTGTTACTGCAGTGCAGGCTTTGAAATAGCCCTTGTCCCCACCAATGTTCTGGTTGTTTTCAAAATCATAGAATCCTAGGGCAGGAAGAGACCTCAGTAGGTCACCGAGTCCAACCACCTGCCTAACTCAGGACCAACCCCAACTAAATCATCCCAGCCAGGGCTTTGTCAAGCCAAGACTTAAAAACCTCTAGGGATGGAAAGTGTGTCTAGACTACAGGTTTTTTTCCAAAAAAGTAGCCTTTTTGAAAAAACTTCACCTGAGTCTAGACTGTGGACGCATTCTTTTGGAAGTAAATTGAAAGAATGCGGCAGTTTTTTCGATCATGGTAAACCTCAATTTATGAGGAATAACACCTTTTTTCAAAAGTACTCTTTCAAAAAAAGGCGTTATTGAATTCAAACTGTGCTTTTTCGAAAGAGAGCGTCTAGACTCGTTTTTTCGAAAAATCTGCTTGTAGTCTAGACGCTCTTTTTCAAAAGAAGCTTGTAGTCTAGACGTAGCCGGAGATTCCACCACCTCTCTAGGTAACCAATTCCAATGCTTCACCACTCTCCTAGGGAAATAGTTTTTCCTAATATCCAACCTAGACCTGCCTCACATCAACTTGAGACCATTGCTCCTTGTTCTGTCATCTGTCACTACTGAGAACAGCCTCTCTCCCCCCTCTTTGGAACCCTCCTTCAGGTAGTTGAAGGCTGCTATCAAATCCCCCCTCACTCTTCTCTTTTCTAGACTAAATGAGCCCAGATCCCTCAGCCTCTCCTCGTCAGTCATGTGCTCCACCCTCCTAATCATTTTGGTTGCCCTCCACTGGACTTTCTCCAATTCATCCACATCTTTCTGTAATGGGGGGAGGCGGGGGCGACCCAGAATTGGATGCAGTACTACAGATGTGGCCTCACCAGTACCAAATAAAAGGGAATAATAACTCCTCTAGATCTGCTGGCAATGCTCCTCCTAATGTAACCTAATATACCATTAGCCTTCTTGGCTACAAGGACACACTGTTGACTCATATCCAGCTTCTCATCCACTGTAATCCCCAGGTCCTTTTCTTCCAAACTGCTGCTTAGCCAGTCGGTCCCCAACTTGTAACAATGCATGGGATTCTTCTGTCCCAAGGGCAGGACTCTGTACTTGTCCTTGCTGAACCTCATCAGATTTCTTTTGGCCCAATCCTCCAATTTGTCTAGGTCACTCTGGTCCCTATCCCTACCCTCCAGCGTATTCCTCCTAGCTTGGTGTCATCTGAGAACTTGCTGAGGGTGCTATCCATTCCCTCATCCAAGTTGTTAATAAAGATGTTGAACAAAGCTGGCCCCAGAATTGATGATCAGAATTGTTACAGAAATTCTGATTGAAATAACTTTCATTCACCAACATTCACAGTTATCGGTAGAAAACTATGTTTTGATAAATGAAAAATTCTGACAATGATTTCTATAAAAAATCAATGAAAAAGGTCGCCAAAGCAGAACTTAGTGACAATTTTCCATTGATTTCAACGAGACTACCTTCAATGTGGGGCAAACTACTAGTCACTGTGAGCAAAGATAGCACAACTTGGCTCTATGTAAGTGCAATGTGTTTCTGCTTTACTTGTTACCAACTCCAACATCTCCCTTTTCCACATCTGATCCATTCTTCTCTGAGAATGCACATGCCAGGAGCTGGTTCTGGAATTGCCAACTGCCTTCAAGAACTACCACACAGGATGGGCCATTTTTCTGGAAGACACTTAACTTCTTCTTAGCTTTGGGATTTTGGTCCCTCGTCTTGTCAGTTATTCCGCACAAGAAGATTTACAGGGCATTGCTCGGGTCCTTAGCTCAAATACATTTTTTTTTTCATTTAAATCATTGTTCTGGGATGGGTCAGGGGATGAGGGATGTAGGCTTCCCCGGGGAGAGAGGACAACCACAGCCCTCTCTCACCACAACGGCTAGCTGAGGAAAGCACCTCTCCATGGCTGCTGCAGATACACTGCGGACATCCGGGAAAGGGGTGCATGTCCCCTGGCTACCTCCCCACAAACCTCAGCAGCAGAAGAGGAAGAGGAGCTCTGTGGGATAGCTGCTCAGAATGCACCATTCCCAAAGGTGCTGCACGTGCCACAAGCATGGTCATGCCATTGTGCTGGCAGCTGACAGTGTGGACAGCCAATAGCGTTTTTCTTGCTGCTCTCTCTGAGCGGCGCTGTAACTGCCAGTGCTTTACCTCTGCCAGTGTAGACATGGTCTTTGTGTAGGGTCAAGTCTGATTCACCCATATTTACCAAGGGTGTAATCCCGGCCCCCCTGAAGTCAATGGATGTTACTGGGGCCAGGAATTCACTCACTGAATCCAGAAGAGAGATCTGTGGTAATCACACTGACCACTCAGTGTTTAAGGTGCCAGCAAGTGATCTGCTTTGTTCTGGGTCCAGTTCCAACTGGCTGTGTGTAACCAGAGCTTCACAACGCCCTGTCCAGACTGTGGCTCTGGGATATTCAGTCCTTAAAGGCATAGTCCCCAGTACCAATTTTAGTTTGGTGGTAAATTTTAGTTTAGTTTGGTGGTAAAATGTAGTATAGCCTCTCCCCGAGTTACGAACGAGTTACGGACCAAACACTTGTAACTCGGACCCCATTGAGTTACATAGCGACCGCGCTGTTTGTAAGCGCAGCTCGCGTTCGTAACTCGGGGACCGCCTTTACGACCGCTTCATGGGAGCTTTGGTCGTAAGTGCGAACGGTTGTAACTCGACCGTTCGCAACTCGGGGAGCGGCTGTATTGAAATCTGTGCCTTTAAAAACTCAACTCCCAGAGAGAGAGAGAGAGAAAGAGAGAGAGAGAGAGAGAGAGAGCCTGGATGGGGTGCTGTGAATCTCAGCCCTTAAAAGCACAGTCCCAATAAACCAAGGTTTGCTAAGATTAGTCCTCATCTAAGTCTTGCCTGACCATTTTGGAATCACTGAACGTACCAGTTCAGAAGAGCTGGACAGTAGAATGCAATTATGTTTTCCACCAGAGACATTTACATTAACAAAAAAATCATTTTGTTCCCACATTTTCATGGAATTTTTGTATTTGGATTAAACAAAAACTTGACATTTGGAGGTTTTTATTTATTCTTCCCTCCCTCTACCCCCCTTTTTTCCTCCAACGGAAAAGGGAAAGGCAAATGGGAAAAAAAAAAAAAAAAAAAAAAAGAATAGAAAGAAGGTAAACTGAAAGGTTTTCAAAAGAAAGTTTTCAAATGTTCATCAAAAAGAAAAAAAACCATAAAATTTTGACCAAAACAAACATTTTCTGCAAAAATGTTCATTTCAATCAAATTCCCCCCCCCCACTCTGGATCCAAAAATGTTTTGGCAAAATTAATGTACAAGACAGCCAAAGAAATGCTATTATCTGTTCCGTTTGCCTAAAGTATTGGCGACATCTAGTGGCCAGTTAGTCCAATCCTATGAGACTAGTACCACCAACCCTCAGCACCAGAGCAAGGCTGGGGAACCTTTTTTGGGTCGGGGGCCACTGACCCACAGAAAAATCAGTCAGGGGCCACACACAAGTGAGAAGCAGCCTCCCCCCCAAACCAACAAAAAAACTCTCACCGACATGGCCCCACATTCCCCTGTCACACCAGAGCCTAGAGGGCCCTCGGCTAGCAGGTTTTGTGTGTTCCAGCCCCATGGTGGGGCAGCAGGGGGGCTGGAGCACCAGCACACACTCCCTAATGCTGGTGGGACGGCCCGGAGCCAGGCAAGTCAGGGGCTGCATCCGGCTCCTGGGTCTGAGGTTCCCCACCCCTGCCATAGAAACTTGCTCAGTCATTTGGTAGTAAAATCTGTTCTGTTAGTTTGTTGTCCGTGCCCTGTTAGGTACTAAATGGAGGCTGGCTGAGGAAGGCTGTACATGTACATGTTACGGTATGGTTGCTTAGTAATGAAATGCTAGAAAGAGTTGTGTGGACTTCAGAAAAACAAACCTTAAAACACTGTAGAGTATGTCAAAATTCATGCTTGCCTAGTTGACACATCATATAGGGCATGTCTACACTAGGAATTATTTCAAAATAATTTATTTTGAAATAATAACTCCAGAAATAACTATTTCAAAATAGCATGTCCACACTACGGGGAAGCTTTGAAATTAGTCTGAGGCAGGCTCCGTTAATGTGGATCCACTACCTCGATTTACAGCCCCAGGAATCACTGGGGAGTAATTACTCTGAATGACTGCGGAGCTGGGGCTACAGTGCGAACCCAAGACCTATGCACTTAGTGTTAAGTAGGAATAAAGTGGTGCATTGACCTTGAGATTGCCTTTTGCACAGAGATGAACTGCAGAGCTAATTAAAGCTGAGGGTCAACAGAACGAGGGGGTTTATGAAGGCTCGGGACAAAATAAGGGTGGATATTGTGCTACGGCTTTGTGGCTCTGGACGCTACTTCTAGTGAGTTAGGTGAGGAAAGCCAATGAGTAGAGCCCCCCAAATCTGTGGATATCTGATTTATATCCACAGGTATCCACATTTACAGCTCATTTTGCAAATATGGATGCAGATGCAAATTTTGTATCTAGAACCCTGCAAATCTGTGGATATCCGCTTTATATCTGCAGGTATCTGCATCCACGGAGGTGGGTGCAGATATCCATGGCTTATTTTTGTAGCTACAGATGCAGATAAAAATTTTGTATCCATGCAGGGCTCTACCAATGAGGGAGTTGGCTAGGAGTGAAAGTTGACTGTTGATTAGTTTAGCTAAACAAAAGTGAATCAAAACTGAGAAATGATTTGCTACCGCTTCCAGAGTTCTTGTCCAGTAAACCAAAGCAACATCAGAAAGTATTCAGAATAAACTCAAGGCAACATCACTGGGGAAAAAGAAAGAGAAATAGATGGGGAAAATGCTATTCATAATTCACTCCAGATAATTTTAGCCTAATTTGATCACAACTTTCTTCTGTAAATATCAGCTCTTCTTTAATAAGTCAGAATTTTCCACAGAGGCTGCAATTGCAACATAATCACCCAGTATATCATAAAAGACTTTCACTGTTAATTGTTAGGAGGAACCAGAACTATTCTGTGTGTCAGGTATGGGATGGCAAAGAGAGATAATTATAATCAGATGTAATTAGTAATTATAACCAATCTCGCCCAGAAATTGTTTTTAGTTAAATATTCCCATAGTCCTTCTAATAGTCTTTCACTGCTATTGTCATGAGTGGGCTAGAATATGTACTGGGGCCAGAATGTGCCTCATTAAGAGGCTGGTGTGAGCAGAGCTACAGCTCAGTTCTTACAGTGTCACTCATGCAAGTCTGAGTTACTATCACAGCGTTTTCAGGTTTCACTTGTGCTCAAGGCCTGATCCAGACCCTGAAGATAACAGGAAGACTCCCCCTGACTTCAGCAGGTGTTGCCCCACATCTATACCAGCCTGGCACAAGGGAGTCCCTCCCAACACAAGCAGAGCAAGGACCATGGGGAGTAGAGAAGGGAAGTCAAACCATGTCCTGGGGGTTGGGTGGAGGAGGGAATGATGGGGTTTGTGGGGGAAGCTCAAGAATCACTGAGCATCCTTTCTAGGGGACCTCCTGCTATGCATGAAATTCTCGGGGATGGCAGTGGGAGCTGAGGCCAGAATACGGTCTGAACCAGGGATGGGCAATCAGGAATGGTGGGTGGGCTGCACAAATGGCCCTGTTTTACCTCGGTGGGCTGCAGTTCCAGCAGCAGACCCATGGTCCCCCTCTCTGGCTCCCCTTACCTACATGCCTCTCATGCGCCAGGGCACCAGAACCCTGCACTTACCTGCTCCTCCCCCCTCCTTCCCAGCACTTTGGAGCCCACAAATCACCTGATTCATGCTTCATCCCCACTCCTCCCTGTCTCTCCCAGAGCTGGAATGCCACGGACAGCTGATTTGTGGTGTTCCAGCTCTGGGAGGGAGAGGGCAGGGACGGAGGTTTCCCACCACTGGTCTGAAGAGTTAAGGCATCCAGATGTAGGAGTTCAGACATATGGTTTCAATCTTCACTGCTCATGCAAACCTGCATCTCCGTTGGACAGGGCAGGGCAGCCGGGCTATTGCTCTGCACAGACTTTTTTTCACACTATCTCTGAAACTAACTGGCAAGATATTGAGAAATGTAGGAGAGTTCAGACGAGAGCAAGAAAATATTATCGGAGGGCTGCAGGAATTGACCGGTGAGGACAGGCGAAAAAGAGATAGCCTGGCTAAGGGGAGGTTTGGGAGAGCAGGATGACAGCCAGCAGATATCTGACGAGTGGCAGCACCACAGCATATAGATTGGTTAGTATAAAAGGGAGGGTCAGACTAGGTGAGGAATAGGGTGAAATTAAGAAAAGGGGAAAATTTAAGATGAACACCTGGGAAAACTGTCTGACTTTGAGATAGATCAGAACATAAGAACGGCAATCTGGGTCAGACCAAAGGTCCATCTAGCCCAGTATCCTGTCTGCCCACAGTGGCCAATACCAGATGCTGCGAGGGAGGGATCACAACAGGTAATCCTCACGTGATCCCTCCCCTGTCACCCACCTCCAGAGAAACAGAGGCTAGGGGTTAGAATGGACCACAAGCTAAATATGAGTCAGCAGTGTGATACTGTTGCAAAAAAAGCAAACATGATTCTAGGATGAATTAACAGGTGTGTTGTGAGCAAGACACAAGAAGTCATTCTTCCGCTCTACTCTGCACTGATTAGGCCTCAGTTGGAGTATTGTGTCCAGTTCTGGGCACCACATTTCAAGAAAGATGTGGAGAAATTGGAGAAGGTCCAGAGAAGAGCAACAAGAATGATGAAAGGTCTAGAGAACATGACCTATGGGGGAAGACTGAAAGAACTGAGCTTGTTTAGTTTGGAAAAGAGAAGATTAAGAGGGGACATGATAGAGGTTTTCAGGTATCTAAAAGAGTGTCATAAGGAGGAGGGAGAAAACTTGTTCTTCCTGGCCTCTGAGGATAGGACAAGAAGCAATGGGCTTAAACTGCAGCAAGGGAGGTTTAGGTTGGACATTAGGAAAAAGTTTCTAACTGTCAGGGTGGTTAAACACTGGAATAAATTACCTAGGGAGGTTGTGGAATCTCCATCTCTGGAGATATTTAAGAGTAGGTTAGATAAATGTCTATCAGGGATGGTCTAGACAGTACTGGGTCCTGCCATGACTGGACTCGATGACCTCTTGAGGTCTCTTCCAGTCCTAGTATGCTATGATTCTATGACCCCATTCCTACCCATCCTGGCTAATAGCCATTGAGGGACTTAACCTCCATGAATCTATCTAGCTCTTTATTGAACCCTGTTAAAGTTCTAGCCTTCACCACATCCTCTGGCAAGGAGTTCCACAGGTTGACTGTGCGCTGAGTGAAGAAAAACTTCCTTTTGTTTGTTTTAAACCTGCTATCTATTAATTTCATTTGGTGACCCCCTAGTTCTCTTAAGACTGAGTCGTCGTTTCTCCAGGGAAATAGTGGAGTCCTGATCCCTTAGAATATTTAAAATGGGACAAAAGACTAGGATATGGATGGGATGGAATAATCTGATTGTAGCCCATCCTCCAGCTGGTACATGATGACCTAAAAGCTTTCTTCTTTCTCTGATTTCTAGGTCCTAGCAATGGGGGCACCCTACTTTCAGCTGGCTACACCCACATTCTTCTTTCATCTCATCTTCCACAGTCTCTTGCTGCATTCATTTTTCTTCCCTGCAGAGAGTGCATGGTGTCACATGGATGTCACGGACACGTCTGAGCTGGTGCAGGTTCCCGAGTAACCAGTGGCTGGGAGCGTCCCACGAGTGCTAGCTCAGGTCTCAGGAGGAGGTTGGGGAAGGATGAGGCTTGTGGAACGGAAAGTCCACACAGAGAGCATTTGGCTCAGGAGAGGGATGGAGAGGGTACAAGGCTGAGCAGAATGAATGAGCACATCAGGATCATTTCACCGACCAATGCAGCCACCTCTGGTGGGAACCAAAGCAGCTGTTCATCAGCACAGGGCAATACCAGTCACAGGGTAGGAACAGGAAGAGAAGAAGCTACACGAGGCATTTTTACTGGTGAAGGCAATTTGTTGTCCTGGACTTTGGCCAGGGTGTGGGTTTAACACCAGGACTGTTTTACTATCTGGTCTTTGGAGGCCACAAGGGGTCAGAACCTCAACTTTACTACTGATGTGAAAGACCGTGCCTCTAGCAGCATTCATACCTGCTGCTGCCCACTCAGGAAGAGCGCCCTCTACTGACACAGCACCAGTGCACCCTGCAGCACCCTGGAGATACTAACCTCACCTTGAGTGACAACAGTCTGCCTTGTGATGGGGACTAAGCAGCAATGTCTGATGGCATAGGAGCAGGATCATTTCAGTCCCGATCACTTCGCTGGGAAGCCTTGTCTTGGATGATCTGCTGGGAAAAGCCCCCAAGTGCAACCCACTTTGCTCTCATTGTGGCGTAAACATTTCCCGTGCCAGGGAGAGGTGCAGTTACAATGGTGATGAGCTCCAATATAAGGACATATCTGGACAGGCGAGTTCACACCGTACAACTTTTTGTCCCCCTCTGGTGGTGAGACGATGTATAGCGCCTGTAGCTGCCTCCCACCGACAGGGCCAAAGTCTTTCCGCCGAAGCAAGAAAGACATGGCTTTTTTACTCAGAAGTCAAGGAGCCAGTTTTCACAGAGAAGCATGTGTCATTGGACTTGGATAGAGAAGTTTAACTGCACCAGGCGATCAGCGAGCTCAGGTCTGCATACAAACAAGCAAGCTGAGATGTCAAATTCATTCAGTTGTGGCCTAGGTTTAAATGCACTTTCTCAAGGTGAAACAATTCCCAGTACATTATCACTGCAGCTCCCCCACTCTCCACTATCACTTAGACGGAGCCATCTTTAACACCCTCCAGTTCGAAGCCCCTCCGAGGTAAAGTGATTCAATTAAACCCCGGTTCATACAGAGTGCTAAAAACCAGGGGAGAAAAATAAAATCCTCTTGAGGATAATTTTCTTCTATGGATTTTTACGAGCAGCGGATGGAGAATCACTTTCTAGTTTTTGTGCTGTCTCTCCAGTCAATAAATAAGAGGGGAAATAAAGGATTTTAGAGAAAATAGAATGCAGTCAAAAGGTAAATTGTGGTCTTAAAAGCCCCTAAGAGACTGTCGCTGACTTTGAAATGTTTCCTAGTTTCAGACTATTTCTTCCTGACTACATGGTTTCCGTTTCCCAATTTGCATCTCTGGAAGGCAATCTTTAAAAATGATTTCCCCCCGGTTGCATTTCATTGGCGGAGAAACTAAACAGGGTGTTGCATTTCAGTAATAACATCAACATTTCAACTACCTTTACCTTAATTATTTCTCTGTCTTTCCAATGAAACCAGTTAAACAAGATTTATTTTGGCAAGATGAAAAGACTCAGGTTTGTGTGTGCATGTTGGAGATAATCTGGGAAAGCTGATTTCCCTCTTGTTATGTGTCACCAGCATTAAAAAAATATAAAAGGTTCAGGACATTTAAGTAATAATAATGTCAGCATTTCACCTGTCTCTTCCTTAATTAATTCTCTCTTACAGCTTTACCACCTGAACCTGTTTAGATAAGATTTCAGCAGGGATAAAAAGCAGTGGCCTCTATTTCTGAAAAGAGATAAGCAGCTTTTTCCAACATACCAGAAGAGAATATGGCACTTAAGCTATTCTCAGATCTACTCTGGGTTTGCCCAGAGCTTCTCAGCAGTGGGCCTGGGACTTTAGAACTTATAAAGTTTTGCAAAATACTAATGAACAAGAAAACAAAACAATTAAAAAAAATAAGCAGCAACATTTGTGCCCAGAGCAATTAGACAAATGCTGTGCACAGTAGCGCTTGGCCCAAGTATTATCATTTCACTGCCAACAAGTATTGCGAGGGGGAAATTGGGACTTTGCCTTATCTTTTCAAATGTATTCTAGAGCAGCACCAAGAGCCCCAACCGAGACCTGGGCTCCGGTATGCTCGGCAGTTGATTCCTTTTTGACTTAAGCTACATGGGTTAGGAGAGAGATAAAGTGGGTGAAGTAATATCTGTTACTGGGCCAACTTCTGTGGGTGGGAGAGAAGCTGTCGAGCTGCACAGAGCTATTCTTCAGGTCCGGGAAAAGTCCTCCCAGCATCCCAGCCCAATGCTAGGCAGAACAGATTGTTTAGCGTAAGTGAGCACATTTTCTATGGGGCCATTCTTTCCAACTAGGGTATGTCTACACTAGGCCCCAGATCGATCTAGGGAGGCTAATGAGGCGGCTTGCAAATCAAGCCGGGATTTAAATATCCGGCGCTGATTTGCATGTTCAACGATCGCTATTTTAGAAATTGACTAGCCGAAGTAACTGCCCGCGTCTACACGCAGCAGTGAAACGGGCTTCCGATTTAAAGCCCTAAATCAAATTAGGTGGTATTCCTCCTGAAATGAGGTTTACCACCTAATTCGAATTAGTCAATTTAGTCAATTTCTAAAATGGCGACTGGCCGGGAACATGCAAATCAAGCATGGGATATTTAAATCCCGGGCTTGATTTGCAATTCCGGTTGCCCTCATTAGCCTCCCTAGATCGATCTAGGGGGCTAGTGTAGACGTACCCTTAGCGATATTACCTCACCACTTGGTCTCTCTAAAATGCTAGAAGTGAGACAGCTGCATACATTGATAACGTCGCCCTCACCTGATTGCTGTGTGCCCTTGTGAGAAGGTTCCTGTGATTGAATGAACTGGGTTTCTAAAGGGGTATGTCTACACTACAGCGTTATTTCAAAATAACGCGTCTACACACAAAATGCATTTCGAAATAGTGTTTTGCTATTTCGAAATAGCGCGCCCACACTGAGTGAATGCTGAATCGCATTTAAGGCTGGCTGGAACCAGGTCCGGCAGGGCATCAGGTCAGGAGTTACTTTGTGTGGCTGCTGCCTGAGGCTATCTGAGGCCTGTGCTTAAAAGGACCCCCCTTGGACAGCCGGTTCACAGCTTTCCCCGCTTGCTTGTCTACCTCGATGAGGGACAGCAAAGCATTTTGTCTCTGCGTCCTCTGATTGCCCTCACTCGGGACACCACAGCACTCTGCAACATAGAGCCAGAGCTGCCCCTGGGCACTCTGGTGCTTCTCTTGGATGTGTTGCTGCGAGCCTGGCTGCACTTGCTGCAGGCTGCCATCCGGGAGGTCCATTGGGGGGCTGTCAGTATCCAGAAGGCCCTACAGGAGAGCTTCCACCCCGAGGAGCACCAAGAGCCTCTCTGGTCTGCCCCACTGGGGGCTTGTGCCTCATTCCTCCCTCATGTCCTTCCACTTACCCCTTCCTAAGCCCCCTTCCCAATGTAAAATAAAATACATGTATTTTCATGAACACAAACTGTCTTTATTTAACAAAACTTGGGTGGGGGGGAAATGAAACTCTCGTGAGACTGGGGAAAGGAAGTGGAAGAGGGAAGAAGAGAGGGTGTGAGAGGGGAGGGGGAAACCTGGGAGGAGGCAGCTGGAAGGGGGAAGCAAGGGGAAGAAGGGGGAGGGGAAGCTCAGGGCTCAGGGTTGGGGGTCTCGCCAGACCACCTTGATTTTCATGCAAACCTGCTCCTCGGTTCGCATGAGGCCTTTGGTGGCCAGGCTGGCAGCTATCCTGCCATAGATGGCCACATTCCTCCATCTAATGCGGCAATCATGGACATTGGGGGCATCCCCCCGAAACCTGAATAAGGTCCATGATCTTCATCTGGACCAAGAAGGCGCCCGCCTTCTCCGGGCCCTGGCAGGCTCCTGGGAGCTGGTAGACTGCTCCTGGGCAGTGGTGGAGGGCTGGCTGCCAGTGGCTTGCTGGCTCATGTTTTGGGGCCACTGGGTCAGGGGCAGTGACTGCTGGCTCTGGGCTGGCAGGCTTGGAGCTGGCACAGGCACTGTGGCCAGAGTCAACCCCTTTAAGGGCTCCGGGGAGAGGGGAGGGAGAGGACTGTTCTTGGTTGAGGCTGGAGTGTCCACCAGGGCACCCTGGGAAGGCTGGAGGCCCCCTATTTCTATATAAGTGTCTACACAGCACTTATTTCTAAATAGCTATTTCGAATTTGGCGTTATTTCTCGTGGAATGAGGTTTACCAAATTCGAAATAAGTGCTCCGCTATTTCGATTTAATTTCAAAATAGCGGTTTGGCTGTGTAGACGCTAGGAAAGTTATTTCGAAATAACTTTGCTGTGTGGACATACCCAAAGTGACGCGACTGGTATGTGCAGAAAACCTAACACGAGATGCCCAAGCACCTTCCTGAATTGCTGGTAGAGGGCCCTGAGAATGGGAGTCTCAAAAGCCAGCATGGGGAGGTGGGCACCTCCCGAGTCAGAAGGAACTGCCGAGGAGAGGGGTATGTCCTAAGCCGCTGGTGCCCCCTTCACAGATTAGACACACACCCCACTCAGGAATCAGAGCGGTGAACCTTCTCCTAGACTTAGGTGCCCAAATTGAGGCAGCAGTTTCTCAAGACAAAGCAAGCAGTGGTTCCCATGGTTTAAACACTCACCCAAGATGCAGCATGCATATGAGTTAGGTCTCCTGCCTCCCAGGGGAGTTCCCTAATTGCTGGTTATGCCGGAGGCAGCTCCAGATACCCCGGGGTTCTCCTCTTGGCGCTGTTCCACTGAATAGGAATAATTAACGGCAAGAGCGGGTCTCTGTCTCCCAGGTGAGTCTTGTGACCACTAGGCGATGGAGCGCCTTTCTGCCCCCGGCTATTGAATTATTTGCACGCAGTGGAACAGCTTCCCTGGAGGGATTCAGAGAGCTCTGAGCCAGAATACCCCAAAGGAAAGTGTCCCGGCTAGGAGGTGGGGAGACCCACACTCTAATGTCTTCACTATATAAGCCAAAGTGAAGATTCCCTGTTTTTTTCCACAGCTTGCCTCAGTGCACTAGCCATGGGGCTGAAGGTCGCAAGGGGGCAGGGTGTTCTTTTCCTTAGGGGCTAGTTTAGGTCTGTTCAGAGCACAGACAACTAGATCAGGCCCCAAAGGCAAGGCAGGGAGGGGAATGGCTAGCATGTGAATCCCCTCCAGGGCTCAGGCAGGAGTCCAATGCTGAGCTGCTGCCCAGGACTGAGGCAGGTGAGTGCATACCCAGGTGCGAAAATGTAGGTACCTTGGGGACTTTATCAAGGGAAGTATTAAAATAGGCACGGAGGGAGGTCAGCCACCCAGAAGGTTAGGTGGCAGCAAGCAAGGCATTGTGAATGCCAGCGGAACCTAACTATGGGACTTAACCCCCTGAAGTAGCAACTAGGCACCTAAATCCCCTTTGAAACTCCCACCGGCTTGGCCTTCATTTCTTTCCCTGTGTGGAGGCAATGAAACCCACCTGTTGCAGTTTGCAGACACGCTCAGCAGCACCACACAGCGCCCCTGGGTCTGACGCCTGACCACAGACCCTTTCACCAACATGGAGGCTGGGTGTTAAATTCCAGTCCAGCCTTCATGGCCGTTGGCTGGAGGAGGAGGATGTTTGTACTTTGAGGCAAGTTTTATGGCATGTTAGAAATAAAGGGGCCATTTGTAGCATCGATCACCAGGTGCAGATATGGACAGGGCCAGGAGCACCTTGATCCGGTTGCTGCAACAGTGCTTGTGGAGTTCTCAGCTGCCCACGCTCAGCACACATGCCTGCATATGGGAAGCCCGTTTTGTGTACAAACATTTGCAAACACCTATCTCGACTTGCGAATGCACAACAGGTTTTTGGAAGCCGGCTGCGGTGGGGGGGCTGACTTCCTTATTTGTTCCTTTTTTGCTTCTAAGAATTTCCCATTAACACCATGAATCGATTCAGCCAGAATAATGCACCAAGCCCAAAATGGACGAGGGCAAAACAAAGGGTCAATCCCCCAGATAATGAGACGTAATGTGATGGAAAATGGATCTGTTTAGTCTGGGGACGCTGGTACGAGGGGGACAGAAGAGAGACAGAGCCGCTATGGGATTGGCTGGTGCCTTGCAATCCTGCCCGGTACAATGCAGCATCGTCCATGTAAATATTTCAAAAGCAAATTAAAAAGCTCTTTGGATTAGAAGCTAGGATGTCTGTCTCTCTCCCTCTCTCAATGCACATGTTGCACAGTCTATTTGTATGACATGATTTCCTCCATCAGTAGCTCAGGCATTCTGCAAGGGCATGAACCACGTCGGTACTTAAACACCTTCCTGAAAAAGTTCTGGGCACCACCGCGATCCACAAAACTCTCTCTTGGCTCCTGACGGACCCTGTTGGCCCCGAGCTCGCTCAGCGCTAAGTGTTTGCAGTAACAATCCCCTAGGTGCTGATGTTTCTGCCTCTGGGTATGCGCACGGCTGCCTCTCTCTAGGCACCGGGATGCCCATCTCCCAGGGTGAGTCACAAGCCAGGCAAGACAGGCACTCAGCTACCTAAATCATGTGTGGGGACCAACCTGGCAGGCGTGCTTCTGGATCGGTCCCTCAGGCAAGCCTCACTCATAACCTATAGCCGCTTGGGTGCCTGCCCAGGCTGTATGAGACCCATGAGTGACAGTCGGCTGATGCACCCTAGTATAATGCACCAGTAAGAGTCTAGCCAGCTGGAGGCAGGGTTCGGGTGCTCAGACTGCAGGGCTGCAGTGCAGTCCCTGCAGCCACGTCCAGTCCCAAGGATCTGGTGGCTGGGCAGTGTTGTCCCCGCCACCCTGGGGATCTGGCAACTGGGCAGTGTGGTGGCTGCACTCCCAGCCTCCAGCTCTCCCCCCACTCCTCAAACTCTTGCCCTGAGCTCTCCCCTTCCCCTGCCCTTGTTTTTCACTTTTTCAGGGAGGCAGGAATCCCTGACCTGATGGATGTGAGGATTCGTCTGGCACATGTCTGTGATGGGGCGAGGGGTACATGAGCCTGTGTGCAGGAAGATGAGGCTGTGTGTGTTAGGGGGAGTTACGAGTGTTTGTGTGAAGGGGAATCAGTGTGTATGCTGGTTCATGTGTCCAAGACCTGAATGCTCGGATTCCTCTAAGGTCCTCCGGTCTGTGAGGAGATTTTGGGGGCAAACCTCTGCTGAGAGCGTGGAAAGGGAGAACCAAAGGCGTGGTGCGCCTTCCCAGAGAATGCTTCTCCCCGAAATGGTACTGAACTACATCTGTGCCCTTCCACCCAGGCCTGTCAGCGTTACAGCCTAAGGCAGGGCTGCACAACTCGGAAAGCGGCGAGGGCCATATTACTCCAAAGAAAACAGCTGCGGGCCACAAGTAGGGTTGCCAGATGCTCTCCAAAAAATACCGAACACGCTGGCTAAAAATGTGTCGAACAAAAAACCAAAAAAACCCCCAAAAAACCCCACAGCAATGCATGTCGGGCATATTAAAAAAAAAAAAAAACCGTACCGCCCGGCTTCAGCATGCAACCACAGATTTTGTTGAAAGCTCAAGAATTTGTTGAATAAATTCACACACAAGGGAAAGCCTCACAGTCACGCACAAAGAGAAGAAATATCTCACGGTGCAAAATTTGTTCCCTCTGATACAAGTTATAATATTGACGGGGCGTAGATTTTACCAGCTGGCAAGCTGTGATGGGGCGGGGCCGCCCCACGGCAGCGAGGGCAACCCGCCCCGCACTCCAACAGCACCGACCCCCGTGCTGCACGGGGAGCGCGGCGTTCTGACAGCGGTCTGCGCCGCACAAGCGGCCGCCCAGCTGAGCAGCGTGCAGGGGGGGCCGAGTCCTGGGATGGGAGCCAGAAGTGGGGGCGGGGCTGCACGCACGCGTGGGGTGGGGCCAGAGCGTGCATGCGTCCCTGACATCAGGGAGAGAGGCGCTGGCACAAGAGAGTGCCGCATTCAAAAGGGGAATAGAGGAGAGCAGAAGAGAGGAGGGAGGAAATATTATTTCCAAAAGTTGTCGCGGGCTGCACAGGCCTAAGGGGCGCGTGCAGGCCTGGCCTAAGGGGAGTTAATAAAAGAAGCTCAGCTGTGATGGCTAGAACCGTGCTGGACTCAACCCCTTTGCCTCCTCAGTCAGATGCATCCTGATGCTCCTCCAGCTCTCTCTTTTTAGGCCTCTCCTCCCCCCAGCCCCGCTTCAGAATGAGTCTGGTTATATTGGGGCTTCATGTGTAAGTACAGCCTCCTGCAAACTAATCATCTAAAGTGGCTCTTTGAATAACAGTTCTCAGTGACCGTAGTTTCCTGTAATTTCCGAAAGGAAACAAATCCATGCAGACTGCAATTTTGTGTCTATGAATTTTGAATGAAGATCGCTAAGTGCCTTTTGTGAGGACTCAATTTCCTTCTTTCTTCCTTCCTCGCCTCTCTTCTCCAGCCTAGCAGATCCCGGTGGGAAAAAAGACCCCCAGCCTATTCAGGGCCCAGCAGGAAACATCATTCTCTCAGGCCAGTAGGACACTGGATTGAGAATAGGGCTTGGGGCCTTGTGCGAGACCACAGCATTTTTATCTCATGGGCCCTTCAGTGCAGGTGGAGGGGCCCTCCAGGAACTGCACAAGAGTGGGGCACTTTAGGTGTCCTCAAAACCTTTCCACGGCCCTGGTGGGTGGGAAAGGCTTTGCGGCAGATGTGGGTAGAGGGAAGTGGACACGTTTTTAACCTACTGTAGGGAATTATCCTGCATTGGTAGGGGATGGAGGGTGCTTTATCCGTGCAGGGTGCTGGGGCTGCCTTCCTCATATGTACCACAAACATCAGTGCTCATTCCCAATTCACTCAGGCTGCAGCTCAGTCTGGAGCCTCTATGGAGTCCATATAACTGGACCCATTTCCCACTTTCTCTATGGGTGCCCCTTCAGGCCCTCTGCCTACTGAGTCACTGGCTCTTGCTATCCTGCACTTCATCCACTCTCCAACAGTCTGAGGTAAACAGGATGAAGTTTAATAAGGACAAATGCACGGGAAGGAACAATCAGTTGCACACAGACAGAATGGGAAGTGACTGACTAGGAAGGAGTACCGCTGAGAGGGATTTAGGGGTCATAGTGGACCACAAGCTAAATAGGAGTCAACAGTGTGACACGGTTGCAAAAAGCAAACATGATCCTGGGAGGCATTAATGGGAGTGGTGTGAGCAAGACACGAGAAGTCATTCTTCTGCTCTACTCTGAGCTGATTGGGCTTCAGCTGGAGTATTGTGTCCTGTTCTGGGCACCACATTTCAAGAAAGATGTGGAGAAATTGGAGAAGGTCCAGAGAAGAGCAAAAAAAAAAAAAAAATGATTAAAGGTCTAGAAAACATGAGCTATGAGGCAAGGCTGAAAAAATTGGGCTTTTTTTAGTTTGGAAAAGAGAAGGCTGAGAGGGGACATAATAGCGGTTTTCAGGTATCTAAAATGGTATCTAAAAGAGTGTCACATGGAGGAGGGGAGAAAATTGTTCTCCTTGGCCTCTGAGGATAGGACAAGAAGCAATGGGCTTAAATTGCAGCAAGGGAGGTTTAGGTTGGACATTAAGAAAAACTTCCTAACTGTCAGGGTGGTTAAACAATGGAATAAGCTGCCTAGAGATGTTGTGGAAGCTCCATCACTGGAGATATTTAAGAGCAGGTTAGACAGACATCTATCAGGGATGATCTAGACGGCCCTCGGTCCTGCCGTGAGGGCAGGGGACTGGACTTGATAACCCTTGAGGTCCCTTCTAGTTCTAGTGTTCTATGATTCCATGATTTCAGCTCCATTCAAATCTCTCTGGGATCTTGTCTCCCCTTCATGGTTCCCTCCCCATTAACGATCAAGGATTTAATTTGTACTCTATGCCACTATTTATGGCAGGAATTTGGTAAAGCCACTGGGAACGAGGTTGGTATGAAAGTACCTTCTGCAAAGTGATCGCGTTTCAGTTGTGTTGAGTGATTTGTCGGTGGGGAACACCAAGGGTTCAGGTGTGAGCTTCAGGTAAATTGGGGCTAGTCTGCAAGTCTGATAGATTCCTTTCCCACTTGAGATCCTCCATAGCCATATATCACAGTCCTTCCAGGAGAGTTGTATACAGAGCAGCAGCTTACACTGTGAGAATCGTCTGCTCTAAGCCAGGATCAATGCCCAGCTGGGCTCTCCACCGTATTGGAACCTGATGCCTTCATTTCCCTCTGCCAACCTGCTTTGTGGCTCTTGATACTGGCGCCGGCTTTGCAGTGCAGTGTTCTGTCATCTCAGCGCCCCAAACACGCACCAAGAGAAACCGCCAGGAGATGCCAACAGGGGCTGTGAAGGCGGGATTAGTGGGCCTAGCAAAGAGAAATTGCTTGTGGGATCAACCCGTCCCTCTGGGGAGCCTGAGGAAATTGGCGCAGAATAAGAAAACGCCATATGAGCACGGCCTACATCTGATCAGACCGGGTGCTGCCTTTGGCAGTGTTCAGTACTCAGCATGCCACAGAAAGGTGAGGAAACTAACCTGACCCACAATGAATCTCTGCGTTGCTGAGCAGGGAGAGGGAAGGAAACAAGTTTCTGGCTCTCTGGCTAACTAGCAAGCCCTGGAGAGCTCCTTCCTGGGCTGTCCCCAAGGGGGCATTTGGGCTCTGACCCCTCATGCCTTTTAGGGACCTCCCCATTGTCCCTTCCATTGGTTTTCATGCAGTCAGCCTAGGCTGCAGTGCTCTCTTCTGCTATCCAGCTCATTCCCTCCCTACTCCGAAAGGACACGAGCTAAAGGATTTCCAGCCACCAATGATGTTTTTCAGTAACTACATCCCCTTCTATTGAACACCTTCTTCCTTTCATTTCCCTCCCCCGCCCCACACTGCGTGTGTAGTTTTACCAGCATGCAGTTATCTTTATGACATTGTTGTTTTTAAAGTGTTTTTACCATCCGATTTTATAACAAAATGACTTGTGCAGCCCCCCAGTGCCCCAGCGCGGAGGAGAAAAGGGTACTTTATACATGCAATTATGATGTACTCTTGAACATCTTGCTGTCTGGCTCGAGAGGTAGCTGCCATTCCGCGGTGGTTGCTACACAGAGCATTTTTATCTCTTGCTATACAAAGCACTTTGTGATCCTGGTGGATAAAAGGCGCTATGTAAATTTAAATCATTATCATTATCATTAAATACCTTCTGCCTCTTTAAAATCTACCAGTTGGAATAAAATGCAAGTGGGGCAGCTGGTATCTGGTGTCTAGTTGCTGAACCAAATTAAGGGGGTGGGAGTTATTCTTTTCTCTTTTTTTAAGCAAATAAATGTGGTAGCATAAACTACTTTATTTTCCCTCTGCAATTTTTTCTGCTGCTGTGGATTTGAATGCTACTCTTTGCCCACCATCAGAAGTCCAGAGTTCCCTGAAGGCAAACTGAGCTGGTAGGTGCAAGAAACATGCCAGGCTACCAGGGCATCTGAATGCCTCACAACAACCCTGTGAGGGGGAAATACCGTTATCCCCACAGAAGCTAAGTGACTTGGCCAAGGTCACCCGAGAAGACTGTGGAAGAGCAGGGAACGAAACCCCACTCTGCCAAGCTGTGAACTGCGGTGAGTCATGGGGAGGGATGCTGAAAACAGACAGAATACATGGCCATGCCTCCTGGCTTTCCCTTTCCCAATAAATCCTGACTTGCTTGGAAAGTCTGATTTTCTGTTTTATCCACCAGTCAGGCGACTGTTGCCAGCGCAGACTTTGTTGCCAGCAGTTCTTGCCCCTGGCACTTTGTCTCAGCGAGCAGGGAGGCATTTCTACCATTGTGACCCAAGCATCCGTGCAGGGTGCTGGGGCTGCCTTCCTCATCTGTACCACAAACATCTGTGCTCGTTCCCAATTCACTCAGGCTGCAGCTCAGTGAGGCTTTCGCTTGGGCACCGCTTCCTTTTCCAGGGTATGGCTCAATAGGAGCCGTGGAAATAGTGACAGGCCCCCTGCGTGGAGGATGTGTGAACAGAACTAGACTCCTGGAAGGCTGCTCCTTGCCAGCCGCCATCCAGAACATGGTCACACACGCAGCGGAAGGGCACACAGGCAAAAGCTAGAGAGAGGCTGAGTCAGGGGAATGGCACCTTTGACCTGAGTCACTCCATCAAATGCAGGGGATGGGTCAGTACCGACTCGACGGCTCTGTTAGCCTCCGATGCTGGAGCAGTAGTTTGTGTGACATGAGTTAGATCCGTGGCAGGAGTCTTAGTCCAATGCCTACTAAACAGGCGTCTGCATCACAAAGCGACATCGGCCAATGAAATCAATTGGCTTCGCCTGGTGGAGGGAGGTTACGGAACAGGTTTTAGGCAAGTGGATTCAATCCCCCGCCCGCCCGCCACATTTCAGTGGGATGCCTGGCCAGGGGGAAAGGGCTCAGGCAGGATTAGCACCACGGTCCCTTCTGATCTTCCAGCATCAGAGCGTGTGATTCTCTCCACAGCATGGGCAGGCCCAGAAGCACAGCCAGGTCCCGGCCTGAAAGCATGGAGGCTGATAAGGGCCAATGGCAGAGCAGCACACAGAGGCTTGTCAGTGGCACGGGGTTCTCTTGCCCTGACAACTCCCGGGCAGCACAGGGCCCAGGCCGGCACCACACACACAATGGTCACAATGGGCTGGTGCATAGAGGCACCTGCTCGACCATCTTTCAGTCATTGCTGGGGAGATGCTGAGTGGAGCAGCAGCCAGCGCTGCGGCCTCTAGGACTCAGGACCTCTGGGTTCTATGCCTGGCCTGTGGTAAGTCACTCCGTTCCCGTTCCCCTTCTCCCCTCCCTTAGTGTCTTTTATTATGGGTCTGTTCAACGGGGCCCCCATCCCAGCTGAGATCTCTAGGGGCTGCTCTAATAGGGTATGTCTAGACTACATGCCTCTGCCGACAGAGGCATGTAAATTAGACATACCGACATAGTCAATGAAGCGGGGATTTAAATATCCCCCGCTTCATTAGAATAAAAATGGCCGCCGCGTTTGCCGGCTCAGCTGTTTGTCGGCACAAAGTGGCAGTCAAGACGGGGATCAGTTGGCAAGGAAAGCCTTTGCCGACTGATCCCTTATGCCTCGTGCAACGAAGTTTACAGGATCGGTCAGCAAAGGCTTTCCTTGCCGACTGATCCCCATCTTGACTGCCGCTTTGTGCCGACAAACAGCTGAGCCAGCACAACGTGGCGGCCATTTTTATTCTAATGAAGCGGGGGATATTTAAATCCCCACTTCAGTGACTATGTCGGTATGTCTAATTTACATGCCTCTGTCGGCAGAGGCATGTAGTCTAGACATACCCTTAGCAACGCAACTGCGGCTAAGTGGCATGGGGATCGGAGGGTTTGGAAACCCCCACTCATCGCACTCCTTAGTTCACCGCTGTGGGCAGATGAATCAAGGTCTCACCTTGCGGCATGTCCCAACTGCCCACTTCAGAATCACTCCCCTGTGCCTACTAAACTGGTAATTAAGCCTGACCCCTTCCATGCTGCTCCAGACACAGCCCCACCTGTCTGCTAGCCCATGCGATGCCAGCTCATGCTTCTGATCCCAGGGAACAACCACACTGCCTGACCCCAGGACCTGGATTGCCGGCAAGCTGCAGACAAATGTGATGCCTCAACCTCACAGCTCCGGCTGCGGAGGGTGGGCAGCCCCTGGTACGTGGCCCAGGAGAATCAGCAGCTCAAAAATGTCTAAGTAACCCTATTCTCTTTCCTTTCACTCAGCTGAGGGGGGTGGTGGAAATCTGAAAGCTGTGGCAGAAGGGTGGTATGCCCCACCTGACAGTAATGGAATCTGTCCCTTTAATCTGAATTGTATGTCTAGGGGCATGTCTACACCAGGAAATTATTTCAAAAGAACTAAATTCGAAATAATAACTCCCGAAATAACTATTTTGAAATTAGCATTGTTCCCCGAGGAAAGTAGGAGTACAGATTTCGAAATAACAGGCTTGGTGGTATGGACGCTCCATTTGTTATTTCAGAATAAGGGGAAGGATATTTCAAAAAAACTCCCTAGTCTAGACCAGGGCAAAATGAGCAGCATAGCCTGCCTTGGCCTGCTACACTGCAGCAACATTTAGTTAAACAAAACAACCCTTTTCCTTTCTCCCCCCTCCCTCCCAGACTCTGGTAAGTTGCAGCCTCCTGTTGCCCAGGGGAGGTCTTCCATTTAGCTGCGTTTGCCTTTCTCATTTCATGCTGTAATGGAGATTCATCGCAGCTTTTAAATCCATAATTTGCCATGAATCACTTGGCTCTTTCTCTCTCTGCAGAGGTCAGAGTTGAGTGTGTTGAGAAAGTCTGATTTTTTAACCAGAACATTCCGGCTTTCCAAGTTCAAAACGACTTTTCATTTTGAAATTCAAACTAATTACACTGGTTGTTGTTGTTTTTTTTAAATTTAAGTAGAGGATAAACCACTCTATTGCAGGAGTGGGTGGGGGAGGTTCTGTCACATGTGCAGGTCAGACTGCATGGTCTGATCTGGCCTTAAAGGCTATGTACTGGAAATCAAAATGAAACAGCTCCAAATCATTGAAACGAAACACCTGGGATTTTCAGTTTGCAAATATTTTTGAGATTTCAGGTTTTCCTCCCAAGTCAAAATGAGGAAATTATTTCAAGCTCTCAAAAATGTTCCCAGGATGGGCCAAACGTTTCCTGCCCAGCTCTGCCCCCCTCACCTGTTCTAGACCGGAGGGGCAAATTACAATCTAAACCCGCTTAATGGGAGGCGGCTTGTGCCACTGGAGAGAACACTGGCTTGGGAGACCGTGACTCTGTTCCTTGCCCTGCTGATGACCATTTCCTGCCAGGCCCACCGACGGGTGTAGGAAGGGGGCAGCTGCCCCAGGTCCTGGCGGTTCAAAGGAGTCTGGGGCTCCTGGTTGCCACTGTAGAACCTGGGCCCTTTAAATCACCGCTGGAGTGCCATGCACTCCATGCAGCTCTCAGGGCTGGAGGGAGGGCCTGCCACACTCCAGGCAGTATGGAGATCCAGCTGCTCCCGGCCCCATCCTTTCTACTTGCTGCCTGCCCCTTCCACCTTGCCCAGGGGCCTATGCAAGTTGTTGGCTTGCCTGCTTCCCTCTTTGTTTCCTCTTCATCCTTGGTTTGACTTGCCTCTGTAGATTGTAAAGTGTTCAGGGCTGGAGCGTTGGCTTATTATGTGTATAGACAGCACCCAACACAAAGAGGTCTTAATTTCACTTGGGCTTCCCATGTAGGGTGGCCAGCTTTGTAATATTTAAAAACCGGACACTCCAGCAGTTGTATCAGAACCTCCCTAGCCCTGTCTCTCATCCTCAAGGCCCTGCCCGTGCCCTTCCTCTTCCCCTCAAAGCCCCACCTGCATTCGCTCCTCTTTCTCCCTCTGCTACTTTTCCCCTCCGCCCAGGATGGAGTCAGAACTGGGAGCTGCAGCTACCCAATGGGAGGCGGTCCTGGCTGAATAGGGGCTGACACATGTACTGAATAGGGGCTGATTCGGTACCTCCCTGCCTGCAGTACCCGGACTTTGGGTGTTCTGATTGACAACTGGCCACCCTCCTTCTAGGTTACCTTCACACTGCCCACGGCAGCGAGCCGCCCAACCTGGGGCAATAGACTTGGGTGTGTGGAGCTCGCACTAACACTCTGAAAATAGCTGTGCAGACGCAGTGAGGAGCTGGCTTCAGCACCTGAGCTCCAGCCCAAGCTGCAAGTCCAAACCGCTACCCAGCTCTTTTCAGTCTATCGACCTGGGCTGGGAGGCTTTCTGCCAGAGGTTGTGCAGATGTATTTCTGGGTGCAACTGCAATAGAAATCATTATTAATAACGAGGGTCAGGCCTGTACTAGAAATGATTAGCCAATACAGCTATACCAGCAAACTCTCCTAGCTTAGCTGCAGCTTGCTTGGGCAAAAGAGTGCATTTGCTGGTATAGTTTATATTGGTTTCCAGAGTGAAATAATTTGTAGCAGTGTAACTGCATCTCCAGTAACTTTTTTGCGTTATAAAGGGGTGCAAAAAATCATATTCCTAAGTGATATGAATATAGAGGTGGAAATTTCTAATGCCGACCCGGCTTTAGGCACGGGAAAGCAAGTTTTAATATCTGCATGTGCACGCACACATACATCCAGAGTGAATGTGATTCTCTGGTGCCTTGCACTTTGAGTTGCCATTTACACCGATGCAAGATGTTCCCAGATGCGAACGGTCATTGTTTCACATGCACACCGCATGGGCTTTGCACAGAGGGCAGGGCAGTAGGGAGTTAGGAGCAGTAGATCTTGTCCCTCCAGGCCTGCCATCTGTAAGCTCTTGAGATGTGTGCTTTGTATGATGCAAACTTGAGTGACTGGTTTGACACAGACACTGGCCTCCAACAAGGAAGCATTCTCGCCTCTCCTGCTTGGCATTGCCATTGACTTCATTTTCAGAAAAAGCCCAGGGGATACAATGCAGGCAGTTCATGGCTCAGCAGCAGCAGCACACCAGAAGGTCTGGTGTTTCCTGACACCAGAGCTTTTCTAAGTGACAGCTGAACTAGGGATGTAAGCGACTAATCGACTAGTCGACTATCCGATAAGCAAAAACTTACTGGATAGTAGACACACAAGTTGACTAGTTGCTTCCCCCCCCTTGCTGCCTCTATCACAAAGAGGCAGCAAGCAGGGGGAAAAGAGGGGTGCTGGAGGGAGCCGTCTTAAAAGCCATTCCCCCCTCCCTCAGCTCCAGCTCCTTGGGAGGGGGCAGGGGCACAACAGCGGCCACCTTTGAAACGTACAAGAGTTCCTGCTGGGGTTCTTCTACATTTCAGAGTTGGAAAGCCCAGGGCCAGTGGGGAGTCCTGCTGACCTTGGGCTCCATGTGGGTGTTTCCGCTTTGAAATGCACAAAAGCCCCCGGTGGGGCTCTTGTACATTTCAAAGGCGGAACGCAGAAGTTCTTATCAACTTAGTTAATTAATCGAAATGGAACATCCCTAAGCTGAACCATCGTGCAAAGACTGGAAGACTGTCCAGCACCATAAAGAAGGCAGGCATGAAAAAACGAACACATTGAGAATGCCAGCAACTCCCAACCCAAGCATTATGTTAGAAAGCAAAGGGGATGCAATTCACATAACTCTAGCAGGAATGTGCACACCCAGGGAGATATCCAGGCAGAAATAATGCCCCAACCTGGCATGCCAGCAATTGCATTACCAGCTTAAATAAGCTTTGGTTGCTGAAACAATGCAAAGACCACTCTAGGAATCTCCACTGCAAATATTATTTCCACCTTCACTTATGGCTGCGAAAGCTGGACTCCCTCCCCCACATGCAGAGAAACAGCAGAATGCCTTCAACAGCAAATGCTGTGACGTTACCCAGAAAAGATGACGGAAGGATCTGGCACGTGTGTTCAGAAAGAAGTCAGGCCGGCGTAGGCTGGCAGGTGTGCCATGTGGCAGCTGGAGAAAGACGCAAAGGGAGAGATCGAAAGAGCATTGCTTGGAGAAGGGAAAGGACTTACTGACACAGAGGATGCACAAGGAGTGGCCCATGATACACAGAAGTGGTGATGTTGAACGGCAAGAGGAGGATTTGGCCTGGAGGCTGCATGCGGCCCATTGGGGGTCTATGTGTGGCCCACAAGACATTTTGTTTACCATTGCCCATGCATGGGGTTGCCAGATTCTCCTGTTTTTTGACCACATCGTTTTTTTCCTACTGGTATTACAAAAGCAACGTGCACGTAAAGCCAGGGCACATGCAGGGAGTCAACACTGACTGGGAGAGCCGTGTGCTCCCTCTGCAGCCAAGTGCTGCTACGGTTCAATCGGCCCAGCCTGCAAATTCTAGGTACACAGGCTCAGTGAGCAAAACTACCCAATCCCGGGAGACTGTCTTGCTTACAGCAATCTTGTGGCCACTGAGATGAAGGAGGACCACTCATGCAGCCCGCTCTCTAGCCAAGGAGAGTCCTTTCCTCTAGAGAGTTACTCCAAGCGACATCAAGGGGACAGTGGCAATGACTATAGAACAGGAGTGGGCAATAATTTCTGACAGGGAGCCACTCCAAGGTTTTGGAAAGTGGTTGAGGGCCGCATTCTTCCATAATATTAATGGAGGAGGTCTGGGATGGAGGTTGGGTGCAGAAGGAAGCTTGGGGATAAGGGATTGGGGTACAGGAGGGAGAATGGAGTCTAGGAGGGAGTTTGGGTGAAGGAGGTGGTTGTGACCTAGTGCAGGGGTTTGGGATGTGACCTAGGCCATTTTGCTAGTGCTGGGGAGAACGGTTTAATTTACATTATTAAACAGATTAAGTGTTTTAACTTTCTCATGTTAGTTTATCAAACTTCATTTAAAATAAAGTAAAATATTAATGTATGTCCAACACAAAAGGTTTCAATGTTTTCTTTATTGATAGCAGGGGTGGAGGGCCACTGACCCACAGAAAAATCAGTTGGGGACCACACATGTGAGAAGCAAAAAAACTCCTCCAAAACCCCCAACCCTCACTGATGTGGCCCCCAACTGAGACACCTCACTCCTTTGGCAGTCCAGCCCCCTGGGATGAGGGGAAGGGACAGGGAGGACTGAGGTTCAGGGCTTCCCATAGGCCAGATTTATTCTTCTGGGGTTAGTGGTTTTGTGGACTGCCCCTCTAGGTTGTGGGGTGGGGACAAAAATGAGGGGTTCAGTGTGTGGGACAGGGCTGCCAGTGAATGGGATAGGGATGGGGGTGCAGGATCTGGGCGGGAGGTGGGGTACAGGAGGGGGTGAGAGTGTGAGGTCTGGGTGGGAGGTAGCGTACAGGAGGAGGCTGGGAATAGGGTGTCTGGCTAGGAGGGAGGGGGCAAGAGCAAGGGAAGGTGCAGAGTGTGTCCATGAGGGTTGGTGCAGGAGCAAGGGTGGGTGCAGGAAGAGGCTGGGAAGGGTGTCTGACTGGGGGGAGCGTACGAGAGCAAGGGAGGGGGCTGGGGTAGGGTGTCTGGCCGGGGGGAAGGTGCAGGTCTCCGTGGAGTGTGTATGTGAGGGAGCTGGGGGGTATAGGCTCTGGGTATGAGGGGAAGGGGGCGCTCACTTGCTTTTCTGCCCTGCGCCGCTCCCAGGCATTGTGCCTCAGGCATGGCCTCCCACTGCTTCCATTGGCCGGATTCCGGCCCATGAGAGCAGCGGGGAAAGCCTCCAGGCAGCGCATCCATGTGCTGCTGTTCCCCCAGTCACGGGTGGGGGGAGCGCGTGGAGCCATTTCTGGCTCTGCTTCTTCCTCACGAGCCAGATCTGATGGGGAACCTTGGGGGTTTCTTCCTCCCCTCCCCTCTCCCCCGCAGAGAGCTGGTGCTCCAACCTGGCGGGGGGAGGGGGGGGGGCAAGGACAGAGCAGCAGTGTGGGCTCCCTGCTGCAGGGAGGGGGGGGCTGAGCTCAAGTCGCGGACCACCTGGAAGGCAGCCATGGACCACTAGTGGTCTATGGAGCCCCAGACTGGAGCAGCAAGCAGGTTATAGGTCAGGATAGCACTGAATGGGAGGTCCAGGGCTATGGAGCCAGCCTGAGGGGCACTGGAAGGGCTGCCAGTGCAGATCCTGCCCCAAACAAGCCCTCACCGTGTCAGACTGAAAGGAGTTTGCTGTTAGTTTCATAGGCACTAGATTCACCCCCACAAAAGGCCAGGAGCTGAGCTGAAGCACAAGAAGACCCTGCAAAGAAGGCTCCAGAGAGAAAGACTCGGAACGACAGCCTCCCCTAGCGCCCTCCCTTCCTCTTTTCTTTTCTCTTTTCACGGCTGCTCCTGCCCCTTTCGGACCTTTGTTTCATTTTTCATTAGGCAGGATCAATAGGAAAGCAGGGGCTGTCGCTCAGGTGATGTCACGCTTCAAGGGCTTCATTCTTCTCTGCCACCTGACACGAGGCGAGGGAGTCAATACTTCTGTCAGGTCACTAACAACCCACCCAGTTCTTAACAGTGACTGATCCCTGGCTATGGCCTCCACAAATCTCAGGGATGCCCGGCCGTGTTAGGCTGTATCCACAGCGCAAGGGGGAGGCTCACCCGGGGTGTGTGTGCAGGTGGCTATTGAGCGAGCAACACAGAAGGGATTTGGGGATTTCCATAGACAGCTAGAAGCCCCTGCAGCCTTGCCTCTTGCTTCTCCATGCAAGATGGCTAATGAATCTCCCCTGCTAAATGGAAGAGCTGGAGCCTTGATTTATGTCTGGAAATGCTCCCTCATCCGAGCCTTCAATTCGTCTCCCCGCTAGCCATGCAGCAGAGCTGGGCCCAGGCTTTCTGGAATGTCAGCATCGGTCATGGGCATTTGAAAAAAACCCAGTCTCACTAAAGATTTGCCAGCCCCTCCAGAGCAAGGTGGATAATAGGTGAGCAGGTCCTCTGCCACCACTTGGAGTTAGCTCAGGATGTGTGTACCAGTGGCAGTCACATGGATTGCTTCCCTTTCCCCCCTGCCACTCTCGACTCCTCTACAGTCGACATGGCTGCATCTAGATTCACACAGGGTGACACAAGTTAATGGCAGAGCTACTGCATTGTTGCCTGGCGGCTTTACAGCCATCACCATGAGGAATAACAGCTCTGAAGCCCCCTCTGTGAATCATGTCAGGGTGTGCATCGGAGCTAGAGGATGGATGAAGAGCAGGCACTGAGGAGGTTAATGAGATATAAGCTGCTGCTCCTGTGATGTTATTGGATTGCAATATCAATGTACAGATCACTGTTGCAACCACTGTTGTGTGTTTGCACCGAATTTTGTACAAAGTGTGCCGAGCAGTGTTCCCTCTTATTCCCCTTTATTCGGCTCTGGTGAGGCCACATCTGGAGTATTGTGTCCAGTTCTGGGCCCCCCACTACAAAAAGGATGTGGACATATTGGAGAGGGTCCAGCGGAGGGCAACCAAAATGATTAGGGGGCTGGAGCACATGACCTATGAGGAGAGGCTGAGGGAGTTGGGTCTGTTTAGTCTGCAGAAGAGAAGAGTGAGGGAGGATTTGATAGCAGCCTTCAACTTCCTGAAGGGAGGTTCCAAAGAAGATGGAAAAAGGCTGTTCTCAGTAGTGACAGATGGCAGAACAAGGAGCAATGGTCTCAAGTTACAGTGGGCGAGGTCCAGGTTGGATATTAGGAAAAACTATTCCACGAGGAGGGTGGTGAAGCACTGGAATGGGTTCCCTAGGGAGGTAGTGGAATCTCCATCCCTAGAAGTGTTTAAGTCTCAGCTTGACCAAGCCCTGGCTGGGTTGATTTAGTTGGGATTGGTCCTGCCTAGGGCAGGGGGCTGGACTTGATGACCTTCTGAGGTCTCTTCCAGCTCTATGGTTCTATGATTCTATGATCTTTGCCATCTTCATGTGCAGATTTTTCCCATCCCTGTGCAGAATACATGTTTTATGTACACTGAGAGATGTGCGAATGTGCACCATCGATAGAAACAAAACCTAGCTGCGGGCGCCCTCCTAATCAGCTGGGCATCATGTTAATCTCTCCTAAGCAGCTGCATAAGTGCTCAGCTTACAGAGAACACTGATGCCCAGTAAGATGTCTATGAAAAGTGTATGGTTCACCGATTCTGCTTATACTGTCCGTACACATGTATCACTTTTGTATTGAAAGCTATGAGTATTATTGGCTGTGTACTTGTATTGCACATGTTTGCTTCCGAGAGACATCGGCAGGCTTGGCCAACCTATTGTAAAAAACTGCTTGTCAAGTGAATAGCAGTACTTGACTGACAATGGGCCTTGAGAGGTGCCAGTCCACATCGGATTAACTTTTCTGCAAACATTCAGACCAGCATGGAAGCAATGGCTGCTCCCTTAAAAGGACTGAGTCATGCGCTGGCTGGTGTCTTTCTCATGTAACATACTCCGTCTTGGGGCATACTTTGACACAGGAAGAACAATGGGCATCCCTCCACATGGCCAACATTATAAAAAGGGTCCTGGGGTTCCTCCATTTGTCTTCCACCCGGCTTGTCTAGAGGTGTCTAGAACATCTTTGCTATGAACTGAAGCATGAAAGGACTGATAACGCGTCTTAACAGAGACTTGATTTAAGACAGCAATTTATTCCATCTCTGCTACAAGCCTGCACCAAGAAATCTGAAATTGGTGTATGTATTTCCTTCCTTCCTTCCTTCCTCCCTCTCTCCCTCTGTCCCTTTCTTCCTTCCTTTCTCCCTCTCTCCTTCCTTCCTCCCTCTCTCCCTCTGTCCCTTCCTTCCTTCCTTTCTCCCTCTCTCCTTCCTCCCTTCCTCCCTCTCTCCCTCTGTCCCTTCCTTCCTTCCTTTCTCCCTCTCTCCTTTCTTCCTTCCTCCCTCTCTCCCTCTGTCCCTTCCTTCCTTCCTTTCTCCCTCTCTCCTTCCTTCCTTCCTCCTTCTCTCCCTCTGTCCCTTCCTTCCTTCCTTTCTCCCTCTCTCCTTCCTTCCTTCCTTCCTTCCGATTGTGGTCTAAGGCGTGATCTATGCTAGAACAGGAAGGTCAGTTTACGGTACGCAACTCTACCTACGCAAAATGCGTAGCTGGAGTCGGCTTACCTTAGGCCAAGCTGTGGTGGCATCCACACAGCAGGAGGCCATACTCCTCGCAGAAGGAGGACTACTGGAAGCTGGCAGGGGCTGCCCTGAGTGTTCAATATTAGTGGGTCTAGTATAGACCCGCTAAATTGAACGCTGGAAGATCAACCTCCGGAGCGTCAATCTTCTCGTAAGTATAGCCAGGCCCTAAGGGATTGCCACGGCATGCTCTTCGGGGTAAGACCTGAGTTATAAATTGACCAGGGAATGTGGCTGGTCCCTTGGGATCAGAAGAGATTGGTTTCCATAACTTCTCATCTGTGTAAGGAGTGGTACTGTGGGAGACCCAGGAAAAATGGAGTGTCTGAGGGGATTGCTTGTGTGACTTCCTGCTAACCAGTGTGGCAAGCAGAAGAGCTCTTTGTGACTGGTTTGGTGCCTTATAGTGGAGGAGGACCCCCAGACGTGGGCTGTAAGTAGCCCTGTCTCTAAGCAATTTGCCCTGAATCCTCCTGTATTACAGCACCCACTGTGTCATAAGCTATTATTTCAATGAAAATCAGAAAGGCTCTTTATTCTCCTTATAATTGAGCTGACAGTCACATGTCATCATATGATTCCAGGGCCTAGGGCTTTAAACACCGAGTATCACATGTCTCACAATTAAGTCGGCAACAGTGAATCCGAGCTCCAGGACTTCAGCGGCTTGGCACCTACACGTTCGCCAGCAATGCTGTTTTTGAGATATCTTCTCTCTCTGAGGCTACGCCTACACTGCAGAGTTTTTGTGCAAAAAGTCACGGAGCGTCCACACCTCATGCGCGTTTTTGCGCAAGAAAATGTACAGTGAATTGACAGAACAGAGGGGTTTTTGCTGTATGGGTATTCCTCTTTCTACGAGGAATAACTCCTTTTTGAGCAAGAGCTCTTGTGCAAAAAAGCTGTGTGGGGATGGGAAACAGGGTTTTTTTTGCGCAAACACAGCCTATCGACAAAAGCACAGTGCCCTGGTGGCCATTCTGTTAATGGCAATCAGGGTTTTCTTGCGAGAGAGCGTCCATGCAGTCTGGACACTCTCATGCGCAAAAGCACATCTCTTTTCCGATGCGCTTTTGCAGTGTGTACGCACTCTTGCACAAGACGTTTTTGCGGAAGCTCTCTTCCACAAAAAGCTTCTTGCACAGGAAGCCTGTAGTGTAGACGTAGCCTGAGGGTGCAGCCACATTTGGATAGCTCTCTGAAGTCTCAGCTGCTTGGTGCATGTTAGATATAGCCCTGACAGCCTTGCAGGGAATTTAATATTTTTTAATACGCTCAATAAAGATCTTGGGAGCCATTTTTTAGTTTTGAGCCACAACACAGCAGATTAACGGTGGCTGTTTCACTCTCTGTCAGACTTCGACAAGCTTTATCCCCCATCACGGTGCCATAGGAATTAACCCGTAGGCTGGTTTGTATCTGCAAAGACTCCAGATCTCCCTATCTAATACTGGGAAGCCCCCTCTGGGGTTCTCCAAGTAAGTGCCTTTTGCATTCTCGTGGCAATCGGACACACCATGCTCCTTGCTGTTGCCTCAGGTCTGCAACTGCATGTGCAATAAGTAAAACAGTGCAAGGAGCAGTCCTGAGAATGGAGGGTGAATTTTTAATGTTAAACAAAAAGAGACTAAGCAGGAGCAGGCATGGCAGTAGAGCTGGAAAATTGCTCATCTTTGTCATTTATTCCTTGCTCCTTTACATTCCTCTTTTCCCACTGACTTGCTGCACACGCGTTGCATAAAGTGTTACTAGACGATAATAAATCTGGCAGGGAACAGGGCCACCAGATAAATGAAATCTAGCACTTCATGCTTGGGCCGTGTGACTGGCTAAGATGCACTTAATAGGGATATAAGTAAATCAGTTCCATCTCTCTCCTCAGAAAGAAGAAAAGCGGAGCATGTGCTGACTTCACTTCTCATCCTATTCTCAGGGAGCAAGCCTTTGAAGCACAGAAATCACAGAACCATAGAATCACAGGATTGCAAGGGACCTCAAGAAGTCATCAATACCAGTTCCCTGCACTCATGGCAGGACAAAGCACCACCAGACCATCCCTAACAGGAGTTTGTCTAACCTGCTCTTAAAAATCTCCAACGAGTGCACTGGCAATGAGATGTCCAGAGAGAACTGTACAGCACAGAAAGCAAAGCTACCTTCCATAAGTGTTAGGGATGGAGAACACCCATTGCCCCTGCTAATGGAAAGTTATTCTTGACCATGTGTTCTCCAGCGCTTTGAACATGCTGACCAGTATTGTCTCACTGCTACTGTTCATAGGCGCCCCCGCCTGCACAGCCGTCAATGGAGTGACATCATCATCGGGCACCCCCAGCGCCCATGATGTCATCATCGGGCGCCCCGGGCACCCCATTGAAGGCAGCACCCTAGGCGACGGCCGAGTCGGCCTATAGTCACAGGCCGCCCCTGTTCATAGGGCATCAATAATGAAGTTATTTGGATTTGGTCTGGATGTTTCTTGATATCTTAGGTTCATTTTGGGTAAATCTGCTTGACCTAGTTGCACTGAAGAACTGTGGCTGGTGAAACTTGAATTTTTATGTGGGAAAAACATCAATTTCAATCAACATTTTTGACTTTCCATCAGGAAAATGAAAATGAGAATGTTTGCTTTGAACTGATACTTCCAAGAATGCTGGCATTTTTTTCAGTCAAAAATCTTACCATTTAAACGATGTCTTCAGATGGACATCTCCAAATGGAGATTTTCTGACTTTTTCATCCTGTGAAAATATTTGATAGTTTGACTTTTTTGGTCCCAACTTGGGACAAAAACAAAAGTTGCAATATCAGATTTTGCTCTGGGATGGAATTTACATTTTCCACCCCACTCTATTTTTATACTTGGTTGAACAGACAGGGAGTGGATGTAATAAAAAAGGCAGAAGTCTAAGGACACCATACATGGTTATGATCAATCTAATAATGCTCACTAATATCATACTTTGTGCATGGTGGACTGTTAGTTAGGATTTTAATAAAAAGCTACATTCAAAGGCCACAATTTGACTTGAAACCACTTGACCACCCATGCAGCCCTCTCTTTCTTCGCCTGCTTCTGGTTAGAGACCATATTAAAAGACAGCAGCTCTCTGTTTGAATTGACTTAATCTGTCGCATTAAATAATTCATGTTGATTTAGGAAAGCTTTATTTCTAGTGGGACTTGCAAGAAGGCAGAGTTAATATTAGAAGAGATCTTGGAGTGGGAGGCAGGGAAATGAATAAGAAAAGGTGAATGTAAAAATTAATAGTGAATCAATTATTAAGACTACATTTCTGAAACTGACTCCTTCTCCTTCTCCTCCTTAGCAGACCCCTTCAGCTCATGGACCAGCCTCTGTCTCGGTCTTAGCCAAGTCCCTTAGCAACACGTCACCCAGCGGAAACCTCTTCCTGTTCCAAGCTACAGAAATAGCTGTGCAAACACAGCTGTGTCTCCTGCTGAGCAAAGCTGGAGGCACCAAGTCCCAGTGCCGGGATCCCTCTCTTTCTATCCCTGGCAGTGTGGATCCTTTGGTGCTCCTGTGGATCTCACACGTGCTCTCCGAGCTACTGAAGAGGCTGTGGTTTTACTCCTTGCCTCCTTGTTGCTGTTAGATCACTTACCCAGGGGAGCTGGCAGCTGGAGACCAAGGGGAAGGGTGCTTTAGACATTACTCGGTATTCGTGGCTCTCATTAGTTATAGTACTACAGCTGGGCACGGGCTGATGGGTACCAGATGCTGAGCCCTTGCACTTCTGGCTGGCAGAGGGATCTAGCTGTGGCTCTTCGGGCAAGATGCAAGGTGGCTGGAGCAGAGGGAACAACAAGGTTGGGGTGTGCTCCTTCCACTCTCACTTCTCCAGGGCCAGAGGTTAGTCACAGGGTCCGTAAACACATCAGTCAGCAGCCAGTCTCCCGCTGACCTCCTCCTGGGGTTTAGCTAGCTAGCAGTGCTGTGTACCTGTGAATGCCTGGATCAAGGCAGCCTTCTCCCAGCTTGAGGCTCTCCTGCAGCAGCCACGCTGGCCGTGGGAAGGCCAGGGAATGAAGTGGGGGTCTAAACAAATGAGGGCCACAACATGGGTAAGATCCCAGCTTGTCCACTAAGCCCACAGCCAATGGCAGAGGCAGGGCACTGGGTTAGGTTGGGATGCGGGGTACCAGCACTTGCTGTGTTTCCTTCCTCGGGGCATTGGCTAGAATACCCGCCCTTTTCCTTTTAGGTAGAACATTAGGAAAAACTTCCTACCTGCCAGGGTGGTTAAACACTGGAATAATTTGGCTAGGGAGGTTGTGGAATCTCCATCACTGGAGAGTTTTAAGAGCAGGCTGGATAGACGTCTATCAGGGAGGGTCGAGATGGTGCTCGGTCCTGCCGTGACAGCAGGGACTGGACTAGATGATCTCTCAAGGTCCCTTTCAGTCTCATGATTCTATGCTTGCTAGCTTTTTGACAATTAAAATAGCCCACTGACAGGCAAATGAGAGCCAGGGAAGGCAGCAGAGTGGCAGGGTACAAGGGCTCATGTGCCCCAGAACAAAGCCAGTAGATCTACTCTCTGGTCTATCGGTCTCGGTGGGACCCTATAAGAGAGTTTCGACTAAAACCCAGGATGCTGCAGCAAAGCTGAGCCCTGGTCCCTGCCACAGTCACACTAATTCAATGCGATCCAGCTGCCACAGTCTTAGGCTGCCACACATCACCTGCGGCCAGAAGGAAACAAAAGCTGTTGTCTGGGGCAGTGTGAGTCTCCTCAGGCTTTGGTCAGAGCAGAGTAGCTGGGCCAGGCATCTGTCACTGAGTTGTGGTGTGACCCAGGACAAGTCACTTTCTCACCCTCTGTGCCTCAGTTTACCTCTCTGTAACACAAGGGTGATAATACTCATTATGGGGCCTATTTAAGAGATGGGGGCTCCTGACAGGAATGGGCACCGGGGCATTATTGCTGCCACCATCAATTCTGTGCTCCCTTTTCTGAAGGCCTTATCCCTGAAGACCTCCCTGGTTCTCCCACGCCATGAGGGACTTGGAGAAGAGGTCTGGATGTGTTATGGGTAGGACCTCAAATTCATGTAAAGTAGAGATAATAAGACCCACTCCCAGCTGCGTCCCTTCGATGAGGCCAGCGAAGGAAGTCGGCAGCACTAACAAGGCTTTCCGCAGCCTAGTCACTCGTTGAAAACATGGCTTGTCTGACCTGGATTTCTCCACCCTCTTGCCACAGGCTCTGGGTACGCCTCTGGCCAGCGTGGGCTAACACTTCACAACTCCTTTGCCAGATCAGTGGAGCACGCTGAGATTTGCCTCATCCCCCTCCTTGATCTTCTCCTGGGGCAGCAACTGCTCTGTTCAAAGTTTCTCCTCGCTTGGTTGCATTCGAGATCTGGAAACTCAACACTAATTAATGTGTCTGTAAATCCCAGTTCGGCTGGCAGGGACTGGAATTCATTCATGGTCCCCTGAGTGCAGAGGAGCTGCAAGCTAGCCCTCTGGCGCCTTAAACCGCACGGCTGGCAGATGCATATTTTAACAACATACATCTGTTGGCTATATAATCTCTTGTATTTGCCCTCCCTGCTTTGTGCTTTGATGGAAGACCGGAGGAAACTCTCCAGCGGTTACAGCCAAAGTGTTTGCTTTGCAATTTTGCCCGATCGCTGTCTGATTTTATTTTTAAATTTCTCCAAGTCCTAATCAGGCTCTTACTTTATTTAATTAATACCCTATCTTAGTTAAATAGATCATAAATTAGGAAGCTCTTACATTAAAGATGTGCCAGGTAGCAAATAGCCCACCAGTGGCTTGCAGGAGTCTGCTTGGCTCCGCCCTCTTACCCAATGTGCAGATTTGTACATGCAGCCTGCAGGGCTGTTTTATGAGCAGTAAATCAAGCTGCCTTTTGCCCTCATTTAGTGTAACCTGCCCCCCTCCGTCCACATCTGTGCCTGTCCCAGTCTGTGTCAGATGTGGGGCACGGGCCATTGAACCGCCAAGAGAAGAGCCGGGGAAGGGGAGAGCCCCACGGTAGTCATGCTCTCTAGCAGAGGGACAGGCTGGGGTTCTGAGGAAGCACAGGACAGGAGGGGAGGGGGGACTAAAATGACTTTAAGCCACCTATGCACTTCTGCAGGGTGGGCTATGGCTTCCTGCATAAATTACAGCAGCCAAGAGTTGCTCGCATATAGGACAGGGCCCAGAAGGCTGCCTGTAAGCTGAGGGGCAGTTCAGAACTCCCTCTAGTGAAGTGTTTCTTAAACTGTGTTCTGTGGTATACCGCTGTGCCACGAGGCAGTTGGAGGTGTGCCACGGAGAACAACATAATTCAATATGACCACCCTTAAAGGTGACTTTTTTTTTCTCAATAACTTTCCTCCGACCCCACCCCGACCTTTTTTTTTTTTTTTTTGCTCAACAAAAAATCCTTGGTGTTCCTCATAAAAAAAAAGTATTGTTTGGTGTTCCTCGGTCTTAAAAAGTTTAAGAAACACTGCTCTAGTGCCACCCCTATGAACCCACCCTATCCCACATGTCTGGTGCCCTGTGCCAGGGAGATTCACCCCCAAGCCCTACACATGCTCTAGCTGCACACAGGATCCACTGCAGGGCCCAGAATCAGCACCATGTGCTCTCAGTGCAACCCTCTGGATTGGATCTGGGGTTTGGTCCATTAAATCAGCTGCTCTTACCTTTTATATAGAACAGGCCATTGCATTGCCCCCAGGGACCTCTCTCTTAAGCCCAAAGACTCTGTTAGACTAAAGCATTTCAATGCCCAGGAGGCTACACTGCAGGCCATAGACAGAGACCAGGAAAGACCAAGATGCCACGGCTGCCTGAGCCCCTGCAATGATCCAGCAGGGTTCTAGGAGGAGGACTGGTCAGGCAGAGGCACCCTGAGATGAGCACTAGAGACAAAAAAGGTTAGATGAGATGTGCCCAGATGGTACCAGCAGGCAATGAATGCTCCATGCTGCAAGGGAAAGTAACCCCCCCCCCCCACTAGCTGCTTTTGAAATAATGCAAAACAGAGTATTTTCCTCCAACATTCACTTCCCTGGGAACTTAAAAGCATTGGCTCCACCATGCAAGTGTAACTGGTGTTATGAGGGATGCCCTCTCCCTGCCTCGTTGCTGACTAACACGCTGGTGTTTACGAGTCTGCTGCTGCTTTTCTGCGAAAAGCGGATCCTCTGGCTCATGCTTTCAGATCCATCGGTTTTGCATTCAAGCCCCAGAGAGGATCCGGCCCAGGATACTTTCCTGGAGCATCGACGGGATCACATTTTACTGTCATGAATATTTAAATCACGTGCGCATGTGTTCGTGGGCTCGTCCGTTCAGGGAAGCGCAACGATACCATGTGATTTCTCTGAGCTATTGCAACTTCTTGAGGCCGCTCACGCAGCCGAGAACTGGCTGCGAGCAATCTATTGGATGAATAGAAGAAGGCGCCAAAATGCTGGAGTCGCTCTGCTCTTCAAATCGAGCTGCGGAAATAACAACCCACTGGTGGCTATTCCTGAAGCAGAGTGCAAGAAAAGAGGCTGCTGTTGCTGGCTAAGTTATTCATTCTTAATTGGTCACTCGGAGGGTGTTTCACATTATTTCTAATGTGGTCTCTCTGATTGGGCTCCCTGGAGCAGCCCAGGCCTGTTTCTAGTTCGCTTGGTAGCACTAGGAGGCGCATTACGCTGGCCTGAGAGAAACTAGCTGCAGCCTCTGCCTTCCCCAGCAGGCTCCATGTTTGAATAAACGTCTCATCTCCTCAGATTGGCAGAGCCCTGCAACACAGTGTGACTTAGTGACTCAGCAGGAGGCACGTTAATATGGACCCCGCCATCTAGCATGGCTCGAGGAGGACTGTTCAGTGGGGGGTGACTGTCTAAAACTGACGTCCTAACCCCTGGGGCATCTCTTGTTCCTCTGTTGTCCTATTAGGGTGGCTGTGTCCTATCACCATGAAGAGCTTCTGGTCAATGATGCTGCAGAAGCATTGGCTGCCAGGAAGGGGCACCAAGGGGCTTGACCTTGCTGCCTCTCGTGGGGTGCTGGATTCCAGCCTGGTGACATGCAAGGGCATTCCTCTTCCAACCACCCTTGTTGCAGAGGGGACATAACTCCTGGAAGTAAGAAGAGGGTAGAGATGCTGGAAGCCCCAGGGCTGGGTGAGCCACCGACAAGGACCAAGAGGTGGACTAATGGCCCTCCTCATTGTGAGGACATGGGATTTTATGTATTTCCTTGACTTTTTCACTCTGAAAGGGGACAAATTAACCGGGGACTTGACAGGAGGCCACCCACCACAAGCCAGGCTGTAATATTAGTGGAGTGCTTGCTGATGAGAGACACCAGGGATGGGGGAAAGAAGAGGCCTATCGAACTAACCACTAGGTGATACCCTGGTAAGCCCAGCCCCCACCCCCATCATTATCAGCAACATGACCCCTGGGTGTGTGAAGTTTGAAATGCGCCATGGGGAGCCAGCGGGGTGAAACATGCGGTAAAAGTGTTTCCTACTGTTCCAGGTAAGGCTGCAGAGCCCTGTGCTAGGCATCCGTCATTAACACAGGTACATGCTGCCTAGGGGCTGAGAGGTATTTGTGCATCAGGAGTGGATGCAGCAGTGGGAATAGTAGGAAAATGTTTCCTTTTCATTCTCTGGGAGTGAAACTCTCATCCCAGAAGCAAAGGGTGGTAAGTGAGACCAGCAGGCTTATCTGTTTGAGTGTTTGGGCTTCCCAGGCTTATGGAACGATCTGTTCCACTACATTTAACAGTGTAGATTTGAAAACAACGTGACAAAATCTTAAATATTTAATTAAACTATGGTGTAAGCTCTTCAGCGGGGCTGGGAAGTAGGAGGCACCAGACCCGTAAAGCTGTTGTCAGACATGAGTGACAGCAGTTCCAAAACGAGTTAGACAGCATTTGGGATTTCCTGGGAGCAACCGCGCATAAAGTTAAAGCCTCTAGGTGTGGAATTAGACAGCACAGCCTCATGCAAGGAGGAAATGCAAGGCTGAGCGATGGGAGGGGGCGAACAGACGTATTTTCAGAGAGCAGAATGGCTCCCGAAGCAGAAGAAGGAGAGAGACTGGCATTTAGAAAAGCCAGATGATGATGGAGGCCATAAACAAATGAGGATTTTTGCAAAACCCGTCCCCAACCCACTGGCACTTAGGGTACGTCTACACTGCACACTTATTTCGGAATAAGCTATTCTGGAAGAAATACTCCGAAATAGCTTATTTCGAAATAGCACATCTATGCTACAGGGAAACCTTGAAATTAGTCCGAGGCAGGCTCCCCCGCTGTGGACTCGCTACCTCAATTTAGAGTCCCAGGAAGCACTAGGGAGTAATAACTTAGAATGGCTCTGGGGAGGAGCTATTTCAAAATAGCAGCAGTGGAGCGTCCATACGCCCGCTATTTCGAAATAGCAATTTCGGAAGAGGCGTTATTCCTCGTGGAATGAGGTTTACAGAAGCCGGAATAAGCCGCCTGTTATTTTAAATTTATTTCGAAATACGGAATTGCTGTGTAGATGCTTGCATTGTTATTCAGAATAAAAGAATAACACGCCCTTAGAGGCAGCCATAAGGGTGATACAGTGCTATGTGATACACGCCCAAGTCAGTACTGACTGAAAGCCCACATGGGGCTCTGACGAACGCTTTCCTGGTCTCCTACACAAGTCTGAGGAGACTTTATGATTCTGCATCCTGGCTGCGCAGACCCTGAAGTCTCAGCACGAGCCCAGGCGAAACTGGGAGAGCTGAGCTGAGCTGAGCTTCATGCTGGGGTTGAGGGTTTGTTTAAACCTCAGAACTCAGCCCAGGGTTAATGGAAGCAAAAGAAAATGTTGGAACATACCAGCCTCGTAACATGAATCCAGGGAGATCCCAGGAGCTCAGAGGGGTGGGCACAAACTTGGCAAAGTCTGTTTCTTTCCTTCCCTTTGATTGATTGATTTCCATTGATGTGTGTAAGGTAAACCAGTCTACTAGCACCGAGTACCTCACACATCACAGAACAGGGCCATGCTGCTTTGGGCAAACCCCTCACCTTATTTGCATGGGCTAATCAGAGGGGGACTGGGGACATATGGAGTCTAACCGACAGGCCTAAGTTGCCTTGAGTCAAAGATGAATCTCTATTAGTTGTCAGAAGTATGGGGCCTTTGACATGCAGTTTGAGCAGATTGGATTCTATCCCATGGAGGACACTGCTACAAACATGCAGTCGCCAGTCGACTACAATATAGTGAGCCGAGTCCCCAACTTGCGTTAATTAGCTCACTGGAGCTATGCTAATTTCTAGCAGCTGAGTATCTGGCCCACTGCCTTGCATCTGGAACAACTCCAGATGGGATGTAGAACCCCACACTCCCAGTTTGGAAGGAACTGGAAGCCCCCTGTAAACTCTCTGGCAGCGCATGGAAACCCACGTCCCCTAGTATAGCGGAGCAGTCCTCTAGGAGTCTGTACAACTGCATAAAGCCCAGGGGCGATGAGGATTCGGAGGCAAGCTTACTGCAAGGAAGGGTCACTGCTGTACAGAGAAATGATTTAGAAGAGCTTTAGAGCTGGCCCCAAGCCCTTTGTCTTTGTACAAAGCTGTCTATAGCTTGTGGACACAGAGCTGCTGCTTATTTGTACAGTGGTATAGTTTTATAGTGTCGTGCACACAGCTTTATTGGATTGTAAGCTTAAAAAATAGCTGCAATAGCATTGCCTCACGCGCATTGCAGCACGCGCCCCTGTAAATAAAGAGAAATCACTGCCACTGAAAGGAACGGCTTTGCTCTCATTACCTGTCCCCGCATGGTGCCGGGGCCCGTATCACCACCACCAGCAGAGAGAAAGACAATTAGTTCTTGGGCACTGTCCTCTTCACTGTCAATACTCCACCTGTGGAGCTCCACCCATGCCCTGCTGCTCTAATGTGACTGTGTTAATGGCTCTTTCCTTGGGCAAGCCGGAGCAATAAAGCTCTTGGAGTGTGCCATGGACGGTGATAATAAAACTGCCAAGGCAACCAGCTCCCATAAACCTCGGGGTAACTTTCTTCCAACTTTCAGAGATTGCCTGCTTGGTCTTAATACACCTGAACAGTGCCAGCTTCTGTACTTTATACACTCGTTACACTTCTGCCTTTCTTGAATCAATGAGAAACAAGTCGGAAGGGAAATACAGCCCTGAAAGCTGGTGAAGTGGATCTGCAGGGTCAGCAGTGGGAGGAAATATATGGACTTGGCAGAATTCAAGGGTTTTTTTTTAAATAATTTTGACACATATTGATGTTTATTTTAAGCATTTTTCTATTTTGATCCATTTGAATTTTGAAAACTATACAAATGTGAGGACGGGGGAAATCAATCAATGGAGAGGGTCAAACAATTTTTGATGACTACAATAGATGCTGAAATTTTAAAAGTTAAAACTTTATAACCATGAAAACATAAATTGCAATATCACATGCCAAAATATATATATAAAAAAATCCTAAAATCAAACTCCAGTAAACTTTCCTGCAGCCTTTTTCTTACTGTGCTCATTGGTACATTTCTGTTATCATCGATGGATATCTTTTGTGGTTGTTTTGTGTATATACACACATTGAAATCAATGTCGGCGAATGCTGATTTCACTGTGCAGACACAAACCAACCACAAAAGATTTCCATTCTCAGACTCTGAGTGTAACACAGAATGTCTTTATAAAACAGTCAGAAAATAAAAGGTGCAAATACCACTATTTATCTGTTGCAAATAACTAGAGCTCATAACAAATTTACATCTGAATATTTTTCAAGCAAAAATTACTTTTAAATTTTTATGGAAAAATTTAATTTTGGCAGAAATTTTCCAGTTCTCTGATTTAAAAACCAGAAAAAATATTAAGTGTAAAAAACAGGGATAAGGGGGATTGAAAAAGAGTTTTCATTTAACTGAATAAATATTGTGTGCAGAAGTGGTTGCTCCAGCTCAAAAAAGATAGATTGGAATTGGAAAAGGGTCACAGAAGGTTAACAAAAATTGTTAGGAGTAATGTACAACTTCCGTATGAGGAGAAATTAATAAGACTGGGACTTTTCAGCATGGAAAAGAGACAAGTCCGGGAGGGATACAATAGAGGTTTATAACGGGTGTGGAAAAAGTAAATAAGGAAGTATTATTTACTCCTTCTCATACCACAAGAAATAGAGGCCACCAACTGAAATTAAGAAGCCTAAGGGTTAAAACAAACAAAAGGAAGTATTTCTTCACATAACGCACAGTCAACCTGTGGAACTCCTTGCCAGAGGATGCTGTGGACACCAAGATTATTACAGGGTTCAAAAAAGAATCAGATACATTAATGGAGGATAGGTCCATCAATGGCTAATAGCCAAGACCTGCAGGGATGGTGTCCCTAGCCTCTGTCAGAAGCTGGGAATGGGTAACAGGGAATGGATCACTTGATGATTCCCTGTTCTCTTCATTCCCTCTGGGGCACCTGGCATTGGTCACTGTTGGAAGACAGGATCCTGGGCTAGATGGACCTTTGGTCTGACCCAGTATGACTGCTCTTATGTAGCCTGTCAAGTCCCTTCATTCAGTGCACTGTAATTGAGGGAATCTCTACCCATCTCATCATGGAGATGCCTGTGGAGCTCACTTAACTCAGAAATAAAGTAAGCCAGTTGAGTCCGCATGAACAAGATTTGAATTAAACAGAAATATCTGCACAGCTGGTGGCATTACATTCTGGTAACTACCTGAAATTTCTCTCCATTTTCCTGTATAAATATGCCCTTTGCTTCCCTAATGTTCAGTGTATTGTACCTGTAGCTCAATGCACCAAATGTTATCAACTGATTGTTAGGCACCAGACTTCACTCTCAATACACAGGGCTCCTGGAGGCATCTGCTCATTACACACCCACGGAGTTTCCTGACTGAGAACTGGCCAGACTGCAGCCTCCGGAGTCACTAAATGTAGCCTGTGGCTACCTTCATCTTTTCTCCTGGGGATGACAGATGGATGGACAGGGTGTGCTAATACAAATGTAATCAAACTGTTGTCCATGGACTGATAATGATGCATCAGTCTCCACATACACCTCCCTCCTCTGCCTTAAATTTCCCCTGACCACCTGCAAAAATACATTTAAAGTTAAGAGGAACATATTGCCAGAGGTTTGCAAATTCCGTATTCCAATGTGCTGTAACTTTAATATACTTAAAAGAAAAAAGACACTATAAATGTGAGTGGCTGAACAACCTAGGTAAATGTACCAATTAGCAAGTACCATGTATATTCACATAAACATCTATCCAACACATTCCATAACCCCATAGATAATAACGATTTCCCTTTGATCCTTAAAAACATCTTACTGCTCAATCAACACGTTGCAATAGCTCTCAGTTCTGACGTACGCTTATGCACCCTGGGACAAAATTAATTTTGGAATCTTTAGTTCTAATTAAATTACATATTACTTCTTTTGTATGTCTTTTGTAACATGTTATTATTATACAACACAAGACGGAGACACAGATTGGAGAGGATACGGAGAAGTAGTTAGCACGGGGTGTTAGTGAGTGGAGAAGGAATATAGGGCATGAATAATAGGATTGTTAGTTTCCTGTTCATTTCCAGATTTCTTTCAAGCTTTCGAGGCTTATTGAGTTCAAAGAATTATTCTTTGGAAATTATAATCTATAAATTAGAAGTAATTTTCTCTGGTAGATATATTCCATTGATGCACGCTTTCAAATGTTATTAATGAAGTAGGTTTTTTTGCTCACTAATAATTAGAGCTGATCAAACCAATTTCCATCAAAGCGGTTTATTTTAAAAAAGACATCTTTGTCCCCCCACAAAAAGGAAAGTTTCCACAAGAATTCCATCCCAATGCCAAATGCATGTGGTTTTGGAAAACTGAAAACTTTAATTAAAAATTGGGAATGTTTTGGTTTTTCATTGGGAAAAATCAGAAGAATTCTGGGTTTTTTTTGTTTTTTGTTTTTGGTAAAGCAAAATGTTCACATCTTTTGAAAATTTTCAGGCAACATTTCCTCAGCAGCTTCACTAAAGCCTGGTCTGCTGGTTTATTAGCAAACCTCCCGCCAACACACATCCACACTTAATTTTGCGCCTGGCCAATAATACCCTCCACTTTTATCAGCACAGTTATTACCCTTCTCTGAGCAACACATGCTCCTCACCAGTACAGCATATGGGCAAATGTCAGCAAACCAGACCAGAAAGTCCTTCCGTTACAAACCCACAATGCACATTCCCTGCAGCAGTGGGCTGCCCATTAGGCAGAGAGAGAGATGGATCTCTTGTGAATGGCCAGAGGGTAAAGAACCTGTTGTTATCCCCATCCCTGAGAAAGCTTTTGCAAGTGATAGAAGCTCACGGCTCAATCCAGCCAAGCATGCAAGCAACTTTAAGTAGAATAGTAATAGAGATGTAGCCGTGTTAGTCTGGTCTTGCTGAAACAAAAGACAGGACTACGCGCAGCACTTTAAAGACTAACAAGATGGTTTATTAGGTGATGAGCTTTTGTGGGCCAGACCCACTTCCTCAGATCAAATTGTGGAAGAAAATTGGCATGACCATATATACCAAAGGGATACAATCAAAACAAGTGAACACATATAAAATAGACAAATCAGATTTTAGAACAGAGGGGGGATGGGGGGGGAGGTAAGTGTCTATGAGATAATGATATTAGAGGTGATAATTGGGGAAGCTATCTTTGTAATGGGTAAGATAATTAGCTTCCCCAATTATCACCTCTAATATCATTATCTCATAGACACTTACCTCCCCCCCCATCCCCCCTCTGTTCTAAAATCTGATTTGTCTATTTTATATGTGTTCACTTGTTTTGATTGTATCCCTTTGGTATATATGGTCATGCCAATTTTCTTCCACAATTTGATCTGAGGAAGTAGGTCTGGCCCACGAAAGCTCATCACCTAATAAACCATCTTGTTAGTCTTTAAAGTGCTGCATAGTCCTATCTTTTGTTTCAACTTTAAGTAGGTGATTGATCCCAGTGACAGGGTGCTGAGAAAGAACAGCAGAGGCAGCACTCTGATCACTTAAACAACAATTAATTCCTCTCAGGGTGGACCTAACTAGCAGATTAGAATGTGATGCAGAGGACTAAAGAGCTAATTAGTACATTAATGCTGAAGATAGACGGTGGCACAGGAAGGATGTGCTGGGGAGAGAGGTGGCTAGTGAAGCCAGAGCCAAGAAGGATCTCTGGGTGGGGAGACCTCTTCCATTTTCTCTGCTTGACAGAGGGTGTTGTGTCTGGATGGTCAGAGCAGCCCTGCCTGCAGCAGGCCCGACGGGACTGGAGCAGCCCCCACAAGTTAATTGGTTAACCTTTCACATTCCGGGGTTCTAGCTCTATATGTGTGTTTTATCCTATGATTACTTCTGCTGTGTACGACTCATGGGTTCCTTCTCCATCCACACGGATAGCTCAGACCACAAGTTCCTTTCGAACCAGTTGATTTACCAAAGAACTACACTGTGAAAAAGCCACCTATGCAATCCCATGGAAGCCAACAAAATAACCTCTGCCATGTGTCCATGCCAGTGGGGAGACAGGACTTACCTAGAACAGTCAGCCGGGCTGGTCTGGATCGGATGGCTGCCTGAATGGCCTGGCACTCATAAACGGCATCATCTTGGAGATCTGCCCTTAGGATTTTCAGGTGATGTTCTCCCGACAAATGGTCCCCTACCACCAAATAGCGTGGATAGCCTGCAGAATGCAAAACACAAGCAAGGTTGTAGCCAGGGGAGGTCTAGGTTGGATATTAGGCAAAAATATTTCACTAGGAGGGTAGTGAAGCACTGGAATGGGTTCCCTAGGGAGGTGGTGGAACCTCCATCCCTAGAGGTTTTTAAGTTCTGGCTTGACAAAGCCCTGGCTGGGATGATTTAGTTGGGTTGGTCCTGCTTTGGGCAGGGGATTGGACTTGATAACCTCCTGAGGTCTCTTCCAGCCCTAGGTTTCTGTGATTCAGGCAGTCAGAGTTAGAGAATGAAGAGTCTGTAATGTAAATCGGGGTTCCCACACTTCCCTCGGTAAAGACCTGTGACCACCTCTGAGGTACACAGATGTGTAGAGCAATCCTGCGGACTCATCATGGAACCTTGATCACATGGGTCTCATTGTAGAAGATTGAAAGTCCCTTTAAGATGGAAGAGAGCTAGGGGTGGAGACAGCGGATCCTGCAGGACACCCCTAGAGATTCAGGAAGCCTGTAAGACCAGAGTAACAGCACATGTCCTGTCCGCTGTGTAGCCACTGTGGCTGTTTATGGGGCCAGGCTGGCAGTGTATTATGAGTTCAAGGATCTAAGAATCTAAATAGGAAGATCTCTGCAGAAAAGTGAAGCAAATACACTGAAACCTGAAACGGGACCAAACCAGACCTGGGGGACGCTGTGTTTATAACAGGCCGTCCTTTCCCATCATCCCTGCCTTTTGCTGCCATTGCCATGACATTTGCATTGGTGAGAAATACCATGCTGCAAAACACTTCAAAGGTGAACACCTCCACTAGGGAGTCCCACAGTTCCTGGCTCTGCCACGGACCGGCTGTGTGACCTAGTTCATTAATATTGTCAAAGGGCTCAGACGGAAAGTGCTAAAAGCATCAAGAACGAGGGCTTTGATCCAATACGCAAGATGCACATGTTTAACTCAGAGCAGGAGTAGCTACATTATTTCCAATGAGCTTAAAGTGGAGCATGTGCTTAATGAGCGTGCTGGATTGCGGCCTACTAGGGAATTGTGAGTAATAACCATCACCAACTTCATTTTGCTGGTAGCCTGAGCTATACTGGAGTGAAGGATTCTATTGCCCAAGTCTTTCCTAGATGCTTCTGATTAATGCACTGTGTAGCGCAGGGAACTTGGCACGCTCTTGTGTTTTCTTTGTTTTGCAAGCTCTCATCAGCAGGATTTGCTCTCCTGAACTGTAAGAAATACAGATGATGGGTCTGTTTGTAGTTAGCTAATTAGGTGACTAGCTGAGCTGACAATTTCTCTTGCTAAGCCATACCCAGAATTGCTAATTGTCCAAGTTGTTTGCATGAGCCAGGAACTTCAGTGGCGCTGTAACCAGTTCACCATGCAATGTCTTGCAGGTAAAGCTCAGATCTCTAATGTGCGGGGAAATGCATCTCATCGAGCTTTGGCATGGCCTTGAAGAGGGGATTGAACACATAGACAAGTTGGAGAAAAGAAGCATGCGCTAGACTAGTGTTTCTTAACCCTTTTTTTTTTTTATAAAGTACCCCCTTTTTTTTTCTTTTTTTTTTAAAGTGTAAGTACCCCCTTTAAAAAAAATTATAAATACCCCTAGTACCTACAGTTTTCAGACACACACAATTTTTTTCTACCATTGCAAGACATTTGTTTAAACAACTTATGATGAAATTTTGAGTGTAAAAAGTACAAAAATAATAAAGCGCTGTAAAACTTAAAACAAAAATTCTGTTTTCTCCAAATGTCAGTTGTGTTGACGTACCCCCCAGACTTCTCTCGAGTACCCCTGCGGGTTGAGAAACACTGGTTGAGAAACACTGCACTTGACCATGGGTGGGGAACCTCTTTAGGGTCGAGGGCCATTGACCCATAGAAAAATCAGGTGGGGGCTGCACACAAGTGAGAAGCAAAAAAACAAAAACAAAATCCTCACTGATGTGGCCCCCGACTGAGAAGAAGAAAGACACTCCCCACATTCATCTTGGACACCAGAGCCTAAGGGAGCCTAGGCTAGTAGATTTTGTGTGCTCCAGCTCCACAGGGGAATAGTGGGGGGCCAAGCTGAGGGCCACATCTGGTCCCTGGGTCTTAGGTTTCCCACCCCTGTTCTAGGCCTAAGCCTAAACTCACTGAAAATGAAAATGTGGGTTCTCTCCCCATCTCTTCCACTAACGTGCTCTTTGAAATGATTGTCCACCAGTACCAGAAGCGGCCATTGCTTTCATGCACTCTGGGGCCACATTTTCATAGGGGCTAAGCACCCGCAGCTTCTGTGGAGCTCAATGCTCAGCCCACCTGGAAATCAGGCCTACGGGTTTCAGATTTGGCGTGCAAAAACAGAAATGTGAAATCACTGGCTGCATTAGCTTATGGTGTTCTCCATTGTAGACAGTTTTCTGTATTATCACATGGGACAGCATTTGCAATGTACACTGATGGAAAAAAACCCACAAGACATTGAAATAGTCAGCAGCTGAAATTGTCATGCAGTTATCATGAACGACAGCTAGTTTTGCAACACTTGCATATATATTTCCTAAACGCTACGTGCCACAGGCAACACCTGGATACATATGTATTTTTCTCCAGCAGCAGCTTGCAAAGATGTAGTGGTTTGCACCTGGACTTTGGACATATTTTTTCCTTTCCATGTCCCAGCCAGAGGAGTTTGGTTGGGGATGGCAGGCTGAATGCATGGAGAAAAGCTGTCCGCACTCTCTAGTGTGGTAGGTCCAAAGTTAGCAATGCATTGTAGCAGCTTATCTTTAAGCTCCTGCATCATTTCTATCTAAGTCACTGGGACTTAATATTAAGAACTTGGACTCAGGCCTACAAAGGTAACTTGGCACCCAAATCTTGAGTTCAGGGGTTAAAATCCCAGTTTTGGCCTTGCTGCCATCAACAAAACTCCTGCCAGACCCCGTAGGCATTTAAACTCACACAGCGCCTGCATTTTCAGGGTAAAAGTCTCTTGGGACCTATGTTTCTGTCTCTAGGGGTACGTCTAGACTACAAGTTTTTGTCGACAGAAGTTTTGTCGACAGATACTGTCGACAAAGCTTCTGTAGACAAAGAAAGTCTAGACTACATCCAGTTCTGTCGACAAAGCAGCTGCTTTGTCGACATGACAGTGTAGACGCAAAGGACAGTGTAGATGCAATAACACCTTCTGTCGACAGAACTCTGTCGACAAAAGGTGTTATTCCTTGTAGAATGAGGTTTACAGCCGTCGACAAAACTGCTGAGTTCTGTCGATGTTATGTCGACAGAACTCAGCGGCAGCGTAGACGCAGGTATAGTTTTGTTGACAAAACCCTGTAGTCTAGACATACCCTGGGTGTGACAAGTGACTGGCTAGGGAGCCTGAGCCAAAGCTCTGTCATCCCAGCTCCAGGTAGGAAAGTTAATTTGGAGCCGGCTGAGTAAGCCCATGCCTGAGGGCACATGGGGAACAGCTGTTGGCTTTATTAGGCAGGAGGCTACATGAGTCTGGCAGGAAGGTAGCAATGAAGGAGAAACCAAGGTGAGGAAGGTTGAGCTCCCCAGCTAGTTAAGAAGCCAGCAGTCCCTGAGGTGACATGTCTGAGGGGTTGTAAATAGAAGGTGGTGGGAACTGATAATAAAAGGCCTGGGTGATTGCACTGAAAAAGAGGTCTCTGGCTAGTTTGTGGGCACAAATGGAGCCAAAGATTGAGGGGCCTGTGTGAACCTTGTTACACTGGGCATGCACCCCGATTTCCTTCCTGTGCCACCAGGCAATTTATGAAACAGAGGACTGCAGGTGTTTGGCAGCCTAAATTCCCTGGGGGGTCTGATCCAGTAGGTGTGCTCGGATGGGGGCAGCAGGTTGGGATAATTTTTGGTGGTGCCCAGAACATGCCCAAGTCCTACCTCTCCTCTGCCCACACATCTACCTGGGGCTCTGGGAAGGAGCAGGGGTGTAGGAGGGGGGTGTGGGCTGAGGGTTGGGGATGGGCTGTGGGCCATGAATGAGGAGTTTGGGGTGTAGCGGTCAGGCTGCCCTGAGGCTGGGGGCCAGAGGGGCAGACTCCCCACAGCCCTCCCTCCACTGGTAGCATGACAGTCACCCAGGCACCCCTCTCCTTCTCCCCCTGCATGATATTCAGCCAGTCCCCCTCACTGGCTGCAGCTCAAGGTCCAACCAGGATAAGTCTCTCCCCTCCCCCCCCAGCCCAAGTTGACTTGGAGTTGCCGGTGGGGTGGGGGCTGCCATGCGCCTCCTCCCTCCACAGGCATAGCAGCCACCTATGCCTGTCCCCAGAGCTGCTCCCTGGTAGCCGGCTGTGACAGCAGCCTGCAAGGCAGCACAGCATGGATCTGCAGGGGGCAGGCAGAAACAAGTTGGTGGGTGCGGGGTGGCACAGGCAAGGCAGGGTGAGACTCACGGAGATGGCGCACAGGGGCAGCAGGCAGGGCTGGGAGAAAGACCCAACTCTGAATGTTGGTAGAGCCGGGCCCTAGCAGTGCTCCATGTGAGCTGAGTGCTTGGCCAGCCACCCAGGAGAGATTCAAATGCCGCCCAGCTGATTAGCAGAGTGCCCACAGCACCTAAAGCCGGCAGCATGTGTTTCTACTGGTGGTGCACATCTGCACATGCCTTGATGCACATCAAATTTATCCCGCACAGGCCTTTCAGTGACATTTAGGGTATGTCTACAATGCAATCAGACACTCCCAGCTGGCCCACGCCAGCTGACTCAGGCTCAGGGCTGTTTAATTGTGGTGCAGACGTTTGGGCTCTGGCTGCAAGGTAGGAGGGTCCCTGAGCTCAGGATGCTCCCCACGCCCAAACTTGTGCATCAGAATTAAACACCAGTTCAGCCTAAGACCTGGGAGCCTGAGTTGCCTGGGCTGTCTTTGGGTGCCTCGCTGCAGTGCAGCCATACATCAGCTTCGTAGGTCTGGTTCCTCAAAAGGATTCTTAAATGGGAGTTGGGTGGCTGAATACCTTTGTGCATCTGGCCTTATGTGCCGAAGTTACTTTGGAAAATGGCACTCAGGAGCCTTTGAAATGCTGATCCCTTCTGTAAGCGGTGCACATTTCTAGAGCCCTGCACGAATACCAAATTTTGTATCCACATTGGATCTGCAAAAATGAGCCGGGGATATCCGCATCCATGGATACCTGGGCTATCCACGGATTTGCAGGGCTACGCATTTCCCGCTTACATCAGTCACTATCTGCCTGGCAGAGCTGCCCACTGCTAATGTCCCATCTGTTGAGCAGAAGAGGAGCGAGGAATCTTGGAAGGCTTACTTGAGAGATCTCGGCCTACTCCTAGGGCGAGTCCATCTTTAATCCACAGCACAATGCCATTGTACTCAGGGATTGCACACAGCAGAGTCACGGGCTGCCCAGCTATCACCACCTGATCCTGAGGCTGCTGCGTAAAGGAAGATGCTTGGCCTGGAGAAAGAGACAAGACACAACAAGAAGGTCACATGGGGCACCCAAAAGCTTGCAAGCTTGTGTAAAATGCAATTGACCGGGTTGACAAACCTGGGGCTAAATTTGGTGACCCTTATAGCTGTGATTATGTACAAACCACTTACAATCCTAGGCAAAGTTCAGCATGAATCAGTTCCTAATTGGGAGAGACATTAATTACATAGTGTTTCCTCCTTGTCTGTTTTGTTCAGTGTTTGCGCACATCCCGTTCACTTTGGCAAACCCAGCAGCAAAGAGTTCCGCAGGTAATTCCATTCACTGAACCCCAGCTAGGATGCTCTATGACACCAGGCTAGAAAGAGTTACATAATTAGCAAGCTAGCTGACCTAAATTCAACCTTTAGAGACATGTTAGTAGTAAGGATTGTGGTTTTTGTGTGTTTACATATAAAATATTGTTACAGGTTGACAATGCAATCAAATGGTTCCTGTCTATTGCTGTATTCTGTTAATTCAGAGATCAAAAGGAGATCTTAATATGTAGATGAGCTATGAATGTGATAATATCACTGTCTTTATTTCTCCTTGAAGTATGTAGTAAACTATCTGTAAGTAGGAGGAAATGGGTTTTATGCTAATCCATGTTGCTAATTACCAGCGAGGCCTAGGAAATAGGAGATTACTTCAGAGCCACTATTCTTCACCCATGGAACACCTGCTGTCAAGAGGCTACCCATAGCCTACCAGAAAACTATAAAAAGATCTCTTGGGCCCTGATTCTGTTATCTCAGATCTGCTTAAGCCTCATCAGGGGAAATCTGATTTGCAGGATCACCCTGATATTGGACGTAGGACTGTGACCTACACAAGTATTTATGAAAGACCTTTTGCAACTCTACAGCTCACCATCTGTACTGGGAAACTGGTCTCAGAACTTTATTCATATCTGTATGCATACTGATCTTTTAACATACTCCTTTTGAAAACAAATTGTTGTTTAATTCATAAGAATTATCTGTAAGCATGTGTTTGGGTAGGCTCTGCAATATTCACTGACCTGGTGAGTAATGTGTCTGACCCTGTGGGATTGGCAGAACTTTTTATATGCTGAGTAAAAATTCTGGTAATCAACATATTTGATTGCTGTCCAGGTGGGAGCCCAAGGCTGGAGTGTTTCAAGGGAACTGTGTTTGTAGCTTCTGGGTAATCAGGAAGGTATCGCAAAAGTGATTTTGTGGCTAGATTGGTGAATTTAATGATTAAAAATAACCCCCAGTTTTGGGGATCATCTGCTCCTTCCTTGCCGTTTGCCCTTCACTAGCTGCTTCCGGCTCACCCTGTGCACCGCTTCTAGAACCTCTGACCTCAAGCCCCCAGCCCAGACACATCTGCTCCCACAAAGCCTATGTGCCACTTGAATCTCATTTTTAGCTTTTTGGTTTTAAATTGAGGATTTAATGTCACCTCGGCTTGGTGCCAGGCCCTGCACAGAGAATTTCATTCAGTGCCAAAATCATTTGGCCAATGTGGAGTGCTTGTCTGGATTTGGTAACCAGGCAAAAAAATACTCACACCTACTGAAGGTACCACTGACTGCCACCTTAGGGTAGATACTTTAAAACAGGGAGGGGAGGAGTATTGCCCATATCTCAACGTACTTAGCTCTGTGCTTTTTAATTCTGAGTTTCTACCTTGAGACACCAGGGCTATGTCTCTACACTGGCGGGTTCTTGCACCAGAAATATGCAAATGAGGCTAAGCGTGGAATATCGCCAAGCCTCATTTGCATACCTAATGAGCCGCCATTTTTGCAGAAGAGGTTCTTGTGCCAGAAGGAGCTGTCTACACTGCCCCTTCTTGCGCAAGAAAAACCCTCTTGCGCAATGCCGCTACGCTGATTATTTTCAGGAATAACGGCATTGCGCAAGAGGGTTTTCTTGCGCAAGAAGGGCAGTGTAGACAGCTCCTTCTGGCGCAAGAGCCTCTTCCGCAAAAATGGCAGCTCATTAGGTATGCAAATGAGGCTCGGCAACATTCCATGCTTAGCCTCATTTGCATATTTCTGGTGCAAGAACCCGCCAGTGTAGACATAGCCCAGGGGGTCTGATGTTCTGAGCTGCTGGGCACTCATGCTCCAATGGGAGTGCTGCCCAAAGTGACTGAGGTAGGCACCTGAAATGGAGGGACTCAAGATTAATGGGCAGTTTAAAAAAAATCTAGGCCCCACTGCTTGTTATTGCGTTCCTCTCCTGATTCAGCAACTGGCATTTCACTATTCATGTAACTCAAGGGTGCAGAATTTTGGGGTTGGGGGCCACTGGCTCACAGAAAAACCAGGCAGAAACCACACACAAATGAGAGGCCAACCCCCAAGTGAAGAGAAAAATAGCCTTGCAGATGTGGCCCTGAACTGAGAAGCAAGAAAAAAAAAAGGCACTTCACTCCAACCAAGCTCTGGAAGGGAGCTGCTGGTGAACGAGATGGGGTAGTGTTGGGGAGTCTGGGTGGGAGGTTGGGTGCAGGAGCGGGTTGGGGGTGGAAGTGCAGGATCTGGGCAGGAGGCAGGGTGCAGGTGTGGGGTAGAGGTGCAGGGTCTGGCAGTAGGCGGGGTGCAGGAGCAGACTGGGAATGGGGGTATGAGGCCTTGGTGGTAAGGGGGATACAGGAATGGGTTGGAGGATCTGGACGGGAGAGGGTGCAGGAGTGGGGTGCGGGTCTGGAAGGGAGGGCTGCAGGAGCAGGCTAGGAGTGGAGGTGTGGGGTCTGGAAAGGAGGGGGTTCAGAAGCAGGGTGGGGTGGCCAGTCTGGGCACGAGTTGGGATGCAGGAGCAGACTATGGAGGAGGGTCTGGAGGGGGGGGTGCAGGAGCAGGCTGGGCCTGGGGTGCAGGGGGTCTTGGAGGGATGGGGCATGCAGGAAAGGGGTGGGGGTGGCAGGAGGGGGCAGGACATCATGGCATTTATCTGGTCCAGCTCTTGGGAGGAGCACAGGTGTCTTTGTGCAGCTCTGCAATTGCAGGCACTGCCCCCACCACTCCCATTGGCCCAGATTCTCAGCCAATGGCAGCAATGGAGGGCGGTGCCTGCAAAGAGTATTTCCCTTTAGCGTGTAGAGCTGCTTCCCCTCCCCGCCCCCCACCAGGCAGAGTCAACTTGCGGCTTGCCTTGATTGGGCCTGCAAGGGTCTGAGCCTCACGGGTCCGCTCAAGGCAAGCTGAGGTTCCCGACCCCGATGTAACTACTTGGGGGTCAGACTAGATGGTCACAATGGGCCCCTCTAGCCTTGGAATCTATGAATTGGCACCGTAGCCATAACAATCCGAGAGCGCTCACCACAGCAAGAGCTGTCCGTATTCTGTTGCTACAGCCGTTATAATAACCCCTATCACCACTTGCTTGGCTCCATCATGCTTCCAATGGGCTTGAACCTCCACATACAATGGAGGGTGTTTTGTCATTGCCAAAAGCTCTAGGAAAATCCCTTCAGGTCTTTTTGAGTTAAAGGGGGAGAGGGGACCCCAACCAGACACGCACATTTTTTTTTCAGCTTCAAAGTGAAACATTTGACTTTTAAATTTTTGCTTAAATGGCTTAATGAAAATACGCTTCCCAGCACTCCACTTGTCACTAGGGCTCCTGGTGATGCAACCCCACGGGTAAAGTATGTGGGGGTGGAGGGAGGAGGTACAGCGAGACCAGGAGAATAATTCCAAATGCCAAAGTTAAAAGCAATTGAAACGTTTCCTCTGAACATGCTCTGTTGGCATCTGCTAAGATTTCAGCAGCCTAATGAGGCCTCGCCCCATTCCATGGCATCACCAGGGGGCAGAGAAAACAGCACACATTCTCCCTGCTTAGCCTGACAGGCACTGGGACTGCTGGGATAATATGCATGAGGGAGACTGTAAGTGCCTCATTAACAACTAGACAGCATCCTTTTGTATCCAGAGATAAATGCAAAAACTGCTCAATTATCACAGAGGCAGCTACCTTGATACCTAATATTAGAGGACCCTGGCCGTCTTTGCTGCTGATACCAGTTCCCACTTTTCTCTTGTTCTCTAATTCAGGATGCACAATTGAAAACTTATTATGGAATAAAGCTACTGAGAGCCCTAATTTACCATTATTGTTTAAGCAATGATCCTCTCTCTTCCGCTGGATTCAGATTGGAACCCATCAGCATCTGCTGGAGTCTCTGCACACACCAGAAATCAGACAGAAATAATGGTTCCCCCTTCAACAAAGCAGTTAAGCAAGTGCTTAAATTTAAATTTGTGAACAATCCTCTCCCTCTTTGGCAGAGCACTTTAGCGCATGTGACTGCCACCATGAATGGGGCACCTCTGGAGCTAACAGCACAAGCTGCTATAATTGGAGTTAAGTGCTGTAGCTGGGCTATAACAGACTCTCATCCTCTGTGGAGGGGCACAGAGAGACACTAACCCACACGCTCAGCACTGTGTTACATATGTGGTTAGCTTCAGGTGCTTGGATTTCAACAGAACTCAAGCATGTGCTTAAGGTTACACACATGCTTAAGTGCTTTGCTGAATCAAGAGTATCAATAAACCATTGACAAACTATTCACAAAACCTCATTTAATACTAGACATTTCCGGAAGATTATTATTGTAACAATGTTGCATGGCTTGGCACTACAGATGGTTGTTTGGCGCTAAACTTGGGTCCAGATTAGAACAACTCTTTGGTGTTTGGTGTCAGACCACATCCCAAATATGGGTGAGAAAAATACATATTAGAAAAGTGAAAATAAAAACAACTTTTGGCAAAGTAGCTCGAATGGAATCTATATTTGGGACTCCTTCATGACAGGGGTTGTGGTGCGGGGGTTAGTGTGTTTATGTATCATTTGCACTGGCAGAGAGAGGTCTATAAAGAAGGTAAAAGTTTTTGGTGTGAGTTTCAAATGTTCCAGAGACTTTTTTCCTCCCACTGACTTTAACAGGAGATGCAAGTGCATCTCTAAAGCTCAGGCCAGCAAGTTCCAATGAAATCAATGATGATCAAACATACCACATGTGACAGAAGGTCTCCAGCTACTCCAGTGATGAGGACAGTATAAGAACACAACTAAAAATCCATCCAGGCTTTCATCTCACATCTTGATCACTGCAACATTCTGCTCTCTGGCTTTGACAGATGCAATCTTACCTCACTCAACATGCTGCTGCAAAGATCATTCACCGAGACTGCTGCTTTGACCACATCATTCCCCCTCTTTGCATCCCTCCCGAAGCTCCCTCTTCTCTGTCACATCAAATATAAATTGCTCATTTTCACTTTCAAGGCCCTTCAGGAGAAATCCTCCCAATCCATCATCTCTCTTTAGCTACCTAGCTGTCAATGCTCCCCTCTGATTGGCCCATGATAGTACTCATCCCTCATGTTACATTTTCAAGCAGACCCTTGGATCTTCTTTCTATGCTACTCCTTCCATTAGGGTGGAGCGCCACGCCCTCTGTAAACATTTGCAAAGCTACTTCATTATACTCTTCCAAATCCCTCCTTCTCGCTATGATAAAAAACCGGACAATGGTTAAACTGCTGCAGTGCTGAGAATACTGTCTGTCAGAGTGACCAGTGTTATATACTGGTGTCCCTCCGTTGGTCTCTATTCATCTCCTGTCATCTATTTTGATTGTTAGCACTTTGGGGGCAGGGACCGTCCTTTTATTCTTTCTTTGTACAGGACCAAGCACAAGCGGGTTCCTGGTCCATGACTAGGACTCCGAGGTTATGTCTACGCAGCAGTGTTATTTTGGAATAAGCTATACCGGAAGAGATTTTCCGGAATAGCTTATTTCGAAATAGCGTGTCTACACACAAAATGCGATTCGCAATAGCGCTTTGCTATTTCGAAATAGAGTGGCCACACTGATTGGACGCTGAATCGCATTTGAGGCCACCTGGAGCCAGTTCCGGCAGGGCATTAGGTCAGTAGTTGCTTCGTGTGGCTGCTGCCTAAGGCTATCTGAGGCTCGTGCTTAAAGGGAACCCCCTGGACAGCCGTTTCTCAGGTTTCCCTGCTTGCTTGCCTACCTCTCTGAGGGACAGCAAAGCATTTTCTCTTCTTGCTCTGGTTGCCCTGCTTTTGGACACCACAGCACTCTCTGCTATGGAGCAGGAGCTGCCTCCGGGCAGTCTTCAGCTCTTGCAGCTTTTGCTCCAAGTCATGCAGCACTTTCTGCAGGCTGCCTCCCACGCTCTGCAGGAACCCAACCCCCAGTCCTTGTGGCGGACCCTCCTTAGATATGTGGGGGAGTGGCTCCTGCAGCTGGAGGCCACCCACCCTGGCCTGGACACCGTGCCCCGCTGCATCTCGTGTCTGGACACCGGTGCAGACTGGTGGGACCACATCATTCTGGAGCGCTGAGGAGACCTACAATGGCTCCAGAACTTCAGGATGAAGAAGGACACCTTCCTGGAGCTCTGTGAGTGGCTCCCCCCTGCCCTGAGGCAACGGGACATGCACATGAGGCCTGCCATCCTCCTCCAGAAGCATGTCGCCATCACCCTCTGGAAGCTCTAGACGCCGGATAGCTACCAATCCATGGGGAACCAATTCAGCGTGGAAGATGACCATCGGGGCCCTGTCATGCAGGGTATGGCCTTCTCGGGCTATTGTCCCAGAAGGGGGTGTGTGAAAGGACGGAATGGGCTTCCCTAGGGAAAGTGGGGTGGGGGTGCAAGCCCCCTCCCCAGGAGGGTTTTTTCTGGCCTGCCCTCATAAAGCCCTGCCAGGGGTTGGGGTCATCAGAGGGGGCTGCTCCTGGTGAGTGGGGGAAGGGGAAGTAGGAGAGGGATAGGGGGAACTCTCAGGTGCCCAGGGACTCCTGTGATTCTCTGTTTGTTTGTCTCCTTCTGCAGGTGGTCAGGGCCATCAACAGCATCCTGCTGTGCAGAGTCATCCGCCTTTCAGATGTGGACACCATCTTCAACGGATTTGGCACCCTGGGTTTCCCCAACTGCAGGGGGGCTATTGAAGGGACCCACATCCCGATCCATGCCCTAGACCACTGGGCATCAAGCTACATTAACAGAAAGGGATACTTTTTGGTGGTCCTGAAGGCCGTGACTGACCACTGGGGCCAGTTCATGGACATATATGTCAGGTGGTCGGGGAAGGCACACAACGCACGTGTCTTTATGAACTTGAGCATGTTCCAGAAGCTGCATGTCGGAACTTTCTTCCCCAACCGCAACATCAGGATCAGGGACATGGACATGCCCGTCTTCCTGGTGGGGGATGTGGCTTATCCCCTGCAGCCATGGCTCATGAAGCCCTACACCGGCCACCTCAACCCCGCCGATAGGCATTTAATGCCAGGCTGAGCAGGGCCCACATGGTGGTCGAGGGTGCCTTCGGCCGCTTGAAGGTGCAGTTTAGATGCCTCCTCACCTGCCTGGACCTCAGGGAGAACAACATCCTACGTGTGGTGGCCGTGTGCTGCGTTCTGCACAACGTGTGAGAACGGAAGGAGGAGGCCTTTCTGCCAGGATGGGGGTGAAGGCTGACTGCATAGGCAGGGCCTGCAAGCAGCCGCACATGGCTGCCATCCGGCAGGCCCATCTGGGAGGCCCTGAAGGAGAGCTTCTCCCTGGGGGACCAGTGACACTCTCCCCTGGTCCGCCCCACTGGGGACTTCTGCTTCACCCCTCACGGCCATCCCTCCACTTACCCCTCCCTTCCCTCTCTTCCCCCCTTTCCTGATGAAAAAATAAAGACACATTTTTTTTTGAAAAACTAAACACTCTGTATTATACAAAACTGTGGGGTCAAAGAAACTGAGACATCATGGGGGAAAGAACTTGAGAGAGGGGAGGAGAGAGGGTGGAAGAAGGGGGTTGTTGAAAATCTTGGAGGAGGGAGCTAGAAGCGGGAGGAGGGGAGAGGAGAGGCTCAGGACAAGGGCTGGGAGTGGCACTGGGCTCTGTGGATCACACCACCCCAGGTGCGGCGGCCTGGGCATCCACGGGGGAGTGGGGAGGGGATGGAGGGAGAAGTGGGAGGGGGAGAGGGAATGGGAGGAGGAGCGACAGCAGGAGAGGGAGCAGAGGCTGGAGCGGGAGGAGGCAGCATGCTACAACAGGGTGTGCACACTAGTGCACAGGGAGTGGCCCTGTGCAAGCAGCTCCCACCAGCTCTCACAACGTAGCTGCAGGTCTTCCTGCACCCAGTGGTGGATGGTTCGGTGTAAGGCCTGGAGTGCTGCCAGGTGCTGCCTCTGGTATTCGTCATGGGACGTGTGCGCCTGCAGAAGCTTCGGGTCCAGGAGGCTGTCCCGGACGGTGTGGACCGCCCTCCTGTCACAGCTGGTCCGCCTGTGGAGAACAAAGAGAGATGGTCAGTCATCCCAGGGGACACAGTGCCTGCAGCCCAGCCCCCATCTGTGAGCCGAGAGCGAGAGTTCTCGGCTCTGTCGCAGGCGATGTGCTTGGAGCCAGGCCATGTGCGCTCTGGCCACTGTGCCCAGATGTCCCTGGAAGTGGAGGCTGCCCTGAGACTGTGGACATGTCTGTGTGCAGGATTGCTGAGTGTGTGTGTGTGTGTGTGTGTGTGTGTGTGTGTGTGTGTGTGTCCATGTCCCCTGCCTCCTTGTTGAGGTGGCTTGTGGAGGGAGGGTGTCCCACCCTGGGGTCAGGGGCATGGCAGGCCTCTCCAGACACCCTGTGGCCAATAGCCCAAGGGTACTCTGTAGCAGCCTCCTAGGGCCACATGCCCAAGACCAGCATGGAACATGCTCCCACATGCACAGGTTGTTGTGTGATCTACGGCCAGCAAGGGCCAAGCACAGAGCACCCAGCTCTGCCTCCCCACAGCCATCCCCTCCGCCCCCCTGTATGAAGGGAAAGTGAGGGCACTCACATGATGTACCTTCCCTGGCCTCGGACGATGCCTGGGACACGTCCACAGGGAGGCTTCGGGGCTCCTGGGTCAGCTGCGTGCTGAGGCTGGGCTCGTCCGAGTTCTGGTCCTCCTCCTCCTCCTCGTCGCCATCGTCTCTCCCCTCTGCGAGGATGACGATGGGAGTCTCAAGCCCAGAGTCTATAACGGGGCAGGGGGAAGGGACTGCCCTGCCCCCCAGGATGTGGTTGAACTCCTTGTAGTAAGGGCAGCTTTGAGGCTCTGCCCTGGATCGGGAATTGCCCTGTTTGGCCCTGGCATAAGCCTGGCGGAGCTCTTTAATCTTCATCCACACCTGTTCTTGTGTACGGATATGGCCCTTTGATGCCAGGCTGTCTGCCATGCAGCCCTAGATGTCCGCGTTCCTACATCTGGTGCGGAGATCCTGGAGGTTGGTCTCGTCCCCTGAAACCTCAATAAGGTGCAGGATCTCCGCACCAGACCAGGAAGGCGCACGTCTTTTCCACCCCCCCGCCAGGCTCCTGGGAGCTGTCTGACTGCTCCCTGCAAGCAGTGGAGGGCTGGGTGGAAGCATCAGTCTGGCTCATCATAGCCTAAATGGAGTCAGGGGCAGCTGCAGGGTGCAGTCAGACAGCTCCCAGAGCTGGCTCAGAGCTGTCAGGCCAGCTGGGGGCCACAAACACTGTCTGCAGAGTTTGCAGCTTTAAGGGCTCCAGGGGAGGGGCGGGGGGGATAGAGTTTTGCTGAGTGTGAACAGAGCAGCCAGCAGGGCACCCTGGGAAGGCCTGGAGGCTCCTGATTTCGAAATAGCCCCTATTCCCTGTCTACACAGCCCCTATTCCCAAACTAGCCAATAGCCTGTCATAAGACAGGATTTTCAGGTCTCTCCTCCATGTCTCTCTCTCTCTCCTCCTCCTCCTGCCTCCCCCACCTCTCTCTCAGCTCTCCTCCGCCTCCTGCCTCTCTCTCCGTCTCTCTCTTTCTCTTCTCCTCCCCCTCCTGACTCTCACTCAGGGGACCGCGGAGGCCAAATGGCTGTTTGGGCTCCGTGCTCCCCGTGCTGCATGGAGAGCGCGGAGCCCAAATGGTCGCTTGCGCCACTTGCTCCCGCACAGCGGCTCAGCTGAGTGGCGCAGAAGTCAGCCGAGTGCCACTGTGGGAGGCGAAGGGGAGCGGGGCAGTGATGTTCACGGCCAGGGGGCAGGGCCTGGAGCCGCTGTCATGCCGCACGTCACTGCTCCGCCCCGGCCCCCTTCACCTTCCGCCGTGGCGCTGGGCTGACTTCTGCGCCGCTCAGCCGGGCCGCCGCGGGGGAGCGAGCGGCCGTTTGGGCCCTGCACTCCCCATGCAGCACAGGCCGCCCAGAGGGAACAGCCAGCATTTCAGCAACAGCGCCCCCCAGAGGGAACAGCCAGCATTTCGGCGTTACTGACTCTCAGACACTGGGCTACTATATATATGATATCTGTTTCGGAATGGGTGCTATTCCTCATAGAACGAGGTTTACAGAACTCAAAATAAGCTGTCCACTATTTCAAAATAGTGGTTTTGTTGTGTAGACGCTCGCAAAGTTATTTCGGAAAAACGGCCGAAATCTCACGCACCCTCTAGGCACGATGGCTCTACTACTGCCACTAAATAATAACCCATATAGAATACGATACGTTAGAGTAGACTGGGAAGAGGCCTCGGATACATTCCCAAATAGTACAGATATGTACAGTCTGCACCATGTGTAGTCATTTGCTCCCATGCAAAATGTGTTCAAAGTGACTATAACTTGTTACTATGCCAGAAGAGTCTGGAAATGAGTGTTCAAGGAAGAAGACCAGGGAGAATCAGGCTTCCTTATACATGTAGCAGCACAATTATGGACTATCATCCAATGGCTAGACCATATTCTTGTGAACTCTACATGCTTGAGCATCAGCTTTGCCTACCATTATGATTCTTTCTGTAGTTACAAAAGGTGTTTTACAGACATGTAAGTGCAAGGTCTGTGCTCCGAGCAGTATACAAATCTCAGCAGGCAACAGATTAGGGATGATATACTGAGTCAATGTATTTTAAAATACAGAGGTGCCAGAGAGGTGCCACTTGTAATTTGAGAAATCTAAATAGATAGATAGGAAGCAACAGAGTGGTGATGTTCAGCACACAGCTCCTAAGTGTCACAGTTTCAGTTTAGATCACTTTTCCCCTTCATTTATTCGTAAAGCCTTCCAACTGACCTGTATTTGCCACAATACCTACAAATTGCTACCATATGACTTGTTCCTGCCAGTTTATTCCAGTGCACCCATCTCTATGATTACCTTCTCCTGCCATTCCCCACTGCTCTTGGTTCCCCTGGGACCTGAATGTACACTGTGGGAACCGGTGGGAGACTGTCTCCTATATTGTGATATTTGTCTTTTGTGCTATTTGTGTGTACAGCAGTAAGGGTTCTTGCCCCCATGTGGGGTCCCACAGCACTACCATATTAAAAACTACCAGGAATAATAATGCTTTTTTGGTAATGCTGGTGCGCTTGGTAGACAGAAGTTGCTTGGATAACCTGAAGGAAGATCGACTGGAAGCAAGGGAGACCAAGTTGGGGAATGAATTGCATATTTATTTGGAAGTTATATGGACCAGGGCTAAAGGGAATATACAGCACTGCCCTCTATGGACCAGAGGCCATAGGGCAAAGCATACATAAATCCTAATTGTAGGCCTTGTCTGCACCAGGGTAACAAAACTGATTTAGTTAAACCAAGGTAAACCTCTTTGTGGATACTTATAAATCAGATTTTAATTGTTTTAAATCAATTTAGCTTAATTCAGTAAGGATTTAAGGTAAATCTATACAAATCTGATTTAACTGGGATAACCCTTGGCTGTGTCTACACTGGCACCCTTTTTCGGAAAAGGGATGCTAATGAGACACAGCGCAATTGCAAATCCACGGGGATTTAAATATCCCCCGCGGTATTTGCATTTACATGGCTGCCGCTTTTTCCGGCTCGGGTTTTGCCGAGAAAAGCGCCAGTCTAAACGCGATCTTGCAGAAAATAAACCCTTTTCCGCAAGATCTCTTATGCCTACTTGAAAGTATGCCTACTTGAAAGTAGGCATAAGAGATCTTATGGAAAAGGGTTTATTTTCCGCAAGATCGTCTAGACTGGCGCTTTTCTCGCAAAACCCCGAGCCGGAAAAAGCGGCAGTTATGTAAATGCAAATACCGCGGGGGATATTTAAATCCCCTGCGGATTTGCAATTGCGCTGTGTCTCATTAGCATCCCTTTTCCAAAAAAGGGTGCCAGTGTAGACACAGCCCTTGGGTTTTGCAGCTAAACTGGTTTTCAAACCAATTTTAGGTCTTGTCTACAGAGGAAAGTTGCATCATAGAACACTAGAAATGGATAGGACCTCGAGAGGTCATCGAGTCCAGTCCCCTGCCCTCACAGCAGGACCAAGCATCATCTAGATCACCCCTGACATGTTTATCTAACCTGCTCTTAAAAATCTTCAATGATAGAGATTCTAAAACCTCTCCAGGCAATTTATTCCAGTGCTTAACTATCCTGACAGGAAGTTTTTTTCTAATGTCCAACCTAAACCTCCCTTGCTGCAATTCAAGCCCATTGCTTCTTGTCCCATCATCAGAGGTTAAGGAGAATAATATTTCTCCCTCCTCCTTTTAGGTACTTGAAAGCTGTTATGTTTCCTCTTAGTCTTCTGATTCCAAACAAACCCAATTCTTTTAGTCTTCCCTCACAAGTCATGTTTTCTAGACCTGTAATCATTCTTATTGCTCTTCTCTGGACCTTCTCCAAATTCTCCATATCTTTCCTGAAATGTGGTTCCCAGAACTGGACACAATACTCCAACTGAGGCCTAATCAGTATGGAGTAGATGGAAGAATGACTTCTCAAGTCCTGTTTACAACACTCCTGTTAATACACCCCAGAATGATGTTTGCTTTTTTCGCACTGTTGACTCATATTGACACTATGTCTCCTAGATTGCTTTCTGCAGTACTCCTTCCTAGACAATTTGGCGTTTACACAGTGCCAACTTTTGAAAGAACGTGCTATTTTGAGACATCCCTTAACCCTCGTGGAATGAGGGTTACAGGAATGACGGAATAGCACACCCGTTATTTCGAAAAATATTTCAAAATAATGGGCATATTTAAAAGATGCAAGGCAGTTATTTCGGGATACCCCCAGCATTCCGAAATAGCCCCGCGTCTAGATGTACCCTAACGGACAGAGAAACTTTGCTGATCTGTAGAGCTGGCAGCATGGGGGCAAGGGAATTCTGTAGTCCAAGCATACCTTAGAGCACAGGGATGAGGGTTAGGGCCTTGGAAACAAACCTCTTTGACTATCTCAGCCTCCCATGCTAAGAAGTGGAAGATTTGTTGCACAACAGCATCCTATTTCCCTGACGTGATGAGATTTCAGTTCAGTCTCTGAGGAGTCTCATTAACAATCAGATTGGCCTTGAATCCTGCTAGTAACACTTTTTATTCTGATTTAAGCTTTACAAATTTGATTTCATAGGAAATTTTAATCAGCTCTGGGTTTTGTTTTTTCCCCCTTCTTCCCTGGGTTTTTGAGTCAGATTGGAAAAAGCACTGTTGGCACCAAAGGGAAAAAAAAGAGGGGTAAACGAGGAAGCAAGAGGGAGGAGGGAAGTGATAGTTTTGCAATTTTTCTTCTTTCCCCACTGTTAACTGAGATTTCATGGCTTGCTCCTTAATCTCAACAATTCTCCAGGCAACTCGGTTGAACAGGGATAGGCTGGAACGCTGCAATAACCAAGAAAAGATTGTTTTATCTGCAAGAATTATCAGGTTGTCAGCTGGGAGCTTCCAGAGTTGTAATGAGAAGGCAGAAACACAAAGTGGTGTGCATGCCCTCTGAAAATGTCCATTAAGCAAAGACTTCATTTGGTAATTGCTTTTGGAAATGAAACACTTTTCCCCCCTTTGTTTCTTGATTTGTTTCAGAGGGTGGCCAACGTCCATGGAAAATTAGAGAGAAAATTCAGCACGTGGCTCCTGTCTTTTCCCTCCTTCTGTTTTGTTTAATGCAGGTAACTATTACATGAAACCAATCTTCGTCCAAAGTCCCATGTACTCTACAAATATCAACTCAGGGGTTCAGTTACAACATGGCTGAAGGGCGGACGATAGATCAGACTTAACCATATGTCTCTAAACAGGGTAAAGTGCAGGGGTCAGTCCATGGTTATCACTGGGTTATGGGTATGGGCCAGTAGGGGCCAGTTCATACAATGACTTTTAGCTGTCCTGAAATAAGGTCAATGTGACAAGAGTTCTGAGTCCACCAGTGGATGGACCCTAAGCCAAGGTTGCCTCTAGTACAGCCAAGGCGCACGTGTGGCCTGCACAGGAGGGGCTTTTCCTAGTTAGTGCAGTGTGGGGATAGGGCTGATTATTTTCATTGCTAGTGAATTCCAGGATCAGAGAAAGGCAGGGGGTGACAGGTGGGCAAGGAAGAGACGTGTTCCTTCTCTGCCCAATCTCCAGGACCTCAGTTTAGCAAAATGTTTCTGTTCAAGCCACCAGCTGTGGAAGAAGTTTAATGGTGTTACCATTAGTACCGGCGTCACTGGGCTCCAAAGTTATCACCTCTCAGAAAAAAATGGGGTGGCTCACACCTCTCTGGGCTATTGCTTCAGGCTGGCTGTATGTAGACTCACAGGCCTGGATAACACTCTGTACCAGGGGTAGGCTGAAGATGCCATCAGCTTCCGAAGACAGCTAGGAAAGTGGCCTCACGTTTGGAAGTCCCTTTTTTTGTTGAGTCCGTCACAGGGCACCGATTAATCTTTCTGTAGGGAATGGAGAAGCAGGGACTCTATAGGATCAGTTCCATGCTACCCTGTGCTTCGTATTGTCACCATTTACATTGGTGCAACGTGGGTATAAAATGCTGTCCATGTGGTCGTAAGATGAAATAGGGACCTCTTGTGTGTGTCAAAAGGATGTACATGGGACAGTTAGAACGCAACCTGTCGAGATGCCCTAAAATCCTGATTCTTTCCCCAGCCCATTGCTACGGAGGGAGAGTGTCCAAAGGCACAGAGTGCAACAGCCATTCAAAAATGAGTGGAATGTTAAACAACAGCACTTCAGAGTAAAATCCCAATTGCAACCTGATTCCTTCAAATTACTTACCTTGATAGAGAGTCTTAAAATGGTCAGTCCCCTCTGTGTGGTGGCTGGGATAGGAACTGGTGTAACTCAGGGCAGCTCCTCTGCCGTCAATCACACGCCCTTGCTATATGTCATCCCTCTATTGAAGACAATGGAGCTAACCTGATTTATACCTGCTAAGGATCCAGTCTCAGGTCTTTCAGGAGTGACAATCAGTCTTGCAGACCACACTGTCCCTTCTAAAGCATCCCTCCTCCCTATGCAGGGGACCTACATTCCAAAAGTGTTTCTCTGCATCCAGGGAAGCAACCGAGGAAGACGTATTGCAGATGGGATGTGGGCATTCTCATCACTGTAGCCTGGAAAAGCAGTTTCATAATGTCATAGAGTTTGTCACAAGAAAGCATTAGATCATCTGTATATCATAGGCCATTTAAATTTCACCCAGATACCCTTATTCTGAGCCTCAAGCCTTTACTCAGACTACAGTATTTCAGTCCCCAAGAGATTAAACCGTTGTGTGCCACCGGCAGAGGTCAGGAAAGACTGAGATGTCAAAGCCCTACAATGGCAGGAAACTAATTAGTAGTTCTGCTCCAAGGCCACATTAAAAAGGTTTTCTTCACAACCAAAAAGGCTGGTAAAGTTTTAAATAAACAAAGGAAAGCTTAAATGTGGCTGACACAATTGGGAATCAATCTAACCCCAGAGACAATTAGAATAACTGTCCATTTCTATTCATCTAGCAGGAAAGACGCAAGCAGAAGCCAATATTAGGATTTTGTTCATTTGTTTATAATTAAAAAATATGCAAATCAACATGCAAATGCAAGGCTAACTATGCTTCTTGGCGCGTTTCCAATGTGGCACCCGTGGTATTGGCACTGACAAGCTGCCCTTTTGCTGAGTGCCATTGACAGAATGGGTCAACTTGCTATTGTGGGAAGTGTTTCGGTGTCAGACAGTTGGAGAGGCTCCTGATCTAAGAGTTTCATCTATCCTGGTTGGAGGCTTTGCACGCTTCTCGGCAGAGATATTTATACAGTCATGTCATTTTAAGAACAGCTTTTTGTGTGGGTGTTCTTCCACCTTAAGGAAAATAGTCCCTATAAAACAAAATCAGCAGAACTTTCTAGCACTGTTGAAATCCCAAATGCCTGAATAAATGGAAGAATAAAGTCTTCTACGAAGAAGAGCAAGTACACCATTAAATTATTTTTAGTTCCTAGGATGCAGTTCAAAATGGAGCTTGGTGAAAAAATGTTTCAACTCTTTTAGTAAAAGAACTAAAAATTCTTCCAGTTGGGTGAATTGAAGAACAATTATACCTGAATAAGTCAGTGAATGCCAACCCGAATTCTGATTCTCCATCATCCTTGTTCCCTTTTTGAACTAGTTTTCACAAATGCTTGCATGAAACAGACTCAATTTGTGCAGATGCTTGGGGAGAAGGAATTCTAAGTTCACAGCGGTCTTCGCCTTGTGATACAACTCAACTGGATTCAAGCCAAGGTGGAAGCGATGTAGCAGCCATCTTGAGAGAAGGTGAAGCAGTAAAAAGGGACCAGAAGGGAGAAGATGGAGGGTGAGAGAGGTCCAAGATTGCTAGCTTCCAACATGGGCTCTAGACCTACCCTTGCTATCAACCTGTTGTGTGACCTTCAGCAAGTCCCTTTGCCTTCCTTCTTCCTCCCACTTTTTGGGAGGGTGACCCTCTCTTGCTATATACTGACTCAGTGTCTAGCAGGCCTCTCATTGAGATGGTCTCACTCCTCACCAGAAGCAGGAGTGATAAAAAGAAGGGGCCCCCAGGAGCCTGTGGGATGAGACCCCCCGTTTCTCTTCCCTGGGGCCTCACAAGGCTGCAGGAAGGGACTTCTCTAGGAGGGAGACTGGTCCTACTTGAACAAGAGGAGGAGGGTGTCTCTGCCAAGCTGTGACAGGGAGCATATGTACAGGCTCTCTGAAATGACAAGGGGATCAAGAGGGAAGGACTTGAAAGTGCCCAGCACCTGCTTTCTGAAAGCCTGCAGCCTCTCAAGGCAGGGCCCCAAAATGGTTAGAAAGTTAAGGCTAGTGGACAAAGCACTGGGGTCCTGACCATCTGAGGTACTAGTACACAGGCCCGGCCAAAGAGTTTGTGGGGCCCAAGGCAACATGTTGTGGTTGGCTGCACCACATGAATGGGCGGCTCCCAGCCAGGACAGTGAGCGAACAGCCGGGCATGCAGGCGCTGGGCCCTAAAGGCAAGGGGCCCAAAGCAACCACCTTGCTCTCCTTGCCTGCTTGTACAGCCCCTGTTACCATGGCATCTGAGCAACTCACAAGGCTTCAGGACAGTTTGCCACCCACCATCCCCGTGAGGTAAGGCCATAAGCCCCATTTTACAGCTAGAAACCAAGGCATAGAGAGACTTACCCCCTGACTGGTTGACAGAGATTTGACCCCGGGTTGCTTGTAATTTAGGTCAGGGCCCTAACCACTGGACCATCCTTCCTCTCTGAGGAGCAACATCTGCCTGCATGAGATCTTAAGTGAAAAATGTGAACAGACACACTTGTTAAAAATACAAAAGACCCTGTGTGCAGACAAATGCACAATGAGAACAAGGGAGGGAACTGACTGAACTTGATGCACTAGGGGGAGCTTGCCTAGCTTCAGTCAGTGACAGTGGGAGAAGAGCAGCAGCAGATAGTTAAATTTTCATTATGCCAGAAGAGCAGGGATTGTAATAAGAAGCAAGTGACTTACAGAGGGAACAATTTTTCATTAGAAACGGAGGCACTAAGGGTCCGTTTATGGGAGCAGAGCAATGCGTTTTTCACTGTGATTTGAAAAGCATCGGTTCTCTGTGGAGGTGGAGATGAGGGGGCAGGACGATGGGGCTGCTGTTTGACTATTACTGTTTAGACACACACAATTAAATGACAAGGGAGCGTTATGGGTCACTGTCCTACCCTAGACACCCTGACATGCCAACAGAGCCACTGACTGGACAGGAAGCAGTGCTGTGAGGGACGGCCCTTCTCCTGGAGCCCTGAGGAAGAGATGAAAGGAAGAACTGGCCTCCCCACTCTGCCCAGGAGGGCTGACAGGAATCCCAACCCTATCTCCCACTGCCAGCGGTGCCCCAACTAGAGGGTACAGATGCCCTCGGGAAGGGACTATCTGGGTTCCAAAAGGAAGCATGTGCCACTGCAAGCACATGGGCCCTGCAGAGTCTGAGCTCTAAGCCAGGGGATAGGCCTGGGAAGCCGATGGCATGTGTGGGACCACATAACACTTCAGGACCAGCCAGAGCCCACAGAGAAGGGGGCCTCTGAGCAGGGATGGGAGGACTGGTGCTGGGGCACGGTGTTTGCGCCACACACTCACTGCTGCTACCCAAGTGGATTGTGTGTGATGAGAGCACGGCTGGAGAGATTCCTGGGTGAACTTCTGCCTCTGAAAAGGCTGCCCTCCAAATGGAAGGGTTGGCATTTGGAACTAGCAAGGGGCCCCTACCCTGGGGGGACCTCTTCCTTCTGGAGGGCAGGAGGTATGGCATCACTGGGGACCGGTACGAGCTGGTGGCTTCTGTTGTGTGGCTCTTAACATTGGCAGTGCACAGCGAACAAGAGCTACTTGCCCTTCACCACCCGGGAACTAAGCCAAGCCCCCCCCCCCCGCCACCTCATTGGTAACTTTTCTATCATCTCTTCTCAAAGGCTACGTCTACACAGCACACTCTGTGGGGGTGTGGGGAGCACGTACACTGCCTCCCCCCAGCACAGGAATAAATAGCAGTGTAGACAGTGAGGCACTGTGAGTAGAGACCTGCTTGAGTCCCACGTGTATGTACCGTACGTGGCTTTCTACATACCAAGCAGCGCCTCATCCAAGGGAAAGCTCCAGCTGTGGGACAAGTGAAGAGAGGCCTCTGTCCTATCGCTGGGAGCTGCCACAGCATGCTGCGGTAAAGAGCATGCAGCACAGGGGTACCCACCCGGGCAGACCCAGAGGACTCCTGTGCACTGGCTGAAGAGCAGCAACCTGCAGCAGGGACACACGTGTCCTCCAATGGCATCGAAGTAACTCCCTGGCTGCTTTGTAAGGGCCAGGTCTGAGGGCCAGTGGACTGAGCTCTGGTGTCTGTAGGTGATGGGCCTGGTAGTGCTCAGTCCTTCCTCACTTCTTCTGGGGTCTCATTTAAGGGCCAGATTCTGCCCTTGCTGTTCGGGTGACCCTACTGATCCAGAGTGAGAGGAAGCACTTGGCAGAAGTGAGGGTGGCAGAATCTGACCTCACCTGAGGGAAGGGGATGGTAGAAATGAAATGCCCTGACTGACGTAACTGTGAGGTAGCAGCCCAGCCCAGCACTGCTGTGTCCATGGGACATGTGGACAGATGCAGGGATGGTCAGCACTGTGTGCTCTGAGCAAACTGCATGGCAGACAAGCAAAGTTGAGTCCCTCCGGCCTCTGGGTTGCATCTACACTGCTTCCCTCTTGCGGAAGGAGACATGCAAATGGAGTGCTCATTAGCATATGTCCCGCTCTCATTTGCATATTCTCTTTCGATCCTTTTTGCAGAAGAGGTTTTTGCGCAAAAACCCACAGTGTAGATGGGGCTGTTTTGTGAAAAAAACCCTTTTGCTCAAAAAAAACCTTATTCTGGAGGCATAAGGATCTTATGCAAAATGGGGTTTTTGTGGACAACAGAAGCGGCTACATTGCTTCTTTTTGTGCAAAAACCCCTTGCACAAAAAGAAACGGCAGAAAATATGCTAATGATATCACGACTTATGCTGCAAAAACTCGCAGCGTAGAAAAAAGCTCAAGGGTTCTTGCGCAAAAGGGGTTTTTTTGCGCAAAATGGTCCCATCTATACTGGGGTTTTTTGCACAAAAACCTCTTCTGCAAAAAGGATCGGAAGAGAATATGCAAATGAGAGCACAACATATGCTAATGAGCGCTCCTTTTGCATTTCCTCTTCCGCAAGAGGGAAGCAGTGCAGACGTAGCGTGGGTTGCAGCTGCTCTACACATCCCTGGATCAGATCCCATCAGATGGACCACGGGAGGAAAGAGTTCATTGCTTGGCCCTTCTCTCCTCCAGCAATCCGACTGGGGAGAGCAGGAATTCAGGGCTGGGTATCCAGGCGTGTCTTCATTTATGGACCCAAAAATGAATGGGCCCATTCTCTATAGTCAATCAGAGGAGCCCTTTTCTCAGCGCCTGTGACAATGCGCTCTTCAAATAAGGTCTGTTGCACTTTAAAACGCATGCCTGCATCAATTTTTCAGATAACTGAGAAAAGAAAAGCAGACAAAGATGCTATGTTATTTACAGCGCTCCATGGAATCGTCAGTCAGAGAAAAATACGGTGCAAACAGGGAGAGAACAGAGTGGAGCAGGTAATAGCTGGGTGGATAGCAATTGCGCACTTCCTCTCTCATTATCCTCCTGCCGCCTCTATGTCTTTCAATTACCTCGCACGGTAGCCAGATACCACTAAATGCAACTTTGATTGTGCACTATTTTGTAAGCTGCAGCAGCCACCGTCACTATACACGGTTTTCTTAGATACCCAAGACATGGTGCACTGGAGAAACAGAGGCTAGGGGAGGTCAGTAGGCTAGGAAAACTTTCTTATAATGCAAGTGTTAGCGCTAGAAATACTGGGAAGCAAAGGTTTCTAACACCTTATGAAAAGAAAAGCAAGAATGCTAACCTCCTGACAAGAACATGCGAGTCACACGGGTGAGAACCAAAGTTGGGAGCTGCAGGGCAAGGAGCTTGAATGAGGCTAGCGAATGGTCCCCCAACGAAGAGGATGAGCTCAGTAAGAGCTGAAAAGTCAAGCGGGTGGAAAAATTTTGCTTTTTTCCTGCCAAAAATGTAGAACAAAATGATCTTGTTCACCCCCAGATCCCTTTCTGCAGTAGTCCTTTCTAGGAAGCCACTTCCCAGGCTGTATTTATGCAGTGGATTGTTCCTTCCTAAGTGGAGTACTTTGCATTTGTCCTTACTGATTTCTATCCTATTTATTTCAGACCATTTTTCCAGTTTGTCCTGATCATATTGAATTCTAACCCTGTCCTCCAAAGTGCTTGTGACCCCTCCCTGCTTGGTATCATCTGCATACTTTATAAGTGTACTCTCTATGCCATCATCTAAATCACTGATGAAGATACTTAACGGCACTGTGCCCAGCACAGATCCATGCAGGACCACACTCCATATACCCGTCTAGCTTGCTTGACCACTATTCTGACAATGCTTTTCCACCTTTTAATAGATTCATCTCTTGGAAGATCAAGTTAGCCAATATCAAAAGCCTTATTAAAATCAAGATCTATCACATCTACTGCTTCCTCCTTCTACCAGGCTTGTTACCTTAGCAAAGAAGGATATTACGTCAGCTTAACGTGGCTTATTTTTGATCGATCCATGTTGACTATTATTTATCACCTTATTTTCTTCTAGATTCTTACAAATAAATCCATTATCTTTCTGGGTATCAACATTAAGCTGATATAACTCTACAGACAGCACCCCTAGTTTTGGTACTGACACAGAGAAGAGCCCCACTTTACACAGCTCGTTGGTTTCTCATCTCAGCATTGGCCTAGCTAAGCCTTACTTAGCTGGAAAGAGTTGTTATGATCACACCACAAAGATGGTAGCTATTTGCATAACAGTGCTTACAGTAGCAACATCAGCATCCCACTGCGTCTGTTAAGTTGCTTCAAAGATGAGAAAGGGGAATTTTGAATAAGATATTAGACCTTTTAGAAATATTTTTGTCTATTAGTCACACAGGCAAGAGATCTAACTATTGAGTCTTCCGCTTGCTTTGATACCTGCATGGAATCCCAGCACTGCCTTCAAAGTCACTGTGAGTAGTTTGATCAGCCATGCAGAAAGGGCTTAAATGTCATCATCCACTCTGTTATTAGCTACCAATTGGGAAAGGTGTGTGAGCACACTGACCATAGGATATTTATTGCCAGCATCCTTGCAGCATGGGCCTGGAGAATTACCTCTTGTGAAATTAAATGCCTGAGCCTCTGGTATCTGCTTTGCCAGAAAACAAGCTAATGTGTGACAAAGGAGAAAAAAGAAAACAGTCCCTCAAAAGCAACATTAAAGTGACCCGAGGGACTGGACGAAAAGAGAATAAAAACACTGGCAATTCAGAGTGAGATGGACATGAAAAACAGCTCTCAAATAACCATTGTGCCTTGCTGTCTATTCCTGTACAGGTGTTACAGTAGCAACACCTAGTTTCATGTGCATTTGGTGGCAATCTGCTCTCGGAGGGTCAGCCCTGAATCAGTATCCAGCCCTAGTATTTGGGTCTGCTAATCATTGTCCCATTACAGCTTTGCTGTCCCACCACTTTGTTGCCTGTTGGATATGCTGAATGTGCTACAGGTTTAGCTGGCGGAAAAGGCTGGCTGTTGTAGTAAAGTCAGGAGTGAGGTGGAAGGACAGGGAGGGTAGCTGTGTGGTGGTGGACTGGGATGTTGAAGAAAGAGTTCATGGTTCCCTTCTGAAGGTTACTTAACCTGTGACTCACTTTCCCATTTCTAAAATGGGGACAATACGCCTTTTTCTGCTCTGTCTTGGCTATTTAGACTGCAAGCTCTTTGGGACAGTATCGGTGTATCTCGTGGGCCCTGAGCTCACCTAGTGGTCCTCTAGAGGGCAGGGGACTGGACTTGATGTTGAGGTCTTTTCCAGTTCTAGTGTTCTATGATTCTATAATAATGATGCTATGGGAGTGGGAAATCCACAGCGAGTGGAGATGGGGAGCAGGGAAACATCTGCATTGGCAGAGTACAGTCTCACTGTGACTCTTCTCGAAGCTAAGGATCACGTCTAATGTGGGCTTTCACACATGAAGCACCCCCTGGAGGAACTTACAAATTGTGATGACCCCATCAAGGCTCTCTGGTCATGGCAGGAAGGCCGTGAGATATTTTCCAAGGTGAGACAAGCATCTCTGAGTTCTGCATGATTAGCGGGCTATGATCCTTCTTCCAAGGTTGCCTAGAGAACATGGGTCACACCTGTGGTGCTAATAATGAAAAGCAATGGTGCTGTAAGTACCTAGGGTGACTTCAAAGTCACTTTAAATCCTGTGCCTCACGCTGATCAGCATCCCTTACCAAAGAGTGGAGATGCTTCTGTCTCATTAGCACAGAGGAAGAGATTTTCTTCCATCGATTCAGTCAACAGCCCTATTTCCAGCTGGAAATTGACAATGAGTGTAAAAAATATTTTGCTATCAGGGCTCGTAAGAACCCTCTCCCGGATTAATCCATTTCCATTTGCTATTCTGTCACGGTGCCGCCATTCTGGCAGCATGCCGCAATGCCCAGGCTCATTCGGGGGCTGAGGCTAGAACAGATGGCATTTCCGAAACTTCAGTTAAGATGGTCATCTGTATTTCTGTTACAGAGGCTTTCCTGGTCTTAAGGGAAACATACATATAGTGCCCCCTATTCGCCCATCAAAGGTAATAGCCAGAGGTTCTCAAAAAGCATGGGTGAAATGGCCATGCTCGACATTCACAAGACAAGAACAGCTGTGATGCAAGCTTCCCAGAGAGACTGCCCAGTCAATAGGCTCCATCGTGACCTGGAGTGCCCATCACGTTGGGTGACTTCTCTGAGAGCCTCTTTCTTCTGACACCTTTCAATGCCTCTGCTCAGCCTGAAACAAAGGCCCAGAGTGTCATGAAGATCAGTCCACTAGAAATTGGGCGGAGACCCCTTCCTAACCCGTTGCACACAGGTGTCTTGCAAGACTAGTGACTTGCAGACATCTAACTTTTCTAAGTATTTCTTAACTTGTTCTTTTTTTAAATTTTAACTTCTAATCCTACCCCATTTGCACTAGCATTCACTATGTTAGGCATCCTGTCACCATCCATCTTCTTGATGAAAACCGAAACAAAGTCATTAAGCACCTCTGCCATTTCCAAGTTTCCTGTTATTGTTTCTCCCATTTCACTGAGCAATGGGCCTACAATGTCCTTGGTCTTCCTCTTGCTTCTAATATCCTTGTAGAATGTCTTCTTGTTACCTTTTATGTCTTTAGCTAGATTGAGCTTGTTTTGTGCCTTTGCCTTTCTGATCTTGCCCCTGCATACCTGAGTTGTTTGCTTAAATTAATCCTTTGTAATTTGACCTAGCTTCTACTTTTTATATGACTCCTTTTTTGATTTTTAGATCATATAAGCTCTCCTGGTTGATCCAAGGTAGTCTCTTGCCATACTTTCTATCTTTCCTATGCAGTGGGATAGTTTGCTTTTGGGCCCTTAATAATGTCCCTTTAAAAACTGCCAACTCTTTTCAGTTGTTTTTCCTCTTAGTCCTGATTCCCATGGGACCTTACCTGGTGCTCTGAGTTTATTAAAATCTGTCTTCCTGAAATCTATTATCCCTATTTTGCTGTTCTCCCATCTACCATTCCTTAGTGTCATGAACTCTTATGATTTTATGATCACTTTCACCCAAGCTGCCTTCCTCTTTCAATTTTTCAACCAGTTCATTCCTATTTGTTAAAATCAAATCAAGAACAGCTTCTCCCTAGTAGCTTTCTCAACCTTCTGAAATAAAAAATTGTCTCCAGTGCAGTCCAAGAACTTATTGGATAATCTGTGCCCTACTGTGTTAGTTTCCCAACACAGACCATGTCTGGGTAGTTGAAGTCCCCCATCACCACCTAATCCTGCACTTTGGATGATTTTGTTAGTTGTTTAAAAAAAGCCTCATCCAGCTCTTCTGCCTGGGTAGGTGGTCTGTAGTAGACCCCTAGCATGACATCACCTTTATCTTTTACCCTTTTTAACCTAATCCAGAGACTCTCAACAAGTCTGCTGTCTATGTCCATCTCCACCTCAATCCAAGTGTATTCATTTTTAATATATAATGCAACACCTCCTCCTTTTCCCCCATCCTATTCTTCTTGAGCAAGCTGTGCCCTTCTATACCAATATTCCAGTCATGAGTATTACCCCTCCAAGTCTCTGTGATACCAACTATGTCATAGTTGAGTTTATTTATTAGCACTTCAAGTTCTTCCTGCTTATTCCCCATACTCCTTGCATTTGTACACAGGCATCTAAGATACTGATTTGATTTTTCCCCCCAGTTCTGCCTTGTCCCTTCTTTATCTCTGCTATTATAGCCCATGTTCCCTCCCATTTCTGACCCATCTCCCAGGTCTCCATGTTTTTCACTTTCCTGTTGGCATTGGTCACCTGCCCCCGTCAAACCTAGTTTAAAGCCCTCCTCACTAGGTTAGCCAGTCTGTGTCCAAATACTCTCTTCCCCTTACTTGAAAGGTGAACCCCATCTTTGCTTAGCAGTCCTTCTTAGAACAGCATCCCGTGGTTGAGGAAGCCAAAGGACACCATCTTTGCAGCCATGCATTCACCTCCAGGATGCTCCTGTCTCTGCCTGGGCCCCTACCTTTGACAGGAAGGACTGAGGAGAACACCACCTGTTCTCCAAACTCCTTCACCTGTACGCTGGCTATGTCTTGACTGCAGCCTTTTTTCGGAAGAAGCTTTTCCGGAAGAGATCTTCCGGAAAAACTTCTTTCGAAAGACAGTGTCCACAGAGCAAAAGTGCATCGAAAAAGTGATCTGCTTTTTTGAAAGATAACGTCCACATTGATTGGATGCTATCTCTCATTTAAGTTGTGATTACTAGGGACAGAGTGACCACCAAGGCATGTGTGCTTTTTCCTGGAGGCCTCTTCTTTCGAAAGAACCCCTTCTTCCGCGTCCACACATGCCTTTTTCCGAAAGAGCTCTTGGAAAAACCCTGCATTCTTTTGACTTTCTGTCAAAAGAACACAATTGCAGTGTGGTCATACGTGTAGTTTTTCCAGAAAAATGGCCGTTTTTCCAGAAAAACTCTGCAGTATAGATATACCCTCCCAGAGCCCTGAAGTCACTCTTGATCTGCTCAGTGACCTTGCAGCATCATTAGTGCCCACATGGATGAGTAGCATGGGGTAGTAGTCAGAGGGCCAGATAATCCCCCACAATGACTCCTCAAGGTCTTGCATACAGGCCCCTGGCAGGCAGCATATCTCCCAAGATGTCATGTCAGGGTGACAGATGGGTGCCTCCGCCCTGGTCAGAAGAGAGTCTCTAACCACCACTACCCTACGTTTCCTTCTCACAGTGGTGGCTGCAGACCTCCAGCCTTGGAGGTACGAGGCTTCTCCTCTTCTACTTTAGGGAGTGATTCCTTATCTTCTGTATTCAGAACAGCATAATGGTTTTCCAGAACCACGGTGGGAGGGATGGGAACAGGGGAGGAGCACTGCCCGCTGCCAGAAGTGCCCAGATGCCAGTGTCCCCCCTGAGACTGAGCCATCTCCTCCTCCACCTGTGGTGTCAGCAGTCTTTTGTAACAGGACAGCTTCCTCCACCTCAGCAGTCTCCACATGAATACTCTCCAGGAATTCCTTGTGGATTCGGATAACAGCCAGTTCTGAGGGCCTAAGCTGGGATGAGACCCAGCACTCAAACGGTTAACAAAGCACATGATCCCTGGGAGTCAGGCTGGTGCAGCGGCTCGAACATGGTGTGTATCTGAAGGTCTGACTGGTCTAGTATCTGAGCCTTCCCACCTCAATGTATCCTCACAGTAGCACTGAGAGGGAGGGCAGGGCTCTTATCGCCATTGTACGGGTGGGGAACTGAGGCACAGAGAGACCAAGTGGCTTATTGGAAGTCTGGGGAAGAGCTGAAAGAGAACCCAGGTCTCCTAAGACTCTTGAATTCTCATGCTCCTGTGTCTTAACTCAGTCAAAGGCCACAAGACCATCTCTGCACCAGTCCCTTTGCAGGATAGAATCAGAAGTTACCGAAATGTATAGCATGAGTTCCATCCTGCTAACCACTAACGGTGATTCTCTCTTAGCTCAAGAAATAGGCACCTACGCGTCTGATGCAGGAGGATCCAACAACATAGAGGATGTATTTACATTTGGAGAGGCCATAGTTCGCAAAAGTGTCAAGCACATTTCTAGTGGAACTGTAAAGGGATTAGTTACGCCCCAGCATAAAAGCCCTGAAATTTTAGTATTGGAGAAATTACTGCAGTGCCCTGCTGCTCGCCATGCTGAGGAGGCGGATGCTCCAAGTTCTGCCTGTGTGTGAGACAATGATCAGGTCTGAGGGTTAAGTGACATGAGAATTAGCAAATTGCGATTTATTATTTGTTGTTTTTCCCCAGTGGAAATTAATGCAAATAGGTGATTTTTTAAAATGTAGGGCTTCATGCTTAAGCAGTTCTTTGGAAGAATGCATTTTTAATCCTACATTAAGTCACTACAACATATCAACTGCTGGAAAAACAGGGCTGTATAAGAGACATTTGGGTGAGTAGTAATGAATCAACACGATAGCATTATACAAAGTCCAATTAGTGTTAAAGAACGGGAATGGCCTAAGACATTAGAGTAGGACTCAGGAGATGGGCGGTCAGTTCCCATGTGTGCTGCATGTCTGTGGACAAGTGATTTCACCTGTTTCTCATCGGTATTTAGTGATGGTAGGATTGGTTTTGTGTTCACTTTGGGGAAGAGGCTGTCTTGCAGCACCAGCATAAGCAAGCCTTGATCTCTTTTGGGGCCTCTAGGGGCAAATGAAATACAAATAAGTCGCAGGCAAGCACAGTGCAAAGTCCGCCAATGGAGTTATGCAGGTGGAGAGTATGCCCTTGAGCGGGAGAAGCAGCGCCCCTGCCTTATATCCCAGCTTATAAGCAAGAAAAGCTCAATTCTATTTCTCTGCCAGACTGTGGTTCCGAACCCTGTGATCAGCTCTGGGAGACATAAGCCTCTGCCAGCGAAAATCAGATGAGTCTGCTCCCACCGCCGCCTTTATATGATGAGCACTTTGCAGCTACAAATGCCCCGGGAGCCTCCCTCCAGAGGCTGAGCTGTGTTCTGCCTTGGTCCCTCTTTCCAGCTTTCCTGCCCAAACCTTTGCAAATGCACAAGACCCCTGACGCTGTCCCTGTGCAGCCAATGGAAGGGATGAGGATATGATGTGCGGCTTTTCTTTGGTTGATCGGATACTGGCAAGAACGGTCCCTTCTGCCTGCTGAGCTCTACCTCCAGGACAGCTGTCTACACTCAGTTACTGTTCAAGCAAGAGACCAACAATTTCCCTGACAAGAGTTACAGATGGCTGCGCTAGAGAGAGATTGCGGGGCATCCACGCTTCACGTCCCGATCTTTGGTAATGCTAGAAGTTGCACAGCGAGGAGGGGGCTTGGCTCTCCTCTCTCTCTGCCATCCCAACGCCAGCCAAGAGTAAGCTCTCTGAAGTCAGCAGGCCTGATTCTGCTTTCACTTGCGCTTAACATCAAAGCAGGTTTTGCCTGGGGAAAAGCAGCAGGGTCTGGCTTGTCTGAGGATGCTGAAATCACAGCACGTCAGCTCCAGCTCTGAATGGCCCAGAGTGAAGTTCAGGGATCCTCTCTGAGCAGCTCTATGGTTACAGTTTGAACAGTATGTCCCTCTGTTGATCACACACACATCCATACTTCTCGTCATGGACGGGTATCATCCCTGACTTGGAGATGTGGAGGGAGGAGCTCCATTTGGACCCAAAAGACAGGGCACTTTAATTCAAATTGGATATTCTTTTAAAAGATCTGCTCTAACAGGGGTGCTGGAACAATTTTGAGGGTAGGGGTGGTGAGCTGTGCCACCCTTATCCTTATCCACACCCCTCACTGCCCTAAGTTGGGATCACAGCTGGGGACAGCTGCAAAGTCCTGGTCCGGGGCTAGGAACAAAGCCCCAGAGACAGCAGATGGGACCCCGGGGGGCAGCAGAGCCCCTGGGGGAAGGGCTAGTAGCCAGGGCTGTCACTGTTGTCTGACGTCTGGGAACAAAGTCCCCAGAAAAACATCAGGTGTTTCTGGGAAACATGAATCTGAATCACTCTTCTAGGGTGAGAACTCCTGGGAAAGGCTCAGATGCAAGGACTCAAACCCACCTTGGAAAGCAGAAAGGTGCAATCAGTTCCCAGTTTTGGTCCACCACTAGTTATTAGCAGCATTTTCAGATGGCGCTGCTACTGCTTTTGGGCTTCAGCAACGGTTTGCTGCCTTCAGCAAGGTGCTATGCTAACCTCATTTGGCCTCAGAAGAAAGACATAATCATCATAACAATTTTAAAGAAGCAATGTGCACTACTTTCGCCTTATGCAATCCTATAAATTACTCATCACCCGGCTGCCAGCTCAGACTAAGCTCGATATTGCCTACAGTAATTATTTCGATCAAATGCAGTTTATCTGTTTCATATTTGTGTTTCTGGGCTCTTCAGTAACTTATAAATGTCATTGAGGTGTTTATTTGTTATAATGAAACTTAATGGCATTTGAAACCAGTGACTATGCTTGGGGGCTGCAGGTTTGAAGTGATCTCTTCATTTCAGGAGCAGGATACCCAAAGATAACATTAAATTACCCAGTAGGAATAGAAGATGTATGCACCGAGATATTCCTGCCTGTGTATTATTCATTGGAGAGAGGACTAGCAATAAGAGCCTGAGCCTCAGGCTATGAGCTCAAAGCATTACCACCCACTGCAGGCAAATATTCCCACCCAAGGGGAATTAGTTGTCAAGCCAGGAGCCCAAATTCCACTTCATCTGTTTTATTAAACCTTCCGCGGAATTCTAGGTCTGTTTCATATGAAAGGCCTGCCTGGATCAACTTGGCGGGGCAGAACCAAGCAATGAAACGAAGTCCTGATACCACCTGTATGGAGGAAAGTGGACTTGGTGCAATTCAGAGAAGGGGCCAGCTGAATGTGCCGAGCAAACTGTGAAGGGCTGTATGAGGGCAAAAGAGTTTACAATCTAAATAGCCCAGGCAGAGGAAACATACACTCACTCAAAGTTATATAGCCAATCAATAGCACAACTTAGGAATTCAACCCCTGAGTCCAAGTACATCATATACTGGGACATACTACCTCTCTGTATATGTACCATACAAACACTATATAAAAAACCTAGCCAGGAAAGTGATTTTGCAGTCTGTGAAAAACTTCAAGATTTTAATTCCCCCCCAGCCTAGAACAGGACAAAACCAAAATCTCAAATATTTTTCACTAAGTGAAAATCCAGAAAAAAAAAAGTCAGGTCAATTGCAACATTCACTGTTAATAAATCTGAAATGTTTCGTTTTCATTTTGACCTTTTTAATTTTCATTTTTGTAAAAATGAATTATAAATTTGGAAATGAAAAGCCATTGAGATAGAAAAGTCAAACTGTTTTGTTGGAAAGAGGTTGAAATAGGACATTTTGATATTTTTGAAACGTTCGTTTCCTCTATTTCTAAACAAAAACTGACACTTCCTGCGGTCCAAATCACAAAGACATCATCAGACTTTGCAGTACATGGCATATGCAAACGAGAGACCAAAAGTTGCAAAGGCCATACAATTTAAAGTACACTGCTTACCCCTACAGGAAATTCCCCCTATATGGGGGTGAGCCACATTGAAAGGGCAGTGTGCCTGGGACGGCTGCCCTCCTAGAAACAGTTAGAGAACAGATTTTTGACAAAAAAAGCAAAGCAAATAGAAATTGTTTTTTGTGTGAAAAATTTCCGCAGAAAGGCTCAAAGGAAAACTGAAAACATGTGGCCAAAAGCTGAACATTTCATTTCACAAATGCCACTGCAATGACCTGTGGGATTTGGAGCTGGGTTTTCATATGCCCATCCTCCTCTCTGCATTGGGTGCCACAGCCAGCTGACATCTCTTAGGCGTAGTCACTACCATGGGCTATTGACTTAAGTTACACAACTTCATCTACATAAATAGCATAGCTGAATTCTGCTTACTGCGGTACTTTGCTGTGGCACGTCAACAGCTGATGCTCTCCTGTTGACTCCTCTTATGCTTCTCGTTCTGGTGGAGCACCAGAGTTGATGGGAGAGCACTCAGCAGTCTATTTATTGTGTCTATGCTAGACTCGATAAATTGACCCCCACTGGATCGATCACTGCCCATTGATCTGGTGGGTAGTGAGGACATGCCCTTTGGATGCATCATGGCTTCTCTCTTCCTGAGTCAGCATGGTGCATCATGGCAGTCCCTGGTTGAGGTGCATTGTGGGGGATGTATTCTGTCTGGAGGACCCAGCCCATAGAAGAGATTGTGTCTATGAGGTACCCTCACTACAACTCCCATAAGGCACTGTGGTGGCATTTTCAAATTAAAATGTCAATGTTACAAATTGAAAATAAAAATCATTTCATTGTTTGGGACAGCCAGTGTTATGACAAAAAGTCAAAGTTATCCCAGGAAAACAAATGGTGCATTTTGTATCGACTATTCAATTAGTTGATAAGGTGCCTCTGCCTTTGAAGTGTAGCAAAAGCCCTTCAAAGGCGAAAGCACTGTGTGGAACCTGGGGTCAGCTGGAGATTCCCGTACTGACTCTGAGCTCCATGCGGCGCTGCCGCTTTGAAACACCGCATGCAGTCTGGGGACACCCCAGCTAGCCCCAGGCTGCAAGTGGCATTTCAAAGCGGCAGCACCACTTGGAGCCCGGGGTCTGACTCCAGGCTTCAAGAAGCACTGCTGCTTTGAAGTACCTCCTCCTTCCCCCTCCTCTTGCTGCCTCTGTCTGATAGTCCTTCACATCCCTAGTAAGAACCCAACTTTTCACTGAAAAAACAATATAGATGAAAAGATTTGGACCAGCCCAGTGCTCTATGAATAAAGAGTCTACTTCATTTACCGTAGCTGTCTTGTCCGTCACTTTTCACCACTAAGCCCTCACATGCTGACACACAAATTATTTGCTGACATGCAAATTATCTAATAAAATAATTCACATAAAATACCACAAAATGTGGTGGTGGCAGTGCTACGTGACATGTTCTGTAAGGCAAGGACTGTCTTCTTTCCTACTTGTTAGTACAACACCTCGTGCAATAGGACTCTGATCCTTGAATGGGTTATCTTGGCAGTTGTGTAATAAATTACAATATTTATCATTGTAGGGTATTATTGTTATTGTTGGAGAAATCAGCATCTATTCCACATTAATGTTAGCTCAGAATTAAACACACCCTTCCCCAGCATTGTGTACAACAAATTAATGTGCATCTTGCCCACAGACACCGCAGAAGCCCCACAACAGCTGAGCCACTGGATGCAATGTGCCTACGGGTGCAATTCATCCCTAAAAAGATGTGCAACACAAAGTCTAGGAACCCTGCAGCAGTCCAACACTTGCTCTGATGCAGTGGGTTTCAACCATGCTGCCAACTCATCCTGGTTAGCCCTGGCTGCAGTCAGTCTGATAATGATTGAGAAGCTCTAGCCCTAATTTTTTTCATCCCTGTCCACAGGAAAATCCCCTCTGATTGACTGAATAATTTCCCCACTTCCCCACCTCCAAGGGAAGAGCCGCCAATCGGAACTGCTGTAAGAGGCAGGTTGTGCTTTCCCCACCCACCTGCTCAAAAGTTCCTGAGGGGAGAGCGATCAGAAAGGGCGTAGCCAATACCATTCTCATTGGCGGGGAGGCGTACAGAGGAGCAAAAAAACACCTCTGCTTCCCTCCTGCAAACAACAGGCTGGCAACACTATTTGTCACACACATGCTGGCTGGGGCACGGGGGGAGGAGGAGGGGCCAGAAGGTCAAAAAGGATGCTATCTAGCTCTCAGGGTTGGTTTTAGGGCCAATTTCAGGGCTTTTTTTTGCTCCCAGGACTTTTAGGGGTTGGCAATGCTGTCTCTATCCAAACGAGACACTGGGTAATTATTTTTCTCAAAGCCACGTGCTTCCCACTGGTTTTCATAGGGTTCTACCGCAGAGAGAGAGGGTCAGTGCAAACCAGCTGTCACTTAGCCTGTCCCACTGCTCCTTGTTGGACTGGTCACTAACATCTGCACCTCCAGCATTGTTGTGTCATGGGGCACAGGGTCTGAGCTCCATGGGGAGCCCACGCCGGCCTCAGTAGTTCCGGCTGTAGTAAGTTGAGGGTCAGTAACATGGAGTCAGCAGGCCTAAATAGAGGCCTGTAACATGAAAGCAGCAATAGGCCTAGACTCTAGTAAGCAAGACTTTGGTTCAGGAATACAGGAGCCAAGAAAGAGGCCCTACTGATAACTGTGTAATTGTGTAAGTTAGGTAGAGCATGGAAGGACACAGGAGGCAGACTGTAAGCCAAAGGGGAGTAGCGGAACATCTTAATAAGAAATGTCTTGGTACAAAGACTCCCCAAAAACGAATGTACATACCGGCCTAGGTTCAGGACCGGGTCGAGATTGACAGCATGAAGGATAGTAAGTAAGCCCCTCTTCCATAAGGTAAGGGGTGGTAACTAGGCAACAGAGGATGGCAACCTGGTACGTAAAGAAGTGATGTAAGTTGTTTGTACCTGTCTATAAAAGGACACCACAAAGGGTGCTCTCCGGCCGACCTTCAGGGGGAGAGGGGTGCACTAGGCGCCTGAATGGCAGGTGTCATTGCCTGAACTTACAGAATGCACAGTAGCTTAACTCTGACTAACTGCTGTTAATATCTGATATATGGCAATAGGCCTGCCCGGTGTTGGTACCTTGTCAACGCGGGCCATAGTGCTCAGTGGTGTAACATTGTACTGATCTCTGTTACCAACTGGTAGAGCTTCGCATTTGTCAATAAACCTGCTCGATTGATTTCAAACCTTGCCTGCATCTGTCATTTCTGGGGCCTCTCAGAGATCTCCTGTGTTGACCCAAGTGCACGGGGGTCTAACACTCTAGATAAAGGGAGTACCGATTGTTACGCACGCAGCCGAAAGTTTATCATCACCGACGGAGTAGAGGTCCTGTCAGGAGCGCATCAGGATGATCCTGACCAGACGACACTGACAGTTCAGACCACTGAAGGTACCGAGGTACAGAACACCGAGGTACGACACCGGCCCTTCCAAACTCTCACCACCACCCCACACTATGCTCCACCTAAACTTCTTACCTCACTTCAGGCCAGCATTTCTCACCCTCCCTTCTTCTGAGACCGTGAATAATTCCCTCCATTTCTATTGCTGCAGGTATTTATAGACAGGCTCCCCTTGAGCCTTGAGGCGGTATTCATTCATCTGCCTCAGCCTCTCCTCCCATGACTTACCCTCTCATCCCTGTGCCGCTGTGGCCATTGTTAGTATTCTCCCTGGCTTTGCAACATCTTCTCTAAGCTGTGGGGCCGCATGCTGCGCACACTCCTCCGGGGGCAGCTGCACCAGAGCGCATGTAGACCGCCAAAATTACAGAAGCCTTAATGCCTCAGAACCCATTGAAGCGAAATGCTTTATGGCTACAAAATGGGAACGTCTTTCCCCGGACATCCCCTTTGCCACCATAAACACTGTGTCCCCCGGGACGCTCAGAACTCCAACACAGCAGCTTCATCGCTTAGCAGCCCGTCAGTCTCGACTCCCTCAGGCTTCCTCTCACCATGCTTCTCCTGGCCAAGGTCAGAGAGTACCTCGGGGGAAGGAAGAGTTCATAATCTCCCATTCCCCTAACACACCGACCACACAATTGTTTCCCCTCTGAACCACAGCCTTGCTCCTTCCAACTGCCTGAGCCCTCTAGCCACTCTACTGAGCACTAGTGATGTTAAAAAGCAGTAAATTCTCAGCAGTTCTAGGTATGAAGCCGATCCTGCAGAGCCCACAGCTCAGCCAGCTCCCCAGGAACAGAGCCGGCTAGCCCCACTCTTGGGGAGCTGGTTGCTGCTTCACACTGTGGGTTTTGCAGTATAAAGCTTTATACTGCAGAGCCTGCAGCGTTGGATGGCAGCCAGATCCCAAAGAGCCACGGCGTGCTGGCAGCTGGCTTTTAAGCCAGCTCCTGGTGCATACTGGCTCCCACCTGCCGCCCTGCTTCTGGGGGGCTTGGCTGCCACCCCGCGCCACACTCCTAGCTCCCAGCCCCACTCCCAGAGAGCCAACTGCTGCCCCGTGCTGATACAGAGCTCACAGCACAGGCTGGCAGCTGGCTTCCCAGAAGCAGGAGCCTGTGTGTAACCGTTAACGGTAACTGATAAGCTCAGGCTTATCGGTTAATCATTTAAACAGTTATACCACTTCATCCCTCCTGAGCACCAGAATGTTTTTGTCTCTTCCTGCCTTAGTGCAGAGCAGGCTTAGAGCCGGACGCTCCTCATGCCAGTCCTGCCTGCCCATCCCGTCCCACCCCCCGCTGCCTGCATACCCTATTCCTACCCAGCTAGCCTTGTGAACTGCCCTGGCTGTGAGGCAGGTTGGGAACCCAAAGTGAGGCTAATTCAGTCACATCTAAACAGTTGGCAAGGCTGGCGGAGGGGGCTTGAGGCAGGGTGGGATATGTTTCTCCCACACAGCCCTGTACGACCCTGCTTCATGGTCACCAACCCTCTGCCAGCCTCCCCACAGTGAGCCATGTCTACTGCAGGCTATCAGACGGCCTCTGGGTTCATCTAGTTTCCTTGGGCTTACATCGGTGCAACCAGCTGCAGGAGGCGGGTGAAATTTCCACAATCCCCAGCATGACATTTCATAGTGACAACATGCAGGGCATCGGCTAGACACTAACTCTCCTGCATCCCAACACAAACCACGGTCCCAGTCCTGCCAGAACAGTGACTCCAGAGAGTTTACACGCGTGGAAGGTGACTGCTTGAGCAGGTCAGAAAATGAAACCAAGTGTTTGTCCATAATGTATTCACTAACCAATGGGGAAAAGAACTGGGGGAGCCTGTTTGATTAAAGCTATTGGACTATCTGAAAAAAAGTGAAAACCCTTATCAGGTGAATTAGTCTTCCATTATTTGTGATTCTTCTTCGACCAGTTCTAAGCCCACTGGGGCCTTAGCTCAGTGCTTAATCTGAAGGACAAGCATCTCCTGTGAAAATACCACTACCTGGGCTTCCCTTGGAGGACTCCCGTCTAGCCAACCAGCTCTAGGCTTGCTTTAGCCTCCGTGACATCAATTCATGACATGGAAAGGGGACCAGAGAGGGCCTCCTGCATGCCCTTGCCTGAAGAGCCACCCTGGAAGCCAGCAATGTGCATTTTACTGACCTACAGCTTTTGACTCGCCTTCGGCAAACTGGGGTTCTAGTTTCCATTGGGGGTAATGTAGCGGAAATGTTTTTGTGGCAAGAGGGTACTGGGAAAGGCAGCATGGACCAGAGGTAATTGCTGCCGGTCTGGCTTCTCCCCAGCGCTTTCTTAACAAAAACAAACAACCAGTTCCAGCTCCACCCCCATCAGAGGCCTCTGGCAGCATCCCACTGCTGGCCATTTCGGCTCCCTCTATGGGACAACAGCCTCAGGGTGCTCCCTGAGCGCCCAGCCCACTTGCTCCAGGGGAGCCACTACATGAATTAGCTCCACACTAGTGTGGCTTGCCCTTCCCAGGCCTAGCCTGTCTGAATTCCTCCTCCAGCTGCCCAGCAGCAGCCCTGGTGTATAGGCCCAGGTGTAGGCTCTGCCCTGGATCAGGTTTACCTGTGTTGCTCCAGGGGCACTAGGTTTAGACTAGCCACGATGTGACAACAAGGCACTGAACTGGGGATTATGCTGTCCCAGTTCTAATCCTGGCTCTGCTGCTGACCTGGGACAAATCACATTCCCTGTCTTGGCTGTTTAGATGGGACACTCTTTGGTGGCAAGACAGCTGTGTGTTTGGACAGTGTCCAGCCCAACAGGGGTTGGGGAAACTAGGCACAACTGCAATACAATGAACAACAATAGTTTGCCCAACCTCTCCAGCGAAACACTCTTAGGGTACATCTACACTAGCCCCCTAGTTCGAACTAGGGAGGCTAATGAGGGCGACCGAAATTGCTAATGAAGTGCGGGATTTAAATACCCGGCAGTTAGCATATTCCAGGCTTGATCGCCATTTTGGAAACTGACTAGCCCGAAGTAACTGCCTGCGTCTACACGCGGCAGAGAAGCGGGATTCCAAGATAAACCCCTTAGTTCTAATTAACTGTTAAACCTCATTCCACAAGGAGTAACAGTTAATTCAAACTAAGGAGTTTATCTTGGAATCCCGCTTCTCTGCCGCCTGTAGACACGGGCAGTTACTTCGGGCTAGTCAGTTTCCAAAATGGCAACTGGCCGGGAATATGCTAATCAAGCGCGGGATATTTAAATCCTGAGATTCATTAGCAATTTTGGTCGCCCTCATTAGCCTCCCTAGTTCAAACTAGGGGGCTAGTGTAGACGTACATTTAGCTCAAGGAGGATGCCCTGCCCCTACCTAAAATTCCCGTTCCGCTTCCGAGTTGAATTTCAAACTCTGTTGTGGCTCTTTCAAAGTTCCTCTGCACGTCCTGGGCTGAACTGAAGGTGAGGAAGACTGGGGACGTTTCTTTCCAGTTCACCCTAAATATTTCATTTGGCATTTGCTTCTAAAAATGTCAATTTCTTTCTTTTTTAAAAAAAACTAGAGTCTTGTGTGCCATGCAGTTCACATCCTTTATGAATATTGATGAGAATTATTAGTCATGGAATATTTCATTTCCCACCTCCTCCCCCAATCTATATAAAACCCAGGTCTTTGCAAAGGAAAAAGTCATCACAAGTTATGAATCTAGATCTGCTCCAGGATTAGATCTATTAATATATTTATAGAATTATTATACACCTACATGATCAAATGCTGTACATAGCAACACCCCCACCTATAAGGTATTAGAGGCAGGATTGCTACACTATAGTTAATGCTGCTCTCTGTGGGTTAAATTTGTCTGTATGCTCAGGACTCAACTACTGCACAAGCCATGTGTTGATCCTCTGAAGAGGGTGAAGTTATCTCTGTCTAATTCCATACGTATAATCTCCCTATCATTTTCCCTACTCCATTGCTAGCTAAGTGTTCATGTGACCTTCTCCAATCTAATCTTGGACCACCTCCAGATATATGGATGTTTAGCCTCATAATTAGAGCACAGCAAAATTTTTGGACAGATATTTCATTTGCTGAAAAATACCGTTTCGGTCTATGCAAAGCTCATCTTGAATTTGACATGAATAGCTTTGTCCAGAAGAGGAGGTGGAAGAGGGGTGGTTGTTGCCAATGCTGCTGGTCCTCCAGCTTGGGCTGAGCCCTGTTCTATTAGTGCATTTGTGTGAATTCTGCAGTAAGTTTCCGGCCATGATGGCAAGGTAGATTTGCTGAGGTGGTCCCATGATCCACCTGCTATTTGTCACTATCAAGAGGGTGTGTCTTGATGCAGCTCTCAAGCGGGAATTGCTCCACTGAGCTGCCATGTAGAACTCTACGTACATGTGTGGAAGAACATATACACACCCATTGACTTCAATGGAACCGCACCAATTTACACCATAGGAAAAACTGGGTCATAGTGAACAGCCACAAGATGCAGACAAAAGCTAGTACTTTTGGTGCAGTGGGAAAGATTGCAGGGGCTGTAGTGCCCTGTGGAAATCTCCATTGTAATACAAGTGCTGGGTCCTACTGAGGCCTGCAAAACTCTGGCGAAATTGCCATGTCCTTTCCCAGTGTACATGCACCCATTCCCACGTGCAAATATTAAGTGTTATAAGCCGGATTCTGGAGTTCAGAATTAAGAATTAAGAAATTAAGAAGCTGAAATGGGAGCCTGAACACAGTAAGGTCCTATCACTGATGCTGGGAGAACTTGCTAGAGCAGGGCTACTTAACACGCGGCCCGTGGGCCACATGCATTCTGCCGCCTGTTTGTTTGCAGCTCATGGTGCGGTTTGAGTTTACGCAGGGCTCAACCCGCGCGCGGTCCGTGGGTGGGATCCTTTGAACATGGCCTCCACTTGGAACATGCACCACGACGGCAAGTCAATATAATGGTCTTCTGTTGATATGCGTTTTAGTAGTTCAATTCCTAGACTGTCATTGCTCATTAAAAGTGCTGTCCTATGGGTGGAAATCGGGTAAATATTGCATTTTATTATTATCAGCAGAACTGACTTAAATGGGGCCTGCGTATTGTGGAGTTTTGCTTTAATCTTTGTATTCATGCCCATCAGTGTGAATGAAGCTATTTGCATATATATTTGCATGTGCTGTGAGTATCACTATGGCCCCCAGGTCTTCCAAAGTTGAGTAGCTTTGGGCTAGAGGATTTATAGCATCATTTGAAGCTGGCTTAATGGTATAAAGAGACCAGCATGTCCGGGTTCTGGTCAAGTGGAGACTGTGTCAGTGAAGTCACCTGCATTGCTTATGATATATTAGCAGCTGGCAAATGTTTTGACATGATACCCAGGAGGAAAAGTAGAATCCCCGCGCTTGACAAAAGGACACCAAGGGCCCTAGCAACAGCTCTCTTCAGGGACAGGAGAAATCCATAAACATGTGCTCTCGGGGATAACACTGAGGGTAAGATGGGAGCAGTATATTAGTGATAAACCTACAGTGCCAAGAGTAGCTATTCTGACACAGGGCTCACACTTCACTTTTCACCTTCCCATACATTTTTAAATTAGGAAATTAAATGCCCCAAGCAACAATAATGCAATATTAAGGACAATTAAACACTCAAAAGTCAGGAGGTGTCATTGTTAAGGTAGAATACATAACCTTAACTCTGCCCCTTTTCTGTATGCATTATGATATAGGGTAAAGTTTTCAAAATAACCTGACTCAGGGGCCTTCATTCCCATTTTCAGAAGTGACTAGGGCCCATATTTTAAAAGGTATTTAAGTACCTCAAGATGCAGATAGGCAAGAAGGCAGTGACGTTCTTAAATACTTCAGAAAACCTCATGTTATAAATCTGGCCTTAAGCAATTCAGAAGCCTAAGTCCCATTGCAGTAAATAGCTTTCTAAGTCACTTTAAAAATTTTACCTGCAGACTTTAACTACACGATCCCAAGTTATCTTATCTTAACTTGTGGATCTAAGATCATGGAGAAATGATCAAATTCTTTTACATGACCTGAGAGACGGTTCATTGTCTTTTTCTGTATTGTGGGGGGACCCTAAACTCACATCAATGAATAACAACTCCTAAGTATTGTAAGAATTCTGTAGTCCCTTATGACTTCACAGATGTCACTACCCTGCACACCGTGTCCACATTTCAGGAGCATTAGGGATACAATTCAGATCCTTCTGCTCCAAAAAGCAGAGGTCACTTATTGCTTTACCTGCCTTGCTAATAATAATATAGGTGCTATGAAACAAACTGGAACAGATCCTGTTCTACCCACTAGGTGGCAGTGGTGCACATATGCATTGCTCACAGTGCATTCATTGCAAGTGCACCTGGGTAACTTGTGTGTGTAATTGGTTTAAGCTCAGCTCAGAAGCAGCATCTGTTTGTTCAGTGAGGTGCCTGCTTTTTACCCAGCTTTCCAGCTGGCCTGACAGAGGCAAAATGTCTGCCTGACGCTTGACAAAACACAGGCTTGTTTGTTTGTTTTCAGGTTTAACTTCCATCACTACCTTGCTTGCCTAACATGCAAGGACCGCATCGGAGATGTGTCAGTGAGCCCTCCTCCGCGATGAGGATGCATCTTAAGCAACTTCTCTGGCGCTTGCTCCTTCCTCTTCCCTTGCAAAGGCCTTTGTTGGATAAAGAACAAAAGGCTCAGCACGATTTATACAGGAGATGCCTTTCCTAATCACTTGCAATTGTGTCTTCTCGGCAAGATGAAAGCGACAATGCTCGGGGAAATGTGAGCTCTCCCATCACACAGCTGCCAAGCGGCACAGAAGGCAGGACTTTTACGGCTGATACGCGGGGCGAGGTTGCTAGACAAAGCTTGCCCTGTGTCCTGCTGCTGGCTTTGGAGATCAGCTAAGGAAAGGATGGGGAACAATATAGCTCCAAGCAGATTGCAGGCTCAGGTTCCCATTGTTTGGGCAGGGAATCCCACCCCCCAGCAGTTCTGTGGGTCCTGCTCCTTCACAAACTCATGAAGAATGTTTTGAGACCCCCCCAACCTGATGAGGGATGGAACCAGACCAGCTCCTGGGAGGCCCTTCTTTTTCAGGCATGATGGGTTCTGTTAGATTGACAAGCAGGCCAAGCACAGTGGATCCTGGTAGATTGTAATGCAGAGGATGCCCCAAAACTCTGGTTCCTCCAACAAGCAGTTATGAGTCATCAGTGTGCCCTTGTTGCCAAGAAGGCTAATGGCATATTAGGTTGCATTAGGAGGAGCATTGCCAGCAGATCCAGAGATGTGATTATTCCCCTTTATTCGGCTCTTGTGAGGCCACATCTGGAGTATTGTGTCCAGTTCTGGGCCCCCCACTACAAAAAGGATGTGGGCACATTGGAGAGGGTCCAGCGGAGGGCAACCAAAATGATTAGGGGGCTGGAGCATATGACCTACGAAGAGAGGCGGAGGGAGTTGGGTTTTTTTAGTCTGCAGAAGCGAAGAGTGAGGGGGGGATTTGATAGCAGCTTTCAACTTCTTGAAGGGAGGTCCCAGAGAGGATGGAGAGAGGCTGTTCTCATTAGTGACAGATGGCAGAACAAGGAGCAATGGTTTCAAGTTGCGGTGGGAGAGGTCCAGGCTGGATATTAGGAAAAACTATTTCACTAGGAGAGTGGTGAAGCACTGGAAGGGGTTCTCTAGGGAAGTAGTGGAGTCTCCATCCCTAGAGATTTTTAAGTTTCGGCTTGACAAAGCCCTGTCTGGGTTGATTTAGTTGGGGTTTGTCCTGCCTAGAGCAGGGGGCTGGACTTGATGACCTTCTGAGGGCTCTTCCAGCTCTATGGTTCTATGATTGTATGATTCTAGTGAAGAGTGGCAGCTCTTCCCCTGTTGTGTCCAATGTCTGGACTGAGGGGAGCGGTGGGGAGCAGGTCTAAAGGCAGAAGCCCCTTAGAACTGAGGGGATTTGCTTTCCAGAGGCTGGGGGTCTGACTGTTGGGGAGTTGCCCCCTATGTTTGGACTCCCGCCCATTCTGCCTCTCTTCAGGAGTTCTGCTCAGGTGGCCCCAGTTCAGGCCATGGCTTCCTATGAAGCCATGTAATTCCCTGAGGGGAGTAGCTGCCTCCCAGCATGAGTCGCCTGTATAAATCATGGGGAGGATCCCAGAGAAGGATATTTCCCTGTGAGAGGTTCATCTACTGAACACTGAAGGGCTCGTGTCTCCCCACCCAGCTCTGGCTGTGCTGAGCTAGTGTAGGCCCCTTCCCCTGGGGTAGGCCCAGTTGCTTTGTGACCAACTCAGAGGCGTGTCGGAGTTGGCGTGTAGCAGCCGCCAGCTCCCTCTGGATGAACCAGCCACTCTCTCCAATAGCGTGAAATCCTTTCCTCGCTTCTCAGAACCCCAGAGTGGAAGGGCAGCCAGGCAGGACGTGGCTGAGAGCCGTGAGACCAGAGACAGACAGGCTAAGTCGCAGACGAGATCTTCTAGCCCTCACCAAGGAACACTATGATGAGAATTCCCCAACCTCATCCGCCTGCCTACCCATCGGGTGACTTAACGTACAGAGCACTTAATTGCCCGTCTTCGCTGCAGAGCTTCCTGCCAGGAGTTGGGGGCATGAGGCAGTAATGAGGGAAGAATAATGAGATGGAATTAAACACTGGGGACCACTTATGTAATTATCGCATAGTGCACGCCAGAGCTGTAGCACTCCATTGAGCCAGCCCCAGATGGGCTGAATCAAGCCCTGGATCAGAACCTAAATGCAGATAGAAATTGTCCGGGTTCCTTTCTTACTGTGGGCCAGACCACATCCCCTTGGAGCCAACCCCCTTTGGACTTGGCCTGTTGGATTCTGGATCCGGAGCTTGTCACTTGATCTCACCTTTCCTTTCTATCCTTGAGGGTGGAGCGTCTCCGCTCCCAACTGGCCCAAACATCCCTCTCCCTGCCTGGAGTGGAGCTGCAAAGGTAGCTACAACCTTCACTCCAGCAAGAGCTGGGGATTCTCTTTGAGAAGCTATTAAGCACCAGTCCAATAGAGCAACCTTTCATTGACTAGCCACTTGGCCCTTTAAATGATCTCCGAACAGCGCTTTCTTTTTATTGCTCTGTGCAGTTGGGCAGCCTGGATTTCAGGTTACTCTGGCTTATGATAAACTCTGGCGCTATAAAGCTTCTATTCATGCTCGCCTCGCTTTTGCTTGGGCTTCCTTTACAAGTTTTTATTTAATAAAAAGTCCAGAGAAAAGATACCAAATTAACAGGGAAACAAATGAAACCCAGTAAACTGTCTCTCCTTGATGACAGCCGCTGTATTAGCTACCCTTAAGCAGGACAGATAATCTGCTCAGCAGCACAAGTGGGCTCTTATATTTATTCTAAATTAGAAACACGACGGCAGCCTCAAATGGAAGCATCAGCTAATTGCTCTAATATCTCACTAATTCCAGCATCAGGAAGGGGGAATAATGACTTTTTACTCTTTTACCAATCGTGCAATTTAGACCAAGGTGCATTTATGAGTTTTCTTTCCGTTCTGTGATCTATCGTGCAGGCTGAGATTCCAGTTCAATTATTAATATTCAGGAGTTATAATTATTCTGACAACTGGTATAATTATAAACCATAAAAACAGCTTTCATCTGCAGGCACAATTCGGGTTTTTTTCTTCTTCTTTCTGCTGTGGATCTGAATCTTATCTGTAAACTGGAGACACACAGGAGTTCAGAATGATGCACTTAAAAGAAAAAAAGCAGCCCTGGCCTTATTGTGTGGATTTGGTGTTTCGGAGAGTGTGGAGCTCATAACATCAGCCAGAAACAGCCGTGGCGGGGGCAGCTGCACAGCTCTGTCCAGCAATCTCGGGTCTCACCTGTGACTGCTCTGCTATTCCCAGGAGTTTGCACATCCGTGGCCGTGCATGTCCATCTTGAACTGAAGATGCCTTGTTTGTCCTATCCCAAGCAGACTGGCTGATGATCCTTTCACTCACCTCTGTCCAGTGGACCTCAGTCCTGGTATTCCGTGCCCTCTGCTATTTCAGTTCTGGACCAGCATGCAATGGTGCAAATGCACCTCAGTCCCCATCTGCAGCCCCTTTGCCATTCCTGTGCCCTCAGCTCTTTCAGGGCACCTCAACCCTGCCCTGCAGTCCCATCTGCTATTTGCGCCTTGTCCTCACCCTGACTAGGGAACGCCAAAAGCAGAATCCTAGAATTGTAAGACAGGCAGGGACCTCGAGAGGCCTTCTAGTCCATGCCTCTGCACTCACGGCAGGACTCAGTGTTACCATACATTCTATGATGCTTTCCCATTATAGACAGATCTAATATATATTTGAGAGCGTTTGTGTCTGTCTGTCTGTCCGTCTGTTTGTTCAAGAACTCCTTTTAAATGGTAAGAGCTAGGACTACAAAATTCACTATACAGCTTCCTCTTGTCATAACTTCAAGCAACGTAAGGGTTTGGTGGTGCCAATGGAACCACCACCAAGGTGGATTTGAACCTGGCACCTCGGGAGCTGACTCTAGGCGCCTCTACCCTCTGAGCTAAAAGCCAGCTGGTGCCCAACCCATGCTGTAGAGGTCTCTTGATCTTAACTGTTGCAGTGGTATAGGTGCCACTTGCAGTACTCAGTAACCACACTAGGTGTGTGGGTTACATACTTCCCCTAGGTGAGGAAGCGCCTCCTGAGCTTCCAAGACCCAGTTGAGATCCCCGACGAGCCCCCACTTGTAACTACCACCAAGGCGGATTTGAACCTGGGGAGCTGACTCTAGGAGCCTCTACCCTCTGAGCTAAAAGCCAGCTGGGTCCCAGCCCATGCTGTAGAGGTCTCTGGATCTTAACTGTTGCGGTGGTCTAGGTGCCACTTGCAGTACTCAGTAACCACACTAGGTGTGTGGGTTACACCAGGATAATGGGATGTGCCTGGAATGGGATTGCATCCCTTTATGAAACCATACAGAAAAGAGACAGAATCACCAGGCAGGTGAAAGGGGTTGGTTGGGGGTGACCCCGCCATCCATGACTACCCCAGCCCAGAACCTCCCACTTCTGAGGTACTGTTGGAGGAGGGCAGAGGGATTGAAGCTCCTCCCTCCCATGATTCATACAGGAGCATGGCTGGCTGCTCCCCTTCGTGAGGAAGTGAGGGGAAAGCGCGCAGTTTGCTGCATTCCTCACTCTGGCTGGGGAGCGCTGGGGCCAGACAAACCTAGACCTGCCCCAGCCGGGGGACATGCACCCCCTCCCACAGATGTGCCCACAGGAGCTGCAGCAGCCATGGACAGGCGCTTCTCACCTGGACCCAAACCACTGCAGCCTGCCTACTGAACCCCTTATTACCCAGCCCCACCCCAGAGCAATTCATATGGGTTCCCAAACTGGGGGGCGTGCCCCTCTGGGGGGGCGTGAAGAAATTCCAGGGGGGGCATGAGGCGACCCAGTCACCCCCCCCCGTCAATCCCACCTCAAGTTTTGCTGCTATTTTTTTGGTAGGGGGGGGGCGTGAGGGTTTCTCAAAAATCAAAAAGGGGGCTTGATGCCGAAAAGTTTGGGAACCTCTAATTTGAAGCATGGATATTTTCATTTTATTTTAAAAAAATATTAATTGAATTAAGGATGCAAGGAAGGACATACTGGCTACGTCTAGACTGGCATGATTTTCCGCAAATGCTTTTAATGGAAAAGTTTTTCCGTTAAAAGCATTTGCGGAAAAGAGCGTCTAGATTGGCACGGATGCTTTTGCACAAAAGCACTTTTTGCGGAAAAGCATCTGTGCCAATCTAGACGCGGATTTACAAGAAAGCCCCGATCACCATTTTCGCCATCGGGCTTTTTGCACAAACAGTCCTCCCCTGTCTACACTGGCCCTCTTGCGCAAATACATTTGCGCAAGAGGGCTTTTCCCGAACGGGAGCATCATAGTATTTGCGCAAGAACACTGACAATCTTACATTAGATCGTCAGTGTTCTTGCGCAAATTCAAGCGGCCAGTGTAGACAGCTGGCAAGTTTTTCCGCAAAAGCGGCTGCTTTTGCAGAAAAACTTGCCAGTCTAGACGTAGCCCTAGAGTGGGGGAAATGCAGGGATCAGTTCTGGTGCTGGTTCTAGTCAATATCTTCATCGGTGTTTTACACTATGGCATAGAAAGTAGTATACTTACAAAGTTCGAGGACAGAGAGTGTTTGGAAGAGCTTTGGGGGAAAGGATTAAAGTTCAAACTGCTCTGGACAAACTGGAGAAGTGCTCTCAGGTGAATAGGACGAAATTCAATAAGGACAAATGCAAAGTACTTCACTTAGGAAGGAACAATCAGTTGCACGCACACAGAATGGGAAGTGACTGACTAGGAAGAAGCACTGCAGAGAGGGATCTGGGGATTAGAGTGGATCACAAGTTAAATGAGTCAGCGGTGTGACACTCTTGCAAAAAACCCCAAACATCATTGCAGGAGGGGTGTAAGCAGGCAGAGGGGCTGACAGACTTGCTGGGCCCCTGGGCACAGTGTGTGTGGGTGGGTGGGTGGAGGGGGGGTGGCTCCAGGAAAAGCAGGAAGAGGCGTGGCCTTGGGCGGAAGGGGTGGGACTGGGGAACCAGCCTTCAGCACTTCCCATAGGACCCTGTGCTATACTCCCCATCACATCAGACAGCCTTCAGAGCCACCTGGAGTGCTCCAGCAATGATTTAAAAGGCCCAGGTCTCCAGCCACTGCTGCTGCCACAGAAGCAGTGGCCAGGAGTGCTGGGCCCTTTTTAATTGCCAAGCCCTGGGACAGTTGCCCCTCTTTGTCCCCCCGTTGTCGGCAGGCCTGTAACCAAGACCCACGAAATAATTCTTCTACTCCACATGGCTTAGGCCTTAATTGGAGTCTTGTGTCCAGTTCTGGGTACTGCATTTCAGGAGAGACATGGACAAATTGGAGACAGTCCAGAGAAGAGCAACAAAAATGAGTAAAGGTCTAGAACACATGAGCTGTGAGGGAAGACTGAAAGAATTGGGCTTGTTTAGTTTAGAAAAGAGAAGACTGAGAGGGGACATGAAAGCAGCTTTCAGGTACCTAAAAGGTTGTTACAAAGAGGAGGAAGAAAAATTGTTCTCCTTAAGCTCTGAGGATAGGACAAGAAGCAATGGGCATAAATTGCTGCAAGGGAGGTTGAGGTTGGACATTAAGAAAAACTTTCTGTCCGGGTGGTTAAGCACTGGAACAAATTGCCTGGGAAGGTTGTGGAATCTCCATCACTGGAGATAGTTAAGAGCAGGTTAGACAGACATCATCAGGCATGGTCTAGATCGGGTGTTGGCAACCTACACTGCACGCGAGCCGATTTTCAGCCCCGCCCCTCTTCCCCTGCACAGCCGCTGCAGAGCACTCCCTCTTCCCTGCAGCAGGTTAGGTTGCGGGGGGAGGAGACAGCGCTGGAGCGGTGGCTTCTCAGCGGCGCCTCCAGGGTCAGCCTGGGACTGCATGGCTGCAGAAGTTGCTGCAAGAGGGCACAAAGCCAGGTAAGCATCCCGCCTCATGCCCAGACCCCCACACTCCAATCCCCTCACTCACTCCTCTCCCCCCCACCAAGACCCCGCACCTCCCGCTAGCTCTGACACCCTCTCTTGTTCCTTCACCCTCCCTCCTGGCTAGACACCCTACCCCCACCCTGCTCCTGCATTCATTCTTGCTTCTGCACTCCCTCCTGGCCACACAATGCACCCTCCCTTGCTCCTGCTGCCTCCACCTGGCCAGACACCCTACTCCCAGCCTGCTTCTTCACCCTAACTCCCACCCAGACATCACAATCTCTCTCACAGATCCTGCACCCCCATCCCTATCCCACTTGCTGGTATCCCTGTCTTGCACATGGAATCCCTCATTTTTGTCCCTACCCCAGAGCCTAAAGGGGTCCATAAAATCCACTAACTCCGGCACCCCAGAAAAGTAAATCAGGCCTATGGGAAACCCTGAACCTCATTCCTCCCTGTCCCTTCCCCTCACCCCGTGAGGCTAGAGTGCCAGAGGAGTGAGGTGTCTCAGTTGGGGGCCACATCAGTGAGGGTTGGGGATTTTTGGAGGAGTTTTTTTGCTTCTTGCTTGTGTGGTCCCCAACTGATTTTTCTGTGGGTCAGTGACCACCAACCCAAAAAAGGTTCCCCACCTTTGTCATAAATAAAGAAAACATTGAAACCTTTTGTGTTGGACATAAATTAATATTTTACTTCATTTAAAATGAAGTTTGATGAACTAACATGAGAAAGTTAAAAAGCTTAAGCTATAATAATTTAATAAAATAATTTAAATTAAACCGTTCTCCCTAGATGCAGCTGGTTCAGAAGACATGGTCACCGTACCCAGCCTGCTCCTGCTCCCCCCGCCCCACGTTCCGCCACCACACAGATCTGTGAATAAGTTAAATCTTGGCACACCATTTCTGAAAGGTTACCGACCCCTGACCTAGGGGATTGTTATTGCAGACACTTAGTGCTGAGTGAGCTTGGGGCCTACAGGGTTTGTCAGGAGCCAAGAGGGAGTTTTGTGGATCGTGGTGGTGCCCAAAACCAGGATGTAGGTGCTTAAGTACCGTCGTGGTTCATACCCTTGCAGAATGCCTGAGCTACTAACGGGAGAAAAATCATGTATACAAATAGACTGTGCAACTTGTGCATTGAGAGAGACGGAGACAGACAGACAGACAGACATCCTAGCTTCTAATCCAAAGGGCTTTCTAATTTGCTTTTGAAATATTTACATGGATGATGCTGCACTGCACTGGGCAGGATTTAAGGCACCAGCCAATCCCATAGCAGCTCTGTCTCTCTTCTGTCCCCCTCGTACCAGTGTCCCCAGACTAAACAGATCCATTTTCCATCACATTAAGTCTCATTATCCAGGCACACCACTTCTGAAAGGTCGCTGACCCCTGCTCTAAGTGGCTCTTGATCCATGTGTGGAGGGGTTGGCCTCTCGAGATCCCTTCCAGTCCTACAGTTCTATGAATCTGTGATTCTACCTGGCTGTTGTGTAAGAGGAAGACAACGGCCTGAAATCTGTGCCCCTAATGGACACACCTCTGCTATGGGATCACTGCTGATGTGCTAGCGGATATTCATAACCAGAAGTGCCTGAGTCATAGGGTAAGTCTAGACTACATGCCTCTGCCGACAGAGGCATGTAAACTAGGCTACCCGACATAGTCAAAGAAGCCGGGATTTAAATATCCCAGGCTTCCTTGAAATAAACATGGCCGCCGCGCTGTGCTGGCTCAGCTGATCGTTGGCACAGCGCGGCAGTCAAGACGCGGATCGGTCGACGGGGAAGCCTCTGTAAACCTGTCAACCTACAGGAGCGGTCGACAAAGGCTTCCCCTGTCGACCGATCCGCGTCTTGACTCACGTGCTGTGCCAACGATCAGCTGAGCCAGCACAGCGCTGTGGCCTTGTTTATTTTAATGAAGCCAGGGTTATTTAAATCCCGGCTTCCTTGACTATGTTGGGTAGCGTAAGTTTACATGCCTCTGTCGGCAGAGGCATGTAGTCTAGACATACCCATAGGGAACTTTACAGCAACATGGCAAAGTCTTGGCATGGGGCCCAAAGACCTGGCTAGTCTGGGTTCTTCCGTTGACGGGCTGCATGACTAGAGATGGGCCTAGCAAGTTCCTGCTCCTCTGAGCAGCAGTGTTTTATCCTGCTCTCCGTGCAGTTTTCGTTCCTGGCAACCCATCTGCACAGGAGGGGGATCCTGCTGCACTGTCCCACTTTTCCCTGACGTGCCAGCCTCTCTCCCTGCCCACGACTCCTTTTAGCGCTGGGCCTGTCAGCTGCACAGAACATTCTATCAAAGGGGTCCTGGCGGCTACACAGCTGCTGTTGCTCTCTGCCAGGCCCTGCCCTGCCTCCCTGCAGCTGTGTTCCCCTTCCCACCACAGAGGGGAGTGCACAGTCCTCCCTCTGCAGATGGTTTGAGCAGAGCAGAAGAAAGGAAAGTGGGGGAGGTAGCGCAGCAGGCACTTTCTCCTGCAAATGAGAAGCTGTCGCGGGCACCGTCTAGCCCTGTCTAGCTGCCGCTGCGGCTGGCCAGAACAGGTGGCGAAGGAGCAGGCTGACACCTCCTAGTGCTTAATAGCTCCCACTCGTCGCTTTAGGAATGGCAGCCAAAAAATGCCATCATTGCTGCAGCGGTGACTGCTAACGACTGGGTATAGCTCTGGCAAGAAGACAAAGGCAGGAGAAGAGAGAGTGGGCGCAGAAAAGACTCCTGCATGTCTGCTCTTGGCTGGTGGGCAGTGAATGGAAGGAAAGTGCCAGACCTGAGGCTGTGGGAGGGGGCAGGTGCAAGCCCGTCCGCTGATGTGGGGGTGAGGTACTGGCATAACCAGGAGGGTCTCATGCACTGACCCTTGGGTTGGAGGGGCACCATTGCTGTGGCTGGACATTTACTCTAGGCCATTGGCTTTGAAGGAGGGTTGCTCTTTGGGGGACCTATTACCTAAGGCAACATTCTCACCTCACGCCCGCATTGTCGCTCCTAAGCCAGTGGCCTGAAGTCAACACAAGCGGCAAGAGCCCGCAGGGCATTCAGCGGGATGCCATCCGTGACGCAGGTGTCTGGCTTGATGTGCTCAGGATTGGCAATGCAGTCCATGCTCCAGCGGAGCCTCCACTGCAGCCAACAGGGAGTTCTGCCGGAGAAAGGATCTGGCCCTTAATTACTAAATGGCACATTCCTCTTGATTATGTATCTGTTTCTGAATGTTAACAAACAGTCGGCACTGTTTGATTGAGTGGGTTATTAGTAGAATGAAGACAGATGGTAGAGGATTAACTCTAACGCTTCTTTATTGCGCGAGCCATCGCTACAGACTGCTCAGCACTCTCCAACTACCTACCGCCACCAGCTTCATTACCCACTGCAGCTCAGAGCCACGTGCCCCTTAGTGGTCCAGCCACAAAGAGCAGCCGACCGTTAATCAGCATGCAGGGACCATCAGGAAGTGACCAAGTAAGAATGGCGCTTTCTCCTGCTCCCTACCCGCCTTTGAGTTGCATCCAACTCTGCCATAAGCTCTGCAGGGCCCAAAGACAGAGAGCTGGATTCTCTTCTGCCCTGTGCATCAGATCCCACATCGCCAGACTTGATCCTTGTGGATCATCACTAGTGTGAGGAGCACTGACACTTGATTCTGTAAAGCCAGACGTTGGGTTACAGCTCCCAACTTTCCCCGAGGGACGCCAAGGCCGTGTCTGGACTTGCACTTTGGTAAAATGTTATTAAGTGATTGCCAGGTCACACGTGCTAACTAACACAACTGGAAACGCAGATGTAGACGGTCCACAGATATGTGTTCACAGGCACCATGGAGTGTCAGATGGGACTAAACATCTCAGAACATCTATATTGGCATTTACAATCAGGTTAATTAATATGTCATTTAACATGTGCTCTAGTCTGGACAAGCCCATAGACTTGTGGGCTGTGGGAGAGAGTAAGACCTGGTTTGCTGTAGGAATATGAGCGAGTAGTCGACTAGTCGATTAACCGACAAGCTTAGGCTTATTGGTTAATTTAATTGACTACTTGCATTCCCTCCTTACTGCCTCTGTATCAGTTATACACAGTATGGGATCCGTCCCCAAACTAGGGGTGTTAGCAGGTAATAGAATAGTCGACTAACTGCATAAATTCTTAGTGGTTACATGACTATTCTATAGTCCCCGGGGGCAGGGCTGGCAGCCAGTGCAATCCGGCCGGCCTCACTCCTGGGGAGCCCCCTGTACCCTGTGCTGCTACTTCTGTATCAGAGGCAGCAAGGGGGGGAGTAGGAGCTGGTGCTGGAGGGAGATAGCAGCGTGGGGGGAGGCAGAGGCTGACAGAAAGCAGCCTCTGCCCACAGGGGGTCCGAGTTCCCCGCGGACAGGGGCTGGTGGGCCGCCGTAGACATAGGCTGCTTCACGGCAGCCTCCCCCTGCCCCCTTCCTCCCAAGAAGCCTCTGTCCATGGGGAGGTCAGACCCCCGGCAGACAAGGGCTGCTGCCACCCTGCACTGCTGCTTCTGTATCAGAGGCAGCAGCGCTGGGCAGCAGGCCACTAGTCCACGAGGGGAACTGCTTTTTAAACTGGATCCCTCTTGTGGACCAGTTCCCACCTGGCACCCCACACTGCTGCCTCTGATACAGAAGTACGTTGTATGCATATGTGTTTCTCCTCATGCCCCAATCTCACCACACAGTTAGTCGACTATTATATTACCTGCTATCTAATACCCCTAGTTTGGGGACGGATTCTGTACTGTGTATAAAAGTTAGGGTTATAACTTTTTACTATCTGGTTATACCAGTACAACCCCGAGACTAGATACAGTTATTCCAGTGTAAAAGTATCTAAATCACTATCATTTAGAATCATAGAGGATTAGGGTTGGAAGAGACCTCAGGAATTCCTCCATCCAACCCCCTGCTCCCAGCAAGACAACCCATCCTGCACAGCTCCAGCTACACAGTATAAGAACTTTTACACTGCTGTCATTGTGACCACACTTGGGGCTTTGCATCCCTATGAGCATAGTCAAACTCTTGTGTGCAAACAAGGCCTCAACCCAAGACCCCCCACACTTTTCAGACAACAAATGCACTTTAACAGCATTATGGTGAGGAGCCAGCCCAGTTCTGGTGATGGATGTAATTCCCTATTTCCACAACAATGGAGACCCCATACCACATAATGAGAAGATTGGTCCATTGTCTGCAGCTGTTTTTAATTCCTTTGGACACCCTGTAATTATTGATAGGGCTACTCATTACCGTTCTAATGCAGTAAAGAGGAAGGTCTTTTATTTGGCAAAATTCGAAAGAGAATGTGGCTATTTAGTTCAATGGTGCATGTGACCCAGAGAGTCTGGCTCAAGCAGTGAGAATTGGAGACCAGTGAAGTAATGTTCTCAGCTGCTCCAGGAAGGTTAGCCTCTGACGTCCACTTCAGTTCTTTAATATGGAGATATACCTATCTCATAGAACTGGAAGGGACTTTGAAAGGTCATCAAGTCCAGTCCCTTGCCTTCACAGCAGGACCAAGTACTATCTTCAGATTAAAGATGGGCACCAGCTGCAAAGTTTGTTTCTGGAATTCACCAAAGTTTGCGGGGGGGAGGGAAGGAGGGGAGTGGGTCTGGAATTTTCATCCAGGACCATTTTCAGTACAAACAGATCAAGGGTGGAGCAGGTAGCTAGGGAAAGCCAATGACTTTATTATTATTGGACTGCACCTTTAAATCTAAGGAGCCTATTGTCTGCAGAAGCTGGTGGCTATTTGCTTGGGAAAAACGAGACAAACACACTGAGGCTGAAATTAGCTCACTGATTACGGAGAAACATAACAAGGATTCTCTGGAGGTCGGATGGTTAGAACATAAGAACGGCCAGACTGGGTCAGACGAATGGTCCATCCAGCCCAGTATCCTGCCTGCCAACAGTGGCCAATACCAGATGCCCCAGAGGGAGGGGACACACAGGTAATCCTCACGTGATCCTTCCCCTGTAAGCCACCTCCGGAGAAACAGAGGCTAGGGACACCATTCCTACCTATCCTGGCTAATAGCCATTGATGGACCTAACCTCCATGAATCTATCTAGCTCTTTTTTGGAACCCTGTTAAAGTTCCAGCCTTATCCAGAGGATTGCTGATCCTGAAGGATCAGGTTCTCCCATAAGATTCCCGAGTACTCCCACAATCCTGCTCCACCTCAAATGCCTCTCAGAATGTTTCTATGATGCTGATTCTGATCCCAGTCACTAGTAGGAAGGGCCAAGTGGCATGAAAATATTGCAAAAAGCAGGCAAAATAGTACTGGATTCTGCCACCCTTACTCCCATAGAATATGCCTGAAGGATGCATCTTCACTTGGGAAAGCGAGGTAAGCTATCACACGGTAACTACAACATGGTAAAAATGGTAAAATCCCAGGGAAGACAAGGAAATATGCAAGCACCTCACATGCACTAAAGAAACCATCCTCCCGGGCAGGCAATATTAGCCCCAATCGGTAGATGGGGAACAAGGCACAGAGGATTGGATTTTCAAAGGTATGTAGATGCCTACAGATGGAGATGTGTGGGATTTTCAAAAGCACCTAAGCAGGTTTGGTGCCTAACCCTCCTATGATTCCCATGGGAGTTAGGCATCTAAATACCTGTGAGGATCTGGGCCTTAGGATCCTAAATGTCATTGACTTTCAATGAAACTTAGTTTGTTGCTTTTGAAAGTGAGACTTTGGCATTTCTGAAATTTGAATCCTAAATTACTTGAATCCAACTCGCCCAAGTCAGAGTTCTTGTGCTATCCAGAAGACCTGCCATATTCCAGACAGGACCCTTCCGGGAACAGGAAAGGCTAGGAATAAAATAACAATATTAACCACGGGGGAAGCACTTTTTACTCTTTGCAAGGGAAAGTAACCCATTTTACAGATAGGCATCCGAGGCGCAGAGAGGTAAAGGGACATATCCAAGGTGACACAGTGAGTAAGTGGTAGCGTTGGGACTAGAAATCAACTCTCCCCTCTCCCACTTTCCTAGTCTCTCTACTACACTGTGCTGCCACATCAGAAAACAAATCTTGAACCAGTGAAATCAGTGGAAGCTTTGTCATTGTCAGAACTGAATCAGGCTCTTGGACTTAAAACACATGTAAGCCCAGGGAAGGGGCTGGGGGACAGAAGATATGGGGGTGGGAAGAGGGATAAAGGGAGAAGAAGGTATAATAATAGGGGAAGGAGGGAAGAGATGGGGAGTAGAAGCTGTCGGGGTTGTGAGGAGAGGCTGGATGGCATGTGAGACAGGCACTTACCTTCAGTCATTCTCCGATACTTCTCCTTGTACATGAATCCCAGCACCAGGCAACATCCTCTTCTCGGGAGACCCAGTTCTAAAAGTGAAAGAGCAACAGCTACGTTAGCAGGCAGGCCAGCCAGGAGAGGGCCACAGACGTCCACAGTCAGGACAGGGCAAGGGAGCTGGCACCCACTGGCCCTGCTGTCAGTGCAAAGTAAAGGGGTCCTCGAGGCACAGGACTACAGGACCCGGGAAAGCAGACAGGATAGTTCCTCCAGAGAAGGGTCTGAGCATCCCCCCGAAATGGGAAGGCCATTCCCGCCGCATGCCATCTCTCAGGTGTTTATCTCTCCTGCTGCAACGTACTGGGAGTCTGTGCCCTTCAGTAACATGCAGCGGTGACAATGACCTGGCCTCTTAATCCCCTTTGCTCCGCAGACAGCGTGATCAGATGCAAGTGGCGCCTTGAAGGAGAGATAAACCTGGCTTGAGGCTGCTTGCCCTTTAGAAACGAGCGGCTGTCCCTAATGGCGGCATAATGCCAAGCCCCTGGAAGCCTGTTGCTTTGATCCCACGATGTCTTACAGGGGGGTTACCAGCTATCAGTAAAAAGCAGAGCAGCAGATGTGAGCCTGGATTTTCCAGAAGCACGTTGTGTGCGTGTGTGTTTCTCCACATGCCCCTATCTCACCACACAGTAAAAAAAACCCTCGTTCTTCAAAGCAATTCTCCCGCGCCATGGCGGAGAAAATTAAGGTACCATGTCCCAGATGCAGCCTGCCTTTGGGGGCTCCCCATTCTACAAATCCAAGCTGATCAAAGGCCCTTTGATGTTTACTTAGTGCCTCTGTGCTCCCTTTCTACAGGTCCCATTTGTCACCAGAAGTGCACTCCTAATGCCGCAAAGAGAGACCGGGGATGAGAAAGCGGAAGACTGAAAAGCGCGAGGGCTGGCGGTGCTTTCGAGCTGAGTGCTACACACCGCAATCTATCTACCATCCGCCTGGGGCCTGCACTTCAATAGCGCTGGGGTGCCTCGCAACCGTTAACCTGCTATGCTCCCGTCACCCCTGCGGCAGGGGAAGGATGCTACCCTCCCCGCCTTGCTCGTGCGGAGCAGCACTTACTCCTGTGCATTCACTCACTGGACTTGTGCAACCTGGGCAAGGAACACCGAGGCGGCCCATGAGGGGCAGACTGGGAATGGCGTGTGGTACCCAACGATACAAAGCACCCAGGCAGCACCCTCCGTCCAAGTATCTGCAGGCATGCCCAGGCACGAAGCCTGGTCTACATGAGGGGGCAATGTCGAACTAAGGTATGCAACCCCAGCCACATGAATAGCGAGGCTGGAGTTGATGCACCTGAGACTGAGTAACTGCGGTGTCCCCACTGCGAGAGGTCGACGGGAGATCCCGTCAACTTCCTTACGCTTCTGGATCCGGTGGCCAGAGTCGATGGGAGCACAATCCGAGGTCGATTTAGTGGAGCGTTAGTAGACCTGCTAAACTGACCACCATGGGATCGATTCCCCCCCCGTACTTATCTCCTGGTAAGTATAGTCAAGGCCTAACTGACTGGCCCTCACAGTGCCCTGAGTGGGTAGGTATTAGTGTCCTGTGGTGATCGGGGGAGGAAGGGGCACCAAGTCACTGATGCTCAGAGGTACTGAGGTGCCTGCCAGTGATTTTATTGGGAGTTCAGTGTCTAAATACTTTGCCGATCTGGCCGACAGGCTGATCCAAAGCAAAACAGAAAGATTCCCAGTGACCTCGGTAGACTTTAGATCAGGCCCAGGATGGTGAAACAATTTGTTCAAGGTCACCTAGGACTTGTGACATGCTGAGAACCTCACTTCTCACTACCTTAGGCCCCATGCCAGGAACATACTTACCCAGGTGCCTATCTGTAAGCATTGAAATAGTTCCGTGAAACCAATGCGTAGAGTTAGGCACCGGCTTAGATGGTTTCCTGAATCGGGGGCAGGGTAGGATCTTCTCCACAGTAAATCAGTAGCACAGCCTGACTCTCAGTCCCAGGCTTAAACCACAAGACAAGGCCATGCTGGTCATTGAAATCTTTGTATTTAGCTAAGAGAAACATTTGGGCTAGTCCAGTGAAAATGAAAAATGGATGGGATGGTTATTCATGGACTAACAGAGGCCTTCTCCTCACCTCTATTGGTTACCCCTAGTGTGCATCTAGACTGGCAAGATTTTGCGCAAAAGCAGTCGCTTTTGCGCAAAAACTTGCCAGCTATCTACACTGGCCGCTTGAATTTGCGCAAGAGCACTGACTTTGTAATGTACAAAATCAGTGCTTCTTGCGCAAATACTTTCACGCTCCCGCTCGGGAAAAAGCCCTCTTGCGCAAGAATACTTGCGCAAGAGGGCCAGTATAGACAGGGAAGGACTGTTTTGCACAAAAAAGCCCCGATGGCAAAAATGGCCACCGGAGCCTTCTTGCGCAAAATCGCGTCTAGACTGGCCACGGATGCTTTTGCGCAAAAGCATCCGTGCCAATCTAGACGCGCTTTTGCGGAAATACTTTTAACGGAAAAACTTTTCCGTTAAAAGTATTTCCGCAAAATCATGCCAGTCTAGACGTAGCCCTAGTGTCTAGTGTCTACAAATGGAGGATAGCACAAGGAGCTGTTAACTCAATAGCTCAGTGCTCTCTTCCAAATCCAAGGTGCTAATTAGAACAGGGAGGACCTAGCTGGAATTTAAAATCTAACATTGTTTAAATATATAAAGCCAGTAGAAGAAAGCATGATGCATTTAATCCTTTACTGATAGGAAAGCAAAATATTAATCCCTATTGACCCTTCAATGAACACCATGCAGTCAAAGTGTAATTAAAGTAACAAAATTGGCTTAACGTCGCACAAAATCGTCAGTTACACTGTGTAGTCAAAGAATCAGCGTTTCTCTCTTATTGAGTCTGAAGTGCAAGTCCATATTTTTTGGGGGGTGCAAACTCCCCCCCATTTAGTGTTGGCGACTGTACTTTCACTAGCACTTGGTGAATTTCGAAACAGGTCAGAAAGGTAGATGAGGTTCTGGCAGTCCCAAGAATCACATGGTGCCCCTCCCACCAAGAGTGTTGTGTGAGGACTGCAACACCAGTGCCAACACCAGAGCCAAGGGAGTCACTCTCTTGGCTGGAAGCGCTAGTAGGACTGGAGCAGATACATATGAGTAGCAGGCTCTCGTCCTTTCTGGGGGTCAGTGCAACAATCTCCTCTGATGGGCTGTTCGCACGTTCCCTTCTCCAACATAGATCCTCTGCTAGTTAAGCTAGAGCAACAACCGTCCTTGGCCAATAGTGGCAGTTGGCTCTTCTCTTACGAGGCCCCTAGCACTGGGAGCATGGCCTGCTTAGCTACCTTGTTAAACGCCAGGTTTCATAGAAGGTACCTACATAATCAAGAAAAGTGGAGAAGGAAAAGAGCGTGTTAGTGGCCAGGAAGCTGACAGCACTTCAGCTGTAGCCCTGTTGTGTGACCTTGGGCAACTTGATTAGCTTTCCTAAGCCCTCATTTCTCCGGCTCTTAAAGGGGGATCATACTTGGCGATGCTTCCAACCTGCGAGGACTAGGTCTGGGCCAGAGTGTGTCCAGAGTTTGGATCAGCTTGTTCTGGCTTGGGCTCCATTTCCAGCTTGCCTCACAGTGGGGCTGTGATAATGAACGCCTATTAAACTGTTTGATATCCTTTGATGAAAAGCGCTATACCGGTGCACAGCATTGTAATAAGTCATGCTGCAAATTTGTGAGACCTCGCTAAAGCTTTTATAGCTAACGGCACCTTTAAATACTTAAGAGCCTGTAAACATAAAGTGCTGTGAGGTGTCTCGGTGCAGCCTTTAAGGCCTTAAGTTCTGAGCTCTCTGTGGCTTACTGCCTCATGCTCTTCACAGTATGTCTACACTGCACACTGTGTAACTCAGGTTTGAACCCAGCCCCACTTCTGTCCACACACATATCGGTCTGACTCAGGACCTGGACTCTGGTACACCACTGAGGGGTAGATCAGAGCCAAATCCCGCTGTGACTTGGATCCAAGCCCCATTCTTTTGCAGTGTGGATGGAGGAGAAGCCCCAGACCTGAGTTAGAAGGTCTGCGTAGAAGCATCAGCACAGCTGGGAGACCCGCGTCTGGCAAGTGCACGGGATCTTCAAGTTTGGGCTTGGAACCACCAAGCCTGGGTCCCAGAGACCCAGGTTTACAAAGCAGTGTAAACAGGCTCCTAATGGCTAAGGACAACTGAAAGCTAAGAGGATTAAGCACACATCCAACACTTGAAATGCTTTGGCATCAGGGTCATAACCTGCCTGTGTCCATACCCCATAACTCTGAAACTATCCAATGATCCACATTTTCCTCCAACGTGGCAAGAACTGACGCATGTGATTTGGAAGAGGAGCTGTCGATTTGCTGCGCCAAATTACAAAAGCCTCCTGCTTTTCCTCATCAGATTTTTTTTTCTCAATTTCATTTGCAATTCAATAACCTGCTTTCAAAGCAATCGCAATCCCCATAAGTCATGCAGAGAGCAAGGTTTCTGATCAACCAGCATACTAAAGGCCATAGCAAAGGAGTAGTAAAGGTTTATTAGCATGATCATACTTTGTACTATGGTGTAGCTGTGTCCCACCAGGAATGATAATCAATGTTTAATAGTCCAATAATACCTGTTTAATAATTTTTTCAGCTCATCCTGCCTAATTGCAAGTTTATTAAAGAACAATAAACTTTATAATTAGCGTAAAGGCATAACTGCAATTCCATTGCTTATTTAATATTGAGTTAATTATATTACAACTAAGTTATTTTTCCCATACATATTAAATATCAATTAGTTGTTTTAAACTATTGATTTGTATTTAATTAACTATGCTATTATATACCAATTAAGGTCTTATAAGAGAAGCTGAAACAGCTGGTCTCTTAAATTAAATTAAAAAAACCTCCATGGTATTAAAATAAATATCACGCTTTCACTTTCTCACGTTTTCGCTCTGCAGAGAGGATAATTTGTTCTCTGTCAATGTTTTTGCATTGTCGTGTTGTATCTGTGAGTTTCATTCATGGGCTTCATTTTCCATTCATTGGGAGAGTGGGGCTAGGAATCCCAGTGGCAGTGAAAGCCTAGTTCTAGTACCTGTGACACTGTAATTTGGAGGCTGGCTCCCATTGCAAGGTTAGAGTCTTGCTTAGTGAGCTCAGATACAAAGCAGGGTAAGGTCCCATCAGTACTTAGATGGAGAATGTCAGTGTCATGGTATGTCACTAGGTCACGTTCTTCCTTCCCAGCCAAAGCCGCAGCATGGTTCTGGGGGCCTGATGTTGCTGAATTTCTTGGCTGCAGCTGATGATTTTATGTTTTTTCCCCAGGTAATGGATAAAGATGTTAAATAGCATAGGGCCAAGAAGTAATTCCTGCAGGATGCCACTAGAAATACACCCACTCAATGATAATTCCCCATTTACAATTACATTGAGACTGTCAGTTAGCCAGCCTTGAATACATTTAATGCGTGCCACGTTGAATTTTTATCATTCTCATTTTTTTAAATCAAAATGGCATGTGGTGCTAAGTCAAACACCTTGCAGAAGTCTAAGTATAGTACAGCAACACTATTTCTTTTATTAACCAAACTTATAATCTCATAAAAATATATGAAGCTAGTGTGGTAGGATTTATTTTCCATATAACCATGTTCATTGGCATTAATTATATTGCCCTGCTTTAATTCTTTATTAATCCTTATTATTTATTTCCTTATATCAGTATTACATTGGCTGCTTTTCAATTTCATTGAACTTTGCTTTTTGCTTAGATAGAGTTAGATAAATATCCCATCGCACGTTTTTTCTGAGGAATTAGCCCGGCAGGCCTGGCTGAATTCCAAAGTAGTTAATTACATTCTTCCTCCCCATGTGCTCCCTGTACTTTCTATGAACCCGCTACAGCATTCTTCATGTCCTGTCCCTAACACCCCAGCAATGTTGCCGTGTAGCTCTTAAAACAGCTGCTCCATTTCAACAGCAGCTGAATGGATCCTTCCACGTGTTGTTTGTATGTTGCTTGGCTTAATCTGCAAAGTAATAGGAGATCCTTGGAGACAAAAAGAAGCTACATTCGTGTGTGAGGAATTATTATTAAATCTGTTCCTGCTTAATTTATAATAATGTATTTTTGAAAATCCTCCCAGATGAGAAAATGGACACATTACAATTTGCAATACGAATGAGGCAGTGACTGGCATTAAATGCTTTAGAGATACTGTACTTCGCTCTATAGTACACTGCAGAAAGATTGCATTTATAAACCTATTTACTGTGTTATGCGCTTGCAAACCACCTTGTCATCTAGTTATTGCACAAATAAAATCTTAAAGCAGAGGATTAGTTGAGCGTGTCCCTGCAGGACCACAACCTGATTTTTAAGAATCCATCGCTACAAGTAAACAGACGGTGCAAAGATTCTTGCCAGCTGATTGGCCTGTGTCCTAAAATGCTGCTGGGAGGAGGGATTATTACTCAGTTGTCCATGGATGTGCAAGCTCTGTTCGTGCTAATACAAGTTGATGCACATAGCAGATTTGTCCCTGGGCAGAGGCCTATGTGACCATTAAAAGTCCTATTTAAGCAAAGTCCTTGGAGTAGCCTCTACACGGGGTGAATTTTACCCGAGGACAGCAAGGCTGAACTTCATATTCTGAAGGGGCATTTCTGAAAGGGATACCTCAGAGGGGCCTGGATCAAGATCCAAACTTCCCTTAACTCTAGGAGTGTGCAGACCTGATATTTCCATTTGCTCCCATCTCAAATTTCAGTGCTTGTGCAATTCCTTGCACCCCCCAGACTGGTCCAGTCCCAATACTATTGACACTAATGGATGGAAGCTTTGGGACTAGCCCATGGACAGATTTCTGTAAGGTGTCCAGGTCAGGGAATGAAGCCACCAGAGTTAACTGCCAGTTCCCAGAGCCAGGGGTCAGGCCAGAGTCAGAGCCGGGATCAAAGCTGCCCCTGCTAACTTTAATGTAATTAGTGTGGGTAATTGCCATTCCCGTACAAGTGCACTGGTGCCTTTTGTATAACAGACTATACCTCCCTAAACCCGGACTCTGTGGTCTGGCAACATCCGTGTTCCAGGAGGACCACAGACGTTCCTGGACCAGATAGCCCAAGTGCAGGAAGGACAATGGTGAGTTGAAAACTGCGGGGTGGGGAGCTGAGGCGGTGCAGGGAGTAGAGTGGCAGGGGGCTGAGGCAGCACGGGGAGTCCCGCAGTGTGGCCGGGAGCCCCAGGGCAGGGGCTCGAGTGGCATGGGGAGCTCCAGTGGCGCATCCAGGAGACCCACGGCAGGGGCTCAGGTGCCACAGGGAGCACCGCAGCGAGGCCAGGAGCCCCAGGGCTGACGGGTCCTACCAGGGCCAGTAGCACAGATGGCTGAAGGCAAGGGGAGCCGACTGGGGCCAGAAGCAGAGCTGGTGTGGGGCTGGGAAGCCAGTGACAGGGGACCTCCCCTGGTCCAGCCAACTCCCTTGTTCAGGATTAGTCAGGTCTTGAGGGTGCAGGACCATGGAGGTCCAACCTGTACTCTCAATCCTGGCCCGCATCGGGGTCTGTGCTGCTGCATCTTCACTGCTATTTTAGCCATGCTACCTTGATTAAAGCTACCTTGATCTGCCCACCTGTGATACACCGTAATTTGAGGTGCAGACATACCCTGGTGGGGGCTACCTACACTTTAGCAGCCTCACTGGGACTACCCCATGGACTGCAGCACCGACCACACTGCACCCTGTCCCTGCCCCTGGCATGGCACCTAGGCCAGGTGTGCGAGAGTCCTCGAAGGACGGCCTTAGTGCAGTGTCAGCACTGCGGGAATCCTCCCTGACCAGAACCGGTGCTTTCAAAGCTCCTTCGTGCCATTTAGGCCCTTCTCCCCTGTGTAAAGGGAAGAGTGGCTTCACTCCGCACCCTTCTGCACTCTCCCTCCGCTTCTCCAGTCGTTTTCATCACGTCTCCCAGGACCGCTTCTATTTCTGCTGTATCTTTTCCCAGATGGTTTCTCAGAACTGAAATCCACACTTAAGTTGATGGCCTGGCACTGATTTGCATAATGCCATGACAGCACAATGATATTATTGTCTATCCTATTTATCCAGCCTAACAGTTTTGTTTGTTTTTTTCCCCCTCAATTACACTGAATGGAGTTTTTCACTCAACTATGCCCAGTGACGCTTCCGTCTTTTCCCCGAGGGGTTAACATTTAGCTGCCACCTAGCAATGTGGGGGAGGTGCCCAAATGATTCCTCCCAAGCAGCATTATTTTCACAGCATTTTTCAATGCTGAATTTCAGCTCCCATTGTGTTGCCCGTTCATCAAGCGTAGCTAGGCCCTCTAAAGTGCTTCATGGTCTTCCTGCTTCAGACACTAGCCTGGATCTTTATCAAGGGCCAGGTGCTGTGGTTCCTTTGACTTCCATAAAGTGACACCTCTTTACACAAACAGATGATTTGGCCCACACTAAGTACGTCTAGACTGCAAGCCTCTTTCGAAAAAGAGCATCTCGACTACAACCAGTTTTTTCGAAAAAACAAGCCGCTTTTTCGAAAGAGAACACCCAAGCAGTCTGGATGCGCTCTTTCAAAAAAGCACAGTTTGCATTACCTAGCGCCTTTTTTCGAAAGAGCACTTCCGAAAAAGGTGTTCTTCCTCAAAAAACGAGGTTTACCGTGGTCAAAAAACCCGCCGCATTCTTTCGATTTATTGTTGACAGAACGCGGCGGTAGTCTAGATGCAGGTAAAGATTTTTCGAAAAAAGGCCACTTTTTTCGAACAATCGCTGTAGTCTAGACACACCTAAGAGAATGTCCTGGGGCTTGGCTGAAAGCCTATTGGATTTCTTTCTACAGTCAATCCCCAAATCAAGCTTCTCGGCATTGGCTCACTCCATAGTGGACAGAAGGCCTCTGATTTCCAAGGCCAGGATATAATGCTTAATTTTAAAGCACTGGCCTTCTTCCATGGCCTCTTGACTCTTCGTTCTGGACTACACTAGGGAGTTATTTCGAAATAACCCCCCTTATGTCGAAATAACAAGTGGAGCATAGAATCATAGAATCATAGAACCATAGAGCTGGAAGAGACCTCAGAAGGTCATCAAGTCCAACCCCCTGCTCTAGGCAGGACCAATCCCAACTACATGACCAAGCCTGTTATTTCGAAATAACGGGCTGGCTATTTCGGAACAATGATTCCTGCTTTCCACGAAGAGTAAAGCTAATTCCAAAACAGTTATTTCGACATAGCACTAGCGTGGACGCTCCACTGCTGCTATTTCGAAGTAACTGCTCCCCAGAGTTGTTCAAAGTCATTACTCCCCAGGGCTTCCTGGGGCTCTAAGTCGAGGTAGTGCGTCCACATTAAGGGAGCCTGCCTCGGGCTAATTTTGAGGCTTCCCTGTAGTGTGGACACGCTATTTCGAAATAGTTATTTTGGGAGTTGTTATTTCGAAATCATTTCCCGGTGTAGACCTGCCCTTCCAGTCCACGAACAACAGCAATTCAAGACAATACAACACCCCACCTCTTCCTCACTGCCACTCTGCAGGGGCCACCCAACCTGCCTTGCAGTGCCCTGCTCTCTAGGTGCTCCCATACCCTGTGGAGTGGATGCAGGTTGCTGGGAATTCCCTGTCTCTTTAAAGAGGAACCGGTGTGAGCGCAGACAGGGTAAGCAGAGGGAGGCCAGGTGACTGTCACATCTGTCTCCTTCACACTCCAGTGGAGGTGCTTTCCAGCCAGCAGGCGCTATGGCCACCCTCAGAACCTTTCAGACTCCTCCAAGGCAGAAAGAATGAGGCCAGACCAGGCTGTGCAGACAGTTTGCTCGATGTGACTTTGCTCCGTCCATCTGCTCCACCTCCCATGGGCATTCCTCTTGTGTGTCCAGAGTTTCACATGCCTGTGAGTTGTCCGGCTCCTGCCTCCTCATCAGCTTGGCAGCTCGTCCACAACTCCCAGTCACTTGGGGAGTAGCCTGACGAGGGCTGCAGTAGCACTGATGTCTCCCTGGCTGCTCCGCACTGTGCCTCAGCTTGTGACATGGAGGACCATGAACTTCCACTTAGTATATCACCGAGGAAATAGGTGGGGGGTCAGGAAACTGGTGTCATCCTACAGGAGAGGGCTACAAAAGAGGTGTGTGTCAAACACCATCCGCCTATGCAAACAGCATAGTGCCCTCCAACCTGAAGGATCCCACAGCACTTCATACACCATTTTCCAGTCGCTGTCAATGACTCCATGGTTATCAGGTTCTGTGCACTGGAAAACCTCACCCATCAATTCAAATGCAGCCACCTCTGGTATGTAGCATGGCAGCTGTTTGACACTCTGGCTATGTTTAGACTACACAGTTTTTCTGAAAAAAGTAGCCTTTTTTCGCAAAACAAAAACAAAAACAAAACCCACAAAACGTCACCTGCATCTAGACTGCCATCGCGTTCTTTCGAAATTAAATCGAAAGAACGTGGCGGTTTTTCCGACAGTGGTAAACCTCATTTTATGAGGAAGAATGCCTTTTTTCGGAAGAGCTCTTTCCAAGAAAAGGCATTCTTGAACGCAAAGAGGGCTTTTTGGAAAGAGAGTGTCCAGATTGCCTGGGTTCTCTCTTTTGAAAAAGTGGATTGCTTTTTCGAAAGTCCTGTGGATGTCTAGACGATCTCTTTCGATCTCTTTCGGAAAAGCCTCTTTTGAAAGAGGCTTGTAGTCTAGACGTACCCTTCATAGCAGCTTAGGATGACATGACATGAAAGAGAAAACCTGTATCCAATTGGAACTGCAGGGGAATTCTGGAGGGGAAAATGGAATGGTCCAAACTTGGGCTTGGCCAGCAAGAACAGGTAATCTTCCTATTCTTGTGAAAAGTGTGTTGCTCCTTCAATGACCACAATAGCCGCAGCACAGAACCTCAACTCTGGGGAAGATTTTCTAGGAGTCTGCTTTGATAGTGTTTGAATAAGTCCCTTTTACACCTAGAGATGGGAGAAAGAAATTTAAAGCCAACCTCCCTCTCTTTTCTTTTGTGGAACAGATGAAAACTGGCTCAGGAAAACCCAGAGCAAAAATCAGAAAAAGGAAGGAAAACTGGTTTGGAAAGAAAAAAGGAAAAAGATGTGATTTGAATCCAGGCCTAAAATCAGGGCGTGGCGTGGAGTTCTCATTTCCTCCAAAGCTGCTGTGTCCATCCTCGTATCAGTTTCAGGCACCCTAAATATCCCAGTGTGATGGGGTGGTCAAAGCCCCCATGCCTCCTCCCTGTATTACCCAGCACTCCAGTGAGACAATCTAGCGCCCAGCGATTGCAGAGTCATTTATTTATTTATTTCGGGGGATAGGAAAATGGTGTCCAAATGCAGCTCTAAGCATCTGTATCAAGGTGGGATTCACCCCCATTACGTTCCTCCCAGAGCACTAGCCTGAAAACTGCCCACCCAGGCCACCACCTCTCTCCAGGAAAAGAGTGGGTGACAGAGAGACTTTGCAGCATGCCTGAAAATCAGCAGATTCAGACCAAGCTGGACTGAAGTAGACAGAGTTAATCATAGAATCATAGAATACTAGGACTGGAAAGGGACCTCAAGAGGTCATCGAGTCAGTCCCCTGCCCTCATGGCAGGACCAAATACTGTCTACACCATCCCTGATAGACATTTATCTAACCTACTCTTAAATATCTCCAGAGATGGGGATTCCACAACCTTCCTGGGCAATTTTATTCCAGTGTCTGACTACCCTGACAGTTAGGAACTTTTTCCTAATGTCCAACCTAAACCTCCCTTGCTGCAGTTTAAGCCCATTGCTTCTTGTTCTATCCTCAGAGGCCAAGATGAACAAGTTTTCTCCCTCCTCCTCATGACACCCTTTTAGATACCTGAAAACTGCTATCATATCCCCCCTCAGTCTTCTCTTTTCTAACCTAAACAAACCTAATTCTTTCAGCCTTCCTTCATAGGTCATGTTCTCTAGACCTTTAATCATTCCTGTTGCTCTTCTCCGGACCCCCTCCAATTTCTCCACATCTTTCTTGAAATACGGTGCCCAGAACTGGACACAATACTCCAACTGAGGCCTAACCAGCCAGAGTAGAGCGGAGTTCTCTTCCAGAGACCCAGATCCCTCAAAGAAAACTTGGGAAGGACCATGAAATATGCTGGCTTGGATAACTGCCCTGATTACTGATCTCTTCAAGTCCACATTTCCTGAAGCCGTGAAACTCAATTGTTAAGAGCCCTCCAAACTCAGCTGTCCTGAGTGCTTCAAATCCCTGTGCCAGGGGCGCTTTAAGCCCATCCCAAAGCAGAGAAAGCACCGAAGAGCATTCAGTCTATCATTTGAAGATGACACGGCACAGCAGTCTCAGGCAGGGAACCCTGTGGTCCTTCTATTACGGAGAAATCATGCTCCAGCCTCGCAAATGACATTACTACTCTGTATCTTATAATTAAATTGTATTTGCTGGTTACCTCACAGCACGTCTGCAATTCTTGTTCATCCGAGGCTTTTTCTTCCAATCTTCATCTTCTATTTTGTTTTTTTTTCCTAAGATTTTTGCCCCCTTCCCAACTCTCAGCAATTTCACATAACTCCCTAAGTTGCCTTTCTCTTGGAGAGATAAAAGAGAGATACACCGAGAGCATGTGTGCTATGAAAAATCAAAGGAAGGCACTTGGATAGCTCTTGTTTTTCTCGCGGATTCCATAAGACTTGGAGTCTGGAGAGTTTTACCTAGGACTTTGGTGCTAGGATGTCCTGAGGAAATGTACAAGGTACATTTACTAGCCTTTCAGACCTGGGATCAAAAGGAGTGTGATGGAATAAACAGAGTTACCCATGGCCACTTGAAAAGTGTCACAGAATCGTGGTGCAGTTTAGCTTGAGTGGATCTCTTTGGTGGGGAGAGACCCATCAGTAGTGGGGTGGTGGGTGTGGTAGATCAGGACCGTGGTGCATCTGCCAAGCTGTGTTGGGGGACATAGGACCGAAGGCAGGAGGTGCTGAAGACACCCAGAGATGCTGAAGACACTGGCGTACCCAGAGCTGTACGGGTGGCGCATCATTTTTGAGAGGCATGGCTGCTCCAGGTCGGGACTAGCACAGAGTGGCTCGGCTGTGTTGGGGAAATAAAAGAAGATGCTACAGGACAGGACGCACTGGCAGAGCTGAGGATGAGGATGGAGGATGCACAATTTTGGCTCAGTGACTGCAGTCCACCTTTTTGCTCTGTGTTTTCTACTAAAATTCACTCAAACTGTAGAAATAAATTGGAAAGGGCCGCTGGAAACCCAGCCCCCACCCCTGGGGAATGAATAAGGCTCTGATTGCACACACGGGGCGAAAGCTGCAGGAAGGAAAGAATTTTCTGCTCTTTCCAGCTCCATCCTTTTCCTGTAGCAATGCTGCTGTGCTTGAGGGATGGAAGCTTTGCAGGGTGTCAGCAGGGGAGTCATTCGGATGCTGGGCATGGATAGAACAGGAAACTGAATGGTGGGGGAGCATTTAAGGGCCACCCGGCTGGGTACTGATTGCTGAAATACCCAGCATGGCTTCCCCAAATCCCCAACAGTGGAAGACCCCATCCAGCCAATGGAAATGACTCACTCATGATAGTGACCAGGCCCAGGGCTGGCCCTACCATGAGGTGAACTGAGGCAGCCGCCTCAGATGCCAGACTGTGGAGGGCACCACTAGGACCCAGAGTGTAGAAAATTGTGTCTGCTGCTGGTGCATATGTAGGTAGCAGAGCAGTCCCATGAGAGGAGTAGAACAGGAAGGAGGCAGAATTGAGACCTTTCAAAGTTTTGCCCCAAGCGAGGAGGCATGGGGCGCATCATTTGAGCTCCCCGCCTCAGGTGCCAAAATGTTGTAGGCCAGCCCTGACCAGGCCGGTTATTCTGCTACAGTGCAGGGCGAGAGACGCACAGCTGGTGACAGACTGTGCTGTTTCCGTTTGTATAAGCACTCAGAAGACCCCCGGCTTGATTTGCACCAGCACTGCGCCTCCATGACGCCCGATGAAGAGGATGGGGGCTGATCTGGGAATCCAGTTCAGTCTGCGACGTGCATAAGTGAACCCTGCAAAATTAGCGGGGGCTCATTAACATTTCAGCTTTTCCCTTCCGAGCTCTATGGTGTCAGCTTCTGGGTGGACCTAACATTTCCCAGCTCTGCAGGAGCCCGGGTGCAGACCCATGGCGGTTTTCTGGCGTCCAGCTGTACTGCTTTCAATGGAAGTCTGGGGCCGACAATCTTTGAGGATTTGCTTCTTTGCCACTTTTGCTTTCAGACCCCACAGGAACTTTCCCAGATGTCAGAAGGGCTCAGGGATCAGCACAAGGGGTGGACGGAGGTTTGGGTTAGTTCTCATTCTTTCAAAATTTGTTTTGGCCAGTCTTAAGTAGGACATGACCAAGCCCAGTGTTATCCCAACTGTGTACTGCCCATTCTGCTACGGTCCGCTAGCAGGCCTGCTTCTGCTCCCATCAAAGTCAATTGCACAGTGCCAGATCAAAGTCTAGCTAGCTAGTTCATCTGGCTAGGAATGGAGATGAACAATGGACAAATTGCTAGTGGTACAGAGGTTCTGCTGGATAAAGCTACCTAGGAGAATCATAGAACCCTAGAACTGGAAGGGAGCTCGAGAGGTCATCAGGTCCAGTCCCCTGCCAGCAGAGAAGCTCTGTGTTGCAATACTGGTGGAGGAAGTGGGGCAAGGCAGCTGGACAGCAGCATCTCTCACAGCTGGGGCTCACACACCACTGGAGAATGCTGTGATTTCAGAGAGTCCTGCTGCCTCAGGCCAAGAGCGTCAGCACTCACATGCTAAGTAGTCATTGGCGGGGTCCAGACTTGGCAAGGAGACCTCCAAGAAAATTTGAGTGCTGCAGGGAGTGGTGTGGAAGTAGGAAATCTGTCTGGGCTCCCAGTCCCTGAAGGGTGTCCAAATGCTGTTCCTTGGATGGAATGTGCTTTCCACAATGTTGGGGTGTTAGTTGCATTCTTACTTCAATTTCTGTTGGCTAATTTCATCCAGCTTTCCCGCAACGTCAGGTGGAGACAGAACTCCTCTCTCCTACACAGCAGTGCAGCACCAGCTGCTACATCACACCCCACAGGTGGCCGCATTTCAGCAGCAGGACAAAGAGCCAGGTCCCAGGGTCACAAAGAGCCAGGTCCCACTGGAGCGATGCGGATTTACACCACCGAAGGATCTGGCGTGGTGTCTGCAAAGCACTGTGGGCTGACAGGAGGTTAATACCACAGCACTCGTCTACCACACATCACAGCAGCAATCAGAGTGAAGGAGACAGGTGGAAGAGCAGGCTGGGGAAACCCAAACCGGCATAAGGGCTGAGAGCTCAGAGGTGGATGCTCTTTGAAGGCCATAGCGCAGACTGTGGCATACGACACACAGGCAGGAGTAAGGAGCAGTGGATGTCTCTTTCCTAGACGACTGTGTCTCAGCACGTTATGGGCCTTGGCTAAGTTAAATTCCCAGCTTGGAGCTGGTGTCTTTATGTGTCTTTTACTTGCTGCTGCTTTTCACATCTGCTGCCAGCCCATGTAACTTATTGCAGGCACTTTGGCTTCCATTGCCAGGGGGCCATTTTCCCAGTGTTGGCTGTAACGTGAATGATATGTGACAACAGCTCCCCTGCTTCTCGCAGTGTCAGTGCGCTGCTAGTCAGCACACACCGTCTCGGTCCCATTAAAAGTAATGGAGTGAGATTGTCCAGGCCATTACTTTCAATGGCTTCGTTTCAGCCAGACAGCCTCAAGCGCCTGTAACCTCAAAATAGCAGGCTGGGTGGCTCCAACCTTCTCTGCTTCATTAGCACATCCACGCGCTCCGGAGCGCCGGAGCTTAATTGGAAAGACAGCCCGGTTTGGGTCTGACGTAATTGCTAGAGGAGAGGCACAAATATTCTTCGCACCTTTCACAAACATGTCTTTGCTCAGCAATCTTTTTTCCACGTTAAAAGAAATTTCAGGAAAAAGTTTGTTTTTTTTTCAAAAACGAGCACGTTTTTTCACAAGTCCTTTTAAGAGCACGAGGAGGAAAACACACTCACATACATGAACGTAACAGCCATACTGGGCCAGACCAAAGGTCCATCTAGTCCAGTGTCCTGTCTGCTGACAGTGGCCAATGCCAGATGCCCCAGAGGGAGAGAACAGAACAGGGAATCATCAAGTGATCCCTTCCCTGTCACCCATTCCCAGCTAGTGACAAACAGAGGCTAGGGACACCATTCCTACCCATCCTGGCTAATCAGTACTGAAGGACCTAACCTTCATGAATTTATCTAGTTCTTTTCTGAACCTTGTTAAAGTCCTGGTCTTCACAACTTCCTCTGGCAAGGAGTTCCACAGGGTGTGCTAGCATAGTGCATTGTGGGAAATGTAATCCGGAGGCACCCGAATGGCTACTCCCATCAGACACTATGGCAGATGCAGTTTAACTGACTGAAAACAAAGCATTTCTGAATCTACCGTTTTCAGAACTTTTCATTCCATCAAAAATTGGCATTTTGTTGTGTCTAATTTTTGGGGAGAAATGCTGGCATGTCACTATGCAGGACGTAAATTCCAATTTTTGCCGACTGCCAGTTCTGGGGTCACCATGTGGGGACTAGTGAGCTCTTTGCCCCACACATGGCTCCACATGCAGTCCCAGTGACCCTCTGGTGTAGTGCTGGGCTGCAGGTGATCTGTGGTGTGTTCACAGGGTGGCCATGGGGCCAATTTGCAACTGGACAGTCTTGTTACTGAAGGTGGGAGAGGCAGGGAGGTGCCAGATCTCCACCCATGCCAGGCCCTGCTCAGCCAGGCCCACTTCATACCTGTGTGGGGTGGCTGCCGCTCCCAGCCCCAACTCTGCAGGCAAGTCCCTCCAGAACTGGTGGGGTGGGGAGGGTGGTGGAGGAAGAGGCAGAGCAGGGCCTCAGGGACAGCGGCAGGCCCTCAGAAGAAGAGGGGGAACCCAGGAATGGGAGAGTAGGGAATGTTGCTGGCCCTGATTGTGCTGGTAGAGGTGTGGGAACCCAGGACTCAAGCAGCAGGATGCACTGAGGAAAACCAGCAGTGGGGCTGAGTTAGGGGTTGGTTTTAAATTCTAAGCTCTGCTCATGTGGGCACAGCAGGCAGCATTGTTTTTAGGGACTCCCATGAAGGCTGGTGTTGCACGCGTGGCCTGGGCTGGTAGGTGGGGTGCCTGGAAAAGGGCAGAAACAGGAGTGGGAAGGCGGAAGCAAACAGGGGTGCTGAGTTTGTCTTACAGGCAGGGCACAGGGGAACTCAGTAATTGTGCAGTGGCAGAGGCCCCAAGGCTGACCCCAACTCGGTTGCCCTGGCTAGGTGATAAAGCAGGGCGGCCATTTGCAGGAGTCCTGGCTACGGGAACGAACATGTCCGTGCGGTTCTGCTAGCTCCTTAGCATGCAGCGAGATCCCAGCTGGCAGGCAGCGCTGCTCCGTGACAGCCTGAATTACATTATGTCTGGGCACTTTCACACATCTGGCGAGTAGAGCACGGACTGCAGCGAAGGACACTGATGCAGAAGAGGCAAAAGAGCCTGCGTGGGGCATTGTTATTTCCCTGCAGGGCTGAATACGTTGCTGCTCAGTGCGGGGACTCTCCATGGGTGGCAGCACGTGTCCAGGCCCCAGATGTTGGCCAAGACACAGGCCCTGGAGGACAGATGGGCAGACGCAGAATGGGAGACGTGTACAGGGAAGGTGATGTAGGACCCATCCAGAGGCCCCTGCAGTGGGGGAAGTCTTTGTGCTGACTGTAACGGGCTCTGCAGGAAGTCCCTGGCTGAGGGATTTGGGGGAGGGATGGAAGAGGGATAACTCTGCTAATTTGCTGGGCCTGTTCCCCGCCTCTGCGGCCTGGCCTGTTTTCACGGGAGGGAAAGTATGTAGGGAAAGAGGTCAGTTCTACCCAAGCAAACTCTCCTGTTGTAGAGACACTATCGGGAGAATGTGCACATGTCCGAGTGAGTGTGCATGTGTGAGTAGGAATTCACACAGGGCGTGTGTGTGTGTGTGTGTGTGTGTGTGTACACCTGTGTGTCTGAAGGGGGTGTGCGTGCCCGAGAGGGTGCACATGTGAGAGTGGCCTGCCCCTGTGAGTGAGAGTGTGAGTGCATGTGTGCGCATGGCTTTGTATCTCTGAATGAGCCTGTGTCTCTGAGTGTGGCACATGTGGGTGTGCATGTGTGTGTGTGAGTGAGAGACAGCATCAGTGTATGTGCCTATTGGGGACATTGGTGCAGGTAAGTAGAGGTCCATGGCATGATGATGCCTCCTTCTCTGCTGAGCTCAAAGGCCTGCTGATGGAAGCCATGGTCCCCAGAGACCACAGCATTATCCACCCTGATATTCACAGAGCAAACGGCCACCACCTCAGCCCACAGCCAACAGATGTGCTAGGGACAGTGGAGGAGCCTTGTGCTAGGGACAGTGGAGGAGCCTTGTGCTAGGGATGGTGGAGGAGCTCTGGGCTAGGGACGGTGGAGGTGCCCCGTGCTAGGGACGGTGGAGGTGCCCGTGCTAGGGTTGGTGGAGGGGCCCCATGCTAGGGATGGTGGAGGTGCCCGTGCTAGGGACGGTGGAGGTGCCCCGTGCTAGGGACGGTGGAGGTGCCCTGTGCTAGGGATGGTGGAGGTGCCCGTGCTAGGGACGGTGGAATTGCCCCGTGCTAGGGATGGTGGAGGTGCCCTGACCCACTAAGTGACTTCGACATGAGAACAGCCACCCCTGCCAATCCCACACAGGACACACATGAGATGGCTCCACTCCAATTGTAATACAATGCCATGGAAGGGACTTGTACCAGGCCAACGCTGAACGGCCTCTGCTGACTTTCCTCCACCCCAGGCTTAGCTATAAAGCAGCAACTCTCTGCTGCAGCAGGCCAGGGAGCCTGTCTGCACAACCCCGATGGACCTGTCACTCAAGCTAATACCTCCGTGCCTTGTCCCATCATGATGCTCAGTTTACCCGAAGACACCAAGGTCCTGAAGCTCTGACCTCTGACCAGTGAGGGCAGGAGGTAATACATTTTTCAGCTGCTGGAGCAGAGTGCAGTAACTGTATGATTAGCATCTTTTTCTCCACTGCACATTTCATCTGTAAACTAAGATTAAATACCTAGAGGAAAAAGCCACAGGAACAGGGAACTTTAATATTTTTCACTGCCGAGTTCACACGAATGAACAAACAGCGCAGATCTGAAGTCAGAGGTCGGAGGCGGCTTGTGGAAAGAGTTTTCCTCCTCTTCCAGTTCAAGGGACCTGACTTGGAAAAGTTTCCCTCCTGCTCTGACAGTCGCTGCCCCTTCAACCTCTCACACTCCCTGTGGCTGGTGTCCCTGCCTCAGGAAGATACATCCATCAGCCCTGCCGAAGGGAGCCAAGGAGGAAGAGTGTGGAAACACCACATGGAGCAGAGCTGTGCTGATGAATCAGACCATTGGTCTGCCTGCCTCCAGCTGTTGCCAACAACTTCAGTGGAAGTCAGGACTTCTCCAGAAAGTGCCTCTAGTATGCAATTGGGGTACTGCACAGGGAAGGGTCAGAGGATCCTCACTAGGGACGTTAAATATCGATTAATTGAATAGTCGATTAAAACAATGAATTCTTATTGGTGAGTCGACTATTCTATAATCCCCGGGGGCAGGGCCAGCAGCCAGTGTGCTCCGGCCCCACTCACGAGGAACCCCCTGCCACTCTGCTCTGCTGCCTCTGTATCAGAGGCAGCAGTGTGGGGTGCCAGGCAGGAGCTGGTCCGCAAGGGGAGCCAGTTTGAAAACCAGCTCCCCTCACAGACCAGCTGCCTGTCACCTTGTGCTGCTGCCTCTCATAAAGAGGCAGCAGCGCAGGGTGACAGCAGTCCCTGTCTGGGGGGGACTGAGCTCCTGTACCCGGTGCGAGCCGGGCTACCTGCCCACCTGGCTCCTAATACACTTTAAATGCAGAGCTGCAGCAGGGGTAGGTCCTGGACCCATTGAAAGCCAGGATTGAGCTGGGCTATTGGCCAGCCTGCAAAAAAATTTACTGGCGTGGGGGTGCGTGTGCGTAATCTATACCATTAACCAATACGCTTTTGCTTATTGGTTAATCGGTTAATCAACTACACTATTACATCCCCTAGTCCTGACAGCTGCAGGGGATTCACTTATGCCCTGAAGCGTGTGGCTTGATTGACCTTATCCTGGCAGGAAAACCTGTCGATGTTCATGAAATTATCCAGTAAAAATCCAGATGCTGCACCTGGAGCATGTGTCGTGCCAGGAAATGCTCCTTGTTGGGAGGTCCTGGATTCATGCACGTTATGCCCTATATGGCTGAGGCTCCAGCCCCTGTACCGTTTGAGATACGGTGGTCACCTTAGGGTTCTAGGTGTCTCCCATAAAATAGCCGAGAGTTCGCCCCACTAGGCCACAGTGGCCAGGGTCACAAATCAAATTTCTGTCTCCCCTGGCTGAGAAGTAACCGGTGATACCGTCAGTTGTCGAGCTTGTCTAAAGGACTGCATTGGCTAAGCTAGTTATAATGGTAGCACTGCCTTACTATCCATCCGTCCATCCATCCCTACTGCATCATATGATCCCTATTTATTTTTATTTCATTGGCTGGGGGCTAGGGCTACTGAGGGCTCAGCCCCCTCCCTTCGCAATCTACCTGCTCGCCATCTTTTCTCCACTTTGACTGTGCCCCTCCATGCACATGCCCAGCTTGGTGGGCGAAGCCCTACACCCAGTGGTGCTAGGAACAGAAGTGGGACAACACAGGGGGCAGAGGGTTCTCCGTGCACAGCCGGCCTGGGTATGACAGCACCCATAGCTAGTCAGTTTCATTGACCCTTCCCAAAGAATATTGCCGCCCCGCTGTCTACACACATAAACATCAAAGGACGTCATGGAGCCCAGACACATCATTAAAAATCACACCCCAGGGAGCAAAGCAGCTCGTCTTTTCTCTGCACAAAAGCAGCTGCTTGGCATGACTGTTCCCTGGCTGGCCTCCTGCAACCCCCCTCCCCCCACACACACACCCCCCTAAAGGTGCCAAATAGGTCAATGATGTAGGGTCACCAGCCGCTCCTCATCCATGCAAATAGTCACCCTGCCCCCACACGCCGAATGCAATTTGCAGAGGAGTCACAGTAGCAAAACCCAGTTCTGAGTAGCTAGTGCCACGGTGTTCTATTCGCCCCCTAAACTTCTCCTTTCTCAGCCTTGCTCAGCACAGAGGCTGAGCATGCAGGTTCGGGCTGCATGGCAAACCCAGCATGCTTTTACCTCCACTGCAGATGGGAGAATAAGTCATGCCCTGGCCACACGTGACCACGCACAGGTGTGGGCAGAAACTGTCTCAGAGATTTTGTTCTGCATCTATTTTTTTAAAAATAACAATTCCCCAGAGTGCACCAGGCGGTGGAGCCCCTGGGCAGCCTGGTCTGCAAATCTCCAAGCTGGAATAAACATAAAACAAAAGAAAAGGAGCATATTGTACAAGCAAAACCCATTCTCTTACAGGTTTGATACAGGAGTGTTTTAGCAGCTGTCACACTGACTCAGTGCAGGGTGCTCGGATTAAGAACATAGTCAGGAGGTCTTGAAGGATTCATGGTCTTTTCTGTAAGACACAGGGAGCCACACTTAGGACCTTTCCCTGGGCTATCTTCATAAGAACACACACACCAATAAACTCCTCTGCAAAACCTGTGACTCTTCTGCTAGTGTGACGCCACTTCTATAGAATCACAGAATCCTAGGGCTGGCAGAAACCTCAGGAGGTCATCGAGTCCAGGCCCCTACCCAAAGCAGGACCAACCCCAACTAAAACATCCCAGCCAGGGCTTTGTCAAGCCAAGACTTAAAAACCTCTAGGGATGGAGATTCTACCACCTCGCTAGGTAACCCATCCCAGTGCTTCCCCACCCTCCTAGGGAAATAGGTGTTCCTAATATCCAACCTAGACCTCCCCCACTGTAACTTGATATCATTGCTCCTTGTTCTGCCATCCGTCACTACTGAGAACAGCCTCTCTCCATCCTCTTTGGAACCTCCCTTCAGGAAGTTGAAGGCTGCTGTCAAATCCCCCCTCACTCTTCTCTTCTGCAGACTAAAGCAGGCGAGAGGATGAGGGGCGAACTGGGGGCATCTGAGAGCTAGCAGAGAAAGTATCTTGGCAGAGTCTGGGGTTCAGCATTCGGGGGCTCCTCTGGGCCATCTGGAGCTCTTGAATCAGCAAGAAGCTGCCAGAATTAGTTTCCCTAGCTGCATTTCAGCATGTCTGGTCCTGGCTAGAACCCCAGAATTACTGAGCAGGTAAAAACTCTCCAAAATGGAACCACTCTGGAGATTCCTGCATGTCTTTGCTTCTAAAACTAAGCAAAACTTTGGGACCCGGGAGGATGTTTATTGGTTAGAACTGGTTTGCCCATTCCCCTCCTGCACACAATGGGGAAGCCTGGAGGGAAGGACCAATCAATGCCCTGCACATGCGTAGGCCTGTCAGTAATGCAGTTTCAATTTTGTTGCAGTGTTGATGATTCATATTTATTTGTATTGCAGACTCCCTCACATTTTGAACCATGTAAATTGTTACCGTTGAAGGCCATTAACAGAGGAGGAGTTAGGACTGGGGTGAGGGTGGTACTGACAGCAGGGCTGCAGGGGGCTCCCTGCATGTCCCAACACATCTTGGTACAAGGTGCAGGAAAGGGCGTGATTCTGACGGGGCAAAGGCCCCACAGCCGCGGCTAAAAGGAGGAGTACGAGTCCCTGGGTGGGGCTGCAAGGGCTCCACACCAGATCCCTGCAAGCACAAGATCTAGGGGGTAGGTGGGAAGGAATGAGGCTGCATTACACCCTATTGCTATTGGATATGTATTCTGTTGATTGCAGTAGGTCAGCAGAAATTGACGCTTACCAACATCTATTGATTGGAATCAAATCCTGCCAAGCCTACATACAAATATTTTGCTACCTTCAGCCTCTTCCAAGCACAGGAGAGGCTAGGTTTTTTTGTCACCACTCAACAACAGTCGCCGGACATTGGTGCTTTCAGAAATAAGGCGGTAGGTCCTTCCATGGAAAAGAGGAGAGATCTCCCACAAAGAGTTCCCTTCCGTATGCAATCCAACCAGCGGGCATGCACCTTGCTAATGCTTCTGCATGTTCTCGTGGGGGGAGAGGGAGTGAGTTTGTCCATATAAAGACAAAGAAGGGTATGTCTACACTTGCCCTCTACTTCGAAGTAGGGAGGCAAATGAAGCATACCGGAGTTGCAAATCAAGCCCGGGATTTAAATATCCCACGCTTGATTTGCATGTTCGTTGGTCGCCATTTTAGAAATTCACTAGCCTGGAGTACTGCTCGACGTCACACGCCGGCAGTGAACGGAGTCGATTTAAAGCCCTTAATTCGAATTAGCTGGTAAACCTCATTGCAGGAGGAATACCAGCTAATTCGGTTAGGCTTTAAATCGACTCTTTCACTGCCACGCAGACGCCGGGCAGTTACTCCGGCTAGTGAATTTCTAAAATGGCGATCGTTGGAACATGCAAATCAAGCACGGGATATTTAAATCCCGGGCTTGATTTGCAACTTTGGTATGCTTCATTTGCCTCCCTACTTCGAAGTAGGGGGCAAGTGTAGACATACCCGAACTGAATAAAGCTGGAAGGATTGAGAGCATAGTTACTGAAAACTGCTGCTAACTATTCCACTGAAACTGGGGGTCAGTACTACTTAGCTCGGAGGTAGACCACAAAGCACACTGCAGAGACGGGTCAGTATTTCATCACTGTATAGATGGAGGAACTGAGAAGAACTGAGTTGGCTAAGATCACATAGCAGGGACTGGATCCCAAGTTTTGAGTATTCTATTGCAGCGTTTCTCAGCCAGTGGTACGAGTACCCTTCGGGGTACTCGAGAGACGTCTGGGGGGTACATCAACACAACTGACATTTGGAGAAAACTGAATTTTTGTTTTAAGTTTTACAGCGCTTTATTCTTTTTGTACTTTTTACACCCAAAAATGTCGTCACCCGCCCAGCTACAATTAAGTTGTTTAAACAAATATGTTGCCATGGTAGAAAAAAAAAATTGTGGGTCTGAAAACTAGATACTGGGGGTACTTATAATTTTTTTTTTAAATGGGTACTTTATAAAAAAAGGTTGAGAAACACTGTTCTATTGTATTCTAAGTTCTCAAAGTGCCCATACTGCTAACCATTGAACTTCACTGTTTCCTTTCCATAACATTTCAGGAAACTAGAATATATTCTTTACAATTTTATGACTCATTTTAAAACAAATCGCCCCTCCATGTCCTGGATCTGAAAGCAGGACCTCACCTATGTTTTCTCAGGCTATCACTCACCTCTCAAGCAGCCAATGGACTGAATCTCATAGGTTGCATTGGGGGTTGGTGATGCTGAAAGGGAAGTACACGCGTTTCTGAGTTGTGGTCCAGGAGGGTTATTGCAAACTTGTCTGTTCACGTTTAGAATGTATTTATTTATCATTTTGGGGTCAGCGCTCGTATTGTGCTGAGCTGGTACACACATGCTCTAGTTTGCTCGAGTCAATCCTTGCTTTACAAATAAACATTTTAAATCACCTTTAACAAAATAAACACAGAGTTTTCCCATTCTGGATCATTTGCTGTATTTACCCAGATACCTGCTAGGGCTTTATTTTCTGTGAGCTTCACCTTTAAATCGTTCATCTGTCTGCAGTCAGACAGCTCTTTGTGTTCAGGTCTGTGCAGACTGTGGGAGAGGGAACACACACACTCTGCTCTCTCTCTCTCACCGATAATTAACTTTTGTTCTTTCTGAGGCATCTGAACTAAGGGCCAGAGGGGCAGGCTGCTGTCTGTGGGAACTGAGTGCCTCACTCCCAATTGTGGGAGATATTTCCCCCAATGTCTTTGGTTGCTAAATGGGAAAAACCAAACAAACAGAACAGATTGGACCACTGGTCCCTCTATTGGGGCCAATGGAGATGGGGTAATCCCACTGCATAACCCATCCTTCACCAGGCAACTAGAGTTCTCCTTTCTCCTGTAAAACTCCTCCAGCAAGCGAGGGTTTCCCGATGCATTTCCAAGGAGCAAAGGAAGTTGCACCGGGAATGCTGATCGACCGGCGGGTGTCACCTGCCTTTCAAAGGACATTGCATGCCATTTTTTAAATCAATAATTCATTATTTCCTCCGTGTTCTATAGCCTCCTGCTTAGGATGTGTAAATAGGGATTTTCAGTGATCCGAACGTGTTTGCTACATGTAGCTGGCACACAGCATGAGAAGGCTGCTGGCTGACCCTTTGGGAGACGGAGCTGCTGCTTCCTTCGCAAAGACATTTTCATGTGGAAAGGGAAAGGAAAGACAAGTACACAATGGCAGAGAGGTCAAAGCAGGACTCCGCACACAGAAAACAAAGGGGGGCTGTGTGTCTAATGCTGGCATCTCACAGACAGGGAGTGTTAAGTATTGTTCTAACCTTACATGGAGATGCCACTCACACAGAATGGAGGAAAGAGCTCTCTCCTCTTCTTTGAAAGGCATTCGTGCACCTCTCTGAGGCTCTCTCTGCTTTATCTCAGAGGCAGGGCAGTGTGACAAGAACTCCCATCTGTTGCAGTAAAAAGACTTTTGTCCCATTCGAGGAGACAGAAACCGAGGTCCTGACCCACTGTGGCCATCAAAGATCTCATGGCTCCATCGCCAGGAGCAATAATAACGATGCTACTTCGCCCGTCTCTTGCAGCCTTTTGGGTACGGATCTCAAAGCCTTTACAAAGACGGGGAAGGACCCTCATCCCCACATGGGGCTACTGAGGCAGTGACAGCGGAGGATCTGAGAACAGTATGCAGAGCTCTCACTCCGTGTAAATGTAGGGGCTGTCTACACAGCTGTACCATAGGGTACCATGGCAGGGAAGCATCATGGCCTGCCCACAGCCCTCGTTCATTACTCAGGCAGCTAGCCCAGGCCCACCTCTGTGCCTCACCGCTGTGGTCCTTGAGTGAGCTAGACTGAAGCTGGCTGGGGTACATAGCTGCCTTGTGACGGCAGCCCAGTCCAGTCCTAGGGACTATACACTGCCATCTACCGCTCCAGCAGCTCCAGCGACCCTTGCAGTCGGGCGTGAGTCCCACTTTGAGGAGACACACTTGTGCGAGTGCTCGTCGGAGCAGTGGCGAGGGACAGCATGGGCTAGCTGGCCTGAGTGCAAACTGCCCAGGTGCCGTGGATGGGTGTGTGAGGCGGCTAGGCCATAACACCACTCACTGCTGCCCGGGCCAGCTCGGCACTACTACTATTTTCAGCATAGTACCTCCAGGACCTCAGCTTTCCTCCTGCATCTGCCATTGACTCTCCTTAGATCCGAGGGCAAGTAAATTCACCCCTCGATACCTCTGGCTCCCTATCTGGAAGCCAGGTGCAGCACACTCCAGCTCCTCTCTGAGGAGACTAGGCATTCCATTGGAGTGCTTATCCGATCGATGTACAAGGGATTGCTGTTCCTTGCCTCCCCCATGCGGCGTCACCTGCCACGTCAAACAGCCGCCGTATTCCAGCTTGGAGCCGCCTGCTCCTCAGCCACGAACTGAGTCCTCAACTAAAATGATTAGGGGTTTGGAATGGGTCCCATATGAGGACAGGCTAAAGAGACTGGGACTTTTCAGTTTAGAAAAGAGGAGACTTAGGGGGGATATGATAGAGGTCTATAAAATCATGAGTGGTGTGGAGAGGGTAAATAAAGAAAAGTTATTTACTTGTTCCCATAATATAAGAACTAGAGGACACCAAATGAAATTAATGGGTAGCAGGTTTAAAACAAATAAAAGAAAGTTCTTCTTCACACAGCGCACAGTCAACCTGTGGAACTCCTTGCCAGAGGAGGCTGTGAAGGCTAGGACTATAACAGAGTTTAAAAAAGAGCTAGATAAATTCATGGAGGTTAGGTCCATAAAAGGCTATTAGCCAGGGAGTAAGGAATGGTGTCCCTGGCATCTGTTTGTCAAAGGCTGGAGAAGGATGGCAGGAGACAAATCGCTTGATCATTGTCTTTGGTCCACCCCCTCTGGGGCACCAGTATCCAGACAGGATACTGGGCTAGATGGACCTTTGGTCTGACCCAGTATGGCCGTTCTTATGTAACCCCAAATGGATCAATATCTCAATAGCTAAAGCAGACAGCCACACCTGCATCGTCAGTCGGGTAATGTCTGGGAAGCGCTTGGAAGTCCTTTGGTAGGAAAGGCACGGCATTAATGTAAACGGTGATGATGTTCATTAAATGCCTTCTGCATCTTTTAAACCCAAGGATGGAACATTACACACATTGGGCATCTGGTTTGCAGCCAGTATAGGCTGAAAAAAAATCATGGAGGTGTGTTTTTGGCAAACAAATGCGCTCCCATAAAGCCTGGCCCGGTTTCAACTTGCCTAATAGCATTTCGCCTCTCTAACCTCCCTCTGTCCTTTCAAGTGCTCACAGCATTCTTCAATCCCTCTCTGCAACATCCATGGCCTGGTGGGTTTCTCTACGCTATCACCCTCTGGGGGCATGGATACCTCAGGGAGGCAGCATGGCTTAGCAGGTAGATTCCTGAATTGGAGTCAAGACAGTTTGTTCCATCCCCAGCTCTGCCACTGGTTCATTGTGTGTGACCTTGCCCACGTCACTTCACTCTGTAACATGGGAATGATGATACTGACTCCCAGGGCTTTGCAGGCCAAGAGTTGAGGTTTGATATACAGGGAGCACTGTAGGTTCCTGGCTGAAAGAAGCTATGCAGCTCTGATAACTGAAAGGGAACATTTAGTGTAATACCTGGGCTATGCATTATTGATTGGCCACTGCCTGGGAGTGGGAGCACGATGCTCGTCCATGGAGATTTTTCATTCTCTTGAATAAAGTCAGCAAGGAGGGACGTGTCGTCAGCCCATTGCACGGAGGAGGAAACAGGAGCCCTGGAGATATGACTCACTCAGGGTCACCAGCTGCTACGGTGCAAACAATTCACACCCCTGGGCACCATGCCGTGGCTGGGCAGACCTCACCCCTGGTGTAGGTGCAGGTAGGTCAATGGAAGAATTCTTCTGCCATCAACCCCACTACAGCCACGCGGGCAGGTAGATTAACTACGTCAATGGAAACGCCCCTTCCTCGCAGTGGGAAGCGCTGCCCTCTGGTGTCCTGACTCCCAGAGCCCTGCTCCGAACCCCAGAGCTAGGCACGGGTTATGCCTCACAGGAACCGCAGCCTGTGCTGAGGGGAGGCAGGCTCTGAATTCTGCTCTTTGCCCCTGGAGCAACTTACACCGATCCCTGGGCCTGCTCCAAGGTACGTCTGCTGTGCCTGTCCCCCAGGGACTGCTGTGGGGCCCAGCATAGCTCCGGCTGCACCAGAACTGCCTGACAGCCCAGGTCATCCCTCGGCTAGGGCCTGTACCTGTGGGTGGAATGGGGCCTCCATTATAGGGGGAAAACCCTTGATGCAGGGATATTACCCTCGGGTGCAGGGACATCCTATCATATAATAGCCCCTTTGTGGCAGAATCAAACCTCCATGCGACTCCTTTATAGTCCCAAACCTATCGGTTATTCACCTCTGGCCCTCCCCCGCCTTGCTGCTTCCCAGCATGAGGACTGAGGAACATCGCACCAAAGGAAGCTGCTGGCACAAGCCCGGAATGAATTAGCGGTGCTGCTTTCTCTGTCTGAAGGGCATAGTCTAGGCAATATTCATTTGACATATTTCTGCCTTCTGGAAGGCTTTTCTTTCCCAAAATTGAAAGCACAGTACAATATACGTGACTGATGAGGCTGTGTAATACAGTCCCTGCAAATTTAGATTAGACGTGATTATAACTTAAATAAAATAGTTTTGAGCACAGGTCTTATAGCCATCTGTCTTCCCTCCCCTTCATACTGCACGATGGGAAGTGAATGGGAGGAACAGAGGGCTTTGTCAGCAGAACCAGTCTGGAGCAAGACCGCAGACGTGAGTCTTTCGCATGCCCACTGCAGGACGTGGAACCAGAGAAATGCAGGGGGAAAGGGACTTCATCTAGCCCAGCCCCCTCCACTGAGGCAGGACCAAGTAAATCTAGACCAGCCCTGGCAGGCATTTGGCCACTGCATTCTTAAAAACCTCCAGTGATAGGGACTCCACACTCTCTTTCAGTAACCCAATCCTGTGCTTAAGTGTCTTTATAGTTAGAGAGTTCTTCCTAATACCTAAACCTCCCTTGCTGCAAATGAAGCCAGTTATGTCTTGTCCTACATTCAGTGGACATGAAGAGCAATGGCTCATCACATCCTTTTTAACAGCCCTTACCAGGTCTGCCCCTCAGTCATCTTTTCTCAAGACTAAACACGCCCAGGTTTTTTTAACCTTTCTTCAGAGGTCAGGTTTTCTAAACCTTTTATCATTTTTGTTGGTTTCCTCTCGACTCTAATTTGTCCACAACTGGACAGAGTACTCCAGCTAAGCCTCAGCAGTGCTAAGTAGAACGGAACAATTACCGGCCATGTGTTACACAGGACACTCCTGTTAATACACATCAGAATTATATTTGCCTTTTTTGCCACTGTGCCACATTTTGGTTTGTATTCAATTTGTGACGCACTGTAGCCCTGAGATACTTGTACGCACTATAGCCAACTCCCCAGTTATTCCCCAATTTGTATTTGTTCATTTGATTTTTTCCTTCCTAAGTGTAGTTCAGTGCACTTGCCTGCACTGAATTTCATCTTGTTGATTTCATAAATTTCTCCAATTTTTCAAGGCCACGCTAATCTTGCCTTCCAAAGTGCTTGCAATCCCTCCCTGCTTGGTGTTATCTGCAGATTTTATAAGCATATTCTCCACTCCATTAGGCAAGTCATTAATGAAAGTATTGGATGGTATCAGTCCCTTGTGGTATCCCACTACATATGACCACCCAGTTTGACAGTGCTATTAGCTATTATTAGCTATTATTCTTTGAGTATGGCTTTCCAACCATTTGTGGAATCCATCTTGAGATGTTCATCACAAACAACTCCCATTAGGGGAACAGCACCCCCGTAATGCTGGAATGGACTTGTGTATGGAATAGGTAAGCTCCTTCTGCCTCTCCAGCCTTTGGAAATAGATAGTACCAGCCGGGTCCCTGGATGCAGACATAATATCTTACCAGCTCTTACAAGCTAAGCAAGCTAAGATTCCAGTCAGCACATGGCTAGGTGACTGACATTAAAAGCAAGAATTCCAGATTTGCAGTAAACTTTTTATGAAAAGGGCTGAGCTTTAACAAGATAAATTATGAACCTAGGTGAGCCAGCCCCAAATCAGCCCCATGAGCACGAAATGTGGGCCCCTTTATGTGCCCCATTGGCTGTTCTATCGGCCATACACAATTCGGCTCAGCTGCTTTACCTGCATAGGAAGGGAAGGGGCTGCCATCGAGGGAAAGCCCACCGCGTTCTCAAAAACTAGCTGCTGTCTTGTAAGCCTGGAGATGTTGAAGAAGCTGGGAATGAATAACAGCGAAGGGATCACTTGATGATTCCCTGTTCTGTTCATTCCCTCTAGGGTACCTGGCATTGCCCATGGTCAGGAGACAGTATCCTAGGCTAGATGGACCTTTGGTCTGACCCAGTGTGGCCGTTCTTATGTTCTTGAAACCCAGGCAATGTGGGCTACCTGAAGAACAATGGCTGACCAATCCCAGGTCCCAGCTGTTTATGGGACGGACGATGCTGTGTCCATCTTTCCTGTTGCTAGAGATATGTTTTACATTTTCGGATGCCTTGGTCATGTGCCTTCGTGGAACCTTACAAATTAGAGATGGAGAAGGGCTATGAGGATATGAACGTCTACCAGGGGTCGCAGGCCAGTGCAAGACAAACCCCGCAGCCCTTCTCCGTCTGGTTTTCAGTGATTCCGACGATGGGGTGAGGAATCAATTAGGTCGGGGGCAGGGTGGTTGTGTTACAGGAATGCTCTAGAGCTATATACAGAGAATATGGCACATAACTCTTGGGGTTTTAGGACCACTGAAACTTGCTGCACACTGCCTATGGTGTCCTCTGTGCAGTTCTTTTACATCGCCTCTTAAAAGGTCAGGTGGGTTAGTAGCAAGAAGCTGAGCAGATCTTCCATCCCTTCCCATGCACAGGCTAGTCACACCATGGGAGCTCTCATCATCAGGAAATTTCACTCCCCAGGGCCCGGCATTTTCCTTCCCATAGAAGCACACCTCCCTTTAAAGCAACGCTGAGCACAGCGATTTAGGGGACGTCTCACAAGGAGATGCAGAACCACATAGGGCAAAGATGACCTTGTAGGAAAAACGCAGGCGATAGCAGAGCTTTGCTAGGCTGGTCAAAGGGAGCACACGGACTTAATGAATTACAAACAGCTGACCTGGCGGGAGGGGGGGGTGTCCCCATTAAGTTACCACTTACTAACCCATTAACCCCTCCTAAGCAGGAGAGCAGATGAAACTGAGGGTGACTACAGCTGGTGCAATCACGGGGCATCAGACTGTTCAAAATGCATTAAGCTGCTCAGAAGAAAGGTGCATGGGGCCAGGGAAGGGCTGAAGGGGGCTCTCCGATGCTGAATACGGGAGGCAAAGGTGAAAGCAAGGTGGGCATGGCACTGGGGCTGGCTGTGCTATAGGTGCAGACTGAGAGATCTGCAGTATTTTTCCAGGGGATGGGGTTAACCCAAGCCCTCCAGCTCCTTAGAAAGCAGCACTAGGTGTTAGTCCCTCTGATGCACAGCCCACACGCTGGGAAGGTGCGGAGAGGATCTTGGTCACAACTTGTGTTACACACAGCATTGAGAATCTATATTTGCACAATATACCCCTCCCCCACACACCCAGAATAGCCCTTTTGTCCCCCTCCACTGAGTACCCCTTGATATAACACACACAACCACACAGATACACAGACTGCCTCTCTCACACACACCACCACACATACACAACTTTATACACAGTGTATCAGTCACACAGAAACACACCAACTACCACAGGAATATCTCTGAATGCCTCAAATACAAACATACATCCACACACCCCCAGGACTCTCCACAAACCTAAAATACCACACACACAAACACATAGCTTTGCGTACTCCCCACAAAGTTGCACACCCACACACCCTTACATGCATATATACACACAGAGTGCTACACACACACAATTCTCCACACAACCGCACACACAGCTCCCAGATATGGAAATACACACATGCACACAGAGTACCTTTTGCATGCACAATTACACACCCCCACTTTTTACTGTCTGGCCTTACTTGCCTGTAGCCGTCCCTCAGTTGGTGCACCTACCAATCTTTGGAGGGAATGAGCCTAGCTTGGGCAAACATGGGGCTGGGTTAAGGCTAAACAGACTGTGGCCACAGCCTTCAGCAATGAAAATCAGCCCCGGAGCTTTGGGATGTGATTTGCTGCCATTTGTGCCTTGATGGGAAAGTGCTGCCTGGAGGGGATAATTACACACAGGTCACTAGTATCCTGGCTCCAAACCCCTGAAGCCTGGAACACAGACCTGGTGGGGGCATTTCCTGTGGATGGCCTCTGCCCAATTCTGCTCTAGCAGTGATGGGGTAGGGAGATCAAGGGGCTACCTGGCTTCAGTCTTCAGGGCACATGCAGCAGACATCCGAGGAGTTGCTCAGTAGCTCACATGACACATGCAGCTGGTTAAAAGACACCAGGAAACACAAGTGCGGCTCGGATGGATCTGCTCATGCATCTCCTTCGCTCAGAGAGCAGGACAGCCGTGTCATTCAGCGCAGGACTCGGGCACATATTCTGAGTTCTGGGATGGACAGCAGCACCAAGGAGGGAATATTAGTATTGGCGAGTTAGGCACATGGCAATTCCTGTGTAAGCCCCACAGCTGTGCCACAGCATCCCCTCCCCCACACCTGACCTGCCAGATCCCTGCTTACTGCAGCTGGGACCCTTCAAAACCCACTACTCAATCCCGACTCACTGGACCCCCTTGCTCCTGGCTCACACCAGCACAGCTCAGCCAATGCACCTCACTCCCAGCCTGCGACACGCCTTGCTGTCCCAGCCCTGACTTCCCACACAGAGCTCAGCCAAGGCACTGCCCAACCATAGTGCCTCAGCGCACGATCAGCAGGCCCCTCTGCTATTCCACGTCTGGGTGCCCATGCTAACCGGCGGGAAGGCTGTGCCAATTCACCATCACTGACTCCTCCCTCCATTCCCAGCAGAAAGTCAATTAGCGAGATCTCACTCCAGCATCAATCAGGCATGTACCCCCCCAGCTCGAGAGAGACACACCTTTCATTAACAGTGCTCCTGGGGTCAGATATCTGGGGCCAGATAATGGAGACTGATGCAAGACAAGCTGATCCTGACCTCACGGAGCGTCCTGACTTCCCAGCACATGTCTTTTGGCCTGCAAGTATTTTGGTCTCCCAAATGGTAGAGCCATTATGGGTCAGACTGGGTCAGATGCTGGTGCCAGGTGTTTCAGAGGGAATGAACAGAACAGGGTAATTATGGAGTGACCCATCCCCTGTTGTCCAGTCTCAGCTTCTGGCAGTCAGAGGCTTAAGGACCCCAGAGAATGACCCAATACGCACCTCTCTGCTAGTCCATGGTGTCTAATCCATGTGTGACAACACAAATACTAGATGAATCACATACACACACAGGTAGAGTGAGCATATCCACACATCATCTAACAACGGCACTGAGGGATTGTCTTTGGCTTCCTATTCATAAGGATGAATTCTCTATGGGTGTAAATGGCAAAAATCCATAGAAGTCAATGGAGCTCAGCCTATTTTACCCCAAAAGAGAATTTTTTTCTGGACATGCAATAGTGCTAGGTATGCTTTGCATGAAGGGTGGGGAGACGCAGAGAATTCTTCCATGGTGGAGGCAGTGGCGTTTTCCCAGGAATTCATTTGCCACAGAAAGCGTAAAAGAGAAAGAGCTCAAGAAAGGGCACGAGTGTGAGAGAAGCCGCGGAGGGAGGGAGTAAGACACAAAGGTTGCATCAGTGGGATCTTAAATTCTAGACTCAAAAATGCTAGACTCAATTTGCAAAAGATCTTTTTTGCAGGGACCAAGGCTGAGGAGCTGGTGCAAGCAGGCTCAGAGTCATCGTATTCACAGGTTCCCCATCGTGTCCAGGGGTTTTCAGAGCAGCGTCTCCGAACCAGTTCACTGGGTAATTTCCTGACTCATCAGTCACCACCGCCTTCTTCAGCCATTGTGAACTGGTGACTTGAAAATTGCCTTTATTTAGTTCTGTTATCAGGAGCTCGCAGACTCTTTCTGCTTTCCACTCCAGTTGTTTTCCGTCCAGCCGTGGGATGCGGGCACATCACAACAGCCTGCGATGCTGACAACCCCTGTATGCCTCTCGAGAACACCCAGGGATGTCACAAGAATGTGCCAACACTTAAGTGTGGCACACACAGCCAGCCGAGCGTGCAGACACTTACTTCAGGAACGTGCTCTTTTATTACAGTTTTGCAGCAACCAGCTCTCCTCAGTCTAGTCCAGTGGTAATGTGATCGGGGTTTTCCTGAATACATTTAGGGCCAGATCTGCAGCGGGTTCAAACGGGTGTAGCTCCATTCACTTCAGTGGAGCTACACCGATTTATATCCACTGAGCCTCTGGCCCTCAGATGTGTAGAACAAAACAGACTACAGGGCTTGTATGTTGCAGTCTTTGATTTTCCCTCTATAGAGACTAATTCTGTTCTCCATGAACTATTAATGACTAATTTGAGCTCAGAATTTGAGGATCATAAATGTAACCCAATGCAACTAGTTTACAATGCATAACATTCACAAGTCACACCGTGTGTTCCTGGCACAACACGTGTGCGGTGTGAAGCAAGGTGTTCACAGTGAAGGTGCTTACTCTGTGGAGTCACTCCATCAAAGGTTGCAGTCACTCCGTTGTGTCCCATGCTGCAACACAACGCAGCATAAGAGGGTTTACAATGCAAGGTGCAGCCTGTGTGCCATGCCTCTGAGTCAGAGGAGAATACACATGGGCTGAGTCCTTACATCCTTAACAGACCCTGCAGGGCCCACATCAGCGCCTAGACACCCCATCTCCAGAAGCAGGCTGGAGCTAAATCACCCATCTACCATCGAACCCAGCAGTTGAGCACTGGGGTTTCACAGCAGAAACTGGCTTGACGCAGCAGACAGGTGGCAGCAAGCTATACAGACACAGCAACATGGGTCAGACTGGCTCTGAGTTTAGATCAGCTATTGAAGATGGAGGCTCTGAAATGTGGCACCAAGAGGTGTCAGCACAGAGGACTCCCTTCTCTCCCCTACACATCTGCCAGCTTTCCTGACCCTCTCCAGCTTTGCCCCCTCCCCCCGGCACCTTCCTGAAGGCCAGGCAGGCTGGATGGGACTCCGCCTCATGCTCAGCCAGCCTGGCTCCTCAAGAGCTGGAGACTCAGCATGAGGAGGCCTGGGGTCTCTTCATTTCTGCTGCTCACTCTGGATAAGTCCCAGTCCCTCGTTTTTGCAAGGGAGATGATGAATCCCATCTGCCTCCATAAAATGCTCCTCTGAGGTGTGTGGATGAGACACACGCTGGGAACGTTCCACAGCATTATTTCCAGCCTAGCTCAGATCGGTGCCCAGATGCCACTGAGATGGGCACAGTATAAAACCTACCCACGCAGAGCCACAAAGCAATCCCCTGACTCTGGGGCGCAGCTTCCCCCTCCTCCCAGTCCTGGGGACCCACGGTAAGTCTACATTGCCCTGGTCAATTGATTTGGGCTCGCGGGGCTAAAACAGCAGTGTCAGGCTGTCCCATTCGGGCTTGAGCCAGGCTCCAAGACTCTCCCTCTCCCTCACTGGGTTCCAGAGCTGAGGCTCCGGTCAGAGTGGGAACATTTACACTGCTGTGTTTAACCCCGCAGCCTGGGAGCTCAAGTCAATTGTCCCGGGCTCTGAGTCTCAGTGCTGTGGGTTTGGTTTTTTGCAGTGTAGTCATGCTCTGAGAGGCCAGCAAGCAACCGTGGGTCTCCTGCATGGCCGCCCAGGTAGCACCGTGCGCCACAACTGAATGTATGGTGTGCAAATTAACGATGGTGGAATGCAGTTAATTTGCACCTTTCCTTGCCCATGTAATGTGTGCCAAACTACAGGGCATGTGCGTCTCCTCTAATCTCCCCGCCTCAGCCAGTGACATTGGACAAACCCTGGGTAATGTCAGGCTCATGTTAACATTTGCATTAAGAAGCCGGCTGACAGGCGAGCTTGGACGTAACCAGCTTCCCTGTCTTGGTTTACAGCACACGTTTGCAGAGTGCTTACTGATTAAGAAGTGAGACACTTGCAAACAAGGGGAAAACCACTAGATTAAATGCACGGTACAGAATTTCTAATGTCCACTCAGCCTGTGTATCAGGCTTCTTCCATTACAGTATTACTCAAATTGATCCATCTACTTACACAGAAATGAAGTTTCCATTAGCCCCTCACCCCACAGAACTGACATATCTTCCTTCATACTTTCTAGCTCTTATGTTTGTGACAAAACCCTTTGGAATGCCAGGTGTCTTTCTGAGTTTACAGAGCAGGCGCCTCAAACCTTATTCCTCTCCTCTCAGTGCTCTCTTTACTCTGAAGCCTAACCAGGACAAAAAATCAAAATCTCAAAATTTTTCATGAGCAGGAACGTCTGAAAGAAATTGGCCCAGGTGAATCCAAACATTTCACTGTCCAGGTTTTCAATTTCTACCATTTTTAAATCGCAATTTTAAAAATAGTAAATATCAAAATATTAAAAATTAAAAACAACTAAAATATTAAATATTAAAACTTAAATGTTGGAAGGAAAAGTCATTTCAAACTGGGAATCTGCAAGTTTTTGTTTAGAAAATGTCTAAAAGAAACCGGTAGATCATTTCAAAACTTTTTTGCAATTTTTTTTACATAAGAACGGCCGTACTGGGTCAGACCAAAGGTCCATCTAGCCCAGTATCCTGTCTGCCGACAGTGGCCAGCACCAGGTGCCCCAGAGAGGGTGGACCGAAGACAGTGATCAAGCAATTTGTCTCCTGCCATCCTTCTCCAGCCTCTGACAAACAGAGGCCAAGGACACCATTTTATCCCCTGGCTAATAGCCTTTTATGGACCTAACCTCCATGAAATTATCTAGCTTCTCTTTAAACTCTATTATAGTCCTAGCCTTCACAGCCTCCTCTGGCAAGGAGTTCCACAGGTTGACTACACGCTGTATGAAGAAGAACTTTCTTTTATTAGTTTTAAACCTGCTACCCATTAATTTCATTTGGTGTCCTCTAGTTCTTCTATTTAGGGAACTAATAAATAACTTTTCTTTATCCGCCTCTCCACACCACTCATGATTTTATATACCTCTATCATATCCCCTCAGTCTCCTCTTTTCTAAACTGAAAAGTCCCAGTCACTTTAACCTCTCCTCATATGGGACCCGTTCCAAACCCCTAATCATTTTAGTTGCCCTTTCTGAACCCTTTCCAAGGCCAAAATATCTTTTTGAGGTGAGAAGACCACATCTGTACACAGTATTCAAGATGTGGGCGTACTCATAGTTTTATACAGGGGCAGTAAGATATTCTGGGTCTTATTTTCTATCCCTTTCTTTAATAATTCCTAGCATCCTATTTGCCTTTTTGACCGCCGCTGCACACTGTGCGGAAGTTTTCAGAGAACTGTCCACGATAACTCCAAGATCTCTTTCCTGATTTGTCATAGCCAAATTAGCCCCCATCATACTGTACGTATAGTTGGGGTTATTTTTCCCGATGCGCATTACTTTACACTTAACCACATTAAATTTCATTTGCCATTTTGTTGCCCAATCACTCAGTTTGGTGAGATCTTCTTGGAGTCCCTCACAGTCTGCTTCTGTCTTGACTATCCTAAACAGTTTGGTATCATCTGCAAACTTTACCACCTCACTGCTTACCCCTTTCTCCAGATCATTTATGAATAAGTTGAAAAGGATTGGTCCCAGGACTGACCCTTGGGGGGACACCACTAGTTACTCCTCTCCATTTTGAAAATTTACCATTTATTCCTACCCTTTGTTTCCTGTCTTTTAACCAGTTCTCAATCCAAGAAAGGACCTTCCCTTTTATCCCATGGCCATGTAATTTACACAAGAGCCTTTGGTGAGGGACCTTGTCAAAGGCTTTCTGAAAATCTAAGTATACTATATCTACTGGATCCCCCTTGTCCGCATGTTTGTTAACCCCTTCAAAGAACTCTAATAGATTAGTAAGACAGGATTTCCCTTTACAGAAACCATGTTGACTTTTGTCCAACAAATTATGTTCTTCTACATGCTTCACAATTTTATTCTTTACTATTGTTTCGACTAATTTGCCAGGTACTGAAGTTAGACTTACCGGTCTGTAATTGCCCGGATCGCCTCTAGAGCCCTTTTTAAATATTGGTGTCACGTTGGCTACCTTCCAGTCATTAGGTACGGAAGCCGATTTAAAGGATAGGTTACAAACCACAGATAATAGTTCAGCAATTTCCCATTTGAGTTCTTTTAGAACCCTTGGATGAATGCCATCAGGTCCCGGAGATTTGTTAACATTAAGTTTTTCTATTTGTTCCAAAACCTCCTCTAATGACACTTCAATCCGGGACAATTCCTCAGATTCATCACCCACAAAGGATGGTGCAGATTTGGGAATCTCCCCAACGTCCTCAGCCGTGAAGACTGAAGCAAAGAAATCATTTAGTTTCTCCGCAATGGCTTTATCGTCCTTGATTGCTCCTTTTATAGCTCGATCGTCTAGGGGACCCACAGGTTTTTAGCAGGCTTCCTGCTTCTAATGTACTTAAAAACATTTTGTTATTTCTTTTGAGTTTTGGCTAGCTGTTCCTCAAAATCTTTTTTGCTTTTCTTATTACATTTTACACTTGATTTGACAGTGTTTATGTTCCTTTCTATTTATCTCACTAGGATTGGACTTCCACTTCTTAAAAGATGCCTTTTTGTCCCTCACTGCTTCTTTTACATGGTGGTTAAGCCACAGTGACTCTTTTTAGGTCTCTTGCTATGTTTTTTAATTTGGGGTATACATTTAAGTTGGGCCTCTATTATGGTGTCTTTAAAAAGTTTCCATGCAGCTTTCAGGGATTTGGCTCTAGTCACTGTGCCTTTTAATTTCTGTTTAACTAACCTCCTCATTTTAGCATAATTCCCCTTTTTGAAATTAAATGCCAGGGTGCTGGACTAGTCAAAAAGTATGTGACATTTTAAGAACATAAGAATGGCCATACTGGATCAAACCAAAGGTCCATCCTGCCCAGTCTTCTGACAGTGGCCAATGCCACGTGCTTCAGAGGGAATGAACAGAACAGGGAATTTTCAGGTGAACCCTCCCCTGTTATCCATTCCCAGCTTCTGACAAACAGAGGCTAGGGATGTTAAGAAGTGTGTAATTCGTTAATCGTGTAGTCAACAATATTTTGTTGACTACATGATTAATCAATAAGGGTTAGCATTGTGAGCACTCAGTCTCAGCTCACGCTGGGTCCCAGCAACTACCCCTGCTGCAGCTCTGCACTAAGAGTATTTTAGAAGTCAGCAGGCCGGCAGCTTATCGGTTAACCATTTAACTGGCTGCACTATTACATACTTAACAGAAGCTAAGCACACCATTCCTACCTATCCTGGCTAATAGCCATTAGTGGACCTATCTTCCATAAAGTCCTGGTCGTCACAACATCCTCTAGCAAGGAGTTCCACAGGTTGACTGTGCTGCATGAAGAAAAATTACCTTTTGTTTTAAACCTGCTACCTATTAATTTCATTTGGTGATCCCTAGTTCTTATATTATGGGAACAAGTAAATGACTTTTCCTTATTCATTTTCTCCATACCTGTCATGATTTTATAGCCCTCTATCATATTCCCCCTTACTCTCCTATTTTCTAAACTGAATAGTCTCCGTATTTTTAATCTCTCTTCTTATGGGACCTGTTCTAAACCCCTAATCATTTTTGTTGCCCTTTTCTGAACCTTTTCCAATGCCAATATATCTTGGCGACCACATCTGTACACAGTATTCAAGATGTGGGTGTACCATGGATTTATATAGAGGCAATACGATATTCTCCGTCTTTTTCTCTAACCCTTTTTAAAATTAGTCCTAATGGTCTGCTTGCGTTTTTGACTGCTGCTGCACATTGAATGGCTTTTTCAGAGAACTATCCACAATGACTCCAAAATCTCTCTTTTGAGTGGTAACAGCTAATTTAGTCCCCATCATTTTACACATGTAGTTGGGATTATGTTTTCCAATGTGCATTAGTTTGCATTTACCAACATTAAAATTCATCTGCCATTTTGTTGCCCAGTCACCTAGTTTGGTGGGATCCTTTTGAAGCTCTTCACAGTCTGCTTTGGACTTAACTCTCTTGAGCAGTTTGGTATCATCTTCAAAACCTCACTGTTTACCCCTTTCTTCAAATCATTTATATATACTAGCCAATTAGCCCGTCATAAGACGGGATTTTCAGGTCTCTCCTCCACGTCGGTCTTCTCTCCTGAGCCTCCGGTCTCTCGCTCCATCTCTCTCTCTCCTCCTCCTCTTACTGCCTCCCCCTCTCTCTCTCTCAGCTCTCCTCCGCCTCCTGCCTCTCTCTGTCTCTCTCTTTCTCTTCTCCTCCCCCTCTTGCCTCTCACTTGGGGGACCGCAGAGCCCAAATGGCCCAAATGGTCACCGCCCTGCCCCCCTTCGCCTCCCGCCGTGGCACTCGGCTGACTTCTGCGCCGCTCAGCCGGGCCGCTGCGGGGGAGCAAGTGGCACAAGCGGCCATTTGGGCCCCGTCACTCCCCATGCAGCACGGGCCACCCAGAGGGAACAGCCAGCATTTCAGCAACAGCGCCCCCCAGAGGGAACAGCCAGCATTACAGACTCTCAGACATTGGGCTACTATATATATGATTGAGTAGTACTGGTCCCAGTACTGACCCTTGGGGGACACCCCACTGGCTACCTCTCTCCATTGTGAACACTGATCATTTATTCCTACCCTTTGTTTCCTGTCTTTTAATCAATTATCAGTCCTTGAGAGGATCCTTCCTCTTATCCCATAACATCATTTCCCACCAAAAGTTTGTTTTTGGTGAATTGGCATTTACTGATTAAAAAAAAAGTTGTCAAGAAATTTCCAACCAGGTCTACTCATGCAAATAAATGAGTTAAAGATTGTTAGATGCTCAGATGTTATGGTGAGGCAGGTGGGTTGTGTAAGTCCCTTAGATAGAGTGATGCTGCTAAAAGCCTTGGTCGTGTGAAAAGGTTTAGTGCAGCCTGTGGTTTGGTAAAAACCCAGTTAGCCTTCATCTTCAAAGTGGGTTCTAACAGAGATGGGAGGGAGCCTGATCCCCTGGCAGAGTGGAACATGTGTGGAAAACAGGGCAAACATAGGCAACTGGTACCCACGGGGGAGGGTGCAGGGGCACCCAGCTAGTAATTAAAATGTTGGTGGGGGCACAGAGAGGTGGTGCACCTCCTGAGTTCTACCATGAGTCACCTGTGGGGACAGACCTTAGCGGGACATTTCTTTGGGGGTGACTTTCTGTAGGTCATGAGATGGCACCAAACAGGGGAGGGAGCAGGGGGCATTTTATTGTAAATCCATATTTAAACAGCAGCTTTTGGGATCCAGACGTGACTATCAACCACCCGGCGTTTTACAGCCCAGGGCTGAGAACATCAGACTGGGAAAGGGACAGAGGGGGAGCTAGGGAAAGCAAATTGCCAGGCGGCAGCAGCAGGAAGGCGCCTTGCTCACGCAGGGACTGTGTGAATTGTGAAGACGGCCCACTGGGCTAGGCCACGGAGGCAAAACACATGAATAATGCAGGAGGTGATTAAAGGCCTTTCCCAGGAGGGGTAGCAAGAGAGTTCTCGTTCCTTTGTGTGCCAGGATCCGCTCATGCTCATGTCCCCTCAGAACCAGGCGAGTAGACAGAGCGCTGGGGAAAAGCAGGGAATGGACCCCTACCCTGGTGTTTGCTACCTGTCTCCCATCCATGGCACGTGTCAATTTGGAACAGTCGTGCACTGTAGAACCAGCAGCTTTCTGCTCTAGAGTACCCCGCTGCTCTAGAGTACCCCGGTTCCACCTCCAACCCCCATCACCACAGGACCTGCTCTTCAGTTCTAATAACAGACTCGTAAGGCATGAGCCAAATCCCTCCGAAGACCATGGGATCACTTTGATGGGCTCTGGGTCAGGCCTGCAGCAAAGTGACCTCAGAGGTGTTCGTGGCTGGGCAGAATCATTCTCTGTGTCTTCCCCCCGTCTGGTTTCTCTCAACACTCACCCCTCGGAAGCACACCCTAGGATTCGACCTGGCGTTTCCCCACTGGGAGGTGTGTGCAGGGTGGCCTTGCTTGGCAAACCCAGGGCCTCCTATCTCTTAGGGGCAGGCTGCACCCCCTTCCTCTGGGGCGGATAAAATGAAGCGACAAAAATTCCCTCCAAACAAAATGCAAAATTATAAAAAATAAAAAGAAGATCAAAGGGCTCTACCTATTAGCACCTGTTGGCGTGAGAGGCTGGCAAGAGCCTCCTCCTACCACTGCCTACCTATGTCTTCAGACCTTGCCCAGCTCTGCGGTCCCGGAGAACACTTCCCCGGTGTTGAGTGGGCCCCATCCTCACCGAGGGTGAATTTAATGCCAGCCAGAGAGTGGCAATGAAAATTGCCCCACACTGGGCCTCACCACTAGCCTGAACTCGTGCCCAGTAGAGGTTCATCCGTCTATTGGCCCTTCCATCCATGACCTCCCCACTGAGACTTTCCGCCAGAGTGATCTGTCTGCTGAGGTGGCCAACTGCCCAGGAAGAACTTGGGCTGAAGCCTCCATCACTGGCCACCAAACAGCCATCAGATGCTTTCTGTTACTCCTTTGGGACAGATCTGAACGAGTGACCTAGACTCTGAAGGCCCTATCCTCTGAGTCACCATACTCCCTAGCATGGAGGCTGCTCCTAGACTCAGACAATCATCTAGTCTGACCTGCAGGCCTCAGAACCTCACTGGTCCACTCCTGTAACAGACCCCTAAACTGAATGGAAACTGAGACTCTTAAATACTACAAAGCCCAGAGGCCCCACTGCCATGAATTCTGATGTGTCTGCCATTTTACTGCCATTTCAATTTATTTTTTAAAATTTATCATTTTATTTGGGAGGATTTTTTGTCATTTCATTTTATCCACCATTTAGTGTGGCAGAAGAAAAGTCTGAAGTACCTGTGCCGGGGAAGGAGGATGCATCTTCGCACCAAAGTTTTGTTTTGATTTCACTGCAGTGGAGGTTGTCAGGAGGTTTCTGGTCATACTTGTTTCTGGGCAGCTGCTGAATATGCATGAGTTCTCAAATGCTTTGTGCATTGCTGTGTGGTAGCTAGAAGGGTTGGTGCCATATTATGGGATGTGGAAGGAGTAGAGGGCATCAGGGCTAGTATACACTTCAAAATTGCTTGATCTGGCCTACACTTTGCGGATGACCTGACTTCCTATGTCAACCCCCAGAACAACAGATAACTGCTACATAGCCATCCTGGCATTCTACAGCAACATCACAATGAGAACACAAATTCTGATGGTTTTGCTACTCAGCTCTGGACTGCACCTTTCCTGCACCCTTTTTCCAGGCCACTCTACATAGCCCTTGTAACCCGCAGTAGCCTCTCCTTTCTCTCCCTGCTGAAACTCCTCTGGTAACTTTGCCCTTTCTCCTTACTTTCCCTTCCCACGATCTGTGGCTCCAGCCCTTCCCCTCACCCCTTGGTGCCACATCACAGATTCTAAGCATGGAGAAGAAAGCCATTTGCCTTTCTCCAGGGTGTTGGGGGGGCTGGCCAGCCTAGGTGTGGTGTTTTCTACAGGTTTGTTGAGAGAGTGACTGGAGGGGAATCTGATTAAGAGCCCAATGGCTGTTGTCTGTACCATGTGATACCAGGTCCCTTTAACATGGGAAACTTGGCTTGTTCCTCATGCTGGTTGCATTCAGCGGGAAGCTGCCCCTGGCTTTCAGCAGGAAGCAGGACCTGTCTACTTGCAGCAGGGAGCCTGCCAGGGTTCTGGTAATGTGAGCAGAGGTGCAACCTTGTTCCATGAGGATGATTTGCCGGACTGTAGCCGCTGCACATGCTCAGGGAGAGGCAGTCTCTGCTCCAAAACGCTTGCTGTCTAGCAGGAACAAAGCAATTTAATGATGGGGAAATGAGTCACAGAGAGATGGAGCGGCTTCTCTACGGCTACGCAGATAGTCTGCAGCAAACCCAGGAACTGAACACAGCTCTCTTGAGACCTCACCAGTGCCCCGCCTGGCACAGCGCCACCCTGGTCCACACAGTCACGCTGGGCCTCAGGGTCCCATCCTCTGGAGCCATCGGCTTCTCCCCACACGATGTCTGAGCGCTGCCAAATACCTCGGAAAAGGAGCTTGCTGCTGGAGACCCAAGTCAAAGAGCATTTGGAAAAAAGTCGGCCCCGCGCCTCCAGTTCACAATTTCAGCCAAGAACAGGAAGCTGGGCTTGGGGTCATTTTTCTACGTCTCCTTACACAATGCAGCAGGGCTTTGTTCAGCAGAGACCAGGCCTCGTTTGCTCCCAAGAAGGATTCGCCTTCCCTCTCGCTTGTATGAAAAGAAAGGGTCGAATAAATTGAGATTGATGGGAAGCCAGGAGAGCTGACATTTTTGCACCAGAACTCAATGTTTTCTTCGCTGCAACTGTTTGAAGGCTGCAGATGGAGTGTTCAGAGCAGCTGGGTTTTCCTCAGAGTGAGGAGGAGTAAACAGCAGGCTGGCATGAAGGGGGGGAAGGCGCAGCATGTGTGTGGTTTTTTGGGGAGGGGCTTCACTGCTCCGAGATGGCAGCAGATTGTGATGGGACCATGTTCACAGCCCTGAATTCCAGGCAGCCGTTATTACCATGGTGCTCAAAACCTCAAAAGGATCAGCTTGGGGAGACCTACCGGGACATGTCCCTTGGAGGAGGACTCCAGTCTGGACACAGTTCCTATGAGCCAAGCCACACTCTGCTTCTTCCAGTAAGCGCTGGAAGAGGGTCAGACCATTGCTTGCTGTTATAAAGCAGGAGGAAGGCAAGTCATATTTCCTGGCAGGCAGCTTCCAGGGGCTTCCCTTGCTGACGAGCAGCAGAAACACTGAACAACCTCATACAGGGTCACCATTAAAGATGCAGGGCTGTATGTGCACATGGCCACATTGAGTGCCATGGAACTAGGTTGGGTTCTGGCCTATAACATTTGCTATAGCACAGAATTGGACTTCACCACAGCTTTTCCCCACATCACCTGTCACTAGGTTGCCTCCCTCATCCAGTAAGGGCCCCACTCCCTCCCTGACCACCCTCTTATTGCTAACATGCCTGTAGAAACCTTTCTTGTTGCCCTTCACATCCCTTGCTAGCTGCAGGTGAGGGCCCTATCCCCTGGGCCACAGCAGAGCCCACCCCACCACCTTGCCTTCAGGGTGTCCCTTATCCTGCCTTCTACCTGGGCAGCCTGTATGGTGGCTATCCTGCTACTCCCAGGGTGGGGGAGGGCTGAAACCCACCACCCTTTTCTCCCCCAGGTAAATGCCTGATCCCCTTGGCTATGCCATAATCCATCCTACCACCTTACCTTCAGGGTGTCCCTTATCCTGCTGCTCCCAGAGTGGGCGGGACTTGAACCCACCACCACCCTTCCCTCCCCAGGCCACTGTTGCACATGCCAGCTGCTTTTCGCTTTTCGGGGTGGTGCAAGGCCAGGACGGGAGTTGGCCTGCTTTGGCTCCACTGCTTCATCTCTGGGGCAACTGGGGCCTCTTTAGGAAGGAAAGTGGAAAAAGATACGCAAATTGCGGGTCGTAATTTGCGTATCTTTTTCTGATAGATCTTTGCAGTCTAGACACAGTCCTAGTCTCTGCAGAGGGGCTGTCAGATCATGCTGGCTCCTCCCACTTGTTCCTAGCTAATAGACTGCACACCAGGAAGCTAAGAACCCACAAAACTCATCTCCAGTGTGACTTCCCCCATGCAACGGTTGCAGTAATCGATTGCCAGGAACCTTGTCTGTGATGGGCAATGGTAGAGAAGCATAGGGCAGCAGGAGGGTGTGATGTGCAGGGGGAGGCTGGTGCCTATTGAACCGTAGCAGCGCTTTGATTGGATGCAGAGGGAGCGCGCGGCTCTCACTGTCAATATTGTGTGCAATCAGCACGCACCTCACTTCACGTGACCTGGCTTTACGGGTGTGTCAGTTCAGCAATACTGGTAGGAGAAAACCTACGTGGCTGGAAACCAGCAGAATCTGACATTGGCAACAGTAAACCAAATGTTTCGTGGGCCACACAAAAAACCCCAATGGGCCACATGCACCCTTGGGCCATAAGTTGCCCACCACTGCTCCAGATGGACCACTCAAGAGTGGTCCCACACCTGACTCCATCCCACACCTGACTCCAAAACGCCTGTGCATTACCCCTCCCTACCACCTCTGCCCCTGCCTGAGGGAATGTGGACTAAACCTCCCACAGTATGGAGCCACCATTCCCCCTTCCAACCTTCGCAGGGAACTAACACATTACCTTGCCAGCTGATGGCTACCACCGCTCAGTCAGCACTTCTAGCCCTAATTACTTCCAGACCAAGTTTGCCACTTCTTCCCTGCACCCCCGGCCACCTCTGAGGGCATGTCTCACAAGCTTGTGCCATCAGTTCCCCTCCCCATGGTGCTACCAGGTGCCTTGATGCCTGGGAAGGGCTGCAGTCATAGGTCAGAAACTAATAAAGGAAGGGCCTAGCTGGGCTTGGGTTGCAGGCCGACCTCTTCACCCCGAGCTGGGAGAAGAGAGAGATCGTCTGTCTCAGAAACGCTGTCAGAGAACAAAACCAGCTCTGGGCCCGGAGCTTTGCTGCAGAAAAGCCTTAGTCTCATCACAGATAAAATGAAATTGTCTCTCATGCTTTGCCTCGCCATTCTCTCCCCCTCCCTTCCTGTATTTCTCAGTCTTACTCTTCTCCTCCCTCACCTCTCGCCTCCTTTTCTGTCCTTTGTCATATGCCAGGCTCTCCTCTCCTCACCCCTCTTCTATTCTCTCTCTCTCTCTCTCTAAGGATGAAGATCCTGTCACAAGGGTTTTTTTAGCACCTTCCCCCGACAGACTAAATGTGCTTCTTGGCACTTGGTGCAGTGACTTTTGCCCACTTCCCTCTTTGCTCTGGCATTTACCCAAGGAGCATCACATCCTCTCTACAGCAAGCACCCGGCTCTGCAAAGCTGGGCTCTATGGCAGGCAGTGCTCAGAGAGGTCAACCCCCTTTCAGCACCACTAGCGCTGTCCAGGGAGCCTGGGGACATCTCCCTCTGTCTGCTCTCCTTGGGACCAGCCAATCTGCACAGGAGGAGCGATTTGAATATCGATCTGTCTCTTCTCTACCAGGCTGCAGAGCCCTCCCTGGGCTCTCGGAAGGTCTCTGGCTTGGGCCGCAGGCTTGGCGAAGGTATGTAAATGCTAGAATCAATGCCCAGGTCAGGGAAGATGGGTCTAAAGTGCTGACAAAGCACTTACCTTCTGGAAGGCCGGTGTTATAGCTAGACAGCCCTGTGGCAATGGCTGGGAAGGCACTGTCAGAAACCAGAGCAGAGAGCTCTCTCCCTCTGCTACACACCCGGCCTGAAGGGAAGCAACACCCCTGCAAACGGATAGATAATGGCCATGGCCTGCTCCTGTGCAGAAGGTCAGTACAAGGCGTAGAGTGCAACTGAACTGGTGCCTAGGCCTTGTTCTGGGCACCTGCACAGGGGTGAGTTTCTCCCTTGCGGGCCTGGGATGTGGCTGAGACGTTCCGCAGCTGAGGTCTGTGGACGATGCACACCGCGGGATCATGGGGCGAGGCTCCTGGGAAATGCTTTTTCACAAGGCAGAGCCTCACAGTCACTGGCCCCGCAGGCTCTAGATGTGCAAAGAGGTATGTGTGCATAGGCCTAAGCATGACCGCTGCATTCCACATGTTTGCCCACACACACTCATACACACAAACACACACATGCCACCCAGAAGCACATACGTGAACACACACACAGCCAGCCATCCTTATGTACACACACAAAACTCACAACATAAATGCAAACACCCTTAAGTGCAGACACTGTGTGCCTACACATACACGCCTACAATAAAACCTCATGCATCAGCCATCTGTCCTTCCACACAGTGTATGCCCTTCATACACACCAGATCACACAAATGCACAAACACACATATGCTTAGTTTTCAATTCCCAGTTTCCACCTTAGCTGGGAATTATCAGCGATTACCAAGGTAAAATCCATTGGAGAGGGTCCAGCAGAGGGCAACAAAAAATGATTAGAGGGCTGGAACACATGACTTACGAGGAGAGGCTGAGGGATTTGGGCTTGTAAGAGAAGAGTGAGGGAGGATTTGGTAGCAGCCTTCAATTTCCTGAAGGGTGGTTCCAAAGAGGACGGAGAGAGGCTCTTCTCGGTAGTGATGGATGGCAGAACAAGGAACAATGGTCTCAAGTTGCAGTGGGGGAGGTCTAGGTTGGATACTAGAAAAAAACCTATTTCTCTAGAAGGGTGTTGAAGCACTGGGATGGGTTCCCTAGAGAGGTGCTGGAATCTCCATCCCTAGAGGTTTTTAAGTCCCGGCTTGACAAAGCCCTGGCTGGGATGATTTAGTTGGGTTGGTCCTGCTTTGGGCAGGGAGTTGGACTCGATGACTCCTGACGTCTCTTCCAGCCCTAGGATTCTATGATTCTCTGTGTTGCCCTTGAACTTCCCCCAAATTCCCTTTCAAATCCATGTTCTTTGGATTTGTGTGATCATCTCCCCCTCCCCAAAAACTTCCACAGAGGCATCCCATTGGGTGTGAGAGAGTCCTTGTCTGTATCTCCCCTGAGACTGAAGTGCTGGGAGGCAGTGCTAAGTATTTAATTGTCTGCTTCAGACCTCATGAATGTTCATACTGACTTGGCAGCAGGTGACTTCGGACCAAAGCAGCTTGATTAGCAAATGCAGATTTCTCTTTCCCTGAAGTATTAGCTGGGGAAAGGCAGGTCCATGTCACCTCCACAGACCTGCTCTGTCAAGCAGCTGTCTTCAACGCTTGTTTTAATGAAGCCACATTGATTGATTGCTCTCCGCCCTTACAGCAGTGTAGCTGTCACCCTAACCTGCTCTCCCCTGCCTGCAGCATTATCACAGGGGGCTCGGCTTACACGGGCCCAGGGCCCGTGTCTCTCTCAGCTGCAGATACCTTCGTAGCAGCACTGATTTGCAGAAGCACTGGAGAGTTGACGAGACTGAGTTCCCCTCAGTGCAGGGCAGCTGACTGTCTCATCTGAATTAAATGCCCATGTTTAGTTTTTAATTAAGCCCCCACAGTCTTTTTGAAAGGCTGCGGATGACACAGTCTCCTTGAACACTGACGTGTGGAGTTATTCAGCGTCAAGAGTTCCAAGGTGGGAGGCCTGTCACTCAAACTTTCAGGGACTGGGGCACTCAGAAGGGATGGATTCAAAAGAATGGTGAGGAGAGACTTTTATGAGGCCAAATTCAGTCAGTGCAGAAGTGAGGCCCCACTCAACTTCACCAAATGCCTTCTGAGCTCCCGGGATGGGCCAGAGTTTACCCTTAGGAGGTGGGTAATTGGCTAATCGTGTAGTCGATACAATTTGTATTAACTACACAATTAGTCAGTAAGGGAAAGTGCTCAGTCCTGGCTCACGCCAGGTCCAGGGCCACTGCACCTCTGCAGTTTAAATGTAGTAAGAGCCGAACCAGCAGCAAGTGGGGGAGGGGAGATGTTCGTAGTCGAGTATTCAATTCGACTACCCATTAAGTCTAGGCTCACTGCCTACCCCCTGCCCTCTCTCAGCCCACTGCTCCCCACTTCCCTGTGGCAGCATGAAGCGAAGCACCCCGCTCCTGGGGCACTCTACTTCCTGCCACTGCAGAGCAGTGGGGTGCATCGGGCTGGAAGACGGAAGTGGAGCAGGCTGTTAGGTTGCTTTGTCTCTCACCGCCATGGTGAGTGTGGAAGGGGAGCCAACCCTGCTGCTGCCACACACCAGGCCCTGCATTATCCCCTGGATCACATTGCTCGGGGAAGGGGGCTTCAGGAAGGGGGTGGAGCAGGGGCAGGAAGGGGCAGGGCAGGGCCAGCAACGGAGTGGTTGCCTATGGCCCTGCACCTGAGGCTCTGGGGGGGCGGTTGCCCTGAAGGCAAGTGAAAACAAGGCTGTTAGAAAACAGCATGGCAAAGAGCTGTGGAAGTTGAGCTGAAATACCTGGGGCTCAGTGGAGAACCGCTGAAAGGCTTGCCAGAAATAGACAGGAGTGGAAAAGCTTTGTCCCTGCCCTAACCACCGGAGGAATAATGGGGACAGGATGATGTGTGAGGCCCTGATGAGACAGCCCCTGCCCCAAGGAATTTATATTTACAGCTGAGTGAAAAAATGTTCATCAAAAAGTTGACTACAACATAATTGACCTTTCAAACTATAGTTTTCCATGGGAAAATGCTCATCTTGGTCAAAATATTCAGATGAGATGATTCATAATGAAAAATGTCCATTTCAATTCAAGTCAAATGGAATGTTTCATTTTTTTCAGAATTTTTCCATGGAAAAGAATTCCCACTTTTCAGCTTGCCCAATGCGCCTTCTAACGAGTCGGCTGGTCCGTGAAGGATGGTGTGTGGAAAAGAGCAAAAGTTGCTGCACTGGTACAAAGCAACTTTCCCAATGTCACTGATGAAGCTGGTGACAGAGCAAGAAATTGAAATTGCAGGTGCAGAGCCTAACCAGTAGAACATCCTCCCCAAGGCAGCTCCTAGCCTGCCTGCCTCCCTCTCTCCCTCTGACCCAGCCACCCTCCCACTAGGGATGTAAAACCCCATTTAATTGGTTAGCTGATTAAAAGGGGGAGCCCCTGCTATGGACAGGAGCTACTCCGATCAGGCTCGAGTGCCCCCCACCTGGGGGAACTGGTAAGCATTACCCGCTAAGGGTGAGTGTTACCAGTTAACCGGTTAACCATTCACATCCCTACTTCCTACTAGTGAATTAACAACTCACAGAGAGGAGAACTAGGGTCTGAAGGTGTCACGGGAGGACTTGGAGGAAGCAGGATGCAGTGGGGTTTGAAAGGAGAGTGCAGTGCTTAATTTGCAAAGAAAGAGGTGCCGGAGCTCAAGCAATAATGATAATGTGATTCCTAGAACAAAATGGTGTCCTCTGTGCAAGCATGACCTCCCATGCACCATTCATCTGAGGGCAGGCCTGGCATGCCACGGAGAGAAGAGCAGCCAGGCTGGGTCCTGTTGTGTCAATACAGATGGAATATATGGGCTGACGGTGTTACACACCTAAGCCACGGTCCAACATTAAACAGTGTTGCGCAAGGTTCAGGGTTTAATACACAGAGACCTCAGTGTTCTTAGCACCCTGCGTAGCAAACTCACCTTAAACATTATTTTAACCTAAGATACAGAAATGAAGGAAAACCAGTTAAAGCCTCTGAAATGTGAAGTATTAAGTACAGCTTTTATTTTAACAACACTTTCTGTTCCCTTTCACTGGAGAGAGTAAGGGTATTTCTACGCTTGCACCCTAGTTCGAACTAGGGATGCAAATGCAGGCGTTCAAAATAGTCAATGAAGTGGGGATTTAAATATCCCGTGCTTCATTAGCATGATCTCGCCGGCGCGTTAGTCCGAATGCCAGCTGTTTCGAAAGTGAAAGTGCGTGCCGGGACGCGTTAGTTCGAACCAAACCCCTTGGTTCGAACTAATGTTACTCCTCATTTTTTGAGGATATTTAAATCCCCGCTTCATTGACTACTTCGAATGCCTGCATTTGCATTCCTAGTTCGAACTAGGGTGCAAGTGTAGACATTCCCTATTAGAGGGAAAACTCCCTTGTTGGACAGTCTTTTCAAGGGTAGCGAAGATGGCGTTAGCTGGCTACTGGGGTGAAAGAAAAGGCTGGGGGGAGGTGGATTGAGCCAGAGCTGTTATTGCTGTTGCTGTTAAAGTCTGATCCTGTTTTATCTCAGCTGGTACTGATCGGGTGAAGCCATCGGGGTCTCTCTCTCTCTGCCCTGGTCTGGTCTGGACACCTCTTAGGATTAAGATGAGAAAGGTTTGGGATCCCAGGAGAGGTTGGTGTGGTTGCCTCCATCAGTGTTCCCTATAAGCTGTGCACTTGCGTGGCCACCCAGCAGAGATTCAAATGCCACCCGGTTGATTAGCTGCCAACTAGCAGCAGTCGGCAGCATGTGTTTCTATTGGTGGTGCCCCTCTGCATATGCCTTGGTGCACATAACAATATTTATTCCACACATGGATGGAAAAACAGAGAGGTAGCCTCCAAACAGCTTCCATCTGTCCTTCCTTATTTTCTCTCCAAAGTCTCTTAAGTGCCCAAAAGGGAGTAGTGAGCAGAGTGGACTATTCCCTCATTATTTTGTCCACCAATTAGGCGTAATATTTAATATGCCAATTCTGGTTTATTAACTTCCAGTTCCACGTCTTCTGTTTTTACTAATCATGATGTTAACAGTCTTTGAGTTATATCAACAGGCCTTTCTGCTTAGAACTTTCACATCCTTTTTACTATTGAGCTCATCATGAAAGTAAATTTGTAGGGCCGATTTTCACAAGCCCAGGCACAAATTAAGCTCTGGTGTGGTAGCACGCAGAGGAGGGCTGGGTGGCAATTCTCAGCACAGAGGCACTACAGTGGCAGGCCGGGACACAGGGTGTGAAAGGGAGAATGAAAGCAGAAGCAGGTAGCTGCAGGGAGGAGGGGTAAGGTTGGAGAAGAGGTATGAACACTGTATTGAGAAAGAGAAGTATTCTCCATGCAGAGTGCCAGCCCTGCTCAAATCCCACTTCAGCCTTTGAGGCAGCCCATAGTCACTTGGGGATGGCCCATATTTCAGTTGTAATGGCATCCTGTACCCTCTCCTGGCTGACGCACTGCACCTGTCAGACACTACCTAGTGCAGGAGTGTGAATACAACTCTGGTAGGCTTGCTCACACGAGCTTTAATCTAGCTAGCTCTGGTACCCACAGCAGTGAAAACGCAGCCGTGCTGGCAATACAAGTCTGCCTGGGATCCTGGGTACTTACACACCTTCCTATCCAATGCCAGGGTTCATGCCACTGTGTCTCTGCCGCTATTTTCTACCTGATGGGCAGAATCCCCTGGGATGCTAACATGAAGGGGAAAGGAGTCCAGGACAGCTGGCAGTATTTTAAAGAAGCCTTATTGAAGGCACAGAAAGAAACCATCCCGATGCATAGCAAGAGAGGCAAACATGGTAGGAGACCAGATTGGCTTACAGGGGAAATCCTTGGTGAACTTAAGCACAAAAAGGAAGCTTAAAAAAAGTGGAAACTTGGACAAATGACCAGGGAGGGGTTTAAATGTATAGCTCGAGAATGCCGGGGGGTTATCAGGAAGGCGAAAGCGCAAGTGGAATTGCGACTGGCAAAGGATGTAAAGGATAACAAAAAAGGTTTCTACAGGCATGTTAACAAGAAGAAGGTGATCAGAGAGGGTGTGCGGCCCCTACTGGATGAAGGAGGTAACCTAGTGACAGATGATGTGGGGAAAGCTGAAGTACTTAATGCTTTCTTTGCCTCTGTATTCACGGACAAGGTCGGCTCCCGGACTAATGCGCTAAGTGGCGCAAGATGGGATGAAGATGGACAGCCCTTGGTGGGTAAAGAACAGGTTAGGAACTATTTAGAAAAGGTAAATGTACACAAATCCATGGGTCCCAACTTAATACATCCGAGGGTACTGAGGGAGTTGGCAAATGTCATTGAGGAGCCTTTGGCCATTATCTTTGAAAAGTCGTGGAGATCAGGAGAGATCCCGGATGATTGGAAAAAGGCAAATGCAGTGCCCATCTTCAAAAAAGGGAAGAAGGACGATCCAGGGAACTATAGGCCGGTCAGTCTTACTTCGGTTCCTGGAAAAATCATGGAAGGCATCCTTAAGGGATCCATTTTGAAGCACTTGGAAGAGAGGAAAGTGATCAGGAATAGACAGCATGGATTCACAAAGGGCAAGTCGTGCCTGAACAATCTGATTAGCTTCTATGATGAGGTAACTGGCTCTGTGGACATGGGAAAGTCAGTGGATGTGATATACCTTGACTTTAGCAAGGCTTTTGACACGGTCTCCCACAATATTCTTGCTAGCAAGTTAAGGGAATGTGGATTGGATAAATGGACGGTAAGATAGATAGAAAGATGGCTAGAAGGCCGGGCCCAGCGGGTAGTGATCAACGGCTCGATGTCAGGATGGCGGTCGGTTTCAAGCGGAGTGCCCCAAGGTTTGGTTCTAGGACCGATTTTGTTCAATATCTTTATTAATGACCTGGATGAGGGGATGGATTGCACCCTCAGCAAGTTTGCAGATGACACTAAGCTGGGGGAGAGGTAGATATGCTTGAGGGCAGAGATAGGGTCCAGAGTGACTTAGACAAATTGGAGGATTGGGCCACAAGAAATCTGACGAGGTTCGACAAGGACAAGTGCAGAGTCCTGCACTTGGGATGGAAGAATCCCAAGCATTGTTACAGGCTGGGCACCAACCAGCTAAGTAGTAGTTCTGCAGAAAAGGACCTGGGGGTTACAGTGGATGAGAAGCTGGATATGAGTCAACAGTGTGCCCTTGTAGCCAAGAAGGCTAATGGCATATTAGGTTGCATTAGGAGGAGCATTGCCAGCAGATCCAGAGAAGTGATTATTCCCCTTTATTCAGCTCTGGTGAGGCCACATCTGGAGTATTGTGTCCTGTTCTGGGCCCACCACTACAAAAAGGATGTGGACGCATTGGAGAGGGTCCAGTGGAGGACAACCAAAATGATTAGGGGGCTGGAGCATATGACCTATGAGGAGAGGCTGAAGGAGTTGGGTCTGCTTAGTCTGCAGAAGCGAAGAGTGAGGGGGGATTTGATAGCAGCCTTCAACTTCCTGAAGGGAGGTTCCAAAGAAGATGGAGAAAGGCTGTTCTCAGTAGTGACAGATGGCAGAACAAGGAGCAATGGTCTCAAGTTGTGGTGGGAGAGGTCCAGGTTGGATATTAGGAAAAACTATTTCACTAGGAGAGTGGTGAAGCACTGGAATGGATTACCTAGGGAAGTAGTGGAGTCTCCATCCCTAGTGGTGTTTAAGTCTCGGCTTGACAAAGCCCTGGCTGGGTTGATTTAGTTGGGATTGGTCCTGCCTAGAGCAGGGGCTTGACTTGATGACCTTCTGTGGTCTCTTCCAGCTCTATGGTTCTATGGGTATGTCTACACTACATGGCTCTGTCGACGACGGAGCCATGTAGATGAGTTTACTAGACATAGGAAAATGAAGCGGCAATTTAAATAATCGCCGCTTCATTTAAATCAAAATGGCCGCTGTGCTGTGCTGATCAGCTGTTTGGTGGCACAGCGGGGCAGTCTGGATGTGCCGCGGTCGACAAGGGAAGCCTTTGTCGATTGCTCCGGTAAACCTCATTCATGAAGCATACTGGAGCGGTTGACAAAGGCTTCCCTTGTCGACTGCGAAGCATCCAGACTGCCCTGCTGTGCCGCCAAACAGCTGATCGGCACAGCACGGAGGCCATTTTGATGTAAATGAAGCGGCAATTTTTTTAAATCGCCGCTTCATTTTCCTATGTCTAGTAAACTCATCTACATGGCTCCATCGACGGAGCCATGTAGTCTAGACATACCCTATGATTCTATGATTCTATGATTTTTAGCTGGGCTGGGGAGATGAGAGCTGGCGTGGGTTTGCCTATGCAAGCTGTAATCACACCTCCAGTTGGGGCGGAGACGTACTCCAAGACTCTGGCACACAAAGCTGCTCTGAAACTCCTTGACAATCTGATAGGGGCCCCATGGAGTGGGAATTGACACTTGACAATACTTCTAGAGCTTCCCAACCGCTTCTGCCATCTCTCTAGTGTCCCTCCACCCCCGTGCTATTTCCTGCCTCTGAAGAGAGCTCTTTTTCTGCTACAAAGATTCAGTTCAAGCATTCTCAGTTCGCTTCCATCCCCTTCACTTCTAGGAGAGTTCTGGTGCTCATCTTTTTTCTCTCTGGCGTTCCTGCAGATCCCTGGGGATTCTGGTTTAGCCTTGTCTTGGAGAACAGACTGGGGGCCAGACTCTCCATTGTCCTGGTCTTTGTACAGTTATTATCAAACCCAAACATTCAAAAATCATGATTCAGGCCCCCTGAACTCATGAGTTTGGCTTAAAAATCAATAAGAATTTTTTAAAAAATCACAGTTTATTTGTCATCTGGCCTTGCAGAATTTAAGATTCACTGATTTTTTTTCCCCACAACTCCGGGGGCTAGAAACATTTTGTTTACAAATGAAAGTCTAATCACGTGAATCCAAGAGCTGGGGCTTGGAGAAAAACACCAAATATTGAGAGATTTGTGATAAAATCTCAAGAAGAGACATTGGCAAAGTGAGTATCAAACTCAACAGACCATATTCTCATTTACACTGTAGTCCTTTGACAGAAAGATGAATAGCTAGGTTTGCTCTTATAGTCAAATAAGAAGCCATACCCCATGGGATACAAATTGGCATAGCTTCACTGATGTCAACAGATCTATATCAATTTATGGTAGAAGAGGCTGAGGAGGCTGAGGCCCAAGATTTTCAGTATTCTACACTGGAGATACCAAACACAGAGAAGCATCACTATGGTAACACTGCGGTGTTTGGAACAATTATTGTAGAGTCCTGTAGTGCTTTTTTATATCGGTCTCTCCCAATTTTTCATATCCCAGAGAGTTCAGATAAGTTCCCAACAGGTGTCCAAAGAGATCACTGTCCCCATCACTAAGACAAACCTTCAGTGCTGCCAAAGACCATCTCAGCAAACACACTGACCCCTTACTAATCATAACGCCATTTTTTGTCCATTATTCGGTCTCCCTTCCACTGCCTAAGAACGTCGGAATGACCATATTAAGTCAGGCCAATAAACAGACCATACAATTATGAAGAGTCGCCCATTCCCAGCTTCTGGCAACAGAGGCTAGGGACACCATCCCTGCCCTTCGCAAGAGAGAGATTTAGTTTTCTTCCCATGTTTAGTAACATCCATTTATGACACTGTATTCACAGGGGAGCAGTCAATAACCACTACAACACTGGACTCTCCCTTGTAGCATGGTAGCTGTTAACACAGAATCTGAGATATAGTTGGCTGCCTTCAACTAATCTAAAACTGTATCAAATGGCTTTTAACCTCGCCCAAGTGAATTCAATTTGGCTACCGGGTGAGGATCCAATTCCTTGGGCTAGAACAGAAAAACCACTTACTAAAGCGATGCTCCCAGAGGACTGGCTTCTGAAAGAAAACTCAGACAAGATTTCCAGCCCGCTAATCCTGTGATAGCTCACGCAAGACAAATCGGGAACCATGAGGCCTTTTCGTAAAACACAAGCACACCCAAGGAAACACGGGAGTAGCATCACAAGTACCTTTGAAGGGGTTTCATTAGCAAGGCTCCAGAGATAGGTAATTCCGGGGGAAAAATGGTCTCAGGAGGGAGGTTTAAGCTTTGAGAATCTTTGTATATTTCATAAGGTTTGACAAGGAAAGTAGGTCTATAAAAAGAGATTGATAAGTACTTACAACATAGACGGACAACATGATCAGAGCCTAAGTATGCAGGATGACTAGGGAGTTCAGTAATGCGAGATGGAAAATTTTCCTTAACTTGCCTATTCAAATCAAGCTCAGATTGGTAATGCCTGATCATTATCTAACTATTTATCCACCCTAACCCCCATATAGTCCTTCCTTTCTATCTATCCACCATACACCCTGTCTCTCTCACTATGTTTGGGGATTGCAAGACCATTCTGAGGTTTAGATCAATAACTTCAGCAAAGATATTATCATACCATATAGCATCTACCTGCCCTCTACAAGCTTCACCAACAGGAAGACCCTGGCTCCCATGAAAACTCTACTTCTCCCATCTTGGCTGGCTTCCTCTTTGAACCTCTAGTCAGACACAAAGGCATCTCTGTCATGTGGGCTACAGGAAGATAGGGCTTTGACACTCTTTCCAGCCCTCCCAATAGTAGGAGGGGAAGTGGTCCCTAACGAATTATACAGCTCAGTGTAGTTAGTAGAGTCGTAGAGCTGAGGGCCAGAAAGAACCACCAGATTATCTCTGGTGCATCTCAGGCCACCGCCACCTGCACACTCAATCCAACAAACAAAACAAGACTGAAGTATTACAGCCCATAGACAATTATGAGTCCCCAGCGGAGCATGTCTTCCATCGGAGGCAGGGGCAGTCCCAGTTGTGAGAGTCAGCCTGGCAGACAGAAACCTGGAGGGCACCAAAGCAGACTTAACAAAGAAGCCCCTTTCCATTTATCATAGGCATGCCCTTCTGTACCACAGGGACGCTGCACGGAGCGGGACAAAGGATGGACACACAGCAGCTAAGACTGCTCTGTGCTTCTTTCCTCTGCACGAGGCTTTTCCCGCTGACGCTGCTCTTGGCAGTCAGCTTGGTCTGGGTGTGCTAGGGGGTTAACGGACAGGCAGGTGGCAGACTGGGGGAAGAGGTGGATGGGGGCTGAGGGAAGAGGAGATGGTGGGACACTATTGACTCCAACACGGCCGTTAACTGAATCACCTGCGATTAAACTTTGTTGAAGCCAATGAGTGACGGCTGCCACTCGACTATCTGATGAGGTCACAGCTAGCACGCCTCATACCGAGCCGCCTGAGGCTGCGGTGCAGCCCTGCTCCTGGCACAGTATCACAGACTCCCACTGGAGAAGCTTTTGGGGAGGGCCTTAGTGGTGCCTAATTCCCCGACTGCTCAGGGCACAACAGCCGCCAGTGGGGTGTGTGGGGAGGGATGCTGCTTTCATCTGCCAGCGTGTCTCCTTTGCTCTAAGAGACTATGCTGCCCTCTGGCCCGACAGTCCCCTCCTCCCTGAGCCCCCATCCACCTCTTCCCAGTCTGGGCTCCCTGCCAATCCCTTTTACCTCAGGCCAGCTCACAACCTCCTGCCCCCTCCAACCTCCTCCCTTCCCTCTGTCCCCTAAGCTGGCCATGGCCTCCTAGTTGTGTCAGAATCACAGCCACAGCGCCCCCTGCTTGTGCTCTAGGATCAGGTCCCCTTGTGTGGCTGCTACTACAGCCATCTGGGACAGAGCCTGCTTCATCGGGATGCAAACCACGGGGGCAGAAAGGCACTTTTTCACCATAAAGATGATTGCATTGACACAAAGGAGCCTCACTACTGCTGTTCCCTGCCCCATCCAGAGTCCGTGAGGGCAAAGCATGGGGTGCTGCACCATATGAAAGAACCAGATCTTTCTCCCACAGAGACCTGGCTTGTCTTTCTACGGCAGAGTCATTATTGCTGGCAGCCAAGGGACAGATGGACGGGTTGTTTGTGAGAGGGCCTGATGTCTGGGCTGCACTGTGGGTGTGACACGGGGCTTGTGTGAGCTGGATGCAGCATGTAGAGAGACAGACAGCGGGGAAGAAAAAAATGACAGCCAACAGCGAGAGCAAGAAAGAAAGGAAAGAAAATGAAAGACAGAAAGACAGAGGGAAATAAACCAGACAGCTAGCCACAGAGCTAGAAAGACAGGAAATGGGAGAGCGGGAGAGAAGGAAAGAGAGGCAGAGGGGGAAAAGACAGACCGACAGAGAGCGTTAAAATGGAAGAGGGAGACATGCCCGCAGACAGAGGGAAAGAAAAGGCACCGCTGCTGAGAGAGATGCAGAAAGCGAGCCTGAGAGCTCCAAAACTTAATTTTGCAAATGAGTCTAAGCTGGGGCTGCCGGCCGCTCCCCTCCCCTGAGCTGTGTTGTTGCTGTGCGGCAGCGTGGCTAATGAGGCATCTGCTCTGTTTGACAGCCCGCATCTGCTGCCACTCGCCTGCTTCTGCCAACCTCCCAGTAGCCCCCGCTGCACCAGGCCCAGCCGCCTGCACGGAAGCAGCTCTCCCTTCCAGCCAGGTGTGTGCCCTCTGCAGCCACCTGTCCCCTCCCAGGGGTCCCTCCGGGGCCCTTGTTCCAGGTGAAGGACGGATGCTGCAGCCACGGTGGGGGGTCGGGGGGCATGAAGGGGTGGGGGAGAAGAATGTGGCTAAATGAGGGAGATCCTTGAAAACGAAGCAGCCCCTTTAAAAAGAGAAAGACACAGAGCGTGGTGTAGTGATTCGGGGCCTTTGCTCCAAAACACGCCTGAGTCTGTCTCTAATTGTCAGTATCAGACCATAAAATTTTATGTTTCCTGTCTTCTCCCTGCTCTCTTTTTGCATTTAATGCAACCCTCCCTATTCTACAACGAGTGCCAGGCCTGGCATTAAAATATAATATCCAGTTAATGCCGAACCGCATGAAAGGGCAGTGTGGGGACGAGAGAGGGGAGCCAGACTCCTCTCACTCAGCAGGCAGAAGGGAAATAGACTGATTGGGAGAGGCTTTACGAGAGGTAAAACTGCACAGTACAATCAGGGAAGGAGCTGAAGCAAAATCCCTGATTGAAGCAACCTGGATGGTAGGGGAAAATCTGGATCCATGTTTGGCCATCTCCAGCTAAGGACACACTGCGTGGTGAAAAGCAGAGGTTGACTTCTGCTTTGCTTACAGGCATGTGTTTGAGCATGGCCAGATTTGAGCAGCCAAAGCTAAGTCCAGCGGTGATCCATTTTGGATGGCTGGAAATGGTATTAGATTTACTAACTGCTGCTCTTCCCTCTGAAGGAGGGATGGAATCCGATGCTAGCCAATGGGTGCTGAGTGTCTGAAAGGACTTGCTTTTGGAGGAGATTTTAAATCAGGACTGAGCAGTACTGGTTATTGGAAATCCCAGGGCACTTTTGTAAAAATATGCAGCTTAAAAGTAGTGCCTTTGCTAAATTGTATTTAATTTAATTTAATTTAATTTAATTAAGACTTTTAACTAAATATGTTAATTTTTTTCATTGGGCTATATGGGTGTGTAGAACCACAGTCTGCTGCAATGCAGTTGATGTGTTCCGCCCCAGACATGGCTGCATTTCAGTGATATGCAAATAAGACTATTGTAAAATCAGTTCATGATGCTTGCAAAGCACTGAGTGATTCATCAAAAATGACTAATGAATGTGCTAAATAAATGGCAGAAAATGTGACAGCAATTTGTACATTTCATCCAAATTAAAATGCTCTTGGTTCATTTTTGCCATCTTTAATATTAGACAATGAAAACAGTGCTAAAGGGAAATACTGACATGCTATCATTAGTGATAAACTGCACAACATTGAAGTAACTGGGTCAGACAAGCAACGGCTACAAATCGAAGACTCGTTCTAGTTTGTGACTAACTTCAAGGTAGGGATTCTGGATGCCGGATTCTATTCCTAGCTCTGCTATTGACTCATGTCACCTTGGGCAAGGTATTTTCCTTGCTCTGTGCCTCAGTTTCCCCACTGGTAAAATAGGAATAATAATGCATCCCTACCTCACAGTTTGGTTCATTCATTCTGGTGAGGCACTCTCTGAAGGAAGGTGCTGCATAATAATATTTGCTGTTCCAATTGTGCTTTTCATTTGCAGATCTCAGTGGGTGTTTAAAAAAAGAAAATCACTATCATAATTCCCATTCTATAGTTGGCGAGAATGAGGTAGAGAGAGGGGCAGTGACAGATCAAAGGTAACTCCGGGCATAAGTGGCAGAAAAGGACTCATGAAGGACAGTCCTAGGTCTACACGCATGGTCGTGTCTCAGAACCAACCAAGATTTGGGCCTGATTGTGCTGGGAACTGTTGCAAACACAGAGTAGTGGACAGTCCTCTTCCAGCAATGGCTTATATCACCACACGTACCTCATGTGATCATTCCCAATGTACAGCTGGATATGACACGAGCCCTGATTTGTGTCGTATTAGATCCAGTCCTGCTCTTCTGCTTTCTCCATAGACCCATACAGCTTCCCCTCCAACCCATATGACTCTCCGCATTTCACCCTTGTTGGAGCCATCTCTCCCCAGCTCTCCGGGGCCCTAGCACAGCGATACTCAGATCTGCTAGGGTAATCCAGTGCAGGCTGAAAGAGCCTTACATCCTCCCTGGTGATTTCCATGTCTCTGAGGTTTGATGCATTTCATGTCACCCATTTGGAAGCCAGCAGGAAATGCAATTTTCAGGCGCAGGGAATGTGAGCAATGAAGCTCCCTCGTCCCCCCCATCTCAATCCACCGGAGCCACTGGACCCCTACGGAAGACTCGCGCAAGAGAGGTGCTGTCCAAGTGGAACTCACCAGCAGGGGGATTACAGGAAGGAAAAAGAAACGGGCTCCCATGAGTCCGGGGCTGATGGATGGAATTTGGGAGTCCCAGTCCCAGCTCAGGGAGAACGTACTGTACTAAAGACACATTCTGCACTGGGCACTTCGCCTCTGGGAGACAACTCCGGGGGTTTCGTAATGCTGACTCAGGTTAATGAAAATGGTCTGTTTTGCTTACAGAATACAAGGCATTCTCAAGCCATCCATCTCCGGCACCACTAGACCAGCTTGGCCAAGAGCCTGAAAGACAAGGGCACTTGTTAGTGGGATGGGAAGCAAGGCTGCAAAGAGTCTGTAAGTCTGCGAGAGCCAGTCACTACAGAGGTTCAAATAGCTAGGTTCTGACAGTACAGGATAATACAGGTTGGACCTCCCTGGAGTTTGCTGGACCAAGGTGGTGGGTGCCAGCCTTCCTGCTGGACTCCTCTTCCCCACCACTGGGCTATGCTGCCCCCAGCCCGATGGCTCTGGGGGCCCCACGGCTTCAGCTGACCTGTGGGCTCTACGGCCCTGCCGGTTCTGTGGGCTCTGCTTCTCTCCAGGCCTACAAGCTCTGGCCTCACCAGCCGGCTGCACTCCCAGCTGTTGGCAACCTCCGGGGCTGTCTGGTCCTGCTGGACCATGGATGTTGCTGGACCAGAGAGTCCTGGACCACAGAGGCTCGACCTGTAGCAAACTCAACAATGAATGTACAAGCCGAAGAGGAAAGGCACGGACTAAATGGAGAGAAGTGGGTACCATGACCTGAGTCAGGAGAACACCTGTCAAACTGAAAAGTCAGATCTACAAGAGTTTCTAGTTTCCTTAGTCTCCTCAATCCCTCGCACAACAAAGGGGCTAGTTTTAGGCAGACACCACATGGGCCAAGACCACTAGCTCCATTGTAACTCAGTGGAACAACTCAGTGCAGTCCCTGGCGGGTAACTGAAAGCAACTGTGGCCCATTATCAGGGTCGGAGCCTCAGACACTCCACTCCTGGTGATGGAAACAAGGCAAGAGGCCTTGCACAGCACATGTTTGTGCTAAAATGAATTGTAAACAGTTATTATACTGCAGAGATATGAAGTGTGAGAGGAGGACATGGGGCATGAGAGAGGTGTGGGGCAGATGTTTGAGACAGGAGCCCTCTTTGTGTCTGGTTTTTATACAGTGCCTGGCATAGGAGATTCTAGTCCATTCTTGGGGCTTCTATAACTTACCCTAATAATAGTAAGAATATTCCTAATAAGCAGAGCAACTCAGTATTCTAAAATGTCTGCTTAGACCAGGACCTTACAGGGCAGGTCTACAGGGAGCAAGATCTGGACTCGTAAAGCAGTTTGTGAGACATATGTAGCTCCAACCCTAAACCTCTACCCCTTTTTGCGCCATGTCCTTAACTCCCCCCATGCACCCCTGGTTACCCACACGCAAGTGAGCTCATTAAAACCAGCCAGCCCTGCTGCAGCTTTCGTCTCAGAATTGCCGTTTGCACCTCTCTCTGATAATGAGAAAGAGCTGGCACATTCACTAGTTGTGTCAATGCAAAGCAGGTGCAAGCACCGTTCCACTGTCACAGCAGTTTTGTTAATTACGGCATCCCTTCATGAGGCGTTGTGTATGATGCCCAATAATTACAGCTTCATCTTGGTGCTAGGATGGCACACAGCTACACATAAAGGCCTGTTGGTACTTTCCACTATAAAGCCTCTTTCTTCCTGGGATTCATTATAATTCAGCTATTTCAAGACGCTGAGAGACATACGAAAACAAGTTCTGTCTGCCCAGATGGGATTTTGTTGTTTTGTTTAATTTGGAATGATCACAAATGGGAGATTGGATCGCTTGGGAACAGGATACAGTTTCTCTCTGCTAAATTACAGGTTCAAACGTGGGGCCGGGAGGCACTGACTGACGGTTGCTGCTTAGAGCAACATGGCTTATGTGAAAAGAGGCTTTCCATGGGGAGAGATCTAGACTGTAGGCTCTGAAATTCCATCTGCAGTTGACCTCTGGTCGGTCAGCCGTCAGGCCAGGGACTGAGCCAGCATCGGAGCTGCGTATGGACTGGTGCACAAAGCAGGCAGGGGTGTAATGGAGGGAAAAAGGAACTTTAATCTTGTCAACTCACAGGGCCATGGCCAAACAGGATTATGGATTTGCTTCACAACAGAGTCGATTAGGGATAGTTGCTTTCATTAATCTCACTACATTACTACTATTACAGAGTTAATATTGCCAAATAGTTACACAGCTACTGCAAAGTGACACATCAATAATCACAGGCAGAGCAATGCATAAAAGAGTAACAGGCACTTAGAAATGCTTACACCCCTTCAGTCTGTGGGGAGTCCCATTCCTGTCACCTCGCACCAGGCCGCAGTGGACGTGGCTCCAGCTGGGGGAATCCAGGGTACCATCCAAGGTCTAGGTCCCTGGTGAGACTCACTGGGCATGGGACTCCCTACACTAATTATACTACAGTTGTTTACTGGCTGTGTGCGTACTGGCTCAACGCCATTCTTAACACTTTCATGAACTGAGACCGAGGTCAAACTTGTTTACCGCTTAGTAATTTCCCAGCTCAAGGCATGGGTTAAAGCTGATAAAGCCCAGCTGCTGTTTGCGTTTGCAGGGTACAAGGTTACCAGGCTGTGTACAGCTAGGATGGAAACTTCCATCCCGGGCCTGCTAAGCTGCAGGACCCACATATGACTTTATATGACAAACCTGTCACTGCCTAGATGGTATCTGACCATGTCTGAGAGGGAATGAAGAGGTTGAGAGAACATTAAGCATTCCAAGCTGGTCTGAGAAAGCCTGGTTATGGAGACAGGATAGTCTAGTGGGTAGGGCATGGGATTTAAGAAACATGGCTCGATTTCCTGTGTTGTAATAGACTCCTGTGTGACAGTAAGTAAGTCACTTTGTCTCTATGTGCCTCATCTGTAATACAGATAACTGCTTTTTCCTGCCTCACAGGAGGGCTGCAAGGACAAACACATTAGATGTTTTGAGGCACTGAGATACCACAGAGAGGAGGGCAGAGGTAGAGTGCTTATCTGTCTATCTATTACTGTTTTTTCAAAGGTGCTAATCACTTCAGGAGCATACAATAATCAGAGTCCCTGTCCTAAAAGATCCCAAAGGATTTCATTCTCAGAGCTTGCTCTTTCCAGCAGCCCAGAATCTGGCCCTCCATGTCTATCGCTTTCAGTGTGCACAGTCCTATTCCTTTCAATACATTCATTGTTCCCTCTTTGGTCACTCGCAAAGTGTGAAGTCAGGTGAGCTGTAAAATTGGCACTTTCAGAACTATTTATGAGCCTTAGGCTCGAGTAGGGGCCCTCGACTCATCCACTATTCAGATGCCTTTGGAAAACAGATGGAAAGTGATCGGAATAGGTAATTTCTTTTGTATTTCTTGCCAAAGTTGTTCAGACCATTCATAGCACATAACATTAATTATGAATTTTCAGCTTGCAGCCTGCACCTGATTTTCTAATGTATTTTCTATCCCTAGTATTTGGCAGATAGTTTGGATGAAGAATTTTCAAACTATTCGCTGTTCCTGGCTGTGGTCAGCTACATCAAACGGTATCACTTTTGCTCCCTGACTGGCTAAGAGAAACATTTCAAATGAAGAGCAAACAACTTGGTTCCTGGGATTAATTTTTGGCTACCTCATGGGTGTTACATTCATGATGGCTCTCAGAAGCATGGGCAATGGTTATCCAAATACTCCCGAACAAGGACTAGTGTGATGCTGTAATTCACTGCAAACCCAATGTCCTGCTTTTGATCACAACACTGCGCATGAATTAGCTTGCTTATTCCTCAGCTAGCTCTGTTTCTTACTGTCTATCTGCTTCTGCCATGCTAACATCACACTGATGTTAATGGAACTTTGCAATATTCAGTGAACCTACTTGCAGAGCAGAGTATGTCTCAATGTGGTGGTAGATCCCAGCCCCGACTTTCCTTGGGTATGTCTACAGTGCAGTTGGAGGTGTAATTCTTACCTCAGACAGACATACCAGCATTAGCTTGATTGAGCAGCCCTGAGTATGAATGTAGGGCTTCAGACACATTGTGTACGGGACAGCTGCCCCTTCTCTGCCGCTGGAGCTACGTTGCTTTTGTGAGCGCACTGCTGGATCAGAGCTAGTGTGGGTATGTCTACTGAAACCAGAAATTAACCCTTCTGGCTCCACTCCAGCCATGCCCATTGTCTATGCGCTTGTGCTTCTGAACTGAAGGCAGGACTGGTGGAGATTATTTTACATGGACAAAGGCCCTTGAAATCTCTCTCTGGTGCTCATTCCAGTAAGCCCCATTGAGTCTAGCGGGTGTTGTATGACAGAAGGAAGCCTGCTGAATTTGGCTGAGTGCTCTGATCATCCAAATATGAGGACAGAGCACTCATCAGATAGACAATCAGCCCTCTTAATTTTTTTTCTACACACTTCACAATCATCCAATTGATGGGCAATTATCTCCAAAATACTTTGCTGTCCATTACTCCCCTCTTGAAATTTTAAATTTTCTTTTGCTGTTCCATGCCAGATAACCTCAATTTCCCCGACATTTATTTCAGTGGATAGTTGTTTGCAATCATCTCCCATTACATGGAAGAAGGCTGCAAAGAAACAAGCAAACAAACACACAAACATCTCCCTCCCTCTCACAATATGCTCTTGACAAGTTGCCATACATTATCTGGCCAAATAAGCCCCACCACATCACAGGAGTTATATTATTTCCTTCAAAAATATGCACTTATTAAAATGTAAAACAGTCTGATCATATTGAGGAAATCCATATTACATATATAGGTTTTCTTTCATTATCCTGGCCTGTAAAATATACCACTTGTTTATTTCAGATTACTTTTTAAAGGAATGTGTTCAGGGCTTTAATTTCGTTTTAGGAATAGCTTTTCGTCTCATGATTTACAACACTGTTCCTTTCTGCAGAATAATTTCCTGGCAGCAAACAGAGCTTATCTTTCCCTTGGAAACAGAGCCCTGACACTGGAAAGGGGGAGTTTGTTCCCAGGGGAGAGGCAGAAAAATAGTACTTCAGCCCTACAGGTGATACTTGGAGATGGAGTTTCAGGTTCATTAGGCAAGGCTGGGAAGTCAGTTTTAAGGTGGTTTAGAAGATTTGAAGCATCCAACTCTTTTCAGCTATGAGGAGAGAGATGAAGCATTGCCAAGCCCAGGTGTTAAAAATCACGAGTTTACCTTGCCCCCCAAAATCATGAGACTAACTTAAAAATCACGAGGGTGGGGTCTTTTAATAGTAAATATGGAGGTTCTTTTTATTTGGGATTCTGAGCCATGAGCTTTTAGGGATCAAGTTTTCAAGCTTTTCTCTGGAACCCACAAGAGCTCAAAAGTTACTCTTAAAAAGAAATGAAAGGTCAGTTAATCAAATAGCTTCAGGTCCTGGGGCTTTAAGAAAACCACCAACTATTACAAAACTCGGACTAAAATCAAATGAGCTGTCAACACCATACAAGGGAGGCAATAAGAGTGGATAAAAGACACAATAGCGATCTTAGGTAACGATATGGTTATATATGTATCTCAACAGCTAACACCTAGGCCTGGGCAGTAAAATGTTCTCCCATCCCATAAGAATTTTTGAGATTTAAAATTGAGATGAAAACGGAATCTCAAAAATTTTCAGGAACCAACAGACTGAATAAAACTTAACGTTTCATTTTGAACTGTTTCAATTTTAGCTTTTAAACATTTTAAAGTGTAAGTTAAGTGAAATTTGGAAGCAAAAAGTCATTAAAAAACAGCTCCCCCAAACTATTCATTTAGAAAATGTTGCTATGGTACTCTTGGACACTTATTTTTCCAAACATTTTTTTCGAATCGCGAGATTTGTCAGCAACAGGTTCAGTTTTGAGGTATTGAAATTTCTCCCCCGAAAAAAATGTTTTGTCAAAATATTCCCAATCTGCTCAACTGAAAATAGAAGATTCAGACAGGCCAAGGAATTAGTCCACTAACACGCCTGAAATCTATGGTAGAGAAAGGCCTTGAAGTGTCTATTAAGTGCTACACCAGGCTACGCCTAGACTGCATCCCTCTGCCAAGAGGGATGCAAATCAAGCACTTCAGAAATGCAAATGAGCTTGGGATTTAAATATCCTGGGCTTCATTTGCATACTCACGTTCCCGACGCTGTGCCGATCAGGCTCAGTCTCGAAAGTGAAAGTAAAGTGTAGCCGCGGTTCTGCCGTGTTTCTGCCGACAGCAGGGGCTTTTCCGGCAGATCCTGTACTCCTCATTTTTTGAGGAATACAGGATCTGTCGAAAAAGGGTTTATTTTTTGACAGATCCCTGTCTAGACTGCCGTTTTTTTTCGAAAAAATTCTGTGTCAAAAAAAAAAGCAGCGGCCATGTTTATACTAATGAAGCGTGGGATATTTAAATCCCTGCTTCATTAGCAATTTCAACGTGTCTAATCTACATCTTGCCGTCGACAGAGAGGTGTAGTCTAGACACAGCCCCAGTGTCCTAACTGCTAATCAATCATTCTTACTGTGCTCCTCTAGACTTTTGCATCGGGCATACATCTTGCACCCATGAACGTTAACGGCAATAGCCACTGTCTTCAGGCCAGCAGGACTGAGTTCACAGTCCAGATTTGATTTTCATCGGTCAATGGCAGTAAGCATCGATTTTACTGCATGACACAAGCTGACCAAAAATATTTTCATTGATAATAATGGAACTTGCTCCCACTGTGCTTCATACTTGGTGTAATTTTAGGAACAGGGAGACAGTGAGGCTAGGTACTGCTGGGAGAGCACATGAGGTCTCTGCCTGGGACCTCCCAAGACATCACTCTTGGTCCTGTTTGGTCCCTGCATGGCATTGGCCAAAGCTCCAGCATTCTCTGAGGTACTCCCCAGCCCAGAGGTGGTGGTGAGAGGCTGCCAGGCAGTGCTGGGGGGGGGGGGCAGGTATGGAGCTGTACATCTGGCAGCAGCTGGCTGGGCTGGTGAGGTACATGGGGGGGGGGCAGGTGGCCCCTGCTGGCATCCCAGAAATCCTAGGGTCCAACCTATAGCAGCTGGCAGTCAACGCTAGTGCTTGGCTGCAGAACACTTGCAGGGGGAAGCTGGCAATTGGGATACCAGGGACAGCAACACAGAGGCTGCTCTTGCTGCAGTTACAGGTGGGGAGACTGAAAGTGAGAGCCCAGAGCAGCCAGCCAAAGAGGGAATAAAAGTGCCCCATGTTGGCTCAGCAGTGTAAATAATGAGGACTGCATTGAATGACTTGCCAGAAATGAAGCTAAACAGAAGGAAGGAAGGAAGGAAGGGAGGGAGGGAGAGGGTGTGACAAGTGCAGTGAGACAAATACCGCCCCCACTTGAACCGGGAGGTATAAGCCAAACTCACACGGCTGAGCCAAAACTCAACATTGTCCCCAAAGTAGCCTCAATGTTGCCAACACCACCATTAAACTCTCTTGAGGTCAAGCGCGTGCATTCCTACAACTTGTAACTTCCTTAACGATGCCATGCTCAGAGCACAGATCCTGGCCACATTTGCTCTCATGGATGGAGAAATAAATGCTCTGAGATCATGAGATTTTCTGCTAAGTATGTGATCCCTATTTTGAGTTTTAAGTAGAAAAACCCTACTACATGCTTATTTGTGTACAATTATTTCAGCATTATAACTAATGTAAGTCTTGGCTGGGTGCGCTAAATGTCTAGGGTATACAATTGAGTTAACATCTTATCTACTTAATTTGTTTTTCAGAACCCCATGGCTTTCCATGGTGAATCAGAGCTCCTGATGTTCCAGGGTGCAGCCACTCTGGAGTCTTCTGATCAACTTAATTGTTCTCTTGAAGGTGGAAAACAGTCTGTGTGCTATTACAAAGGGAAAATCTTTTAATCCTTACTTCCATTTTCTGAAACACCCTCATATGCTCCATAATTTCCCAGAAATGTGAAAATTTAACTAGAGAAAAATGCTTCAAAAATAAACATCGGCATGATCTGTTGAAATTAGAAACAAAAAAACAAATTCTGCCAAGTCTACCCATCATGCATTTCAAAATCGGGTCTTTCTCTCTCTCTCTGCAGTGTCCTCTTTCCCCTCCCTGCGGCAGCGGCATTACATTTTATTTGCATATTGGAACGGTAGCGGGGGTAGATGCCGCTTAGGCCTGGTTCAGCCACGCGAAGAACATACCCACTGGTTTCAGTCACACTCAATGAGAGCTGGAGAGAGCATGTGCACACGAGCAGGGGGACTGACCCCCTCGCTCCTAGCATAGACAGAACTATATTTATCACGATTCAAAGCCAGATCTGTGGCTCAGCTCCATGTCTCCTTAGAATCCACAAGTGAGTGTCTCTGGATACAAGTCTCTCGTGAGGGAACTCCAGATTCCGGGTCAGATAAAAACACAAACAAGGACTGTTTTCCACTTTTGCTTCCGAGGCAGTCCAGACCTCATCTGGTTCACAAGATTTCCACCAGGCGGGCCCACGGCTTTGCCTGAGCAGCTAGGGAGATTTCTGAGCCATCAGACCTGATGCCTCAGCGTGCGTCTGCCTCCAAACCAAACGACATCCCGTGTAAACACTGGCTCGTTAGCCCGCCTCGGGTACACATCTAGCTCTCACACAGGGTTTTTCATCCAGTCATCTCGAAGCGCTTTCCAGGGGAGGTCACTCAATATCATTACTCTCATTTGACAGGTGCATCAGCTGAGCCATTGGGGGTGGGGAGGGAACGGGACTCCTAAGGCTACACTCTCCCTAGTCCGATGCTCTCTGTGACTGCATATCAGATGGGAGCAGAACAAAATACTCCCAAACAATCAAGAACGATCAAGAAGTTGAGCAGCTGGAGGGCCCAAGGAAACAGCAGAATTCTGGATTTGCAAATCAAGGGAAAAAAGGGGTATAAAAGTGAAGATTATTAAGAAGAAGAAAAGGATTCTCCCCCACCTCCACCCCTTACTTGCCAGCTGTTTCTCATAGTATCTGGGTTCTGAATGAGTTGTCAGGACTGCAGTCTCTGTCGTTATCTCTGCATCTCTGGAGGCATTCACCCTACTAGTTCAGCACCACTGTTTTGGACCTCAGTTGTTGTCTCTTAACATTTCTGCAGCCCATTTATATGGTAGGGTATGGAAAGCATCCTGCACAAATGTTATAGTGCAGCACTTTACTCACCACTAAAACGCAGCCACCGCAGGAGCAGAAGGCAAGAGCTGTCCCACAGCACCCAGCAAGGCCACACTAAGCGCATGTGAAGTGAGAAAGCTTCCTGCGTGCAAATTGAAAATGCCGAAGGAAGCAGCATGTAATTAGGTCAGGATTCCAGGGACTGCACCACTCGTCCAGTGGAAAATTCCATAGGATCCCAAGCGAGCACAAGTGCTCAGGTCTACAGCCCCCCCCCCAAAAGACATTGCATCCAAATGGCAGCATCTCCAGCAGCATGGTACCCTACAACTGCTACTGCTGCTGTTGTGCTCACTCAGTACTAGCTCAGGAAATTGTTTATGCATTTGCTTAACATTAAACACAAGTAGCCCCCCCCCCCTTAGGGCTTAAATTGGGCAGGAGCTTAAGTAAATTATTGACATGAGGCCCCAGTGAGAACAGTGTCACTGACCGGGCCAACCCCACTTCCTACTCTACCAGAGCTTTTGTGGGCTGTCTCTCCTCCCCATACAAATAACCCCCAACTCAATTTAGCTTCTGCACTCTCACAGAGTCACACAGACTGGTGCAATGTGGGGGGCAGGCAAATGACTCACTGATTAACACTAAATAATAACGCCTCATACAGTACAACAGGAATTTGAGGGGGCCGGGGCTGACTTTCCAGGGATTTATTGGCGTCTGTTCTTCCTTGTAAAAGCTCCCCTACCGGATTCCCCATTATTACTAATGGAAGTTATGGGCAAGCGTTGAACAGCTATTTTCATTGTCTGATGGAAGTGATTAAAAACTCTACAAAGGAGCCCTCGTCAGGTGAGATGTTAAATGAGTAAGAGGGAGTAACAGGCATGGTTGGTTTTCTGGAGGAACATGGTTTTTCTGTGTCCTTTCACTACGCCCCATCACATATTGATTGTGTTAACAGTGCCGGTTAACGAATGCAGCATGGATGACATTTGATCGGAGCTTTCATGCCGGGGATGAAATAGTGCAGGGACTCTGAAAGGGTCCAAGTAAGGGTAGCCGTGTCTCAGAACTTCTCCACAGTATCCTGCCCCCTGGAGGGCGCTTCTCCAAATCCTTATGCTGCAGCTACTGTTGCTGCCTGCCGATAACGAGATATGTCTCTGCCCAGCTTTCACCCTTCCCATCCCAGCTGTCTGGCTCCACAACTCCCCCTCTGCAGCCGGCTCCCAGCTGCTGCCTCCAGCCAACTGCTCTGTCCTACACATCTGCACAGACTGGGGTGAGGGGGGAAACCCACAAGCGACCCAGCTAACTACAGGAGTGTTGGAGCAGAGCAGGAGAAGGAGGCAGTGAAAATGACCATGTGAGTTTAACTTGAGTGGAAGTGGGAAAAGTCAGGCAGCAGTGTCCGGGATGGACAGTAAATGAGAGGCAGATCAGAGGGGAAAGTCTCTATGTAAAGCACTGGGGAACTCCCCCTCTCTCCCAGCATCCGTATGGCTCCCCCCTTTTCCTTGGCTGTGCAGTGATCCTGGCTCAGTCTACTGTAACAACGAGATGTGCCTGAGGACCCACATACAGATTCCCCATGTTCCTGACTTTCCTCTTGGCCTCCAGCAGGCCACTAACTTGCCAGCCATGCCTCTCCCCTTGGGGCTTTCAGAGCACAAAGTGGTTCAGTATTAATTTGTCTGCTCCCTTCTGGATTATGGAGTCACCTGCCCACTCCTCGCGTGCAGCGTAGGGATGTAACGGATTAACTAGTAAGCAAAAGCGTATTGGTTAATGCTATAGACTACATGAATTCCCCACCCCAGTACATTTTATAGCAGGCTGACCAGCAGCCGGGCTCAGTCCTGGCTTGTCCGGGACCTACCCCTGCTGCAGCTCTGCATTTAAAGTGTATTAGGAGCCAGGAGGGCAGGCAGCTCAGCTCAGTTCTGGCTCGTGCTGGGTCCGGGAGCTCAGACCGCACCCTCGGACAGGGGCTGCTGCCACCCTGCACTGCTGCCTCTGTATCAGAGACAGCAGCACAGGGTGACAGGCAGCCAATCAGCGAGGGGAGCTGGTTTTTAAACTGGGCGAGATGGTTTTTAAACTGGCTCCCCTGGCAGACCGGTTCCTGCCTGGCACCGCACCCCACGCTGCTGCCTCTGATACAGAGGCAGCAGCACGGGGTGGCAGGGGGCTCCTCAGGAGTGGGGCCGGAGCGCCCTGGCTGCCAGCCCCACTTCCGGGGACTATAGAATAGTTGAGTAACTGATAAGAATTCATGAGGTCAATTGACTATTCAATTAACCGATATTTAACATTTAACAGCGCCAGGGAGAATCCTGCAGGGTTAGGAGATTGCTGCTACTTATAACATGTCAGCAAAGGCTGGTGTAGGGGAAGCTTGAGTGAGGACCAATCTGTATATGTCATCAGCACAGGAAACCTAGCGTAAACCTCTGGAGCTTAGCTAGCAGGTGTAGTAGGCTATTGTCCTCTACTGACACAGACACAAGAGGTGGATGGGACACACTCTGCACTAGGGATGTGAAAGGTTAACCCTTAAATGGGTGATGCTTACCAGTTCCGGTTAACTGATGGGGGCTAGAACAGCTCCCTGACCACTGTGGCGGGGTTGATCCAGCCCTGCAGGGCCTACCGTGGACAGGGACTGCTCCGGGCTAACGCCGTGGGCAGGGGCTTGGGGGTGGCCACAGGCATGGGCCGTTCCAGTCCAGCCATGGTGTGGGAGGGACCGCTCCAGCCCAGTTGGGCTGGAGCAACCCCCCTTAATTGGTTAACTGGTTAAATATTAAGTAAACTTCACATTTAACTAGTTAGCCAATTACACAGGATTTTACACCTGCTCTGCACTAGGCCACTTGGAGTGGACCATACTTGGAGTGGGAATAAACATTTGAATCCCACCAACTCTTACACCACCTCCTTAAAAATTAAATCCAGATTTTCATTGTATTTGGCTTCACAAAATCAAGTCAGATTGAGACTCTGTTTATTAAATGAAGACACTTTATCTTAACATGCTGTAATGTTCCCTCATTTTAAAAACAACACCCACCCTTCCAATTTGAGCTATTAAATAGGTGACGAGGAAATGGCCACACAAAATATGATTGAATTTTCCAAACCATCTTTCTAAATTCTCACTTTTAGGATTCAAGCACATGAAAAATCATTATTAAAATCGAGACCCCTGAGGAGTTTCACTAAGTGTTTGCTTTTTGATGCAATGGGGAAGATTGCCCGAAATATCATTTTGTGTGTTCAAAGACTCAAGAGTGTGCTAAGTGGGAAAAGTGTGTGTGTGTGTGGGGGGGGGAGAACAGCTAATGGTAAGCGATATCTTAAAAGCACAGGAGAGGTGGAAAATGTGAATCCATGTAGAAAATAATATACTATTATTTAAAATAGTAAATTGCAAAAAATGACACTATTTTGCAATTCTGACTCTACAAGGCTCATCCCAGCTGAACCCCTGATGTGCAAGGTGGGTTTTTTAAAAATTTATAGTGATACTATAAACCTACAGAAATATCCTAGTTATTTACCAAGCGATTAAACCACAGTCATTTATTATCTTTTACCAGAACATTGTTTCCTTGAGTCTCCAGGGTTTTATTGCTTCCAATATAACACTCACCCCTCCTTCAATAAAAATCCCCTTTGCTTTGACTCTATTGCCTTATATTTTTAGATTTCTTTTAATGTTTTGTGTAAAATTCAAACTCTAATGGGCTTTATGAGATGCATTGTCATGGATCCAAACCCTCATGAAGATAATTATCTTGTTCATTTGTGTTTTCATTACATTGAGAAACACTCCCCCCCCCCCATACACCTCCACTTTTTCTTCTAAAACTAAATTGCAAGGGTCTTAATGTATTTTTTTTCTAGTGAAAGAACAATGCACAGACTAGCTGTTTAATAGAAGATGGCTGATTAACCACTGAGGGAAGGGAGTACATTTTCAGGATGGTGAGCAATAGAGTTAACATGAAAACTAGGGTTGCTAGGTGTTCAATTTTGAACCAGACAGTCCAGTATTTGAGCTTTCTGTTCGAGAAACAAATTGAGAAAATACAAATGTCCGGTATTTTCTAAATAAGATGTAATGTAGATAGTGATGTAATGTCAAGTGTGCCCGGTATTTTTGTTGAAACCATCTGGCAACCCTAAAACATCTGGGCCTGGTGGAGAGTAGGGTTACCCAGGAGTTACAGGGGAGCTGAATTCACTGGGAGGGAGAGAAAAACCAGCCTCGGTCACCTGCAGCAAACCCCTGGCAAATATTTCAAAACAACCTTTTCTCTAGTCCACTTCATAGCAAAACATAGGCCTGTCCCAGCATGACTTCAGTGCTGTGAAAGGGGGCTGGCCTATATCAATCCTTCATAAGGGGGAGGGGGAGCCCAGCAGAACAATAAAAGTCCCCAGCCCTTCAGAGACGGGAGTGGCCGCAAAAGCCAGACTTGGAGAGCAAGAATACAAAGAGGAGATGGAAGTGCAGCACGGTGGATTCAAATGAGGGATCCACACAGGGGAAACACCAAGCAAAGAGCCCCAAACAACACCAAGTGCTCCAAGGAGTCCAAGGGGGCAGTGGACCCACGCAGAGATGTGTGAATGGTGCAAGACTCCCCAAAAGTTCCCACAGCCACAGAGACCCTTTGTCCCGCATCTTTCTCCCCGCTCAGATTAGAGAATTTGGGGGCCCTGTGCACCAGGGACGAGGGTGCCCTGGTGTCTGGTTTTGCAGATGGAACGCCCTGTCTAAAAGGGATCCTAGCGGCTCTGATCAGCACCACTGACTGAGCTGCTGACGGCCCCGTTGGCAGTGCCGTGCAGTGGGGCTGGGAAGCAGCCAGCATGGTCTCCCTCCGGTTCTTACATGTAGGAGCAGCCAGTGGGCTCCGCACACTGCCCCGGCCCCAAGCGCCGGCCCCGCAGTTCCCACAGGCGGGGCAGCGTGCAGAGTCACTTGGCCATGCCTCTGCCTAGGAGCTGGAGGGGGAACATGCCACTGCTTCTAGGAGCTGCTTGAAGTAAGCCCCACCTGGAGCTTGCACTCTGCCCCAACCCCCTGCCCCAGCCTTGATACCCCTCCTGCCCTCCAAACCCCTCGGTCCCAACCCAGAGCACTCTCCTGCACCCTCAACCCCTGTATTATTGCTAGGGACAGCAGCAAGGAGAAGCCAGGCTGGGCAGTGATAAGGAGAGGGTGATGCATATGTTTGACTAGCAACGGCGTTGGACCAAAAGCCAGGCTCTCTAAGGAGGCTGCAAACCCAGACCTAGTTCTGAATTTCACAACTATGTCCTCTGATGCCCCTGTGTACTCTTGAAATCACGTCAGTGAGATCTGAAAGCATGCTGCACTATGATATTCACTGATTGTGCACTGCATAGGTATCCACCACACCCTGACTACATTCTAAATTCCCACACTTCCATGTATCCATGTTGATAGAGGTCTATAAAATCATGACTGGTGTGGAAAAAGTGAATAAGGAAAGTTATTTACTTATCCCCATAATATAAGAACTAGGGGTCACCAAATGAAATCAATAGGCAGCAGGTTTAAAATAAACAAAAGGAAGTTTTTCTTCACTCAGCGCACAGTCAACCTGTAGAACTCCTTGCCAGAGGATGTGGTGAAAGCTAGAACTTTAACAGGGTTCAAAAAAGAGCTAGATAGATTCATGGAGGTTAGGTCCATCAATGGCTATTAGCTAGGATGGGTAGGAATGCTGTCCCTAGCCTCTGTTTCTCTGGAGGTGGGTGACAGAGGAGGGATCGCGGGAGGATTACCTGTTGTGTTCCTTCCCTCTGGGGCATCTGGTATTGGCCAGTGTTGGCAGACAGGATACTGGGCTGGATGGACCGTTGGTCTGACCCAGTATGGCCATTCTTATGTTCTTATGTATTGGGGTAGTGTAAAAACTGGGATGGATTTTCTAGGGGATCCTTTTCCTTACGTTTTCCAAAACTCTGGTCTGGAATCTGAAGCACATTACAGGTCTCAGGTATAATTTCTCCTCACTTTTCCCCAGGGAATCCCACTAAAGTCAATGGATCTGTATGGCATTAACTGAAAGGAGAATTTGGTGGCTTACACATTGGAAGGTCTGAATCCAGAACAAGCACATCTCTGAGCACTTGACTCCAGATCTGGATAAAGATCTAAATTGTGCTCTCTGGACCCAGGGGAAGAATGGTCTGGTGGTAAAGGCACTGGAACAAAACCCAAAACAGCTGGCTTCATTTCCTGCCTCTATCATTACCTTCCTGGAGGAGTCAATTAAATCTCTGTGCATCAGTTCCCGAGCTGTAAAATGGGGCAGAGGCTCTGTTTTTGCTCCCACTGTCTGTCTTGTCTGTTTAAGTGATTAACTCTTTAGGGCTGGGATTATCTTTTACGACGTGTATGTACAGCACCTAACACACTGTAATATGAAACTCAGCTAGCCTCCCAGCACCTCTATACCACAAATAAAGCAGCTCAGAACCAGTTGCCTTGTATCGTTGCTAAGTGACTAGTGGTCTGGAGGGCCCAATATGAGACACCTGAAAGAGGCCTGATTTTCGGAAGGTACTTGACAAATGCCCAGTGAAAACCAGGGCTCTTTAAAGGGTGTCAGGCACCACAATCATTGGGCGAGGCCCTCCTACTTTTTAGTAGCCATAAGGACAAGTGAGGGAGGAGAGGGGGCATGGTCTTGGTGGAAGAGGCAGCATGGGGGCAAGGCCCTGGGGGAAGGGGTAATCGTGATCCTTTCAGGGACTTCTGCTGCTCCTGCCCAGAATCACTAGTGCCTCTTGAAAATCTTGCCCCTTCCTTCTCCTTCTTTCTCCTTTTCTTTCCCTTCCCAGAGAAACAATCCCCAAATCTTTCCCAGAAACGTAAATATACATCATCTGCTCAGGAAATGTGCCCTCAGAATCTGAAGGAGTAATTATGTACCGGGTAGATGAGGGAGGCTGTTCTTCTATGGATAAAAATACATAGGCACGCATTGATAAAAGCTATAAAAGGAGGGGTATTGTTTCCTCTTGCTGTAAGACAAAATTCCTTGTAGAACAATGGCAGTTACAGGCACAGACCAACAACCTGCATCCTATTACACTCGCCTCCCTATCTGAGCCCCTGTGGTCTAGTATATCGGGCACCGGTAAATAAATCGCCAATTGATTCATAGCACTACTGCAGCAGGAAGTCACGGAGACTTACTGTGTCTGGATTCTAAAATGGGTGGGGGAAATGATGAACATTAATCATATTTCAGAATGCTACAGATGAAGGGCCAAATCCTTCCCCTGACTTCCAGAGCTGCAATTCTGTTCAAGTCAATGGAGTACCACTGATGTAGCCGAGCTCAGAATTTAGTCAGAAGACTATAAGGATAATTGAACCTCACGCTTCAGAGTACCAGCTGATTGCCTGAAAAGGTTAGAGGCGCTCTCTCTCTCTCTCTCTCTCTCTCACACACACACACTCTCCACATATAGCACTGCACAACAGGCTGTGTGTGTGTGTGTGTGTGTGTGAGAGAGAGAGAGAGAGAGATTGAGAGAGAGAGAGAGAGAGATTCACTAAACCTCCCAGTGTCTGAGATTCTCCCGCCTGTACCAGAGCAGGCCTCCATCCCACAAAAATTGCTTGCAAGATGCCCACAACTCCTGAAATCTGTTCCACGGCCTTCCAAATGCCTTGCATCGCAATGCAATGTTCTCTGACTCAACACAATTCCGTTTCAGTCCAGCATGATGCTGTTCGCATGCAACTGGATGGCATTTTGATGCAGCACCCCTGGGCTGCCAAGGAGGAGGAGGACAATTTTGATGCAAGGCAACAAGGTTGCATTGAAAGACGACAACACGGTGTCTCATTGCACTAAGGATGTTAAATTGCGGTTAATTGACTAGTTGAGTAGTCGATGGAATTCCATCGACTACTCGACTAGTCGATAGGCACTTCCACATTCCTCCTTTGAAATGTACAAGAGCTGCCGCTGGGGCTCTTGTACATTTCAAAGGAGGAATGTGGAACTCGGCGTGCAGCCCGGGGCCAGCGGGAAGTCCTGCTGACTCCCGGCTGCACATGGGCGTGCCTGCTTTGAAATGTACAATAGTCCCCAGTGGGGGCTCTCGTGCATTTCAAGCCACAGTGCCCTCATGGAGCCTGGGCTCAGCTGGGGACTCCCGGGCTCCGCACGGCATTTCCCCAGAACCCGGGGTCAGCTGGGGACTTCCCAGCTGACCCCGGCCCCACGGCATTGCCCCTTTGAAACACCGAGGCAGCATTTCAAAGGGGCAGCCGCCACACAGCTGAGCCAGGGATCAGCTGTGCGGTGGCTGCCCCTTTGAAACACCGCCTTGGGGTTTCAAAGCAGCAGCACCACACAGCTGATCCCCAGCTCAGCTGAGCAGCGCTGCTGCTTTGAAGTACTCTTTCCCCCCCACCTTTGCTGCCTTTATCTGACAGAGGCAGCAAGGGGGGGGGCGGAATCGACTAGTCAACTAGTCGACTGACTATCTGATAAGCATTTGCTTATCGGATAGTCGACTAGTCCTTAACATCCTTACATCGCACCACTGCAAAGAGATTGCTCCGCTGCACCACCCTACAACAGAGCTACCCTAATAGAAGGCCTTGAAACATCAGACACTGGCTGCCCCTGAGAGAAGGATTCCAAGCTACATGGACTGAGGCAACATGGCAAATCTGGGGCAGGATGGCTCATCGGAGTGAGCACTTACGACAGCACATTCCAGCAGCTGCTTTACCTGGAAATACACAGTGAAAGGGCTGGCACCAGTCTCTGAACTCAGGAAGATCTGGCCCGGCCACCAGAGCACTCTGGGAAGGACCCTCCACACCCTGAAATTCAGCAATGCCAAGCAATGGAACAGTGAGCTTCTCTCGTTTGCACACCGCAGTTTGCTGCGCAGAGAGGTGTGGCAGGGAAGGGATGGATTCTTCCCACTGAAATCCTGCCACAGATCTCCTGTGCTACCTTGACACTTGGTACCCCCTTCCATATGGGAATAACAGCACTGCCCTACCTCTTGGGTTGCTCTGTGGATAAAACCCACTGACGGAGGGAAAGTGCTGTCCTCGACAGCTCTCAATTCATCACCATCTGCCGCCACTGCATTCAGTCCAGAAAGGGTTCCCTTCCTGGCAGGTTGCTGTGAGCTTGTCATGCATAGCAAGGGAACACCCCTGCGTTCAAGCCAATATTTCTGTCCTTCCCTCGTGGGTGCCTCTTGTCCCAGCCCAAAATGAATAATAGCGATCTGCGAATTCCAGCATGTCGTGCCAGGCTGCAGAGCCACTGCTGTTGCTCTTTGAAAGAAAAACCCGCTTTCTGATCAGTTCACTTGTAATATGGCCATGCCCACGCAATACACAACCCCACAACTATTCTCACCACTGGGTGCAAGCTCATGCCCTTGGATTTTATTGCCAGAGGTGACTAGATCCCCCTAAAGAAGGGTTCCAGTCCTAAGACCCAAATCTGTGAGGTGCCACGTGCCCTCAATGCCCACTAACTTCAGAGGGAGCCATGGGTGCTTGATATGTTATAGAATCAGATCCATACATTCTAGATTCCCTTCGGTTCTCTTCACTCAGTGCACAGTCAACCTGTGGAACTCCTTCCCAGAGGATGTGGTGAAGACTAGAACTTTAACAGGGTTCAAAAAAGAGCTAGATAGATTCATGGAGGTTAGGTCCATCAATGGCTATTTGCCAGGATAGGTAGGAATGGTGTCTCTAGCCTCTGTTTCTCTGGAGGTGGGTGATAGGGGAGGGATCACTTGAGGATCACCAGTTGTATTCCCTTCCTCTGGGGCATCTGATATTGGCCACTGTCAGCAGACAGGATACTGGGCTAGATGGACCTTTGGTCTGACCCAGTATGGCCCGTTCTTATCTTCAATGTAGCCTGCACTACAGCAGACAGCAGCTGCCGAGCGCTCCGTGCAAGTCTGCCCTTGTGAATCCTGGCATTTCCAGGCGGTGTTAGCAAACAGGAAAACTGGAACGAATAAACAAAGGGGTGTCACAACTTGGACAGACTTGGTGCTCACTGATCAAGCCTCCCGATTCCTGCTTGCCGCTCAGGGAAGGGGCCCTGTTCTGAGTCAGCATCTTTCATCTCGGGGGTCTCAAAGCACCTTCCAAACAGGAACTGTGTCACTCTGGATGTGGTGGGGATGTATCATTATCCCCAATTTGTAGGTGGGGAACCTGAAGTACCAGGGAGTGGAACGACTTGTGCAAGGTCACAGGGTGCCCCAGAGACAGAGCTTGAGGGCAGAACCTAGCAGTCCTGATGACAGTATTACCTGTCTAACCAGTAGACAACACTTCCTGTCTCAATGCAGTATTCACACAGGGGGCTGGAGCACATGACCTATTAGGAGAGGCTGAGGGATTTGGGCTTATTTAGTCTGCAGAAGAGAAGAGTGAAGGGGGATTTGATAGCACCTTCAACTACCTATAGGATGGGTTCCAAAGAGGATGGAGAGAGGCTGTTCTCAATGGTGGCAGATGGCAGAACAAAGAGCAATAGTCTCATGTTGAAGTGGGGGAGGTCTAGGTGGGATATTAGGAAAAACTATTTCATTAGGAGGGTGGGGAAGCACTGGAATGGGTTCCCTAGGGAGGTGGTGGAATCTCCTTCCCTAGAGGTTTTTAAGTCTCGGCTTGACAAAGCCCTGGCTGGGATGATTTAGCTGGGATTGGTCCTGCCTAGGGCAGTGGGTTAGACTCGATGGCTCCTGAGGTCTCTTTTAGCCCTAGGATTCTATGATTCTAAGAACATTTAGGCTAGGGCGGGGTGGGGCTAGATCTTCAACGGGTGCAGCTCCATTGAATTTGGGCTGCCATATTGGAGGATGAGAATGTTGATGCAAGGCCACAACGTTGCATTGAAAGATGACCATATGGTGCCTCTCTGACCCCCGGCTGATTTCCATCCCATCCACACAGGTCAGTCCGCGAGTGCATGGTTAAGCACATCTGGTTTGTAATACACTATTCAAGGGCCTTGGCTGGAGTGAGCATTCCTAGCCTAGGAGCCATCCCTAACTGTAGCAGCAATGAGGAAGGGCATGAAGAAAGAATCCCAACTAGCAATGAACGACTTTGGGTCAGGCATCCTGAGCCTGCAGCCTTGGGCAGGTTGGATGAACGTCTTCCAATGCAAGGAGCACTTGACCTTCCCAGTGAAATGCTAGCGGGCCAGGAGGGGAGGACGGGTTTCTCCCAGAAGGCAGCACCCTGTCTTTGTCCTTCCTTCGGGGAGATATAAGGCAGAAACCTCCCGTCAGGATTTGCTCCCAGGCAGCAAAAGCCCGTTTAGACTGGCTTGGGGACATCAGAAAACAGACCTTGAACCGTTCAAGGGAGTGGAGCAGAGATGTTGGCACCGACACCTCACTGTCAAAACACACGTCTCTTTAATTAAAAATGTCATGTGTGCCCCTCTCCCTGCGCTGTGACTGACGTTGCCAATTCTGCTGTGCTTTAGATGTGTCATATCGTGGTACATCACAACCTAATTAACACATCTTGTCAGGTCCAGCAGTTGGCTTCCCTAACATGTTTATAGCAGCTGTCACTGGGACCCCGTGCAGGAGCTGAGGCTGTCTTGCTCGGCAGCAAGGAGCCGTGGCGGTGAATTTATTTAAGAGAACAGGGATGGAGCATTGCCATGAAAAGGGAAACTAAGGCAGCCACGGTGCTGACCCCAGCAGTCATGCTCACGTCTAGAGTGAAGACACAGTGACAGAACAAAGCACGCTTCGCTCTCTTCTCTGAGAATGGGAGGAGGCACTCTCTGTTACGTGCACTTTTCCAGCACCACCATTTGCAAAGTGCTTCACAAAGGAGAATGTGTTTAGTCCCCATCATCCCTGAGAGATGCAGACAAAGGAAGGGAAGCACGGAAGCAAAGGAGGGAGGGGTGGCAGAGCTGGGGCTCCTGCCTGAGCAGGAATGGCCACGTTTCTAGTTGTAGTCCTGTAGTGCACGTCCCGTGAGCCCGAATCAGTGGATCTGGGCTCTGACTCACTGCTGTGGGTTTTTTTCTTTTTGTTTTTGGTTTTTTTGTAGTGTAAAAATACCCAGAGATGGTAAGTAACTAGCCCAAGATCACACAAACACTAGGTATCTATCAGTTCTCACTATTAGGCAGAACTGCCTGCCAAATTCAGGAACCAAATCTGGCCGTGCTGACCCGCAGCCTGCTGCTAATTGTCAGACAACACAGCCTGCCAAATTTCAGAATAGAACCCAGGCATCCTGGCTCCACAGCTCCTATTTTAATGATTAAACAACATCACAAGCCTGGGACTATGGACTAAAAGTCAGGCATCAAGATGTCAGAATAGACGGGTAGCGAAGAGTGCCATGCCCAACTGAAAATGCATGAGGAATCAATGGACACACAACGTAATAATCAGAACTACTCAGAAAATGGCCCACAAAAGATGTTGATTTTTTGGTGAAAAATTGAAATTCAAAATATTTCAACTAAAAAGGGAAAGATTTGAATTTTGAAATGTTGCCGTGATGCCTCCTGGGAGTTGTAGTTCAGGTGCCTCATGTTCTCCTATAGGCCAGGTTGGACTAAATCTCCCATGATACATCCAGATCCCTCTCTTGGTGGGGAGGTCTGACATCATGGCAGTTACGAGGCCATAGTGCATCCTCGGAAACAAAGTCTGGATGAGGTGCCAGACCCAGGAGGGAACATGGGAGTATAAGGGATTTGAGTACAACATTCAGGTAGCACTGTGGGAGTATTACAGAGTCAGAATATTTATGTCTTCAGCTGAGAGAGAGAGAGAGAAAGAGAGAGAAAGAGAGTTTTGCTGAGAAACTGAAATTTCCACAGAAAGCCAACATTTTTTGTGTGAAAAAATTGCCAAAATCCCAAATTTTTTATCACAAAAATAATACAGATAGAAAATTTTCAACCGGCCTAGTAATAACCTTGAACTGAAATTTGCCTAGAGTGAATGAGTGGTGATTCCTTCAAATGATGCAGTCAAGATCTTTGTTTTCTATTTTACTGCAAAGAGCTTACCTCCAGCAGAATGTGACCCTTCTTAGCACCATGTTAGGGGCATAGGCACAGTAGGAAAACGTATCTCACCATTCTTTGCACAGCTCTTTCCGTTTTCACAGCACCACCTGCAGGACCTGGCTATTGGAATGAACAGCGCCATGGAAATGTATGGTGAATAAAACAAATTCACCGCTGAAGTGAATGATTGAATTCTTAGCTTGGGATTCTTCCTGTGGGACTGAGGGCAAGCCATCTAGTGTGTCTCAACATTATTTTCCCATCTGTGAACTCGGAAGGATGAGAATGCTTCAGTTCTCCCACCCTAGGTCTGTCTTGTCTATGTACATTGTAGGCAATTCAGGGCATAGGCTTTCTGTCACTATGCACATACAGCCTCTAGAACAAGGGGATTGCAGTCTACCAGAGGTGGATTTGGTTCATCCTCATATTCTGCTGTCTGCAAGCTAGGCCTCATTGTAAGCTCAGAAACCATTCGCCGTGACAACTCCCCACTTTTCCTTTCCAATTTTCTGTTGACTAGACAGGGTTGCTTGGCATACTGGAAAACAAAAATCAAACAGCAGTGGAAGTGGGGACTTTTCAAGTGATTACATGCACCAAATCAGTGGAATTTGTAAATCCTTTGATAATGAACATTTCAGAGTGGAATCTGATGAAGGGTTCTGGAAAGGAGCTGCAAACAAAGGCAAGATGTGCTTTTGAATGAAAACGCCAATATCTTTTTTTATCTCCCTTTCTCTCTGTCTCCACACACATGAAGTGGAGCTTTCTCACTCTGTGCTGCCCAGCTGCAATAAACCCTCTACAGGGTTTCCTTTTCGAAAAAAGTGGCCTTTTTTCGAAAAAACTTCCCCTGCATCTAGACTGCTGCTGTGTTCTGTTGACAGTAAATTGAAAGAATGTGGCAGTTTTTTTGACCGCGGAAAACCTCGTTTTACAAGGATGAACGCCTTTTTTTCCAAAGTGCTCTTTTGAAAAAAGGCGCTATGTAATGCAAACTGTGCTTTTTCGAAAGAGAGCATCCAGACTGCCTGGGTGCTCTTTTTCCAAAAAGCGGCTTGCTTTTTCGAAAGTACTGGTTGTAGTCTAGACGCTCTTTTTCGAAAGAGGCTTTTTTCGAAAGAGGCTCTTTGGAAAGAGGCTTGCAGTCTAGACATAGCCTGAGTAAGCAAGGGTGTCATTCTTCTTCTTTTGGGTGCTGCCACTGTAACCTTTGTTTACAATCTAAAGTAGGCCCCCCTCTCCATAATTGGGCTCTGTGTGTGAGTAGGGAGACAGATGCGATGCATAGCTTCAGGAGGGAGGGTTGCAAAGCCAAAAGACCAAGGCTATCCCACTTGCTACTGAACCCTGAGTTCCATGTTCTGACACTGACTGGGCTTTCCTTGGATTGGTGCAGATCAGAAGCCAATCAGGAGAGGAAAAGGACGTGTCTAGCCCCTGGTCATCACTCCTCCACTGCGTGCCTGCCGCCTTGGCTAACAGGATCCTCAACTCTTAAAAGCTTAAAAGGATGGAACAAGGCACAGAATCAGACCCATTCAAAGCGACAGGGAGAATATATAATTTGATTGATTTTTAGTGAATTAATGGCATTTCCCAGTTGTTGTTCCTCTACTTTCAATTAGCCAGTGCTTGCAGCAATTATGCTTTATTTCCTGTTAATTATTTTTTACCACTTTCAGAGCAGAAGAGAGCATGGTATGATAGTGTCTTAAACAACTGGTCAAGGGTAGACTTCCACCTCACACTTCAAAGCTAGAGCAGGTTGGGAAACAAAATTTCCATTCCTGTGAAAAATTTTGAGATTTAGAAAAAAAACTCATCCCGAATTAGGATAAGCCAAATTTTGAAAAATAACGTTTTTCTCCTTCATTTTTGGTCAATTGAAACATTTTTGTTTTGCTACAGTTTGCTACGTTTTATTTAGATTTGACCATTGTGATTTTTTAAAATTTTGCGTAAAATAAGAAGTCTTTCTCTTATGAAAAATCAAAACTTTCCATCCCCAAAGAGAACTTTTGTCCAATTTTTTGAATGAAATGTTGACATCGTTAGGAATTTTAAAAAAAAGGGGTTTTGTCGATATGGCGTTATGCCATGGAAAAATGGTTAGACATCAACATTTCGACCAACTCCAGCTAAAGCTGGCCCAGTGAGTAGTAATCAAATGTCACTCTCCTCCTAATACTTCTGGAATGAGTCGATCTCACAGCTTCCTCCACAACAGGGGGGCCCAATCCACCACTTCTTGCCCTGCCTAGGATGTACCTTAATGGTATACAGTTCTTCTAGGGTCCATTAATGGGACCTGCTTTCTTCCTTCAGAGTCTCTGGTGACTTGTGGAGAACGCTGCTAGCTAACCTTTGTGTGTTTGGAGGACACAGCATGCTCATGTTTTGGCTGCACAGTGAAAAGCAAGGGGAAGGCATCTTTACTGAAGGATCTGGACAGTGGAGGAGTGGTATAACCTTAACTCTTCTCTCCCTCCTCCGATCTTCTGACCCATATGCACGCTCCAGCTCTGACCTCCTCCCACAATGGGGGTACAGAGTTGGGTATCCAGATACAGGATGGGCTGTGGCTGTATGCAAACTGCTTTGTCTTGGTTTCTCTGCCCCACCTGAAGACAGATCCAAAGCCCACTGAATTCAGAGGCAGACTTTCCACTGACTTCATGCCTTGAACTTCATGGGGGGGGGGGGGGAGAGAGGGGAAAAGTGATCTTACTGTCATAAGGGTCAAAAATCAAACCAGCCATCCTCACATGCACAGTGGTTTGATATTCAGAGGGCGCCAACCATCCAAACGCCTGATCTACAGCAACTCGTGACTGCAGTTGTACCTATTACAAAGGGATGAGGGTAAAATGTCTTTTTAAATTAAAAAAAAAAAGCAACAACCCGAAACTCAATGAAACAGATCATTAATTCATTGCACAATTAAATTAAAATCTCCAGAACAGTCACAATATTTGGCACGAGTGACTCGTAACAAGCAAGGCATTAACAATGTGGCATTATATTTTCTGCGTGGGGAGTTACTGGGAAAGATGTGTTGGCAATTGTACAGTTTGTATTTCTGTCTTTTTCTTTCCCTTGTCGTTGCTGAATGTTCCCTTCATTTCCCCTCTGTGTGCTGGTCTGTGATGTGTTTGGCCCATGTGTTGACCTTTCTGCTGAAGTGTTTCTAAAGATCTGCCCCTGTTTCAGCAGAAATGGGGGAACTCTCAAACTTTTCACAAGTTTCATTCAGAGAAATAAAGATTCAGAGCCGTGTGGAAGCCACTTGGGAAGACTCCCATTGCTTTAATGGCCGTTGACTCAAGCGCCTTAGCCCATGGGCTGGAAATCAGGAAGGTCACTCCTGTTCTCGGCCCATGACATACAGGACTTCCTGAGGACTGAAATGCCTCAGTGGGTCTAAAGTCACTGAGCTCAATATATAGGGGGATTTAGGAAAAACTGACAGAAAGTCAGATGATGGTTTAATGGTCTCATTAACTCTATGGAAGATTAGGGTTCCCCGGTGCTTCTTGTGCTGATAGAGCCTGGAGCATTGTGAATTAAGCCTTTCCTGTGAAGTTCTGGTCATCAGCTGGTTAATGAAACACCTATGCTAGTCTATTCTGGTTCTTATATTATACCTATCACAATGTTATTTAATTACTCATGGATTTCAGTAGGTGCTGCAAGCAGGAACTCCACACTTCTACAGACCAGGCCATGCATATGTAATGTCTCTCCCCACAACTGGATTCTAAATGGACTCACAGGGAAGAGCGTTCCCTTTCTGAAATCCTGCTGCCCCCTGGGTCTCCCATCCAAATGCTGACCACTCCCCACTCTGCTTAGCAAGGAGAGCTACAACCAAGGTGACAGGAGAGCCGGAGCTTGTGCGAGAGAGCAGCCACACTGCTATGAATGGTCTTGCTCAAAAGCATATGCTAGTGTAGACGTGCGCTTGTGGAAGACTTTTTGCACAAGAACTCTTCCGAAAAACAGTTCTTGTGCAAGAAGCTGCCAGTGTAGACATAGCCTTATAAGAGATTGAAAGCCAACAGCACTAGCTTCTAATCCCAGCTCTGCCAAGGACCACCCATGTGCCCTCACATAAGAACATAAGAACGGCCGTACTGGGTCAGACCAAAGGCCCATCTAGCCCAGTATCCTGTCTGCCGACAGTGGCCAGCACCAGGTGCCCCAGAGAGGGTGGACCGAAGACAATGATCAAGCGATTTGTCTCCTGCCATCCCTCTCCAGCCTCTGTCAAACAGAGGCCAAGGACACCATTTTATCCCCTGGCTAATAGCCTTTTATGGACCTAACCTCCATGAAATTATCTAGCTTCTCTTTAAACTCTATTAGAGTCCTAGCCTTCACAGCCTCCTCTGGCAAGGAGTTCCACAGGCTGACTACACGCTGTGTGAAGAAGAACTTTCTTTTATTAGTTTTAAACCTGCTACCCATTAATTTCATTTGGTGTCTTCTAGTTCTTCTATTTAGGGAACTAATAAATAACTTTTCTTTATCAGCCCTCTCCACACCACTCATGATTTTATATACTTCTATCATGTCCCCCCTCAGTCTCCTCTTTTCTAAACTGAAAAGTCCCAGTCGCTTTAACCTCTCCTCATATGGGACCCGTTCCAAACCCCTAATCATTTTAGTTGCCCTTTCTGAACCCTTTCCAAGGCCAAAATATCTTTTTGAGGTGAGGAGACCACATCTGTACACAGTATTCAAGATGTGGGCGTACCATAGTTTTATACAGGGGCAGTAAGATATTCTGTGTCTTATTTTCTATCCCTTTCTTAATAATTCCTAGCATCCTATTTGCCTTTTTGACCGCCGCTGCACACTGTGTGGAAGTTTTCAGAGAACTGTCCACGATAACTCCAAGATCTCTTTCCTGATTTGTCATAGCTAAATTAGCCCCCATCATACTGTACGTATAGTTGGGGTTATTTTTCCCGATGTGCATTACTTTACACTTATCCACATTAAATTTCATTTGCCATTTTGTTGCCCAATCACTCAGTTTGGTGAGATCTTCTTGAGTCCCTCACAGTCTGCTTCTGTCTTGACTGTCCTAAACAGTTTGGTATCATCTGCAAACTTTACCACCTCACTGCTTACCCCTTTCTCCAGATCATTTATGAATAAGTTGAACAGGATTGGTCCTAGGACTGACCCTTGGGGGACACCACTAGTTACCCCTCTCTATTTTGAAAATTTACCATTTATTCCTACCCTTTGTTTCCTGTCTTTTAACCAGTTCTCAATCCAAGAAAGGACCTTCCCTCTTAGCCCATGGCCATGTAATTTACACAAGAGCCTTTGGTGAGGGACCTTGTCAAAGGCTTTCTGAAAATCTAAGTATACTATATCTACTGGATCCCCTTGTCCGCATGTTTGTTAACCCCTTCAAAGAACTCTAATAGATTAGTAAGACAGGATTTCCTTTACAGAAACCATGTTGACTTTTGTCCAACAAATTATGTTCTTCTACATGCTTCACAATTTTATTCTTTACTATTGTTTCGACTAATTTGCCCGGTACTGAAGTTAGACTTACCGGTCTGTAATTGCCCGGATCGCCTAGAGCCCTTTTTAAATATTGGTGTCACGTTGGCTACCTTTCCAGTCATTAGGTACGAAGCCAATTTAAGGATAGGTTACAAACCACAGATAATAGTTCAGCAATTTCCCATTTGAGTTCTTTTTAGAACCCTTGATGAATGCCATCCGGTCCCGGAGATTTGTTAACATTAAATTTTTCTATTTGTTCCAAAACCTCCTCTAATGACACTTCAATCCGGGACAGTTCTCAGATTCATTACTCCACAAAGGACGGTGCAGATTTGGGAATCTCCCCAACGTCCTCAGCCGTGAAGACTGAAGCAAAGAAATCATTTAGTTTCTCCGCAATGGCTTTATTGTCTTTGATTGCGCCTTTTATAGTTCGATCGTCTAGGGACCCACAGGTTTTTAGCAGGCTTCCTGCTTCTAATGTAAAAATATTTTGTTATTTCTTTTTGAGTTTTTGGCTAGCTGTTCCTCAAAATCTTTTTGCTTTTCTTATTACATTTTACACTTGATTTGACCGTGTTTATGTTCCTTTTATTTATCTCACTAGGATTGGACTTCCACTTCTTAAAGATGCCTTTTGTCCCTCACTGCTTCTTTTACATAGTGGTTAAGCCATGGTGACTCTTTTTAGGTCTCTTGCTATGTTTTTAATTTGGGGTATACATTTAAGTCAGGCCTCTATTATGGTGTCTTTAAAAGTTTCCAGCTTGCAGGGATTTGGCTCTAGTCACTGTGCCTTTTAATTTCTGTTTAACTAACCTCCTCATTTTTGTAATTCCCCTTTTTGAAATTAAATGCCAGGGTGCTGGACTGCTGAGGTGTTCTTCCCACCACAGGAATGTTGAATATTATTATATTATGGTCACTATTCCCAAGCGGTCCTGTAACGGTTATTTCCTGGACCTGATCCTGCGCTCCACTCAGGACTAAATCGAGAATTGCCTCTCCTTGTGGGTTCCTGCACTAGCTGCTCCAAGAAGCAGTCATTTAAGCCATTGAGAAATTTTATCTCCGCTTCTCTTCCTGAGGTGACATGTAACCAGTCAATATGGGGGTAATTAAAATCCCCCATTATTATAGAGTTCTTTATTTTGGTAGCCTCTCTAATCTCCCTCAGCATTTCAATGTCAGTATCGCTGTCCTGGTCAGGTGGTCGGTAATATATCCCTACTGCTAATTTCTTATTATTGGAGTATGGAATTACTATCCATAGTGATTCTATTGAACATGTTGATTCACTTAATATTTTTATTTCATTTGATTCTACATTATCTTTCACATACAGTGCCACTCCGCCACCCACCCGGCCTGCTCTATCCTTTCGATATATTTTATATCCCGGTATGATTGTGTCCCACAGATTTTCCTCATTCCACCAGGTTTCAGTGATGCCTATTACGCAAGTCATTTAACAGCTCCATGCCTCAGTTTACCCAAGTAAACTCTGGAGGCACAGAGGAGAGTAACCTGTCACCCATGTAACAACCCCATTGGGCTTGCTGCTTATTTGTGGCACAACAAAAGGAACAAGCAATTGCAAAGGGCAGTTCTCTGGCTGCATGATAAGAGGAGCCAATCTGAGCGGGCACAGATGTGGCAGAGGCATAGGCTAGGCAGACAGGGCCCAGGAGTTCTACTCTCTGCTGGATTATTCCTGCTCTACACCATTTGGGGGTTGCTGAGTGCATGTTCCTGGATGTGCTGTTCACTTCCCTGTGCAGAAGAGCTGTGCACCATCCATGTCTCACCTCAACCCTACTGTGAGGCTTGGGTGGGACCTGGTGCCAGTGAACTTCCCCCTTTCTGTGTGACTTTGTGTTAGTCACTTTGTTCTCTGAGTCAGGCCACTCAAGGAAAGTGGCATGGTTTGGTGTGAGAACAGCTGCCTAGCAGCCCGGCTCTCTCCTGGGTCTGATCATCATTCACCCTGCCAGTCTGGGAGAGTTGCTTCGTGCCTGGGTGTCATCCCCTTTTGAAAAGTAGCGCCTCTAGACTCCCTCAGAGGAGCCTGTTTTCACTGTGGCGGGAGGCTGAACCACTCCTCTCGAGTTAGCCCAGCTTGAGTAAGCACAGCTACATTTCAAAATAACACCGGAGCGGCTGTGTCCCCACAGCCTTGTACTCGCTTGCGTGGGGCGCTGAAATGCCTGGGGGCATCGCCCACTGTGTTTTGTGCTGCAGGAAGCTGCTCTAAAAATACTTTGCCAGAGAATCGGGGGGAGAACTTGTCTGTCTTCCTTGGGCACAGGGAAGTGGGGAATTGTGGGAAGGCCTGGGAGGACTATCGGCCCCCACGTGCTACTAGCATTGTTGTCGCTGACGCATTGTGCACGCTCGAGCATTAATCCAGCTCCCCAGATGAGCCAGTGAAGGGGCCGTGTGTGTGGATGGGAACTGCGTTAGGGGCAACACTTGTTATAATTGGTGTTCACCGTGCAGTGCAGACAAGCCCTGTGTTTAGTGTGGATCACAGAGGTCATTGTGATTTTCACTTAATTGTCTGGAAAGCACTTTCAGATCTGGAGATGAAACAGGCTTTGGAGGTGCACCGGGTCACCATTATTACAGCTTTCCATTGGAGTCACCAGGACTTTCCCCACTGGAGCGTAATGTATTCTGTCGATTATGAGAAAGTGGCGCATAGCTGAATGGGACCCTGGTAATGAGGGCCTCTTTCATTTCTGTGTGCCCATGCCCAGGTCAGCTCCGCGGCTGATAAATGAAGGTCTCCCACTCCACAGATGGCATTTGAGAATTCTTTAAGCAGAATAATTTTCTGGTTCTTGACTCAGGAAGTCGGTTTGAACTTTGGTTTCAGAGATAAAAGGGCTGACAAAGCATCCCCCCGGGATGCCTGGCCTCGTTTGCATTCATAAATGTGCTGCAACCCACTTCCTCACACTAGGAATTACCTTCGCTCAAAGGTTTTTCTATAGTCACTTATCGTCTAATGAGCAGTGTAAGAAACTTCATTTCAAGGGGAGAGGAAAGGGAGAAAAAAAATCTCCGCTCGGTGGCTGCCTTTGAATGGGATTCAATTTATCTGGCTTTTTCATACCAAGGTGCTGAACAGGAAAAGGCATCTGAGCAAATACCAGGCGGCCACACCTGGCCCTTCAGGTGGAGCTGGGCAGGGAGTGGCGGCAAACTGGGAGGCACATCTGAGAGGGTAGGGCGGTGGCACAGGCAGGCAGAATCTACACAGAACCCAAGAGGGGGCAGGAGACTGGAAACGCCACCTGTATCCCTAATGGGAATGATCCCTGGGAAAAGTCGGCTTCCATTCTTGCCACACTGGACAGCCCGTTACAGAAGGAAAGGACGTGTCTGAGAGAGCTGAGTAATCCCCACAATCATGTTTTACATCTGGTGCCTCCCATTCCAATGCGCTTTGCAAGACCTGTGCCAGGGACGTCTTCCCCTGCTCTCTGCTAAAACGCAGCCACCTCCTGAAGGGTGGTACAGAGGCTCCGGAACAGCAACCAGGAATGTCCCGCAGCTCCCTGAGGCTGATAGCAGCAGTGTCCAATCCAAGCTGTGCTACTATTATTTATTGGGATTGGAGTCATACTCAGAGAAGCCCACCGGGCCTGGCTCCATGCTGTGCTGAGCACTGAACACACAGAAGCTCAGGCTGACACATGAAAGCAATAAATAAGCACGAAAAGCAACAGGCAGGCAGGAGAGGGCGAGGGCAGTGGAAACGAGACCAGGTGCTTACAGGCGCTAGCAAGATGCCCAACTCTGAGCCCCCAAAGCACCTGGAAGTTTAATAACAAATAAACCGACTCAGTCATCCTGACAGCATGACCCCCCCCCCCCCAAGTCATCACTGACTTCTTGCACAGGGAGGCCCAGTAATTAGGGTGCAGGACCACGAGTCAGCAGACCTGTAGGTGCAATTTCAAAATGCAGCCACATGCCATGGACTTTCGGTGAGACTCATGCTCTGGAATGATCAGCTACTTGCAAAACAACCCCTGCCCCCCTTTGATGGTTAGCTCCTGGGGGCAGGGACCGTCTCTCGTGCTGCCTTTGCGCAGACTAGGAAAAGGGGTGGGGCATTAATTTGGCCTTGCTCCTTGCCTAGACTGGGCCTGGTGTGTTTCTATGGTGCCAGGGACAACAGGTGAGTGTGCTAGGTGCTACCACAATACAAAGCATAGAGTGTCACAATGACTCGTGGAACTGCTGAGGAGAGGAGCTCGGCTTTATAGATCAGTCTGGGGATGAAGCACCGGGCAGGAGGACCAGGGTGAAGGAAAGACTCCACCTTCTTTTCCCTGGGTGCCATTTTCTTCCCCCTGGGTGGCTGCTTGCTGCCCTCTCTCCTTCCATCCTCTTCCATTCCATTGCTAGCTTCACTGCCCCTGCCCTCCATGCAGCTCGCCCGCCCCTCAACACTCCTCTCCCCCCGCTTCCCTCCTATTACTTCTCCCTCTTTCTGACTCTTTCTTCCCCCACTCCTCCCCTAGTACCTCTTCCTCTGGCAGGGGCACAGGCTAGGCAGTCAGGGCCCAGGGGTTCTACTTTCTGTGGCTGTATTACTCCTGCTCTACACCATTCAGGGCTTGCTGAGTGGATACTCCTGGAACTCACCCCTGTGCAGAAGGGCCGCGTCCCACCTCAGCCCTTCCAGTTTGTTTGTTTTGCGCCCTTAGCAACACCTGGGCTGAGGGCATGAGATGCTCAGATCCTGCTAAAACCCGCTGTGACTTGGACATCAAACTCCCTTTGAAAAATTGCAGCTCTTGTGCATTGTCCCTTTCATGTTTCCCCTGTTGAATGGGCACATCCTCACCTCTAGGGGGGCTGCCTGGTGTCGGGACATGGTTGGGATGGGATGGGTCACAGAGATCCTCTTGAGACTGTCACCTGATGGCTTGTTCATACTACTGAGCCTGCTTGCCTGCCCTCTGGGGTGTCCCACCAGTGTTCCCTCTAAGCTGCGGGGCAGCACAGCTTCACAGGTGATTAATCAGCCCCACCCAGTCAGTCAGCTCCATGCAGGGGGCCCTGAGCCTCTGACTGGGTGGGGCTGATTAAACACCTGTGAAGCTGTGCTGCCCCACAGCTTAGAGGGGAACACTGGGCCACACTACCCTGTCCTGCTGAGCCAGAACCTCTGATTACCCCCAGCAAAGGCACAGTGTTGGGGTCACAGCCCACAGCAGAGCAACCCAGACTGGTAACAGGTCCGCTCTGGGAAGGGTTAGTCATGGAGACTAGACACAGCACCCAGGAGCACAACCCCAGTGAAACAGAACCCCAGATAAATCCATTTTACTCAGCATTAAAGTTTTACACAGAGCAAGTTCAAAGTTCACCTTTCGCCCCCTTTATCAATGAGAAATATGCACAACTGTTGTTCTCCCCCCGATAACAATTATTTACACTGGGTTCAGTAATAAACAAAAGTGATTTTATTAAGTATAAAAAGTAAATTTAAGTGTTTTCAAGTGATAACAGATAGATTAAAGTAAGTTACTAAACAAAATAAAACAAAACATGCCAGCTAAACTTAAAATTCTAAGCAACTAGCTATATGCAATTTCTTACCCTAACAGTAGTTTTAATTATCTTTCTCACAAGCTAGGCAGTCTCCTAGTTTGGGCCCAATCCTTCCCCCCATTCAGTCTTAGATGTGTTCATCAATCATCTTGGTGGTAAGCAAGGGGTGTTTTGGTGTCTCTCAACTGGCAACTCCCCTATTGACTGGTTCTCTGCCTATGAATAGATTTTGCCCAAGGCAGGGATCCTTTGTGTTTAGCTTCAATCCTTTCACCCTCCATAGAAGAGTACCACATCCAAAATGGGTTCCAACATCACGTGACCTTGTCACATGTCTTGGCTGGACCAACTCTAGTCCAGGCTTTCAAGAAGCACCAGACTATTCACAGATCATTGTCCTAAGCACTGGGCCATTAAGTTTCTTAAGTACCAGTAATGGCTTTCAGAAGCACACGTAGATTAATAAGCAGGTTTAAACTTCATACTTTTAACTTCAAATACAAGAATAATACACATGCACACTAATGGACTACAAACTCTCCAATGATAGGTGATATGCCCTAATTTGCATATAAAGCATATCTGAGTTATGCATACTTATATTCAAAACATATTTCCATATAAATATGTGGGCACAACATTACAATGGTTGTGCAGGGGACTTTACTTCTCACATCTCCTCTGGGGGCTGCTTTCTCAGCCATAGGGACCAGTTCCAGCCCATCTCTTCCCCAGGCTCCTTACTGAGGTCTTCTGTGGCTCAGTCCCCCAGCCAAGTCATTCAACAGTTCAGTTCTCTTCCCATGTTCAGCTCTAAATTAATAACCCTTCGCCCCTTCTGGGCCCTTTCCCTTGTAGGCCCCAGCTCAGGACTCATCTCCATCAATGAGACCTGCCTCCTCCACAGTCCCCCAGCTGAGTCGCTCCATCTATTACAGGGGTAGGGAACCTCAGGCCCAGGGGCTGAATGCGGCTCCCGGTTTGCCTGGATCTGGCCCCTGAGGCTTAACATTGGGGAGCCTATGCTGGTGCTCTAACCCCCCTGCCACAAACCCAAGGACTGGAGCACACAAAATCTTCTAGCCCGGGCCCCCCTAGGCTCTGGTGTGCAAGGGGATTATGGGGAGTGTCTTTCTCCTTCTCAGCCAGGGGCTTCTCACTTGGCTTCTCACTTGTGTGCGGCCCCCAACTGATTTTTCTATGGGTCAGTGGCCCCCGACCCAAAAAAGGTTCCCCACCCCAATCTATTATATGGCTTAGCTCTGCCTCCTCCATACAGGGGCAGTTAGATACTCCCCCCTCCCTGCCTCCAGGGCAGAGCATGACTAAGTGGGTGTTTCCCCTTGCCTTGCAACTGATGGGGGTTAAGACTCATCACACGGGGATAGTCAATTAGCATCTGATCCGGCTTTTACTGCAGACTCCAATGAGAACAGGATCCGGGTGCAGGAGGTTTTCCCTGTTATTTGTGTGAGTCTTTCACAGGGCAACAAAGAAGGAAAGAAGAAGAGAAAAAAGACGGATTGAAAAACCACAGAAGTTTCATATTAGCCTTGATTCCAAGTTGTCTCTTTATGCAGAATAGACCTGTGCTGAAACCTAGGTTGTGCCTGGTGCCAGTTAATGAACATCTGTATTTGTCATAAAAGATGGCACTTTGCAATTCTCGGATTGAACTACACTCTCCATATATGCTACCTTTCTAGAAACTCAGGCGTCCAGTACTTTAGTCTACATGCACAGGTTATGTTCAAAATTGGATAAGAATAGAGGTTTAGCTTTTCAAAGCAGAGCAGCGGATTTAGTCACTCTCATCAATTTGAATGGCAGCTGAGTAGTTAAATCCTCTGCACTGTTTTTGAAAATCTCTGCCTCATACTCTGGAATCTGCCACTTATTAATAGAAGACAAACGAAATGATCTCTCTGCAGAAGGCAGGAGACCACAAGAGAAAATGCAGAGTGCTGCAGAGAGTGTTGCTGATGAGCCAGTAGGGGGCACTTTTGCTCTCTATTCAGTGTTGAAATAGTATTCCAGCAATAAACTGGTCAAAAAAATGTGCATCTGTTCTTAGCTAGAAAATGCCATGTTGATGAAATTGAAAAAAAAATTGTCAACTGGTACCAATTTTAACCAAATTTTGTTTTGGAAAAAAATTGAACAAAATGTGAAAAAGTCAATGTGAGATTTTCATTTCAACATTTTCAAGGCAGAGTTTCAACTTCTGTGACTTTTCATTATGAAATCGATTTTGTATTTTTAAACAGTTGAAATCTAAATAAAATGTGTAGAATTTATCAAACTAAAATTTGGATTGTTTTGTTCGCTTGTACCATGATCAATTTTGAAACTTCAACTTTTAAAAAGCGATCTCCAATTTGGGACAATTTTCACAGGACATATATATACATTTTCTGACCACTTCACCCTCTGCAGGTTGATACAGGATTGTGACAATAGACATGTTGGCTACGTCTAGACTGGCGCGTTTTTGCGCCAGAGTTATGCAAATGAGGCTCAGCGTTGGAATATCGCCGAGCCTCATTTACATAGCTAATGAACCGCCATTTTCGCGGAAGAGGCTCTTGCGCAAGGCGGGGCTGTCTACACTGCCCTTCTTGCGCCAAGAAAACCACTGCGCAAAGCGCTATGCCTGAAAATAATCGGCATAACGGCTTTGCGCAAAAGGGTTTTTCTTGTGCAAGAAGGGGCAGTGTAGATAGCCCTGTCTTGCGCAAGAGCCTCTTCTGCGAAAATGGCGGTTCATTAGCTATGCAAATGAGGCTCGGCGCTATTCCAACGCTGAGCCTCATTTGCATAGCTCTGGTGCAAAAGCGCGCCAGTCTAGACGTAGCCGATGTGTTTTAGGTGACTTATAACAGTCAAGTTCTGACCACCCCAGGTCTTTAAAGATGTCATGGCATCTGATCCTGCAGTGCTACAGCAGAGGTATAAATCCAGGTCAATATTTTGAATATACCAGAAATTAGAGATTTGCTCTACTAATCCAAGGAATATTTTAGACAGGACTATGCAGCACTTTAAAGACTAACAAGATGGTTTATTAGGTGATGAGATTTCGTGGGCCAGACCCACTTCCTCAGATCAAATTGTGGAAGAAAATTGGCATGACCAATTTTCTTACACAATTTGCTCTGAGGAAGTGAGTCTGGCCCACGAAAGCTCATCACCTAATAAACCATCTTGTTAGTCTTTAAAGTGCTGCTTAGTCCTGTCTTTTGTTTCAGCAAGACCAGACTCACACGGCTATGTCTCTATTACTAAGGTATATTTTAGCAATAGATCTGTCAACTGAAGTGGCCTGTGTAATTCTGGTTTCTTGGCCAAATGCCCACCCTGGCAATTACACCCAGATCTAAGTGAATTGAACCAGCAATTTCATCTTGAGCCTAGATCAGTGTTCCCTCTAAGCTGGGAGGCAGCACAGCTTCACAGGTGATTAATCAGCCCCGCACAGTCAGCTCTGTGCAGGGAGCCCTGAGCCTCTGACTCAGGCCCAGACCACACCTATTTATAGTGTACTGCAGGCAACACAATTCAACAAGTTTAACCGCCTGAAATTTTGTGGGAGCCCCCCTTTTTCAATAGGCTACACCTACATCTTTCACGGAGAAATGTAATATGCCAAAGCAACATCATGGCACTGAACCATTGCGTTTTGACTTGCTGGCACAACTGCAAGATGATGGTGTCTCTTTGGAACATTGTTGCAACCCAATGATGTTTTGCTATAACCTCATTGAACTGCCCCGTGAGTTTTTGGTGCATGAGTTTTTGAGACATTCCTAGAATCTCTACATCTTTTATCCAGAACTTTAGCTATCTTAGCTACTACAATCAGATCAGGACTGAAACTATATAACTGCCTTCCTCCCCACCCACTCCCACACACGTCTCTGAGGACATTATCTGCTGGAGCAACAAATTACACTGAACTAAAATGGCCTTAATATATTAACACGCACCCAGAGTGTATCATTATTCTAATTATCGAGAAAATGTACAGGGAAAAGGCTTCTTTGAAGGGCTCCTTCAGGTGAAGAGCCACCAGCACTTAATTTTGGTCTTACAGCAAAGCAACAAAAGCATAATTTTGTCTGAAGTATGATCAAGGCCGTGGAAAGGGCAGAAACAGCGAGACATGGAGTTTCCCATTTATCCATTCGATGGATCTCAGTCATCCCCCCTTGCAGACTTGGAGCAGTTCAAGGAGATGGGTTCATTGACCTAGTTTGATTTATTTTGACACTTCTGAAGCCTGGAGTGAATGCTACAACCCAGTCACCCCATCAAGAGTCACACTTCACTGATAATTAAACAGGAGTCATAGGACCTGGAGTTTAGAGGATGCAAACAGAACTTCGGTAGGATGCCACTTCAGTACCAAATAGTTACTCCTCAGAATCTCAGGCCATGTCTACACTAGGAAACTATTTCAAAATTATTAAATTCGACTTAATAACTCCCGATTTAACAAATTCAAACTAGTGTGTCCACACTACAGGGAAGCCTCAAAATTAGTCAGAGGCAGGCTCCATTGATGTAGATGCACTACCTTGGACTTAGAGCCCCAGGAAGCACTGGGAAGTAATTAGTTCGAATTACTCTGGGGAACAGTTAATTCGAAATATTGGCACCAGAGAGTCCACACTATCAATATTTTGAAATAACTATTTTGGAATTAGTGTTACTCCTGATGAAAAGCAGGAGTACAGATTTTGAATTCCATGGACCGTTATTTCAAATTAATGGGCATGGTAGTGTGGATGCTCTGCTTATAAATTCAACCTTAGTTATTTTGAAATAAAGTCCTAGCGTAGACCAGGGCTCACTTTATAAGGTGCATTGGCAACCTCTCTTCTGCTGTTGCTAATGACTTAGGTGATAACCCTTAGGTTTGTATCTCCATCGTTTAAATGTCTGGCTTAAAAATGACTCTCGCTTGACAAAACACATTGAAGGTGGTTTACTTTTTAAAATTAATCTAAATAGCTTAATCTGCCTTACACATGTGCTAAACTTTCTATGCATAAGTCCACCACTATTCAGCAAAGAAATTATACACATGTTTAATGTTATGCATCTTATTAGTTCTATTAACATCAAAGAGACCACTCCTACTTAAAGTTAAGCACATTTTGGTATTTTGATGAATCGGGGCCTTAAAAAGAGATCTCAACTCATGTTTAGTGTCCAACTCCACAACTTCTGTGCCTGCAGTGCTACAGAAGAAGTATGAATCTAGGGCAATATTTTGAATACATCAGAAACTAGAGATTTGCTCTACTAATCCAAGGTATATTTTAACAATAAATCTGTCAACTGAAGTGGTCTGTGTAATTAGTATTCTGGTCAGCAGTGATTCTGTTCAAATATATTGCACACATCAATCACCCACTTCCTTGACTCATCTGTCTAGATCTGTCAATTACCAACGTATTTTCCAGTCATGAGTATTCTTGCAAAACAGACACAAGGAAGTAGCTAAACTCACTTTGGGGTTTGACCTCTCTGGTCAACTACTTAGTAGAATAGTTTACTTACTTTTCATGGCTATCCCCTCAAATCTGAGCCAAAGAACTGAAAGACTGCTTCTTTAATTGGAAATGGTTTAATATAGAAGCCCACTAACTTATGTTAAATTGCAATAAAACATGTATGGTGAGAACATGATGTGACATCCACATGAATTCTAAATAAATTCATTGTGATCAGCACTACAACAATGAATATGAAATGAATTCATATGATAAGACAATTAATCTTCTACCTTTCTATGCCTTTAGATTATACACTACCTGGACTAATTTCTTTACAATGCCATATAAAATAAATGCAGGGTTTTTTCATCCAGTCTGACTGTTCCAATTCTCCTTTTAAAGAAGTTGACTAATACAACTGATGGCTTGGCCTTGGTTCATGTGCAGCTTCTCACTAATCAATCAATAATCAGGACTCATCAAATATTAATTAATTGAGCTTGTCAAAGGAGATAAATGGGACTGTTTTAGATTTGGATCTTTGTTGGAACTTTCTGTTAAGGGATCATGATAAAAGTCTTTTAAAAATATTATTCCTTAGCTATATTCACTAACAATAACGTCATAAATTCACATTTTAAGGTTTGAAAGGAATATTATGATTCTCTTGTCTGAGACACAACAGACTTTCACACAGTCAAGTGAACTTAATAAAACTGAAAGATTTTAAAAATAAAAATGACTTTGCCAAACTATCTTTTGCGGTACAATTCATCAAGGGCCTCATCTATACAGAGAAAAAGCATCATATTAAAAGACGCATTAGCCAACATGACATTAACCATGAATTTGCCCTTTATACAGACAGGAAGAAGTTGGGTTTATCTGGTCATGGTTATCCCTGGAGAGGACCCTCAGTTCACTTCTGTCCAGCTAGCATGTGTTGAAACTCAACTTGTCCTTGTTGATTATAGATGCAAAGGGTGAAATCTGGGCCCCATTGAAATCAATGAGAGTTTTCCTGCACATTTGTTGAAATTAAGAGAAAGAACAAAACAGAACTTTTCTATTCATACAGCCATGTGTCCTTGAACATTGGGAATGACTGTGAATCATCAGGACACCTGGTTTAGACTTTTTGAAAGACAATACCAACCGACATGGCCTTCTAATCAACACAGTATTCAACACAGATGCTGGAAAAAGACTTGTCCACACTAGTGCTTCCAATGTTGTCAGCACTGGTGTTGTTGAACCTGAAGTAGCCACAAAGAGAACATGAAAACCAGCGATGACACCCGGAAGATACCCCTACAAGCCAGCAATAACGACTATGTAAACTATGCTCTTAGGCACAGGGCCCTAGCAGAAAGAGGCACTAAGCAACCAAATGGAGCTGGGCTTTGGGTGATGTCTTTCAAGCTGCTGGAGTCTTGACCCTACCTGATCATTGATGATCACGACCCTCTTTGAAGTAGTAGAGGTGTGAACCTCAGCGTCCTGGCAAGATGCTAGCTCATGGACACCATTTGGGGGGGGGGAGGAGGGATAATCAAAATGTTAGATTTATTTAATTTCAAATGTTCAGGAAAAAAACAGTCAAATTTTCTTTAAAAGTTCTTACTGAGTCTATTGGGGTGGGGGTGGGTGGGAAGTTAAACCAGCTCTTGAGAGATCTGGTTGACATTCTTTTGGTTTAGAAGAAAAATGATGAAATTTCAAATTTTCAATTTATAACAAAATCAGGATTAAACAAGACAAAACAAAAGAGTTTCAAGAGAGCTTTTCTCTCAACCAGCTATTCTCATTTCTAGTCTTCCTCCATGAATTCCATCTAGAGATTCAACTGGGTACAGGGACCCTCTCTCCCTCCCTCAAACTGCTGTGCAGAAGTGCAGGGCAGCGGTTAGCAAGGGTTGTCCCTCAGTGATGGGGGAAGAGTCAATCCCTATGGCTGTGTCTAGACTGTCATGATTTTCCGCAAATGCTTTTAACGGAAAAGATTTTCCATTAAAAGTATTTGTGGAAAAGAGCGTCTAGATTGGCATGGATGCTTTTGCGCAAAAAGCGCTTTTGTGCAAAAGCGTCCGTGCCAATCTAGACACGGTTTTAATGCAAGAAAGCCCGATCGCCGTTTTTGCCATCGGGGCTTTTTCATAAAACACTTTTTTTGTCTACACTGGCCCTCTTGCGCAAATACATTTGCGCAAGAGGGCTTTGCCCGAACGGGAGCGTCATTGTATTTGCGCAAGAAGCACTGATTTTGTACATTACAAAGTCTGTGCTCTTGTGCAAATTCAAGCGGCCAGTGTAGACAGCTGGCAAGTTTTTGCACAAAAGCGACCGCTTTTGCGCAAAAACTTGCCAGTCTAGACACAGCCTCTATGTGGTTTGTAACATACTTTGGGATTGTTTAGGGCAAATGGGATTATCTGAAATGCAAACTACTAGTGTCATTGCAGCCCTCGTCCTTTAAAACCCCACCTGCATCTTGTTGAAACAGTAGCAACTCAACAGTGACCTCTGTGGAGTATAGTGGTTATAGGAGTTAACCACCTACAGAATCATAGCTCACATGTGCACATCATGTGCTAACCCCATTCCATCAGGGATTTGGTCCAGGACTCACTGATGTCAGTAGCAGGCTTTCCATTGACTAGATAGAATGATCAAATCCTTGTTGACCACTACTACTGAATGCCCCCCTTGCTCTAGAGACGTGTTTTCTCCAGAAGCCATTGTACCGGCTACTAGATGTCCTTGTGAAATGGGGTCACGTAAGTGCTGAAAAACAGCCACTCCGCTCAGCTCCAGGCCTAAAGAGTCAGAATCTTGCTGCTTGGCATTCATTGCCATGATTGAGTTTCTTGGCCAAACAACTAGCCCAACTGTCCTTCATATTGAATTACAGGAAGAAAAAAATTGAGTGTTCAGTAATCAGGGTTTTCTCAGTTAGGCTATGTCTACACAGCTTCTCTCTTCTGCAAAAGCCTATGCAAACGAAGCATGGATTAGCATATTGCCACGCTTTTTTCGCATAATTGATTAGGAGCCATTTTTGCACAAGAGGTGTACACAGCGCCTTTTTGCGCAAAACCCCCCTCTTGCACAAGAGCCGTTCATCCTGAAAAAATGAGGAAAACCCTATTGCGCAAAAATGCCCCCTAATTAATTATGCAAATGAAGCGTGGCAATATGCTAATCTGTGCTTCATTTGCATAGGCTTTTGCAGAAGAGGGGAAGCTGTGTAGACATAGACTTACAAGGGAGGAGCCAAAGGCTGATCGGCTCAGGAGGACTTGTGCATATTTTGCTCTCTACAGTTCGGCGCCTGTGGAGCTGCTAAAAGGTTCAGCCTTGAGGACTCTGAAGCATTGAGGCCCTACTCCTGCATGGCCAAGGAACTGCAGCAGCTCAGTGCTACAGAGCCAAGATGTGTTTAATAACAGGGAGTTTGGGATTAACAGGCGCTGGGTGCATCAAGGCTGTACTGCAGGGCATCTGCGGCTCTCCCCAGCACCTGACATTACTGAATCAAATAATTTAGGACCCAATACTGCAAGGTGCTGAGCAAATCAGGTCCTTTTGATTCCAGGGGACTGACAAGCTATTGCTTTAAAAAAATCAGACCAGCCACTGTACTGGCTAAGGAAAAAATGCTGTGGGCGATGAATCATAATGGATTAGAGGTCAGGCCTAAAGGTTATGCATGGGATCCTTCTTTGTCGTAGTAGGATTGCACGATAAAACAGATAATGCAAGGCAGGAAATGGAGTCTGGCTTTTTCTGGTATGGGAAGTCTAATGCATGTGTATGTGTATAGAGTAATTAGGGCCTTCCAAAGGCAGGAAGGGTGAAGTGTGAATTCCTTCGACTCTAGCTGGAATTGAAGGTCATGCTGTACGCTACTGGAGAGTTAATTTACCCTAGATGTTTAATAAGGTCTCATATTTGACCTATCAGCTGAGTGTTACATGATATTAATAATCTTTCTACAGATAACATAGAGACAAACAAAAGTAGAGTATGGAGGCTGATCTTCTAGAAGGGAAATATTTTGCAGGGATCTAGTCTATTGGAAAAGTTCTAATTTTTAAAGTAAAATTGACTATATTTAAACTCAATGCCCTTCCCTTAGTTGGATGGCTGAAAGTGTGGTGTGTGTGTGTGTGTGGTCACATGCGCATTCACATGTAATAGGGATCAATTAAATTATTCATTTCACATGTAATTTGTGATGAATGTATCCCTTTCTTCTATTAAAGAACCAACCCAAAGGTTCTGAAAAAGTGTTAACCATTCATAAGTATTCACTGAACAGTTCAGATGAATAATTTCCAGTGGCTGGTTTGTTCCCCAATTTGTTTCAGAGATCATTCACATACTACAATTTGTGGTGTGCAGTTGGTCCTAAGTTTCATGGCATTGTTTATGCTTCTTCACTGAATGAGTGGAACTTTTTAAATCGGAAAAATAACCAATAGCCAATAATTAATTATGTGCTTCCTGGTATGAATCACAAAACAAATTATCATGTGAGAATTCATAAAACTTACGAGATTCATGGATATTTTCATGATTACCTAGTGGTGGCCTGCAGACTTACAAATAATGAATTATATGACTTCAAAGACATAGGCTCAGCAAAATCATTCCATTTCTTTACATATATCTTTAATGGTTATGTATTTTCACTATTTGTCCAGCTGTTGGGGCAAGGTTTTCAAAGGCACAAAGAGCAGTCTACACTTGCAGCTAGAGGATAACTACCAGCTCGAGAAGACTCACCTGGGCTAGCTGTGATCGAGCAAAGGCAGAGACATTTGGGCTTGTTTAGTCTACAGAAGTGAGGGGGGATTTGATAGCAGCCTTCAACTACTTGAAGGGGAGTTCCAAAGAGGATGGAGAAAGGCTGTTCTCAGTTGACAGATGCCAGAATAAGGAGCAATGACCTCAAGTTGCAGTGGGGGACGTCTAGGTTGAGTATTAAGAAAAACTATTTTGCTAGGAGGGTGGTGAAGCACTGGAATGGGTTACCTAGGGAGGTGGTGGGTTTGGTCCTGCGGGAGGGGGTTGGACTCAATGACCTCCTGAGGTCTCTTCCAACCCTACGATTCTATGACTTAGCATGCTAAAAATAGAAGTGTAGCCAGGAAAGTGAGAACTACACACTATGTTTAGTGAACTAAATCAACGTCTCCTTCAGCTGGAATTTGTACCTCTATTTCAAAATGAGACATACTCTTTCAGTGGAAGCTAGGTGCCAACTTCTGTCTGCAACTCTGAAAGCTCTTTCTCTCCTCCCTCCCCGCCCTTCCCTTCTCCTATTGATTTCGAGTTTTCATATCCCCTACTCATAACTCCGGTCATCTGAAGAAGTGGGCTGTGCCCACGAAAGCTCATGATACCATCTACATGTTTTGTTAGTCTATAAAGTGCTACCAGACCATTTGGTTTTTTTGTGTAATATAGACACTCATGCCTGTTCCAGTGTAATTCTCACATGATAAGCATTAGATCAGATCTGGAAGGGTTTTGTTGACAGACCTACAAAGTACTTTTTGTATGTATATCTTATTTTCCAAGCCAAACCAGAATAAACTGTACTGGTAAAAGCACTGGTATACTGATATAACTGCATCTAGGATGGCATAGCTACACTGTCAATAATTTTAAGTATGGACCTGGCTTTAGAGAATAGACATTTCAAACACTCTGCTGTGCTTTATCACCATACTGTGCTGTAAATAGTGCTGGTTATACATGTTTTTGATATAGCAGGGTTTCCATCAAAAATGCGGAGTCAGCAAAATCAAAATGTATCAATCACAGGAAATGTATCAATTTTGTCAAAATTGTCAACAAAGCATTACCAGAATGTTGGGTTTTGATAAGGTCAAAATGCTTCATTTACATTTTAATACCACAATATGGTATTAGCTGAAATGAAACCTTTTGATAAGGTCATTTCAATATTCTCCAAATGAAATCTTTCAGACGTTTTATTTTGCAGAAAACTTTGACTTTTTGTTCCAGTTTGGGATGCCAAGAAATTTCCAGCAGAATGGAAATACCCAGTTTAGACCAGCTCTAGCTGTAAACCAAGACCTCTGCGCTTAGCTAAACACTGAAGAAGAAAAACTTTGAAGCAATGGGTGGGAGGAATGCACAAGTAAAGAAATCTTCTGAGCGTGCAAAGTAACAGCACTGTATGTGAGCAATGACACACCCCATGCAATGTGCATGCTAACTAACCCATGGATTATCCATTTTCAACTGCTTCTGTCCTATCACACACTAGGCCCAGAAGTAGACAGGTTAGCAGGGACTGAATTTGTGATTGCTGCTTGAGTTAGGAGACCTTCTTCCCTTTGACAAGGATATGGCAAGTTCACAAACCTCTATATGTGTGCCAGCCACCAGGAGCAGAGGTTTACAAAGGTCTGACTGGAGAAGACTAGTACACAGTGGTGAAACTCTCTTCTACGTGGACAGGTTTATAGTATTTATTAATGGTACATTTTTAACTTGCTTAACTATTGTTCTTGAAGCAGGTGAGGAGTCACAAATCTATGGCAGAGCTCCAACGTAGCCTGAGAAGACATGTGTTCCAATAAGCCTGAGAATTCAGTTTGGAAAGGTCTGTGCTTTGATGTAATCTGACCTTTTGTCACCAAAGGCTTTGGGGTGTTCAGATCTGGCACAGTCCCCCTCACATCTTCTATTAAGCTACCACATGTTTCTGAAATGCAGCCTGATGAGAGAGAACATGCCCCCATCTTCCTTGTGCATTTTATTTCATTCCTCACTTTTGCTTTGAAAGGACATTTCCAGTTGAAACATGGAAGAACAATTCAGACAACAACAAAAACAACACAACAGGACCAAGTACCATCTAAGATCGTCCCTGACAGATGGAAATGATGGAGGTGGAGATTCCACAACCTCGCTAGGCAATTTATTCCAATGCTTAACCACCCTGACAGTTAGAAAGTTTTTCCTAATGTCCAACCTAAACTACTAATGTTGGTTCTCTGCTTTAGAGAGAGTGCTTGATGACTGGCTTTCCTCCTTGTGAACTCACAGGGGCATGGCCAAACAGGATTATGGATTCTCTTCACAACATAGTCAAATAGGGATAGTTGCTTTTATTAATCTCACTACGTCACTACTATTATTACAGGCTTAATACTGCCAGATGGTTACACAGCTACTGAAAAGTGACACATCAATAAGCACAGGGAGAGCAATGCATAAGAGAGCAAAAGGCACTTAGAAATGCTTACGCTCCTTAAGTCTGCAGGGAGTCCCGTTCCGGTCACCTTGCACCAGGCCACAGTGGACTTGGCTCCAGCTGGGGGAATCGAGGGCACCCTCCGAGGTCTAGGTCCCTGGTGAGACTCACCAGGTATGGGAGTCCCAGTGATCTTATACTTTAGCTGTTCACTGAGTGTCCGCGAGCTGGCCCAGTGCCACTCTCAGCATTCCTATGGGGCTGAGAACCGAGGTCATGTTATTTATCCCATACTCGGCTCTCAGCTAGCAAGCATAGGGAGTTGCAGCTGATGAATGCCGTCTGATAAAGAACACCTGGTATTTTCACCAGCAGGGCTCATGGCTGGCCCAGAGGAATACAAATTTAATCCCTGCAGGCCTACATATGGCTTTTTATGTGACACTCCTCTATGGCAAAGCTGAAGATTGGGTGGCTTTTGAGGCATTTGCTTAGATGGAGAGATGGCCTTGATAGTGACTGCAGTAAGGAGACTATTATTGGCCCTGCCATGGGATTTATGGGTGAACTTGGGCTAGTCACTTCACCTCCCCAGGACAAATTTGTCCTTCATGTGAAGTCATGAGAGAGATATCAGAGACAACTCCATTTAGGGGCCATGAGTACCTCCCGACTGTGATTTTATCCTCAATGGTGGGTCAGCTAGGGTTGTCCTTACTCTCATTTTACAGATGGGAGTGAAAGGAGGGAAATTAAGCATCCTGTGTTCCCAGTTAGTAAGTTCTTTCGGGAAGCAACTAGTTAGGTGCTTACATTGCTCAGCACAGTGGGGGCCAGAGACAGGACTAGGGCCTTGAGGGCCTACCACAATTCACATAACAAGTCCCTGAGCCTCTCTGTGGAAATGCCAGTAACTGGACCTGGCTTTCCTAAGTTGTGAGAAAATCCTTAGCTGGTGGCTCTTGGTGGCTCATTTCATCATGAATGCAGCCAACCCCTTCTAGAGCTGGGATAACAGCTCCCCACCAGTTCCGTGGCAGTGCTAGGAGACGGCTCAATTCCTCACACTTTGCCGAGTGCATTGAGATCCTCGGAAGACAAAGCAGGATGACGACTCTGAGCTGTTCACTGAATAAAGAATTCTGCGAAGACACACAATAACATGGCTTAGAAAATAAATCAACCTTTTTCGAATGCGAGTTCGAAGGAGGCAGAAGAGCTTGCTATCACCCCTGCTAGAAATTTATGGCCCCTAAGGGCCACAATCAGCCAGCCAGAGTTTCAGCCATGTGAATGCTGCTAAGACAATCAGCAGTGAGTTTTGGTCGGGATCTACCTTAATCTTTAATGGGGTAGCAGTAAGTGCCCCCGGTCACCGCTAGCCATGTACTATTGTGGTTGTTTCTTGTGTCCTACTCGTGGCTGGCACTGTCTGTGCCCATTCCCAGTTCTGAGATAGTATTTTGCTCTGTGTAGATAGCAGGCATCCCCAAATCCCCAAACAAAAGTCATCTTCTCTATGCACTTTGCCCAGATCTAGTTAATTGTGCTTGAAGAAAACCTAACGGACTATAAAGTGGATAATGCTTTCAGCTCAGTATAATAAAGCTAAGCAGGCAAGATGGGGTCAAGCCAGGGGCCTTTCTTTCTATTTGTAACTATGCTCTGTGTTCTCAGCTGGTGCAGAATAACCGTGTAGCTCCCAAGAAAGCACCTCTGACATGCCTGTGAATACAAATTCAATTCCTCCCCATCACTCCCACTTTAGTACACAGCAGATTTAATTCACAGTGATAGGACATGTCATTGTCACCGAGATGGGTCTCACTCCAGATCAGGGATAACGGAAGCGGAAAATACTAGGGAGGTAAGTGAATCTTAACAATCGTTGCTCAGGCTAGGGATTTAGTGGATTTTACCCTCTTGGGGCCCACCCACCTTTTTCCCTTTTCAAACAGCCCCCTAGCTCCCCAACACTAGCTAACCTCTACATTCCCTTTGAGAAGGAAGCAATCAGATGTCCCAAGAACAATCAATCCTCAAGCCATGTGTGTTCTATCATAACTAACCAGGACTGCTAAGTGGGCCAAGCAGGTGCTTTCTGCCCACGCATACCTAGGATGGTTGGCAGGTCTGCAAGCACCTGGCATGTGTCATGTAGCAATAGAGTGGTAAATGCATCGTGCCTCACTGCACAATCAGTGTTTTCAACGTTTATACATTCCCCCATCATTCCAACAGGAGATGCAGCAAAAGGGCAGGCATTTGCTGCTTAAGAACAGAAGTAATTTTCTTTGAAATGAGATTTGGAAATCCAGGATGCTGGCTGGCTTAAAGCAATTCTTTCACAGCAATCCCCTCTTGGCCACTACCACGTCTAAGAGTGCAATAAACTCACCAGTTGTGACTCATCAGAAGGCAGGAGGCCATGAATTAGAAAGAAATAAACCCTGGTTCCATCCTTTAAGAATACAAAAGGGCCATAAAACACACACGTCCTCTTTCTCTGAGCTTGGCCGGGGTCAGGAGAACTTATTTCCAGGGCAAGGAGAGAGAATCTGCTGAAAATCCATGGAAGCCCCAGAAACTGCATCAGATGGCTGGGGCTGGGAGGACTTCTACAGAGCTTCTGTGAGTCACCAAGCAAAGGACATTGACATGAAAATTAGAATGTTAATAAAATAAAGACATAGCTAATTGTTCCCTGGCTCAAATCATATTCGTCTCCATGGGACGCCATCAGAATTGTTTTTTCAGAAACTAGTGATGAGAATGTCCTATCTAGGTCATCTGCTCCTTCCCAAGGTCACTGCAGATTCTTCCATACAGTAGGCCCCATTCTCTCTCACACAGGGGTAAGTCAGGGGCAACTCTGGTAAACCCCTGGAGCACAGCAAGTAAGAACACGAGGAGAGTCAGGCCCAATGTTCTATCGAGAGCTTCATTCTATTTGGGTTTACATCAGTGCTCCCTCTAATTTTTTCCATCCATGTGTGGAATAAATTATGTGTACCAACACACATGCAGATGTGCACTACCCAGAGAAACACATGCTGCCAGGTGTGGGTGCTCTGCTAATCAGCAGGATGGCATTTGAATTTCTCATGGATGGCCACTCAAGCACCCAGCTTATAGAGAACACTGGTTTAAATCCCTTAGAACATAAGAATGGCCATACTGGGTCAGACCAAGGGTCCATCTAGCCCAGTATCCTGTCTCCCAACAGTGGCCAATACCAGATGCCCCAGAGGATGGGAACACAACAGGTAATCCTCACGTGATCCCTCCCCTGTCACCCACCTCCAGAGAAACAGAGGCTAGGGACACCATTCTGACCCATCCTGGCTAATAGCCATTGATGGGCCTAACCTCCATGAATCTATCTAGCTCTTTTTTGGACCCTATTAAAGTCCTAGCCTTCACCACTGTGACGACGCGTTGGGGTCCCCTGACTCCTGCACCCCCGTAGTGGCACGAACAGACTCCACCAGCCCGTAGAATGGAGGAGTTTATTCCTTCTCCAGGATACAGCACGGCACAGCACAGCCCGATGTAATCTGGTTACAGAGCAGGTCTAGGATGCCTCAGCCCCCTTGCGATGGGGAGATTGGGCCCCTAAATCCCAGCCCCTGGCTTAGGCTGGTTCCTCCATGATCCCAGACAGAAACTAACCCACTCTCTTCCAGCCCTGCCCCAGCCAGGGCAGCATTTCCCTTCCTTTGTCTCTCTCCTTGGGGGTAGCTGGTCAGACAGGTTGAGAGACCCTCTTTGCATAATGCTTCATCTCCAGTCCTTCTGGGCTGTGGTACTGATGGCAGCCAGTGGGGGTTACCACAGAGCCAGCATAGAAACCAGCCAGGTACCTCCACTACGTCACAGTTCTCCCCCTCCGAGGCGAACTGAGCAGGGTCACTCCGCTCGTGACCTAGGGAAGTTCGGGCCCCTCGCTACAGGATAGTGCGTCGGCGATGATGTTGGCGCTCCTTGGCGTGGATCACTTCCATGTCGTAGTCCTGCAGGAGCAGGCTCCACCTCAGCAGCTTGGCGTTGGCCCCCTTCATCTGGTGCAGCCAGGTCAGGGGGCAGTGGTCGGTGTACACCGTGAAACGCCGGCCAAACAGGTATGGCTGCAGCTTTTGCAGGGCCCACACCATCGCTAGGCATTCCCTCTCTCGGTCGCGTGGCTCCGCTCCCGGGGCAGCAGTTTCCTGCTCAGGTACACGATGGGGTGGCGTTCCCCCTTCTCGTCCGCCTGCATCAGCACTGCCCCAGCCCGGTGTCCGGCGTCAGTAAACACGATAAAGGGCTTGTCAAAGTCCGGGTTTACCAACACTGGGGCCCTGACCAGGGCTTCCTTCAGTGCACAGAGAGCCCTCTGGCACTGCTCTGTCAGACCACCCTGTCTGGCCTCCCCTTCCTGCACAGCTCTGTGATCGGGCAGCGATGGAGCTGAAGTTGGGCACAAACCTCCGGTAGTACCCGCCATCCCAATGAAAGCCTGGACCTGCTTCTTGGTCTGGGGTACAGGCCAGTCTCTGATGGCCCCACTTTGGCCGGCTCTGGCTTCAAGCAGCCGCTCCACCTTATGGCCCAGGTAGGACACTTGGCCATTCCAACCTTGCACTTCCCAGCCTTTACGGTCAGCCCAGCCTCCTTCAGCCGATCCAGTACCTGGCTGACCTGGGCCACGTGGTCCTCCCAGGACTGGCTGAAGATACAGATATCATCTATGTATGCTGGGGCATAGTTCTCCATTCCTCTCAGCAGCTGGTCCACCAGGCGCTGGAAGGTGGCAGCGCCCCTTTGAGGCCGAAGGGCAGGACCAGGAACTCATAGAGCCCCAGCGGGTGATGAAAGCCGATTTCAGTCTGGCCTCCTGGTCTAGCGGCACCTGCCAGTAGCCCTTGGTGAGGTCCAGGGTGGTGAGGTAGAGCTCCCCAGCTTGTCCAGGAGCTCGTCGGGCCTTGGCATCGGGTAGGCGTCAGACACCGAGATGGCGTTGAGCTTCGGTAGTCCACGCAGAACCGGATCGACCCGTCCTTCTTGGGAACCAGCACAGCGGGAGGCCCAGGGGCTGGAGGATGGCTGGATCACCCCAGGGCCAACATGGCCTCGACCTCTCTCTCCAGGTCCTGGGCTGTTTTCCCGTGACCCTGAGCGGGGAGCAGCGCACCGGGGGTGAGTGCCCGTCTCCACCCGGTGGACAGCCAGGTTGGTGAGACCAGGCTTGTCGGAGAACAGCTGCTGGCGGGGCGCAGCACCTCTTGGATCTCGGCCTGCTGGGCGGGTGAGCTGGTCGAAGAGAAATTGACTCCAGCGAAGAGTCCTCTCCGGTTCCCGGGAACAGGCCCACCAGGATCCTCCCCTGCTCCTCCCAGGCCTTACACGGCCAGCACCAAGTTCTCCCTGTCCCAGTGCGGTTTCATCATGTTAACGTGATACACCCGCTGGCGCGTGTCCGGCCCGTCAGCTGCACCACGTAGTTCACCTCGTTCAGCTGCTTAACAACTTTGAAGGGCCGTCCCAGGCGGCTTGCAGCTTGTTCTTCCGCACGGGAATTAGGACCATCACCTGGTCCCGGTAGCATAGGCCGGGCCGTGCATTGCGGTCGTACCAGACCTTCTGCTTCCTCTGGGCCCTGCTCAGGTTCTCTCTGGCCAGGCCCATGAGCTCGGAAAGTCTTTCCCGGGCGTCAGGGCGTAGTCCACAACCGGCTCCCCCTCCGGGAGACCTTCCCCTCCCACTCGTCTCTCAGTAAGTCCAGGGGCCCCTCACTCGCCTCCCATATAACAGCTCGAGCGGTGAGAACCCGTGGACTCCTGGGGCACCTCCCTGTATGCAAACAGCAGGTGGTGTAGGTACTTGTCCCAGTCCTGCGGGTGTTTGTGCATAAAGGTCCTTAGCATCTGCTTCAGAGTCCCATTGAACCTCTCCACCAACCCGTTGGTCTGGGGGTGATACGCCGAGGCCCAGGTGTGCTGGACCCCACACTTCTCCCACAAGCACCGGAGCAGGGCCGACATGAAGTTGGATCCCTGGTCCGTGAGAACCTCCTGGGGGAACCCCACCCTGCTGAAAATGGTCAGCAGTGCGTCTGCCACCGTGTCTGCCTCAATAGAGGGTAGGGCCACGGCCTCGGGGTAGCGGGTGGCAAAGTCCACCACCACCAGGATGTACTTCTTCCCCGTCCGGGTTGCTCTGTTGAAGGGCCCCACAATATCCATCGCCACCTTCTGGAAAGGCTCCTCTATGATGGGTAGGGGCCTCAACACAGCTTTCTTCCTATCTTGGGCCTTCCCCACCCGTTGGCAGGAGTCGCAGGACCGGCAGTACCTCTGCACGGCCGCAAATATCCCGGCCAGTAGAAGTTTTGGAGCAGCCTCAGCCGCGTCGCCGGATCCCCTGGTGTCCGAGCGGGATGTCATGGGCCAGGTATAGCAGCTTGCGGCGATACCTTTGCGGGACCACCAGCTGCCGCTGGAGCCCCCACTCCCCTACCTTCCCGGGGGGAAGCCATTCCCGGTACAGAAATCCCCTCTCCCACTGGAACTTCTCCTGGCAATCTCCCCCTCGGGGCTGAGCTGTGCCCAGGTCGGCCCGGTCCCTCAGGGCCTGCAAGGAGGGATCCGCCCGCACCTCCGCCTGGAATTCAGCAGCTGGGGCTGGGACAGGGGCGTGTTTCCCCCCACGGCCTAGGTCCGACTCCATGTCTGCTGGGACAGGGCCCTGGGCCCCCGGTTGGGGAACCTCCTCGAGTTCCGGGCTGCCAGCCCCTCGCTGGCTCTGGCTACGGGTGGTGACCAGGGTCCTGTGGGGTCCGTCTGGCCACTCCTCTAGGTCGCTCCCCATCAGCACCTCGGTGGGCAAGTGCGGGTGCACCCCACTTCCTTGGGGCCCTCCTTGGCCTCCCATTTCAGATGCACCCTGGCTACTGGTACCTTAAATGGGGTGCCATCTATGCCCTCAGGGTCAGCTGAGTGTTGGGCAGCATACGGTCTGGGGCCACTCGTTGGGTCGGGCCAGCGTCACCTCTGCCCCGTGTCCCAGAAACCTGTCACCTTCCTACCATCCACCTCCAGGGGTACGAGGCAGTCGCTCTCCGCAGAGGTCGCCCTGCTCCCACCGGTACACGGAGGAATCCTCCTCCCGAGGGTCAGACCTCCCAGGGGAGGTGCACTGAGCATCCTTCCCCCCACTCTGAGCTGAGGTTTGCCTGCCAGCCCCTGCCTCTGGGGCAGCCTGCCCTTCCTCCAGCCCCAGCCAGTTAACCCTGGAAAGTCCCAGGTCATGGGACCTGTTCTTGTGCCTGGTGCACTGAGCCTCTTGTGGCCTCGTTGCCCACAGCGATGGCAAGTTAGGTTCTGCGGGCCCTTTTGGGTCGGCTCCGCCCGGCCCTGGCTGGTTTTCTGGGGCACCGATGAGTGGTCCTGGTCCCTGGGGCTCGCCTCGAGGTGCCTCTCTCCGCCGCTCAGCCGAGAACCGGTCTCTGCGCGATTCCCTTTCCCTCCGAGATTCCCGTTCACACCTGGACCGGCTCTCTGTGAACTCATCCGCCAGCCTCCCTGCTTCCTGGGGGTTCTCCGGACTTCGGTCTTTGAGCCACAGCCTCAGGCTGGGTGTGCATGCTTTATAGAACTGCTCCATCATAATCAGCTTGAGCAGTTCCTCTGCGTCTGGGCTCCAACTCCAGACACCCACTTGCGGCAGTATTGCGCCAGGCGGGAGGCCAGATCCACATAGGTCTCCCGTGGCTCCTCTGCACGCCCGGAACTTCTTCCTGTACATCTCGGGGTCAGCCCAAACTTGTGCAGCAGGGCCTCCTTGACTCGGTTGTAATCCCTGGCTGTAGGTCTTCCAGCTGATTGAGCACCCCGGTGGCCTCCTGGTTCAGTGCAGGGATGAGCTCCTGCAGCCAGTCAGCTCGGGGGACCCCTTGCAGTCCACAGGCCCTCTCAAAGGAGCTGAGGAACCCGTCTATGTCGCCCATGTCCTTCAATTGGGCCACCACGAGCTTCTCCAAGCATCTGGCCGCCCCGGGCCTTTGGGGCTCATCTGCACTCGGCGCAGTTGGGGCCCTGCCGCTTCTCCGCTCGGCCATGGCCAGCTCATGCTGTCGCTGCTCTCACGGTCCTGGACTTCCAATTCCTTCATCTGCAGCTGGATTTCTAGCCGCCGCAGCTCCGAGGGGTTGGACCCCCCCCTGGGTGGACTACGGCTTGCAGTGCTCCCCTGGGAGGCAGTCCGGTCTCTTCGGCGGCCTCCAGCGCTCCGCCCCCTCTCCGGGCCTGACACGCTCCCAGTGGGGGTCTGGCTGTTCCCCACAGGGACAGGATCCCAGCCCTGTGGCTGGTCATTCTCTTCCAGCCGGGCAATCAGCTGGGCCTTGGTTGCGCTCCGCACAGGCAAGCCCCTCTCTGCACAGCTTCACCAGCTCTGCCTTCAGCAGTTGGGTATAGGCCATCTCCCGCTGGTCCTCGGTGCAGACTCACCAGTCTAGTGCTGCTGCGCACGATTCTCAGGAACCGCTTGCTCTGTTTCCAGCACGCCTGGTTCCATGGCTCTTGCTTCTACTGCGCCTAGTCACTTGCCGCTGGATGCTCCATCCACGGGGTGCAGTGGATCCGCTCCTGACACCAGTGTGACGACGCGTTGGGGTCCCCTGACTCCTGCACCCCGTAATGTGCACGAACAGACTCCACCAGCCCGTAGAATGGAGGAGTTTATTCCTTCTCCAGGATACAGCACGGCACAGCACAGCCCCGATGTAATCTGGTTACAGAGCAGGTCTAGGATGCCTCAGCCCCCCTTGCGATGGGGGAGATTGGGCCCCTAAATCCCAGCCCCTGGCTTAGGCTGGTTCCTCCATGATCCCAGACAGAAACTAACCCACTCTCTTCCAGCCCTGCCCCCAGCCAGGGCAGCATTTCCCCTTCCTTTGTCTCTCTCCTTGGGGGGTAGCTGGTCAGACAGGTTGAGAGACCCTCTTTGCATAATGCTTCATCTCCAGTCCTTCTGGGCTGTGGTACTGATGGCAGCCAGTGGGGGTTACCACAGAGCCAGCATAGAAACCAGCCAGGTACCTCCACTACGTCACAACCACATCCTCTGGCAAGGAGTTCCACAGATTGACTGTGAGCTGAGTGAAGAAAAAACTTCCTTTTGTTTGTTTTAAACCTGCTGCCTATTAATTTCATTTGGTGACCCCTAGTTCTTATATTATGGGGATAAGTAAATAACTTTTCCCTATTCACTTTTTCCACACCAGTTATGATTTTATAGACTTCTGTCTTATCTCCCCTTAGTCTCCTCTTTTCTAAGATGAAAAGACCCAGTCTTTTTAATTTCTCTTCATATGGGGCACATTCCAAACCCATAATCATTTTTGTCCTCCTTTTCTGAACCTTTTCCAATGCCAATATATCTTTTTTGAGTTGAGGCGACCACATTTGTATGCGGTATTCAAGATGTGGGCGTACCATGGTTTTATATAGAGGCAATACGATATTTTCTGTCTTATTCTCTATCCCTTTTTGAATGCTTCCTAACATTCTGTGTGCTTTTTTGACTGCCGCTGCACACTGAGTAGATGTTTTCAGACAACTATCCACAATGACTCCAAGATCTCTCTCTTGAGTAGTTGTAGCCAAATTAGTCCCCATCTTATTGTATATATAGTTGGGATTATTTTTTCCAACATGCATTACTTCACATTTATCCACATTAAATTTCATTTGCCATTTTGTTGCTCAGTCACTTAGTTTGGAGAGATCTCTTTGAAGCTCTTCACAGTCTGCTTTGGTCTTAACTATCTTGAGCAGTTTGGTATCATCTGCAAATTTTGCACCTCACTGTTTATCCCTTTCTCTAGATCATTTATAAATAAGTTGAATAGGATTGGACCCAGGACAGATCTTTGGGGCCTTGTTCCCTTGATGGTGGGATTTCCATCCCCCTGGGAAACAATCCCATAACATACCAGATCTCACCTGAGAGAATCATTCCCACCTGCCACCCACTTTTGTCTTCATGCTATTGCTCCCTAGGAAATCTACCAGGACAGTCCTGTGGCTGGGATAATATGATTCCTACAATCCCCACTTGCACCTCACTTGTGGGCAGCCAGCCTATGGCCTTGAAGGTAGATGCTGTGGGAACAGGCCACACTACACAGTGTCACAGCCTGTGTTTTAAACCCAGTGGCTCCAACCACAGAAGAACTCCTCTTGTGTAGCAAAATCCTCAGGCAGCTTAGAGCTGAGGTAGCAGCTGCTCTGCTCTCTCTGGCTGTGTCTAGACTACAGGGTTTTGTCGACAAAAGTGGCCTTCTGTCAACAAAACTATACCTGCATCTACACTACCACAGAGTTCTTTCAACAGTAAGTTGACAGAACGCGGCAGTTTTGTCGACGGCGGTAAACCTCATTCTACGAGGAATAACGCCTTTTGTCGAAAGAGTTCTGTTGACAAAAGGCGCTATTGCATCCACACTGTGCTTTTTCAAAAGAGAGCATCTAGACTCTCTGTCGAAAAAGTGGCTTGCTTTGTCGACAGAACTGGCTGTAGTCTAGACGCTCTTTGTCGACAGAGGCTTTGTCGACAGTATCTGTCGTGGTCGGGAGGGCCAAAACCAGTCGGCCCCGGAGCAGGATGGATAAGGGGCGCCCTGTGGTAAGGTGGTGGGGCTGGTTCCCGCGTGGCCTAGGGGAGAGGGTGCTCACCTGGGGAGGACAGGGTCTTGGCTGCAAGTCCCGCCTCCCCCGGTTCCGGTCAGGTTGGCCAAAACTCGTACCCTCTGGGGAAAGAGGGCTGGCTGGCCTGCCTTATTACCAGGCTGATTCCCAGATGTAGGGCCATGTCTTTACTACACGGAAGATCAATGCTGCCACAATCAATCTTCCGGAGTTTGATTTACCGGGTCCAGTAAAGACAAGCTAAACTGAACTCAGAGTGTGCCCCCATCAGCATCGGTACTCCTGTTCCTCTTGAGGAACAAGGGAAGCCGACGGGAGCCTTTACTCCCATCAGCCTCCCGGTGTGGAGACTACACAGAAACTCAAATTAAGGTACGTAGACTCCAGACACATAATTAATGTAGCTGGAGTTGTGTATCTTAATAAGCTTCCCCTGTATTGTAGACCTGGCCTAGGAGTGACAGACCAGCAGCCAGATAGTCACAGCAGTGTGATCCAACCTTTCTTCCCCATGGTCAGCTGTTCTCCTTGGCTGTATCCCAGGGTCCGGTCCTCTGCCTCCCAGAAGAGGGGATCTCCCCAAGTAAAGTCCCCTAGAACTTGGGGTGATTATACAAAAAACAGACCTTAAAAATATAATAATATAATTCCCAGACCTTAAAAATATAATATATAATTCCCAGACACAGCTGAAGACAGTCACCTAGACACATGTACACAAAGATGCGTTTTCCCAGAAAACAAGATTTTGATTTCTTTTCAAATGACAAATAAGTGTCTTAATAACAATAAACAAAAACTAGCTCTTCCTTCGGTGTGAATAGATAATGCGATTTGACACAGAGAATAGAATTAAATCAGCGAACTACAATGGTGTGCAAAGAAGATCTGTTTTCCCTTACAAGATAGGCATCAGCATGGAACCAAAAGAGGGCATTTCATACTGGGATACAGCAGCTTATTACTTGTCACAAATCTCCATTAGTTATGCAGGGCCAGAGCCTCAAGTGATGTAACTTGGTGTAGACTTGAAGGCTATAGAACTGTGTCAATTTTGACCAGCTGTGGATCTGGTCTAGGCAGGTCTAGCTAAGCATGAAGTTCCAAGAGAGATCTGGCAGAAAGAAAAAGGCAGGCTGATGTAAAACAGACTTTACTGGAGCTGTGCCATGTAACTGTGGCAGAGAATGTGGCTTGACATTTCTAAGGGTGATAGTCTCTTCAGAAGCATCTGTATTTTCTTACAGGATTTGGAGGCTGAAATTTTGGGGCTGCTGTGGGCAAGGGATGAGATGACATTGAAAAGTGTGGATTCCTCCATCTGTCTTTGGAAGATACCTGTCCACAAAAAGAGAACACCAAATGGAAGGCTATTTGGTTGTCTCTGTGGAAGACCACCTGAAAATGAAATGAAACTGAAGAGTTTCAGATAATCTGGAAAAGGTCCTGATTTTTTTTTAAATCTTTTCTGAATCAACTTCTTTTCTCTCATGTTGTTTTGCAATGGTAGGTCGTGTATGAATTGCTGCAGGCACATTTCCAATACGAAGTCTATTTTATTGTATATTTTTATATGAACATTGGTAGGTGTCAGCTACCTCTGTGATGTTATTTCCATTTGCACTAGTAAGGCAGAGGTTTGCCTTATTTTATTCCTCTTGTATAAGCACAATTTAAAGGGCAAAAGCAGAACACGATTTGAGTTTGAAAGTCAAAAATGAGCAAAGGAAACTGGAAAATTGTAAAATGTTCCCTGTTCTTGTAGGGCTTGAATCCAAAACCACTGGGGCTTGACTTATCTCCACTGCAACAAATATCATTTGAATGTTAATAATAGCCTCCCAAAGAGATCTGCCTAAAACGTCCTACTCAGCAACTCACTTTGTCTGCTAAAACTACCCATGTCCCCAGAATCTTACAGAAGTGTTGCATTGTTGTATTTCGTGACAGTATTCTGATTGGGCAGTTATTCCAAATTTTAGTACTGTGCCTACAAGATAATTTAATTGTCTGCCTTTCTTTAAACTATACTTTCATTTACCTCGCATTCTGCTACACACAGTTCTACAGGCACGCAGCATGTTCAATTTCCAATCAGTGCCAGTTCCCAATACGCTATCCATCACCACCAAGTATTAAGCAATAGCTACTGGTTACTCTATGTTGGTGAGCAGACTGCAGAGGCAGGACTGTACTTTCGACATGCACAAAACTTCAGATCTAGAGTCTAGAGACACCAATCCCATGGTTGGATGAGTTTGTGCAGGCAAAGATGCGAGCTTGGGGCTTACGAGAGAAGAGAAGCGCTTACTGTGCACTTTCGTTGCCGATTGTCAAACACATGATACAGACACTTGTGTACCTCAGGCCTCATGCTTATCTGTGCCCCAACATGACACCTAATGGTCAGAGGTGTGGCAGCCTGGCTAAGCCCACTGACTCCAACAGGAGAGAGCTGAGAATTTATCATCGGCCTAGAACCCCCAACCCCAAATCCATTTACATCCTTCTTGATTCCGGGGCCTATTGCAAAGTCCCTTGAAACTGATGGAGAGGCTCGCAATAAGCTTTGAATCAGGCGCTATGGGGACTCCATCCACAGAAGGTAGAACATGGGAGGGACACACATGGGCCAGAGGCTCTGCCACCACATCTACCCTCCTGTCCTTTCCCAGCTGTGTGTATGGGGAGGATGGTGGGAGGGCACATAAAGGTTCCATCCTGTCAGCTCTTCCCCATTGGCCCTGTAAATTGGTCAAGCACCCAGCTATCTGAGACCAGGTCTTGGGTTTAGATTTGGCACATAGAGAAGCAGAATGAAAGCCCCAAATGGAATCACTGCCTGGCAACGCCAGAACTGCAACCATGTCCAGAGTGAACTTCTCCTGCGAGCTGTGCTGGCCCCTGAAATCCACTAATAAGAGGGTTTCTATGCACATACAACGTCAGGCATGGAACTAAATACAACATATTGCAGCCTCTGCAGCTCAGTTATGCAATCTTGATTCACAGAGGTGAGTGCTTGCATGATTCCAGGAAGTTAAATGCCTTTATTACTATTTACCTATTGGGGAAATACATCTATGGGACTTAATTGGTGCATAGGCTGCATACTGGCTCCTTACAGCAAGGAGGACATAAGAACTGGACAACTGAACCATGCACGTTTGTATTTTGGGACTTTTCTGCTGTAAAACTTTGTTCCATTCAATTTGTTGTCATTATTAAGGTAATGCTGAGCTATGCTAGTGGGACCTTTAACTCCTGACGGTCTAAGGATGGACACTGGGAAAGCAGCCCACTCTCTGTGCAGACAGGAATAGGCCAATAACTTATCCTGGTAAAGCAGTTAAATGACAGAAACAAAGGAGCCATTCTGGCCAACAGCACAATGCCCAGGGGTGGCAAAATCATGTTTGTGTCCGAAATGACGTATGACAGAGCAGGAAGGGCTCAGAATCCAATTGATTTTGGCATGGAAGACATTCAGATACCATAGTGATGAGCAGCTGTACAAAAACCGGCATACAACATTTATTGCCATTGATTGATCTATATCTATTCAAAAAGGAAAGATTAAGCTAATCGATGCACAGTAACAATACAATGGTGAAAAGCAAAGTCATTCCAGAACACATACTCAGGAGGGCAAGCACTTACATGAGTATTTCCGCAGGAGCCTTGCGTGAGCAACTCATGGGTGTAAGTAGGTTTCCCCAACCAACCGTCCTATTATGGCCTTGCCCAATGTTTCACAGCAATGGTCAGCCAATGGAGCATGTTTGGGGACTGGAAATCGGATCTGATCTAAGCACAGTCACAAATCACAGAGGGGTTTATTAAAGCTCTCCAGAGCTGGGTTGCACAGTGGCCAATTTTACAAAACAGACAATAGTGCTTCCTGGAGACTTTTAGACCATAATTGAGTCTTTAGGATAAATCCTACTGCTTTGGTTGCACTTTAAAAATGAGTGTCGGTAGTTCATGCCTAATTACTCCTGAATTAGCTAGGTAATTCATCAGGTCTGATTATGGATGCATAATGAATTTACCAAATCCATGTGTATTGGAGAGAGATTAATTCCATACGAAATCCCACAATTCATTCATGTGCCATTTGTTTTCATTCCCCCTTTCCTTTTTTTTAAAAATCAGCTAATTAGTTCAAATTATTTGTACTTGACTAAGGGTTTGAAACACGTATATGGAATGATTAGCTTATAACTCAATAGACGGGAAAGCGCGGAACCGACATTAATTGTGTCGGAAGGTTCATAAAGAATTAATATCTTTCAACCATCTCTGTTTTCAGCAATAATAATAAGTCTAATCGCGATGAGTGGATGGAACAATGTGAAGCCCCAAACTAATGCAGCTGCGCATGAATAACTAACATGAATATCGTAAAGGATCAGCTCTTGGCTTTGAAGTTCAGCCCAGCAGAAAGTTCTGCCTCTTTCCTGTGGAATATCAGGCCCCTTCTTTCAGATTTCAATAACTTTTATTTATTACATCGTCTTCCCTCCACCTCCACAAAGGAATGAATGAAGAGAAGTGGATTATATAGGAAAGAGTGGAAGAAAAATAAATATATGTTTTATTTTTGAAGACAGGACTATCTACAAGGAATTTCACCCTGAGGTATACTTGAATACGAAGAGTTTGTTTTCTCATTGTCCATCTCCTGAACTGAACTAGGAATCGCTTTTGTCCAACTCCTCTGCCTTCAGCATGTATTTTGCATGAAATTTCCACATCCTTAGAATTTGTCCATAACCAGACATGGGCTGTCTGACCAGGACCTAGAAGCCAGGTGACTGGCAAACCGGAATCTGACACAGGCCAAGGCACAAACTAGGAATTAGTGAATCAGGAGATAGTCAGGATCAGGTATCCAGGAGATCAGGGCCAGGCAGCAGGAACAGGTACAGAGAAACCAGACCTAACAGAGGAAACTCAGCTGTAAGAACAACTTCCTGTTTCTGTACTAGTTTAAGTACAAACAGGGAACCAATCAGGACCCCCAGAGTGCTGCCAATCAGATCCCAGGACTGGTGTTCTCTGTCAGATTTCAGCTTTTAGTTCTGGCAAGTTCTCTCTCTCTCTGGGGTCCCTCGAAGCATGTAAGATTTCCCCTTGCATGCCTATAACTGATGAGTATTTAGATGAGAAATTAGGCCAATTTTTGGCAAGGAACACTCTCCGGCAGTGGCTGCATGTGAGATCTCTATCTCCAGCGGTGCCGACACCAGCGGTGCCAATACAGGCGCAGGCACGCTCCCTACCTCGGGCTCTCTGATCTTCATGGAGACGTCATAGAATCATAGAACCATAGAATCATAGAACCATAGAGCTGGAAGAGACCTTAGAAGGCCATCAAGTCTAGCCCCCTGCCCAAGGCAGAACCAATCCCAATTAAATCAACACAGCCAGGGCTTTGTCAAGCCGAGACTTAAACACCTCTAGGGATGGAGACTCCACTACTTCCCTAGGTAATCCATTCCAGTGCTTCACCACTTTCCTAGTGAAATAGTTTTTCCTAATATCCAACCTGGACCTCTCCCACCGCAACTTGAGACCATTGTTCCTTGTTCTGCTATCCGTCACTACTGAGAACAGCCTTTCTCCAGCCTCTTTGGAACCTCCCTTCAGGAAGTTGAAGGCTGCTATCAACTCCCCCCTCACTCTTCGCTTCTGCAGACTATACAGACCCAACTCCCTCAGCCTCTCCTCATAGGTCATATGCTCCAGTCCCCTAATCATTTTTGTTGCCCTTCTCTGGACCCTCTCCAACGCATCCACATCCTTCCTGTAACTGGGGGCTCAGAACTGGACACAATACTCCAGATGTGGCCTCACCAGAGCCAAGTAAAGAGGAATAATCACTTCTCTGGATCTGCTGGCAATGCTCCTCCTAATGCACCCTAATATTCCATTAGCCCTCTTGGCTACAAGGGCACACTGTTGACTCATGTCCAGCTTCTCATCCACTGTAATCCCCAGGTCCTTTTCTACAGAACTGCTACTTAGCCAGTTGGTCCCCAGCCTGTAACAATGCTTGGGATTCTTCCATCCCAAGTGCAGGACTCTACACTTGTCTTTGTTGAACCTCATCAGATTTCTTGTGGCCCAATCCTCCAATTTGTCTAAATCACTCTGGACTCTATCCCTTCCCTCCAGCGTATCTACCTCTCCCCCTAGCTTAGTGTCATCCGCAAACTTGCTGAGGGTGCAATTCATCCCCTGATCCAGGGCATTAATAAAGATGTTGAACAAAACCTGTCCCAGAACCGAACCTTTGGGGCACTCTGCTAGAAACCGACCACCATCCTGACATCGAGCCGTTGAACACTACCCGCTGGGCCTGATCTTCTAGCCAGCTTTCTATCCATCTTACCACCCATTTATCCAATCCACATTCCCTTAACTTGCTGGCAAGAATATTGTGGGAGACCGTATCAAAAGCCTTGCTAAAGTCAAGGTATATCACATCCACTGACTTTCCCAAGTCCACAGAGCCAGTTACCTCATCATAGAAGCTAATCAGGTTACCCAGTCCTTCACCTGCCTCTCCCAGGTATCAGCATCAATGCCGCACTTTACCAAAGTGTTCTTAAGAACATCCCTGTAGTGCTTCCTCTGCTCACCACTAGACTTCCTCCTGGTCCTCAGCTGAGCGTAGAAAATCTGTTTAGGCAAGAGGGTGTCAGGCATCCTGACCATATGACCAGACCATCGTAGCTGCCTGTGGGAGATTATTGCCTTGATGCTGTAAGAGTCAGCCTCTGCAAGGTCACTAACATTGGTCCATCAGTCCTGCCACATGATGCCCAATGTTCTCCTCAGGTACCTTTGGTGAGATTTCTCCAGATCTTTAATACGTCATCTGTGGGGAGTCCAGGCTTCAGCTCCATACAGCAACGCTGAGATCACTACGGCATTGTAGTCATCAATCTTGGTCTGAATCTTGATGTCATGGTCATCAAAGACTTGACTCCGTAAACGTCCGTAAGCTGCTCTGGCAGTGAGGATTTGATGGTGCATTTCATTGTTGATGTCAGCATGGCTGGACAGACAGCGTCCGAGATAAGGGAAGCTGTTGGCATTCTCCAGCACTTGGTTGTCTGCCATGATGGTTGGTTCGGATAACAGTATGGCGGGTACTGGCTTGAAAGATGATAGTTCTGGGAAGTTAGCAATTCACTGAATGGCAGGTCTGAACTCACTGGCGCCTAAGTACCCAGTAGACCAGGCTTTGAGATGCATGCTCCCTGACTGACCAAAGTACAACCTCCACCCTACCTGCCATGCTGCCACTTCCTGCAATTTGACCATGAGTCTTGTGAGATTTGCTGTTTCACTTCAAATCCCAGTTCCTGGAGCTTTCCCTACCCAAACAATGGTTTTCAGCCTTCACTGTTGTAGAGAAATGCTTGAAAATGTGATTTCCCCGCCCTCCCACCCGAATGATTCCAAAACAAAAAAGGCAAATAAAAGACTTCAATCTATATTATATCTCATGACTTTTAAACCAATCTCATGTCAGGCTTTTGGGACATTTGGGGCTGGAGGCACAGCATGCTAGACCTTTGGATTTTGCCCCAAGTCTTCAAGACATCTCTGAGTCCAAGGACTGACTTCCATCTCGAGTATGACAGGTCCTTGTTTAGGGCTTCCAACACCTCCATGGCCAACTCACATAGGCCATTGGATTGTTCCTCTGCAGACTGGAAAGGGTATATATGTAGGGCTGCCACCTGCCCAGTGTTTCCCAGCATTGTCCCTTTTTTACATTTAATGTATTTATTTAAAATATGTTTACCCCACCTCTCTATTTAAAATATTCAAGGAGGCTTACACAATTTTTAAAACACAATACAAATATACAGTGCTTTTTTTTGTTAAAAAAAAAGTGCTGGTACTCATTTCTTCAGGAAAGTAAATTTGAGAAATGCCTCTCCCACCCCTCTTCTTACTGAGTCCCCTAAGCCCTTTCTACTGACTTTGTGATAAACTTTTATAATCATGTTGAAATAAATGAATAAAGATGGTTGAAATAAAAAAATCAACATTAAGACATTTGCATACGCTGTTTATTACTTTCATTTTGAAGAATTAATACATGAAAACATACTAAATTGAGTTTCATCTTCATGTTCCCACAGAAGGAGTCATTCAGGCTGGGGGCTGTGCCGGGGGAAAGCGTTGCGGTGCGAGTGCTCCCAGGGCCAGCGGGGGGCTGTGCCAGGGGAAAGCCTGATGCCGAAACAATGCTAACATTGGCGCCATGCGACTATCCCGGGGAAGAGAATTCCACAGCCTGGGAGCAAAAGCTGAGAAGGCCTTGTTCTGCGCAGATGTTAATCTTATCTCCATAAGTGGGGGAACACTGAGCAGAGCTTCCCCAGCTGATCTCAATCCCCGGGCAATCCTTTTTTGACCTAGCTCTCCTGGGAAAGCTGTAAGAGTGCTCTGCACACATTGCCAACTGGCCAGTTTTAGGGTCCACAAGCTTCCCGGATGCTCCAGCTTTTTGTATTTCAGAGATGGAAACCCTGTATATGGCCCTTAGCCTCCCACAGTCTCTTTCTAAGTCAGTCTAAGAGCATAGCATCTTGCTTTCTTGAATGATTCTTGGAGTCTTTCCCTCTTAGACCTTTGTTTGCCTGAGCCTAGACATCTGGCAGGCCAGCCGGTACAATGGTTTGCTCACACATTGTACATTAGTTAGCTCCCATGCTAATTTCCAGCTAGCACTCCAATCTGCTGGGGGACTGGAATGAAGCAAAGGAAGAAGCCAAAATACCTTGACAGCTTTTACCAGTAGTAGGGGGGGAAAGGAAGAAAAGGCAAGAAAACGGACAGTTAGAGATGTGGCATTGAGCTCTGTGTAGCTGCTAAGATTTGGCAGGGTTTTGTAAGAGAATGGGGGAAAGAAAGAGGATTAGTTTCTTCCATTGGGATCATTTTTCCTGATCCTGATTTGTTCGGTCAAAGCTCCATCCAAGGAAAGGCGGCTGTTTGGGATTTGTTTGCTTTTTTTTCCTTTTCTCACTTGTATCTGTAAAAATAGTATGGCTCCCACACCGAGAAAAGAGTCACTGACAAGCATCTGAATTCAGTCTAGCCAAGGTGCTAAACGCTGTTACTCACCAAAGACTCACACTCTTTCTGGCAAATGTTTCACTTGTTTTCATGCAAACTTTGACTCACTGAAAAATTTAACTCTCTCCCCTTTTTATTTTCTTGTATTGAACTCGGTCAGTTCTAGTAATTCTGCTCAACAATGGCTGAGTCTTCCTCAATCATGGGGCTTTGTGTTTGCAGGCAGGAAAGTGATATGTTGAAAAGGATCAGGAGTCCAGCTTGAAACTATTAACAGCCCTCTTCTCTTCCTTTTAATGGGATGGCTGCTACAGATTTCAGGAGCAGGAATGAGATATGTGTGTGTTTCTCTACGTGTGTCTGGTGTGCATGTATGAAAAATGGTGTGTAAGCATGTCAGTGTGACACTGTTGCAAAAAAAGCAAACATGATTCTTGGATGCATTAACAGGAGTGTTGTGAGCAAGACATGAGAAGTCATTCTTCAGCTCTACTCTGCATTTATTGGGCCCCAGCTGGAGTATTGTGTCCAATTCTGGGCACCACATTTCAAGAAAGATGTGGAGAAATTGGAGAAGGTCCAGAGAAGAGCAACCAAAATGATTAAAGGTTTAGAAAACATGAGCTATGAGGCAAGGATGAAGGAATTGGGCTTGTTTAGTTTGGAAAAGAGAAGACTGAGGCTATGTCTACACTACAGAGTTTTTCTGGGATACCACTTCTGAATTTTTTTTCAGAAGAGCAGAAGTGCTTTTTTGGCATCCCTGTAAACCTCGTTTTACAAGGAAGAAGGGATGTTCCAAAAAAGGGATTTTTTCCAACATTTGGCCCAGTGTAGATAGGTCAAATGTTGGAAAAGCCTCTTCCAAAAAAAGAAGCGGAAGAAGCTACGAAATTGTGGTTCGCAATTTGCGTATCTTTTCCCGGAAGAACAGTGTAGTGTAGACATAGCCTGAGAGGGGACATGATAGCAGTTTAGCAGGTATCTAAATCGGTGTCACAGGGAGGAGGGGGGAAAATTGTTCTCCTTGGCCTCTGAGGATAGGACAAGAAGCAATGGGCTTAAACTGTAGCAAGGGAGGTTTAGGTTGGACATTAGGAAAAACTTCCTGTCAGGGTGGTTAAACACTGGAATAAGTTGCCTAGGGAGGTTGTGGAATCTCCATCACTGGAGATATTTAAAAGCAAGTTAGACAGAAACCTGTCAGGGATGGTATAGACAATGCTTGGTCCTGCCGTGAGGGCAGGGGACTGGACTTATGATCTCTCAAGGTCTCTTCCAGTTCTAGTGTTCTATGATTCTATAATTCGAAGGGTGTGAGGGAACACACAACATTTGCAACACAAAACTGGTTTCAGGCAAATCAAGATATGGCCAACCACCTCCGCTAAAAGAAAGCCAGATGTTTCCCCACTGATTCATGCCCTCCCCGCTGCTGGTTTGGTCTCCTCTTCCTAACCCAGAGAGAATGCATGCCTGTTGGGTAGTGTTTCCTTGGGGGGCAGAGAAAAGCAAAGAAAGAAAAAAATGACTTAGTCCTTTGCTCAGAATATTTTCCATACTCGATGATTGCACTTAACTAACAAATCTTTGGTATAATTTGACAATGGGGCTGCGTAACTTAGCAAGCAAGAAGTACAACTTAGTGGTCAACCCGCCTACATTTCAGGGCGTGGGTTTCCCAGTGCTCACTGAATTGGAGCCAGAGCTGACAAAGCTCTTCCTTGCCTGCCCAATTTGGCACCCCAATTTGGCAACTTACCTTCCTTCCCCCTCCTCTTCTCACCTCACCCCCTTCCTGGCAGGCTTTCCTTCTTCCCTGATCCGGGAGGATGTGGAACACTTGGTTCTGTGCTGAGTATCTGACTGAGTGACAGCCAGTACTTAACCTATTGATCCCTCCCACTTCACCAGCCTTTCTCCCCTCGCCCTCATAGTTAATTTTGATTACCAGGCAATACACCTTCCTAACAGGCAGTTACATCTTTTTTGCTTCGCTGTGGCTTGAGGCATTCGCACTGACAGAACATGGAGCTCATTTCACAGCCTCTCCCATCCTCTGCTCAGGGTGTGTTTGTGAGTGTGTGTGTGTGCATGCACATGTGAATTATGCACTAATACACACTGTGTTAGGCATAGCAATCTGGATAGTGTGTTCTTATACAGGAGACCAGGGTCTGCTCCAAAGCCCATTGAAGTCAATGGAGACTCTGATGGACTTCAGTGGGGTCTGGATGAGACCCACAATGTCTGGTTGTGTAGCTAGACAAAGGCACATCTGCTCAGTCCTTCAACTTTCTGTAGGTGGAATTGGGTGCCATGCTCTTTTTAAAACAAAACAGCGCCCCCATCCCAGTAATTCCATCCCTCAGAAGGCCACACCCCCATTTTTCTCAGCCATTTGCAGCTGGTGCCTTTCATTCTCAAACACACCCCAGAATCCTTCACATCACTTGCATCAGCCCTTCCAAAGAGGTGTTGCAATAGCCAGTGCAAAGATAACGGGGTGCACCAAAGGTTCAAAAGGGCCGTCTGAACCAGAAATGGGGGGGGGAGGGGGACGGGACTGTTTGCCAGGAAGGGAAGAATTTCCACCTCCAGAGAAGAGGCACAGGGAGAGCAGCGTGTTGTCTGAGTGACCCCAAAGGTCTATTCTGTTAAGGACCCCTTAGCTTATGTGGAGAGCCCTAGGCAACACAGATTTAAAGCGTTAGATGTGTACCTGTGTTGCCTAAGGCTGCCCCGTAAGCAGGATGTCTAGAATATGTCTGGCTCTGCCCAAAAAGAAGGCGGAATGTTTGGTTGTGCTGGTATTTCAAAGGTAATTAAACCCACCATTCCACATTGTCAGGAAAGGGGCTTCAATGCCCTCTTGCAAAGGAAAAGTGACCAAATGAGATTTTTAACTCAGTTCTGAGAGGAAAGGTGCCTCTGTAAGTAACATACCCTGTGTGGCACAGACAGCTATAGAAGTGGGCCTGCAAAACGTGTGAAATCCCAACAACCCGGTCACAGAGCCCACGTGGGGAGCTGATGCACAATGAATTGTTGAGGGCATAAAAGGCTCAGAGCACAAGTGAAAGGGAAAGGAGGCAGCAGCCCTGGCAAAGAATGCAGCCTGGCTGAAAGATAAGCAATGCTGTCTGCAAACCATCAATTGTCATTAGCCAGCCATACTGTCCACTCAATGGGTCCGAGTCTCCTCTGACATGTGTGCAGGAGTGAGTCAATGGAGTTACACTGGTGTAAAAGCTGAGGGAGATGACAATGGGATCCATTCATTTTAGGGCTGTCAAGCGATTAAAAAATTTAATCGTGATTAATTGCGCAATTAATCACGTGCGCCTCCCCTTTGAAACGCCGTGGCGGCGTTTCAATGGGGCAGCGCTGCATGGAGCCCAGGATCAGCTGGAGTCCCCAGCTGACCCCGGGCGCCATGCAGCGCTGCCCCTTGGAAGCGCCATGGCGGTGTTTCCAAGGGGCAGCGCATTAGGAGCCTGGGATCAGCTGGGGACTCCAGCTGATCCCTGGCTCCACTGTTGCAAAGCCCCTTTGAAGCACCAGAGCGGCACTTCAAAGGGGCTTTGCAACATGGAGCTGGGGATCAGCTGGGCATTCCAGCTGATCCCTGGTTCCCCTTGCGCTGCCCCTTAGACGTGCCGAAGTGGCACGTCAAAGGGGCAGCGCAGCATTAATGCCTGCAATTAACGCATTAAAAAAAAAACCTGGTTAATCCTGTCCTGCATTAATTGCAGGCGTTAACACAGGTCAATTGACAGCCCTAATTCATTTCAATGGACTTGCTCCTCATTTACACCAGCATGAGAGAGAAAAGAATCAGGCCCGGGGTATCTACAGCTCACATACTGGGGCATGAAATTTGGATCATCAAAGTGTGCAGCCTGTCCACTGCTAACACCACTGCGATTAGTGAGCCATGAGCACAGCTCAGAACTGAGCCTTCAAATCACAGCAAAGTCAGCTGGACACTTGTCCCTGGGAGCTGGACCCTATCCTTAATACATGAGGGTTGAGGGTGAAATCCTGGACCTGCTGACGTCACTGGCAAAATTCCCATTGCCTCACCCGGGGCCAAGAACTTGCCAAGAAGAACTTACAACTGTCTCGAGGAAAACTGAAGCACGCTTGGGAAAGATGGCACAGGTTCACCCAGATCTCCAAGTAACTTGTCACTAAGGATGTTTGAATGTAACCGACTAATACCTGGTGAACGGTGTTTGTTACACTCAGCAAAGCCTCCACCCCAGGAGCCAGGTGGGAAAGGGCTGCCGGCCCGACTCCCAGGGAGGAGGCTTTGCTGTGGCAGTGAAGCCTCTTCCCCAGGAGCCGGGCCAGCAGCTCTTTCCCGCTCCCAAGGAGGCTTCACTGGGGGCTTTGCAGTATCAGTGATTTCGTGGTTTCCCTAATTTATGATTTTTAACATCTCTACATGTGCAACACAACAAGGAAATGTGCAGTAAACCAGCATGTTCTCTGTATGTGTGTGTGTGTGTGCGCGCACGTGCGCGCAGAGATAGACATACACACACCCTTTGGCTTCATAGAATCATAGAACACTAGAACTGGAAGGGACCTCGAGAGGTCATTGAGTCCAGTCCCCTGCCCTCATGGCACCGTCTAGACCATCCCTGACAGATGTCTGTCTAACCTGCTCTTAAATATCTCCAGAGATGGAGATTCCACAACCTCTCTCCCTAGGCAACTTATTCCAGGGTTTCACCACCCTGACAGGAAGTTTTTCCTAATGTCCAACCTAAACCTCCCTTGCTGCAGTTTAAGCCCATTGCCTCTTGTCCTATCCTCAGAGGCCAAGGAGAACAATTTTTCTCCCTCCTCCTTGTGACTCCCTTTTAGATACATGAAAACCGCTATCATGTCGCCTCTCAGTCTTCTCCTTTCCAAACTAAACAAGCCCAATTCTTTCAGTCTTCCTTCATAGGTCATGTTCTCTAGACCTTTAATCATTCTTGTTGCTCTTCTTTGGACCAATGGCACCCTAAAGGAAGATTTGTATAGCTTCACTCCAGACTACATTCCCTTCCCCCGAATCCACACCTTATGTAGCCACGTACCTTGAGCATTCTGCCAGAGAGGGTGTACATGCACACAGGTGGTACAGAATTTTCAGGCACCTCACCCATGGCAGATTACAACCAACTGCTACACTCGAAAATGCAGAAATTGAGGGCTGGATTTCCACACCAGTCTGCACATGGCACAGCCATCTACAGTGATGTAAAATGGATGTAAGACACTATGACTACGTCTAAACTACACCCCTCTGTCGGCAGAGGGATGTAAATTAGACATATCGAAAGTGTAAATGAAGCCGGGATGTAAATATCCCGCGCTTCATTTGCATAATGGCGGCCGCCACTTTTTTTCTAAATGGGGCTTTTCGAAAAAACCCCGGCAGTTTAGACGGGGCATTTCCGACAGAATACAGGATCTTTCGAAACGGGGCATTTCTGTCGAAAACGCCCTGTCTAAACTGCCATTTTTTTTCCAAAAAAAAAGTGGTAGTCGCCATTATGCAAATGAAGCACGGAATATTTAAATCCCGGCTTCATTTGCACTTTCGATACGTCTAATTTACATCCCTCTGCTGACAGAGAGGTGTAGTTTAGACACACCCTATCAGACTAGAATATCTGCATTTCACTTCCCTTTTGCATGAGTGTAGAGGACTATACAAGGCAGGAGGCAATGGGGAATCAAGCTCCAAAGTTCTGGTTTGTTGGTGACGCCACTCTTTTGTCTTTAGACACATGTTCATGGTGGCTCTCTCTTCCTCTGTGATTTGGTTGGGCTGGGTCACCTGCCGCCTTTCTGGTTCCAAGTGGCATAGAATCAGATCTCTCTCCTGGCCTATCTTCTTTCAACTTATATACAGGGAGATGTTTTGGAACCAAAAATGTGAGTTTTATTCATTTACACTACAAAACCGAAACCCAAAGCCTTGAAAAAGAGAATGAAAGAGAAATGTATATGGGGAAAGTGATTGATTGACTGTCCAGATACTTTGTTCTATAGCTCCTGGAGGTGAAAGCTTCACTCAGGCTCAAAGTCATCGATTTTCTCTTAAAATTGCTTACCTATGCTATGCATATAAATAAAGAATACCAGGTGTGATGAAAGATGTACATCATAGTATGATCAAACAGAACATGTTTGTCTATGACAGACAGAAAACATTAACTCAAAGGACTGGGTAAGTGACGAATATTTCACATGGGGAAATCTCACTGCACAACATGAAAGAGGCATTAAACATGGACAGAACCCCTTCCCAAATAGAGATGGCCGGAGATACGTGTGTGCCTGCATGCTAAGAGGGAAAACAAAGATAGGATCTGAGAGATCACTCAAGCCTGGACTAAGAAGCTCTGACAAGAATTAGAACAGACCCCAAATTCATACCAAATCCTGAAATAAACGTTTGCACTTTTGTGGGACTAGAACTCCCAAAATACCAGGTACTTCTTGGTACTTTTTCCAGCTCTGCTGGAAGAGAGAACCCTGATCTCTTCCCAGCCCAGTTTAGCAGACTCAAGAAGTTGGATTTAGCATCTGAACAGTTAGGTGCTTATACAAACAAATACTCGTTGAATTCTGAAGATCACATTTCATGGGCCATAATGGGCTCTTTACAGCCAAGAGTCCCATGTAAACCCTAATATACGATTTACCAATATATGACATGTACATGTATATGAAAAACATTATAAATGTATGATTTTTTAAAGCTATTCATTTCTGGAACAGGTTAAAAGGCACACCTGGGGCTTAAAAAATAATCATAATAAACACATTGCAGGTACGTATCAGCGTTGACTTTTATCTCAAATCTTAGCTCAGAAGAGAGACATGAAGTAAGATTTCCAGGAGCTCAGTACCCACACCTGAGGCCAAATTTTCAAGAGAATTTCAGTCGCTAGGTATTCAGAAGTGCTCAGGACTCACATGCCCCCTTTACAGCCAGATTCTTGTTGGTGAGAGAGACAAACTTTCAAGCTGACAGATCTCTTCTTCAGGGTTGGGAAAGGTCCTCTCAGCATCCCAGCAAAATGCAAGGTAAAACAGATTGTTTAGCATAAGTAGTTAGCACGTTACGTGTGACTCAAAAGCTTGTCTCTCCCACCAACAGAAGCTGGTCCTATAAGAGACAGTAACTCACCCACCTTGTCTCTCTAATATCCTGGGATCAAGATGGCTACAGCTACATTGCACACATAAGAGCTAAGAGACATTATGGAAATACACCAATCTCATAGAGCTGGAAAGGACCTTGAGAGGTCATCAAGTCCAGTCCCCTACCCTCATGGCAGGACCAAGTACCATCACTGATAGATTTGCCCAAGATCCCTAAATGGCTCCCTCAAGGATTGAGCTCACAGCCCTGAGTTTAGGGAACCAATGCTCAAACCACTGAGCTATCCCTCCCCCCTACTATGGAAGAGGTCAGGATTCAATAGAAGACCACACACAGCAATAGGTAACACAAAGGGACAGAACACATGTGTCGTTAACACCCCCTCTTGGCATGGAGCCTCCACGAAAAGTGCCTCGTGATGACAAGTGAGGCAGGGAATCTGGGATTTCAGCTCAAAGCCTCTATGCAAATGTCATTTTGTATAAATGTGTGTGCAACAAGGTGACGGAGGAATACAGTGGGAATTCCAAGCCAGCCTGCAGTGAAATCAAATCACAGCTTAGTTTCTTTGTTATGTTTCCCATTAATATTCAAGTTGTTTAGGGCCATTTAGCTCAGCATATCGCATAATCTTTGCTGGAGAGCCACCATTTTAATGCTCTGCTCTTTCACAACTGGCTGGAATTTCAGTGTTGATTTGTACCCTAACAAAGGCTGACACGACTTTGGCCTAAATTAATTCCTTTCGTAGCTTTTTCATGGCAGCAATAAAGAGACCGAGTGGCTATGCAAGATTAAAGTGTCTCTCAGCTTTCAATCATAGAATCATAGACTCACAGAACTGGAAGGGACCTCAAGAGGTCATCAAGTCCAGTCCTCTGCCCTCATGGGACAAGCTCACTGAGTAAGGCACAAACAAAGGGGTGGCATGCTCCATTCACAGTGCAGGCATCAACCATGGCAATCAGTCCACATTAGCTGGGAGCCACACCCATGCAGGTTGCCTTGGCCTTCAGGCACAGGCCTGTGTCACAGGCAACACAAGAACTGGGGTGTAATACACCATCCTGATTCGCTCAGGTGCAGAGGGAGCACTAGATATTAGGTGATGGGGTGATACAAGTATGGAGGCCAACACTGTGGTGAAGATAGAACAGCCGATTTCACCTCCATGTTATGGACTACTTTGGCCCTGTCATACCATGGAGTTACCTCACTTTCTGGATTGTGTATCCTCCTCCATCCTGTATGCCAAGGCCAGTCTGTGGACTGGGTGGGACTGGGTGGGCCCAGGCTCCTTTGGGGCTATAAGAGGAAACAGTCACTCTTCGTATCCCTTCTGTGAGGGGCACAAATGGGGAAGACTATTGGCACCCCCAACAGTCTTTTTATTACAGCTACTTATACGGTCTCCATTACCTATTATCTGAGCCTCTCATGATCTCCGCAGCTATCCCCATGAGATAGGGAATTGTTGACATTCCTGCTTTATAGATGGGGAACCAAGGCCATGTCTATACTAAATGAGGGATCAACGCTGAGGAGGACGATCTTCCGGCATTTTGATTTAGAGGGTCTAGTAAGGATTCACTAAATCAAATGCTGAGGGTGACCCCATCAACTCCATCACTCCTTGCAGTTGTGAGAGGTAAGAAAAGTCAACGGGAGAGTTTCTCCCATCAACTTCCAGATGTGGGAGAAATGTGACATGGTAAATCAACTCCAGTTACGTTATTTACATAGCTGGAGTTGCAATATCTTAAGCTGACCCTCTGGTAGAGTATAGACCTGCCCAAAGGCGCAGTCTGGTTAAGTGACTTACCCAAGATTATACAAGGTATCTGCAAAACAGCTGGAACTTGACCCTAGATTTCCTGAGTTATAGACCAGTGCCTTAGCCATTGGACCATCCTTCCTACCACCCAGCCATTCCACAGCTGGGCATGTTATTACCCTACAGAGATGGGCAATAGATACACAGTGGCCTAGCACATACACTGTGACCATTCTGAAAAAAAAAAAACCCTTTCTAAAGACCACATTTTCTGGCAACCAAGGTCAGAGGTATATACTCCATTCTGCCTAGCAGCGTTACACCCTCTGCTGCCTTTGGATGGCATTACCACTCAAGGTAGGCACCAGTCTGCTCCCTCCAGTATCACATTTCATTGTATTCTACAGCACAGCCTTTCAATGGGTGAATAAAGGGGGATAGATGGCATTTCATGTGAGACACACTCCAAGAAAAGCTGTTTTCAGGGAGCTTTTATTCTGCATCTGGTAAATAGAAGCCAAGTGACTCCTTGAAGTTCTGGTTCTCTCAACAAAAGACATGATTGACAGCCCTCGGGTACCACATTTCAAAACAAACATGACTCACAACCTTTAGGTGGATACTGGGGTGCATAAACAACCGGGGGATAATAGTTTTTCTATGAACATTTGGAGCAGACTCAGAGGAGATAAACAAGATAATTTAATTTGCCAATATCGTCTCCTTTTATCCCCCCCCACATTCTTATTCAAACAAAAACAGCACATGGGGTATAAAAAGGCAGCAACAGGGCTAGATTCTTGATTTCAGGCACACTGATGTAATTCTGCTTGCTTCCAACAGAACAGCACCTCATTTACACTAATGTAACTGAGAGAAGAATCAACCCAACACACCGCACCGGCAGCCAAGCAAATGAAACTGAGAACAGAAAGTTGAAGGGAATAAAAGCAATCAGGTAGTTTGCTGCTAATGAATTCAATGGCAGTAAAGCCTATTTCCTTCTGCTGGTTTTTCTATAAACAATTTACAGTGTAAATGTGTTTTCAGGGTGTACAAATTGTCCTGTATTAAGATTCTTGACAAATAGCTTCTAGACAAAGCTGGGCTATGAAGCCTTCAAACAGTTACTGAGATTGTGTGTGAGTACATATGTGCATCTTATTTCAAGGAGATGAACTGTGTGTGGGTTAAACTCCTAAGTGAGGTTAGCAGGAGGGAATTATAATGTAGTTAGAACAAATTTAAAAAGACTGTGCATAATTAAAGGCACACCTGTCAACAGAATGTACTACCTTGTTGAATCATACCTTATACTTGCTGCATATAAATACATTGTTGAGCAGTGAGGTATTCATACAGAGAGTGAGTTGTTTGGATGATATGGTCAGCTGGTATAAACTGGCTATGCTACACCAGTCGCACTGGAGCTATGTCTATTTTAATCAGTTGAATATTTGACGCAGCATTTTAAATACGCTTTGTATTGTGGGCTCAGTCATGGACGTGATGTGTGCTTATGCAGGGGAATCATGGAATGGATTGGAGCTTGCATGGGGAAGGCAATTGCTCCCACACAGGTGGGGAATGGGCAGACTCAATTTTATCCCCTTTCCCACAAGCCAGAGCCAATGCAGAGAGGGAAGCAATTTGTGAAGGCAAAAGGGCTGAGACAGAATCTACCCCATGGGACAGTCACTAGAGTGTAATTATCAGCTATCCTCTCATTCCAGCCCTTCAAATGGGACAGCACAGCTTCATGCTGATCCTCAGTGAGGCTGGACTCTACGGCTGAGCTGGTTGTGAACTTTCCAAAAAACCCTCCATTTTCTTGCTGAAAAATGACTATTTGTCACAACTTGACACCGCTGCCAAAACAAGGTCAGTTTTGATTAATTGCTCCAAAAATGTGCAAACCGTGATGTTTTTGAACTGGCACAATTCAGGTTTCCGGCTCAAAATGACTTTTTATTTTGAAATTTTAGTAAACCAAGACTGAGAAAAGGTTAAAAAAGAAGAAGAAAAAAAGAAAAAAATGTTGAAAATGAAATAAAACATTTAGAAATGGTTGAAGTGAGACTTTTCAATTGACCTGACATGAATATATTTTCATACTTTTGGATCAAGAAAATTTCAGAGATTTTTGACTTTTCCTCCTGATTTGGGATGGGGCATATTTTCAATCTGTAAAAAATGTTCATTGGATGGGAAAACTGTTGTGGGATCACAATCTAGCCCTCAGGTGTACTTTTTTAAAGGGAATCTTATGATTATTAAATACTAGCAGAAATACCCGGCGTCGCCTGGGGAAAATATAGTAAAAGGTGTGATGAATGAACTACGTCAATTACATTAACATAGCATATTTTATTGGAAATACTTTAAGAAATTAACATAGCTAGTGATGTGCTTACAAAAACGATAAATCCCATACGGTCTCTCTTCTCAATCCCCACAGATCAGGAAGGCCCATCTTAAAGACTCTATGTAAATCAATGCCTGCAGCTTCCTTGCCAGAAGCCCCAAGAAATGGAGGGGATGTCTCTGGGCTCTGCAGCAGCAGGAAATCACTGCTCCCCAAGTAGCCACTCCCCGAGTGCCTTCAGTGCACGCTCCATGGAGCAACCTGAATGGACTTCCTAGCGGCAGCTGGACCGGTTGCAATGATCAGATAAAGCGAAAGACCTTCAGACAAGGTGCAATGAGTGAGATCTAGATGATCAGAACATGCAGCACCTGAATGTACCTGTTCTAATGAGAATAGGCTGTTCTGAGTGTACCGTGTCCTCCTCAGGCTCCACGGTGCTCAAAACCTTGTCCTCCTACCCAGGGCTGGCTCGAGCCATTTTGGCACCCCGGGCCCCAGGCGTACGGCGCATGCATGGGCCCGCCCCCGGGGTGCATGGGCGGACACACGGCGCATGCGCTGCCCAGTTGGCCCGGCCACCGCCGATGGCGCGCAGCCCGGGGCCGCCCGGGGCGGGCTGCCCCTGGCCGTGCAGGGCCCTGCGGCCGCGGGGGGGAAGGGCGCTGCTGGCCGGTGCTGCGGGGGTTAACACGGAGCCCGGCTGTGTGAAGATGTTGAGAGGCTGTGATAGCTGGAGGCTTCTCCCAGCCACAATTAGCAAGGCTAGACCCCAGCCAGCATCAGCCACATTTGGGTCTGTCCTGGAGACCTGCTGGTGCCCTAGTATAGAGGAGGTTGCTGATTCTCTGCCCCACCGCAGCCTCTCCCCCATGGGCTTTCCCGTGATGGTGCTGCAGGTGCCCACATGCTTTATCCTCTAGGATCTCGTAGTTGCAGTTTATGTGACACGCTTAACAGAAGAGTCCAGCAAATGCCTATGATCAGGTGCTACTAAAAACTAACTATCAGTGGGCCCAATTGGGGCTCTGGGGGAGCTGATTTCGAGATATAACCAATCCAGTTATTTAAGTTAGGAAATCAGTAGTATCCGTGCCAAATTTGGAGTTTCTAGCTCTTACCGTTTCGGAGATCTTTCAGGACAAACAAACAAACACACAAACAAACAAACAAACTTTCAGAAATATTAATAAGATTGCAGGTTGGCAATGCTAGATCTGGCTAGTGCCAGATCAGCTAGGTTACGTCTAGACTGCACTCTAAAAATGAAAAAAGATACGCAATTTGCGTGGCGCAAATTGTGTATCTTTTTTCGATTTAATTTCAAAAGAGGCTATTTCGAGCCATCCCTTATTCCTCGTAGAACGGGGTTTACAGGGATGGTGAAAGAGCGTGTCCGTTATTGCGAAAAAAAATTTAAAATAGCAGATGCGTCCTTTGGATATGGCATTGCTATTTCGGGATACTGCCAATATTCTGAAATAGCAATGAAGTCTAGACATACCCTTATAGATAGATCTGAGGCATGAGGGTTTATATGAAGGTTTTGTTCACAGAAAGAGCAACCATATACTGGTCAGTTTTTGTTTTTTTTAAATCTTAGATTAAGGAAGCGTTTCTCAAACAGGGAGGTCGCGAGCAACTTAGAGGGGGGTCGCAGCTGGATTCGGTTTTACCCTTGCGACCCCTCTCCCCCGGGCTGCGAAGAGCAGGAGGGCGGCAGAAGGCAGCCGCCGGCAAGCCACGCAGCGTGGCCAGGGCCACGGGACTCCAGGAGCGTGGCTCAGCTGCAGGAGGAGGCAAGGCAGTGGGAGAGTGAGGCCGTTGCAGGAGCGGCCGCGCGAGGGGCCGGCTGGGGCACAGTTACCGGGCGACCGAATGCTTTCCCAGCTGGGAGAGGGCGGGGGTCCCTCAGGCAGCGGGCTGGGGGATTAGGTCGGGGCAGAGGTCCTGGAGGTAAATAAGGGCATGTGGGGGGTCAGAGGAGGAGGCAGAGGAGACACGGGAGAGGAGTAGAGGACGGAGGAGAGGAGAGGGAAGGAAGGAAGGAAGGAACCAAAGGGACGCGGAGCGGAAAAGAGGCACAGAGGAGAAAGAGATGGGGGGGACGGTGCCTGCAGGGGGGAAGGGCGTTGAGGACCGCAAACACCTTGAAGGAACCCCAGGAGGGCAAGGAGTCTGGTGAGAAGGGGGGAGGAAGTGACCCAGGGCAGTGAGGGTGGGGGGTCCCACAAATTCATTTAGCATTTTAGGGGGTCGTGGTATCACAAAGTTTGAGAACCCCCTGGATTAAGGGAAAGCAAGAAAAGAAGAAGGAAGGAAAGTGAAGGCTCCATGACTTAAAGGCAGAGGGCCACTGGCCATACTGGGATTTGCTAGTTTTACAGAGGTGTTGAGGTGATTTGAAATTTTTCTAAGAATTTTTTTTTACAGGAGAAAAAGGCCACTTTTCCACAAAATCAGCAAGAAAATCCATTTCTAAGGAGGTTTTCATTGAAAAAAACTGAAAAAATTCAGCTAATTCAGTGAAACTTTTTGATGCCAGAAATGAACAGCCAACCAGACGGATATTTTTGTGGTTTTGGATATAAAAAACTCCATTGTGTGTGGGGTTTTTTTTCTTTCAATGAAAAATCCAGTATTTCTGTAGGAATATTTTAAGGGAAAAAGACAATTTTCTACTTTCTTCAAAATTTCCATAAGGAAGCCACTCCCCCTTCCCCAACAACCAGCTGCACTTGTGTACAGTCAGCAAAGGGGAGATTAGGAGGGTAGGGAAGGCCTGGGAGAAAGTATGATATTCCATGGTGTGGGAGCCCTCTGGACGGGGCCTTCTGTTTCAGGCCTTGATTCAGGAAAGCACGGAAATTAAGCTACCCTGAAACAGCACTGGTTAGAACAGATGGCTAGGGATGCTGGACTGTTGGGCTACGTCTACACTACTGATTTTGCCGGCAGTTAGTATGCAAATGAGGCACTGATTAGCATATCAACCTGCCCCATTTGCATAATTTATGTACACCGTTTTTGCAGGGGGGGAAGTAGTGTGGATGGGATTTTTTTGTGCAAAAACCCCATTTTCCGCAAGATCCTTATTCCTCTCCCGGGTTTTTTCCACAAAAACCCTTTGTGCAAAAACACTGTGCATAAATTATGCAAATGAGGTGTGCTGATATGCTAATCTGTGCCTCATTTGCATACTCACTGCTGGCAAAACTGGCAGTATAGACGAAGTTGGTGACCTTATGCATGTGGTGCAGCGATACATCTCTCAAGACTTCACAGTGCATGTGTTTGTGGGAGAGAAGACGCCTTAGAAATGAATGCTCTGCATTGAGGGGTTGGGGCATTAATAGCAACTATGGGTACAGCCACATGTAACATGTCAATGCAGTGCCTCAGACGCAAGAGAAAGGGAATCTCTGCAGCTGATCTTCCTTTGGGGGATGGGCCGAGGAGGCTTCTTGGAAGGGATCACGTTAGCCGGTTCCTTTCATAGTGAGCTTGCTCGTCTAACTCACTTGAGCGTTAATAGCTCCAAAGGCCTGGCCCTGAATGCTGAAGGGCTGGCTTGCTGCCCCCACCTGAGCTAATCCAGTTTGTTTCCAAGCACGCAAAGACTTTTAGCTGCAAAGGTGCACCACAATGTGTCACTTCAAGCCCTCAGTGGAGCACCAGGTTGTCATGGACAGTCTGACGTGGACTGCAAGGTCAGCTCCCCTAATGCTGTAATTCTCAAACATTTTGAGCTCAGGAGCCATTTGTAAATTTTGATGGCCTTTCATGGCCCAGTCAATAGACTGTGGGAGGGGGAGGGGAGGTCAGGTCTTGCCTCCCCGTGGGTGAGAGGATTGAATCGTGCCTGTGGGGATGAGAGGCCCATGGCGGGCGGCTTGCAGAACTCCCCCCGCAGTGGTGGCTCCTGTCCCAGCTCGTTGGGCTCAGTTTCCCACACCTGGCAACAGTGAAAGAAAGGTTTTGCAAACTCTGTGATCAGCTGATCAATCAAGCTGCTCACCAGTGAGACATGAATAAGTTCCGGGGGTGATAGTCATCCTGCCCCTTGCCTGGCCTAATGACCATTCCACGGTGGATAAATATTTACATGGACATTGGACTGATCAAGAGAGTGGGAATAACTCTGAAGACCGGCGGGTAGGACATTCCCAGAAGATGGGAAACCCTGGGTCCAGTCTTCCTGCTCGTCTCACTCTTTAATCACAGATTCAAAGTGTAATAGCTTCAACAGGAGTGATCAGGGAGCAGAGAGGGGGAACTGAGCCTACGTCTTTCCTATCCCACGAGTGCCATACCCACTGGGCTGATGTAGGTGGCACCACCACCTCCTCCAGCTGGGTTTTGAATGGATCCCGAGCTGCTAAGTTGGATAGAGCCCATGCACAAGGACAGCAGCTGGTCAGCTGTCCTCTCTCGGTTTGTGAATTGCCCATGGGGCTTAGGCAGGAGACAGGCATTTGGATGCCTCCAGAAGGGCAGCCACACACATGGTCAAGAAGATATATAGACACTTAGGGAACTTAGGCATTTAAACCTGAGCCTGGGGTTTAGGCATGGAAGAACCTTCATGGATCCCCCCTACATGATCCAATGGGTCTTTTCCAACCTGAATTCACATGATCCCTTTGCTGGTTGTGGGAAATCATAATGCATATGTTAACGTATGCAGAACCTACAAGGATCCAGGTAGCTTGGAGCCTTGTCAGGCTAAATTTACAATTACAGACATACACTCGGTGATTGTCTCACTCTCACACACATACTAATGGTGTACTGTATAGAACACTCTGGCTATTATGTTACTACTCTGAAGACAAATCAAACATCTGGCCAAGCCCTAAAGAGAAGTGTCTAGCAGCTGGCTCCTAGAGAAATCATTCACAACTGAACAAATAGGGGCAGGTGGAGATATCAGACATTAAGGGCCAAATCCAGTGTCCAGTGGCATTCTTTCCCTTGACTTCAGTAGATAAGCTCTAAGACAAATTCAGAATCACATTAAGAACTTGAGATCTATCTATCTATCTATATCCGTACACCCTATCTCTTTAAAGTGCTGCATAGTCCTGTCTTTTGTTCTCTCTCTAAGTTCTCTTCCTTTCCACTGAGAATTTTATAGCAATCTATAAACTAGAATATGGTGGTTGAAATAGTCCACAACATTCTAATAATAATAAAGCATATACAGTGGGAAGAGCAAAAGAAGTGGCTTAATGAAAGAAGCACATGCTGCATCAGCATCTTTTGGGCTGCCATTTCCCATTGTGTGGCTTACGACGGGGTGATTTTTGTTGAAAGGCATCACTGACGATACAGACAGGTTGCATCAAAGGTGGGGAAAAGTCACAAGGCATTTTGTTACTGAGAAAGCTGTCAGCTCTGAAATTTAGACCAGACTGATCATGTTTTGATAACTCCCCAAGAGCCAGTAGATATTATGCTAATTCAGAGGGCGCACCATGAAGAATGAGGATGGGACAACAAAGGCAAGGAGTTTATAATTGCTTTTTTAATATATTTCCAAAATTCATTCTGAATGTGCTGTCTATCCCATAGGCTGAGCTAGCAGAGGGGACAATGTCGGGTGGAAGAAATAGGACCTCATAACTTTAGTCCTCCTGTATTAAATTGTATTGAGCAGTACAATAAACACCAAGACTGAGAATCACATGCAATAAGGTAATAACTCAGGCTTTATACTTGCAAATCTTCCTTTCTCCAAGCATGCTCATTAATCACCACCGTGCGTATTTATAAAGTTAAGTTAACTTCCAGAATACTTTATAATAATAGTCTTAGCTGGTGATGGAGTCTCCTGCTCTAACGCCATCATAGAATTTTTCCTTCTCTTCTCGTCCTGGAAGTAGGAAGTCATTTCAATGAGGATATGAAACCTGTTTGGTAAAACAGGGAGCAGGATGATAAGCCTGAAGGAAGGGAGACTTTGTAATGAAATTCAGGCAAACATTTTGTGTTCTTTCAATCTGTGTCCTTTGCACCTTTCAACATATGTGGGATTAGTTTTGCATTAGCGACAAACCGTGAAAACAAACACGCTTTGGTATGGGTCTCTCTAGAACTCCTGGGTCTTAGCTCCGTCTCAGCCACTATCTCCATCTAAGAACTTGGCTAAGTCATTTCACTTGTCTTTGGCTCTGCTTGAGCCTCTGGAAATTTTTATGATCCCAACTGTCTATTAAGAAACAAAGAAGGGAAGAAATGGAAGGAAAGAAAGTAAAGCTGGAAAAATGTCCAGTTTTCAGAAAAAGTTGTTATTCTTCTTGTCAGTCACATGACAATTTGGAGAAAAAAATTCAACTGACACTTTTTTTTCCTGAAAATGTGAAGCATTTTTCAAACAGCTGTTCCCTAACCGGAGTGCTTGGGCTAGCTGTGATGTGGCAGACAACGTCCCCATATTTCAACTGATTTCTGACAAAATATAGAGCTGATGTCAGTCCAGCTGCCCTGTGTATTAGTATTATTAAAAGATCTGTAAGAATTACATGAAAGTGTATGGACTTATTGAATGCTTGCAAACTGCTCCAGGTATTAATCTCACTTACAGCATCTCTATCCAATATTGTAATGGGATATATAAGTACCTATGTTGGGAGCCCTCTGTAACTGAGTAAATTGCCAGACAGAAGACAAACATTACCTAGTGTAAAGTGATGGTCATCAATAAAAGAGATTACACACTGGCCAACAAGGAAGGTTTACTGACACCAGATGGATCATTGTGGAACATTAACAAGGAAAAAAGACATGAAGATGAGTGATGCAAGTGGATTTCTCCCATCAGTTGAGTTTGCAGCTCAGAGCACATGGGTGGGAGGGAATAAAAACCACTAACATGAAGGTATTGGGTCTCTGTGCTGCTTGGACTATGGGGGGCAATGTTTCGAAGCATAAGAAAAGGATTCCCAACCACTTAGCCTGGGATAACTTTAAAGGATATCCAGAATTTGCTTATCATAGAAGCTTCTTTGACTTTAGAAATGTAAGATTGAAACTTATGGGTACGTTTATCTGTGTTAACCTTGTAAGAGCTCTCCTATTTCCTTTTCCTAATACAGGTTGAACCTTTCTATTCCGGCACCCTCGGGACCTGACCGGTTATGAACCAGAGAATTTTCTGCATCACAGAAGGTCAGTATTGTCTAGCAGCATTACCAACACTTCCACTGGTTACTTGGATGTTAGAGGACACGTAGGAGTAAATTAGAGCTAAATAACAGCACAGAACACTGAGAGCTCGGATGAGTGGCTGTAAAGAAACCTTTATGGGACTGCAGGAAACTTTGCCACACCCATGACAAGTGGACATCCAGCTAACTAAAATCATGCCGGATGACAGATGTTGCCAGACCAGAGAGTGCCGGACTAGAGAGGTTCAACCTGTAATAAATGGGTAGATAGCTATAAGTGTTGTCTCTGGTGTCAGAACTAAGATGCAATTGTCCTGGCGTAAGTGACTGGTCCCTTGGGATGGAAGCAACCTGAATATTGCTCCGATTCTTGACAGAAGGGATCAGCTATCACAAAGATAGGCTCCCCAGGGTGGCAAGACAGACTGGCACATCCAAGGGGACTGTCCGTGACTGCATGCTTAGGCTGTTACAGAGCTTGATCAGTTTACACTTGATAACTGGTAGGTGCAACGTAAGCATCGATCTCACCACCAATGTAGGGTTTCTGCCTTCATTCTTAACAGTCTGCCCTGCAGCTGGTACTCATGCTCTTGAGCCACTGAAGGCCAGCTTGACACCAGCCCACAACATGCCACAGGTCACAGGGCCACAGCCCAGACTGGCTTCAAAGGGGAAGGTAATGTCAGGATGGTTGTCCAATCTATCTGACTTTGGCTCTTGGAGTTCACATCGTCAGAGGAAAATATTTCTTGCCTTCCGTGACACTCTGCCTGTGTTGAATAGTGTTCTTGGTTCTGCTCTCACTCTGAAGAGGTCAGGGTTGTTTTTTTAAATTATGAATTGCTGCTGTTATCAGTATTATGCAAGGCAATTGCAGACTGTAGTTACAGCAAAAAACACATTCATCAGTGGGAACACCCAGACTGCACTCCCCTCAACAGAGTCAGGAAGAATCAGTTTTCTTCCTTCTATCACTCATTTCCTCTTCCTCTTTCTTCTTCTCTTTCTCTTATGTTGCAGAACTTTGTCCTGCTTAAGGGCTTGCAGTGTCACCGTGACACTCAATGCTGAGGTATCTGGCCCCTTTGATGCAGCAGAAGTTCTTTTTATTTCCCATCTCTAACTTCTGTGATCCTGGGTTCAAGAAGCCATGGTAAAGACTGACGATGATGCAGGAGATAGGGCCAGGGTGGAGAGGGGTTAAAGAACCCCCAGAAAAAAATTTTCTGTAACCTTGTGAAGTTTGTAGTAGTACGGTCTGGTAGGTAAGAGCACAGGGCAGTGGCCTATGAGACCTGTATCCCACTCTGCCATAGACTCTCAGGCAATCTGTTACATCCTTCTCAGTCTGCTTCCCCAATTCTTTGCTTGTCTTGTCTATTCAGACTTGAACAGGGAATATCTCCTCCTATGCAGCTGTAAAGTTCCCAGCATAACAGAGCCCTGATCTCGGCAGTGGCTGCAATACCGAAAACAGCAGCACATAATCACCCATCAGCATATACCTTTGGAATAAGATTCCTCCTGCGCACCCTGGCATGGCTCACTCTCCTTACAGTCCCGAAATCCAGGACAACATATTCCTCATACATACTCCTGTCGAGTCAGATGATCAAGTGATGTTAACGTAGCCTAATATGAAGCTCGGTAATAAATTTCATCAGAAGCGTCTGGAAAGCCAGGCCTCTGAGCCGCTGTGGAGTGTCAGGCGCCTGGCAGCGCTAACGTATATCTCAGAGAACTTATCATCTAATTATAAAGGATAAAGCATATTTTTTCCAGTGTGGTTACATGTGGTAATGAAGCATGCAGAAAGCCACGCAAGATAGATGGGCGCTTTCACTGCTGATGCTGAAAACTTGCTTAACTTAATAGTCTATTTATTACATTTATTCCCTGAGCATCCGGGGCCCGATTAATATCTTCAAACTCATCCTGTGCTGTACAATTAAAGCTAGGGAAATGTACTTATGTAAGCAGGCCTTGGCATGAAAGGCAGCCAAGCTTAATATGAGAGAAGGAGGCGGAGGCTAGAAGGCCTGGTCCAGGCAGAAGAGAAGCTGAAAATGATGTAAATCAGTGGTCTCCAACCTTTTGGAGCACAAGATCAGTTTTTGGATTTAAGTCAATCCAGGATCTACCCCAAACTCAAATACCCTTGGCTCACCAACTTCCCCGCTGCTTCTCTGAGTCTTTGCCTCTGCCCCACCCCTTCCCCAAGGCACCATGAAGTTCGCTCTGTGGATATGGGGTACACGGGTAGCAGCCCCCTCTTCACCCACCCTGCAGAGCAAGCAGGAGGTACCCAACAGGGCAACTCCAAGACAGAGGACAGGAGCAGCACGACTGGGGGAAAGTGCTGGCACTTGAGAGCTTCCTAACCAAACCAGTCAGGGTCACCTCTCAGAGGCTCAAGAATCTACTGATTTACAGGATGTTGACCACTGATGTAGATAATGAATGTTCTTGATTCCCACTCAGCATAGCAGGTCAGAGCAGGGAGTGGGATGAATTTTGGTCCTACAGAGAGAATTCAGTAGATTTTGGGCCCTGCAGAAATAGAGGTATTAGTAAAACAGATAGATGGGTCATTGGAATCAGATGCTGGAGACCTAGTTTTATTCAGTGCCCTGACTCAAATTTCCTGTGCATTGTCCTCTCTGTGGCTCAGTTTCCCCATTGGTGAAATGGGGGTCACAATATTTATTCTTCCTGGCAAATAACTTTACGATTTATGGATCAAAGGCACTAAGTAATAGCTTAGCGTTGTCACTGTTTCTCTATTGTGCTACCTGCTGCAAAGAAGATGGATGATCCAGTGGGTACGGCACTACATGAAAACCAATGTTCAACGTTCTGCCTGCCCAAGACTTCCTTCTGTGACCTTGTGGAACTCACTTAGCTTTTGTATGCCTCAGTTTCACCTCTGTACAATGGGCATGACAGACTCACATGCAGGTTAGTGCCAAAAACATTAGAGAAGAAGATGCCCAGATAGTATGGTAACCAAGACTATATGAGTACCACAGATAGGGATCTATCAAGGTAGTAGTAAATTATTGTAATTGATGGGATTTTATGGCATGGTATAAAGACTGAAAAAATGTCCTCCTTAATGAAAGATATAGAGAGAGGAAAAGGAGGTTAAAGTATTGTGAGCAGTGTGACAGTATGTTTCATATTCTTTATGAAAATATGCTTAGGAACATTAATATGCCTAATTCGAATATGCTTCATGCTAAAAATTACATGTAACCTACCATGGGAAAGCTTGAAATCCCCTGAATGTGTATACCTATAATCCCCTAAATGTGTATACTTTATTTCTGCGCATGTATCATTCCTGTATTTGAAGTCAGGAATATGAAGCATAAACCTGTTTACTGATCTAAACATACTAAGTGAGGGCTATTAGTGGTGCTTAAGGAACTTAATGGCCCGGTATTTGAGTTAATGATCTGTGAATAGTCTTGCTTTTCCTGTAAGCCTGGACAATGGTTGGTCCTACAAAGATATGTGACCATGTCATCTGGTGCTGGAATCCACCTTGAATTTTGTACTTTTCCACTGGGGTGTGGGGCACTGAACAAAGACTTCCTACTCTAGGTGAAGGAAGTAATCACTGATTGTCTTCAGCTGGCTTTACAGACTGCCTCCCCATCTTGAGAGGATACATCAAAACACCTGGGACATGTCTACACTGGAAAGTTATTTCAAAATAACTCCCCTTATTTTGAAATAACAAGGCAAGCATCCACACTACCAAGCCTGTTATTTTGAAATAATAACTCCTGCTTGTGAGGAGGAATAAGCTTATTTTGAAATAGTTACTTCAGGTGTTATTACTTTGAAATAACCTGAAGATGTAGTTATGGCCCTAGAAACAAAAGGACTAACGACAGGCATGGAGAGGAGCTGCTGAACCCATGTCAAAAAGAACAGCTTTGGCCTGATAAGGACTTTACCTGAAATAAGAAATACAGTGAGAAATTATGATTTATAAAAACTTCTCTTAGTGTTTTAGACTTATCTGGTGTATTTTGTTTTATTTTGCTTAGTAACTTACTTTGATCTGTCTGCTATCACTTGCAATGACTTAAATCCTATTTTTTATACTTCATAAAATCAGTTTGTTTATTGATAAGCCCAGTGCAAATAATGATTACCTGGGGGGACAACAGCTGTGCATATCTCTCTTTTACTGATAAAGCTTGCTCTGTATAAAACTTTTATGCAGAATCAGGTGGATTTATCTGGGGTTCTGGTCCCACTAGGGCTGTGTACCTCGGAGATATGTTAAGATCCCTTTTGAGTGAACATTCCCAATGTAGAGTGGATCTTAGTGTCTGTGTTGCTCTGCTGGGAGAGACCAGAGATTCTGGCCCATCAGGACAGAATGATGATGGGGCACTTAAGAGGGCAGGTAGGTGGGCTCAGGGGTATTTCAGCACCTCAAGTAATAGACTCAAGGGGATCTCTGTGACTGAACCAATAACAAGTAGTTTGGCAACTGATGTGAGTTTGGAAAAGCAGAAGCGTTTGCTGCAAAAATCAAGTTTTAGGGCCACAGATGCTCCTCTGATGGAAGAATTTAGGCCTTCTACTTCTGGGAAAAAGCGGTAGCAATGATTCAGGAATGGAGCCATTTTCTGAGTCTGTGTTAGACTCATCCTGTAAATACAGCTCTCTCCCCAGACACAGGCTTAGGCAAGAGTCTACAGACCCTGAAGGGTGTCTGGCTTTGTCACTGACATGCACAGCTGAGCACAACACATTATTAGGCCTGCACCAGGGAAGATGTTGTGGTCTAGTGGACACAGCAATTGCACACAAGCCAGCTGCCCTAGGATCCAGTCCTGATTGGCTGTGTGACCTTGGGGCCACGCAGCACCAAGATCAGAGTCCATTATACATGGTGCTTACAAACACACTATAAGACGGCTGTTCCTGCCCCAAAGAGCTTACAAATAAATAGACAAACAGAGGGAGAATAGAAGGACTATTCTTCCCTTTTTCTGGGTGGGGAGTTGAGGCACAGTGACCCAGCCAAAGGGACACAGAAAAGATGAAGCAAACAGGTATTCTAAATGATTTAGACCATGGATGGGCAACCTAGACTAGTGAGTGGGCCGCATGAGCAGCCCTTCTTCATCTCAGTGGGCTGCAAGACTATTGTAACCAAGATGGTCTCCCAGGGTCGGGTAGTTTTGCCAACTGCGCTTGTGTACCTAGAATTTGCAGGATGTGCCGATTGAAGTGTAGCAGCGCTTCGACTGGATGCAGAGGGAGCCCATGGCTCTCGCACCTCACTTCACGTGCCCTTGCTTTCTGTGCATATCACTTTAATAATACTGGTTGGAAAAAAAGCTACTTGGATGGAAAGCAGCGGAATCTAGCAACTCTGTGCATGGGCAACAGGAAGCAAAGTGTCTCATGAGCCACACACAGAACCCTGATGGGCTGCATGTGGCCCATGGGTGGCAGGTTGCCCACCACTGGCTTAGACTCTTCCCAAAACACTGGAACTGAACTAAGTTATCCTGAGTGCTAGACCAAGGTCTTTATCATAGGACAGTCAACCCACCATTTCTCTGGCTGTGCTCCCTCAGCTGTAAACTGGTACTCACTCAGGCTACGTCTACACTACAAGCTTTTTTGGCCAAAAATATGCTAATGAGGGATTCATTTGCATGAGTCACGATCTCATTTGCATATTTTCTGCCGATCCGTTTTCGCGCTAGGGGTTTTTGCGCAAAGAGAAGCGGTGTGGACGCTTTCTTTTTGTGCAAAACTCCCTTTTTCCACAAGATCGGTATATCTCCTTTTTTGGGGCACAAGGAACTTGTGGAAAAAGGGGGTTTTGTGCAAAAAGAAAACATCCACACTGCTTGTTTTTGTGCAAAAACCCCTAGCGCAAAAACAGATCGGCAGAAAATATGCAAACGAGATGGCGACTCATGCAAATGAGTCCCTCATTAGCATATTTTGGCCAAAAAAACTCATAGTGTAGATGTAGCCTCATAGTGCTTTGGGATCTATGGATGAAAGGCACCAAATGAATGCTAAATATTAAGCTTATAATATGAAGATAATCATATAACACAATATGCTTATCTGATCACTTCATTCTCCTTTCCCCATTAGTGCCGTTTGGATTTTCTTTTTCCCCTACAGAAATTTTCAGTTTTCATTAAAAAAGCAAAAAGTGAAGTACCGTGATTCTCAAAGACTGACCAGGTGCCTCCTGGGAATTGTCGTTTAAGTGTTGAGATGCCAGGCTCTGTAGTCAGACTGCATCTTCCATGATCCACAACATCTGGGGGAGAGAAGGCCAAGTACCACAATGGCTGGTTGGGCATGGGCATGCTGGGAGATGTAGTCCAGTTGCGGAGTCCAGCCAGTATAGGAGAATGAGACCATGAGGCACCCAAACTAAGATTTCCACGAGGCACCTTGGCCACATTTCAGAATTAAAACCTTTTTCCTATGAAAAAAAATTACTTTAGTCAACCCCTCCCCCTACTTTTTCAACTGAAAAATAGTTTTGATGGAAAGTGTTCAACCTGCCACACTTACCATCTTTTCTTTACCCTTCTGCACTATAAATTCCAGAAGTTGTCTCTATTATCTCCGCAAATACCACCTAACAGGATCAGAATAGATTATATAAAAATGAATCCTCAGTAGTTTCTCTTTCTGACTTTGTCTATCATAAGGAGATTTGTAAGGCTGCAAAATAATCTAAAAGAGTAGTAAATGAAACTAAGCAAAATGTGCGGATGTTGGTAACTAACCCTCATTATTACGCATGAAAGCTCATGTCAAAATGTTTTCACTTGGAGAAAAGTAATTAAAGGAGTTTTCTGTCTCCCACGTGCTGATATTGGTGAACCATCTGCCAGGATCTCTAAGGAATCTCTTGTAACCATGAGAAATCTGACAAAATTCTGTGAGCAGCCAGGAAAGAGGATGGAGCTCTCCTTTAAGCTGCAAAAAATTCAATGATGATATGACAGAGGGGGAAATGACAGTGGGGAATTAGATACACAGGTTGTGACAGTTTCATGCTACAATCACGACAGATGAATCACTCGCACCTGTAGGGGAGAAGGGCTGGGAACCAAGTTCTTTAGCTCCCAAAACCCAGACCTTTGTCACATGTAGTAAGAGAGGATTCCCTTACCACTCCTGGTAGCTATGTTTCCTATTCATTCTGTGGCTCAGGCACTAGAGAAAAACATCACACATTAATTTAAAATAATGCTCAAAGTCAGACAAGCAGAGTTGGTCAATTTTTTTAAAAAAGTGAAAGGTTCCTAGGAGGACTACATCTCCCATCATGTACCACAACCCCCAACCTCCTCTGTTGAGATTCCACATGCATCATGGGATTCCCTGCCTGTTTTCCAAAGCACCATTTTTTTTTCACTGCAGCACAAAATGATATTTTGTCATTGTTTTCCAGTTTTAAAAACACCCAAACAAAAGGCTTTAGGTCCATTTGAGACAAATTAATTTCTATCTACAATGTCATTGAAGTGTTTTGAAATTGAGAGATGGAAGAGGAACATTTTAAGTCAAGCCAAACTGAAAAAAAGATGTTTAATTTGGGAAAAGGTGTCTACAGGAAAGAAAAATGTTCAATTTCAATAACGGATGTCAACGTGTAGACTACAACACAAATAATCTATAAGCCATGGTTAATCATCCCCCCCGACCACTGCGTGAGAGAGCACGCGGCCCCAGCCTCACTAGCTCTGGAGCATGGGGAGGGTGGGCGCTGGGTGCAACAACACTCGTCCCCAGAACGTCTACTGTAGGTATTCTGGGGACGGAGTGTGGGCCGGGCCAGGCTGGCTGTTTGGGAAGGCTGTGCCTTCCCCCCGCCTATAATACCAGATGCCCATATTTGCTGGCAGTTCTGGAAAAAATATGTTCTGAGGAAAAATAATTTTGGGGGTGCTTCCAATTGAGGGGGGTTGGGGAGAAGATTGAGGGGCAAGCTCCCCCTGCCTGCTGCAAGGTTTTTGCCCTTGCTCAAAGTCCTATAGGTCACAGAGCTGGTGCGGGGGATCATGGCCAGGCCACTTTAAAGTAAGGTGCTACCAGAGCAGGCCACAGCATTGGCTTGGCTGCATGGTCACAACACCATTGAATTTTGGCTCAGCCGCCCCTCCATGAAGATGAGGGGCAGGTGGGCCAAATGGCGTTCTGAGTTGGGACGTGGGGAGTTGGTTCCTGTATGGAGTAATACAAAGTAGTTTCCAAGAACTTGACTCCTAAAGGCACCAGTTAATGCACCATGTGGATAAAAGAAGAGGGGGGACAATTTGGCCAAGAATGACCTAGGGTCCCTGAGAGGGGAATGAGTAATGGGGTACTCTGCAAGTGCTGGGGAAAGAGGGGCAGAGGAATTTGTCCCCCTAAGAAATATCTGAATTGGCACCATTACAATCTCCCCCCCTCCTCCCCCTGATGAGAACATTTACATTTTTTTACTTCTGAATGTTTAAAATTTTTTTTCTTCTTTTTTTTTCATTTTGACCAAAGCAATTTGCTGAAATCCACAAATTCACTAAATGTTTCCATCGGCTGGAATTTCTGGCAGAGAAGAGCTTCAGCTGAAAAATTTCACCCAGCCCAGCTGAGGCATTTGAAAGCCACAAGAAAGAGAGACAGCAAGAGAAGCGAAAGTGCCTACCACAGGCCTATGCGCATACTGTAAAGGCTCACGGAGTGACCAAGACAGGGTCTGGCGCTGGAATCGCTCTGAGCCTGTTACCAACGGCAGCTGCCAATGGCTCTACTTGGCTCTGCCTGGGAGCAAGGCAGCAGTCACTGTTCTGTGATAAGGCCCAACACGAGTCACTTTAGCACATCAACATCCACAACAGCCACCCATGCGTCACATTGGGAGACTGCTTACGTTACTTGCTAAGTCGGAGCCGAATCGGAGCTGCCAAATGTCACCATTGTGGTGGTGACGATCACAGTAAAAGCACGGCAGGTTGTTGAGAAAAGCCCCTCCACACAGCACAGCCTAATGTCTGTGGGAGGGCTTTTCAAACGGATTGAAGGAATAAGGCGCCCAACTTCCATTGGCTTCGAATGGTGCCTAAATCTCACTGGCACTCACACCCTAATGCATACCATAATATTTCTCCATGGTGCTTTTCTGTCCCCATTACCATCACATCTCTACACCCCCAATTCTTTAATGCACTTGTCCTCACACACCGTCAGGTAGAGCAGGGCCATTATTCCTGTTTTATAGATGGGGAACTGAGGCACAGAGAGACTTGGCCAAGGCAACACAATGCAGCAGATGAAGGACCTGAAAATGTCACCTGAGTGACAGGCTGGCACCCTAACCCCTAGACTGTGCTCCTTCAGTCTGTGCCTGCACAGCACGCAGCCCGCTGGTGGCCCCCAGACCCTGCTCTGCTCACCCAGCAGGAATTCTCTTTCACCGCATTTTTTGGAGCCTGAGTTTCTCCCAGTCCCATTCTAGTGCACTAACCACTAGACCAGTCAGCTTCTTGTGACAGGAAGGTGCTAATAATAGTCACACTAATTCACAGCTCGACAACCCCCTCCTAGACAATGATCACCATTAAAATCATGATGATGTTGCCAGGGCAAGGAAAGAAATTGACCTGCAGGATTTTTTTTTAATCCAGACACAAAGCAATGGGGGAAAGCTGATGACGTCTGAAAACCAGGAAGCACCAAGGAAGATGGGATGCAATGTGAGTGAGGCCTTTTTTTTTTTGGTCCCTGTGTTCTATTCCTGTCCCTGTCAGCCCAAGCGATCCAACACCCCTTTTGATTGCACACATCAAGGAAGAGAAAACTGATGACGGCAGACCAGACCCATCCATTGCTGACATATCAACATGAGGGCTTCCCCAAGCAGGCAGCACGCCCCATCAGCTGCCATCTCGAGCAGCAATTAATACACAAATGTCACGGATCACCTGGAGCACGGGGAAGTTACCAATCCTGTCAGTCCACATTTCATTCAGAGTGGCGGGTTCCTGGACGTCGGCGAGCTGGGGTAACACAGGCGGGAGGGAGTGGCAGATTTTGGCATTTCTTGGAAAGTGGGAGAGAAAGGAAGGGGATGGCGGACCTTTGACACTGCAGTTATACAGCTGATCGGTCTGGCAAAGAGTGGGAGACGCGGATGTTGTCAAAAAGCCATTGCTGGCCTGTAACATCTTTCATCCCAGGATTGTAAAGCACTTTGCAAACATTAATTAGGCTCCCACGACACCCCTGTGAAATAGGGGCGTTAGAGAACGCAGCAGCAGCAGCTGTTATAGCACGGTTTGCCAGATACCAAGATGACAGGCTCCACTAAAATACCTTACATCTCAAATGGACAGAAGACTAACCCCTCCCCTCCCCTTCCGCCCCGCCCCGCCGCTTGTAGGGACAGGGCAAAGCAGTGACAATCTCTGATGCCAATGTGCAGTAATTGTTGGAAAATCCAACCTCTTAATGGTGGCCACTGAATGTATCATTATAGCCTCAAGTGTACAGTGTGGTCTATTTGAGGGTCATGTGCTGAGCCTAGGAGACAGCTAGGCAAAGCTCAAAGCTTCCTAATGAGACTCTACCCTCTCATCCTTTGATTCCTAACCCCTTTAGAATCACCTGACAAGGGGCCAGGTCTAACTTAGGTGGAACAGGGGGCTAAAAAGCCAGCTCATAAGCGACCAGAGGAGTTAGCAAACAAGAGACCTAAAGAGGGAGCATGAGAGCCAGATACAACTAACATTCTCTAAATGTAGGCCAGTGATCACTTTCCCAATCCAAGAACAGAATTATCAGCCACAGATGAACACAATATATCGAGGAATAGTTAACAATCTGGTAGCTTTCTTTGTTAGGATATCAAGCCTTATGGATAAGGGAGAAATGGTGGGCATGGTATACCTAGACTTTAGTAAGGCATTTGACACAGTCTCACATGACCTTCTTATCAATAAACTAGAGGAATACAACCTAGATGGGGCTACTATAAGGTGGTTGCATAACTGGCTGGATAACCGTTCTCAGAGAGTAGTTATTAATGGTTCACAATCCTGCTGGAAGGGCATAACAAGTGGGGTTCTGCAGGGGTCTGTTTTGGGACTGATTCTGTTCAATATCTTCATCAACAATTTAGATGATGACATAGAAAGTATGATTATTAAGTTTACAGATGATACAATGCTGGGAGGGGTTGCAAGTGCTTTGGAAGACAGGGTCAAAATTCAAAATGATCAGGAGAAATGGTCTGAGGTAAACAGGATGAAGTTTGATAAGGACAAATGCAAAGTACTCCACCTAAGAAGGAACAATCAATTTCACACATATAGAATGGGAAGTGATTGTCTAGGAAGAAGTACTGCTGAAAGGGATTGAGGGGTCATAGTGACCATAAGCTAAATAGGAGTCAACAGTATAATGCTTTTGCCAAAAAAAGCAAACGTGATTCTGGGATGCATTAACAGGAGTCTTGTGACAAGACACAAGAAGTCATTCTTCGGCTCTACTCTGCACTGATTAGGCCTCAAATGGAGGAGTGTATCCAGTTTTAGGCACCACATTTCAAGAAATATGTGGAGAAATTGGAGAAGGTCCAGAGAAGAACAACAAAAATGATTAAAGGTCTAGAGAACATGACCCATGGGGGAAGACTGAAAGAATTGGGCTTGTTTAGTTTAGAAAAGAGAAGACTAAGAGGAGATATGATAGCAGTTTTCTGGTATCTAAAATGGTGTTACAAGAAGGAGGGAGAAAAATTGTTCTCCTTGGCCTCTGATGATAGGAGAAGGAGCAGTGGGCTTAAACTGTAGCAAAGGAGGTTTAGGTTGGACGTTAGGAATAAGTTCCTAACTGTCAGGGTGGTTAAACACTGGAATAAATTTGCCTAAGGAGGCTGTGGAATCTCCATCACTGGAGATATTTAAGAGCAGGTTAGACAGACACTTGTCAGGGATGATCTAGACGGTACTCAGTCCTGCCATGAGGGCAGTGGACTGGACTCGATGACCTTTCGAGGTCCCTTCCAGTTCTAATGTTCTATAATTCTAAAGTCTTTGCAACGGGAAGTTATGCCTCCCCAACCCACTAGAATTCTTTGAGGGGGTTCACAAACGTGTTGACAAAGGGGATCCAGTTGACTCAGTGTACTTGGGCTTTCAGAAAGCCTTTAACAAAGGCTCTTAAGCAAAGTAAACAGTCACAGGATAGGATGGATGTAGTCTCATGGATCAAGGTCTGGTTAAAAGATAGGAAGCCAAGTGCAGGAATAAATGGTCAGTTCTAACCATGGAGAGAGGCAAATCGCAGGACTCCCAAAATGTGTAAAGGGACCAGTGCTGTTCAGCATAGTCACAAAAAGATCTGGAAAAAGAAAAAGGGTAAAGTTTGCAGACAATGCAAAATTACTCAAGATAGTTAATGCCAAAGCTGAATGGGAAGAGTTACAAAGGGCTTTTGCAAAATAGGGCAACAAAATGTCAGATGAAATTCAATGTGGGTAAATGCATAATAATGCACATTGGAAAACATAATCCCAGCTATACATACAGAGAGATGGGTATTGCCACTCAAGAAATGTGGAGTCATCATCCAACGTTCTCTGAGAACATCTGCTCAATATGTGCAGGCAATCCATTACGAAAGGAATAGACAATGAGCCAGAATATATCATAATGCCACTATCTAAATCAGTGGTGGGAAACCTTTTTTCGGTCAGGGGCCACTGACCTACAGAAAAATCAGTTGTGGACACATACAGGCAACAAACAAACAAATACGAAAAAGCCCCAAACACCCCACTCAACTCTCCTGATCCGAAGGGGGGAAAAAAAGAAAAAGAAAAAGGAACCTTGCCCAGCTCACCTGTAGTGGGAATGGGCTCAGGGCACCGGCCCTCGTGCGCCAACGCTTGGCATGGAGACTATTGCGGGCCAGATCTGCCACTCCCCGATATAAATCCATGATATGCCCATACCTTGAATATTGCCTATAGTTTTGGTTGCTCCATTTCAAAGGAAATATTAGAATTACAAAATGTACAGAGCAAGGAAAAATAATTATATTGGAACATCTATCTCAGGAGAGATTAAAAACACTGGGAATGTTCAGCTTGGTAAAGAGATGACTCAGAGGTGATATAACTGAGATCTATAAAATCACAAGCGGTGTGGAGAAAGTGAATAGGGAAGTGTTATTTACCCCTTCACAGGACACAAGAACCAGGGGGCATCAAATGAACTTAATAAGCAGCTGGTTTAAAACAAACAAAAGGAAGTACTTCTTCACCCAATTCACAGTCAACCAGCTAAACTCAATGCTGGGTACGTCTTCTCTCTGTATGATCATGAATTACGTCTCTTCACCTCTCTCCCTGTCTCAAGTGAGTTGTTTACATAATGGGGAGAGATTAATAAATGAATTCACAATATGCGAACGTGCTATAGGTTAAAAAACAGTCTAGGTCCAATTCAGATTCCAGGGAAAGATCTGGCTTTTACTTGTCTAAACTGGTACTCAACCCCTGATGATTTGCATCAACAGTTCATCCTCTTAAGTCAGGGCAGAAATCACTGGTGTCTTTGCATGTCTATGGCTGATAATGGAGGATGAAACCTCCCCCATTCAAAGCTGCTGAGACAATCCAGACAAACATGCAGACAGCGTAGGGTGTACACAGCCAGGTGTACTGGGTCTGTGTGTGGTGCAGGAAATGTCACTTTGGTGTGTGCTGCTAGCACAGGGAGGAGCAATAAGTAGCCTGCAGGTTTAGGCCTGGTGGGCAGATGGACACTTTATTTACCTGCATGTACAGCCACCCGCAGCTCCCACTTGGGATGTAAAATCCTGTTTAATTATGTTTAACTTATTAACAGCTTAAAGCGGGGGTGGGGGGCAAGCTGCTCCAGCCCCTACCGATTAACTAGTTAACTAATTAAACAGGATTTTACATCCCTAACTCAAGTCTCTCCCCCCTGGAGCCCAGCTGCGGTGCCCCCCAGTGTCCCAAACATTCACACCTTCCATCCCCCTGATGCTGGGTCCCATGTTTCCTGCCACCGCTGCCTCCTTCTTTCAGGGAGTCCTGAGAACTGCAGCTGATGAGAATCCTCCACTCCTCCCCATCTCTATTTGTAAGCTAGACTCTGCAAGCAGGTAGCCACAGGGCTAGATACACCCAATCGCAAAGAGCTCTGTGGTCCTTTATGAAGCGTGTCCAGGAAACCCTTGCCATTCGGGTGGATGTGTTCCTGGCACCACTGTGAATGGAGAAATTTGTGAACACTTGGCGCTGCGGCTCCTGGCCCTCAAGGTGAGCTCCCCGCAGCTCCTGAACTCATGGTGGGGCCGGGAGCCACAGGGAACTCACCACCGCAGCTTCCAGAAGCCATGGAGAACTCACCGTGGCTCTGGAAAGCCACAGGGAACTCACTGCAGGGGCTGGGAACCATGGTGAGTTGCCTGTGGTTCCCTGCCCCCATGGACGTCCTCCCCCCAGACAGGAGACTCCCCCCCCATAAATACATGGAACCACAAATAGTGATTCCATGAATCGCGAGGCTCTCTGTATTTTCTGTGATAGGGTTGGACATATCTGTTCTATTTATTCAAGTCAGGTTCCCAGATGTTTTCCTCCAAAGATGTGCTTAACTTTAAGCAGCGTCTTTGTAATTAGTGCCTAATGCAGTGCAATGAGAAGTTGATCCCAAATCAGCCCCCGGCCCCAGCCAAGCTAGTCACAAAAGTGCCTTTGGTCCTTATAATCTACGAACCCTACTGCTTCTGAGTGGTGTTTGTGCGCATGTAACGTCGACAGACGGAACCAAACCTGGGACCTTTGGAGCTTAGTGCATGAGCCTCTAACGTTTGAGATGGCAAATAAGGCTGCAGAGGAAACTCATTCTTTCTCTCTGTGAGCGATCTAAGTGCCCACCACATGGGACAGTGCACCACGCCCAGTAAGTATGTGGGTTACAGACGCTCGTGCGGAGAGGGAATGGGAAGGGGCCGGACTCTGTCATTTTCATACACATCAAACTATTCAGTTTCAGCCCCGCATGCAACAACAAATAAATAAACAAGTACAGGAAAGGAAGTGAAAGATTTACTGTTTACTAAAGCTACAGTGCATTTCAATTGGAGAGATAAATAATTGTATTTATGGGGATGCCAAGGTAAAGAAGATACATGACTTTCTTAAGAATAACTCTCATCTCTGCGGGTTGGTCAATGCTGAAAGGCTTGTAATGATTTTTTTTAAACCTTTAAGATGTATGTGCCCTAACGGCATCATATTGTCAGTGTTGTAAATTAGATGCACAGGAAAGGATAAGTTTGTATCCTTTTCTGCCCCCCATTCCCATGCCTCGAGGGCTGTCTTGTCAAGCTTCTCCCAAACTCATGTTCCAATCACACACTGTTTTTCCCCTCTGCTTTCCACGTGGATGCTTTCAATAAACCCTCCCTTTTCCCATTTCTAACATGATCATGCATGCACCAGAACATAAAGAGTATCGATTGCTAATATGTGGCTGACTGGCAAACAAGTCTCTGTGGAAATATTAGGGAAAAGATTGGTGGGGAAAAGAGAAAATATAAATAAAGAAATAAAGCCTCATGAATTCAGCCGTCCGGTGCTAGAAATGTTGTGGGGATTTTCTTACCCCTTGAGGTACTAAATGTCAATACCGCATTTACTGCCGAGCACTGGAAAATAACAACAAACAAAACATAAACAGGAAAAAAAATCTGTTTTTCCTAGCAAGAGTGATTGGTGCAGGTTGCTTGCCTGTGACTGGTTGTAAAATATCAAGGGGCCAGTAGCACCTCTCTTGCACCCAGCCCTAATTAAACTACAGAGATATATTGTTCTCTTCCCCAGAAATAAATAAACAAAACCCAGAAAAGAGGGTAGATGGGACACAAAGGTAGAGGGGCAAGAGGAAGACTGTCTCCCACAATGGGGAACATTAACAACACAATGATTTATTGGAGCTGTTGCTGGCATTTCCATCTGGAGCAAAAGTCTCTGACATGTCACTGGTGATAGGAGGAAGAAATTTCTGTTGAAGAAACTAATACAGAATGATCTAAAATGCTTCTATCCTCAAGAAAGAAAGAATGAAACAAAGAACGAAGGAATACAGGCTATCATCAAAGTTCTTTGTTTCCATTTGACAGCCTCTGAGTCTATCTGCACGCAAGAAGTACCAGGTTGTGTTTGTCTGTGTGTGAGACAGACGTGTGCGCGAGACATTTTCTCTTTTTTGGAATGTGGCAGTGGGCTCCGACAGTCATTTATAATACAGCATGTAAATAAATAAATAAAACCGCCTACCTTCCCTCTGTACATCTTGGATTTGAAAGAAAACTGGCTGCTGCCAGACCAAACTGTGCCAAAATAAGCCTGGCCTGAAATAACATTCAGGCCTCAGCTCTCCTTCTATTTAAGCTCCCTTCTATCTTAGAAAAAGGGACGGTGGATTTCTTTGCAGGCTCTGACAGCCAGCGGGGTCCATGCGAGTGCGGCGACTCTAGAAATGTCACCCCACCGTCAGATCTATCAGGGTATGTTTGTCATGGCCTCAAAGTGATGTAAACACGTCTAATCACTCCGCATCAAGACGGGCGGAGATGGCTCGCGAGGCAGTGACTCTTTTGGAAGCGCCCATTGCTTCTAGCTAGCAGAGCTATGAATCAGTGCAACTATCTACCTATCTGCCTGTCATTTTTGCAGTCACGGAGGCCTGTACACAGGATGTCTTGGGACTGACAGTTCGGCACCAAAGGCATAATCTGGTAGTCAGATTTCACACCACTGCTCTTGGAATGCATACCCCCCATGACAGGTAAAATGAATAAATACAGAAAGACATTTGCTGTTAACTGTAAATGGCAAGTAGCACCTTAGAAAGCTAGTTAGAGAGATGGAAGAGAGAGCAGAGGCAGGAGAAGGGCTTACTGCATCCTTCTCTGCATTTTGTTGCCTTCCGTCTATCTGTAAGGAAGGGGGAGGCCATGACCCAGTCACCGTGCTGGATTTGGAGGGTCTCCCAGCTCCGGTGGAGAGAGCTGGAACAGTTTTGCATTGACAAAGTGCCTTGGAACACAAAGGAAACATCCTGTACATCACATGTGCTCCATGGGCCTCTGGGTCTCAGAACACCATTGGGGGGGGCTGCCCCAGATGGCCTTGTACACCGGCAACACAAGCAGTTGCCCGGCTCATCCCATTCATCTATGTGTGGAATAAATTTTGTTGTGTGCACCAATGCACGTGCAGATGTATATCACCAGCAGAAACCTAGTGCAGATGTTGTAAAACCAACATAATACAGAACGTTTTGCCAAAGTAGCTTATTTTGTTTGGGACACAAATATGATCTGTACTGCGGGGGGGAGATGCTGGTCTAGCTACCCAGCAAACCTTATCTAGTGTAGAAAAGGCCTTACTGGTCCCATCTGCCCTGTCTGTGTACCCATCTGGCACTGAATAAACTCTTCAAAGCCTGACCTAGCAGCAGCCTCCACTGAGCTCAGAGCCGCGCCTGCGATGGACCCAAGAGTCTCTTCTTCGGCTACTCCACAACCCTGGTTAGGAAACAGAAGGGGAAAGGGGAACCCCCCCCCCAGGATGTTACACACCTCTCTGCCCCCCACAGCTACACAAATGGGCTGAACGGCTCGCATCTTCTGGCAGTTCCGGGCCCTGTCGATTGTGTGGGCTGTCCCTGGGGCTGCCTTTCTGTTCTCTAGCATTCCTGGAATGGCTCAGTGAGGAGAAGCACAGGTAGGAACGGGCTGGCGATGCAAAGAAACGAAGGGGCCTGCAATTTAACTGTGCATGCTAGTTCTCATATGGAGAGAGAGGAAAGCTCTACTCCTGACACAGGATGTGAGTTGGAGCCCTTAGACCCAGCTCAAATACGGTGGCCAACTTTCAACGTACACAAAATTGAACATCCCCTTGCTGGGCTCCTGCCCCTTCTTTGAGGCCCCCCCCCTTCTCTGAGGCTGTGGCTCACTCCATTCTCCCTTCCCTCTGTCACTTTCTACCCTCACTTGTTCATTTGCACCTGGCTCAGGGGTTGGAGGGAGGTGGGGTTCTGACTGGGGGGGGGAGGCTCTGGGGATGAGGGGTTGAGAGTGGGGAGGGGGGCTCCAGGCTGAGGCAGTGGGTAGAGATGCAAGAGGAGGTGAGGGCCCCAGCTGGGGGCGATGGGGAGATGAGGGGTTGAAAGTGCGGGAGAGTGCTCCAGGCTGGGGTTGAAAGGTTCAGAGGGAAGGAGGGGGGATCAAGGCTGAGGCATTGGGGCGTGGAGAGAGTGAAGGCTGTGGCTGGGAGTGCAGACTTTGGGGTTGTGCTGGGGATGAGTGGTTTGGGGTGTAAGAAGTTGCTTCAGGCTGAAATGAAGAGGTTCAGAGGGCAGGAGAGGGGATCAGAGCTATGGCAGGGGATTGGGCCTGGAAGGGGGTCAGTGGTGCAGGCTCTGGGCAGCACTTACCTTAAGCAGCTCCCAGAAGCAGTAGGCATGTCCCCACTCCAGCTCCTTTGTGAAGGCGTGGCCACGTGGCTCTGCATACCACCTCCGCAGCTCCCATTGGCTACAGTTCCTGGACAATGGGAGCAGTGGGGCGGTGCGTGGGGTAGCGGCAATGTGTGAAGCCCCCTGGTTGTTCCCATGCATAAGAGATGGAAGGGGGATATGCCGGCCGCTCTTCAGGAGCTGTGCGGCACCAGAGGCATGCTTGATCAACGGTGCTGATCGGAGCCACCAGGATCCCTTTTTTAACCAGGTGTTCTGGCCCCAAACCAGACACCTGGGCACTCTAAGCCCAAACCTCAAAAGTGGATCTAACATGTGAGGAAATGTCATTGCGGGGGCAGAACATGCCCTAAGCCACATGCCTGCACCCACCCTGCCGTCAGTGGGGCCAGGTCACCAAACAGCGTCACAACACAGGAGCTCAGGGCCAGGGGGATGCCGAGGGGCAACCTAGAGAAGATTCTGGCCTGCAATATCTTTATAAGCGACGGTGGCGCACAAGACAAGGAGGCCCCAGCTTGGCTGTCAGCTCCCATGCTGAGTCGGCAGAGCAAGGGGTTAGAAAAACAAGAAAACCAGTGTTTTTTAAACGGATGCTATTAGCTGTGGAGATGCTGAGAGGCTCATAGGAAGCCCTAGGATGCCATTTTTATAGTGCCACTTTTCAGAGTAGAGCCGCAATTTAAACATCCTATTTGGGGCTTTCTTCCCCATGAAATATTCAGGAGAGTTGCTGGCTCTGACTTTCAGAGAAGGAATCTGCTGATAAACAGATAGTCAGGGCTGATAAAAATATACATGCTCCACACAGCCTGTGGTGAAAGGTAAAAGGTCATGCTTAACCTGCAAACAGATTCTACCTATAGGCGACTTCATCAAAAGATCTTCATAAATTCCCCCCCCCACACACACACACTTTCTAGATTATTTATTGCTCCTGCATTCCAGAATTTTGCTGCCAGCATATTTTGATGTCAACTTAAACCATGCAATTTACTGAATTTGTGTTTTATTTATACATCACCCCATGTATGTATTTTTATGGACAGAAACAAGCCCTCAGAGTTTGGATTGCCTCTTAGGCCTGGGTGGCTGTGAAGCAAAGGAACTTGACAGGGCTGTGAAGAAGAAGAAGAAGAAGAAGAAGAAGAAGACTGGGCTTATGTATTGAAAGAGCTTTTTATCTAGGGTACAAATGAGTGCAAGAGATACAACAGAAAGTGGCAAGGGATGTCTCCGATTAACAGACTCATAGATTAGCTGGCCAGAAGACACCGCTGTGATCATTTTTAGAGATGACTAGGGAGTCTTTCACTAGTCACTGGTTTCAGTTCTGCAGCTCATGTTTATCTATGTTAGGGATGTGAAAGGTTAATTGGTGGGGGTTAGAGCAGCCCCTGGAGCAGCCTCTGTTCATGGCGGGCCTGGGTGTGTTGCCCCTGTCTGCGGCAGGCCCGGCACGTTGCACGTCGCAGGCAGGGGCTGCTTCATAGGGTTGCCAGATGGTTTAACCAAAAAATACCGAACACCCCTCCCCCCCGCAAAAAAAAACCACGGGGGAAAAAATTCTGTTGAGGGGGGGGAAAAGTGGGGGGGGGGGAGAGAGAACAAAGTTGTTGAGCAAAAGAAACCCCCAAAAACAGCATGGCCCCTTTCAGAGTGCCTGCAGAGTCACAATAAGGATAGGAACAGGGGAGCAGTTGAACACTAAGACCCAGGGAAGGCATTGCTTTCCCTTGGTCTTTAGGCTTCTTGCTGGTGGCCATTTTGTTTTCATGATCAAACCAAAACGCAGCTTCCCTGCAGAACCAGGTAAGCAGGGTGTCCGGGGGCGGAGGGCTGGGGGTGTCAGGGGTCCGGGGGAGGGAAGGCTGGGCCCAGTTGCCGAGTGTGTTGTAGGGTTGCCAGGTGGCCGGGAAAAAAAAAATCAGAAAATACCAGACATTTTAGGTGTCCAGTATTTTCTGAATATTTTACCAGACAGGAGGCGAAAATACTGGACTGTCGGGGTCAATACCGGACACCTGGCAACCCTACTGCTTCAGCTCATCCACAGCGGCCCCTTTTAATTGGTTAACTGGTTAAACGTGAAGTAAACTTCACAGTTAACCAATTACACATCTCTAATTTAGGTGGCTCTAAAATCTCACATACATTGATGCATCTATCCTTGTAACACTGCTGTGCAGAGGGGATGTATTACCTCCATTTCACAGATGGGGAACTGAGGCTCAAAGGGCCTTTCTCAGTTGTGGCCCTGTCTGCACCTGAAAGAGGAAGGACTTTCCTCCCGGTCGTCTCTGCGCATCATTTCCAGCTAGGCCAGGACCTAAATGCATTTCTGAAGGGCCCTCAGGAGATGAGACAGCCCAAGTATCCCCAGGCCAAGGCCAGGGTCAGTCCAGGGAGGGCACATTTCCCCAGACAGGCGCTGGCACGTCCACCTACTCCTTTATTTTCAGCCCATGTATTGTCGCCAGGCAGGTTTATGTAACAAAATGGCCGGAGATGGTGTCAGCTGTGGTGGGAAGCAGGGCCACAGAAATCCAGGCCTGGTGCTGGAGACTTGTCTGAGGCAACAGAAAGTCTCGGTTGCACGGGGTGCATGTCAGGCAAACAAGGTAATTTGACACAAAACCTGTGTGGCCTCCTCTGAATATTTGTATAGGAGGGTTTGTATAGGAAGGTTTTCTGAGGGGATCGCTCCTTTCCTATGGGCCCACCCTATCCATGTCACCTGGCTGGGGGACTGGGCACTGTGTCAATATAAACATGCATGGCACTGGGGAATGGAAAAGGTCATGCTTCCTAGGGAATCAGCGGGAGGATGAAGAGAATCCAGGAATGACGTTGTGAGTGATGCTAACAGCAATGCCTAGCATTTTACTGAGGAGATCAGTATCGTTAACCTATTCTCCAGAGCGGGAAACTGAGGCATGGAGCAACAAAATTACTTTCCGTGGTTGCCAAGCAGTCCTATGCCAGACTCTATCCACTAGGCAACACTGCTGCCCACGTGGCTCTATAATTGTTTGTGCATGTGCTTAATAGGGATCAGTGTAAATGTATGGCTAAGCCCATGTGTGAGAGCGTGAACGGCTGCACCCAAGTGCTGCTCCGTGTGTTCACGAGCAGATGAGACTCTGCCTGTGAGAGACTGTGCATCACGTCAGTGTGTGTGACTGGGTGTGCACACAGATGTGTCTGGAGCTGTGTGAGCGAGCATCCCTGCATGGGAGTGTGCATCATGGGAAGATGTGTCATGTGGCCACGAGGTGCATGTGGCTGATTGCGACAGGCTGGCAGCTCTGCAGGTGTGCACAGGGCAGCTGTTTTTCCAAAGGTGTGATTGCTGCCCTACTCCTGGCAAGACCTGTGTGCGTGCCTGTGTGGGTGTGACAGTCTGTCCAGGGTGGTGATGGGGGGAGGACACCATTCCACTCGGAGTGCGCGAGGGACAGACTGTTCTTGCAAACACACCTGCCACTGGCTTGGCTGCTCACTAGCAAACCCTGGAGCTGAACAGCCCCCTCTGTCCTCATCAAACCCATCACCAATGGCTTCAGTCAGAATGGTAAAATAACAGCTCCTCTCTTCCCAGGAGAAAATCACTGGTTATTCCAAACACAAGCTCAGCACGGACCCCTCACTCCAGCCTTTCCCACCATGGGTAACCGGCAGAGCGTCTGCTCTCACGTTGCCTGGATTCAGGTAAAGTCTGCAACCTCATTTGTCTTGCTCTCTCTTGTGGGAAAAATGAAACCCAGAAAAAGCTTGGCCAAGCTGGCTTCTCTCACAACATCGCCTCAGACTCTGGCTTTCCTGCCGCTCCCACCGGCAGAGAGCAGAGCTACCAATTAAATTTATCTCCTTCCACTTGCTTCAGATTTGATTATGTCCAGCCTAGGCAAAGAAAGGACAGGGATAGAGGCGGGCTAAGGGTGTAAAGAAACCCGCCAAGCAGTTGTAAAACCTGACAGACGTGTGAAAGGGTTTGTGGGAAAGAAAGGAGTGGGGGGGGGGGGGGGGAGAGACGGGGGGGGAGACACGTGGGGGCTGGTTTTAATGTGGGTAAAGTTTGAGCAAACGCAAAGTCAAACACAATAATAATTTGGGCAAAATGGCTAATGGCCCAGCTGAGAAAGGAAATAGCATCGCGAGCGTAAAAACGCCTAAATGGAGCGCAGATGGGAGGGAGAAGGGTAATCTTCTGGAAAAGCCTCTAATTGTCTGCCCACAGTAATAATTTCAGAGAATGCTCCCCTCTCCCCCTCCTGCGTATAATTACACCATTCCATCTGTCTATCAGCAGGTTTTTTACAGCTCCTTACGGCTGCCGCACTCTCCTCCTTGCAGCGAGATGAGGTTTTTCGAAGATTTAAGAATCCTTCTGACACATATCCCGAAGACAAGGCTCTTGGGAGAGGCAAATCCCTCTTCTAGGGCTGCTAAGACTCTATTAAAAAAGTCATATAATCTCTCTCAGCTCCATTATGGTGTCAAAACAAGAGATAGGTGGAAGAGGAAGGGGCTATTTTTTCCCACCCTTTCTTTTCTCCCCATTCTTCTCCTTTCTTACCATCATTGTGGCTCTTCTGGTAAAACTCGCTGCTCAGTAGTAGCATGAAGTGTCATGTGCCTTTGTTCAAGAACTCCTCCTAAACGGCAAGAGCTAAGACTACCAAGTCTGGTAGGCAGCTCCCTCTTATCCTAACTTAAAGCAAGGCCAGGGTTTGGTTGTGCCAGGACAATGGGATGTCCTGGGATGTGACTGTTTTGCATCAAACGGAGAGGGAGGGGTATGATAGCAGGGACAGTTATACTCATGAATGACCACAAGGGAGCAGCAAGCATCCGAGCCCTGGGGAGCAGCCACTGGCTGGCTCTACCCCAGGCTGTCCCAGGGGAGCAGCCACCCACCATGCCACATGGTCCTCGCTGCTCTGAGCCGGCCCTAGGAAGCAGCTGGCAGTAGCCACCCATTAGGTCACGGGCAGAAGCCGGTGGGTGGCCTGCACCCCTGCCCCTGAGCTGGAAGAGTTTGTCCTATAGATACAAGTTCAGCTCACCGAACACACACAGGCCTTGTAAATGATGACTCACGAATATGCAAATTAGATCATATATGATTGGCTGAATCGAGTAGAGGTGGCCATGACAACAGCTGGTGTAGCAGTGCCATGAGTTGTATGTGAAAGAAGCGGTCCTGTACTAGAGGGTACCTTTCACTGGGGGCAGCCTGCTCCTTTTCCTAGCCCAGGCTGAAATTGCTTCAAGCTATGCTTCCCTTGTCCTGACTACACTCCGTCACACTCAGGCTGCTGTGGAGAACGCATGAGGCACTAACAGTAGGGAGGCTTGGCTGGTGTTTACCCCATACCGCAGGGAAGTAGGGCTCCCAGGTGTCTGGTTTTCGCCCGGACAGTCCGGTAATTGCGTCTTCTGTCCGGTAAAAAAACAGAAAATACCGGACACACAAAATGTCCGGTATTTTCTGTTTTTCTCGGATGGAAGGCCGGTGGGGGAGGAAGGGGGCGGGATGTCCCTGGGACCACTTGAAAAACTTCCCCCAGCCTTCCCTGCAGCGTGGCCAGATACTTGCGGTTCCTCTCCTGCACGTGGGAGAGGCGTGCACAGGAGATCTGGCCGGAGGGAGAAGCTCCACGCGCTGGAGCCCTGCGGCATGTCAGCCAGGCGGCTGCAGAGGCTGCCAGCAAAACTCCCTTTGCCGTGACCATGTGTGTGGGATGAGAGGAGAGGGGAGGGAGGGGATCCGTTCCCAGAGTGGGAAGGAAGGGAAGCCGCTGAGCCCCTTCCCTGCATGGGGCACCTTTTGGAAGGAAGGGGAAGCCACAGCAGGGTCAGCTTCTCCCCTTTCCTGAATAGGCTTGCTAGCCTCTGGCAGTCTGGAGCCTTAACAGTTAAGGAGGCATGCAGGACTGGTGGGGGAGGGGATAACTTGCAGGTGTGGGAAGGAGGAGAATCACCCCCAGCCCCTTCCCTGCATGGGGTGCATTTCGGGAGGAAGGGGTGGCCACATCTGGGCAAGCCCCAGAACTCCTTCCCCTGCAATAGGATGGCTGCAGCAAGGAGCAGTGTCTCGTAGCCCTAGCTAGCCCTACAGTGGTCGTGATGCCTCCTTAACAGTTAAGAAGGCATGCAGGACCTGAGGGAAAGGCTGGGGGAGGGGAAGGAATCCCTTGCAAGACGGGGAGGGAAGGGAAGCCCCCCCCCCCTTCCTGGCATGGGGTTAGGGTTGCCAGGTGTGTGGTTTTCATCTGGACAGTCCGACAATTGCATCTTCTGTCTGGTAAAAAAACCCAAACCAGAAAATACTGGTATTTTCTATTTTTCTTGGCCGCAAAGCCGCCTGTGTCTGGCGGGTCTTTTTTTTTTTTTTTTGCTCAACCAGTTTTTTCCCCGCCATGTTCGGTATTTTTTGTGAAACTATCTGGCAACCCTACAGGGAAGAGAAGGGATAATGATGGGGCACTCCTGCACTGGGAGTTTCCATGCCCTGGGGGGTTGGAGTAGCTCATGGAGAAAGGAGCAAGGCCTGAAAATGAAAAAACAAGGGGGGAAAAGGGACAAAGAGAAGGATCTGAGAGTGTGTACTTCACTCACCAGCCTTTGTGATGAGACATGAGAGAAATATTTCAGCCAGCACTACCCCCACCCCATGAGACATGCAGATTCAGTGGCACCACACTTTTTGGTGACCTTGTGTTGATTTTGCCACATTGTTCATTTTGGAAAACAAACTCACAAGTTTTCAAAATATTTCATTCTGACACTGCTTCAAATTTCCTTTTTCATTCCAGACTGGTTGCAAATGCTCAGAACTGAAGCAAAACATCTGGATGTTGCAGAAACAAACGATTTCCTCCGACTCACAATTACTTTTTCCAACATTTGAATTTGCTGAAAATGTCCAGTATTTTCATATTTGATCTGGCAGCAAACAAGCTTTCCCCTCAACTTTTTAAAATTGCTAGTGAACTGAAAAATTCATTTTCCTCCCGGCTTTGCTTATGGCTTATAGGGGTGAAGTGTGTGGTAGAGACAGTGAGTGGAATTAATTATCCCTCCCTAAAGTACAAAATAAAAAGATGGTAAGGATGGATTTGGGGGATAACTACCTACCATAAGAACTAAGGATATGTCTACACTAGCCACCCTAGTTCGAACTAGGGTGGCTAATGTAGGCATTCGAACTTGCAAATGAAGCCCGGGATTTAAATATCCGGGCTTTATTTACATGTTCAGCGCCGCCATTTTTAAATGCCCGTGAGTTCGAACTCCTGCTCACGCACGATTCAGGTAGTTCGAATTAAAGCTCCTAATTCGAACTACCGTTACTCCTCATTGCAATGAGGAGTAACGGTAGTTTGAATTAGGAGCTTTAATTCGAACTACCTAGTCCGTGCCGCGTGTAGCCGTGGGCAGGGAGTTCGAACTACGGGGCATTTCAAAATGGCGGCGCCCGGGAACATGCAAATAAAGCCCGGGATACATTTGCAAGTTCGAATGCCTACAATAGCCACCCTAGTTTGAACTAGGGTGGCTAGTGTAGACATACCCTAAGTGACTGGCTGCGGTTCTAATCTCAAAAGATATACTTAGGATTTGCAAAGCAGTCTAAGGAAGCAAGCTTTCCAAATACTACTGGAATTCATGGAAGTTCCATTCCTAATTAGATTATGGTGCTTTGAAAATCTATGTTTTAATTAGCATATTCCAGACTAAAATTTGTAATGCTTTGCATTTCTAAAGATCCCCATCTGCCCTGTGCAGCATGGGGAAACCAAGGTATAGCAAGGGGTTCATTGCCAAGGACACACAGCAGATATGTTGGCAGAAGAGAGAACTCAGGACTCCAGGCCCAGTCACCCTCTCTCTCCTCTGCCTTCCCATGCCCCCGTCTCCTCTCACATCTCTTTTGGCCCCGTGGAAACCAATTTGGACCAGATTCTTAGCTGGTATCAAAGTAACTCCACTGACTTTGCTGAAGCTGCACTGGTTTACACCAAGGATCTAGCTCAGTTACTGTGTGACACTTCTGAGTAAGTTACCTGGGGGTGCAAGAGAGGCACCAAATGTCTTTTCCCACCCCTCCAAAATTCACGGCCACAACTGAATAAGGAGGTGCAAGAGCCTGTCAGTCTTTTCCCTGCTGCAGTATAACGTGACGACGTGCTCTCTTTGGTTCCTTTAAACTTTGCTCTGGCACCCTCACCCACAAACTTCAGATGAAATACAGAGGAGAGGACTCCGGGTTCATTTCATTTTATAGATAACCCACAAAAGCCACAATCATCCTGAAACAGCCTTTGAAAGCGTCACCATGTGTGACAGTGTCTCTGAAAAAAAGAAGTCACATTGCATTGGGCATAAAAGGGCTGTTTGAACAAGGTAGCTATAGTTAAATTATCTCAATGCATTTCAATCATTTCTCAACATCAAGGCTAATTTTTCAATATCATGGTCCTTTTGACAATAAATGAATTGCATGATTTGGTTTTTTTAAAAACTCCCTTTCATGATGAATTTCTCGGGGAGGCATGTCAGAAGCGATCCATCCATCTATCTGCATAAACCCAAAACACCAAGATGTCATGTCGAAAAACACTGACCTCCTGATTTGCTGGCGTACTGCAGGAGAAGCCACGTGGAGAGGGGAAGAGGGATTTCTTTTGTGCTGGGAAGGACACATGCTGATGGAAGTGAATATCTCTGCCCAACGGCTGCCGTCGTTCTGAGTCAACAGGCCAAACTCAGAGGTGGAGTGAGGGTATGTCTACACTGCAGCACTATTTCGAAATAACTAGCACTATTCCAAAATAATTTACTCCACATCTACACAGCAGGCAGTTATTTCGAAATAGTATCAAAATTCTGTCAAGCTGGAGGACTTCTTACTCTGACGCCTGTAACCCACATTGTACAAGGAGTAAGGGAAGTCGGAGGAAGAGTGCTCTATTTCAAAATAAGTGCTATGTACACACTCCCTATTTCGAAATAAGCTATTTCGAAATAAGATACACAATTAACGTAGCTCAATTTGCATAGCTTATTTTGAGTTAAGTCCTGCAGCGTAGACTTGCATATCTTCTTTCAAAATAGCTTATTTTGAAATAGGGAGCGTCTACACAGCACTTATTTTGAAACAGAGCACTCTTCCTCCAGCTTCCCTTATTCCTCGTACAACCAGGGTTACAGGAGATGGAGTAAGGAGCCCTCCAGCTTGACAGTATTTTGACACTATTTTGAAATAACTGCCTGCTGTGTAGACGCGGACTAAGTTATTTCGGAATAGCACTAGTTATTTCGAAATAGTGTTACAGTGTAGACGTACCTTAGATCTACTTTTAACCCCTACTGATGTGTTAGGGAGTTTAGGGCTTTCTCTAAACTGCAGTCATGGGGTGTGATTGTAGCTCCAGTCAGTATACTCAAGCTAGTTTTAATCTAGCTTGCTCAGGACCCCGAGCAGTGAAGATATGGTAAAATGTATATAAGTCCTACTAGAACCGTGGGTAATTACGTGTAGGGCTAACCTGCCCTAAAGCTTGATTGTTGCAGCTTTATTGCTCTGAGACTGGAGTCAGCTAGATTAAATTAAAGCTAGGTGAGGTACATCTATGCAAGCTGGAATCACACCTTGGGACTACACATAGGCATACTCTATATGGGAAAGGTTTCCAGTATAAACTAAGCTGTAAATTTAAGCCAATGTAGCTTTACCGGTATAATCCCCGAGTGGACAATCTTATCCCCGTATAGGTGTCCAAATGAGGGTTACCCTGGTATAGCCATGCCCACATAACTATATCAGTATAACCGGCAAACCTTTCCCATATACACCAGGCCCTAGATGCATTGTTTGCTACAGTCTTTCCTTCTGGTTCCTAGGTGTGTGACTTCTGTTGTCTTGGATTGTGTTACATGCCAATTCCTTCCACCAAACTTAAAGATCACATGTACACAAAGGGTTAAGGATTTGTCTACACGCAGCAAGTTTACCATGACACACTAACACTTTATTAACAGCCCTCAATTAGACATGGGGGGGGGGGGGGAGTGTGAATCCAGATGGTGTCAAGTTGGGGCAAATTTGCAGATACACTGAGGGCAACTGGAGGAAAGTGACATTTTCTTCAGTTTCTGGTCCCTGGAGCCTCTCCTAGATGCACGGTTGGCTGTGGTCCATTTCAACATACAGAGTGTTCCTATGGAGACTACTTTAACAGCCCAACACAACCAGTCTCTCTCTCTCTTGCTTGGTTTGTTCAAATCAGGTTGTTCAAGCCTTTTCCTGGTACAACAGACACTGCGACTGATTGTCCTCCACTTACACCAGCTACAGATCAGTGGGACATCTCTTGGGCCTGACTCTCCTCACCTCCTAGCTCATACTGCCTTTTGCACAGGTCCAGAGAGGGGTACGTGACTGGGCAGGGTCAAGGTTCACTCCCTCCTGACTGACAGCAGCGGGGGAGCAGAATCAGGTCCGAGGAAAAAACAGAAATATGGTTCATTGCACTTTCTGCTAGATTTGCCACCTTGCCTCAGATGCTCCCCATCGCAGCCTGCTTTAATTCTCTCGTCCACCTGCTGTCTTGTCTATCAGGGCCCAGCCCAAAGCCCAAGGAAGTCAATGGAAGTTCTTCCACCAATTCCAAAGCCCTTTGGACCAAGCCCATAGACTGTAAGCTTTCTGGGGCTGGGAGGTTCATTTGTCATGTGTTTGCACAGCATCTAACACAATCGGGCTCCATCTGTTTCTGGTGCTGACAAATCAGTCTGTGTGCAACAATAACAATACGCCAAGGAGGAGTGGGAGAACTAACCACACGTGGCAGATGTTAATTGCATCGCTTACTGGGAGGTGCTCGGATCCCCTGGTGATGAGAACAGCAGAGGAATGCCACTGGATGTTCCTGTTGTCCACGTAGATGGCTGTCACACGGCTTACTTGCTGCTAGGGGGCCTCCTTCTGGCCACTCTGGAGATTAGCTCCTTCCAGGTGCTCCCCCTCAGTCAGGTTCTCCACCCATTGTCCTCTCTCACTCACTCCAGGAGCAGCAGCTTCTCGGCCTGGCCTGGCCACTATACGTGTCCCCCCTTTCTGGGCTATCAAAGTCTCTCTCCACCTCAGCTGTCTCAGGCAATCTCCCATTAAATACCCCATGGTGCCATTTCTTCAGTGCCTGGCCAGGGAACCTAGGCCTGCACTTTACTCCAGGTTCCAGCTCGGGACCCTCTAGCCAGCAACCTGAGCCTGCTCTCTCCTGGTTGTCACTGCCTTTCCCTGAGCCCTCTCCTACCTTTCTGCTCTTCCTTCTCTCCAATACCCTCTGGGTTTGTCACACCAATCCCCTCCCAGGAAGGAACTGTAGACCACTTGCCTCCAGACACACCTCCGCTCTCCCAGAGAATCCTGCAGCCCCCAACCAGCTACCAACCCAGCTGGTTCCTCCTCACCTGGACGCCCTCATTCCCTCATGGGCTTCCTAAAGTCACCTGATTCCCCTCAGCTGTGGCCTGCCCTGTTAATCGACTCCTTTTGGGCCCAAGTTAACCTCCTGGGGGCAAGTGGTGGGGAGGGGGAGAAAGCTCCATCACAACCTCTTATGGTTTTTGAGAGCCTGACGGCTGGTGCCTCTCACGTCCAGTCAGGCCAGACAACCCCGCTCCCAGAGACCGGCGCAGAGACTCCTCAGAGTTCACCTCAGGCCTTTTGTCCTCACACCGTCCGGGTAGAATTTAGCAGCTGGCGGTTGCACAGATTCAAGGAAGGCCCCTTGCTGCGCGGGGACATTGCAAAGTATCCTGTCATTTGGATTACAGGTGCCTCATAACGCAGCGAGGCTCCCCTGACATGCCACAAAAAGTGTCAGGCGAGCTGTGTGGCGACTGGGGGCCTGAACTTGCGCTGAGGAAGGCTCGGGACACAAGCCATCTCTCTATGTCTCTTTCGGGTGGCAGCTTTGCTATTTGTATTTCAGAAGGTTAAGGAAAGAAATCTTACTAGTCATGTGTGCATAGAAAGAGGCAGAGGAGGAGGGTTGATGGCAAGAAACAGCAGCACAGCCTGCAAGCATGGGAAAGCAGGAATGAATCAGTAGGATGAATTTCCTGCAACTTCACCCAGTAGATGTCCAAGGCACTTACATCCCATGGTGTGTATGTAACCCAGAGAGGTTCTGTCTCCCTCTTTTGGCTAGACTGTGGACAAAAGTGGGTGAGTCTGCTACCACAGCTGAGACACAGGCCTGCATCTTTAACTCAAGCAGTAGCAGCTTGTGGTTTTTTTCAGATCTACAGACCCAGGATTCAAGCCCCACTGATGACCCCTGTTTGGATGTGGTTTCACACCAGACTTTGCGGAGGGGTAAGTTTCACCCTTTTGGAAAATCCAGGCTCTCATCTCCCTCAACTCCAATTTTCCTACTACGCACCCATTGTTGTTAATTGGCTGCCAGTCAGGTCATCCCCCCAATCCATTACTTTCCCTGTGTCATCCTCTCTTTGGGCCACTCCCGCCCATCCCACCAAAGGAATGTATTTCTCACTTATGCTATGAGCCCCTGATGCTGCGGTGGCCTCTAAGTTGGTACGAATTATATTGGGCATGGCTAAGTTCCTTTTCACTGTCAGCGTGGTCTCCCATAGCCCTGGTGAACAAAAGAACCAGACCACACTAATTTTTCTCTCTATGCTGATTCTCGGCTGTCTTGTACCTCGCCCTGCACCATTCTTTGCACGGTTTCACAGCACTTTGCACAGGTGTAAATGACCTCACCGAGCGTGAAGCCTAGGGATTCAGGCACTCTTGCTGCAAACCCAAGCACTGAAAAAGAGTCAGAAAAATGCATAATCCAAGTCCCTCCCTCTGACCCAAACACACACATACAATCCGGATTTGAACCACACAGCATCTCTGTTACACACCATGCACAGCAGGGCTTCTCAGATGGCCAGGAGGTTCCAGCCCAGTCCAGAGTCTCAGAAATCAAGCCCAATGGAAATGTATAGGAAGAAGAACAAGCTAATGTGTCCTCTTCCTTGGTTAGAACTTGACAGTCCCTCAAAACCCATCAGCAACTATTCCATCTTGGGGTATGTCTACACTGCCACCCTAGTTCGAACTAGGGTGGCTAATGTAGTCATTTGAACTTGCAAATGAAGCCCGGGATCAAAATATCCCAGGCTTTATTTGCATGTTCCCGGGTGCCGCCATTTTAAAATGCCCGGTAGTTCGGACTCCCTGCCCGCGGCTACACGCGGCATGGGCTAGGTAGTTCGAATTAAAGCTCCTAATTCGAACTACCGTTACTCCTCCTGCAATGAGTTCGAACTAGGGTGGCAGTGTAGACATACCCTTGGAGAGTCTGTGCCCATTCAAAGCCTCTCCATTTGCTGAACTAAGAGTGAAACACGCAGGCATGTTACTAAGCTATACATTCTCCATCCACCCAGCCCCAATACAATAATTCCCCCTTCCCCCTTCTCCTATTTCAAGGTTGAGCCCATTCAGTCTGGGTTCTGGGGATAGGGTTGCCAGATGGTTGAAACAAAAATACCAAACACCCCCCCCAAAAAAAAAACCACCGGGAAAATATCCTGTTGAAGGGAAAAAAAAGGGTGGGAGACCAAAGTTGTTGAGCAAAAAAAAAAAAGGACTCCAAGGACTTAAGCCAAAAAAAAAATAATTAAAATAAAACAGCATGTCCCCTTTAAGAGTGAGTGCAGGGATAGGAACAGGGGAGCAGTTGAGCACTAAGACCCAGGGGAAGCTTTGCTTCCCCTTGGTTTTTTTGCCGGCAGCCATTCTGTGCTGGCAGCCTTCTGGAACCAGGTAAGCATGGGGGCTGGGGGGTGTTGCGGGTTCGGGGGGGGGGGGAGGAGGCCGGGTGCTGAGTGTTTGTAGGGTTGCCAGGTGCCCAGCATTTTCGCCTCCTGGCCATGAGAAAATTCAGAAAATACCGGACATCTCAGGTGTCCGGCATTCTCTGAATTTTTTTACCGGACAGGAGCCGAAAATACCAGACTGTCCGAGTGAATACCGGACACCTGGCAACCCTATCTGGGGATGGATCAAAGGATTGGAAACGGATGTAGGGTGTACATAGATTCATAGACACTAAGGCAGTAGGGACCACTGTATCCAGCCTTCACAGGTCTCAGAACTTTTCCAAAATAATTCCTGTGTGAACCACAGCATAACTCCTAGAGTCTAGACAATACACAATACAGTCTGAGTCTTCTCTCCCTCTGGCCGCCCACCAGTGTAACTCCCCTGGGATTCCCTGCACTGTGTGTCGGCGTTTACAACTCTGCGCCGGGAAGGTAAAGTGCTACCAAATCAGACCTGTCCAGTCACTTCTTGTCACTGGAGATTCACACCGGTGCAAACAAGGAGGGAGAATTAGGAGTACAGCCTGCGCCCCAGGAATGATGTTTGATAGCACTAAGCAATCCAAGATGCAGCTTGAAGACAAACTACAACATGTTTGACAAGCCTTCCTGAAATGAGAGATCTAGGGACCTCTGCCTCTCTGGAGTCCCCAGTCGAGCGTTGCTAAAGGATATAATTGGACATGTGGTTTAAGAGCTTTCATCTCAGGAATCTTGTCATCAATCCAGGCTGATAATGGGTTGTTTTGTTTATAAAAAATTGCTACTAATGTTTTTGGCCTTTGTCTCCGGAATCGTCACTTTAACCTCCTGATCCATTGCCCCAGTTTGCACGGCAGTAGCCTACAGCTATGAAGCCATAAAACAGATGCTAGACACTCAGCCAGAAAAATATATATGTATAGATATATTTTTTCCTCTTTGCTAATGTTTATCACATTTTCTCCTGGCAAATTGCAGTGCTGCATCGCTTCTGAGAGGAACTAAATGACCATGTGAAGTCAAGCATTGGAGAGCATCCCCAAGTCTGAAATAAATAATATCCGAATAACGATTTGCTAATAGTGGAGATCATTTGCTGTCGTTGGTTTTATGCGTGTGCATGTGCTAAAAAAAGTGCCTCATTGGGATTCTTACTCCCTTTTGAAAAAATGTTTAAATAGAGAAGTAATTAAACTGTGATTAAATCAATCACTTTGCAATATATTAAAAAAAATCAACACTTTAAAGGACAAAGATGACCCTGGAGGAACTGAACAGCCCAGGGGCCTTGGGAACGGGATATAGAACCCATTTATCTCTGGGTCTCTGGAATAAACCCAAGCTGTATCAGTTGCTATAGCAATTCAGTGACTCATCTGAAGCAAGGTAGCACACTAAAATCCAGGTGCAAGCATCTTCACAACACATCCTCATCATCACAGACACTAGTTGGTCCCCAGACGGGCAGACGTGGCAGAGAATGCCAGAAGTGAAGCAAGGGTGTTATGTGCCTGGGGGCCAATGCAAAATTTGCGTCCCCCCCTTCCCCGCCACCATGCGGTGGGGCCCTGAACCTGGTGCATGGCTGAGCCCAACCCTGGGAGGAGGGGGGGAGCTTGTACCGCATCTTCCTCTGCCCCTTCCAGTTTGGGGAAGGGCCCCCGCACGCATTAACCTGCTGGTGGAGATGGAGGAGGGTCAGGCTGGGGGTGGAGAGGTGGGGAGGAGGCTCCAGCTGCTGGCGGCAGAGAAGCAGGTGAGCCGAGGGAGGACAGGGGAGTGGAGTGGGACTAAATTGGTGCCCCCCCAGCATGGTGCCTGGGGGCAGCTCTCCCCCCCCTTCCCGCTCTTCCCTCGCTACACCACTGGAGAATGCACTGACTCCATAGGCCATGAATACTGAAGCAGGCTTGGTTCTTTAGAGCCATTCCTTTCAGGTCAAAGGGAAGAACCACACTGGCACTAGTAACAGTTGTTCAGTGTAAACCTGCTCCATGAATCTAGGGGGCTGCAGAGTGACTAAATCTGGGTGCAAAATGTTTCCAAGCCACAAGAGGAGAGCTGGTGATTCTCCCCCTAACTCGGAGAAGCCGGAAGCTAAGTGACAATACCTGTTAAAGATAGTCCACTATCAATAAAGTAACTCTCCGTAGAGTGCCAACTCGCTAATGAAACGAGAGCGAATCCTTAAAGCTCCCATTAACGTAAGTGTATATGGGAGCTGGGGGAAATAGCTCTGTAAGTGGTGCTCCCCATGAATAACCATCACCTTTCAGATTTATTACGGAGGAGACCCCCCCTCCTCCTGGGCCAGTGAATGCTTCACTCCCGGCATGAGGCCTGGACTCCCAATGCACCGAGAGGGAGGAGGAAAAACAGCCCTCGGATAATTAAGTGTCTCGAGTAAAGGTTTGATTCAGATTTAATAAGAACTTTATTCTAAGTCAAACAAATGCCAATTGATTATTAAGAGCCTCGCTACTGACGCGCAGCCCCTGTCAGGGCCAGGTTTTTCTTCAACTGCAGCGTTGTGAAAGCTCAATAAATGCCCTTTTAATAATTAACGAGCCCGGAATGAATGGAGACTGACGGCTGCACCACGCCGTGGCTCTGCACAGTGGAAATGACTCATGCAGCGTGTCTGCTCCGTGAAGCAGAGTGCACCTCGCGTGCTGCCTCCAACTCAGGACGTGCCAATAAGGGCCTGAGCATGAGAGGGGCTGGACACCCTCCACTTCCATTGAAGGCAACAGGGAATGAGGGTGCTCAGCATCTCTTAGGATCAGGGCCCTCCCCTCTCAGTAGCAGAGAATCAGAACTCCTCACTGCTATTCCTGACTTTGCTACTGACCATCTAGGTGCCCTTGGGTGAGTCACTTAACCTTCCCATGCCTCATTTTCTCAGAGCCAGATCCTTTCTGGTGCAATTCCATATCAGTCAATGCAGTAACATCAGGAAGATGTCCCCCTTCCCCATCTGTAACATCAGCATATTACTGCTCACATCCCTAAGGGGTGCTACAGCGGATGATGTTTTCTGAGACAGCAGATGAAAAGGCTTATTATTAAATAGCATTTTCTGTACTGCATTAGCAACTAAAGGCCTCCGAGGGAGGGGCAGGTACTCAGTATCTCTGGAAAGCAGGCCCTGAGTCATACAGGGAGTTTCTGGCAATGGCATAAAGAAAACCCACGTCTGCTGTGCCCCAATTTAGTACCTCAACTGAAATGCTACTTCAAAGGGCCTTCCACGGGCTGCTTCTGCAGCAACAAATCTCAAAATATTGTAGGTCCTAACTAAAGTGTCTACATTAAAAACACTGTGGAGACAATTGGTAGGTTTGCACTTTGGAATGTGGATGGTGTTTCCAGCAGATGCCAACAAGCATCAGGGCACGTTTGGAGCTTAGTCTGCTTGAGACAGAATCCCTGTAGCTCTGTCCCGTTGCAGCCTCAGGACGGACCCATGCCCGATGGGAGTTTGTTTGGTCAATCCTAGTGGACAGGTGTCTGCATCACATCCCATACGACAATCTCGTGATCTCCACAAAGCCCAGGATTGACTGGGACCGCTGCCACTATGCTGGGTTGGGTGTTGATTTACCAGCTCACCGCCCAGCATGAAGCTTTGGAGTCCTTAGCTGGAAAACTCAGATACAGATTTTGAACCTGCTGCAGAACTCAGAGTGCTTGGCTTTTGGTTCCACCTGTTCTGAGCCAGGTTCTGCCACCAGCCTGCTGCGGAGAGACACCTGCCTCTGCAAGCAGCCCCCTTTAGTTCTTGGCAGAGTAAGATACTGCCCAATGGGATTGCTGCTGGGGCATTTTTTGATGAAACATTTTCTCATCAGAAAACACCGATGCGTTCAAACGAAACCTGTTTGCAGGCCAGGGTTGGTTTTGACAAAACTCCTCGTTCGCAATGTTTTGGGAAAAGAATAGTTAACCACTTCTTGAAATGCCCTGTGCTGCAAATTTCAAATTGACCAGTTTTGCTTTTTTCACTTTAAAATTTTAAAATTGATTTTATAATAAAAACGTTAAAAACATTTTTAAAGACTGAAATCAAAAGAAAACCTTTTGACTGACCCAGTCTGAAACATTCTTCAGGATTTTGGTGCAAGAACATTTTGGAGATTTTCACTTTTTTGTCCTGATATGGGATGAGAATTTTTTTGGAAGTCTCAAAAATTCTTGCAGGATGGAAAACCTGATTCATCCAGTTTGCGGATGATACCAAACTGTTTAGGATAGTCAAGACAGAAGCAGACTGTGAGGGACTCCAAGAAGATCTCACCAAACTGAGTGATTGGGCAACAAAATGGCAAATGAAATTTAATGTGGATAAGTGTAAAGTAATGCACATCGGGAAAAATAACCCCAACTATACGTACAGTATGATGGGGGCTAATTTGGCTACGACAAATCAGGAAAGAGATCTTGGAGTTATCGTGGACAGTTCTCTGAAAACTTCCACACAGTGTGCAGCGGCGGTCAAAAAGGCAAATAGGATGCTAGGAATTATTAAGAAAGGGATAGAAAATAAGACCCAGAATATCTTACTGCCCCTGTATAAAACTATGGTAGCCACATCTTGAATACTGTGTACAGATGTGGTCTCTCACCTCAAAAAGATATTTTGGCCTTGGAAAGGGTTCAGAAAAGGGCAACTAAAATGATTAGGGGTTTGGAACGGGTCCCATATGAGGAGAGGTTAAAGCGACTGGGACTTTTCAGTTTAGAAAAGAGGAGACTGAGGGGATATGATAGAGGTGTATAAAATCATGAGTGGTGTGGAGAGGGCCGATAAAGAAAAGTTATTTATTAGTTCCTCTAAATAGAAGAACTAGAGGACACCAAATGAAATTAATGGGTAGCAGGTTTAAAACTAATAAAAGGAAGTTCTTCTTCACACAGCGTGTAGTCAGCCTGTGGAACTCCTTGCCAGAGGAGGCTGTGAAGGCTAGGAATATAACAGAGTTTAAAGAGAAGCTAGATAATTTCATGGAGGTTAGGTCCATAAAAGGCTATTAGCCAGGGGATAAAATGGTGTCCTTGGCCTCTGTTTGACAGAGGCTGGAGAGGGATGGCAGGAGACAAATCGCTTGATCATTGTCTTGGTCCACCCTCTGGGGCACCTGGTGCTGGCCACTGTCGGCAGACAGGATACTGGGCTGGATGGACCTTTGGTCTGACCCGGTACGGCCGTTCTTATGTTCTTATGTAGGAGTTTGGAGGAGTAGTAGGAGGGTCGGCTCTCTTGAGGCAGATGGTGTCAACTGCCCATCACGGCAGCCTGACCATGTGTGCACTTTTGATCCCAGTGTGCAGGGGAGGCAGTGTTGGAAAAAGAAATTCCCAGCCTGGGAAGGGCTTAGATATTGGGGCTGCCAAGCTGCCAAGTGTCCTGGAGATGGCTGTGCAAATGGCGTGGCAAATACTGCTGCTTTTCTCATCCTGGTCCCTGAATGCAGCCACATCACAAACCTACAACTGCCCGGCTGCCAAATCTGATTAGCTACTCCGCTTCCGGGTGTGGTAGAGAAGAGCTGTGGCTGGTGGGAATGCAGGGTATGCAGAAGGAGCAGTGGGTAGCCACGTCTCGTCCATGTGACGACATCTGGGGAAGCAGGAGGTGGGACAAGGGACAGCACTTCTGTCATCAGCAGGAGTCCGAGCTTCCCACAACAGCTCCTATGTGCAGAGAGAGTGCTATACTTTGGTAGCTGCATAAGACAGCTGGAGAGTGAGGGTGGCACTTGGAGAGCTGATATGGCTGTGAATATTCATGGAGGAGAAGCCCCTACCCTCATTCTCGGCTGTGTGCGTGTCTCACACGTGACAGTGTCTCACACTGTCAGCCATCGCTCGGCCGGTTTTCGATGTCGGGAGCTGGTGCCCGAGATCTGGCAGATGGTAATGCAAATGGAGCTCCTGAATCAAGGAACAAATTGCAAGACATTTGTTTTAAGTGGAGAGCTGTGACGAGTCTGCTAATTAGTAATTAAGCCAAGCGTAAGGCGCAGTGCGGGTGTGGGTGCAAGGACGGGAACCTGGGTGCAGTGGGCACATGGGCGGGAACCGACTTGCCACAGGGGCTGCGAGTGCAGCATGCGCGATGGGGATCTCGCCGCAGGTGCTGGTGCAAGGCTGCTGTGAAAGGTGCTGGCGGAGAGGCAGAGCCCCATGCAGCACGAGGGCGCGGGGGTCATGCAATGGGGGTGCAATTCCATGGGGCCGTGTGCACAGGGTGGGTTTGCTTACAGGCAGGTGTGGTGCAGTGGCATGTGCAGTCTGAATGTGGAGCAGCCACAGGGGAGGGTGCAGCACAAGGGCAGAGAACCATGGGCAGCCTGGGGAGCAGAGTAGCTGTGCATGCAACACAGAGGTGGGAGCGGGGGCATGTGCAGGGTGGGTGCAACGTGAATTTGGGGAGTTCAGGGGTTGGCCTGGGATGGATGCAGGGTAGGGTAGGAGAGATGAGATGCACTGAAGGGGGAGGTTTGGGTTAGAGTAGGTGCAGTGTGGATTCAGAGTTGGGCTGGGTGCAGAACAGTGTGGGTGTAGGGCTTGGATAGGAGCTCTGCAGTGCGGTGCAGGGCTGGGATGGGCACAGCACAGTGCGGTGCAGGGCTGGGATAGGAGGGTGCAGTGCAGTATGGGTGTACGGCTTGAAAGGACGCAGTGCAGCGTGGGTGCAGTGCTGGGATTGGAGGGTGCAGTGCAGTATGGGTGCAGGGCTGGGATAGGAGGGTGCAGTGCAGTGTGGGTGCAGGGCTGGGATCGGAGAGGTGCAGGGCTGGGATGGGCACAGTGCAGGGCCGAGGTGGGCGCAGGGCTGGGATAGGAGGGTGCAGTGTGGGTGTTAGGCTAGGAAGGGCACAGTGCAGTGTGGGTGCAGGGCTGGGCTAGGTGCAGAACAGTGTAAGTGTAGGAGTTGGATAGGAGCTCCGCAGTGTGGATTTAGGGCTGGGATAGGAGGGCACAGTGCAGTGTGGGTGTAGGGCTGGGAGGTGGTCAGTGCAATGTGGGGCTAGGACAGGCACCCTGCAGTGTGGGTGGAGGACTTGGGTGGATGCAGTGCAGACAGGGATCAGAGCAGGGGTGGGTGTGGAGCAGTGTGGATGTGAAGGCAGGTGGAGGGTTGGGATGGATACAGCACAGGGTTGCAGTACAGATTTGAAGTGTGCTGTGAGTGTGTTTATTGCTACAGTTATTCAGTTGGACTGACCATTTGGACTGCAGAAGCCCAGGGCCATTTCAACCTGGGCCGCTCTCCACTGCTTTCCATCTCTGCAGAAGAGCAACCAGAGACAATCCACTGCTGCTCTGTGGTTTTCCTGGGGCCTAGAGCTGCTACACCAGGGCCAGCCCCTCTCACCCAGGTGCTGGATGCTTGAGGAAAACACAATGTTTGTTTCTGGAGCAAACTCTGGTCCCGGAGGGAGCTATTAAACCAGACCCTGAAGCTGCAGTTCCAACCTCCGGTGACGGCAAAGGACCAGGATGGCTGGTCTTATGTTCTTATGGTCTACATTTGCAAAACCAAAGCCAGGGCTGCTTTGGAGCAAGAGCCCATTTTATCCAAACCATGGACAAAAAGCCTCTTTTCTAACCCATCCCTGCATCCGATGGCTTCATGGGAGGCCTGACATCTCCTCACCACTCAGCCATTGCCGGCCCCACCCCCAGAGAACCCGAGAGAAGCCAGCCAGCCAAGGGTTACATTCTGATTTCCTTTCGGATTAATGTAAACTCCTGCACGGCATCCTAATAAGAAATCAGTTCCTGTCATCAGCTTTATTTCTTATTCTGAGCCACAACACTAAAACACTTCACGGTGATTACAAATAGCAAAGTTATTTTTTGCCAAGCCTCCGCATCAGAACTTAATAGCATGGTGTAATGCCACCCCACGCTGATGTGTGGCATATTTAATATCCATCTTTCTTAGAAATAACAGTGTTCTGAAATTAGAAGGGACTTTAGCAGTGAAATAATTAATGTGGATAACCATCATAAATGCCACAAATGGAACAAATACAGATGGCAGTGAACCATGATTGCTAATATTCTAACCTGTTGTGACAGAATTTTAAAAATTGAAACCCTTTTCCCCAGAGGCCAGTGAGTGGAAATAAATCAAAACAACCCCCCCCCCCCCCCAAACCCCAGAGCTTTTCTCTAATTGCTTCGTCCCCTCTCATTACCAGTCTCCTAGTCGGCTACGTGTATGTTCTACCGGAGCTTCCTAGCCTGTTCTCCCTATCGGCATTGTGTTCTCATTACAGCAGGGTTGCATGAGGGAGAACAGGTTTGTGCTTAAGGCCCTGGCATGGGATATCTACTGTGGGATACTAGAGAAATCACCTAATCTCTCTGTGCTTCACTTCATCACCAACTAAATAGGTACCACAGACTTTTCTTGGTCTCTCTTGTCTATTTAAGGTATGTCTACACTGGAGTTGTAATTTCTGGCGCAGTTAGAGGGATGTATGTAACACGAACCAAGCCCGTGTGCTAAAATCCAAGTGCACTGGCAGTAGCAGCGGTAATGCCAGAGTTGGGTACCGAGCATGACTGTATTTGGGACAGCTAGCCTGCACACGCATGTCACCTCACGTTGGAAATTACACCCCCCAGCTCGAATGCAGACATCCCCTCGGCATATGAGCTCTCTGGGGCAGGGGCTGTGGAGAGACGATGTCCTGGGGGAAAAGGGGGAGGAATGCACCCCACAGCAAGGTGCCTGGAAACATCTGATCTTGTTAAGACTAGCACTGTGACAGCTCAGCCCGCCGTGGATAGAGGCTGCTCCAGTGGGGGCTGGGAGCTGAGCTGGAGCCCTGCCTGGGTCCCGTTTAATCAGTTAACTGGTTAAACGTTGGGTTAACCTAATGTTTAACTGGCTAACTGATTATCCAGGATTTCACATCCCTAGTAAAGACCTAATGACTCCTGGGATCAACAAATAGGCTCTGAAGCTTCCCTCGGTGGCAGAAAGAGGCCTGCCAAAAGAAATTTGAAGTGCTGGTTCGTCATGCTCACTGGAACCCCATCCTCTCCCACGTCACCCCCCTTTCACCCAGTTACAGACGTGTCATCAGCAGGGCCCTGGTCCCACAGGCTAGCTGTGCCTCTTCTCCCAGCTCACCTGCTCTCCCAACACAACAGTCTCTGAACAGCCAGCTGAAGGCTAGTTGCTCCCCAGGCAGCTGCAGCAACAAAGGAGGGCTCTTGGGTTCCTCCTACATGCACCCTGAACATCAACTGCCAAAGGGGCTTCAGCCAGGAACAGGGAAGGCTTTATTAGGTCTGCCTGCCAAAGCAGGCTTGTATGCCACAGAACAAGGCCTAGACACTAGCCTCAGTTAATTTGAAAAGGCCCAAGCACGGGGCTTTCCATTCCTTCCTCTTTCAATTATCACAGTGAAATAAGTAGCAAGCGAGTTAGGGGATTCTCTCCCTGGTTCCTCCATGTCATGCAGAAACGATACGTCCCGCTCCCAGGATGAAGAGCTGTCTAAACCCATCAGGCTGGAAAACAAGGACGCTCCCCAGTCCCTCCATGCGTTGTGTTATGCAGGGTGACACATTGGATGTGGTGCAATGCTGCATCACACAAGCGACACTCGGCGGCAAATCCATTAACACAATATTCTGATAAGCCCTTCAGGGTCATTTCCCTCTTGCCAGATGTGCTGGGTGCTTGTGTGGGTGTGAGTTAAGGAGAGAGATTTCTCCCACAGTGATATTCCCTCTGCCTTTGCAAAGCGCCTTTCATCCAGAGGAACTAAACCCTAGGGTGCTTTGCAGGCTATGCACGGGTCACTTCCCTCCCACTGAAGCAGCCACCTCTCCGGGGGTCACATAGCATTTTTTTTTTGCAGCACCAAAAATACCACACCAGAGTTTAGGACAGGAAGTGAAGAATCAGGAATGACTACAAATTAGATATGAAAAAGAACAATGCACCTGAATTCCCTCATGTTCACCCCGACACAGACAATGCTGGAATGTTTCCTGTGCTGTATTTTCTAGACCTTAGTTCAAAATCTTTCAGATAGAAAGATTGGGAAACGCTTTCCCACTCTAAAAGATGACACTGTTAAGTTACTCTGTTGTTTTGTCTAAACAACCCCTTCATTCCATCCCGTTAGGCTATGCCTCTTTTCCCCTCTGGCTATGACTAGACTGAAGATTTCTTTTGGAAAAAGCTTTCCTGGAAGAGATCTTCTGGAAAAACTTCTTCCAAAAGAGAGCATCCACACAGCAAAAGCACATCGAAAAAGCGATCTGCTTTTTCGAAAGATAGCGTCCACATTGATTGGATGCTATCTCGCATTTAAGTTGTGATAACTATGGATGGAGTGGCCACTAAGGCACCTGTGCTTTTTCCTGAAGGCCTCTCCTTTCACACACACACACACACACACACACACACCCCGCCTTCCCCATCCACACATGCCTTTTTCCTAAAGAGCTCTTTTGCAAAAAGGCTTCTTCCTTGTAGAAAGAGGTTTACCGCTGTCGGAAAAACCCCTGCGTTCTTTAGACTTTCTGTCGAAAGAATGCAATTGCAGTGTGAACATAAGAGTTCTTCTTCCTTGGTTCATATATTTGCAGGTGGGCATTGTTTTTCAGATACGTTGTTTATTCACTAAACAATGCCATTTAGGGTTGACCGAAACTTTTGGCAAATTCAGTGAATAGTTTCATATTAAAAAATGGGATTTTTTTTTCAAAGTTGAAACATTTTGTTTCGAAACAACCTTTTGTTTCGATATTCAAAGTGACCTTTTGTTTCAAGGTTCAAAATGACCTTTTGTTTCAACATTTTCTTTCAAAACTATCGTTGGTTTCTAATTTGAGCTGTACTTAATACTTTTTAAAGGGTAAAAAACAGCCAAAATGAAATGGTATGTTTGACCTAAAACACTGGGTTTTTCTGTTGATTTCACTGTGACTCAAAATGATTTGTCTGGTTGGTCATTGAACCAAAAAATCAGTTATTCACCTAGTTCTACTTACGTCCTTCACGTATCTGAAATTAAAAGGAAAATTAGGTAGAACTGAATGTACGTGATTTGGAATATGCCTAGAACTCTCGCCAGATTAATATAAAAACAGAGGGTTTTAGAAAAACACTCATCTAGGGCAGCTCCAAAGTCTACTGGGCATAGTTGGAGCTGCAACTGAGGGAAGTTAAAGGAATCTTACACTGCACCTTTAATTTTCCCAGGGACTGGAGTTGAAGAGATCCGTCAATTTTAGTCCAGTGTTCTATCCTCCAGCCAGACAGCTGGGAGGGAAGAGAGAGATGTACATCTGTGACCAAATCAGCCAGAACTCCTTTAAAGGAAATGCTCAGTGTGCCGTTATTTACTTTTGATATGGAAGGTATGTAATAGTTCGACAGAGACTCCGACCTGCCAAAACAGTGCTAACTGCTAACCCGCTCTCTTAATAGCAAGAAAGGTGTTTCTAAGCCCACCCAATCTTGCAAAGGAAACAGCTGACTGGCAGCCCTTTGGAAAAAATAAACCAAGAAATGCGAGCCAAACTAAAAGCCAAAGCGGAAAGTGAGTTTCACAACTCATTCGCCTAACGGATGAGATATGAAATGAGTTTGTTGGCAGATGGGCACCCTAGAGGTACATCGGTTTGTCACTCCCTATAAGGCATCTCGGAGAAAACACTGCATGACTTCACCTCTCCTGCCTGAGAAAGTGGGGAAAAATAAAGCTTTGAAAATTTCCATCAGCAGTTAAATATTCTCAGTGCTTATAGACAGACGTGAGCCTGGGGACGTAACACATTCTAGCCATCAATTTCTATATCAGCCTGTTCATTGTTGCACCACCAAAGAAACTTCCCTTTTTCTTTTCTTATGGGGAGTTTCCATGTTCCTTGTTCAACTATTTGTACACAACAAAGAGGGAAGAATGGAGCTGGCCAAGGGTTATTTATCGCGCCAGCATGAAGTCACTGAGGCAGGAGGCTAGTGCTAGGCATGGCATCTTGTGATGTATAGGTTAGGACAGCTTGGTGCTGAGAATGCCAAGAAGTATTAATCTCAAGGAGATGCTATTGAACTCAAGAGAGACTTAACATCAGTGCTGAGAGATCAAAGATATGATATCTCTGGCAGAGCGCGCTCTCAGAAATGATCATAAGAAAAACAAAGGGGTCATTTTAGTGCCTTGTGCATTAATGGAGAGACTCGTTGCCTTAGGGCAGAGGCAAACAGCAATTTTTCCTGAACCAAACCAACATGCGCATGGGATTTTTTGACATTTCTTTACATATTATTGTGGGCTGCCAATAAACGAAAGCATAATAATGTCAAATCAGTTTTCCTGTCTAAGTTATGAGCTGCCTTCATTTGTTATTCCCCTTTCAATGCTTTCCAGTCAGCCAAAGACAGGGACTCTTTAAGAGGTCTAAATGCAAAACTTCAGCAGTAAACGAATGCGTAAGCGTCTGGCTCTCACCAACCCACATGCTGGAAACACCAATGGAAGGTTCTCCGATCAACATGATGCAATGAAGATCATTTCCAGAACCCACGCTTTGCATGAGGATGCATTTATTCTAATCCCAAATATGGTTGGCTAGTGTTAGAGTTTTGGTTTTCCGCTGAATTTTTTTTTTATTTTAATCAAAAAACAAAATCTGAACATTTGGGGATTTACAGTAAAAACTTTGGGGCTACACAGCTGTGTGGCTTCTCAACCATGTGATACATCTTTCAGGGCATGTCTGATAGCGATGCTTCAGAATACCACACAAAGTGGCCGCAGCCAATTACCATTAAACCCGGTGATATTTCAGCCCAAAGTACAATAATGCCAAACAGAACATACTGCTGGGAAATCTATGCTCTTTCTATGCTAACTGTGATTTGAACACTTGTCCTTTGGAGAAAGGACTAACCTTCCCAGAAGGCCAGGCATCCCACCACGATCCTGATGAACAGCTAATTGGATGCTTGCAAGTGATCGTCTGGAAGGAATCGATCCATCAATGAGGGCGTATCTGCCATTACATGAGGGAGTAATTAACGCTCATTTGCAGAAGGGACTGTTTATGTAAATACCGGGTTGCCGTTGACGGATGGCTGAGTGGGTAGAGAGGTGCAATGTGCAACAGTCCATAGAGCCTGCGCGGCAAGGATAAAGAGTTAGTGGAGAACAGACAGCACCGGTCTGTTTGCCTCCAGTAAAGCTGTGTTGTTTGTGCTGGTTTGTGATGGAAGTAGCCCAGGCCCTGCCTCTCTGGCTGGCATTAACCCTCTGACAGGGACAAATCCTTATCCTGCTGCCCACTCTGCAAACTGCCCAGAAGGGACTGGAATATGTTGCACTTGGAAAAGGTGAGGCTGCCCATCCAGCGCGGACTGCAGGAGGCTGGGTTACTGCTCTGGCTGGTGAACATGCTCCTTTGGAAGGAGCCAGCGATTAGGATGGTCGTTCAGTGGAGCCTGAATGAGAACAGCCATTTCTCTCAGGGTTGCCGATGAAGGTGTTCATCAGTACCCCACAGACCCTGGCCAGCTCCCCGGTGCATCCTGGGAGGGGCTGAGCTGGCAAAGGAGCGAGCATCCCCAGAATATGTAGCAGTTTCCACCACACTGTTTGCCTGAATCCTGACCGGGATGACTCAGTGCTGGAAAGGCCTGCAAAGGACTCCAGGTACTAGTGAGTAGACAAACATGTGTTACATGGGAGATATGCAGGGACAAGAGCATATAACTACCTGCAAAGGGATAATTTAAAACAACAGGCTGACTCTCAGGAAAGCCATCCTTGTAGTGAAATATATTAGACTGATGAACCAGTAGAAATGCCAGCACTTGAATCATTTGAAATACAATTGGGCCAAGCTCTTGAGAACAGCCTAAGGAAAACAATCTGATACTGGTTGTGGGAAATGGACTAAATCGTCTCTTTCACTGCTGATTGCTATGACTATGTCTCAAACAGCAGACACATGCTATCGGACAAAGAAGTAAGGCAGGGTAGCTATCAGAGGCCACGTCTACACTAGGGAATTATTTTGAAAAGACTAAATTCGACTTAAGAACTCCCAATTTAACAAATTCGAACTTGTGTGTCCTCACTACAGGAAAGCCTCAAAATGAGTCCAAGGAAGGCTCCGTTGATGTGGACGTGCTACCTCGGACTCAGAGCCCCAGGAAGCACTGGGGAGTCATTCATTCAAACTACTCTGGGGAGGAGTTATTTTGAAATAGCAGCACTGGAGTGTCCACACTACGCTATTTCGAAATAGCTACTTCGGAATTGGCGTTACTCCTGAGGAAAAGCAAGAGTACAGATTTCAAATTCTGGGCCTGTTATTCCAAAATAATGGGCTTGGTAGTGTGGACGCTCTGCTTACTAATCCGAACTTGGGAGGGTTATTTTGGACTAAGGTCCTAGTATAGACCAGGACTAAGAGATGGGACACTACGGTAGGAAAGGTACAGTGCTAAGAATACTATCAGATGCTTCCCACAGACTGGCAGGAGTTTCTCATGCAGTCCTTCCATCTCCCACCCAAGCTGGGACCCCACGTCATGCAGCACCGAGCAACGATACAGGGCAGGAGAACTAAGAGCCACTGGGAAAGTTTGCTGTGAGGGCTGGGCCAGAGTTTCTGGGGTGGGAACCTACTGCTCCTAAAGCCCCTTGTTCAAAACCCAAACAGAGCCCACTCACATGGTAACGAGAACTACACAGGCCCAGAGCCTGCAATGAGTCCTAGCTGCTCAGGGTCCCACTGATTAATTCTCAGGGTGTTTCTCATGGGCTAACTAACCTGACGCCATGCAGACCCCTGGCAGGAGAACAGTCTTATTCATCTACCCTGGCTCGCTCCAAGATCCCAGTCTCTCTAATTCTCCTCGGAAGAAGGCTTTATCCTCTGGCAAGATGCATTCTCCTGTCAGCTTCTACACGCCAAGAGCAGCGCGAGGGTCGAGGCCCCTCCCAAACTGTCACACACCATAAAAACTAAATCATTGCTCTTCAGCCATTCTGCTTCCATCATCATTAATATTCTTACGATGATCTTGGAAACACATTTCTACGAGGCTGCATGAGCGGCTTCTGCATTTACTTTCAATTTAAATAATGGTTTTAGCCAAGCTTCTGATGTGCTGTTTACTTTAATTACTGTTCTACCCCTATCTGTGTCCTGACATGGTGTCACTGAATATTTTACGACTTTCCCTGACTCCTCTTGCTCTTCCCAACGTGCATGAGTCCACAATTCCCCCTTCCTCGCCTGCCCTCCACCCTGCAAATTGCATTTCTTAACTTTTTACGGGGCTTGCTGCAAACGAGATGTGGCATGTCACCGAGATTATCCTCCCCGGTGTTTGCAAAGGGGATAAATAAACCAGTAAACAGCTGTTTACCAAGCTGGCATGGGGATCTGGTACTGACAGTCAGCTCCTTACACTGAGACTTTCTGGGCCACCTGCTTGCCCACGATGGCCAAACAAACTGCAGACTAAGCAGAAAAAGAGGACACCAGAAAAATGGGCAGCTTCAAAGTGTCTTCAAAGAAAGTGCAATGGGAAAACTTACTCTTATGCCATTATTGCTTGTGTGATGCTAAGTATTACAAGAGGGCTCTCTACGTAAATAGTGGATAGACAAGGGGCTAGTAGATGGTGCTCAAGAATATGTAGTGGGTTTTGGATTGCCAGGTGTCCGGTACTGGCCCGGACAGTTCAGTATTTGCGGCTTCTGTCTGATAAAAAAACCCAGAAAATACCGGACATGTAAAATGTCCGGTATTTTCTGTTTTTCTCAGATGGAAGGCCGCTTGGGACATTTTTCCTCTGCCACATCTGGTGGGGGCGGGGGGAGCATGTGGATTTAAAGACACCGTGACGCGGGTGTTTTTTTTGCTCAACAACTTTGGTCCCCTCCTCCCCCCATGTTTGGTATTTTTTGTGAAACTATCTGGCAACCCTAAGTGGGTTCCCTCCTGGCACCTTGCAAAAACAACATGCAGGAGGTCTCATGCACTCTTCACATACCTAGGTGTTCCCTGTGACAGCAGAGTTTCATGGCTATCCATGAAATGCTGCACAGCAGGGAGAACAACATTTACAGACAGATTGTTTTACAAAGACAGGCCTCTGCCGCCAATTATTTTATGGTGTTTTTCTTTCCCTGTTCCCAAACCCCTTAAAAACAATCCTCGCTGATATAGCTCCACTGAAGTCAAGGACCTACATGAGTATTGCGCCACCTGAAAATCTGGCCCTTCCTCTCTTGGATTCCTGTTTTGGGGCTGGGTAGGAAGCCTATTCTCAAAATTTCACTAGGATGTTACACTCCATGGCTCACTCTTGTGACCAGTGTACAATGCCATCTAGGCTGTATCTAGGGCAATGTGGGGCAATAGGTTGTTACATGCTCCAAAGGCTCTTGAGAACTCTTCACAAGTACTCCGGGTAGAAGAGGAACTTTTCCTAGGAAAAGCCAGGGTTTTGAGAAGTCTATAATGAGATAACAGTTTTTAAAGTAGCCTGGTTATTGATTTTTCTATGATGTTTAACTACACAGAAACTTGTGGTAAAAGCCACCAGCTATTGCCAGAAGCCACAGAAAAATGTGTGGTCAAGATTTTATATTAAGGTGCTTTTTCCAAACTTATCCCTAATTTTAATTCAGTAATTTCCTCTCTAACATGGCAGATACTCTTCTCCGGAGAGAGAAAAAAGGTTCCCTCTTTTACATGATTTTTTTGTGAAAATTTCAGGGCAGCTTACAAGAGCTGGCTTATATCAGAACAGAGATTGCCATCTGAATTATGGAATGGCTCCTAGTATGGACACAAGCCAGCTTTAGTACCAGAGCCTTAACAGGTTTCACTAGGATGCTCAAAATCTTGGTCTGGATTTTGTACCTCTCTAGTGTATTACGCTCATTTTAATTGTTCTTTGGTTCTTTAAAGGCCAATCTAGAGGTCTACTGTTCTTGGGCCAATTGATGATGATGACGATGATGATGATTATTATTAAAATCATAGGAGCATCTAGGAGTCTCAACCAAGTTCAGGAACCTACTACTCTATGCAAACACAGTGCAAGAGACAGCCCCAGCCCCAAAGCGGCTACATCTAAATAGGTAAGACAAAGGAGGGATGGAAATGAAAAGCAGAGAGGTGTAGTGAGCAGAACTAGTAACAGATTGTGGGTCTCCTCAATCCCTGCCCAGGACTCTATCCACTGGCTGAATCAGTAGAGGTGACACATCGCTAAGTACACCCTTTGCAACATGGGCACAACATCAGACTGCCTGTCTGGGCCTTGACCACTTTTCTGAGTTGGGAGATGTAGAGATGTAAACTCAGCAGAGCGGAGAACACAGAACCTGTGAACTTGTGGGGAAAATGCCAAGCCAACAGGCAGCAAAGAATGGCCAAAGCAATACAGTGAAAGTAAATTTCACTAGCACGAGAAAGGCCAGAGGAGGCAGACAAGTGACAGTGCAGAGAAGCGATAAAGAGAAAGATGACAAGAGCACGTCAATGAGTCACTAAATGCGCCTGCCCTAATATCTCAGACCTGTCGTGGTTGACTCTTTGTTCACACTTAATATAGGCACTGGGCCCGTAGCTGGATAAGAGATCAATAATGCAGTAAAGAAACTGAAGGCTAAAAAGTCTCCTGGGACAGACAAAATCAAGCTGCACTCCAGGTAATATGCACTAAAGGGAATTGCAGAGGCTCCTCTCAGGGAGATTACAAGTGCTGTCAAATGCCAGAGGAGCGGGATGTGTAACTAAAGTTATTTAGAGAAACCAAACCCTTAGTACTAAGAGCCGTGTGGCAGATAACCCTTCCCCACCTCCTCTTCCCAAGGAAACTGCTTCCAAGGCAGAATGAGAGCCGACAGGGAGAAGGTGTCTGGTCACTGACAGAACCTGCTCCCATGCACGTGGGAAAGCTGAGAACTGCGTCGGCAGCCATACCAACTGAGAGGCAGCATCTGATCCCTCATACAAAGGGGGTTTACGATGCCAAGGCGATCCCCTGCTGCAGTTCCTAGCAGGCTGCCAGACACAGTAGCTCCACTCGGGGAGATTTCACTCCCAGATTGCCAAACCAGATGCACCCCACTACCTTAAGCACACAGGCCTTTAGAGTCATTTATTGAAATGGTTTTGGTGCTGGTGAAAGGTGCGGGGCAATTTAAATCCTAGGGCAGTGAGTGGAGCCAAGAAGAAGAACACACCTGTGAAGGGGAGGGCTATAGAAACTAGAATTTAGGTGATTATGGGAGATAAAGAATGAAAAACAAGTTGAGTGATGCAGGAAAATTGAGGGGCATTTGGACCCCGGCCTCCATAGGGAGGCAAAGCCATAGGTCTGAGATGACACAGCCATCCTGACACTGGTATGAGACTGACAGCCCGGGAGAATGGCATCTCCTTTCTTCCTGCACCACGGAGATATCACAGGGGCAGCAAACTGCCCCATGGCAAGCTCTCCTTGCCCTGCTGCCTCAACTTCTCTCTGGAAGGTTCTCACCCCAAAAGGCCGTGAGAAGAGGACTGCACTTCTGGTGAGAGCCACTGGCCCTCAGGGGACCTGCCGTGGGTCCCTGTCCCCCTCTGGCACAGGGCGGAATGAGATTTCCTCTCCAAAGGCCAGTGAGACTTACACATGCAAAATGTGACAGCGGCCTGAATTCAAACCCCACTGAAGTCAAAGGAAAGCCACTTGCAGATTTCCGTGGGCATTGCATCTGGCCCTGGGAGAGCAAAGGGCTCTTGTTCTTAGAGAAGCAGGTACCTAGGAGTTGGCAGATCATATCCAAGGTCCATCTAGACTAGTATCCTGCCTACGACAAGGGCTGAGCACCATGTGCTTTCAGGGAAGGTACCAGAATCCCGCAGTAGCAAATGGGAGATAATCTGACCCCCACATATGTCCATAGTGCTTGTGGCCAGAAGAGACGCGCAGACCATCTGGTCAGATCTCCTGCAAAGCCCAAAGCCCTTCAGATTTCATGAGACAGAACCCTTGTGCGTGCCCCCAATGCCGCGGCAGGGCACTGTTTAGTGCCTGTGCCAAGAAGACCTCAGCCAGTGATTCATGCCCCATGCTGCAGAGGAAGATGAAGAATCCCCACAGGTTTGACCCTGAGCTCTGTAACCTCCCTCTTCCAGCTGATGCAGAGCAGCTCCCAGCCTCTTTCCTCCTGTATTTCACAGGCGCCGCTGAAATAAACCCAACAGACTCATTTAAAAAAAAAAAAATTAAGCTCTGCTCCCGTCTCGCCCACCCTCCCGTACACACTGTTCCTGCAACATCTGGCGCCCGTGCGGCCTGCTCGGCACAGGGGCTCTCTGGCGTCGAGACATTTGCCCAACACTCCGCTCAGTAATTCTTCGTGCGTGTCGGACAAATTAATTTATCACTCAATGAAATTGCACCGAGCATTAATGAAGCCATTTAGTATTCAGGCAGAAGTCCTCTCTATTTCCACAAGTGCTCCATTGTAGTTCGGCATTTGTTGGGCAGTAATTAATGGTACTTAATCCTTAAATCCTTAAATTGTTTCTAATTTGGTAAGCAGTAAAGTTGTAGTAATCCATTTCTTTGCTGCTTTCCTTCCCTCTGTCCTCAGTACAGCCTAGGTTTGATATGCTTCTGTAGTCCTTCCTGCAGTTTAACCACAGAGGGGGAAAATGGTCTACTGGGCATGGCACGAGCCAGAGAACCAGGATTCCTGGTTCTCTTGGTGACTCTGCCACTGACTTGCTGGCAAGTCCCTTCATCTCCCTCCACCTGCATCCCCTATGGTGTCATTCAGAGAATGTTTAGGTCTTGCGAGTGCTAACTGATTCATATAAATCATTGTGAGGACATAAGAAAGAGTAATCCACTGACACAATCTCGACAAAGGCGGATCTGGTTATTCCCATTTATTTTACAGAAGGGGAAACTGAGGCATGAAGTGATTCAGTCAGAGAATATGGGTCTCTCCATTCTTAGCCCTGTGCCTAGGAAGAACTATGTTCAGGAGAGAAAGGAGACCAAACTAACTCTTCCCCCTTAACTTTGGGAAAGTTCAGAGGCAGAGCTAAACTTGGCAGCTAGTATATTTTTATTGTTAATTTGCTCGAGCACTTTGTAATTAATAAACAGCTAATAAACACTACAGGTTGAACCTCTCTAGTCCGGCATCCTCAGGACCTGACTGGTTCCGAACCAGAGAATTTTCTGGACCATGGGAGTTCAATACTGTCTAGCAGCATTACTAGCACTTCTACTGCTTACTGGGCTGTTAGAGGAAATTTAGGGATAAATTGGAGCTAAATAACACCACAGAACACTGAGAGCCAGGACTGGTGGCTGTAAACAAACTTTATGGGACCGCAGGAAACTTGGCCACACCCAGGAAACGTGGACATTCAGCTAACTAAAATCATGCTGATAACGGATGTTTCTGGACCAGAGAGTGCAGGACTAGATAGGTTCAACCTGTACCTACATAGTATGTATATTCATAATAAACAATATAGACATGCAAATGCAGCTTGGATAGGGCCTCGGGAGAAATCAAGTCCAGATCCTGCACTAAGTCAAAACGAGTAAACTTAAGACACTCCCATTAACAGGTGTTTATTTAACCTGTCCTTAAAAACCTCCCACAATGGGATTCCCCACCCACCCACCCATCCCTTGGAAGTCTATTCCAGAGCTTACCTGCCCTTAGAGTTAGAAAGTTTCCCCTAATATCTAACCTAAATCTCCCTTTTAGCAGACTACGGCTGTTATTTTTTGTCCTACCTTCACTGCGCATGGAGAACAACTGGAGAAGATCACATCTAACATTTATAGACTGTTATAAGGTCCCCTCTCAGTCTTCTTTTCTCCAGCCCAAACATGCCCCGTTTTTCGATCTCTCCGCATAGGTCAGGTTTTCTAAATCTTTTATCAGCTTTGTGGCTCTCCTTTGGACTCTCTCCAGTTCAGCCACATCTTTCCTTAAGCTTGGCTCCCAGAACTGGACGCAATACGGCAGCTGCGGCCTCACCAGCGCCAAGTAGATCAGAACAAATTACCTCCTGTGTCTTACATAAAACACTCCTATTAGCACACCCCAGAATGATATTGGCCTTTCTAATAACTCCATCACATTGCCGACTCATAGACTTTAAGGCCAGAAGGGACCATCTAGTCTGCCCTCCTGCACATCGCAGGTCACAGAACTGCACCCACCCATTCAACAGACCCATAACTAGTGATGTGAATATTTAACTGGTTAACCATTTAACCTCACCCTTACTGGGTGAGGCTTATTGGTTAAGGTTAACTAGTGGGGGCTGGAGCAGATCCCAGACTGGACTGGGCAGCGGGCTGCTCCAGCCCTGCGAGGGGCCCACCACAGGCAGGGGCTGCTGTGGCTCAGCGGCAAGTGGGGGGCTGTTGCAGCCAGGCTGGAGAGACCCCTCTGTCCATCCTCCCTTTAATCAGTTAACCCATTAAAACTCATAACCTATGGCTCAGTTACTGAAGTACTCAAATCTTAATGTAAAGTCTTCAAGCTAGAGAGAATCAGCCATTTACACTAGCTCACACCAGCAGGTGACCAGTGCTTCACGCTATAGAGAAAAGGAAAAAAAACGTCTCCCAGGATCTCTGCCAATATGACCTGGGGGAAACCCTTCCAGACCCCAAATAGTTAATTTGTGATCGGCTATAGCCCCAGCTCCTTTCTGACTGTACTTTCCCCTAGCCGGTTATTCCTCATTTTGCAGATGTGCATTTGTTTTTTTCCTTCCTAAGTATAAAGCTTTGCACTTGTGTTTATTGAATTTCAACTTTGTGGATTTCAGACCAAGTCTCCAATTTGCCAAGATAGAATTTGAATTCAAAGCTATCACCCCCCCAAAGTGCTTGCAACCCCTCCTATGTTAGTGCCACTTAAAAATGTTAAGCATACTCTCCACTCCATTACTCCAATCATTAAAAAATAGTACCAGATCCAGGACTGACCTTTGTAGGACCTCATCAGATGCACTCTCCCAGTTACAGAAAGGATGTGGACACATTGGAGAAAGTCCAGCAGAGGGCAATGAAAATTATTAGGGGACTGGAGCACATGACCTATGAGGAGAGGCTGAGGGATTTGGGCTTATTTAGTCCACAGAAGAGAAGAGTGAGGGAGGATTTGATAGCAGCAGTTCCAAAGAGGTTAGAGAGCGGCTGTTCTCAGTGGTGACAGATGACAGAATGAGGAGCAATGGTCTCAAGTTACAGTGGGGAGGTCTAGGTTGGATATTGGGAAAAACTATTTCACTAGGAGGGTGATGAAGCACTGGAATGAGTTACGGAGGGAGGAGGTGGAATCTCCATCCATAGAGGTTTTTAAGTCCTGGCTTGACAAAGGGTTGGTCCTGCTTTGGGCAGGGGAGGGTAGTCTCTAAGATTCTATGATTCTATGAGCTGGATAGCGAATCATTGAAAAAAACTTGTTGAGTACTATCTTTCAAAGAGTTGTGCACCCACCTTACAGTAATTTCATCTAAACCACATTTTCCTAATTTGCTTATGAGACTGTCATGTGGAACTGTGTCAAAAGCCTTACTAAAATCGAGATATATCACATCTCCTGCTTCTCCCTATCCAGTAGGTCTTTAATCAAGTCAAAGAAGGAAATCACATTGATACATTATTTGTTCTTGGCAAATCTATTTCTTATTCTTCTATTAACCTCTAGGTGCTTGCGGATAGATAGTTAAATAAATTGATCTAGTATCTTTCCAGGTATTGAAGTTAGGCTGCATGGTCTATTACTTCTGGAGCCCTCTGTGTTCCTCTTTTTAAAGACAGCTACTAGTGTTGCCCTTCTCCAGTCCTCTGGGACCTCAACCATACTCCATGAGTTCTTGAAGATAATTGCTAATGGTTCTGAGATTGCTCCAGATACTTCCTTAAGTACCCTAAGGTGAATTTCATCAAGTGTTGCTGACTTAATTACATCTCACTTATCTAAATATTCTTTAACCTGGTATTTCCTTATTTTGGCTTGTTTTCCTTCCCCCTCCTTGTTCATTTTAATTGTGTTTAGTGTCTAGTCACCTTTTTATTGAAGAGTGAAGCAAAACAAGCATTAAACACTTCAGCCTTCTTGAGGTCAATCAGTTTTGGCTCTCCTTCCTCAGAAGTGGAGGACCTACCCTTTCCTTCATCTTTTTTTCTTGCTCCTAATGTATTTAAAGAACCACTTTTTACTGTCTTTCATGTCCCTGGCTAGGTTTAACTCATTTTGTGCCGCAGCCTTTCTGATTCTGTCCCTATATGCTTGCACTGTTCTTTTGCACTCCTCCTTAGCAATTTGTCCATATTTTCCACTTTTTATAGGATTCCTTTTTGATTTTCAGATCCTGATGGAGCCATATTGGCTTCTTACCGCTCTCGCTGTTTTTCCTTCACATCATAATAGTTTGCAGTTGTACCTTCTGTGTGGTCTCTTTGAGAACAAGCCAGCTTTTCTGACTCCTTTATCCCTCAGATTTTCTTCCCATGGGACCTTACCTTGTTCTCTGAGTTTGTTGAAATCTGCTGCTTTTTAAGTCCTCTTGTCCTTAAGCTGGTGCACAACCATACCCAAGTTGACACAAACTTAAAGCAAATGTATCCTCTCAGACAGAGAACTCGCCTCTCAAAGAATGTGTCTCCACTGTGTCCTCCTTTTGGTGACATGTAGGATACACGCACATGGGTAAAAAAAGCAGCAGAGATGGTGAGGCACATCTTAGGCAAGTGAAGACATGCCTGAAACATGTGAATGTGTACTCAGTACGTACGTACAGGGTTCTCTGCTTGCCCAGACCTTACCTCCCTGCTTACACCATTTCTAGCAGTGCAGGGTTCCACAGCTGGAGTTTTTCCCTGCTGCTGCCTGTCCCTGCCATAGTCTGTCATATACACACATTGCTACACAGCACAGTGTGGCTTTTCACGCCAGTGTGTAGCAACACATGCATTACGAGCCGCCACCAGTGGGTCTGTAATGTAGACATAGTCTAAAAGTGTGCTTCCCCCGTCCTCATTACAAACCTACTCGTTTGAGTACTTGTGCTCTCAATTGAAGGCAAAAGGGAGGTCTATGCATGTAGAAAAAGCACAATTTGAAAGTTAAGATTCATTGTGTAGATCAGACAGAATTGATCCCTAAATATGGTGACCATTTGTGTGTGTGTGTGTGTGTGTATGTACATATACATATATATACATACACACACACACACACACACCTTTTTATATATAAAAAAGCTAGTTTTGTAAGCAATTTGAATAATGAGACAGACTTTGTGGGATTAATTTACTTAGGACATCTGAAAGAATGGCTATTCTGTAAGCAAGGACAAGCCTGCTGCTAGCTCTCTGTCCCATGTGAGATTTTCCCCAGATCGCACCCTTCTCATACAGAAGTTTCAAATGTAACAGATGTGCACGGTTATGTTATTTGCTGGAACAGAACCTAGGACTGTTGATTCTGGGCCTGAATGTCTCCTGCCTAACAGTAGACCCAGAATCAGCAGCCCTAGTTCTGTGCACACCTGCCATAGCAGATTGATCAATCTCTACATTTGAGTTAGTAGGTTATTTCTTTGTTTGTTTCATCCAAACATTTTTTTTTCCAAAGAAAAATGGGTTTTTGCCCAAAATGAATATTTCTGTAGCAAATTTACATTTTAGCAGAAATATAGAAGCCAAGGAAGCTGGGGGGCAGGAGGGAAAGGGGAATGACCAAATATATATATATAAAAGGAGAGGGGGACAAATGCAAGTCACAGCCCATTCTACTTCAGTTTTTTAGTCTGAACAACCCCACGAAAATATACCAAATAAATTTTAAACAACATGTACATTTTTATTTCATGGACAATAAAGATTTTTTTTTATGACCAAATCTACTATGAACATAATATAGAGTCCCTGGTGGCAGAAAGAGAGATGCACAGTGCTAGTGTGGGTTACACAAACTGTCTTGTGTACACACATACTCACATTTCTAACACTCAGTTCCATCCCTCCCCTAAGCAAAGGTAACTACTGAATCAGACTGCAACACAAGTTACGGGACACTAGTTGGGGAATGGGGCTGAGAACGTGAGACTCATTTCATGTGTAGCTTCATTTAGCAGAAGAAATCTCCAGCCATTTCTGGAGCGGGACATAAAAAGGTCTCCGATCTGCAAGCACCAAAGGGATTGGATGAGAAGAAGCAGCTACAATGTTTCTTGACACTGCACTTTGATCAATTTGACGGATTTAATATTATAGAAATATTTCATTTTCAGTGCAGACGGAAAAGAATCTAATCATCCATCCCGCACAACCCTAAATTTCTCATGATTCACTGGAAAGGAGGGGGCAAAAAATAAACAACCAACAACAACCCATACCCTTAATTTAAAATCCAACTTGACCTGAGGTAATTTGTTCATCAGTTCAAACTGTGTGGTTTTCGCTCTCCCCTTATATTGTAAGTCATTGCTCTATTTTTCAAGGTATTATTTAACCAAAGTAGAATCTAATTATGTTTTCTCTCTACATTCATTTCTAAGCAGGGAACGCAGGCGACAGAGAGAAGTTGTACAATTGATTAATGCAGGGAAATGCAGATGGGGTGGAATCGGAGCAACAGAGTAAAAGATGGTTTTATAAATATGAATGAAAAAGAAGCAGCAGCCATCTAGCAAGCTCCATGCGGCTTTGCCTCAGCTGCCATCTAGCCGGGGGTGACCTTGAGCTGCTCCTGAAGGAGGTACCTTCTCAATAATGCCAGACAATTAAGAAATTAATGGGATGATACTCGATTCTTCAGGAAGTGAACTAGGTCATGTAGACGCGAACACAGCCGGCACTAATGAACGCAACACGTTCGGCAGGCAGTGGGAGTTATACTGGGATAGTGTGACTGAGCTTTATACCATTAATAGTACAAGTCACCTTCCCTTTTTGAAGGGGAATTGGCAACAACTGGTTTCTTTCAGTATCCAAACCTTGATACAGCAAAATGGCTTCAGGACAGTAGGTTTTATCAGACATTCCGGAGCAGATCCCCTGCTGGGGCCATTCAGCTTAGCTGCACTGGAAGTCAACGGAGTCACGGCAATTTACAGATCCAGGCCTATGTCTGCCCAGAGCCATTCAGTCGGGGAAGGTGAGTCATACTACACAGGCTCTGTCTGCTTCTGGTTATTGAAGAGCCCAAGGCGGTTTTTCTATGGGTTATTATGCTAGCACTGGTGTCCTAGCTACATGGCAACCTGGCAACCTTCCTCACTGTGGTTTTAACTGGATGACTTCACTTCCCATCCTGAGATACAGGAGAGGTTGCGTTTGCTGTTAAATGGCTCTTGTCCCTCCCCAGAGGTAGCTGCCTTTCATCGGTGCATGGAGTGGTCTCTGCGAGCTATGCCGTTCACTGTAATGCGGCCCACACTGGCCTGAGGGCTGGTGGGAGCAGCTGGTGGCCACCGGCTTGTTCCTAGTAGAACGGGAGACACCATATCACAAAGAAGAGCCACCGCCATTTCCCTGTTTGTTGGCAGCCTCAGCAAAAGAAGGGAGGGCAGGCCACACCATAAGAGGAAACAATGCCTACCCTGAGAACACACAGTCTGAATACTTGCAGATGGGAACCGGAGGCAGAGAAAGTAAGTGATTTGCCCAACTTCACACAGGCCTAAGAATCAAACCACAGTCACAGCACCTTAACCATCAACCCAGCCTTAATCCCTTAACATGCAGCTTCTCCGTGGGTCTTATTCTGGCTGTTAATGGCAGCTCCTGGTTCAGATCAGCAGACTCAGCCTGGGAAATGAGATCAGCTGTGGAAACAGCAGAATGCATGGTGTCCTACGTGTTGGTGCCATATGCCAGCTGGAGTTACAGCAGCGTCTGCGAGGGCTGCACTTTAAAGGCAGAAGAGGAGAGGAAAATAATGGCACGTAGCACTCAGCTCGCATTTTACACTTCCACTGTGCAGAGTGAACCTTAATTAATTAGCAAATCAAAGCACTGTCAGGCAGGAGTCGATATTCACGGAAGACGACGGGCGCCAAGGGCCTGAACCACGAGCAAATCTCGGTTCTGACAGGTTTATAAAACACTGGACACCTCCCATTTCCCAACATAGCAGAGCAGGGCTCAGCCTTCTGGTTACATACGCTGGGCTGTATCCATCATCTCCACTGCCTCGTTTCACGGCACTGGGAGGCAGCAGGGCTCCCTTTTGCAGAGGAGATTTGGAAAAAGGAGAATCTTGCAGTAAGTAGAACTAGACAACCAGCCACTTTCAGGTCAAACACTCAGTGGAAAGCTGGCCCAGCGACAGATCTGCTGCAATGCTTCTTCAGTTCAGCTCAGTGGCTAAACCCCTAGGCAGCTTTGCCCAGGGTCACAGAGCAGGGCCTGAAAGTCCCCCCTCTCCTCCCTGGAGATGGGAACAAACCCCAAACACTTAGGGTTGCATTCACACCCTCACTGGGGATAAATCCAGTGATCCATTGCCCAGAGATCACCAATGCCCGGATCACAGCTAGAACTATACTCCTTGAGCTCCTGCCATGTCAGCCTGGCTGCTCAGATTTCATCAAGACCATCTCCCCAGAGAAGACAAGTGACTTGGCCATGGTCACACAGGACCTCAGTGGCAGAATGGGTTTCTGAAGCCAGGTCCCAGGTTAGTACCCTAACCACTAGACCATGCTCCCTGTCTTATTCTCTGCCTGACAATGCCGAGGCTCTGATGTTATCTGCGGCTTTCTAGACCCCGCTGTATTAACATGGCAGGAATGGTGTTTCATGACAGCGTTTAAGCCAGACTACCCTGCAAGTTTGTACGAAGTCTGAGAAGGGCATTAATAGAAAAGAACAACACAAATCAAGAAGCAAGAAGCTCAGTGTGCTTAGTGTAAGCCAGACTAAGATGCTGTCTAGGTTCCTGGCTGCTAGAGTACAATACAATGTTGCTGCTATGGGCTTCTTTGCTTGCTTCCCCAATAACTGCCTGGCTTCTCTTTACAGGAGACAGTTTTAGCCTGTGGAAGTTATGAAAAGCAATAAAAACTAAACTGTTTCTGGGTCACCACCAGAGCCAGTCCCATGGGTTCTTCACACAATAATTGCTCCCTTACCTCGGCGACAGGCAGGACTCAGTCCCGAAAGGTTAGCCCATCAGCAATTCCTAAACTGTCTGAAGGGCAGTGGCCTCACCCCCAAAGGGCTTTGGAGGCAATTTTTAAACAGCCTCCATAGCTCCCAGGACTTTCGTTCCACTGACATAACTAGGCAAGAAGAGTGACTTCTGTCAGGGTCAGAAGAGTCAGCTGCTTTCTATTCTATTTAGTGTCTTATGCTGCCCGTAGTATGAGTGTCCTCACTGCTGGCTTTACTCTTAAAAAATTCAAGGGTAAATACTTCATATCAGTCTTCAGTGGTCATTGACTTCAGAGGCAAGCAGCTTATTCTGAAGCAAAGCTGGTAGTCTTGTAAAACTTGTCTGAATGCAGGGGAGAGGGGAGGAAAGGGAACTGGACTGCCCTTGTATGAGAATAAGGGGTTCCAAGCTGCTTTGGCCATGGCAGAAATGGTCACACATTCCACAGACGGCAGACCTGAGGGAATCGGGTTAGAGAAACAGAAAGTAGCTGGATTTGTAACCCAAACCTGAACTTACAAAAGTCAGGTAAAGTTTGGCTGCTGTTTGTTTTACTTTAACATTGTTCCTGTTGCCTCAGTATGTCCTAGGTGGTACCCCAAGCAGCAGGGTAATGCATAGACTTAGACTGTAAACCTTTTTGTTTTGTCCTTACATGACCTTGCAATGAGGTCTGGCCCATGACTGGGGCTCCTTCCCAAAATAGATATAAATAACATCATTAGCATAGGGTCTGTGATGTTGCCCTTTACTGGCTGTACCCATACACTCTAACAGGGCTTGGCAACCTTTTCCAAACCAAAGAGCCAAACTACATCAAAATTCAGAACAAGTGGTCAACAAAGAGCCAGTATAAGAATGCCTATTGGAGTGACTGAAAATACATAACTTAATATTATTGATAATTGACATGATGATTAATAATAGCATAAATGAAACATTGAACTCACAAATTTTATTTAATGGGACTTCTGCTGCTTTGTGGATGTGGGAGTGAAGGAGTCAGGGCAGGGGGTTAGGGGTGTGGGAGGTGCAGGAGGTAGGGCAGGCTGCTGGGGGTGGGAAGTAGCGTATATGGGGGACCCTGGAGCAGGATTACCTTACCTGGCTGGACCTCAGCAGCTGCACCCAGGCAGCAGTTGTTTGGATGGGGGGCTGGGCCAGGATCGCCACAGCCGGATCATGGCCTCCCCTCCTACCCGTGCCGCAGCAGAACGAGAGCTGCCACCAGCCCTTCCTGAGGCCAGATGGCAGCCAGACTGTGGGGCCTGCCCCAGGATCGGGGCAGGGGACAGGACACTGTGACCAGATGGGGGCTAGGCCCTGATTGGGGGCCTTGTTAGCCAGGCTGCCACAGCCAAAGCACAAACCCGACCAACGCGGACAGGTTGTTGCAGCAGTCGCTGGACCACCGGGGCTGGGCCGCGGGGTCTGCCCCAGAAGCATGGCGGCTGGGGACAGACCATGGCGGTCCGATGGAAGCATCTGCCAGCGCCAGCCCCTCTCACTATCCTGGATGGAAGCGCACACACGTCCCCTACAGCACACCCTCCGCCGACCCTTTAATGAGCAGAGTACCCCAGACAGCTCTTACCGGGGTGCACCGCCTTCCATTCACCTCTGGTTAAAGGTGAAATAGACCCCCAAAAAAGATAATCTTGACATGAATTTTTAAATTTGTAAATCAATTTTTCATTTCAATTTAAAAAGTTTCCTGTATTTCGGGAATGACAAAAGAGCCATATTTGGTTCTGTACTGAGCCATATTTGGCTCGAGAGCCATAACTTGCCAACCTCTGCACTGTAACAACCTGCGGCCGACTCAGTTCAAGAACTTCTCTTTTAGCTTAGAGGGTAAAAACCTGCAGCTTGGGTGCTCCTGGTTCCAAGGTGCAGTCCGAGTTGATGGCAATATCTGCATACCTCCAGCCACAATTTGCTAAAGAAGCCACTGAACAGACCAGAAAAGGTCTGTCTGCACAGTACTTCCATACAGGATGAAATCAGGAGACCTGGGAATGTTGCAAGAAACCCTGACCCTGTGAGGTTTTCTAATGCATCCCTATCTGCTCTAGTATTCCTGAAGCAAGGGAATGGCTGAGGTGTTGCTACGGAAAACGCTCCATTGGAAGAGGAAGAGGATATATGTTGTTTCCCCGGACAAAGAGTTGGGGATACATTTGGAAACCCGTCTAAATAGTTGGAAATGTATCCAAGAAGATCCTTTTAAAGGGCTTTGCTTTGAGGAGAATTCAGACCTTCTGGGAACTTTCTGAAGCTCCTCAATTTAGTGAAATTGGCCTTGAAAGATTTCAGCAGCCAGCTGGGCTGGAAACGACAGCTGAGGCTTTCAAAGTGAGGGAATCGCTTAAATGGATGATGGGCAGCTGAACTGCCTGCCTGCTTTGAGTATCTCAACCGACATGTTCCAGAGTGCTTGTCCTAGCATCGGCTGGCCCTTCAGAGGGCTGGGATGAACAATACCTGTGCCAGACACTTCTCACCTCTGCAAGGGGAGATGCGTGCTGAAATCTTGCTACAAGGCTCATCTGACTAAAGCGGGTCTGTTTGGGGAAGGGGTACCAGTGGCCTGGAAGGAGGAAGAATTCTGGGGTAGGGAAAGTCTAGGCAAGAAGGATTCCAGGGGAGCTGTCAATGTTCTACAGAAGAGTGGGAGGACATCCTGGGGGGCTGGAGTAAGAGAGAGAACGGTCACTTGAAGCTACTGGCAAACACAGCGATTTAGCACAATCCTGGGAACTCATAAAAGAAGGCCAATGCGGGTTCAACATATATTGCCTCCTAGTGAGGGGATGCAATGACCCCTGCGAATGAGGGGAGAATGCAGAGACGGAACCTGAGTTCAAAGGACAGGTTGAACCCTGGCGTGAAACATGCTTCATTTTGTCTGAACGCTGATACCTTCCAAGGCAACTTAGTTGGAGGCCAAGTCGCCTTAGCATCCAAGCAGTGTTAGAAGGTTGAAAGAACCACCTGGCATGAGGGGAAACTGAGGCAGGGGTTTGGGCCTGGAAGAGTAGTTCCTTGCTAGTATGCCCTTCTGAGCAGCAATCAGGGGGTGAAAAACACGTGCTGGGAGAATGGACAGTGATTAGGAGTTTCAAGGTTCAGGTTGTTTAATGCAAAGGTTCATTCTCCCTACCATGGACAGATATCTGAGCGATTGGCTTCTGAAGTGACAGCCCTAAGTTCCAGGAGCACAAAAAGTATGGAAGACTTTTTATTTGCACTTCGAAAGGTAACTGTGGAACATGGCAGTTGCCACATGCCATTGGGGAGTCCCAACAAATACAGCTCATACTTATCTCTGCCCGATACAGCAGGCCACATGGCATGTACTCGGGGATTTGCTAAGAGTGTTTACCAAGACTTGCACCAAAAGCAGTAATTACTACAGATTCCAGAATGAGCAGGACCTAACTTGCAGGACTCATGCAGTCCCTGCAGTGCCCCAAAGGCCTCGGACTGTGACAGCCACACCTGAAAGGAGCAGCCACTCTCCCGTCCCCCACTGACATCTCCTCGCACGCCTGTCTCTATAGCAACACCGCTTTCTCCTGGGAGCCCATGACACTCTCCCAAATTCCTCTGGCTCCAAGAAGACACTCGCTCCACCTCCTCCCACCCAGTTTGCCTCGTCTTTATGCCACACCATTGCTCCTTGTCTCCCGAATAATTGGGGCTGGTAAAAAAAAATCCCTAATAGAACAGCTTTCTGCCAGAGAAGGCTGCTCTGTGGAAACTGAAATGTGTCCTGGGAACAAGTCAATCTGCACGGAAAAGTTTTGAAACAATTTGAAATCAAAATGGGATATTTTATTTTAATTCCATTGTTGCATTTTTCTCTCTCATTTGGTTTTTACTTTGACATATTATAATTTAATAGCAGGCAAATATAAAAATATGGAATGTATTTAACAGTCTAACATTGCAACCATCTCGAACTGTTCAGTGCTGATGAATGGAAATAATTCAGAATGCTTTGTTCTATGAAATATTTGGACTTTTTGTCCAAACTGGGGACAAGCTTTTTTTCTGAAATGCTGGGATTTCTGGAAGGATGCAATCCACATGCTGTATTCAGGGTCATGCCACCTGGAGGATGCCATTTTGTAAAGTGGGGGCAGATGCATTTGGGGGCTGGGCAGAATCAGCTTTCAGGCGCAATATGGCCCATCAGCTGCCCAGTTGTGATTAGCCCTGAGGCAGGGGCAAATTATGGCCCGTGAGCTAGATCCAGCCTGCTAAGCCTCCAGATCTGGCTCCCTGCCTGCCCTGCCCTTGCACACTGCTCAGGGAAGCTCTCTGAATGCTGCAGGCCCAGGAGAGGGGGGGAGGTTTTGCATGCTGCCCTACCCACAGCACAATTTCACAGCTCCCAATGTCCAGAAACTGGCCAATGGGAGCTGCCTGTTTGCAGGACAGGTAGCGTGCAAAGTACTCCTCCCCCTCCAGGCTCACAGCATTCAGAGCCGCATATGGCCCCCACAGCTGGAGCCTGGCTGAGGAACCAGCTGGGCTGCTGGTGGGGAGCTGCTTACCTCTCGGTCAGAGCCTGTCTCTGGCATCCTTGCCCCACCTTCCCGCAATCCTCAGCCCCGCTCCTGCGCCCCTACCCCAGGTCACAACTCCTTCCCAGACACTGTATCCCCTCCTACACCTCTCCTCCAGGTCACAAGTCCCTCTCAGATTTGCACCCCAATCCCCTACCCTGGTCATAACCCAGATCCTTGCACCCCCTTCTGCACTCCCGCCCCAGGTCACAACCTCCCAGACTCTGCACCACCTCCTACATCCCTTCTCCAAGTCAGAATCCAATCCCACACCCATATCCCGTTCCAGAGCCTGCTCCCTGCCTCTGCACTCTAGTCCCCTGCCCCAGGTCACAACCCTCTTCTTCACCCAAATACCCTCCCAGATCCCACAGCTCCTCTTGCACCGCAATCCCTTACCCCAAGCTCTCTTGTGCACCCAACCTCCACCAGTCCCCGCACCTCCTCCATTTATAAAATGGAAGAGTGCAGCCCAAAACCACTTAACAAATTCTTGGAGTGGCCCCCCATCAAAAATTATTGCCCACCCCTACATTAACTTCTGGCTAGTGTTGCTAAAAATACCTTTGAGGCTGCACAGGACTGCCTGGGATGCAGGCACATAGATGGATTCCTAGCCAGCACTATGGCTATTTGTCAGCTCTGCTAGTAAATTAAAGCTGGCACAGCATCCTGTCTCTGTGAGCTGCAACCACACCTCTGACTGCAGCCCAGACTCCTTTCTCTTGTCCATTGTGAGGGTCAACAAGGTCGGTGTCGTGCTACGTGTATGTATAGCGCCTAGCACAACAAGGCCCATATTTCAGCTGGAGTTGCTAGAACACACACAATTAAAGAAAACAACCACGTTCAGCCATTTGCTGTGTAAGCACAACAAGCCTGGCTTACAGGCAAAAGGCTCTGTCGGCAAACGTGTGCCATAGAGCCCGAAATGCTATAAAGGACCAGGGCCTCTGCTGGAGAGGCTGTAGGGTGCACTGTGAACAAATGGGTAACAGCGACAAGGTGAGCCCCATTACTGTTGACCTGTGGGTTTTTTTTTTTTTTAATTTCAAGAGCATTTCCCTGGTGGCTGGCTGGTGAAGAGATGATGGATACACCTGTTCACAGAGTCAGTGGGACCACTTACAGTAATTATTTTCATGGGCTTGACCCTGCATATGCTGCCGGTGGCTCAGGGGCATCGGGGTGCCCTGGCCACATGAGAATAGATTTGCAGGGGAAAAAAAGTGAAAGCTCTTTCCCAAAGCAACTCCCCCTTCCTCTCCACACATGCCAGTGTGCCGGCACCCGGCAGGGCTGTGCCTCAACTTCCAGCCCTGTTGTCAGTCCCTTCACTAGCAAGGAAGAAGCTTCAAAGGGACAGGGGTTGGAACTCGCTCCCCCAACCCCTTGCTGCTTTAAAAGCCAGTCCCCCACCCAGCGCTGTCTCTGCAAATACTCACCAGCAACTACACACTACACAACAGAAGCACAAAGCCAGGGACAAATCCCTACAACAAATCCAATTGTCAACTCTTTCCACATAACTACTCAAGTGACACCATCACAGGGCCTAACCACATCAATCATACCATCAGGGACTCAGGGCCGGCCCACAACATTTTGGCACCTGAGGCGGGGAGCTCAAATGACACCCCCATGCCCCTCGCTTGGGCCAAAACTTTGAAAGGTCTCAATTCTGCCTTCTTCCTGTTCTACTCCTCTCATGGTAATGCAGAGAGAATACATAGGCACCAGCAGTAGACACAATTTTCTACACTCTGGTTCCTAGTGCGCCCCCCCCCCCAGTCTGGCACATGAGGCAGCTGCCTCAGTTCACCTCATAGTAAGGCCAGCCGGGCAGGGACTCATTCACCTGTGCATCTACTAATGTGATCTATGCCATCATGTGCCTGCAATGCCCCTTTGCCATTTACATTGACCAAACCAGATAGTCTCTGTGCAAAAGACTAAACAAACACAAATAAGACATGAAGAATAGCAACATTCAAAAACCACTAAGAGAGCATTTTATCCTCTGGACACTCAATAACAGAAAGTTATTGAAAGTTATCAGACTTGAGCAAAGCACTTCAAAAAGAGACTGCAGCACAAAACTGCAGAGCTGGGGTTTATATGCACATTTGACACTATCAGATTGGGTCTGAACAGAGACTGCGAGTGGCTGGCTCATTACAAAAAGTAATTTTCCCTCTTTTGATAGTCACACCTTCCCAACTCACCCAGTTGGGAGTGGGCCATATCCACCTTGATTGAACTGGCCTCATTAGCGCTGGTCCTTTGCATAGCAATGTGCCACTCCCACCTTTGCACCTGTGTTTATATCCCTGCCAAACTGAAGTTGCCACTTCATGCATCTGATGAAGTGGGCCCTAGCCCACAACATCTTATACCCAAACAAATGTGCTAGGTTTTAAGGCGCCATAGGGTTCTTTGATGTTTTTGCTGAACGCGCTTACCCCTCTGAAGCTCCCTCAACAACGTTTGAATTGAAATGGACTCAGCTTGGGTTTGACAAACCTTGAATGATTCTCAGTCAGCTCTAGTAACACCTGGCACGCTATTGTCCCTGATCCCCGACAGGGCCTCCTAGGTGCTCCAGCCACACAAAAAATTAATAATAATAGCAGCTGGCAAAATGATGATGCTTTCTTTGTACCAGAATTGAGCCTGCTTGTCCCTCACATTCATCCCCATCTCTGAAAGCCTCAACTCCATTCTCTTGAGATTGTATTTATATTTCTCTCATCGACTGTCTGAGAGGAATGAGAGAGAGATTTCACCCCCCATAGTCCTTCACAATTGAAAGAAAACACAAGTCAAATATCAATTTATTTATTTTGCTGCATACAAATATCTAAACCTCTTGCGTGTGAAATAATCGATCTCAGTTGACTGGAAAATGAAACCAGTTTTATGTACTCTTCCAGAGCTTTTGTGATATTACTAATATATCTTTTCCCTGTCGAGAGTAATGACATTTCTACAGGCCAGCAGATAAGAAAGTGTTTACATATATTTCCAGATACAAACACTCCCCTGAATTATCCTGTCCTCTCCTAATCTGTCAAAATCTGAAAAATCCCTCCTAAAAAACCTGCCAAAACCTTCAATTTTTCATTCATAAACTGATTTTTTTTTGGTTTTAGGAAAAAAATATTTCAGAGAAAGCAGACATTTTCCACAAATAATTTTGTTTTGCCATATGTCCAATTTTCCAGTGGAAAAAAAGTTGACAGAAAATGTTTACCATACTTACACAGAAGTCTCAGCACAAGAGACTTGTCCTATTTAGAGCAGAAGCTGTAAAACAAGAGACAGGAATAACCTTACTCTGTCACTATTTATCATTCTGCTTAACAATGTAAGATCTATGATAGGAGCAAAACAATTTGGTGGCAGAACATCATAAATGAAGTCTGTTTTCCCTGGAAACTGCATAACCATTTGAATTAATTTAATTTGAAATATCAAATTAAATTAAACTGTAGAATAATCCCCAAGGGAAAGCATATTTCATTTGCAATGTCTTCTCACAGAGTATTCTCTGCCAAAAGTTTTGCTATGCATCTGGCTTTGGATCTAAATTTATTGCATTAGCTCTGGGAAGACTTTTAATAGAAAGTGAGATTAAAAGACGGAAAATCTTGGGTCGGGGAAAAAAAAAAAGCCCCATAAAGACAGAATGCAGTGTTGAAATGGGTGAAGCTGTATCTTTACCTGATTCTGCCGGCAGTGAATCCAAACTCAGTTCAAACCTGAATGAGAGAAGTAAAGAAGGGCAGCACAGACACTACGTAAGCATGTTCACAGAAGCAAGATCACGCTGACTACCTGGCTATCTAGGATATCCTCAGCTGGCCTAATAGCAATCAATGAGGGGAAAAAAGAGACCAGAAGGTGATAAATGGAGAATGATGATGTGCCTTCTAAATCAGCTTTGAAGAAAAGAGATACCAAGGAAGGGTCCTTCTTGTTCAGGTGTCGCTAAGGCTGTGGTTTCACTTCCAAAGTGGGAGGGGAGGAAAGCACTGCCTTCTTATTACTGATATCAACCATGTCTTTTAAATAATCTCCCAAATAAATATAAGCCAGTGCAGATCACAGATGCTCTTCGGTTCAACAGGTTGGGCGGAGAGAGGTGGTGACCCCATCAGTTTTCAAAATATAGGTCACACACAAAAGCGCCACTTACAAAATGAACAGGCTTGCTTTTCACGGCAAGAAATTGAAGAAAATTGCAGCCAGCAGCAGCCTGTAGCTTGATACGGTGGGAATAATCTATTTCTTCCCCACCCTGTGAGCAAGTACAGAACAGCAGATGTTGACATGGGAGAAGGGATTTCTCTCAACAAACATCCTACTTCCTTTAAGAGAAGTTTTGCACTGAAATAAAAATCTATCCTTTCCAACCCCCCCAGCATCCAACAAAAAACTCCTAAGTCCAAAGGTAAGAAGTATCTTAATCAAATCAAAATGCATTAGGACTTTAATCTTCAGCACTTTAGTAACCTTGCAGTTTGTTTTAAATCTTGATTGGAAGAATTATCCTGACAAGAAAATTAGTGGTAAGTCAATAAACCTGTAGCCTGCGGATAGAGCCGTGAGTAACCAGTCAGAGAATTCATTTGATCACACACACAAACAAGCTCGAGATGATGGACTGACTTGGCTGGCAAAGTTCATTATGATTTTAACCATGAAACCGTGAAGTGCAGGTAATCATATTTAAAGAGATAAGAAATACAACTAGCACAGGCTTCGGCTTCAACAGAGAAATTCTCATTTACAGCAGTCACAGGTGGAAAATCAATACCCACTTCTGGATGCAAAGGGAGTCTCAGGCTTGATGAAGCTGCTACTTTTTTGAAGTTTTTTTTTTTCCCTTCCAAGCAAAAAGCGCAGGAGAATTTGCATGCTAGCTGCATCCAACCCAGCCCAACAACGGTATTCCATCTATCCTTGTCAAAGTGCATCTTTCTCCTGATTGCAAACAACTTGTCTTTATGTCACTTACTTGCAATTCTCTTCTGAGTTCCTTCTTGCTCTTTCTTACACACACACACACACACACACACACACACACACACACACACACACACACTTTTTCCACGTTCTCCTGGAAATCGGGTAACTCTCCTTTGCACTCCACAAATCCCTCAGTTGTGGCTAATGCTATTTGAACTATTTGCAGTAATTTATTCCACAAGCCCCAAGGCTGTGAATTTTCCATATATAAACTTTTATATATATTCTTCAAACAATGCTTGATGCAAACATATTTCAGCGCTTGGGTTGCTTGCAAATTACTTACAGTAATATGATACTGCTCATGGTCTACACACTCACATTGCAAGACTGATGCTTGTCTTGGTACATGGGATCACAATGTTTAAACAGGTGTGATTCATAAAAGAAAACAGCTAAAATAATAGACACAAATAGGCTTTCTCTCAGCTTGAGTTCCAGCTCTATCTGCCATGTTTACCAGGGACAGTATTCTGCTTGCAACTCTGTAGAGCAAACAGAGACACCTAGTGTTGGACTAATATACTGCAGGTAAACATATCATTACAATGCTCATGAATCACATGGGGTTATTTCTGCTCCCCAAGTGGATAACTTCCAAGCCTACAAAGAGTCTTCCAGCTGGCCACACAAACACGGCTGATGTGAACACTTGTGCAATATGTAAATGTGAGCACTGACTGGAAGCAAATGAAATGGGGCTCTGATCTGACCCACGGATTCTGTTCACAGATTCTGCTAATGAATGTTGTCATGTGATTTTTCCCCTTACAACTCCCAGGTCTTATCAATCTTCACGACAGAGGTGGCTCAGAAGGATAACATAAAGGCCCACAAAGAAAATATTTGCTCTCCAGATTTCTGAACTGACTCCAGCCAAGATTAGTCTTGACCAAAATGTAGGATGTCTTTTCAATGGCCTCCATGCTCCCCCTTGTGGGAAGGAGGTTACATTGCAATGCTCCATTGCTTGTAGGCAGTCCTGTTTCTGGGAGATCCATAGCAGGCTGGCCAGAAAACAAGAACTACATTTCATGAAAAATTCTGAGGTTTCAAAATCTGTGTGTGTTTTTCATCAGAATGCACCTGAGAATTGTGGCAAATAGTCACAGAAAAATGAAGAGCAAGACCTATTTGATAGGAGGCCAGTGGTTAGGCTACTCAGCTGGGATGTGGGAAATGCAGGTTCGTGTCCCACGGTGAACTGAACCAACACACAGAGTGCTTCTGTGCTCATTGGACCAGGGGACTTTAGTGTCTAGGCCTCTCTGTGCCGTGTCTTCCATGAACACCAAATGCACTGAATAGGGAGAAAAAAGTCAACTGTCCAATTGGCACCATGTTGGAATCCTCTGTCAGCCCATCAGACAGCTCTGAACCCATTCCCGGGTGCCCCTCACGCAGGTGACACACAGCAATCCCAGCCCAACCAAGGGGCTAACTACAAAACTGACAAGGATTTAAGGGTGATGAATGTGGATTACAAAAAACAGGACTATGTAGCACTTTAAAGACTAACAAGATGGTTTATTAGGTGATGAGCTTTCATGGGCCAGACCCACTTCCTCAGATCAAATAGTGGAAGAAAATTGGCATGACCATATAAACCAAAGGATACAATCAAAAAAATGAACACATATTTATTTAAGTAAAGCATGGCTGTAAGGCCAGGCCTACAGGCCGAGATCTGTACAAGTTTTTAGCAATGCTACAGCATAGACTTTACAACATGTGACACAAGTAGATGACATAGAGATAACCACATGTCAGTAAGATTACAAAAGAAAAATCCAACCAAGGCGAAGCAATACCTACAAGCCATTCAGGGCCCAATTCCCCCACCCCCTTGCACCCTGTCTGTCATTTTCACTGGAAAAGAGAGGATGAAAAGGGCTGGTTTGGTCGTACTCTACCCTGGAGAAACAAGCACAGAGAGGGGAAGTGACTTATTAATGGACACATTGTAAACAAGGACAAGGACCCCTCCCCATCCTTCCCCTCAGAAGCAGCCCGAGGCATGTGCCAGGTTTCATGTTTTTGTTTTTATTAATTTAATGGGTTTTGCTGTTATTGCTCCTCTTTGGCACCTGCTGTATCTTGGCAAAACATCCATGTGGGTAAAAACCATCCATGCTGTTGATTCTCCTCCTGATAATTTGCTCCTCCCATTCAACCAAGCTCACAATGGCACCAGCTTGGCAAAACTCACTGAGTCAGAGGTGTGTGATGTCACTTGAATGACTTCAGTCAGGGGCTGAAGCTGCCTTGGCTCATTCTGCTGCAGGATGAAGTAGCAAGGTGGAAACAGAATCTCAGAGTGGAGTGGAAGGTGCAGAACTGAATTAAGACCTGCTGCCCAGAACAAAGGCCAGCAACCTCATTCACCCCTGGACTACCCTGCAAATGGAAAAATGAGCCAGGCGAGTGCAAGGTGATGACCTGGAGCTGAACTATAAGTTCCCAAAGGGGAGCATATTGGCAGAGCACAACACATGAGCTATTTCTGAAGATTGGCAGAAAACATCTAACCAAGACACAGGGGTCCATCTTCTCACTGGCTCAGCTAGGAATCTCACAATTTTATATGCCACGTTACACAGATCGCTTCTGAACCTTTCAGAGCCCTGTGCGTTTCTGAGCACCGGCAATCAAGCAGAAAGTTCTGGGGCACGCTGTGAAATCTGTGAAATGAAAATCAATTCCATCTCCATTTCACGGCAACTAATGTGGCATTTAGAACATAAACAATCACTTCTGTTAGGGAGGGAAATTAAAAGCCGTGCTACATAAAAAGGAACAATGTTTAAAGTTCTGATGGAAATGAACACTTGGACTGGAGATGATTGCAAAAGGCAGATGGGCAGGGGGGAATTGTGGCTCACGAGGGCAGAGATTTCAGAACAGCGTGGCTTTGCTGCCATGTGAGTTGTTGACTATGAATTCAAAGGGAGCCTTTCCTTGACAACAAAAGAAGGGATGGAGGAAGTTGGGAGTCAGATGAAATAGAGGGATGATGGGAGTGAATTTCATTGCTTGGCAAAGCTGCAAAAAGAGATGAGGTACCAAATAGTAGGTCCCTTAGAAGACTGTCCAAATCCTTCGTTTTGTCATGATGAGACCACGCCATTCATTGCTGGAGTTAATCTAATTCAAAATCCAGGCATGTTTGGATCTGGCCCAATCATGGGGCCACGTCCCTGCAACTGGGAGCATATTCAACTGCAGGTTCAGAGCCATGTCGGTACCTAATGCCTGTTTTTACATTCCTGAGTGTGAAAACGATCATCCACCTACATGATTCAAATGTCCTAGTACAAAGCACCCACATTCAACAACCGGTTCCAACACATGGCAGAATCCAGTAGCTATAATCCTACATCCAGAAACCCTATGCTGTGGTATGACTCAATGTTCTATGTACTGCACCTTTAAATGATTCTGCATAGAGTTTGATTGATTTCTCATTGATTTGGATGAGAGGTGCCTAAATACCTTTATGCAGCTGGCTGGCATTCCAATGTGAGAGATGCTCTACCTTCTCTTGTACATGGTGACTTTATATTTGTTCTTTCTGCATTGATTGTTTTCTTTAATGTGGAATAAAAGCTACCTACAGGGGATGTGCATGTGTTACTCTGTGTAATTCTGTGAAAACTCAACATGAGCTCTGTAGCTAGGCAATATAGTCAAGATATTAAAGCAAAGGCCTAGACATCAGGACTCCTACATTTATACCCCAGCTCTGCTACAGACTTGATTGTGCAAACCTAGGGCAAGTCACTTCTCTTCCGTACCTTCATTTGATCAATGCACAGCATGGATATAATTAGGCTTCTGTGCCAGAAGTATTCCGGGGCTTAATATACCTCATATGCTTTGAGATCTCCAAATGAAAAGAGCTAAGTATTGTTTTTCTTGGGTTAGGATGGTGCGCGGCGCGGTGGGAAGAGAGGCATTTCTATGGAAGAAGAAAAAGAAAAGATAAGGTCTTAATTTTCCTATGAACACAGAATGGCTCCAGGCATGATTGGCTTGCAGATGACACCAGATCATTATACCTGATGGCTTGATTTACCTTGATCAGAACAGCAATTTACTAGACACTTTTTCCCAAAGAGTGCTAATCACTTTTCCCCCCTCTGTGTGCATAAAATAAGATTGAAATGCACCGTACAAATCACTTGCCACAGTCCAAAAAACGCTAATCAGCTGCAAACATCTAAATCATAGCTCAAGACTTAGCATGATAAGGTAAGAAAACAGTGTTGGTGCATACAGAACTATTATTTACCAATGTCAGAAATAACTATCACATTTACATAACTGGAAGGCTGCGTGACAGCTTTTTTCTAGGAAACTGCTTTAGCTGCAGAAAAATCTGTGACTTGAATGAACTGGGTATTTTTTAAGCATATATATAATAAAAATATAATCCAGGATACCAGCTTTTAACCTTTCAAGGTCTCTGCTTGGTCATTAGTCCATGTGAAAGTGGTGAAAAATGGGATTTAAAAAAAACCCCTGTAAGTAAAAGTACATTGCAATGCCCTCCCTGCTTCCTGTGCTAATTTCCACTGTATTATTAACTCAAAATACAAACAGTGTCACTAGCTAATTGAGCTGGTCTTGCCTATTGTTGCTTTTATGAGAGCAGCAGGGCACTGGATATACCAACTCGGGACAGGTCAGGGTCCTTGCCCCTCTCCTCGCTTAGAGAAAAAACCTTTTGGCTTCATGTGTGGCATGGCACTGACCTTTGGAGGAAAGTTATCTTAGACAGCATGGATTGATTTTGTTTTTTCTGTGATCTCAGTGGGTGCAATTCACCCTGGTGCAGAGAGGGCTGGCACACAGTCTACGCGGTACTGACAAAGCAGGGACTGTGTAAGATTTACTGGATTGCTGCACAGAATTAAACCCACAAGCCCCGTCCTTTCTTTCAATGGATTCATCAACAGGGGGAAAGTGTTGTGGAGCCTGGAGGACTCCACAGAACAGCCAATGCCGAGAGAGAGCAGAGTGGCCGGCAGACCTCCCATTTCAACCCCCTGCTACAAGTAACAACCTGTTCCAATAGCGGAATGCCTCCTGGAACTCCCCTGCATGTCGAGGGCCACTGTGACCCACTAGTGAGCACATGTGGTACAGATCCCAGCTTCACACAGGATGTGATTCCAGTACAGCCCCAGCAGCCAATGGCAGGTTCTTTAGCTCAAGCTGTAGCAGCTTGTGACTTTTAGTACGGGAAGTCCCCACTTCAGTTTCTGGGGAGCTGGCCAAGATAGCAGCTGCTGCACCAGCACAAGACCTAGCTACCAGTAAAGTTCTTTTTAAAGGATTTAAGCCGGACGATAGGGGTGCCTGGACCTTGTGCTGTCTGTCTGTGTAGTGCTGCACTTGTGACCCATTGTTCAATGCGTATTATGCATAGCCCCACTGGAATATGTTACCGCTCCCTGGCTACAGCATGGTTCCACTCACAGGGACCTAAGCGATCATCTCCTCGACTTCTGCGTAACCCAGATCAGAGAATGTTCCCCAAACAACGTTATTCCTGGAGCAGAGCTTTTTGAAAAATCTTGATTTGAAAAGGGTCAGTGAGGGAGAATCCACCACAACCCTTGGCAAATTGCTCGAACGCTTATTTGCTCTCACCATTAAAAATTTGTACTCTATTTCCAGTCTGAATTTGTCTTGTTTCAACTTCCAGCCATTGGACCGGGTTCGACCTTTCTCTGCTAGATTTAAGAACCTGTAATTACATATTCATGGCTCATGTTGAGGGGAGGAAGTCAGCCCTTAATTTTCCCTTTGTTAAGCCATATAGACTATGTCTACACTACAGAGTTTTTCCGGGATACCACAGGTATCCCGGAAAAACTCCGCCGCATCCAGGGAATGCGTCTGCTCTTCCTCATCTGAGGAGGAATAAGGGCTCTTCCGAAAGAGGAGATTTTCCCAACATTTGGCCCTGTGTAGACAGGTCAAATGTTGGAAAAGCCTCTTTTGAAAAAAGAATCGGAAAAAGGTTCACAAATTGCGGTTCGCAATTTGCGTACCTTTTTCCGAACCGTCCCCCCCCCCCAGCAATGTAGACATAACCATAGACTGGGGCCCTCACTACAGTTCTGGGGCCCTCACTACAGAAAGAATGTGAACGCATTGGAGAGGGTCCAGCGGAGGACAACCAACTTCTAGAAGGGGAAAAAGGCCAGCATGGGAATCCCCCAATGCTATAGAGGTAAGTAATCACTTTCAGGCTCTCTCCACAGGCTCTGCGGTGCTGAATGCTTTGGAAGGGGACCTCACAAGGAAGAAACCGGAAGGGAACACCATCTACTGGAAGGCATGGGATGCGTAGTCCTAGGGATGGGGGTTCCACGGCCACCACCCCCAAAAAGAAAACGACGGGTGGTGGTGGTCGGGGACTCCTCCTAAGAGGACTGAGCCATCCCTCTGCCATCCTGACCTGGAATCTCGAGAGGTGTGCTGCTTACCGGGAGCTCGCATTCAGGATGTGACTGAGAGGCTTACCAAACTGATCAAACCTTTGGATCGCTACCCCTTCCTGCTTCTCCACGTGGGAACTAACGATACGGCCAAGAATGACCTTGAGCGGGTTACTGCGGATAATATAGCGCTGGGAAGAAGGATCCAAGAATTCGGAGCGCAAGTGGTGTTCTCATCCATCCTCCCTGTTGAAGGGAAAGGACTGGGCAGGGATCGTCGAATAGAGGACGTAAATGCGTGGTTGCGCAGGTGGTGTCACAGAGAGGGCTTTGGTTTCTTCGACCATGGGACTCTGTTCTGGGCACGAGGATTGTTAGGAAGAGATGGGATCCACCTAGCCAAGAGAGGAAGGAGCATCTTTGCGGGCAGGCTTGCAAACCTAGTGAGGAGGGCTTTAATCTAGGTTTGTCGGGGGACGGTGACCAAAACCCTGAGGGGAGTGGGAAAGTCGGATACCGGGAAGAAATGCAGAGAGGAACGAGCAAGAAAGGAGGACCCCTGTTTCGAATGGCAAAGATAGGGCGATCAACTGGTTACCTGAGGTGTTTGTACACTAATGTGAGAAGCCTGGGCAACAAACAGGAAGAACTGGAGGCCCTGGCCCAGTCCAAGAAATATGATTTAATTGGGATAACAGAGACTTGGTGGGATGACTCGCATGACTGGAGCGCTGTCATGGAAGGGTATAGACTGTTCAGGAAGAACAGGCAGGGAGAAAAGGAGGAGGAGTTGCACTATATGTAAGAGAGCACTATGATTGCTCTGAACTCCAGTATAAAGAGGGAGAAAAACCTGTTGAGAGTCTATGGGTTAAGTTTAAAGGCGCAAACAACAGCAGTGATGTTGTGGTTGGTGTCTGCTACAGGCCACCGAATCAGGTGGATGAGGTAGATGAGGCTTTCTTCGGACAACTGAGAGAAGCTTCCAGATCGCAGGCCCTGGTTCTCGTGGGGGACTTTAATCACCCTGACATCTGTTGGGAAACCAATGTCACAGTACACAGTACACAGGCAATCCAGGAAGTTTTTGGAGAATGTTGGGGATAACTTCTTGACACAAGTGCTGAAGGATCCGACCAGGGGCCATGTGCAGCTTGACCTTCTGCTCACAAACAGGGAGGAACTAACAGGGGAAGTGGAGGTGGGTGACAACCTGGGAAGCAGTGATCATGAGTTGGTAGATTTCAGGATCCTGACCAAAGGAAGAAAAGAGAGTAGTAAAATACACACCTTGGACTTCAAAAAGCAGATTTTGACTCCTCAGAGACCTGATGGGCAGAATCCCTGGGATGCTAACATGAAGGGAAAGGAGTCCAGGACAGCTGGCAGTATTTTAAAGAAGCCTTATTGAAGGCACAGAAAGAAACCATCCCGACGCAGAGCAAGAGAGGCAAACATGGTAGGAGACCGGATTGGCTTACAGGGGAAATCCTTGGTGAACTTAAGCACAAAAGGAAGCTTACAAAAGTGGAAACTTGGACAAATGACCAGGAGGGTTTAAATGTATAGCTCGAGAATGCCGGGGTTATCAGGAAGGCGAAAGCAAATGGAATTGCGACTGGCTAAGGATGTGAAGGATAACAAGAAACGTTTCTACAGGCATGTTAACAAGAAGAAGGTGATCAGAGGGTGTGCAGCCCCTACCGGATGAAGGAGGTAACCTAGTGACAGATGATGTGGGGAAAGCTGACGTACTCAATGCTTTCTTTGCCTCTGTATTCACGGACAAGGTCGGCTCCTGGACTTCTGCTAAGTGATGCAAGATGGGATGAAGATGGACACCCTTGGGGGTAAAGAACAGGTTAGGAACTATTTAGAAAAGCTAAACATACACAAATCCATGGGTCCGGACTTAATGCATCCAAGGGTACTGAGGAGTTGGCAAATGTCATTGAGGAGCCTTTGGCCATTATCTTTGAAAAGTCGTGGAGATCGGGAGAAATCCCGGATGATTGGAAAAGGCAAATGTAGTGCCCATCTTCAAAAAGGGAAGAAGGACGATCCAGGGAACTATAGGCGGTCAGTCTTACCTCGGTTCCTGGAAAAATCATGGAAGGGATCCTTAAGGAATCCATTTTGAGGCACTTGGAAGAGAGGAAAGTGATTAGGAATAGTCAGCATGGATTCACAAAGGGCAAGTCGTGCCTGACCAATCTGATTAGCTTCTATGATGAGGTAACTGGCTCTGTGGAAGTGGGAAAGTCAGTGGATGTGATATACCTTGACTTTAGCAAGGTTTTTGATACGGTCTCCCACAATATTCTTGCCAGCAAGTTAAGGGAATGTGGATTGGATAAATGGACAGTAAGATGGATAGAAAGATGGCTAGAAGGCCGGGCCCAGCGGGTAGTGATCAACGGCTCGATGTCAGGATGGCGGTCGGTTTCTAGCGGAGTGCCCCAAGGTTCGGTTCTAGGACCGGTTTTGTTCAATATCTTTATTAATGACCTGGATGAGGGCATGGATTGCACCCTCAGCAAGTTTGCGGATGACACTAAGCTAGGGGGAGAGGTAGATACGCTTGAGGGCAGAGATAGGGTCCAGAGTGACTTAGACAAATTGGAGGATTGGGACACAAGAAATCCGATGACGTTCAACAAGGACAAGTGCAGAGTCCTGCACTTGGGATGGAAGAATCCCAAGCATAGTTAACAGCTGGGGACCAACCAGTTAAGCAGTAGTTCTGCAGAAAAGGACCTGGGGGTTACAGTGGATGAGAAGCTGGATATGAGTCAACAGTGTGCCCTTGTAGCCAAGAAGGCTAATGGCATATTAGGTTGCATTAAGAGGAGCATTGCCAGCAGATCCAGAGATGTCATTATTCCCCTTTATTTGGCTTTGGTGAGGCCACATCTGGAGTATTGTGTCCAGTTCTGGGCCCCCCACTATAAAAAGGATGTGGACGCATTGGAGAGGGTCCAGCGGAGGGCAACCAAAATGATTAGGGGGCTGGAGCATGACTTATGAGGAGAGGCTGAGGGAGTTGGGTCTGTTTAGTCTGCAGAAGCGAAGAGTGAGGGGGGATTTGATAGCAGCCTTCAACATCCTGAATGGAGGTTCCAAAGAGGATGGAGAGAGGCTGTTCTCAGTAGTGACAGATGGCAGAACAAGGAGCAATGGTCTCAAGTTGTGGTGGGAGAGGTCCAGGTTGAATATTAGGAAAAACTATTTCACTAGGAGGGTAGTGAAGCACTGGAATGGGTTACCTAGGGAAGTAGTGGAGTCTCTATCCCCTAGAGGTGTTTAAGTCTCGGCTTGACCAAGCCCTGGCTGGGTTGATTTAGTTGGGAGTGGTCCTGCCTAGAGCAGGGGGCTGGACTTGATGACCTTCTGAGTTTCTTCCAGCTCTATGGTTCTATGATTCTATGAAGAATTAGGGGGGCTGGAGCACATGACGTATGAGGAGAGGCTGAGGTATTTGGGCTTGTTTAGTCTGCAGAAGAGTGAGGGGGCATTTGATAGCAGCCTTCAAATTCCTGAAGGGAGGTTCCAAAGAGGATGGAGAGAGGCTGTTCCCAGTAGTGACGGATGGCAGAACGAGGAAGTCTCATGTTATAGTGCGGGAGGTCTTGGTTGGATATCAGGAAAAACTATTTCACTAGGAGGGTGGGGAAGCACTGGAATAGGTTACTGAGGGAGGAGGTGGAATCTCCATCCCTGAAGGTTTTTAAGTCCCGGCTTGACAAAGCCCTGGCTGGGATGATTTAGTTGGGGTTGGTCCTGCTTTGGGCAGGGGATTGGACTCAATTACCTCCTGAGGTCTCTTCCAACCCTAGGATTCTACGAGTCATTAAGGCATGTTTTCCAATCCTTTAGTTGTTCTCAAACCCTTGCTAATTTATCAACGTCCTTCGGGAAGTGGGGACACCAGAACTGGACACAGGATTTTAGCAGCAGTCGCACCAGTGGTACAACTGGTAAAATAAACTCTCTAGTTCTATTGAAGATTGCCCTGTTTACACCCCCCAGCATTGTATTAGTTTTTTTGGCCACAGAGTCATGCTGGGAGCTAAAGTTGAGCGTATAATCTAACAACCTCCACATCTTTTACCGAGTCACTGCTTCCCAGGGGCTCGACCCTGGGATTGTGTGCTTTGTTTCTAGATGTACATGCTTACATTGGAGACACCAGGGGCATCAGCCAAGATGGTGCCTGTCTCTCTCATGCTGCATATCTCTTTTGATGCTGTGAAAGGCATCTCTGCACGCCAGGCCAAAGATGGAGGTGCCAGCCCCATGGCCCTATCTCCTCCCTACCCCACTGTGGTGTGACATGCTATCCCCAGGGATGCTAAGTAGGAACAGACTCTCCTGTACCTTTTATGTGTGTAGGGTGCTCCTGGGAACCCCTTCTCTTTGTGCTCCTCCACTAAGAGCAGAAACAGCCTGGTCCTTGCTCAACCCTGTCTCTGATCTCACCTAGCCCCTTGACTGGTTCTCCCATTCCTGAACATGCACAGATGCGAGTGTCCCCTCCTCTGCCTCCAGTCAGTCAGGGGCTGTAACTCTTTCTGATAATAAATAGCATGCTAGTGATGTGCACTCAACAGCATGAGACCACACAGCTGCCTCTTAGCTCAGAAGTTACTGATGAGGGGGGAGAAGCAGGAATTTCCCACTGCCCTACAGCCAGCTGGCTTTGTGTTGCCCCCAAGACAATCCACAATGTTGACTTCCCCCGTGTCGCAGCCATCCAGAGGGCTGAGAAGTTGGAATCCATACACAGCCAGTGCGAATCATTGATTGCAGGGACTCAAAAACAGCAGAAGTCTGGTGGGCTCCCCACCATGCCCAGAATACAGGCCCCCTCCCGCAGCCTCTCTCCCCGAGGGGCCCAGAGTTTAGAAGCTTTTTGTGTGGAAAGGCTCCTGAGGGCAGAGTGTATCGCAGCAGGCCGCACTCACCGTGCTTAGAAGGGGAAGAGGTGCCAGGAGGTGTCAGCATCACCAGCCTCCCAGGCATCCCGGCTTTTAGCAGCGTCAGACAGGTGGCAAAGCTGCAGAACAGCACTTGCCCCTCGGCCCTGGCTGTTGGGAGTCTACGTTGCAAAGAGCGGCTGACTGTGCCTGTGGAGGAATCTCAAAAGGCCTGCCAGCTAGCACGGCCTGGATCGCCGCTGCAAAGTTCGGATGTTCAATTTAGCGGAGTCTTTTGACCAGAGCGTGGGCATGACACAGCATCCTGGAAGGTGTGCTCACGGGACTCTGGCTACACATACCACAGATATGGGCGGGACAGCAGCAGGCAGCCTGTTTGGCCCTACAACACATGTAGTAGCACCCCTCGTCCAAGCCCCCCCTCTGCCAGTTGGATCACGGTGTTGTTCCCGTAATTTTCAATGCACCTAAAAGCGAGGCACCATGCTGCTCAGTGTGGGAATGCCAAAGCCCCTGTGTAGAGCTGCACCGAAGTGACACAAGATAGTTGTGGCAGAGTGAGGAATTAAAACCAGCTCTCCCAAGTCCTAGCCTAACGCCCTGTTCACTGGATCATCCTTTCTCTCCAGTTTGACCAAGCTGGGCCCCCTCTAACCCATGGCAAGGCTTCAGTTCCCCGGGGTTTGGAGCAGCCCACGTTCCATCCTGTTCCACTGACATAGCAATGGTACTGCTCCTTTCAGGCTTAACCCAGCATCAAAACCGTGCTTCTGCCGACACACCAGTCACGTACGCTAGCTCCTCACTTAGGAGCCTGGCCGTGGGCAGAGAGGTAGAACAAGGGGAACATTCTAGGATGGGGGGACCTAAGGCCGGGGGCTGGATGCAGCCCCTGGCTTGCCTGGATCTGGCCCTTGAGGCTCAGGGCTCTCCACAGCATTGGGGACCCCACACTGGCACTCCAAATGCCCTGCTGTTTCCCAGTGGGGCTAGAGCACACAAAATCTACTCCCCTTGGTGGTCCTAGGCTCTGGTGTGGGGAATGTCTTTCTCCTGCTTAGTTAGGGGCCACATCAGTGACGGGTGTTTTGTTTTTTGCTTCTCACTTGTGTGCGGCCCCCGACTGATTTTTCTGCGGGTCAACGGCCCCTGACTCAAAAAAGGTTCCCCACCCCTGTTCTAAGAGATGGAGCCTCCCTAGCATTTCTGTGGTTCTGACCTTATCACAGTTCCTAACTGCTTCACCCTCCTCAGAAGCATCTTTGAGGTAACACTCACTCTTATGGGAGATGGTATGGCCATTATCCAGGACTTCATAATATGATGAGGACCGGCAGCTCCAGCTAACATACAGATTTCTACTGTCCTAAGACAGCTGTGTTGAGGGGAAAAACAGAAGACCATATTGATTTACATTGCCTTGAGGGAACACCGGTCAAGTTCCTTTATAGATTGATGAGGCTAGGAGTATATTAACTCAGGCACTCTGAAGGACTGGGCTAACAAGTGAGGGATGGGACAGGAGAGAGATTCTCACCCATACAGAACCCCACTGAAATCAATGGAGGATTTATATCGGTAGAGATCACTGAGATTAAAATACGGCCCTAAGGCTAATGTGATCAAATCTACCCCACTGTAAATGACAGAGGAATTCAGACTCCAATCCAAGTAAAGCCAGTAGTGCTACCCACATTCATACCATTGTGACCAAGCGCACGGTGCATGTAGAACCTTAAAAACATTTTATTTCCATTTGAAAATGAAAAAGGCTTTGGAGAAGAAAGTAAAAAAAACATAATCACCAGCTTCTTTTATCCCCATTGACACTCACAACTCTCAGGGCCTGTGTTCATTCATCACCACACCCAGATAGTTTCCAAGGCAAGCAGCAGGTGACCCGAGTGTCACTTTTTCTCTCTCCTCGGGATGAAACAGCCTTGTTCAGATTAGAACATGCCCAGCTGCCAAAAGGAAAGTGCTGGGAGTGAGCAAGCACCAGGTAATAAAGAAGGAGATGCAAGGAAGGGCATAAATAAAGCCCATAAAAGGGGGAAAGAGAGACTGTCATAGGCCGTTCCCCACTCTGGCACGATGAATGCAGAAGTGGAGGCCTGCAAAAGCACCCCAAAACCTGATCTCTACAGGCTTTGGTATAAAAACTTCCCCCAAAATCCTAATACCCAGACTTTGGGAAATGAAAACCGCTGCCACCACCCAAGTAATGGTAAGAAAACCAAGGAAGAGATCACTTGGGAAATCTCAGCCCTAAAGAAAAACCAGGACACAAAAATTAACCAATACCAGGTTAATTGAAAAAAAAAAAAGAACTTTTATTATCAAAACAATACCCCAGTTACAAGCATAGTTGGAATGTCTAGATGGTAAGAGCCACCAATTAATATACTCCTGAAGGATTCCCCCATGGGCCAAAACTTAGTTACAAAAGAGAGGAAAAACCATTTCTAACAGCACAGTCATCAGATCCAAATTCCCAAATCAGAAGACAATAAAATCTGACAGATTATCTAGACTTTACCCTACTTACACTTTTTCTTGGAGGGTGTGTCTAGATTACACCTCTCTGTCGACAGAGAGATATAGATTAGGCACATCGAAATTGCTAATGAAGCAGGGATTTAAATATCCCGTGCTTCATTAGCATAAATATGACCGCCACTTTTTTCCGACATGGAGTTTTTTTGAAAAAAAACCAAAACGGCAGTCTAGACGTGGATCTGTCGAAAATAATTCCTTTTTTGACAGATCCTATAAACCTCATGTTTTGAGGAATACAGGAATTCCTTTGTCTCTGTTTGAAATCCCCACCTGCATTTCTATTGGCTGATCGCTACCTGGCTACGTACAGGGGACATAGTTAACCCCTTAGTCCCTAGGCTGCTGGCCATCCCTCATGGCCATGACAGAGATCAAAGATGCCAGGTTGTACTTTGGGCATCATTCAACCTGCAGCCAGCAAGACTGTCATGCCAGCAGCTACAGTCTCCTCAAATATCAAAGGGAGTCTGGATTCGGGGCTTGTATGTGCTAAAAAATAGTTTTGGGATGCAAACAATCTTCATGAAAGCTACTGAACACAGTCAAGTGCCCAGAGCTGGGGAATGGGAGTCAGGATTGCTGGCTTCTGTTTCTAGGCCCACAGTGGCTAGAGCAAGGATGTGTGGAATCGGCATACTTGGTTTTATATGAGGCCCTGCAATGCGACAGCACGGATTTGTGGTTTGAGCTCAGAACTCTGCCTCCATCCCCAACGCACAAAACAGAACAGGCAGACGGTCTCAAATGGCCGTGCAAGGGCCTGGCAAAAATGGGTTGCCTGTGAGTGGTGGGCTTTGGAAAGAGATGGAACACTGGTACTCAGTGTGGGGTCACTGGGAAGCAATCTCTTAAAATAGGAGTTTGACTAATTATGGTGACTTTCTGTACAGGATTTACTATATTTTCAAGGGTATTGTGAAGACTATGAGTGCAGTCCAATGAATATGGAAAACATTGCAGGTGCTCAGTCTTCAGCCCTGCCATTACTGTCACAGGGAGGCCATTAAGGGATGACATCATGGCAATGTGAGACACGCCCATCCCACAGCAACCGAGTGTATTATGGATAACTTTTGAAAGCTGCCACAGGAGCCAAAGCCCCATTTTCAAGTGATTTAGGGTAACACTTTAAAATATCCCTAGAAATGAAATGTCTCTCTCCTAGAACTGGAAGGGACCTTCAAAGATCATCAAGTCCAGTCCCCTGCCTTCACAGCAGGTCCAAGTACCATCCATGACAGATTTTGCCCCAGATCCCTAAATGGCCTCCTCAAGGACTGAACTCACAACCCTAGGTTTAAGCAGGCCAATGCTCAAACCACTGAGCTATCCCTCCCTAAGTGACTTAGGCACTTAAGGTCCACATCTGAGGTATTGCGTGACCTTTGAGGATCTGGCTCTCAATTCTTTTGAGAATCTTGCCCTAAGTGCCTGAGTTGCTTTTTAATCTGGGCCTCGGGTGCTTTTGAAAATGTGGGCTTATGGGTATGTGTAAGCGAGTACATTCGTGCACAGGGGAAAGGCAGAAACAAGGATTGTGTGTATAAAGGATTTGGGATCCTTTAGGTGCCATATAAATTTGATATCACAAGTCTTCCTGTTTCAGGAACATAAATCTAATAGGAGTCAGGAAGAAACTTCTATCCATGGTTTTGTGCACCTACCTTCAGGGAGGCTGGTACTGGAAACTGACGGAGACAAGCTGCTGGTTACTGGTCCTCTGGCCGGATGCGGTTTGGTGATTACTATGTCTTCACTTTATTGGTTTTTTGATCTTAGGCCTTGCATATGTAGTGCTCAGACACATTCTTATGTTAAAGCACCCCCAGGGTGTTCACTGATCACTCATGTAATTTGGTATCAATTAATCCCATTAACAACCATGGCAGGATACTCTGATTCTTCTGTAGCCTTGGAGCCTTTGCTGCAGCCATTCTGGAGGTCAGACAGGGCTAAGCGAAAGGTGTTAGGCTGGCTGAGAGGCACAGCATGTGACCTCAAGAAGCACTGGGCAGGGCTGCCCAACACATCGCAGCTGTCTCTTTAGACATTTGTCTAACAGACATTATTCTCTTCCAGACAATGCATGGCCCCGGCTCTCCACCTTAGGCCTCGAGATCAGAAATTGCCATTAAGCAACAATGCTCCATTTCCAGTTGACATTCTGAGCGTCGGGAGGAGAACGGGGCCGGTTTGTCTCTGTTCCCAGTTCCATCATCTCATCTGAAATGTCTCTTGCCTTTTACCCTTTTCTCGGGGCAAAGAGAGGTGGGGCTGTGGATATGCTCACTGATATTTCAGAAACTCTAATTAATGGGGGAATTATTCATGCATTTAATCATTAAAAAGGTATTCAAGTAGGAGTAAATACAATTTCCACTTAGTTGTTTTCCAATAACCAACCCTTTCCCCCATGGCAAAACATAAAAAATAGATGCAACCTACAAAGTCCTTATCCTTAGTCAATCTTCACTGTGTTTCATTCACAGGTCACCAGAAGTCAACCGTCCAACAGCCCCGCTGGGAATCCATCCAGCCTCAATGTCACCTTCTATTTGTCCATGTAACTGGCTGCTTTGTAATGCTGGCTGAAGAGTAAACTTATTTTCACCTCAGTTTCGGCCTGTTGTGATCATATGCTACAATAATCAACCCAGGAAGGGTAGGCTGGCCCGAAAACAAGAATTCTGTGTCATGACAAATTTGAAGGTTTCGATTTTTGTTTCCATTCTGCACTGGAACAAAACCAAAGCTTTTAAAAACATGTGAACAGAAGTAAGAGACCACCCAGATGATCTAACAGCTTAGAACACTGTCTTGGGATGTGGAAGAGCGAGGTTCAACTCCTTGCTCTGAATTCCTCAGTGCAGCATCTCTCGAACCTGTGTCTTCCACATTGCAGGTGAGTGGCCTACGCACTAGGATATTGTCTCTCTCTTGCTCTACCAGAAAAAAGTTCAATCGAAAAATTCCCAGCCAGCTGTCATCTTTGAGTGCTGCTGGATCTCCACCCTTGATGAGTGAAGGGGACACATAAGCTAATAATAATACTCATCACTTACACAGTACGTTACAGACATTAACTCATCCATCCTCTCAACTCCCAGTGCCAAATTCATCTCTGTCTTACTCCTGTTTTACGGTGATGCCATTTCAATGTACTCAGCTGAGTTACTTAGGTGCCAAACTGGAATACTGCACTAGAGAATCGAGCCCCTGATCCCTGTTTTACCATTAGGGAAACAAACACACAAAGGACGAGAGAAGAGATAAGAAGAGTGAGGGGGGATTTGACAGCAACCTGAAGGGGGATTCCAAAGAGGATGGAGAGAGGCTGTTCTCAGTGACAACACATGACAGAATGAGGAGCAATGGTCTCAAGTTGCAGTGGGGAAGGTCTAGGTTGTATATTAGGGAAAACTATTTCACTAGGAGGTTGGTGAAGCACTGGAATGGGTTACTGAGGGAGGTGGTGAAATCTCCATCCCTAGAGGATTTAAGTCCTGGCTGGGATGATTTAAAAGCTTCAGAGGGGTAGGCGAGTTAGTCTGTATTCACTGGAAAAAAACTTAAAAAACAACGAATAGTCTAGCAGCACTTCAAAGGCTAACAAAACATGTAGATGGTATCATGAGCTTTCATGGACACAACCCACTTCTTCAGATGAATGGAACATTAAAAGTCCAGATCCAAGAATAAATAAAGGAAGGGGACGGGGGGGGGGGGGGGAGAGGAGGAGAAGGAAGGGGGGGGAAAGTGAATTAGGGTGTTCAAGTGACATGAAGCTGATAAGAACAATTTGCACCTTCTCTAAGTTCCCATTGTTTAGTTGTTCCCATTGTTTAGCTGGCTCAGTCATTAGGATGTGGAAGGTAGTGTACTAGCCAACCAATGTCTTTATTCATACCTCTATGATAGGAATCAAACTTGTAAATTAAGTTAAGTTCCAACCCTTCCCTGTGTATTTGGCACCGTGAAACAACACGGTGACTTTGAGATCCATTAATGAGTGCCTGGGCAGGTTAAAGTGTTCTCCAACAGGTTTTTATGTGTTGCATTTTTGGGATATCTCATTTGTGTCCATTAATTCTATCCCACAGAGACTGTCCAGTTTGGCCAACATACATGGCCGAGGGGCATGGCTGGCATTTGATGGCATAGATCACATTAGTGGATGTGCAGTTAAATGAGCCCCTGATGTAGTGGATGATGTGATTGGGTCCAGTGATAAAATCTTTTGTGTAGATGTGTGGACAGAGTTGGCACCAGGATGATATACTTGGTCCTGCTTTGGGCAGGGGGTTGGACTCGATAACCTCCTGAGGTCTCTTCCAGCCCTAGAGTTCTATGAACTAAGTACAACATACAATGGCGTAAAGAGTAAGGTGAACTTTAGAAAGGAAGAACAGACAAACCTGTGCATCAGCTTAAAGAAAAAAAAGTTTTATGATGGCTAGTTGCTTTTAATCTTCCTTATAATAGGTTTCCATATTGCTACAGCTTAACAGGTCTGTGGCTTCAGCATTTAGAACTGGTATAAACAATGCTCAGATAATTGCTGGGTCATTGTTATTTACTTCTGCTTTTTAACAAAGCTTACCATGCAACTGCCTTGAGAAGGGTAATACTGTAATTTCCATTACTGTCTCATGCTAATGAAGGCAAAAGGGCAGGAATGCTGAGTTAGGCAGCAGAAAGCAGCAGAACAACACGGTGGATTTTGGACACACTGTTAAAAATAACTCCCACCTAACAGCTTTTAATTGCCTTGTGCTTCTTCAGACCAGCAAGAGGGTAAAGAGGGACATGAAAAAGGCCTTGGGCGATGGGTTGGATGTGTCATCTTCCCCAATTAAAGCTGTTCCTCTCAGTTTGCCTGGGGGGAGAAATATAATCCCGACTGTCCAGCCCCTGTGCAATTTCTAGGTCACTTGATTAAAAGGATGGAAACAGTATCAGTGCAAAGGGGCGAGAAGTTTGAAGCAAACTACTGTTGGACTAATGGCGAGTCCTTTCTCTGCACCCACCTTCCCGGAATCCATTGCTTCATCAGGCCCCTTAGGTATTTAGAGCATACGCCGCCAAAGCAGGGAACGCTGAACATTCAGAACTTTCTGCAGTTTTGATTGGGTTTTCTCTGCTCTGTGCTGGCAGATGGCCTGTTTACTCCCCCTCCATCACAGTCTCTTCACCTCGGCTTCACTCCATACTTGCCCTTCTTGCCCTTTTCTACCTGCCTGCCCTTTTCTACCCCCCTGCTGCCTCCCTGTATCTGTTTAGACTGTAAGCTCTCCAAAGCAGGGGTTATTTACTGTTCTGTTTGGAAAGGGCCCAGCCCAATGGGTCCCGGCACTGGCTGGCCCCAGGCACTATCTTTACAAACATGATTAATAATAACAGGTAGCTGATGGCTGTATCATGCTGGTGTCTACACTTTTACACTCTTTGGTGCAGGGATTGGCTCTTTTTGTGTTTGTACAGAATTAGTACAATGAGGCCCTTGCTTCTAGGCACTGCCACAATAACATTATTTCATCTCTGGTATTATAACAACGTGCTCCTAAAACAGCAGAAATATCTTAATAGCTGGCCTTTCTCTCTGTCTTACCCTAATCTCATTCTCTCCTCTTGCATCTTTCTCTCCTCCCTGTGCTTTGCAGAGCTCACATTTTTCTTAGTTATACTGACACCACATCTACAATTGCAGGCTCTGCCCATCATCCCAAAGTCTCTGCAAAAATGATCAGTAGGGAAACAACCAATGTTAATTTCCAGCTACCATCATTAGGCTTCAGAATTAACACCCAATTGAATGGAAAGGGTGCAGCTTTCAGAGGGCCAAACGCTGAGCTCCAGCACAAAGCTTCAATACAAAGGCTCTGTGCAGAGGGGGTAGGCAAGGCTGGGGGAAGGGAAATGTTTTGCACAACCCACTATGCTCACTCTATTGCAATAACTAGGTCCTGTGGACTTTGCTAACAGCTGGGATCCCATGGCAATTGTGTCAGTCCATGAATCCAGATAGTGACAGATGTCCCACTCACTTGATTGCACTGCTCCACAAACCTTCCAGCCCCTTCCACACCATAGAACCAGTGCAGCCATGTTGCCCTAAGGTTTTCCTTTCCCACAGAGGCAGTGGGAGTAGGTGTAGGAGAATCAGGGCTTGCTTACACTTAAAAATCTGTGGCAGCATAACTGTAGCACTTCAGTGAAGGCACTGGTAGCAATGGGAGAGGTTCTTCCATTGGCATAAGTAACCCTCCTCCCTGAGAAGCAGTAGGTAGATTGATGGAAGAGTTCTCCTGCCGACTTCGTGCTGTCTACACCAGGGGCTGGGTTGGTTTAACGGCATCGTACAGGGATGTAGACTTTCCACACCCCTGAACAAGATAGTCATACCAGCCTCATCTCCTTGTGCAGCCCAGGCCTCTGGGTTTCGCCCTTCTACGGCTCTTCACTCCTTTTGTGTGTCTGCAGATTCAGCCTAACACCAGCACACATGCAGAATAAGAAGAGCTCCCCAATTTCGAGGGCTGTCCCAGGATGGCAGGATGTATCACTACACACAGGGAAACTGGAGATCTTCAACTGACCCCCTCTGCTAGCAGGACTCAGAAGCTTAAAGGTATTGAGTAAACACTGCTGATTCATTGTCCCAGGCATAGCTGGTTACATCCACCAGGCTGGCAGAGAGGGGTGTGATCCTCTAGTGACAGGGAATTAAAAGGATGGGAGAGAGAGGTCCTGCAGGGAAACCTAGGGAAAGTCAGGGTTGGGGAGAAAGCAGAACCTGAGATTAATGTCCTACTAGCGGGCTGCACCCTCTGCTTGCTATGTTCACCTACCTCCATCTCTCTGGTTACTTTCGCTTCGCTGAGAGAGCCTGTTGACACTGATGATATCATTCTGTCACCTGGTAGGAACATTCTGTCATCCGTCAGGAAAAACTTTTATATATAGATAGATTATTATTTGAGATAGCAAGCAAACCACCCCCAGGATGGACCAAACCTCGCACCGGGAGAGGAGCAGGGAAGGACGCCAGCTGCTCCAAAGCTGCACAGAACTGCTAACATCATGTACTAGATCAGACCTTCCTCCTTCCATCCATCCGTCTCTCCCTCACCTCTCCCCTTTGGATCTTTCACTCTCCCTCTCCTCACACTTTCTTCCACTCTCTCTCATTTGCTCCATCCTGAGTTCTCCCTGGATAGCAGCAAACAGTGGGAGATCACACAACAGACAGCACATCAGCTGCTCCTGACAGACCTGCTGCTATAACACGGACCTGCCAAAGCTGCCGCGGTGATGACAGCTTTGCCGAATTAGCAAGCTCACTCGTATGTAAATGGAAGGTGGGCAGGGGGTAGCGAAGGAGAAAAACCCACTTGAGAGGGTTTTTTTCCCCCAACAGCGAAGCCATGCACGTTAATCTCAATTTCCATTAAAAAACCCCCAAAACCAAACAAATAACTTCATCTAGGCTCTCAGCCAGCGCATGTGACATCACTCAAGTACTCAGAGTTTTCCGACTAGCCATTAAAATCAGATTATGAGATTTCGTGGTGCAGCAAATAGCTCTCGCTCCATACCAACCTCAGGGAAGCGGGACATTTTCAAACGTTCCCCTTCCGACTAGGCTCATTACTCCCACTAGGCTGCTGGAGGGACTGAGTGATAGAAGGGATTTCTGCATGGCTGGGAGAGGCAGTGGGCTTGCGTTTTCAAAGCGAAGGGAGTGAGATGCTTGCTGAAAGAATAGGAGGTAGGTGAAAAGCTGCATGTCCCACTCCCCAGCCCAGCACGAGTGCACCAATAGCCCTGGTGTGGCCTGGATTGAAGCAACGCCTTTGAGTGAAAAACTCTCTCCCAGAAATGTGCAAATCATGGGCTTTCTAGTTTGCAGGCACTTCAGAAAACAAAACAAGAAAATCCACCACCTTTTCTTATATGTGTAAACATTTTTTTAAAAATGTTGGTGAATCAAAAAGTAAGAACAAAATCCTGGGTCAAACAAAATATTTTGTTGTTTTGTTTTTTACTGAAACAAGTTGACAAAGTTGGCAGGACTCAGTGAAATGTTTCAGGCAACCCGCAAATCAAGATTTTTCAGCAGCAAAAATTTTGATCAAAACACTTCACCCAGTTTTCCTCTGGGTCCCATTCTCTGACCCATCTAGTGACCATTGTTTAAAGCCAGATTGGAACTGATGCCCTAAAAGTGAAAGGTGCTCTATTCTTTTGCCTGGCTATCCTCTGACTAGTGAACAAGAACATTTGTGTGTACAATATCATGTGATTTGGGCGACCAATCCAACAGCGTGAATGAAGATGAGTCAAGAGATGCCCCATGAGGGCAGGGGACTGGACTTGATGACCTCTTGAGATTCTTTCCAGTTCTAGTGTTCTATGATTCTTAGGGTACATCTAAACTGTGAGGATCTATCGGAAAAAAGATATGCAAAATGCACTCTGTATCTTTTTCTGATACTTTTGTCAGATGAGCCTCTTCCAAAATTTGGCCCGTCTAGACTGGGCCAAATTTCAGAAACCCCCCCTCTTTCGGAAGCCCCCTTTTTCCTCATGGAACGAGGAATACAGGGGCTTCCTAAAGAGCGCATTTGCTCTTCTGCAAAAAAAAGCGGAAGAGCAAACACTTTCCCTGGATGCGACAGAATTTTTTCAGGATACCTCCGGTATCGCAAAAACCCCCCGCAGTCTAGTCGTACCCTAAGAGTCAAAGCCATAGGCAAGGTGAATTAGACTAAAACTACTTGGTGCAGTTTTGGATTGTAAGCTCTTTGAGAGAGTGGGTGTCTCTTTGATCATATTTGTAATTTATCTAGCTTGATGGTGCTTAGAACCTCATCAGGACCCCTACGCATCAGGATAACAATGGACAATATATGAACCGAGGAAAGAGCTGGAATTGAGAGCTAGCCAGGAAATCTTATTTGTTTCCAAGAAAATGTTCAGTAAAGACAAAAAGTGTTTAATGCATCAACATTTTTCTTCAAACATTTTGGGGGTTCTGTTAAAAACCCAGAAACCTGAAAACCAAAGAATGATTGTTAGCAACTGTAAAATATACAGTTTCAGCCACAACTCATTTTTCTTTTTCTTTTCAACCGCTCCACTCCCCCAATCTTAAAAAAATAGATATTTGCCAAGGACATTTCTATTTTGACAGAAAAGCTATTTTCCCTGGTCTAGGAGGGCGAATGGAAGGGGGAGGGAATGATGGGGATATAGGACATTGATGGAAAATATTCTTCTGGCTCTACTAACGGTACCAATAAACTAGATGCAGTGAATAACTCAACCATCTCTAACACATACACGCACACACAGAAGGACTGTAGAGAATAGAGAGCTGGACTTGTTACCAACACCTTTGTTTTTGATAATGGAAATGTTTTGAAGCGAGTGGAACACATGGGTGCTTGGGAATAAGAGGTGTTTAACAGACTGTTAATAGCATTCAGCAATGGTGCCATGCTGTCCTGTGAATGGGACACTGGGAAAAAAACATTCTAAAGTGTTGTTGCCTATTTAGTCATATACATGTGATCACATCGACCCATTGTCCTCCAACAGCCCCACTGGCTCCCCATTCATTTCAAAACAGAGCTTAAAACCACTTTCCCTGAGACCCGCAGGCTTGCCTCCCAGACCTGTTCTTTTTTTACTCCCATTTTCAGCCTCGGTGCTTGGCCTGCTTTTTGTCTCCTGACAGTCAGGCTGCAAAGAGCTTTCAGATCCTTCAGGTGCCTACGGAAGAGTGTATCATTACATCTCTTTTAAGGCTAGGATCTAGCACAGAGCACCATATGTACGACTCATCAATACAGGGGATCCTGACTAGTACTTTTCTGAAAGCTGCAATTAAAGATGCCTTTAAGAAACATGCTCAGTGATAATTAAAAACATTGTGCATCATGTTCCTTCCAGGTAACTGCTTAGCGGGTTCATTACAGACAGCTCTGCACAACCGAACATCTTAAATTTCTACTAACAGCGGTGAACATGAAGGTACCTGCAATTTGCCACCTGTGACCAATTTGTTACCTGCAAAAAAGATGCCGTTTTTTTAAGAGACTGGGCTTCTGGGTGTTAACAGGCAGACCTCAAGCTGCAGCCGTCCCAGAGCTCGGAATGACTGGTGGAGGCTGGAACAGCTCCTTGCCTGCCTGGCCCAGAAAGGGCCCAAAAAGGGCACTCCAGCCTAGCTATGGTGGGCCAGGGGGTGCAGTCTAACCTAGTCTAACAGGGATGCAGCACCCTACCCCACCCCTTCTTTAAGTGGTGAGCTGGTTAAACATGATGTTTAACCTGTTAACCAATTAAACAGGATTTTACAATTAAACAGGATTTTACATCCCTAAACTGTACTGCCAGATACATCAGGTTTCAGATGAAATGCAAATCACTTGGCTTACCCAAGACCTCTTGGTCTTTATGCTCCACTCTAAGGCTATGTCTAGACTACATGACTCCGTCGACGGAGCCATGTAAAATAGCTTATTTGGCACAGGCAAGGAAGTGGGGATTTAAATAATCCCCGCTTCATTAAAATAAAAATGGCCGCGTGCTGTGCCGACGATCAGCTGATCCGGCACAGCGGGGCAGTCTAGACGCGCCACGGTCGACAAGGGAAGCCTCTGTCAACCGCTCCGGTAAACCTTGTTTCACGAGGCATATCGGAGCGGTCGACAAAGACTTCCCTTGTCGACCGTGGCGTGTCCAGACTGCCCTGCTGTGCCGGATCAGCTGATCATCGGCCCAGCGCGGCGGCCATTTTCATTTTAATGAAGCGGGGATTTAAATAATCCCCGCGTCTTTGCCTATGCCGAATAAACTATTTTACATGGCTCCATCGACGGAGCCATGTAGTCTAGACATAGCCCATTATCCTTTTTGAAAGAGATAAGGTATACAGTCTGAAGGCTGCGTCTAATTCCGAATTGGTGAATTATATTCAACTTCCCAACATTCTTTTTTCATTATCAGTTGGCCACTGGAATCTTTTTCACTGTCTGCCTATGCTGTCGGGTACTGTTGCTGAGCCCCAGAGGTGGCTGCATTTGATTGTGGGCAACCCATTCACACACCACCATTTTGTTCCATCACATAGTAAAATTTGTAGAGCACTCTGGGATTCTTTCACGCAAAAAGCAACAATGGAGATGTCAAACTGTCTTGCAACCATGGCAACATGGGAAGCCGTCCATTGGGAACAGACACTCAAGCTGAGATGTGCAAACATGACCAGGGGACTTAATTTCCCATAGTTCCCGTTAATTTCAATCAGAACCAAAATGACACACGCTGTCATGATTTTGTGGCAATTTGCGTGATAGTTGGTGTTTTTCTGAAAGTCCCAGCCACTGGAGTCAGGTGAGAATAAGGGACTCTCTGGTTTCACTGCGGGGTCCCACCCTAAGGGGGCATGTTAATCTAGTCCTCATTGTGGCAAAGCAAAGCTAAGAAATGTGAGCTGAGTGCACCTATCCAGCAAGCAAAACAGAACTTCAGACAAAGCTGGAAGGGTGGCCTGTAAACAGAGTAAGCCGAGGATCAGAGATCAGCCTGGGACCTAGCCTGCAAAGTCTGAGTCTATCATCAAATTGGGAGCGTGAGGCAAAATTCAGTGTCAGGCCAGTGTTTTTCACTGGGGTGAACAGCAATCTTAAGCCGGAAACAATAAACCAAGACTGGAATCGGGAGTTGAGTCTATGTGGAGAGCCAGGAGTCTGGGATCATGGCCTGGAAAGCAGGATCTAAGACAGAAGCACACCAGGAGTCTGCACTGCTCAGCGTCAACTTCCCAAACTGCCTTATGGGTTTATATGGGAAGAGTCAGCCAATCAGGGAACCATGGCCTGCTGTCATTTATGCTCCTTAGGGTGGGACTTCCTGTAGGGCTTCACCTCTCAGTTCTTCAGGGCAACTCTGCTGGGGCCCCTGATGATGATGAGGGAGCAATGCTTCTCTCAAATCCCCCGAATCCCAACTCTACACAAAAACTTTCATATAACTTCACATGGATTACCTTAAAAAAACTCATTATTTTTAAGCCGCTTTTGCGATCTGGGGGGGTTGGGGTGACTCCTATGTATGAACCTGTGCGGTTGGGCATACAACAGTGTCTAAATCCCGCCAGGCAGCTTAGAAAATCTTACCCACAAATTGTTCAACACATCTTCTCTCTGCTGGGAGAAGTGTGCAAATGGAAAGTTCCATCTCCAGTATGTCTAGAGAGAGGGAGGGCACAGAGACGCTCAGATTAAATAAAAAACGGGGCCAGGTATATATTTTTTGCAACTGAGTTCTCTTCGTAGCAGATTTTGTCATGATATATATATATATAAAGGCTATGCTGTCACTCAGGAGAGATTTGAGAATAGGAAAGGTTTTCAGGAACTTGCTTTCATCCACAAGTGTCCTTAAGTGCACTGTAACAATCTACAGGAATCATTTCACACCATCTGCAATGCATTGGCCTCTGGGGTAGAACACAGCAGCTCTTTAACAGCGCATAGTAACAATGCACAAGAATTCAGGGCTGGAACAAAAAAATAGCACAGCCATCTGAAACGGCAAGCAGAATTCAGGGAAACACGTTGCAGTTATAACCAGAACACTATGGCTGCTGCCTCTAAACTTGTGCAATGGGACCTTTGCATAATCACAAGCAGCTAGGCCACTGTTTTACATGCCACCACTACCTGCAGGTATTGTGAATGAAAGGCGCTTTCTGCTGAATCACCAGCACAATTCTCCTGCGCCTTGGGTTTTCACTGATCTCCCAGCTGAGCGTTGATCTTGCATGACCCTATTTAGCTAGTGAAAGATGATAGCTTCCAGGTAGGAAGCAGCTTGCCTGCAAGGAAAGAATAGCAGAGGGGAGAACGTGCTTTGGATGGCTCTTTATATCTGTATTGGAAAATACCAATCACAAGCAATCTGTAGGATCAATTCCTGGTGACTTGGGTTAAAATAATCTACACATTAACCCACTAATTTACTTTACCCAGGACCTAAACAGGACAGGTACTAATACAATATTACAAAAGGAGCAAAAGCCCAGAGAAGTCAATGGGAGATATCTTCAGGGCTAAATATACATGGGGTGCCCTGCGCGTATCAAACCAGGAGCCCTTTAAAACTAGAAGTCCTATCTGCTGTGTCTGAGCAGCAACCATCCGAGGTCCCTTTCAAGACTGTTCCCCACTCTGACACGCCAAATGCAGAAGGTGGGGGTCCATGAGAGAGCTTCAAAACCTTGCCTCTACAGGCACTGGTTACAAAAACTCCCCCCCCCTCCCAGAATCCTAATACACAGATTTTGGGGAATTTGCTGCCACCATCAAGTGCTTTTTGATCCCTTAAAAACCAGGGGTGAACACTTGAAACCACCCCTAGGGGTACCCCAAGCTCTTCTGCCCCAAAAGAGCTTGAAAAAAGAAAAGAGAAAAACAAGCTGCAGTCTCTGATAGCTGACCCCTCTTCGGAGGCCTGCAGATAAATGAATGGAGATGCCTATCACCTAGAACTGGAAGGGACCTTGAAAGGTCATTGAGTTCAGTCCCCTGCCTTCACAGCAGGACCACATACCATCCCTGTCAGATTTTGCCCTAGATCCCTCAATGGCCTTCTCAAGGACTGAACTCACAACCCTGGGTTTAGGAGGCCAATGCTCAAACCACTGAGCAATCCCTTCCCCCAGACAGAGCTGCCAGGACACAAGAATCAAATCACCACCTTAAAAGAAGTGATTTTTATTACAAAACAAAAGATAAACATGATAAAGCATACTTGGTTGCTAGATGTTACAGAGCAACTGAGGAAAACAAATTAAAAACAGAGAAAAAAAACTCTGGCACAATGCTTAGATGATAGTAAATGGGGAAGGGAGGCACAGAGTCACACAGAGCGGTGTGACCACAAACTAAAGAAAAATTACCCTGAACGTGACTGGACTCACATTTCCCTGGTACTCACTTCTCATTTTCTCTTTGTTCAGTCCACTCCCTTGCCCTGAATTCCGTGATGGGGGGAGCGGCATGGCAGTCCTGCCTGGGTTTAAGTCATTCTGAGTCTGAACTCCTGGTTTAACTCTCCCACACAAAGAAAACAGGCAGGGAACCTATATTCAATTCAAATTTCAACCCTCTATCTGGACTGGCTCTCCTAACACCTATGCTAGGTTCCTGAGTTAACCCCTTAGTCACTGGGTGCTGGTCAGCACTTCCCCTGTTCATGACCGTCCCTTTTCATAGCTCTAGGATTTTAACCCAATGGTCATGATTAAAATCTCCCTTCTCCCTGCTGTTGGAGCGGGCATTCTGTGTACCAGTCTCCAGCCCACGGTCACAACCCCCTCCTTTACCCACACTCCCTTCCAGATCACACACCCCCTCCAACACCCCAACAGTGGCGTAGTGAGGGGCAGTTGCCCCTGGACGCCACGCTGGGGGGGGGCTCCAATTTAGTCCCCTTCTGTTCCCGCGTCATCCCTCGCCTTGCCTGCTCCTCCTTCACCCGCCACTGGCAACTGGAACCTCCTCCCTGCCTCTCCACCCCTGCTCAGCCCCAAACTGGAGGGGGTTGGGGAAGACACGGTACAAGCTCCCCCCTCCCAGGTTCAGGGCCCTGCCGCACGGGGGCGGGGGCACAAATTTTGCCTTTGCCCCGTGGCGCATAACACCCTTGCTATGCCTCTGCACCCCAATCCCTCACTCCAAGCTCCCTTCTTCACCCAACCTTCATCCTAGACCCCGTATCTCCTTCATTAATATCACGGAAGAGTGCGGCCCTTGATTGCTTATGAAATCTAGGGCTTTGCCTCTTGAGCGAAGGAAAAAGTATCTAAGTGACTTAGAAGCCCAAGTCCCAGGCCCCTAAGCCACTTAGGTGCTTTGCAAAATGTACCCATTCTCCCTGAGGTAGCAGATCCATCAGGCCTGATACGGTCTTTTGTCCTCCAGCCACTAGATGGCAGCACTGTCACAAACACTTGAACCAATACGATATTTCATTCAGCAGAGGACAACATCCTCACCAGTCAACAGATGGGACAATTGCACACTAGCTCTGTTTATTTACATGTTCATGGGGTACACTACTGCTTGTTGTTAGCAGTGGTGCAATTCCTTTTAAAAGCTGAGCCTACCTTTCTGACTAGATATAAGTCACAGGCTGTTTCAGCCACTGGGACCACCTGCTAGCTGTTCATATGATTGCATGTGGTATACCACCACATTACATCTTCCAATGTATACACAGGCACTAGCCAGTGAATCCCCCACTAATTGTGGGGTTTCCTAAGAGCTGCCACTAAATGAGTAGCCCCAGTGGAGATCCTCAAAGATAGTTAGTTGCCAATGTCTGTTAGCTATAGTAGGTTTACTAGGGTTCATAGTTTTGTTGGTCTTTTTTCACTGGACAGTGATACAATCCTGTATTTCACTAAAGAATCATAGGGCTGGCCTGATCCCATCCAAACAAAGGCCGTAACAGTCTCCCGCCAGCTCATACTATTACAAGACCTGTCTGCCCATCTGCGTCTCCTGGTTTGCAATCTGATTATGTTTCTGGCCCCCACCCCCCGTCAAATTATCTGCCAGAAATGGGCTGGCGATGCTACAGCCAGGTGTTTGAAACAGAGGCTAGAGAGAACACAATTAGGTCAAATTTGCTGATGAGAGATGAGTAAATACCAGCTGCTCTTCCTGGGTGCTTTTGTTCTCTATAAAAGGGAAGCTGGTACCTTTGCAGAACTGTCTCCTCTCGTTCCAGATGAAACTTTGCCTGTGTTGCATTTTTCAAAGTTCCAGAGATGAATACAAAGGGAGACAGGGGAGGGAAGTGGAGTTTCAAAGACCAGCGGCAGCACAAGCTCATGGAAATATGCAGCTGAGGGAATGAATGCCTGATTAATGGAACCAATCAACAAACAATGGAGTGTGCTTTATTGAAAACCCTCTCCTTGCTAGTGACTGCATGGGATGGATTGACAATGTAGAACTGCTTTATATTGGGCCTTTTTAATTTTTTTGCAATCACAATGTGAAAGTGGCTAATAATAGCATAGAGAATGTTTTCAAGGTGTGCTTTATTACCCACTTAGATCTGATGCTTGCCAGAAAAGAAAATCTGACTATTTGGAAGCCCATTTTACACTAGTGGCAGGGAATGGGCATTATGCCTGCTAATATGCCATACAGTGGCGAAGTGCTGTAAGTTGCTGTATTTAAATGCAATGCATGGGCTTGACAGAATGTTTGCCCACAAAGCAGCAATGTGTATTTCAATAGGGAAGACACTTAAGGTCTCTGTGCCCCCATTTGTGAAACTAGCAGAATGCTTTATTGATGGGATGTATTTAACTACAATTACAATATCATTGTTTTCTGCATATTGTGCCTGTAAATTCCCAGCCTGTGGGCCATCCCCATCTGGAGCAGTTGTTCTATCTGGCCCAGGACTCCTGGTGGGCTGGTCTGTCTGTTCCCATTACCGAAGCTCTGTCCCTTCATGCCACTGTCCTGCCCTCTCCCTCTCAGGCCCTTGAGGACATGGCTTCAGAGATTACAGAGTGGGGGGGAGCTACTGCACATGGGAGAATGAAGGGCTTCCCACCTAATTAGTGGCTCACAGGTATTATTCCACTAAGTAGATGCCTGGACCCTCACATGTAGGCTACGTCTACATTGGCATGATCTTGCGCAAATACTCTTTAACGCAAGAGTTCTTGCGTTAAAGTATTTGCGCAAGAGAGCGTCTACACTGGCATGTGCCTTTGCACAAGAGATGTGCTTTTGCGCAAGAGCATCATGCCAGTGTAGACGCTCTCTTGCGCAAGAAAGCTCCGACGGCCATTTTAGCCATCGGGCTTTCTTGCACATGAAATTCATGTTGCCTGTCTACACTGGCCTCTTCTTGCGCAAGAACAGTTGTGCAAGAGGGCTTATTCCTGAGCGGGAGCATCATTGTTCTTGCGCAAGAAGCACTGATTTCATACATTAGAACGTCCGTGTTCTTGCGCAAGAACTCCCCGCTAGTGTAGACAGGCAGCATGCTTTTGCGCAAAAGCGGCCGCTTTGGCGCAAGATCGCGCCAATGTAGACACAGCCGTAGGGTAAGGTAGTAGACTTGGGAGGGGACAGTGGGGTGAGGTGGGGGAAATAGGAGGTAGGTGGTGAGAAGGGAAGGTGGGGGGATGATGTGCAGGGCTGTTAATTATTATTAAGGGGTTTTATATCTAGCACTTTTATTTAAGGGGTTTTATAAAAAGCACCAAGCATTTTACGGATGTTAGCTAATGAAACAACAGTTTCGTAGGCAGAGCTGAGTTAGTCTGTCACTGGAAAAACTTAAAAAAATAACAAATAGTCTAGCAGCACCTTAGAGACTAACAATACATGTAGATGGTATCAGGAGGTTTCACAGGGCACAGCCCACTTCTTCAGATGACTGGAGTTAAGGGGTCCAGGTTCCAAATAAATAGCAGAGAAAAGGAGCTAGTGATTACAAACAACATTTGGAAAGATCATTAAGTGGTCCACCAAGAGCAATTTTCAGGTGGCCCACGAAATAAAAGGCTGAGCACCACTGTCCTCAGAAGTATTAAAATGCAAACCAGAGATTTACAAGAAACGGCTGCCCTGGAACCAGAAAATCCAGCCTGTCTTCACTCAGCTGGGACGGAGCAAGGCACAGGGAACATGGGCAATGCCCAGGAGCGGCACTGTCAAATGCAGTCATGTTCTTGGTAGGAAACGGAGCACTTAAAATATGAGACACATGAAAAAAGCAATAGGGGGTAGCATACGAGCCATGTGCAGGTCCAGATTGTGCTGGTGCTTACTCCAGTGCAAGTCAGGGGGGAGGCCACTGAAGTCCATGGTGTTAATTGTTCTGAAAGCAGAATCAGGTGTGTGGAGTGGAGAGGCATCATTCTGCTAATATGCATAATAGGCAGCATGGCCCAGCGGATAGAACACTGGACTGGGGCCCCTGTCCAAGCTCTACCACAGGCCAGCTGCGTGACCAGGGGCGATTCACATCACTGCCCTGTGCCTCAGTTTCCCAAACTACAAAATGTAGACAATGACCCTGACCCCCTGGGTAAAATGCTTTGAGATTTACTGATACAAAGTGTTCTATAAAAGCTGTGTGATATCACAGTCCCCTAAGTCCAGACAGTGACCCTCCCACCCAACTCCACCACTGCCCCGCAGTACTAACCTATGGCATCCCCTATTGTTCCAGCCCTGACCCCTCCCCTCTCAAATCTCCCTGGTGACCCTCAATCCTGCCCCGCAGTACCACCTGCTCTGCCGGACACCATAGTGCTATTCAACCTTCATCTACCTGCATCACCCTCTGTGCTGGATCTCCCATTAGCAGAGATTGCCAACCATGCTGAGCTGTGCACATGCAGGTAACAATCCAGCCCTCTCATACCCTTCTAGGCACATGCAAGTCCCATTAAGACTAATGAAATTGGGGAAGCCTAAGTCCCTATGCAGATGAATTTGGGGGAGAGGGGAATACAGTTCTCAACACGCAGAAAGTTGAGAGACTTTGGCATCAACAATTCTGCTGGAAAAGCCAGCCTCGTTCCTGCTCAAAAGTATGCATAAAAATAAAAAAGCCACCTCATTTTTCTTGCAGAACCATTATATTGTTTTATTATTTTTCTATTCATGCTGCCAATAATAAATCACATTAGCCGAGACGTTGCCATTTATTATACTATTTAGACAGACGCGTCGCTGGGCTGGTTTTGCATTAGTGCTGCACCACCCCAGGCTGGCTTTCGCTGATCCCTTCGGAATCCCCAATATGTATCTTTCAGGTTGTAAAACGGAAATACTAGCCCTGCTACACAGAGGCCATCCACGCTCAGGGGTGCTAAAAGGATGGACTTGCAAGTCGCTGTCTAGCATCTGTCTGCAGGGCATTATCAGAGGAACAGAAATAAATGATCACTGAGTCAAAGCCTTGAGGTTCCAGAGTGTATTTCTCATCCAACAGCCAGTTCAGTCAGAAACAGTCCAGGGACTTGCCTTCTTACTGATCTGTCCACATAAATATTCTGCCCTCCCCCCTGCACTGTTCTGGTATCTGAACATCTTACAACCATTTGTGAATTCCTCACCCCAACACCCATGTGACGCAGGGAAGGGGCACCCTCCTTATTTTACTGAGGGAGAAAACCAGCTTCAGAAGGTCGTACAGGCAGCTCAGAGCTTCCAAGTCCTATGCCTGTGCTTTAACCACTAGGCCAGCTTTCAGCCTACACAGAACCTTGGCAACAAAGCCCATCACAGATTTTCCTGTTTGACGGAAACCCAGACTGGGTCCCTTGGAAGCCTGCCATGACTCGTGAGCCTGGCTGACAATCCTGCCATTCCTCCTCAAACTAGGGGATGTCTCTAGGGTCCTGCAGGGGTCAGCCCTGGTCTCGTGCTAGTCACCATTTCCATTAATGGCAAATGGAGTAGAAAGGATGGGAATAA